>OZ012741.1:281993111-286793111 GCA_963859935.3 Lathyrus sativus | reverse complement strand
AAGCCATGATAGGTAATCATAAGCCATCACTAATGTCATGTTGAAATTAAGTTAAGAAGATTCAAGAGTTCAAGAAGTTACTAAATTAGGGTTTCAGATGATTCCAAGTGTAAAATCCCCTAACTTCAAAGACAAATTTCACTATGATACAAGTCTTGTCTCATTTTCCAACAAACATGAGAGTTGTTACTCATTGTATTAGCTTTCCAAAAAGTACTAGAACTCATCATTCTCATGTGTGGATATCTAGTTATGGTCTTCACAAGGCAAGGACAATTTTGGAAACCTAAATTTAGGTGATTCACTTCAAGAACCAATTTCATCCACTTCAAGACCTCTAATCCAATTTCTTGCCACATAAAAGTTGTTTCAAATGATCTTAACTTCATCATGAACTCAAAATATGTGGCATTTGATGAATTACGACACCATTGAACCATAATGAGCACGAAAACTTGACTTTATGAACCTAGTTTGAATTTCTTCCATTTCAAGTCACTAAATGAAGTTGTTTTAGATCTTTTAAGGCCATACCATCATCATTTCATATTCATGCTTTTTTTTTTATACCCAAAATGAACCAACATAGAATCACATTTCAAGTCATTTTTCAAATTTCATGCCATATGAAGTTAGAGTTCAAAACCTTGTACCAACTCATCTCCAATCATCCAAATGACACCCTTTCATTTTCTCACCCCCACCTGATCAGAAAGAGTGGGTTGCAAGAGTCACAAAGCAACAAACTCGTGTGTGCACCTCACTTGGATATTTTTGGAAAAATTGTGGAATCAAGTAAATCACTCAACATGGGCCTGCATGAGTCCTCTTAAGCCCTCATATTTAAGCCATAGTTAAACCCTAAATGCATCAGAAGGGGAACAACTACATGAGAGAGCAAGTTTCATCCAAAATTACTCAAAATTTCTCTCTCTTCGAATCATACTTTTCACTGAGTTTCCATTCAATCTCTGGCTCATTTCCTTATTACTGAAGCATAAAGAGTGGATTGGGAGCTTGAAATTGAAGATTGCACAAAGTTTGAAGGGACAACGGAGCAGCTCCGTTAGGTAAACTTCCACTCTCTGAAACCTTCATTCTAGGAACACATTTAAGGTCATATTGGTGGCATCTGAAGTCCTACCTCACGTAGGCAATGACTGAATCATTATTGTGGCTGTTTGGGTGATTTTCATTTTGTGCATTGAACTTTCGTGGCCTGTTTTCACCTTGTTTTAAGAACCTTTTTCAAAAAATAATAGTGGATTCGTATTCTACGTGAAAAGATATTCAAAATGGTACCATAGGTTTTCAGTTTTATGGTGTTTTCTGGCCAACGCCGGTGAGGCTCACCGTGGAAGAGACCGGACCTAGGGCTCCGACGTCTGGGGTGATGTTGAGGTGTTTTGTGACTTGTCATGTTGACCTGCGTGTGCGGCAAGTTGAATCTAACGTGTAAGACATGTTGTTTAATGAAACGAAGCGTTTTTCTCAATCTAAATTTGAATTGTGTTTGGACCTTCAAAACTTTGATATCCACACCTCCTTGTTTTGAGGCCCAAACGCGTTGAACATGGATCCAGTTCATTCAGGATTACTACTACACCCCTCTTGCACTTTCTATTTTCATTTTATTTTATTTTCTTGCATTTTCTTTTTATTTCATTTTAAAATGGTTTTGAGCATTACAAAAATCCCAAAAAATATGTTTATGAAATTTTAGGATGTTGAGATATTTTTCAATATTTTTGTTTTATTTTTAAATTATTTTTGCGAGTTTTAATTGATTTATTATTTGAAGTGGTTTTATGGTTTGTACATTGAATTAAGGTTTGATCTTTGACCTTGATTGAACACCCCTTTGACCAATTTTCCTCTCACACTTAGGTGTTTCATTGAGGCTTATCTGAGAGCTGGTTTGAGGTCTTAATGATCACCTTTCAATTGTTTTTCATTGGTTTTTGTTGGACTCTCGATGCTTGCTCGATACGTTGTACATGTTGTCTTGATCGACACCATTGGTGGTGCTTTGATGCAATTCTTTCCATGGCCTTTTGCACACTGATTTTGGATTGGTTCAACTTGAGTTTGTTATTTCCTTTGGATTTTATTTGAGCTTACTTATATTTTTGGTGGATGCCTCAAATTCAAAGTGTTTTAACTATGTGTATGCATGCAATCCTTGACCTTGTTTTGGGATATGATCTTATGTGATCCTTTGAAGACCTCATGAGTGTTGTTAACTCTTGTTGACATGTTTGAGGTGCTGCTTTGCATGTTTATAGGTCCATTGGATGTATACCTTGTGCCACAAGTCTCATTTGATCATGTCTTTCCACTTATGTTTGAAGTGTGATATGTTTGGATGAACTTTGTTCCTCCAATTTGATTTGATCATTCTTGTGTTTGCTTGATAACTTGATTTTGAATTTGAGGCATGTTACTTGAGTTCAATTCTTACCTTGATGGTTATGTGCTTGTTCATGATGCTTTGGTGATGTTTGTTTCACTTTGAGGATGTTGTGAACAATTGAACCTCTTTTGAGTTGTTTGGGTGCCTTTATTTATTTGATCATGAGTGAGTGTTTGGTTAAGATGTTTATGATGTGGTTTCTGCCCCACTCTACTTCTCCCCTCACTTCTTTGATTGTGTTTCTCTGTTTAGCACCTCTCTTCTTGTGATGTTGATGGCATTTGATTGTAGGAGCTTGTTTCTCTCATTTCCTCTCATCTTTCATGACTTGTTTAAGCCTTCCCTTTTGTTGACTTGTGTTTGTCTTTGATGAATGCTTCATGTTTGCATTTTTTTTTTTTTGCTTTTGCATATCTTTTCCCATCTTGCATAGACTTGTTTAAGTCCTCCTTTTGTTTTTCATTTAAGATTGATTATGCATTGTGTTTATTTGTGCTTGTTCACATGATCCCTTAGGATTCATAGTCCCTCTGTTTAAGATGGGAGTAGGAGAGACATTAGGCTTTTAATCCTTTGTATGATAACATTAGGTAGTAGTCTTTTTCATCCCAACTTTAGGACCACTTTGCATGACAACATTAGGGTTTCTTAGTCCCCTTTAGGGTCTTATGTCTTCTCTTCTCATCTTAAACTCTTTTAAGACACTTAATAAAGAATGACGAGTGTTGTACGCTACGAGCTTTAAGTACATGAGAAATGATAAGTGGGGAGGTCTCTCTTCATATTATATAGAGTGTTTAGCGTATGCCCTTTGGGCGATATGCGACGCATTCGCCCTTATGTCATAATTTTTAGTGCAACATGAGTTTCAAACTATCTCAATTCACTTCTTCTAAAAAACACAAACAAAAATCAACCCTTTTCATCCTTCGGGATTGCTTCAAACTTAATTTTCAAAAAGAGTATGTTACGTTTCTGTTCTACCGCAAATAGGCATCGTCCCTAACTGCTAGAATGGAGATGTAACATTGCTCATAAAACACTTGAACCAACCAGTGGTTTAGTTTTCCCCAAACTATGTTTTATCTGATTTCTCATACCAGATGAGGATACGTAGGCACAAGACAGAGATGTCTTGGCGAACAACCTTCCCCCATCACCCGTAGTTTCTCGAACTACATTGACTCTGACTTTCCCATTGCACGAGGGAATACGTAGGCATAGGGCGACGATGTCCTATCAAGGCTGTTCTTTCTCTTCACCCCCGTTTAGCAGTAGCTTTTAGATAGTTTTCACCCATAAATTAGATAAGAAGCATGGATCTCGTTGAGTAAAATGGACGTGAGGGGTGCTCATACCTTCCCCTTGTGTAACCGACTCCCGAACCCAAGATTTGGTTGCGATGACCTTGTTTTTCCCTTTCTCTTAGGTTTTCTTCGATCGTTTCCATTCCCTCTCTTTGGGATAAATAAAATTCTGTGGCGACTCTTCTGTTTGTTTGCTGGCCCTTTTTCGCAGTTGCGACAACCTTTTGTGTGTCTATTTCTCTTCTCTCTTAAAACAACGTCAAAACACTTGATAAATATGACGTGCATTGTGTGCCACGAGCATTAAGCACATGGGAAAAGGTGAGCGGATGAATTTCTAACCTCATATTAGGGTTCTTTGTGCGTGAGATGCTTGGATCGTTAACACGGATTATTCGACCCTATGTCATAGACTTTAGTGCGATGCATATTCCAAATAAAGTCAATTCACTTCTAAAAAACTCAGAAACAAATTCAAATCATTTTCATCCTTCGAGATCATTTATCAAACCATTTTCAGAAAGAGTATGTTATTTCTCCGTTCCACCGCAAACATGCATCGACCCTAACTACTGGAAAGTGAACTTAGCGTCGCTCATAAAAACACGTATTGACTCGTACGTTGAATTACGACTGCTTTGACTTCTTTAGTCTTGTCCGAATGAGGATACGTAGGCACAAGAAAACGGAGTCTTGGCAAGCAACCTTTTTCTTCCACCCGTAATCTTCTGAACTACGTTGACTCTGACTTTCCCATTGCACGAGGGAATACGTAGACATAGAACGGCGAAGTCCTATAAAGTGTTCTTTTTCTTTTTCCTTTCTCATTTCAATTTAGCAGTAAGCTTTAGACAACACATCCTTTGATTAGAATAACAAGCGTGGATCCCATTGAGTACAACGGACACGAGGGGCTGCTAATACCTTTCTCTCGCGTTACCGACTCCCGAATCCAGGATTTGGTTGCGATGACCATGTCTTCTCCCTTTTTTGAGGTTTTCCTTGATTGTTTCCTTTCCCCCGCCGGGATAAATAACGTTCGATCATGAGTCTTCTATGTTTCTGCCAAGTTTTTTTCGCAGTTGCGACAACTGGCGACTCTGATGGGGATTCTGGTTCCCTATGCGAGTCAATCCTAGCGCTTGTCTATTTATGTTCATTGGGTGTGTACTTTTTATGCTTTTATGTACATTGATGTTGTATATTATTGCATTTGCATTATACTATTACATTTGATTAATGTTATCATATTGCTCTACTACTACTATGTTGTTAGGTGGGATTGTTCCATGAGACGTAAGCCCAGTACCTAGGTTTGAGCAAGGTTGTCAAACTCGCGAGTCTACTCAAACTCATAAGGGGTCCGTAAACTCGAACATGGCACACACATATGTGACACATACATGACACACACATGACACGCACATGTATTTTTAAACTTGTAAATACCTCATATATATATATATATATATATATATATATATATATATATATATATATATATATATATATATATATATATATATATATATATATATATATATATATATATATATATATATATATATATATATATATATATATATATATATATATATATATATATATATATATATATATATATATATATATATATATATATATATATATATATATATATATATATATATATATATATATATATATATATATATATATATATATATATATATATATATATATATATATATATATATATATATATATATATATATATATATATATATATATATAAACATACATATATTTACCAATTAACATGAAAATTTAAATTTCATACTCCATAACAAATTTTTTAACAAAAAAACTAAATAATTAAATAAGCAAAATAGAAAAGTATGTATTTAAAGACTTAAAGTACTAATTTCTTCTTAATTGACTACTACATAAAGCAAAAAAAAATCATAAAACAGATATGCTAATATCACCACCAATATCATCACCGTCATCTTCATCTGTATCTTGAGTATTATCATCAAATTCTACCCTAGATGGAACACCTTTTTCATCATTAATCGAAGTTGGATTGCTTGAAGTCCCATTTCCACTTAATTTAACATTTCCACCACCACCACCACCATTTTACACAATATTAGTAACAACAACATCGACTTACACAACATTGTTAATAATAACATCATCCTACTCAACAATAACTTCAGTTTGCATATTTTCCTTATTAAGATCTTAAGTTATCCATTCATCATCTTTAGACAAGAGAATATACAAGAGAAACATCTAAGTATAACATATAAGAAAATACTTACACGACAAATGATTGATTTACGGGAACGAACACGAACGAAGCAAGAGACACAGTAAACTCACGTTGTCTATGAAGGTATGAAGGAAGGAAGAAAATTTTATGAAACAAGAGACTAGGAGAGAGACTTTCTAATTTTTGTACAAGAAAAAAAGTAAGGTTTTTTTAAAAAAATTAAAATAAAGTCTTTTGGGGAATTTGGGTCTTCTTTGGTTTAAAAAAAACAAAATTAAAAAAAATTATAGACTCGTAAACTCGCCATAGACTCGCAAGTCTAAATGAGTTTATGCGACTCTACCCGAGTCTACTGGAGTCTATCAAAAAATGATTCTATGTGTGATTCTACTCGTTTTTGCTTCCTAGACTCGTAAGCTCATACGAGTTCACGAGTCTACCCACAAGTTTGACAACCATGGGCTTGAGTATATACATATGATTAGAGTGGGCTTGTGTTGGCATGCATAGCACTTGATACATGCTGTTGACATGAGATCCGCATTCAGACGAGGTTTTCTTAGAATATGCTCTGACCTATATGCCTATATAGTAACTAAGGTGTTCCTTTGAGGGCTTATGACTCTGGAGACCATTCATGGGAAGTCACTTGAGACCTCCTTGATTGATGATGATGCCAAACCATAAATGGTCAGCGTATCATCATTTCTTGACCTGAGATTCTGTGATATTGAGGACCCGCTAGGATGTCATATCCAAGACTAGAACCCACATGTGTGAGGGGATGAGTTTTACAAGAAACCTTGACTTTCAACCTACCCGGTTTTTTGGTTTTTTTATCAGTGTGGACTTTTGATTATGGTTTTCTAGGTATTATGGTTACTGCGGTATTCTGGTATTCCGGTTTTATGCTTTTCTCATGGAAGCATTATGTTGATCCTTATTCACTTAGCAATACATCAGCTATTCAGAGCATACAAAAATTTTGATCCCATGTTTGCATTTGCATAATCATTTTGCATCCTAACATTCATGTTTGTGTATTTCCAGGGTTTGCATCTTATTCTTGATTCTTGTTGTTGAATATTTGAAGAGATGGACACCGGTAGGAAGGGTATTGTCATTTATAAATTTCAATCGCCAGTGTTTGCTTTGATCCGTAGTCTGCTTTCCAAGACTACTCAAAGTAATTTGGAGACGTTCAAAGATGATTATAGGATGATCTTGGGTATGTTACATACAATCATAGAGTATGAGAGGATGGTTATTCACACGTTGTTACAGTTCTATGATCCTTCATTAAGGTGTTTCACATTTAGAGATTATCAATTGACTCCTACCTTGGAGGAATTCACACTCATCTTGGATATTCTGGTCAAAGATCATGTGCCCTTCCATGAATCTATGGTAGTTCCAGAAGGTTTGAGAAAAACATAAGACACACGATATATCCTGGTTCACTTGAAAAAAAATTAAGTTAATCCAGTCCACCTGCCAAGGTGATTTTTGTCGCAACTGCGAAAATCAACTGGAGGAAACAAACAGAAGAGTCGCCACCAAACGTTATTTATCACAAAGGAGGAAAAGGAAACAATCAACGAAAACCTATAAGAAAGGAGAAGACAAGGTCATCGCAACCAGATCTTGGGTTCGGAAGTCAGTTATGCAAGGGGAAGGTATTAGCACCCCCTCACGTCCATTGTACTCAACGAGATCCACGCTTGTTGTCTAAGAAAAGGGTGAGTTATCTAAAAGCTACTGCTAAATAGAAACGAGAAAGGGAAAAGAAAAAGGAGAGTCGATAAGATATTGGTGCCCTATGCCTACGTCTTCCCTCGTGCAATGGGAAAGTCAGAGTCAACATAACTCAAAAAACTACGGGTGATGGGGGGAAGGTTACTCGCCAAGACATTGTCGTCTTGTGCCTACATATCCTCATATGGTATGAGAAATCAGAGTAGCCATAGTTCAGCAAACAAAAGCACAGGTTGGTTAAGTGTTTTTTATGAGTGAAGTTAAGCTCCCATTTTAGCAGTTAAGTCGATGCCGAAGGATAAAAAGGTTGGTTAAGTGTTTTTTTATGAGTAACATGCTCTTTTATGAAAATAAAAAGGTTTTGAACTTTGTTTATGATTTTTTAGAGAAGTGAATTAACTGGATTTGAGATTCACATTGCACTAAAGACTATGATACAGGAACAAATGCGTCGTGTATCGCCCCCAGGCGAGACGTACACTAAACACTCTAGATAAGTAAGAAGAAACCCCTCAGTCATCATTCCTAATATGCTTAAGGCTCATGGCGCACAATGTTCATGGTCTTTATTAAGTGTCTTAGAATTGTTTTGAGATGACAAGAGAAAACTCATAGGGGAAAAAGAAAACGCTAAAGGAAACTGAAACCCTAATGTTATCATACAACATCGTCCTAATATTGGGATAAAAGGGAAGTCTACCTAATGTTATCATACAAATGATGGATCTAATTTGTGGTCAAAGAGGGACTATCATAATTATTGTCATGCAAAGGATTGAAATCCTAATGTCTCTCCTACTCCCGCCTTAATCAGAAATTAAGTGGGACTCGGAATCCTAAGGGATAATGTGAACAAGCAAAAGTAAACACCATACATTTCAATCACAAATGAAAACAAGATCAAGACTTAAACAAGTCTCAAGAAAATAAAATGAAAGATGAATAAGAAGATGCAACAAAATGAACATATATGAAAGTTCAAACTCAAAAGGCATAAAACAAGCAAACATCTCCATCACACAAGGTAAACATCAACGTTATGTTAAGGCAACAAGAATGTATTCACATGTGAAACCATATCTAAAGATTTGAAATCAAAACCCAATGACAAAATAAAGTGCCCACACACATTTAAATGACTTAAAATCTTACAAGAGGCATTATCAATCACAAAGCAAAGTGAAATGAATTGAAATGAAATAAGAAGCGAGGTAGGGCAGTAGCAATATCACATCATATCCAACTCACGTCAATGATAAACGAAAGAGCACAAAGAGTCAAGTCCTGTACTACATTCATAAACAAATTTATGACTATACAAAACAAGCATGCAAGACATGACTTAAAGGAGTAGACATGAGACTAGGGAACGGAACCAAGTGAGGGCAGAAACATCAACATGAATGTCAAGTTAAAAATCCATTTATGAACATACAAAAGAAGCAACAAGGATTGAATCCAAAACATGCACCAAGAAACAAGTTCATACACCAAAGCCATTCTCAAAAGAAAGGAGATATTCAACAAGGACACCAATGATCAAGTATCAAATCAACAATTTCAGAAAGAAGTTCATATGACACACATCATGTTTAAATCCAAATCAACAATCAAACTCAAGAAGAGACAAACTCAAGTTGAAGCACAAAAAGTTAGGCAAACATCTCTCAAGTTACTCATAAGAGAAAGAAATGATCATGTGAAGCAAATGAGTCAAAGTGAGCATACAATGAACCTTTAAACATGAATATCAGAACCTCAAAAATGTTACCAAAGCATACAAGAGTCATCAAGCATCCATCGAATCAACCAAGAAACAACCTCAAGAAACAAGGTTAAGACATACACAAAATTATGATCAAGATAACAACAACTTGACGCATCATAAAAAAATAGAAACAATACCAAATTAAATCCAATTAGACACTCAAACTCAAGTCATGTATATTAAGAACCAACGTGCCAAGAATCACAAAGAGAATTGCATGAATGCATCATCAAAAGGAATTCACAAGTTCAAGTATACAACTAATCGAGCACATCTCGAGGGAAAAACAAAACCAAATGGGAAGCAACCAAGAAATGATCAACAAGGCATAAAATGGATACTTAAAAACCCTATATATATGTGTCTAAGTGTGTGGAAAAACATGGGTCAAAAGTCACAAGGAAAGGTCATGAAACAAGATCATGTTTCAAAACTAGGTCAAATAAACACCTCACGAAATTAAATCAAAATAAAATATTAAAATTAAATGAAAATAAAAATAAAAATTACATTAAAATTATCAAGACCTAAAAATGTCAGAAATATATTTTTATGAATTTTTTTAAATGGATGGAAGTATTAAAATAAAATCAGAATCAAAAAGAAAAAGAAAATAAAACAAATGTGCAAGGGGGTGTGAACCAGAATTGACAAATGAACTAAGTTATGTTGATACACGCGTTTGGGATTAAATAAAGAGGATGTGGATAACATAATCAACAAAGGCTCAGTCTAGTAACTCAGATTCAGAAACAAAAAACAACCCATCGTGGATTCAATAAATGATGTGGCCTCCATGTGAGCTCCACATCATGTACACCTAAGCAAGTCAACGAGTCAGCCCTGAAAGCACAGTCAGACACTGGAGCCATTGCTCTGGTCGTCTTCTCGGGTCACCCCTGCCGGAGACGACTGTAAAATCCACCAAAATAAACAAAACACTACATGAACTTGAAGAGAAAATCAAATGGAACTCAAATCTAGTCTCAAAAACCACTTCAAAGCACGATATCAATAAGAAATCAAGACATAAAAATTTAACACCTTGACTACAACCTTTATAAACAAGCACAAATCATACTCAAACATGGCCTCCATCACTAAAGGATTTCAATGACATCAATAAACACCTTAAATAGTAACTAAAATGGAAGAAACAAATACATGAAGAATACCTAAAGGAGAAGCTCCACTGACCCTTCAAACACGATCTGAACTTATGAGAAACTCCACAGAATGAACCCTTATGCTTCCAAGGCAATGAATCCGGTCTCAAGTTGCATCAAACTTGTAGAAAATTTTAGTTTCAAAGGAGAGAAAATTTGAGAGGAAAAGGAGATTTAGGGTTTTTAACTTGTCCAAAATGAAGTGGCCTCTCATCCTCTAGGGTTTTTTCTTGATATATGAAGGTTTATGGCGAGGTTAAAGTAACTGACCAGGGCTAAAATGTTTGGTTTATGATTTTGCAAGTTTGTACCATTTTGGAGGGTGGGAGCATATGGAATGATTATGCTTTGTGGCAAGGTGGTTTTTTGTGTTTTAGTGAGAACATAAGGGTCAGAAATGGAACACGAGAGAGAGAGAGAGAGAGAGAGAGAGAGAGAGAGAGAGAGAGAGAGAGAGAGAGAGAGAGAGAGAGTGGTGACCAAGTTTTGTAGATGTTTTCACCTTTTCCACTTATGGTAAAACATGGTCATGAAGGCTACAAATGGTACATGGGATGTTGCTTCATTTGTAGCAATGTTTGGCTAGCAAGAGTGATAGATATGCATGTGGTTTGGGAGAAAATATGTGCTGCAAAGAGTGGTTCAAGACTTTGGCCAAAATTATCAACATGACATGCCATAAAAATAAAACCAAATGGTCAACTTTGAACAAATGTAACTTGATGAATTTTGGCTCAATTGGTGAGTTCTTGTGTTCCAAAGAAAGCTTGGAGTGCAAGGAACAATTTCTATGTCTATGGAATGATGAAACAAGACTTTTATGACTATGAAAAATGGGCCAAAGATCATGCCTTGAAAAATGTCCAATATGACTTAGAAAAATTCTACGTCATAAGCCTTTTTACATCCTTGAAACTTCAACTTTGAAGCTACATAACTTGGAAATTTTTGATCCAATGAAAGAGTTTTGGTAATGGATAGAAAGCTTGAAGAATGATATTCAACTTTCATGTTCAAGGGAAAGTGATTTGAGGTCAAGAACTTGGTGAAAAATGCCTTCGAAAGTTGTCCCAAAAATCTTCCAAATAAATGTCCCACTTGACCTCTTTGAAACCCTAACTTGGAGACATCATATCTTGAGTTATACACATCCAATGGAGGAGTTATAGTACTAAAAATAAATCTTGGAGGATTCTATACATATTTCATGTTGGAGGAAAATTCACTTGAAGCTTGTATCACTATGAAAGATAGGTTTGAAAACATGTAGCTCAGGCTGAACTTCTATACTTTGAAAATTTTCTAGGTGTTGAAATGACAAAACCTCCATTTTCTAAACTTTAGCTCTCCATATCTCTTAAAATATAGATCTTTTGGACTTACTTTATTCTAAAAACTTGTATTTTATGATGTCCTCTTTAATTTGATAACAAATTTTCTCCCATTGGATCAAGGATGAGAGAGTTATGGATGTTTCAAGATGGCTAGAATTAGGGTTTTCTACACTTAAAAAATATTTGACCAAACCCTAATTTAGTTAAACTCTTGATTTTATGTTTCTGCTTGATTCTTCTTGTTCCTAACACATGAAAACACTTGAGAACGCATAGCATACCCTTGGTTGACCTTGAAATCCAAGACTTTTACCCCATGAAGCCACAATTGACTTTTCTTGACCAGATGCAACCCAAACACTTTTTTCATTAATTGAAGCTCTTGTCATGACTTGTGATGATGCATAATACTTGTATAGAATCCTCAAGATGTGTATTAAGTCATAGAACCATGTCCTGCCCAAGAAGTTAGCCACGGGTGCCCTTTAACCAAAACCCTAATCCAATTGTTCACAATATATGAGAAGGTGATCAATGCTTGTAACCATGATTCAAATGGTTGCGATACATGCCTTGATGATGATAGGACCTTGGGGATTGAGAATACCACAAGGTTGAGAATAGAATCTTGCTTGAGCTTTGAGAATCATGTCCTTCTTCTTGAGAATTGAATAAGATACCTTGATCCCTTGCCTAAAACTAATGCTATGCACAAATGTTGATGCAAATGAAATGAAACATAAGCCAAGAGATTAAAAAAGAGATAAGGAAAATTTTAGGGTGTTACAATTTTTCCTTATACCCAAGGAATTAATCCAATATAATCAACTGATTATAATCTGCACTAGCAACCACTGGTGACTAACAACCACAGAGACTAATTGTCTAAGTCTTCTTAAGGATTCTGACCTAACTGGTCCCTTAAGAAATTACAAACAACAGTTTGTGAAAGAAAAAATGTTTACAATGAAATGATTATACTCAAGCAGATATAAACATAATGAATATCTTAAAAAGACTTAAAGAAAATTTGCACACTATGAATTTTTCGTTGTTGTGTTATTGCGTAGTTGTGTGTTGTTCTACTTCACTATTTCTTCAAGTTATCAAGTCCTTATAGCCAGTAAAAGATCCGTTGGAGGGAAGATCAGGAATATCCTTGAGTGAGCTAGTGTCTTGAAAGAAGGTTGTTACGTAGGGATGAAAATTGTACACAAAAGTCGTCCTTTTCACCATAAAATCAGGGAAGTGGAATGGTAGTGGAATGGAACATTTTGATATGTGCTATGTACTATTTCCCTCTTAAACTTTTGATCTTATCTTCTGTACATCAGAGGCTTCTGAATAGAGATGGTTGAAGCATGAATGTAAGATTTGATCACTAGGTCATCAAAGTCTTCAGAACTTGTTCACCAGAACCTTGTCTTCAGAATCTTTAGCACTTAGTCTTCAGAAACTTATGTCTTTAGAGTCTTCGAAACTTTGTTCAGCAGAACCTTATCTTCAAAGTCTTTAGCACTTAGTCTTCAGTAGAGAACAAATTCACAAGCTAGAAGCCTTCAGAAGTAAAGTATCAAAGTCATGCTCAGAGGCAGAATCCAAGAGAGCATTGCAACAACAACATATCATCTTAGAATCTTTCTGAATGTGAGTAGGTACAGAAGCATACTCGCTTTTTTGGCGCAGAAGCGACATTTCTTATACCAGAATAACGTTGCATATGGTCTCTATCAGAGTTAGAACATGTTTGTTAAAACTTTAGAATAACAAACTGTTAGAGTACCAAAATTGTTTTCACACAAATACTACCTTGTTATTATCAAAACTTAGAGATAACCAGTAAAACCAAATCTTGTTCTAACAGTTCCTGCTCCCGAAGCTATTGCATATGCTCTTTATTTGAGCATGTCTGTGGTGAAGGCTAATCTACGATCCACGGGTGTTTTATCTAGCTTTCTATTAAGTTCCTTTGTGATTGATCGGTAAAATAGCAAGTGTACTATTCTGTCGATTATAGTTAAAATAAGGGTTTTATCCCTAGTATCGATCTCGAGGACTGCGTCCGACAATACAAGCTTTATGGTAATTCAATCAAACAAAATCAATTGGGGGTTTTGAAAATGATTTTACTATTAAAAATTTCAATACTAAAAATAAGGCAAAATATAGAATAAGATTCTAACAGATATGAGAGCACACTAGGGATAGTGTATGAATTGCCTTGTAACAATATCAATCCTTATTTCAAAGACAAAACTCAAATTTTTATCAAGTTCTTCACTGGAAATTTGTTTAATCCTAAATCCTTAGTGAGAAAACCTCTTAATAATATAACCTAATTACTATGCCCATAGATAATTAGTTTGAAATCAAGCATTGAAAATAGTGTCAACAGTGTTTAAGTGCAATAGGGTATTCCTAGTCATAGGAAATATCTACTGAAGCATTATCGTTCAAATTGTGTTAACAATGGTTTATCCGGACTAAGGTTAACCATAAACTTAAATTAATTTGTCCGATTGAAAAAGCAGTAAGAACAATGAACGATAAAACATGATTAATAAAATCAACAGTTATGTCATTCAAACAAAGGAAACAATATCAGTACATAAGCAATTCAGGGACACCACAAAGCATTTGGGGGTTTATATACTCATAATATTCAAAGTAAATTCATCAATTATATTAAACATTACAAGAATTTTGGATTAATTTTGGTCTACTACCCTGTAGTCACTCCGACGGATTATTCTCAAGAACTCTTCTTCATCTTCCTTCACGACTTCTTTTCCTTTTGAATTCTCAATAATAACAGGTGTAATACCCCAAATTTTGACCCCTTCGATCTTCATCATCATTTTAGGATCATATTCATTTGATTATCTAACCTCAACCTGTTTCAAGTTTGTCTTTGTTAAACTACAGGTGAGTCAGGGTTCCGTACAGCCGAAAATCGAGGTTTCGAGGATTAATCAGTCAACGTATTGGATTGGTTCTCCATGAAATAAGTATCCACATCATCAAACATACTCCATGGGATCAAGTATGAATCAAATTTGAGGTTGTCACCCGAGGATCAAGAACAGTGCAGTTCAGGATACCCGATTAGGGTTTTCGATTAGGAAAAGTCAACTGTGGTTTGACTTTTGATTTAAAAGGTGTTACAATGGTGGGATCATGGTCCATAAAGTTCATATGTCATGGTAAAGTCTACTCAAGAAGTTTCAAGGACTCAAAAGACCCGGAGCACCAATAGTCGACTCGGTAGTCACCGATCGATCATTCGGTTGACCGAAACGTCAACTCTTCACTCATAAGGAATTTGACCTCAAGGTGGGAATAAAAAATGTTCCTAATGACATTGTCGCTTCCGCGAAAAATAAGGTGCCAACAAAACAGAAGAGTTGCCACCTTTCGTTATTTATCCCTCAGAACGGGAAAGGAAACGATCGGGAAAACCTGACGAAAAGGTATAAGACAAGGTCATCGCAACCATTGTCTGGGTTCGGGAGTCGGTCACGCAAGGGGAAGGTATTAGCACCCCTCACGTCCATCGTACTCGATGGGATCCATGCTTGTTGTGTTTACTGGACGGGTTGGTTTTATCTATCCACCTATCAAGGCTGTTCTGAAAAGAAAAGAAAATGACTCGGCAAAGTGTCGCGCTTTATGCCTACGTATTCCCATCAGAGAATGAGAAATCAGAGTCAACGTAGTTCGCCTAACTACGGGTTACGGGGAAGGTGGCTCGCCAATACGTCAGTATTGTGCCTACGTACTCTCAACAGATATGAGAGATCAGAGCTTATGTAGTTCGGGATAATACGGATTACGGGAATTCAGATTCATCTGTTTTTCCGAGTAGGTTTAACAAACAGTTCCAACAGTTTGGCGTACGCAACTCGACCCTTGGAGACTTATGCG
Organism: Lathyrus sativus; assembly: GCA_963859935.3. Classification (NCBI taxonomy): domain Eukaryota; kingdom Viridiplantae; phylum Streptophyta; class Magnoliopsida; order Fabales; family Fabaceae; genus Lathyrus; species Lathyrus sativus. The sequence continues at coordinate 286,777,187 of OZ012741.1, read as the reverse complement.
TTACCATTTGCGGTAGAACTAGGAGTTAACAACACTCTTTTCTTCAGAAAAGCTTCCTTTGAATTACGGGCCCACGGGGCAAAAAGGTTTGAAGTTTGTTTTCTGTCTTTTACGGAAGAACTGTTTTTTATGGACGTTTGCAACCAATATCGCACTAGAGACTATGACCTGAGAGTGAATGCGTCGCATGTCACCCAAAGGGTGCCATACTAAACGTCCAAGCTGTCGAAAAGAAACTCTCCGACAACCCTTTCTCAAGTCTTAAGGCTCGTAACGTACGACGTCAGTTAACCTTTATTACTGTATTTTAATTTGTTTCGAGATGAGAAGAGAGAACATGCTCAACTAAGGGGAGACTATCAAGTCCTAATGTTGTCATGCCAAGGATTCATCCTATGGTTGAGGTTTGAAACAGGGAACTCCTAGAAGTTATCATGCATAGGTTTCAACCTAAAGTTCTAATCATCACTTCCTTATCAAAGGAAAAGAGATTCCTAGGGGATCATGTCAATGATAAATAGAAACAGGTAAAGCATCAGCTTAAACAGTAAACAGTAAATGATTGTACAATGCATGCAATGCCAGTGAGGGAGGAAATGTGTGTGGGGTATCAGCCTCCACAAGCTCATCTCAACCTCAAGCCAGATATGAATAACTGCAATCATACAGAGGAAATAACATGCTATCAAGAAAAATATGAGTAACTGCAATCATACAGAAGAAATAACATGCTATCAAGCAAACACAAACCACATAGGCAAGGGAGCTCGGCTCTACCGAATACCCGCAAACAAAGCCATACAATAAAAATACAAGCAGAGGGAGCAACTCAACCTCTAGTGCAATCATGCTCCTAGCTTAAATCAATCTACACATGAACTTATTTTAATGCATCAAGCAAATCAAACAAGTCACACAAACAGGAAAGAAAGCAGATCAACAGCTTCCACAGCTTCACAGCAAAGCAAACTTCTGACATCAGTTCAATCCTCAGCCTGCAACTGCTCTTCAAGTCTTTCATCTTTAGTAGCAAGTGTCAACTTGCTTCTTCAAGCTTCTAACACCTCAAACATAAGTATCAGCTTATTCTTTCTTCTTCAAGCTTCAGCTCTCCAGTAAATTCCACCTTTAGGCTTCAACCCCAATAACAAGTATCAACTTGTTCCTTCAGGGACTCAGTGTATCAACACAAGTATCAACTTATTCTTTCTTCTTCAAGCCTCAGCTCCTCAATCAATTTCCATTTGATCTTCTTCACAAGTGTCAACTTGTTCTTTTGGACCTTCAAGCTTCAACTCTCTCCTCCTTACAAGTATCAACTTGCTCTTCCTGATCTACAAGCTTCAGCTCCTAAAGGTAATCTTCAAACACAAGGAAGTATCAACTTGGCATCCTTCAACCTCTTCAAGAAAGGAACTTCATCCTCTAGCAAGGGAGAAAGATTCATCTGTCAAGAGCAAAGTTTGGATGATTGGTAGCATAGTGAAGACCAAAGGTCACCACTAAGCCTCTTGTCATCAGAGAAAGGAACCCTCAAAGGTTCTACCAACATGCAAAGAGCCACACATCCTACCAAAGGAGGGATGAGGCCTTTACAAGGGGACCTTAAATCATAGGGAAGAATGGAAGTGATCAACATCATCCATGTTTATGAAGGAAGAGAATCTATCTAGAGCTCTGCCTACAAAACCCTAATCTTAATACCTAATCAAAACCACACCAAAATAAGGGAAGATCCTCACATCCAAGCCTCTTCAAGCAATCCAATGCATCTTATACTTGTCTTCATCATCATCCAAGAACAAGCAAAGCAACACCCTAATCTAAGGGAACTAAAGATGTTAATCTAGTTGAGTTAGTGCATTAGAATCATCTAAAACTAGCCTCTAAACTAAAATCAAATAAAAATAGAAAACTACCTTGTGAATTCCTACAAAAATTCCTAAGGGACCCTAATTTAATCATGAATTCACCCTACAAAAATCAGAGGTTGAATCATCTACCTAGTCCTAAAAATAAAATCTAAACCACAAGGTATCAACCATAAACCCTAAAAATGGAGCTCTTAAAGTTTCAACCTAAAACTACCACTTATATTCATCACAAAAATGTGAGAAACATCTATGGGGAGCATGCACATCTATGCTAACTACTCACAAAAAATCAAGACCAAAATCATCATCACATGATCAAACCAAATTCACCAATATCAAGCATCAAACATGATTATTTTAATATCAATTAAAATGTAAAAATTCCCATAAAATCATAAAATGCATCAAATAATAATATTTTTTATCTAAAAAATACTAGATCCTATTATGAATCCAATGCAAAAAGAATGGGGTTAATTGAATTATTCTTCCATTTTTTATGAATTAATCAAGAACCATGCATAAAATGAAAAATAATATGAAAATCCAAATAAAATGAACACATGCACGGTGCAGATAGTAAGAGGATCCAGTTCATTTTGGAGATTGGGCCCTAAAGGGGGTGTGGGTAGCAGTTATTACACAAAGCCCAAAACCAGCTGATTAATGAAACGCTGCGTTTCATTAAGTTCAGAGTCCTTCACAAATTGAAACCAATCCATGGCCGTTGGATCATGCCTTCAGTCAAAGTCCATTCCAAAGTCACCGCCGGTGACATTCTCCGGTCATCTCCCTCAACCCTAACTTTCTCCACAGGCCTCCATTCCAAGAGGTCTCTACATGAATCTTGTCACAATTTTCCTCACGAATCCATTCATGCCCTTAATTCCCTCTGAAACCTCAAGATTTGCAAGAAACATATCTCACCCGAAAATGGTAACAACCCTAATTGGTCACTAATTCTCAAATTAATGATTTGAAAACCTCCCAACACCATTCTACAATGCATCTAACACCCTAATTCCTCTTAATTCTAACTAAAACAAGCTGGAGATTGAAAGTTACCAACCTGAAAATTTCGTGTGCACAGTAGTAGCAAGCCTTCAAATCAAGCCTTCAAATGCTCCAGACTCCTTCAGTGAATCACTTCCAAGCTTCTGTATGCAATAGAATTGATTGAAATGGCTTCAATTCTTGGATTCGATTCTGAGTTGCAGAGGAATTTCTTCAATGGCTCCCACACGATTCTCCACCAATCTTGCTCAATTCTCCATCTGGATTCATCCACCAATGCTAGAACAAGCTTCTGAGATTGAAATCTTGGATTGAAAATGGCTTCAAACCTTGTAACCGATCTTGATTTGCAATGTGAAATCTCAAAGTGCAATCTCAGTTTTCTCTCTCAATCATCACCAACCTTGGCCTTGGATCATCTCTATTCAATATATAGGACATGTAGGTATGATCTAGAAACCTCTAGATCCTTCTAGTGAGAAATTCAATCTCTCATGTCATGAGAAGTTCAATCACATGCCATGGTATGCACAATTCTGTTAGCAGCTTGTAATCACCCTCATTCCCTTCCAATTTCTCTCCTAATGACATTTTGGATGTGTTTGGATTGAAAGGGACTTTGATTATGCCTTGAATTTTGGTTTGGCAAATGTTACTTAAGATGTAAGTAACTACTTTTCAAAGCAAGTCCACAAATTAAACTTCAATTAAAAATTGTGGCTAAACCAATGTTCTTAAAATGTGTTTTAGAGTCAAAATGACATATTACATGCCTTGGTTTGGACATGTAGATCAAGAATACCAATTTCCATATTTGATTCATTTGAAAATCCTCCGTATTTTAGGTCATTCTTGCAACTTTGAGCTACAAGCAATTCCAACCTCTCATGACCTCTTAGTTAGCCTTATAAATTCATTTTGAACAAGTTTGATGTTGAACATTTTCCCATTTGAAGCTTGGAAATAGGAGTTATTGCCTTATGGTTGAAATGACCTATAATCTCCAAATGACCAAAATGCCCTTGACTTTTCAAAGCCATAACTTGAGTTCTACAAATCCTATCAAGGACTTATAGTACTCTCTAGAAAGCTAAGAGGATAAGGAACAACATTCATGTTGACCAAAAGTTCATAGGAATCATCCTTCTAGGGCAAAACTTTCATGCAAGTTGGATAACTTTCAAGCTCCAAATTCACATACCTCAGATGACCTGTAACTTGTCAAGGTCATAACTTGAGTTATACAAATCCTATCAAGGACTTATAGAACTAAAATTAAAGCTAAGACCATGCTCTACAACATTCATGTTGGGGGAAAGATGATATGACAATCACATCTTGAGCTAAACTGCCTTGAAGATAGGGGTCAAACTAGGGGATTTTACACTTTCAAGCCTTAGAAACCCTAGCTTGAAACTTCTCAAACTCTTCAATCATGATGAGTTGACCTTGGAATAATCCTTATAACATCTTAATGCATAAATCCATGATCACATGGCTCTTGAATTAAGTCTCAACTTCCTTCAAATCATCAGTTGACTTAGGGTTGACCCAGTCAAACCCTAGCTGCACCACTCATGGCTGAGGCTTCTTAATCTTGCATAATGACCTGTCTAGGCCTCAAAGTGATCCTCAACACTTCTCATGAGCTCTCTCAAGACCTCAAGTCCAACTTCATGGCTTCAGAATCATCTGATGGCTCCCCTCAACTCTCAAGTTAGGAGGCACACACTCTTGGCTTCAACCACTCTCTCTGAGGATCTGTTAACTTCTCTGACAAGGATATCAACCCTTGAACACTTGTATAACCTTCTTAGCTAGCTTCATAGTCTTGTATATCCCTTTATTGGCAATCATACCTCTTGATCTCCTGCATACATGCCAATGAAATGCAAATGATAATGCTAATGTGAATGAAATGAAACATAAGCTAGGTGAAGAAATGTTGGCCAAATTTTGGGGTGCAACAGCTGCCCCTATTCAAACGGCTTGGACCTGACTGGGTGAGAAGCAAACGGCTCTCAGACAATCAAGGTATGAGACGGTTGAATATCAACAAACCCAGAAATTTGCCAACTGCACAAGTACACGGTACTCTGATGGGGACAAATCTTCGGAAACTAAAATATTAGTTGCACGACAACTAGCTGGGGAATTGGTCACACGGTAACCGGTGATACACGGTCGACCATGCCGTCAGGCATCAAGATTCCTTGGGACTCATCAGGTTAACAATCAAGTTAATCATGCCATCGGACATTCAAAGAAATTTTCGGGCATCAGTCGGCCTTCATTACTAAGTCGGGAATATAATTCTCAGTCAATCATGAACCAATTGAGGATATCCAAACTTTTGCCATCAGGCACTCCGCATCAGCTGAGAGAACTGCTTCATTAATATGGTTGGACTTCAATCATCAAGTCTTCAGAGGAAGTTTCAACTTTGCTATTCAGAAACCTGCTGGGGATGACGCATCTCCGCTAGGGATTCTGGAGAACTATCAAGTAACTCTGCTTCGGGGCTTCAGAAATCATTCTGGATGAATCAACTCTGCTGAGGACTTTAAGAATCATCTTGGACAAATAACTCCGCCGGGGACTTCAGGAATCATCCTGAACCAATAACTCCGCTGGAGATTACAGGAATCATTATGAGCAGACAATGCTGGAAATTTCAGGAGTCATCCTGAGCAAACACTCTGTCGGGGACTCTAAGCATCAAGTTGAGCAACCCTCCCTGGCGACTTCACTGGGGATTTTAAGAATCATCTTAAGCAATCATCTTTGCTGGGTAGTTCAAGAATCGTCCTGAGCCACGCAACTCTTCTGAGATTTCAAGAATCATCCTGAGCGGACACCCTGCCGGGGAACACCTGCAAAACAAGAACGGTAACGACCTAGCTCATGTTTCATATGCATATGATTGACAATGGCGCAATGCTCCACACGGTGGAAATGCTACACGTTTAAGATAAATGCTATGCAATCATGCAAAATGCTATGGCCCCATCAGGAAAATAAATGATGAAGGGAAAATTCTCCTGTCGAGGAGAAAGAACCACTCTGGTGGGGGAAGGACTCATCCTGCCAAGGAGAAAAAGTCACGCCAATCTCAATTGGACTCCGCCTGGGGAGACGAACTTCAGTCGACTGCTGCAGGGGAATAAAGCTCTACGAGAACTTGGACTCGCTCAACCGGGTATGCAAACCAAAAACTGCTGAGGAAACGATATCAATCGCGGAAATAAACCGCGCGGTCCTTGCGGCTAAACTTTCCTGGAGATAACGACTCTGTTGGGGAAATACAACATCATCTATTCAACACGCTACTGGGGAAAAACCAATCATGGCCTGAACGGCTTCCAAGGACTCGGCTCTCTTGGGGATCTGCAAACTCGGTTGAGGAAGAAGAAATCATTCTGCTTGCTAGAGAGAATACAACTCTGTGGGGAATCCCAATTCTCCTGGGGACTTCAGTCTTGAAATATCAATTGCTGCGCACTTCAGTATATGACCCAACTGGGGAGATGGTGATCCTTCAGGATGTATCTGATTGGGGAGAGAATCTTCTCTGCTTGGGGAAACATATCAATGCTTACGATCTCGTGTTCAGACCCCGCGGGGAGGTGCTACTGAACTTGCTCGAGAAGAAGGAATCATCCTGCTTGGGGGCTCATACGGCGTACTACCTGAAATGTTATACCTGCGACAACACACACAATAGATAAGATAACCTTCTCAAAGGTACCTATCAAGGTTATCATCTTGTGACAATGTTCAAGTAATTCCTTGTTTCAACAATCAGTGGCCTAGGCCAGTAAGTTTATGTATGCGCATTTTATCAAAAACATCGGCGTTCTCTTTCGCAAACAAAACAGATAGATGCTAAATAGGAAAATAGAATTGCTGAATAGTATACATTTTATTGATAATGAACCCCTGAATGGGCAAAAATGTTTTACAACAGATGCAGGCTCCTGGAATGAGGAAGCCGCGCAAATATAAAACATAAATATACATTAGTATATACACATGTCGGCAACGAGGCATAGACGAACACCATGAGTTGATCCCTCTATGACCCACTCGACTTCGATACTTCTCCGATGCTTCAGCTTCAGAAGAGATTGATTCAGATAAACGACCCTCAGGTCCTCCAAACCACTAAACAATGAAAGTCCACACGCGGAACGCAATCATTTGCTTTTTCAAATCCCTAACTTTTGCCTGAATCGCCCTTTCGGGTTTTCGATTCACCGGGATACCCTTTTTTTCCAAAGTCGCCCTTCCAGGTTTTCGACTTTGCGGGTGTACATTATTTTCTTTATATCCCTAATTTTTTCCCGAACCTTTTTCCTTTTTTATGGTTCGCCGGGATGCCCTATTTTTGCATGGATACTCTTTTTCTTTCCAGCGGGTCGTTTTTTAAGCAAAGTATTTTTTAACTGCGTCCGCGTTCATCGGGGATGCAAAATCTTCACCATCCATCGTGGATAACAATAAAGCTCCTCCCGAGAATACCTTGCTGACGACGTACGGACCTTCGTAATTGGGAGTCCACTTGCCCCGGTGATCGGAGTGTGGAGGAAGAATCTTCTTCAAGACGAGATCACCCGTCTGAAAGCTTCTGGGACGCACCTTCTTATCATAAGCTTTCTTCATTCGGCTTTGGTACAGACGACCATGTGCAATCGGTGCTAACCTCTTCTCATCCATTAGGCTGAGTTGGTTTAGTCGGTTCTTAATCCATTCTGCCTCATCGAGTTTCACATCAACCAAAACTCGCAAAGAAGGAATCTCAACATCTAGCGGTAGGACAACTTCCATACCGTATACTAAGGAGAAAGGAGTGGCCCCGGTTGATGTATGTACTGTTGTACGATAACCATGTAGTGCAAATGGCAGCATCTCGTGCCAATCCTTGTAGGTCGCAACCATCTTCTGTACAATCTTCTTGATGTTCTTATTGGCCGCTTCGACGGCGCCATTCATCTTCGGCCGATAAGGAGATGAGTTGTGGTGTTCGATCTTGAAACTCTGGCACAGCTCCTTCATCATCTTGTTATTCAGGTCCGAACCATTATCAGTAATGATCTGCTCGGGAATTCCGCAATGACAGATGATGTCCCTCTTTAGGAATTTAGCCACCACCTGCTTGGTCACATTAGCATATGAGGCTGCCTCCACCCACTTGGTGAAGTAGTCGATAGCTACTAGAATGAAACGATGACCGTTAGATGCAGTGGGCTCGATCTTGACTATCATGTCGATGCCCCACATGGAGAACGACCACGGGGAGGACATGACGTTCAATAGGGCACGACGGCACATGAACCTTATCAGCATAAATCTGGCATTTATGACATCTCCTCGCGAATTTAAAGCAATCCGACTCCATCGTCAGCCAGTAATATCCTGCTCTCAGGATCTTTCTTGTCATAGCATGCCCGCCGGCGTGCGTACCAAATGTGCCTTCATGGACTTCTTCCATGAGTATACTCGCCTCTTTCTCATCTACACATCTGAGTAGCACGAGATCATGGTTTCTTTTATACAAAACTCCATCAGGATTGAGATAAAAATTTCCAGACAGCCTCCTCAGAGTCTTCTTTTCCTGGGTAGACGCTCCCGCAGGATACTCCTTAGTCATAAGGAAAGTCTGGATATCATGGAACCATGGCTTGCCGTCGGAGGCTTCCTCGATCGCAAAAACGAATGCAGGTCTATCAAGACGAGAAAGGACAATTCTTGGAGCTTCATTCCAAAAATTGACTTTATACATCGAAGCCAACGTGGCTAAGGCATCAGCCATCTGGTTTTAAGCCCTGGGCACATGATGGAGTTCTACTCGATCAAAGAACAGAAGCAGCCTTCTGGCATAGTTCATGTACGGCACCAAATTCGATTGACGAGTCTCCCACTCCCCTTTAATCTGGTTGATCACAAGTGCCGAGTCACCATATACATCTAGGTTCTTGATTCTCAAATCAATTGCCTCTTCTAGACCCATGATGCATGCTTCGTACTCCGCTTCATTATTGGTGACTGGAAACGTCAGTCTCGCAGTGAACGGGATGTGGGATCCATGGGGAGTCGTGATGATCGCCCCTATGCCACTTCCGTAAGAATTAACCGCCCCGTCAAATATCAATTTCCATTGGGATTTCCTGTCTGGCCCCTCGTCGGGCAACGGTTCATCACAATCCTTCGCTTTGAGAAACATGATATCCTCATCAGGGAATTCAAATTTCATCGGCTGATAATCTTCGATCGGCTGTTCGGCCAGGTATTCAGACAATACGCTTCCCTTTATGGCCTTCTGGGAAACGTACTGAATGTCATATTCCGTCAACACCATTTGCCATCTGGCAATCCTGCCCGAAAGCGCTTGCTTCTCGAAGACGTACTTGATCGGATCCATCTTCGAAATTAGCATGGTGGTGTGATTGAGCATAAACTGTCGTAAACGTTTGGCAGACCAGGCTAGTGCACAACACGTCTTCTCCAGCATCGAGTAACGAGATTCACAGTCTGTGAACTTTTTACTCAAATAGTAAATGACATGCTCCTTTCTGTCCGTCTCGTCGTGTTGACCGAGAACACACCCCATACTATTCTCAAGAATTGTCAAGTACATGATTAAGGGTCTTCCAGCCACTGGGGGTATCAAGATCGGAGGTTCCTGTAGATACTGTTTTATCTTATCAAATGCCTTCTGGCAATCCTCGTTCTAGATAATCGCCTGATCCTTCTTTAACAGTTTGAACATCGGTTCACACATGGCCGTGAGTTGAGAAATAAACCTTGCAATGTAGTTTATTCTGCCCAAGAAACCACAAACTTCTTTTTCTGTTTTTGGCGTTGGCATTTCTTGAATTGCTTTTATCTTCGCAGGATCAACCTCGATGCCTCTTTCAGTCACGATAAACCCCAGTAGTTTTCCAGACCGTACTCTGAAAGTACACTTGTTAGGATTCAGCCTCAACCTGAACTTCCTAAGCCTCTCAAAAAGCTTCAGCAAATTGACCAGGTGTCCCTCCTCCATTTGGGACTTCGCAATCATGTCATCAACATAGACTTCAATCTCATGATGAATCATATCATGAAACAAAGTAACCATTGCTCGTTGGTAAGTGGCCCCTGCGTTCTTTAGACCGAAAGGCATTACCTTATAGCAAAATGTTCCCAAAGGTGTGATAAACGTAGTTTTCTCCATGTCCTCCGGCGCCATGTTGATCTGATTGTAACCGGAGAAGCCATCCATGAACGAAAATACGGAGAACTGAGCTGTATTGTCGACCAACACATTGATATGAGGCAGCGGGAAATCATCTTTAGGGCTCGCCCTATTCAAATCCCGATAATCGACGCACATTCGTACCTTACCGTCCTTCTTCGGTACAGGTACTATGTTGGCGACCCACGGAGGGTATGTAGTGACCGCTAAGAAGCCAGCATCAAGCTGCTTCTGCACTTCTTCTTTGATCTTAACAGCCATATCTGGTCGCGTCCTCCTAAGCTTCTGCTTAACGGGAGGACAATCTTCTCTCAGCGGCAAGTGATGGACCACAATGTCAGTGTCAAGTCTGGGCATATCTTCGTATGACCAAGCAAAGATGTCACTATACTCTCTCAGCATCTCGACCAATCTCTACTTGACATCACTCTGCAATGCAGCTCCTATCCTGACATTCCTGACCAGTTCTTCAGAACCCAGATTCACAATCTCGATCTCTTCTTCGTGAGGCAGAATAACTTTCTCTTCTTGTTTCAACAAGCGGGTGTCGTGGTGAAATTTGGATACCAAGCTATTGATTAACTTGAATCTTTAATTCATTTGCAACCGGTCTTTGATTTATCCGAGGGAAAGGTTAAAGGAAGGAAAACCTATTTTGCATTGTAAACACAACGCAATGAGAGATCTAAGGTTCGGGGGTTGGTTAAACTTAGGGAAGGTGCTAGCATCCTAAGTTTCTGTAGTACTCTACAAGAACCTCTTGTTTTATATTTGTTTATTGCTAAGTGTTTATCTACTTAAAGGTTTAAGAGACCTAGGGGTTTATTTCTAAGTATACTCGATAAGATGTCGTATCTTATGCCTACATATCCTTACGGGAATGGAATCAGAGTATCTGTAGTTCCCCTAAAGGGTTGAGGAGTTTTTTTGACTGTGGTCAAAGTTCCTACGGGTTTAGGGTAGTTGATTGATTGATTATAGGAGAAGAGATGTGTTTTGTTTAAGGATTGTTCATCTAAGTTATAAAATAAAAGACAAAGGTCCTCCTATGGGTAGGGGAGTATGATGCAAATGATATGCATACGCGCGAGTTTTACGTTACGCGCAGGTTCTTCCTTTGGACGCTCATGCGATGCGATAAAATAAATACGGTAAAAGTAAAGGCAGGATGAAGAGAAACATACAAACGCATGAAAGCGCTAAAGTGTACAAGTGAGTGAAAGTGTGAGGGATGGAAGTGTGCACGACTGGATGAAGTATTGATTTTAGACGAAATGTTGTATTAGAGGGTGAGTTGTCTGTTTATTAGCTTTAGTAAAAAAAAATTTAGGTGATAAGTTAATTTAAGAAAAAGTTATTTGATTATTTTTGATATTAAATTAGATTAGAAGTGGCTTAAGTTTAGATAGGAATAGTAAATTAAAATGGGTTTTATAAAATAAAAGTTTTGTTTTTTTTAGTAAAATTAAATTTAGTAAAAAGAAATCAAGTTTTCTAGATTTTAAATTTATTAATTAATAAATGACAAATTATATTTTTAAAAAAGGGTTTTTTTTTATGGTGAATAATATTATTAAATTATTTAATGAAATGATGTTAAATTAATAAAATAAATTGAGTTAATAAATAAAGGCGAATTAAAGAGTTAGAAAAGAGAAATTTATTGTTTTTTTTTTAAAAGGGCTGGTTATGTTAAAGATTAATTTGGGGTGATTAATAAATATAAAATTAAGTTAATTGATTAATTAATTAATGGCAGAATTATGGTTTTTTTAAGGTTAATTAGAAGTTAAGTGAATTTAAATGATAAATTAAGGTTAATTAAGTGGGGTTAATGGGAGGACGAATCGTGTGGTGAAGGTTGTGATGGGGTTTACCGTGGGGTGTAAGGTGGGTCGTGTATCAGGGATAGGCAAAGGGGCAGACGGTGATGATGTGCGGGTACGTGATAGTTGTTGTGGGTGTGTGTGTATAAGATTACAACATAAAAAACAAAAAAAATATGAAAACCCTAAAGCCCCAGATTCCCTCCCTTTCACCGATGGCCGTCTCTTTCTTCTCGTTCTCCCTCAGCGTTTTTCTTCATCCTCCATTTCTTCTTCTCTATTTCCTCCGCCTTCTTCTTCCCTCCGTGCTTCTCTCTAATTTTTTACATAAATCAAACAAAACAAACAGAAATTAAGCCGTTAGCGAAAAAGAAATTCACGGTAAAAAAAAAAAAGTCGATGGCGAAGAGTGGTGGTCCCCGTGAAGGTTTTGAGTGGTGATGGCGAAACTTTCGGTGGATTGGCTTCGCGGAGGAGGCTTCCCGGCGGTAAAACGGAGGGCTCGGATGGCGATTCCAAAGCGAAAGATAAGTTCTTATTATTTTCGACTTTTAGGTTTTCGACGGATTTCAACTTTGTTAGGGTTTTGATCTGGGATTGTGGTTTCTTTGGGTTTTTGCTTGTGAATGGTTACTGTGCATTGTTGTGTATATGTGAGTCTTTATTAGGGTTTGATGTGAATCTCTCTGCAATTGTCTCTATCTTGTTGTTGTCGTTGTTGTCCTTTATATAGGTTAATGTGTGGTTTCGAAATTGAATGTGGTTACTCCGAATTTGGGAAGAAAATATTTCATGGATATGACTGGAAAAACTTGTTGTTTTTGATTTGACAAATTAATGCTTGATTCTAATTGCTATTTTTGATTTGGAAGTGTCCTTTATTTGTTTCCCTGCGAATGATGGTGATCTGTAACTTATGATTTTGCGATTTGTTGTTTCTGCTTTTGGTTTGAATTGATATATATGATTCTCTAAGCATCTTGAGTCATCATAAAGGATGATTTGGTTTCCGTTTCTGTTTAATTCAATGGCTCTTTAACGATTGTGATTTCCTGCCATGATTATTGACCGATTAATTTCCATCTTTAATTTGAGTTTCCCTTGTATCGCATTACCGGTGCTTTTTCGTTCTGAAACCTGTTTCACATAGAAAACTCTTTTACAGGAACATGATTCAAAAGCCGAGGTCTCATCTTATGTCGCGCTGCCACAAGAATGATGAATAGGAATTGAACAATATCGGAGCAAAATTATCAAGGTGCACGTCACCTGGGTTGCGACTTCCTACTTGGTTAGTAATTCCCATTCAGCTCTTTATTGACATTTCAAAAATTGTCTTTAAATATCACGAAACTAATCTCATTCCTCACTCACTTTTATAAAGATCGTTGTAATCTTTGGTCGACGGATTGTTAGGAGCTTAACGGAACTTGTTACGGTGGTCCAAATGAAGGTACATTTTGACATGCTATTGGATATCATGTTTAACATGAGGTTGGCTGTTTATCTCCCTGATAATGCTGGGAGTTCACAAATGCTACTTATTGCCTGCAGGACAAAAATGATGAGGCGGAAGCACGATGGAAGCAGAACCTCTTGAACACAACAATATAGCATGGGAAACTGGCAAAATTGACAAGGTACCGAGACCCTCTTCTCCTTCTTTTAGCTTAACTTATTATGGTACGATGTTGGAAACAAAAGTTGCTGCATCTAATGAATGTTGGGAATTCCTTTTTGCAGGTCATTCAAAGTGAAAGGATTTTGGAGGCGCTCGCGGTGTTGTTATGTCTTTGACCTAACTTTTCCTTTCAAATCACCGACTATGACATTGACATCACTGGTTGTTGGAGTTTGTAACTACTGTGGGTGGTCATCACGACAAAGTGATGTTGAGGGAGAAGCTAGTTTGGAGTGAGGAGGTTGAGTGACTCGAGATTTTTTCATGAATGATTTCAAGAACTGCTGAGTTTGGTTATTTTCACAGAGAGAATGGCGATGTGAGGTCGAAACAGAGGGAGTAGTTTGTATGTAGTTAGATGATAGAGTTCGTGGATGTGACGTTTTCACCGGTGAAGAACAAAGGATTTAAAAAGGTGAAACACATTGATGTAGTAGAAGTGTTAACAGTGGTTATGTATTTCAGATTCAATGGTTAGAGCTTTCACTGCTGGTGAAGAACAAAGCTTATGGTGAGCGGCGGGATTGGTGGAAGACGATGGTGCGCCAGAACTCATGTCACAAAGTATCTTGATTCATAACAACCTTTCATGCATATAAAGGTAGTTGTTTTGGGTATGCTTAACTAACTGTCAATGCTCTTGTGTTTCAGCTTCTTTGAAATGGAAGGTTTTGCTTACGAGGCATTTCAGGTTTAATTGACATGACGGTGGGGAAAACAACTGCCAAGCTTTAGTCTCAGTACGCCCTACTGGCCTTAGAAGATGCATTGCGTTTCCTTATGGAAGGCTTCAAATTGAGGAAGTTGGCAGTGCGAAATCAGGTTTCCTTGAACCTGAAATAGTTATTAGTGTCCATTTTATATTCCTCTTTACAACTGCAATTGGTGACGTGCGCCTCTTCGTTGCAGGGTTGGTTGTAGGTGGAGCAAAACGCACGCGGCTGAGGTGTTGCCGTTGACATGGAGGCTCCTGCTACTGCTAAAGGTTCAAACAACCATTGCTTGCAAAACGTGAAGTGTTGAATGCCAAATGGTGATGGCGCCTTCTGTTTCTGTCGAAGATGTTTGATTAGTTTGGATTCTTTCTCTTGAAAGTGCCTTTGCCATCACTTCTTTTGACTAAATTGGCCCTTTTACGATTGTTATTCATAGGTGAGGAACTTGGGTGGTTGGGAGATATTTGATGGTTTTGGAACTGCTGGTTGAGATACCAAGTATTCACGACCGGCTTCTTTTGTTGTTTTTGCAGAAAACCATGACCACGGCTCGACAATTTGCTTCAACTTTCGTCACTTTGGTGCAAAGAAAAGATGTCGCCGATATCGTTCGAAATGCGCAGCGGGATTGGTCAAGTTAACATCAAAGGAGAGGGGTGTCATCGATGAAGGGGATTTCCCGTAACATTTGTGGCTCGAATAAGGTTGTAAGTGGTGACCAAACAAATCGACTTTAAAAGGTTATTCTTTGATTCCATTTGAACCTGATTTTGTTTTGCTTCAAGTGTGTGCCAGTAATGTGTGGCATTCCCTTTAATCCCAATTTCTTCTACTATGATGCAGGTTAATCACAGAACTGACGGTAAACAGCTGTGTTCGAACTGGTATCCCTGTGTTCAAATCACCATGACCCCGCAACTGCTTTTAACTTCTCGGAATTCAAGTCTTTATGGTTGAATCTTCTGACCCTTCCCTTGAAGGTTATGAGGTAAAGAACTAACTTGAACCTTGACAAAATAATCTAATTCCGAAGCAAGACCACTTTGAATCGTATCACACATCGTAATACTAATGGTTTTTATGTAACACTTGACATCCTTTAATGTTCTGCAGGTGAATTAACTTGCTATACTGACTTGTAGCCGACGACCAAAAGCCGTGAGAAATTAGAGAAGCAATTGAAGGCATGAAGGCTTGTAGCAACAAGATGATTCGGCCATAATCAACGTCGGCCGAAGCTTCGGTCATTGCGAGATCCCTCAAATAGTTTTAATTGTGGGCATCAGTATTTCTCCGTGACCTGCTTGTTTTGCCACCCCAATAATCGATGACTACGCTTTAATGGTGCATCTGTCATTGCCATGGCAGTGAATAATGTTCTATAAGATCAGGCCTACGTTCTTTGTCTTGCAGGCAGATATAAGCATGGATGTTAACTTCCTTCTTTTAAGAAAAGATGGTCATGGAAATAAATTTGTTAAGGCCTTTTGTAACTGGTGTGTTTTGTAATTGCTGTTAGGAATGGCTCGTCCATACAGCTCATAGGAACTTGGTTTTGTAAGTCATTAATACTGTAGCTAGTGATGTACTTCTGTAGCCACAAAGTGGAATATATTAACATGCTAGGTGATGCAAGCATGGTTTTGAATTCAAAATTTGTTCAGGGTGTAAGGATTGGCATAATAAATGACATAGTACGAAAAAAAGTTGAATCATGTTTGTTTGTCAATTGAGCAGGTGCAGGCACCTGTCGGGTTGCACGTCCTTTTTAGGCTAACTTTTTTCATCATCCACTAAATCCAATGTTATATTTCAAGAAAAAAATAGCTGAGTAAAATGAAACAAAGATGATGTCACAATTCCCTTTCCTTGTATGCATAACACAATCGTAGAAGCTGAACCCCATTCTAGCAGATTAATCCCACTGTTTTGTGTTATGGCAACCCTATTTATTTTAGTAGAAATTTGATATTCAATTTCACTTTCCCTTGTACCACTTGAATTAACCTTTTGAAATTTCAATCAACCTGGGACGAACACCCCTGAAACAAAAGGGCATGAAAAGCTTATTCGTCTTTCGGGAAATCTCTGAGGAGTCTCGCAAAGGCGCGCCAATGTACTGATTAAGAGGTCCTATAAGCGAAGGTATATGGTTCCACAATGATTCCACCTAAATTTGTAGGAGATAAGGGATACCTATAAAACCTCCACGATCTCCTGAACTTCCAGCCGCAAATCTAACCTTACACCATGAGGCCAACGAACGGTTAAAATGGTTAGCTAAAACAACAAGATGGATGAATGTCTGAAAAAAATGCACAAGGAGGTGAGATCTTAAGGTCAAAAATTAGGGTGCAACAGATGCCCCTATTTAAGTTACTTCTATCCGGAGATATGGAGATTGAAATCTCCGTCTCGACGAGATAAGAGGGACTTAAATACAAATATTGCACGAATTTTTGGCCTAAGATGCCACCAAATGCAAATGATATGCAATTATATGAAGATGTAAAACAGACGGGCCTGTGAGGGAACGATGTCACAGGAGAAAACCAGATACAACACGCGGGAAAAACATGCTCAACAAAACGAGACTCCACGGGGAAAGATTGACAATCACAAAGTGTCTAAAAGTATGTTGTGGAACATTTGGCGAGAGAACCACTTGAAGAACTTGCTGCACAGGTCAAATGCAATTATCAGCCGGAAAAGTCTATTGTCGAGACTTGTAAATTTAATTGAGAATACTTTTGCCAAAGTATGTTCTGTTAAAATTTGTAAGGAATCTACTGCCGAGATTCTATGTTGAAATTTGCTGGAGAGATACTTTCGTCGAAGTCTTCTGGAAATCTACTATCGAGATTAGCCAGGAAATAAAATAAAGATACCTACTGCCGAGGTCTTCTGGGAATCTACTGCCGAGATTAGCCAGGAAAAAAAGATGTCTTCGAATAAACCTCCCCACGCTCATGGTCTGGATGTCATGAACTGGTCTCAGTCTCTTGATGTAAAACCTCCCCGAGCGTCATGGTAAGGGTACCATGAGCTGGTCTCAGTCTCTTGATGTAAAACCTCCCCGAGCGTCATGATATGGGAATCATGAGCTGGTCTCAGTCTCTTGATGTAAAACCTCCCCGAGCGTCATGGTAAGGGTACCATGAGCTGGTCTCAGTCTCTTGATGTAAAACCTCCCCGAGCGTCATGATATGGGAATCATGAGCTGGTCTCAGTCTCTTGATGTAAAACCTCCCCGAGCGTCATGATATGGGAATCATGAGCTGGTCTCAATCTCTGCCCGAAATGACGAAAACTCGTGCGAGCATCTTCACAGGGGATTGTAGATTTTGTAGATTGTATATGTCATTGTAAACTGTAGATGTCGTTGTAGACTGTAGATGTCGTTATAGACTGTAGGTTGTAAATTGTTGTTGTAGAACTGTGTAGGATTTCTTGGCTGTGAGCCATGATGTATTGTAGATTGTGTAATTTGTGCTTTGTACTTGTTAGTGTAGACTGTAACCGTTGATGTAACTTGTAGAACTTTGTAAATGTAACTTGTAGATGTAAAACTTGTAGTTATGAATTGTAGATTGCAAAACTTCATCGGGGATCTTCAGGAGAGATGTGAGCCGGCTAATTTGCAAAATGTGTCTTCTTAAATAAAGAGAGATGTCTTGTAGTGTCTTCGGCAAACTTCTCTGATGGATTTATGAAGAGATGCCATTTAGACTTGTGCAGCGAACTCACTGGGGGTGGACAAACTGTCTTGAGGAGACTGTCGTTTGTCGTTTTGAATAAGATCCTGATCAAAACGAGTTGCTCAAATAAAGAGATTGTTTATAGTCCAAATGTAGATGTTCGAGAAAATCCTGTGATGCCATTGTTGGAGAAAAGTCTGTCTTCATGAGTTTTCTTCCTGGGGAATAGGGTGCAAAATAAATGCACACTTAATCCATGTTTAAAAATTGGAGATGTCCATGATGTGATTGCCAAAAACCGAAGTTCAATTCGAGGAGTAGTCGAACAGAAACTGTCAAGCAAGACTCGACCATCGAGGTATGAACTCAAATGGATTTGTACTAAAATAACCGTCTTCCATGAGGGTTGAACTTCATGGGGAAAATGAAACATTGTGCTCTTTCTGCCTAGAGCTGACAACACTACTTGGAAGGAGAAGACACAACCCAGTCCTTGGGGATAAACGCGACCAAAGTGACAGAACAAACAAACATAAAGATGCAAAATGCATATGCCATGCTATCTATTTGTATGCCCTGCATATGCTATATTCCGACGTTGACACAAAAAATGGAAAGAGGAAACCAGAGATGAAATAAACGTCTCAGAACAAACATACGACCAATCCTCAAAGATAGAAGCACTGTTGGGGGATAGATGGAGAATCAAATACGGGATCACAATCCTGCTTTAGGGCTTCAAAATTTCTCTAGGAAATAGAGAACATTCCACTTGGGGGATACAACATCTTGATCTTGAAGGATTTGTCAAGATGAATCTCAATTTAGAAGAAACTTCACGGACAAATATCCTACTTCCCTTGGGGGATTCTCGTCGGAGTTGTAGATGAAAATATTCGACTCGAGGTCTCATAGGGGATAAAAAATAAATATCAATTTCAATAGGGAAACCTGGGTAACAAAGCTGCTTGAATATATCAGAGTTGAAACTTTATGGGGATGAAATAAACATCCACCTTGCTGGGGAAGACCGGTGTTGTGAAAGATCCACTGAGGAGGGAAATATCATTCACTTCATTCGGGAAGGTGAAGTTGACCGAATCATTGGAGAAATAAACAGGTCACCCACTGGAGGTTTCTTGCATTGATCATCACTTCTTAAAATAGAGATCCATCGGAGGAATAATGGTCATTTGAAGTAAAATTCACCCGGGACATGAAGAATGTTGTGAAAAACAAGTAGTTTTGTAATAGTCGCCATTTTGGACAATAGGTGTTGTGAGTGGATGACGTGCTCTTCACTTCTCAAATGCCCCATAGTACATGCTTTATGAGAAAAAAAGTCGTTCCAAGAGGATTTTACAGAGAGCATGGAGTTCAATTGCGCCACTATTTTCAAATTCTTGGAGAGATTGTCGAATCTCGACGTAACTGGCCCGGATTGACGGTGTTATGTATAACTAAGTCTTCAAAACTTACTTCTGAGAAAGTCAGGCAGGCATTAGTAGACAACTTGGAAAATACTTGCCCCTATTCAACATGGTCTTCAAGTTTCATCTTCGATGTCTATATGTAAACTTTCTAAGATATCAGGCAAAATCAACACGCATGAAACGTTACTCCTGAAACTATTAATGTAACATATATGTTTGTCTTGAAGTTTTTTCTTTTTTTTGTTGAAAAAGATATCACAATAACTCGTGACCGAATCACTAGTTAGGATACAAATTTAATTTATAAAGCCAACCTCAAATTGAGAATAGCTCATAGGAGTCAGGAAACGTCATCTTATCGAGTATGCTTTCAAAATAAACACTACTTCAATTAGGTCTTTTAAAGGTTGTATCGTGGCTTGGTTCACGGTTTTAAGAAACAAATGATAAAGGCTCAAAGTTTATTTGTACCCACCCCTTCTTCGTGATGTTCTCCAGTCCTACATTCAGCTAAACTTGATACAAGCACTCATCTCTCAAGAGGATTTTGATATGGTCGAGAACTCGATCGAGGCTTTGGACATGGCAGTCACTCACCTACTTTCTTTTGGTGTTTGATCACACGACTTTGTTATTTACTAAGGATATTTCTTTGTGATCCTTTGTTTTTTCTTTTCGCATTTTTCTTATTCCCTAACTTTTGCCTGGACGGAGTCTTTTGAATATGACTTTGAAATCCAGCGGGCTGTCTCAATTTCGCCTAGTCTCCTTCATAGGTTTTGACTTGGTGGACTTTTCTTTTTTTCATTATTTTTTATTTTTTTGAACAAGTCGTGTGACTCTAAGTCATTTTGGCATTTTTGAAAGGATTGTGACTACCCCACTCTTTGGATAGTTGAGGGATATTCATTTGTGTCTTTAGACTTCTAGCCTCCTAATACGTTAGGAATAGATACAGTGGGTTCTCGAAGGTTCACTCTTCCTTTTTGAGAGTCTGATTGCTCGATCAGCTTAACTGGAAACTACCCTGCCCCAGGTTACAATTGAGGGTATTTTTATTTGGAAAAGAACTCCTACTTCAAGGTTCAAAGGGGTTAAAGAGGGATTATCTTCCTTATATCTCCAGTGTTTAGGATTTGAAACAATGCCTTACATCATCAGCAAGGTTTTACTCAAAAGCATACAACGAAAAATCTTTGCGTTTTTATTCGTCATCCTCCTCCCAATTCCTTGTTAAAGCAAGAGATTGGATAAAGTTGGCATTATAATTTATGAAAAATAATTTTATGAGTGAAACAAATGGATTTCTTCAAGACAAACATGTTTAATGCATTATCGTTCAAGAAAACAAGTTCCTACATGCCAATTATGCTTTTATAATCAAAGAAATAAATACATATAAGCAAACAAAATTAGCTGCCTGACCAGCCCCTCTAAAGGATTTTATCAACACAACAATGTCTCATTCAAGGTCGAGCTTTCTCTTTTGAAGGTCAACAATTTGTCGTTGATCATCTCTTGAACTTTTCTTGGAGAACTTTTCATTCTTCAATCAAATGCCCCACTATTCCATCATGAAATTCATAGCTGGTGTTCGAGTCGATCCTCTCAATATGGATAATCAGAGGGTGTGGTATATATCGTGGAAACTGGAAATCTCTTTCATCAACTTGAACAAACAGGTTATCTTACACAGGTTGAGATTGGTAAGATCATCATCTTGAATTTGGTCATGGGATCCATATCTTTTGTTCTTTTTACTATCCTTTAATGATTGCTTCGAGTTTGGTCAGACGATCAAGACGTCACTGACAAGACAAAGACAGAAGACCAGATGAGTCACAACAGAGAAGAGACACATGCACATGCAAATGCTAAATGAAGGATGCAAAATGCAGAATGCAGGATGTAGATGAAAGGTTTCATGGAATTCGTGTATTTACAAACATCACAGAGTAACAAAGAAAATTCATTTATTATTTCGGATATCGGATTATGTAGAAACATTCTTACAAGAGTCCTAGCATAAGAGTTAATAAAGTCCTAAGGAAGTCCTTCATCGTGCTTGTTGACTTGGATCTTCTTGAATATAAGTTGTCCAGGATCAACGTATAAAGATTAGTTTGATGGAGGAAAATAAATCCTCCATCTCTTCTTTTGTTCTTGTTGGAAGTAAAGGGGAACCCCTTGTTCACTTGGGTCTTCAACGATGATGAGAGCCTTGTTGAACTTCTAATGATCCTCCATGATACGGGAAGCCTCTTGTATTTGTCCTTTTGAGTTTCTTGATTCTTCAATTAGTGTCATTGACTTCCTTAGGTCATCCAAGTTAGGACTCTTAACAGAATTTTCCAAAATATTTTTTTTTGTAATCCTTATTGGTTTTTATAATGTTTATAAATAAACTAGGAATCCCATGAAACCTAATATAGTATGATGCTACATGAATGCAACAAACACAAGTAAGCACTCAAGGACACAAAGGTAAACAAACAAGGGGGAACCTAGGCTTGTAACGAGCATGGAGCCAAAGGTGTACCCATTCCCAAAGGTTGTGGACTAAAGGTTGATTGTACCTGCAGAACAAGGTTCTAATAAGGTTCCCAAAGTCATTAGCCCATCTTTCGGATATTATCAACTTCCCAAGTACTCGAGGGTTAATAACATTCTCAAGAGAACTTCTTTTGAGTGTAGTATCGCGTAGCACTATTTCGGGGGTACCCCCTCATAGCCCCGCACTACATCCTAATAAAGGTCAA
The DNA here is from genome assembly GCA_963859935.3 of Lathyrus sativus. Taxonomy (NCBI): domain Eukaryota; kingdom Viridiplantae; phylum Streptophyta; class Magnoliopsida; order Fabales; family Fabaceae; genus Lathyrus; species Lathyrus sativus. The sequence continues at coordinate 286,754,949 of OZ012741.1, read as the reverse complement.
AGTGGGGTTAAGGTAACTACGGTCCTCAATATCATAGGCTCCAACATCGAATATAGTGCATGTTTTCACGATTAAGGACTCGTTCAACAATACAATTTTCGAGAAGGCCTCAATCGAGCGTGATTTTCAAGTCAGCTTGGTCGGGATTCCACCCCCTATAAGCCTGTTTGAACATATCACTATCCTATCCTAAGTTCACTCAAGTCCGGGTGTAGGACTTTGTCTCACCACTCAAAGAGTATCAACCCAAAGGCAATAAACAAACAAGTATACAAGTAAACAATTAAGCAAATATAAGCAAATATATAAAACAAAACAAGTTAGGGAAACCCACTGAGAGTCCCCAATGAAGTCGCCATTTCTGTCGCGGTGAAATTTGGATACCAAGCTATTGATTAACTTGAATCTTTAATTCATTTGCAACCGGTCTTTGATTTATCCGAGGGAAAGGTTAAAGGAAGGAAAACCTATTTTGCATTGTAAATACAACGCAATGAGAGATCTAAGGTTCGGGGGTTGGTTAAACTTAGGGAAGGTGCTAGCATCCTATGTTTCTGTAGTACTCTACAGGAATCTCTTGTTTTATATTTGTTTATTGCTAAGTGTTTATCTGCTTAAAGGTTTAAGAGACCTAGGGGTTTATTTCTAAGTATACTCGATAAGATGTCGCATCTTATGCCTACATATCCTTACGGGAATGGAATCAGAGTATCTGTAGTTCCCCTAAAGGGTTGAGGAGTTTTTTTGACTGTGGTCAAAGTTCCTACGGGTTTAGGGTAGTTGATTGATTGATTATAGGAGAAGAGATGTGTTTTGTTTAAGGATTGTTCATCTAAGTTATAAAATAAAAGACAAAGGTCCTCCTATGGGTAGGGGAGTATGATGCAAATGATATGCATACGCGCGAGTTTTACGTTACGCGTAGGTTCTTCCTTTGGACGCTCATGCGATGCGATAAAACAAATACGATAAAAGTAAAGGCAGAATGAAGAGAAACATACAAACGCATGAAAGCGCTAAAGTGTACAAGTGAGTGAAAGTGTGAGGGATGGAAGTGTGCACGACTGGATGGAGTATTGATTTTAGATGAAATGTTGTATTAGAGGGTGAGTTGTCTGTTTATTAGCTTTAGTAAAAAAAAATTTTTGGTGATAACTTAATTTAAGAAAAAGTTATTTGATTATTTTTTATATTAAATTAGATTAGAAGTGGCTTAAGTTTAGATAGGAATAGTAAATTAAAATGGTTTTTATAAAATAAATTTTTGTTTTTTTTAGTAAAATTAAATTTAGTAAAAAGAAATCAAGTTTTCTAGATTTTAAATTTATTAATTAATAAATGACAAATTATTTTTTTTAAAAAAGGGTTTTTTTTTATGGTGAATAATATTATTAAATTATTTAATGAAATGATGTTAAATTAATAAAATAAATTGAGTTAATAAATAAAGGCGAATTAAAGAGTTAGAAAAGAGAAATTTATTGTTTTTTTTAAAAGGGCTGGTTATGTTAAAGATTAATTTGGGGTGATTAATAAAAATAAAATTAAGTTAATTGATTAATTAATTAATGGCAGAATTATGGGTTTTTTTTAAGGTTAATTAGAAGTTAAGTGAATTATAACGATAAATTAAGGTTAATTAAGTGGGGTTAATGGGCGGACGAATCGTGTTGTGAAGGTTGTGATGGGGTTTACCGTGGGGTGTAAGGTGGGTCGTGTATCAGGGATAGGCAAAGGGGCAGACGGTGATGATGTGCGGGTACGTGATAGTTGTTGTGGGTGTGTGTGTATAAGATTACAACATAAAAAACAAAAAAAATCTGAAAACCCTAAAGCCCCAGATTCCCTCCCTTTCACCGATGGCCATCTCTTTCTTCTCGTTCTCCCTCAGCATTTTTCTTCATCCTCCATTTCTTCTTCTCTATTTCCTCCGCCTTCTTCTTCCCTCCATGCTTCTCTCTAATTTTTTACATAAATCAAACAAAACAAACAGAAATTAAGCCGTTAGCGAAAAAGAAATTCACGGTAAAAAAAAAAGTCGATGGCGAAGAGTGGGGTCCCCGTGAAGGTTTTGAGTGGTGATGGCGAAACTTTCGGCGGATTGGTTTCGCGGAGGAGGCTTCCCGGCGGTAAAACAGCGGGATCAGATGGCGATTCCAAAGCGAAAGATAAGTTCTTATTATTTTCGACTTTTAGGTTTTGGACGGATTTCAACTTTGTTAGGGTTTTGATCTGGGATTGTGGTTTCTTTGGGTTTTTGCTTGTGAATGGTTATTGTGCATTGTTGTGTATATGTGAGTCTTTATTAGGGTTTGATGTGAATCTCTCTGCAATTGTCTCTATCTTGTTGTGGTCATTGTTGTCCTTTATATAGGTTAATGTGTGGTTTCGAAATTGAATGTGGTTACTCCGAATTTGGGAAGAAAATATTTCATGGATATGATTGGAAAAACTTGTTATTTTTTATTTGACAAATTAATGCTTGATTCTAATTGCTATTTTTGATTTGGAAGTGTCCTTTATTTGTTTCCCTGTGAATGATGGTGATCTGTAACTTATGATTTTGCGATTTTTTGTTTCTGCTTTTGGTTCGAATTGATATATATGATTCTCTAAGCATCTTGACTCATCATAAAGGATGATTTGGTTTCCGTTTCTGTTTAATTCAATGGCTCTTTAACGATTGTGATTTCCTGCCATGATTATTGACCGATTAATTTCCATCTTTACTTTGAGTTTCCCTTGTATCGCATTACCGGTGCTTTTTCGTTCTGAAACCTGTTTGACATAGAAAACTCTTTTACAGGAACATGATTCAAAAGCCGAGGTCTCATCTTATGTCGCGCTGCCACAAGAATAATGAATAGGAATTGAACAATATCGGAGCAAAATTATCAAGGTGCACGTCACCTGGGTTGCGACTTCCTACTTGGTTAGTAATTCCCATTCAGCTCTTTATTGACATTTCAAAAATTGTCTTTAAATATCACGAAACTAATCTCATTCCTCACTCAATTTTATACAGGTCGTTGTAATCTTTGGTCGACGGATTGTTAGGAGCTTAACGGAACTTGTTACGGTGGTCCAAATGAAGGTACATCTTGACATGCTATTGGATATCATGTTTAACATGAGGTTGGCTGTTTATCTCCCTGATAATGCTGGGGGTTCACAAATGCTACTTATTGCCTGCAGGACAAAAATGATGAGGCGGAAGCACGATGGAAGCAGAACCTCTTGAAAACACACTATAGCATTGGAAATTGGAAAAATTGACAAGGTACCGAGACCCTCTTCTCCTTCTTTTAGCTTAACTTATTATGGTACGGTGTTGGAAACAAAAGTTGTTGCATCTAATGAATGTTGGGAATTCCTTTTTGCAGGTCATTCAAAGTGAAAGGATTTTGGAGGCGCTCGCGGTGTTGTTATGTCTTTGACCTAACTTTTCCTTTCAAATCACCGACTATGATATTGACATCACTGGTTGTTGGAGTTTGTAACTACTGTGGGTGGTCATCACGACAAAATGATGTTGAGGGAGAAGCTAGTTTGGAGTGAGGAGGTTGAGTGACTCGAGATTTTCATGAATGATTTCAAGAACTGCTGAGTTTGGTTATTTTCACAGAGAGAATGGCGATGTGAGGTCGAAACAGAGGGAGTAGTTTGTATGTAGTCAGATGATAGAGTTCGTGGATGTGACGTTTTCACCGGTGAAGAACAAAGGATTTAAAAAGGTGAAACACATTGATGTAGTAGAAGTGTTAACAGTGGTTATGTATTACAGATTCAATTGTTAGAGCTTTCACTGCTGGTGAAGAACAAAGCTTATGGTGAGCGGCGGGATTGGTGGAAGACGATGGTGCGCCAGAACTCATGTCACAAAGTATCTTGATTCATAACAACCTTTCATGCATATAAAGGTAGTTGTTTTGGGTATGCTTAACTAACTGTCAATGCTCTTGTGTTTCAGCTTCTTTGAAATGGAAGGTTTTGCTTACGAGGCATTTCAGGTTTAATTGACATGACGGTGGGGAAAACAACTGCCAAGATTTAGTCTCAGTACGCCCTACTGGCCTTAGAAGATGCATTGCGTTTCCTTATGGAAGGCTTCAAATTGAGGAAGTTGGGAGTGCGAAATCAGGTTTCCTTGAACTTGAAATAGTTATTTGTGTCCATTTTATATTCCTCTTTATAACTGCAATCGGTGACGTGCGCCTCTTCGTTGCAGGGTTGGTTGTAGGTGGAGCAAAACGCACGCGGCTGAGGTGTTGCCGTTGACATGGAGGCTCCTGCTACTGCTAAAGGTTCAAACAACCATTGCTTGCAAAATGTGAAGTGTTGAATGCCAAATGGTGATGGCGCCTTCTGTTTCGATCGAAGATGTTTGATTCGTTTGGATTCTTTCTCTTGAAAGTGCCTTTGCCATCACTTCTTTTGACTAAATTGGCCCTTTAACGATTGTTATTCACAGGTGAGGAACTTGGGTGGTTGGGAGATATTTGATGGCTTTGGAACTGCTGGTTGAGATACCAAGTATTCACGATCGGCTTCATCTGTTGTTTTTGCAGAAAACCATGACCACGGCTCGACAATTTGCTTCAACTTTCGTCACTTTGGTGCAAAGAAAAGATGTCGCCGATATCGTTCGAAATTCGCAGCGGGATTGGTCAAGTTAACATCAAAGGAGAGGGGTGTCATCGATGAAGGGGATTGCCCGTAACATTTGTGGCTCGAATAAGGTTGTAAGTGGTGACCAAACAAATCGAATTTAAAAGGTTATTCTTTGATTCCATTTGAACCTGATTTTGTTTTGCTTCAAGTGTGTGCCAGTAATGTGTGGCATTCCCTTTAATCCCAATTTCTTCTACTATGATGCAGGTTAATCACAGAACTGACGGTAAACCGCTGTGTTCGAACTGGTATCCCTGTGTTCAAATTACCATGACCCCGCAGCTACTTTTAACTTCTCGGAATTCAAGTCTTTATGGTTGAATCTTCTGACCCTTCCCTTGAAGGTTATGAGGTAAAGAACTAACTTGAACCTTGACAAAATAATCTAATTCCAAAGTAAGACCACTTTGAATCGTATCACACATCGTAATACTAATGGTTTTTATGTAACACTTGACATCCTTTAATGTTCTGCAGGTGAATTAACTTGCTATACTGACTTGTAGCCGACGACCGAAAGCCGTGAAAAATTAGCGAAGCAACTGAAGGCATGAAGGCTTGTAGCAACAAGATGATTCGGCCATAATCAACGTCGGCTGAAGCTTCGGTCATTGCGAGATCCCTCCAATAGTTTTAATTGTGGGCATCGGTATTTCGCCGTGACCTGCTTGTTTTGCCACCCCAATAATCGATGACTACGCTTTAATGGTGCATCTGTCCTTGCCATGGCAGTGAATAATGTTCTATAAGATCAGGCCTACGTTCTTTGTCTTGCAGTCAGATATAAGCATGGATATTAACTTCCTTCTTTTAAGAAAAGATGGTCATGGCAATAAATTTGTTAAGGCCTTTTGTAACTGGTGTGTTTTGTAATTGCTGTTAGGAATGGCTCGTCCATACAGCTCATAGGAACTTGGTTTTGTAAGTCATTAATACTGTAGCTAGTGATGTACTTCTGTAGCCACAAAGTGGAATATATTAACATGCTAGGTGATGCAAGCATGGTTTTGAATTCAAAATTTGTTCAGGGTGTAAGGATTGGCATAATAAATGACATAGTACGAAAAAAAGTTGAATCATGTTTGTTTGTCAATTGAGCAGGTGCAGGCACCTGTCGGGTTGCACGTCCTTTTTAGGCTAACTTTTTTCATCATCCACTAAATCCAATGTTATATTTCAAGAAACAAATAGCTTAGTAAAATGAAACAAAGATGATGTCACAATTCCCTTTCCTTGTATGCATAACACAATCGTAGAAGCTGAACCCCATTCTAGCAGATTAATCCCACTGTTTTGTGTTATGGCAACCTTATTTATTTTAGTAGAAATTTGGTATTCAATTTCACTTTCCCTTGTACCACTTGAATTAACCTTTTGAAATTTCAACCAACCTGGGACGAACACCCCTGAAACAAAAGGGAATGAAAAGCCTATTCGTCTTTCGGGAAATCTCTGAGGAGTCTCGCAAAGGCACGCCAATGTACTGATTAAGAGGTCCTATAAGCGAAGGTATATGGTTCCACAATGATTCCACCTAAATTTGTAGGAGATAAGGGATACCTATAAAACCTCCACGATCTCCTGAACTTCCAGCCGCAAATCTAACCTTACACCACGAGGCCAACGAACGGTTAAAATGGTTAGCTAAAACAATAAGATGGATGAATGTCTGAAAAAAATGCACAAGGAGGTGAGATCTTAAGGTCAAAAATTAGGGTGCAACAGAGGGCCAACTCTTCGGGAATTTCTTCGTCTTCATCAATATCTTCTTCGGCTTGATAGATCGGGCAACCGAAGTCGAAGTGAGTCGTAGAAGGTCCAGAGTCGATGTCATCTGCTATGTGGATCTCTTTGCTTGTCATCTGGATGATATCCCTGACAGACCAGTTGTTGAGGCTCTCGCCTGGTTTGCTTGGCTGGATCCAAGAGTCCAGATCACAGTCGCTGTCTTCGCCGTCTTCAGACACCGTGTTGACACTTTCAAATATTACCCCGCCACTGGTGAACTGGATCGGCCCTTTACCTCGCGACGCACTGCTAGAAGAAGAGGCTTCAACCGCAGGAGAGTATCCTAACCCGAACTTGTCTTGCTTGTTAGGTATTTCTAGAATTCACCCCCAACCTGGGGTAGATCCGGCTTGGACCACGGCCTGGGCTTCCTTGAAGGAAGAGAGAGTCATCTCTGCCTTTTCAGTGATTGCAGGAGCTACGTCCTTGACTTTAACAGCTTCGAACGCTTGACATAGGGTTTCATGGATTTCCCCATCCATCTCAACATACTTGGAGGACGACAAATGGCTCACCATTATATCTTCCTCGCCACATACAGTCACAATGCTTCCTCCGACGGCATACTTGAGTTTCTGGTGCAACGTGGAGGTCACGACACCCGCAGAATGGATCCATGGCCGGCCTAAAAGACAGTTCTAGGCAGGCATGATGTCCATAATGTAAAAGACCGCATCGAATGTTTCTGGCCCAACTTGGATTGGCAGGGTCACCTCTCCGAAAACATGCCGTTTGGTTCCATCGAACGCTTTCACAACCAGATCACTGGGTGTGCAAATCAATCCGTGAGTATCTAACTTCATCAATGCTTTCTTCGGAAGAACATTGAGCGACGACCCCGTGTCCACCAACACGTGAGACATAATCGTTCCCCTACACTCTATCGAGATGTGCAGGGCGCTATTGTGATTCCTCCCCTTCGGTGTCAGCTCCAGGTCAGTGAACCCTAACCCATTTCCAGCATTCACGTGGGCTACGACCCCTTCCAACTGGTTTACTGATATTTCCTGCGGTACATACGTGGCGTTCAACACCTTCAGCAGTGCGTTGCGGTGTGCCTCAGAACACAGCAACAAATTCAGGATGGAAATTTTCGAGGGTGTTTGATGGAGATGATCCACGATCTTGTAGTCACTCTTTTTAATCAACCGCATAAACTCTTCGGCGTCCTTAACAAGTAAGTCTTTGTCTACCCCACGAGGGATCTCTTCAACGACTTTACTATTCCCTTTATCGGTTACATCAACTTTGTCCGCTTTGTCCGCCACAACCTCAGGTGGAGCAAACACTCTTCCGCTACGAGTAATTCCGCTAACGCCCACTAGGTCATCCACACACGACCCTGATGGTTCCAATTCCAACTTTTGTCCGTTGCAGTAGACTTCTGCCCCATAATGCCATGGGACAACATTAGTGCTTTCGAACGGTATCAGTCCAGCTTTGGTGATGGTAATCGTGGGCGGTCTGGGTGCCGAAATAGTTATCGTCCGGCGAGGGATGGTGATGGTGGCAACCTCATCACCTTGCTTCAGCATTACCTCTCCCGATCCGCTTTCGGCCCTTCGGCTAAACAGCAGGATTCCTTCGGTCATCCGACTTTGAATCCCCTCTATCAACTATTCACATCCATCAGGACTTGTCGCACAACCCATACACAACTCTCCGCAACCTAGAAAGAAACCCCTTTTCATCAGCTTAGCTTTAACGAAGCTAAGCGGCGTCTTCAGATCTCTGACGTCAGTCAACAAATCCAAGTTCTCGTCTTCAATAATGGCATTTACTCCACCTCCCCTATGATTCGGCATAGGGTTCTTCGTGACGTTTGGCACATTATCTGAGAAATTGATGATCTTGGCGTCCACCATGTCCTGCACCTTGTGCTTGAAGGCTTTGCAATTTTCTATCGTGTGGCCTGGTGCCCCTGAGTGAAATTCGCAAGTCGCATTCGCATCATAACCTGGCGGAGGTGCCCCTGTCAAGGGAGCCAAAGTTCTCTTCTGGATCAGCTGTAACTGGAGCAGAGTCTGTAACAACTGAGCATAAGACATGGGCGGTGTCTCGAGGTGACCGCTCGATAGAGGTGCCCGGTTATGATACTTTCTGTACCCTTGTTGATTCGGCTGCTGCTGCTGCTGTGGCTGTTGGGCAGCGGGGATGGTTATACTGGCCACCTGCTGGTGAGGGCCTTTACCCTTCCTTCGAGCGTTGGACACGGCGCTCGTCTCTCCTTCCCATCTTTTGCCCCCATAAGGTTTCTTTCCTCCTCCAGCCGAGGACATATCACCTTGAATTTTCCCCAGTTTGATCCCATTCTCAACGTGCTCACCCGTGATAATGAGGTCTGAGAAGCTTCCATACATACTGTTGACCAATTTCTCATAATAAACCCCTGGGAGGGTAGCTACGAACATTTCCACAAGCTTGCGTTCAACCATCGGCGGCTGAACCCTGGCTGCCAGTTCACGCCACCGCTGGGCGTATTCCTTGAACCCTTCGTTGTTCCTCTGCGACAGATTCTGCAATTGGACCCGGTTCGGAGCCAAGTCGCTGTTATATTGGTAGTGGTGCACGAATGCTTCAGCAAGTTCCTTCCACGTGCGCACACTGGTAGGTTCCAGACTCATGTACCATTCGAGGAAGGGTCCGGACAGACTGTCCTGAAAGAAGTGCATCAGCAGCTTCTCGTCCTCAGAATGAGCGGACATTTTTCTGTAATATGATCTCAAATGGACGCGAGGGCAAGTGGTGCCCTTGTACTTTTCAAAGTCAGGTACCTTGAACTTGGGAGGCACCTTGAAATCAGCAATCAGTCCCAACTTGGACATATCAACACCCATGGTGTTTTGGTTCTCGATATTCCTCATCTTGTCCTCGAGTGCCTTGAACCTTAGTCGTGCTTCAGCAGTCAGCTCCCCTTCAGCACCTCTCTGCGAGAACACATCGTCTTGACGGTCCTCTAACCATGGCTGAGGCCCGAACAGATTTCCAACACCCGCATTGCCGTTGCCCATCCCAACATTGACATTAGCTTCAAAATTCCCATTACCGACGCCCGTCGTATTACCATTGAGTCCCATGTTAGCTATCACATTGCCGTTGGCACTGCCGTTCCCCCCGGTCACGGGGACGCCATTCTGAGGAGTTTCAACTGGTGGAGGGGTAGGCACGGTCCCACCATGGAGTACGCCATTGCTATCAACCCTTGAGATCAGAGGCTGAACCAAGGTTCTGAGCTGATCCTGGCCGTTGGCGACCGCTTGCATGAGCTCCATGAAGCGGTCCATCCTTTCTCGGAGTTCTTGAACGTCAGTTTGCATTTGCTCCATAACTCTGGCTTGATTTGCTCTAGTCGGATAGCGGCGGATAGGTCTCTGATCAATCCTGGAACAACCTGAAACAACCTGAAAACACAAAAGGGTTAGAAAAAACAACAAAGTGCTCGTTATGCAAATGCTTCATGCAAATGCAAACGTGTGTTTGTGCGTTAGGGAGGTATCCCCTGATCCTAGTGCCTGAGTGCCAGTGCTGATAACAAGAAGTCTGAGTCCAGTCATGGAAATAACATCTCATATACATAAAGAAAGCCCATCAAGGTGGTACACAACGTCACTGAGTACAAGCAGAATCAATAGCATGACCTCAACCAACAAGCCTGGTGATGGTCATCATACAACAGCGATCAAAACAAAAGGAATACAAATAGTCAAGCACGGCCACGGGCGCGAAACTCTTCTAACAACCCCTTCGTTTCTGGATGATCAGGCCGAGTGAGTAACCCTTTGACGAGTAACTCCCTCTGCCTAATGGTGTACTGAAGACCTTCAACCGAATCTTCCCATGCTCCTTCGCCGAAACAATCTTCTAACTTCCGCTTCTTGTATTCAAACATCAGTTTGCACTCCTTCAGGTTAGCGAGAGCTTTGGAGAGCTGGCCTTCAGCGGCGTATCTACGAGCGGTTTCTTCATCAAACCTCTTCTCACTAGCTTTCACCTGGGCTTTCAGCTTGGAAATTTGTTGCTTCAGCTTATCCTCCCGCTCTTTCCCGTTGGATAGGGTAGCCTTCCAATGCTGGTTAAACTTGGATATCCTCCGATACGCTTCGTCCAAGTGCTGCTTCTTCGTGGCCAGTACATCATTGACAGCTTTGAAGTCTCGACCCATGCGCTCACGTTCAGCTATCTGCTTAGTCAAATCTGTCCCCAACTGGTTCACCAGCTCGGTTTGCCTCTTGATGGAATGGATGACTTCGCTTCTCTCGCTTCTGAGTTGAGCTAATTCTTTCTCTAGTTCTTCATTTGCCTTTTTCAGCTCGTCTCTCTCAGCTAACACCTGATTATGCTGTTGAATAGGCACGGTGGTAGGCTCTTCAATCACTGGAGGGCTTTCTGGCTTGGCAGGAAGAAACGGCATCCCTATAGCATCTGCTTTGGCTCTGATCCAAGTCACATACGGAGCGTAGGCTTGGCTATTACTTTTCGCCAGCAATGGTTTTCCCCGCTTACAGATACCATTCCAAGCGCGCTGAAGCTTAGATAACATATCCCCCTCTAGAAGACCAGTGAGGTACAGAGATTCCTGCACCTCTTCATCCTTCGGCGGGGCTCTCAAAACATAAGCAAACTGTCGGACCAACAGAGATGGATTATAGTTTATACAGCCCTTCCTGCCTATCAAAGGCACATTCGGGAACCCCCTGCAGCTGAAGATGATCTCGGTACCCAACCTATCTCTATTAAACCAGTCAATATCCTCTGCTGACAGACTCATCAAACGCTCGGACCACTCAGCTGTGGCTGCAGGCGAAGCAAAGGGACCCCTCTTAGGTAGGTGACTATCAAGCCATCTATAGATCAGGGGTACACAGCACGAGACATTCTTACCCCTTCTGCTCTCCTTTTTGTAGTGGACGAAATGGTAGACATCTCCTATCAAGGTAGGGACTGGATTCCCTGATGCAAAGATGTGGAAGGCGTCGAAGTCCACAAAGTCAGGCATATTGGGGAACAAAATGATGCCATATATGCACAGAGCGAGGATGGCGTTGAACACGACCCAACAACCGTCTTTGGCACACTGTTGAGCTTTTCCCACTAAGAACTGCAAGGAGAAGCCGGGAACCTTGTTCCAACTAGACAAAACCAACTCGGAGGCATCCAGATGAAGTGAAGGAGCTAGACTAGCCAGATTAGGCTCAGCATCCATATGAACAAAAGGCATCTGACTCTTGATAGGCACACCTAACAAATCAACATACTCCTCTAGTGTGGGTGCGAGGACAAAATCCTAGAAAGTAAAGCATCTCAACGGAGGATCGTAGAACTGCAGCAAGGCGTGTAACCCGTTCAACTCAAACACAGAGGGCTTACGAACCAAACTGAGCAGTTTATCGTAAGACTTTCTTAATTCATCTCTCACAGAATCCTCTGCCAAAGCAATCAAACTAGTTAGCTGAACAACATCAGGAGTGGGGAGCCTGTAAGCCAAGGTCTTCCTCAGAGAACCCATAATAGCACAACAGAAGGCAAGAAAACCTGAATCGGGGGAAACGGTACCTGCAACACAGACATACGTTAATGAAATGCAAATGAATATGCAAATCAATGTAAAATGCAATCATGCAGTAGGAGATCAAGACAACTATGTTGTTGGTGAGATGAAGGTAAAGATTCTGTATCAACAAAACCACAATGCTGCTCTGTCAAGAACAACCCTATCTCTGATGAGAAGAAAACCCCGGTATCGGACCATAAATCTGCTCTGTCAAGAACACACATATCTGATAATAAGGACCTCTGATACAGGACCATAAATCTGCTCTGTCAAGAACAAACATCTGATAAGAAGGACCTCTGATACATGACCAAAACTCTGCTCTGTCAAGAACAAACATACATCCCCTGATGAGATCCTCTGATCCCAACCATAAACATGCTCTGTCAAGAACAACATACACATCTGATGATGAGAACCTCTGATACCAACAAAACTGATTCACTATCAAGAAAATCAAGTAGTCTGAAGGTCAAGGTTTCCTGCAACAAACCCAATCCTGCTCACAGGTATGGACCTAAACTGACACAAGTTCGGCGTCCTATGCGGTCATCAGCGTCACAGACATTCAGGAGGGGTGATACGATACCCAAAAGGTGTGGCATCGCCAGCTCCTGAAGCACCCTCACTCAGCTGAATTCCAAATGATCGGTCCCCAGAGTCGACAATCCTCCAAACTAACAACCCCCTCAACCCAAAGGGTTGAAAAAGAAGTCAACTGGGAGAACCTCGTCTGAGCGTGGATTTCAGGAGACACTAGTGCCTGCAAAGCAAGCACGCGCCCACTAATTTCCACAACTAATGCTAGGTACACTCAAGCATGGGTCTGGCTTCTCACTCATTAGAATGCCCCTCCCACAACAGCACAGATAATCATATCATACTGAAAATAAAATGCGGGAAATAAAATGCGATAAAATAAACACAACCCAACAAGTAATCATACAAGCGCTAGGATTAACTCTCGCAGGGGATGTTGGATCCCCAAACTGACTCGCATACGAGACGTTGGATCCCAGGAAACTATCAAGTCCCCAGCAGAGTCGCCAGCTGTCGCTTCCGCGAAAAATAAGGTGCCGGCAAAACAGAAGAGTCGCCACCTTTCGTTATTTATCCCTCAGAACGGGAAAGGAAACGATCGGAAAAACTTGACGAAAAGGTATAAGACAAGGTCATCGCAACCATTGTCTGGGTTCGGGAGTCGGTTACGCAAGGGGAAGGTATTAGCACCCCTCACGTCCATCGTACTCGATGGGATCCATGTTTGTTGTGTTTACTGGACGGGTTGGTTTTATCTATCCACCTATCAAGGTTGGTATGAAAAGAAAATAAAATGACTCGGCAAAGCGTCGCGCTTTATGCCTACTTATTCCCATCAGAGAATGAGAAATCAGAGTCAACGTAGTTCGCCTAACTACGGGTTACGGGGAAGGTGGCTCGCCAATACGTCAATATTGTGCCTACGTACTCTAAACAGATATGAGAGATCAGAGCTTACGTAGTTCGGGATAATACAGACTACAGGAATTCAGATTCATCTGTTTTTCTGAGTAGGGTTAACAAACAGTTCCAACAGTTTGGCGTACGCAGCTCGACCCTTGGAGACTTATGCGTTACCATTTGCGGTAGAACTAGGAGTTAACAACACTCTTTTCTTCAGAAAAGCTTCCTTTGAATTACAGGCCCACGGGGCAAAAAGGTTTGAAGTTTGTTTTCTGTCTTTTACGGAAGAACTATTTTTTATGGACGTTTGCAACCAATATCGCACTAGAGACTATGACCTGAGAGTGAATGCGTCGCATGTCACCCAAAGGGTGCCATACTAAACGTCCAAGCTGTCGAAAAGAAACTCTCCGACAACCCTTTCTCAAGTCTTAAGGCTCGTAACGTACGACGTCAGTTAACCTTTATTACTGTAGTTTAATTTGTTTCGAGATGAGAAGAGAGAACAGGCTCAACTAAGGGGAGACTATCAAGTCCTAATGTTGTCATGCCAAGGATTCATCCTATGGTTGAGGTTTGAAACAGGGAACTCCTAGAAGTTATCATGCATAGGTTTCAACCTAAATTTCTAATCATCACTTCCTTATCAAAGGAAAAGAGATTCATAGGGGATCATGTCAATGATAAACAGAAACAGGTAAAGTATCAGCTTAAATAGTAAACAGTAAACGACTGTACAATGCATGCAATGCCAGTGAGGGAGGAAATGTGTGTGGGGCATGTTGCACCCCAAAATTTGACCAACAATTATTTATTCATTGAGTGTTTGAAAGTTGATACATTCACCAGAAAGTTCAAGAGATCCTCAGAGGAGTTGGTTGAAACCAGGGTTGTGTGCTTCATAGCTTGAGAGTTGTGGGTGCTCCTTAGATGATTCTGAGACTTTGAAAATCAACTTGATGTTTTTAGAAAGCCTATGAGATGTCTTGATAGCCATCATGAAGTCCAGAGAGGTCATTATGCAAGAATTCCGAAGATTCAACCATGGATGGTAGAATTAGGGTTTTGACTGGGTCAACCCTAGGATAACTGAAGATTTGGAGAAGGTTGAGACCTAATCCAAGGGCCATGAGATCATGAAATGATGCATAGAGATGTTATAAAGGTGATTCCTAAACCAACTCATCATGATTGAGGAGTTTGAGAAGTTTCAAGTCAGGGTTTCCAAGGATTGTTAGTGAAAAACCCTAATTTGATCCCTATCTTCCAGGAAGTTTTAGCTCTAGATGTGATTGATATCTCATCTTCCCCAAAACATGAATGTTGTAGAGATTGTTCTTAGCTTTAATTTGAGTGGTGGAAGTCCTTGATAGGAGTTGCAGAGCTCAAGTTATGGTTTTGACAAATTATAGGTCAGTTGAGGTGTGTGAATCTGGGTCCTTGAAAGTCACCCAACTTGCAGACAACTTTTTCCCTAGTAGGATGGTTCCTATGATTTCTTGGTCAACATGAATGTTGGAGGGCATCTTCTTAGCTTTAATTTGAGTAGTAGAAGTCCTTGATAGGATTTGTGGAACTCAACTTATGGTTTGAACAAGACAGGGGTATTTTGGTCATTTGTCAGTTATAGGTCACTTTTAAGCAAATGCCATATCTCCTATTTCCAAGCCTCAAATGGAAAAACTCAAAACATCAAAGTTGTTCAAAATGGGATTTTAAGGCTAGAAAAGAGGGTGTGAAAGTTTGGAAAAGCTTAGAGCATGGATTTTTAAAAGTGGTGAAAATAGGCTTAAAAAGACATATAAGTTAAATAAAGTCAAGTTGAAAAATGGTTTGGGAGATCTATAAATCCAAATGGGGTCATCCAATATATGATTTTGAGTCTAAAAGACATTCTAAAGACAATGGTTCAAGCACATTTTTGAGTTTAGTGAAAAAAATAAAAGTTACTTAAGGTTACTTATGATTAAAGAAACATAACAAAATTGGATCAAGCTTGGAATGCAAGGGAAAGTGCAAGATTGTTCTGGAAACTTCCATTGAGTGCTATATAATCATGAAATGAAAATTGAGCAAGGGTTGGATTCTCATTTTTTGGCAAACACTTCACAAATTCTCTCATTCTCTCTCATTGCAATTTCATCCCAATTTCACAAAACCTTCATCAATCATCATCAATATTGATTTCACCATATTCAACCATCATCATGGAGTAGAATTCAACCAAGTTCTGATTGCAATTGATTCAATTTCGTGCACTTTCTTCATCAAGATACAAGTTGCAAATTCAAGTAGACCTCAAGATTCAAGGCAAGATTCGTCAAGGTTTTGCAAACAGAATTGAGTGTAGCAATAGTAGATCAAGATCCAAGCATCCAAAGCATCAGATCCACGAGCTTCATCAACATCTCCAAGATTTTGCTCCAGGTGCAAATTACTTTCATTAGCTTGATTTAGATAGTTTTACATTAGGTTGTTAGTTTAGATGTGATGTAGAATGATAGAGGAACATTTCTGGTTAGTTTAGTGCAAATTGGTGATAGTTCATAGCAGGGTGTTAAAACTGTTTGGATCTGAAACTCGTAGGTTAGTGCATGATGAACTTAGTTTTGTAGTTTAGAATGATCACCATAACGTGTAGGTTAGATTAGTATAGGTTGGAGCAAGAATTATGATGATAAGTTGCAGTGCATTTCAAGTGAACCAAGGACTTGTCACGATCGGATTGAGAGTTACATTGAGTTTTAAAACATACTATGACCACAGTCTTGTAGAGGGAGAGATTTTGAACGATTTTGATGTTTACATCGTGATGAATTATGGCTTGTGGAGAGAGAACAGAGAGCTTGAAGTTTATACGTGCATGGCTTCCATGGAGGTTCCAAAACCCTAGCTTCTTGTCTTAAGGTTGAAGACGCGTGCGCATCGTTGGATCAGGCTAGCAATCGTTGACTGAAGACCTCATCGCACGGTTGGAAATTAAACTCAGAAACGGAGGGAAAATTGAACTTAATGGAACGCAGCGTTCCACTTAAGTTGAGCTTTGGGCTCAGAATGCTTTCTGCACCCCCCACATGCGCTGGCCCAATTGATATAACCATCTGGCCCTTCTTTTCGCACCCCCTTTCACTTTACTTCTTTTAATTTTCTTTCATTTCTTTTTAATCTTCAAAAATTCCTAATAAAATGAAAAATAAATATTTTTCAATTCTTGTTTTTGCTATAGACTCATTTAAATGTCTAGAAATTTATAAAAAATAAAAATGCCATTTTATTTTTTA
Source organism: Lathyrus sativus (assembly GCA_963859935.3). Lineage (NCBI taxonomy): Eukaryota > Viridiplantae > Streptophyta > Magnoliopsida > Fabales > Fabaceae > Lathyrus > Lathyrus sativus. The sequence goes on along the minus strand of OZ012741.1, from coordinate 286,738,215 downwards.
TTTGCTATTTTTCATGTATTTTCCCTTTTAATGCCTTTTTAATTGTTTTTAGTTCATACATGATTTTGCATATTTTTGTTCTTGAGTTTCCCACCATATTTTGACCCCATTCTTTTTTGTGCAATTAGATATAGGTGTTAGGAGTCTCTGGTTTTTATACTAGGATTTTAGAAATTAAATTTGATGTAGTTTGATTGTTAGACATTTAGGTGTTCTAATTAGGGTTTTAGGTTGTATAGGTAGACTTGAACAAATTTGTTTTGGGGTTTATAGGCCAAATTAGTGTATGGGGAATATATGGGTTAAGGGTAAGTATGTATAGAATCCCCTAGAATTTTACTAGAATATTGCATGGTGTTTTAGTATTTTTCATTGATTTTTGAATGTATGGATAGTATGTGTGTTGCTTAAAGGCATAAGTTGTATTGTTGTGTTTTCTTTCCTTCTCTTTTGAGTGTGTGAGCTTTGAAGATTGAGTTGAAGACCTTGTGGATCATCATGGGAGCTTTGAAGACCTTGCAGAGGAGTTTAGCATAGCTTTTGTTGTTTTGTTTATAGGTTTATAGGTGCATAGGCAGAGCCCCAGATAGAATACTTTGTTCAATAAACAAGGAGTGTCTTGTTCACCTCCTTTCTTCTCTGTGACAAAGAGTCCCTTAAGGGTATTCACCTCTCTCATTTGGAGGGATTAGTGACCTTGCCCTCTGAGGTAGAACTTTGAGAGAGCCTTTCCTTTGATGTTATGTCCTCAATGGCATCCTTTGGAAGTCAGTGAGTACTATAACATCCCCACCTCATCTTGGTAACTGAATCTTGTTTGCTGGAGCATTGGAGCCATTGAAGATAGAAGCTAAGGCCTTGAAGAGGATGATTCCTTGAAGATTATTGAAGTCTGGAGACTCTGTGAAGATCAAGTTGATGCCTGAAGATCCCTGAAGATAGTGAAGCCTGAAGGTAGAGCTGATCAAAGGAGCTGAAGCTCAAGGGAGAAGATGAGTTGATACTCATGTTGTAGGGTTGATACCTGGAAAGCAAGTGATCTCTGAAGTCTGAAGACTGGGCTGCTGCTGGAGGAGCTGAGGCTTTCTTCTGTTTTCTTTGATGTATTGTGTGTTTTGTCTGATTTGTCTGTTGCATTAGACTAAGCCCATTTAGAATAAATTCAATCTAAGAGCATGAGTGCATCTGATTGTATTGTTATTGCGTGGCTTTGCCTGCGGGTATTCGGTAGAGCCCAGCTCCCTTGCCCATGTGTTTATTTTGCTTGATAGCATGATTTCATTTTCTGTCTGTATGATTGCAATTTACTGTTTTTGCTTGATAGCATGTTGTTTATTTCAGTATGATTACTGTTATTTCATGACTGGCTTGAGGTTGAGACGAGCTTGTGGAGGCTGAAGCCCCACACACATTTCCTCCCTCACTTGCATTGCATGCATTTTACTGTTAAAGTTGATGCTTTCGTCTGTTTTGGTGTATCATTGACATGATACCTTAGGACTCTCATTTCCTCTGATGAGGATTTGATGATAGACTTTTAGGTTGAAACCTATGCATGACAACATCTAGGAGTTCCCTGTTCAAACCTCAACCATAGGATGAATCCATGGCATGATAACAGTAGGACTTGATAGTCTCCCTCCTAGTTGGGCCTGTTCTCTTCTCATCTCGAAACAGTTTAAGATACAGTAATCATGAATGATTTCTTTCGTACGTTACGAGCCTTAAGCTATCTGAAAAAGGATTGTGGGAGAGTTTCTTTTCCACAGTCTGGATGTTTAGTATGGTACCCTTTGGATGACATGCGACGCATTCACTCTCAGGTCATAGTCTCTAGTGCGGTTGAAATCGCAAACACAATAAAAAACACTTCTTTTAGGAGATAACCCGTAGTTTCCCGAACTACGTTTACTCTGATCTTTCATACCAGATGAAAGTACGTAGGCATAGGATGCGACGTCCTAGCGAGCAACCTTCCCCACCTTCACCCGTAGTTAGCCGAACTACGTTGAATCTGATTTCTCGTTCCAGACGGGAATACGTAGGCATAAAGCGCGACGCTTTGCCGAGTCATTTTTCTTTTCTTTTTCAGCCAGCCTTGATAGGTAGATAGAATATAACCAACCCGTCCAAGTAAACAAACAAGCGAGGATCCCGTCGAGTACGACGGACGTGAGGGGTGCCAATACCTTCCCCTTGCGTAACCGACTCCCGAACCCAGACAATGGTTGCAATGACCTTGTCTTACCTTTTTTCGTCAGGTTTTTCCGATCATTTCCTTTCCCGCTCTGAGGGATGAATAACGAAAGGTGGCGACTCTTCTGTCATGCCGGCACCTTATTTTCGCGCAAGCGACAACTGGCGACTCTGCTGGGGACTCCAACGGTTCCCTGCGAGTCAATCCTATCGTTTGTGTGTTTGCCTGTTGGGTTGCGTTTATTTATCGCATTTTTTACTTCTCGCACTTTATTTCCCGCATTTTTATTTTCAGTATAATGTGATTATTTGTGCTGTTGTGGGATGGGAGTTCTGATTGAGTGAGAAGCCAGACCCAGGCTTGAGCGCACCATAGACTTAGAGTGGAAATTAGTGGGCGCGTGCTTGCTTTGCAGGCACTAGTGTCTCATGAAATCCACGCTCAGACGAGGTTCATCCGGTTGGCTTCACTTTCAACCCTTTGGGTTGAGACGGTTGCTGGTTTGGTGGACTGTCGACTCTGGGGACCGATCATTTGTGATTCAGCTAAGTGAGGCCTCTTCAGGACTTGATGATGCCACTCCTTCTGGGAATCGTATCATCAGTTTTGAAAGTCTGTGACGCTGATGAACGCATAGGATGCCGTACCTTGAATCAGTCTAGGTCCATACCTGTGAGTGGGACTGGGTTTGTTGCAGGAAACTTAGACCTTCAGACTACCTGGTTTTCTTGACAGTAAATCAGTTATGTCGGGTTCTCAGTTGCAGACATGTTCTTGATAGAGCAAGAGGTTTTTGATCAGAGGATCTTGTCGCCGGGTGTTTGTCTGTTCTTGATAGAGCAGGCTTTGATCAGTATATTATCATCAGTGGTTTGTTCTGGATGGAGCAGACTTTGAGTGGGGTCTGAAAACCTCATCGGCAAATGTTATTTGTTCTTGATAGGGCAGATTTTGAGTGAGGTCTGAAGATCTCATCAGCAGCTGTGTGTTTGTTCTTGATAGGGCAGATTTTGATTTGGGGTCTGAAGACTTCAACAGATGTTCCTTGATCTTGCACCCGGGGTCCTTATTATTAGTCACTTACTCTTGTTAGAACAGAATTTTGGTCCTATCAGATGGTTATTCTTAGCAGATCGGATCATTGGTTTTACACCGGGGTTTCGTTCTCATCAGCGACTGTTGATACCGAATCTCCACAGCAGCCACCTGGATATATTATTGCATGCCTGCATTTTGCATTAGTTTGCGCATTCATCTGCATTCCATTAACGTGTGTCTGTGTTGCAGGTACCGTTTCCCCGATCTCGGATTTCTCGTCTTCTGCTGCTATTATGGCTTCTCTCAGAAAGACTGTTGCATACAAGTTCCCGACCCCCGATGTGTCGAAGCTGACTGGTTTGATAGCCCTGGCAGGGGATTCTGTGAAGGATAGGTTCAGGAAGTCTTATGGCAGGTTGCTTAGCCTGGTTTACAAACCTTCTACGTCCGAGTTGAATGGGTTACATGCTCTTCTGCAGTTCTATGACCCTCCTCTGAGGTGTTTCACTTTTCATGACTTCGTTCTCGCACCGACATTGGAAGAGTATGCTGATATACTGGGTGTGCCTATCAAAAGGCAAGTGCCTTTTGTCCACATGGATGCTGAACCTGATCTGGCTGGTCTAGCTTCCTCACTCCATTTGAGCGCTTCTGAGTTAATGGTGACGAGCTGGAACAAGGTCCCAGGGTTATCTCTGCAGTTTCTGATAGCTAAGGCTCAACAGTGTGCTAAGGACAAATGTTGGGACGCCTTCAGCGCCATCCTTGCTTTATGCATATATGGCATTATCCTATTTCCCAGCATGCCTGATTTCGTAGACTTTGATGCATTCCATATCTTTGCCTCAGGGAATCCAGTCCCTACTCTGATCGGAGACGTTTACCATTCAGTGCATTACAAGAATGAGAACCGGAGAGGGAAGAATGTTTCATGTTGCGTACCGTTGCTATACAAGTGGTTTGATAGTCATTTGCCTAAGAAGGGTTCTTCTGTCTTGTCTGCAGCCACAGCTGAGTGGCCTGAGCGTCTGATGAGTTTGTCGGCAGAAGACATTAATTGGTTTGTTGACAGAGACAGGTTAGGCACCGAGGTGATTTTCAGTTGTAGTGGGTTTCCTAACGTACCTCTGATAGGTAGGAAGGGTTGCATCAACTACAATCCATCATTGCTAGTTCGTCAGTTTGCATATGCTTTGAGGGCGCCACCAAAGGAAGAAGAGGTACGGGAATCTCTGTACCTCACAGGTATTATAGAGGGGGATTTGTTGTCCAAGCTTCAGTATGCGTGGAACAACATCAGCACGAGAGGAAAGCCTTTGTTGGGGAAGAGCAACAGCCAGGCCTACCCTCCTTATTCAGATTGGATCAGAACCAGAGCCAGCGCTATAGGGATGCCATTCCCTCATGCCAGACCAGAGAGTCCTCCATCAGTTGAAGAACCTACCACTGTGTCCATTCATCAACACAACCAGGTATTAGCCGAGCGTGATGAACTGAAGGGGGCAAATGCAGAATTAGAGAAGGAGTTAGCTCAGCTTCGAAGTGAGAGGAACGAAGCCGTGCATGCTCTCAAAAAGCAAGCAGAATCGGTAAGCCAGCTGAGTGCAGACTTGGCAAAGCAGATTGCTGATCGGGAACGCTTGGGTCAAGACTTCAGGGCCGCTAACGATGTGCTAGCTACGAAGAAGCAGCATTTGGAGGAAGCATACCGGAGAATATCTAAGTTCGACCAGCATTGGAAGACTTCCATGGCCACCAGGAAGGAGCGAGAAGACAAGCTGATGCTGCAGATTTCTAAGCTAGAGACCGAAGTGAAGGACAGTGAGCGGAGGTTTGATGAAGAGACCGCCCGCAGGTACTCCGCTGAAGCCCGTCTCAACAAAGCCATTGCTAGCCTGAAGGAGCATAAGCTGATGTTTGAGTCTAAAAAGCGGAAGCTGGAGGATTGCTTTGGAAAAGGCGCTTGGGAGAGTTCAGTTCAGGGGCTTCAGCATACCATCAGGCAGAGGGAACTACTCGTCGAGGGGTTGCTCACTTCGCCAGATCATTCAGAGACAAAGGAGTTATTAGCAGAGTATCGCGCCCGTGGCCGTACTTGACTAGTTATATCCCCGTTGTTTTTGATCTTTGATGTATGCTGACCATCACCAGACTTGTTGGCTGAGGTCATGCTGTTGATTTGTACTCGCTGATACTGTGTACTGCCTCAACAAGCCTTTCCATATATATATGAGATTGATGTTTCCATGATCGGGCTCGGATTTCTTCTTCCTCTTATTATCATCAGCACTGGCACTAAGGCACTAGGATCGGGGGAAAATCTCCCACGCACACAGACACACGCATGCATCTGCATGAAGCATATTTGCATGGTGTATATCTTATTGCTCGTCCTAACCTTTATTGTTAACAGGTTTTTCAGGTTCCGAGCTGCTTTCGATCTCCAGGATTGATCAGAGACTCATCCACCGCTACTCAACTCGCGCTAATCAGACGAGAATCATGGACCAGGTGCAGTCAGATGTTCAAGAACTCCGTGAGCGGATGGATCGTTTTATGGAGCTGATGCAGGTGGTCGCGAATGGTCAAGACCAGCTTCGTACTCTGGTTCAACCTCTGATCTCCAGGGTTGACAGTAATGGCATACTTCATGGAGGGGCCGTGCCTACTCCTCCTCCAGGGGATACCCCGCAGAACGTTGTTCCTGCTGCCGGGGGCAACGACAGTGCTAACGGCAATCTGATGACTAATATCGGGCTCAACGCGGCTGGCGTCGGCAATGGTAGTTTGGGAGCCAATGTTAATATAGGGCCGGTCAACGGCAATGCTGGTGCAGGAAATCTGGTGGTGCCTCAACCGTGGCTGGAGGACCATCAGGATGACATATTCTCTCAGAGAGGTGTAGAGGCAGAGTTGAATGCTGAAGCTCGACTCAGGTTTAAGGCGCTGGAAGACAAGATGAGAAGCATAGAAAATCAGAACACATTGGGCGTTGACATGTCCAACCTAGGGTTGATTGCTGACTTTAAAGTACCTCACAAGTTCAAGGTGCCTACCTTCGAGAAGTATAAGGGTACTACTTGCCCTCGGGTCCACCTCCGATCTTATTATAGAAAGATGTCTGCCTATTCTGACGATGAGAAGTTGTTGATGCACTTCTTTCAGGATAGTCTTTCTGGTCCATCACTCGAATGGTATATGGGTTTGGAGCCCGCTACTGTGCGCACCTGGAAAGATCTTGCAGAAGCGTTTGTTCTCCACTATCAATACAATAGCGACTTGGCTCCCAACCGAGTTCAGCTTCAGAATCTTTCACAGCGGAACAATGAAAGCTTCAAAGAGTACGCCCAGCGGTGGCGTGAATTGGCTGCTCGGGTTCAACCGCCGATGGTCGAGCGTGAGCTAGTGCAAATGTTCGTGGCTACCCTTCCTGGAATCTATTATGAAAAGCTGGTCAGTGGCATGTCTGGAACATTCTCGGCTCTTATCACTTTGGGCGAGCATGTTGAGAACGGTATAAAGATTGGAAAAATTCAGGGCGAATCATCCTCAGTTGGAGGAGGTAGCAAGAAACCCTATACTAGCAAGCGTCGAGAGGGAGATGCCAGTGCTGTCACTAATGCTAGGAGAAAGGGCAAGGGCCCTCAGCCTCAGATTGCTAGCATAAACATTCCAACTGCTCCACCGCAGCCGCCGCAGCAGCAACCTCAGCAGCAGAATAATCAGGGATACAAAAGATATCAGAATCGGGCTCCTCTGACAAGCCGTCATTTTGATACTCCACCTATGTCATATGCACAGCTTTTGCAAACGCTGCTTCAGCTCCAATTAGTTCAAAAGAGGACGTTGGCTCCCTTAACAGGGGCACCACCACCGGGGTATGATGCCAATGCTACTTGTGATTTCCATACCGGGGCACCGGGCCATACGATTGAGAATTGTAAAGCTTTTAAGCACAAAGTCCAGGACTTGGTGGACGCCAAGGTTATCAACTTTTCTGACAACATGCCCAACGTCACCAAAAATCCAATGCCTCATCATAAGGGGGGCGGAGTGAATGTTGTTATCACTGAGGAGAGTGCGGACTTGCTGACTGATGTCAAAGATTTGAAGACACCGTTGAGTTTTGTCAAGGCTAAGTTGCTGAAGAAGGGCTTCTTTCCTGGATGCGGAGAATTATGTATGGCTTGTGCTACACTTCCTGACGGATGTGAGCAGCTGATCGAAGGTATCCAAAGTCTGATGTCCGAGGGTATTTTACAGTTCAGCCGGAGCGTTGAGAGTGCATCAGGGGAAGTCGTGCTAAAGCAGGCAGACGAAGTCGCTACCATTACTATTCCTCGTCACCCTATTACTATTTCTGCGCCTCGTCCGCCTACTATTACCATCACCAGGGCCGGACCAATCCCATTCGAGAGTACCAATGCCGTTCCATGGCATTATGGCGCCGAAGTTTATTGTAAGGGTCAGAAGATAGAGCTTGAGCCATTCGGATCAACTGTGCAGAATCTTACTGAAGTCAGTGGTATCACTAGGAGCGGTAGAGTATTTGCGCCAGCGGAGGTTGCAGCAGAGAAAGTGGTCCGGGCTGACGCCGTGGATAAGGGTAAAGGTAAAGCTGTTGAGGAGGTCCCTGCAGGGGCAGAAAAAGACTTGCTGGTTAAAGATGCTGAAGAGTTCATGCGACTAATCAAGAAGAGTGACTACAAAATTGTAGATCATCTTCATCAGACTCCGTCGAAAATCTCTATTCTTAACCTGTTGCTGTGTTCTGAGGCGCACCGCAACGCGTTACTGAAGGTATTGAATGCTGCATACGTGCCACAGGAGATATCAGTAAATCAACTCGAGGAAGTAGTAGCCCATGTTAATGCTGGTAATGGGCTGGGATTTACAGATCTGGAGCTGACTCCTAAGGGAAGAGATCACAATTGCGCCTTGCACGTCTCAATAGAGTGCAGAGGCGCGATTATGTCACATGTCCTGGTGGATACGGGTTCCTCGCTTAACGTGCTTCCGAAGAAGGCACTGATGAAGTTGGATACCCGTGGATTGCTGTGCACGCCCAGTGATCTGGTCGTGAAGGCCTTTGATGGAACCAAGCGCCACGTCTTCGGAGAATTGACCCTGCCAATTCAAGTTGGTCCAGAGACGTTCAACACGGTTTTCTATATCATGGATATCATGCCCGCCTATAGTTGCGTCTTAGGTCGGCCATGGATCCATTCTGCTGGTGCCGTGACGTCCACGCTGCATCAGAAGCTTAAATATGCTGTTGGGGGGAGCATAGTGACCGTCTGTGGTGAAGAGGACATCATGGTGAGCCATCTGTCGTCCTTTAAATATGTTGAAATGGATGGCGAGATCCATGAAACGCTCTGCCAAGCATTTGAAACCGTCAAGGTGAAGGAGGTGGCTCCTGTCGTCGCCGAGAGGCAGGAGATGAATCTCTCCTCGTTTAAGGAAGCTCGGGCCGTTGTCGAAGACGGTTCCACCTCAGGCTGGGGGCATGTCTTGGATATACCAATCAAGCAGGATAAGTTTGGATTGGGGTATTCTCCTGGAGCTGAAGCTTCATCTTCTTCTGGCAGCTCGTCTCGTGGGAAAGGGCCGATCTTATTCACCAAGGGGGGAGTAATTTTCGAGAGTATCAACGCTGCGTCGGAGGACAGCGGAGACAGTGATTGCGATCTTGACGCCTGGATTCAACCAAGCAAGCCAGGCGAGCGCCTCCACAATTGGACCATCAAGGAGATTATCAAGCTGACAAGTGAAGAGTAATGATTTGCTTTTTACAATCTTTGTACAACCCTATGTCCTGCCCGGGGCATAGTGGTTTTACTGTCAGGGCCTTGTTGGATTATGTGTATGCATTTTGTTAATAAATAAAAGGCGTTTTCTTCGTAATCAAATATTGTGTTCTCTGATATTCCTGTTTTATGTTTATTTCGAAAAACAGTAAAATGGCAACGAGGTTCGTGCTAACCTGCATATTCTTGCTTTAAACTTAACCCTTGTTATTGCAGGATCCACGTAACAGATGACATCGACTCTGGACCCTCTACGGCTCACTACGACTTTGATTGCCCGATCTATCAAGCCGGGGATGAGATTGATGAAGACGAAGACCTTCCGGAAGAGTTGGCCCGCTTGTTGAGACAAGAGGAGAAGGTTATTCTGCCTCACGAGGAAGATATTGAGATCATAAATCTGGGTTCTGAGGAGCTCGTCAGGAATGTCAGAGTAGGGGCTGCGCTGCAGAATGATGTCAAGCATAGACTAGTCGAGATGCTTCGAGAGTATAGTGACGTCTTTGCTTGGTCATATGAAGATATGCCCGGACTTGAAACTGATATCGTGGTTCATCGCTTGCCGTTGCGGGAAGATTGCCCTCCAGTCAAGCAGAAGCTCAGGAGGACGAGACCAGACATGGCTGTAAAAATCAAAGAAGAGGTCCAGAAGCAGTTGGACGCAGGATTTCTAGCCGTTACCACTTACCCTCCGTGGGTCGCCAACATAGTGCCTGTACCGAAGAAGGACGGTAAGGTACGCATGTGCGTCGATTATCGGGATTTGAATAGGGCGAGCCCTAAAGATGATTTCCCATTGCCTCATATCAATGTGTTGGTCGACAATACAGCCCAGTTTTCCGTGTTTTCGTTCATGGATGGCTTCTCCGGTTACAATCAGATTAAGATGGCACCGGAGGACATGGAGAAAACGACGTTCATCACCCCCTGGGGCACATTCTGCTATAAGGTAATGCCCTTCGGTCTGAAGAACGCAGGGGCCACTTACCAGCGAGCAATGGTAACTTTGTTTCATGATATGATTCATCATGAGATCGAGGTCTATGTTGATGACATGATTGCAAAGTCCCAAACGGAGGAAGAGCATCTGGTCAATTTGTTGAAGCTGTTTGAAAGGCTTAGGAAGTTCAGGCTGAGGCTGAATCCTAGCAAGTGCACCTTCGGAGTGCGGTCCGGAAAGTTACTGGGGTTTATCGTTAGTGAACGAGGTATTGAAGTTGATCCTGCGAAAATAAAAGCTATTCAAGAAATGCCAGCACCGAGAACAGAGAAAGAAGTTCGTGGTTTCCTGGGCCGAATAAACTACATTGCAAGGTTTATCTCTCAGCTCACGGCCACTTGTGAACCGATGTTCAAACTGTTGAAGAAAAATCAGGCGATTACTTGGAATGAGGATTTCCAGAAGGCATTCGATAAAATAAAGCAGTATCTTCAAGAACCTCCAATCTTGATACCCCCAGTGGCTGGACGGCCATTGATCATGTACCTGACGGTTCTGGAGAATAGTATGGGGTGTGTTCTCGGTCAGCACGACGAGACGGGCAGGAAAGAGCATGCCATCTATTACTTGAGTAAAAAGTTCACTGAGTGTGAATCTCGATACTCGATGCTGGAGAAGACGTGTTGTGCACTAGCTTGGGCTGCCAAACGTCTACGACAGTATATGCTCAACCACACCACTATGCTCATTTCGAAGATGGATCCGATCAAGTACGTCTTCGAGAAGCAGGCTCTTTCAGGCAGGATTGCCAGGTGGCAAATGGTGTTAATAGAATATGATATTCAGTACGTCTCTCAGAAGGCCATTAAGGGAAGCATATTATCTGATTATCTTGCTGAACAGCCAATCGAAGACTACCAGCCGATGAAGTTCGAGTTCCCTGACGAGGACATCATGTTTCTCAAAGCAAAGGACTGCGATGAGCCATTGCCCGACGAGGGACCAGATAGGAAGTCTCAGTGGAAGTTGATATTCGACGGAGTGGTTAATTCCTATGGAAGTGGCATCGGGGCTATCATCACTACTCCTCACGGATCCCACATCCCGTTTACTGCGAGACTGACGTTTCCAGTTACCAACAATGAAGCCGAGTATGAAACATGTATTATGGGTCTAGAAGAGGCAATTGATTTGAGAATCAAGAATCTAGACATATATGGTGACTCAGCGCTTGTAATCAATCAGATCAAAGGGGAGTGGGAAACTCGTCAAGCGAATTTAGTGCCGTACATGAATTATGCCAGGAGGCTGCTTCCGTTCTTCGATCGAGTGGAACTTCATCATGTGCCTAGGGCTGAAAATCAGATGGCTGATGCCTTAGCCACGCTGGCCTCAATGTATAAGGTCAATTATTGGAATGAGGCTCCAAGAATTGTGCTTTCGTGTCTTGATAGACCGGCATTTGTCTTTGCAATCGAGGATGCCACCGACGGCAAGCCATGGTTCCACGACATTCAGACCTTCCTTATGACTAAGAAGTATCCCGCGGGTGCGTCAACCCAGGATAAGAAGACTCTAAGGAGGCTATCTGGAAACTTTTATCTCAATCCTGATGGAGTGCTGTATAAGAGAAACCACGATCTCGTGCTGCTCAGATGTGTAGATGAGAAAGAAGCGAGTATGCTCATGGAAGAAGTCCATGAGGGCACATTTGGTACGCACGCCGGCGGGCATGCCATGACGAGAAAGATCCTGAGAGCAGGGTATTACTGGCTGACTATGGAGTCGGATTGCTTCAGATTCGCGAAGAAATGTCACAAATGCCAGATTTATGCTGATAAAGTTCATGTGCCGCCGTGCCCGTTGAATGTCATGTCCTCCCCTTGGCCGTTCTCCATGTGGGGCATCGACATGATAGGCAAGATCGAGCCCACTGCATCCAATGGTCATCGTTTTATTCTGGTAGCTATCGACTACTTCACCAAATGGGTGGAGGCAGCCTCGTACGCTAATGTAACCAAGCAGGTGGTAGCTAAATTCATAAAGAGGGACATCATCTGTCGCTATGGAATTCCCGAACGGATCATTACTGATAATGGTTCGAATTTGAATAACAAGATGATGAAGGAGCTGTGCCAGAGCTTCAAGATTGAACACCACAACTCATCTCCTTACCGGCCAAAGATGAATGGCGCTGTTGAAGCGGCCAACAAGAACATCAAGAGGATTGTTCAGAAGATGGTTGTGACGTATAAAGACTGGCACGAGATGCTGCCGTTTGCCTTGCACGGTTATCGTACGACGGTGCGTACGTCGACCGGGGCAACTCCTTTCTCCTTGGTGTACGGTATGGAGGCTGTCCTACCGCTAGAAGTGGAGATTCCCTCTTTGCGAGTTTTGGTTGATGTGAAACTCGACGAGGCAGAATGGATTACGAATCGCTTGAACCAGCTCAGCCTGATGGACGAGAAGAGGTTAGCATCGATTGCATTTGGTCGCCTGTACCAAAGCCGAATGAAGAAAGCTTACGATAAGAAGGTGCGTCCTAGAAGCTTTCAGACGGGTGATCTCGTCCTGAAGAAGATCCTTCCGCCACACTCCGATCACCGGGGCAAATGGACTCCGAATTACGAAGGGTCATATGTCGTCAGCAAGGTCTTCTCAGGAGGAGCTTTGTTGTTATCCACGATGGATGGTGAAGATTTTGCATCCCCGGTGAACGCGGACGCAGTTAAAAAATACTTTGCTTGAAAGAGACCCGCTGGACAAAAAAGAAAGAGTCCAGGAAAAAAAGGGGCATCCCGGCGAACCAAAAACAGAATAAAAGGTTCGGGAAAAAATTAGGGATATATTGAAAAAAAATGTACACCCGCGAAGTCGAAAACCTACACTGGGCGGCTTCGGCAAAAAAGGGTATCCCGGTGAACTGAAAACCCGTAAAGGGCGGTTCACGCAAAAGTTAGGGATTTGAATAAGCAAATGACTGCGTTCCGCGTATGGACTTTCATTGTTTAGTGGTTCGGAAGACCTGAGGGCCGTTTATTTGAATCAATCTCTTCCAAAGCTGAAGCATCGGAGAAGTATCAAAGTCGAGTGGGTCTTAGAGGGATCAACTCATGGTGTTCGTCTACGCCTCGTTGCCAACATTTGTATATACTGATGTATATTTATGTTTTCTTTTTTTGCGTGGCTTCCTCATTCCAGGAGCTTGCCTCTGTTGTAAAACATTTTTGCCCGTTCAGGGGTTCATCATCAATAAAATGCACATTATTCAGCAATTCTACTTGTCTATTTAGCATTTATCTGTTTTGTTTGCGAATGAAAACGCCGATGTTTTTTTGATAAAATGCGCATACATAAACTTGCGGGCCTAGGCCCATTGATTGTTGAAACAATTGATTAACCGAATATTGTCACGAGATAATAACCTGGATAGGACCCTTTGAGGAGGGAATCTTGTCTTGTTTGTTTGTGTTGTTGCAGGTGTAGCACCTTCCAGAGGATATGCCGTGCGTATCCCCGAAGCAGGGAGAGTCCTCCTTCTCCAGCAGAGTCCAGTAGTCTCTCCTTCGTAGAATCAGAATCAGAATAGTGAGCATTGATATGTCTCCCCACGCAGAGATGATTCTTTTCCCCAAGCAGACGCATCCTGAAGGAACGTCACCCCATCAGCTGAGTCAAGCACCGAAGAATGATGTCTTCCCCAGCACCGGGTCACAAGTGCAGATTTCATAGAAGTGTTCGGGTGCCGGAGCTCGTGTTTCCCCAGTAAAGTCTCCAGCGGAATCGAGATTCCCCACCAGAGTCATGTTCTCTCCTGAAGTTGGATGATTCCCTCTTCCCCAGTAGAACGTTGGTACAGCTGATGTTGTATTCCCCTGCAGAGTTGTACTCTCCCCCGAAGTCAGATGATTCTTTCTTCCCCGGCGAAATTGAAATTCCGCACAAGAGTCGTACTCTCCAGTGAAGTAGAATGAGTTCTCTCCCCGGCTGAGTCCGTGGAAGAGCAGAATCCTTGGAAGCAGTTGGGACCATGAGTGGGTTTTCCCTAGCAGATGTTGAACAGCTGATGCTGTATCTCCCCAGGGTCGCGTACTCTCCAGCGAAGCAGAATGACCTCCTTCCTCAGCCGAGTTTGCAGATGTCCAAGAGAGCCGAGTCCTTGGAAGTTGATCAGATCATGATTGGTTTTTCCCCAGTGGAGTGTTGAGCAGCTGAAGTTGTTTCCCCACAGAGTTATCCTCCCCAGAAGAGTAGCCGAGACGGCCGCGCAGTTTATTCTCGCGATGGATACCCGCAGGTCCGAGTTCTCGTAGAGCTTCGTCCCCCCGCAACAGATCAACTGAAGTTGTTTTCCCTGCAGCAGTCAATGGAAGATCATTTCCCCAGACAGAGCCTGATTAATATTGGCGTGTCCACGTTCGCCTCAGCAGGATGATTCCTCTACCTGAGTAGTGCTTGTATCCTTGACAGAAGGATTTCCTCCTCCCAGCATTTATTTTGCTAACGGGATCGCATCATTGTGCATGACTGCATAGCATTTAACACTGCATGGCATTTAACGTTGCATAGCATTGTGCATGATTGCACAGCATTTAGCATAAACGCATATCATTCCCACCGTGTGGGGCATAGCGCAGAAGCATATGCATCATAAGCATGATCTAGGTTACTATCATTCTTGTCTTACAGGTGTTCCACCAAGAGACCAGTTGCTCAGGACGATCCCTGATATTCTCCCCAACAAGGTCGCTTCCTTGAGATGATTCCCGAGACCCCAGTGTGATCCCCACAGTCGCTCACTCAAGATGATTTTTGAGATCCCCAGCAAAGTCTTCAGTTCAAAACGACCCTTGAACTCCTCAGCAGGGCCGTTTACTTAAGATGATTCTTAAGACCTCAGTACAGGTTCCCGAATGGTTTGCTCAGGATGATTCGTGAGCTCCCCAGTAGCGTCCCCAACAAGAGTTGCCCAGGAAGATTCCAGGGATCCCTAGCAGAGTGAAGTCACCAGAAAGGTTATCGGTTCAGGATGATTCTTGAAGGTGCCCGACGGAGTTTGTTTGTTCAAGATGATTCTTGAAGTCCTTAGCAGCGTGATATGTCTGCTCCAACAGTGATGTCTAATCTAAAGATTGATTTCGTAAAACGCCTGAGGGCGATATCAGAAGGTTCCTGTGAGCTCAGATGTCCTTGTTGATGAATCAACGTGTGGCTGAAGACGAGGTTCCAAATTTTGTATTCAAGATGATCCGTGTTGGTCTGAAGACCAAGTCAGTTGTCCTGAGGAGATGATTGATGGCGATCAAGTGAATGATATTTTTCTTCTGACTGAAGTCGAAGATGTTTCTCCAGCTGAAGCGGAGTTCTGCCTGAAGGCAAAGTGTTTGAATCCCCGTAGGATCATGAATGGCTCAGGATACCATTTCTCTGACTGAAGTCATAGATTTCCCAAGCTGAAGCGAAGGTGCCTGAGGGCAGGGTTATCCCCAAGGTCATGAATGACCTAGGATTCATTTTTCGGACTGAAGGCCGAAGTATACCCCTGACTGAAGTCTCGGATGCTCTATAGCAGAGGCGGAGTTGCCTGAAGGCATATCCATGTATCCTTGAAGGCCAAGGACCATTTCTTTAGACTGAAGTCGAAGATGCCTCCTGCAGAGTTGCCGACGGGCAAAGTTTACATCCTTGAAGGCCAAGGATGTTCTTTCTAGCTGAAGCTGGAGTGGCCAGGGGCCAGGGTTCCATCTATATTCAGAAATACTTGAATATTTTTTCCAGCGGATCTGGAGTGGCCAGGGGCCAGGGTTTCATATGTCTTTAATGTTGAAGTTCTACGGCGAGCAGTGTGCAGCAATACTCCGATGTTCGTTATGGTTCTGAGGGTAAACCCCAGATCAGAGTGCGCTCGGTTAAGTCTCTCATTCCCAGCCGAGTAGTTTCAAATACGCAAGTGTACCTTTTGTCCCATTCACCAGGGGTGAACCCCAGGTCAGAGTTGTTCAAGATTATCATTTGTCCAGCGGCGAGGTTGGATGTTTGTTCGACGGCGAGGTTGAACGTTTGGATTTGACGGTGAGGTCAGATTATCATTTGTCCAGCGGCGAGGTTGGATGTTTTGTTCGACGGCGAGGTTGAACGTTTGGATTTGACGGCGAGGTCAGATTATCATTTGTCCAGCGGCGAGGTTGGATGTTTTGTTTGACGGCGAGGTTGAACGTTTGGATTTGACGGCGAGGTCAGATCAGGTTTGTTCGACGGCGAGGTTGAATGTTTGTTTGACGGCGAGGTCAGACTCTTTAAAATCCCCAGTAGAGATGATGTTTGTTTCCGACGGCGATGTCAGATTCAGTTTTCCAGCAGCAATGTTGGGCATGTCAAGGTGATCCAGTCTTCTGACGGCGACATTAGGTGATGCAGATCCTTCTAGTTTCTCCAGCGGCGATGCGGGGTATTCTGTCAGATGTGTGTCTCCAGCGTCGATGCGGGGTATTTTGTTCATTGTTGTATTTTCCCCAGCGGCGATGTTGGGTATTTTGGTGATTCAGGTTTAGGTCTCCGATGGCAATGTTGGACGCTTGTTTCCCCGAGCTATGGTTGTTCTTGACGGCGATGTCAGGTGATTTAGTCCTCCAGCGGCGATGTTGGGTGTTGTGGTTGTCTGAAGGCAATGTCAGAAGAATTTAGTGTGGATAATTGACGGTGATGTCAGATCGATATTTCTCCAGCTAGTTGTTGAGCAGCTAGTGTTGCAGTATTCGAAGGTTTGTCCCCCGCAGAGTATCGGGTGCTTGTGCTGTTGGCAAATTTTCGGGTTTACCGGTATTCAACCGTCTCGCACCTTGATTGGCTGAGAGCCGTTCGCTTCTCACCCAGTCAGGTTCAAGCCGTTTGAATAGGGGCAGCTGTTGCACCCCAAAATTTGACCAACAATTATTTATTCATTGAGTGTTTGAAAGTTGATACATTCACCAGAAAGTTCAAGAGATCCTCAGAGGAGTTGGTTGAAACCAGGGTTGTGTGCTTCATAGCTTGAGAGTTGTGGGTGCTCCTCAGATGATTCTGAGACTTTGAGAATGAACATGATGTTTTGATAAAGCCTATGAGATGTCTTGATAGCCATCATGAAGTCCAGAGAGGTCATTATGCAAGAATTCCGAAGATTCAACCATGGATGGTAGAATTAGGGTTTTGACTGGGTCAACCCTAGGATAACTGAAGATTTGGAGAAGGTTGAGACCTAATCCAAGGGCCATGAGATCATGAAATGATGCATAGAGATGTTATAAAGGTGATTCCTAAACCAACTCATCATGATTGAGGAGTTTGAGAAGTTTCAAGTCAGGGTTTCCAAGGATTGTTAGTGAAAAACCCTAATTTGATCCCTATCTTCCAGGCAGTTTTAGCTCTAGATGTGATTGATATCTCATCTTCCCCACAACATGAATGTTGTAGAGATTGTTCTTAGCTTTAATTTGAGTGGTGGAAGTCCTTGATAGGAGTTGCAGAGCTCAAGTTATGGTTTTGACAAATTACAGGTCAGTTGAGGTGTGTGAATCTGGGTCCTTGAAAGTCACCCAACTTGCAGACAACTTTTGCCCTAGTAGGATGGTTCCTATGATTTCTTGGTAAACATGAATGTTGGAGGGCATCTTCTTAGATTTAATTTAAGTAGTATAAGTCCTTGATAGGATTTGTGGAACTCAACGTATGGTTTGAACAAGACAGGGGTATTTTGGTCATTTGTCAGTTATAGGTCACTTTTAAGCAAATGCCATATCTCCTATTTCCAAGCCTCAAATGGAAAAACTCAAAACATCAAAGTTGTTCAAAATGGGATTTTAAGGCTAGAAAAGAGGGTGTGAAAGTTTGGAAAAGCTTAGAGCATGGATTTTTAAAAGTGGTGAAAATAGGCTTAAAAAGACATATAAGTTAAATAAAGTCAAGTTGAAAAATGGTTTGGGAGATCTATAAATCCAAATGGGGTCATCCAATATATGATTTTGAGTCTAAAAGACATTCTAAAGACAATGGTTCAAGCATATTTTTGAGTTTAGTGAAAAAAATAAAAGTTACTTAAGGTTACTTATGATTAAAGAAACATAACAAAATTGGATCAAGCTTGGAATGCAAGGGAAAGTGCAAGATTATTCTGGAAACTTCCATTGAGTGCTATATAATCATGAAATGAAAATTGAGCAAGGGTTGGATTCTCATTTTTTGGCAAACACTTCACAAATTCTCTCATTCTCTCTCATTGCAATTTCATCCCAATTTCACAAAACCTTCATCAATCATCATCAATATTGATTTCACCATATTCAACCATCATCATGGAGTAGAATTCAACCAAGTTCTGATTGCAATTGATTCAATTTCGTGCACTTTCTTCATCAAGATACAAGTTGCAAATTCAAGTAGACCTCAAGATTCAAGGCAAGATTCGTCAAGGTTTTGCAAACAGAATTGAGTGTAGCAATAGTAGATCAAGATCCAAGCATCCAAAGCATCAGATCCACGAGCTTCATCAACATCTCCAAGATTTTGCTCCAGGTGCAAATTACTTTCATTAGCTTGATTTAGATAGTTTTACATTAGGTTGTTAGTTTAGATGTGATGTAGAATGATAGAGGAACATTTCTGGTTAGTTTAGTGCAAATTGGTGATAGTTCATAGCAGGGTGTTAAAACTGTTTGGATCTGAAACTCGTAGGTTAGTGCATGATGAACTTAGTTTTGTAGTTTAGAATGATCACCATAACGTGTAGGTTAGATTAGTATAGGTTGGAGCAAGAATTATGATGATAAGTTGCAGTGCATTTCAAGTGAACCAAGGACTTGTCACGATCGGATTGAGAGTTACATTGAGTTTTAAAACATACTATGACCACAGTCTTGTAGAGGGAGAGATTCTGAACGATTTTGATGTTTACATCGTGATGAATTATGGCTTGTGGAGAGAGAACAGAGAGCTTGAAGTGTATACGTGCATGGCTTCCATGGAGGTTCCAAAACCCTAGCTTCTTGTCTTAAGGTTGAAGACGCGTGCGCATTGTTGGATCAGGCTAGCAATCGTTGACTGAAGACCTCATCGCACGGTTGGAAATTAAACTCAGAAACGGAGGGAAAATTGAACTTAATGGAACGCAGCGTTCCACTTAAGTTGAGCTTTGGGCTCAGAATGCTTTCTGCACCCCCCACATGCGCTGGCCCAATTGATATAACCATCTGGCCCTTCTTTTCGCACCCCCTTTCACTTTACTTCTTTTAATTTTCTTTCATTTCTTTTTAATCTTCAAAAATTCCTAATAAAATGAAAAATCAATATTTTTCAATTCTTGTTTTTGCTATAGACTCATTTAAATGTCTAGAAATTTATAAAAAATAAAAATGCCATTTTATTTTTTATTTGCTATTTTTCATGTATTTTCCCTTTTAATGCCTTTTTAATTGTTTTTAGTTCATACATGATTTTGCATATTTTTGTTCTTGAGTTTCCCACCATATTTTGACCCCATTCTTTTTTGTGCAATTAGATATAGGTGTTAGGAGTCTCTGGTTTTTATACTAGGATTTTAGAAATTAAATTTGATGTAGTTTGATTGTTAGACATTTAGGTGTTCTAATTAGGGTTTTAGGTTGTATAGGTAGACTTGAACAAATTTGTTTTGGGGTTTATGGGCCAAATTAGTGTATGGGGAATATATGGGTTAAGGGTAAGTATGTATATAATCCCCTAGAATTTTACTAGAATATTGCATGGTGTTTTAGTATTTTTCATTGATTTTTGAATGTATGGATAATATGTGTGTTGCTTAAAGGCATAAGTTGTATTGTTGTGTTTTCTTTCCTTCTCTTTTGAGTGTGTGAGCTTTGAAGATTGAGTTGAAGACCTTGTGGATCATCATGGGAGCTTTGAAGACCTTGCAGAGGAGTTTAGCATAGCTTTTGTTGTTTTGTTTATAGGTTTATAGGTGCATAGGCAGAGCCCCAGATAGAATACTTTGTTCAATAAACAAGGAGTGTCTTGTTCACCTCCTTTCTTCTCTGTGACATAGAGTCCCTTAAGGGTATTCACCTCTCTCATTTGGAGGGATTAGTGACCTTGCCCTCTGAGGTAGAACTTTGAGAGAGCCTTTCCTTTGATGTTAAGTCCTCAATGGCATCCTTTGGAAGTCAGTGAGTACTATAACATCCCCACCTCATCTTGGTAACTGAATCTTGTTTGCTGGAGCATTGGAGCCATTGAAGATAGAAGCTAAGGCCTTGAAGAGGATGATTCCTTGAAGATTATTGAAGTCTGGAGACTCTGTGAAGATCAAGTTGATGCCTGAAGATCCCTGAAGATAGTGAAGCCTGAAGGTAGAGCTGATCAAAGGAGCTGAAGCTCAAGGGAGAAGATGAGTTGATACTCATGTTGTAGGGTTGATACCTGGAAAGCAAGTGATCTCTGAAGTCTGAAGACTGGGCTGCTGCTGGAGGAGCTGAGGCTTTCTTCTGTTTTCTTTGATGTATTGTGTGTTTTGTCTGATTTGTCTGTTGCATTAGACTAAACCCATTTAGAATAAATTCAATCTAAGAGCATGAGTGCATCTGATTGTATTGTTATTGCGTGGCTTTGCCTGCGGGTATTCGGTAGAGCCCAGCTCCCTTGCCCATGTGTTTATTTTGCTTGATAGCATGATTTCATTTTCTGTCTGTATGATTGCAATTTACTGTTTTTGCTTGATAGCATGTTGTTTATTTCAGTATGATTACTGTTATTTCATGACTGGCTTGAGGTTGAGACGAGCTTGTGGAGGCTGAAGCCCCACACACATTTCCTCCCTCACTTGCATTGCATGCATTTTACTGTTAAAGCTGATGCTTTCGTCTGTTTTGGTGTATCATTGACATGATCCCTTAGGACTCTCATTTCCTCTGATGAGGATTTGATGATAGACTTTTAGGTTGAAACCTATGCATGACAACATCTAGGAGTTCCCTGTTCAAACCTCAACCATAGGATGAATCCATGGCATGATAACAGTAGGACTAGATAGTCTCCCTCCTAGTTGGGCCTGTTCTCTTCTCATCTCGAAACAGTTTAAGATACAGTAATCATGAATGATTTCTTTCGTACGTTACGAGCCTTAAGCTATCTGAAAAAGGATTGTGGGAGAGTTTCTTTTCCACAGTCTGGATGTTTAGTATGGTACCCTTTGGATGACATGCGACGCATTCACTCTCAGGTCATAGTCTCTAGTGCGGTTGAAATCGCAAACACAATAAAAAACACTTCTTTTAAGAGATAACCCGTAGTTTCCCGAACTACGTTTGCTCTGATCTTTCATACCAGATGAAAGTACGTAGGCATAGGATGCGACGTCCTAGCGAGCAACCTTCCCCACCTTCACCCGTAGTTAGCCGAACTACGTTGACTCTGATTTCTCATTCCAGACGGGAATACGTAGGCATAAAGCGCGACGCTTTGCCGAGTCATTTTTCTTTTCTTTTTCAGCCAGCCTTGATAGGTAGATAGAATATAACCAACCCGTCCAAGTAAACAAACAAGCGAGGATCCCGTCGAGTACGACGGACGTGAGGGGTGCCAATACCTTCCCCTTGCGTAACCGACTCCCGAACCCAGACAATGGTTGCGATGACCTTGTCTTACCTTTTTTCGTCAGGTTTTTCCGATCGTTTCCTTTCCCACTCTGAGGGATGAATAACGAAAGGTGGCGACTCTTCTGTCATGCCGGCAACTTATTTTCGCGCAAGCGACAGGGCATCAGCCTCCACAAGTTCATCTCAACCTCAAGCCAGATATGAATAACTGCAATCATACAGAGGAAATAACATGCTATCAAGCAAAATATGAGTAACTGCAATCATACAGAAGAAATAACATGCTATCAAGCAAACACAAACCACATAGGCAAGGGAGCTGGGCTCTACCGAATACCCGCAAGCAAATCCATACAATAAAAATACAAGCAGAGGGAGCAACTCAACCTCTAATGCAATCATGCTCCTAGCTTAAATCAATCTACACATGAACTTATTCTAATGCATCAAGCAAATCAAACAAGTCACACAAACTGGAAAGAAAGCAGATCAACAACTTCCACAGCTTCACAGCAAAGCAAACTTCTGACATCAGTTCAATCCTCAGCCTGCAACTGCTCTTCAAGTCTTTCATCTTTAGTAGCAAGTGTCAACTTGCTTCTTCAAGCTTCTAACACCTCAAACATAAGTATCAACTTATTCTTTCTTCTTCAAGCTTCAGCTCTCCAGTAAATTCCACCTTCAGGCTTCAACCCCAATAGCAAGTATCAACTTGTTCCTTCAGGGACTCAGTGTATCAACACAAGTATCAACTTATTCTTTCTTCTTCAAGTCTCAGCTCCTTACTCAATTTCCATTTGATCTTCTTCACAAGTGTCAACTTGTTCTTCTGGACCTTCAAGCTTCAGCTCTCTCCTCCTTACAAGTATCAACTTGCTCTTCCTGATCTACAAGCTTCAGCTCCTAAGGGTAATCTTCAAACACAAGGAAGTATCAACTTGGCATCCTTCAACCTCTTCAAGCAAGGAACTCCATCATCTAGCAAGGGATAAAGATTCATCTGTCAAGAGCAAAGTTTGGATGATTGGTAGCATAGTGAAGACCAAAGGTCACCACTAAGCCTCCTGTCATCAGAGAAAGGAACCCTCAAAGGTTCTACCAACATGCAAAGAGCCACACATCCTACCAAAGGAGGGATGAGGCCTTTACAAGGGGACCTTACATCATAGGGAAGAATGGAAGTGATCAACATCATCCATGTTTATGAAGGAAGAGAATCTATCTAGAGCTCTGCCTACAAAAACCCTAATCTTAATACCTAATCAAAACCACACCAAAAGAAGGGAAGATCCTCACATCCAAGCCTCTTCAAGAAATCCAATGCATCTTCAACTTGTCTTCATCATCATCCAAGAACAAGCAAAGCAACACCCTAATCTAAGGGAACTAAAGTTGTTAATCTAGTTGAGTTAGTGCATTAGAATCATCTAAAACTAGCCTCTAAACTAAAATCAAATAAAAATAGAAAACTACCTTGTGAATTCCTACAAAAATTCCTAAGGGACCCTAATTCAATCATGAATTCACCCTACAAAAATCAGAGGTTTAATCATCCACCTAGTCCTAAAAATAAAATCTAAACCACAAGGTATCAACCATAAACCCTAAAAATGGAGCTCTTAAAGTTTCAACCTAAAACTACCACTTATATTCATCAAAAAAATGTGAGAAAAATCTATGGGGAGCATGCACATCTATGCTAAATACTCACAAAAAATCAAGACCAAAATCATCATCACATGATCAAACCAAATTCACCAATATCAAGCATCAAACATGATTATTTTAATATCAATTAAAATGTAAAAATTCCCATAACATCAAAAAATGCATGAAATAATAATATTTTTTATCTAAAAAATACTAGATCCTATCATTAATCCAATGCAAAAAGAATGGGGTTAATTGAATTATTCTTCCATTTTTTATGAATTAATCAAGAACCATGCATAAAATGAAAAATAATATGAAAATCCAAATAAAATGAACACATGCACAGTGCAGATAGTAAGAGGATCTAGTTCATTTTGGAGATTGGGCCCTAAAGGGGGTGTGGGTAGCAATTATTACACAAAGCCCAAAACCAGCTGATTAATGAAACGCTGTGTTTCATTAAGTTCAGAGTCCTTCATAAATTGAAACCAATCCATGGTCGTTGGATCATGCCTTCAGTCAAAGTCCAACCAAGATCTGATGGCTATCAGGTCATCTTCTTCATTTTGAATCCCTGCAACTCAGGCCACCTGCGCGCCCAAAGTCACCGCCGGTGACATTCTCCGGTCATCTCCCTCAACCCTAACTTTCTCCACAGGCCTCCATTCCAATAGGTCTCTACATGAATCTTGTCACAATTTTCCTCACGAATCCATTCATGCCCTTAATTCCCTCTGAAACCTCAAGATTTGCAAGAAACATATCTCACCCGAAAATGGTAACAACCCTAATTGGTCACTAATTCTCAAATTAATGATCTGAAAACCTCCCTACACCATTCTACAATGCATCTAACACCCTAATTCCTCTTAATTCTAACTAAAACAAGCTGGAGATTGAAAGTTACCAACCTGAAAATTTCGTGTGCACAGAAGTAGCAAGCCTTCAAATCAAGCCTTCAAATGCTCCAGACTCCTTCATTGAATCACTTCCAAGCTTTTGTATGCAATAGAATTGATTGAAATGGCTTCAATTCTTGGATTCGATTCTGAGTTGCAGAGGAATTTCTTCAATGGCTCCCACACGATTCTCCACCAATCTTGCTCAATTCTCCATCTGGATTCATCCACCAATGCTAGAACAAGCTTCTGAGATTGAAATCTTGGATTGAAAATGGCTTCAAACCTTGTAACCGATCTTGATTTGCAATGTGAAATCTCAAAGTGCAATCTCAGTTTTCTCTCTCAATCATCACCAACCTTGGCCTTGGATCATCTCTATTCAATATATATGACATGTAGGTATGATCTAGAAACCTCTAGATCCTTCTAGTGAGAAATTCAATCTCTCATGTCATGAGAAGTTCAATCACATGCCATGGTATGAACAATTCTGTTAGCAGCTTGTAATCACCCTCATTCCCTTCCAATTTCTCTCCTAATGACATTTTGTATGTGTTTGGATTGAAAGGGACTTTGATTATGCCTTGAATTTTGGTTTGACAAATGTTACTTAAGATGTAAGTAACTACTTTTCAAAGCAAGTCCACAAATTAAACTTCAATTCAAAATTGTGGCTAAACCAATGTTCTTAAAATGTGTTTTAGAGTCAAAATGACATATTACATGCCTTGGTTTGGACATGTAGATCAAGAATACCAATTTCCATCTTTGATTCATTTGAAAATCCTCCTTATTTTAGGTCATTTTTGCAACTTTGAGCTACAAGAAATTCCAACCTCTCATGACCTATTGGTTAGCCTTAAAACATCATTTTGAACAAGTTTGATGTTGAACATTTTCCCATTTGAAGCTTGGAAATAGGAGTTATGGCCTTATGGTTGAAATGACCTATAATCTCCAAATGACCAAAATGCCCTTGACTTTTCAAATCCATAACTTGAGTTCTACAAATCCTATCAAGGACTTCTAGTACTCTCTAGAAAGCTAATAGGATAAGGAACAAAATTCATGTTTACTAAAAGTTCATATGAATCATCCTTCTAGGGCAAACGTTTCATGCAAGTTGGATAACTTTCAAGCTCCAAATTCACATACCTCAGATGACCTATAACTTGTCAAGGTCATAACTTGAGTTCTACAAATCCTATCAAGGACTTCTAGCACTCAAATTAAATCTAAGACCATGCTCTACAACATTCATGTTGAGGGCAAGATGAGATGACAATCACATCTTGAGCTAAACTGCCTTGAAGATAGGGGTCAAACTAGGGGATTTTACACTATCAAGCCTTAGAAACCCTAGCTTGAAACTTCTCAAACTCTTCAATCATGATGATTTGACCTTGGAATAATCCTTATAACATCTTAATGCATCAATCCATGATCACATGGCTCTTGAATTAAGTCTCAACTTCCTTCAAATCATCAGTTGACTTAGGGTTGACCCAGTCAAACCCTAGCTGCACCACTCATGGCTGAGGCTTCTTAATCTTGCACAATGACCTGTCTAGGCCCTAAAGTGATCCTTAACACTTCTCATGAGCTCTCTCAAGACCTCAAGTCCAACTTCATGGCTTCAGAATCATCTGATGGCTCCCCTCAACTCTCAAGTTAGGAGGCACACACTCTTGGCTTCAACCACTCTCTCTGAGGATCTGTTAACTTCTCTGACAAGGATATCAACCCTTGAACACTTGAATAACCTTCTTATCTAGCTTCATAGTCTTGTATAGACCTTGATTGGCATTCATACCTCTTGATCTCCTGCATACATGTCAATGAAATGCAAATGATAATGCTAAT
Organism: Lathyrus sativus; assembly: GCA_963859935.3. Classification (NCBI taxonomy): domain Eukaryota; kingdom Viridiplantae; phylum Streptophyta; class Magnoliopsida; order Fabales; family Fabaceae; genus Lathyrus; species Lathyrus sativus. Next base: position 286,712,206 of record OZ012741.1, on the reverse strand, counting down.
GTGAATGAAATGAAACATAAGCTAGGTGAAGAAATGTTGGGCAAATTTTGGGGTGCAACAGACATATTGCACCTACCCATGAAGTTTCATGACAATTGGATCAAGGATTGGGGAGTAATCGCAAAAATCGGGAATTAGGGTTTTGAAAGGGGCAAGATCATAACGCCTTAACCACACATCCAATTGAGTTGGTTCAAATATCATTGGAAAGATCTTGACAAGTCCTACAAAAGTCCCATAGTGGTCCATGAGCAGGAAATACATAGATTTGGAGTTATGACCAAATTCATTACAAGAGGGAAAAGTAACTTAGAAAAATTCTAAGTTATTTCACTTTTAGGCATGTTTTTCAGCAACTTTGAGAGGTTTTTTGGCCATGTTCCTTTGGGAATATGAAACTCATGAAAGCATGAAAGATAAAGCTACAAGAGGGCTTTCCAAAATGTACTAGAACTCCTCCATAGCCCTTATGAGCTGAGTGTTATGAATTCAACAAGATGAGGTTTCAACATTTGAGTCCAACTCTTTCAATTTTTCACAAACTCACCTTTTGATCACTTGAGCTATTCTCAGCCCTTGGATCATATTTCTATCTGATATTTAGAGGATATGAAGAGAAGAAATGCAGAAAATGAGGAGGTTTAGTGAGTCTTGCAAGTTGGAGGCAAGTGGGATTATTTTAATCGAAGAAAGGGAAGAAAGAGAAACTTTAGGGGACACTTGTAGCAAACATCCCTCCTACTGCCTAGCCACTCCAATCACTATTATGTCATTCATGCCACTTGAGTAATGCATCAGCTTGAGCCAAATATCTGAATTTGCAGCTGCATCAAAATCTCAAGCAAAGTCGCTTTTTCAAAACTCCCACAAAAAGTGCCAAGTTACCAATCTGCCCCAAGCTTTGCCTTGCTTATAAATAGAGGTTTCCTCTATGTTGAGAGATACACTAGAGCACTCTACAACCCAAGAGAAACTCATTGCTCTCATACTTCCTTTCTTTTTCTTACAAGTGAAGAAAACTACCTCAAAAAGCCTCAAAAATCCGTCTTGAGAAAAACAACCACCAAAACCATTTTCACTTAACCAAAATCACCACAAACCCTCCACAGAATCCACAAATGATATGTGGAAGGTGTTCATTCTCTGAAACCACTTTTAGGCATGTTTTTCAGCAACTTTGAGAGGTTTTTTGGCCAAGTTCCTTTGGGAATCTGAAACTCATGAAAACATGAAAGTTGTAAAGCTACACGAGGGCTTTCCAAAATGTACTAGAACTCCTACATAGCCCTTATGAGCTGAGAGTTATGAATTCAACAAGATGAGGTTTCAACTCTTGAGTCCAACTCTTTAAATTTTTCACAAACTCACCTTTTGATCACTTGAGCTATTCTCAGCCCTTGGATCATATTTCAATCTGATATTTAGAGGATATGAAGAGAAGAAATGCAGAAAATGAGGAGGTTTAGTGAGTCTTGCAAGTTGGAGGCAAGTGGGATTATTTTAATCAAAGAAAGGGAAGAAAGAGAAACTTTATGGGACACTTGCAGCAAACAGCCTTCCTACTGCCTAGCCACTCCAATCACTATTATGATGCCACTTGAGCAATGCATCAGCTTGAGCTAAAGATCTGAATTTGCAGCTGCATCAAAATCTCAAGCAAAGTCGCTTTTTCAAAACTCCTACCAAAAGTGCCAAGTTACCAATCTGCCCCAAGCTTTGCCTTGCTTATAAATAGAGGTTTCCTCTATGTTGAGAGATGCACCAGAGCACTCTACAACCCAAGAGAAACTCATTGCTCTCATACTTCCTTTCTTTTTCTTACAAGTGAAGAAAACTACCTCAAAAAGCATAAAAAATCTGTCTTGAGCAAAACAGCCACCAAAACCATTTTCACTTAACCAAAATCACCACAAACCCTCCACAGAATCCCCAAATGATGTGTGGAAGGTGTTCATACTCTTAAACCACTTTTAGGCATGTTTTTGAGCAACTTTGAGTGGTTTTTTGGCCAAGTTCCTTTGGGAATCTGAAACTCATGAAAACATGAAAGTTGTAAAGCTACATGAGGGCTTTCCAAAATGTACTAGAACTCATCCATATCCCTTATGAGATGAGAGTTATGAATTCAACAAGATGAGGTTTCAATACTTGAGTCCAACTCTTTCAATTTTTCATAAACTCACCTTTTGATCACTTGAGCTATTCTCAGCCCTTAGATCATATTTCTATCTGATATTTAGAGGATATGAAGAGAAAAAGTGCAGAAAATGAGGAGGTTTAGTGAGTCTTGCAAGTTGGAGGCAAGTGGGATTATTTTAATCAAAGAAAGGGAAGAAAGAGAAACTTTATGGGACACTTGCAGCAAACAACCCTCCTACTGCCTAGCAACTCCAATCACTATTATGTCATTCATGCCACATGAGCAATGCATCAGCTTGAGCCAAAGATCTGAATTTGCAGCTGCATCAAAATCTCAAGCAAAATCGCTTTTTCAAAACTCCCACCAAAAGTGCCAAGTTACCAATCTTCCCCAAGCTTTGCCTTGCTTATAAATAGAGGTTTCCTCTATGTTAAGAGATACACCAGAGCACTCTACAACCCAAGAGAAACTCATTGCTCTCATACTTCCTTTCTTTTTCTTACAAGTGAAGAAAACTACCTCAAAAAGCCTAAAAAATCTGTCTTGAGCAAAACAGCCACCAAAACCATTTTAACTTAACCAAAATCACCACAAACCCTCCACAGAATTCACAAATGATGTGTGAAAGGTGTTCATACTCTTAAACCACTTTTAGGCATGTTTTTCAGCAACTTTGAGAGGTTTTTTGGCCAAGTTCCTTTGGGAATCTGAAACTCATGAAAACATGAAAGTTGTAGAGCTACATGTGGGCTTTCTAAAATGTACTAAAACTCCTCCATAGTCCTTATGAGCTGAGAGTTATGAATTCAACAAGATGAGGTTTCAACACTTGAGTCCAACACTTTCAATTTTTCACAAACTCACCTTTTGATCACTTGAGCTATTCTCAGCCCTTGGATCATATTTCTATCTGATATTTAGAGGATATGAAGAGAAGAAATGCAGAAAATGAGGAGGTTTAGTGAGTCTTGCAAGTTGGAGGCAAGTGGGATTATTTTAATCAAAGAAAGGGAAGAAAGAGAAACTTTATGGGACACTTGCAGCAAACAGCCTTCCTACTGCCTAGCCACTCCAATCACTATTATGATGCCACTTGAGCAATGCATCAGCTTGAGCTAAAGATCTGAATTTGCAGCTGCATCAAAATCTCAAGCAAAGTCGCTTTTTCAAAACTCCTACCAAAAGTGCCAAGTTACCAATCTGCCCCAAGCTTTGCCTTGCTTATAAATAGAGGTTTCCTCTATGTTGAGAGATACACCAGAGCACTCTACAACCCAAGAGAAACTCATTGCTCTCATACTTCCTTTCTTTTTCTTACAAGTGAAGAAAACTACCTCAAAAAGCATCAAAAATCTGTCTTGAGCAAAACAGCCACCAAAACCATTTTCACTTAACCAAAATCACCACAAACCCTCCACAGAATCCACAAATGATGTGTGGAAGGTGTTCATACTCTTAAACCACTTTTAGGCATGTTTTTGAGCAACTTTGAGTGGTTTTTTGGCCAAGTTCCTTTGGGAATCTGAAACTCATGAAAACATGAAAGTTGTAAAGCTACATGAGGGCTTTCCAAAATGTACTAGAACTCATCCATATCCCTTATGAGATGAGAGTTATGAATTCAACAAGATGAGGTTTCAACACTTGAGTCCAACTCTTTCAATTTTTCATAAACTCACCTTTTGATCACTTGAGCTATTCTCAGCCCTTAGATCATATTTCTATCTGATATTTAGAGGATATGAAGAGAAGAAGTGCAGAAAATGAGGAGGTTTAGTGAGTCTTGCAAGTTGGAGGCAAGTGGGATTATTTTAATCAAAGAAAGGGAAGAAAGAGAAACTTTATGGGACACTTGCAGCAAACAGCCCTCCTACTGCCTAGCAACTCCAATCACTATTATGTCATTCATGCCACATGAGCAATGCATCAGCTTGAGCCAAAGATCTGAATTTGCAGCTGCATCAAAATCTCAAGCAAAGTCGCTTTTTCAAAACTCCCACCAAAAGTGCCAAGTTACCAATCTGCCCCAAGCTTTGCCTTGCTTATAAATAGAGGTTTCCTCTATGTTAAGAGATACACCAGAGCACTCTACAACCCAAGAGAAACTCATTGCTCTCATACTTCCTTGCTTTTTCTTACAAGTGAAGAAAACTACCTCAAAAAGCCTCAAAAATCTGTCTTGAGCAAAACAGCCACCAAAACCATTTTAACTTAACCAAAATCACCACAAACCCTCCACAGAATTCACAAATGATGTGTGAAAGGTGTTCATACTCTTAAACCACTTTTAGGCATGTTTTTCAGCAACTTTGAGAGGTTTTTTGGCCAAGTTCCTTTGGGAATCTGAAACTCATGAAAACATAAAAGTTGTAGAGCTACATGTGGGCTTTCTAAAATGTACTAAAACTCCTCCATAGCCCTTATGAGCTGAGAGTTATGAATTCAACAAGATGAGGTTTCAACACTTGAGTCCAACACTTTCAATTTTTCACAAACTCACCTTTTGATCACTTGAGCTATTCTCAGCCCTTGGATCATATTTCTATCTGATATTTAGAGGATATGAAGAGAAGAAATGCAGAAAATGAGGAGGTTTAGTGAGTCTTGCAAGTTGGAGGCAAGTGGGATTATTTTAATCAAAGAAAGGGAAGAAAGAGAAACTTTATGGGACACTTGCAGCAAACAGCCTTCCTACTGCCTAGCCACTCCAATCACTATTATGATGCCACTTGAGCAATGCATCAGCTTGAGCTAAAGATCTGAATTTGCAGCTGCATCAAAATCTCAAGCAAAGTCGCTTTTTCAAAACTCCTACCAAAAGTGCCAAGTTACCAATCTGCCCCAAGCTTTGCCTTGCTTATAAATAGAGGTTTCCTCTATGTTGAGAGATACACCAGAGCACTCTACAACCCAAGAGAAACTCATTGCTCTCATACTTCCTTTCTTTTTCTTACAAGTGAAGAAAACTACCTCAAAAAGCATCAAAAATCTGTCTTGAGCAAAACAGCCACCAAAACCATTTTCACTTAACCAAAATCACCACAAACCCTCCACAGAATCCACAAATGATGTGTGGAAGGTGTTCATACTCTTAAACCACTTTTAGGCATGTTTTTGAGCAACTTTGAGTGGTTTTTGGCCAAGTTCCTTTGGGAATCTGAAACTCATGAAAACATGAAAGTTGTAAAGCTACATGAGCGCTTTCCAAAATGTACTAGAACTCATCCATATCCCTTATGAGATGAGAGTTATGAATTCAACAAGATGAGGTTTCAACACTTGAGTCCAACTCTTTCAATTTTTCATAAACTCACCTTTTGATCACTTGAGCTATTCTCAGCCCTTAGATCATATTTCTATCTGATATTTAGAGGATATGAAGAGAAGAAGTGCAGAAAATGAGGAAGTTTAGTGAGTCTTGCAAGTTGGAGGCGAGTGGGATTATTTTAATCAAAGAAAGGGAAGAAAGAGAAACTTTATGGGACACTTGCAGCAAACAGCCCTCCTACTGCCTAGCAACTCCAATCACTATTATGTCATTCATGCCACATGAGCAATGCATCAGCTTGAGCCAAAGATCTGAATTTGCAGCTGCATCAAAATCTCAAGCAAAGTCGCTTTTTCAAAACTCCCACCAAAAGTGCCAAGTTACCAATCTGCCCCAAGCTTTGCCTTGCTTATAAATAGAGGTTTCCTCTATGTTAAGAGATACACCAGAGCACTCTACAACCCAAGAGAAACTCATTGCTCTCATACTTCCTTGCTTTTTCTTACAAGTGAAGAAAACTACCTCAAAAAGCCTAAAAAATCTGTCTTGAGCAAAACAGCCACCAAAACCATTTTAACTGAACCAAAATCACCACAAACCCTCCACAGAATTCACAAATGATGTGTGAAAGGTGTTCATACTCTTAAACCACTTTTAGGCATGTTTTTCAGCAACTTTGAGAGGTTTTTTGGCCAAGTTCCTTTGGGAATCTGAAACTCATGAAAACATGAAAGTTGTAAAGCTACATGTGGGCTTTCTAAAATGTACTAGAACTCCTCCATAGCCCTTATGAGCTGAGAGTTATGAATTCAACAAGATGAGGTTTCAACACTTGAGTCCAACACTTTCAATTTTTCACAAACTCACCTTTTGATCACTTGAGCTATTCTCATCCCTTGGATCATATTTCTATCTGATATTTAGAGGATATGAAGAGAAGAAATGCATAAAATGAGGAGGTTTAGTGAGTCTTGCAAGTTGGAGGCAAGTGGGATTATTTTAATCAAAGAAAGGGAAGAAAGAGAAACTTTATGGGACAATTGCAGCAAACAGCCCTCCTACTGCCTAGCCACTCCAATCACTATTATGTCATTCATGCCACTTGAGCAATGCATCAACTTGAGCCAAAGATATGAATTTGCAGCTGCATTAAAATCTCAAGCAAAGTTGCTTTTTCAAAACTCCCACCAAAAGTGCCAAGTTACGAATTTGCCCCAAGCTTTGCCTTGTTTATAAATAGAGGTTTCCTCTATGTTGAGAGATACACCAAAGCACTCTACAACGCAATAGAAACTCATTGCTCTCATACTTCCTTGCTTTTTCTTACAAGTGAAGAAAACTACCTCAAAAAGCCTCAAAAATCTGTCTTGAGCAAAACTGCCACCAAAACCATTTTCACTTAACCAAAATCACCACAAACCCTCCACATAATCCACAAATGATGTGTGGAAGGTGTTCATACTCTTAAACCACTCAAAAACTCCATTTTCCCAAAAGTCAACTTTCAACCAAGCAAAGTTTGACCTCACACCCAAAATCAAGCAAACCTTTGTACATACCTGTTTCAATCATTCTAACCATCCATACACCTTTATTAATATATGATGTCCCAACTGTCCATAAAATAAAACAACCTCATCTTCATTTATTTTGAGATTTGTCACAAGTTCCTTCAAGTGCAAGCAAGGGCTGTTTTCATCAAAGCAGAGTTGAACGACAGCTGGAGTTTTCTCAAGGCATTCCATATTGCAACAAGCTTGCTTGGAGGTCTACAAGAGATTAGTGGTTACTATCTTTTTATTTCTGTCATAAACATACTTGACATGATTGGTATTTGAATGCAAAATGTAGCTTATGTGCAAATCTGCCAGTTTTTGTATCTGCCTTGCTCATATCATGTTTAAGTGTTGGTTGGCCATATCATGATGTATTATTGTACCTAAGTCATGTGTGAACTCTAGGGGGTCTTTAATTCATAATTGTTGCTTGAAATTGGATTTTGATGTTGAGCTGTCTTCATGAACATTTTGTTGTTGCTGCTGTTAGGATGTTGATTTGCTTCAGAGTATCTCATCTGTTTGTGTCCAGCATGACCTTGCTCTTGATATGTTTGGTATTTGTTGTTTGAATATAGCATGGAACAATTTCTGTTATGCCTTTTTCTGCAAGATGTATAATATGCCATGCTCAAATTATTTGCCTTGATGCTTGTAACTGTCATGACATATGTTTTAAGCTTGGTACTTGCCATCTGATATGTTAACTGTGTCCTCATATTACTTTGAGCTTTGCTTGGTGTTTGTTAACATAAGAGCCTTGTTACCTTGAAATCATGAATGTTTGGCACTATGTTTTTTGCATAAGTTGATGTTTCTCATTTGGTTTATGTGGTATGACTGTCTCAGCTTGATATGTTCAAAGTTGTTACTTGCCATTGTCCTTTGCGGCATATATGTGATCCATGAAACCTGTTACTTTTTGAATCACGGCATTGTTTCATCCCTTGTATCACCACTGTCACTTAGGCACTAGGATATGGTCTTGGTGGTAACCATGTTTTGTTCACATTATTTTTACATTACCAACTGTGATAGACTTGTATGCCCTGATTCTGATACATTGCCAGCCTGTGGTATGAACCTGCCTTGAACTGCTAATCAGCCTCTTGGTTAAATTTCATGAGTACTTGCATCTTTGTTCTCTGTTGAAAGAAACCAATTGCCATGATGACTATGTTAAACTTGCAACTGATGTACGCATTAGGGATTAGGACTGAGTTGTTGATTTGTACCAACCTTGCCATTTTGTGAAATCCATACATGCTGCCCACTGCCTAGGTCCATTTGAAACTGCCATAGCACCACTCTTGTTGTAGGATAAACATGTTGACATGTGTTTGAAAATTGACTTGTGCATATAGAACTAGGGTTGCTCATTGATCTTTGGTTTTGTCATATTGTGCTGCCAAATTTCTTGAATTCATGAACATGATTTTGCTACTATCCCTTACTTCCAACTTTTGTTAAGTTTGCATTTTGTGATTTGTTGGTAACATGCCTTGTTGATGCTAACTGTCATGTTACACTACTTGCTGCTGTTGTATATTTGAGTTTTTACATGTTGGATCAAAATTTGTTCATCTTGCTAGTCATGAGTACAATATTTGCTAACTGACAAGAATGGACCATGTTGTTTGAACTGTTGCATTTCTTAGTTTGTTTTTCTTTTGTAAAGGCCTTGCACATTGGCATTTGTGTGGCTAGTTTGAATTTTTGATCTTGTTTGTCACATAATCTTTGCTGTTAGCTTCTGTCTTCTGTCTCAACTCAATATGCCATCATTTGTGTTAGCTTCTTGCATATTGCTTTAAATACATGTTTTGACATGTGAGGATCACTTGATAAATGCTGTTTGAATTGAGTATGTGTGTTTCCTGATGATTTGTTTTATCTGCCAAAACAGCATTTCAACTTTGGTGCTTAATTTTTGCCATTTTCATATACCAGATTTTACTTGAAGTTATTTTGATCAGTTTTACAAAATGTTTGAATCCTTGATGTGCATAAATCCTTTTGTGCATGATGTTTTGAAGTGAGTGTGTAGGTTGTCATGAGCTGTTGCACTTTTTTCCAATACAAGCAAACAAGCATGCTTTTTTCAAACCACTACAGTCCACACACTAGTTTTAATTTGGAGTTGTCTTTACATGATCTTGGCATTTAAATTCCTTGAATAATGTATTTGTGACTTGTGCATACCATTGCATATCATTAAACCTTGCTGTCACGAGTTGTAGCTGCTCTTTTGCATTGCATAAGCTTCAATTTGCATTGGCCTTCGAATTTTGAATTGTGTGCATTTTCTGAGAAACTGAGATTGCCATTAAATTCCTTGTGAAATTTCATGTGAGATAGACTAAAATTTTGTTCAATTTGGTTATGTTTTGAATGATTTACGTGGTTATCGTTTTTCATGTTTTGGCTTGTTCTCATGTTCACCTTGCCTTGGCCCAATCCACTTGCTTTGATGAGTACTTAAGTTTTAGGGGTGGCAAAATAAACGGATGCATCGCCACCCCAGTGGTTAAACCTTCACTCTCTCATACGCCTTGCACTGCCTGAACCTGGGTTCGATCCATAGTGGAGATCAACCCTTTTATTTATTTTCCCATTTGCCATGTTTTTCATGTTTTACTCATTCTTTTCTCTCACCTAAACAAGCGCGCGCCTTGGCTCACTTGGTAATGTTTTCAGCTGGCAGCCATGAGGTGGTGGGTTCAACACCCACCAAGCGCCTCCCCTTTCTTTTTATGGCTTATTCCTTGTCTTTTATTTTATTTGTTATTAATTTTCTAAAAATCATAACTTCTTCATTTTTTGTCATTTTTGATTGGTTCTTTTTGCACTAGCTTTGTATTTGTGCATATTTTCATATGGTACATTAATATTCTAAAAATCTCTTTTGAAAACCACTTTGCATTGAACACGTTCATGTTTCTTTTAGGGTTTTTTACCCTCCTAATCATTTCAAGCTTTTGATTCATTTTTCTCCAGCTTGTTGTTGTGCTTAATGTGAGTTCTATGTTTGTCAAACCCTTGATGTAATTGTAATTACCTTTGCTTGTAAGCATCATGTTTGATTCATTTGATTCCCATGTAATATCCCCATTGAAGTTGACTTATTTGCATTGATCGTTACCTTCATCTTTGTCAAGATATGCTTATGTCTTTATCTTTCATTGAGTCTTGTAAGAACTCATCTTTGCTTGCCTTTTGTCATATGCTTGCATGCTTTGGTTGTAACCATTCCTCCTATTTGACGTACTTGTTTATCGTAATATGCTTGTATATGCTTGGTTGTAACCATGTCTCTTGTATTTCATCTTGTTCGATGTTTATGCTTTGTTAAGTTTTTTTTCCCCAAGTGATGGAACTCTTTAGTTCTCATCCGAGTTGCCTCCTTTTTCTCCTTCCAAAGGAAAGTCTCTCTGTTGACCTTTGGGTCATAGATAGCTCATCACCCTCTCTTGACTTCGTTAAGTCATCCATACACTTAGATAAGTTAGAACCTGTCCTTTAGACTTTGCTTAAGTCTAAAAACCCTACCCCTTGTTAGGAGTCCTCTTTCGATTAGAACTTAGGATAGAGTTTATTAACTCTATGTAGGAATCATGAAGATGATTACTTACTTCCCTTTGTTGAGTGTTCAACTTAGATCTAGAGAGTTTCCTTAAACTCTACACAAGCATTGTAATGTTTGTTCCCCTTTGAACCTTGATCGTAATCAAGTGTTCTTCAAACCTAGTGAGGTGAACTATGGTTGCTCTGATTCTATCCTAGTTAGGGTACGTAGGCAGAGAGCCGATGTCTTTGTGAGCAAATTTAGAAACTATCCTTAGGTCTTAACTTACACCTCTTACCCAATCCCTAGCAAATACTTAGCAAACTTAGCATACAAACAAACAAAAGGTTCCTGTAGAGTACTACAGATGTTTAGGATGTGAAATACCTACCATATGCATAACCAACCCCCCGATCCCTGAATCTCTTAGCATTGTTGTTACATCGTGCAAAAGGTTCTTTCTTTCTTTAGACATTTCCTTTGGATAAATTAAAGTCCGGTTGTGAATTCAATGAATTAAATATTCAAGTTAATCAATAGCTTGGTATCACGATTCTCACCGCAACAATAGGCTCTTTTGAGATGGTTTCCTTAGGAATAATTTCCTTGGGAATGGTAACAATTGCTTTGGGTTGACATAAACGATCGTTGTGGGTCATTTTGCTATCCCCATCAATATTTGTTACATGCTCATGCTTTCTCCCAGCTTTCATATTGTACCAGGAATAATCATATTTCTAAGATACAACCTTTGGATTGAGACCTGGTCCTCTTCTTAGATCAGAACTTGGCTTAGGCTGGCCAACCGTCGGTACTGGGTTGTTGTGGAATACAGGCCTAACAGCAGCAGGAGAAGTGGACTTCCTATTTGTAGTGTTGAATACCGACACTTTTTCAGACTTCTTTGGTAAATCGAATATAGGTTCAATCACCGAGATATCTTCTTTTCTATTTTTCCCACATATATGTAGCATACCCTCATCAATCATCGACTGAATATTTCTCCGCATTAAGTTACAACCTTGCGAATTATGATAACAATTACTGCAGTCTTCATGAGAGTCTTTGATCAGACCTGCCTTTATCAATTTCTTTTGTAACTCGGCCAATGGAGTTTTAACTTTAGAATCCCTGGAAATCACTGTCATATTAGAATCTTTCTCTATAGCATGGACACCACCATGGTTTGGTAAAGGACAGTTTTCCATATTGGGATGATTATCCTCAAAGGAGAGAATCTTCTTTTCAATCAACTCACGCACAATGTGTTGAAGTGCTATACAACCTTCAAGGTCATGTCCCACAGTATTTTCATGAAAGGCACATTGTGCGTTTAGATTGTAGAAATGTGGCAACGGATTTGGAGAAGGACGCAATTTCCTTATCTGAATTAGGCCTTGTCGCACCATTAAGGGGTACAACTTAGTGTAACTCATAGGAATGGGCTGAATCCTTTACCTTCTATTCTGGAAAGCAGGCCTCGGAGTTGGAAGTCTTTGTTGCTGTTGTGCTTGTTGATTATAATTTTGTTGGTAGGCGTTGGGCGCCTGTTGTTGAAAGTTTTGTTGATTTGGACGATGTAGAAAAGTTGGCGTGACCGTGGTCACATACTGTTGTTATTGATATTGTTGATAGTTTTTCTATGGTTGTAGATGTTGCACCCCAAAATTTGCCCAACATTTCTTTACCTAGCTTATGTTTCATTTCATGCACATTAGCATTATCATTTGCATTTCATTGACATGTATGCAGGAGATCAAGAGATATGATTACCAATCAAGGGCTACACAAGACTTTGAAGCTAGCTGGGAGGCTTATTCAAGTGTTCAAGGGTTGATATCCTTGTCAGAGAAGTTAAAAGATCCTCAGAGAGAGTGATTGAAGCCAAGAGGGTGTGTCTCCTAACATGAGAGTTGTGGGAAGTCATCAGATGATTCTGAAGCCATGAAGTTAGACTTGAGGTCTTGAGAGAGCTCATTAGAAGTGTTGAAGATCACTTTGAGGCCAAGACAGGTCATTGTGCAAGAATAAGAAGGCTCAGCCATGATTGGTGCAGCTAGGGTTTGACTGGGTCAACCCTAAGTCAACTGAGGATTTGAAGAAGGTTGAGACCTAATCCAAGATCCATGTGATCATGAATTGATACATTGAGATGTTCTAAGAATGATTTTAAGGTTAACTCATCATGATTGAAGAGTTTGAGAAGTTTCAAGCTAGGGTTTCTAAGACTTGACAGTGTAAAATCCCCTAGTTTGACCCCTATCTTCAAGGCAATTTAACTCAAGATAGGATCTTCATCTTATCTTGACCCCAACATGATTGTGGTAGGGCATGATCTTAGCTTTAATTTGAGTACTAGAAGTCCTTGATAGGGTTTATAGAACTCAAGTTATGAGCCAGACAAGTTACAAGTCATTTGAGGTATGTGAATTTGGAGCTTGAAAGTTACCCAACTTGCATGAAACGTTTTCCAAAGAAGGAAGATTCCTATGAACTTTTTGTCAACATTAATGTTGCTCCTTATTCTCTTAGCTTTCTAGAGAGTACTAGAAGTCCTTGATAGGATTTGTAGAACGCAAGTTATGGCTTTCACAAGTCAAGGGTATTTTGGGAAGTTATGATTATAGGTCATTTTTGGTTATAGGTTATTTTCACCAACTTAGACACCTCAAGTGAAATTTTGTTCAACTTGAAAGTTGCTCAAAATGGGGTTTTAACCTTAACCATGAATCAATGAGACATTGAAATGGCTCAAGGAAAGACTTGGTTCAAGAAGTGGTGAAAAAGGAAGGATTAAAATGGATTAAATGACCAAAAATTCAAATAAATCATTTTTTTGTGCAAATGAAGCAAAGTAACATCATTTTTTGAATGGAAAAAGCATTTTAGAAACTTTGGCAATGTTAGAATTTTGGTTTGAGTCTCATATCATGCCCTTTTTCTTTGTTTCTTCTTGATGAAGCAACATGCCATACACAAGCCATTGGATGAAAACAAGGAGGGAAACATCACCATTCGTGTTCAAAATCTCATGAGAAGTTGAATGCAAGCTTGCTAAGGCAAAAACAGAGTGGGAATCGTGACTGGTGTAAGTGAGATTTTGGAGAGAATTTGAAAATTGAAAATCTCATTCTGAAGCTTTGAGAGAGTTCTAGATGATTCTAATAAGTTCTATATAAGTGGTTGAGTGTGTTCAGCCATTTTTTTGGAAGAGATTGAAGCTTGAAGCAGAGGGTGAGGTTGAAATTTCATGGCTGCAAGTTGAAATCGTATTCTGAGTTCAAGGCCAATTCAAGAGAAATTGAAGATTGCATCAGCTTTGGAAGGAGTTTTGGAGTGTATCTGCATCATCTTGGAGGCTGAAGTGATCAAGAACACCTTCTGTTACATCTCTGAACACAGGATGGTACATTTCGTTTTTGTGCATAATCTAGGAGGAGATAGATAGAAATCTAAAGGTGGTTAGGATCCTGATGATGTATAGATAGATTTGAGCTGATCAAGTTGAGCATTAGAGACAAGTTATGATGTAGATCATTTTCTGTTGAAGCTGAATTCTTGCAATTCTTGGATTGATAATCAAGATTAGATAGGGGAAATTGGTCACCATGAGATAAGGATCATTTATGTGCATTTAATTGAAGTTCTGAGGAAATTCAAGATTGAGGTGTATTTTGGAATGGCTATCGGGTTTGAAAATCCATGGAGATTTAGATGATTCTAACGCTGGATTCATGATCAACATGAAAAACTGGACAAGAGGATGTATCATTTTGCTATTTTTGATGACCTGTACATTTGTCTTCACCGGAGAAGACGGTGGCGCCACTGTTCAGGACACCGTCTGTAATTTCCCTCCACCTGAGCATTTAAATGAAGAAGATGAGCTATGAGCGTTGGATCTTGCTGAAGACTTGACCAAGTCCATGGAATGAGTGGCCACGATTGAGTTTGAAAGTCAGCCTTGGACTCCTTCATCAATACGCACTGTTTCATTTAACTGAAGCGCCTGGGCCTAATGTTTGGACTGATATCCACACCCCCCATCTGGCCCAATCCACATTTTGAACTGATTTCATTTGCTATTTGGCACGCCACTTTTATTAATTCTTTTGTTTTTCTTTTAATTTCATCATTTCATGCTAGTTTGAAAACAATTCATAAAAAATAGGAAAATAGGTCAATTAATTCCAAGTTTTTTCCTTGATTCATGATTGAATCTAGAATTTTATTGAATAAAAATATTAGGAAAATCATGCATTTTCAATTTTTGTGTATTTTTTACATTTTATTTAATAATAAAATTGCCATGGTTGATACCTCTGTTTGATGATTTTAGTTTGAGCACTTGGTGATGATTTTTGGCTTGATTTTTTGTGTGTGATTAGCTTAGACATGTATGGTCCAATAGTATTTTTCTCACATTTTTGTGATGAAATTAGGTGTGGGTTTTAGATTGAAACTTTAGGTGCTTCCTTTTAGGGTTTAGGTTTAGTACCTTGTAGTGTAGAATTTATTTCTAGGTCTTATTTGAGGATTTGATCTCTGGAATTAACATGGTAGAGTCATGATTGACATAGGTTCCCATAGTGATTTTTGTAGGATTTTATAATTGGTTTTAGTATTTTAGTTAGAATTAACTTTCTTACGAGGTTTTAGGTGATCCTAACTTGCTAATTCAACTAGAATGACTTCTTTACTTCCCTTAGACTAGGGTGTTGCTTCTCTTGCTCTTGGATGAGGATGAAGACTTGTGTGGGCTGCTGTGGAATGCATGTTGGAGCTTGGACTTGAAGATTTCTCTCCTTTTGGTGTAGTTTGTTTAGGGTTAAGGATTAGGGTTTTTAGGGAGATCTCTTAGAGTAGATTTTCTTCCTTCATGAAACATGGAAGGTGTTGAGCACTTCCATTCCTCCCTATGATGTAAGGTCCCATTGTGAAGGCCCCATCCCGCCTTTGGTAGGATGAGTGGCTCCTCACAAATTGGTAGAACCTTTGAGGGTTCCTTTCCTTGATGGTGGAGTGCTTAGAGGTGACCTTTGGTCTTCACTTTGCTTCTCCCTATCCCCACCTTGCTCTTGTTAGATGAATCTTTCTCCCTTGCTAGAGGATGGAGTTCCTTGCTAGAAGATTGAAGATGCTAGAGGTTGCACTTCCCCTTTGTTTGAAGACTGCCCTTGGAGCTGAAGCTTGAAGATCAAGAAGAACAAGTTGACACTTGTGAAGAAGATCAAATTGAGATTGAAGAAAGAGTTGAAGCTTGAAGAAGATGGAGAACAAGTTGATACTTGTGTTTGATGCACTGAAAGCTTAAAGAAGCAAGTTGACACTTGCTATTGAAGATGAAAGCCTTGAGGAACATTTACAGACTGAGGACTGAGTTGCTGTCAGAGGATTGCTTTGCTGTGAAGCTGTGGAAGCTGTTGATTATCTTTCTTTCCTGTTTGTTTGCTTTCTGTGCAACTGTATTGATGTGACTTGTTTGATTTGCTTTATGCATTAGAATAAGTTCATGTTTAGATTGTGTTAAGCTAGGAGCATGATTGCACTAGAGGTTGAGTTGCTCCCTCTGCTTGTATTTTTACTGTATGGCTTTGCTTGCGGGTATTCGGTAGAGCCCAACTCCCTTGGCTATGTGGTTTGTAATTTGCTTGATGGCATTTTATTTCTTATGTATGATTGCAGTGATTCATATCTGGCTTGAGGTCGAGACGAGCTTGTGGAGGCTGATGCCCCACACACATTTCCTCCCTCACTTGCATTGCATGCATTTTACAGTCGTTTACTGTTTAAGCTGATGCTTTATCTGTTTCTGTTTATCATTGACATGATCCCTTAGGAATCTCACTTCCTTTGATAAGGAAATGATGATTAGAACTTTAGGTTGAAACCTATGCATGATAACTTCTAGGAGATCCTTGTTTCAAACCTCAACCATAGGATGAATCCTTGGCATGACAACATTAGGACTTGATAGTCTCCCCGTAGTTGTCCCCCTCTCTGTTCTCATCTTGAAACAGTAGTAAAAAACGTAATAAAGGCAAGTTAGTATAAGCGCGTTACGAGCCTTAAGCTACTTAGGTAATGATAATTGAGCGACCTCCTCTCAATCGTCTAGAATGTTTAGTATACGTCCCTTGGACGATATGCGACACATTCGTTCCCAGGTCATAGTCTCTAGTGCTGTATGAACTACAGACAAACATCAAAAAACAGTTCTTCCGTAAAAGACAGAAAACAAACTTCAAATCTTTTTGCCCCGTGGGCCCATAATTCAAAGGAAGCTTTTCTGAAGAAAAGAGTGTCGTTAACTCCCAGTTCTACCGCAAATGGTAACGCCTAAGTCTCCAAGGGTCGAGCTGCATACACCAAACTGCTGGAACTGTTTGTTAACCCTACTCGGAAAAACAGATGAATCTGAACCCCTGTAATCCATACTATCCCGAACTACGTAAGCTCTGATCTCTCATATCTGTTGAGGGTACGTAGGCACAATACTGATGTATTGGCGAGCCACCTTCCCCGTAACCCGTAGTTAGCCAAACTACGTTGACTCTGATTTCTCATTCTCTGATGAGAATACGTAGGCATAAAGCGCGATGCTTTGCCGGGTCATTTTTTTTTAAGCCAGCCTTGATAGGTAGATAGATAAAACCAACCCGTCAGATAAACACAACAAGCGTGGATCCCATCGAGTACGATGGACGTGAGGGGTGCTAATACCTTCCCCTTGCGTAACCGACTCCCGAACCCAGACAATGGTTGCGATGACCTTGTCTTATACCTTTTTCGTCAGGTTTCTCCGATTGTTTCCTTTCCCGTTCTGAGGGATAAATAACGAAAGGTGGCGACTCTTCTGTTATGCCGGCACCTTATTTTCGCAGTAGCGACAACTGGAGACTTTGCTGGGGACTGTGATGGTTCCCTATTCGAGTCTCGCCTTGGATTTTCATCCTAGCTGTCTGGGTCATCCCCAGTAGTTGGCGACTCTGCTGGGGACTTTATAGTTTCCTGGGATCCAACGTCCCTTATGCGAGTAAATTTGGGGATCCAATGTCCCCCGCGAGAGTCAATCCTAGCGCTTGTATGATTACTTGTTGGGTTGTGTTTATTTATCGCATTTTATTTCCCGCACTTTATTTTCAGTATGATATGATTATCTATATTGTTGTGGGAGGGGCATTCTGATGAGTGAGTAGCCAGACCCAGGCTTGAGAGCTACATAGTATTAGAGTGGGTTAGTGGAGGACGTGCTTGCTTTGCTTGCAACTGTTCCCACGTAATCCACACTCATACGAGGTTCTCTTTGATGGCTTCCTATTGGTCCTTTGGACTCGAGGGGTTGTCGGATCTGAGGATTTTCGACTCTGGGAACCGATCATTTGGAATTCAGCTAAGTGAGGCCGCTTCAAGAGATGATGATGCCACACCTTCTGGGTATCGTATCGTCGCTTCTTGAAAGTCTATGACGCTGATGACCGCATAGGATGCCAAACCTTTTCCGTGATTAGGTCCTTACCTATGAGCAGGGTCGGGTTATTGCAGGAAACCTTAACCTTCAGATTACCTGGTTTTCTTGACAGTGAATCAATTTTGTTGGTATCAGAGGTTCTCATCATCAGATATATGGTTGTTCTTGACAGAGCAGATTTATGGTCTGATATCAGAGGTTCTCATCATCAGATATGTCTGTTCTTGACAGAGCAGATTTATGGTCTGATATCAGGGGTTTCTTCTCCTCAGAGATATGTTTGTTCTTGACAGAGTAGTATTGTGGTTTTGTTGATACAGAACCTTCATCTCCTTAACAACACAATTGTCCTGATCTCCTGCTGCATGATTGCATTTTGCATTGTTTGCATCCTCATTTGCATGGCATTAACGTGTGTCTATGTTGCAGGTGCATATTTCTCCCCTGGTTCTAGTGATCTTGATCCTTATGGCAGATATGGCATCTTTGAAGAAGACTGTGGCTTACAAGCTACAAACACCTGACATCCGAGAGTTACGGACTTTGATTTCTTTGGCTGATAAGACAGTGATGGAGAGTTTCAGACAGAGTTATAGGAGACTGTTGAGTATTGTGTATAAGCTTCCTACGTACGAGTTGAATGGCCTCTATGCTCTTTTGCAGTTTTACGACCCATAGCTCAGATGCTTTGTGTTTCCAGACTATGTCCTAGCCCCGACCTTAGAAGAGTACTCTGACCTGTTGGGGGTGCCTTTGATGAATCAAATGCCTTATAACCGTGTTGAGGGTGAGCCCAAACCGAGTAAGCTGACTAACGCTCTTCATGTAGATGAGTCTGAATTAGAAGGGATGGTATCTAGGAAGATTGGAGTTCATGGTTTCCTTTTGCATTTCCTGATGGAAAAAGCCCGAAAGTTTGCCGAGAAAGGTCGCTGGGATGTATTCAATGCCTTTTCAGCCCTTTGTATCTATGGGATCGTTCTATTCCCGAGTCATCCGGACTTCATAAGCATGGATGCTTGCCACATATTTGCCTCCGGGAATCCAGTGCCCACGCTCCTCGGAGACGTCTACCATTCAGTTCACAGCAAGAATGAAAACAGAAAGGGGAAGAACGTGGCGTGTTGTGCTCCTTTACTGTATAAGTGGTTTGCTAAGTCGGGGCCATTCATTGATTCTGCTGAGTCTTCGCCTTGGTCTACGCATTTGATGGGTTTGACTGCTGATGATATCATCTGGTTTGATAGAGATCTGCTGGGCAAAGATATTGTGTATAGCTGATGTGGCTTTCCGAACGTCCCCCTGGTCGGAAGGAATGGATGTATCAACTACAATCCCTCTCTGCTAGTACGACAATTTGGGTATGCACTACGAGGTCCTCCTGAAGAGGAATAGATACGGGAATCTATGTATCTCACAGGGTTTCTTGAAGGTGACACTTTGGTCAAGGTACAGAATGCTTGGAGCAAAATTCACCGAAAGGGGAAAGTCTTGCTAGGAAAGAGCAACAACAAGGCCTTTGATCCGTACGTGGCTTGGGTTCAAGAAAGAGCCGCCAAGTTTCTAATGTTGTTTCTTGCTGTGGAAGCATTGTGTGCTCCCGTGTACAAAGAGCCTACTACAGTTGATATCCAGAAATTCAACCAGGTATTCCAAGAGAAGGAAGAGTTGCGAAAGGCCAAAAGAAAAGTTGGAGAAAGAGATCACTCAACTTCGGTAAGAGAAAAGTGAAGTCGTTTATACCTGCAAGAAGCAGACTGAGATGATCAACCGTCTAGGCTCCAACCTGACCAAAGAAACTGATACTAGGGAACGTCTGGGGTTGGATCTGAAGTCAGTACATGGCGTGTTGACAACCAAGAAACAGGATCTGGACAGAGTGTACCAGAAGCTAACCCAATACGAGAGGGTCTAGAGCAGCACCATAGCCAAGTACAAAGAGCGGGAAGAAAAGCTGAAGCAGCGAGTTGCCGAGCTAGAAGCTCAGATTATGGTGAAAGACGAGAGTACAGGGGCTGAAGCCTCACTGCGACAAGACGTCCGGTATAGATTGGATGATGCCGAGGCTTGCAAGATTCGCAACTCCAAGCTGATGCTAAAAGGAGAAGAGTCGAGAGCCATTCTGAAGAAGGTGTTTCTAGGAGCGTTGTCGATAACCTCCCAGAGTCCATCAGGCAGAGGGACCTGCTGGCCCATGGTTTGCCTACTCAGTCAGATCATCCCGCTACAAAGAAGTTGTTAGAAGATTTTCGTGCCCGTGGCCGCACCTGATCTTTTTGTATTTTCTTTGTACACTTTATGCATTGATATGCTGATCACCGTCAGGTCTGTTGGTTGGGGTCATGCCTTATTGCTTCAGTTGTATGTGATTACAATTGTACGCTACCCGAGCGGGCTTTTCAGATGAATATATGAGGATTTCTTTTCCATGATTGGATCATAGACTTTATTTGTCTCGGAAACTAGGATCGGGGGGGGGGGGGGAATCTCTCCAAGGGACAAACACACGTTTGCATTTGCATGAAGCATTTGCATAACGAGCACCTTGTCGTTTTTTCTTCTAACCCTTTGTGTATGCAGGTTGTTCCAGGATTGATCGAAGACTGATCCACCGCTATCCGACCAGAGTGAATCAAGCTAGAGCAATGGAGCAAGTGCAAACTGACATTCAGGAACTCCTAGGGAGGATGGACCGCTTCATGGAGCTCATGCAAGTGGTTGCCAACGGCCAAGACCAGCTCAGAACATTGGTCCAGCCTCTGATCTCAAGGGTTGACAGCAACGAGGTACTCCATGGTGGGAGTGTTCCAACCCCTCCTCCTGTTGAGACTCCTCAGGGTGGCATCCCCGTGACCGGGGGGAACGGAAGTGGTAACGGCAATGTGATCACTAACATCGGGCTCAATGGTAATATGATTGGCGTCGGTAATGGAAACTTTGAGGCTAATGGCAACGCCGGACTAGGCAATGGCAACACAGGTGCTGGAAATCTGTACGGGCCTCAGCCATGGCTAGAAAATCGACAAGAAGATTTGTTCTCACAGAGGAGTGCTGAAGGAGAAATGACTGCTGAAGCACGTCTGAGGTTTAAGGCACTTGAGAACAAAATGAGGAATTTCAAGAACCTGAACACTATGGTGGTCGACATGATTAAATTGGGATTGATTTCTGATTTCAAGGTGCCTCCTAAATTCAAGGTACCCGACTTTGAGAAATACAAGGGCACCACTTGCCCTCGTGTCCACCTAAGGTCATACTACCGAAATATGTCCGCTCACTCTAAAGACGAAAAGCTGCTGATGCACTTCTTTCAGGATAGCTTGTCTGGGCCATCCTTGGAATGGTACATGAGTTTGGAACCCACCAGTGTGCGCACGTGGAAGGAACTTGCTGAGGCCTTTGTGCACCATTATCAGTATAACAGTGACTTGGCTCCGAACCGGGTTCAACTGCAGAACTTGTCATAGAGGAACAACAAGGGGTTCAAAGAATACGCCCAGCGATGGCATGAATTAGCAGCCAGAGTTCAGCCGCCGATGGTTGAACGAGAGCTCATTGAGATGTTTGTATCCACTCTCCCGGGGGTCTATTACGAGAAATTGGTCAGCGGTATGTCAGGGAGTTTCTCAGATCTCATCATTACTGGCGAGCACGTTGAAAATAAGATCAAAGTGGGGAAAATTCAAGGTGGTGATCTATCCTCAGCTGGAGGAGGAAAGAAACCATATGGTAGCAAAAGGCGTGAAGGAGAGACGAGCGTCGTGTCTAACGCTCGAAGGAAAGGCAAGGGCCAGCGCCAGCAGGTGGCTAGCATAACCATCACTGCTGCCCAACAACACCAGCCACAGCAGCAGCCAAATCAGCAAGGGTACAGAAAATATCAGAACAGGGCACCTCTGTCAAGTCGTCACCTCGAGACGCCGCCCATGTCATATGCTCAGTTGTTAGAAACTCTGCTTCAGTTACAACTAGTCCAGAAGAGAACCCTGGCTCCCTTGACAGGGGCACCTCCGCAGGGTTATGATGCGAACGCAACGTGTGATTTTCACTCGAGGGCACCTGGCCACACAATAGAAAACTGCAAAGCCTTCAAGTACAAGGTGCACGATATGGTGGATGCTAAGATCATCAATTTCTCCGATAATGTGCCGAATGTCACAAAGAACCCTATGCCAAATCATAGGGGAGGTGGGGTGAATGCCATTATTGAAGAAGGGGATTTAGATGTGTTGACTGATGTCAAGGATCTGAAGACACCACTTAGCTTCGTTAAAGCCAAGATGATGAAGAAAGGCTTCTTTCCGGGATGTGGAGAATTGTTTATGGGCTGTGCAACTCGTCCTGATGGATGTGAACAGTTGATAGAGGGAATTCAGAGTCTGATGACCGAAGGAATCTTGCAGTTTAGCCGAAGGGCCGAATATGGATCTGGAGAGGTAATGCTGAAGCAAGATGATGAGGTTGCCACCATCACCATCCCTCGCCAGACGATAACCATTTCTGCACTCAGGCCGCCCACAATTACCATCACCAAAGCTGGGTCGATACCTTTGAAAGCACCAATGCTGTCCCATGGCATTATGGGGCAGACGTCTACTGTAACTGACAGAAATTGGAACTAGAACCATCTGGGCAGTCTGTGGATAACCTAGTGGGAACTGGCGGAATCACACGTAGTGGAAGAGTATTTGCTCCACCCGAGATGGTAGTGGACAAAGCGGATAAAGCTGAGACAACTGATAAGGGAAAGAGTAAAGTTGTTGAGGAAACCCCTTGTGGGGTAGAGAAGGACTCACTAGTAAAGGATGCTGAAGAGTTCATGAGGTTGATCAAGAAGAGTGATTACAAGATCGTGGATCACCTCCATCAAACACCCTCGAAAATTTCCATCCTGAATTTGTTGTTGTGTTCGGAGTCACATCGCAACACGCTGTTGAAGGTTTTGAATGCCACGTATGTACCGCAGGAAATCTCGGTCAACCAGTTCGAAGGGGTAGTAGCCCACGTAAATGCTGGAAACGGGTTAGGGTTCACTGACCTGGAGCTGACGCCAAAGGGAAGAAACCACAACAGCGCCCTGCACATCTCGATAGAGTGTAGGGGAACAGTTATGGCTCATGTGTTGGTGGACATTGGGTCATCGCTTAATGTTCTTCCGAAGAAGGCATTGATGAAGTTAGATACTCGAGGATTGATCTGCACACCCAGTGATCTGGTTGTGAAGGCGTTCGATGGAACCAAGCGTCATGTCTTTGGAGAGGTAACTCTTCCAATCCAAGTTGGGCTAGAAACTTTCGACGCAGTCTTCTACATCATGGACATCATGCCTGCCTACAGCTATCTCTTAGGCCGGCCATGGATCCATTCTGCTGGTGCCGTGACCTCCACGTTGCACCAAAAACTCAAGTATGTTGTAGGGGGCAGCATTGTAACTCTATGTGGCGAGGAAGACATAATGGTGAGCCATTTGTCGTCCTTCAAATATGTTGAGATGGATGGGGAAATCCACGAAACCCTATGTCAGGCGTTCGAAGCTGTTAAGGTCAAAGACGTGACTCCAGTGATGATTGAGAAACCAGAGATGACTCTCTCTTCCTTCAAGGAAGCTCGGGCCGTTGTTCAAGCCAGATCTACCCTAGGCTGGGGGCAGGTTCTAGAAATACCTAACAAACAGGACAAGTTTTGGTTAGGGTACTCTCCTACGGCTGAAGCCTCCTCTTCTCACAGTGCGTCACGAGGTAAAGGGCCGATCCAGTTTACCAGTGGCGGGGTGATATTTGAAAGTGTCAACGCAGTGTCTGAAGACGGCGAAGACAGCGATTGCGACCCAGACTCTTGGATCCAGCCAAGCAAACCAGGCCAGAGCCTCAACAACTGGTCCATCAGGGATACCATCCAAGTGACAGGAAAAGAGTAATGATTTACGTTCTCCAATTATTGTACAATCCTATGTCCTACCCGGGGCATAGTGGTTTTATTGTCAGGGCCTTGTTTGATTATGTACATGCATTTTACCAATAAATCAAAAGGCGTTTTTCTTCGCATTCAAATGTTGTGATCTCTGTTATTCCTGTTTTATATTTGTTTTGAAAAACAATAAAATGGAAATAAGGTTTGTGCTAACCTGCATATCCTTCTCTTAAGCTTAACCCTTGTTATTGCAGGATCCACATAGCAGATGACATCGACTTTGGACCTTCTACGACTCCCTTCGACTTCGATTGCCCGATCTATCAAGCCGAAGAAGAGATTGACGAAGACGAAGACCTTCCCGAGGAGTTGGCCCGCTTGTTGAAACAAAAAGAGAAAGTTATTCTGCCTCACGAGGAAGTGATTGAGATTGTGAATTTGGGTTCTGAAGAACTAGTCAGAAACGTCAGGATAGGGGCTGCATTGCAGAGTGATGTCAAGCAGAGATTGGTCGAGATGCTGAGAGAGTATGGTGACATCTTTACTTGGTCATACGAAGATATGCCCGGACTTGATACTGACATCGTGGTCCATCACTTGCCGCTGCGAGAAGATTGTCCTCCCGTTAAGCAGAAGCTTAGGAGGACACGACCAGATATGACCGTTAAGATAAAAGAAGAAGTGCAGAAACAGCTTGATGTTGGCTTCTTAGTGGTCACTACTTACCCTCCGTGGGTCGCCAACACAGTGCCTGTATCGAAAAAGGACGGTAAGGTATGAATGTGCGTCGATTATCAGGATTTGAATAGGGCGAGCCCTAAAGATGATTTCCCGCTCCCTCATATTGATGTGTTGGTCGAAAATACAACTCAATTCTCCGTGTTTTCGTTCATGGATGGCTTCTCTGGCTACAATCAGATCAAGATGGCGCCGGAGGACATGGAGAAAACTACGTTTATCACACCTTAGGGAACATTTTGCTACAAAGTAATGCCTTTCGGTCTGAAGAACGCAGGGGCCATTTACCAACGAGCAATGGTTACTTTTTTCATGACATGATTCACCATGAGATTGAAGTCTATGTTGATGACATGATTGCGAAGTCTCAAACGGAGGAGGGACATCTGGTCAATTTGTTGAAGCTTTTGGAGAGGCTTAGGAAATTCAGGTTGAGGCTGAATCCTAACAAGTGCACTTTCGGAGTACGGTCTGGAAAACAACTGGGGTTTATCGTGAGTGAAAGAGGCATCGAGGTTGATCCTGCGAAGATAAAAGCAATACAAGAAATGCCAGCGCCAAAAACCGAAAAAGAAGTTCGTGGCTTCCTGGGCAGAATAAACTACATTGCAAGGTTTATTTCTCAGCTCACAGCCACGTGTGAACCGATGTTCAAACTGCTGAAGAAAGATCAAGCGATTATCTGGAACGAGGATTTCCATAAGGCATTTGATAAGATAAAACAGTATCTACAGGAACCTCCAATATTGATACCCCCAGTGGCCGGAAGACCCTTAATCATGTACTTGACAGTTCTTGAGAATAGTATGGGGTGTGTTCTCGGTCAGCACGACGAGACGGGCAGAAAGGAGCATGCCATTTACTATTTGAGTAAAAAGTTCACAGATTGTGAATCTCGTTACTCGATGCTGGAGAAAACGTGTTGTGCACTAGCCTGGGCTGCCAAACGTTTACGACAGTACATGCTCAACCATACAACCATGCTAATTTCGAAGATGGATCCGATCAAGTACGTCTTCGAGAAGCAAGCGCTTTCGAGAAGGATTGTCTGATGGCAAATGATGTTGACAGAATATGACATTCAGTACGTTTCCCAGAAGGCCATCAAGGGAAGCGTATTGTCTGAATACCTTTCCGAATAGCCAATCGAGGATTATCAGCCGATGAAATTTGAATTCCCTGATGAGGATATCATTTTTCTCAAGGTGAAAGATTGCGATGAACCGTTGCCCGACGAGGGGCCAGATAGGAAATCCCAATGGAAATTGATATTTGACGGGGCGGTTAATTCTTACGGAAGTGGCATTGGGGCGATCATCACGACTCGCCATGGATCCCACATCCCGTTCACCGCTAGACTGACGTTTCCGGTCACCAATAACGAAGCGAAGTACGAAGCATGCATCATGGGTCTAGAAGACGCAATTGATTTGAGAATCAAGAACCTAGATGTATATGGTGACTCGACACTTGTGATCAACCAGATTAAAGGGGAGTGGGAGACTCGTCAATCGAACTTGGTGTCGTACATGAATTACGCCAGAAGGCTGCTTCCGTTCTGTGATCGAGTGGAACTCCATCATGTGCCCAGAGCTGAAACTCAGATGACTGATGCCTTAGCCATGTTGGCTTCGATGTACAAGGTCAATTTTTCGAATGAAGCTCCAAGAATTGTCCTTTCACATCTTGACAGACCTGCATTCGTCTTTGCGATCGAGGAAGCCTCCGATGGCAAACCATGGTTCCATGACATCCAGACCTTCCTTATAACTAAGGAGTATCCTGCGGGAGCGTCAACCTAGGATAAGAAGACTCTGAGGAGGCTGTCTGGAAATGTTTATCTCAATCCTGATGGAGTTTTGTATAAAAGAAACCACGATCTCGTGCTGCTCAGATGTGTAGATGAGAAAGAAGCGAGTATGCTCATGGAAGAAGTCCATGAAGGCACATTTGGTATGCACGCCGGCGGGCATGCTATGACAAGAAAGATCCTGAGAGCAGGATATTACTGGCTGACGATGGAGTCGGATTGCTTCAAATTCACGAAGAGATGTCATAAATGCCAGATTTATGCTGATAAAATTCATGTGCCGCCGTGCCCGTTGAATTTCATGTCCTCCCCGTGGTCGTTCTCCATGTGGGGCATCGAAATGATAGGCAAGATCGAGCCCACTGCATCTAACGGTCATCGCTTCATTTTGGTAGCCATCGACTACTTCACCAAGTGGGTGGAGGCAGCCTCGTATGCTAATGTGACCAAGTAGGTGGTGGCTAAATTCATAAAGAGGGACATCATCTATCGTTACGGAATTCTGGAGTGGATCATTACTGATAATGGTTCAAATTTGAATAACAAGATGATGAAGGAGTTGTGCCAGAGTTTCAAGATTGAACACCACAACTCATCTCCTTACCGGCCGAAGATGAATGGCGCCGTTGAAGCGGCCAATAAGAACATCAAGAAGATTGTGCAGAAGATGGTTGTGACCTATAAGGATTGGCACGAGATGCTGCCATTTGCACTACAGGGTTATCGTAAAATGGTACGTACATCAACCGGGGCAACTCCCTTCTCACTGGTGTACGGTATGGAAGTTGTCCTACCGTTAGAAGTTGAGATTCCTTTTGTTTGACGTAAAACTCCCTTCTCACTTTTGTTTGACGTAAAACTCGATGAGGCAGAATGGATTAAGAACTGACTAAACCAACTCAGCTTGATGGACGAGAAGAGGTTAGCATCGATTGCATATGGTCGTCTGTACCAAAGCCGAATGAAGAAAGCTTATGACAAGAAGGTGCGTCCTAGAAGCTTTCAGACGGGTGATCTCGTCCTGAAGAAGATTCTTCCTCCACACTCCGATCACCGGAGCAAGTGGACTCCCAATTATGAAGGTCCGTACATTGTCAGCAAGGTCTTCTCGGGAGGAGCCTTGTTGTTATCCACAATGGATGGTGAAGATTTTGCATCCCCGGTGAACGCGGATGCAGTTAAAAAATACTTTGCTTAAAAAACGACCCGCTGGAAAGAAAAAGAATATCCAGGCAAAAATGGGGCATCCTGGCGAACCATAAAAAGGAAAAGGGTTCGGGCAAAAATTAGGGATATAATGAAAAGAATGTACACCCGCAAAGTCGAAAACCCGGAAGGGCGACTTTGGCAAAAAAGGGTATCCCGGTGAATCGAAAACCCGAAAGGGCGATTCGGGAAAAAGTTAGGGATATGAAAAAGCAAATGACTGCGTTCCGCGTATGGACTTTCATTTTTTAGTGGTTTGGAAGACCTGAGGGCCGTTTATCTGACTCAATCTCTTCTGAAGCTGAAGCGTCGGAGAAGTATTGAAGTCGAGTGGGTCATAGAGGGATCAACTCATGGTGTTCGTCTACGCCGTATTGCCGACATTTGTGTATGTACTGATGTATATTTATGTTTTTATATTTGCACAGCTTCCTCATTCCAGGAGCTTGCATCTGTTGTAAAACATTTTCACCCATTCAGGGGTTCGTCATCAATAAAATATGTACTATTCAACAATTCTGTTTGTTTGTTTAGTATCAATCTGTTTTGTTTGCGAAAAAGAACGCCGATGTTTTTGATAAAATGCGCATACATAAACTTACTGGCCTAGGCCACTGATTGTTGAAACAATGAGTTACTTGAACATTGTCACAAGATGTTAACCTTGATAGGTCCCTTTGAGAAGGGTATTTTGTCTGTTTGTTTGTGTTGTTGCAGGTAGCATATTCCAGACCGTACGCCGTATGCGTTCCCAAGTAGGATGATTCCTTCTTCCCCAGCGAGTGCAGCAGCATCTCCCCACAGAGTTTGAACATAGGACCAAGAGCATTGATATGTATCCCCCAGGAAGAGAAGATTCTCCCCAATCAGAGGTATCCTGAAGGATTATCATTTCCCCAACTGAGGCATGCGCTGAAGTGTATGTTCATCCCCAGCACTGGGTCAATGTGCAGTTTTCGTAGAAGACTATCCGCAAGTATGCATCACTCAATAGTTCAAGACTGAAGTCTCCAGCGGAATTGAGATTTCCCACATAGTTGTATTCTCCCCAGCAAGCCGGATGATTCCTTCTT
Source organism: Lathyrus sativus (assembly GCA_963859935.3). NCBI lineage: Eukaryota > Viridiplantae > Streptophyta > Magnoliopsida > Fabales > Fabaceae > Lathyrus > Lathyrus sativus. The sequence continues at coordinate 286,683,469 of OZ012741.1, read as the reverse complement.
TCCCAGCCGAGCTGGCAGCTCCCCAAGAGAGCCGAGTCCTTGGAAGCCGTTTGGGCCATGATTGGTTTTCCCCAGTAGCGTGTTGATTAGTTGATGCTGTTCTCCCCCATCGGAGTCATTATCTCCAGGAAAGTTTTAGCCGCGAAGGCCGTGCAGTTTATTTCTGCAATTGACATCGTTTCCCTCAGCAGATTGTGGTTTGAATACCTGGTTGAGTAGGTCCAGGTTCTCGGAGAACTTTACTTCCCTGCAGCAGTCGACTGAAGTTCGTTTCCCCATGCGGAGTCCAATTGAGATTGGCGTGACTTCTTCTCCTCGACAGGATGATTCCTTCCCCCACCAGAGTGGTTCTTTCTCCTTGACAGGAGGATTCTCCCTTCAACATTTATTTTGCTGATGGGGTCGTAGCATTTTGCATGATTGCATAGAATTTACCCTAAACGCGTAGCATTTCCATCGTGTGGAGCATTGCGCCATTGTCAAACATATGCATACATGAGCTAGGTCGTCATCGTTCTTGTTTTGCAGGTGTTCCTCTGCAGAATGGTTTGCTTAAGATGATTCTTGAATTCCCCAGTGAAGTCGCCAGAGTTGGTTGCTCAAGTTGATGCTTAGAGTCCCCGATAGAGTGGTTGCTCAGGATGATTCCTGAAATCTCCAGCAGAGTTATTGGTTCAAGATGATTCTTGAAGTCCCCGGCGGAGTTATTTGTCCAAGATGACTCTTGAAGTCCTCAACAGAGTTGATTCACCCAGAATGATTTTTGGATCCCTGAAGCAGAGTTACTTAATAGTTCTCCAGAATCCCCAGCGGAGATGTGTCATCCCCAGCAGATTTCTGAACAGCGAAGTTGAAACTTCCCTTGAAGACTTGATAATTGAAGTCCAGCAGCGGTGCCAAAACCCCAGACTTACTGATGAAGTCTAATTGCAAGGTCAAAAGCAGTTTTCCTAGCTGACGCAGGGTGCCTGATGGCAAAAGAATGCCTATCTTTATTGGTCCCTGATTGATTAATGTAAAGACTTATTGATGAAGTCCAACTGTGAAGTCGACGCAGTGTCGCAGTTTGCCTAGCTAACGCGGAGTGCCTGACTGCAGAAGTTTGGATATCCCTATTTGGTTCATGATTGACCGAGGATTCTGTTTTCGACTTACTGACAAAGTCCGGCTGACGCCCGAAATTTCTCTGAACGCCCGATGGCATGATTAACTTGATTGTTAAAAAGTTCCTAATGACCTGATGGGTCCCGAGGAATCCTTTTGCCGCAGTGTCGCAGAATGCCTGACGACAATATCAGCTATGTATCGCCGGTTACCGAGTGACTAGTGATCCCTTGATGACTTGAGGACGAAGATCTACAGCAAAATCAGATGATCATCCTGACGGAGATTTGAGCTTTGACCCTTCACCAATTACCATGTGACCAATTCCCCAGCAAGTTGTCGTGCAACTGTCATGTTCAGTTTTGAAGATGTTCCTACCAATCAGAGTATCGTTTACCTATGCAGTTGGCCGATCGCCCGTTGCCGTGTAACCGGTGATCCCTCGATGATTTTAGGATGCAATGCTATTAGATAAATCAGAGAATCATCCTAATGGAGGTTCAGATTAGTATTTCTCCAGCTAGTTGCCGTGCAACCATCATTTCAGTTTCCGAAGATTTGTTCCCATCAGAGTACCGTGTACTTGCGCAGTTGGCAAATTTCCGGGTTCGTATGTATTCAACCGTCTTTTACCTTGATTGTGTGAGAGTCATTCGCTTCTCATCCAGTCAGGTCCAAGCCGTTTGAATAGGGGCAGCTGTTGCACCCCAAAATTTGCCCAACATTTCTTTACCTAGCTTATGTTTCATTTCATGCACATTAGCATTATCATTTGCATTTCATTGAGATGTATGCAGGAGATCAAGAGGTATGATTACCAATCAAGGGCTACACAAGACTTTGAAGCTAGCTGGGAGGCTTATTCAAGTGTTCAAGGGTTGATATCCTTGTCAGAGAAGTTAAAAGATCCTCAGAGAGAGTGATTGAAGCCAAGAGGGTGTGTCTCCTAACTTGAGAGTTGTGGGAAGTCATCAGATGATTCTGAAGCCATGAAGTTAGACTTGAGGTCTTGAGAGAGCTCATGAGAAGTGTTGAATATCACTTTGAGGCCTAGACAGGTCATTGTGCAAGAATAAGAAGGCTCAACCATGATTGGTGCAGCTAGGGTTTGACTGGGTCAACCCTAAGTCAACTGAGGATTTGAAGAAGGTTGAGACCTAATCCAAGAGCCATGTGATCATGAATTGATACATTGAGATGTTCTAAGAATGATTTTAAGGTTAACTCATCATGATTGAAGAGTTTGAGAAGTTTCAAGCTAGGGTTTCTAAGATCTGACAGTGTAAAATCCCCTAGTTTGACCCCTATCTTCAAGGCAATTTAACTTAAGATAGGATCTTCATATCATCTTGACCCCAACATGACTGTTGTAGGGCATGATCTTAGCTTTATTTTGAGTACTAGAAGTCCTTGATAGGGTTTATAGAACTCAAGTTATGAGCCAGACAAGTTACAAGTCATCTGAGGTATGTGAATTTGGAGCTTGAAAGTTACCCAACTTGCATGAAACGTTTGCCCAAGAAGGATTTTTCCTATGAACTTTTGGTCAACATGAATTTTGTTCCTTATTCTCTTATCTTTCTAGAGAGTACTAGAAGTCCTTGATAGGATTTGTAGAACTCAAGTTATGGCTTTGACAAGTCAAGGGTATTTTGGGAAGTTATGATTATAGGTCATTTTTGGTTATAGGTCATTTTCACCAACTTAGACACCTCAAGTGAAATTTTTTTCAACTTAAAAGTTGCTCAAAATGGGGTTTTAACCTTGACCATACATCAAGGAGACATTGAAATGGCTCAAGGAAAGACTTGGTTCAAGAAGTGGTGAAAAAGGAAGGATTAAAATGGATTAAATGACCAAAAATTCAAATAAATCAGTTTTTGTGCAAATGAAGCAAAGTAACATCATTTTTTGAATGGAAAAAGCATTTTAGAAACTTTGGCAATGTTAGAATTTTGGTTTGAGTCTCATATCATGCCCTTTTTCTTTGTTTCTTCATGATGAAGCAACATGCCATACACAAGCCATTGGATGAAAACAGGGAGGGAAACATCACCATTCATGTTCAAAATCTCATGAGAAGTTGAATGCAAGCTTGCTAAGGCAAAAACAGAGTGGGAATCGTGACTGGTGTAAGTGAGATTTTGGAGAGAATTTGAAAATTGAAAATCTCATTCTGAAGCTTTGAGAGAGTTCTAGATGATTCTAATAAGTTCTATATAAGTGGTTGAGTGTGTTCAGCCATTTTTTTGGAAGAGATTGAAGCTTGAAGCAGAGGGTGAGGTTGAAATTTCATGGCTGCAAGTTGAAATCGTATTCTGAGTTCAAGGCCAATTCAAGAGAAATTGAAGATTGCATCAGCTTTGGAAGGAGTTTTGGAGTGTATCTGCATCATCTTGGAGGCTGAAGTGATCAAGAACACCTTTTGTTAAACCTCTGAACACAGGTTGGTACATTTCGTTTTTGTGCATAATCTAGGAGGAGATAGATAGAAATCTATAGGTGGTTAGGATCCTGATGATGTATAGATGGATTTGAGCTGATCAAGTTGAGCATTAGAGACAAGTTAGGATGTGGATCATTTTCTGTTGAAGCTGAATTCTTGCAATTCTTGGATTGATAATCAAGATTAGATAGGGGAAATTGGTCACCATGAGATAAGGATCATTTCTGTGCATTTAATTGAAGTTCTGAGGAAATTCAAGATTGAGGTGTATTTTGGAATGGCTATCGGGTTTGAAAATCCATGGAGATTTAGATGATTCTAAGGCTGGATTCATGATCAGCATGAAAAACTGGAAAAGATGATGTATCGCTTTGCTATTTTTGATGACCTGTACATTTGTCTTCACCGGAGAAGATGCTGGCGCCACTGTTCAGGCCATCGTCTGTAATTTCCCTCCACATGAGCATTTGAATGAAGAAGATGAGCTGTGAGCGTTGGATCTTGCTGAAGACTTGACCAAGTCCATGGAATGAGTGGCCACGATTGAGTTTGAAAGTCAGCCTTGGACTCCTTCATCAATACGCACAGTTTCATTTAACTGAAGCGCCTGGGCCTAATGTTTGGACTGATATCCACAGCCCCCATCTGGCCCAATCCACATTTTGAACTGATTTCATTTGCTATTTGGCACGCCACTTTTATTAATTCTTTTGTTTTTCTTTTAATTTCATCATTTCATGCTAGTTTGAAAACAATTCATAAAAAATAGGAAAATAGGTCAATTAATTCCAAGTTTTTTTTCCCTGCTTCATTTTTTGTGTGCGATTAGCTTAGACATGTATGCTCCCATAGTATTTTCTCACATTTTTGTGATGAAATTAGGTGTGGTTTTTAGATTGAAACTTTAGGTGCTTCCTTTTAGGGTTTAGGTTTAGTACCTTGTAGTGTAGAATTTATTTCTAGGTCTTATTTAAGGATTTGATCTCTGGAATTAACATGGTAGAGTCATGATTGACATAGGTTCCCATAGTTATTTTTGTAGGATTTTATAATTGGTTTTAGTATTTTAGTTAGAATTAACTTTTAACTTTCGTACTAGGTTTTAGGTGATCCTAACTTGCTAATTCAACTAGAATGACTTCTTTAGTTCCCTTAGACTAGGGTGTTGCTTCTCTTGCTCTTGGATGAGGATGAAGACTTGTGTGGGCTGCTGTGGAATGCATGTTGGAGCTTGGACTTGAAGATTTCTCTCCCTTTGGTGTAGTTTGTTTAGGGTTAAGGATTAGGGTTTTTAGGGAGATCTCTTAGAGTAGATTTTCTTCCTTCATGAAACATGGAAGGTGTTAATCACTTCCATTCCTCCCTATGATGTAAGGTCCCATTGTGAAGGCCCCATCCCGCCTTTGGTAGGATGAGTGGCTCCTCACAAATTGGTAGAACCTTTGAGGGTTCCTTTCCTTGATGGTGGAGTGCTTAGAGGTGACCTTTGGTCTTCACTTTGCTTCTCCCTATCCCCACCTTGCTCTTGTTAGATGAATCTTTCTCCCTTGCTAGAGGATGGAGTTCCTTGCTAGAAGATTGAAGATGCTAGAGGTTGCACTTCCCCTTTGTTTGAAGACTGCCCTTGGAGCTGAAGCTTGAAGATCAAGAATAACAAGTTGACACTTGTGAAGAAGATCAAATTAAGATTGAAGAAAGAGTTGAAGCTTGAAGAAGATGGAGAACAAGTTGATACTTTTGTTTGATGCATTGAAAGCTTGAAGAAGCAAGTTGACACTTGCTATTGAAGATGAAAGCCTTGAGGAACATTTACAGACTGAGGATTGAGTTGCTGTCAGAGGATTGCTTTGCTATGAAGCTGTGGAAGCTGTTGATCTGCTTTCTTTCCTGTTTGTTTGCTTTCTGTGCAACTGTGTTGATGTGACTTGTTTGATTTGCTTGATGCATTAGAATAAGTTCATGTTTAGATTGTGTTAAGCTAGGAGCATGATTGCACTAAAGGTTGAGTTGCTCCCTCTGCTTGTATTTTTACTGTATGGCTTTGCTTGCGGGTATTCGGTAGAGCCCAGCTCCCTTGCCTATGTTGTTTGTGATTTGCTTGATGGCATTTTATTTCTTCTGTATGAATGCAGTGATTCATATCTGGCTTGAGGTCGAGACGAGCTTGTGGAGGCTGATGCCCCACACACATTTCCTCCCTCACTTGCATTGCATGCATTTTACAGTCGTTTACAATTTACTGTTTAAGCTGATGCTTTATCTGTTTCTGTTTATCATTGACATAATACCTTAGGAATCTCACTTCCTTTGATAAGGAAATGATGATTAGAACTTTAGGTTGAAACCTATGCATGATAACTTCTAGGAGATCCCTGTTTCAAACCTCAACCATAGGATGAATCCTTGGCATGAAAAACATTAGGACTTGATAGTCTCCCCGTAGTTGTCCCCCTCTCTCTTCTCATCTTGAAACAACAGTAAAAAACGTAATAAAGGCAAGTTAGTATAAGCGCGTTACGAGCCTTAAGCTACTTGGGTAATGATAATTGAGCGGCCTCCTCTCAATCGTCTAGAATGTTTAGTATAGGTCCCTTGGACGATATGTGACACATTCGTTCCCAGGTCATAGTCTCTAGTGTTGTACGAACTACAAACAAACATAAAAAACAGTTCTTCCGTAAAAGACAGAAAACAAACTCCAAACCTTTTTGCCCCGTGGGCCCAAAATTCAAAGGAAGCTTTTCTGAAGAAAAGAGTGTCGTTAACTTCCAGTTCTACCGCAAACGGTAACGCCTAAGTCTCCAAGGGTCGAGCTGCGTACACCAAACTGCTGGAACTGTTTGTTAACCCTACTCGGAAAAACAGATGAATCTGATCCCCTGTAATCCGTACTATCCCGAACTACGTAAGCTCTGATCTCTCATATCTGTTGAGAGTACGTAGGCACAATACTGATGTATTGGCGAGCCACCTTCCCCGTAACCCGTAGTTAGCCGAACTACGTTGACTCTGATTTCTCATTCTCTGATGAGAATATGTAGGCATATAGCGCGATGCTTTACCGAGTCATTTTCTTTTTTAAGCCAGCCTTGATAGGTAGATAGATAAAACCAACCCGTCAGATAAACACAACGAGCGTGGATCCCATCGAGTACGATGGACGTGAGGGGTGCTAATACCTTCCCCTTGCGTAACCGACTCCCGAACCCAGACAATGGTTGCGATGACCTTGTCTTATACCTTTTTGGTCAGGTTTCTCCGATCGTTTCCTTTCCCGTTCTGAGGGATAAATAACGAAAGGTGGTGATTCTTCTGTTTTGCCGGCACCTTATTTTCCCAGTAGCGACAGTAGACGAGATAGTTGTTGATTTTGTGGCCGATTCCTTCTGCTCTGAACCCTCCTGTCACACATTACAACATTAGTTTCCCCTTCTTTTTTCTTATGAAAATTGCTCGGTGGCGTCTTCGTTGTGCTAGTGCTGGTACTACTAATGAAGCTTATTACTTTGTCGTTCTTCTAACCTGCATCCACTTTCACACCTACGAACATAATATTGGAAAAGTTCATTGTGGCGCTACTAATCATCCACTCGTAGAATTCGGGCCTGACTGTATTTACGAACCAATCAACCAATTCTTTCTCTGTCAAGGGAGGTTCCACCTGAGCAGCAGTTTTGCGCCATCTCTGTGCATACTCTTTGAAAGAGTTCGAGCTCTTCTGTGTCATGCTGAGGAGCTGACGAAGGTCTGGCACGAAGTCTATGTTGTACTTATATTGTTGAATGAATGCGTCGGACAAGTCTTTGAAGCAATGGACTTTTGACTGGTCTAGACTTAAGTACCATTTGGCCGAGGCACTTTTAAGACTGTCCTGGAAGCAATGGATTAATAATTTGTCATTTTCAATGTGTGAGGCCGTACGCCGACAATACGTGATTAAGTGAATCTTTGGGCAGGTCGCTCCTTCATATTTTTCAAATGTGGGCATCGTGAACTTAGGAGGAAATACCAAACTCGAAACCAGGCACATCTCCTTAGCATCAGAACCAAAGACATTGTTTCCTTCTATGGACCTCATCTGTCTTGCCATTATATCCATCTCAACCCCTAATTTTTCATGTTTCTCATCTTCGACTCCAGACCCATCGGGTATATCAAGTATCTGTTGATGATTTTTAAAGATCATTCAGACTTGTGCCTCAGCACCTGCCTTAGTGTAGATATGATTTTGGAATTTCGTCATTAATGGAACAACCTGCGGATTAGAGTGTTGCTGAAGGTTGAATTTTTGGGCATTACTGAATGGTGGCATGAAATCCCTAGAGATAACAAACGGATGTTCAGTTGCTGAGGTCACTATTGGAGGAGGTTTTTCCGCCGTTGTATTGATTTCAGATACCACTATAATCTGCGTGTCCATTTTTTCTTTTATCACTTGAAGGACTTCCATAATCTAGCTAACGTCACCGAGTAACCCCTCGAGGTCGTTGTCGATTTGATCCATTCTTTGATCTTGATCAGCCATTCTTCTTTGAGTGATGACTCTGGTATTATATTGGTAGGTATTCAACCTGATTTTTAGCAGCAACAAAGCACAGTATGAGCCAGAGAACCGATGCAATGCAATGCAAATGAAATGCAGGATGCAGATGCAAATGCAAGCCAAACATTCAAGGAAAACCAAAAGGTTTGTTTACAAACAAAATTAATGGATCAACACATAACAACGCGATGCTTATCATTAACAAATGAAAGGTTAACCAAATTCTCATTAACAAATGGAGTCTCACAAGTATAAAGTTTTCATTAATGAATGAAACTTTTACAACATTTTACAAAATGAAGGTTACACATTCCCAAAAGCTAGGGGTACAAACTAAACAAAAGGAAACTAAAAGACCAAGACATTCTAACAAGATGATCCTTCTCCTTCTTGCAGCCTTGTCCTCCTCTAGTCTTAACGAATAAGCCCGCAGAGTTCTTCATTTTCTCGTTCGGCTTTGACTAAAACGAAACTCAACTCTCCTCTAGACAAAAGTTCATCTGGGACTGGAAAAATGTCATAAGAGCGAGTGTAGAACATCTTCAGCGCTATGCCTTTGACCAAAGCAGATATGCCTTTGAAGTGAGACAACTTGGGTTTCCCACGGCAGTCAATCCTTGTAAGTTGGGATGACGCCAAGCAAATATGACTTGTGCTTTGAAATCCGGGTCACTGCCTTTTTCATAGAAGCAAGTCTCTAACAAGGTTGGATTTGGTTCTTCCTCAGTTGGATATCCTAACTGGCGGTGGGCCAAGATAGGGCTGTAGTTGATACATCCTTTGGTGTCGATCAGAGGTACGTTTGGGAAATCCCCACAGCTATGTATCATTACTATTCCTCTGTTAGCAAGATCATACCAGTTAATGTCATAGTGAGAGAGTGAAGCCAGCTTTCTAACCCATGCGTCACTGTCTTTTAGGTTCCATAGAGAGAATGTCCTAGGAAAATGAAAAATAGACCACTTGCTTAAGAGCATCGTGCAGCAAGCAAATTGTCCGAGATCACACACCATCCACCAATGAATGGTGTAATAGGTATCAACCAATAAAGTAGGAGCATGATTTCTGACATTGAATAACTTGATGGCCTCTAAGCTGATGTACACAAGGCTACTTGGAAACATATATAAGCCATAAATTAAGAAAGCCAGCATAGCTTCAAAGGTTCCCATATCTCCATGATCATAACAAAACGTAGCCTTTTCCATAAATGGTCTTGCTTCTATTCTAGTAAATCCACCTCTAATATCCAAACGGGTTGGAAGGTCAGTGGGTTCCAGGTGTAGAGCCTCAGGAACATATCTCCTATTTGGTCTTCTCTCTCTTCCATAGTGAGGTGTAAAAGTCATGGGAATCTTCAGATGGGCAGAGTATTCTTCCAAAGTCGGCAGCAACTAAAAGTTCGAAAATTTGAAGCAACGGTAAAGAAGACCATAAAACTTTATGAGAGATAGCAGCATTTCCTCATTTACTTGCATGTCCAATAAAGATAACATGTCTCCATACTTGGTGACGAAAGCAACACAGTTCCTTACTAGGCCTCTTAAGATCCTCAAGTTGTCCAACCTCAGGCTTGAGAATGTTAACCTGTTTCTTTGATCCATTACTATGTCTGCAAAAAATATTTTGAATTCCTTGAATGGTTAGCAAGATGCAAAATGTAATGCAAAGATGCTAGATGCATCTGGTTTTACAAAACTCATAAGATAATTGAAGCAAAACCCTCATTTCATTTATATTGGGAAAAGTTACAACTTTTGAAATAAAATACCAGAAACCTGAGGTTACATCAAAGAAGAAGACTAGGCCCTATGGTCAAGAAATCTGATAAGAGTCTTATCCGCACGTCTTCTTCAGTCTTTTCAGCACAATGTTCTCCATCACCAATCTATCTACTATTCCTTTCCAAGTGTCAGAAGTTGGTGGGATATTTGAATAATCATGAGTATTTTGCGTAGGCTTGACGCTAGAGAAAAATAAATTCTCTTTCGTCACATTTTCACCAATCAAGCGACTTTCGAGCCCCTCAATCAACTCATCCTTGTCTTTTAGCTCTCTCTTCAATTTCGTCATCTCATAATGAAGAGTATGGTACTTGCCCTCCCAAGTGTCCATTTCAATCTTGGTTCTCTCAAGGATCTCTTGGTATTCTTCCATCTTTTCAATAGGGATGATGGAAGATGATGCAATGACAGTCTGCGTATTCTTTTCAGAGATGTAGGGCATCTTAAGATCAAGGGCTCTAGATTCAACCCACTAAGTGAATGGCTCAAAGGCTACACAATTCCTTTTCCCAAGGTTAGCTTTAGTTTTCTTCTGGATGTTCTCCCAAGCATCAACCATACTGTTCCTTAAACTTTCCTCTGCTTTGGTGTTACGATAGAAGAAACCAGACAATAGGATGTTGCTAGGTTTATCCCTCATTTGGAATCCAAATTGACGTCTGGCCAAAACGGGATTGTAGTTGATTCCCCCTTATACTCCCAGGAGTGGTACATTTGGAAAAGAACCATAATTGTCAATATAGACTCCTCGATCATAGGCGAGATCATATCAGTGAATATTTGCTCGAGTTAAAGATATAATCCATTGATACCATCTCTAACCATTAGGATTTTCCTTGAAAGCGTCCGTCCTTGGTAAATGATTGACAAAATATTTGTACAACAAAGGTGCACAACAGAGAATAGTTCATCTTCCATGAAGAGTCCTATGATGAATGGAATGATAAACATCACCTAGCAAAGTGGGTACCGGATTACCATTCAAGAACATGGTGATAACAATTGAATTTACAAATTCTTCTATCTCAGAGAACAATACCAAACCATATACCAATAAAGCCAAAACCGCTTCAAATGCGTCTATACTACCCTCCTTGGCAAGGTAAGTAGCCTTCTCCAATAAATAATCAGAATGAAAACCTTTAACTTCATTCTTTGAAGCATAATTGGCTTTGATCTTGGAGACTTCTAGATGAAGTGCATCAACAATCTCTTTCGGAGAGGGTAACTTCTCCAAACCGCTGAACGATTTCTTATTTGTGACAGGGATTCCAATGAAGTAAGAGTATTCTTCCAGTGTCGGCATCAATTGGAAATCCGGGAAGGTGAAACAGTGGTATAGCGGATCGTAAAACTGAACCAAAGTGCTAAGAACCCCTTCTTCCATTCTAGTCTTCACAATACTCATGAGTCTCCCGTACGTTTTCCCAAAATCTTCGGATTCCAACATTCCTAGCTCTCTCAACTTCGTTGTAGCACATTTCTTGAAGTTGTATTTCTTAGTGTTTCTTTTCCCAAAATCCATGATATCTAAGGTTTTGTAAAAAGAAGGCAACTGAGTTTCACAAAACCAGTTCAACAAGATGAAATGCCATGATAATATGATGACATGATGCACATATAGGACATATACAAGTATACAAAATGCAAAAATGCATATGCTAACAATCAAGGGTCCTAGGTTCAGGGTTATGAGCATGAAACCAGGGTATACCCTCCGAAAGGACATGTACTAAATTGTTTATTGTACATGTAGAATGGGTTCCACCAAGAGTTTCCATAGTCATAGATAAATCCTTCGGATATTATCAACCAACATGACTACTCACGTGGGTCAAAAATATTCTCTGGATAAACTCGTCTAAGTGTAGTATTGCGTAACAACTATTTCGGAACTACTCCCTCATAGTCACTGCACTACGTCCTAAAAAGGCCAACTGGGGTAAGTAGGTAACTAAAGGTCCCCAGTTTCACGAACTCTCAGGTTGAAACAACTAATGAAATGCATGACTACTCATATACCATTGATCATCTTAAGGAGGTCTCAACTGAGCTTGGTTACATCATATATCAAACATGTTAGGACTACTCCCAACAATCAACTATTGATCATACCACATCCTATCATATGTGTACGCTCAATTCTAGGTTAGGACGTATCTCACCACTCAAGATATCACCCAAATGATCCAATGCAAAGATACAATTATATATTCAGAAATATACATGTATAGGCAAACATACAGAGATATAGCATACAAGCACACAAAATGGGTTAAACCCTTAATCTATCCCAAGTGAAGTCGCCATTTCTATTGCAATGAGAATCGAATATCAAGCTATTGATTAAATAGAATTAGTTCATTTGAAATTCACCACCGAGCTTTGATTTATCCAAAGGAAAGGTTAAAGAAAGAAAAACCTTTTGCGCAATGTAACAACAACGCTAGAGTTTCGGGGATCGGGGGTTGGTTATGCCTACGGTAGTTATTCACATACCAAACATTTGTAGTACTCTACAGGAACCTTTTCTATATATGTATGCTAAGTTATCTAAGTTGTTGTTTTCTAGGGTTATGAGATCAAAGTTAAGTTAAAGTTTGAGGTAAAGAACTAAGGATAGTTTTAAGTTTGCTCGCAAAGATATCGCATCTTATGCCTACGTATCCTTGCTAGGATGGAATCAGAGCAACCGTAGTTCACCTCACTAAGGTTGAGGAATACTTGACTATGGTTAAGACTCCAAGGGGGAAAAAACATAACAATGTTTGTATAGAGTTTGACGAAAATCTCTAGATCTAAGTTTAACACTCAAGGGGATTGACTTTGACAATAGCTAAGAGGGGGGTAACTAATCATGACAGTGATCCTTACATAGAGTTAACAAACTCTATCTTAAAGTTCTAATTGAAGGATACTACTAACAAGAGGTAGGCCTTTAGACTTAAAGAAAAGTCTAATGGATATAGGTTCTAACTTAACTAAGTTAAAGGACCTAATGACTTAACCAAGTCAAGGGGAGAGGTAATGACCTATCTATGACAATGAAGTCAATAGAGAGACTTTCCTTTGGAATAAGGGATAACAAGCCACCTGGATAAGAGCTAAAAAGCTACATCCATTGGGCAAACTTAACAATTACTAAACGCATATATGCATTCATTCAAACATGATGAATATATAAAGTCATGGTAACAACCAAGAAAGATAAGGGCAAGCCTGTGACAATATTAAGCAAAAGATGATAACAAGGCAACTTGATGAGAACTAAAAAGTTCCATCACTGGGGAAACAAACTCGATAAAGATAAAGATAAAAAAGTAGGATCAACTAACAAATTGAACACAAAAAGCATTGTAAAAACCAATTTTTTATTATTTAACATTGCAATGTTCAAAGATCATGAAGGTAACAACCAACAAGCGCAAGCATGAAACATGTGTAACAACAACATTTTCGTCAATGGTATTCAAACAAAACTCATGCAAACAAGTTACAAATTGAATATAACATGGTATATGAATAAATTAAAGACAAATGTAACACATTTAATCATATTCAAGACATATTAATTACAATCAATCATGGATAGGCAAGAAAAGTAACAACAGTTCAAGCATGGATTCAAACTTCACAAAGAGAAAGATAAACAAGGTTCATGGTAACTTTCAAGATAACAAACAAACCTAAACATGTTATAGTTCTAACAAGACATATAAAAAATTAATATGGGGGTGATGGATCATGTTCATGAGGTTACAACATCAAGAAACATATCATGGTTCACAAAGAAGTTTCAAGGCATACTTTTCACATTCATGCATTCACAAAGGAAAGTATAATCATGGTAAAGCAAAAGATCCAATTGTTTTCAAACATATAAACATTTTAGTCATTAAAAAATGATTCATAAAAGATCAATCTTACAAGAAAAATCAAGTACTATGTCAAGAAAGTTCATGAAAACCAAAGAAAACCCTAAAAAGAACCATGTCATTCAAGTGGACCAAAGTGTTTCAAAAATAACAATTTTTGAATTCTTTCTTCACACATTGAAACTATACATATTAAGGACAATAGTTCAAAAACAGTGGAATCAAAATGATGATAATCAAAGAAGTTATGCACATTTGAAAACTAGGCAACTAAGGCAAAAAAACAAGGCAAGCAAAACCAAGGCAAGGCAGATTTTGCAAGAAGGATCATAACTCACTCAAAACTTAATCAAATTGGATGAAATAAAAAAGAAAATTGTGTATTTTTTCACAAGGAATCCAATGGTGGTGGTGGTTTTCTCAGATCATGCACCATGTGAAAAACTCGATAGCATCATTGAATAAGACATGTTATGTGCAAGAGCAATGTGAGAATCCAATGTACATGTTCTAAGCAGCAAGTAATGATTGAAACACAACATATGAGATATATAGAGAGTTCTTACAAGCATCATAAATCCATAGACAAGATTATTCAACAGATGGCATGTGTAGTGGAAAAAATAACAAGCTTGTGCAACTGCAAAGCAACATAGAAAAATGTACCAATTCAGCATCAACTAAATGATCAAACATATCACATATGACCTATAAATGATGTTTACAAACACCAATCATCTACACCTAACTAGAATCAACAAGTTGCATATTGAAATTACACTTAAAGTAAGCTAACAGGTCAAACCAAAGGGACCGTCATGAATACCCAAGTTTATGAGCAAGAAATGGTTCAAACATGACCTATAAAGTGTATCTAGCATGCTCATAATCAGTGTACATCAATATTCAACATGGTCTTAAAAGTAGAAAGTCGGAACACTTACCTCTTGTATATTTTTCAAGTCAATTCACCAAATAAGAAAACCAATTGATGGATGATGATCCAAGCAGCTCCAATATGTTCCAAATGAGGTGTTCAAATGATGAGAACTCCTCCAAGATCATTGTCTTGACAGAATGCCTTCTTATGCAAGAAAACACCAAAAGCTTCAAAGTGAAACTCAAGGAAATGGTGTTACAGAACTTTTATGATGTCATGGAAATTTCAAACAACTTATATGGAGAGTGTTTGAAGTGTTAGAATGATTGGAAAAGAGCTGGTTTGGTACTGGTCTATGAAGATGCAGAAAAGTCAAAATTTTAAGGTATGAGAGTTACTTTTGGAATGTGATATTTTCTGGTGAATGTGAGGGTTTGGACAACTTCAATGCATCATATGTGATGTTTTTGAGGTGTTGGTTCAAGTGTTTGGTAACTGTGTTGAGTTATGGCAGAGTTTTTGCAAGGAATATTTTTCTTCACAAGGAAGCAACTTCTACCACTTGCAAGAAGATGGTGATCAGAGAAATGAGAGAGTTTCAACTTGGTTTCTAGTTGATTTTGGTGTTTTTGTATGTTAGAAGTGTGTTCTATTTATAGGCAAGCTTGGAGAACGAGAGGTATGGGCAGATTGTGCCAATTTGCCAAGTTTGCCCTTTTTAGAGGAAAAATGAGCCAATCCAACTTGGGATTTCTTTTCTGAGCATGAGCAACCTTCCTATGTTTTTCAACATCACCAATAACCTACAAATAGTTGACATGAAGTGAAGGAAAGAGAGTAGTTGATGCAGTAGCTGAGGTGTAGCAGAAAATGCAAAAAGTTTCTCTCTCCTTACCACTTGCTTGAATAAACAAATCAAATAATTTAATCTCTGGTTTTTGCTTATGGTAATCCATTGTAATCTCATCAATTAACTTGGTTTTGTGACATGAAAAATCCCTAACTTTCTCTCTTCGATTCTCCCTAACCACAAAGGAAATGAAAATGCTCTTGTACTTTTTAAAAAGCCCCAAATATGATCTACAATGTTTATGATTGTCCAAAGTTCAGATTTCAAAGGGAACTAGGTCAAAAATATTCATGAAGTTGGCTGCAAAACTTGACTTACAACTCAAGAAAACAAGAAGTTTTTCTAAGTGTGGAAATCCTTCCCAACTAGATGAGCTCATAACTCAAAATCTAAGCATTTTTGAACACCAACCTTCGACACTTTTGTATTATTTATCAAGATCTTTCCAACCAGCTTTGGACCACTCAATTTGGATGTGTGGTTTGAGTTATGACCATTCTAAATAAGCTTGTAATTAGGGTTTTTCATAAACCCTAATTTCTTGATTCACAAGTTATCCATCAACTCTACATTAAATCTTCACCAAACTCTCTATTTAGGCATAACATGATGTTGGAAACCTTTATTGCTTCAATTTGGGGTCAAAACCATAAAAGTCAAAGAGTTGACTTTCCAAACACACGAACCGAACAGTTGAAATCTTCAGGATCGATCCTTAGTGTTCTGGGGTTTTTTGAACCTTTCATACTTCTTTAGGGGACTTCAATAAGTCATAGAAATATCATGGACCATGGTTCAATCTTTGGAAACCAATTTAGACCAAAATTCAAACCACAGTTGACTTTTTCAACTAGAAACCCTAATCAGGGTTTTGCACAACACTACTTAAATTCTCTTGGTAACAAACTTAAATAGCACTTGTTCTTGGTAATATATGAACCTCTTAATGATATGAAGACTTGATATGTAGAAGATCAATCCAAAACCTTGACTGATCAGTCTACAAGATTCTTGATTTTAAGAGTGCGAAACCCTAATTCATCTGCATCTTGGAAAAGACTAACTTGAAAGAGGTTAGGGTTAGATAAAATATGCTTGATACGCCTAGAATGATAATGAAATCTAGGGGTCAAAATTTGGGGTATGACAGATAGTTACAATTTAACAGAACTAATGTTGAGGACGATGCTAGTGTTGATGGTAAGGACATTGCAACGATATTAATTTCGTACAAGACCGTCTATATTTTGGTGCCGGTGCGACAAGAACCTGCCATTATCACTAAACCGGGGCCGATACTGTATGAGAGTACTAAGGCAATTCCATGGAAATACGGAGCTGAGGTATTTTGCAATGGGAAGAAACAAGAGTTGTTGTGTTCTTCAGATGTCGGGTCTATCGTGTACAACATTGTTGGTGCCAGAGGTATCACACGCAATGGTAGGGTCATCTCTCCACCAAATGTCAATGTTTATAAACCTAATAAGGGTAAAGGCAAGATAGTTGTGGATGATTATGTGCAACAGCAGTCAAGTGATACTTCTTTTTCGACAGATGTCGAGGAGTTTGTGAGGTTAATTCGAAAGAGCCATTATAAGATTATCGACATGTTGAATCAGACATGTCCAAGATTTCCATTCTATCTTTTTTGATGTGTTCTGAGGCGTACATAAATGCACTGCTGAAGGTGTCGAATGTCGCCCATGTTCCTCAGGAGATTTCAGTGAATCAGCTTGAAGGGGTAGTTGACCATGTCAACGTGGAAAATGGTCTGGGCTTTACCAATTTGGATTTGACGTCGGGGGGAAGGAATCATAATTAGGTCTTGTATATCTCCATTGAATGTAGGGGCTCTCTGTTGTCCCATGTGTTGGTGGATACTGGGTCATTATTGAATGTGTTACCAAAGAAGGCCCTCATGAAGTTGGATACGCATAATGTCAGTTACAAACCTAGTGATTTTGTAGTGCGGGCCTTTGACAGATCCAAAGTGTCTGTATTCGGTGAGGTGATTTTTCCTATTCAAGTTGGACCTGAGGGTTTCAAAATAACATTCTACATCATGGATATCCAGTTGGCCTATAGCTGTCTGTTGGGTCGTCCCTAGATTCATTCTACTGGGGCAGTTACCTCAACTTTACACCAGAAGCTCAAGTACATGGTTGAAAGGAGGGTTGTTACTGTGTATGGAGAGGAACACATTATGCTTAGCCATTTGTTACCATTTAAGTATGTTGAGGTTGATGGGGAGATACATGAAATCCTCTGTCAGGATTTTGAAGCAGTTCATATTCAGAAGGAGCCTTCTATGGAGGATAAAAAGCCCGAGGTTTCAATGTCTTCATTGAAAGAAGCGCGTGCTGTGGTTGAGGCTAATAGTTCCCCAGGACGGGGCAAGGTTCTCGAAGTGCCAATGAAGAATGAAAATTTTGGATTAGGTTACAAGCCATCACTAGTTCCGCCGAGGTTCAAAGATCCTATCAAGTTCATAAGTATTGGGGTCATTTTTTATCAGATTCATGAAATAGGGGAAGACGAGGTTGATAGCGACTGCAACATGGATAGTTGGATACGCCCCTACATCCCAGGTCAATATTTGTGCAACTGGTCTTCCGATGATGTCATCCTAGTCACTCATGAAGAGTTATTTTTCTTTTTTTTTACATCTTTCAAGTCTTACGTTCTGCCCAAGGTGTAGTAACTCATTTGTAGGGCACATGTTTTTTTTTTGCTTGCAATTTTATCATGAATAAAGGATGTTTTTCATTCAAATATTTTGCTCCTTTTTTTCATTTTTACTTTTGCATCTTAAAAAATGGAAATGTGTTTTTGTTTTTTTCATCTTTGCATTCTTAATAAAACATAAAACATCACTCATGCAGATTCGTTCCTTGAGATCCCATTAATAATGATTCAGCTATGGCTCGACATGACTTTGGCAATCCTATTTACCATGCTGAAGAGGAGACTGACGGAGACAGTGAACTTCCCGAAGAATTAGCGAGACTTTTGAAACATGAGGAAAGGATTATTCAGACTCATCAGAAGGATATTGGGATTATTAACCTGGGTACTGAGGATGCAAAGAAGGAAGTCATAATTAGGGCTGCATTGGAAGAAAGTGTCAAGATAAGATTGGTTGAAATGCTCCGAGAGTATGTGGATATCTTTGCTTGGTCTTACCAAGACATGTCTGGGCTTGATTCGGACATCGTTGTGCACTGTTTTCCTCTTAAAGAGGATTTTCTTTTGGTCAAGCAGATGTTGAGAAGAATAAGACTGGATATGGCAGTCAAAATCAAAGAAGATGTTTAGAAACAGTTGGACGTCAAATTTATTGTTGTGAATAATTATCCTTTCTGGGTTGTTAACATTGTTTATGTACCTATAAAGATGGAAAAGTCTGGATGTGTGTTGATTACAGGGATTTGAATAGAGCAGGCGCAAAAGATAATTTCCCGCTCCTTCACATCGACGTGTTAGTGGATAACACTGCTTAATTTTCTATGTTTTCCTTTATGGATAGCTTCTCTGGGTAAACCAAATTAAAATGGACCTAAAGAACATGGAGAAAACGAAATTCATAACACCGTGGAGGATGTTCTGTTATAAAGTCATGCCCTTTGGACTAGAAAATGTCGGTGCAACTTATCAGCGGGTAATGGTGACTCTCTTTCATGACATGATCGCGAAGTCACGGATGGAGGAAGAACATCTGATTAATTTGTTGAAATTGTTTGAAAGGTTAAGGAAATTCAAGTTGAGGTTGAATCCAAACAAGTGTACCTTCGGGGTGAGGTCTGGTAAACTGCTGGGTTTCGTTGTTAGTGAAAGGGGTATTGTAGCACCCAAAAATTTTCCTCATCATTTCTTGGTTTAGTGGTTTATGTTTCTCTATATTTTGCATTTCCTCATATCATAACATTGGTTCTCGAAACATGGGATCAAGGTGTTTCATGGCTCAGGGTTCCCTTTTGTTGCAAGAGTTCAAACAGCGAGCATCAGAGGCTCTGACATATATTTTGCCTAGTGATTGAGCTGTCAATTTTATTTTATTCAGTAGGTTATTTTCAGTTCAGGAGACGGTGTACAGGCTCTTCTAGGTATCCTCACAGTTATAGTATCCAATGGCAAGTTTCAGAGGCTTAACATAGCTTAGAACGGGTGGAAACAGGTGATTATGCAGGATTCCCTCCATTGGGTGCCAATTTGTGCATTTTTTAATATGGTAACCGATTACCACATATGGATAATCGGTTACCCTGGGCGAAATTTGCCAAGAGATTTGAATTTTCAGCATTGCAAGTTTTCACTCATTTTCAACCATTTATTTCACATGATCATCATTGGAAGGATCTAGAATTGTTTCAATTTTCACCATTTCCCTCAAAATTTCAAACACTCCATTCCTAATTCCACTCCTGATTTCATTCCAAATGCTAATCCACATTCCAAACCATATTTTGATTCCAAACCTGGAGCTTATTTAAATGAATTTGCTCCAAACCTCACACAATTAACCTTCATTTTCATATTTCACCTTCATTCTTGAGAATTTGCTCTCAACTTTCTATACACTTTTTCACTCCCAAAACCTCCATTAAAGGTTTTTACACTTGAGTTCATTGATTCTTTATTAGAATCTTTGAATTCTAGAGCTAAACCTCCATCATTCATATCCATTATTTTCAATTCATCACTCAATTTTCGTTTGAATTGAGATCTGAGTTTGGAAGCTAGATTGGAAGTTCTTTTTTGGATCATTTTTGCTTTATATTGCTTATTCTTCATTTCTACCATAAGGAAGCTCTTGGATCTTGAAGAATATGTGGATTTCTAGCTTGGATCTGTCAATTTCAAGTGAATCAACACTCACTAAAGCAAACCTCAGCTTTGAAGGTTGGTATTTCTAGATCTAATTTGGTTTTGAGCTTATTTGCATAATCACAATGTAGATCCATGGCTTTTGATGCATTTTGATCCATTTGTTTGATTTGGATCTTTGTGATTTGTGATTTCAATGTTTGATTGTGTTTACATGATGCTTGATCATTGATTCTTGATGATAATTTCGTGCTTAATTGATAGCATGTTCGTGTGATTGATTGGATAAGTTGTTTGGTGCTGAAAACTGGTTTTAAAAGGGGTTTTTCTGTTTTTGGTTCAGTGGTAATCGGTTACGACATATGGGTAACCGATTACCCTTCATAAATTCCACGTTCCAATCTGTTTTTATAACAGGCAACCAATTACCTAATTACAGTAAACGATTACCACTGAACATAGTGCCTTGTTTTTGCATTTTTCTTGCTTGTTTGAGTTTCCTTTTCACATGTAAACTTCATGATTTGATAGGATGCATTTATGTGGATTGTTTTTGACATATTTCATTGTTCTTGAGTGTTTAATCTCGATTCTTCGACACGTGGCGTTTGGTTTCCTTTTGAATGTGTAACATGTTATTGTTGCTTGATTGATGGATGACCATACGACTTGTTTGCTTATAGCATGTTTAATTGATTATCGTTGTTAATTATCTTGCTGGATTTTGGATGCATGTTTGCATTTATTTCTGATTCCGCTTTGTTGCACGCTTGTTTGATCGTTCGACCGTTCAATTTGATTTGAAAATCATGATGATCTTGATCATTCTTGATGATGCAATGTTGTTGATCAACTATATTTGATTGTTGAAACATGTTCATACTTGCATGATATCTATCCATGATTAATGCTTGTTCTTGATTAATTGCATTCATGCTCACTTGCTGCCCAACTTTCCACAACTGTGGTTGTTTAGAGTTATGCATGTTGTCTTTGCTTGTTTGCTTACTGTCTGCCTTTTTACACCTGCTTTTATGCTAAAACGTGTGCTGTTATTGGCTGTCTTGCTTGTGTACTAGATTTTACTGTTGTCTTGTGCTGGAGGTGCTATTGTAGCTGCTGTTTTTACCTTGTTTCCTTGCTTTTTGCTTTGTTTTTGCATGCTCCCTCAGGATTCTTATTCCAATTTAATTTCCGATTAAATTTGGAGTAAGATAGACATTAGGATTGCAATCCAAGCATGATGACAAGTAGGCTAGTCCCTTTTAACCTCAACCTTAGATCCATCTTTTGCATGCTAACATTAGGATAGAATCTCCTTTCGCATCCCGACCTTAGGACCACTTTGTATGACAACGTTATAGCCGAGTTTCCCTTACACTTTTTGTGCATATCTCTTCTCATCTAAAAACAATTCTAACTCATCTAATAAAGATGATGGACGTTGTACGCTACGAGCCTTAAGCACATGGGAAATGATGAGTGGGAGGTTTCTTCTCAATTGTCTATAGTGTTTAGTGTATGCCCTTTGGGCGATATGCGACGCATTCGTTCCTATGTCACAGTCTTTAGTGCAACGTGAATCACAAAGAAAACTAATTCACTTCACTAAAACTCACAAACCAAATCAAACCATTTTATCCTTCGGGATTGTGTTTTTAATCATTTTCAGAAAAGAGTATGTTACTTTTCTGTTCTATCGTAAACAGGCATCGACCCTAACGGCTGGAATGGAAGTTTAATGTCACTCATAAAAAACAATTAACCAACCTGTCGTTTTCATTTACCCAAACTATGTTTGCTCCGATTTCTCATACCAGATGAGGATACGTAGGCACAAGACGGTGATGTCTTGGCGAGCAACCTTCCCCCATCACCCGTAGTTTTTCGAACTACGTTGACTCTGATTTTCCCATTGCACGAGGGAATACGTAGGAAAAGGGCGGCAATGTCCTATCGAGTCTCTTTCCTTTTCTTTTGTTCTATTTTCCGCTTAGCAGTAACTTATAGATAAACACACCCTTTGATTAGACAACAAGCATGGAACCTGTTGAGTACAACGGGCGTGAGGGATGATAATACCTCCCCCTTGTGTAACCAACTCCCGAACCCAAGATTTGGTTGCGATGACTTTGTCTTTTCCTGTTCTTCAGGTTTTCTTCGATCATTTCCTTTCCCTCTCTTTGGGATAAATAACGTTCGATGGCGACTCTTTTGTTTTTCCGCCGGGTGTTTTTCGCAGTTGCGAAAAGTATCGAGGTTGATCCTATCAAAATAAGAGCAATATAAGAGATGCCTGAGCCGAAAACAAAAAAAGAGGTTAGTGGTTTCTTAGGGAGGTTGAACTATATTGCAAGATTCATCTCCCATCTTACAGCCACGTGTGAGCCAATATTCAAATTATTGAGAAAAGATCAAGTTGTCAGGTGGAATAAAAACTGTGAAAGAGTATTTTAAAAGATACAAGAATATTTGCAGGAACCTCCAATCCTTATTCTCCGGTAGCAGGAAGACCTTTGAGTATGTATCTGACGATTCTTGAGAATTCAATGGGGTGTGTGCTCGATCAACAAGACGAGACAGGTAAAAAGAAGCATTCCATCTACTACCTGAGTAAGAAATTTACTGATTGTGAGTTGAGGTATTCGATTCTGGAGAAAACATGTTACGCACTCTCTTGGGAAGCTAAGCGTCTGTCAAAGTATCTTACTCAACAACCTATTGAGGACTATCATCCGATGAAGTTTGAATTTCTGGATGAAGACATCATGTTTTTGAAAATGAAAGACTGTGATGAGCCTTTGCCTGACGAGGGGTTTGAGATTGGATCTTAGTGGAGTTTGATTTTTGATGGTGCTGTTAATGCATATGGTAATGGGATCGACGCAATTGTTACTACGCCTCACAAATCTCACATACCGTTCACTTCCCAATTGACATTCACTTGCACCAACAATGAAGCATAATATGAAGCGTGCATCATGGGGTTAGAAGAGGCCACTAATCTGAGGATCAAGAATCTTGATGTGTAAAATGATTCGAGGCTGGTGGTTAATCAAATTAAGGGAGAATGTGAGATTCTTCAAGAAAACTTGGTGCCTTATAAGAATTATGCTAGAAGGTGTCACAAATTCCAGATTTATGCTAATAAGGTGCATGTACCACCGACTCCTCTGAATGTGTTAACATCTCCTTTGCCTTTGCTATATGATTGGAATGATAAAGCCTACTCCTTCCAATGGGAATCGCTTTATTCTAGTTACCATTAATTGCTTCATCAAGTGGGTGGAAGCGGCCTTGTTTGCCAACGTTACTAAACAGGTAGTCACCCGGTTTATAAAAAAGGACATCATCTTCCGTTATGGTATTCCTGAGAAAATCATCACTCACAATGGTTTAAATTTGAATAACAAGATGTTGAAGGAGTTGTACCATAGCTTTAAAATCGAACATCAAAATTCTTCTCCATATCGCTTAAAGATTAATGGCGTTATTGAGGCAGCGAATAAAAATATCAAAAAGATTGTGAAGAAGATGGTGGTAACATACAAAGATTGGCATGAAATGTTTCCCTTTGCTTTACATGGTTATCGTACTTCCGTGCGCAGATCGACAGGGGCAACTACTTCCTCACTAGTGTATGGTATGGAAGTTGTCCTACCATTAGAAGTTGAGATTCCTTCTTTAAGAATTTTGACGGATGTGAAGCTTGATGAAGCTGAATGGGTACGATCCAGGTTGGGTCAACTGAATCTCATTGAAGAGAATAGATTGGTAGCCATTGCACATGTTAGGTTGTACCAAAGCAGGATAAAAAAAAGGCCTTTGATTAGAAAGTGCGTCCTCATTGCTTTCAGACGGGTGAATTGGTTTTGAAAAGGATCCTCCTTCCTTAGACAGATCACATGGACAAATGGAATCCAAATTATGAAGGAACATATGTTGTAAGAAAGGCTTTCTTCGGGGGAGCCTTGCTGCTTTCAACTATGGACGGTGAATATTTTACATCCCCTGTAAATGTAGACGCAGCTAAAAAATACTTCGCATAAAAGAGACTCGTTGGATCACAAAAATAAAAAAGGTCCATGCAAAAAAGGGCATCCCAACGAATCACAAAAAGAAAAGATTTGGGCAAAACTTAAGGATAAAAGAAAAGAAAAGAATTGAATAAACCCGCAAAGTTGAAAACCCGCAAAGGCAACTTTGGCAAAAATGGGTATCTTGGTGGATTGAAAACCCGAAAGGGTGATCCATGCAAAAGTTAGGGATTTGAAAGCAGGAGGATGCGATCTGTGTTCGGCCTATGAGCTCATCTTGATACATGGGAATCCCGAAGGATAGGAATTAGTCCAATCAGTCTCTTTCGAAGGTAGAAGTATTCAAGAACGTCCAAGATATACAAGTCATATTTGAGTCAGAACTTGATAGAAATTTGTTTCCATATTTCCAACTCGTGTATATTCTTTTTGCTTTTGCGTAATTACCTCTTTTCAGGAATTGCCTCCTAATATAATTGCATATTTACAGGCCATTAAATCAATAAAATTTCATTTCACTCAAAAGCTATCCATTGTGTTTTTACTTTTATTGTGTTGTTTGGAAAACGTTTGGTATTTTGATAAAAATTGCAGGTGAAAACACTGAAGCTTTGTGACACATGTTAAAAAATTGAAATTTCTTAAATCGTGAGTGGTCTTGGGTGGTAACCGAGGCTGCCATGACGTGTATAGAATATTATGTTGTTTGGTATGTGTTTGCACGATGGCGGGATCACTCTTCCCCCCCAACAGAGACTACAAATATGTTGTCTTTCTCAGCAAAATATTGTGAATTTGTATACTGTCTTCCCTAGTGAAGTCCCCAGCAAGAGTTTAGGAGTTTACTCTCCCCCAGCCAGCATCACACATGGTTTATTGCTTCCCCAACGAGTGTCTAAAAGTTAGCTACTTTAGACAGGATTGTGGTGGTTTAGTTATGCTTCCCGAGTATGGTAACATTTTCAACAGGGTGTTTCCGTTATCCCCAACAAGATAGATAAGGGTAAGTTAATTCTCCAACGGAGGAGTGAGCTTGTTACTGTCTCCTAGTAGGTTTGGCATCACTGACTTTTCTCCCTAAGCAAAGTTTTGTCTCTAATTTCCTCAGCAGGTAAATCAGCAGTGATTGATTTTCCCCATAGGTTCAAAGCCTAATTGTCATTGGCACCTTTTCTTCTTCAAATTCTTGGGTCGTCTCCCTAGCAGGTGTTTGTTATTTTTGTCTTCCTGGTGTAATGGAAGTTTACTTTGAAATTTCTCCAGCAGAGGTTATAATATAGAAGGCGGTTCGGTTTGCCTTCCCTAGCAGATTTATTTCCGAATCATTTCAGCGCTCCTTCCGGTGGAGTATCTCTTGCATATCATAAACATTGTTGCATCGCGTCCTCTAAATGCATAGTATTTCTATTTTGTATAAAGCATTACGCCATATTCAAACATATGCATTCGAAGCATAAGCTAGTGGTGGGTACCCTCTTTTCTAGACGTTCCCCAGATAATGTCATAATTCAGGTGGTGTTGTTATATTCGTTTATCCTATTGGCGTTTACTTCTAGAGGAATTATTTTGTGTCACACTGCAGATTTGGATGGCCAGGACACTTTAACCCCTCGCGGAATTGAAAATTCGTGGTTGTTGTTCTTTTCACTCCTTCGTCTAGGTGGTTTCTCGTATCATCCCCTCAGGGTTGGTTAGCATTTTTGGTGTTGTTGCTTTCACTCATCGTGCAGGTGTTAGAGGCGTTATTCTCATCTCGCTTGACTACAGTGAACACTTTTCTATGTTTGTTTTTAGTTTCTCCAATACTCGTCCATATTGAGTTAGACACTCGTTTGTGTCTATTTCGTTGCCTTTTAATACTCGTCCATATTGATCTTCAACACTCGTCTGTGTTCGTTTCAGCTTTGCCAATACTCGTTTGCATTGACCCTAGACACTCGTCATGTTCATCTAAACACTTGGCGTGTTTGTTTATGTCTCATCAATACTCGTCTGTATTGATCTTAACATTCGTACGTGTTCATCTCTATTAACTTTTAACACTCGTCTGTGTTTACTTAAATTTTGCAATACTCATCTGTATTGATCTTTAATACCCGCCCGTATTGATCTAAACATTTGTCCGTGTTTATTCTTTTCAACTCTCGTCTGTGTTTGTTCTTTCTTTTCAACACTTTGTCGCTACTGCGAAAATCGGCGCCGGCCATGACAGAAGAGTCGCCACCGTGCGTTATTTATCCTACAAGAGGGAAAGGAAACGCTCAGAGAAAACCTAGCGCAAAGAGGGAAAGGAATGGTCATTGCAACCAAATCCTGGATTCGGGAGTCGGTTACGCAAGGGGAAGGTATTAGCACCCCTCACGTCCGTCGTATTTGACGGGATCCACGCTTGTTTTCTATCTAAGGGTGTGTTTATCTATCTACTCTAAAGGTCTGGTCTAAAAAGAAAAGAAAATGACTCGGCAAAGTATCGCACTTTATGCCTACGTATTCCCGTCTGGAACGAGAAATCAGAGTCAACGTAGTTCGCCTAACTACAGGTTAAAGGGGGGAAGGTTGCTCGCCGAGATATCGCATCTCGTGCCAACGTACTTTCATACGGCATGAAAGATCAGAGCAAACGTAGTTCGGGCTACGGAAGACATAAGTTTGTTTGACAATTTTTTATTTCCTTATGAAAAGGGTTTTCCTGATTAAAGGTCCAAGAGGACAAAAACAGAGTTTGAATGTTTGTTTGAATCTTTTACGAAAGAACTGTTTTTTAGGATGTTTGCAATCTCAATCGCACTAAAGACTATGACCCAGGAGTGAACGCTTCGTATGTCACCCAAAGGGTACCACACTAACATCCAGATTACTGGAGAGAGACCCTCCACCAACCTTTTCCCAGATAGCTTAAGGCTCGTAATGTACGACTTCGATTAACCTTATTACTGTGTTTTGAATTGTTTTTGAGAAGAGAAGAGAAAGACGCCCTAAAACTATGGTTGAAAGGGAATCTACCTATAGTTATCATGCATGGGTCAAAACCTAATGTCTGTCATAATTCCCTCTTGCACTGAGGAAATCAGAGATCCTAGGGGGAAAACAACAAAAGAGAGCAAGCAAAGAACATTCAACAGTAAACAGTAAAATGCATGCTATGCAACAGTACCAGTGAGACAAGGGAGAAAACAATAGGCAAGAGGAGACATGCTCCACCTCAAACCTAGAGGCAATCAACACAAGCAAATAGACGGAACAACAAAAGAAAAGAAGCAGAGAAAGCAGCAACAACAACAACAGTCTTCAGTAGACAGCAACTTCAGTACTCAACAGCAGCAGCTCTAAACAGCAAATCCTCATGACAGCAAAGTTGACAGCAAAAAGTCTTCATCTTCAAGCTAGCTTCTATCTTCAAGCTCTAGCAAGCACACTCCAAGCAGAGGAATAATCACTAAGATCAAGGTTGCAATGTTGAAAACCTAATGAAAACCAAAGGCAATCATCAAGTACCAACATTGAAATGGAAAGGCATCCTCAAAGTTCTACTCAACTATGGGTATACCAGACATCCCTCCAAAGGAGAGATGGAGTTTCCCTAGGAGGAATTTACGTCATTGGATAGAATAGAAGCACACAATGCATTCTATGTTTGATGAAAGAATCAAAACTAGTACTAATGGTTCTTCCTAAAACCCTAATTTCCTAAGCTCCTAAAACCACTCCTAAAAGAAAACGAAACTTCATATCCAAGCTCCAATCTTCAAGCCACAGCAGCTACACCAAGTCTAGAAGACCTCATAAGAAGGAATCCAAGCAAACCCAGCTTCAAAGTCACCAACAAGCACAAGCAACCAAAGGCACACAAAATAGAACACTACAAGCACAAGCAACTTGCAAAATACAAATAAAATAGAAATAAAAGTTTTAAAAATCTAATAAAATTCCTAGGGGAACCTACATGCTTGAACAACCTAGGGTTAAAATATTAAAGCCTAATTCAACTTCTAAGTCACCTAAATAATTTCTAGAATGAAAGGTATCGAGGTAATCCACAAGTTTGGGAAGGCTCTAATCTCAACACCTAAAATAGAACCTAAAGTTGTTCTAAAATTCCAACAAAAATTCTAAGGGAACATGAGTATCTACCCTAACACATAATAAAAATTCAAAGCCAAGCTCATCACCAATTGGAAGAACAAAATTCAACAAAACAGATGGTCAATTATGCAAATACTAAAGAATTAAACAAAATAAGAAAAATCAAATTAAATTGAAAAATGCATGAAAATGCATTTTATTGATTTCAGAAAATCATAAATTCTCTCAAGATCATGGAGATATTTTTGAAATAATTTTTGGATCAAAATTGAATTTATTGTGATTTTTTGAATCAATAAAGCATTTAAAATAAACAAAAATGAATAAAAGAAATAAAAACTTAGAATAAAACACGAGCCACAAGATGAGGAGACTGGTCAAACAATCCAAGAGCCAGGAGCGTGCCAACGCATTAAATGAAACGCCTGCATTTTGGACTCAAAACTCCACTTCTCAGATTAAGACACATCCGTTGGATCTGGTGGTTGGTCTTTGGTCAAAGGCAGATCTGATGGCTTAGGAGTCATCTTCCTCATTTCTCAGGCTGGCCAGGTGGAGATCGGGGATGGTGGTCGGAGAAGACTCTGGTCGTCTTCTCTGGCGAGGAAGTGGTTACAGGTGGTCAAAAATCAACAACTCTTATATCAATCTCTCAAGAATTTCATCAGGATCTCAAATCTCCTACTCAAATTAACCAACTCTCCATGGATTTTAAAACACGAAGCAATGTTCAGAAATAGCATCTAGATCAAACATCACCAATTGCACAATTAAGATCATAGAAATCATCCTTATGCTACACTGATCATCCTGATCTATCCAAATCATGGTATAGCCTTAAGATCAGATCTACTCGAATCAAAACAGAAATGGCACCTCATGATCAAACATCACCAATTGCTTCCAAATTGATCCTAAAACGATTTACATCTTTCCTAGATCCTAACCACAAGTTCAAATCTAACTACATCATGCTAATTCATGTGGAAATTTGAAAGTTACTATCCTGTTGTAGATCTAGTAACAGAGGTAGCTAGAGCTTGATTCAACCTTCAAAACTCTCCAGAATCATTCAAGGATGCAAGAGGATGATGCTTCAACCTTCAATTTGCTCTGAATTAGCCTGGAACTCAAAACACGATTTCACTTGCTCCTTGGAATTTTTCAACTGCAACTTCAGTGTTCTTCACGAAATGAATGCCAAAACCACTTTGAATTCACTGCAATCAATATATAGAATGTTTTTATGGGCTTTTGAAGTGTGTTTGAAGCCCAATCCAGCCAATTGCAATTTCTGATTTTTCCTTGAAATCCAATGTAACAGTCACGATTTCAGGCTGTGTCACTTGCTCTAGAAGGTTCTATCAGCTTGCAAATTGATTTTAGAATGAAATTGGATTGATAGCACAACCTGAATTGCATTGTAAAATGAATTGGCTATGTAACTTGCATTTGAAGCAACTACATGACAACTCATGAAACTTGGCCTAAACTCAAAATTCTGGTAATGCCAAAGTGTCTAAAATTCAATTTCCATTCCAAAAATGTAGTTACTTGACATGTTTTGATCCTATAACTCAAAATTGGCATTTCCCCTCCTTAATTCATTTGAAAATTTCCCTTTTTGAAACCATTTCAAACCAAGTCTTGCTATGAGCTCAATAAATCCATCATGACCTCTTCGATAGCCTAAAAACCCCATTTTGAGAAACTTTCATGTTGAACAAAAATGCATTTGACAAGTGCAAGTTGGAGATTTTGGCCTATGATTGAAAATGACCTATAATCTCACTTTCCCAAATTCCCTTGACTTGTAAACCTCATAACATGAGTTCTACAAATCATATGGAAGACTTCTAGTACAATTTAGAAATCTAAGATCATGAGGAACAACTTTCATGTTGGCAAAAAGTTCAAGTGAAACATATTTCTAGGTCAAAAATAGCTTTGAAGTCAGATGATTTTCACAGACAAATTTTAGTTGCATCTGAGGACTTGTAACTTGTCTGGGTCATAACTTGAGTTCTATAAATCCCCTTGAGGACTTCAAGTACTCAAATTAAAGGTATTTGGATGCTCTACAAGTTTAATGTTGGCCAAAGATCCATTTGAAACTTGTATCTTGACTTATGTGGTCATGAATTTAGGCACTAAATAGAGGATTTTACACTGAAACCCTAATTTTGCAACTTCCCACACTCTTGACTCTTCTTGATTTGATCTTGGCACAACACCACAAATGTCTCATCATATCATTTAATGAACTCCATGACTTAAAAGTAGGCTTTGATACTCTTCATTTGCCCAATTGACTTAGGATTAACCCAGATGAAACCCTAATTGCTTGCACCTCAACTGTGGCTCTTGCATTTGATACAATGACTTGATTGAGCTCTCCCATGGACTTCTAGGCATTATATGAGCTTCATACCCATCTTATTTTCACATTCAACACTTCAAAACCCTCTGAGGGACTTCAGTTGATCCTCAAGTTAGGAGAAGATTTACACTCAAACATCTAAACCCTTAGGCACTCAAACCACTTTCTGATGACTTTGACAACTTCTCAATCTTGAATGAGACCTCTTGCTAGGCTTCTCTTGAGAAGAATAACACTTGATCCCCTGCTATATGAATGATAACATGATATGTAAATGATATAACTATGCAGATGATAATGCAATGAAACATAAACCAGGTAAGAAAAGGTTGGGCAAATTTTGGGGTGCAACAGCTGCCCCTATTCAAACGGCTTGGACCCGACTGGGTGAAGAGCGAACGGCCTTCAAACAATCAAGGTAAAAGATGGTTGAATACCAAGAAACCCGGGAATTTGCCAACCACAAAAATACACAACAAAAACTGCTTGGAGAACAACATCCGTTGTGCTGAACCCAGTTGTTACGGCAACAACTGATTAATCATCTAACAAAACTTGGGATTTCAACATTAAACCCCTGTGTGACGCTACAGGCATCGAATTAACTTTGCAAGAAACAACTCCGTCCACAACTGGACTAAACTTCGTCAATACGAGGAAAGACTCCATCACCATGGGTACAATTCCGTCCATAACTGGAATAACGATCTCTGTCAGTCACAGGTAACAATTCCACTGGGGACAATTCCGTCGATCACAGATAATAACTCCATCCACACGGGTAATAATCACCGTCAACATAGGTACGATCTCTGTCAGCCACAGGTAACGATCTCTGTCAACATAGGCGCAATCACTGTCAATCACAGGTACAATTCCGTCAACACGGATAATAATCACTGGTGATTTCACTGGGACAACTCCGTCAATCACGGGTAACAACTCCGTTAACACGGATAACAATCACTGTCAACACAGGTATGATCTCTGTCCATTACAAGTAACTATCTCTGTCAACACAGGCGCAATCGTTGTCAATCACAGGTACAATTCCGTCAACACGGATAACAATCATCGTCAACACGGGTACGATCCGTCAACACGGATAACAATCACCGTCATCACGAGTACGATCCGTCAACACGGATAACAATCATCGTCAGCACGAGTACAATCCGTCAACACGGATAACAATCACCATCAGCACGGGTATGATCCGTCAACACGGATAACAATCTCTGTCAACACAGGGAAACATTTGAAGAATACTTCGCTGGAGAATACAAGAAACTTAACCAAACAACTCTGTGGGGAAATCACTAGTGACACCTCCGAAGGTTTAAGGCATGAAATCTTTCAATGCTGACGTAACAGCAACCTGAGAATAACCTCACCGGGGACAAAGAGAAACATAACCAAGCAACTCTGTTAGGGGACGGACATTATCGTCACTTATCTCATACTGAGAATTTGAATATCTAGAGATCATTCTGAACAAGAATCCCACTCCTCTGCAAGGGATAACACCTGAAAATAAAGAGGTAACCAACCTGGCTTATGTTTCAAAATGCTTATGCTCGACAATGGCGTAATGCTCCATACGGCATGGAAATGCTACGCGTTTGGGGGTAGATGGAAATATGATGATATATGCAAAATGCAAGAGGCGCCTCAGCTAAATAAATACTGAAGGCAAAACCAAATCCGCTGGGGATGAACGGGTACCACAGACAAATTCCAGCAAAATAAATGCTGGACATGTGAAACCAACTCTGCTGGGGATAACCATCCTGTCGGGGAATGGCTCACAAGCTTGCAATTACGAACTCTGCTGATGATGTTCATCCTGTTGGAGGAAAAACAACCTGCTGGGGAGGAGGAAAAACAATCCTGCGCGGGGATGATCCTTCTGAACCAAAGACGACTTGGTTATATACTGCGAGAGTTACCCATGTTGGGAAAGGAGTGTGCACATACTCACTGCTGGGAATGCACTTTCTGTTGGGGAAAATAAAATCCATTGAGAATACTCTCTTGGCAACTTCCCTGGGGAATACTCTTCTGAGGAGGACCACCCATATCCAAATAGGGATAAGTGCCATCTCAAATCATCTGAGGTAAGATATGACTCCCATCTGCTGAAGAGTGATACCATCACTATGTCACAGGACTCTGGCTAGGGAACATAACTTCCCTTGACTGTTTGCTCCAAAGGTAAGAACCCTGCAAAACATAAACGAGAAAAAACAAATCTATACAACAAGATCTATTCCGGTTAGTATCTGTGACGTTCGTTCAGTCAATTCGAAGTTTTAGCAATTATTGGCAAGGGCCAGCAAGTTTATGTACATGCAAGTTTATCAAAAACATCGGCGTTTTTCACAAACAAAACAGTAAAGAACAAGCATCAAGTACTGAATAACATGCTTTATTGATAACGGGCCTGTAAATAGGCAAAATTTTGTACACGGGATTCAACTCCTGAAAAGAGGAAGTTACGCACCAGCAAAATACAAATATTACAGAAGTACAAAGAAAATTTGTATACATGTCGGCCACGTGGTACAGACGAACACCATGAGCTGATCCTCTTATGACTCGCCTGACTCTGACGCTTTCCTGATACTCGATCTTCGGAAGAGATTGTTTCAGATATACGACTCTCAGGTACTCCCAAACCACTAAGCAATGTAGTATCAAACTCGGACCGCAGTCATTTGCTTTTTCGAATCCCTAACTTTTGCGTGAACCGCCCTTTGCGGGTTTTCAATTCACCGGGATACCCTTTTCTGCCGAAGTTGCCCTTTTCAGGTTTTCAACTTCGCGGGTGTACATTTTTTCAATTTTATCCCTAACTTTTACCCGAACCTTTTATTCCTTTTTTATGGTTCGCCGGGATGCCCCATTTTTTCCTGGACTCTCTTTTTCCTGTCCAGCTGGTCTATTTAAGCAAAGTATTTTTTGACTGCGACCGAGTTCACAGGGGATGTGAAATCCTCACCATCCATGGTGGACAACAGTAAGGCTCCTCCAGAGAAAACCTTTCTAACGACATATGGACCTTCATAGTTGGGAGTCCATTTGCCCCTGTGATCTGATTGTGGTGGGAAAATCTTTTTCAGCACAAGATCGCCCGTCTGAAAGCTTCGAGGACACACCTTCTTATCATAAGCTTTCTTCATCCGGCTCTGATACAACCGACCATATGCTAGAGAAGCCAGCCTCTTCTCATCCATTAAACTGTGCTGATTTAATCTATCTTTCACCCATTTAGCCTCATCTAATTGGATATCACGCAAAACCCTCAGAGAAGGAATCTCAACCTCCAATGGTAGGACAACTTCCATACCATATACCAGTGAAAAAGGAGTTGCCCCGATTGATGTGCGTACCGTCGTACGATAACCGTGCAAAGCAAAAGGCAACATCTCATGCCAGTCCTTGTAGGTCACAACCATCTTCTGAACGATCTTCTTTATGTTTTTATTGGCCGCTTCAACAGCGCCATTCATCTTGGGCCGATAAGGAGAAGAGTTGTGATGTTCAATTTTGAAATTCTGGCACAATTCCTTCATCATCTTGTTATTCATATTCGAATCGTTGTCAGTGATAATCCGCTCCGGGATTCCATATCTGCAGATAATATCTTTCTTGATAAATCTGGCTACCACCTGCTTGGTAACATTAGCATATGACGCCGCTTCAACCCATTTGGTGAAGTAATCAATAGCTACCAAGATAAAACGATGTCCATTGGATGCCGTTGGCTCAATCTTTCCAATCACATCAATCCCCCACATGGAAAAAGGCCAAGGTGATGACTTAACGTTCAGAGGGCTCGGAGGCACATGAATCTTGTCCGCATAAATCTGGCATTTATGACACTTCTTTGCAAATTTGAAACAATCTGTTTCCATTGGTATCCAATAATACCCTGCTCTTAATAGCTTTCTCATCATTGCATGTCTGTCGGCATGCGTGCCAAATGTGCCTTTGTGGATTTCTTCCATGAGCAACTTAGCCTCTTTCTCATTCACACATCGAAACAATACCAAGTCGTGGTTTCTCTTGTACAAAACCCCATCTGGATTCAAATAGAAATTGCCAGCCATTCTCCTAAGAGTCTTCTGATCACGACTGGATGGCCCAGTCGGATACTCTTGGTTTTTCAGGAAATTCTGGATATCATGATACCACGGTTTTCCATCGGAAGCTTCCTCAGTGGCGAATATGAAGGCGGGC
The DNA here is from genome assembly GCA_963859935.3 of Lathyrus sativus. NCBI lineage: Eukaryota > Viridiplantae > Streptophyta > Magnoliopsida > Fabales > Fabaceae > Lathyrus > Lathyrus sativus. Next base: position 286,648,421 of record OZ012741.1, on the reverse strand, counting down.
CTATCAAGGTGAGAGATAACTATCCTGGGAGCCTCATTCCAGAAGTTAACTTTATACATTAAAGACAACTTCGCGAGAGCGCCTGCCATATGATTTTCTGCTCATGGTACATGGTGCAATTCCACCTTGTCAAAGAAAGGTAACAACCTCCTTGCATAATTCGTATAGGGTATCAGATTGGGCTAACGAGTCTCCCACTCTCCCTTGATCTGGTTCACAACTAGAGCAGAGTCTCCGTACACATCAAGATTTTTAATTCTCAGGTCAATTGCTTCTTCGAGCCCCATAATGTACGCTTCATATTCGACCTCATTGTTAGTAACTGGAAAAGTCTATCTGTCAGTGAATGGGATGTGCGACCCATGGGGAGTAGTAATGATTGCCCATATTCCCCTTCCATATGAATTGACGGCACCGTCAAATATCAATTGCCATTTGGAACCCAACTCTGGACCTTCATCCTGCAACGGCTCCTCACAGTCCTTCATTTTTAAGTACATGATATCCTCATCAGGAAAGTCAAAAATCATCAACTGGTAATCATCAATTGGCTGCTCAGCTAGGTATTTTGACAGAACACTACCTTTAATAGCCTTTTGAGAAACGTACTGGATATTGTATTCTATCAATACCATCTGCCATCGGGCAATCCTTCCGGAAAGTGCTTGCTTTTCAAATACGTAATTGATCGGATCCATCTTTGAAATTAGCATGGTCGTATGGTTTATCATGTACTGCCTTAAACATTTGACAGCCCAGGCTAGCGCGCAACACGTTTTTCGAGCATTGAGTAACGGGACTCACAGTCTGTGAACTTTTTACTCAAGTAGTAAATCACATGCTCTTTACGTCCAGTCTCGTCATGTTGACCGAGAACACAACCCATACTTTTCTCAAGAACTGTCAAATACATAATCAATGGTCTCCCGACTACTTGGGGTATCAAAATTGGAGGTTCCTGCAAATAATCTTTTATTTTTTCAAACGCCCTTTGACAATCTTCATTCCAGGTCACAACCTGATCTTTTTTCAACAACTTGAAAAATGGCTCGCACGTGGCCGTTAGATGAGATATGAACTGAGCAATGTAGTTCAACCTCCCTAAGAAGCCACGAACCTCTTTTTCTGTTTTCGGCGTTGGCATTTCGTGTATTGCTTTTTATCTTATCAGGATCAACCTCAATTCCTTTTTCGCTAACAATAAACCCCAATAGCTTACCGGATCTCACCCCAAAGGTGCACTTGTTAGGATTCAGCCTCATCCTGAATTTCCTAAGCCTCTTGAACAATTTCAGAAGATTGACCAGATGCACTTCCTCCGTCTGGGATTTAGCAATCATATCATCAACATAGACTTCGATCTCTTTATGCATCATGTCATGAAAGAGTGTTGTCATAGCTCGTTGATATGTTGCCCCAGCGTTCTTCAAACCAAAGGGCATCACTTTGTAGCAGAACGTCCCCCACGGGGTGATAAAAGTTGTTTTCTCCATATCATCCGGCGCCATCTTTATCTGATTATAGCCCGAAAAGCCGTCCATGAAGGAAAACACGGAGAATTGAGCGGTGTTGTTGACCAGCACATCAATATGAGGAAGCGGAAAGTCGTCTTTTAGGCCCGCCCTATTCAAATCTCGATAGTCCATGCACATTCGCACCTTACCATCTTTCTTTGGTACAGGTACTATATTAGTGACCCATGAGGGATAAGTTGTGACAGCTAAGAAACCGGCGTCCCACTGTTTCTGAACTTCCTCTTTAATTTTCACAGCTATATATGGTCGAGTTCTTCTGAGTTTTTGCTTAACCGGCGGACATTCCTCGCGCAACGGCAAACGGTGAACCACCATATCAGTATCCAGCCCAGGTATGTCTTCGTAAGACGAAGCAAAGATATCACTGTACTCCCGTAGCATCTCAATAATCCTTTGCGTGATATCACTTTGCAGTGCAGCCCCTATCCGGATATTCCTGACAACCTCTTCGGACCCCACGTTGATGATTTCAATTTCCTCCTGATGAGGCATAATGATTCTCTCTTCTTGTTTCAAAAGTCGAGTCAGCTCTTCTGATAAGTCACTATCCTCAACAATCTCTTCTTCTGCTTGAAATATCGGGTGTTCAAAGTCGAAGCGAGTCATAGGAAGTTCGTGATCGATGTCGTCTGAAATATGAATCCTGCAATGAGAATGGTTAAATGTTTCAAATAATGCAAACAAAGCACATAAACACGTCGCCATTTTATTGTTAAAGAAAAAACAGGAAAAACAAGGATCACAAAATTTGTATGGGAAAAACGCTTTTATTAATGATTAAACAAAGTACACACATAAGCAGGTAGCCCTAAAAACAAAATCACTATGCCCCGGGCAGGACACAGGATTGTACAATAATTGAGAAAACAAATCATTATTGTTTTGTAGTCACTAGGACAAGTTCCTGGATAGACCAGTTGCACAGATTCTGTCCTGGCACACTGGGCTTGATCCACGAGTCCATATCGCAGTCACTATCTCTGTTTTCAGCATCGGAAATAACATCGATCGTTTCATAACAGACCCCACCTGGAGTGATCACCACTAGTCTTTGAACTTTGGCACGCCTGATGCGGAAGGTGACGATGTCGGGCGATACCCTAACCCAAACTTGTCCATCTTGACAGGAATTTCCAAGACTTGGCCCCATCCTTTGGTTGCTCCAGCCTGAATCACTGCCTGAGCGTCTTTGTACAAAGACATGGCCACTTCTAGCCCTTTGACGGGAACATGAGGCTTGTCCTTGATCAGCAACCCCTCGAAGGCTTGGCATGGTGTCTCGTGGATCTCCCCATCCACTTCGACGTACTTGAATGATGAAAGATGATTAACCAGAATGTCCTCCTCTCCGCAAATAGTAACAACACTGTCCCTGACCATGTATTTAAGTTTCTGATGCAGCGTGGACGTCACAGCCCCTGCAGAATGTATCCATGGCCGCCCAAGTAAACAGTTGTAAGCGGGATGTATGTCCATGATGTAGAACACTGTGTCAAACACTTCCGGCCCAACCTGGAGTGGTAACGTTATGGACCCAAACACCGACCTTCTAGTCCCATCAAAATCCCTCACGACCAAATCACTTGGCGTGCATATGATTCCCCGGACATCTAGCTTCATCATAGCCTTCTTCGACAACACATTCAAAGATGACCCGGTGTCTACAAGAACATGCGACATAACAGTGCCCCGACATTCTACTGAAATGTGAAAAGCCATGTTATGGTCCCAACCTCTAGGCGTCAAATCAAAATCAGTAAATCCCAGGTTGTGTCCGGCATTCACATGCGCGAGTACCCCCTCAAGCTAATTAAGAGTTACTTCCTGAGGTACAAAAGATGTGTCCAAGATTTTCAACAAGGCATTCCGATGGCCCTCGGAACAAAGCAACAATGATAGTATTGAAATTTTGGAAGGCGTCTGCTGCAAGTGTTCCACAATCTTATAGTCACTTTTGCGAATCAACCTCATAAACTCTTCTACATCCTTGACTGATATTTCCTTCTCTTTTGACTGGGAAGGTCCTCCTTCATTCACTTTGGCTTTGCCTCTAGCAATCCTCTCAGTCTCGATTTCAGGTGAAGTAAAAATTCTAGCACTTCGGGTCATACCTCCCACTTCAACAAGATTGCCCACTGCCCCTGTTGGCTGGCTATCCACATTAATCTTTTCCCTGTTGCAAAAAGCTTCCAACCTATAATTCCAGGGAATGGCTTTCGTACTCTCATAAGGAACAGGTCCTGCTTTCGTTATCGTGATAGTTGGCCGCTTGGCGGGCGCTGATATCGTAATAGTCTTTCGTGGAATTGTAGTTGTTGCGACCTCACCCTTCTTTTCACATGTTAGCTCATCAGGTTTCTCAACAGCAGTGCGGTCAAACTGCAAAGTTCCCTCATCAATCATGGCCTGAATACCTCTCTTCAAATCAATATAACCCTCTGGTCGGGTCCAACAATCCAAACAATACTCATCACATCCGGGGAAGACCCCTCCTTTCAACAATCTGCTTTTAACATAGCTCAAAGGTGTCTTCAGATCATTTACGTCCATAACCAAATCCAAATCCTCCTCTGTCAGAACAGCATTCGCTCCACGATTCGGCATTGGTTTCTGTACAATGTTGGGACCATCTTGACTGAAGTTAATGACTTTACTATCAATCAAATCTTGGACTTTGTGTTTAAAAGCATGACAGCTCTCGATATCATGTCCGGGTGCCCCAGAATGAAAGTCACACTGCTTACTAGTATCACACCCGTAAGGAAGCACTCCTGTGGGTGGGTCCAACGTTCTCTTCTCAACCAGATTCAAACTTAACAACGTCTAAAGCAGTTCTGCATACATTGACGGAGGTGTATCAAATACCCTCTTCGGCTTCCCATTCTGGATCCTTCTTTGAGCAGGATTATACCTTTGTTATTGTTGCTGCTACTGTTGTGGTTGTTGTCGTTGTTGAGGTATATGGATTGTCACACTAGCAACCTGTTGTTGAATATACTGATTCCGACCTCTACCTCATCCTCGACCACCATACACCGTGCTGGCGTCTCCTTGCCTTTTACCACCAAAGACCTTTTTTGCACCTTCAGCTGAGGTCGATTCACCAGCTTGAATCTTACCAATTTTGATGCAATTTTCAATCCGTTCTCCCATGAGTATCATGTCAGAGAAACTACCCATCGAGCAATTGAGCAATTTATCATAATACATCCCAGAGAATGTTCCAACAAAAATATCAATCAATTCCCTTTCAACCATAGGGGGGTGGACTCTTGCCGCCAAATCGCACCAACGCTGAGCATACTCCTTGAAACTCTCCCCATTCTTCTGTGAAAGACTTTGAAGCTGGACCCTATTTGGCGCAAGGTCACTGTTATATTGGTAATGTTTGACGAAAGCATCAGCCAATTCTTTCCAACTTCCGACCTGTGCAGGCTCTAGTCCCATGTACCATTCCAGCGATGGTCCTAACAAACTATCTTGAAAAAAATGCATAAGCATCTTCTCATCATCAGAGTACGCCAACATCCTCCGGTAATATGAACGCACATGAACCCGTGGGCATGTATCCCCTTTATATTTATCGAAAGTGGGAGCCTTGAACTTCAATGGCACCCTCAGCCCAGGAACCAGCCCCATGGTAGCCATGTCCAAACCTGCAGAATTTTGATTAGCTATACCTCTCATCTGTTCCTCCAGCATTTTAATCCTCCGATCACTATCAGTGGGACCCTCAAAGCCCATGCCTTGCCCAAAAAAGGCATCTTCCTGACGATCTCTGTTCCAGTACGGCCCCTCATTGCCATATCCATCATAAGCAGCATTACGACCATGACCATGACCACTTTGGAAGAACCTGGGGTCATACCTCAGATTGCCAAGTTCTTGATTAGCAGCCACTGTCCCAAAACCAGTATTGAAAGGACCCATCCCAACACCATTGGTATTCATATTACCAATCCCAGCATTGTCGTAGCCATTATTACCATAACCTTGATTGTTATCACCAAACCCTCCATTGCCGAGGCCCTGATTATTGAAACCATCATTGCCATCCCGATTGCCAAAGCCAAGACCCTGATTGTTGTCACCAAAACCGGTATTGATACCAACATTCCTGTTGGTCTCCACATTCCTATTAACATTATCAGCACTTCTGTTACCAGCATTGCCGTTGCCGTTGCCAATACCAGTCTCACCAGCATTTGGTATCACTTCCTCCCTACGAAGAGTCTCAACACGAGCAGAGTTGTATTCAATATTAACAGCCGCTCGCGCCAGCAGCGGATGCACCAGAGTTTGAAGATGTTCCTGGCCTTTAGCCACAACCTCCATAGTCTGCATGAATTGGGCCAACCTATCCCGGATCTCCTGCAACTCAGACTGTACCTGATCCATGATCTTCTTACTGTTGCTTCTTGTAGCGTACCGGTGAATTCTCTATTCGTCAATCTTGAAACAACCTGTAAGACGTAGGAGATAAGATTCGAGCTCAAAAAAGGAGTACCTGCCATGCAATATGAATATGCAAATGCACACGTGTAAATATGCAACAGGTTAATTCCCCCCCCCCCCCCCCCCCCGATTCTAGTTCCGGAGAAGAAGCCATAAAGACAATGGAGTCCCAAGTAAACAAGCGCCGAATCAGAAACCTCATACATAAACAAATGCCAAGAGGCAGAGTACAAAGATACAACTGAATACAACTGAAAAGGACCTCGGCCAACAAGCCTGCCGATGGTCAAAATACAAGTACGAATATCAAGAGCAAAGCAAAGATAAATCAGGCCAAATGGTGTGCTCTGACATCTTCCAATATCCTCAACGTCTCCGGATGACCTAGTATGGAGATTAGTTCCTGTATCAGTAATGCATGCCGCTCAACAGTGGATCTCAGCTTTTTGGCGTCCTCTTCACAGGCTCCCCTACCAAAACACTCATCAATCCTGCATCTTTTGAAGTCAGCCTTCAATTCACAACCCCTAGTTTCTTTGGCCATGCTGCTCACTCTAGACTCGGCGTCACGTCTAAGAGATACTTCTTCAGCAATCTTCGCATCCTTAGCACTGAGCTGCTCCTCTAACTGGGAAATCTGAAGCTTCAATTCATCTTCATGCTCCTTCCGGCTAGTAAGCGTGGCATTCCACAAATATTCCCATTTGGAAAGTCGAGAATAAGCCTTGTTCAGAAGCTCTTTCTTAGTAGCAAGTACACTACTAACCCCATTCAGGGCTACTCCTACTTTCTCCCTCTTGCTGGTTTCTTCAGTCAAATCTGAACCCAACCTATTAATCATCTCAGTCTACTTCTTCAAAGTGAAGGTTGTCTCATTCTTCTCATGCCTAAGCTGGAAAATCTCTTTCTCTAGCTCTTCATTTGCTCTCTACAACTCTTCCTTATCAGCCAGCAGCTTGTTATACTTCTCAATCTCTACTGAAGTAGGTTCCTCAATCACCGGAAGATACAAAGGCTCTGCAGCAGGATATGGCATCAAAGAAGTCCTAACTCTCTCATGGATCCAGAGTCGATAAGGATTATAAGCTCGACTGTCACTCTTGCCAAGCAACATCTTTCCTCTTCTGTGAATATTACCCCAAGCACGTCTCAATCTGACCAAATTGTCTCCGTCTAATAAACCATGAGATACATAGATTCCTGTATCTCGTCTTCAACCGGAGAGTCCCTCAAAGTATAGCCAAACTGTCTCACAAGCAGAGAAGGGTTATAGTTAATACAACCTTTCCGTCCAATCAAAGGAACGTTCGGAAAGCCACTGCAACTATATATAATATTCGTTCCGAGCAGGTTCCGATCAAACCAAACAATGTTCTCAGCACACAATCCCATCAATCTGGAAGGCCAATCTAAAGTACCAGCAGTATCAACGAAAGGTCCCGTCTTAGGAAGATGTCCCTGAAACCACCTGGATAGAAGAGGTACACAGCAAGAAACATTCTTTCCCCGACGCTTCTCATTCTTATAGTGAATAGAATGATAAACGTCACCCAAGAGAGTAGGCACCAGATTCTTCGAGGCAAGAATAAAGAAAGCATCTGAGTCAACAAAATCAGGCAAGTTAGGGAACAATACAATCCCATAAATGCAAACAGCCAGAATAGCATTGAAGACAATCCAACATCCATCCTTCGCACACTGCGTAGCCTTCTCAACCAAGAAAGAAAGATGAAAACCATAAGCTCCATTCAGCTTGACCAAACCTCCGGGAAACTCAGAAGCATCTAAACTGACAATCTCAGCAAGCTTAGCCAACTCAGGCTCAGTATCCTCATGAACAAAAGGCATCTCATCTAACACGGGAACTCCCAGCATATCAGAATACTCCTCCAAATGGGGAGCCAGAATAGAATCAGGGAACAAGAAGCATCTCAACTGAGGCTCGTAAAACTGCATCAAAGTATACAATCCAGTCATCTCAAACACAGAAGGTCTGCACACCAAACTGCGCAGTTTCCCATAAGACTCTCTAAACTCAGCCCTCACTCTCTGATCTGCTAGAGCAGCCAATCTCAATAAGGAACTAATATCTGGAGAAGGCAACCTGTAAGCAACTGTTCTCTTCATGGACTCCATGTCTGGCGAGAAAAACACTAGAATCTGAGGGGAAAAAACACACCTGCAACATAAATACACGTTAATGAAATGTAAACATGAAAATGCAGATGCATATGCAAACAGGGGATCAAGTACAATAATGAAGAACTGTGCGGTGCTGCAACTTGAGAACCATCAGATCTTCTCCTCAAACCAAACCAACCACAAAAGAACCCTCATAAACAATTCTCACTGATAGAGACAAACCAGGTGTTTTGGAACCAGAGTTTTCCTGCAAAAAGACCCACCTACCTATTGCACCCCAAAATTTGCTCAACCTTTTCTTGCCTGATTTATGTTTCATTGCATTTCATTTGCATAGTTACATCATGTACATAGTTCAATCATTGGCATATCATAGCATAGCATGCCTCCAACAAGGGATCAAGGGTGTCTATCAAGATAAGAGCCTAGAAAGAGGTGTTATCCAAGTTTGAGAAATCATCCAAGCCATCAGGAAGTGATTGGAATTCTTGAGAAGTTTGAGTGCCTACATGTGGGTTTTGCTCTTATCCTGAGGAATATTGAGAATCATTAGTGGGATGAGACACATGGGATGTGAAACACATGGGATGTGAATGTGAGGTGTGTATGGATCTCATGAGATGTCTACAGGGCCTTATTGAAGCTGAGACAAGTCATTGATTCAAGTATGAGAGCCACAGTTGAGGTGTAGTCAACTAGGGTTTCATCTGGGTCAACCCTAATGCAATTGAGCAGTTGGAGATCATCAAAGCCTACCTTTAGGTCATGGGATGCATGAATTGGTATGTTGACACATGTGTGATGTTGTTCCAAGGTTAAGCAAGGAAAGATCAAGAATGTGGGAAGTTGCTAAATTAGGGTTTCAGTGTAAAATCCCCTGTTTAGTGCCCAACTTCAAAGCCACATAAGTCAAAATACAAGTTTCTAATGGATCTTTTGCGAACATGAAACTTGTAGAGCTTCTCAATACCTTTAATTTGAGTACTAGAAGTCTTCAAGAAGTTTGTAGAACTCAAGTTATGGTCTTTGCAAATTACAGGTCATCAGAGGACACTGAAATTTATCTGTGAAAGTCACTTGACTTCCAAGCAACTTTTGCCCTTCAAGGAGTTTCAAAATGGAATCTTGGCCAACATTAGAGTTGTAGATCTTGATCTTAGCTTTCCATAGAGTACTAGAAGTCCTCAAGAGGATTTGTAGAACTCAAGTTATGATCTTGGCAATCCATGGGTATTTTGGGTATTGCTCATTATAGGTCATTTGTGATCATGGGTCCAAATCTCCAACTTAGAGGCTTCAAATGGAAAATTGTTCAACTAGAAAGTTGCTCAAAATAGGGTTTTAACCTTGACCATGCATCAAGGAGGCTTTGAATTGGCTCATAGGAGAAGTTGGTTTGAAATGGCTTTTAAATGAAGAAATTAAAGTCATTTAAAAGGCCAAAAATGTGATTTCTTGATTTCATGGCCAAACCAAGCAATGTTATATACCAATTTGATCAGAAAACATGTTTTAAAAAGGATGGAAACATTATTTTTTGGATTTGAGGTCATTTGCACATGGTTCCTTTTGGTTACTTAAGATTGAAGTAATATAACCATCACACTCCAAAAGATCAAAAACAAGGAGAATACCATTTCAATTCATTTCTAAATATCACAAGGTGAGAATTTCAGGTGAAATTGAAAGCTGAAACAGAGAAATGCATGGTTTCCTCACATGAGATTTTGAAGGAAGATGAGAAATTGAAATTCTCATTCAGGTTGTTACAGAAGGTTCTAGAGAGTTCTAATCAACTCTATATATTGTATGCAACTGATCCAGGTCAATTTTTGGGCTTGCATTGGAGAGAATCGAGAGAGAGCATTTGAAAATTTCACCATTGCATCAAGATTCGGTTTTGAGGATTGAGGAGAATTCAGTGCAAATTGACCATTAGAGTAGCTTGGGAAGTGATTCTTGAGTGATTCTGCAAAAGATTAGAGGTTGATTCAAGCAAAATCTCCATCTGCTCATCATTTCAAACCAGGTTTGCAACTTCTTTCTTTTAGCTTAATTCATATGGAGATGCATGGAAATTTATGTGTGGTTAGGTTAGGGATGAGGCTAGGGTGGATTTCAGTCCAAGAATTAGACAATTGGAGACCAAATTAGGGTGATGCCATTTTCTGTTGAAGTTCATATCTCCTTGTTCTTGAAGTTTTAATGGTGGCTGAATGGTGAGAATTGATCAGGGAAGCTTTTAGTTCATGCTAGGATCTTTAATTTTAAGAATTGAGTTGATCAAGATTGGGTGTTTTTTCTGCAACTTCCATCGGGTTTTGAGTTTAGGTGAGAATCAATGGAAATGGAAGTCATATTAGTGACCAGGGTGAAATTTGTAGTGGATTAGGGTATCTAGTTGGCTTGATTGGTGAGTTTTTAGGATTGACACGCCGGAGAAGACGGTGGCGCCAAGCTCAGGCCACCGTCTGAGTTTTTCCCCCTCAGTTTCAAATGTTTTGGGGATGATGACTCCCAACCCTCAGATCACGCCTTGACTTTGACTGGAGACTCCATCCAATGTCCACGATCGTGTCTCACACGCTGAAGAGAGTTTGAACATCAAAATGCCCCGTTTCATTTAACTGAGTTGGATGGGCCTAAGACTTGCTTGCTTTCCACACCCTTGGTTTGGGCCCAATGAGAAAATACACTGCGAATCATTGCTATTTGCCACAAGTTTTTTTCATTTTCCTTTTCTTTTCTGAATTGGTTTAATTTGGTTTTGGGCCTAGTGACAGATGCGCTTTTCACACCCCCAGTCTAGGCCCAGGTTTGGTTTATAACATGGTTTTATTGCTATTTGTCACGCGCCCTTATTAATTTTCATTTGTTTTTTCTTTTAATTTCATTTTTAGGAATTAATTCACTATAAATAGAAAAATTAATCTTTTTAATCCAAGTTTTTTTTCCCTGACTCTTTAGAGAGTTTAGAATTTTAGGAAATTAAGAAATTCATAATTCATGCATTTTAGAATTTAATTGTATTTTTTTCATTTTTATTGCTTTTATTTTCAATATGGTTGATACATGATTTTGTTGATTTTATTATGGATGATTGGTGATGAATTTTGATTTGATTCCTTTTGGGATAGTTAACTTAGAGATGCATGTACTCATAATAATTTTCTCATATTTTTTTGAGAGAAGTTTAGGCTAGTTTGAGCATTGAACATTAGGTGGTTTAGAATTAGGGTTTTAAGATGATACCTTTAGGTTTAGGGCATAGTTTTAGGTCCAAATGAATGGTTAACCCCCTGTTTTTTGTATGAGAGATTCTTAAGAGGTTTAGGAACCCTTAGTAAATTTTGTAGGATTTTACAATCCCTTTTGGTATTTTAAGTAGAATTAGTTTTAAGACTAACTTCTAGGTGTTTCTGTTGAACTAATTTGGCTAGTTTAACTCAGTAGTTCCCCTTAGATTAGGGTGGTGTTGCTTTTGAGATTGGGTGATCATGAAGACTAATTTAAGGTGCTTTGGGGAGCTTAGAGGAGCTTGGAGTTGAAGATTTCTCATCTTGTGGGTGCTTGTCAGGAGCTTAGGGAAACTAGGGTTTTAGGAAGAGCATTAGACTAGTTTTGCTTCTTTCTTCAAACATGGAGTATCTTGTCCATCTCCATTCTATCCAATGACATAAATTCCTCCTTGGGAATCTCCATCTCTCCTTAGGAGGGATGAGTGTTATGCACAAGTGAGTAGAACTTTGAGGATACCTTTCATTTGCAATGTTAAGTTCTTAGTGATTTCCTTTGGTTGTCATTAAGCTTCTTAACATTATAACCTGATCTTGTTGAATGGTTCTCCCTTGGTGGTGATTATTGAAGATTGGTAAAGAGAAAGTTTGTTGCTTGTTGAAGCTTATTGAAGTTGAAGTTTGAGCTTGTTGAAGCTGGTTGCTTGTTGAAGCTAGGGTTTTGCCGATTGTTGAAGTTGAAGTCAGGAGCTTGTTGAAGCTGGTTACTGGCTGGGGTTTGAGCTTGTTTAAGCTGGTAGCTTGTTGAATTTTGGTGTCTATTGAAGACTGAAAGTTTATTGAAGCTTGAAGATAGGAGTTATTCATGAATATGAAGGTTGTTGCTGTCAACTTTTTGCTGGTTAATCATCTGTTGCTGTCAGAGCTGCTGTTTGCTGTAGGAGATTGGTGCTGCTGCTTGGGCTGCCTTTTTTGCTGTGGCTTTTGTCTTCTGTATTGTTTGTTTGTTTTTGTAGCTTGCCCCTAGGTTTAAGGTGGAGTTTGTCTCCTCTTGCCTATTGTTTTCTCTCTTGCTTCTCTTATATTGCTGCATTGCATGCATTTTACTGCACTTGCTTGCTTTCTTTTCTGTTTATCCCCTAGGATCTCTGATTTCCTCTGTGCAGGAGGGAATTATGACGGACATTAGGATTCTTATCCATGCATGACAACATTAGGTTAGTTTTATTCCCTTTCAACCCTAGGCTTTTTTAGAGCTTCTTTCTCTTCTTATCTCAAAACAATTCAAAAATACAGTAATAAGGTTGATCGACGTCGTACGTTACGAGCCTTAAGCTATTTGAGAAAAGGTTGCTGGAGGGTCACTCTTCAGTAATCTGACTGCTTAGTATGGTACCCTTAGGGTGACACGCGACGTAGTCACTCTCAAATCATAGTCTCTAGTGCGTCAGAGATTGCAAACAAACTAAAAAACACTTCTTTCGTAAAAGATTCAAAACAAACATCAAAGCGTCATTTTTGTCCGCTTGGACTCTTAATCAAGAAAAACCCTTTCATAGGGTAATAAAAAACCAGTCAGACAAGCTTGTGTCTTTCGTATCCCGAACTACGTTTGCTCTGATCTTTCATGCTGTATGAAAGTACGTAGGCATAGGATGCCGTATCCTAGCGAGCAACCTTCCCCTCCTTACCCGTAGTTAGGCGAACTACGTTGACTCTGATTTCTCGTTCCAGACGAGAATACGTAGGCATAAAGTGCGATACTTTGCCGAGTCATTTTCTTTTCTTTTTAACCCAGACCTTTAGAGTAGATATATAAACACACCCTTAGATAGAAAACAAGTGTGGATCTCGTCGAGTACAACGGACGTGAGGGGTGCTAATACCTTCCCCTTGCGTAACCGACTCCCGAATCCAGGATTTGGTTGCGATGACCATTCCTTTCCCGTTTTATGTTAGGTTTACTCTGAGTGTTTCCTTTCCCTCCGTTGGGATAAATAATGCACGGTGGCGACTCTTCTATCATAGCCGGCGCCGATTTTCGCAGTAGCGACACTACCCCTCAGAGGTATGTACTTAAATCGCAGACGAGGTACGACATCCTATGCGGTCATCAGCATCACAGACTTTTAAGAGCGATGATACGATACCCAGAAGGTGTGGCATCATCAACCCTTGAAGAGGCCTCACTTAGCCGAATCCCAAATGATAGGTTCCCAGAGTCGACAATCCTCAAATCCAACAACCTGTCGAGCCCAAAGGGCCAGGCAAGATGCCATCAAAGAGAATCTCGTCTGAGTGTAAATTTCGTAGCTAGCAGGTGCGAGCAAAGCAAGCAGGCTAACCACTACTCTCTACTTCTAAGTCTATGTGCACTCAAGCCCAGGTCCGGCTTATCTCTTAAACTAACCCTCTACCCACAGCATAACAATAATAATATACAGTACTGAAAATAAAGACAGAAAGATAAATACCTACAAAACCCCAGATGGGAAAACAAGTGCTAGGATTGACTCGCATAGGGAACCAGATGTCCCCAGCTGTCGCTACTGCGAAAATTGGCGTTGGCCATGACAGAAGAGTCGCCACCGTGCGTTATTTATCCCACAAGAGGGAAAGGAAATGCTCAGAGAAAACCTAACACAAAGAGGGAAAGGAATGGTCATCGCAACCAAATCCTGGATTCGGGAGTCGGTTACGCAAGGGGAAGGTATTAGCACCCCTCACGTCCATCGTACTTGACGGGATCCACGTTTGTTTTCTATCTAAGGGTGTGTTTATCTATCTACTCTAAAGGTCCGGTCTAAAAAGAAAAGAAAATGACTCGGCAAAGTATCGCACTTTATGCCTACGTATTACCGTCTGGAACGAGAAATCAGAGTCAACGTAGTTCGCCTAACTACGGGTTAAAGGGGGGAAGGTTGCTCGCCGAGATATCGCATCTCGTGCCTACGTACTTTCATACGACATGAAAGATCAGAGCAAACGTAGTTCGGGCTACGGAAGACACAAGTTTGTCTAACAGTTTTTATCTCCTTATGAAAAGGGTTTTCCTGATTAAAGGTCAAAGAGGACAAAAACAGAGTTTGAATGTTTGTTTGAATCTCTTACGAAAGAACTGTTTTTTAGGATGTTTGCAATCTCAGTCGCACTAGAGACTATGACCCAGGAGTGAACGCTTTGTATGTCACCCAAAGGGTACCACACTAACATCCAGATTACTGGAGAGAGACCCTCCACCAACCTTTTCCCAGTTAGCTTAAGGCTCGTTTCGTATGACTTCGATTAACCTTATTACTGTGTTTTTGAATTGTTTTTGAGAAGAAAAGAGAAAGACAACCTAAAACTATGGTTGAAAGGGAATCTACCTATAGTTATCATGCATGGGTCAAAACCTAATGTCTGTCATAATTCTCTCTTACACAGAGGAAATCAGAGATCCTAGGGGGAAAACAACAAAAGAGAGCAAGCAAAGAACAATCAACAGTAAACAGTAAAATGCATGCTATGCAACAGTTCGAGTGAGGCAAGGGAGAAAACAACAGGCAAGAGGAGACATGCTCCACCTCAAACCTATAGGCAATCAACACAAGCAAATAGACTGAACAACAAAAGAAAAGAAGTAGAGAAAGCAGCAACAACAACAACAGTCTTCAGCAGACAGCAACTTCAGTACTCAACAGCAGCAGCTCTAAACAGCAAATCCTCTTGACAGCAAAATTGATAGCAAAAGTCTTCATCTTCAAGCTAGCTTCTATCTTCAAGCTCTAGCAAGCACACTCCAAGCAGAGGAATAATCACTAAGATCAAGGTTGCAATGTTGAAAACCTAATGAAAACCAAAGGAAATCATCAGGTACCAACATTGAAATGGAAAGGCATCCTCAAAGTTCTACTCAATTATGGGTATACCACACATCCCTCCAAAGGAGAGATGGAGTTTCCCTAGGATGACTTTACATCATTGGATAGAATAGAAGCACACAATGCATTCTATGTTTGATGAAAGAATCAAAACTAGTCCTAATGGTTCTTCCTAAAACCCTAATTTCCTAAGCTCCTAAAACCACTCCTAAAAGAAAAGGAAACTTCAACTCCAAGCTCCAATCTTTAAGCCACAGCAGCTACACCAAGTATAGAAGACCTCCCAAGAAGGAATCCAAGCAAATCCAGCTCCAAAGTCACCAACAAGACCAAGCAAACAAAGGCACACAAAATAGAACACCACAAGCACAAGAAACTTGCAAAATACAACTAAAATAGAAAACAAAGTTGTAAAAATCTAATAAAATTCCTAGGGGAACATACATGTTTGAAAAACCTAGGGTTAAAATATTAAATACTAATTCAACTTCTAAGTCACCTAAATTATTTCTAGAATGAAAGGTATCAAGGTAATCCACAAGTTTGGGAAGGCTCTAATCTCAACACCTAAAACAGAACCTAAAATTGTTCTAAAATTCCAACAAAAATTCTAAGGGAACATGAATATCTACCCTAACACATACTAAAAAATCAAAGACAAATTCATCACCAATTAGAAGAACAAAATTCAACAAAACAGATGGTCAATTATGCAAATACTAAAGAATTAAACAAAATAAGAAAAATCAAATTAAATTGAAAAATGCATGAAAATGCATTTTACTGATTTCAGAAAATCACGAATTCTCTCAAGATCATGGAGATATTTTTGAAATAATTTTTGGATCAAAATTGAATTTATTGTGATTTTTTGAATCAATAAAGCATTTAAAATAAACAAAAATGAATAAAAGAAATAAAAACTCAGAATAAAACACGAGCCACAAGATGAGGAGACTGGTCAAACAATCCAAGAGCCAGGAGCGTGCCAACACGTTAAATGAAACGCATGCGTTTTGGACTCAAAACTACACTTCTCAGATTAAGACACATCCGTTGGATATGGTGGTTGGTCTTTGGTCATAGGCAGATCTGATGGCTTAGGAGTCATCTTCCTCATTTCTCAGGCTGGCCAGGTGGAGATCAGGGACAGTGGCTGAAGAAGACTCCGGTCGTCTTCTCCGGCGAGCAAGTGGTTACAGGTGGTCAAAAATCAACAACTCTTATATCAATCTCTCCAGAATTTCATCAGGATCTCAAATCTCCTACTCAAATTAACCAACTCTCCATGGATTTTAAAACATGAAGCAATGTTCTGAAATAGCATCTAGATCAAACATCACCAATTGCACAATTAAGATCATAGAAATCATCTTTATGCTACACTGATCATCCTGATCTATCCAAATCATGTTATAGCCTTAAGATCAGATCTACTCGAATCAAAACAGAAATGTCACCTCATGATCAAACATCACCAATTGCTTCCAAATTGATCCTAAAACGATCTACATCTTGTCTAGATCCTAACCACAAGTTCAAATCTAACAACATCATGCTAATTTCATGTGGAAATTTGAAAGTTACTAACCTGTTGTAGATCTAGTAACAGAGGTAGCTAGAGCTTGATTCAACCTTCAAAACTCTCCAGAATCATTCAACGATGCAAGAGGATGATGCTTTAACCTTCAATGTTCTTCACGAAATGAATGCCAAAACCACTCTGAATTCACTGCAATGAATATATAGAATGTTTTTATGGGCTTTTGAAGTGTGTTTGAAGCCCAATCCAGCCAATTGCAATTTCTGATTTTTCCTTGAAATCCAATGTAACAGTCACGATTTCAGACTGTGTCACTTGCTCTAGAAGGTTCTATCAGCTTGCAAATTTATTTTAGAGCGAAATTGGATTGATAGCACAGTCTGAATTGCATTGTAAAATGAATTGGCTATGTAACTTGCATTTGAAGCAACTACATGACAACTCATGAAACTTGGCCTAAACTCAAAATTCTGGTAATGCCAAAGTGTCTAAAATTCAATTTCCATTCAAAAAATGTAGTTACTTGACATGTTTTGATCCGATAACTCAAAATTGGCATTTTCCCTCCTTAATTCATTTAAAAATTTCCTTTTTTGAAACCATTTCAAACCAATTCTTGCTATGAGCTCAATAAATCCATCATGACCTCTTGGATAGCCTAAAAACCCCATTTTGAGCAACTTTCATGTTGAAAAAAAATCCATTTGACAAGTGCAAGTTGGAGATTTTGGCCTATGATTGAAAATGACCTATAATCTCACTTTCCCAAAATACCCTTGACTTGTAAACCTCATAACTTGAGTTCTACAAATCATATGGAATACTTCTAGTACAATTTAGAAATATAAGATCATGAGGAACAACTTTTATGTTTACCAAAAGTTCAGGTGAAACCTCTTTCTAGGTCAAAAATAGCTTTGAAGTCAAATGATTTTCACAGACAAATTTCAGTGGCATCTGAGGACTTGTAACTTGTCTAGGTCATAACATGAGTTCTATAAATCCTCTTGAGGACTTCTAGTACTCAAATTAAAGGTATTGAGATGCTATACAAGTTTCATGTTGGCCAAAGATCCACTTGAAACTTGTATCTTGACTTATGTGGTCATGAAGTTAGGCACTAAATAGGGGATTTTACATTGAAACCCTAATTTAGCAACTTCCCACACTCTTGACTCTTCTTGATTTGATCTTGGCACAACACCAAAAATGTCTCATCACATCATTTCATGAACTCCATGACCTAAAAGTAGGCTTTTATACTCTTCAATTGCCTAGTTGACTTAGGATTAACCCAGATGAAACCCTAATTGCTTGCACCTCAACTGTGGCTCTTGCATTTGATACAATGACTTGATTGAGCTCTCGCATGGCCTTCTAGGAATTCTATGAGCTTCATACCCATCTTCTCCTCACATTCAACACTTCACAACCCTCTGAGAGTCTTCAGTTGATCCTCAAGTTAGGAGAAGATTCACACTCAAACATCTAAACCCTTAGGCACTCAAACCACTTTCTGATGACTTTGACAACTTCTCAATCTTGAATGAGACCTCTTGCTAGGATTCTCTTGAGAAGAATAACACTTGATCCCCTGCTATATGAATGATAACATGATATGCAAATGATATAACTATGCAGATGATAATGCAATGAAACATAAACCAGGTAAGAAAAGGTTGGGCAAATTTTGGGGTGCAACACACTCGTCTGTGTTTATTTCATTGATTCTCAATACTCATCCGTATTGATCCTCAACACTAGTCTATTTTTGTTTCAATTCATTTCTTTGATACTCGTTTGTATTGATCATAGACACTCGTTCGTGTTTATTCTTCTTAACACTCACTTGTGTTCGCTTCAGATTTCATTAATACTCATTCGTATTGATCTTAGACACTTGTCTGTGTTTATTATTTTTAACACTCGTCTGTGTTTGCTTCAGGTTTCACCAATACTCATTCGCATTAGTCTTGGGTACTCGTCGTGTTCTTCTTAACACTTATCTGTGTTTGGTTCAAGTTTTATCAATACTCGTTCGTGTTGATTTTGGACATTCGTATGTGTTCTTTTCAGCACTCGTTTGTGTTTGTGGCATTGTTTTTCAATACTCATCTGTATTGATTTAAACACTCATCCATGTTTATTTCTTTCAACACTTTTTCGTATTTATTCGTCTCAACGCTCGTCCGTGTTTGCTTTCATACTCGTCCGTATTTACCTTTAACACTCACCCGTGTTTTTTCAGCATCGTCAATACTCATTTGTATTAATCTCAATACTTGTCCGTATTGACCCTCAACACACGTCTATGTTTGCTTTCATACTCGTCCGTATTGATTTCTAACACTCGTATGTGTTTGTTGTATTGCATTTTAATACCCGTCCATATTGACCTTTGACAATCATCTGTGTCTATCCCCAGCGTAGTTGGCGCTCATTTGCATTCACCTCTCTTGTTTCAATACTTGTCTGTATTAACCTCGACACTCATTCTTATTCTTCCCAATTGAGTCGTCCCTCCCTTTTGCAAATTGCAAAATTTTATGGTTATTTTGGTATTCAATCTCCTTCTATCGTGAATGTCTGAAAGGCGTCACTCTTCATACCTTCAGAATTAAGCCG
The DNA here is from genome assembly GCA_963859935.3 of Lathyrus sativus. NCBI lineage: Eukaryota > Viridiplantae > Streptophyta > Magnoliopsida > Fabales > Fabaceae > Lathyrus > Lathyrus sativus. The sequence continues at coordinate 286,629,022 of OZ012741.1, read as the reverse complement.
ATTGAATAGGGGCAGCTGTAATACCCCAATATTTTCCCTTTCGTTTTTAACCGTAACTGGCTTATGTTTCGTTCATTTTGCATTATCATTGTGCATATCATGGCATTGGTTCTTGGGATACGGGATCAAGTTGTTTCTATGGCTCAAGGCTTTCTTTTATTGCCAGTTTAAGCATACAACATCAGAGGCTTCAGCATTTATTTTGCTTGGTGATCGGGTACCAGATTATATTGTTTAGTAGGTTATCTTAAGCGTAGGAGACAGTTCATAGTTTATTTCAGGCATTATACATGTGCAATATCAAATGACAAGTTTCAAAGGTAAAATAAATCTCAAAACAAGTGGTTACGGGTGATTCTCCAAGTTTCCCTCCTTGTGGCGCCAAATTTAAAATTTTGAATGTGGTAATTGATTACAACAATCTGGGTAATCGATTACCATAAGCGAAATTTTCCCAAACACTTCATTTTTCAGCACTGCAACATTTAGATTGCATTTTGGTCATGTGATTTTCCATGTGCATCAGTAGAAGGATCTATAGTTGGTTTAAAATTTGATTCATTTTCACAAATTAATTTCATTCCCTCCAAAAATTCAAACATTTCCATTCCTAATACCACTCCTAATTTCCATTCCAAACACTAACCCACACTCCAAACCACATTTAATTCCAAACCTAAACCATACTTAAATCATTTTGCTCCAAACCTCATAAATTTCACTCATTTTCAGATTTTTCTACAAATCCCATTCCAATTCTTTCAACTTTTCTCTCATTCGAAAAAACCTCAAAAAAGCTCCATAGCCATAAGCTTCACAAATTGTACATTGCAATTTGTGAATTCTTGAGTTAAACTTCCAATTTGGCATTCCCTTTCCTCTTGTCTTTTTTTTCTTTTGATCGATGAAAATCATCGATATCGTTTGAACTTATTTCAAGTTCTTGATAAAGATGAGATCATTACCTATTTTCTTTTCGATTGGTATTGCTTTCGAAGAGTGATATTTATATCCCTTCTCTAGCATGCATTAGCACTAACATTGTTATTGACCAGTCTCAGATAGTCGTGGTTTCTACAAAAACGCGATTACGATTGCTTAACATAGCGCTAAATTGTCCCGTAATCGGAAAGTGATCATTCGTGACCTAAACTTATGTTTGAAAGTGCAAGTATGGTTGATTATTTTTCTTAGGTCCATCACCTATGTAACTTGTTGTTATGAGGCTTTTATTTTATTTCATCAACTTTGGCTTAAGTGCATGAGTTAACCATCGTTGATCATTTGCTCTAACAACTAATCACTAACTCACTAACGATATCATTGTACTAATTTTGTTTATGTTTCCTTCTTTCTCCATATCTCTCTTTTATCTTTATGCTCCATTATTATCATCTCATATCATATTATTGTTTTTGCTTCCGTTATTTTTCCTTTGTCCGTTGGACATATTTTTATGTTTTCGCTCTTTTCTTTTGTCCACTTGAATCATATCTTGTTTAAAATACTAATAAAGGATTAAACCTCTAAAAAACTTGGTGCTCTTAACTTTGTGGTTATGCTCTTGGACTATTATTGGACCCTTGGACATAGAATTAGGACTATTTCCCTATGCTTGGAGTATTATGGATATTTTCCTTTATTTGGCTTGCTTATTGGCTTATGCTTCAATATGGATTGAATTCTTATTTGGATTGCTATAGAGTATGTTACAAGTTGGTTAGATCCTTCTTATCTCTAGCTTTTATTTTTCTTTCTAGGGTAGTCACTTCATCTTCTCCCCTTTTTAAATTTTCAAAATCTCCTCTCTTTTTCAAAAATGTTTTTGCTTTCAAACTTAAAACCTCTTTCATAATAAAATTTGACTTTTGTCAAGTGATTTTCAAACTTTTTTTTCTTTAATAAATGTTAATCATATTTTTGACAAATTTCAATAGGACTTTAAAAAAGAGCAACCTCATTCAAACTATGTTTTCATTTTAAAACTTTTCATAAAGTTTAGACATGAGTCATTACCATAGTCGAGATATAATTCTCTTATTTCCCATAGTATTAAGATGTTGACATTTTTCACTTAGTTGTTGAGTGATAGACTTGTTGATTTTAATCCAAGCAAAACCCTCCATCTTTAGATGATGCAAATGTTGTCTTATACTTGTGGGTGACTAGTCGTAGTTATCTCCTTAAAATGATGACTTGTCTTTACATTTAAACTCAATAAAAACCAACAAATTTTTGTTATTTGTACCTCGAATTACGAGTTTTTGATCCTATATTGCACTTTGTGGATACGTAGGCATGAGGCGATAAGTCTCTCCAAACACAAAAATCTTAAAAAATAATTCTCTTCTAATCTCCCCAATCTCTTTTCAAATAAACCATTTTCAAACCAAAAAAGGTAGATATTTCAAAGGGCTCCAATAGAGTACTATAGACATTTTTGGTGCTAACACCTTCCCATTGCGTAACCAACCCTCTTTCCCAAATCTCTATTTTTGTTCTTGTTTTAGAACTCTTAGGTTTTGTTCGCTCTTTTTCTTTTCTTTTTTTGGATAAAATAAAAGTGCGGTGGTGACTCTTGCATTTTTTACTTAAGCTTATCAATTGCTTACACTCATGAATTTCCCTGCTACCCTAATTTGGCGACTCTTCTAGGGATCAATATGGTTCCTAGTGGGTTTCTCATACTTTGATTTATTTATCGCTTTTTGTTTGATTTGTTTGTTATTGTTTGTTATGTTTGGTACCTGGTGATCTGTGTGGTGAGATAAGTCTTATACAAGGACTTGGGTGCACTTATGATAGGAGGGTGGTATAGTCTTGTTGGCTTACATGGAGTAGTCCTTACAAAGCTGACTTGAGATCCCCCGCTCAGTGGAGGCCCCTTTAGGATTACAGATATCTTATAAGTAGTCGTAATTGGCATTAATTTTTTCGACCTGGGTGTCGCACCTCGAAAATTCATTCGAACAATATGATCCTCACGCTAAAGGCGCGAAAGTGTGGTTCGACAGAGTCGCCACCGAACTTTATTTATCCTTCAAAAGAGGGAAAGGAAAATATCGGGAAAACCTTTCAGAATGAAAGGACAGGAACAGGGTCATCGCAACTGATGCTCCGGATTCGGGAGTCGGTTACGCAAGAGGATGGTATTAGCACGCCTCACGTCCGTTGTACTCAACGGGAACCTCTTAACTTAAGTTGGGATGAGCGTTAGCTAAGCTTAGTTGTTTTCTTCTCAATGGTACATTCGAAATGGTATGATAAAAGGGATAAAATGCTAAGGGGAAATGGGTGGTTATAGGATAGGGTGCTCGCTAAGGATTGGGGCCATTGGCTTAGTATGCTCATTCAGACAAGAATGAGAAATCAGAGCTCTCGTAGTTTGACTACGGGAAAGGATGGGGGCAAACGGAATATGGAGGGAATTATGAAGGAATGACGGAGAAAGATGAAAGTGTGCTCGCCAAGATCATCGCAATCTTGTGCCTACGTATCTTACACTCAGACGAGAATGAGGAATCAGAGTGTTCGTAGTTCGTGGTAACGGCCACGAAAAGAGAGGGGTTGAATTGGTTTGAAGTTTAGGTTGGATGACGATTACTCGAAGCTTAAGAAAGGCTCATCGGGCCTAAGTAATCGGGAGAAAGAGTCAAAGACTTTGCTCTCTCTCTTTTTCGTCATGAAAAGAGGTTGTGTTTGAATAATGAGTGGTTGAAAGAGGGTTGAACATTGTTGAATTGGAAAATGTTATTAGAGGCGTCAATTGCTCACATGCGAGTATGATAACTCACGCCCAAACAACTGAAGGGAAATCAAAGGCTCAATCCCCCTCTTTTCACCTTGAAAAGAGTTACATAGTTGTTTAGTTGTTTTAATAGTTTGTTGAGAAAATCCGCTTGACGTTGGATCAAGGGTTTGGCTTATATTTTTATGCAAAATTGTGGTGGAATGGAAGTGGGCTTGAAGATGGATCGACGGCGAGTCGAGGGTTTGGTTGAAAGTGGAACCGACTTGATGACGAATCAAGGGTTAGGTTGCGAGAAACGATACTAGTCCCTGAGGGTGCTCCTAATAACGAACCCACGATGAAATATGAAAGTGTGTACGATAGGTTGATGGCGAATTTGGATGAGAGCTCGACTTACAGAGGGGTCTTTGAAAATGGCTCGATGATGAATCGAGAGTTAGTTTGAAAAGAGTTTAATCTACGCTAGTCCCTAAGGGTGCTCCTACAAGATAAACCACAATCAAATAAATACGAACGCGTATATTGGAATGAGAGAGGGATACATGTGAGTTACACGGGATTACACAAAATAAAAGTTCTCCTTCTCAGGTAGCCCAAGAGGAAGTCGTGTGTGTGCAATGTGTCCTAAACTAAGCCTTGAGCAAAAGTCAAACAAGAATTCAAGCTAGGGTTCCTAAAAAAGTACAATGACCCAACAGTCCACCAATCCATGCTTTTAGCGTTTCGATAATTATTATGTGTTTTTGTTGCACCCCAAAATTTGCCCAACCTTTTTCTTTGGCTGGCTTTTGTTTCTTTGCATTGTTCTAAAATTTGCATTGCATATCATTTTTCATCTAACAGGGGATCAAGAGTTTGTGCATAGAAAGAGAAGGTTACCCAGAGTGTTGAGGCTAAGAAAGGGTTTTACTCAAGCATGAGTGGTCATCAGGTCATCTAGAACTGGTCATTGTCTTGTGAAAAGATTGATGGATGTATGTGGGTCAGCTCCTAACTTGGAGGCCAGTTAAAGATCATCAGAAGTTTGTGTGTTCATGATTATGGTTATGGAATGTTGAGAGAGCTCATTGAGTGCTTTGAGAGCCATGTTGGAGCTTATTCAAGTTGTTGTGTGAGGTGGAAGAAGCCACAGTCAAGAATGTTGCATCTAGGGTTTTCATCTGGTTAATCCTCAGTTAACTGTGAAATCAAAGGAGATTAAGACTCAATTCCAAGTCTCTATGGTAATGGGATGTTGTTTTGAGATGTCTAATATATCATTTCAAGATCAAATCATCAAGAATCAAGAGTGTGAGAAGTTGCTAAATTAGGGTTCTCAGTGTAAAATCCCCTATTTAGTGCCAAACTTCAAGACCACATATCTCAAGATAGAAGTCTCATATCATCTTGAAACCCACATGAAACTTGTAGAGAATGTTCTTAGCTTTCTTTTGAGTACTAGAAGTCATTCATCTGATTTATAGAACTCAAGTTATGATGCTGACAAGTTACAGGTCCTTAGATGAATGTGATTTTGGTCAACAAAAGTCAACCAACTTCCAAGCAATGTTTGACCTAGAAGGATGTTTCTTCTCAATCTTTGATGAACATTAAAGTTGTTCCTCATGATCTTAACTTTCCAAAGAGTATTAGAAGTCTTTCATCTGAGTTGTAGAAGTCAAGTTATGAGGCTTGCAAGTCAGGGGTTATTTGGGAAAATGAGATTATAGGTCATAAAATTATAGATCCATTTCACCAACTTGCACACTTCAAATGAAAATCTTTCCAACATAAAATGTGCTCCAAATGAAGTCAATTGTTCAACCAAACATTAATAAGTCATGGATTAGGCTTGGAATGAAGAATTGGTGGAGAAATTTTCATGGAAAAAGCTTTAAAGACCATAAAATGCAAGTATTTCATTTTGGATCATTTTTGTGCAAGTGAGTACATATATTAAGTGCAAAACATATTTCAAACACAATGGAAAGTTTATAATTTGAATTTGGTGAGTTTTGATGTGCCATTTCCAAGATTACTTCAAGCTTAAGTTACACATGCAATGTTCACCATTAAGATCAAACAAGGGATTAATCCTGGCCATTCATGTTCCTTACACCTCAAGCAACCTGAAGAAATCAATTTGGAGCTGTTTTAGTGGCAAATTCGTGCACATGGCCAAAGCAAAAACTCAAATTTCATGGATTTGCAATTGGGGTGTGTAGGCTGTCATTGGGCTTTATTTCCATCACAATCCATCATATATAAGTTTTCTATCATGAACAAAGCATCAGAATTCGTTTTGAGGCAGAATTGGCTCGAGAGCAACTTTGAAAAAGTGAAGAAAAATTGAAATACGAATTCTGAGATTTACTCCATTTCAAGCAAAATTGAGGATTGCAAAAGCTTTATTGAAGATTGTGGTGCGTTTCTGGTTGATTTTCTGTAAGCTTCAACATGATTTGAAGGCTCAGTGGAAGTTCTCCACTAAGTATCTTCAATTTAACTTATCTCACTGTTTATGTCGTGATTTCTTGCCATTTTTGCATATTTGAGACCTATGAAGCATGCGGATCATTAATAACTAAAATGAACTTGCATTTGTGATGATTGTTGGTTGGAGCTCCAAACTGTTTTGGCACGATTTGATCTATTCCTGAGCTTTCATGCTTAAATGTTGCTTGATTCATGATCTATGTAATATGTAGATGGTTTCTGGATGCATTTGGTTGATGTTTGTGAACTTTTGAATTTGATGCATCAAACTGTTTTGATTCGATTTGGATTATGTATGCACAATTAATGGAAATGGATCATGGATTTGGTTTCTACGTGATAAGTAGATGAATTTGGATATAAATTTTGTCAAATTTGGTTCAATTTTAATGACTGTGTGTTTTGGTGGCACTGTTATGGTGGCCGGAGTTTTGGAGAAGACGACTGGAGGCGTTTTCCGGCCGTTTGGTTTCCCTCCCAGTTTGAAGGTAGAGGATGATGATGTGTCACGCTTGCATCCACGCGATCTGCATACTTTGCACACACATGGTCTTGATTAAGACCTACGCTACACACACTTTGCCTCACCACATGGCATCCAGTTTGAATATTCATTAAATGATTTGGCACATAATGATTCGTTTGATTGGAATACCATTTGATCCAACGCATATGAGCGGGTTCCACTGTGATCCTTTGTTTGACTCCTCACACGTAATCACCAAGCATTTTCTTTTTTGTCTTTTATGCTGATGGACTTGGACTTGCGTGCTTTCCACACCCCTCTTATGGGCCCAACTAGCTTTTAAATGTGTTTTAATTACTATCTGCACTGTGCCTTTTATTATTATTTTTTTTTTATTATGTTTTCATTCTGTTTAGGTTTAATTCAATATAAAATAGTTCCAATGGTCCAAAAATTCCACAAAAATATTTTTTATACACCTTGAGATGTCCTTTATTTTTAGGATATTTTTATTTTATTTTTTAATTTTATTTTCAATTAAAAATGGAATTAAACATTGGAAGTGTTTTATTTGGATTCAATCTCTCATTTCTTTTGGATCCAGTGACTGGAAATTTATCCTCATATCCATGATGAGTTGATCAATTTTTGAGGACCATTTTGCCCCTGTGTTGTTGACTTTAGGGTTGACTTCTGGTGCTTTTCTTTTGACCCTCGATTCTCCCTTTTCAAAGTGGTACATCTTGAATATTATTTTCTTTTGATGGTGCTTTGAGGGGATATTTGCTTTGAGCTTTTGACCACTAATTTCCAACATGTTTGTGCATATCTTGTATTTTATTTGGTATTTTTTGAGCCTTTTTACTAATTTTGAGATGACTTGCAAGTTAGGTCATTTCATAAGGTGGCTCATACAAGTGCATGACCTAGTTTGAATTGGAAATGACCTTTGTGGATCCATTGATCTCTCAACTCTTCTTGTTTCACATATTAGACATGTTGAGCTTGCTGTATGTTCATTTTTAGGTCAAAATTATGTTCATTGCTTGTTGGTTTGTGCATTCCTTTTGTTGCTTCCATTTAGGATTTCCATATGTCTTATGCTTGCTTTGTTTGTTTGATATCCCTTTTTGTGTGGTTTCATTTTATGCACTTCTTCTCATCCTTTCTTCTTTGCATTTCCCATATGCATGCTTGGTTGAGATGAGCTTGTGGAAGCTACTTCCCCACACTATTTTCCTCCCACTTTCATTCTATGTGTTGCATCTTATGTTTGCATGTTTGCATTTTCATTTGCATGTTATTTCTTCTTCTTCTTTGGTTCTTCTTTGCCATGTTCCCCATAAGTTCTCTAACCTCTTGAGGTTATGATAGACTTTAAGTTCAAACCATGCATGATAACATTAGATAGTTCCCTTTTGAATCTCAATATTAGGATCACCATTGCATGACAACTTTAGGTTTGTGCTAGTCCCCCTTTAGTTTGTCCATTCTCTTATCATTTTCAAACACCCATAAAACATCTAATAAAGAATGAAAAGTGTTGCACACTACGAGCCTTAAGCTACTTGAGAAATGGTGATTGGGGGGCTTCCTCTCAATGACCTAGAGTGTTTAGTGTACACCCTTTGGGTGATATACGACGCATTCGATCTTAGGTCATAGTCTATAGTGCGACATGAGTTACAAATCAAGTTCAAAACACTTCTTCTCTAAAAAACACAAAAACACTTTAAACCTTTTTCATCCTTCGGGATCTTAATCAGAAAATCTTTTCAGAAAAAAGAGTGTTGTTAACTCTTAATTCTATCGTAAACGGTAACGCCTAAGTCTGCCATGCTCGAGCTGCACACACCAACTGCTAGAACTACTTGTTAACCCTATTCGGGCCTAAAAAACATTTGAACCAAACCGGTGTTCTTTTTAGCCCAAACTATGTTTGCTCTAATCTTTCATACCAGATGAAAGTACGTAGGCACAAGACGCGATATCTTGGCGAGCAACCTTCCCCCCTTTCGCCCGTAGTTAGCCGAACTACGTTGACTCTGATTTCTCGTACCAGACGGGAATACATAGGCCCTTAGTAGTGATGCTATGTCGAGTCCTCGTTTCTTTTTTCTTTTTTCCCTGAGACCTTTAACTAGATAGATTGATCACCCTTTTTTAGATAGACAACAATGCGTGGATCCCGTCGAGTACGACGAACGTGAGGGGTGCTAATACCTTCCCCTTGCGTAACCGACTCTCGAATCCAGACTTGGTTGCGATGACCTTGTCTTTCTCTTTTTCGGTAGGTTTCTCCGATCGTTTCCTTTCCATCTCTTTGGGATAAATAACGAAAGGTGGCGACTCTTCTGTTTTTCCACCGGTTGTTTTTCGCAGTTGCGACAGCTGACGACGCTGCTGAGGACTCTAGTTCCCTATGCGAGTCAATCCTAGTGCTTGTTTTTTTGTCTTTGGTGTTGTATATATGTGCTTTATTTACTTTCACATTTTACTTTTCCGCATTTATTTTTCACATCATATGTCATTACTGCTGTGCTGTGGGGAGGGAAGTTCCATTGAGTGGTAAGCCAGACCCGGGCTTGAGTATACACCTAGCTTTAGTAGTGGAAAGTAGCGGTGGATGTGCTTCCTTTGCTCGTACTAGTTCACCATGAAATTCGCGCTTGGACGAGATTCTCTTTGACAGTTTTCTTTATGGCCCTTTGGGCTCGAAGGAATTTTGGATCTGAGGGTTGTCGACTCTGGGGACCGATGATTTGTGAGTCAGCTAAGCGAGGCCTCTTTAGGAGATGATGATGCCAAACCAAAAATGGTGAACATATCATTATTTCTTGAAAGTCTGTGATGTTGATGAACGCATAGGATGCCATACCTTATTAGTGAATAGGTTCATACCTGTGAGTGGGACTGGGGTTATGCAGGAAACTTTTACCTTCAGATTACCCGGTTTTCTCTACAGTTTGAATCTGGATTATTGGTATCAGTCGGTTTCTACCAGAGAAGTGTTATGTTCTTGCTGAAGCAGAGCTTTGATCTTCCTCAGTCTACAGCATAGCGGTCTTGATCCTTTGTTTGTTGCACTAGCATTCTGCATTTTTGCATTGCATTTGCATTTCATTTTTGCATATCCATCCTCAGCCGGAACAGGGAGCTCACCCATCTTTTTTCGGCTTCATTAGTTGATTTCCCGACATTCGCGTTGGATTTGAGTTAGCTTCTGGAAGGATCATGAACTCAGGAGAGCAGAACTTGGTTGTTACAAGGGCGGAGTTTGAATTGATAAAGAATCAGTTGAGTCAGCTCGTGGAAGCTATGATAGCTATGACTAGAGGAGAGTCCGGTATTCAGAAGACTCCAGTGAACAGTGTTGCTCAAGCGCAGCCTGCGCAGATCCCTGTTGAAGAGCATCCCATTGTCAGAGATAGAGATTCTTCTTCTCTCCATGACACAAAATATCAGAGTTTCACTTTCCCTATGCTATATTCTTAAAGGACTGTTCCAAAAGCTAATGTTGAAGACCCGCAGACTGTTGAATTTACGGAAAAATGTCATCTGTTGGATGAAAAGCTTGATGCCCTGATGAGTCAGGATACTTTTGATTTTAGTGTTGCGAGCATGTGTCTGGTGCCAGGTCTTGTGATGCTGCCGAAGTTTAAAATGCCCAATTTTGAGAAGTTCAAAGGAGATAGTTATCTGAAGCAGCATCTGGTAATGTTCTGCAGGAAAATGACCTCACATGTCCATAATGATCAGCTTATGATTCACTATTTTCAAGACAGTCTGAGTGGAGCATCGTTGAGTTGGTATATGCAGTTGGAAAGTGGCAACATTAGATTATGGTCAGATTTAGCCAATGCCTTCGTGAAGCAGTACAACTACAATCTCAACATGGCTCCTAATCACGTGTAGTTGCAGGAATTATCTCAGGCGGACAATGAATCCTTCAGAGGGTATGGGCAGAGATTGAGAGAGTTAGATGCTCGTGTTTAACCTCCACTTCAGGACAGAGAGTTGATTGATATATTCTTGGGTACCTTGAAAGGCCATTACTTTGACAAGTTGATCAGCAGTGGAATGTCAAATTTGCTGACTTGGTGATAATGGGTGAGTGTATTGAGAGTGGACTCAAGAGCGGAAAGATTCGAAACATCCCCTGTATCTCAGTTGAGGAGAATGAATCAGTTGTCAGTTCTCAGGAAGAATGGGAAAAAGGAAGTGATGTTCTCTCAGAATCTCCTTTATCTCAAGTTCAGTTTTCAGATACTTCGAGTGTTCAGAGTCAGCAGTCTGTTGGGTCTGTGTATCAGGTATCTGTTTCCCGCCAGAGTCAACAATCTTACCGTCATCAACCGCGTCAGCACGCCAGACGAAGACCAAGGAAACCAGAAAGGCATTTTACTCAGCTGCCGATGTCATACAATCAGTTGTTGCCAGATTTGATCAGAGGTGGGTTGATAATGCCGAAGAAGAATAATCCAGAGATACCGCCACGTCAGGCTTCGATGTCAGTGCCCGCTGTGAGTACCATGCTGGGGCACAGGGGCATTCAACTGAAGATTGTAAGGTGCTTAGGAGTCAGGTTCAGGCTTTGCTGGATTCCAACAGGATCTCAGTCATGTCTCAAGGTATTCAAATCAATGATCTTCGCTTATCCAGCGAAGCGGGTATATCAGTTCATGTTATGGAGGAGTTCACTGAGAGCATTTGTTCAGAAGAGTCTCAAACTGAAGACTCAGTTGAGGGTTATATCCTTGTGTAGATGTTGTCCATTACTGTATGCTAACCATCGCCAGGCTTGTTGGTCGAGGTCATTCTGTTTGTATCCAGTTACTCCTATGTGGTGCATATATGTGTGATGGTTATCCCTGTTGGGATCTTGGGTTCTTTTTTGCCTTGGTGCTATTCTGAGATTTTCCTGTTGCATACTTGTTTGCATCTTGCATATTATTTTTGTGTAACAGGTACCTCGGAGCTGTTAATCTGACTTCATATACTCCACTAGTTTGTTGCAGGTTATACAATCATATAGATCACAGGAATTCCCACCAAGTCATGGAGTAAGTACAAGCAGAGCTGAAGAAAGTCCAGGGCCAGATGGGGCAGTTCATTACGGACATGCAAGCATTCCGCTTGGATAAGAATGCGCTCATAGAGGAAAACCAGCAGTTGAAAACTCAGGTGGGCTTAATCATGGAAGTGATAAGGAACGTGCTCAGAAAAGAAGGTGATCAAGTGCCTGAGGCTGCAGTAAAGATGCTTGTTCCACTTTTGTTCGTGGAACCTATACCAGAGCGTGATGTGTGTCAGAGATCTGCTGCACAACCGAAGGTTCCAAAATTTCCGTGTCGTCAGCTGCGTCCCGTTTCTCAGGAGAATCCCAAGATTAGAAGATATGGTCAAAGGATAAAATCTTAAGACATGATATTCGATCATATCCCCATGGATTATGCTCAGTTGGTGCAAATATTGCTCCAACTTCAGTTGGTTAAGCCTTGAACTTTGGCTCCACTTACTGGCCAACCACCACCGGGCTTTGATGTCAGTGCTCATTGTGATTTCCACTCTAGGAGACAGGGGCACAACGTTGCAAACTGTAAAGCTTTTAAGCATAAGGTTCATGACCTAATTGATTCGAAGACAATTGAATTCACGCCGGGCGGCATGAAGGTATCAGGCGAGTTTGCTCCCTATCGTGAAAAAGAGATGGATACTCCTATTCCCTTGCCTAAAGCTGCAGTAGGTCAAGAGTATATTCTAGAATCTTTGATGTCAGAATCTCCTTGCCCACAGTTGTTGCCTGTTCGTGGATCAAGTTTAAGGATGAAAGCGCCTGAAAAGGAAGAGTCCTCAAGAGTCCAAACCCAGTCGCCAGACGTTTCTGTTGTTTAGAGTCCACGACCTTTTGGGTCTTCTCAGCAAAACTATCAGTACCAGAATCAGAATGGGCCTCGCAACAATCTGAAAAGAAGGAATGTTTTTCTGCATCCAGTGCATATGCCACATCGCTCGTCTGATTGAGTTTGAAGACTTCAAGGGTCGCATCTCCCTAAGCAGCTAATTAGTGTGAAAGCCCAGTTCCCAGAAGCTGGAAATTTTCGTTTTATTTTGTTATTTCTTTACGTTTGTAACTCTTTTCCTATTTAAAGTGCAATCTCATTTGTAAAAGTTGTTGTTTTCGATTGATATTAATGAAATGAATATGCATGTTTTGATTTTGATCCATTCGTGTTCACTAATTGCTTTTTACAGATGTTACACGCTTGTTTAAGCGGAGTCTGGGGAGGATGACGAAGTTTAAAGACGCACAAGCTTCCGATTGTATGCTTTTGAAATAAAACTTGTTGATGATGTACATGCATTGTTTCAAATTCCCAAACACCAGAGATATAAGGATGATAATCCCTTGTCAACCCCTTTGAGCCTCGTTGTAGGATTTTCTTTCTGAAAAAACGAAAAAACCTAAATTTTAACCTGGGGCGGGGTAGGTGTCAGCTAATTTTGACCGAATATCCAAATTACAATAGGAGTGTTGTTGTTCGAGGATCAATCACACCTGTATGGGTCGTGCCTAAAGAACCTCAATGGTTTAAACTTGCCGACCAAGGAGTGAAACAGTCACAATCCTCTAAACAAGTCAGACAAGCCGATGTCGCACGATTTGTTCGAAAAAGAAAAGAAAAGAATCAAAAGAAAAGCCTGCTAAGTCGAATCTTGAAAACAAGCGACTTAGGAAAAAATAAGGGCATCCCGCCGGACTTTGAAATCAAAAGAAGCTCGAAAGAGCCAGTCCAGGCAAAAGTTAGGGAAATTAAAAAAAATGATGATGAAAAACAAGTCGTGTGATTCAGACACCAAAGACGAAAAGCGAGTGACTGTTACTCCAAAAACTTGTGGTTTCCCGAACCGTCACTCCTATCATTTAACCTCTGAGAGGTGAGCGCTAGCGTGAAATTAGCTGAATAAAGGATTGGAGAACATCACGGAGAATGGGTGGGTTAAAATAATTTTTATCCTTTATCCATTCCTTGTAAACCGTGAACCTGACCAAGTTACAACCTAAAAAAGTCCTAATTGAAGCAGGTTTGTTTCGAAAGCGTACTTCGGTAAAGATCGCATCGAAACTGACTCCTAAAAGGATTCCTCTTACAGCATTGTGCTAATGTTGACATGTTGATAAATGATTCGTTCATTGTATGTCACAATATTTTTCCAGTGAACAAGCTTGGATTTTAAAAACTGTCATATGCATTGCATTTAATATATCTTTTATGCAGGACAACATGTTTTACTTGCGAGTAAGCGCTTGACAGTAGGAGAGTGTCCATAGAGGAAAGATTGATCAGGATAGAATGCGGATTGACGAAATACTCCATCGAACTGGGGCAAGTTATATCAAATGATCATAGCATGGGAGTCAGTCATCCAGAGGTCAATTAATCTGAGGCAGTCAGGTCGAGATTCACTGAATCTCTCGCAGCCAAGAAGCATTTTCCCCACAGATCAGCCAATTAGGGGCAAAGTCATTGCAGACTGGGACATGCCACCCCAAGAGCGTAGAAGCTATTCCTTATCCGTGGGGCAATTAATGTGAAACACTTCTCTGAGGTTCAAGGTGTTTAGGCAGTGCATATCAAGCCATCGGAGTATGAGATCTCAGATTTCCTTTCGAGGAATATCCCCACAGAGGCCCCACGAGCTGGGGCAGGTTTGGAAGCGCAGGAATTGTTCCTCTCCATGTCTTCAAGAGCTGTTCAAGCAGGTTCAGCTAACTTTCAAGTGCAAGACGAATGTCGGGAAGTCATGCTACTATCCCTTGACCCTTCAACCCAGAGTTCAGGAAGACTTCGTCTTTTCTTCTCCAGTAAAAGTCCAATCATCATTTGCATGTGTAAGCAATCCTCAGTAGAGTCCAATCATACTTGGCACATCCGATCATCCCCAACGGAGTTGGCTTCCTCATTTATTTTGCTGGAGTTGTTATGTTGTATCCAGCTTTCCCCGATAACTCGGGCCTGCATCTGCATCTTTGCATGTAGTTATCATATCTGTATCATCCTTGCATTTCATCCTCAAATGCGTAGCATTTCCATTTCATATGGAGTATTGTACCATATTCAAACATACGCATATGCCTTCGAAGCATAAGCTAGTTTCTGTTAGCCTTCCGTGGCAACTTGAATCACTTTGCAATCAATACAGGGGAATTTATCCAGCAGCTTTGTTCAGACAGCTTATCGGTTTACTCGGGTTTCAGATCATACATCAGTTATGCTTTGTCCATCAGTCCTCCGATGATGACATCCCCAAGCAGAGTTCCTTTGTCCATCAGTCCTCTGATGCCGACAATTTTCTTTCTGTCAATCCCGATTGACAATGTGCTTCTCCGAGCAGATTTTCTTTCCGTCAATCCCTATTGATGATGTGTTTCCCCAGCAGGTTATTCTCTCTGTCTATCCTTAGACGATGTGAGTTTCGGACGTGGTTTTCTTTCCGTTTATTGGATGAGATGGTGTTGTAGGAGGGTTTTTGTGCTGTTAATTCCTATTGACGTTGTGACTCTTTGAATAATGATTGGTTTCCCTTGTTGTCAATTCCCATTGATGATGTGGCTCTTTGAAGATATTTTCTTTCCATCAACTCTTATGGACGAAAGAATTTTGCAGTTTGGTGAATGATTTGGGTGTCTTTCTGTCTACTTTTAGACGATGTGAGTATTTGGAGTCTTCCCGTCTACTTTTAGACGATGTGAGTATTTGGTGTCTTTCCGTATACCATTAGATGACGTGAGTATTGATATTTCTTTCTGTCTATCTGTAGACAATGTGGACCTTTCATGGGTGTCTTCCCGTCTACTTTTAGACGATGTGAGTATTTGGTGTATTTCCGTCTACCTTTAGACAACGTGAGTATTGTTTGTTCTTTCTATAAGTCCTTAGACAATCTAAACCTTTATTTGGTGTATTTCCGTCTACTTTTAGACGATGTGAGTATTGGGCGCCTTTCCGTCTACTTTTAGACGATGTGAGTATTTGGAGTCTTTTCGTCTACTTTTAGACGATGTGAGTATTATTCTCTTCCTGAGGTGAAGTTCCCAACTATGTGTTGATCTAGCCTTTGGTTTTGATTTTTATGGCATTACATAGATGACTGGAAGTGATGTCAGGTGTTCTTCATCAGATGATCAGTCAGCTGGTTGCCGTTGCAACTGTCTGCGTTCAGTTTTTTCTAGATATTTGTTCCCTAATCAGTGTTGCAGTTTATTTCTGTGGTTGGCAAATTTCCGAGTTCTTTGGTATTCAACCGTCTTTTACCTTGATTGTTTGAAAGCCGTTCGCTTTTCATCCATTCAGGTCCAAGCCGTTTGAATAGGGGCAGCTGTTGCACCCCAAAATTTTCCCAACCTTTTTCTTTGGCTGGCTTTTGTTTCTTTGTATTGTTCTAGCATTTGCATTGTATATCATTGTTCATTTAACAGGGGATCAAGAGGTTGTGCATAGCAAGAGAAGGTTACCCAGAGTGTTGAGCCTAAGCAAGGATTCTACTCAAGCATGAGTGGTCATCAGGTCATCTAGAAGTGGTCATTGTCTTGTTAAAGGATTGATGGATGTATGTGGGTCAGCTCCTAACTTGGAGGCTAGTTAAAGATCATCAGAAGTTTGTGCATTCATGATTATGGATATGGAATGTTGAGAGAGCTCATTGAGTTCTTTGAGAGCCATGTTGGAGCTTATTCAAGTTGTTGTGTGAGGTGGAAGAAGCCACAGTCAAGAATGTTGCATCTAGGGTTTTCATCTGGTTAATCCTCAGTTAACTGTGAAATCAAAGGAGATTAAGACTCAATTCCGAGTCTCTATGGTCATGGGATGTTGCGTTGAGATGTCTAATGTATCATTTCAAGATCAATTCATCAAGAATCAAGGATGTGAGAAGTTGCTAAATTAGGGTTCTTAGTGTAAAATCCTTTATTTAGTGTCCAACTTCAAGACCATGTTTCTCAAGATAGAAGTCTCATCTCATATTGACCCCCACATGAAACTTGTAGAGAATGTTCTTAGCTTTCCTTTGAGTACTAGAAATCATTCATCTGATTTCTAGAACTCAAGTTATGATGCTGGCAAGTTACAGGTCCTCAGATGAGTGTGATTTTGGTCAACAAAATTCAACCAACTTCCAAGCCATTTATGACTTAGAAGGATGTTTCTCCTCAATTTTTGATGTACATGAAAGTTGTTCCTCATGATCTTAGCTTTCCAAATAGTACTATACGTATTTCATCTGATTTGTAGAACTCAAGTTATGAGGCTTGCAAGTCAGGGGTATTTTGGGAAAATGAGATTATAGGTCATAAAATTATAGGCCCATTTCACCAACTTGCACACTTCAAATTAAAATCTTTCAAACCTAAAATGTGCTCCAAATGAAGTCAATTGTTCAACCAAACATTAAGAAGTCATGGATTAGGCTTGGAATGAAGAATTGGTGGAGAAATTTTCATGGAAAAAGCTTTAAAGACCATAAAATGCAATTATGTCATTTGGATAATTTTTGTGCAAGTGAGTACATATTTTGAGTGCAAAACATATTTCAAACACAATGGAAAGTTTAGAATTTGAATTTGGTGAATTTTGATGTTCCATTTCCAAGATTACTTCAAGCTTAAGTTACACTTGTAATGTTCACCATTAAGATCAAACAAGGGATTAATCCTGGCCATTCATGTTCCTTACACCTCAAGCAACCTGAAGAACTCAATTTGGAGTTGTTTTAGAGGAAAATTCGTGCACATGGCCAAAGCAAAAAACTCAAATTTCATGGATTTGCAATTGGGCTGTGTAGGCTGCCATTGGGCTTTATTTCCATCACGATCCATCATATATTAGTTTTTTATCATGAACAAAGCATCAGAATTCGTTTTGGGGCAGAATTGGCTAAAGAGCAACTTTGAAAAAGTGAAGAAAATTTGAAATACGAATTATGAGATTTACTCCATTTCAAGCAAAATTGAGGATTGCAAAAGCTTTATTGAGGATTGTGGAACGTTTCTGGTTGATTTTCTATAAGCTTCAACATCATTTGAAGGCTCAGTAGAAGTTCTCAACTAGGTATCTTCAATTCAACTTATCTCACTGTTTATGCCATGATTTCTTGCCATTTTTTCATATTTGAGACCTAGAAGCATGTGGATCATTAATAACTAAAATGAACTGGCATTTGTGATGATTGTTGGTTGGAGCTCCAAACTATTTTGGCACGATTTGATCTATTCCTGAGCTTTCATGCTTAAATGTTGCTTGATTCATGATCTATGTAATGTGTAGATGATTTTTGGATGCATTTGATTGATGTTTGTGAACTTTTGAATTTGATGCATCAAACTGTTTTGATTCGATTTGGATTATGTGTGCACAATTAATGGAAATGGATCATGGATTTGGCTTCTACGTGATGAGTAGATGAATTTGGATATAAATTTTTTCAATTTTGGTTCAATTTTGATGACTGTGTGTCTTGGTGGCACTGTTATGGTGGTCGGAGTTTTGGAGAAGACGACCGGAGGCGTTTTTCGGCCGTCTGGTTTCCCTCCTAGTTTGAAGGTTGAGGATGATGATGTGTCACACTTGCATCCATGCGATCTGCATACTTTGCACACACACGGTTTTGATTAAGACCTACGCTACACACACTTTGACTCACCACATGGAATCCAGTTTGAATATTCATTAAATGATTTGGCATATTATGATCCGTTTGATTGGAATACCATTTGATCCAACGCATATGAGTGTGTTCCACTGTGATCCTTTGTTTGACTCCTCACACGTAATCATCAAGCATTTTCTTTTTTTGTCTTTTATGCTGATGGACTTGGACTTGCGTGCTTTCCACACACCCCTTATGGACCCAGCTAGCTTTTAAACGTGTTTTAATTACTATCTGCACCGTGCCTTTTATTATTTTATTTTTATTTTTCTTTTTATTTTGTTTTAATTATGTTTAGGTTTAATTCAATATAAAATAGTTCCAATGGTCCAAAAATTCCACAAAAATATTTTTTTATACACTTTGAGATGTCCTTTATTTTTAGGATATTATTATTTTATTTTTTTATTTTATTTTCAATTAAAAATGGAATTAAACATTGGAAGTGTTTTATTTGGATTCAATCTTGACATTGTTTGTTCTTTGAATTATTTCTCTCATTTCTTTTGGATCCAATGACTGAAAATTGATCCTCATATCCATAATGAGTTGATCAATTTTTGAGGACCATTTTGCCCCTGTGTTGTTGACTTTAGGGTTGACTTTTGGTGCTTTTCTTTTGACCCTCGATTCTCTAATTTCAAAGTGGTACATCATGAATATTATTTTCTTTTGATGGTGCTTTGAGGGGATATTTGCTTTGAGCTTTTGGCCTCTGGTTGCCAACATGTTTGTGCACCACTTATATTTTATTTGGTATTTTTTGAGCCTTTTTCCTAATTTTGAGATGACTTGCAAGTTAGGTCATTTCATAAGGTGGCTCATACAAGTGCATGACCTAGTTTGAATTGGAAATGACCTTTGTGGATCCATTTAGCTCTCAACTCTTCTTGTTTCACATATTAGACATGTTGAGCTTGCTGTATGTTCATTTTTAGGTCAAAATTATGTTCATTGCTTGGTAGTTTGTGCATTCCTTTTGTTGCTCCCATTTAGGATTTCCATATGTCTTATGCTTGCTTTGTTTGTGTGATATCCCTTTTTGTGTGGTTTCTTTTTATGCACTTTTCTCATCCTTTCTTTTTTGCATTTCCCATATGCATGCTTGGTTGAGATGAGCTTGTGGAGGCTACTTCCCCACACTATTTCCCTCCCACTTTCATTCTATGTGTTGCATCTTATGTTTGCATGTTTTCATTTTCATTTGCATGTTATTTCTTATTCTTCATTGGTTCTTCTTTGCCATGTTCCCCAAAAGTTCTCTAACCTCTTGAGGTTATGATAGACTTTAAGTTCAAACCATGCATGATAACATTAGATAGTTCCCTTTTGAATCTCAATATTAGGATCACCATTGCATGACAACTTTAGGTTTGTGCTAGTCCCCCTTTAGTTTGTCCCTTCTCTTCTCATCTTCAAACACCCATAAAACATCTAATAAAGAATGAAAAGTGTTGCACGCTACGAGCCTTAAGCTACTTGAGAAATGGTGATTGGGGGACTTCCTCTCAATGACCTAGAGTGTTTAGTGTGCACCCTTTGGGTAATATACGATGCATTCGCTCTTAGGTCATAGTCTCTAGTGCGACATGAGTTACAAATCAAGTTCAAAACACTTATTCTCTAAAAAACACATAAACACTTCAAACCTTTTTCATCCTTCGGGATCTTAATCAGAAAATCTTTTCAGAAAAAGAGTGTTGTTAACTCTTAGTTCTATCGCAAACAGTAACGCCTAAGTCTCCCATGCTCGAGCTGCATACACCAACTGCTAGAACTACTTGTTAACCCTACTCGGGCCTAAAAACCTTTTGAACCAAACCGGTGTTCTTTTTAGCCCGAACTACGTTTTCTCTGATCTTTCATACCAGATGAAAGTATGTAGGCACAAGACACGATGTCTTGGCGAGCAACCTTCCCCCCTTTCGCCCGTAGTTAGCCGAACTACGTTGACTCTGATTTCTCGTACCAGACGGGAATACGTAGGCCCATAGTAGCGATGCTATGTCGAGTCCTCCTTTATTTTTTCTTTTGTCCCTGAGACCTTTAGCTAGATAGATTGATCACCCTTTTTTAGATAGACAACAATGCGTGGATCCCGTTGAGTACGACGGACGTGAGGGGTGTTAATACCTTCCCCTTGCGTAACCGACTCCCGAATCCAGACTTGGTTGCGATGACCTTGTCTTTCTCTTTTTCGTCAGGTTTCTCCGATTGTTTCCTTTCCCTCTCTTTGGGATAAATAACGAAAGGTGGCGACTCTTTTGTTTTTCCACTGGTTGTTTTTCGCAGTTGCGACAGTTTTTTGAAAAGAGAGTGAATAAGAATAAACATTATGAGTATGAATATGAACAATTATGAATAATATGACAAGATATATAACAATATAATCAAGATGATATCCACAATAATATAGTCAATATAAATAGTAACAAGTATATGAACAAGATAATATAATCAAGATATAATGAGTGAAAATAAAGTAATTGTATATATGAATAAAACAATTGTATATTTATGGAAAATAAAGTTAGTCGTTAGTTTGATTTGTGAATTGAATCATGACAAAATGTAACGCTAAACCGTCCTAGCTCGACTTATGACGAAATTCGAACTATAGGAGGTCGCGCAAATTAATATCAGTGCTAAAAACAAGATAGATAAATGATATTGAGGATCATTCTCCAATTTAATCGTGTCGCACAGGCCAAAAAGAGGGGGATCTCGTCTTAATCATAAACTCGTGTCGATTAATCGAAGGTTGCCTATCATGATCCCGAAGTATAGAAAATGACTCAAATGGTCATTTTCCATAAATTTGACATAATGAAGGTTATCGACTTCGATAAATTGACGTTTACAAATCCAAAGACTTCATTGATCGATAAATGAAAATAAAATCGAGATGACAGAGAAAAATGAAAATATAAAAAAGAAGTAATCTCAGATTCGTCACTATTTATCAATAAGTTGACTAGTGGCGACTTTTGTCGTTTCTTCATTGACCATAAAATCGAAAATAAAAACGAAGATTCAAATGAACATCGAAAATAAATTAAGAAAATAAGATTTAAACCAAATGACACCCAAAATAAAATTAAAAAGGATTGAAAAATAAATCTTATAATTTAAAAAAGATTTAAGAAAAAATATAATTAATAAAGATATCTAAAAATTTTAACGAAATCATTAACGACAAAAATATTTACAATTTCCAAAAGTTCAACCATTAACAAGACAATAAAATACAAAAGTCAACAAAATAATTATTGAAATAAAAAAAAGGAAAATATGGGGGTGAAAACAATATGAGGGGTGTGTTAAGAGTGGAATCGTATGGGCCAAAGCCCATCATCCACAACATGCTAGAGAAAAACAGAGGGGTGCGATGCAAGAAATAAGGTAGGTGTAAGCTAAGCAAACATGGGCTAAGCATATCAGAACAACCCATGAAGCCCAATAGAGAAAAGGGGTTCGGTTTGACAAACAAAATCTGGTGGCACCCTAAAAACTAACGCAAGACAAATCAATAACAACAGCCTACCGTTCTTTCAAGAGCAACGACAAGTTCATCCATGAAATAAAAACACAACAACAAGCAAGAGTTAACGCAAAAACATGAATCCTAATCTCTTCGCCGACCTTTCAGACAAAACGAGTCACTCACCCTTCTTCTCCATTTCTAGTTTCGGGTTCTCTGTGAATCAAATAGGGGCTTGGGTTTATTTGAATTTTATGTTGTGGGTTGTTAAAGGCTTTGAAGAATCGATGAAGGATGTGGTTCGATTGAGCGTGTTTGTGGTTTGAAGGAAGGAATGTTGAAGACGGTCGAAGGGAGAAATTGACGGGGTTTTGTGGTTTTTCTTCCCTCCCCAATTGAGAATGGGACGGTTTTTTTGTGTTGGCGTCATTTGTGTATTGTAGAATCTGTATCGTGTTGTAACAATTTGTGCAAGCTCAATGATTGGAACGATTGGTATAGCTGCCGTGGTTTTGTGATAATGCTTTTTCGCGTGAGTTCTGGTTGAGATTTGGAAGCTTGATAGCTGATATTGCTTTTGGTATTACTTTGCTTGCATATTATTGTGGTAGCTTCCTAAGTTTTTCATTGCGACTTGAACCGGTTATGACTTAATCATTATAGTCATGTATGTGAAAATGTAGTAGCATAAGGGTGAGTTAATGCGAGTGTAATATTTGGCAATGTCACAGCACATTGGATGTAGGGTGAAGGTTAGCTACTGCTATTTCTTTTGATTATATGGGCTTCTAAAAAAAAGAGTAACGAGCTTATGTACACATTTTCCTTTGAGGAATTTATAAAAAAAAAAGTTTAATGTGTGGATTATAAGAAATGGGCTTATTATTTTTTAGAAAAATGTTAAAAAAAAAAAGAAAAAGGCAATGAATCCTCTATATGGTAATGGTTTTGGTATAGAAACTTGGTGTAATTTTGTTGTAAAAAATGTATAAAATGAGTTGGGATTTTGTAGTGATATGTATAAAATGATGGTAAATTATAACAAATGAACATCATACTATTTTTTGGCAATTACTTTCTTGTAATGGGCTTCATAATGAGAATGGGCTTTGACCTCTTTTAGAACTTGATATGTACCATGGGCCTTTTTTGGGCTTTTGCAATAGGCTTCATAGTTTGAACATATAGTGAATCACCTTATTTCTGTAGAACCTTTTTTTGTAAAATTTTGGCCATATAATTTGTATTAGAACCTTGAAGGATTAATCACACCTCCATGTGCTAATTGTGACTAAACTTGAATGATCCTTAGTTCTTGATTGAAAGATTATGATAATCTGAATTCGCTAGGTGAATCACAAAATCAAATTCCATTCTTTTTACTTGAAATGAGATCTTGAATTAATCGATGAATCCATATTGATCTTTTGAATGAAATGAAACTTTGAATCAATGAATCCATTTGCACCTGGACACTTGAATATCAATACACCAAATCCTTCCAAACAAACATGAAACTGCCTTGAAATCATGAGTTAAAAAATGAACTATACTATCCAAAACCCTGACTGCAAAATGTACTGATCTATGATGATTCTCAATTAATAGCCTCCTGCCTTGATACATCTGAGAACTTGATCCATACACAATGACTTACACAGGTATAAAGCCTAATTGAATCCTTAAGCACACCACACTTACTCCTGGCTTGATGAATTTAGTTGCAATTCCATTCAACTTTACGATAGAAACAACATATATTTTTGAATTTTCTTAATAACGGTTGGTGGCCAGATGTACAAAAATGAAATCTATATACAAGTAGGACAAATTTGGGGTATGACAGATGCTCCTATCTAATTGGCTTAAACTTAAGATGAACTGCCACATCGTTCTTTCTTTCAAGGTATAAGTTAATTAGATATGAAGAAGACCCTGAATTTGTCCGCAAAGAAAGAAAGTGTTTGGAAAGAGAAAAAACAGATCAATATCAACCGTCGAATGGACATTAACTATCTTCCAAATGTCGTTATCACCAAAAGGATGATAACAGAGACAACCTGACACCAAAAGGATGACAAGCCTATCATCAAAAGGATGATAGTACACACGCACACAATCTCGACACCAAAAGGATGCAGGAGTCTATCACTAAAAGTGTGATAGAGAACCCACGCGCACATTCCTAACACCAAAAGGATGCAAAGGTCTATCACCAAAAGGATGATAGAGAACAATCACACAGTCTGGCACCAAAAGGATGATATACCTATCACCAAAAGGATAATAGAGTAGCACACACACACAGCCCTGTCACCAAATGGAAGTAAGGAACACTCGTAGAATCTGGCACCAAAAGGATGACAGACCCATCACCAAAAGGATGATAGAGCAAACTCACACAGCCCTGACACCAAAAGGATGTAGGGGATCCATCACCAAAAGGATAATGGAGAAAACTCGCATAATCTGGCACCAAAAGGATGACAGACCCATCACCAAAAGGATGACAAAGCAAACTCGCACACACAACCCTGACACCAAAAGGATGTAGGGAACACTCGCACAATCTGGAACCAAAAGGATGACAAACCCATCACTAAAAGGATGATGGAGCGACACACGCACACAAGTTACTACCACCAAAAGGATGATAGGAATTTCCCAAATTTTAAGGAGACCAACACCAAAAAAATGCAGGCTAGGCTGAACGGATAAGGTTCGGCTATCATCAAAAGGATGATAGTAAGGAAAATGACAAAGGTCACGTTTGCTGGAGATATGATGAGTGATGCTTATTTACGACAACAGCAAAGGGTTGAAGCAAAGAAATCACTGAAGAACACCATCCTTGTCAACAAAAGGTTGAAAGGAGATAACTCACTGGGGAATGCCCAAGAGGAAGGTTGTATTAAAACAAATCAATGGGGAACGCCCACTGACTCGGAGAAAAGATGCCACTAGTGAGCTGGGGAGGCAAACTTCAACAAAAAAAAGGTTGAGAACACAAATTCAATGAGGAACACCCACTGACCTGCTTGGAGATCACAACTTTGACCATAAAAGATTGAAGTAACTTCATGAGAAACTCCCACGAACTTGACAAAAATGCCCCTGATTAGGCTAAGGTTTGCTTTGAAACTCTTGAACTTTACCAACAAAAGGTTGATGCAACTTCGTGGGAGAAGCCCACGGATTTGATGAAGATGCCCCTAGCTGGGCTAAATGATCATCTTGAAAATTAATCAACCCTAACATTGAAATAACTTCGTGGGGAATGCCCACAGTCATGAATAACACGCCCCTGACTGGGCTGAATATCGTCTTGAAAATCTGATCAACCACAAGGTTGAAACAACTTCGTGGGGAACGCCCACAGTCTTGAAGAAAATGCCCCTGGCTGGGCTAAAGATTGCCTTGGAAATCTAATCAACCACAAGGTTGAAACAACTTTGTGGGGAACACCCACGGTCTTGATGAAAATTCCCCTGGCTGGGCTAAAGATCGCCTTGGAAATCTGATCAACCGCAAGGTTGAAACAAATTTGTGGGGAACGCCTACGGTCTGGAAGAAAATGCCTCTAGCTGGGCTAAAGATCACCTTTGAAATCTCATCAATCCACAACGTTGAAACAACTTCATGGGGAACGCCCACGGTCTTTGCTGAAGATTCCCCTGGCTGGGCTGAAGCTTGCTTTGAAGTTCTCATCAACCACAAGGTTGAAACAACTTCATGGGAAGCGCCCGCAGTCTCGAATAAAATGCCCCTAACTGGGCTGACAATCATCTTGAAAACTGATCAACCCTTAGGTGGAAAAAAAATTTGTAGGAAATGCCCACGATCTTCAATAAGAATGCCCCTGATTGGGCTAGAAATGGTCTTGGAAATCTAGAAATTAATCATGTACCTTGACTTGCATATGCAGATTCTTTAAGATGATAACCAAGTTCCATATCAAATGGAAATGCAAATGCAAATGCTGGCGTGTGGAGATGCAAGTGTTGGGGAAGTATGATAGTTTTAGGGTACTAGATTCTTATGATAATGAATGCAATGCGTATGATGCATACTGGTGATTGGATATGCAGGTGAAGGTGCCAGCGTGGTGGACTTTTGGTAGTTGCCAATGCGGATTGGACTTTGGGTGGTGGGAGGGATGGACTTCCTCAACACATAGTTTACTGAAGACGCCATGACTAAATAGACAAAGATGTTCTTAGTTCCCCAAGTCTGATCACTTGTGGCTTGCTACATGTTGTACCCCAAAATTTGACCAACCTTTTATTCTTAACTTGGCTTATTGTTTCATTTCATTTTAGCATTTGCATTTGCATAGCATTTTCCTTAACAGGGGATCAAGAGGTTTATTGTGCCATTTAAGAGGAGGGTATCTTTGGTTTCAAGCTCAAGCAAGAGGTATTTGTGCAAGCCATCAGGTGTTTATCATCATCATAGAAGGGTAAAAGCTCCTTGAGAGGAGAGATTAGTGTGTGGATGTTATCTTCTATCTTGGGGATCATTAGAGGATCATCAGGGATTCATGAGGTCATTTATTTGGACAAGACATGGTCTACAAACTCACTGAGTACCCTAGGGTTCATTGTGGAGTTTGTGGAGTCATTTAATTCATCTGCAAAGGGCACAGTCAAAAGACATGGAACTAAGGTTGCATCTGGTCAGCTCAAGGTCAACTGTGGACTTGAAAGGTTTCCAAACTGGTTTTTAAGCCACATAAGCAATGGGAAGTCACCTTAAAGCATTTGGGATGTCAAGATGAGATCAAATCAAGAGGAATCAATAGTTCAAGAGGTTACTAAATTAGGGTTTCAGATGACTTCAGTGTAAAATCCCATTCTCTAGTACCTAACTTCAATGACACTTTACCCTATGATGCAAGCTCAATATCCTTTTCATGAAAACATGAGACTTGTAAAGAATGTTCTTAGCTTTATTTTTAGTACAAGAACTCATCCATTGAGTTTGTACACCTCAAGTTATGATGCCAACAAGTTGGGGGTCTCAGATGAAGAGAATTTTGATCAACAAAAACTCAACTCACTTCCAAGGCATTTTTGACCTAGAATCAAGTTTACCCTCAACTTCAAGTGAACATGAAAGTTGTTCCTAATGATATTAGCTTTCCAAAAATTCCTAGAAGTCTTTTCTTCTCATATGTGGAACTCAAGTTATGGTCTCAACAAGTCAAGGGTATTTTTGGATGATTTCATTATGGGTCATTCTTATCAATGGTCATTTCCATGAGCTTTAAAGCCTCAAATCCAATTTTGACCAACATGAAAATTGTGCATAAGAGTCTTATCTCCATCATTGAGCTCAAAATTCATGAGAATTGTTTAATCACATGGCCATGTGGGAGACGTTTAAGGTGAAATCTTAATTTTTGGTCATGGTGTGAACATTAGATATTATGGGACATATTTGCTACTTGTTTTGAGACATTTTACACCATTTTATGACACAAGAGAGGTTTACCACAAATGGACCAACATGAGAAGCCATGATATGCTTCATTTTCCATTTTCTTCCTTAAAAGCTTTTGATTTCATACTTAATGTGTGGATTATGTACAAAGCCCAAATCAATTCATTTCAATTGTATACCTCATGCACTTCACTTCACTGATCCAATGTGGTGTAGAAAGTACCAAATTTGAGTGCATGTGGGAAGGTATCATTTTTAGAAAATTTTCAAATCTCACCAATAAGGCATTATGGGCCTGCATGTTTATCAAATACCCATCATATAAAAGCATTTTGACCTGCCCTAATGCTCTGAAGAGGTGATTGCAGCTGAAGAGAGCAGAGAGAACTTGAAATTTTCTCATTACTTGCCTTTTTTGAATCTGGTTTTTCTCTTCAAATCAACCTCAATTAGAGCTTGCATCTTCTTCCTCAAAGCATAGGAAGTGAGTTGGAAGCAAGAAAGTGGAGTTTGCGTGCCTGTGAAGAAGCAACGGAGTTAGTCCATTCAGTAAGCTTCTCTCTCTATTTTCTCTCATTCTAGGCACTTTCTAAGAGAATGTTAGGTTGCATCTAAAGCCCTACCTATGGTAGACCATGTTTGGTTCATTGTTGTGTTTGTTTGATGACATATTCAGTTGACATGTTTGAATTTCAAGCTTTCGATTCTCTCTGATTTAAAACCTTTTTTATGTTTGATTTATGGATTTGAGATCCTTGTAGCAAGGGCATTTGAATGGTGTCAGATTGTCCTATTTTTAATGAGGTTTTAGAACTGAGCTCCGGCGAGTTGGCCGGAGAAGTTGACCGGAGCCCTAGCTCCGGCGTCTGGTTCTTTGTCAGGTGGAAGCTGACTCATCTGGCGTTGAAAGTTTGACTTGCTTGCGTGTTTGTTTCCAATTGGTTTGACTAGGCCACGCATGAGGGTTGAGAATGACTGGACTTAATGAAACGCATCGTTTCATTAAGTCTGAGGGTTGGTCTTGGATTGGGCTTCGCTTGCTAATCCCACCCCCTTGTTTCTGAGCCCATTTCATATTTACACGTGATTTAGTTCATCTTGGGTTTTGATATCTCACCCTCTGGTTTATTTCTCCATTTTATTTTATTTTTGTTTCTAGTTTCATTTTGATTTGTTAAAAATACTTCCAATGATCAGAAAATTCCATGAAAAATGTTTTCAATTATTTCAAGGTGTTATTTAATTTTCCAAAATTTTTGTTTCTGATTTTATTTTATTTTGGTATTTCATTTCAATTTTTCCATTAAATGACATTCATGTGGTCTACCTTATTTGATCCATTCCATTTGGATTTCAAATGCTTGTTCCATATGACCATGGCTTCTCCTTCACTTAGGTGAGGGATTGAGACATCTTTGAGGGTGGTTTTGGTTCATGTTTGATGATTTTATGGTTGACTTTTAGTTGGTTTTTGGTTGACCCTCGATTAATGCTCGATATGGTGGAGCACCCTTAACAATTGATTTGTTTGGTGATGCCTTGAGTTGTGTTTCACTTTGAAACTTTGGCCTCTGTTTGACCTTGGACTTGGTTGCTTTGTGCATTTATTTGGATTTTATTGACCATTTCTCCTATTTTTGATGAAGCTTGCAAGTCGAGTCATCTTAGAGGAAGTTCATACAAACTAGTTTGACCTAGTTCCTTTGAGAAATGACTTTTATGGATCCCATATGCACCCTATGAGCCTTGATGCTTATTCATGACATGATTAAGGTGCTGGTCTTTCAGTTTTAGGTCACATACTTGTGTAACTTGTTTCACAAGTTACTTAGAAGTTAGGCAATTCCACTTGATTGTAAGTGTTGAACATGGTTTGGAACTTTGGTTCTTCCATTTGCCTTGCTTTGATTCTTGCTTGTGCTTTGTTTGCCATCTTGTTTTAAACCTATTTCTTTTGGTTTAACTTCTGCCTCTTGGGTTTTGATCATGGTCTTTGAGTTTGTCTTGAATGATGTATCACTTTTAGTTTTTGTTTGTTCTTCTTTTTCACACGATCAATTTGGATTGATTGGTTGAGATACTTTGCATATGCTTGCTGCCCAAGCCTCTTTTCTCCCATCTTCTATTTGATAATGGTCTTTGCTTGTGTTTTATGCTTGACTTTTGTTTTAGTGATTGATGTTTGAATGGTTGTAGGAGTTGTAACCTCTCCCATTTCATCTCACTATTTTTGACTTGTTTAAGTCAACTTTGTCTTGCTCATTTGTTTGCATCTTTTGAGTTTTGTATTTCACCTTTGCATCTTTGCATATCATGTTTGCATTGTCTTGACTTATTTAAGTCAACTTTATCTCATTTCTCATTTCATCTGTAATTGGGTTATCTGTTGTTTACTTGGTTCTTTTGCCATGATCCCTTAGGATTCCTAGTCCCTCTATTTAAAATGGGAGTAGGAGAGACATTAGGTGTTCAATCTTTTGCATTAGAAGTGGAAAGTAGTGATGGACCTGTATGGTGACATGCACTAGTCCTCCCGAAATTCACGCTCAGACGAGATTCTCTTTGATGAATACCTTTCCAGTCTATTTCGGAAAGTTGAGAGGATGTTGGATCTAAGGATTGTCTACTCTGTGGACCGATCATTTGGGAGTCAGCTAAGTGAGGCCGCTTCGTTAGACTATGATGCCAAACTAGAAATGGTGAATGTATCATCGTTTCTCGAAAGTCTGTGACGCTGACTACCGCATAGGATGCCAGACCTTGTCAGAGATAGGTTCATACATGTGAGTTGGGAGGGTTATGCAGGAAACTTTGACCTCCAACCTACCCGATTTTCTCGTCAGTGTGAACTTTTGATCTTTGATACAGTGGGTCCCTTATATTAGTGATGTGTTATTTTCTCGCCAAAGCGAAGCTCTGGTTTAACTCAGTCAGCAGCACAACAATCTTGATCCCCTGTTGCATTTGCATACTCATTTGCATTTTAACATTGACATGTATTTGTGTTTCAGGTGCACATTTTTTCCTTGATTCTAGTAATCTAATCCACTGTCAACATGAAGCCCAGCTTAAAGAGAACAGTAGTGTACAAGCTTCCAACACCAGATATAGGGTCCTTGCTCAGTTTGATCTCTGCAGCTGATCACAGTGTGATGGAGGATTTCAAGAAAGACTATAGGAAGATTCTAAGTTATGTCTGCAAAGCTTCTTTGCTTGAGTTAGGAGGTCTTCATACTTTGCTTCAATTCTATGATCCTCAGCTGCGATGTTTCACTTTCCCAGGATATCTGTTGATGCCTACTTTGGAAAAATTTGCCATGCTGCTAGGAATCCCAGTTCTGGAACAGATGCCTTTCTACCATTCTGAAGCAGAGCCCAACTTGACAAAGTTAGCAAATTCTCTTCACTTGGATGTTTCTGAATTAGATTGAAAGATGAGTTAGAGGAATAGAGTATTTGGATTCTCATTACCTTTCTTGGTGAGCAGAGCTTATCATTTTGCAAAAGATGGATGCTGGATTGCCTTCAATGCCATCTTGGCTCTCTGTATCTATGGCATAATATTACTTCCCAATATCCCGGATTTTGTTGACTTGGATGCTTTTCATATCTTCGCCTCCAAGAATCCTGTGCCAACACTCTTAGGAGATGTTTATCATTCTGTCCACTATAAGAATGAGAACAGAAGAGGGAAGAGTATTTCTTGTTGTGTGCCTCTCCTGTACAGATGGTTTATTTCGCATCTGCCTAAGTCTGGTCCTTTTGTTGACATCTTTGACACTGCTGATTGGTCAGAGAGACTTATGGGTTTAACCTTCGAGAATATTGTATGGTTTAACAGAGACCTTTTAGGTGTGGAAATTGTCTACAGATGTGGTAGTTTCCCCAATGTTCCTTTGATTTGGAGAAAGGAGGCATTAATTATAACCCTGCTCTCGTAGTCAAACAGTTTGGTTATGCTCTAAGAGAACTTCCGAAGGAAAAAGAAATACAGGAATCTTTGTATTTCACTGTTTCAATTGACACTGAAACCTTAATCAGAGTGGAAAAGGCTTGGGGTAAAATTCACCGTGAAGGAAAATCTTCTTTGGGCAAGAGCGATTGCAGAGCCTATGGACCATATGTGGAATGGATCCAGGAGAGAGTTGAAAGATTGTTGTTACCATTTCCAGTCAGGGAGCCTTTGTATCCTCTAGTAGTTGAAGAACCAACGATAGTTGACGTCCAGAAGTACAATCAACTATGGGCTGAAAAGGAAGAACTACGCAGAGTGAATGAAGAGTTGGAAAAGGAAATTAGTCAGCTTAGAAGGGAAAAGAATCAGGCCACCCATTCATCTAAGAAGCAGACAGAGATAATGAACAAGATGGGTAGAGAGTTAACATAAGAGATTCGCGCCCGAGAGCGAGTAGGTCGAGACTTGAAGAGTGCTAGTGATATTCTCAAAGATAAGAAGAAGGAGCTAGAAAGAGCACATTTAGAGATATCAAAGTTCAACGCTCAATGGAACGCCATCTTGACCAACAACAAAGAAAGAGAAGATGGACTTCATCAACAGATTGTCAAGTTGAAGACTCAACTCCGTGTAAAAGATGAGATAGATCTAGGAGAATCCTCCCGCCGATACGAAAGCGACCGCAAGCTACGTGAAGCTCTTGTAACGTTGGAGGAATATAAGTCGAGAGCAGATCTGAAGAGGCCTAAACTTGAAGATGTATTTGGGGAAGGCGCCTGGGAATATTATGCTCAAGGCTTGCAAGCTACCATCATCAGGAAAGAGTTACTTTTCCAAGGATTGGTTGCCAGACCTGATCACCCTGATACGAAGGAATTGTTGGAAGAATTTCATACTCTCTGTCGCACTTGATGCATTTTCTCTTTTGTATTTTGTTGTTTTGTACTCCAACCATCACCAGAATTGTTGGATGAGGTCGTATTTACTCAGTTGTATTTTCCTTGGTGATGTGTACTATATGTTCATACTTTGTGTCTCATTTTATTTATGAGAGAGGTTTTTATGGCTCCATCTGTTGGCTCTTCATCCTCCTTTTGTTCTCGTGGAACTAGAATAAAGGGGAAGATTTCCATGAACCATATTCATGTGTCAGCATTTTGCATCATTTTTCATATTGCATTGCAGGTGTTCTGGTTCCGTTGACCTTACTTCTTTCTATGGTTTTCTCAGCATTATTTCAGGATTGAAGACCGCATCATTCACTGCTATTCAACAAGGGGGAAGCAATAAAAGGCCATGGACCAAATTCAACTTGAGCTGCAGGAGTCTCGTGACTGTATGGCAAAATTTATGGACCTGATGCAAGGGGTCACCAATGGTCAGGAACAACTAAGAACACTCGTTCAACCTCTGATTGCTAGGGTTGACGGAAGTGGAGTTCTGCATGGAGGGACTACTGTTGTTCCTCCTACAGCTGACAATGGAACTCCTCATGCCACTGCCATTCCAACAGTTTTTATCCCTCTGGGCGGAGGTAATCAGACTGGAGTACATGTCTCAGGGGCTATATGCGCTGTACATGGAAATTTTGGTCCTCAATGGGAGGAATATGAGCAAGATGATATTTTCTCCATGGGAGATCTAGGAGCAGGATTGCAGTCGGACGCAGAAAGGCGATTTAAATTGATAGAAGAGAAGATGAGGAACCTTGAAAAATAGAACTCTCTTGGTCTGGACATGTCAAACTTGGGGCTGATCCTAAGTCTAAGGATCCCACCAAAGTTCAAGGTCCCAGACTTTGACAAGTATAAGGGGACAACCTGTCCAAGAGTGCATCTCCGTTCTTACTATAAAAAATGTCAGCATACTCTGATGACGAGAAGTTGTTGATGCATTTCTTTTAGGATAACCTATCTGGTACGTCCTTGGAGTGGTATATGGGTTTGGAACCGTTCAACATTAGAAACTGGAGAGATTTGACAGAGGCTTTTGTCAGACACTATCAATATAATAGTGATCTGGCGCCTAATCGTGTGCAGTTGTAGAATTTGTCGCAACGGAATAATGAAGGATTTAAAGAGTACACTCAAAGGTGGCGCGAACTTGCTGCAAGGGTTCAACCTCCAATTGTGGAAAGGGAACTTATTGATCTGTTTGTAGCTACACTGCCTGGTGTGTACTACGAGAAATTGGTAGGCAATATGTCTGGTAGTTTTTCAGACTTAATCATCATTGGTGAACAAGTGGAAAACGGGAATAAGTTGGGAAATATCCAAGCGGGAGAGGGGTCCTCATCTGGAGGAGGTAGAAAAAAATTTGGTAACAAGAAAAGAGAAGGGGAGACGAACACGGTCTTGGGATACAGAGGTAATAATAGAAACAAAAACAGAAATTAATAGTGTTATCAACAGCAACCTCAGATTGTGAGTTTTGCTATTCCAGCAGTACAACCATAACAACAGCAACAACGTCCACAACAACAACATCAATAGTAAAGTTACGCTCCGTGGCAGTTCCAAGATCGTAGGAGGACAATGAACAAACATTTTGATGCACCACCAATTCCGTACTCTCAATTGTTACAACATTTGATGCAACTACAAATGGTTCAGAAGAGGACGCTGACACCTCTGACTGGCGCGCCATCCCCAGGGTATGACACAAATGCCATATGTGACTTTCACTCAGGTGCTCCTAGTCATCACATACACATTTGTAAGGCCTTCAAACATAAGGTCCAGGATCTTATAGATAGTAAGGCAATCAATTTTACAAATGACGCGCCCAATGTTGTGCAAAATCCTATGCCTAACCATGGAGCGGTTGGGGTAAATGCTATTGTGGAGGAAGAGAGTTTGAATCTGGTAAGCAATGTTGAAGAGCTGAAAACTCCTTTGAGTGTTTTTAAGAACAGGCTGTTGAAGGGTGGGGTGTTCCCTGGCGGTATTGAAAACTGTGAAGGTTGTTTGGCTCATCCTGAGGGACGTGAGGACTTGAAAAACCATGTGGAAAGATTAACGAATGAAGGCATACTACAATTTAACAGGATTGGTAAAGAGAAACCTGAGAGGGTGATTGGCCAAGAGCAGGATGAGGTTGCCACAATCTCAATCCGTTTTAAAACCATTAACATATTTGTGCCACCGAGGCCAGCTATCGTTATAGTCACCAAGGCAGGGCATGTGCCTTATCAAAGCACTAAAGCGATCCCGTGGAATTATTGCACTGAAGTCTTTTGTAACGGCAAAAAACAAGAGCTAAAAGGAACGACATCTGATTCGATGGATAATTTGGTGGGAACAGGCGGAATGACGAGAAGTGGGAGAGTGTTTGCACCTCTAGAGGCTAATGTTGAAAGACAGAATAGGGGAAAGGGGAAAGCTGTTGTTGAAGAAAGTTCTCAAGGGGGTGAGAAGGATGCTTTGTTGAAAGGCGCTGAGGAATTCATGTGTCTAATCAGAAAAAGTGATTACAAGATTGTGGACCATCTACAGCAAACCCCGTAAAAAATATCAATCTTATCATTATTATTGTGCTCAAGGCACATCGGAATGCCCTTTTGAGGATTTTGAACACTGCGTATGTGTGTTGCACCCCAAAATTTGCCCAACCTTTTTCTTTACCTAGCTTATGTTCATTGCATTCATTGTAGCATTATCATATGCATTGCATGGTCATTTGTGCAGGGGATCAAGAGGTGTGCTTATCAAGAAGGGGCTACCACCAGGTTCTAAGGATATTCAAGAGGTTTTATTCAAGTATTCAAGGGTTTGACATCCTCATCAGGTCATTAAATGAAGGCAAAGATCCCCCGAAAAGTGGCTATACACAAGTGTGCATATCTCCTAACTTGAAGGTCATGAGAGATCATCTGATTATTTTGAATCCATGGATGTGGACCTAAAGCATTGAAAGAGATCATGGGATACCTTGAGAGTCATTTTAGAGCTTGGGCAAGCCATTATGCCAGATACAAGAGGCCACAACCAAGATTGGTGCAATTACGGTTTTCTTCTAGTCAACCCTAAGTCAACAGTTGAATTAAAGGAGATTAAGACTCAATTCCAAGCAAATATGATTATGGAATGTTATGTTGAGACATGTCATATATAATTTCAATATCAATTCATCAATATTCAAGGGTGTGAGAAGTTCCTAGGCTAGGGTTTCTAAGCTTGACAGTGTAAAATCCCCTATTTTAGTGCCTAACTTCAAGACCACATAACTCAAGATACAAGTTTCATCTCATCTTGATACCAACATGATACTTGTAGAGCATGTTCTTAGATTTTGTTTTAGTACTAGAAGTCCTTGATAGGATTTATAGAACTCAAGTTATAAAGCAGACAAGTTACAGGTCATCAGATGAATGTGATTTTGGTACTTGAAAGTCAACCAACTTCCATGCCATTTTTGACCTAGAATGACGTCTCACCTATCCTTGACCAAAGCATGAATGTTGTTCCTTATAATCTTAACTTTACAAAGAGTACTAGAAGTCCTCATTTGGATTTGTAGAGCTCAAGGTATGAAGCTTGCAAGGCAAGGGTATTTTGGGAAACTTTGATTATAGGCCATTTTCATTATAGGTCAATTTCACCACTTTGCATACCTCAAATGAAAATCTTTCCAACTTGAAAGTTGCTCAAAATAGGACCATTTTCTCAATCAAACCTCAAGGTTCCATTGATATGGCTTGGATTGGAGAATGTGTGAAAAACATTTCATGAAAGAACATTTGAAAAGGCCTAGTTTGGATCTATTTCATTTTATACCAATTCATGGCATATTGGTGCATTGTTTGATTCCAAAGAATGTTCTAAGAACAATGGCAAAGTCATAAACCAAGTTTCAGGTCATTTACATGAGCAAATTCAAGGTTACTTCACTTTGAAGTAACAAAACCAAAATTCACCATTGATTCAATTCCAATGGTTCAATCTCAGCCATTCATGATCCTTACACCACAAGCTAGTGATATGAACAAAGTTGCAAGCATTCAAGCTCTGTTTTCTATGAGTTCCATAAAGCTCCAAACCAAAACTTTGGATTTTTGATTTGGACTTCCATGGGCTGCAATTGGGCTTGAAACTCCTCAATATCCATTCCATATAATGTTCTGATCATTCACAACTGAAAATAACAGAATTTGGAGGAAGAATAACAGAAAACGGTTGGAGAAAAGTGAAGGAAAAGTGATTTTCGATTATGAGGTTTCCTCCATTTTCAAGTGAAATTGAAGTTGCGAGAGCTAGAGGAAGATCCAAGGAGTGTTTCTGGGAAGTTATCTTGAAGAATTCGTGTCCATTGAAGGCTGTGTGGAAGCTTCTAACCAGGTTCTTACTTTTCAACTTTGCTCATGATTCTTGATGAATTAGTACTCCATCTTTACGTATTTATTATCCTTGAGAGGTGTATATGGATTTAGGATAGTTATTAGGCTTGATTACAACAATTCTTGACAGAGCACCAATTCTTGAAGCTTTCGGTTTGGCTTTATTTTAGGTTAAAAATGAAATTGAAACATGAATTAGTAACCTAGGTGAAGATACGGTTCGATTGGTATGAAAAAATCTAGGTTTTGTTGAGGTTTTTGAGATGGCACTATTCACCGTCTAGAGGTAGAAGACGACTGGAACTAGTCTGGCCGCCGTCCCCCCATCGTCTGGTGTATTCCCCCAAATCCCATTCAAATTTCCAGATGCAACCATGACCATAGGATCTCATCAGAGCCTTGACATTCTCCTCTCATCCAACGCCCTTAGTTTAACTTAAGTTATGTTGACTTCATTTTATCACGTGGCAGCATATAAATCCTTGGATCAGGTGACTAAAACGTTGAGTGGTTAGGATTAAGACGTACCGTGAGGGTGCATTGACTGAAGCGCATAGAATCACTCGTTTTCACTGGCTGACCCATGATTATAGTGTGCTAGAATTGCTATTTGACACAAGCTTTTATTCTTTTTCATTTCTTTTTCATTATTTTCTATGTTTTAAGGCATGATTGTTTTAATTCATTAAAAATAGCAAGAAACATCCAAAATTCATGATTTTTTTTCTATGATTCCTCATTATGATAAATGATTTTACATGGTGTTGGATTAATTGTTTGAGCTATTTTCAATTTAATGAGAATTTTCCATGATTGGTTATTTCCTTAAATGTGAAAATAGTATGATTACTTCTTGAATTTTATTTCCTTATCAATGCTTCGAATAAATGTCTAATATTTTGCATGCTGATTCTAGACACATTGTGTGATATTTTAATATTTTTGTTCTGATTTTTAGGTTCCATTTAGTTAGGGTTTTGAGTAGATCTTTAGCACCCTTTCCCTTGTCAACCCTTTTGAGCCTAGTAGTAGGAGTTTCTTTCTGAAAATGAAAAACCCTCAATCTTAACCCGGGGTAAGGTAGGTGTCAGCTAATTTGACCAAGCGTTCAAATTGCAAAAGGAGTGGTCCCGTTCGAGGATAAATCAAACCTCTATAGGTCGTGCCTAAAAAACCATGATGGTTAAACCTGGCCGATCAAGAGTGAAACATTCACAATCTCTTTTCAAACAGGTCATACGAGCCAGTGTCACGCGACTTGTTCAAAAAAAAGGAGAAAGAAAAATTAGGAGGAAAAGCCCGCTAAGTCGAATCTTGAAAACAAGCGACTTAGGCAAAAAATAGGACACCCCACTGGACTTCAACATCGAGAAAAAACTCAAAAGAGTTAGTTTAGGCAAAAATTAGGGGAAACGAAAAAACAAAAAGCGGAAAGGATTACAAAAGAAAAATCCTCGAACAAAGAAAATCGTGTGATCTCAGGCGTCAAAGACGAAAGTGAAGGATTGTAACTCCAAAAACGTGTGATTCCCTGAAACATCGCTCCTATCATCCAACCTTTGAAAGGTGAGTGCTAGTGTCGAGTTAGCTAAACACAGGATTGGAGAACATCAAGGAGAATGGGTGGGATAGACTTTGAGCCTTTATCTTTCCTTTTAACCGTGAACCTGACCACGTTACAACCTGAAAAAGTCCTTATTGAAGCAGGTTTATTTCGAAAGCATACTTCGTTAAAGGTCACATCGAAACTGACTCCCCAAAAGGATTCTTCTTACAACGTTGTGTTAATATTGACATTTTGATAAATGATTTGTTCAATTTATGTCACAAATTTTTTTCCAGTGAACCGAATTGGATTTTGAAAACGGTCATATGCATTGCATTTAATATATCTTTTATGCAGAACAATTTGTTTTACTTGCGAGTAAGCGCTTGACAGCAGGAAAGTTTCCATAATGGAAAGTTTGATCAGGATAAAATGCAGAATGCCTGAATACTCTGGTGAATCGGGGCAAGCTATATTAAATGATCATGACATGGGAGTCAGCCATCCAAAAGTCAGTAATCAGGGGCAATCAAGTCAAGATTCGGTGAATCTCTCGCAGCCAAAGGGTACTGCTCCACAAATCTGCCAATGAGGGGCATGAAGGTGAGAAAATACTTAGAAGGGGGGTTGAATAAGTATGAAGATAAAACTTAGAAGTAAAAAACTCAAGTATTTTTATCCTGGTTCGTTGAACTCAACTATTCCAGTCCACCCTTTCTAGAGTGATTTACCTTTCTCAAACAAGGACTTAATCCACTATTTAATCAACTGA
This sequence comes from Lathyrus sativus, assembly GCA_963859935.3. Taxonomy (NCBI): domain Eukaryota; kingdom Viridiplantae; phylum Streptophyta; class Magnoliopsida; order Fabales; family Fabaceae; genus Lathyrus; species Lathyrus sativus. The sequence goes on along the minus strand of OZ012741.1, from coordinate 286,590,093 downwards.
TTACAATAGTAAGCACTAAGAACAACTGTTCAAAGTCTTCACAAGAGCTACTGATCCTAACTGGATCTTCTTAAGGTTCTCTTACAATCAAATGTAATAATAAATACAAGTGTTAAAATGCTTCTAATAAAGCTTTATCACAACTTTGATTTTTCACTTAAGATTAAGAACAATGAAATAATTCTAGCAAGAATATATGAGTTGTATGAGAGCTTTTTAATGAATTCTTTTCAAGTGTGTTCGTCAACTGAAGAAGATGAGTGGAGACTTGCTTTTATAGGCACAATGATCCAAGAGTTTTTCACGTTGAGAATAGTGTACCAAAAGGTCTGAGCCTTTTTGTCTTCATATCAAGTGACCTTTCCTAGAAGAAGAATGCACAGAGAAAAGTGAATCAACAACAGGAAAAGTGAATCAACATTCACTTCAAACTTAGGGGGCAAGCTGCACAAGCCAACAAAAAATACAGAAAACAAAACCCCAAAGCAGAGGAGGCAGCACCAAACAGCAGCACCAAACTCCTACAGCAGACAACAGCTCTGACAGCAACAACTTTCATCTTCAAACTTCGATAAACTCCAATCTCCAACCTCCAGGGGAGAGAAAGCACACTTTAAATAAGGCTCCTCAAAACCTAAACAGTCAAGTTCCACAGCTACATAAAACTCCAGCTCAAAAGCAACAGTAAACCCTAGCTTCAATACTCCAGCAAGCTCCTGTCAGCAAAATTGACAGTAACAACTCCATCTTCAAGCAATCCTCATGAAATGCATCTTCAACATCTTCAAGCTTCAAATAAGCTCCTATCTTCAAGCTCCATCTCCAAGAGAGAATCAATTAACTGATTAAGTTGAAATGTTAAGAAGCTTAGTGACAACCAAAGGAAGCCCATAAGCACTTAACATTGTAAGAGACAGGTATCCTCAAAGTTCTACTCCTAAAGGATGTCACTCATCCCTCCAAAGGAGGGATGTGAATACTTTAAAAGGACTTTGTGTCATAGGAATGAATAGAGGCCCAAAAAGCTCTCTATGTTTGAAAGAAGAAACAAGTCTATTCTAAAGCTCTTCCTACATATCCTAATCCCTAAGCCTTCAAAAGCAATCCTCCCAGGGAAAGATCTTCATGACCAAGCCCCAATCTTCATCTCCAAGCATCCTCAATGCCTCTAGAAACTCCATCAAGCAAAACCCAAGCCCAAAGTCCAATTAAGATAGCCCAAACAAAGTAACCAAACCAAACATCCAAGGGGAAAACCCACAATCACCACACAAGTTGCAACAATCAAATAAAATACTAAAGCTCATCATAAAATCCTAAGTAAATTTCTATGGGAACCTAATCCTATACCCAATACCCCATATAAATCCCAGGACCTAAATCAAACACTAAGCCCCCAAACTATGTTCTAAACTACAACTAGTTGTGTTAAAACCCTAATTCTAACACCTCTCCTATTCACCTCTCAAACTAACCTAAATTTTATTCACAAAATTATGACAAATATCCTAAGGGTACATGCTTCCCTAATCTAATAAAGCTCACAGGAATCACTCAAAAATTCCTCACCAAACTCTCATATTAAATTCATAAAAATGAAGTATCAAACAAATGTAAAATAAAAGCATTAAAATTGTAAAATATGCCAGAAAATATAAAATGCATGAAATTAATATTTTCTGGTTTCATTAAATTCTAGAGATCCTAAGGGAACTAGGGAAAAAAGTGTCATCCTAAAATGATCATTTTTCAATTTATTATGAATTTTAAACTAACCTAAATAAAACTATAAAAAAAACAAAGAAAATAAAAGAAAATGGAAAAGGAGCGTGATGAATAGCAATCAGATCAGGTATATTTCCTCAATTGGGCTCAGTAGGGGGTGCCATTATTACGCGCGCCTTAAGCCCATGTCAATCAGAAAATACTATGGAAAAAATCAAGGAAAATAGAGAAGACTCTGTGGCAAATAGCAACTACTTTATGTGCATTTCGCTGGTGGGCCTCAAACTGGGGTGTGGATAGCAACGTTTGTCTTAAGCCCAAAACAAAACATAAGTGAAACGGTGCGTTTTGCTTATGTTCAGACTTTCTTCACAAATGGGAATCAAATCGTGGCCGTGGGATGATTATCTGAGTCAATGGTCTTCCTAGATCTAATGGTCATATCATCATCTTCTCCATTTCAAATTCTGGGGGGAAAGTGAACAATACGGTGGCCGGAGGTGGCGCCACCGTCGTCCCCAAATGCAAACACCATGAATATCCCTCCAAACTTAACCCTAAACACCCTAATCAACTCGTTTTTCATCACTGAACCTAATGATACCCTCCATTCTCCTTGAATCTCACCACAACTCAAAATACGACTCCAAGCTCAGAATATGCTCCAAATTCAATCTCCACCATTCTTAAAATTGACAAGCCTATCATCATCTACACGTTTCCCTGAGTAGTTCTAACCATCTAAACAAGCCTAAACCTCTAAGAACATCTAGATATGTCCCTCACAAGAAAACTGATCCATCCTAATTTTGTCTCTAAACATGGAATTCTTGCACCAAAAACCTTCTCAGGATCTATACTAACCTAACCGCATACTCATTCTCAAGCAACTACCTACAATTATGGCCAGAAATTGAAAGTTATAAACCTGAGAAAATTGGATGAACAGAAGTGGTTGCAGCACGATTTAGCCTCCAAAAACTTCCAGTTTCCTTCAACAATGCTTGATGAAGCTTCTATATGCAATGAACTGCTTCGAATCCCTCTGAATCACCAAATCCGATTTTGATTTGCAATGAAGAAACTCACCTTGCTCTCTCTCAATTCTTCAGAGTTCTTGGCCAAAAAACTAACTGAATTAGTTATGATCCTTATATAGAACATGTAGGAATCATCTAGAATGCTCTGGAATGATCCATGTGATAAATTCAATTTCTCTTGCATTTGGAAATCTCATGAGAAGCTTGCACATGACAGTTGGGTTCAGCTTGATTCAGCACCTTAATTTTGATCCAATTTCTCTCCATATGACATTTTGAATTGATTGGCATTGGTTAGAGCCTTAGTTCTGATCTAAGGGAGTGTTTTGCAAATGTTACTTGTGATGTAAGAAAGCACTTTTCAAAGCAACTCATAAAATAATGGCTCATCTCAAAATTGTGGCATTGCCAATGTGTTTGAAATCCAATTTCCATTCAAAATGACTACCCATATGCCATGTTTATGCCTTGCAAGTCAAAAAATCATTTTTCCCTCTCTTGAATCATTTGAAAAATCTCCCTTTTTTAGGCCATTTTGGAGCACATTGTGAAATAAGCCAATCCAACTCACCATGAATTCATATCTTACCCAGAAACACCATTCTAAACACATTTCATGTTGGACACTTTTTCATTTGAGGAGTGGAAGATAGAGATTTTGGCACATGTTGAAAAAGGACCTATAATTCAACTTTCCCAAAATACCCCTGGATTGCCAAGATCATATCTTGAGTTCCACAAATCCCCTTGAGGACTTCTAGTACTCAAATTAAAGGTAGGATCAAGCCCTACAACTCTTATTATGGCCAAGAATCCATTTGAAAATTCCTTAAGGGGCAAAAGTTGCTTGGAAGTCAAGTGACTTTCACAGATAAATTTTAGTGTCCTCTGATGACCTGTAACTTGCAAGAACCATAACTTGAGTTCTACAAATCTTCTTGAAGACTTCTAGTACTACAATTCAAGGTATTGAGAAGCTGTACAAGTTTCATGTTGTCCAAGAATCCATTTGAAACTTGTATTTTGACTTATGTGGCTTGGAAGTCCAGTGCTATACAGGGGATTTTACCCTAGGAACCCTGTCTCAAACACCTCCAACCACTCTTGATTCTCTAGAACTTGATCTTGGCTCATCCATACACATGATTCAACATATCAATCCATGACTTCCATGCCCTAGAGCTAGGTCTTGATGCCCTTTCTTTGCTCTCCTTGACCTAGGGTTACCCAGATGAAACCCTACTTGTACACACCTCAACTCTAGCTCTTGAACTTGATACAATGACTTGTCTAAGCCTCAATAGGGCCCTATAGGCATCCCATGAGATCCATACACACCTCAAATTCACAATTCCATTTTGATGATCTTCAATACACCTCAAGTTAGGAGAGAAATCCACCTGTGGGCACTCAAACTTCTCATGACTTCAACCCTTCTCTGATGACTTGGATGGTCTCTCAGGCTCAGAGAATACCTCTAGATAGGATTCTTTTGACATAAATAGCACTTGATCCCTTGTTGGGTGACTTGATATGCTAGGATATGCAAATTATTGAACTATGTACATGATGTAACTATGCAAATGGCAATGCAATGAAACATAAATCAGGCAAGAAAAGGTTGAGCAAATTTTGGGGTGCAACACTCTTACAATCAAATGTAATAATAAATACAAGTGTTAAAATGCTTCTAATAAAGCTTTATCACAACTGTGATTTTTCACTTAAGATTAAGAACAATGAAATAATTCTAGCAAGAATATATGAGTTGTATGAGAGCTTTTTAATGAATTCTTTTCAAGTGTGTTCGTCAACTGAAGAAGATGAGTGGAGACTTGATTTTATAGGCACAGTGATCCAAGAGCTTTTCACGTTGAGAATAGTGTACCAAAAGGTCTGAGTCTTTTTGTCTTCACATCAAGTGACCTTTCCTAGAAGAAGAATGCACAGAGAAATCCTTTTTGTTTGTGTTCTTGTGTCTAGCATAAATAAGGAAAAAGTCGTTTGGATATTCCAACGGACATAATCTTTGAATTCTTCTTCAACAATTTTCAGCAAGAATCATCAGAGTCTAAGTTAGTCAGAGCCTTTTGATGTTCATCAGAGTTTTGCTGAATCAGAGTCTTTGCAGCAAGTGTGCTTTCAACGTGTATAAGTTCAGAGCAGAGTTTTTGGGTCAGATCCTCAGTACTGGTAGCGTTAGTACTATCAGAGTCTTCTAAAGTAACTGTGCTTGAAAACTCTTCATACAGATTTCTTCATTGCTTCAGATGCTTCTGGCTTGCTTCAGATTCTTCTGTAGCTTCTGCTTCAGATCCATCTGGAGGCAGCGCTCAAAATCTTCTGGTGGCAGCATTCAGAATCTTCTAAGAGATGCTTTTGACGCTTCAGAGCCTTGCATATCTCTTATGTTCAGATCTAATTTGCTTCTGGAGTGATATTTACTTTAACATCTGCAGGAAACATTCTAAAGCAAATTTTAGAGTATATAATTCTTCAATACAAAATTTCATAATAGTTATCATCAAAACATAGAGATATTATTAAGAACCAATTTGTGTTCTAACAGAGCAAAGTCATGACAAAGCTGGGGAAGGCCACATCGAGAGCACCGAAGCTATCCTTATCCTGAAGACGATTAACTTGAAGCACCTCTGTGAGGTTCAAAAAGCTGAGGTCGTTTATAGCAAATCGCCAGTGTATAAAGATTTCAGGTTTCCTTTCGAGGAATATGCGAAGAACATCTCACAGGCTGGGGAAAAAATTGGAAATGAAGGAACCGTTCCTCTCCATATCTGCAGAGTTTATCAAAAGTTGTTACAGATTCTGGGGCAAGCCATCTCGAGTTCAGGATAAAAAGTCCCAGAGATCATTTTGCAAGGTTATAACCCTTGGGGCATCTGACAGAAGTGTATCCTCGTCATATCTTCAGCAGAAGCATATGTGGAGTTCTGAGCATACTCCTCAGCAGATTTAGTTGTGTTTCCCCACAGAGTCTGAACATTTGACTGTTTGTCTCCCCAAGCGGAGATAGATTCTCCCCAACTAGAGTCAATTCCCCAGCAATTGGAGTTGGTATCTCTATCCCCAGTAGAGTGGTATGCAGGATAGAAGGAGCAGTGAAGGGTGTGCCTTTATCCCTGGTATTTGGATAGCTGTTGCTATATTACCCAAGAGAGCCGAATCCTTGAAGGCCGTTCATGCCATTACTTGTCTTCTCCGGCAGGTGAGAGTAGTTGAATAGTTATTGGTATATTTCCCCATCGGAGTTCGTATCTCCAGGAAAGTTCTATCTGCGAAGGTCGTGCAGTTTATTGCTGCGCTTGGCATCTTTTCCTCAGCAGTTTGTGGTTCGTATACCCAGTTGAGCAAGTACATGTTCTCGTAGAATTTTGTTTCCCAGCGGAAAGGTCGTCTGAGACTCGTTTCCCCAAGTTAAGTCCAATTGAAATTGGTGTGTTTCACCTCCTCAGCAGGATGATTCCTCCTTCCCATCAGGTTGATTCCTTCTCCTTGACAGGAGGGTTCTCTCTTCAGCATTTATTTTGCTGATTTGGGTCCGTAGCATTTTTGCATGCATGCATAGCATCTACCCTAAACGCGTAGAATTTCCATTTTCGTATGGAGCATTATGCCATTGTCAAACAGATGCACGTGAAACATGAGCTAGGTGGGTACTGTTCTTGTGTGCAGGTGTTTCTCCAGCAGAATTGTTCGGTTAAGTTCTCCTGAATCCTCAGTGGAGTTATTCGGTTAAGTTCTCCAGAACTCCTAAAGCAGAGTTATTTGGGTAAATTTCTCATCTCCCCGCAGAGTAGTATGGTTGAAGCTTCTCTTTGCAAGAGTTTGACGACGATGTTCGGAGCTATCCAATTCAGATGACTTGTTTATGGATATCTGACGGTGATTTCAAAAGTGTACCGAGATTGTGATTCTCCATTTATATGGCGGTGATGTCAGGAGTTTATCAGAGAAGATTGCTCGACGATGATGTCAGAGGTTTATCAGCTTCATGCTTTATTTGGCGGTGATGTCAGTAGTTGGTTACCAACTTCATAGATGATTGGTGACGAGATCAGGAATGTTATCCCCAGTAGAGGATTGACGGTGATGTTAGAGGATTTCCTCCAGTTGATTAGTGAATCTTGACGGTGAGGTCAAGTGTGTATCAGATATATGATTGTCCGACGACGAAGTCAGATGCTCAATCTATGACGGTGAGGTCAGACGTTTCTTGATAGTATGATTATCCAGCGGTGATGTTGGAATGTTACCGACGAAGATATGACGGTGAGGTCAGACATTTCTTGTTATTATGATTATCCAACAGTGATGTTGGAATGTTATCGATGAAGATATGACGGTAAGGTCAGACGTTTCTTGTTATTATGGTTATCTAGCGGTGATGTTGGAATGTTATCGACAAAGATATGACGGTGAGGTCAGACGTTTCTTGTTATTATGATTATCCAACGGTGATGTTGGAATGTTATCGACTAAGATATGACGGTGAGGTCAGACGTTTCTTGATAGTATGATTATCCAGCAGTGATGTTGGAATGTTATCGACAAAGATATGATGGTGAGGTTAGGCGTTTTTGGGAGATATGATTATCCAGCAGTGATGTTGGAATGTTATCAACGAAGATGTGATAGTGAAGTCAAATGTTTCTTGTGTTTATCCGGCAGTGATGTTGGAAAGATACCGACGAAGATATAACAGTGAGGTCAGTTGTTTCTTGTTGGTAAGGTTGTCCAACGATGATATTGGCATATTAGCAATATAATCATGACGGTGACGTCAAATGTTTACCTAGATTGTAGTTCTCCACTCGTCTGGCGGTGATGTCAGTAGTTGTTGAACAACTTTATGGAGGCCTGACGGTGAGGTCAGAAATGGTGTCCCCAACAGATGATTGACGGTGAGGTCAATTTTTTTCTTTTAACATGAAATCGATGCTTGATGGTGATGTCAGATATTTCTCGTCTGCTTGAGGTCGACGCTTGGCGGTAATGCCAGAGAATTTTATCTGTTCAGTAAGTGCTTGACGGTGGTGTCAGAGGCATCCTTTCGACTTAAGGTCGACACTTGACGAAGTTAATTGAGGAAGTTCTACAGAAGCCCCAGCGGAGTCAGAAATTTCCCTTAGACTTGATGAGGAGGTCAGACAGAGATGTCAGGAAGTTCTATCGCTAGCAGGTTTCAGGCAGCAATGGCAGATATGTTTCTCAGACTTGATGATGAAGTCCGACAACTACAGAAGCGTTCCTACACACATGATGACGAAGTATGACAAAGACTTGATGACGAAGTCCGGCAGCGACGCCACATATGTTTTACAGACTTGATGACAAAGTCCAACAACCATGTATTTCTTAAGGACTTGATGACGAAGTCCGACAACTACGACGATTTTCTCTTAGACTTGATTATGAAGTCTAACCATGAAAAATGTTTCTCAGACTTGATGACGAAGTCTGACAACGATAAAGGTTTCTTCCCGACTTGATGACGAAGTTTGACAGAAGATGTTTTTCTCCCAGACTTGATGATGAGGTCAGACTATGATGTCTACAGAAACTTTCTTCCCGACTTGATAACGAAGTTCGACAGAAGATGTTTTCCTTCCAGACTTGATGACGAAGTCAGACTACGATGTCTACAGAAATTTTCTTCCTGACTAGATGACAAAGTTCAACAGAAATTTTTTTCGACTTGATAACAAAGTTCGACAGTGATGCCAAACTTTCTTCTAGACTTGAGGATGAAGTCCTGCAATGACTTAATGAGGAAGTCAGACAGAGATGTCAGAAATTTCTTCTAGACTTGATGACGAAGTTCAATAGAAATTTTCTTCCAGACTTGATGACGAAGTCCGACAACGATGTCAAAAATTTCTTCTAGACTTGATGACGAAGTTCAATAGAAATTTTCTTCCAGACTTGATGACAAAGTCCGACAAAAAATTTATTCCAGACTTGATGATGAAGTCAGACAATAACGTCAAATTTCCTTACCGGCTTGATGAGGAAGTCTGGTGGTAATGCTAAGTAATTCTTCCAATTGATGCAGAGTACCTGACAGCAAAATCAGTTATCTTTATCAGTCACTGTTGAATCACTGGTTTCATCCCGACTTGATGAAGAATATTAATGAGTATTTGAAATAGTAATTCACCAGCGGGTTGCCGTGCAATTTTCATTTTAGTTTCCGGAGATCTTTCACCAATCAGAGTACCGTTTATTTCTGCGGTTGGCAAATTTCTAGGTTTATTGGTATTCAACCGTCTTTCACCTTGATTGTTTGAGAGCCGTTCGCTTCTCACCCAGTCAGGTCCAAGCCGTTTAAATAGGGGCAGCTGTTGCACCCCAAGATTTTCCAACCTTTTTCTTTACCTAGCTTATGTTAATTGCATTCATTGTAGCATTAACATATGCATTGCATGGTCATTTGTGCAAGGGATCAACAGGTGTGCTTATCAAGAAGGGGCTACCACCAGGTTCTAAGGCTATTCAAGAGGTTTTATTCAAGTATTCAAGGGTTTGACATCCTCATCAGGTCATTAAAAGAAGGCAAAGATCCCCAGATAAGTGGCTATACACAAATGTGCATATCTCCTAACTTGAAGGTCATGAGAGATCATGTGATGATTTTGAATCCATGGATGTGGACCTAAAGCATTGAAAGAGATCATGGGATACCTTGAGAGTCATTTTAGAGCTTGGGCAAGCCATTATGCCAGATACAAGAGGCCACAACCAAGATTGGTGCAATTACGGTTTTCTTCTAGTCAACCCTAAGTCAACAGTTGAATTAAAGGAGATTAAGACTCAATTCCAAGAAAATATGATTATGGAAAGTTATGTTGAGACATGTCATATATAATTTCAATATCAATTCATCAATATTCAAGGGTGTGAGGAGTTCCTAGGCTAGGGTTTCTAAGCTTGCCATTGTAAAATCCCCTAGTTTAGTGCCTAACTTCAAGACCACATAACTCAAGATACAAGTTTCATCTCATCTTGATACCAACATGAGACTTCTAGAGCATGTTCTTAGCTTTCTTTTTAGTACAAGAAGTCCTTGAGAGGATTTATAGAACTCAAGTTACAAAGCAGACAAGTTACAGGTCATCAGATGAATGTGATTTTTGTACTTGAAAGTCAACCAACTTCCATGCCATTTTTGACCTAGAATGAGGTCTCACCTATCCTTGACCCGAACATGAATGTTGTTCCTCATAATCTTAGCTTTCCAAAGAGTACTAGAAGTCCTCATTTGGATTTGTAGAGCTCAAGGTATGAAGCTTGCAAGGCAAGGGTATTTTGGGAAACTTTGAGTATAGGCCATTTTCATTATAGGTTAATTTCACCAGTTTGCATACCTCAAATAAAAATCTTTCCAACTTGAAAGTTTCTCAAAATAGGATCATTTGCTCAATCAAACCTCAAGGTACCATTGATATGGCTTGGATTGGATAATGTGTGAAGAACATTTCAAGAAAGAACATTTGAAAAGGCGTAGTTTGGATCTATTTCATTTTAAACGAATTCATGGCATATTGGTGCATTGTTTGAGTCCAAAGAATGTCGTAAGAACAATGGCAAAGTCATAAACCAAGTTTCAGGTCATTTACATGAGCAAATTCAAGGTTACTTCACTTTGAAGTAACAAAAGCAAAATTCACCATTGATTCAATTCGAAGGGTTCAATCTCCGCCATTCACGATCCTTACACCACAAGCAAGTGATACGAACAAAGTTGCAAGCATTCAAGCTCTGTTTTCCATGAGTTCCATAAAGCTCCAAACCAAAACTTTGGATTTTTTATTTGGACTTCCATGGGCTGCAATCGGGCCTGAAACTCCTCAATATCCATTCCATATTATGTTCTGATCATTCACAACTGAAAATAATAGAATTTGGAGGAAGAATAACAGAAAACGGTTGGAGAAAAGTTAAGGAAAAGTGATTTTTGATTATGATATTTCCTCCATTTTCAAGTGAAATTGAAGTTGCAAAGAGCTAGAGGAAGATGTAAGGAGTGTTTTTGGGCAGTTATCTTTAAGAATTCGTGTCCATTGAAGGCTGTGTGGAAGCTTCTAACCAGGTTCTTACTTTTCAACTTTGCTCATGATTCTTGACGAATTAGTGCTCCATAATTACGTATTTATGATCCTTGAGAGGTGTAGATGGATTTAGGATAGTTATTAGGCTTGATTACAACAATTCTTGAGAGAGCACCGATTCTTGAAGCTTTCGATTTGGCGTGATTTTAGGTAAAAAATGAAATTGAACATGGATTAGTAACCTAGGTGAGGAGACGGTTCGATTGGTATGAAAAATTCTAGGTTTTGTTGAGGTTTTGGAGGTGGCACTATTCACCGTCTAGAGGTAGAAGACGATCGGAACTAGTCTGGCCGCCGTCCCCCCACCGTCTGGTGTATTCCCCCCAAATCCCATTCAAATTGCCAAATGCAACCATGACCATAGGATCTCATCAGAGCCTTGACATTTTACTCTCATCCAACGCCCTTAGTTTAACTCCAGTTATGTTGACTTCATTTTATTACGTGGCAACATATAAATCCTTGGATCAGGTGACTAAAACGTTGAGTGGTTAGGATTAAGAAGTACCGTGAGGGTGCATTGATATTGGAACCCCCCTCACTGGCTGACCCATGATTATAGCGTGCTAGAATTGCTATTTGACACAAGCTTTTATTCTTTTTCATTTCTTTTTCATTATTTTCTATGTTTTAAGGCATGATTGTTTTAATTCATTAAAAATAGCAAGAAGCATCCAAAATTCATGATTTTTTCCTATGATTCCTCATTATGATAAATGATTGTACATGGTGTTGGATTAACTTTTTGAGCTTTTTTCAATTTAATGAGAATTTTCCATGATTGGTTATTTCCTTAAATGTGAAAATAGTATGATTACTTCTTGAATTTTATTTCCTTATCAATGCATGGAATAAATGTCTAATATTTTGCGTGCGGATTCTAGACACATTGTGTGATATTTTAATATTTTTGTTCTGATTTTTAGGTTCCATTTAGTTAGGGTTTTGAGTAGATCTTTAGCACCCTTTCTCTTTACATCTTCTATAGAACACTTTAGGGTCTTGCTCTCTGTTAGCACCCTCAGGCTTGGAATCTTGACTTCAAATTTTAACCATAGCTTCCTAGAATCATGAGGATCACGTAGGATGTTTACTAGAATTTTTAGGATTGTTTTCCTATTTTTAGTAGATTTTGCATTCTGGCTGATGTTAGTGTGTTTCCCATTACACCTTCACCTAGTTTTGCATCTTAAGTGATCTTTTTGCAATCCTTAGGCACCCAATCCTTGCATGATCCCATAGTACACATGTTAAAGAATTTGTAGGTTAATTTTCAAGTCATCATAATGCTCATAGCTTGACTAGGATAAATATCCTTTAGGGCTTTGCATTTAGGTTTCCTTAGAAGCTTATGTGAATGGTTTCTCTTCCTTATGTGATTCCTTTGCTTTGCTTTGCTTTGCCTTACTTTGTCCCTTCCATCTCAACAACTTAGGCTTCTTTTGGATCCTCCTTGTGAGAGCCTAGTCTTCCTTAGGAAGTACTCTGTGCATTCCACAAAGGAGTTGAACCATTGAAGGCTATTCCTGGATGCTTGATCTTGGTTGAGTAACATGTTGAATTCCTTAGGTTTTCATCATGTCTCCTATTCTTATACTTCCCATTTCCATATTCCTCTTTCCTTAATTTTAGGATCCCTCTTGTGAGAGCCTAGTCTTCCTTAGGAAGTACTTTGTGCATTCAATAAAGAGGTTGAACCATTCAGGACTATTCTTGAATAAAGATGAATTTGGTTGAGTGTCATGGTGAGTTCCATAGGTTCTCACTATGCTTCCCTTCATCACTCCATCATTCTCTGTCCATTGGTCTTAGGATCCCTCTTGTGAGAGTCTAGTCTTCCTTAGGAAGTACTCTATGCATTCCATAAAGAGGTTGAGCCTTTTAGGACTCCTGTGTTGATACACATTAACCTAGTGTCCTAGATTGTCACTAAGTTCCACCACACTCACTTTCATCTGTCCTATTATCTTAGGATCCCTCTTGTGAGAGCCTAGTCTTCCTTAGGAAGTACTATGTGTATTCCATAAAGAGGTTGAGCCTTAAATGGACTCCTGTGTTGATACACATCTAAACCTGATGTAGCCTTGGGATCACTTCCTTGTGGCTCATCTAGTTTATCTCTCTCCTGGTGGATTGATTTCATCGCCTGCTTGCTGTGATGCATTAGGGTAGACTTGCATGAGTAGATACTCTTGTTTAGGTGCATGATTGCATTAAAGGTTGAGGTGTTCCTCCCTTTGCTTGGATGTTTATCTGCCTTTCATACCTGTCATGTTTGCATTAAAGGTTGAGGGTTGCCTCCCTTTGCTTACATCCTCTCTCTGTGCATCTCTGTTTGCATCCCATGTTTGCATTTAAAGGTTGAGCTTGTCTCCCTTGCTTGTACTGTTGCATTGCATGTGCATCCAGTTACTTTACATTTCATCTGCTTGATAGTTGTGTTCCTCTTTCCCCTTTGCATGTTCCCTTAGGGCTCTCACTTCCTTGTTTAAGGACAGTGATGATAGACTCTAGGTTGAATCCTTTGTATGATAACATATAGGATAGATTCCCTTTCAAACTCAACCTTAGGACCATTTCGCATGATAACATTAGGGGTTTGATTAGTCCCCTGGAGAGTCCTTTTCTCTCTTCTCATCTTCAAACAATAACAAAACACATAATAAAGACTAATAAGTATTGTATGTTACGAGCCTTAAGCTACTTAGGAAGTGGTGATTGGGGGGCTTCTCCTCAATTACCTAGAGTGTTTAGCATACGTCCTTAGGACGATTTGCGACGCATTCGTTCCTAAGTCATAGTCTCTAGTGCAGTATGAATTACAAACATTCATCAAAACACTTCTTCTCCGATAAAAGACAAAAACAAACATCAAACTCCTTTTTGCCCTTTGGGGCTCCCCTTAATGGAAAATATTTTCAGATAAAAGAGTGTTGTTAACTCTTAGTTCTACCGCAAACGTAACGCGTAAGTCTCCCACGAGCGAGCTGCATACACCAAACTGCTGGAACTGTTTGTTAACCTTACTCGGGTAAAAATAATTGAGCAAACCTATGTTTCGCTTTACCCTGAACTACGTTCGCTCTGATCTCTCATACGTGTTGAGAGTACGTAGGCGCAAGACGCAATGTCTTGGCGAGCAACCATTCCCTTTCAACCGTAGTTAGTCGAACTACATTGACTCTGACTTTCTCATTGCACGATGGAATACGTAGACCCAGAGCAGCGACGCTCTGTTGAGTCTTTTCTTTTCTTTTGTCCCTGATACCTTTAGTGTAGATAGTTTCAACAACCCTTTTAGATAAACGAACAAGCGTGGATCCCGTTGAGTACAACGGATGTCAGGGGTGTTAATACCTTCCCCTTGCGTAACCGACTCCCGAACCCGAGATTTAGTTGCGATGACCGATCTTATCCCTTTTCGTCTGGTTTTTCCGATCGTTTCCTTTCCCTCTCTTTGGGATAAATAACGAAAGGTGGTGATTCTTTTGTTTTCCACCGGGTGTTTTTCGCAGTTGCGATAATGTGCCACAAGAGATATCGGGGAACCGACTAGTAGGAGTGGTTGTGCATGTAAATGCTGGAAATTGATTAGGATTTACTAATCTGGACTTGACGCCTAAAGGGAGAAACCACAATCATGCCCTGCATATTTCTATTGAGTGCAGAGTAGCGGTATTATCTCATGTTCTGGTGGACACTAGGTCTTCACTTAATGTGTTGCATAAAAAGGCTTTGGTGAAGCTTGACACCCAAGGAATAATATGCACTCTTAGTGATCTGATTGTGCGACCATTTGATGGGACAAGGTGGTCTGTGTTTGGAGAAGTAACTCTTCCTATCCAGGTTGGCCCGGAGGTTTTTGACGCTGTTTTCTACAAAATGGATATCCAACCAGCATACAGTTGCTTGTTAGGTCTGCCCTGGATTCACTTGGCAGGGGCAGTGACGTCGACCTTGCATCAGAAATTAAAGTATATGGTGGGGGGTAACATAGTTACCGTCTGTGGTGAGGAGGACATCATGATTAGCCATTTGTCCTTGTTCAAGTATGTGGAAGTTGGTGGGGAGATACATGAGACCCTATGTCAAGCATTTGAGACAGTCCAGGTTATAGAGAAGGCGCCAATTATGGGCAAAATTCTTGAGGTTGCTATGTCGTCATTCAAAGAAGCGCAAGTTGTGGTAAAGTCTGGATCATCTCAAGATTGGGGGCAGGTGCTAAGCATCCCCAATAAACAAGATAATTTTGGATTGGGGTACAACCCTTCGTCTTCTTCTTCACAGAGCGCTCCACGCTACAGAGGACCAGTCCATTTTACAAGTGGTCGGGTGATATTTGACTGAATCAATGTTGTGTCCGAGGATGAGGGTGACAGTGATTGCGATATAGACGCATGGATCCAACCATGTATTCCCGCCCGAAGCCTGAGCAACTGGACTATTGAAGAAATTGTCCAAGTGACCCGTGAAGAGTAATTATCTTGTTTTTTTGATTATGTGTAGCCCTATGTTCTACCAGAAGCATAATGGTCTTTGTCTGTAGGGCCTTATCCTTGTTTATGTTTTGAACAATTGTTTTATCATTAATCAAAGGGCGTTTTTGCATTCAAATATTGTGATCCTTGTTTTTCTTGTTTTATTTTTAACAATAAAATGGAAATGTGGTTTGTGTTGTTTGCATATCATTTTAAGCATCAAATCATCATCATTGTAAGTTTCACATAGCGGATGTGTCGCATCGCTGTGAAAAAAGGTGTTGGCAATGACAGAAGAGTCGCCACCATTCGTTATTTATCCCAAAAGAGGGAAAGGAAACGATCAGAGAAAACCTGCAAAAAACGGATAAGATCTGTCATCGCAACCAAATCTCGGGTTCGGGAGTCGGTTACGCAAGGGGAAGGTGCTAGAACCCCTCACGTCCGTCGTACTCAACGGGATCCGCGCTTATTGTCATTCTAAAAGGATGATTGAAACTATCTAGCTAAAGGTCAAGGGACAAAAGAAAAAGAAAGTGACTCGGCAAAGCAACGGTGCTTTGTGCCTACGTATCTCATCTGAATGGCGAAGTCAGAGTCAATGTAGTTCGGCTAACTACGGGTGAAAGGTGGGGAAGGTCACTCGCCAAGACATCACGTCTTGTGCCTACGTATCCTCATCTGGTACGAGAAATCAGAGAAAACGTAGTTCGGGCTAACGGGAAACACCGGTGGGTTCAAAAGTTTTACCCGAGTAGGGTTAACAATTAGTTTTAGTAGTTTGGTGTATGCAGTTCGACCATTGGAGACTTAGGCGTTACCATTTGCAATAGAACCAAAAATTAACAAAACTCTCCTTATAAAAATGATTTTCCAAAATTAAAGCCCCAAAGGGCAAAAAGAAGTTTGAATGATTTGTTTTTGTGTTTTTTTAGAGAAGAAGTGCTTTTGAATTGTTTGCAATTCATATCGCACTAGAGATTATGACTTAGAAGTGAATGCGTCACATATCACCCAAAGGGTGCTACACTAAACATCCAAGCCATTGAAGGGAAACCCCTAAAAAACCCTTTCCCAAGTGCTTAAGGCTCGTAACATGCAATAATCATTAACCTTTATTAGGTGTTTTATGATTGTTTTGAGATGAGAGAGAAAGGACATACTAAAGGGGGACTAAACTCAAACCTAAAATTGTCATGCAACAGTGATCTTAAGATTGAGATAAGGGAATGCTATCTAATGTTATCATACATGGTTAAGATCCTAATGTCTATCATAACCTCCCTTGAACAAGAGAGATTAGAGATCCTAAAGGAAAGGAGACAAAAGAGGAAAAAGAAACAACATAAACATGCAAGAATGCAAACATGGAATGCAAGTGAGGGAGGAAATTGGTGTGGGGCAGTAGCCTCCACAAGCTCATCCCAACCTCAAGCAACAATACGACAAATGCAAGAGATGAAAGGAAAAAGAAATGCATCAAAAGAAACACACAAGTGCACTAAAATGGGATGAAATGGCCTAAGCCATTCAAACATCCACCACAATGCCAAAACACAAACACAAATGAAAGGCAAAGAAGACCTAAAACAAAGTGAGGATGGGAGGCTATATGAGGACATCAAGGAACTCATAATATGCACTCAACCATGAGCATCTCAAGAAAGGTGCAAAAGAAAGCACAAAGAAGTCCTCATGGATTCATCATTTTAGGCATGCTCCAAGTACCTCGAAAGGAGGGACCAAGCCATCTTAATTGAGATTCCAAAACCATTGCACAACAAGGGAAATGAGATAAAAGTTCTCAAAAGCAAAAGCAAATAAACCACAAGGAAATGTAAGCAAATTCCCAAAGGAAAGCAAACATGTTTCACATAGAAACCCTAACTGAAAACTCAAAAGTAAACAAACAAATGAACAAGCAAAACACAATATAATGACCTAAAAATGAGCAAACATCATCCTTAACATATTAGCAACATGAATCAAAAGGCATTGAAGGCTTAAAGGATCCATAAATTTCATATCCAAAGCAAACTAGGTCAATGTGTTTGTATGAACCTCCCTTTGGGGTAACTTGACTTGAAAATTACTCTAAAATTAAGAAAATGATTCAAAAATAACCAAATAAAATGCAAGAGGCACATAAACATGTTGGCAACCAGAGGCCAAGAGGTTACAATCAAAGTCACTTCACAACATCACCATGGAAATTGATTCACAAGGGTGCCCCATTATGAAGGAGGATTGTTGAGGGTTAAATGAAATGCAATCAAAGTCAAACCAAAACTCAACCAAACAGGGGCAAAATGGTCCTCAAAAATCACTCAACTCATTATGGATATGAGGATTGATTTTTACTCATTGGATCAAAAGGAAATGAGAGAAGCAAAATAAAAACTAAAACATGTCAAAAATTTGGTCAAACAAAACACTTCCAATGTTTAATTCCATTTTTAATTGAAAAATAATCCATAAAATAAAATAAATATTTCCTAAAATCAGAGGACATCTCAAAGTGTCTAAAATATATCTTTGTGGAATTTTTGGGTCATTGGAAGCATTCTTCATGAATTAATTTCTAAACAGATACAAAACAAAACTAAAAAGAGAATAAAAGTAAAACAAATAAGTCAATGGTGTGAATAGCAGCCCAACTCAGTTCAAAACCAAAAGGCCAGCGCAGGGGGTGCCACTAGCAAGGCAAGCCCAACCCATCAGCGGAAATAAATAAAAACATGTGTATTGGGTGTGGTGAGTCAAACAGAGGTCCATGGTGGGTCTTAATCTGGAGCGTGCAATGAAAAGTAATCAAATCAAACGGACATAAACACACACATGTGGCTGGGAGAGTTTTAAACATGGAGGGAAAAAACCAGACGGCCGGAACCACTGTTTCGGTCGTCTTCTCCGACGTGATCTCCGGCGAGGCAACATAAAAACTCAACCAAATCAAATAAAATAAAAGCCAAAAATGATCTCCAGGTCACGTAGATCTCAAATCCATAAAAACATTTCATAGATCATGTCTAAATAAGCTAAAACGAAAAGGAAAAGAAACAAACTCAAAACATAAAAACCCACGAACAACCATCAATTCATTCCAGAAATCAACTATGATATGCAAGGACCACAAATACGTAAAAATGTCGTGTAAACAATGCTTAAACAGAGAGAAAAATGGATTGAAAAGAAATCTAATGAAAAGCTTCCACAGAGCTTGGTTCTTTAGTAAAGCTCAAAGGAAACCACCCAAAATCGTTCTATAAACCTCAAGGAAACTTTTTAAATGCTTGGTTTAGATTGAAACTCAATGAAATGCAAAACACGATTTTGACTTTTCCCTCACTTTTTCTCAATGTGTTCTTGAACAATTTCACTCTAAAGTCACCTCTCAGAGCTTGTGAACAATGCTGAGAATAAGTATGACAGATTTTTGATACCAAGAAGGCCCAATTCTATGTCCCTTAAGCCCAATTGAAATTCACATTTTTCCTTCATGACCACTTCCAAAAGTGCATGAAAATGACCTTGCAAAGCTGTAAAAATGGCTCAGTTAGCTTACACTTGAGGTAAATTGATCCAAGGGCCGAAAATGGCTCCTCAATTTAATCCTATGGCATGGTTTATATGTGTTACTTAAACTTGAAGTAAGCATGAAAATGGTCATCAAATTGAGCTCAAATCTTAAATCCAAAATTGGCATTGTGCTTGAAATGTATTTGGCACTCAAAAAATGCATAAGGTTGGTACAAAATGATTCCAAATGAATTTAATTTGATTTTACCCTTTTTAGGCCTTTTTCATGGAAATTTCTTTAGGGATTCTTCAATCCAAGCCAAACCTATGATGCCTTGATGTTTGGTTGAGCAAATGACCCTATTTGGAGCAAGTTTGAAGTTGGAAAGATTTCCATTTGAAGTGTGCAAAGTGGTGAAATGGACCTATGATGAAAATGACCTATAATCTTACTTTCCCAAAATACCTATAACTTGTCAGCTTCATAACTAGAGTTCTATAAATTAGATGAATGACTTCTAGTACTCAAAATAAAGCTAAGAACAAGCTCTACAAGTTTCATGTCCACATCAAAATGAGATTACACTTGCATCTTGAGATATGTGGTCTTGAAGTTAGGCACTAAATAGGGAATTTTACACTGAGAACCCTAATTTAGTAACTTCTCACACTCTGGATTCTTCTTGATTTGGTCTTGGAATAACATCTCAAATGTCTTAACACAACATTCCATGATCATAAAGACTTGGAATTGAGTCTTAATCTCCTTCAATTTCGCAGTTGACTTAGGATTGACCATATGAAAGCACTTGAATGAACTCCACAATGACCTACAAGGCCTCTAATGAGCTTAAATAATAATCTCCTTCCATAACCATGGGCTTGTGATCCTCAGATGACCTTCAAATGGCCTCCTAGATAGGAGGTGAACCATACACACTTATCTGCCTATCCAAAGGGCTTTGACTTGTCTCTGATGATGGTAACCCCCCTATTGACTTGAATACAACCTCTTGATTAGGCTTAGAACCCTTGGCAATCTCCCCTTGCTATACACACATCTCTTGATCCCATGTAAATGCAAAATGCTACGCAATGCAATATGCTAGAACAATGAAATGAAACATAAACCAAGTAAAGAAAAGGTTGGGCAAATTTTGGGGTACAACAAGATGCCACCGATTCAGACTCATCTATGACTCGGTACGACTTTGATAACCCAATATTTCAAGCTGAAGAAGAGATTGAAGAAGACAAAGACCTGCCTGAAGAGCTCGCTAGGTTGCTGAGACAAGAAGAGAAGGTTATTCTGCCTCATCAGGAAGAGATTGAAGTTGTCAACATGGGCACAGAGGAAGACAGAAAAGAAGTCAGGATAGGGGCTGCTTTAGAGGATGATGTCAGACAAAGACTGGTAGAAATGCTCCGAGAGTATAAAGATGTCTTTGCTTGGTCATACGAAGATATGCCCAGACTCGATACAGATATTGTGGTTCATCGCTTGCCTCTTCGAGAAGAGTTCCCACCTGTGAAACATAAGCTAAGAAGAACCAGATCATACATGGCAGTTAAGATCAAGGAAGAGGTCCAGAAGCAGTTGGACACCAGATTTCTTGCTGTAACGAATTACCCTCTGTGGGTCGCTAACATTGTACCGATACCTAAAAAGGATGGTAAGGTAAGGATGTGTGTAGATTACCGTGATCTAAACAGAGCGAGCCCGAAAGACGATTTCCCGCTCCCCCATATTAATGTGTTTGTTGATAATACTGCTCAGTATTCTGTGTTTTCCTTCATGGATGGTTTCTCCGGGTATAACCAGATCAAGATGACCCCAGAGGACATGGAGAAGATGACTTTTATCATGCCATATGGGACCTTTTGCTACAAGGTAATGCCTTTTAGATTGAAGAATGCAGGGGAAACCTATCAGCGGGCAATGGTGACTCTATTTCATGATATGATTCATCATGAAATCGAGGTTTATGTTGATGACATGACCGCAAAGTCACAAGAGGAGGAAGGACATTTGGTGAATCTGTTGAAGTTGTTTGAGAGGTTAAGGAAGTTCAGACTAAGGTTGAATCCGAACAAGTGCACTTTTGGTGTACGGTCAGGAAAGCTATTGGGGTTTATAGTCAGTGAAAAAGGAATCGAGGTCGATCCTGCAAAAATAAAAGCTATACAAGAAATAGCAGCACCGAAAACAGAGAATGAGGTTCATGGTTTCTTGGGTAGATTGAACTACATTGCAAGGTCCATATCTCACCTCACAACCACGTGTGAACCAATGTTCAAATTGTTAAAGAAAGATCAAGCAGTGGTCTGGAATGAAAATTGCCAAAGGGAATTTGAAAAAATAAAAGAATATTTGCAGGAGCCTCCGATACTGATGCCTCTAGTGGCAGGAAGGCCATTGGTAATGTACTTAACGGTTCTTGAGAAATATGGGTTGTGTTCTCGGTCAACACGACGAGACAGGACGAAAAGAACATGCCATCTACTACTTGAGTAAAAAGTTTACAGATCGTAAGTCTAGATACTCAATGTTAGAAAAGATGTGATGTGCACTTGCTTGGGCCGCCAAAAGCCTAAGGCAGTATATGCTGAATCATACAACCATGTTGATTTCAAAGGTGGATCCGATTAAGTACGTGTTCGAGAATCAAGCACTTTCGGGAAGGATTGCTAGATGGCAGATGGTTTTAACAGAATACGACATTCAATATGTTTCCCAGAAGGCTATCAAGGGGAATGTTCTGTCAGAATATCTCATAGAGTAACCAATCGATGACTATCAGCCGATGAAGTTTGAATTTCCTGATGAAGATATCATGTTCTTGAAGATTAAAGATTCTGATGATCCGCTACCCAATGAAGGTCCTCAGATAGGTTCCCAATGGCAAATGATTTTTGGCGGTGTTGTTAATTTTATGGCAGTGGAATTGGGGCAATCATTACGACTCCCCATGGTTCGCACATACCATTTACTGCCAAGTTAACATTTCCCTGCACAAATAACGAAACTGAATATGAAGCATGTATCATGGGTATTGAAGAAGCGATTGATCTGACAATCAAGAACCTTGATATTTATGGTGATTCAGCTTTGGTAGTCAATCAAATCAAAGGAGAATGGGAGACTCGTCAGCCTAACTTGATTCCCTACACGAATTATGCAAGGAGGTTGCTACCTTTCTTCGATATGGTAGAGTTTCATCATGTGCCAAGAGCGGAGAATCAGATGGCGGATGCCTTGGCTACCTTATCCTCGATGTACAAGGTGAATTATTGGAACGACGCTTCGAGAATTGTTATCTCTCGCCTCGATAGGCCAGCATTCGTATTTGCAATAGAGGAAGCTTCAGATGGGAAGCCGTGGTATTATGATATCCGAAACTTCCTCTAGAATCAGGAATATCTGCCTGGGGCATCGAATCGGGATAAGAAGACCTTGAGAAGATTGTCTGGAAACTTCTATCTGAACAAAGATGATGTACTCTACCGAATAAACTTTGATCTGGTCCTATTGAGATGCGTGGACGAAAAAGAAGCAAGTTGGCTTATGGAAGAAGTCCACGAGGGAGCTTTTGGTACGCATACAGCCGACATGCAATGTCTCAGAAACTGCTAAGGGCAGGCTACTATTGGTTGACCATGGAGTCTGATTGTTTCAAATACACCAAGAAATGCCATAAATGCCAGATTTATGCTGATCAGATACATGTACCGCCAAGTCGTTTGAATGTAATGGTGTTTCCCTGGCTCTTTTCCATGTGGGGCATTGATATGATCGGTAAGATTGAGCCAACCACATTCAACGGACACCGCTTCATCTTAGTGGCAATTGATTATTTCACTAAGTGGGTTGAAGCAACTTCTTTTGCTAATATCACCAGACAGGTCGTGGCTCGATTCATCAAGAAGGACATCATCTGCCGTTACAGAGTGCTCGAACGAATCATTACTGATAATGGTTCGAATTTGAATAACAAGATGATGAAGGAACTATGCCAGAGTTTCAAGATTGAACATCACAATTCTTTTCCTTATCGCCCGAAGATGAATGGCGCTGTTGAGGCGGCCAATAAGAACATAAAGAATTTTGTGCAGAAGATGGTTGTGACCTATAAAGATTGGCACAAGATGTTGCCCTTTGCATTACACGGATATCGTACTTCGATACGTACTTCAACTGGGGCAACTCCTTTCTCGCTAGTGTATGGTATGGAAGCTGTCTTACCATTAGAAGTCGAGATTCCTTCTTTGAGAGTTATGGTTGATGTCAAACTAGATGAGGCAGAATGGGTGAGGAACAGATTGAATCAACTCAGCTTGATGGACGAGAAGAGATTGGCATCCATTGCATATGGTCGTTTGTATCAAAGCAGGATGAAGAAAGCTTTTGATCAGAAAGTGCACCCTCAGAGCTTTTAGGTAGGTGACTTAGTGTTGAAGCAGATTCTTCCACCACAGATAGATCACAGGGGCAAATGGACCCCCAACTACGAAGGTCCATACGTCGTAAGGAAAGTTTTCTCCGGAGGAGCCTTACTACTCTCAACCATGGATGACGAAGATTTCACGTCCCCTGTGAACGCGAACGCAGTTAAAAAAATACTTTGCTTAAAAAAGACCAGCTGGAAAGAAAAATAAAATACAGGAAAAAATGGGGCATCCCGACGAACCATAAAAAGAATGGGTACGGGAAAAAATTAGGGATAAAAAGAAAAAGAATGTAAACTCGTGAAGTTGAAAACCTGAAAAGGCGAATTTGGCAAAAATGGGTATCCCGGTGAATTGAAAACCCGCAAGGGCGGTTCAGGCAAAAGTTAGGGACTTAAAAAGAAAATGGTTGTAGTCTGCGTATGATACGAGCATAGTGGATTCTGGGAGAACCCGAAGGTCAATCAATCAAGTCAGTCTTTTCAGAGGATGAAGTGTTGGAAAAGCATCAAAGTCATGCGAGTCATAGTCGAGTCGACACATGGTGGTTGTCTGTACCACATTGCCGACATTTTGTATATCTGTTGTATTTCTATACTATTTGCGCAAATTTCTCTTTTCAGGAGTTGCATCTATTGTAAACTTGCCTATTTACAGGCCATTTATCGATGAAGTATATATTATTCAAAAAGCTTCCATGCTTGTTTTAGCTTTTACTGTTTTTTTTGCGAAAAACGCCTGATGTTTTTGATAAAACTTTGCATACATAAACTTGTGGGCTCTGCTAATCATGATTAAAACTTTGATTTTCTTGAACAGTGTCATGGACAATAACCGAGATAGATCTTGTTGTATACAGGATACTTTTTTTTGTATTTGTTGCAGGGCTCTCATTCATGAGGTTATTCCAAAAAGTTATCCCCAGTGGATTATGACTAGTTTCTCCCCAGCAGGTTGAGTTCATGGTTATCCCCAACAGGTATTCGGGATTATTCTCCCATCAGTGGGACGAGTGCAGTGTCGTTACCCCCACAGAGTCTAAATCTTTGACTCCTATCCCCTCAGAGACCAAGTCAGGGACTCATTTCCCCAAGCAGAGGTAGACGTTGATCCCCTCATTGGGTGATTCCCAGCGGAGTTGTGGTCCGTAGCAGAATCCAGTTGGTCGTTGGTACTCGTCATAGAAAGTTTCCTTTGGGATAATTCCCCAACAAATTGTCATCCTCTGCAGATCCTCAGCGAAGTCGTTAGAGTAGTTTTCTTCCCCGTGGAATGGGATTGACCCAGAGATTATTATTCTCCATCCCCATCAAAAAGAGTTTGGGATATCTTCCCAGTAAATCTTACTCATTATCCCTAGCAGAGTGGATTCAAATTTCTAGCAGAGCGGAATCTCCGGCAGAGTGGAGTAAGTCCTCGTAGTTTGCTTTACTTCCCCAGTAGAATCGTATTCTAAAAGGCCATCCAGGGCTAATTTCCCCAATAAAGTGGATTTGTTTTCCCCAACAGAGTTGTTTGTTCCCCAGAAGAGTTGTATTCTGGTAGGCCATCCGGGGCCACTTTCCTCAGCAGAGTTTGACTTTGATCCCCAGCAGAGTTGGATCCTTCTCTTCAGCATTTGTTTTGTTGGAGTGTTTCCTTTGCATTTGCATTTGTGCATAGCATCCTCCCAAACGCGTAGCATTTCCATTTGGTATGGAACATTATGCCATTTTCAAACATGTGCATTTGAAACATAAGCCAGGTTGTTACCTCTTGCTTTTAGGTGTATCTCCAGTAGTCGATGGTTTATCTCTTTAGCCCGTGTGGTATCCAGACCCCGGCTAACAACAATTTTATTTGCTCAAGCCCATGAGGTATCCAGACCTCGGCTTCCACCAATTTATCTCTTTTGCTTGTGCGGTATCCAGACCCCGACAGATTGTGATGTTTTCCTTTTCCTGTGCAGTATCCAGACCCCGGCCAATTATGGTGTCTTCTCAAGCCTGTGTAGTATCCAGACCCCGGCAGGAATTATTGACAGATGTGTTCTCAAGCCCGTGTGGTATCCAGACCCCGGCTTTCACCGATTTATTCATTTAGCTCGTGTGGTATCCAGACCCCGACTCTCACCGGTTTATTCCTTTAGCCCGTGTGGTATCCAGACCCCGACTTTCACCAATTTATCTCCTTGTCCTGTGTGGTATCCAGACCCCGCCTCTCACCGGTTTATTCATTTAGCCCGTGTGGTATCTAGACCTCGGCTCTCACCAGTTTATTCCTTTAGCCCGTGTGGTATCCAGACCCCGGCTTCCACTGGTTTATCTTCAAGCCCGTGTGGTATCCAGACCCCGGCTAATAGCGGTTTTATTTCCTCAAGCTCGTGTAGTATCCAGACCCCGACTTTCACCAGTTTATTTCTTTAGCCCGTGTGGTATCCAGACCCCGGCTTTCACCGGATTTACTTGCTCAATCCCGCACGGTATCCAGACTCTGGCTTTCTACAGTTTATTCTTCAAACTAGTGCGGTATCCATACCTCGGCTTCCACCAGTTCATTTCCTTAGCTCATGTGGTATCCAAACCTCAGCTAACACCAAATGTTTTCATTAGTCGCCGTGGTATCCAGACCCTGGCTAGTAATGGTGTTTCATTAGCTCCTGTGGTGTCCAGACCCTGGCTAACGCATGTGTTTTCATTAGCCGGCATGGTATCCAGAACTTGGCTAGTGATGGTTTATCTTTTTGACCGTGTGGTATCTAGAACCCGGCTCACACCGTTTCGTTTTATTGGCATGTGTGGTATCCAGACCCTGTCTAGTGATTGTTCCATTGGCACGTGTAGTATCCAGCCCCCGGCGAATGTTGGTTTATATCTTGCCTGAGCGGTATCCAGATCTCGGCAGATAGCGATTGTTTTCTTGAGCCCACACGGTATCCAGACCCCGACCAATGATTTGTCTTGCTTGAGTGGTATCCAGACCCCGACAGAATATGATGTCTTTGATGGATGTGCTCATCCTATCACACTTTCCCCAACAGAGTTTATCGGTTACGGTTATCAGTTATAGTTTCTTTGCGATCGGCAAATTTCCAGGTTCTTTGTTATTCAACCGTCTTTTACCTTGAAAGTTTGAAAGGCGTTTGCTTTTCATCCCTTCAGGTCTAAGTCGTTTGAATAGGGGCAGCTGTTGTACCCCAAAATTTGACCAACCTTTTATTCTTAACTTGGCTTATTGTTTCATTTCATTTTAGCATTTGCATTTGCATAGCATTGTCCTTAATAGGGGATCAAGAGGTTTATTTTTCCATTTAAGAGGAGGTCTCTTTGGTTTCAAGCTCAAGCCAGAGGTATTTGTGCAAGCCATCAGGTGTTTATCATCATCATGGAAGGGTCAAAGCTCCTTCAGAGGAGAGATTGGTGTGTGGATGTTATCTCCTATCTTGGGGATCATTAGAGGATCATCAGGGATTCATGAGGTCATTTATTTGGACAAGACATGGTCTATAAACTCATTGAGTACCCTAGGGGTCATTGTGGTGTTTGTGGAATCATTCAATTCATCTGCAAAGGGTGTTGCACCCCAAAATTTGCCCTCTTTCAAAGCTTGACTCATTTCTTCATTTCTTTCAAATTCAATGACATAAGGGAGGCCCATCATTCCAAATTCAAGGTTCATGAATTTGAGGCTAGATTCAAGAATATTACAAAGAAAAATTTCATGACATTTGCAAGAATGTCACATTTGTTACAAAATCCAAACTCTTGGTAATGCTTAGGAAATTAAGTTATTTCTAGTCTTAATTCAAGTTTCTAAAAATAACTTCATGCCATGCTATCCCCCATGCCTCATCAAGTCCACATGGTCCTCTTTGTGCTTACAAACATGCAAGGAAAATATATAAGAGCTAATTCAATGTTGGAATATCTCAAGATCAAGGCTATGCATACATTCATGGGCAATTTGAATATGGTCCAAAACAGCCCCATGCAAGAAGTGGCAATGTGTATCATATTACAAAATCATTTTATGTCACAAAACCAAGGCTATAAGCTTATGTTGATACTGTTGCACCCCAAAATTTGCTCAACTTTTTCTTGCCTGATTTATGTTTCCTTGCATTTCATTTGCATAGTTACATCATGTACACAGTCTAATCATTTGCATATCATGGCATAGCATGCCTCCAACATGGGATCAAATGTGTCTATCAAGAGGAGAGCCTAGCAAGAGGTGTTATATAAGATTGAGAAGCCCATCCAAGTCATCAGAGAAGGGTTGGAGTCATGAGAAGATTGAGTGCCCACAGGTGGATTTCTCTCCTAACTTGAGGTGTATTGAAGATCATCAACAGGGAATGTGAATTTGAGATGTGTATGGATATCATGGGATGCCTAGAGGGCCCTATTGAAGCTGAGACAAGTCATTGTATCAAGTTCAAGAGCCATGGTTGAGGTGTGTACAAGTAGGGTTTCATCTGGGTAACCCTAGGTCAAGGGGAGCAAAGAAAGGGCATCAAGACCTAGATCTAGGTCATGGAAGTCATGGATTGATATGTTGAAGCATGTGTATGGATGAGCCAAGACCAAGTTCAAGAGAATCAAGAGTGGTTGGAGGTGTTTGAGACAGGGTTCCTAGGGTAAAATCCCCTGTATATCACTGGATTTCCAAGCCACATAAGTCAAAATACAAGTTTCAAATGGATCTTTGGCCAACGTGAAACTTGTAGAGCTTCTCAATACCTTTAATTTGAGTACTAGAAGTATTCAAGAAGATTTGTAGAAATCAAGTTATGGTTCTTGCAAGTTACAAGTCACCAGAGGACACTGAAATTTATTTGTGAAAGTCACTTGACTTCCAAGAAAATTTTTCCCCTCAAGGAATTTTCAAATGGATTCTTAGCCAACACAAGAGTTGCAGGGCTTGATCTTAGCTTTAATTTGAGTACTAGAAATCCTCAAGAAGATTTGTGGAACTCAAGTTATGATCTTGGCAATCCAGGGGTATTTTGGGAAAGTTGAATTATAGGCCTTTTTCAACATGTGTCAAAATCTCCATCTTCCACTCTTCAAATGAAAAATTGTTCAACATGAGATGTGCTTAAAATGGTGTTTCTAGGTTAGATATGAAGTCATGGTGAGTTGGATTGGCTTATTTCACAAAGTGCTCCAAAATGGCCTAAAAAGGGAGATTTTTCAAATGATTCAAAAGAGGGAAAATGATTTTTTGAATTACAAGGCATAAACATGGCATATGGGTAGTCATTTTGAATGGAAATTGGATTTCAAATACATTGGCAATGCCACAATTTTGAGATGAGCCATTATTTTATGAGTTGCTTTGAAAAATGCTTTCTTACATCACAAGTAACACTTGCCAAACACTCCCTTAGATCAGAACCAAGGCTCTAACCCTCACCAATCAATTCAAAATGTCATTTAGTGGGAAATTGGATCAAAATGCATGTGCTGAAGCAAGCTAGAACCCGACTGCCATATCCAACTTCTCATTGTGCATGAGAATTTCAAATTCTCACATGGATCATTCCAGATCATTCTAGATCTTTCCAACCTGTTCTATATAAAGAGTGTAACTGATTCAGTTGCTTTTTTGGTCAAGAATTGGAGAGAGTTGAGAGAGAGCATTCTGATTTTGCACCTTGCATAACAGAATCAACTTCACGAATTGGAGCAATCTCAAAGCAAACTAGTGCATTCAGAAGCTTTAGCATGAGTTTATGATTGAACTTGGAGAGAATTCTGGCCAAGAACTCTGCATAATTGAGAGAGAGCATAGTGAGTTTCAACCTTGCAACTCAAAATCGGATTTGGTGATTAAGAAGGATTCAAAGTAATTCATTGCATACAGAAGCTTCATCAAGCATTGCTGAAGGAATCTGGAAGGTTTTGGAGTGTAATTCGAAGCCAAACTACTTCTGTTCATTCAATTTTTACAGGTATGTAACTTTCATTTTATGGCATGATTCAGGATTAATTTATAGAATTTGGATGCATAGATGCATTATAGACATTGCTAGGTTGGATTCTGGTAGGGAAAATTGGTGATTAGAGACAAAACCTAGGGCGATGCAATTTCTGTTGAGGATCGTTTCTCTGAGTTCTTGATGAGTTAAACATGTTTAGATGCTGAGGATTAATCAGTGTAATGTGTAGATGATGATAGGCTTGTCAATTTTAAGAATGGTGATGATTGAATGTGGAGCATGTTCTGAACTTGGAGTCGTGTTTTGAGTTGTGTTGAGATTCAAGGAGAATGGAGGTTACCATTGGATTCAGCGAGAAAAAACGAGCAGGATGAAGTGTTTAGGTTTAGATTTTTTTGAGGTTTTATGGTGGTTCCATTTGGGAACGACGGTGGCGCCACCTCCGGCCACCGTCCTGGTTCATTTCCCCCCAGAATTTGAAATGAGGAAGATGATGGATTGACCGTTGGATCAAGCTTGGACTTTGACTGAATTATCCCACCAACGGCCACAATCTGTTTTGGTTTTGTGAATAAGTATGAGCATGAGCTTAAACTCCCCGTTTCATTTAATATTTTGAATTGGGCTTAGTACAAGTTTTGCTATCCACACCTCATTCTAAGGCCCATTGAGAAATACGCATAAAGTAGTTGCTATTTGCCACAGAGTCTTCTCTATTTTCTTTGATTTTTTCATTATTATTTTCTGATTGACATGGGCTTAATGCGTGCATACTAATGACACGCCCTACTGAGCCCAATTGAGGAAATATACCTGACCTGATTGTTATTCATCACGCTCCTTTTCAATTTTCTTTTATTTTCTTTGATTTTTTTATAGTTTTATTTAGGTTAGTTTAAAATTCATAATAAATTGAAAAATGAACATTTTAGGATGAGACTTTTTTCCTGGTTTCCTTAGAATCCCTAGAATTTAATGAAACCAAAAAAAATATTAATTTCATGCATTTTATATTTTCTGGCATATTTTAGAATTTTAATGCTTTTATTTTACTGTTGTTTGATACTTCATCTTTCTGAATTTTGTGTGAGAGTTAGGTGATGAGTTTTTGAGTGATTTTTGTGAGGTTGATTAGAATAAGGAAGCATGTACCCTTAATAATTTAGTCATAATTTTGTGAATAAATCTTGGACCAGTTTGAGTGTTAAATAGGAGGAGTGTTAGAATTAGAGTTTTAAATCAACTAGTTGTAGTTTGGGGCATAGTTTTAGGGTTAAATGATTGATTTAGTTTCTGGGATTTATATGCGGTATTGTTTATAGGGTTAGGTTCCCTTAGAATTTTACTTAGGATTTTATGATGAGTTTTAGCATTTTATTTGATTTTTGCAACTTGTGTGTTGATTGTGGGTTTTCCCCTTGGATGTTTGGTTTGGTTACTTTGTTTGGGATATTTTAATTGGGCTTTGGGCTTGGGTTTTGCTTTATGGAGTTTCTAGAGGCATTGAGGATGCTTGGAGATAAAGCTGGGAGCTTGGTCATGAAGGTCTTTCCTTGTGAAGATTTCTTTTGAAGGCTTAGGGATTAGGATATGTAGGAAGAGCTTTAGAATGGACTTGTTTCTTCTTTCAAACATAGAGAGCTTCTTGTGCCTCTATTCATTCCTATGACATAAAGTCCTTTTAAAGTATTCACATCCCTCCTTTGGAGGGATGAGTGACATACTTTAGAAGTATAATTTTGAGGATACCTGTCTCTTATAATGTTAAGTGCTTATGGGCTTCCTTTGGTTGTCACTAAGCTTCTTAACATTTCAACTTAATCTGTTAATTGATTCTTTCTTGGAGATGGAGCTTGAAGATAGGAGCTTATTTGAAGCTTGAAGATTGTTGAAGATTGAAGATGGGGTCTTGCTTGAAGAAGTTGTTACTGTCAACCCTTTGTTGTTTGATCAATTGTAGCTGTCAGAGCTGTTGGTGCTTGTGCTGCTTACTGTAGGAGCTTGATTGTTGCTGTCAGAGCTGGTGTTGGTGCTATTTGCTTTTCTGTATGGTTTGTTGGCTTGTGTAGCTTGCCCCCTAGGTTTGAGGTGAATGTTGATTCACTTTGCCTGTTGTTTTCCCAGGTTCGAGGTTGAGCTGGACTCCCTTGCCTTGCTTGTATTGATGCATTGCATACATGTTTACTGTTTACTGTTTACTGTATATATCTATTTCTTTTGCTGTTTATCCCCTAGGATCTCTGTTTCCTTCTGTGCAAGAGGGAAATATGACAGACATTAGGTTCTTATCCATGCATGACAACTTTAGGGTAGTTTTGCATCCCCTTTTCAACCATAGGCTTTTTAGAGCGTCTTTTTTCTTCTCATCTCGAAACAATCAAAAACACAGTAATATTTCAAACATCATAAAAATTAGTTCTTGCGTAAAAGACTGAAAACAAACTGCAAACGTCATTTTTGTCCGCTTGGACTCTTAATCAGAAGAAAACCCTTTTTGAAGGTAATAAAAAACAGTCAGACAAGCTTGTGTCTTCCGTAGCCCGAACTACGTTTGCTCTGATCTTTCATGCTGTATGAAAGTACGTAGGCATAGGATGTTGTATCCTAGCGATCAACCTTCCCTCCTTCATCCGTAGGTAGGCAAACTACGTTGACTCTGATTTCTCGTTCCAGACGGGAATACGTAGGCATAAAGTGCGATAATTTGCCGAGTCATTTTCTTTTCTTTTTAACCCTTGACCCTTAGTGTAGATAGAATTACAATCCATACCAGAAAACAAGCGTGGATCCCGTCAAGTACGGCGGACGTGAGGGGTGCTAATACCTTCCCCTTGCGTAATCGACTCCCGAATCCAGGATTTGGTTGCGACGACCATTCCTTTCCCGTTTTGCGTTAGGTTTACTCTGAGCGTTTCCTTTCCCTCTTGTGGGATAAATAACGCACGGTGGTGACTCTTCTGTCATAGCCGGCGCCGATTTTCGCAGTAGCGACAGCTAGCGACTCTGCTGGGGATTCCAACGGTTCCCTACGCGAGTCAGTCCTAGCGCTTGTTTTCCCGTCGTGGGTGTTGTATGGATTTACTTTTCTGTATTTACTTTCAGCATTATATTATTGTTGTTATGCTGGGTAGGGGGTCAGATTGAGAGATAAGCCGGACTTGGGCTTGAGTGCACCTAGAATTAGTTGTGGAAAGTAGTGTGCGCGTGCATGCTTTGCATGTACTAGTGTCCTGCAAAATCCACGCTCAGACGAGGTTCTTCTGGTTGACTTCTTTTTCAACCCTTTGGGTTGAGGGGGTTGTTGGTTAGTTGGATTGTCGACTCTGGGGACCGATCAATTGGAAGTTGGCTAAGTGAGGCCTCTTCAGGACATGATGATGCCACACCTTCTGGGTATCGTATCATCAGTCTTGAAAGTCTGTGACGCCGACGACCGTATAGGATGTCGTACCTTGTGTCAGTTGATAGGACACCTACCCGTGAGAGGGATTGGGGCATGCAGGAAACTTGACCTCCAGATTACCCGGTTTTCTCGATAATGGATCAATTATGTGTGGATACTTGGGGTTTCTTCATCAGAGCTTTGTTATAGGTCTGTTGAGACCAGGTTGGAGCTTTGTTATGGGTCTGTTGAGACCAGGTTGGAGCATTGTTATGGGTCTGTTGAGACCAGGTTTGAGCAGTATTATGGGTCTGTTGAGACAGATGTGGATGGATCTCTTCAGCAATATATCACTTGATCCCTGTTGCATGTTTGCATATTGCATTGTTGCATACTCATTTTGCATATCATTAACGTGTGTCTGTGCTGCAGGTGCATTTCATACCTTCTGATTCTAGTTTCCCGAATTTCAGTCTGATATTATGGATACTCTGAAGAAGACTGTGGCCTACAAGTTGCCTACCCCAGATGTTTCTTCTTTGCTTGGTTTGATATCTCTAGCTGATGATGATGTGAAGAGAAGCTTCAGGAAAAGTTATGGGAAACTGCTTAGATTGGTTTATAAACCATCCATGTATGAGCGGAACGGATTGTACGCGCTGATGCAGTTCTATGATCCCCCGCTAAGGTGTTTTACTTTCCCTGACTTTATTCTGGCTCCGACTATGGAGGAATATGCTGAGATCTTGGAGTTGACTATTCAGAACAGGGTACCCTTCATTCATATGGGTGTTGAGCCCAAGCTGGAGGATTTGGTTGTTGCTTTGCATTTAGACTCCTCAGAGTTGTTGTTAACCTCGTGGAATGGAGTGTCTGGTTTTTCTCTCAAGTTCTTGGTTGGGAAAGCACAAGAGTACGCCAAGAGTGGTTGTTGGGTTGTGTTTAATGCCATCCTTGCTTTGTGTATCTATGGCATTGTATTGTTCCCTAATATGCCTGACTTTGTTGATTTGGATGCTTTCTATATATTTGCTTCAAGCAATCCTGTGCCTACTCTGGTTGGAGATTTCTATCATTCACTGCATTATAAGAACGAGAATAGGAGGGGCAAGAACGTCTCTTGTTGTGTGCCTTTGTTGTATAGGTGGTTTGATAGTCACCTACCATAGAAGGGTATCTTCGCTGAGTCTGCAGATACGGTGGATTGGTCTGAGCATCTGATGGGAATTTCTTCAGAAGATGTTGTCTGGTTTGACAGAGATTTACTGGGATCTGAGATTATCTACAGCTGCGCCGGATATCCTAACGTTCCTCTGATTGGGAGGAAAAGGTGCATTAACTACAATCTGTCATTGTTCATCAGGAAATTCGGTTATGCTTTGAGAAGCCCGCCAAAAGAGGAGGAAGTACAGGAATCTCTGTATTTCACAGGTGATCTGAGCGGAGAATTATTGTCCAGGCTTCAGCATGCTTGGAAAAATATCAACAAAAGGGGTAAGCCGTTGTTGGGTAAGAATGATTGTCAAGCCTATCCTCCGTACGAAGTCTGGATCCAAGATAGGGCAAAGCAGGCGCTGATGCCGTTTCCTGCAGTATTACCTCCTACTCCCCCCGTGATTGAGGAGCCAACTACTGTGTCTATTGAGAGATATGAGCAGGTTGTGAAGGAGAAAGAAGAGCTGATGGAAGCCAACGAGAAGTTGGAAGAAGAGCTAGTGCAACTTAGGAACGAAAGAAACGAAGCCGTATATTCCTTCAAGCAGCAAACAGAGCTGGTGAACCAACTAGGCACATAACTGACTGAACAACGAAAGAAGCGTGAACGTTTGGGGATAGATTTCAAGAGCTCCCATGATATGCTGGACTCCAAGAAGAAAGCACTTGATGTAGCCTACCGGGAGATCTCCGCATTCAACAAAACCTGGAACGCCATGCTGTCCGGCAACAAAGAAAGAGAAGACAAGCTGAAGCTGCAGATCTCTGAGCTGGGAGGTCAGTTGAAAGCTAGCCAGAAGAAGTTTGAAGAAGAAGTTATACGGAGATATGATGTCCAGAATGCCTTGAACAAAGTTATCAAGCGTAAGAAAGAGTCTGCATCCCAGAAGCGGAAGCTAGAGGAGTGCTTTGGAGAAGGTGCTTAGGAGGAATCCATTGGGGATATCCAGCGTGTAATCAGGCAAAGAGACTCGCTCGTCGAAGGGTTGCTTTCTCAGCCGAATCATCCCAAGACTAAGAGATTGTTAGAGGAGTATCAGACATTTGGTCGCACTTGATTACCTTATGTATTGTTGTATATGCTTTATTTGCATTGTGTTGGCCATCACCAGGATTGTTGGTTGAGGTCATGCCTTCTTATTGTACATTCAGTGATATTGTATTTCTGACTTGATGGGCTCTTCGCAGCAATATATGAGATGTTTTTCCATGAGTGGATTTCAAGCTTCTTATCACTATCATTGTCACTACACCGGCACTTTGTCCCTAGAATCAGGAGTTGATCTCCCTAACGCACAGACACATATTGCATCTGCATGTTCATTTTGCATTTCCAGTTACTTGTTGAATCTGTATCTTATTTCCTGCATCTCACAGGTTTTTCAGGATTGACGAACAAAGAGTCCACCGCTATTCAACCAGAAACAACTTCAAGAAGATAATGGATCAAGTTCAGGTCGAGATGCAGGAAATCCGCGAGAAGTTAACTTTGTTCATGGAAGCTATGGAGAGCATGGCCAAGGGCCAGGAGAATCTTCAGACCTTGGTGCAGCCGCTGCTGATGCGGGCAAACGGAAATGGCAACACTGACCATATTTCTGTTGAAACTCCTCGCCAGGAGAATGAGATACCGGCAGTTGTTACTCCACCTGTTGTGACTATCAATGGAAACACTGGTACTGGTGCAGGTGCTGGCGCTGGTAACGGCCATACTGGGAATGGTGGTGATGGGCATGTTATTAACAACAAAGTCAACACTGTGGATGCTGATCAAGGATTCGTTGACAATGTTGGCTTTGGAAACAATGGGTATGGCAATGTCAATCAGGACGGGAACTTCGGGTTCAACAATCAAGGCTTCGGTAATGACGGCTATGGCAATAATCAGGGGTATGGATATAGTAATGGTGGGTTCGGTAATGTGAATGTGAATGGCGCTGGAGCACTTCCTTTCCATAATGGTTTTGGACCTGCTGGGGTCAATCTGGGGTTCGACAACCGAGGATAGGGTCCTGTGTTCAATCAGCAAGGATTTGGCCGTAACATGGGTTATGATGGGTATGGCAATGACTGGAATGTGGATCAATAGGAGGATGGTTTTTCAGGAAGAGGTATGGAACCCGAGGGCCCTGTTGACCCGGTTCAGAGGATCAAAATACTAGAAGAGCAGATGAAAGGTGTGGTTGATCAGAACTCCGCTGGATTAGATATGACTACTATGGGGTTGGTACCAGGGTTGAGGGTGCCGTTGAAATTCAAGGCTCCAACATTCGACAAATACAAAGGGGATACCTGCCCAAAGGTCCATGTGCGTTCTTATTATAGAAGGATGTCTGCATATTCCAATGATGAAAGGATGCTCATGCATTTCTTTCAAGATAGCTTATCGGGACCATCTTTGGAGTGGTACATGGGACTAGAGCCCACTCAGATTAGAAGTTGGAAGCAGTTGGTTGATGCTTTTGTGATGCATTACAAATATAACAACGATTTGGCGCCAAATAGGGTTCAGTTGCAGAGCCTGTCGCAGAAAAATGGTGAAAGTTTCAAAGAGTACGCGCAGCGGTGGCGCGATATGGCAGCTCGGGTGCATCCTCCTTTGGTTGAAAGGGAGATGAATGACATGTTTGTGGGGACGTTTACCGGAATGTACTATGACAAGTTACTCAATGTTTCGATGGGCAGCTTCTCTGATATGATCCTTATGGGAGAAAGGATCGAAAACAGAATTAAAATTGGAAAGATTCAGGCAGGCGAATCTACTTCGGCCGGGGGTGCGAGAAAAGCGTTCGGCGGAAGACGACAGGGTGATACTAGCGCTGTGTATGGTGGCAGAGGCCGGGGCAGAGGCAGAAATCAGTACATGCAACCTCAACAAATAGCCAGCGTTACTATTCCAATTCTTCAACAACAACAGCAACAACAACCGCAGCAGCAGCAAAGGCAGAATCAGGGTCAGGGAAGGTTTCAGAATGTAAAGCCAAGGCGGGTATTCGATAAGCCTCCGTCGACATATGCAGAGCTTCTTCAGACATTGCTGGGGTTGAATTTGGTCGAGAAAAGAACATTGGAACCACCTGCAGGACCGGTACTGCCTAGGGGGTACGACGCTAGTAAGCACTGCGAATTCCATTTCGGGGCGCCCGGACATGATGTAGAAGCTTGTCATGCTTTCAAGCATAAAGTTCAAGACTTGTTGGACATTAAAGCGATCAACTTCGGCCAAGTGGGGCCCAATATTGTACAGCAACCCATGCCTAATCATGGGCCAAATGCTATCTTAACAGAAGAAAATTTGAACTTGGTGTTGGATGTTAACGAGTTGAAGACACCATTGAGTGAAGTGAAAAGCAGGTTGCTCATAGGGGGAGTATTTCTGGGTTGTGATGAATACTGTTTAGAGTGCTGGACCTAGCCAGAGGGCTGTAATGATTTGAAGGAGGGCATTCAGGCCATGATCGACGAAGGAACCTTGCAATTTGATCGAGCTGCGGTTGAGAAGCCTGTGGAGGCATTAGGTGAAGAGCAGAATGATATTGCAACAGTGACGATCCCGAGGAAGACTATAACGATAGTGGCGCCCGCCAAACGGCCAACTATTAAGATTACCAAAGCAGGGCTTGTTCCCTTTGAAAGTACAAAAGTTGTCCCGTGGACATACGGTTTAGAAGCGTATTGCAACGGTGAAAAGATTGTGGTGAATAGCCAGCCTGCTGGTGCTGTTGTTAATGTCGTTGGAACAGGGGGCATGACCCGTAGCGGGAGGATCTTTACTTCACCTGAAATAGAAGCAGAGAGGTTGGCCAAAGGTAAAGCCAAAGTAAGTGAAAGCGGGCCTTCTCAGTCGAAAGAAAAGGACACGTCGCTCAAAGACGTAGAGGAGTTCATGAGACTGATTCGCAAGAGCGACTACAAAATTGTTGAACACCTACAGCAGACGTCGTCGAAGATTTCTATCTTGTCGTTGTTGTTATGTTCCGAGGCCTACCGGAACGCCTTGCTAAAAATATTGGATACGTCATTCGTGCCCCAAGAAGTTTCTGTAAATCAGTTAGAGGGGATGATGGCACATGTCAATGCTGGACATAGTCTGGGTTTCACAGATTTTGACTTAACGCCTAAGGGTCGGGAGCACAACATGGCCTTGCATATATCGGTGGAATGCCGGGGCACCTTAATGTCGCATGTATTGGTATATACCGGATCATCGTTGAACGTATTGCCAAAGAAAGCCATGATGAAATTGGACATACGGGGAGTTATTTGCACGCCCAGCGATTTGGTTGTGAGGGCGTTTGACGGGACGAAGAGATCAGTCTTTGGGTAAATAACATTACCGCTGCAGGTGTGGCCAGAAATTTTTGATATCGAATTCTACATCATGGATATCCATCCAGCTTATAGCTGCCTTCTTGGGCGCCCATGGATCCATGCTGCAGGGGCCGTAACGTCCACATTGCATCAGAAGTTGAAATACATGGTGGGCGATAGTGTTGTTACCGTTTGCGGGGAAGAGGACATTTTGGTCAGTCACCTGTCATCATTCAGATATGTTGAGGTCGACGGAGAAATACACGAGATACCTTGTCAAGCCTTCGAAGGGTTGCGGATTAAAGACAAAGCTCAGGGTTCCAACAAAATATCAGATGTGGCAGTGTCATCTTACAAAGAGGCTCAGGCTTTAGCGCAGACTGGTGAGACTAAAGGCTGGGGGCAGGTATTGGAGATTCCCGTAAAGAATGACAAGTTTGGGCTAGGGTATCAATCCACGTCGTCAGCGTCATCTTCAGGAGCGCCCAGGTTCAAGGGATCAGTCACGATTAGGCCAAGCGGGATGTGCTTCGAGACTATCAACGCTATTTCCGATGCTGAAGACGGAGATAGCGACTGCGATATGGACGCGTGGATCAAACCAAGCGTGCCAGGACAAAGTCTCTGCAACTGGTCCATCCGGGAAACTGTCCCGGTGAATTTTAAACAGTAATGATTTGTTTTATCAATTGTTGAATAATCCTATGTCCTACCTAGGGCATAGTGATGTTGCATTAGGACTGCTTGATTATGTGTATTGCACTGTTTTAATCATGAAATAAAGGAGTTTTTCATATTCAAATATTGTGATCCCTGTTTTTCTTGTTTTTACTTTAACAATAAATGGCAACGTGGTTATTTGCTTTGTTTCCATGTTGAAGCGTTTAACCATTTCCTTTGCAGGACTAATGTTTCAGATGACATCTCATACGAACCGCCTATGACTCATCTCGACTTCGAGCACCCGGTATTCCAAGCAGAGGAAGAGATTGTTGAGGATAGCGACCTGCCAGAGGAGCTGACTCGTTTGTTGAAACAGGAAGAGAGGATCATTCTGCCTCATTAGGAGGAAGTTGAGATCATTAACCTGGGGTCGGAAGAAGTTGTGAGAAATATCCGTATAGGGGCTGCGCTGCAGAGCGACATCAAGCAAAGACTGATTGAAATACTGCGAGAGTATGGTGATATATTTGCTTGGTCGTACGAGGATATGGCTGGGTTAGATACGGACATGGTTGTGCACCGTCTGCTACTGCGAGAGGAATGTCCGCCTGTTAAACAGAAACTCAGAAGAACCAGACCCGACATGGCTGTAAAAATCAAGGAGGAAGTTCAAAAACAGTGGGATGTTGGTTTCCTAGCCGTTACGACTTATCTGTCATGGGTCGCTAATATAGTACCAGTGCCGAAGAAAGACGGTAAAGTGCAAATGTGTGTAGACTACCGTGATTTGAATAGGGCGAGCCCGAAAGACGACTTTCCACTTCCTCACATTGATGTGCTGGTTGATAACACTGCTCAGTTCTCTGTATTCTCCTTCATGGATGGCTTCTCGGGCTATAATCAAATCAAAATGGCGCCAGAAGACATGGAGAAGACTACCTTCATTACTCCCTGGGGAACATTTTGTTACAAAGTGATGCCCTTCGGACTGAAGAATGCTGGGGCAACATATCAACGTGCTATGACGACTCTTTTTCATGACATGATGCACAAAGAGATCGAGGTTTATGTTGATGATATGATTGCCAAATCCCAGACGGAGGAGGAGCATTTGGTTAATCTGCTGAAACTGTTCAAAAGGCTTAGGAAGTTCAGGTTGAAACTGAACCCTAACAAGTGCACCTTCGGGGTGAGATCGGGTAAATTGCTGGGGTTTATTGTGAGTGAAAAGGGAATAGAGGTTGATCCTGCGAAGATAAAAGCAATACAAGAAATGTCGACGCCTAAAACAGAAAAAGAAGTGTGTGGGTTTTTAGGGAGGTTGAACTATATCGCCCGGTTTATATCTCACCTAACCGCGACATGCGAGTCGTTATTCAAGTTGTTGAAAAAGGATCAGGTGTTGACCTGGAATGAAAATTGTCAAAAGGCGTTCGACAAGATAAAAGAATACTTGCAGGAACCTCCTGTTTTGATACCCCCAGTGGCCGGGAGACCTTTGATTATGTATTTGACAGTTCTTGAGGGAAGTATGGGTTGTATTCTCGGTCAACACGACGAGACCAGACGTAAAGAGCATGCGATCTACTATTTGAGTAAGAAGTTTACTGACTTTGAGTCCAGATACTCGATACTCGAGAAAACGTGTTGCGCGCTAGCCTGGGCCGCCAAACGTTTGAGGCAATACATGCTGAATCATACAACCATGCTAATTTCAAAGATGGATCCAATCAAATACGTGTTTAAGAAGCAAGCACTCTCCGGAAGGATTGCCCGATGGCAGATGGTGTTAACCGAATACGATATCCAATATGTCTCACAGAAGGCTATTAAAGGTAGCGTTCTGTCAGAGTACCTTGCGGAGCAGCCTGTTGAGGCCTACCAATCGATGAGGTTTGATTTTCCTGACGAGGATATCATGTACCTGAAGATGAAAGATTGTGAAGAACCGTTGCCGGAAGAAGGACCAAAGTTGGGTTCCAAATGGCAACTGATATTTGACGGAGCTGTAAATTCTTATGGTAGCGCAATAGGTGCAATTATCACTACTCCCCATGGGTCGCACATCCCCTTTACTGCCCGATTGACTTTTCCCGTTACCAATAATGAGGCTGAATACGAGGCTTGCATCATGGGTCTGGAAGAAGCTATTGATTTGCGAATAAAACATCTGGATGTATACGGAGACTCAGCTCTCATGGTGAATCAGATTAAAGGAGAATGAGAGACACGTCAGCCCAATTTGATACCATATATGAATTATGCAAGGAGATTGTTGCCTTTCTTTGACAAGGTGGAATTGCATCATGTGCCGCGAGCAGAAAATGAAATGGCTGACGCCCTGGAGACATTGTCTTCAATGTATAAAGTTAACTTCTGGAACGAGGCTCCCCGGATTGTTATCTCTCGGCTCGATAGGCCTGCATTCATATTTGCCATCGATGAGGCTCCCGATGGTCAACCCTAGTACTTTGACATCCAGAATTTCTTGAAGAACAAGGAGTATCCAGCTGGGGCATCCAGTCAAGATCAGAAGACGCTCAGGAGATTGGCTGGCAATTTCTATTTGAACCCGGACGGTGTCCTGTACAAAAGAAACCACGACTTGGTGTTGCTACGTTGTGTAGATGAGAAAGAGGCTAAGTTGCTCATGGAAGAGATACATGAGAGTACATTTGGTACACATGCTGGCGGGCATGCCATGACAAGAAAACTGCTGAGAGCAGGTTATTATTGGCTAACTATGGAAGCCGACTATTTCAAGTTTGCAAAGAGGTGTCATAAATACCAGATTTACGCGGACAAAATCCATGTGCCTCCAAGTCCTCTGAATGTGATGTCATCACCGTGGCCTTTCTCGATGTGGGGGATTGATATGATTGGCAAGATTGAGCCTACGGCATCCAACGGACACCGGTTCATTTTGGTGGCAATCGATTACTTCACCAAATGGGTGGAAGCAGCATCATATGCTAATGTCACCAAACAAGTGGTCGCCAGGTTTATCAAATGAGATATTATCTGCAGATATGGAATCCCTGAGCGGATTATCACCGACAATGGTTCGAATTTGAATAACAAAATATGAAAGAGCTGTGTCAGAATTTCAAGATTGAGCATCACAACTCTTCTCCTTACCAGCCCAAGATGAATGGCGCTGTCAAAGCAGCCAATAAGAACATAAAAAAGATTGTTCAGAAGATGGTTGTGACGTATAAGGATTGGCACGAGATGCTACCTTTCGCTTTGCACGGTTATCGTACGACGGTACGCACATCAACCGGGGCAACTCCTTTCTCATTGGTATACGGGATGGAGGCAGTGTTACCGTTAGAGGTTGAGATTCCTTCCCTGAGGGTTTTACGTGATGTCCAACTTGACGAGGCAGAATGGGTTAAAAATAGACTGAATCAGCTCAACTTAATGGATGAGAAGAGGCTGGCTTCTTTAGTGTACGGTCGGTTATATCAGAGTCGGATTAAGAAAGCTTACGACAAGAAGGTATGCCCGCGAAGCTTTCAGACGGGCGATCTTGTTTTGAAAAAGATTCTCCCACCACAAACAGATCACAGGGGCAAGTGGACTCCTAATTACGAAGGACCCTACGTTGTCAGAAAAGTCTTCTCTGGAGGAGCTTTGTTACTATCAACCATGGATGGTGAAGACTTTACGTCTCCTGTGAATTCGGACGCAGTTAAAAAATACTTTGCTTGAAAGTGACCCGCTGGACAGTAAAAAGAGAGTCCAGGCAAAAATGGGGCATCCCGGCGAACCATAAACAATGAATAAAAGGTTCGGGCAAATGTTAGGGATAAAATTGAAATAATGTACACCCGCGAAGTCGAAAACCTAAAAGGGCGACTTCGGCAAAAAAGGGTATCCCGGTGAATTGAAAACCCGCAAAGGGCGGTTCACGCAAAAGTTAGGGATTGAAAAAGCAAATGACTGCGGTCCGGATTTGATACGGCATTGCTTAGTGGTTTGGGAGTACCTTGGGGCCGTCTATCCAAAAACGATCTCTTCTGAAGATCGAATCCCGGGAAAGCGCAGAGTCAGGCAAGTCATAGGAGGATCAGCTCATGGTGTTTGTCTGTACCACGTCGCCGACATGTATACAAATATTGTTTTGTATTTTATTTATGCTTCTTGTGCATATATGTATGTGTGTGCGTGCGTAACTTCCTCTTTTCAGGAGTTGCATCCGGTGTACAAAACTATGCCTATTCAGAGGCCCGTTATCAATAAAACGTGTTATTTAGTACTTGATGCTTATTCTTTACTGTTTTGTTTGTGAAAGATGTCGATGTTTTTGATAAACTTGCATTTGCATAATCTAGCTGGCCCTTGCCAATAATTGCTAAAACTTTGAATTGACTGAAGTAATGTCACGGATGCTAACCCGGGTAGATTCTGTTGTATAGGCCTGTTTTGTCTCGTTTGTGTTTTGCAGGTTTCTAACCTTTGGAGCAAATAGTCAGGGATTGTATTCCCCAGCCAAAATCTCTTGATGAAGAACCTGACTCCAATTGATATCATTCTCCGGCTAGTCGCAGATTATTTCCCAGAGAGTTGGAATGACGTTATCCCCTACCGAATGAGGGATTACTTTTCCCTAGAAGAGTATCCTCAAGGAAGTTGTCCACAGGATATCCCCAGCAAGTCAAAATCAATGTTCCCTGCAGAGGTTGCGCTCCTTAGCGAATCGAAGGTGTGCATGTTCAATCTCCAGCATGGGATGTTCCCGCAAGAGTTTAACCAAGTTGTTGGTTCAGAAGGATTATATCCGGAGGACGGTTTCCCTTTTCCCCACAGGTCGTCATGCCATTGACAGGATGTTGATCCTCAGCAGAGTCCGAGGCTTCAAGTTTGTAAACTGTGCCCAGACAGTATGCTTTTCCTAGAAGTGTCGCTTCTTCCCTGGCTAAGCTTGTTCACCAGCAGGGTGGTTTGTTCTTTCCTCCCAGTGCAAATCAGTGTTTAATCTCTCCCCGGCAGAGTTGGTTGTGTTTCTGGCATTTATTTCGCCAGAATACTTTGTGATACTGGTTCTCCCCGGCGGAGTTGGCTTTATCCTCAGCATTCATGTTGTTGAGACAATACTACCAGAGTTTCCCCAGCAGCTTGAGCCTGCATTTGTATTTGCATATATCGTCACATTTGCATCTACTCAAACGCGTAGCATTTCCGTGCCGTACAGAGCATTACGCCATTTTCAAACATACGCATTTTGAAACATAAGTCAGGTTGGTTACCTCTTTGTTTTCAGGTGTTCTTCTCTGCAGGTAATTGGAATTCTTGTTCATGATCGTTTTCAGATATTCAGATTTGTGGCATGAGATATGTGATGATAACGTTCATCCTGCCATGCGTTTCCTTATCAGAGGTGTTAGATTAATTTCTCTTCTTCCCTAGCGGAGTGTTCTTTACACGGCTTCATAATTGGACTTTGGAGTTGTTGTCAAAGATTCCCCAGTGGAGTGTTCCCTCGGGTTGCTGTCACGTCAGCATTTTAAGAAAAAGATTTCAGGGATTAGACATCTGAAGTCATTACTCGTCGTCAAGTTGAATGTCTGGCAGTTGACGTCAGAATTTCCCCAGCAGAGTTCTCCCTAGTTTGCTGTTATGGCTTCATAATTAGACTTTGAAATTGTTATGTCAGCATTTTATGGCTTCATAATTAGACTTTGAAGTTGTTACCATCATGACATGGCTTCATAACTTGACTTTGAAGTTTTTTTTTGTCAGTTGCTTTCAGCAGTCAACGGCTTCATGAATAGACTTTGAAGTGGTTGTAAAAGAGATATTTTAGCGATTTGACGGTTGAAGTCATTACTTGTTGTCAAGGCTTCACGATTTGACTTTGGAGTTGTTGTCAGCATTTTAAAGGAAGATTTCATCGATTTTACGGTTGAAGTCATTACTTGTTGTCAAGGCTTCACGATTTGACTTTGGAGTTGTTGTCAGCATTTTAAAGAGAGATTTCAGCGATTAGGCGGTTGAAGTCATTTCTTGTTGTTACGGCTTCGTGATTCGACTTTGAAGTTTGTCAGCGTGGGATGCTCCATAATTAGACGTTGGAGACGTTATCACTGTTACAATGGCTTCATAATTAGGCTTT
This sequence comes from Lathyrus sativus, assembly GCA_963859935.3. Classification (NCBI taxonomy): domain Eukaryota; kingdom Viridiplantae; phylum Streptophyta; class Magnoliopsida; order Fabales; family Fabaceae; genus Lathyrus; species Lathyrus sativus. Next base: position 286,545,144 of record OZ012741.1, on the reverse strand, counting down.
GAAGTTGTTGTTAGAATTTCCTCGGAAGGAGTCTATAGGGCTTCATGATTTGACTTTGAAGTTCAATAGAGTTTTCCTGGAATTGCTGTTACGTCAGCATTGCACGACTTCATAACTAGACTTTGAAGTTCGGTACATCAACACTATAAGGCTTCATGATTTGACTTTGAAGTTGTTGTTGGCATTTTCAAAGGTAGATTTCGGCGATTAGACGGCTGAAATCGTTACTTGGTGTCACTGCTTCATAATTAGACTTTGAAGTTGTTAGCAGCAGTGGACGGCTTCATAATTAGACCTTGGAGTTATTATCAGTTTATGCGGCTTCGTAATTCGACCTTGGAGTTCGTCAGTGTTAAACAGCTTCATGACTAGACTTTGGAGTTATTGTTAGGAATTCCCTAGTGGATTTTCCTCGAGTAGCTGTTATGTCAGCATTGTAGACTTCATGATTTGACTTTGAAGATCGACATAGTTTTCTTCGAGTGGCTGGTACGTCAGTGTTACACGGCTTCATAATTAGACTTTGGAGTCATCGTTAGCAATTCCCCAACAGAGTTTTCTCTAGCTGCTGTTACGTCAACATTGAGCAGCTTCATAATTAGACTGTGAAGTTCAGCGAAGTTTTCAGTAAACAGCTTCATAATTAGACCTTGGAGTTGTCGTCAATATCAAACGACTTCGTAATTAGACCTTTGAAGTTCGTCGGCATTAAACGACTTCGTAATTAGACTTTGGAGTTATTGTTCGAAAGTTTTGTCCGCATGGAATAGTTTCATAAGTAGACTTTGGAGTTGTTGCCAGATTTTTCCCCACAGAGTTGCTTGTTGAAGTTTCTCTTATCCGGCCAGTGGAGTATTTTCTTCAAGTTTGCTGTTCCGTCAGCGTCACAGGGTTTCATAACCAAAGTTTCAGAAGTTGTCGCCTGTTGTCAAAATAGGTGCCTGGCAGTTAATTTCAGAGCATCTCCGATGGGTTTGGCTACCGCAAAGATAAGGCGGAGGTATTGTCCAGTATCATTGACTGAATTGGATTACTATGGGGTGGGAGAATTTGATCCCTGATGAAGTCGCTGTGATTTCTTCGTGTTGACGGAATAATATTATCCCTAGTAGAGTCCTCCTCAAAGTCGTTTGCGGGTTGGGACCGATGGAGTTAGCTACTGCAGAGATAAGCAGATGATTTTCTGTATTATCCCCAGTATTGTTCAGATGATTTTCCCGTATGGATGGACGGATGAAGTTTCCTGTGTTTAGGCAGATGGTGTTCCCATATGGATGGACGGATGAAGTTTCCTGCGTTTAGGCAGATGGTGTTCCCGTATGGATAGGCGGATGGAGTTTCCTGTGGTTGGACAGAAATGTTTCCCAGTAAAGTCGACGAATTTTATTGCCTATGATTGATAGGACCTCCTCGTGTTGGTGGGAGGCGACCAACTCATCCCCAGCGGGGTAGCCGGGATTTCTCCGTGTTGACGGAATGGGGAGTCCTGACGTGGACAATATTTCTTTGGGTTGACGAAATGTGAGTCCTGACGTGGACCGATTGGTGTTTAGTTGTGATTTGAAGAATTTGTTTCTCTTCTTGTGTTGACAAGATTAGTCCAGTTGTGGACGGAGGTGTTCAATACCTGGGGTGTTACATAGGTGGTTGAAGTTGAAATCAGAATTATTATCAGACGTTGGATCAGTTGTTGCCGTAACAACCAGATTCAGTTGGTGGATGTCGTTCCCCAAGCAGTTGCGCAGTTTATTTATGCGGTTGGAAAATTTCTGGGTTTTTGGGTATTCAACCGTCTCGTACCTCGATTATTTGAAGGCCGTTCGCTCTTCACCCAGTCGGGTCCAAGCCGTTTGAATAGGGGCAGCTGTTGCACCCCAAAATTTGCTCAACTTTTTCTTGCCTGATTTATGTTTCCTTGCATTTCATTTGCATAGTTACCTCATGTACACAGTCTAATCATTTGCATATCATGGCATAGCATGCCTCCAACAGGGGATCAAAGGTGTCTATCAAGAGGAGAGCCTAGCAAGAGGTGTTATATAAGATTGAGAAGCCCATCCAAGTCATCAGAGAAGGGTTGGAGTCATGAGAAGTTTGAGTGCCCACAGGTGGATTTCTCTCCTAACTTGAGGTGTATTAAATATCATCAACAGGGAATGTGAATTTTAGATGTGTATGGATCTCATGGGATGCCTAGAGGGCCCTATTGAAGCTGAGACAAGTCATTGTATAAAGTTCAAGAGCCATGGTTGAGGTGTGTACAAGTAGGGTTTCATCTGGGTAACCCTAGGTCAAGGGGAGCAAAGAAAGGGCATCAAGACCTAGCTCTAGGTCATGGAAGTCATGTATTGATATGTTGAAGCATGTGTATGGATGAGACAAGACCAAGTTCAAGAGAATCAAGAGTGGTTGGAGGTGTTTGAGACAGGGTTCCTAGGGTAAAATCCCCTGTATAGCACTGGACTTCCAAGCCACATAAGTCAAAATAAAAGATTCAAATGGATCTTTGGCCAACATGAAACTTGTAGATCTTATTAATACCTTTAATTTGAGTACTATAAGTCTTCAATAAGATTTGTAGAACTCAAGTTATGGTTCTTGCAAGTTACAAGTCACTAGAGGACACTGAAATTTATCTGTGAAAGTCACTTGACTTCCAAGCAACTTTTGCCCCTCAAGGAGTTTTCAAATGGATTCTTGGCCAACATAAGAGTTGTAGGGCTTGATCTTAGCTTTAATTTTAGTACTATAAGTACTCAAGAAGATTTGTGGAACTCAAGTTATGATCTTGGCAATCCATGGGTATTTTGGGAAAGTTGAATTATAGGCCTTTTTCAACATGTGTCAAAATCTCCATCTTCCACTCTTCAAATGAAAAATTGTTCAACATGAGATGTGCTTAAAATGGTGTTTCTAGGTCAGATATGAAGTCATGGTGAGTTGGATTGGCTTATTTCACAAAGTGCTCCAAAATGGCCTAAAAAGGGAGATTTTTCAAATGATTCAAAAGAGGGAAAAATGATTTTTTGAATTACAAGGCATAAACATGGCATATGGGTAGTCATTTTGAATGGAAATTGGATTTCAAACACATTGGCAATGCCACAATTTTGAGATGTGCCATTATTTTATGAGTTGCTTTGAAAAGTGCTTTCTTACATCACAAGTAACACTTGCCAAACACTCCCTAAGATCAAAACCAAGGCTCTAACCCTCACGAATCAATTCAAAATGTCATTTAGTGAGAAATTGGATCAAAATGCATGTGCTGAAGCAAGCTAGAACCCGACTGCCATATCCAACTTCTCATGGTGCATGAGAATTTCAAATTCTCACATGGATCATTCCAGATCCTTCTAGATCTTTCCAACCTGTTCTATATAAAGAGTGTAACTGATTCAGTTGCTTTTTTGGTCAAGAATTGGAGAGAGTTGAGAGAGAGCATTCTGATTTTGCACCTTGCATAACAGAATCAATTTCACGAATTGGAGCAATCTCAAAGCAAACTAGTGCATTCAGAAGCTTTAGCATGAGTTTGTGATTGAACTTGGAGAGAATTCTGGCCAAGAACTCTGCAGAATTGAGAGAGAGCATAGTGAGTTTCGACCTTCCAACTCAAAATCGAATTTGGTGATTAAGAAGGATTCAAAGTAATTCATTGCATACAGAAGCTTCATCAAGCATTGTTGAAGGAATCTGGAAGGTTTTGGAGTGTAATTCGAAGCCAAACTACTTCTATTCATTCAATTTTTACACGTATGTAACTTTCATTTTATGGCATGATTCATGAGTAATTGATAGGATTTGGATGCATAGATGCATTATAGACATTGCTAGGTTGGATTCTGGTAGGGAAAATTGGTGATTAGAGACAAAACCTAGGGCGATGCAATTTCTGTTGAGGATCGTTTCTCTGAGTTCTTGATGAGTTAAACATGTTTAGATGCTGAGGATTAATCAGTGTAATGTGTAGATGATGATAGGCTTGTCAATTTTAAGAATGGTGATGATTGAATGTGGAGCATGTTCTGAACATGGAGTCGTGTTTTGAGTTGTGTTGAGATTCAAGGAGAATGGAGGTTACCATTGGATTCAGCGAGAAAAAACGAGCAGGATGAAGTGTTTAGGTTTAGGTTTTGTTGAGGTTTTATGGTGGTTGCATTTGGGGACGACGGTGGCGCCACCTCCGGCCACCGTCCTGGTTCATTTCCCCCCAGAATTTGAAATGAGGAAGATGATGGATTGACCGTTGGATCAAGCTTGGACTTTGACTGAATTATCCCACCAACGGCCACGATCTATTTTGGTTTTGTTAATAAGTCTGAGCATGACTTAAACTCCCCTTTTCATTTAATATTTTGAATTGGGCTTAGTACAAGTTTTGCTATCCACACCTCATTCTAAGGCCCATTGAGAAATACGCATAAAGTAGTTGCTATTTGCCACAGAGTCTTCTCTATTTTCTTTGATTTTTTCCATATTATTTCCTGATTGACATGGGCTTAATGCGCGCGTACTAATGACACCCCCTACTAAGCCCAATTGAGGAAATATACCTGACCTGATTGCTATTCATCACGTTCCTTTTCCATTTTCTTTTATTTTCTTTGATTTTTTTTATAGTTTTATTTAGGTTAGTTTAAAATTCATAATAAATTGAAAAATGAACATTTTAGGATGAGAGTTTTTTTCCTAATTTCCTTAGAATCCCTAGAATTTAATGAAACCAAAAAAAATTAATTTCATGCATTTTATATTTTCTGGCATATTTTACAATTTTAATGCTTTTATTTTACTGTTGTTTGATACTTCATCTTTCTGAATTTTGTGTGAGAGTTAGGTGATGAGTTTTTGAGTGATTTTTGTGAGGTTGATTAGAATAGGGAAGCATGTACCCTTAAGAATTTATTCATAATTTTGTGAATAAATCTTGGACCAGTTTGAGTGTTAAATAGGAGGAGTGTTAGAATTAGGGTTTTAAATCAACTAGTTGTAGTTTGGGGCATAGTTTTAGGGTTAAATGATTGATTTACGTTCTGGGATTTATATGGGGTATTGGGTATAGGGTTAGGTTCCCTTAGAATATTACTTAGGATTTTATGATGAGTTTTAGCATTTTATTTGATTTTTGCAAATTGTGTGTTGATTGTGGGTTTTCCCCTTGGATGTTTGGTTTGGTTACTTTGTTTGGGCTATCTTAATTAGGCTTTGGGCTTGGTTTTTGCTTTATGGAGTTTCTAGAGGCATTGAGGATGCTTGGAGATAAAGCTGGGAGCTTGTTCATGAAGGTCTTTCCTTGTGAAGATTGCTTTTGAAGGCTTAGGGATTAGGATATGTAGGAAGAGCTTTAGAATGGACTTGTTTCTTCTTTCAAACATAAAGAGCTTCTTGTGCCTCTATTCATTCCTATGACATAAAGTCCTTTTAAAGTATTCACATCCCTCCTTTGGAGGGATGAGTGACATACTTTAGAAGTAGAACTTTGAGGATACCTGTCTCTTATAATGTTAAGTGCTTATGGGCTTCCTTTGGTTGTCACTAAGCTTCTTAACATTTCAACTTAATATGTTAATTGATTCTCTCTTGGAGATGGAGCTTGAAGATAGGAGCTTATTTGAAGCTTGAAGATTGTTGAAGTTTGAAGATGGGGTCTTGCTTGAAGAAGTTGTTACTGTCAACCCTTTGCTGTTTGATCAACTGTAGCTGTCAGAGTTGTTGCTGCTTGTGATGCTTACTGTAGGAGCTTGATTGTTGTTGTCAGAGCTGGTGTTGGTGCTATTTTCTTTTCTGTATGGTTTGTTAGCTTGTGTAGCTTTCCCCCTAGGTTTGAGGTGAATGCTGATTCACTTTGCCTGTTGTTTTCCCAGGTTCGAGGATGAGCTGGACTCCCTTGCCTTGCTTGTATTGATGCATTGCATACATGTTTACTGTTTACTGTATATATCTGTTTCTTTTGATGTTTATCCCCTAGGATCTCTGTTTCCTTCTGTGCAAGAGTGAAATATGACAGACATTAGGTTCTTATCCACGCATGACAACTTTAGGGTAGTTTTGCATCCCCTTTTCAACCTTAGGCTTTTTAGAGCGTCTTTTTTCTTCTCATCTCGAAACAATCAAAAACACAGTAATATTTCAAACATCATAAAAAATAGTTCTTGCGTAAAAGACTGAAAACAAACTGCAAACGTCATTTTTGTCCACTTGGACTCTTAATCAGAAGAAAACCCTTTTTGAAGGTAATAAAAAACAGTCAGACAAGCTTGTGTCTTCCGTAGCCCGAACTATGTTTGCTCTGATCTTTCATGCTGTATGAAAGTACGTAGGCATATGATGTTGTATCCTAGCGAGCAACCTTCCCTCCTTCATCCGTAGGTAGGCGAACTACGTTGACTCTGATTTCTCATTCCAGACGGGAATACGTAGGCATAAAGTGCGATACTTTGCTGAGTCATTTTCTTTTCTTTTTAACCCTTGACCCTTAGTGTAGATAGAATAACAATCCGTACCCGAAAACAAGCGTGGATCCCGTCGAGTACGACGAACGTGAGGGGTGCTAATACCTTCCCCTTGCGTAATCGACTCCCGAATCCAGGATTTGGTTGCGATGACCATTCCTTTCCCGTTTTGCGTTAGGTTTACTTTGAGCGTTTCCTTTACCTCTTGTGGGATAAATAACGCACGGTGGCGACTCTTCTGTCATAGCCAGCGCCGATTTTCGCAGTAGCGACAGATACATCTACACATCAAAAATCAGAATTTGAAAATGATGTCCAAAAGGTAGTGTATTGACTACATGAGTATGTCCAAACAAATCAACCAACCAATGGGTACAAGGATGAATAGAAAGGTAGAGTGCTGCAGAAGAAAATACAGCAAAAAACATACTAGAAATGGAAGGAAAGTGGGGCTGCACCAAAAGGTGGTAAAAGATATTGCCAAGAATGGAAATTTTGAAAATGGAGAAGTGTGCAAGAGCTGTGGTTTTGGTACAACAGAAAAAGTGAGATAAGGAGGGAAGGAGCTGCAAACAAAAGATCATTCACTATCATTCACTATCATTCACAACACATTGAGATAGAGATTGAGAGCAAAGAGTAAAAAAACCAGAAAAAATAGAGAAAAGAACAAACCCTAAAAAACAGAAAAAAAGCAGAGTGACATAGAAACACAAGAGCATCCTTGAAGATCATAATCTTCACAACATAGAGTGAATAGTGAAGTACATCCAACCAAAATCAGAAGAGGCTTAACAAAGAAGGAGAATATCTTTGGTATCCATTCCTTCAAACTTTTCCCTTTTTATACCTTGCACGTGTCATTTATTTATCTCTGTTAAGTTATTTGGTGTTGTGTATATTGTGTGAGATTCCAAAGGGACCAATAAACCATTTTTAAGAACCACAAAAAGAAGAAAAAAACAAGAGAAAAGTTTGGTTTTTCACCCTGGTAGCCTGACACGGGCCGTGTCACACGACACAGCCACCCGTGTCACATCTCTGCTTGAGTTTTCATGGCATATTTTACCTGAGTCCCCTGACACGGGCCGTGTCACACAACACGACCACCCGTGTCACACCTTTGTTTAACCTTTTTTGGCCCAGACCTTGTGACACGGGCCGTGTCATGCAACACGGGCGGCCGTGTCATACAACACGGGCGGCCGTGTCACACCTCTGTTTAACTTTTTTGGCCCAGACCTTGTGACACGGGCCGTGTCATGCAACACGGGCGGCCGTGTCACAGCGTTGTTTAAGTTTTTCTGCATTTTCCCCCAGACCTTGTGACACGGGCTGTGTCATGCAACACGGGCGGCCGTGTCACACCGCTGTTTGCCTCAAAAACCTGATTTCTCAGGAACTGTGACACGGCCGCCCGTGTCAGGCCCCTATTTTTCATGTTTTTTCGACTTTTTTACCTCAAAAAATTTTTTTTGTTTCGTTTTTTTTAGCCGATTAACCCGTTTTGTTTGATATGGTTTTTATGCATATTTATTGTTGGTCATTGTTTTTACCTTTGGTTCTAAAAACTATTTTTAAGAAAACAAACTCTCGATTCTCATCGAGCCATTTTTGACCTTGTAAGCCGATTGCCTTGTGCGTCGCCATCAACCTTGCTCGCTTCACCTCAAATCTGTTTAAGCAACTAAAACCCTTGACCCAACGTCAAGCGGATTTTCTCAAATAATGGTTTAACCAACTCACCATATTTAACAAAAGGATAAAGTTCACTTTGTATTGAGCTAAAGAGAAAGGGTTGAGTGTAGACTTCTTCCTCTCCGAATGTTGAGATGCTCACTGTAATGTGGGTGGTTTTGATACTCGTCTTTCAATACAAAGACGTTTTCATCCACACTTTTTTCTCCCAAAAAACCTCGGCCCCGTACCGAGTGCCTTTTCAAAACACTTGCAATAAATAAATCGGTTCTATTTGTATTGAACTAAAGAGAGAGGATTAAGTGTAGACTTCTTCCTCTCCGAGTGTTAGGATATTCACTGTAGTGTGGGTGGTCTCGATACTCGTCTTTCAATATGAAGACGTGACTCTATCCGCCACCTACCTCCTTCTACAACTTCCTTCCGCAACTTTCCCCACCTAAAATCTCGGTCCCGCACCGAGCGCATTTTCAAACTTATTTTCATAACGAAAACTTGAATGGTCGTGGAGTGGTTAGGCGTAGGCCTTCTCCTATCCCGAGTGCTGACGTTTACTGTAGGGTCTCCGTCGCAAAAGCACTTACCATTCAAAACCAAAAACACTTTAATAAGAGAATGAAGTTCTCTTTGTATTGAACTAAAGAGAGAGGATTAAGTGTAGACTTCTTCCTCTCCGAGTGTCGAAATGATCACTGTAGCGTGTGTGGTTTTGATACTCGTCTTTCAATACGAAGACGCTATGTTCGCCACACCCTTTCATAACAAAAACTTTGAGATAAAGAATTGGGTACTACCCGTAGGGGTTACTATCCGAGGACCTATCTCGCCCCTAAAAAAACAATTCAACAAATCAAATGTGACATCTTGCCTCGCATTGCAAAAACTAATCTTTCAAAAAGGATATGATACGTCTGTTCTACCGCAAACAGGTAATGCCTAAGTCTCCAACGAGCGAGCAGCAATACACCTAACTGCTAGAATGCGTACGATAACATCATCCATAAAGTCATCAACAAATTGTAGGCCGAACTACGGCTGCTCTAATTTCTCATACCAGATGAGGATACGTAGGCACAAGACAACGATGTCTTGGCGAGCACAATCCCCCCTATCACCCGTAGTCTCCCGAATTACGTCGACTCTGACTTTCTCATATCCGTTGATAATACGTAGGCCCAGGACCGCGAAGTCCTACCGAGTTTGTTCTTTCTCTTCTTCCCCCAGTTACCTCTCTTTCCCCGTTTCTAACCCTTTTCTTTTACCAGTGAAACACTCTTTTTATAGCATAATATTTAAGCAAATAAATTCACACATTGACAAACAAATGGTTCCCATCGAGTACGATGGATGCGAGGGGTGCTAATACCTTCCCCTCGCATAACCGGCTTCCGAACCAGTTCATGGTTGCGAGACCATCTTATCTGTTTCTTTCTTAAGGTTTTCTCGATATTTCCCTTTCCCTTCATGGGATAAATAAAGTTCGGCGGCGACTCTTCTCTCCTTCTTCCTTTTCGCCTTCCCTGTCGTTGCACGTATTTTTCGAGTAGCGACAAAGGGCACAGTCAAAAGACATGGAACTAAGGTTGCATCTGGTCAGCTCAAGGTCAACTGTGGACTTGAAAGTTTTCCAAACTGGTTTTCAAGCCACATAAGCCATGGGAAGTAACCTTTAAGCATTTTAGATGTCATGATGAGATCAAATCAAGAGGAGTCAAAAGTTCAAGAGGTTACTAAATTAGGGTTTCAGATGACTTCAGTGTAAAATCCTTTTCTCTAGTGCCCAACTTCAATGACACTTTACCCTATGATACAAGCTCAATCTCCTTTTCATGTAAACACGAGACTTATAGAGCATGCTCTTAGCTTTCTTTTGAGTACAAGAACTCATCCATTAAGTTTTTACACCTCAAATTATGATGCCAACAAGTTGGGGGTCTCAGATGAAGAAAATTTTGGTCAACAAAAGTCAATTCACTTCGAAGGCATTTTTGACCTAGAATCAAGTTTCCCCTCAACTTCAATTTTGACCAACATGAAAATTGTGCATAAGAGTCTTTTCTGCATCATTGAGCTCAAAATTCATGAGAATTGTTGAATTACATGGCCATGTGGGAGACTTTTAAGGTGAAATCTTAATTTTTGGTCATGGTGTGAACATTAGACATTATGGGACACATTTGCTACTTGTTTTGAGACATTTTACACCATTTTATGACACAAGAGAGGTTTACCACAAATGGACCAACATGAGAAGCCATGATATGCTCCATTTTCCATTTTCTTCCTTAAAAGGTTTTGATATCAAACTTAATGTGTGGATTATTTACAAAGCCCAAATCAATTCATTGCAATTGTATACCTCATAAACTTCACTTTGCTGATCCAATGTGGTGTAGAAAGTACCAAATTCGTGTGCATGTGGGAAGGTATCATTTTTGGAAATTTTTCAAATCTCACCAATAAGGCATTATGGGCCTGCATGGTTATCAAATACCCATCATATAAAAGCATTTTGACCTGCCCTAATGCTCAGAAGAGGTGATTGCAGCTGAAGAGAGCAGAGAGAACTTGAAATTTTCTCATTACTTGCCATTTTTGAATCTGGTTTTTCTCTTGAAATCAACCTCAATTGGAGCTTGCATCTTCCTCCTCAAAGCATAAGGAGTAAGTTGGAAGCAAGAAAGTGGAGTTTGCATGCCTTTAAAGAACCAACGGAGTTGCTCCGTTCAGTAAGCTTATCTCTCTATTTTCTCTCATTCTAGGCACTTTCTAAGAGCATGTTGGGTTGCATTTGAAGCCCTACCTATGGTAGGCCATGTTTGGTTCATTGTTATGTTTTTTTGATGACATTTTCAGTTGACATGTTTGAATTTCAAGCTTTTGGTTCTCTCTGATTTGGAACCTTTTTGATGTTTGATTTATCGATTTGAGATCCTGGTAGCAATGGCTTTTGAATGGTGTCAGATTTTCCTATTTTTAATGAGGTTTTAGAACTGAGCTCCGGCGAGTTGGCCATAGAAGACTAATGGAGCCCTAGCTCCGGCATATGGTTCTTTCTCAGGTGGAAGCTGACTCATCTGGCGTTGAAAGTTTGACTTGCTTGCGTGTTTGTTTCCAATTGGTTTGACTAGGCCACGCGTGAGGGTTGAAAATGACTAGACTTAATGAAACGCAGTGTTTCATTAAGTCTGAGGGTTGGTCTTGGATTGGGCTTCGCTTGCTAATCCCACCCCCTTGTTTCTGAACCCATTTCATATTTACACGTGATTTAGTTCATCTTGGGTTTTGCTATCTCACCCCTTGGTTTATTTCTCCATTTTAATTTATTTTTGTTTCTGTTTTCATTTTGATTTGTTAAAAATGCTTCCAATGATAAAAAAATTCCTTAAAAAATGTTTTCAATTATTTCAAGGTGTTATTAAATTTTCCAAAATTTTTGTTTCTGATTTTATTTTATTTTGCTATTTCATTTCAATTTTTCCATTGAATGACATTCATGTGGTCTACCTTATTTGATCTATTCCATTTGGACTTCAAATGCTTGTTCCCTATGACCATGGCTTCTCCCTCACTTAGGTGAGGGATTGAGACATCTTTGAGGGTGATTTTGTTTCATGTTTGATCATTTTATGGTTGACTTTGAGTTGGTTTTTGGTTGACCCTCAATTAATGCTCGATAAGGTGGAGCACCCTTAATAATTTATTTGTTTGGTGATGCCTTGTGTTGAGTTTCACTTTGAAACTTTGGCCTCTGTTTGACCTTGTACTTGGTTGCTTTGTGCATTTTATTTGGATTTTATTGAACATTTCTCCTATTTTTCATGAAGCTTACAAGTCGAGTCATCTTAGAGGAAGTTCATGCAAACTAGTTTGACTTAGTTCCTTTGGGAAATGACTTTTACGGATCCCATATCCACATTATGAGCCTTGATGCTTATTCATGACATGATTAAGATGCTTGTATTTCATTTTTAGATCACATACTTGTGTAACTTGTTTCACAAGTTACTTAGAAGTTAAGCAATTCCACTTGACTGTAAGTGTTGAACATGGTTTGGAACTTTGGTTCTTCCATTTGCCTTTCTTTGATTCTTACTTGTGCTTTGTTTTCCATCTTGTTTTGAACCTCTTTCTTTTGGTTTCACTTCTGCCTCATGGGTTTTGATCATCATTTAAGACAATTTGGTGTTCATGATTATGCTTTGAGTTTGTCTTGAATGATGTATCACTTTTAGTTTTTGTTTGTTCTTCTTTTTCACATGATCAATTTGGATTGATTGGTTGAGATACTTTGCATATGCTCGCTTCCCAAGCCTCTTTTCTCCCATCTTCTATTTGATAATGGTCTTTGCTTGTGTTTTATGCTTGGATTTTGTTTTAGTGATTGATGTTTGAATGGTTGGATTTTGTTTTAGTGATTGATGTTTGATGTTATCACTATTTTTGACTTGTTTAAGTCAACTTTGTCTTGCTCATTTGTTTGCATATTTTGAGTTTTGTATTTCACCTTTGCATCTTTGCATATCATGTTTGCATTATCTTAACTTGTTTAAGTCAACTTCATCTCGTTTCTCATTTCTTCTATGATTGGATTATCTGTTGTTTACTTGGTTCTTTTGCCATGATCCCTTAGGATTCCTAGTCCCCCTGTTTAAGATGGGACTAGGAGAGGCATTAGGTGTTCAATCCTTTGCATGATAACACTAGGATAGTTTCTTCCCTCTTAATCCCAACATTAGGAGCATCTTGCATGACAACATTAGGGTTGATTAGTTTCCCCGTAGAGTTTGTGTCTTCTCTTCTCATCTCTTAAACATCTTAAAACACTTAATAAAAGATAACAAGTGTTGTACCCTACGAGCCTTAAGTACTTGAGGAATGATAGTTGGGGGGCCTCCTCTAGATCTGTCTAGAGTGTTTAGCGTATGCCCTTTGGGTGATATGCGACACATTCGCTCTCAAGTCATAGTCTTTATGCAACATGAGTTACAAACTTAACTCAATTCACTTCTTCATAAAAAAACACAAAACAATACATCAAACCTTTTTATCCCTCGGGATTTTTTGGCAAATCATTTTCAGAAAGAGTGTGTTAAGTCTTGGTTCTACCGCAAACAGGCATCGTCCCTAACTGCTGGAACCACCATTTAACCCTACTCAGTTAAAACACTTGAACCAACCTGTGGTCGTGTCAGCCCGAACTACGTTTGCTCTGATTTCTCGTACCAGACGAGGATATGTAGGCACAAGACAGTGATGTCTTGGAAAGCAACCTTCTCGCCCTTCACCCGTAGTTTTCTAAACTACGTTGACTCTGACTTTCCCATTGCACGGGGGAGTACGTAGGCATAGAGCGGCGATGCTCTATCGAGTCTCTTTTGTTTTCTTTTGTCCTTGTGGGCCAGCTTTTGATAGATTAACACCCTTTTGGATAGACAACAAGCGTGGATCCCATTGAGTACAATGGACGTGAGGGGTGCTCATACCTTCCCCTTGCATAAACGACTCCCGAACCCAAGATTTGGTTGCGATGACCTGTCTTCTCCCTTTTTCGTAGGTTTTCTCTAATCGTTTCCTTTACCTCTCTTTGGGATGAATAACAAACGGTGGCGACTCTTCTGTTCTTGTCGGCCCCTCTTCGCAACGATGCGACTCTTCAGAGAAGATTACAGTTTTGCTTGATTGTCGGGATGACCTGGTCTTGCTCCAGTCTGAACATGGTAATGGTCTGCCCCCGATTAACCAGTTCTGAGGTTGAAGCTGGACCTTGATGTTTGAAGATGACTTGCCCTTGATCAGGAAGTTGAAGGATTTTCCCCAGCATGTGGGTTTTGAGGTAGCCTCGCTTTGTGTCAACCACTGAAATTTCAAGTTCCTATTTGATTTCCCCTTGTGAGAGTGTCTTGGACGTCTAACACTAATTTGCAGTTAAAGTTGTACATTTCACAAATGGTAATATCAATGCAAAGTTTATGCAAGTTTTAAAAAAGCACCATTTATTGAAGTGTCGTGACAGTGAGAGACGAATGGTCCGTTAGTATAGATGTTGTGCTAATTTGATCGGTGTGAAAGATATAGAAAGGAAAATGACAACAACACTGGTGGTTAGAAAATATGCGAGGAGTCAATTTACGCAACCTTGCAATAATATGATTTTAGAATAAACCTCGCCTCAAATAGGTCTTTCGAGGGTTGTAACGTGGTCTGGTTCACGGTTTATGAAACAAAGGATATTAGGCTCAAATTTTGATTTGTACCCATCACTTCTTCTTGATGATCTCCAGTCCTATGTTCAGCTAATTCTGCACATACTTGTATTGACGGTGTAAACTTGATGACTCAAGGTTTGCTCGAAACGGCACTCACCTTGTTTTGTTTTTGATGGATGTCAACGACCCTTTGACTTTGATTTAGGGGTCATTGGATCTTATTTTGTTTTTCTTAAGGGTTTGATGGACTCTTTTGATTTGTTTTTTTTTATCCCTAACTTTTGCATGGATTGATTTTGCTTGTCGAGTCCATCGGGATTGCCTTGATTTTTGCCTAAGTCTCCTTCGAGGTGCTTGACTTAGTAGGCTTTTGATTTTTTTGTTGAAGGATTGTGATTGCCAAACCATGCGTCTTTAAAGAACAACTGTCATGTCTTTGGATTTTTCTCTTTAGATTAACTGAATAACTACCCTGCCCCAGGTTGAGTGTAAATGGTTTGAATATCTGAAGGAAACTATTACTTCTAGGCTCGAAGTAGTTAACTAGGGATTATCTCCTTGTATCTCCAGTGTTTGGGGAATTGAAATAATTCCCATACATCATTGACGAGATTCTATATGAAAGCATACAGTTTGCAATTATGGGTATTTCGTTGTCATCATCCTCCCTCTAATTATGCTAAACAATAGTTGATAAAGAGTGAAGTGGATAAACATGTGTATGTGATTGTAATAAGAATGGGTGAATACAACATAACTAATTCGACACACGTATAGTCAATACATTAATAAAACCAAAAACAAAGAACAATGTTTAAAGCATATAATACTTAAACGATCAAAGACGAAGACAAGAATGCAAAATATGAAATGGCAATGTGACTTCCTTCTTCGAGAAGCTGAACTTGATTTGACTTGATCTGGTGCTGGCATTAGCTTGACAGCGGCATTGGATTGTTGATGACATTCAGAGTCTTCCCATTGAAGTTGATAGCATCCCTGTCGATCATGTCTTGAACCTTGTGCTTGAAAGCTCTGCAGTTCTCGATTGTATGCCATGGAGCGCCCTTATGAAACTCACACTGGGCGTTTACATCATAGTCGGCAGGAATGACAGTTGGAGGAGCCAAATCTCTCAGAATGATGGCCTTTTTCTCCAGTAACTGAGCAAATATATTAGCATATGTCATAGGTCGATGATCAAAGACTCTATCTGGTTTCCACTTCCTCTGCTGATTAGGCTGACGCTATTGGCAAGCACCTTGCTGTTGCTGAGGAGGATACTGATACCCTTGCTGATTGTAGGCCTATTGTTGAGGAGCCTGTTGCTGAAGCATTTGAGCTTGAACAACTGGATGATAAGGCATTAGAGTAATATACGGATACTAGAAGTAAGGGATTTGATAAGGCATAGGAGCAAGAGCTTGTTGAGGAGCTTGCCCTTTTTGCATAGAAATGACATTTGTTTCACCCTCCTTCTTGTATCCGTTGAAAGGCTTCTTGTCCATAACCTGGTTGCTAGAACCTCTTTGGATCTTTCCACTCTTAAACCCATCTTTAATTCTCTCACCAGAAATTACCAAGTTAGAGAATCCAGCAGAAACACTATCGATTAGCTTTTCATAGTATTGGCCTTGCAAGGTGCCCATGAATATGTAAATCAGCTAACAATCAACAAGTGGTGGATGCACCCTTGTAGTTAGCTCCCTCCATCGTTTCACGTACTCCTTGAAGGATTCGTTGTCCTTCTGAGCCATACTTTGAAGTTGAGTATGGTTCGGAGCAAGGTCGGTGTTGTACTTGTACTACTTACCAAATGCATCAGCTAGCTCAGCCCAACTGCACATATTGTTATGCTCCAGCTGCATATACCATTCGAGTGATGCCCCAGATAAACTATCTTTGAAGCAATGAATCATTAGCTTTTCGTCTCTAGCATAGGCAGCCATCTTGGGACAATACATCTTCAGATGAATATTCGAACAACTGAGGCCTTTGTACTTTTAGAATTCAGGCGCTTTGAACTTGGTATGAATGAAAACATCAGGCATCAAGCACAATTCCAGAGCACTGAGAGAGTTTGAGTTGTGCCCCTCCATGACTCGGAGTTTCTCAGCTAAATCACGACACATCTTGATGGCATTGGGGATAGTAGCATGATAGTTTTGCATATCATGATACTGATCTAGCAAATTCTCTTTGGTGTGAGGAACGGGGATCTGAACAACGGTTGGTTGCGCTTAGGGATAACTTCAACAGTAACTCCAAGCACTGAGATTGGTTGAGATGTGGTTGCTTCAGCTGCGGTATCAAAGTTTATTGGCATTCCATAGGGGTTGGGAACAAGAACTGATAGTCTTAAGGTAGACCCTTGCCCTTGACCATTGTTGTTAACGACAGTAGTTTCATGTAACTCTTCTTCCTTTTGGGCCGCATTGACGGCTTCAAGGATTTGGTCAATCTTTCCTTTGAGAGAATCCAGCTCTTCTCTAAAGGAAACTTATTCTTGCTGAATCTTCTCCATCATTCATCGTGTCTTGGCTCTAGTTGCATACTGGTGTTGAGAAATCAACTTGATTTACTGGAGAGGAAGGAAGGAGAAATGAGATTCTGCTAAAGAAATGAAAATGCAAGATGCACGACAGATGCATTGCAATGAAAATGATATGCAATGCAAGATACAACGCAAGATGCAAGGTCCAGGATCACAGGATCACAAATTCAAACAGTTCTGACGTTTAACAGGTTAAGAACCGCAGTCACTACTCAAAGAAACCCCACGTGTAGGATTCTAAAACGGATAAGTGCCTAGAGTCATGGATATCTTTCAAAGATATTATAGCCATGACAAAGCCTCATCACGATAATAATATCCTCAAAAGGATCTCCTCTAGGTGAGGTTTTCGTATCTTCCACCCGAGAAAGGCTTCTCGGAGGTGTCAACTACGTAACCATCGACACACGGGTTCTAAAAAACGTTCTCAGAGTCATAGATCGAGGTTGAAAATATTACTGTTAGGAAGTAATATGTTCAAGGGATCTCATCTGATTGGGGTATTCGTATTAATCCAAAAGGAGTTAACACTACCAACCACCATGGGTAAAATGGGTTAATGGTCCTTGGGATCAATGATTCAGGCTCAAAAACATTATTGTTATGGTAAAGACTCACAAACAATAACATCTCCAAGGGAATCTACTACAAGCGAGATTTTTGCTTTGGCCTTACGTGGAAGAACCCACGCAAGCCTCCACTACATAACCACTATCCTAATCCTAGGATTTTACTCGGACTCGGGTGTAGAGCCAACTCACAAAGCACCCCTAAGCAGAGAAACCTAACAATGTCAAAAGCAACAAAGATAAGGATATGAGAATAAATAAACTGGCGAGAAGAAAATAAATAAGCGAAGCTAACAAGCTTGCAATTTGAACTAAGATAGGCTCGACTCTCTCTTGCAAGGAGAAATGGTCCCCAACAGAGTCCCTAGCTGTCACACCTCGAAAAATCATTCGAACAATACGACCCTTGCACTAAAGGCACGGAAATGCAATTCGACAGGGTCGCCACCGAACTTTATTTATCCCCTAAAAGAGGGAAAGTAAAATATCGAGAAAAGTATTAATAATCGATGTTCCGGATTCATCATGAGAGGAAGGTATTAGCACCCCTCACATCCGTTGTACTCAATGGGAACCTCTTAACTTGAATTGTAATGAGTGTTAGCTAAGCTTAGTTGTTTTCATCTCAATGGTAAATGAGAAATGGTACGATAAAAAGGATAAAGATGCTAAGGGGAAATGGGTGGTTATAGGATAGGGTGCTCACCAAGGATTGGGGCCCTTGTGCCTACGTATGCTCATTCGGACGAGAATGAGAAATCAGAGCTCTCTTAGTTCGACTACAAGAAAGGATGGGGGGAAACAGAAGATGGAGGGAATTGTGAAGGAATGACAGAGAAAGATGGAAGTGTACTCGCCAAGATCATCGCAATCTTGTGCCTACGTATCTTACATTCAGATAAGAATGAAGAATTAGAGCATCAGTAGTTCGTGGTAACGACCATGAAAAGAGAGGGGTTGAATTTGTTTGAAGTTTAGGTTGGATGATGATTACTCGAAGCTTAAGAAAGGCTCCTCAGGACCAAGTAATCGGGAGAAAGAGTCAAAGACTTGGCTCTCTCTCTTTTTCATCTTGAAAAGAGGTTGTGTTTGACTAATGAGTGGTTGGAAATGGGTTGAACATTGTTGAGTTGGAAAATGTTATTAGAGGTGTCAATTGCTCACACACGAGTAAGATAACTCGCATCCAAACAACTGAAGGGAAATCAAATGCTCAATCCCCCTCTTTTCATCTTGAAAAGAGTTACATAGTTGTTTAGTTGTTTTGATAGTTTGTTGAGAAAATCCGCTTGACGTTAGATCAAGGGTTTGACTTATATTTGCATGCAAAATCATGGTGGAATGGAAGTGGGTTTGAAGATGGATCGACGATGAGTCGAGGGTTTGGTTAAGAGTGGAACCAACTTGACGATGAAACCACGATGAAATGTGAATGTATGCGTGATAGGTTGATGACGAATGCAGACGAGCACTTGACTTACATAGGGTTGTTTGAAAATGGCTCGATGACGATTCGAGAATTAGTTTGAAAACAGTTTAATCTATGCTAGTCCCTAAGGGTGCTTCTAGAATATAAAGCACTATCGAAGAAATACGAACGCATACATCGGAATGGGAGAGGGATACATGTGAGTTACACGGGATTGCACGAAATAAAAAATCTCATTGTCAGGTAGCCCAAGAGGAAGCCGTGTGTGTGCAATGTGTCCTAAACTAAGCCTTGAGTAAAAGTCGAACAAGACTTCAAGCTAGGGTTCCTGAAAAAGTCCAATGACCCAATAGTCCACCAATCTAGGATTTTAGTGGTTTGATAATTATTATGTGTTTTTTTGAAAAGAAAGTGAATAAGAGTAAACAATATGAGTATGAATATGAATATGAACAATTATGAATAATATGACAAGATATATAACAATATAATCAAGATAATATCCACAATAATATAGTCAAGATAAATATTAACAAGTATCTGAAAAAGATAATATAATCGAGATATAATGACTGAAAATAAAGCAATTGTATATTTGAATAAAACAGTTGTATATTGACGAAAAGTAAAGTTAGTTGTTAGTTTGATTTATGAATTAAATCGGGACGAAATGTAACGCTAAACCGTCGTAGCTCGACTTATAACGAAAGTCGAACTATAGGAGGTCCCGTAAATTAATATCCGTGCTAAAAACAAGATAGAGAAATGATATTGAGGATCTTTCTCCAATTTAATTGTGTCGTACGGACCGAAAAGAGGGGGATCTCGTCTTAATCATAAACTCGTGTCGATCAATCGAAGGTATTATCACGATCCAAAAGTATAGAAAATGACCCAAATGGTCATTTTCCACAGATTTGACATAATGAAGGTTATCGACTTCGATAAATTGACGTTTACAAATCCAAAGACTTCATCGATCGATAAATCAAAATAAAATCAAGATGACAAAGAAAAATGAAAATAGAAAAAAGAATTGGTCTCAGATTCGTCACCATTTATCAATAATTTGTTTCGTGGCGACTTTTGTGGTTTCGTCATCGACCATAAAATCGAAAATAAAATGAAGGTTCAAATGAACATCGAAAATAAATTAAGAAAATAAGATTTAAGCCAAATGACACCCAAAATAAAATTAAAAAGGATTGAGAAATAAAACTTATAATTTAAAAAAGATCTAAGAAAAAAGATAATTAATAAAGATATCTAAAAATTTTAATGAAATCATTAACGAAAAAATTATTTATAATTTCCAAAAGTTCAACCATTAACAAGATAATTAAAAGAAAAAATCAACAAAATAATTAATGAAACAAAAAAAGACAAAGGGAAAATATGGGGGTGAAAACAATATGAGGGGTGTGTAGAGAGTGGAATCATATGGGCCAAAGCCCATCATCCACAACATGCTAGAGGAAAACAGAGGGGTGCGATGCAAGAACTAAGGTAGGTGTGAGCTAAGAAAATATGGGCTAATCATATCAGAACAACCCATGAAGCCCAATAGAGAAAGGTGCATTGCTGTAATTATCGTGATGACTTGGTTTAGTGTGGGGTCAGTTGAATTGTGGGACATTTTTTTTGTGTTGGCGTCATTTGTGCATTGTAGAATCTATATCGTGTTATAACGGTTTGTGCAGGCTCAATGATTGGAACACTTGGTATAGCTGTCTTGGTTTTGTGATAATGCTTTTTCGCGTGAATCCTGGCCGAGATTTGGAAGCTTGATAACTGATATTGCTTTTGGTATTGCTTTGCTCGCATATTATTGTGGTAGCTGCCAAAGTTTTTCATCGCGACTTGGCTCAGTTATGACTTTATCATTATAGTCATGTATGTGAGAATGTAGTAGCATAAGGGTGGGCTAATGTGAGTGTGATATTTGGCAATTTCGAAACACATTGGATGCAGGGTGAAGGTTAGCTACTGCAATTTCTATTGATTATATGGGCTTCTAAAAAAAAGAGTAACGGGCTTATGTACACATTTTCCTTTGAGGAATTTGTAAAAAAAAGTTAAATATGTGGATTATAAGAAATGGGCTTATTATTTTTTAGAAAAATGTAAAAAAAAAAAAAAAAAAAAAGGCGATGAATCCTCTATATGGTAATGGTTTTGATATAGAAACTTGGTGTAATTTTGTTGTAAAAAATGTATAAAATTAGTTGGGACTTTGTAGTGATATGTATAAAATGATGGTAAATGGTAACAAATGAACATCATACTATTTTTTGGCAATTATTTTCTTGTAATGGGCTTCCTAATGAGAATGGGCTTTGATCTCTTTTAGAACTTGATATGTGCCATGGGCCTTTTTTGGGCTTTGGCAATAGGCTTCATAGTTTGAACATATCATGAATCATCTTATTTTTGTAGAAACCTTTTTTGTAAAATTTTGGCCATATAATTTGTATTAGAACCTTGAAGGATTAATCACACCTCCATGTGCTACTTGTGACTAAACATGAATGATCCTTAGTTCTTGATTGAAAGGTTATGATAATCTGAATTCGCTAGGTGAATCACAAAATCAAATTCCATTCTTTTTAATTGAAATGAGATCTTGAATTAATCGATGAATCCATATTGATCTTTTGAATGAACTGAAACTTTGAATTTAATGAATCCAGTTGCACCTAGACACTTGAATACCAATACACCAAATCCTTCCAAACAAACATGAAACTTCCTTGAAATCATGAGTTAAAAAATGAACTATACTATCCAAAACCCTGACTGTGAAATGTAATGATCTATGATGATCCTCAATTAATAGCCTCCTGCCTTGATAGATCTGAGAACTTGATCCTTACACAATGACTTACACAGGTATAAAGTCTAATTGAATCCTTAAGCACATACCACACGTACTCCTGTCTTGATGAATTTAGATGCAATTCCATTCAACTTTATGATAGAAACAACATATATTTTTGGATTTTCTGAATAACGGTTGGTGGCCGGATGTACAAAAATGAAAGCTTTATACAAGTAGAACAAACTGGGTGTATGACACTGGGAGCCTGAGAAGCTGAGGACCTCAGAACCCTTTAATCCATCTTGGCCTTACTAGGACATGGTGTGGTGGCTATTCAAGTGTAGACTTGAATTAGTTGTTACGCGATAGCACACTCAAACGAGTTTCTCTTAAGAATATTATTGGCCGACGAGTAGTCGTTTAAGCCGATAATATCCAAAATATGGAATTATGACTTTGGGAACTTTTTTAGAACCTTGTTCTACAGGTGATGATATAACCTTAATGCATACCATTGTGGGTTGGTTCTTACCTTTGGCTCCATGCTCGTGTCAGACCTTTGAACTTGTGTGCTTTGTGTGTCTTGTTTGTGGGTGTTGCATCTTGCACTCATGCATTCATGAGTATTTTGTTTTAGTCAGTTTTTAAGGATCTCAAATATTTTCCTTTGCAAACATCGCATATATTGTGATTATGGATATTGGAAGGCGAAACACTCAGAAGTACGGTTTCTGAGCTCCTGATCTTACAGATTTGAGAAAGCTAGTGTCCTTCGTAGTTGAGAGGCTTCAGATCTCGTTATAAGAGGCTTCCATTTGTTCTTTCTACCAACATGGAAGATAGAATTTTGAACACCCTTTTGCAATTCTATGATCCTGTCTACCGATGTTTTACTTTTCCCGATTATCAGCTCATGCCAACCTTGGAAGAGTATGCTTATTTATTGGGTGTATCGATTTTTGATAAGGTTCCTTATACTGGTTTGGAGAAAGTTATTAAGCCCCAAGATATTGTTGCAGCTACCCATTTGACGAAATTTGATATTAATGTTAATTTGATGTTTAAGGGATGCATCAAGGGTTTGACTTCTATGTTCTTGATTGGGAAATCCACTTTATTCCCTAACGCTGGTCGCATATTAGCATTTAAGGCTATATTTGCTTTTCTTATCTACAGAATAGTCTTATTCCCTAATGTTGATAACTTTGTGGATGTTAATGCTATTAGGACTTTCTTGATTGGGAACCCTGTTCCGACTTTGCTTGGTGACACCTGTTGTACCCCAAAGATTGCCCAACCTTTTCTTTACTTGGCTTATGTTTTCATTGCATTGTTCTAGCATTTTAATTTTCATATCATTGTTCATTTGCATGGGATCAAGAGGTGTGCATAGCAAGAGGAGGTTTGTCAAGGGTTCCAAGCAAGCATGAGTGCTCATCAAGTCATCAGAAGCTGGTCAGAGCTCTTTGAGAAAGTGAATGGATGTATATTGCTTATCTCCTATCTTGAAGGCCAATTGAGGATCATCTAAGGATCACAAGTTCATGGATATGGATATGAGTGCTCATCAGGTTGCTGTCAAATGATTGTACACCTAGGGTTTCATCTGCCTAGTGCATGATCCACTAAGGATTTGAAAGAGATTAAGACTTAGTTCTAAGTCTTTGGAGTCATGGAAAGTTATGTTGATGCATCTAAGATGTTATTTCAAGATAAATTCAAGAAGAATCAAGAGTGTGAGAAGTTACTAAATTAGGGTTTTAGAGGTTTATCAGTGTAAAATCCCTTATTTAGTGCCTAACTTCAAGACCATCTATCTCAAGATACAAGTGTAATATCACTTTCACCTAAACATGAGACTTGTAGAGCATGTTCTTAGATTTCTTTTGAGTACTAGAACTCATCCATTGGGTTTGTGGAACTCATGTTATAATGCTGGCAAGTTAGAGGTCTCAGATGAATCATATTTTCAATCAACAAAAGTTAACCAACTTCCAAGGCACTTTTGACCTAGAATCATGTTTCTCCTCAACTTTTGATTAACATGAAAGTTGTTACTTATGATCTTAACTTTCCAAAACGTCCTAGAAGTCCTTCATCTCATTTGTGTAACTCAATTTATGAAGCTTCTAAGGAAGGGGTATTTTGGGAAAGTGAGATTATAGGTCATTTTCATTATAGGTCCTTTTCATGATCTTAAGCACTTCAAATGAAACTTTCTCCAACATGAAAGTTGCTTCAAATGGTATCAATTTCATCATGGAACATGAAATTATCATGAATTATGCAAGGATTAGGGGATTGGTGAAGGAATTCAATGGAAAAATGAATTTAAAGTCGCGAATTAAGTTGGAGTGGTTTTAATTCATTTTCATGCCATATTTGTACTCAAAATCATTCACAATATCTCAATGAGGGAAATGCACAAGTTTGTTTTGGTCTATGATAAGAAATGCACGTGCAATTTCAAGTTTCTTCAAGAAGAAGTTTCAAATCAAATCTCCATCATTGGATCAAATTAAGGACAAATTTCCATCCACATGATCAAAGCAAGGTCCCAACAACTGATTTGAATCAAATTCAAGGTGAATTGGAGTCAGTTTCACATGTCTGTGAGCTTCCAGTTTCAATTTGGGAATTTCAAAACTACACTCCAATAAGGCCATATTGGGCCTCCAATTGCTTCTAGATCCATAATATAAAAGTTCCAAATGAATTTTTAAGCTTCATTCGTGCATTTTGGTGGAGAATTGAGCAGAGCATAGTTGGAGAATTCAAGAGAAAATTGAAAATTGGAATCTGAAATTGAAGTAAATTCAAGCCAAATCAACACCAGCATTCTCTTCCTTGAACTTCCTTGAGTGATTCTGCACGCTTTTCCTTAAGCTTGACACCATTAGAAGCTCCAACGCAGAGACTCCATTAGGTATTCTTCTTTTCAAAAATTCTCACATAATATGCATCAATTCCATGCCATTTTTGTTGCAAACTGAAGACCTACATGTGTAGGCAAATTCTGGATCATTATTTGTGATGTTTATGATAATTTCAATTTGATGCTCAAAATTTTGATAGTTCGATTTGCCTTATTTACGCATGATTAATGAAATCTAAGCCTAGATCCATGATCTACTTGAGTTCCTGTTCAATTTGGTGTATAATTTCGCATGTTTTGGTTAAGTTTTAGATCTCCTACTCCAGTGGTGTTGCTAGAGAAGACGACCGGAGACTGTTGCTCTGGCGTCTAGTTGTTGTTTAGGCGAGCTTGTGTGGCTTGCCACCTGTGTTGTTGGACTCGTTGACTGAAGGAGATCAACGACTTGTTTGACCAGCCAGCGTGTGCTTGGATCTGCCACGCATTTTAATGAAACGCTTCATTTCATTATTGGATTCAGCTTGTGTTTGTTTTGGGCCCAAAGTGCTCTTGGCACCCCCGCGCACCCCCCCCCCCCCCCCCCCCCGTCCATTTGAGCCCAATGTTTTGAACTGTCTGGATTGCTATTTGCCACGCCACTTGTTTTATTTGTTTTTTTTATTTTATTTTATTTTTCTATTTTCATTTTAATTCATTAAAAACAGTTCCAAATATTGTAAAAATCCCATAAAAGATATTTTTAGATACTTTAGGATGTCATTTAATTTTTGGAAATTTTCATTTTCATTTTTCAATTATTTTTTAATTAAAAAGGGATTTTCTATTTGGAATGGTTTTTAATTGAATTTTCTTTTGTTCTTTCTTGTTCATGCCTTGTTCTTAATCCAATCTTTTTCTCCAATGAATAAGAATCATTCCTCATTTCAATAATGAGTTGAAGGATCTTTGAGGATGAATTTACCCCTGGCTTGACCATTTTTGGTTTGACTTTGACTTCATTTTTGTTGATCCTCGACAACCCTCCTTCAAAGTGGAGCATCCTTGTGAATCAAATTCTTTGATGATGCTTTGAAGTGACTTTGGTTGTGATCTTTTTGCCTCTAATTGCCAACTCATTTTTGAGAATTTGAGTTTTTACTTGGTCATTTTATCCTTTTTCCTATTAATGAGGTAACTTGCAAGTCAAGTTACTTCTAAGGGTGGTCCATACAACCACTTGACCTAGTTTAATTTGGAAATGACACTTGTGGATCCATTGAGCTCTCAATTCTTGTTTATTCATACTTCTAACATGTTGAGGTATTTGAATGCTCATTTTTAGGTCATAAACTTGTTCATTGCTTGTTGAGATTTGCATTTCTTTTTAGGTTTTCCACTTGAAGTTCAAGTGTTGAATGTGCTCAAGACTTAGGTCTTTTTCCATGCCTATCCTTGCATTCTCTTTTGTGCTTTTCCTTCTTTGGTTTATGTACCTTCTCCTATAATCTTTGTTTCTGTCCAATGACTTTTGAATCTCATTTGAGATGGTTTAGTCCCTCCTTTGGAAGTACTTGGAACATGTCATGAATGGTGATTCCTTGAGGACTCTTTTGTGCTTTTGTTTGCATAATCTTGGTGATGCTTTTGGTTGAGTGATCTTTATGAGTTCCTTGCTGACCTCATCTCATCTCCCATCCTCACTTTGTGTTATGTCCTCATCTCTTGTTGGTTTGCCTTTTGGCACTGTGGTTGATGACAAATGGTTTTAGGATTCTTTCTCCCATTTCATCCCACTTTTTTTCACTTGTTTGATCTCTTTTGTGTGCATTCTTTATTCCTTCTTATTTGCATCTCTCATATGCAAGCTTGAGGTTGAGATGTGCTTGCGGAGGCTACTGCCCCACACCTTTTTTTCCTCCCTCACTTTAATTCTAATTGTGCATTACATGTTTGCATATTGCATTTTTCTTATGCCTTTTTCTTCCTCTTCTTTCTTCTTTGCCATGTTCCCTTAGGACCTCTAATCTCTCTTGCTCAAGATTGATTATGATAGACCTTAGGCTTGAACCCATGCATGATAATATTAGGTAGAATTCCCCTTTATCCCAATCATAGGTGCACTTTGTATGCTAACTTTAGGTTGAGTCTTAGTCTCCCTTTAGAGTGTCTCTCTCTTCTCATCTTCAAACTTTCTCAAAACATCTAATAAAGGTTAAGGATTGTTGTATGTTACGAGCCTTAAGTACTTGGGAAATGGTGATTGGGGGGCCTCTTATCAATCATCTAGAGTGTTTAGCGTATGTCCTTTGGACGATATGCGACACATTCGGTCCTAGGTCATAGTCTTTAGTGCAACATAAATTACAAACAATAATCAATGCACTTCTTCACTTAAAAACACAAATACAAACTTCAAATCTTTTTATTCTTCGGGATCTTAATTTGGAAAACCTTTTTCATAAGGAGAGTTTTGTTAAATCTAGGTTCTACCGCAAACAGGTAACGCCTAAGTCTCTAATGGTCGAGCTGCATACACCTAACTACTAGAACTATGTTTTAACCCTACTCAGGCCTAAAACATTTTGAACCAACCGGTGTTCTTGTTAGCCCGAGCTATGTTTGCTCTGATTTCTCATACCAGATGAGAATACATCGGCACAAGACGGCGATGTCTTGGAGAGCAACCTTTCCCCACTTTCACCCGTAGTTTTCCGAACTACGTTGACTTTGACTTTCCCATTGCACGAGGGAATACGTAGGCGTAGAACAGCGATGCTCTATCAAGTCTCATTTCTTTTTTCCCTGAGCCATAGCTAGATACTAAACACCCTTTTAGATAGACAACAAAGCATGGATCCTGTCGAGTACGACGGACGTGAGGGGTGCTAATACCTTCCCCTTGCGTAACCGACTCCCGAACTCGAGATTTGGTTGCGATGACCTGTCTTCTCCCTTTTCGTTAGGTTTTCTATGATCGTTTCCTTTCCCTCTTTTGGGATAAATAACGAACGGTGGAGACTCTTCTGTCCTTGCCGGCCCCTCTTCGCAGCGATGCGACAGCTGGCGACTCTGCTGGGGACCGGAACATCCCCTATGCGAGTTAATCCTAGCGCTTGTTTGTTTATCTCTTTGGGTGTGTATATGTGTTGTACTTTATTTTCCTGCAGTTACTTTCAGCATTGTATATATCAGTTTTTCTATGTTGTTGGGGGGAATGATCCATTGAGAGATAAGTCGGACCCGGGTTTGAGTACAAACATAGCATTAGAAGTTGAAAGTAGTGGTGAACCTTTATGTTTGGCATGCACTAGTTCCCATGAAATTTGCGCTCAGACGAGATTCTCTTTGATGATTTCTTTTTTGGCCCTTTGGACTCGAGGGGATTTTGGATATGAGGATTGTCGACTCTGGGAACCGATCATTTGTGTTTCAGCTAAGTGAGGCCGCTTCGTTAGACTATGATGCCAAACCAGAAATGGTGAACGTATCCTCGGTTCTCGAAAGTCTGTGACACTGATGACCGCATAGGATGTCGTACCTTGTTAGTGATAGGTTCATACCTGTGAGAGGGATTGGGTTATGCAGGAAACCTTTACCTCCAACCTACCCGGTTTTCTTGTCGGTGCAAACTTTTGAACTTGACACAGTGGGTCCTAATTATCAGTGCTATGTTCTTGTCAAAGTGGAGCACTAGCTTTTCTCAATCAACAACAAAGCAGTCTTGATCCCTTGTTTGCATTTGCATTTGCATTTTCATATTGCATATTCACTAACATGTATTTATGTTACAGGTGTACATTTCTCTTTGATTCTAGTGTTCTTATTTCTTTGACATGGAACCTGGCCTGAGGAAGATAGTGGTATACAAGTTTCCAACACCTGACATCAGACCTCTACTGGGTTTGATTTCTGTGGCTGACAGGAAAGTGATGGAAGACTTCAAGGAATCCTATGGGAAGCTTCTGAGTGTTGTCTGCATGCCATTAGTATGTGAGTTGAATGGTCTTTATGCTCTCTTGCAGTTTTATGACCCACAGTTGAGGAGCTTTACTTTTCCTGGTTATATTCTGGCGCCTACCTTAGAGGAGTTCTCTGTGTTGTTGGGAGTGCCTATTCTTGATCAGATGCCATTTTATCACACTGAAGTTGAGCATGATCTGGCTAAGCTTGCTGCTGCTTTGGATGTTTCTGAGCTGAAGGGGCATTTTGTAACACCCATTTTATTTATTTTAGTCATTTTGGTGTTATTTTAATTATTTTATGTTGGTGTTCCCTTAGGTGGGGTGTGTTGGATTTGTTGTGGGTGTTTATCCTTGATGTGTAAGGATTGGTCTTGGTGACGTGGAGTGGAAATGATAATATTATAGTAATAGTAATGTTGGTGATATTATTATTATTATTATTATTATTATTAGTAATATTAGTATTAATATTAATTTGGTAAAATATTATTATTTATATTATTAATATTATTATGAATATTATTATTATTTGGATTAAATAATTAAAATAAGGAATTAGAGGGGTCAGGGATTTGGTACGATACATTTGGGATTTAGAGAGAAGACAAAGAGTTTCACGATAAAGCAGTTTTGGGAGAAAAGAGAAGGGAGGAAGAACAAGGAGAAAGGGGACAAGGCTAGAGCGATCGAATTGGTAGGGAATTCTTCATCAATCGGAACATCAACCGAGGTAAGGGGGGAGAAATAGATTGGGATGGTATTTACATGAAATTGGGTAGAGGGGATTCCTTAACCCCGTAGGTATTCTGATGAATATGTTGAATTGTTGCTATGATGTTAAATATTGTTGATTTTTGATTAATTGTATGTATATGATGATACGTGATGATTTGTTGTTGCCCTTGGTGTATGAGTACTGATGTATGGGGTGTGATCTGAGAATCGTATGCACAACGTATGCTTGTGTTAATTTGTATGCATTTGGTGTCATGCATATTATGAAGTGTTGGTGGAATGAGTCATTGCTCGATGGAGTGTATGTGATTCATTCGTATTCCTTTGAGTGTGGAATTGGTGGGGACGGATCATGGCCAAGGGTGGGTGTATGTGATCTATCTGGGTTCCATAGAAGAACCAATGAGTCAGTACCGCATGCATGGTGTTGTGTTGCATATTTTCATTATAATGAATTTTGTCGTTGGTGGACTATATGTTGTGTGTGGTGAATGTTGGGTGATGATTTATATGATTATTGTAGTTACTACCTTTATTTCATGTATGTAATTATCGATATATTTTGATCATGTTTTCTCACCCCTTTGTTGTTGTTGTGGTCTGTGCTTTTTCGGAAGTACAGATAATCCAAGTACTTAGCTAGCTTGGATTTGTGGTGTGCCAGTCGAGTCTTAGGATGCTCTGATACGTAGCACGGGACTTGGGTGTTTTTAGTTGTTTTTGTTGAACTTATTTCTTTTCCTGTGACGTATCATGAATTTGATGTATTTTGTTATATGAACAATTTCCGCTGTATTTTGGTGAAAACATTTTTAATGAAGTATGTGTTGGATTTTTATAATGTGATATCCCACTTTGGGTGGAAGAACTCTGATGTTTATTTATAATGTTTATATTTTAATTGATTTGGGAAGTGGGGTGTTACAATTGGTATCAGAGCAGGTCGGTCCGTCCGACCAGTGTAGTTGCGTTGAGTCTGTCCCTAGGATAGAGTTGTGTAAGTGCTAATATGGTGCTGTTGTTGTTGTTGAGTAGTATGGCAGGAAGGAATGATGTTGCTTTGGCTGCTGCTATGCAAGCGATGGCGCAGGCGGTTGCTAATCAGAACCAAGCTGTGAATGCCCAATTCAGAGATATGGCGCAGTTTCGGAGTAACAAGCCGCCGACGTTTGAAGGAGGAGTTCTGGATCCTGAGGCTGCACAAAAGTGGCTGAAGGCGATTGAAAAGATTTTCAGGACTATGAACTGTAGTGATGAGCAAAAGGTGAGATTTGGTACTCACATGCTGGAAGGCGAAGCGGAAGCTTGGTGGGATAACTGTCGCCAGAGATGGGTGACTGGAGGAACTATGATTACTTGGGATGTGGTTCGCAATGGTTTTCTGGAGAAGTACTTTTCGGAAGAAATTCGGAGTGCTAAAGAGATAGAGTTCTTGGAACTGAAACAGGGTAATCTGACCGTAGCGGAGTACGCTGCGAAATTTGAAGAGCTGGTGCAGTATTGTCCTCATTATAATACTGATGATGCAATGACATCGAAGTGTTTGAAATTTGAGAATGGGCTGCGTCCGGAGATCAAGTTGGGAATTGCTTGTCAGAAGATCAGAAACTATATTGAGCTAGTAAGCAGGAGTAGGATCTATGACAATGATAATCGGGCCAGGATTGCGCATTATAAGGCTGCGAATGACCGTAAGGGTAAGCAGAGGTTCAGTGGTACTCCTTATAGTGTTTTTGCTGATAAAGGAAAGCGTAAGGTTGCTACCGATAGGAAGTCCAGAGAAGGGGACGCGTCTGCTAAAGGGAAATGTTTCCGATGCGGTGACACAGGTCATCGTGCTAAGGATTGTCCTAAGGAGGGGGTAAGGAAGTGTTTCAAGTGTGGTAAGCCAGGCCATGTGATAGCTGAGTGTAGGGCCACTATGCCCATTTGTTATAACTGTGGTGAGAAAGGCCATATCAGTACGCATTGTGAAAAGCCGAAGAAGTCTCAGGCGTCTCCGGCTGGTGGTAAAGTGTTTGCTTTGGCGGGAAATCAAGCTGTCGGTGAGGAGCGTGCTATCAAAGGTACTTGTATTATCAATAATATTCCTTTGACTGCTATTATTGATACGGGTGCAACCCACTCGTTCATTTCTGTTGATTGTGTGACGAGAATAGGATTGGTACCGTCCACTCTTGAGCGACGGATGACTATTGAGACACCCTCTATTGGTTCAGTGGCTACTTCTTTGATATGTTTGAAGTGTCTGCTGACTATTTTCGGTAGAGATTTCGGAGTGGATCTGATTTGCCTACCGCTTGGTAATTTGGATGTTATTTTGGGTATGAACTGGTTAGAGTTCAACCGAGTCTACATTGATTGTTTTCGGAAGGTGTTACTGTTCCTTAATCTAGAGGAAGAAGAGTTGGCGAATTCTTTATCTAATAAGGAACTAAGGACTTTGTTGGAGGACGAAGCTAAGGTGTTTGCTTTATTTGCATCGTTATCGGTGGATAACAAAGCGCCAATGGAAGTGTTGGCAGTGGTGAATGAATTTCCGGAAGTGTTCCCCGATGACATTACGTAATTACCTCCGATAAGAGAAGTCGAATTCAGTATTGATCTTGTTCCTGGTACAAGGCCTATTTCTACGGCGCTGTATAAGATGTCGGCAGTAGAGTTGTCCGAATTGAAGTCTCAGATTGGAGAGTTGTTGGATAGAAAGTTTATCAGGCCAAGTGTGTTGCCGTGGGGAGCTCCAGTGTTATTGGTGAAAAAGAAGGATGGTAGTATGCGTCTGTGCATCAATTACCATCAGTTGAATAAGGTGACTATTAAGAATAAGTATCCTCTTCCAAGGATTGACGATTTGATGGACCAGTTGGTAGGAGCTCGTGTGTTCAGTAAGATCGACTTGAGATCGGGTTACCATCAGATCAGAGTTAAAGAAGGTGATATTCAGAAGACGGCTTTTAGAACTCGATACGGACATTACGAATATGCTGTAATGCCTTTTGGAGTGACTAACGCGCCGGGAGTGTTTATGGAGTATATGAACCGAATTTTCCATTCTTATTTTGATCAGTTCATTGTTGTGTTTATTATCTTAATTTTATTCTAAGTATGATGAAGAACATGCAGGACATTTGAGAATTGCCTTGCAGGTGCTGAAGGATAATAAGATGTTTGCTAAACTGTCGAAGTGTGAGTTCTGGTTGGAGACAGTGAGTTTCTTGGGGCATGTGATTTCTGGTGATGGAATATCTGTTGACCCGTCGAACGTAAGTGCAGTGCTGCAATGGGAACCGCCGAAGACAGCGATGGAAATTAGAAGCTTTTTGGGTTTGGCAGGTTATTACTGAAGGTTTATTGAAGGGTTCTCTAATTTGGTGTTGCCATTGACTCAGTTGACGAGAAAGAACCAAGTTTTTGTGTGGGATGCTGCTTGTGAAGAAAGCTTTGAAGAATTAAAACAAAAATTGACTACGGCACCGGTGTTAGTGTTGTCGACTCCGAGTGAACCTTTTGTGGTATACTGTGATGCGTCTAAGATGGGATTAGGCGGAGTTCTTATGCAGAATGGTAAAGTGGTAGCGTATGCTTCTCGACAATTGAGAGTGCATGAGCTGAATTATCCTACTCATGATCTTGAGTTAGCTGCGGTTGTTTTTGTGTTGAAGATCTGGAGGCACTATTTATATGGTTCGAGATTTGAAGTGTTTAGTGATCATAAAAGTCTAAGATATTTGTTTGATCAGAAGGAGCTGAATAGGAGGCAGAGAAGATGGTTGGAATTCTTAAAGGATTATGACTTCAGTTTAAGTTATCATCCAGGAAAGGCCAATGTAGTAGCAAATGCTTTGAGCAGAAAAGCGATTCATATGTCGGCTTTAATGGTGAAAGAAATGGAACTAATTGAACAGTTCAGAGATTTGAGCATGGTTTGCGAGAATACGGCAGACAGTGTGATGTTGGGGATGTTGCAGGTGAATAATTACTTCTTGGATACAATTAGAGAGAACCAGAAGTTAGATGTGAAGTTAGTAGATTTGATGACTGGAGTAGGAAATGACTCCGATAATGATTTTAAACTGGACAGTACAGGTGTGTTGAGATTTAGAGGCAGAATTTGTGTGCCGGATAATGAGGAACTGAAAATGTTAATTTTGAGTGAAGGACATCGTAGTAATCTGAGTATCCATCCGGGAGCTACGAAGATGTATCATGATTTAAAGAAGTTATTTTGGTGGTCTGGTATGAAAAGAGACATAGCTCAGTTTGTTAATGCTTGTTTGACGTGTCAAAAGTCGAAGGTAGAGCACCAGAGACCTTCTGGATTTATGAAACTGTTGGAAGTTCCAGTTTGGAAATGGGATTGTATAACTATGGATTTTGTTACTGGTTTGCCGAGTACGGCGAGAGGATTTGATGCTATATGGGTGATTGTGGATCGACTTAGGAAGTCTGCATATTTTGTACTGATTAATATTAGTTTCCCGTTGACGAAGCTAGCAGAGATTTATATTCGGGTAATTGTGAAGCTATATGGTGTTCCGTCCAGTATTGTGTCGGATAGAGGTTTACTTCGGAATTTTGGAAGAGTTTACAGGAAGCGTTGGGTACTAAGTTGAAGTTGAGTTCAACTTATCATCCACAAACTGATGGTCAGTCAGAGAGGACTATTCAGTCGCTTGAGGATTTGTTGAGGGCTTGCGTGTTGGAGAAAGGTGGTGCGTGGGACACTCATTTGCCATTGATTGAGTTCACGTACAACAATAGTTACCATTCTAGTATCGGAATGGCACCGTTTGAGGCTTTGTATAGAAGGAGGTGTATGACTCCTCTGTGTTGGTATAAGACTGGTGAGAATGTGGTGCTTGGACCAGAAATTGTACAGCAGACTACTGAGACGATTCAGATGATTCGTGAGAAAATGAAGGCGTCTCAAAGTAGACAGAAAAGTTGCCATGATAACCGGAGGAAAGAATTGGAATTCAGTGAACGTGATCACGTATTCCTAAGAGTTAACCCAATGACTGGTGTGGTTCGTGCGTTGAAGTCCAAGAAGCTAGATCCTAAGTTTATTGGACCGTATCAAATTTTGGAAAGAGTTGGTGTTGTGGCTTACAAGGTGGCGTTGCCGCCTGAATTGTCGAATTTGCATGATGTGTTTCATGTGTCGCAATTGCGAAAGTATGTTTCGGATCCATCTCATGTGATTCCGAGAGATGAGGTGCAAGTCTGGGAGAATCTTACAATTGAGACGATGCCGTTGAGGATCGAAGACCGTAAAATGAAACAGCTCCGAGGGAAGGAGATATCGTTAGTGAAAGTAGCTTGGGGAGGTGCTGCAGGAGGCAGTGTGACCTGGGATTTGGAAAGAAGGATGTGAGAAGCGTATCCGGAACTGTTTCCGTCAGGTAATTTTCGAGGACGAAAATAATTAAAGTGGGGGAGAGCTGTAACACCCATTTTATTTATTTTAGTCATTTTGGTGTTATTTTAATTATTTTATGTTGGTGTGCCCTTAGGTGGGGTGGGTTGGATGTGTTGTGGGTGTTTATCCTTGATGTGTAAGGGTTGGTCTTGGTGACATGGAGTGGAAATGATAATATTATAGTAATAGTAATGTTGGTGATATTATTATTATTATTATTATTATTATTATTATTATTATTATTATTATTAGTAATATTAGTATTAATATTAATTTGGTGAAATATTATTATTTATATTATTAATATTATTAAGAATATTATTATTATTAGTTAATATTATTATTTGGATTAAATAATTAAACTAAGGAATTAGAGGGGTCAGGGAGTTGGTACGATACATTTGGGATTTAGAGAGAAGAGGAAGAGTTTCACGATAAAGCAATTTTGGGAGAAAAGAGAAGGGAGGAAGAACAAGGAGAAAGGGGACAAGGCTAGAGCGATCGAATTGGTAGGGAATTCTTCATCAATCGGAACATCAACCGAGGTAAGGGGGAGAAACAGATTGGGATGGTATTTACATGAAATTGGGTAGAGGGGATTTCTTAACCCCGTAGGTATTCTGATGAATATGTTGAATTGTTGCTATAATGTTAAATATTGTTGATTTTTGATGAATTGTATGTATATGATGATACGTGATAATTTGTTGTTGCCCTTGGTGTATGAGTACTGATGTATGGGGTGTGATCTGAGAATCGTATGCACAATGTATGCTTGTGTTAATTTGTATGCACTTGGTGTCATGCATATTATGAAGTGTTGGTGGAATGAGTCATTGCTCGATGGAGTGTATGTGATTCATTTGTATTCCTTTGAGTGGGGAATTGGTGGGGACGGTTCATGGCCAAGGGTGGGTGTATGTGATCTATCCGGGTTCCATAGAAGAACCAATGAGTCGGTACCGCATGCATGGTGTTGCGTTGCATATTTGCGTTATAATGAATTATGTCGTTGGTGGACTATATGTCGTGTGTGGTGAATGTTGGGTGATGATTTATATGATTATTGTAGTTACTACCTTTATTTCATGTATGTAATTACCGATATATTTTGATCATGTTTTCTCACCCCTTTGTTGTTGTTGTGGTCTGAGCTTCTTCGGAAATACAAATAATCCAGGTACTTAGCTAGCTTGGATTTGTGGTGTGCCAGTCGAGTCTTAGGATGCTCTGATACGTAGCACGGGACTTGGGTGATTTTAGTTGTTTTTGTTGAACTTATTTCTTTTCCTGTGACGTATCATGAATTTGATGTATTTTGTCATATGAACAATTTCCGCTGTATTTTGGTGAAAACATTTTTAATGAAGTATGTGTTGGATTTTTATAATGTGATATCCCACTTTGGATGGAGGAACTCTGATGTTTATTTATAATGTTTATGTTTTAATTGATTTGGGAAGTGGGGTGTTACACATTTGGCTAAGAGGAGTGGAATGCCTGGTTTCCCTTTATCCTTTTTGATTGAGAAGGCTCAGCAGTTTGCCAAAGATGGTTGTTGGGTGGTGTTTTATGCTATCTTAGCACTCTATATCTATGGTATCATGTTATTTCCTAACATTCCAGATTTTGTAGATTTGGATGCGTTCTATATCTTTGCTTCAGGCAATCCTATACCTACGCTGCTAGGTGACGTCTATCATTATATGCACTACAAGAATGAGAATAGAAGAGGGAAGAACGTATCTTGCTGCATGCCTTTGTTGTATATTTGGTTTATGAGCCATCTTCCCAAATCTAGTCCCTTCATTACTACTGCAGGTACTTCATAATGGTCTAAGAGGTTGATGGGGTTGTCTGCTGAGAACATTATCTAGTTTGACAGAGATATGTTGGGTACTAAGATCATTTATAGTTGCAGAGGTTTTCCTAACAACCTGTTAGTAGGAAGAAAAGGATGCATCAACTATAACCCATCCTTGATGATCAGACAGTTTGGGTACGCCTTGAGAGATCCTCCTAAGGAAGAGGAGATACAGGGATCTCTGTATCTTACCGGATTGTTGGAAGGTGATACTTTACTTAGAGTTGAGGATGCTTGGAGCAGAATCCATAGGAAAGGGAAAGTTTCTTTAGGGAGGAGTAACAGTCGAGCTTACGACCCTTATTTGACTTGGATCCAGGATAGAGCAAAGAGGTTACGGATTCCTTTCCCATCTGTAGAGCATTTGTATCCTCTCATGATTGAGGAACCCACCACTGTGGATGTTCAGAAGTATAACCAGTTGTGGTCTGAGAAAGAAGAGCTTCGTAAGGCTAATGAAGAGTTAGAAAAAGAGATCATTAAGCTCTGGAGTGAAAAGATTGAGGTTGTGTACACTTCCAAGAGGCTGACTGAGCTTGTGAACAAGTTAGGTACAAGTTTGACTAAGGATACTCGTTCCCGTGAACGTTTGGGTTTAGATCTGAAAGCTATCAGTGATGTTCTCTCTTCTAAGAAGAAGGACTTAGATAGTGCTTATCTGGAGATTTCCAAGTTCAATGATCAGTGGAATTCTACTCTTACCAACAATAAGGAGCGTGAGGATAAGCTGAAGCAACAGATTGTTAGACTGAAGACTCAGCTCAGAGCGAAGGATGAGAGGATTGCAGATGAAGCTTCACTCATACGTGACAGTGATTGCAGATTGAACGAAGCTTTGGCAACCTTGGAGGATTACAAGATGAGGGCTGATTCAAAGAGGTGCAAGCTAGAGGAAGTCTTTGGTGAGGGAGCCTGGGAAGACTATGCTGAGGGCTTACAGACTACTATCAAACAGAGAGAGGCGCTCATTCAGGGGTTACTCGTCGGACCAGACCATCCTGAGACACATGAGCTGTTGGAGGAGTTTCGTGCTCATTGCCATACCTGATGTCTTTCATTTCCTTTGTAGCTTGTTGTTTATGTTTATATTGACCATCATCAGACCTGTTGGCTGAGGTCCTTCCGTTGATTCTTTGTACTCTGTTGTATGCTTGTACCTGGTCTGTTGGGCCTTTTCTTGTATGTATGAGGTGTTTGGCTCTATGCTTGGCTATGGGTTTTCCTATGTCTCGTTGTTCGCGCAGGAACTAGAATCAAGGGGAAACGTCCCTAATGCATATATACATGTCTACATTTTGCATAGCATTTTTTGCATAGCAGGTGTGTTGCAGTGAGAATCGCGATACCAAGCTATTGATTAAACATGAATCTTAATTCTTAAATTCACAACCGGACTTTAATTTATCCAAAGGAAATGTCTAAATAAAGAAATAACCTTTTGCGCGATGTAACAACAACGCTAAGAAATTCGGGGATCGGGGGTTGGTTATGGCTAGGGTAGGTATTTCACATCCTAAACATTTGTAGTACTCTACAGGATTCTTTTGTTTGTTTGTATGCTAAGATTGTTAAATGTTTTCTATGGATTGGGACTGGGTAAAAGGTGTACGTTAAGACCTAAAGATAGTTTCTAAGTTTGCTCGCAAAGACATCGCGTCCTCTGCCTACGTATCCTACCTAGGGTAGAATCAGAGCAATCATAGTTCACCTCACAAGGGATAAAGAACACTTGATTATGATCAAGGTTCAAAGGGGACCAAACATAACAATGCTTGTGTAGAGTTTAAGAAAACTCTCTAGATCTACATTGAACACTCAAGAAAGGGGAGTAAGTAATCATCTCCATGATTCTTACATAGAGTTAACAAACTCTATCTTAAGTTCTAATTAAGGGAACACTCCTAGAAAAGGGTAAGCTTTTTAGACTTAAGCAAAGTCTAATGGATAGGTTCTAATTTAACTAAGTGTATAGATGACTTAACAAAGTCAAGGGAGGGTAATGAGCTATCTATGACCCAAAGGTCAATAGAGAGACTTTCCTTTGGAATGGAAAAGAGGAGGCAACCTGGATGAGAACTAAAGAGTTTCATCACTTGGGGAAATAAACATAACAAAGCAATACTCATTCAAACATGTTGAATATAGAGAGATAAGGTTATAACCAAGAGCAAGCAAACATATTACAATAAGCAAGAATTTCAATTAGGGTGAATGGTTACAACCAAAGCAAACATAAGGATATCACAATATCAATGATTTTAAACAAGATAGATGGTCACAACCAAAGCATGCAAGCATATTACAATATCAAGCAAGGGGTTCTTACAAGACTTAAGCATTAAAGGTGAAAACCAAAGATATGTCTTGACAAAGATAAAGGTAATAACCAAAACAAACAAGTTATAACTTCATGAATAAATTAAAATTTCATGGGGATTTTAAATGAAACAATCATGATGCTTACAAGCAAAAGTAATTACAATCACATACACAAAGGAGTTGACAAACAATTCTTACATAGAGTTAACAAACTCTAGCTTAAGTTCTAATTAAAGGAACACTCCTAGCAAAGGGTAAGCTTTTTAGACTTAAGCAAAGTCTAATGGATAGGTTCTAATTTAACTAAGTGTATAGATGACTTAACAAAGTCAAGGGAGGGTAATGAGCTATCTATGACCCAAAGGTCAATAGAGAGACTTTCCTTTGGAATGGAAAAGAGGAGGCAACCTGGATGAGAACTAAAGAGTTTCATCACTTGGGGAAATAAACATAACAAAGCAATACTCATTCAAACATGTTGAATATAGAGAGATAAGGTTACAACCAAGAGCAAGCAAACATATTACAATAAGCAAGGATTTCAATTAGGGTGAATGGTTACAACCAAAGCAAACATAAGGATATCACAATAACAATGATTTTAAACAAGATAGATGGTCACAACCAAAACATGCAAGCATATTACAATATCAAGCAAGGGGTTCTTACAAGACTTAAGCATTAAAGGTGAAAACCAAAGATATGTCTTGACAAAGATAAAGGTAACAACCAAAACAAACAAGTTATAACTTCATGAATAAATTAAAATTTCATGGGGATTTTAAATGAAACAATCATGATGCTTACAAGCAAAAGTAATTACAATCACATACACAAAGGATTTGACAAACAATGCTCATATCAAGTGCAAAATCAAACTTAAGAAAAGGGATCAAAAGTTTGAAAGGGAGATTGCAAGAGGAGAGGGTGAAAACCCTAAAAATGAAGCATGACTTCTTTTTAATGCAAAATGTTTTCCAAAATGAAAATTCTAGAATATTCACATACCATATGAAAATATGCAAAAATACAAGACTATTGCAAAAAGAATCAATCAAAAATGATAAAAAAAATGGTGAAGTTATGCTATTTTGAAATTTAAAGAAAAATCAAACAAACATAGTAATTAAAAATAAGGATGTGCGCTTGGTGGGTGTTGAACCTACCACCTTTGGGTCACAGGTACAAAACCTCACCAATCCAACTAAGGCGCGCGCATGTTATTTGAAAGAAAAAGAGAGACAAAATGTGAAAACATGGAAAATATGGAAAATGACAAAAAGAGTTGATCTCCACACGGATCGAACCCAGGACAGAAAGCATGGCAAGGCAATATGAGAACAAGGCACAACCACTGGGGTTGCGATACATTCGTGTATTATGCCACCCCAATAAATACATATACTTAAAAAAGCAAGCATTCTGGGCAAAAGGCAAGACAAACAACAAGGTAAGCAATCATGGAAATGGTTACATCAAAACTTACTCAAAACAAAGTCAATTTTAACAAAATTTGAGTCTATCTCATGTGAAATTCAATAAGGAACACAGTGGCATCATTAGTCTTTCAACATGAAGCATCCAAATTAAAACACGATTGCAAGTGCAAATGGAAGCTTGTGACATGCATTATGGTAGCTGTGATGCAAAACAAAAGTGATTAAGACCAGATGAAGGTATGCACAAATTTCAAATACATAGCCTATGGATTCTAGATGCAAAGATCATTCAAAAATCAACCAAAACATAAACTAGTATGCTAGTGGCAATTATTGAACAAAAAGTTTGAAATGTTGTTTTGAAAACAAGAACAGTTCATGGTGCAGCAGTCCAATACTTCCACTCCTCAACACACATTAAATGATTCACATACATCAAAACTTGAATTCAAACAGCTTGCAAGAAAGATCACCAAAATAATTGATAGCACAAGAGGTGAAAACCTCAAAACAGAAATTTGACAGCAAACCTTTTGGTCAAAACCAAATATTAAACAATGCAGGCATGATGAATCCTACACATGTACATACAAATTCATACCATGACAAAATGATTTCAACCAAAACAGCCTAACATGAATAATTGGTTGAGCAGCAAATCAAACAGCATAACAACAGAAGTAGCAGCCAATCCTCTTTGGTCATTACAATACCAAACCAAACATCAATTCATAACATGCCTTAAAATGAAAGTTACAACTCCATGGTAATGAACACAAACCAAGTCTAGCATGAAAAGCCTAGTTCTAGCAACAACAGATGCAAAATGATAATTAGCAATAGACAAACACGTTCTTGTTTATAAGCAAGAAGAAACAGCAAAAATTTGGCAATGGTTGACAGTAAGGGGTGGTAGCAGCAATAATGGTGAAACCTAGCATGACAATACTAGCACAATCAACAATTAGTCCTAATGCCTCAATGCACATGACAACTTACAAGCATATGGCAGTGGTTCAAATTAGACAGTTATAGCAACAATATGGATCCTAACATGACAATGATAGCAAACAACAATTAACCCTAATGTCTCAATGCACATGACAATTTTCCAGTTTAATGACAATATGCATCCTATCACAATAGTGCTAGGGCTAAATGGCAGTTTGAACTTGTAACAGAAAAGGTATGACATGTTAATACAAACCTTCAATTCATTGACCAATGATGCTTATAAGCAATTTCAAGACAGAATGCAGACATGATTCACAAAACAACAAGACATACATATAGGCTTATCACAATTGACAATGTAAACAAGATATGGATATGCTAAGATTGAAAATAGCCATATTACCATGCCTAAAAAATGACAGTCCTTGATGCA
This sequence comes from Lathyrus sativus, assembly GCA_963859935.3. Lineage (NCBI taxonomy): Eukaryota > Viridiplantae > Streptophyta > Magnoliopsida > Fabales > Fabaceae > Lathyrus > Lathyrus sativus. The sequence goes on along the minus strand of OZ012741.1, from coordinate 286,503,433 downwards.
AACATGACAATGCCAACTATCCAATAAAAAACAAGATTCAATGATTCTAGACTCTCATGTTAACAAACATAGGTCAAACACAAAGCCATAGTTCAAGTTATCACAGTTATTCACTTAGCATAACAATGGTAAGCAACAAACTACAATGCAAAATATCTCATGACAGTCACAAGCATATGACAACAAAATAAGGTATTGGTCATCAACAAGCCTTAACAGTCACATGAATCATCCCAATGATCCTTAACAAGTCCAACAGAACCAAACAACTTACAAGCACACTCAAAAAATGTTATAAACCAAGTTCAAACACAAGGATGATCCAAAAATATGCTAGAATTAAAAATGACCTATGAGTTAAAAAAATGCACATGAGCTGAAAATGGCCAAAACAGAAATGTGCAGATCCAAAACAAAACCAGTTTCAAATAATACAAACATCACATGAATCAAACATATAGGGACTTATAGATCAAGATGCCAACCAAAAGATTCATGATATAAAGATGTTGCTGCAACAGAAACAAATCAACTTCCTTCACAAACAGAATCAGAACAAAACAGCATCAAGCTTCTTACAGTTGTAAACAATCCTTCATATATTCATACATGACATAGAGTAGCATTTAAGGGAATCTCAAGGTTTAACACACAACAACATTGTATGATGATCATAAGAGCAATACACATTGATGAGCAAAACAAGCAAAATATGGCAGATTCAAACATGAACTGTACATTGCATTTAAACTCAATCCATCTAATGCATATTAAACATACTCATGACAGTTTAAGATGAAGATAGTGACTACCAACCTCTTGTAGACCTCCAAGCAAGCTAAAAAAGTATGGAAAACCTTGAAGACTCCCAAATGAGATCCAATCAATGCCTTGATTAAGATGACAACTTTTCTTGCACTTGAAGTAAACAAGTGAACTTTAGGACAGAACTAAAAATAAGTGATGATGAGTGTATTTTAGGTTATGGACTGTTGGTACATCATAAATCAAAGTTGACTTTTGAGAAAATGAAGTTTTTGAATGGTTTAAGAGCTTGAACACCTCCCACACATCATTTGTGGATTGTGTGGATGGTTTGTGATGATTTTAAGTGGGTGAAAATGGTTTTGGAAGGTTAAATGCTCAAGGCAGATTTTTGAGGTAGTTTTGGAATGGTTTCTTATAAACAAAGCAAGGCAAGATGAGAGCTATGGTTTTCTATTGGGTTTTAGAGTGATCTGGTGTGTGTTTCAACATAGAGGAAACCTCTATTTATAAGCCAAGGAGAGGTTTGGGGCAGATTTGTCTTTTGGCATTTTGGAGAGAGTTTTGTAAATGCAATCTTGTTCAAGATTTGTTGCAGCTGCAAGTCCAAGTTCTTGGCTCAAGATGATGCATAAATCAAGTGGCAGGGAAGACATGGAAGTGACTGAAGTGTGGCTAGGGATTAGGGGAGCTGCAGCTGCAAGTTACTTCTCGAAAAGTTTCTCTTTCCTTGATTTCTTTGATTAAAATATTGACAACTTGCATACAATTGGCAATGCCCACCAAACCTCTTAATTTTCTGCATTTTTATTCATCATTATCTCTAACTATTCGATAGAAACATGATCAAATGGCTGAGAATAGCTCAAGTGGTTAAAGAGTGAGTTTGTGAAAAAGTGAAAATGGTGAACTCAAGTGTTGAAATCCCAACTTGCTGAATTCATAACTCTCAACTCATAAGGCTATGGAGGAGTTCTAGTACATTTTGGAAAGCCCTCATGAAACTCTAAAACTTTCATGTTTTCATGAACTTCAGATTCCAAATGGAACTAGGTCAAAAAATCCTCTCAAAGTTGCTAAAAACATGCCTAAAAAGGCCAATAACTTAGAATTTTTCTGTTTTTTTCCTCTTGTAATGACTTTGGCCATAACTCCAAATCTATGCATTTTCAGCTCATGGACCACTGTGAGACTTTTGTAGGACTTGTCAAGACCTTTCCAATGAGCTTTGAACCAACTCAATTGGATGTGTGGTTAGGGAGTTATGGTCTTGCCCCTTTCAAAACCCTAATTTCCCGATTTTTCGATTACTCCTCAATCCTTGATCCAAAGGTCATGAAACGTCATGGATAGGTGTAATATGTTACTAGGAACATTTTTGCTTCATACTTTGAGGTCAAATTCCTTATGATTGAAGAGTTGACTTTTCGGTCAACCGAACGATTGATCGATGACTACCGAGTCGACTGTTGATGCTCCGGGTCTTTTGAGGCCTTGAAACTTCTTGAGTGGACTTCACTAATACATATGAACTTCATGGACCATGATCCCACCATTAGAGCACCATTAAGTCAAAAGTCAAACTACAGTTGATTTTTCCTGATCGAAAACCCTAATCGGGTATCCTGAACTGCACTGTTCTTGCTCCTTGGGTGACAACCTCAAATTGGATTCATACTTGATCCAATGGAGTATATTTGATGATATGGATACTTATTTCATGGAAAATCAATCTAATACGTTGACTGATTAAACCGTCGAAACCTCGACTCTTGACTGTACGGAACCCTAATTCACCTGTATCTTAACAAAGACAAACTGGAAATAGGTTAAGGTTAGATAATCAAATGAATATGATCTTAAAATGATGATGAAGATCTAAGGGGTCAAAATTTGGGGTGCAACAAGGTGCAGCGGAACCATTGATCTTATTTCTATTGGTTTGTTAGTGTTGCACCCCAAAATTTGCCTAACCTTTTCTTTGCTTGGTTTATGTTTCATTTCATTTTCTTCTAGCATTTGCATTGCATATCATTGTTCATTTAGTAGGGAATAAAGAGTTTGTGCATAGAAAGAGAAGGTCACGAAGAGTGTTGAGCCTAAGCAAGGGGTTTACCCAAGCATGAGTGGTCATCGAAGTCATCATGAGGTGGTCAATGCTCCTTGAAAGAATTGATGGGTGTATGTGGATTAGCTTCTAACTTGGAGGCCAATTGAGGATCATTAGAAGGTTATGAATCCATGATTTTGGATATGGGATGTTGAGGAAGCTCATTGAGTGCTTTGAGAGCCATTGTGGAGCTTATTCTAGTTGTTGTGTCATGTGGAAGAAGCCACAGTCAAAGGTGTTGCATCTAGGGTTTTCATCTGGTCAACCCTAAGTTAATTGTGAAATTGAAGGAGATTAAGACTCAATTCCAAGTCTTTGTGATCATGGAATGTTGTGTTTAAATGTCTAATATATCAATTCAAGATCAAATCAAGAAGAATCAAAAGTGTGATAAGTTACTAAATTAGGGTTCTCAGTGTAAAATCCCTTGTTTAGTTCCCAACTTCAAGACCACCTATCGCAAGATAGAAGTCTCATCTCATCTTGACCCCCACATGAAACCTGTAGAGCATGTTCTTAGCTTTCTTTTGAGTACTAGAAGTCTTTCATATGATTTCTAGAACTCAAGTTATGATGCTAACAAGTTACAGGTCCTCAGATGAATGTGATTTTGGTCAACAAAAGTCAACCAACTTCCAAGACATTTTTGACCTAGAAGGATGTTTCTCCTAACTCTGACCCAAATATGAAAGTTGTTCCTCATGATCTCAGCTTTCCAAAGAGTACAAGAAGTCCTTCATCTGATTTGTAGAACTCAAGTTATGAAGCTTACAAGGCAAGGGTATTTTCAGAAAGTAGGATTACAGGTCATTTTCATTATAGGTCCATTTCACTATCTTGCACACTTCAAATGAAACTTTTCTCAACATGAAACTTGCTCCAAATTAGATCAATTTCATCATCAAACATCAAGTTGTCATTTATTTGGCTTGGATTGAAGAATTGGTGCAAGAATTTTCATGAGAAAAGCATTAAAAGGGGGAAAATGCAATTAATAGATTTTTAATCATTTCAAGGTAACCTTATGCATATTTTGAGTGCCAAAGTCATTCTAAACACAATTCCAATTTTAGATTTGAGATTTGAGTTCATTTTCATAGCCATTTTCTTGTTTGCGTTACCATGAAGTAACAAATGCAAATCATACCACAAGATCAAATTAAGGGACAATTCTTAGTTGTTTGATCAATTCAAATTACCAGCAAGCTATCTGAGCCAAAAACAAAGTCATAATAGCTCTATTTTCGTGTACATTTTGGAAGTTTCATGTGCAAAAAATTGGATTTCAATTGGACCTAAAACCACTTTGATTGGGCCTCATTTCCTTCCAAATCCATTGTATATAACTTCAGCATTGTGTACAAATCCTCAGGAGGCCAAATTGGTGAAGAATTGCTCAAGAACATAGTTGCTAAAGCTCAAGGAAAGTTAAAATACGAATTTCCAGATTCAACCAATTTCAAGCCAAATCAAGCACATCTAAGGCTTCAGTGAAGATCAAGGATCATTTCTGGGCGTTTTCCTTCAAGCTTCATCAAGAATTGAAGGCTCAGTGGAAGCACTCCACTAGGTAATCTATCTCTCAAAAATTCTCTCAATTCGTGATGAATTAACACGCCATTTTTGTAGGTTTGTGACTTATGAGCTGTGTAGATCATTTCTGGATAGTACTTGTTCTTGTTTATGAACTTTTATGATTTGAGCTCCAAACTTCATGGATTCAATTTGGCTTATTTATGAACTAAAAATGAAAATGGATTGTGGATTTGAGATCACGTAACTTGTAGATGATTTTAGACTGCTTGTTTGCAGGTTTTGGTGAAGTTGATGTTCACCTGCGTTTTGTTCACGCCGGAGAAGATGACCGGAGCCGCCGTGCTCCAGCCACCTGGTTTCTCCCTCTCTTTTCATGTTTAAATCATTTCCAGATCCACGTGTGTGTGTTTGATTCGTTTGATTTGTTGACTGCTTGATCCTATGGCCATTAACATGATGCACCATGCACGCGCATTGACCAGCCTTACCTGATCCTTCAAAACGTAGTGTTTCATTAAACGCTTGTGGACTGGGCTTGTTTTTACTTTCTGAACTCCCCTAGTGTGAGGCCCATTGATTTCAACGTGTATTGATTATTATCTGCACCACTTGCTTTTCCAATTTTATTTTATTTTATTTTTTATTTTTGTTTTGATCTGTTTTGAATTAATTCATTTTAAAATGCTTCCAACATTGATAAAATTCACAAAAAATATTTTCTGGATAGTTTGAGATGTCTTTTATTTTATGAATTTTTTTTTGAATTATTTTTCATTTAAAAAAGAATTAATCAATTGGAAGTGTTTTATTTGACCTAATTCTTGACATGTTCTTGTTCTTGTTTGGTTTTTTTTGCTTTTTCCTTTTGATCCAATGACTGAAAATTAATCCTCATATCCATGATGAGTTGATTGATTTTTTAGGACAATTTTGCCCCTGTTTTGTTGATTTTTGGTTTGACTTTGATTGCATTTCATTTGACCTTCGACAATCCTCATTCACAATGGGACACCCTTGTGAATCAATTTCTTTGGTGGTGTTGTGAATTGACCTTGATTGTGATTTCTTGGCCTCTGTTTGCCAACATGTTTGTGAGATTTTGATTTTTTATTTGGCCCTTTTTGAATCATTTTCCTAATTTTTAGGTAACTTGCAAGTCAAGTTATCCCAAAGGGAGGTTCATACATACACATTGACCTAGTTTGCCTTGGATATGACTTTGATGGATCCTTTAAGCCTTCAATCCCTTTTGATTCATGTTGATAACATGTTAACGTTGCTGGTTGCTCAATTTTAGGTCATGATATTGTGTTTTACTTGTTCAAACTTGTGCTTCTTTTTGAGTTTCCATTTAGGGTTTCCGTATGTGGTTTGTTTGCATTCTTTGGTGTGTATGCTTGCATTTTTTTTTATTGGTTTGCTTTTTCTTTTGATCTCTTTTCTCTCATCCCCTCTTATGTCGCATGACCTTGGAGTCTCATTTAAGGTGGCTTAGTCCCTCCTTAGGAGGTACTTGAACATACCTAAAATGATGAATCCTTGAGGACTCCTTTCTGCTTTCTTTTGCATTTTGTTTGTGATTCTTATGGTCGAGTGCATATTATGAGTTCCTTGTTGTCCTCATATAGCTTCCCATCCTCACTTTTGTTTTGAGTCTCTTTTCCTTTCATTTGATTTGGCTTTTGGCACTTGTGGTTGATGTTGTTTGACTTAGGTCATTTCATCCCACTTTTGGTGCATTTTAGTGTGGTTTCTTCTTGTTGTTTGATTTCACTTTTTGCATTAGTTTCTCTCTTTTTCTTTTGCATCCTCATATGCATGCTTGAGGTTGAGATGAGCTTGTGGAGGCTACTGCCCCACACATATTTCCTCCCTCACTTTCATCTTATGCGTGCATCCTATGTTTGCATTTTCATGTTCTTTCTTCTTCTTCTTTCTTTTGTCTTTCTTCCCTTAGGATCTATAAATTCTCTTCTTCAAGAGAGGTTATGATAGACATTAGGTGCTTAACCATGCATGATAACATTAGGTAGTTCCATTTTGTATCCCAACTCTAAGTCCACTTTGCATGACAACTTTTAGGATTGAGTTAGTCTCCCATTAGTGTGTCCTTTCTCTCATCTTCAAACACTCATAAAAAACATAATAAAGAATAACAAATGTTGTACGCTACGAGCCTTAAGCTACTTGGGGAATGGTGATTGAGTGGCTTCCTCTCAATTTCCTAGAGTGTTTAGTATACACCCTTAGGGTGATATGTGACGCATTCGCTCCTAAGTCATAGTCTCTAGTCCGACATGAGTTACAAATCAAATTCAAAACGTTTCTTCTCTAAAAAACAAAAAAAAACACTTCAAATGTTTTTCATCCTTTGGGATCTTAATCAAGGAAAATATTTTCAGATAAAAGAGTGTTGTTAACTTTTAGTTCTACCGCAAACGGTAACGCTTGAGTCTCCAATGGTCGAGCTGAACACACCAAATGCTAGAACTACTTGTTAACCCTACTCGGGCCTAAAAACGTTTGAACCAACTGGTGTTCTCGCTAGCCCGAACTACGTTTGCTCTGATCTTTCATACAAGATGAAAGTACGTAGGCACAAGACGCGATGTCTTGGCGAGAAATCTTTCCCCCTTCACCCGTAGTTGGCCGAACTACATTCACTCTGACATTCCCATTGCACGAGGGAATACGTAGGCACAGAGCGGCGATGCTCTGCCGAGTCTCCTTTCTTTTTCTTTTGTCCCTTGACCTTTAGCTAGATAGATGATCACCCTGTTAGATAGACAACAAAGCGTGGATCCCGTCGAGTACGACGGACGTGGGGGGTGCTAATACCTTCACCTTGCGTAACCGACTCCCGAATCCAAGACTTGGTTGCGATAACCTTGACTTTCCCTTTTCGTCAGGTTTTTCCGATCGTTTCCTTTCCCTCTCTTTGGGATAAATAACGAAAGGTGGCGACTCTTCTATTTTCTGCCGGGTGTTTTTCATAGTTGCGACATTTAGCTTGTTTCAGGATAGACAATCAAACAGTTCACTGTTACCCCACCAGAGGGAATCAGCACAGAGTTATGGAACAAGTGCAAGCTAAGATGCAAGAGATGAGGGACAGGATGGCTCAGTTTATGGAGCTAATGCAGAGTGTGGCAAATTCCAGGAGCAGCTGAGGACTCTGGTCCAGCCATTGATTTCTTGTGTTGACAATAATGGTATGCTTCACGGAGAAACTGCTGATAATCCTCTCATGGTGATGGTACGCCACATGCTCATGTTATTCCTACAACAGTTATCCCTCCGGGCGGAGGCAACATAGGTGGAATCCCCGAAGTGGTGTGTGTTATGCATGGCAACAATGTTCCTCAATGGGATGAGGGCCAGCAGGAAGACGCATTTTCTATCCGAGATATCGGTGTTGGACTACCGTCTGAGGCTGATAAAAGGTTTAGGTTGATTGTAGAAATGATGAGATCTTTTGAAAATCAGAACTCCATGGGATTAGACATGGCCAATCTGGGGCTGATTCCAGATTTGAAGGTTCCGCTGAAATTCAAAGTCCCTGACTTTGATAAGTATAAGGGAACTACTTGCCCAAGGGTCCATTTGCGTTCTTATTTCTGCAAAATATCTGCTTACTCGGATGACGAAAAATTGCTCATGCACTTTTTTCAAGACAGCTTATCTAGACCCTCACTTGAGTGGTATATGGGACTGGAGCCTGTTAATATCCGCAGTTGGAGAGACTTAGCTGAAGCCTTCGTGAAACACTATCAGTATAATAGCGACCTTGCTCCTAACAGGGTCCAACTCCAGAATTTGTCTCAAAAGATTGGTGAGTGCTTTAAGGAATACGCCCAGAGGTGGCGCGAACTAGCGGCAATAGTGCAGCCTCCGATGGTGGAGTGTGAATTGATTGATATGTTCATGGCTACTTTGCCTAGTGTCTATTATGAGAAGCTTATCAGTAGCATGTCTGGTAGCTTTTCCGACTTGATTATCACTGGAGAGAGAGTAGAAAACGTTATAAAGTTGGGAAAGATCCACTCTGGTGAAGTGTCCTCAGTTGGAGGAGGTAAAAAGGTGTTTGGTAATAAGAAGCGTGAAGGCGAGACTAATTCAGTGTCTAGTTCCTGAGGGAATAGATATCAACGATCAACGCAAAATCGTCAGCAACAACCTCAGGTTGCTAGTATCACAATTACAGCTGTTCCTCAACATCAACAACAACCACAACAACAGCAAAATCAACAGGGTTATAGAAGATTTAAAGATCGGAGTCGGAAAGCAAATAGACAATTTGACGCACCTTCGATGCCTTATTCCCAATTGCTCCAGCACTTGTTACAATTGCAGTTAGTACAAAAGATAACTTTAGCTCCTCTGACAGGCGCACCACCACCGGGGTACAATGTCAATGCTCGTTGTGAGTTTCATGCATGTGTACCGGGGCACAGTATCGACGATTGCAAGGCCTTTAAACACAAGGTTCAGGATTTGGTGGATAGCAAGGCAATAAACTTCTCTCACGATGCTCCCAATGTCGTGCAGAACCCCATGCCCAACCATGGGGCAGCCGGAGTCAGTGCAATCATTGAAGACGAGATTTTAGATCTGATAACCGATATCAATGATTTGGAGACACCGTTGGTCTTTGTGAAGGAAAAGTTATTGAAGGGAGGGATATTCCCGGGCTGTAATGAATCGTGTGCTGAATGTTTGAGTCATCCCGAGGGATGTGCAAAGCTGAAGAGCTGTATTTAGGGTATGATGAATGATGGAATGCTGCAATTTGACCGGGTTGCCGAGAAAAAGTCTGAAGAGGTAATGGTTGATGAAAGGAATGAGGTTGCAACAATCTCGATTCCATACAAAACTATAACTATTTCTGCGCCGAGGCCGCCAACCATTATCATCACCAAAACTCGTCCTGTACCGTATGAGAGTACCAAAGAAATTCCGTGGAACTACGGGGCAGTGGTATATTGTAATAGGCAGAAACAGAAATTGAAGAGCTTGTCGACTGATTCTGTGGATAATCTAGTTGGAGCTAGGGGAATCACTCGAAGCGGAAGAGTGTTCTCATCACCTGAAGTGGTCGCTGACAGAGCTGATAAGGGTAAGAAAGTAGTGGGTGAAGAAACTTCTCAAGATGGTGAGAAGAATTCTTTAGAGAAGGAAGCGGAGGAGTTCATGAGATTGATAAGAAAGAGTGATTACAAGATAGTTGACCACTTGCAACAGACTCCCTCCAAAATCTCTATTTTGTCTCTGTTATTGTGTTCAGAAGCGCACCGAAATGCTTTGTGGAGGATATTGAATACTACTTACATGTCGTAAGAGATATCGGTTAACCAACTCGAAGGGGTTGTAGTGCATGTCAACGCAGGTAATGGTCTAGGTTTCACGGACTTGGATCTGACACCAAAGGGCAGGAATCATAATTATGTGTTGCATATTTCAATTGAATGTCTTGGAGCCGTCCTGTCTCATGTGCTGGTAGATATAGGATCGTCTTTGAATGTGCTTCTGAAAACAGCGCTGATGAAATTGGATACTCGCGGTAACATGTACGCCAAGTGATCTTGTGGTGAGAGCCTTTGACGGTACCAGAAGATCTGTATTTGGAGAGCTGACGTTACCTATTCAGGTGGGTCCCGAAGTATTTAATGCGGTATTCTACATTATGGACATTCAGCCGGCCTATAGCTGTTTGTCGGGCCATCCATGGATTCACTCGGCGGGAGCCGTAACTTCCACGCTGCACCAGAAGCTAAAGTACATGGTGGGTGGCAGCGTTGTCACTGTATGTGGAGAGGAAGATATAATGATCAGTCATTTGTCTTCGTTTAAATATGTTGAGGTGGATGGTGAAATCCATGAGACTCTTTGTCAAGCATTTGAGACGATATATATTAAAGACAAAGTGTCTGCTGTGAGCAAAGCGCCCGAAGTGGCCATGTCATCCTTCAAGGAGGCCCAAGCAACTGTGTAGGCTGGGACAGCATCAGGTTGGGGTCAAGTGTTGGAGATACCCCATAAGCAGGATAAGTTTGGTCTGGGATACCGCCCATCTTCTTCGTCATCCTCACAGAGCGTGCTGCGCTACAAAGGGCCGGTACAGTTTACCAAAGGTGCGGTTATCTTCAAGCGAATCAACGCTATTTCAGATGAAGACGGGGATAACGACTACGATATGGACTCGTGGATTAGGCCGTGCATTCCAGGACAAAGCCTCAGCAATTGGTCTATCAAGGAATTCATTCCAGTGACAACGGAAGAGTAATAGTTTGTTTTTCTGATTATTGTACAACCCTATGTTCTACCCAAAGCATAGTGGTTTTTGTCTTCAGGGCCATATTGTTTATGCTTGCACAATCTTTTTCAATTAATCAAAGGGCATTTTTCTGCATTCAAATATTGTGATACTTGTTTTTCAGGTTTTATGTTTAACAATAAAATGGCAATGTGGATTTGTGCTTGTTTTTATATCATTTTAAGCATTTAACCATTATCATTGCAGGATTCACATTGAAGATGACACCGCGCCAGAGACATCTATGAATTGCTTCGACTTCGACAATCCAATATTTCAAGTTGAAGAAGAGATTGATGAAGATGAAGACTTACCAGAAGAGCTAGCTAGACTTTTGAAACAGGAAGAAAAGGTTATTCTGCCTCATCAGGAGGAAATAGAGGTTATCAATTTGGGTTATGAGGATGTTGTGAGGAATGTTCGGATAGGGGCTGCGTTGCAGAGTGACATCAAGCAAAGATTGATTGAGATTCTCCATGAGTATAGTGATATCTTTGCTTGGTCATACGAAGACATGCCCGGGCTTGACACATACATTGTGGTTCATCACTTGTCATTGCGTGAAGAGTGTTCACCAGTCACGCAGAAGCTCAGGCGTACGAGACCAGATATGGCTGTGAAAATCAAGGAAGAAGTCCAGAAGCAGTTGGACGCAGGATTTTTAGCCGTTACGACTTACCCTTCGTGGGTCGCTAACATCGTACCTGTACCCAAGAAGGACGGTAAGGTATGGATGTGTGTCGATTATAGAGATTTGAATAAAGCGAGCTCTAAGGACGATTTCCCGCTCCCCCACAATGATGTATTGGTTGATAATACTGCTCAATATCCCGTGTTTTCTTTCATAGATGGTTTTTCCAGTTATAACCCGATCAAGATGGAACCGGAGGATATGGAGAAAACGACGTTTATCACACCGTGGGGGACTTTCTGCTATAAGGTAATGCCTTCTGGGTTGAAAAACGCATGGGCAACCTATCAGCAGGCTATGTTGATGACATGATAGCAAAGTCACAAACAGAGGAAGAACATCTCGTCAACTTGTTGAAGCTGTTTGAAAGGCTCAGGAAATTCAGGTTGAGGTTGAATCCCAACAAGTGTACTTTCGGGGTCAGGTCAGGAAAGCTGTTGGGGTTCATTGTCAGTGAAAAAGGAATCGAGCTCGATCCTGCAAAAATAAAAGCTATTCAAGATATGCCAGTGCCATAAATAGAAAAAGAGGTTTGTGGCTTCTTGGGGAGATTGAACTACATCGCTCGGTTCATATCTCATCTCACAACCATGTGTGAACCTATGTTCAAATTGCTAAAGAAAGATCAGGCGGTCGTCTGGAATGAAAGTTGCCAAAAGGCATTTGATAAGATAAAAGAATATTTGTAGGAACCTCCGATACTGATACCCCCTGTCGCTGGAAGACCTTTGATAATGTATCTAACGGTTCTTGAGAATAGTATGAGTTGTGTTCTCGGTCAACACGATGAGACTGGAAGAAAAGAGCATGCAGTATACTATCTGAGTAAAAAGCTCACAGATTGTGAGTCTCGGTACTCGATGTTGGAGAAAACATTTTGTGCACTCGCGTGTGCTGCCCAACGTATTGAGACAGTATATGCTTAACCATACAACCATGCTGATTTCGAAGATGGATCCGATTAAGTACGTCTTCAAAAAGCAAGCACTTCCGGGGAGAATTTCCAGGTGGCTGATGGTACTAACGGAGTACGATATTCAATATGTTTCCCTGAAGGCTATCAAGGGGAGTGTTCTGTCAGAGTATCTCGCCGAACAACCGATTGATGATTATCAACCTATGAAATTTGATTTTCCTGATGAATACATCATGTATTTAAAGATGAAAGATTGTGATGAACCGTTGCCTGACGAAGGTCATGAGCTTGGCTCCCAGTGGCAGATGATATTTGATGGTGTTGTTAACTCATATGGAAGTGGAATTGGGGCCATCATCACGACGCCTCATGGTACTCATATACCATTCACTGCCAAGTTGACATTTCCCTGCACCAACAATGAAGCGGAGTATGAAGCGTGCATCATGGGGTTAGAAGAAACCATTGATTTGAGGATCAAGAACCTAGATGTGTACGGCAATTCAGCGCTAGTTGTAAATCAAATCAAAGGAGAATGGGAGAGCAGGCAACCTAATATGATTCCTTACATGAACTATGCAATGAGGTTGTTGCCATTCTTTGATATTGTAGAGCTACATCATGTGTCGAGAGCGGAGAACCAGATGGCAGACGCTCTAGCAACGTTATCCTCAATGTACAAGGTGAACTATTGGAATGATGCTCCAAGAATAGTCATCTCGCGCCTTGATAGGCCGGAGTTTGTATTTGCCATGGAGGAAGCCTCTGATGGCAAGCCATGGTTTTAGGAAATCCATAACTTTCTTAAGAAATAAGAGTATCTGCCAGGGGCGTCGACCCAGGATAAGAAGACTCTGAGAAGGTTGTCCGACAACTTTTATCTGAATCAAGATGGTGTACTCTATAGGAGGAATTATGATTCGGTGTTATTAAGGTGCGTGGACGAGAAAGAAGCAAGCTTGCTTATGGAAGAGGTCCACGAAGGAGCCTTTGGTACGCATGCCGGCGAACACGCCATGTCTCGAAAGCTGTTACGAGCAGGGTATTATTGGATAACGATGGAATCTGATTGCTTCAAATATGCGAAGAAATGCCATAAATTCTAAATTTATGCAGACAAGACTCATGTGCCACCGTGTCCTCTGAACGTCATGGCGTCTCCTTGGCCCTTTTCCATGTGGGGCATTGACATGATTGGCAAGATTGAGCCAACCGCATCCAATGGACATTGTTTCATCCTGGTAGCCATTGACTACTTTACCAAGTGGGTGGAAGCAGCCTCCTATGCAAATGTCACGAAGCAAGTCGTAGCCAGATTTATCAAGAGGGACATCATCTCTAGATAGGAGTGCCTGAAAGAATCATTACTGATAATGGTTCGAACTTGAATAACAAGATGATGGAGGAATTGTGCCAGAGTTTCAAAATCAAACATCACAACTCATCGCCCTATCATTCGAAGATGAACGGAGCTGTCGAAGCGGCTAACAAAAATATCAAGAAGATAGTGCAGAAGATGGTTGTAACCTATAAGGATTGGCATGAGATGTTGCCTTTTGCTTTGCACGGATATCGTACTACGGTACCAACTTTAACTGGGGAAACTCCTTTCTCGCTGGTGTATGGTATGGAAGTTGTCCTACCATTAGAAGTTGAGATTCCTTCTTTGATAGTTCTGGTCGACGTCAAGCTCGATGAGGCAGAAGGGTAAAGAACATATTGAATCAGCTTAGCCTGATGGATGAGAAAAGGCTAGCGTCTATTGTATACGTTCGGTTGTACCAGAGCCGAATGAAGAAAGCTTTCGACAAGAAGGTGCGCCCTCGAAGCTTTTAGACGGGCGATCTTGTGCTGAAAAGATTCTCCATCCACAAACAGATCACAGAGATAAATGGATCCCTAACTATGAAGGTCCATACATTGTGTGAAAGGTCTTCTCCGGAGGAGCCTTGCTGTTATCCACCATGGATGGTGAGGATTTTACATCCCCTGTAAATGTAGAAGCAGTTAAAAAATACTTTGCTTAAAGAGACCTACTGGAAAGAAAAAAGAGTATCCAGGCAAAAATGGGGTATCCCGACGAACCGTAAAAAGAATGGGTTCGGGAAAAAGTTAGGGATATAAAATAAAAATGTAAATCCGCAAATTTGAAAACCTGAAAAGACGACTTTGGAAAAAATGGATATCCCGGTGAATTGAAAACCCGAAAGGGCGATTCAGGCAAAAGTTGTGGATTGAAAAAGCAAATGACTGTGGTCTGCATGTGATCTTCCGAGCTTAGTGGATTGAGGGAGGACTTGAGGGCCATTTATCTAAATCAATGTCTTCTGAAGACGAAGCGTTGGTGAAGCATCGGAGTCATGCGGGTCATAGATGGATCAACTAATGGTGTTCGCCTGTGCCACATTGTCGACATTTCGTATATTTCTGTGCATTTCTGTATATTTTTGCGCAGCTTTCTCTTTTCAGGGGTTGAATCTGTTGTAAAATCTTGCCTATTTACAGGCCCATCTGTCAATAAAACATATACTATTCAGTAATTGTTTGTTTTGCTTTAGCCTTACTGTTTTGTTTGCAAAAAAACACCCAATGTTTTTGATAAAATATGCATACATAAACTTGCAGGCTTTACCAATAATCGTTAAAGCTTTGAGTTATTTGAACAACGTCATGGATGATGACTGAGATAGTTCCTTTGAACAGGATATCTTGTCTGTTTGTTCATTTTTGTAGGGTCGTTACCCTTGGGGCAATTCGTCAGAGGTGTATCTCCGGTATGATCATCATTTCCCCCCAGCTATTGATGTTTGAACATCTCTATCCCCGGTAGAGTTGTATGCAAGTGGACCAAGCAGTTAAGTGTGTACGCTTATCCCCAGAAGTTGGTCGGTACTCATTTAGCTCTTCGCAGTTCGAGACCGAAGTCTCCAGTAGAGTAAGGTTATTCTAGAGAGGGTCAAGATTGATATCCTCGTGCATATTAAGTGTGTACGCTTATACTCAGCAGTTATTCAATGCATATTTAATCCCTACGGATTGCAAGTATACACTTGCTCCCTAGCGAGTCAAGTGTTTCTCTCCACCGGGCAGGTGTGGAACTTTTCTTAGCAGCGGAGCATTGTCAGGTGTTTCTTCCCCACAAAGTTTGGACGTATAACTTTGTATCCCATCGGAGTTCAGTTTGTTGAATCATCCCCAAGCAGAGGTCGATGTTGTTCCCTTGTTGGGCGATCCCCAGTAGAGTTGGCTTTTCTCCCTTGCAGGATCGTAGAGTTGTCTTTATCCTCGGCAAAATTAGCATGAAGTGGTCCTATTTCCCTGCAGAGATAGACTATGTCCCAGCGAAGTAGGTAAGTTTGTGATTCCTTGGCAGAGTGGATCTATAGCAGAGATAGTTTGTGCCTCAGGTGAGAAATTCCTGGCAGGTTGAATTTTGACTTTTTCCCTGGTAAGTAGTCACTTTCAGGTGAGTATTGGTGAGCCAGTCAAGGATATTTTCTTCAGCAGGGCGTGTTGTGAATCTCGGTGGTTGATTTAGGATTCCCCGCAGAGTTTTCGATTACCCAATAGGGTGGATTTATTTTCAAAACGCCTGGCTGTTTATCCTCGGTAGAGCCATCTTTTGTTCCCCAAAAGAGTTGTATCCTGGAAAGCCGTTCAGGGCGTTTTCCTCAGCAGGTTTTGATCCCTAGCTGAGTTTGGATTTCTTGTTCTCGTAAGAACTTTGTTCCCCAGTAAAGCAGCCGTCTAGGGCTTTTGTCCCAGCTAAAGTCCAATTGTGATTGGCATGTGTTAACCTTTTCCCCAGCGGGGTGGATCTTGGGTTTCTTCTCAGCATTTATGTTGCTGGTTTGTTTCCGTTTCATTTTGCATTCTGTGAATAAAATCCTCCAAACGCGTAGCACTTCTATTTCGTATGGAGCATTACGCCATTTTTCAAACATGTGCATTTGAAACATAAGCCAGGGTGTTGTGTAACACCCCACTTCCCAAAATTAAATAAAATACCAATATTTCAATTAAACATCAGAGTTTCCTTTTAAAAGTGGGATATCACATCCAAATAATTCAACATACTCATCATTAGATGGTTTTCAAAATAAAACAACGGAAATTATCCTTAGTCAACATTCACGGTCATCCGCCAAATTACACAAAAACATTCATTAAAAGGGTCACCAAACTTGATACGTCACAAGAAATAAAACAATTCAACATAAAGCAATTAAATGCCCAAGTCCCATGTTACGTATCAGAGCATCCTACGACTCGACTCACACACCACTATCCAAGCTAGCTAAGTACCTGAATTGTCTGTACCTCCGAAGAAGCACAGACCACAACAACAACAAAGGGGTGAGAAAACATGATCAAAATTATCGGTAATACAATATATGAAATAAAAGTAGTCATCATATCATTCATCACCCAACAATCATCAAACACGACCTACTTTCCAACATCAACACAGCACACCATAATGTAATTATGCAACTCAACATCATGCATGTGGTACCGACTCATTGGTTCATTCAATCGAACCCATGATAGATCACATACACCCGTCCTTGGCCATGATCTATCCCCACCATTCTCCGTAATGGAGTACGGATGAATCACATACACTCCTATTGAGCAATGATTCATCCCACCAAACACCATGATATGCATAACACCAAATGCACAATAAATGAACTCAAGCACATAAGGTGCACACGATCCCTTGATCACATCACCATACATCATACATACATATTACACGGCAATCAATCATGTTAATCAAATTAAATAATAGGGAAATCTACATTTGAACACCGAGTACACACGATCCTCCCGATCACCTCACTATGCATCATATATATGCATATATATGTCTTACCCACCAATTAATTATATCAATTAAATTCAATGTTTCATAATTTCACCTTTCCACACCAAGTATACGCTCTTCACCCATAAACACCATACATATCTCACAACTCAATCTACTTATTCCAATTAACTTCGATCACTACATAATTTCACCTTTTAATGTCAAGTATACACTCTTCACAAATAATCACCATATCTATGCTGGTCACAACTCAAGGAATACTACAAGACAACAGAACCACCCTCACCGTAAAAAATCACAATCTGCTATCATGCTTGCTGGCTCATTCGCTTAGCGAAGCACTAGCGAACGCTCGCTAGCTACTCGCCTAGCGAACTCCCTAGTGAAGGCAAACAGTAGCTACTGGAAGGGTTCGCTACCTCACTCGCCTAACGAACCTGCTAGCGAGTGCTTGCGACTAGCTCACCTAGCGAAGGTGCTAGCGAGCGTCTGTGATTTCACAAAACCCTCACTGTCCAGAAATTCATCAAAAGCTCAATTCCAAGCCTATCACTCTACTTCCATCTCCCATTTTATCATTACTATAACCATTACACACTACTATAGTCATTATTCTATCAATTTATCTCCAGAACCCACATCTATGTCCATCATCAGAACTACAGAAGTTACTAAGAACCTCACCAAATCACACAGTACGTATACCCATTCATCAATGGCAATAACAATCATAAACACATCAACATGCACACCAATTTCATCATAATCCACAACAATCAAGGACATATCAACATAACAAACATATTCATCAAATCCCTACGGGGTTAAGGAATCCCCTCTACCCAATTTCATGTAAACACCAATCCCAATCAGTTTCTCCCCCCTTACCTCGATTAATGCTCCGATTGTTAAAGAATCCTCAAGAATCTGACAGCCCTGGCCTTCTTCTCTTCCCTTGTTCTTCCTCCTTGTTCTTTCTCTTCAATCTTTCCCCCAAATTGGTTTATCGTGTTCTCCCCCTCTTCTTCTCCCAAAATCCCCTTTTATATACTTACTCCAATAATAATAATAATAATAATAATAATAATAATAATAATAATAATAATAATAATAATAATAATAATAATATTACTATTAATTATTAAATTATCACCAATATTAATTATATTATATTAATATTAAACTCCATGGCTTAATAAAATAATCTTCATCAATTAAGGGCACCCACCAACGCGCTCAGACACACACTCCACACACGAACACACCAAAAAGACTAAATAACTAAAATGGGTGTTACATGTTGCACCTCTGTTCTCAGGTGTATTTCCAACAGATGATTTATTTACTTTGCTCGCATGGTGTTCAGACCCAACAAGTTTTGACTGATATCTTGTTGCCCGAATGGTATCCAGGCCATGGCAATTTTCGTTAGCCCGCATGGTAACCATGGAAATTTCATATTTTTTTCCGTTGAATATCCAGACTCCGGTTATTACATTGAGCATCCATGCTCCGGTTATTTTTGTTGAGTATCCAGACTCCGGTTACTACGTTGAACGTTCAGGCTCCGATTATTTTAGTTGAGTATCTAGACTCCGGTTATTACGTTGAGCATTCAGGCTCCGATAATTTTTGTTGAGTATCCGAATTCCGGTTATTACGTTGAGCATTCAGGCTCCGGTTATTTTCGTTGAGTCTCCAGACTCTGGTTATTACGTTGAGCGTTCAGGCTCCGGTCATTTTTGTCGATTATCCAGACTTCGGTTATTAAGTTGAGCGTTCAGGCTCTGATTATTTTTGTTAAGCATCCAAACTCCGGTTATTGCGTTGAACGTTCAGGATCCGTTCATTTTCGTTGAGTATCTAGATTTCGGTTATTACGTTGAGTGTTCAGGCTCCGATTATTACGTTGAGCGTTCAGGCTCCGGTCATTTTTGTTGAGTATCCAGACTCTGGTTATTACGTTGAGCGTTCAGGCTCTAGTCATTTTTGTTGAGCGTTCAGGATCCAGTCATTTTCATTGAGTATCCTGGCTCCGGTCATTTTCGTTAACTATCCAGACTCCGGTTATTACGTTGAGCGTTCAGCCTCCGGTCATTTTCGTTGAGTATCCAGACTTCGATTATTACGTTGAGCGTTCAGGCTCCGGTTATTTTCATTGAGTATCCAGACTCGGGTTATTACGTTGAGCGTCCAGGCTTCGGTTATTTTCGTTGAGTATCCAGACTTCGGTTATTATGTCAAGTGTTCAGACTCTGGCATAGTCCATTCACTCATTTTATTCGTTGAGTATGCAGATTCCGACAGTTTGAATTGGGTGTTTTAACCCTGTATGGTATCCAGAGCATGGCACAATCTTCGATGGACGCGTTCATCTTATTAGAGGTGTCCCCAACAGAGTTACTTCGTAAAGTTTCTCTTTTTTTCTCCCTGTTAGAGTTGCTTGGTTAAGTTTCTCTCTTGCCCAGCGGAGTATTTGCATGATGTTTATCAGTTTTGTTTGATCTGGCCTTAGGGTTCGATGCTCGCTTTTATTTAGCAAATTTCTGGCGGCGATGTCAGAAGTCCTTACCTTTGGGTTAGATGCTCGCTTTTATTTAGCGAATGTCTGGCGGCGATGTCAGAAGTCCTTACCTTCGGGTTTGTTGCTCGCTTTTATTTAGCGAATGTCTGGCGGCGATGTCAGAAGTCCTTACCTTTGGTTTAGATGCTCGCTTTTATTTAGAGAATGTCTGGCGGCAATGTCAGATGTCCTTACCTTCGGGTTCGTAGCCTATTGGTTGCAATTGATGCCTGACGGCGATGTCAGATGTTTCTAAACTACGTGAATACCTAGCGGCGATGTCAGAGATCCGCGTCTTTGGATTCAATACATGTTTTTATTCAATAGTTGCCTGACGGTGATTTCAGGTGTTTCTTCATAGCTGCGGGTTGAGCTAGCCTTCGAGTTCAATGCTTATTGTGTTCAATGCTTCTGACGACGATGTCATATAATTTACTGACTTGAGGTCAGACGCCTGACGGTGATGTCATATGTTTTCCCAAATTGATGCAGAGGCCTCGTCGAAACCAAAGGTTCAGTATCCGCTACGTGATGTCAGATGATCTCTTTCCGACTTAGTGTCAACGATTTGAGATTGGTCATAAGTTCGCTTGTTACCGTTGCAACTAGTCATTCATTATTTCCGGAGATTTTTGTTCCCATCAGAGTTTGCAGTTTATTTATAAGGTTGGCAAATTCCTGGGTTCTTTGGTATTCAAACATCTTTTACCTTAATTTTTTGAAAGTCGTTCGCTTTTCACTCAGTTAGGTTCAAGTGGCTTGAATAAGGGCAACTGTTGTGCCCCAAAATTTTCCCAACCTTTTCTTTACGTGGCTTATGTTTTCATTGCATTGTTCTAGAATTTGCATTTGCATATCATTGTTCATTTGCAGGGGGATCAAGAGGTGTGCATAGAAACAGGATGTTTGTCAAGGGTTCCAAGCAAGCATGAGTGCTCATCAAGTCATCAGAAGCTGGTCAGAGCTCTTTGAGAAAGTGAATGGATGTGTATTGCTTATCTCCTATCTTGAAGGCTAATTGAGGATCATCTGAGGATCACAAGTTCATGGATATGGATATGAGATGTTGTGAAGCTCATTGAGTGCTTTGAGAGCCATTGTGGAGCTTATGCAAATTGTTATATCATGTGCAAGAGGTTGCAGTCAAATGATTGTACACCTAGGGTTTCATCTGCCTAGTGCAAGATCCACTGAGGATTTGAAAGAAATTAAGACTTAGTTCTAAGTCGTTGGAGTCATGTAAAGTTATGTTGAGGCATCTAAGTTGTTATTTCAAGATAAATTCAAGAAGCATCAAGAGTGTGAGAAGTTTCTAAATTAGGGTTTCAGATGTTTATTAGTGTAAAATCCCCTATTTAGTGGCTAACTCCAAGACCACCTATCTCAAGATACAAGTGTAATATCACTTTGACATAAACATGAAACTTTTATAGAATGTTCTTAGCTTTCTTTTGAGTACTAGAACTCATCCATTGGGTTTGTGGAACTCAAGTTATGATGCTGGCAAGTTAGAGGTCTCAGATGAATCGTATTTTCAGTCAACAAAAGTCAACCAACTTCCAAGGCACTTTTGACATAGAATCATGTTTCTCCTTAACTTTTTATGAACACGAAAGTTGTTCTTCATGATCTTAGGTTTCCAAAAAGTCTTAGAAGTCCTTCATATCATGTGGGAAGGAATTCAATGGAAAAATGAATTTAAAGTCGTGAATTAAGTTGAAGTGGTTTTAATTCATTTTCATGCCATATTTGTACTCAAAATCATTCACAATATCTCAATGAGTGAAATGAACAAGTTTTTTTTGGTCCATGATAAGAAATGCACGTGCAATTTCAAGTTGCTTCAAGAAGAAGTTTCAAATCCAATCTCCACCATTGGATCAAATTAAGGGCAAATTTCCACCCACATGATCAAAGCAAGGTCCCAGCAACTGATTTGAATCAAATTCAAGGAGAATTGGAGTCAGCTTCACGTGTGTATGAGCTTCCATTTCCAATTTGGGCATTTCAAAACTACACTCCAATAAGGCCATATTGGGCCTCGAATTGCTTCTAGATCCATAATATAAAAGTTCCAGATGAATTTTGAAGCTTCATTCGTGCATTTTGGTGGAGAATTGAGCAGAGCATAGTTGGAGAACTCAAGAGAAAAGTTAAAACTGGAATCTGAAATTGAAGCAAATTCAAGCCAAATCAACACCAACATTCACTTCCTTGAACTTCCTTGAGTGATTCTGCACGCTTTTGCTTAAGCTTGACACGATTAGAAGCTCCAACGCGGAGACTCCATTAGGTATTATTCTTTTCAAAATTTCTCACATAATATGCATCAATTCCATGCCATTTTTGTTGCAAACTGAAGACCTACATGTGTAGGCAAATTCTGGACCATTATTTGTGATGTTTGTGATAATTTCAGTTTGATGCTCAAAATTTTGATAGTTCGATTTTCCTTATTTATGCATGATTAATGAAATCTAAGCCTGGATCCATGATCTACTTGAGTTCCTGTTCAATTTGGTGTATAATTTCGCATGTTTCGGTTAGGTTTTAGATCTGCTACTCCGGTGGTGTTGCCGGAGAAGACGACCGGAGACTGTTGCTCCGGCGTCTGGTTGTTTTTCAGGCGAGCTTGTGGGGCTTGCCACCTCTGTTGTTTGACTTGTTGACTGAAGGAGATCAACGAATTGGATTTGTTTGACCAGCCAGCGTGTGCTTGGACCTACAACGCATTTTAATGAAGCGCTTCATTTCATTATTGGATTCAGCTTGTGTTTGTTTTGGGCCCAAAGAGCTCCTGGCACCCCCTTCCATTTGAACCCAACGTTTTGAACTGTATGGATTGTTATTTGCCACGCCACTTGTTTTATTTGTTTTTTTTTAATTTTATTTTCTTTTTCTGTTTTCATTTTAATTCATTAAAAATAGTTCCAAATATTCCAAAATCCCACAAAAGATATTTTTAGATACTTTAGGATGTCATTTAATTTTTTGAAATTTTTATTTTCATTTTTCAATTATTTTTCAATTAAAAAGGGATTTTCTATTTGGAATGGTTTTTAATTGAATTTTCTTTTGTTCTTTCTTGTTCATGCCTTGTTCTTAATCCAATCTTTTTCTACAATGAATAAGATTCATTCCTTATTTCAATAATGAGTTTAAGGATATTTGAGGATGAATTTCCCCTGGTTTGACCATTTTTAGTTTGACTTTGACTTCCTTTTTCTTGACCCTCGACAACCCTCCTTCAAAGTGGAGCATCCTTGTGAATCAAATTCTTTGATGATGCTTTGAAGTGACTTTGGTTGTGATCTTTTGGCCTCTGGTTGCCAACTCTTTTTTGAGCATTTGACTTTTTTCTTGGTTATTTTTTATCCTTTTTCCTATTTTTGATATAACTTGCAAGTTAAGTTACTTCTATGGGTGGTTCATACAAGCACTTGAAGTTCAAGTGTTGAATGTGCTCAAGACTTCGGTCTTCTTCCATGCCTATCCTTGCATTCTCTTTTGTGCTTTTCATTCTTTGGTTAATGCACCTTCTCCTCTAATCTTTGCTTCTGTCCAATGACTTTTGAATCCCATTTGAGATGGTTTAGTCCCTCCTTTGGAAGTACTTGGAACATGTCATGAATGGTGATTCCTGGAGGACTCTTTTGTGCTTTTGTTTGCATAATCTTGGTGATGCTTTTGGTTGAGTGATATTTATAAGTTCCTTGCTGACCTCATCTCATCTCCCATCCTCACTTTGTGTTATGTCCTCATCTCTTGTTGGTTTGCCTTTGGGCATTGTGGTTGATGACAAATGGCTGTAGGATTGTTTCTCCCATTTCATCCCACTTTTGTGCACTTGTTTGATCTCTTTTGTGTGCATTCTTTATTCCTTCTTCTTTGAATCTCTCATATGCATGCTTGAGGTTGAGATGTTATTGTGGAGGCTACTGCCCCACACCTTTTTTTCTTCCCTCACTTTCTTTCTAATTGTGCATTACATGTTTGCATATTGCATTTTTCTTATGCCTTTTTCTTCCTCTTCTTTCTTCTTTGACATGTTCCCTTAGGACCTCTAATATCTCTTGCTCAAGATTAGTTATGATAGACCTTAGGCTTGAACCCATGCATGATAATATTAGGTAGCGTTCCCCTTTATCCCAATCACAGGTGCACTTTGTATGATAACTTTAGGTTGAATCTTAGTCTCCCTTTAGAGTGTCTATCTCTTCTCATCTTCAAACTTTCTCAAAACATCTAATAAAGGTTAAGGATTGTTGTACGTTACGAGCCTTAAGTGCTTGGGAAATGTTGATTGGGGGGCCTCCTCTCAATCATCTAGAGTGTTTTGCGTATGTCCTTTGGACGATATGCGACACATTCGCTCCTAGGTCATAATCTTTAGTGCAACATGAATTACAAACTATAATCAATGCATTTCTTCTCTAAAAAACACAAAAACAAAATTCAAATCTTTTTATCCTTCGGGATATTAATTTGGAAAACCTTTTTCATAAGGAGAGTTTTGTTAACTCTTGGTTCTACCGTAAACGGGAAACGCCTAAGTCTCCAATGGTTGAGCTGCATACACCTAACTGCTAGAACTAAGTTTTAACCCTACTTGGGACTAAAACACTTTAAACCAACCGGTGTTCTTGTTAGCCCAAACTACGTTTGCTATGATTTCTCATACCAGATGAGAATATGTAGGCACAAGACGGCGATGTCTTGGGGAGCAACCTTTCCCCACTTCCACCCGTAGTTTTCCGAACTACGTTGACTCTGACTTTCCCATTGCACGAGAGAATACGTAGGCATAGAGTGGCGATGCTCTATCGAGTCTCTTTTCTTTTATTTTGTCCCTGAGCCGTAGCTAGATAGTAAAAACCCTTTTAGATAGACAATAAAGCATGGATCTCGTCGAGCACGATGGACGTGAGGGGTGCTAATACCTTCCCCTTGCGTAACCGACTCCTGAACTCAAGATTTGGTTGCGATGACCTGTCTTCTCCCTTTTCGTTAGGTTTTCTCTGATCGTTTCCTTTCCCTCTTTTGGGATAAATAACGAACGGTGGCGACTCTTCTGTCCTTGCCGGCCCCTCTTTGCAGCGATGCGACAACACCTATTTCCCCATCCATAGGAGAACTTCTAAAGGAAACTGTACCATCGTTTGTTGTACACCTCTGTTGTACAATTGGTTCATTTCGTACTTTCCAGAGTCATCTATTTTTAGGGAGAACAAGAATTGTTTAAGGTGGTCTCAAAGGATCATATCCCTTACGCATGCTGACATTACTTGGTCTTCTTATGTTTATGAGAATGTCCAGATTATTAATAGTTGTGGGGAGTTCTCCAATGTCCCTCTTCTTGGAAATCAAGGTGGAATTAACTACAACTCAAGTTTAGCTCACCGTCGTCTTGGTTATATGTTGAAGTATAAGCTTAAAAATATTTTATTAGTGGGTTTGTTTTTTCAAGGGGGAAATGAATCTCTTGGTTTGAGGAGAAGAATGACTCATGCTTGGACTATGATTCATAGGGTAGGTAAAGGAGAGCTTGGAAGATAAGTTTGCATTGCCTTGTAACCTTATATGCTTTGGGTGAAGAAGAGAGCTATGAAGCTCAAAATTTCTTATCCTTTTAAGAAACTCATGACTACAATGGTTGCTACGCCACTCTCTATTTCTTCTGATGATGTGAAGACTCTTCAAGATGCTTTGGCCTAAATGAAGCAAGACAAAGAGATGTGGGAATGTAAGTTTCATGCTTCTGATAAGGAGAATACAGAATTGCAAAAGCAGATAAAGGAGAAAGATGATTTTATTGAGTTTCTTGAGCTACGCTTCATGAAGAGACATGCAGATGATTTATTTTCTTCTAGCACTTCATCATCTGCTTATCTTCCTACTTCCAGTTTTTGGAAGGGTATTTTGGATCAGCTTGTGTTAGAGAAGACCACCATGAAGGACAACTATGAGAGAGAGAGAGAGATTAAGAGACTCCGAAGGATGTATCAACTCGGATCGACATTAGATGTTCCTTAGGATCTAGCTTTTTCTTATTGAACATTGATCTTATGTAACTTGTACTTCTAAGTGTAACTCTTTTCAATATTCAATGAAATGAGATGTTTATTAGTATTTCAAAAAGTGTCATTTCATTATAATGTTTGTAATTGCTTTATATATTAAAGATCCTTGAAAACTGAATGAAACATTTGCATTCGCATCATTATGCATTGTGTTTTTTTCCTTTTTCAAGTGTCTTATTGTTTCTTTTGGTCTTCATTCAACCAAGTTGTCACATCACTATAATACTCGAGCTAATCTCAAGAAAAAGATGGATCAGTTGCAATAAGAGAACCGTGAGCTCCGTGAAGAGGTATCAACTCTGAAGGATAGTATGGAAAGACTCACTGTTGCAATGGAAGCTTTGGTGGCTACTCAGAATCAGCCACCACTACCTCCTAATTCTCCTGTGCAGAGAATTGTGATTTCTAAGATCGGATCAACGCCTATTTCTGTGGCCCCGATTAATGCTGCTCAATATCAGATGCCTATTGGTTTCCCTTAGGGCATGCCTCTCAATTTTATGCCAGAGGGATATCAACCTCCTACTTATGAAAGTCCAAGAATTCTTGTTGTTATGACTGCACCACCTCCTGTGGTTAATATTGTTCCTAATTCTGAGATTCCAATTGTTCCTAATACTGTACCTGTGCCACTGCCCATGGTTCACATTATGCCTTATATTGAATAGAAAACTTTCCACACTGCTCCGAGCGAGAGTTTGGATTCTATTGATCGTATGAAAGATTTTCAAGATCAGATTGCTGAGATGCAGAAAGAAATTAGGGCTTTGAGAGGAAAAGAGTTATTTGGGAAGAATGCTCACGAGCTTTGTCTTGTTCCTAATGTGAAGATTCCTGCCAAGTTCAAGGTTTCAGATTTTGAAAAATATAAAGGGAACACTTGTCCATAAAGAAAAGATAGAGCTGGTTTGGGTTTTACATTTGGTTCAACCTGCAAAAAGCTGGAGAGTATTCATGATGTTTGTTTCGAGTGTTAGGTTCATCCATACCAAAGATCATTCTACAACTGCAATTATTAAAGATGACTCTGAAGATTACATCTCAGATGGTTCTGAAAATGATTCCATTCCTGCTGAAGAATGAGAGCCTTATTTGGAAGATCCTGGATATGATTCTGAGATAGAAGATGCATATGTACCCTTCTACTCTCCTTAACCGAGACTTGAGGGACCTGAGTATGAAGTCAGTTCTATCATTGAGGATGATCAAGAGGAAGAAACGCCCAACTTTGTGACACGTGGGTTGATATGTCAGAATTGGATCGCTGTTGACATTCCTACTGTTGTTCATGTTTCAAAGTAATTTGTTTTTGTTTCTTTCAAAAACCCTTTGACTCTGCCCAAGGTGAAAGTGAATTTGTAAGGGCTTTGTTTCAAATTTTATCATCATCAATAAAATGTTATTTTGTTTATCCATATTTTGTTTTCCCTTTTTGCTTTATTTCTAAAAAATGGTAACATAAAGAACCAAAAAATAATAATGTGATGATCAATTTTATCTACATGATACTTGCACTTCTTGTTCATATTCTAAAATTAAATATAAATCATTGTGTAGATTGATTGTTAAACTCATTGAAAACAATGACTTTATGCCCTCTCCCAACTTTGAGTTCCCTGTGTTTGAACCAGACGAGGAGGATGTTGAAGAGATTCCTGATAAAATTTCTCGATTGTTTGAGCACGAGGAAAATATCATTTGGCCTCATGAAGAGCCGGTGGAATTGGTTAATTTGGGTTCTAATGATGATCAGAAAGAAGTCAAGATTAGGGCACTGCTTTAGTCAGATGTTAATAAGAGGATGGTAGAGCTTCTTAGAGGATATTTTGACGTGTTTGCTTGGTCTTATCAAGATATGTCTGGTCTTGATATTGATACGTGGAACACAATTTGTCATTAAAGCCTGAATCTCTGCATGTGAAGTATAAATTGAGAAGAACTCATCCTGACATGGTTGTGAAGATTAAAGAGGAGGTTCAAAAGCATATTGATGTTGGTTTTCTTGTGACTGCTGAGTATCCTTAATGGGTAGCCAATATTGTGCATGTTCTAAAGAAAAACGGAAAAGTCCGAATGTGCGTTGACTATAGTGATTTGAGTAAAGCAAGTTCAAAAGATGATTTTCCACTGCCACACATTGATCTGCTGGTAGATAATACTACTAAGTTCAATACCTTTTCCTTTATGGATGGATTTTTTGGTTATAATCAAATAAAGATGGCACATAAGGACATGGAAAAAATAACATTCATTACACCCTTGGGAACATTCTGTTACAAAGTGATGCCCTTTGGTCTGAAAAATGCTGGTGCAACGTGCCAGGGAGCTATGGCCACACTGTTCCATGATATGATGCATAAATAAATTGAGGTCTATGTGGATGATATAATTTGCAAGTCGAATACTGAAGAAGATCATATTGAATACTTATTGAAGTCGTTTCAATGTTTGGGAAAGTTTAAGCTCCATCTGAATCCTAATAAATGCACTTTCGTTGTCTGTTCCGGAAAGTTGTTAGGCTTTATTGTCAGTTAGAAACGCATTGAAGTTGATCCTGGTAAAGTTAAAGCTATTCAAGAAATGCCTGCACCCAAAACAGAAAAAAAAAAAGTGAGAGGATTCTTCAAACGTTTGAACTATATCTCCCGATTTATATCCAATATGACTGCCATATATGCACCGATCTTCAAGCTTCTCCGCAAAGATCAGGGTTGTGTATGGACAAAAGATTGTTAGAAATCTTTTGAAAGAGTTAAAGAGTATCTGCTTAAACCTCCTATTTTGTCTCCTCTCGTGGAATGAAGACATTTAATCATGTATTTGATTGTGCTAGAAGAGTCTATGGGATGTGTTCTAGGTCAACAAGATGAATCTGGAAGAAAAGAATTTTCCATTTATTATTTGAGCAAGAAGTTCACCGATTGTGAGTCTAGGTACTCAATGCTTGAAAATACATGTTGTGCTTTAGCTTGGGCTGCCAAGCGCCTCTGCCAGTATATCTTAAACTGTACAACTTGGTTGATATCTAAAATTAATCCAATCAAGTATATCTTTAAAAAACCTACTTTAACTAGGAGGATTGCTCGTTGACAAATGTTGTTGCAGAATATGATATCGAGTACCAAACTCAAAAAGTGATAAAAGGAAGTGTTTTGGCTGATCATTTGGCACACCTGTCAATTGATGATTATCAACCTATCCAGTTTGATTTTCCTGATGAGGATGTGATGTATCTAAAGGTTAAATATTGTGAGGAACCATTACCTGAAGAAGGGCCTGAGCCTGGATCCTGTTGGGGTTTGATTTTTGATGGAGCTGTTAATGAATATGACAATGGTATTGGAGAAATTATTGTTACCCCTCATGGTTCTCATATTCCTTTCACTACAAGGTTGGTGTTCACTTGCACATATAATGCGGATGAGTATGAAGCGTGTATTATGGGCTTAAAAGAAGCTATTGATTTAAGAATCAAGATCCTTGATGTATATGGAGATTCAGCTCTGGTGATTAATCAGATTAAAGGGGAGTGGGAGACACGTCAACTTGATTTGATTCCTTATCATGATTATGCAAGAAGGTTGTTAACTTTCTTCAATAAAGTTGAGTTTTACCATATACCAAGAGCAGAGAATCGAATGACAGATTATTTAGCAACTTTATCCTCCAGGATTGTGGTAAATCATTGGAATGATGTGCCAAAAATTGATATTATACGCCTTGGTATACTAGCTCATGTGTTTGCAGTTGTAGAGGTTGTGGATGATAAACCTTGGTATTATGATATTAAATGTTTTCTTTAGAATCAAGAGTACCCACTAGGGGCATCCAAGAAAGATAAGAAAACTTTGAGAAGATTGGCTGGTACTTTCTTCTTGAATGATGATGTGATGTATAAGAGAAATTATGACATGATCTTGCTCATATGCGTGGATAGACATGAAGCAGACATGTTGATGAAAGAAATTCATGAAGGATCCTTTGGTACCCATGCCAATGGATATGCAATGGCTAAGAAGATGTTAAGGGCAGGTTACTATTGGCTGACAATGGAATCTACTGTTGTAAATATGTGAAGAAGTGCCATAAATGCCAAATTTATGCTGACAAAATTCATGTGCCTCCAACTCCTCTCAATGTTATCTCTTCTCCATGGCCTTTCTCCATGTGGGGCATTGATATGATTGGAATGATTGAGCCTAAAGCATCGAACAAACACCATTTCATATTGTTGGTTATTGATTATTTTACCAAATGGGTTGAAGCGGCATCATATGTTAATGTGACCAAGCAAGTAGTGGTCTGATTTATCAAGAACCAAATCATCTGTCGGTATGGTGTTTTGAGCAAGATTATCACTGATAATGGGTCAAATCTGAATAAAAAGATGATGAAGTAATTATGCGATGAGTTTAAAATTAAGCATCATAATTCTTCTCCTTACAGACCCAAGATGAATGGGGTTGTTGAAGCTGCTAATAAAAACATTAAGAAGATCATTTAAAAGATGGTTGTTACATACATGGATTGGCATGATATGCTCCCTTTTGCTCTGCATGGGTATTGTACATCCATATACACTTCAACAGGGGCAACCCCTATCTCTCTTGTTTATGGCATGAAAGCAGTGCTCCTGATAGAGGATGAAATCCCTTCTATGAGAGTTTTGATGGAAGCTGAATTTTTTGAGGTTGAATGGTGCAGAGTAGATACGGCCAGTTGAATTTAATTAAAGAGAAAAGAATGATGGCTTTGTGTCATGGCCAATTATATCAACAGAGAATGAAGAAAGCATTTGATAAGAAGGTTCCACCTTGTGTGTTTAGAGAAGGAAACCTCGTACTTAAAAAGATCTTGACTTTTACCACTGATTCTAGGGGCAAGTGGACTCCTAATTATGAAGGCCCATATGTTGTTAAGAAACCCTTCTCTGGAGGTGCATTAATTCTTACAACTATGGATGGTGAAGAGTCCACTCGTCTTGTAAAGACCAGTGCAGTCAAGAAATACTTCGTCTAAACAATAAAAGAATAACTCGCTCAGTTGAAAACCCGAAAGGGCGGCTTAGGCAAAAATGAGCGTCTCGATGGATTGAAAACCCAAGAGGGAAATCTAGGCAAAAGTTAGGGATTATGGCAAGTAACTGTATCTTGCCAGTCTTGATCGTTTGAAGCAATATTTCCTATCAAGGACTTCACTTCAATCATTCTCAGCTGAAGTCTCAAGCACAGTCGGAATTCAAATTAGTTAGGGAGAATAGTGGTCATTGTATTTCAATGTAGCCCTTTCCATTGTATTTACCATTTTTCAAACTTTTTAATGATCCGTGGAGTTACGCCATTTTGCAGACTACCATTCTATCAATAAAATTTGGGCCTTTGTCCCTTTGTTTGCAATTATTTATTTTGTTTCTGTTTATAGAATTTCATTTTATTTTTGATGATGATTTTTGAAACAAATGTGAATAATTGATTTAAAATTTTGAAAATTATAAAAACATTTTTCTTTGATTTATGAATATAAAGAGGAATGTCATAAGTAATCCCAAGAATGGTAAAATCTCGAAGTGCGAAGCTTAGTCTTGTCCTCAGCGAAGTTTGTCTTATTGATATTCTACTCAGTAGAGTTTGTTGATGTTTTCCTCAGCAATGTTCTTTCTTACTCCTCTTGTGGAATTTATTGACAGCTCCCCAGTAAAGTTGTGTTGAGGTTTCTCTAGTAGAGTTTGTTGATATTCCTTTAGCAGAGGCTTGTTCCTATGGATAACCAGACGAGTGTTATTCGGTTTTCCCAGCTAAGTCTTGATTCAAATTTTCTCTAGTTGGGTATGTTTCCTTCATCCATCCAGGTTATGGTCAGGCAGTTGAACAATTTTGAGGACCACCTCTCTTTGATGTTAATACCCATACAAAGATTTATCATTGTTGGTTCCCAGTAGAGGTTATGCATTATTACTTTGGATGTCTCCCAAGCAAAGAGCAATTTTTCTTTCTTTTAAGAAGTGTGCAGTCACTTGTGGGGTTTTCACTCGCCTTGTGTTGGGTGTTTATGTAAAATCCCGCACAACTTGACTTTTTTCTATAATGTTTACTTCTTATTTTCCCCGGAAAGTCCAGGATGTTTCTCTCAGAGTTGCATAATCCTCAGAGAACTTTTTCCGATATCCCCAAAAGAGCTGTGTTATTCCCTAGTGGAGTTGTGTAGTTGTTTACATGATTACAATCCTCCAGCGAATCCATTATATTTTGCAGCAGATCTCTTTATCCCTTTGAAGCAGATTTCATATGGATTTTTCTAATCCCTTGGCAGAGTTGGAAGATTTGTGATGCTATGTTTTTTCCAACAGATATTTCCCTCTAGGCGGATTTCATATTGTTGTTCCCTCTTGTTGGATTATTGATGTCTGAAGATTGATCTTTAGGTTTTCTCCCCAAGCAGTATCTCCATCTCCTCAGTGAGATTTAAGCCTTGTAGTAGGATTTATTTTCCTTTGATGAATTATTTCTTTCAGGATTTCTTCATTTAAATCTCTAGCAGGATCTCTAGTGATGTCTCCAGCTTGTTGAGATTATCCAAGTATTTCAGCGGTGTTGTGATGTTTTATTCACCCTGTGTTTATCCTTTTTCTCTATTTTGTCAACATACTCATACCCATATGCATTGCAAACGCGTTCATTTTTTTGAGCATAACATGTTTTTGTTGCATTGTGCATCCTGCATTTTTGTTAGTGCTTCCTTGCTCTTTTGTGCTAATATCCCCGCGGAGTGCGTTTGTCCTCTTTCCATTAGAATGTCGACTCTAAGCAGAAAATGCCTATCCTTTCCAATTCCCCACTGAGTTTATGCCTTGTGGAAGATGTTTGTTTTAGCTTTCCTCCCTAGCTTTTATCTAGATGGATTGGATCCCCGGTGGGATATTTTCTTATCAGGTCGAGTCTTGATTGACCGTTTCTCTCCAACGTATTCCTAGGTTGAACTTTGGTCTCTTGCAGTGATTATTTTAATTTTTCCTGGGCTGTGAAACCCGGATGATGAAAAGGTATTTATTACTCTCTTTTTGAGGATTTATTTTCCTCGACATGAATTTGTTTATTGATCCCCATCAGAAGATGAAAATTTGAATTTCCCCAGCGGTGTTTTGATAACACTTTCTTGGTAATTGCTTATGCGACAACATGAAGTGTTCTTTTTATTTAAGCAGCTTATGTGTCC
Organism: Lathyrus sativus; assembly: GCA_963859935.3. Classification (NCBI taxonomy): domain Eukaryota; kingdom Viridiplantae; phylum Streptophyta; class Magnoliopsida; order Fabales; family Fabaceae; genus Lathyrus; species Lathyrus sativus. The sequence goes on along the minus strand of OZ012741.1, from coordinate 286,470,413 downwards.
CCAGCAAGGTAAACCTTACCTGATAACAAGTGGAAGCCTCTTTATTTAAGGAGTTTGTGTAACCTTCAGGAATTATTTGTATCTTCGCAATAAATGACATTTCTCTAGTTCATCCTCAGTAGAGAAGTTTATTGTGAAATGATCGATCCTTATCCGACCAACTTTTCTATCAAATGGAATCTCTGTGGAAGAATTCCCAATGAGAAGTTTGTTGTGAAATCCCCAATAGATGATTGTCTTTTTATTTAAGAAGTCTGTTGTATGATTTAACCTGCCCGTATCTCTTTTGAAGATCTCTGGCAGAGTTATTGATATTTCATTCCCAACAAATGGTTGTCTCTTTATTTGAGAAGTTTGTTGTGTGATTTGAGCTGCCCAGTGACAAATAGCTGATAATGTACCTCTTTCTCCTACCCAGTGACATGTAGTCAAGTGTGTTTGTCCTACCCAATGACAGGTAGTCTACCTTTATTTCCTTCTCCTACCCAGTGACAGGTAGTCGAGTTTGTCCTACCCAGTGACAGGTAATTGACATTTGTAATACCCTACCCATTGACTAGTAGCAAGTATTCCTTGTGAGTTCATTACCTTTATTTTTCTACCTAGTGACAGATATCTGGTAATGTTTCTTCACCTTTTGAGTATATTGCCTTTATTTTCTCTAGCCAGTGACAGGTAGTAGGTAATATTTCTCACCCCTTTTGGTTGGTTATCCTTTGGTTTTACCCAGTAACCGGTAAAAGGTAATCTTTCCTCCCGAGCTTGTTGCCTTTATTTTTCTACCCAGCAACTAGTAGCAGGTGTTGCACCCTAAAATTTGCCCACCTTTTCCTAACTTTGACTGGTTTTTGCTTCGCATTGCATCTACATATCATTTAGGTTGCATCTTTCCCGTGTTATCAGCCGGATTAAATTTATCAGGATTTTAGCCGCTTTGCTCGCATTTCAGGCGATTTATATCAATTCAAATGAGAAGTTCAGTGTTGAAATCCAGCGAAAGTCGCTCTCTTCTTGATGATTCAATCTGTGTCGATAATTTTGACGCATTTCGTTGCTTGCTCGTTTTTCCATGGCATTTTGCATTTTATTTATTTTTTATTTTTTATTTTTTCTTCTTTTAATATTTTTTTAATATTTTTTTTTAAGCGGATAGAAATAGTTTAGTTTTTTTTTATTTTCTTTTCTTATTAGAATTTAAATAGAATTTTATTTGGTTTTAATTAGATTATTTGAATAGATTCTTTTTTAGTTTTTAAATTAGATATTAGATTTTTATTTGCTAGAAATAGTTGTTTTTTTAAATAGTTTAGAATAATTGTTTCTATTAGAATATAGATTTTTATAGAATTATCAGGTTTTTAATATAATAGAACTTTTTTTTGTTTAGCTAGAATCATTATTAGTTTTATTTATTAGTGAATTGATTAGAGTTTAGATTTTTGTTTATATTAATTAGAACTTTAGTTTGATTTGGATTTAATTAAGCTTTAGCTGCTATTTTTGTTTTAATATTCAGCATATTATATGAATCATTTTATCATTTAGTCAGCATTATTTGGACTAGTTTTTCTTTTAATTAACTCATTAATCATCACATTTAATCAGGTTTAGTCTTCTTTGCCGCGCCACGTGTCAGCTCCTAGCATGTATATACACTATTCATCATCTTTGTCACACTGAACCCTAGACCTAAAGAAAACCGACGCTACAGTGCCATCGCCTCCATCACCATTTCATGAATCACTAAACTTTTCATCCTCCAACCTCATCTTCTTTCAACCAGCCCAGAAAACTCCTTCATCTAACTCTGTTCATCGTCAACCAACCGAAACCTCAACTTCACTCATCACCTTCATCACTTCCGGCGCCGCGAAAACCCCTCTGAACCACCATTAACAAACATTCAAATATCCAGAACAAACCTTTAAACCATCATCAGTTTCAAACCCACAACCAACAAACCTTCTTTCAACAAGATTCATAACCATCTCTCAAACCCAGAATCGACGCACGACCCACCAAACGAACAAATTGTAACCCAAAAAAACACCATCAAACCCGTCTCACCACTGAAACCCATTTCGTTTTCCATAAACCGTTCAACAACTCACGAACCACATACTGAAATACGCAACCCATTTTGCCCTTCTCAAAGCTTCAAACCTCAAAACCCATTCCAGATCTTCATCACATTCAACCGAACATCCACCATTTCTGATCCGCAAAATCCTCCAACCTTCATCCATCAACCATAGAAACCCATTTCCAGAAGGCTCTCACACACAAACTCATACGAAATCCGAACACTCCACCACTAACCTTCGAACAATCCAACAAACTCCATTAACACACTAAACCAACCATTCAAACACAAATCTTCATTCAACAACCAAAAACAATCCATAAATTCTTCTACCTCCAACAGGTCTTCATTTCTCACTATCTTCAACCAACAACATTAAACCCGACTGCCATTGTTGAACATCCACTTGACTCACTTCCATTTTCGTTCTTCACATATCTCCAAAACCCATTTCATGTCTTTTTTCAGAACCCATTTCACAAACAGAAAACAAGTGGCTTAATCGAGTTTGATTTTGGACAGGGTATGGATAGGGAGACGTTTGATTTAAGGTTATTGTTCGAAATTTCAAGAGTGAAAGAGGAGTGAGAGAAAGAGTTGAACGGGAACAGAGATTGAGAGAAAGAAGAGGGTTTGTCTTTTGGATGTTTTTGTTTGATCTGTTTGGGCCGTGAGATCCTTAAGCCCAACCATGTTTCATTTGAACTATTACCCACCATTTCTATTTCAAACCCCCTCCCTGTTTTCTTTTTCTTATTTCTTAACCTTTTTATTTTAGTTATTATGTAAATATGTACATATTATATATTATATTATATATTATTTTCTTTAGTTTATATATTATATGTTATTCTTATTTTATATATTGTATTTTCTTTTTGAATTTCAATTTCAATTTATATTAGAGTGTTTTATTACATTTCCTTTTAGAAGTTGAATTGTTTTCCCATTTGTTATTGGGAATTTTGCCCCATTTTCATCTGTTTAGGTCGATCACGAGACCTCCGTAAACCGTTATTAGTCAAATTATTGATGGATAATGTAGGATCTGAGACCACCTTTTTTCTCTCCTCATTTCTTCTTCTTTTCGATTTGACTTTCCGTGATCGATGAAGTCTTGTATCCGTAAGACGAGATCCCACTTCTTTTGGTCCGTGCGACACAATTTAATTGGAGAATGATCCTTAATATCATTTCTCTATCTTGCCCATAACACAGATATCAACTACGCGACCTCCTACAGTTTGACTTCCCTTATAAGTCGAATTACGACGGTTTAGCGTCACATTGGACCCGATTCAATTCACTTTGACCCTTTCGAGCCGATTCGATACATCATCATCAAGGTCAAAGGAGAGGAGCTTGGAAATAAAGCTTGCACGCAATGTAAAGGGTCAACGGAACCACTCTGTTTGGTAACATCTTTCTAATTCACTCCTTTTAATCAACCACTGAGTGTTGTGAGCCGTAAGCAATAGACACATGGGAAATGATGAATGGGGATCCTCTTCTCATTCATCTAGAGTGTTTAGCGTATGTCCTTTGGATGATATGCAACGCATTCGCTCTTATGTCTTAGGTTTTAGCGTGAGCGTCCTGATCCCTCTTCTCCTCTCGCCCCGTGCGATCGAGATCTCCTTTTCTCTCGCCCTTTTGCGATCGAGACCCGTTTTCTGTAGTTGGCTGAACTACAGCTGCTCTGATTTCTCATACCAGATGAGAATATGTAGGCACAAGACGTGATGTCTTGGCGAGCACACTAATAACTAATTTCTCTTTTTCTCTCGCTTCCGTGCGATCGAGACTTTCCCGCTGACGACTAATCTCCCTTTCTATTGCCCCATGCAATGAAGACCAGCCTATTATCCAGAACCTTTTCTCTCGCACCCATGCAATCGAGATCTTGTCTCGTAGTTAGCCTAAACTACGTTTTGCTCTAATTTCTCATACCAGATGAGAATAAGTAGGAACAAGACGCGATCTCTTGGCAAGCAACCTCCCCCGTAGTTTCCCGAACTACATTGACTTTGACTTTCCCATTGCACGAGGGAATACATAGGCATAGAGCGGCGATGTCCTATCGAGTCAGTTCTTTTTGTTTCCTCCCGTTAGCAGCAACCTTAGATAGTTTGTTTCACCCATAGACTTAGACAACAAGCATGGATCCCGTTGAGTACAACGGAGTTGAGTACAACTGACGTGAGGGGTGCTCATACCTTCCCCTTGCGTAACCGAACCCAAGATTTGGTTGCGATCACCTGTCTTTTCCCTTTCCGTAGGTTTTCTCTGATCGTTTCCTTTCCGTTTCTTTGGGATAAATAACAAAAGATGGCGACTCTTCTGTCTTTGTCGGCCCCTATTCGCAGCAATGCGACAGCTGGCGAATTTGCTGGGGAATCTTCCCATCCCTTATGCGAGTCAATCCTAGCGTTTTTCTTCTTGTCTTTGGGTGTGTGTATATTTGTTTGTTGTATTTTGTATATTATCGTATTTACATTTTCCGCACTTTTATTATTATATATTGTTGTTGTGCTTTTGGGTGGTTGTTCCTTTGAGAAATAAGCCAAAACCTAGGGTTGAGTACATACATAGCATTAGAGTGGAGAGTAGGGATGGACCTGTATGGATACACGCACTACTCCTCACGAAATTCGCGTTCAGATGAGGTTTCCTTTGAAGACATCTCATCCTGCAGGTCAGGATGGGGATGTTGGATCTAGAAACTGTTGACTCTGGAGACCGATCACTTGGGAGTCAGCTAAGTGAGGCGGCTTCATTAGACTATGATGCCAAACCAAAAATGGTGAATGTATCATCGTTTCTCAAAAGTTTGTGACGCTGACGACCGCATAGGATGCCAAACCTTATCAGAGATTAGGTCCATATCTGTGAGTGGGAGGGTTTTTTGCAAGAAACTTTGACCTCCAGCCAACCTGGTATTCTGGTTTTCTCTTTAGAGCGGACTTTTGAACTTGTCCAGTCAGCAACGCAACAGTTATTCATTGCTTTGTGGGAGTTTTGATCCCGTGTTTGTTGCATTTTGCATTGCATTTGCATCTCATGTTTGCATTTCCATCCTCGGCCCGGAACAAAGAGCTTACCCTTCTTTTGTCCAACCCGCAGTTGATTTCCCGACATTTACATTGGACTTGAATTAGCTTTTAGAAGGATCATGAACTCAGGAGAGCAGAATTTGGTTGTTACAAGGACAAAGTTCGAATTGATGAAGAATCAGTTGGATCACTCAAGGAAGCCATGACAGCTATGACTAGAGGAGAGGTCGATGTTCAGAGGACTCCGACGAACAATGTCGCTCAAGCTCAGCCTGTGCAGATTCCTATTGAAGATCAAGAGCAAACTATTGTCAAAGATAGAGTATCATCTTCTCTCCATGATTCAGACTATCAGAGCTTCACTTTCCCTGTGCCAGATTCTCAAAGGGTTGTTCTGAAGATTAATCCAAAGAGCTCACAGACTATTGGATTTATGAGAAGATGTCATCTGTTGGAGGAAAAGCTTGATACCCTGATGGGTCAGGATGCTCTTAATCTGAATGCTTCAAGCATGTGTTTGGTGCCAGGCCTTGTGATGCCTCCGAAGTTTAACTCCAAATTTTGAGAAGTTCAAAGGAGATAGTTGTCCAAAGTAGCACTTGGTTATGTTTTGCAGAAGAATGACCTCACATGTCCACAATTACAAGCCTATGATTCACTATTTCCAAGACAGTTTGAGTGGAGCATCATTGAGTTGGTACATGCAGTTGGAAAGTGGTTGCGTCCAATCATGGTCAGATTTAGCCAATGCCTTTGTGAAGCAGTACAACTACAATCTTGACATGGCTCCCAGTCGCATGCAGTTGCAAGATTTATCTCAGGTGGATAATGAATCCTTCAGAGGATATGTGCAAAGATGGAGAGAATTAGTTGCTCGTGTTCAACCACCACTTCTGGACAGAGAATTGGTTGACCTATTCATGGGTACTTTGCAAAGCCACTACTTTGATAAGATGGTTGGTAGTGTGGCACCAAACTTTTCTGACTTGATGATAATGGGAGAACATATTGAGAGTGGACTCAAGAGTGGAAAGATTTGAGACATCTCAGATACCTCAGTATATGAAAGCGAATCAGTGGTCAGTTCTCAATGGGAGAAAGAAAGTCATGTTATCTCGGAATCTCCAATGCCTCAGATTCAGTTCTCAGACACTTCGAGTATTCAGAGTCAGCAACCTGTTGGGTCTGTGTATCACATATCTGTTCCCCTCCAGAGTCAACAGTCATACCGTCATCTGTCGCATCAGCATGCCTGGAGAAGACCAAGGAAGCCAGAGAAGCATTTCAGTCAGCTGCTAATGTTGTACGATCAGATTTTGCAGGATTTGATCAGAGGTAGGTTGATAGTGCCGAAGAAGATTAATCTAGAGTTTCCTTCATATCCTCCAGGTTTTGATGTCAACGCCCGCTGCGAGTACCATGTTGGGGCACAAGGGCATTCAACTGAAGACTGTAAGGTGCTTAAGAAAAAAATTCAGACTCTGCTTGACTCCAACATGTTCTCAGTCACGCCTCAGGGTATCCAGATCAACGATCCTCCTTCATTTAGTCATGTGGGTTCAGCAGTTAATGTTATGGAGGGATTCAGCGAGAGCAGATACTTAGAAGAGTATCAGACTGACTTCGACGAGCAATTTTGAAGATGGTTGGTTCAGCAGCAAATCAAGATGGGAAAGCCCAGTTCCCCGAAGCTGGCAATCTTTTTATCATGTCATTTCTTTGCATTTGTAGTTTTTTTCTGTTTAAGTGCGAATTTTATCTGTAAAACTTGTTTGTTTTCAATTGATAATGATAATGAAATGAATATGCATGTTTTTATTAAATCCATTCGTGTTCACTCAATGCTTTTTATGGATGTCTAATGCTTATTTAAGAGGAATTCTTTGAGGGAGGATGACGAAGTTGAAAGACGAAAACTTCTGATTGTATGCTTTTGAATATAACCTTTGCTGATGATGTACAAGCATTGTTTTAAATTCTTAAACACTGGAGATATAAAGATGATAATCCCTTTTCAACCCCTTTGAGTATAGTTGTAGGAGTTTCTTTCTGAAAACGAAAAACCCTCAATCTTAACCTGGGGCAGGGTAGGTGTCAGTTAATTTAACCGAGCACCCAAATTACAAAAGGAGTGTTCCCGTTTGAGGATCAATCACACCTGTAGAGGTCGTACCTAAAAAACCACAGTGGTTATCCATTACCGACCAAGGAGTGAGACAGTCACAATCCTTTCAAACAAGTCAGATAAGCCGGTGTCACACGATTTGTTTCGGAAAAAAAAAAGAACCAAAAAGAGAAAAGAATAGAAAAAATAAGAAGCTCGCTGAGTCGATAACATGAAAACAAGAGGCTTAGGAAAAAATCAGGGAATCTCGTTGGACTTCGAAAAGAAAAAGATGTACTCAAAAGAGTCAGTCTAGGAAAAAATAGGGAAAACAGGAAAATGATAAGAGAACAAGTCGTGATTCCAAACACCAAAGATGAAAAGAGAGTGACTGTAACTCTGAAAACTTGTGGTTTCCTGAACCATCACTCCTGTCATTCAACCTTTGAGAGGTGAGCGCTTATGTAGAATTAGCTGAATATAGGATTAGAGAACATCAAGAAGAATAGGTGGATTAAACAGAACTTTGAGCCTTATATCCTTTCCTTAAAACAGGGAACCTGGCCAAGTTACCACCTTCAAAAGTCCTAATTGAAGCAAGTTTGTCTCGAAAGCATACTTCGGTAAAGATCGCGTCGAAACTGGTGTTAGAATACATATTGGTGTTTCTTATATCTCTATGTTTTGATGATAACTCTTATGGAATTTTGTATTAAGAAAATATATACTCTAAATTTGTTCAAGTATTATTGTTTCAGGTATTAAATTGAATACTCTTAAAGAAGAAAAATAAATAAGTACAAGAAACTACGCAAGGCTCTGAAGCATCAGATGCAAGACAATCAGAAGACTCTGAAGCGTTGCCAGAAGAATCTGAAGCAGAAGCTGCAGAATGATCTGAAGCGTTTCTGAAAGAATTGTATAAAGAGTTGAAAGCTTTGATCAAATCAGACTCTGAAGCCCATTTCACTGCAAGAACATAGGCTCTGATAATCAGACTCTAATCAAATAATATTCACGCTCAAAGCACATACTGCTGCATACTCTGATGAAGACTCTGATCAAGATTGAGACTCTGATATATCAAGTTCTGATCATCTACCAAAGCTCTGATCATCTCAAAAATTTAGCTCTGATCATCTCAAGTATTTGATTCCTTTTAAGCTTGTTACAAGTTCTGAAATGCAGATTATGAAGACTTCATCCTGAAGGAAGCTTGTTGAAGAAGCTGTAAACTTGATTGGACGTGGTGCTACTTCCAAAGTAACCAACGACTATTTTGTCCAATGAAGAGACGTGGTGCAAATCCCAAAGCTTCTACAACCATACTTTTCCTGCAAAAAGCATGTCTCTGCCCATACCTTTTGGTGATGAAAAGTCTTATATTCCAATATAATACTCAGCTGCACATTGTTCAAAGTACTTGGAAAAAGCTATAAAAGGAGAACTTCTACAACATTTAGAAGTTGCTAGCTCAATCAAAAAGAAATATTGATACACACGCTTGAAGCATTCAAGTGAAATTCTCTGATAGCTCATATACATATGTTCTTTCATAAAATTGTATAGTTTTATTTGTACTTAATCTTAAGTGTAAATATCACAGTTGTGATACAGCTTATTAGAAGCACTTAAACACTTGTTTAATTTACATTTATTTGTAAGAAGTTCCTTGAGAAGACCAAAGTGTGGTCAGTAGTTCTTGAGAAGACTAAGACAGTTGTTCTTAGTGCTTGCTATTGTAATTAGTTGATTAATAGTGGATTAAGTCCTTGTGGAGAAAGGAAAATCATCTTTGATAAGGTGGACTGGAGTAGTTGAGTTCAACGAACCAGGATAAAAATCTTGAGTTGTTTTTATTTCCATATTATTTAAAAGTCTTATTCGACCCCCCTCTAAGTGTTTTTCTCACCTTCAGTTGGCATCAGAGCTCCGGTTCTGTTTGTGATATCACTTAACCATGACCAGAAAACATCCAGTGGGAAAAACTCTTGATATTCTTGGTTGATATTCATTATGGCTGTTGAAACTTCAACATCCAGCAACAACAAATATGAAGAGTCAGCACAAAACCTCCCATGTTTGATGGAGAGAAATTTGACTATTGGAAAGATAGACTAGAAAGTTTCTTTCTAGGATTCGATGCTGATCTTTAGGACTTAGTTATTGATGGATATGTTCATCCCACTGATGGGAATGGCAAGAAAATTGACAGAAAATCAATGACTGAGGCGCAAAAGAAGGAATTCAGAAATCACCACAAGGCTAGAACTATCTTGCTAAATGCTATATCTCATACTGAGTATGAGAAAATAACCAACAGAGAAATTACCTTTGATATATTTGAATCCCTGAAGATGACTCATGAAGGGAACTCTCAAGTTAAAGAAACCAAGGCTCTGGCACTTATCTAGAAGTGTGAAGCTTTCAAAATGGAAGAATTTGAATCTATTGAAGCCATGTTTTCTAGATTCCAGATTCTCACTGTTGGCTTAAAGGTTCTGGACAAGGGTTACTCTACAGCAGATCATGTCAAGAAAATAATCAGAAGCTTGCCAATCAGATGGAGACCCATGATCACTGCTCTGAAGCTGGTAAAGGATCTGAACAAGATTACGGTGGAGGAACTAATCAGTTCTCTGAGGAGTCATGAGATTGAACTAGAGGAAGATGAGCCTCTAAAGACAGGTAAGTCAATTGCTTTAAAATCTAATAAATCTGTTAAAGCATTGCATGTAATAGAAGAAAGCTCTGAAGAGTCGCCTTCTGAAGATGAAGAAGAACTATCCTTGCTGTCCAAAAGAATCAACAAACTCTGGAAGAATAAGCAAAGGAAGTTCAAGAACTTCAGGAAACCAGATCAACACAAAGAATCTTCTAGACACAGAAAATCTAGAGAACCCTCTGGATACAGAAGATCTGGATAATCCTATGGACACATACGATCTGGAAAAAGGGAGGTTGTTTGCTATGAATGCAAAGAACCTGGGCACTACAAGAGTGAATGCCCAAAGCTTCAGAAGGAGAAGCCAAAGAGAAAGTCAGATCACAAAAAGAAAGTTCTGATGGCTACCTGGGATGACTCAGATGCATCTGATTCATCATCAGAGTCAGAAGAAGAATGTGCTAATGTAGCATTCATGGCTGACATAGAAGACAGTGCTGAATCATCTGGATCAGAATCAGAATCAGATTCTGAGGACGTATTTGCTGAACTTTCTAGACAAGAACTTGTTGAAAGTCTATCTGATATTCTTGAAAACTATAGCAAAGTTAAACTCAAATACAAAAAGCTTCTAAAGCATGTTGAATTTGAGAGTAACAAGTTTTAATCAGAAATAGCTGAGCTAAAAGCTGAAAATCTTCAATTGAAAAATAATTTAGAATCTGCTCAACTAAACTCTGATCCAAAGTCTGAACCATGCTCTAAAAATATTTTACAAAAGTATGACTATAGCTTCAGGAAGTTTCTAACTAAAAGCCTAGATAGAAGCAAGATGGCTTCAATGATCTATGGTATTAGCAGAAACTATAGAAAAGGTGTTGGATATAAATCTTTTTCTTATGAGGATTCAAATCCAAAACCTGTAGATAAACTGGATATCAAGTATCCTCCTTTATATTCTCAATTTACATTCGGTCATTTAAATGATATTAAACACACAAGTTCTAATCAGAACCAATATGTGTTTAATAAATTTAAAGCTAATCAGAACAAGTCTTATGTTGAAAGACAGAAGTTCAGAAAAAGCTTTAAGGCAACTAACCAAAAAGGACCCAAGAAAATCTGGGTACCTAAGGATAAGATAATTTATGTTGCAGACATCCTTAGCAGCGAAGTTAAGACTCCAGTCATAGTACCTGGACTCTGGATGCTCACGACATATGACGGGAAAAAGGTCTATGTTCCAAAGTCTGGAGCTTAGATCTGGAGGAGACGTCAAGTTTGGAGGGAATCAGAAGGGCAAGATAATTGGCTCTGGAACCATTGGCAATGGTAAACGTCCTTCCATAACTAATGTCTTGCTTGTTGAAGGATTAGCTCATAATCTATTGTCCATATGTCAATTAAGTGAAATGGATATGACATAATCTTTAATCAAAAGTGTTTCATGCTTGGATATTCTAAACGCTCTAGAGGCTACAGAGTATACAATATTGAGACACAGATTGTGGAGGAATTTATACATGTTAGATTTGATTTTAAGCTTGGCAATCAACAGCCAAAGCAGCTTGAAAACTCTGCAAATGGAGAAGTTATTCTCACAGAATCTGACAAAACCAGAGGTAGAGAAAGCTCAAGAAGAAGCTACGCCAGATGCAACTCTATTGGCTGCTCAGATGAATAACATGAATATTTCTGAAGAACCAACAGTTAAAGGATCATCCAGAATTAAAGCTTCTCACCCAGAAGAAATGATTATTGGAAAGAAAGATGACCCTATAAGAACAAGGTCGTTTATCAGATCATCTGGAACATCACCTTTTGGGTTGGTGTCTATTATTGAACCAACATCTGTGGATAAGGCTCTGAGTGATAATGATTGGATACTTGCAATGCAAGATGAGCTGAATCAATTTACAAGAAATGATGTTTGGGATCTGGTTCCAAGACCAAAAGGTTTCAACATTATTGGAACAAAGTGGGTATTCAGAAATAAACTAAATGAGCAAGGAGAAGTTGTTAGGAACAAAGCAAGACTAGTAGCTCAAGGATACAGTCAACAAGAAGGAATTGATTACACTGAGACTTATGCTCCAGTGGCAAGGTTAGAATCTATAGGCCTTCTTATTTCATTTGTTGTACAACATAACATCACTCTATATCAGATGGATGTTAAGAGTGCCTTCTTAAATGGTATTATAGAAGAAGAAGTTTATGTCCATCAACCTCCTGGTTTTGAAAGTGATAAATTTCCAGATCATGTTTTCAAACTCAAAAAATCTCTTTATGGTTTGAAACAAGCTCCCAGAGCTTGGTATGAAAGGTTAAGTAATTTTATTCTGGAAAAGAACTTTATTAGAGGCAAAGTGGACACAACTCTTTTCTGTAAAACAGTTAAGAAAGATTTACTAATTTTTCAAACTTATGTGGATGATATTATTTTTAGATCTACCAATATTATGCTGGGAAAGGAGTTTGCTTTGTCTATGCAGGCTGAATTTGAAATGAGCATGATGGGAGAACTTAGATTCTTTCTTGGAATCCAAGTAAATCAGACTCCAGAATGCACATATATTCACCAGACTAAATATGTCAAAGAGCTTCTGAAGAAGTTCAATCTGAATGAAAGCTAATTGGCAAAGACTCCAATGCATCCTACAAGCACACTTGGTAAGGAAGAGGTAAGCAGGAAAGTTGATCAAAAACTTTACAGAGGTATGATTGGATCTCTCTTATATTTGACTGCTTCAAGACCTGATATTTTATTCAGTGTTTGTCTGTGTGCTAGATTCCAATCAGATCCTAGAGAATCCCACTTAACAGCTGTTAAGAGGATTCTAAGGTATCTGAAAGGTACTACTAACGTGGGTCTGTGTTACAGAAGATCTGATGATTATAAATTAGTTGGATTTTGTGATGTTGACTATGCTGGAGACAGAATAGAATGTAAAAGTACTTCTGGAAGCTGTCAGTTTCTTGGAAGTTATCTGATCTCATGGTTCAGCAAGAAGCAACCCACAATTGCACTTTCAACAATAGAGGAAGAATATATTGTTGCTGCTAATTGTAGCACCCAGATGCTCTAGATGAAAAGTCGGTTGGAAGATTATCAGATTTTTGAGAGTAAATTTTCTATCTTCTGTGATAATACTTCTGCTATATGCTTATCTAAAAACCCTATTTTACACTCTAGAGCTAAGCATATAGAGATTAAACATCATTTCATCAGAGACTATGTTCAGAAGGGAATTATTAATTTAAACTTTGTGGATACAGATCATCAGTGGGCTGATATCCTTACAAAACCCCTTGCTGAAGATAGATTTAAATTTATTCTGAAAAATATAAGTATGGACTTCTGTCCAGAATAAAATATTCATCAGATGATATTTTTACTCAGATGATAAATGTCTAAACTCTGAAGTATTTCTTCATTTCAATTCTGTATTTATTTATTTGTGTCTAAATCTGAACTAACAAGGCTTAGAGGATCTGAACGTTGCCTAACGTTTCATTTCTCAAGAAGTTTCAGAGGCACATGCAAGCAAACACGTGTATCTCAGAATCTGGAAAGATAGAGTGCACCATACTGAATTAACTTTTGAGGTATTGCTTTGAAAATCTAAAATCTCTTGATTTTCCCCCCATCTGTCAGAAATTGGATCTCTATGGGAAGGCTGATATCAGACATTCTAACAGAGAATCGTCTTATAAAGCATCTGATTGATGCTGGGTTGACAGATGATTTGTCTTACATTGTAGGATCTGTCATTAATGGGAATACTCTGAAAAGGATGAAGGTCATCTCAGAGCTTGCTTGCAAACATAAGAAGATTGACTCTTAAGAAGTCAGCAGAAGGAGGATTCCTATAGCAGATTTTCCCATGTTCAGTGCAGATGAACCTAGGGAAATCATTCTGTCATTTATTGATGAATGTTTGAGAAATGGTATTCCTCTACGTGCCAACATAGTACAGAAGGAAGGAGAAATGTTGCCAAATCTTCTGCGAGAAAGGCGCAAGAAGAGGAAAGCTGAGGAAGGATCTGTTGCACAATCTAAGAGGAAAGCCTTTGATGCTGCTGACAAGCCTGAGAAGGACAAGAAGCTGAAGGAAAATCCTCCAGAAGCTAGCTTGGAGGAAATAAGAGAAACAATTAAACAGGTATTAACATCTGATCCACAACCATCTGTCCATTCACCCTCACCTCCACCTCCACCATCTCCTCCTCAACCATCTGGACCTCATACATATGAACCCATTTCATCTCCTAATACACATTCTCAACCATCTTCTGTTCATCAACCATCTGAACCCCCTCAACAAAAACCATCTAAACCCCCTCAAAAAAAATCATCTGAACAATAACCCCCTCAACAAATACAATCTGAACCACAACAACAAAAACAATCTGAACCACCCTCTTCTACTCAACGACCAGAAGAACCAACCATCCCAAATCCTGAACCCTCTATCCCACAACCATCTGAAGACATTCTGGATGTGCAACCTGTTGGTGTAAGCCCTAGAGGCCAATACTTTTTGGTACTTGTATCGGATTATTCGTTTAATAATAAAAGGCATTTCTTTATTATGTTTGTCTTTCAGAATAATAAAGTCCCTAGAATAGTTAGTTTGTTTAATGAAATGTTAAGTGTGACTTAATCATGAGATCCCATTAAACATAAAGACATTATTCTTAAAATATCCGTAGTCAAGCTTTATTGCAAAGTGGGATAACATTAAAAGCATTGAGACTATTATGAAGATAGACTGATGATCACATCTCATGGATCATGGATAAAGAGTTATCAAGTCTTGACATAGGTATAAATATTAGGAGTAATATTTATACCGGATTGACCCGCTATGAGAATACTACATAGTATGTTATGCAAAGTGTCATAAGTTATTCTCATGGTGATAATGGTGTATTACCACCCTTCGACCTGAAACCACTATGGACCCTAGATGTAGAGTCGGGTGCTTTATTGCTGATCAAACATTATCCGTAACTGGATGATCATAAAGACAGTTGATGGGCACTCCACGAAGCATGCTGAGGGACATGAGTGTCCTAGATGGAATTTGCCAATCCTGCATAACAGGAGAAATGTCTAAGGGCCCAATATTGAACTGGACAAGGATGACACAGTGTATGCCTTGTGTTCAATATAGACATAGGGGCAAAAGGGTAATTGTACAAACATATATTATCACGAAAAAGGTTTTGTCAGATCACATGACATTTTCGTGACTTGGGTAGCAGTGATGTGTTGCTAGATACCGCTTACTGTTTATTATGTTAAATATATAATTTAATATAATTACCAACGTTACGAAATCCTACAGGGTCACACACATAAGGACAGTTTGATGAGAGATAGAGAAATCAAAGGAACACCGTAAGGTACGGTGCACTTAAATGAAAAAATAGAAATTCGGATAATATAATAATAATTATTGTTATTTTATAATGGTTATAAAATAATAATAAAATAAATATATTTATTATAATAATAGTTATTATAATAATATATAATATTATTATGGATCATGTGAATTGGGTTTTTAGCCCGCAGCCCACAAGAGAGTCTATAAAAGGAACCCTTGTGATGAAGCTTTCACTTGATGCAATTTCGTTTTTGATTCTCTTTTCTCACTCAAATAATTCCGTTCGTAAGCAGCTAGCACTGTGACCGGAAGCTGTTCATGTGGACTGAGTAGAGGCGTTGCACTTCATCAACGCTTGTGATCGCTGCATCAAAGATCTGAATCGCCACAAAGAGGTAACGATTCTATCACTGACCATGCTCATTCGTAAGGATCACTAAAGGAAATTTTTGTTTTCCGCTGCGTTTAGATCGCAATTTTCCTTCACAACCCATTGCAACCATGTATGTCTTATCTTCCACTTCATGTCATTCAACTGAATCATCTAATTCTGATGAATCTGAAGTTCCCTCACCAACTTGCTTACAAATTCCTGACCCTTTTAAACCACTACCATCTGACCTACCTGCTTCTGAACAACACCATCATCACCTTGCTCTTCGCTCCAAATTTAACTTCACAGACTTTCTACCATCTTCATCTGATGTTGTTACATCAAAACCATCTTATGTTGATACCTCAACACTCACTACACCTCATCTCACCATACCACAACCATCTGAGCAACCACCATCTGATCCAACACCTCCTGAACAAACTCAAACAAGCCCTGAACCTTCACAAAAAGTCACCGTAGAAGGCTTTATGTCCCCCAAACCCATATTAGATGTTTATACTTTGTTTAAGAATTTCAAGAAGGAAATGCGTATGGGGATTGCTTTTGTAGAAAAAGAGTGTCTGTCTAGTATGGATCCTGGTGAAGCTGAAGCTTCTTGGAACAGATTCATCTCAAAGTTCAACACTGCTGCCTCTAATCTCAGAGCAGTTTGCGCTGATGATACAAAGACAAAGTTTGCTGAAATGGTCAGACAGACTCTGCTGAGCATTCTCAGCACACCAGTGCTACTTCTGGTAGATGCTCCTGCTGAAGACTCTTCATCTGAAGATACTGCTCCAATGATAGAAGGTACTCCTGATCCTCAGACTGCATCTAACATGGTGATTGAGCATCCTAAGGCAACTGCATCTGCTTCTGCACTCTCTGCATCTGAGATGAAGACTGAGACTTCAGATGTTGTCCAAGAAGTTAAGGAAATCAGATCATGAATGGTAAAACAAGAACAAACTACTGAGGAGATTAAAACTTGGATGGCTAAGCAAGAAGAGTCTACTGCAAAGATTACTGATCTTCTGACCCTGATTGTATCTCTCCAGCCCTAGTTTTCTTTTCCATGTTTTTTGAATTCTTGTTTGCACTTGTTTTCTGTTGTTTGGTTTCTGTTGTCTGTTGTCTGAACATCTTATTTGAATGAATCTGGCTGTTTTGTTTTTCATTTATGTGTTTTATCTTCTTTTCTTCTGTTATCTTTTTTGTCTTTTAAACTCTTTTTTATTATGACAAAAAGGGGGAGAAAAAGAATCTGATTGTTCAATCCATAAGCAATACTAAAAAGAAATTCAAACATAGTATTAACTAACATTGAATTTTAAGACTTTCAGATTTTATTGTTTCATCTGACAAAAATTCTTTGAAGTTACCCTGAGAATTACCCAACCGAATTCTGATCCTTGAAGCAAATTTGACTCTAACTCTGGAAGATAAACCAGACTCTTTATTTGAAAGAATTCATCAGGCTCTGATTCTGGAAAGCATCCAAGCTCTAATTCTTTAATTTACCAAGGATTCCTACCAGGTTCTGAAATATACTCAAGCAAAAAGGGAAGTGTTCTCTTCTATTAGAGTATTCGTTTCAGGGGGAGATTCTTAATCTCAGGGGGAGTTATATATTTTATTCTCTGTATTGAACAAAATTTCCTATGTTTTGTCATCATCAAAAAGGGGGAGATTGTTAGAACACAGATTGGTGTTTCTTATATCTCTATGTTTTGATGATAACTCTTATGGAATTTTGTATTAAGAAAATATATACTCTAAATTTGTTCAAGTATTATTGTTTCAGGTATTAAATTGAATACTCTTAAAGAAGCAAAATACATAAGTACAAGCAACTACGCAAGGCTCTGAAGCATCAGATGCAAGACAATCAGAAGACTCTGAAGTGCTGCCAGAAGAATCTGAAGCAGAAGCTGCAGAATGATCTGAAGCGGTTCTGAAAGAATTGTATAAAGAGTTGAAAGCTTTGATCAAATCAGACTCTGAAGCCCATTTCACTGCAAGAATAGAGGCTCTGATAATCAGACTCTAATCAAATAATATTCACGCTCAAAGCACATACTGCTGCATACTCTAATGAAGACTCTGATCAAGATTGAGACTCTGATATATCAAGTTCTGATCATCTACCAAAGCTCTGATCATCTCAAATATTTAGCTCTAATCATCTCAAGTATTTGATTCCTTTTAAGCTTGTTACAAGTTCTAAAATGCAGATTATGAAGACTTCATTCTGAAGGAAGCTTGTTGAAGAAGCTGTAAACTTGATTGGACGTGGTGCTACTTCCAAAGTAACCAACGGCTATTTTGTCCAATGAAGAGACGTGGTGCAAATCCCAAAGCTTCTACAACCATACTTTTCCTGCAAAAAGCATGTCTCTGCCCATACCTTTTGGTGATGAAAAGTCTTATATTCCAATATAATACTCAGCTGCACATTATTCAAAGTACTTGGAAAAAGCTATAAAAGGAGAACTTCTACAACATTTAGAAGTTGCTAGCTCAATCAAAAAGAAATATTGATACACACGCTTGAAGCATCAAAGTGAAATTCTCTCATAGCTCATATACATTTGTTCTTTCATAAAACTGTATAGTTTTATTTGTACTTAATCTTAATTGTAAATATCACAGTTGTGATACAGCTTATTAGAAGCACTTAAACACTTGTTTAGTTTACATTTATTTGTAAGAAGTTCCTTGAGAAGACCAAGGTGTGGTCAGTAGTTCTTGAGAAGACTAAGACAATTGTTCTTAGTGCTTGCTATTGTAATCAGTTGATTAATAGTGGATTAAGTCCTTGTGGAGAAAGGAAAATCATCTTTGATAAGGTGGACTGGAGTAGTTGAGTTCAACGAACCAGTATAAAAATCTTGAGTTGTTTTTATTGCCATATTATTTAAAACTCTTATTCAACCCCCCCCCCCCCTTTTAAGTGGTTTTCTCACCTTCAACTGACTCCTAAAAGGATTTTCTGACCCTATGGGTATTGATATTGACATTCTGATATGTGATTCATTCACTACATGTCACAACGTTTTCTAGTGAACAGACTTGGATTTCAAAATTGTCATATGCATTGCATTAATATTATCATTTGCAAAGCGAATTGTTTTACTTGCGAGTAAGCACTTGACATCAGGAAAGTTTCCACAGTGGAAATTTTGATCAAGATGAGATGCAGAATGCTTGAAATCTCCATTGAGCAGGGGGAAGTCATATCAAATGATCAACTAAGGGGAGTCAGCCATTCGAAGATGCAGTTAATCTGGGGCAACCAGGTCGAGATTCAAATGATCAACGGAACCACTCTGTTTGGTAACATCTTTCTAATTCACTCCTTTTAATCAACCGCCGAGTGTTGTGAGCCGTAAGCAAAAGACACATGGGAAATGATGAATGGGAAGTCTCTTCTCATTCATCTAGAGTGTTTAGCATATGCTCTTTGGACGATATGCGACGCATTCGCTCCTACATCTTAGGTTATAACGTGTGCGTCCCGATCCCTCTTTTCCTTTCGCCCCTGTGCGATCGAGATCTCCTTTTCTCTCGCCTCCGTACGATCGAGACCCGTTTTCTGTAGTTGGCTGAACTACAGCTGCTCTGATTTCTCATACCAGATGAGAATATGTAGGCACAAGACGCGATGTCTTAGCAAGCACACTAACAACTAATTTCTCTTTTTCTCTCGCTTTCGTGCGATCATCGAGACTTTCTTGCTGACGATTAATCTCCCTTTCTCTTGCCCCCGTGCAATCGAGACCAGCCTGTTATCCAGAACGTTTTCTCTCGTACCCGTGCGATCGAGATCTTGTCCCGTAGTTAGCCTGAACTATGTTTTACTCTGATTTCTCATACCAGATGAGAATACGTAGGCACAAGACATGATGTCTTGGCGAGCAACCTCCCCCGTAGTTTCCCAAACTACGTTGACTCTGACTTTCCCATTGCACGAGGGAATACGTAGGCATAGGGAGGCGATGTCCTATCGAGTCAATTCTTTCCGTTTCCTCCCGTTAGCAGCAGCCTTAGATAGTTTGTTTTCACCCATAAACTTAGACAACTATCGTGGATCCCATTGAGTACAACGGACGTGAGGGGTGCTCATACCTTCCCCTTGCATAACCGACTACCGAACCCAAGATTTGGTTGTGGTGACCTGTTTTTTCCCTTTTCGTAGGTTTTCTCTAATCGTTTCCTTTCCCTCTCTTTGGGATAAAGAGCGAACGGTGGTGACTCTTCTGTCTTTGCCGACCCCTCTTTGTAGCGATGCGACAGCAGGTAACACTTGTCTCTCTTTTGGTTAGTTACTGTTATTTTTCTATCCAGTAACCGATAGTCGGTAATCATTCCTTTTGGTGATATTCCTTTTCCTACCCAGTAACAGGTAGTTGATATATTGTTTACCCTATCGAGTAACCGATAGTTGGTAACCTTTTTCTTCAGGTTTATTACTATCGTCAAACTACTCAATAACACGTAGTTGGCATTGTTTCTTTTCCTACCCAGTAACAGGTAGTTGATTATCTCTCAACAAGTGGATTACTTTTTACCCAGTAACTAGTAATAAGTAATACATCTCTTTATTTTTTATCCAGTAACTGATAGATGACAATTCTTTCGTGTTTATTACACTTATTTTCTACTCAGTAACCAGTAGAAAGTATTTTACCTATTCTCTTTGGTTTGAGTATCTTTTCCCAGTAACCGACTGTTGGTATCTTTTCCCCGTTGAGTTGTTTCCTTTCCTTATCGGAATAGGATCTTGCTCTTTTGTTTTCCCCTGTGGAGTCTCTTTTCTTCTTTTGCTCCCCAATGTTTGTTTGTCTCCTATGGTATTTTCTCCCCACATAAGTCTTGTGTTTGAATGCCATATCATTAGCATAATCATATCATTTTGTAGCCTCTTATGGCCAAAAATTGGGTTTATTATTATATTTAAGTCTATTCTATCTGGTCGAGACAAAAATGTCAATCTTCATATCTCTAGATAGAAGAAACTTAAATAGGGGCGGATGTAATACCCTAATTTTTACCCCTAAGATCCCACATGTCATTTGCATCTCATATCACAAACAAGATTGCAAGCTTTGGTTCTCTTGACTTCCTCTGCAGGTTTGTTCTTGAGAGATCACCGGGCACCTTTGTTTTCTTGTTTGTTTGATATTTTTTTATGTTTATGTTTACTAACCATTGATTAAAATCCAGATAAAAAAAGTTTTTTTTCCTTTACTAACTTCTTCAAGAAGGTTTTGGAGCAAAGATATCAAATATCAGTCCCTCAACTCGAATGAATTTCATCTGAACAAAGTCAAAGTTGATCTGCAACCATCTCAAAATCATCTGATCAAGAGTTTCCCAAGATTTAATTTACTATTATTCAAGAGACTCCAAAGTTCATTTGTTTATTTTCACGCCTTCTTTGGCAAGCAAAATAATCGAGCCAGAGCCAAGACAATACATCAAAAAAGCAAATTATCACCAGTTTTGCCTATGGTAATCGATTATCAGTATTAGATAATCAATTACCATGTGCAAATTTTGTGAAAATTGGGTAAATTCAAATTCTGGAGCATTTTTGGCACCAAATTCAAATATTGCAGCATGATAATATTCTAGATCACTTCATTTTAATTCCTGTAACACCCTTCTAAACCCCACAGAAAATATATGAATAATCAGAGTAAATTATCATGCATTCACAAAAGGGCGTCACATGTAACTTTCAAACATCGAAACCACCAGTCATGCTCATTAACACTTCAATAAATAATTATGTTTTTCAAGATTTCACCTTGCATGTAGCAGCGAATTCAATTTATATTCATAATTCTCTTAACATAATATTCATGATCATCACATAATTCAACATTACTTAGGCACCAAGGCCAACATCATAATATTCCAATGAATACAAAAACATAGCGTAGAGTAAATAATGTATCTCTAAAACATAAACCCAATGATCCCAGTGTTACATGACCAGAGCATGACTCGACCCAACATAATTAAATTACTAAACAGCTACACCAATAGCGGCTTCGCAACTACAAGCAGCTCTACTCTTGATACCTGCACGATGCCAGACAGGACATCATTCCAGCAGAAGGGTGAGAAATATTATCATAATAATCAATGCATATAATTATATATATCTACAATCTTAGAATACACATAATCAACATTCTCACCACAAGTCATCCATATACGTCACAATGTATATACAATATATGGATAATCACCAAGCACATTCATCATAATTCACTCATATATAATCCAAGCATAACATCATGTTTAATCGAAGCATAACATCATGCACACTTCCACAATTTCAATCAATCCACATAAACATACACATTATGTTTAATTCACTACAATTCATATAAACATATACGATCGTGTTTATTTATCAATTCATCAATCAATATCATTCACAATTACACATTTTTCACCCAATTCATCAATACACATCACAATATATATATATATATATATATATATATATATATATATATATATATATATATATATATATATATATATATATATATATATATATATATATATATATATATATATATATATATATATATATATATATATATATATATATATATATATATATATATATATATATATATATATATATATATATATATATATATATATATGCAAATATGGATAATCACCAAGCATATTTCCTCATGGATACATCCATAATTCCCTCATGTACATCGCCATATACCCCACCGAAACAACATCTCGGTCGTTCTACCATGACGATTACTCCACTAGGAACACCAACTTGTCATTCTACCCCAGTGATTACTCCACTAGGAACAACATCTTGTCATTCTACCCCAGTGATTACTCAACTAGGAACAACATCTTGTCATTCTACCCCAGTGATTACTCCACTAGGAACAACATCTTGTCATTCTACCCCAATGATTACTCTACTAGGAACAACATCTTGTCATTCTACCCCAGTGATTACTCCACTAGGAACAACATCTTGTCATTCTACCCCAGTGATTACTCCACTAGGAACAACACCTTGTCATTCTACCCCAATGAGTACGAGTTTGGCACATACACATATTTTCATAAAACAATCATATGCACTTAATACCGTTCTCGCATCTTAATCTCATGCATACTCAAATAATTCATCACACAAGAATTATAACATGACTGCACACACATCACATCTCATAATAATTAAAGTGTTCATACTTTCATTCATCGGCACTACATTTATCAAGCAATGCACACATATTCACTAATATGTTCCCATGCATTCTCAAATACAATCGCATACAATTAATAAGCACTCACAACATCGTGCCAAATGGCAACGAACTCTATCCCAATCATTCATACACTTTTAAACCAATTTAAATAATGTATATATTTTCCAAAAGGCTACATTTCACTTTTGATTCCACAATCTAGGATTCACGCCATACGGCTACCCACAACATAACATATCACAGCATACAACTATGCATTCAGAAATATCGATCATAATCGAGCCAAACAATCAACATTAGATGGAACACAACAAGAAATAAGAATGCTATCACGCTCGCTACACCCCTCGCTTAGAGATTCCTTGGCGAACACTCGCTACTGGTTCGCCTAGCGAACAAGCTCGCAAAGACAAACAGAAGCTACTGGAAGGATTCGCTACTGGTTCGCTGGAGCCTCGCCTAGCGAACAACTCGCTACATCTCTCGCCATAGCGAATAAGGGTCATTTCCATTCTGCCCAAGTCTGGGGACATTCGCTGGAAGCTCGCTTAGCGAACGACTTGCCACTCTACTCACCTAGTGAATGTGCTAGTGAGTGTCTGCGTACTCAAAAACTCCAACTGTCCAAAAACCTCAGAAACTCCCGAAATCACCCGATTCAAAACGTACAAGTTCCAGTAGTCTTATCCTAACATTTCTCGACTAAACTACACCATTAATTCCGGATTCTAACCGTTCAAACATCAGTTTCTATGGATTAAACCATTTCTGACCTAGAATGGGAAAAGATGGAAAACATCCAAACAATCCAAACACACACATACATAATCACACACATTGATAGAATAATAAGATTTGCCACCCATACCTGATTAAATCGAATTCTAGATGTTGATCTTGAGCTATCCAAGCTTTTCCTCTATTTCCTCCTCTTCGCTCTTCTTCCTCTTTCTTTTCTCTTCTTTCTATTTCTCTTTCTATCTCTTTCTTCTCCACTTTCTCTTATATATATCTATTCTATTTCTCTCCAAACATCTACTAATCCATTTTCTCACAAAATATCCAATCTTATCATTAATTTAGAAATATCTAAAATACTCTCGAACTTAGTTTCCCAAACTCCAAATGATAAAATAGCATAATATGCAACATAACATATTAACACATTAATTCCACAAATAAAATAATAATCATCCAATAATTAAAATAATTAAAATAATCCCAATAAATCAATTAATTAATAGAAATAACTAATTATTAAAAATTGGGTTGTTACAACCCTCCCCAACTTAAAAGATTTTCGCCCTAAAAAATTACCTCAATGCACTTGCACTTCCTCAACTTAGGCACATACCACATCATATAAATTCACAAGCGACAACGGTAAAACAATCTAACATGCTACTTCTCCCACGCTTCCGCTACGCCACTCTGATACAAATCAACAAAACACGGTGTGTGCTTTCGAGACTTCAAAGCTCGACCAACACCAGTCACCACTGTAACTCTCAAAACACGTCTTTTCTTGGATCTTCTTTATCTTTTCAGTCGTCTCTTACACAATTCTCAGGTCCGAGCACAACACTCTCGCCTGAGCCATATCAATACAAAGGAGTCCTACACCTCCTACCATACAAAGCTTTATACGATGTCATTCTGATACTAGAATGATAGCGATTATTGTAGGTAATTCAATTAACGATAATTAACTATCCCACGATCCACCTTGATCCAACACACAAGCTCTCCACAAATCCTCTAAAGACTGGATAGTTCTCTCTATCCGTCCATCCATCCACGGATGATAGGCAGAGTTCAACTTCAACATGGTACTCAAAGCGTCTGTAAACTCTCCCAAAATCTCAAAGAAAACTCAGATTCCCATCTGACACAATATTCAACGACATCTCATACAACTTCATCACTTCATCGATATAGATCTCAGCTAGCTTCAACATAGAATGATTAATCTTCCTTGGTAGGAAAAGAGCCAATCTAGTCATTCTATCCAAAATCACCCGATTAAAATCATATCCCTCAAATTCTCCGGAAAACCCAACACAAAATCCATGGGAATACTATCCGATTTCCACTCTGGAATATTCAACAGTTGCATCGGACCCAATGGTCTCTGACGTTTATTCTTCGACTTCCGACAAGTCTAACCAGCTTATACAAACTCAACCACTTCTCTCTTCATCTATGGCCATCAAAATAATTTCCTCAAATCCGATTACATCTTCATAGCAACGAGATGGATACTTCATCTACCTCAATACTCTTATTCCACTTAATAATATCTAGAACACAAACTCTATCACGACACCTCATGATACCATTCTCATCAATCCGAAAATCAGCCCTTCGACTTTAATTCATCGAATTCAGCCACTCTACCAACTCAAACCAGAGTTGTGACCTTATCGAATCTCATCAAGAATACCTCTAGTACGGTCCAACATACTAAGCTTAATTCCATAAGAAGTCTCTTAACAAACCAAACTCATATCACAAAATTGCTCAATCCGTTCTAACTCTTTTCACCATCATCATCAGTATATGCAAATATTTCCAAGTCAATGCATAAGCTACCATGTTTGCTTCACCCGAATGGTAATTCAATCCAAAACCATAATCCTTCAGGAGTCCCAATTATTTTCTCTGCCTCATATTCAACTCTTTCAAATTAAACAAATACCTTAAGATCTTGAGATAACCAACCATTTCAAATCTCATACTAACCAATTGAAGCCTCCAACTCCGACACAAACACAACAACAACCAAATCTAAATCACTTGTCAGATAGTCCCTCTTATGTACTTTAATTTGCCTCCAAGCATAACTAAACTCGCTGATGTTGCACTTAACATATCTCCCAATCATATCAACAAAGCATCACAAAACACAACGGAGAGTTCTGTCGGATTCGGCAAAAATCAACACACGAGCTGTTGACAGCTCTCCCAAAACTCTTTTAACTTCTTTCACAGTGACATATATCTGCTTCTTCTCCAACACTGATAACTCAAGTTCCTGATTCTCAACACGATCCTCTATACTCTTTGAATATATCAAAATATCATTGGTTAACACAACCATTTACTCACTCAATTAAGTATGGAAAATCTCATGCCAAACAGACATTCAATTTGTGAGTTATGGCGGAAACACAAACCGCACTTCCTGCACTTATTACAGCATCAAAACATATTCCATCAATAAATAACTTAATTCTATGCCACTACTTCACCATCATATAAAGCATTATAATAGCTTCCAACGCTTCGAACCGTGCGTCATTCCGAGTTACGGTTCTCCCGTTACGTCAAAAATACGAAAACAGCATTTTCATACTTAGAAGGTCATTCAACACATCTTCAACTCTTGAAATGTTTAAAGGTCTAATTATACCAATATTGTATTCCACATCTTACCTTCTTTAATAATCACCAGAAGTCAGTATCCACCCTTATACTCGACCTCACAATCTGTTGTCGTAGCATACACACAAGACACAAGTCTCAAAACTACTCAATCAATTTTAATTCCTTGACCATCCAAACAGACATATAATATAGAGCTCTCAATATCAGATTAGTTTCCATAACTAAGTCGATCACACTCCACTTCACGTCCTGGCCGTATATCACTATCTTGTCAGGATAACTCCCAAACAACCACAATTAATCGGTAAACTGTCAACTTCCCTACTTTCATTGACACTCACAGTTTCCCTCAAAATAAACATCTCGGAATCATCCTACACCGATTCACCAAAACAATTCAAAGCATTGAGCTTAACTCAAAACAATTCACTGCATCACGCCATCTGAGCTTGCAAGATACATCTATCCCATCCAACACAATCCCAACTACTATCAATAAGAGAATAAGGGTGATCAGTTCCTCAATTTGTCAATAGACAGCCGAATATCATGATGAGGTATAAACCATCTTTACCAAACTATAAGAGCGTTCAACCACACACTCAGCTACAACTCCACACTTGCAGCATCCTCGAGAAGCACAAGTTTCTCCCCCACTTGAATCATTCCCACTTCTGCAGACAAAGGTTAGGCAACAAACACGTATCGACAGTGTTTTCACACACACGTCGCATACAAGGGAACAAACAACATTAGACAACTTGGCCGGACGGACCGACCTGCTCTGATACCACTAATGTAACACCCTTCTAAACCCCACGGAAAATATATGAATAATCAAAGTAAATTATCATGCATTCACAAAAGGGCGTCACATGTAACTTTCAAACATCGAAACCACCAGTCATGCTCATTAACACTTCAATAAATAATTATGTTTTTCAAGATTTCACCTTGCATGTAGCAGCGAATTCAATTTATATTCATAATTCTCTTAACATAATATTCATGATCATCACATAATTCAACATTACTTAGGCACCAAGGCCAACATCATAATATTCCAATGAATACAAAAACATAGCGTAGAGTACATAAAGTATCTCTAAAATATAAACCCAACGATCCCAGTGTTACATGACCAGAGCATGACTCGACCCAACATAATTAAATTACTAAACAGCTACACCAATAGCGACTTCGCAACTATAAACAACTCTACTCTTGATACTTCCACGATGCTAGATAGGACATCATTCCAGCAGAAGGGTGAGAAATATTATCATAATAATTATATATATCTACAATCTTAGAATACAAATTATCAATATTCTCACCACAAGTCATCCATATACGTCACAATGTATATACAATATATGGATAATCACCAAGCACATTCATCATAATTCACTCATGTACATCCCCAGATATATACATATATATAATCCAAGCATAACATCATGCACGCTTCCACAATTTCAATCAATCCACATAAACATACACATTATGTTTAATTCACTACAATTCATATAAACATATACGATCATGTTTATTCATCAATTCATCAATCAATATCATTCAAAATTACACATTTTTCACCCAATTCATCAATACACATCACAATATATATATATATATATATATATATATATATATATATATATATATATATATATATATATATATATATATATATATATATATATATATATATATATATATATATATATATATATATATATATATATATATATATATATATATATATATATATATATATATATATATATATATATATATATATATATATATATATATATATATATATATATATATATATATATATATATATATATATATATATATATATATATATATATATATATATATATATATATATATATATATATATATATATATGCAAATATGGATAATCACCAAGCATATTTCCTCATGCATACATCCACAATTCTCTCATGTACATCGCCATATACCCCACCAAGAACAACATCTCGGTCGTTCTACACCGGTGATTACTCCATTAGGAACGACACCTTGTAATTCTACCCCAGTGATTACTCCACTAGGAACAACATCTTGTCATTCTAACCCAGTGATTACTCCACTAGGAACAACATCTTGTCATTCTACCCCAGTGAGTACGAGTTTTGCACATACACATATTTTCATAAAACAATCATATGCACTTAAGACCGTTCTCGCATCTTAATCTCATGCATACTGAAATAATTCATCACACAAGAATTATAACATGACTGCACACACAACACATCTCATAATAATTAAAGTGTTCATACTTTCATTCATCAGCACTACATTTATCAAGCAATGCACACATATTAACTAATATGTTCCCATGCATTCTCAAATACAATCGCATACAATTAATATGCATTCACAACATCGTGCCAAACGACAACGAACTCTATCACAATCATTCATACACTTTTAAACCAATTTAAACAATGTATATATTTTCGAAAAGGCCACATTTCACATTCGATTCCATAATCTAGGATTCACGCCATACGGCTACCCATAACATAACATATCACAACATACAACTATGCATTCAGAAAGATCGATCATAATCGAGCCAAACAATCAACATTGGATGGAACACAATAAGAAATAAGAATGTTGTCAGGCTCGCTACACCCCTCGCTTAAAGATTCCTTGGCAACACTCGCTACTGGTTCGCCTAGCGAACAAGCTCGCGAAGACAAACAGAAGCTACTGGAAGGATTCGCTACTAGCTCGCTGGAGCCTCGCCTAGTGAAAAACTCCCGACATCTCTCGCCACAGCGAATAAGGGTCATTTCCATTTTGCCCAAGTCTGGGGACGTTCTCTGGAAGCACGCTACCGGCTCGCTTAGCGAACGACTCAGCACTCTACTCGCCTAATGAACGTGCTAGCGAGTGTCTGCGTACTCAAAAACCCCAACTGTCCAAAAACCTCAGAAACTCCTGAAATCACCCTATTCAAAATGTACAAGTTCCAGTAGTCTTAGCCTAACATTTCTCGACTAAACTACACCATTAATTCCGGATTCTAACTGTGCAAACATTGGTTTCTATAGATTAAACCATTTCTGACCTAGAATGGGAAAAGATGGAAAACATCCAAACAATCCAAACACACACATACATAATCACACACATTGATAGAATAATAAGATTTCACACCCTTACCCAATTAAATCGAATCCTAGATGTTGATCTTGAGCTCACCAAATTTTCCAAGCCTAACTCTTATAAATAGAGGCCCCATTTCTCTCATTTGATTAGCTTTTGATAGCCAAATTCACATTGTCAAATTCTTTCTTGACTCTAAATTTTTCTCCAATAACCAAATTCACCAAAGCTCTTTCTTCCTTTGAAAGTTAGTAAGTTCATCATTAGAACTTACTAATCTTTGAGCTAAACCTTCATCCATTCACTTTTTTATCATCAATTCTAGTAGATCGAGGCTTTGAAGTGTGGTTTGTGCAGTTGATTTAAAGACTTTCCAGATTTAGAGTGGTGATTTCTTGATCCACCATTGTTTTTCTTGATACATCTTCCACAATGTGATCTATTGTTGATTCTTGTTGCTTGATCTTTGGATCTTGCAAATTGTGGTCTATTGGTGTTGATTTTTGTTATTTTACTTGAACTTTCGTGCTCAATTGCATCCTTGATCATGAGGTGTTTGAAGAAATGATTGATCAGTTTTCTTCACTTTTTAAAATGGATTTGTTGTTGTTTTAGTAGTGGTAATCGATTACCTTCTGGTGGTAATTGATTACCCAATGTCCATTTTGACTTTTTGGCACTGTATTGAGACTGTTTTGATTCTTTCTTCTTCTTCTTCTTCCATTTCCTTTTGATTGTTGCCATGGAATGCACTTTTAAAGGTCCTTTTCCTCTTTAAATTTATTGGACTTAGGGTGTAGATGAAGTTGGATAAACATTCACTAATTCAAATCTATCTTTAAAGTGAATTGTTCAATTCATTTTAGGTGCTTTGAGTTAATGATATGTTTAGTGCTTTAATCCACCAAGATGAGTGGACGAACGTAAAGACGGAATGACCTTGAAATTGTAATCCAATTTGGCATTCCCTTTCCTCTTTTTTTTCTTTTGATCGATGAAAAATTCGATATCGTTTGAACTTATTTCAAGTTCTTGATGAAGATGAGATGTTACCTATTTTCTTTTCGAGCGGTATTACTTTCATATTGTGATCTACATATCACTTCTCTAGCATGCATTAGCACTAACATTGTTATTGACCGACCTCAGATATTCGTGGTTTCTACATAAACCCGATTACAATTGCTTAACATAGCGCTAAATTTTCCCGTAATCGGAAGTGATCATTCGTGGCTCAAACTTATGTTTGAAAGTCCAAGTGTGGTTGATTATTTGTCTTAGGTCCATCACCTATAAAACTTGTTTTTATGAGGCTTTGATTTTATCAATCCTCTAATAATTTTTCATCAACTTTGGCTTAAGTGCATGAGTTAACCATCGTTGATCATTTGCTCTAACAACTAATTACTGACTCACTAACGATATCATTGTACTAATTTTTTTTATGTTTCCTTCTTGCTCCCTATCTCTCTTTTATTTTTATGCTCCATTATTATCATCTCATATCATATTATTTTTTATGCTTCCGTTATTTTTCCGTTGTCCGTTGGACACATGTTTATGTTTCCGCTCTTTTCTTTTGACCACTTGGACCATATCTTGTTTAAAACACTAATAAAGGATCAAACCTCTAAAACGCTTGGTGCTCTTAACTTTGTGGTTATGCTCTTGGACTATTCTTGGACCCTTGGACATAGAATTAGGAATCTTTCCCTATGCTTGGAGTATTATGGATATTTGCCTTTATTTGGCTTGCTTATTGGCTTATGCTTCAAGATGGATGGAATTCTTATTTGGCTTTCTATGGAGTATGTTACAAGTTGGTTAGATCATTCTTATCTCTACCTTTTATTTTGCTTTCTAGTGTAGTCACTTCATCTTCTCCCCTTCTTAAATTTTCAAAATCTCCTCCCTTTTATCAAAATCTTTCTTGCTTTAAAACTTAAAACCGCTTTCATAATAACACTTTGACTTTCTTCAAGTGATTCTCAAACTTTATTTTCTTTAATAAATGTCAATCAATGTTAATCATATTTTTGACAAATTTCAAAAAGACTTTAAAAAAGATCAACCTCGTTCAAACTTTGTATGCCTTTGCACACTTTTCATTTTAAAACTTTTCATAAAGTTTAGGCATGAGGCATTTCCATAGTTGAGATATAATTCTCATATTCCCCATAGTATTAAAATTCTGACATTTTCCACTTAGTTATTACGTGATAGACTTGTTGATTTTAATCCAAGCAAAATCCTCCATCTTTAGGTGATGCAGATATTATCTTATACTTGTGGGCGACTAGTCGTATTTTTCTCCTTAAAATGACGACTTGTCTTTACATTTAAAATCAATCAAAACCAACAAATTTTTGTTATATATACCACGAACTATAAGATTTTGATCCTATATTTCACTTTGTGGGTATGTAGGCACGAGGCGATAAATGTGTTCATCTTATCGGTCTCCCTAGCGGAGTCTATTTATTCAATCCTGCGTGGTATCCAGACCTCCAGCCAGGTCATTGACAAATGTGTTCATCTTATCGGTCTCCCTAGCGGAGTCTATTTATTCAAGTTCATGTTTCCCCAACAGATTTCTTCCCCCAGATGGTGAACCGATGAACGTTCTTCTGAACTTAGGGTTGAGCCGACCTTTAGGTTCGATGCTCGCTTTTTAGCAAAATGAAGTGACGATGAAGTTAAATGATTTTGATAGCTAGCGACGAAGTTAGATGCTATTAAAAATTGACGACGAAGTCAGATTATTAAAAAATTGACGACGAAGTCAGATTATGAAGAGAATTGACGACGAGGTCAGATTATGAAGAGAATTGACGACGAAGTCATATTATGAAGAGAATTGATGACGAGGTCAGATTATGAAGAGAATTGACGACGAGGTCAGATTATGAAGAGAATTGACGATGAAGTCAGATTATGAAGAGAATTGACGACGAGGTCAGATAATGAAGAGAATTGACGACGAAGTCAAAATATGAAGAGAGTTGACGGTGAAGTCAGGCCATGTTGGGAATCGACGGCGAAGTCAGATCATGAAGAGAGTTGATGGCGAAGTCAGGTTATGTTGAGAGTTGACGGCGAGGTCGGATTATGTAAAGAATTGACAACAAAGTCAAATTATGGAGGGATGACGGCGAAGTCAGGTGTCCTACCAATTTGATGTTAAGGACTGACAGCGAAGTCAGGTGTTTTTCCAAATTTCATGTGGAGAATTGATGGCGAAGTCAGATCATGTAGAGGGTTGACGGTGACGTCAAAATGGTTTGAGAAATAACGGCGAAGTCAGATGATTTTAATTGACGACAAAGTCAGATTATGTTGTAAGTTGATGGCGAAGTCAGAGGATATGGAGGACTGATGGCGAGATCAAATGTTCTACCAATCAGATGTTTTTACAAATTATGTTGAATGTTGACGGTGAGCTCAGATTTCACAGATTTGATGTTGAGTTCCGACGACGAAGTTAGATGCTATTAAGAGCTGACGGCAAGGTCAGTTGTTTGTATTTGATCGACGACTAATGGCGAAGTCAGATGTTCTACCTGATATAGGTGTCTGACGGTGATGTCAGAGGTTTCATTCTGTGGTTAACAAATTTTTGGGTTCTTTTGTATTCAATCACCTTTTACCTCGAATGTTTGAAAGCGTTCGCTTTTCATCCCTTCAGGTCCAAGTCGCTTGAATAGGGGCAACTGTTGCACCCCAAAATTTTCCCTCTTTCAAGGCTTGACTCATTTCTTCATTTCTTTCAAATTCAATGACATAAGGGAAGCCCGTCATTCCAAATTCAAGATTCATGAATTCAAGGCTAGATTCAAGAATATTACAAAGAAAATTTCATGACATTTGCAAGAATGTCACATTTGTTACAAAATCCAAACTTTTGGTAATGCTTAGGAAATTAAGTTATTTCTAGTCTTAATTCAAGTTTCTAAAAATAACTTCATGTCATGGTATCCCCCATGCTCCATCAAGTCCACATGACCCTCTTTGTGCTTACAAACATGCAAGGAAAATATTTAAGAGCTAATTCAATGTTGGAATATCTCAAGATCAAGGCTATGCATACATTCATGGGCAATTTGAATATGGTCCAAAACAGCCCCATGCAAGAAGTGGCAATGTGTATCATATTACAAAATCATTTTATGTCACAAAACCAAGGCTATAAGCTTATGTTGATACATCTACACATCAAAAATCAGAATTTGAAAATGATGTCCAAAAGGTAGTGTATTGACTACATGAGTATGTCAAAACAAATCAACCAACCAATGGGTACAAGGGTGAATAGAGAGGTAGAGTGCTGCTGAAGAAAATACAGCAAAAAACATACTAGAAATGGAAGGAAAGTGGGGATGCACCAAAAGGTGGTAAAAAGATATTGCCAAGAATGGAAATTCTGAAAATGGAGAAGTGTGCAAAGGTTGTGGTTTTGGTACAACAGAAAATGCAGCAGAAAAGTGAGATAAGGAGGCTTGGAGGCTGCACAAAAGGATCATTCATTATCATTCATTACACATTCTACACACATTGGAAAACCAGAAAGTAGAGAGAGCAAGAGAAACCCCAAAAACCAGAAAAATAGAAAGGAAGAAAGACCAGAAAAAAGAGAGTGACATAGAAGCACAAGAGGACCATTGAGAAGCAGAACCTTCATAACATAGAGTGAAGAGTGGAGAGCACATCCAACAAAAATCAGTGGAGGACTTGCAAGAAGGATAGAAAGCTCTTGGGTATCCATTTCATAAAACTTTTCTCTCTTTACTTTTTGCTTTTATATTCATTTTACTTCCTTTTTTTGTGTTGTTGTACTGAGTATATCATGTAAGGTTCTAAGGGAACCAAGAAACCATTTTAAGAACCAATAGAAAGGAAAGAAAACCACAAAAGACAGCAAAAAACAAGAGAAATATTGCATTTTTCGCTTCAGGTCGCGGCGCGAACATGCAAAAACCAGAATGAAAACTTTCCTAGTTCGCGGCACGAACATGCAAAAAACAGAATGTTCACTTTTCCAAGTTCACGGTGCGAACTGATCAGTTTGTTTATTTAATTTTCTTGTTGTTTTTACCTTACAAAAGTGCCGGTTTTTTTGCATGTCTCAATTTTTTTAACCGACTAACCCCATATGTTTGTATGATTTTAATATGTGAATATTGCTATTGTCCTTGTTGATTTTTGATTCCAAAAACTATTTTCAAGAAAACAAACTCTCGATTCTCATCGAGCCATTTTTGACCTTGTAAGCCGATTGCCTTGTGTGTCGCCATTGACCTTGCTCGCTTCACCTCAAACCTTTTTAAGAAATTAAACCCTTGACCCAATGTCAAGCGGATTTTCTCAAACAGTTGTTAAGCCAATTCACCATATTTAATAAAAGGGTAAAGTTCTCTTTGTATTGAACTAAAGAGAGGGATTGAGTGTAGACTTCTTCCTTTCCGAGTGTCGAGATGCTCACTGTAGTATGGGTGGTTTTGATACTTGTCTTTCAATACAAAGACGCTTCCACCCCTTTCCTCCTAAAAAACCTCGGCTCCGCACCGAGTACATTTTCAAACCATTTTTCACTTAAAACCTTGGCCCCGCGCCGAGTGCATTTTCAAAATCCCTTTCAAAAAGAATTAACTTCTCTTTGTATAGGACTAAAGAGAAAGGATTAAGTGTAGACTTCTTCCTTTCCGTGTGTCGAGATGCTCACTGTAGTGTGGGTGGTTTAGACACTCGTCTTTCAATACGAAGACGTTTTCATCCACACCTTTTTCTCCTAAAAAACCTCGGCCCCGTACCGAGTGCATTTTCAAAACACTTACAATAAATAAATCGATTCTCTTGGTATTGAACTAAAGAGAGAGGATTGAGTGTAGACTTCTTCCTCTCCGAGTGTTGGGATATTCACTGTAGTGTGGGTGGTCTCGATACTCGTCTTTCAATACGAAGACATGACTTTCTCCGCCACCTATCTCCCTCTACAACTTCTTTCCGCAGCCTTTGTCACCTAAAAACCTCGGTCCCGTATCGAGCACATTTTTTTAAAACTCTTTTCATGACAACAACTTGAATGGTCGTGGAGTGGTTAGGCGTAGGCCTTCTCCTATCTCGAGTGCTGACGTTTACCGTAGGGTTCTCTGTCGCAAAAGAACTTACCATTCAAAACCAAAAACACTTTCATAAGAGAATGAAGTTCTCTTTGTATTGAACTAAAGAGAGAGGATTAAGTGTAGACTTCTTCCTCTCCGAGTGTCGAGATGCTCACTGTAGTGTGTGTGGTTTTGATACTCGTCTTTCAATACGAAGACGCTATGTTCGCCACACCCTTTCATAACAAAAACTTTGAGATGAAGAATTGGGTACTACCCATAGGGGTTACTATCCAAGGACATATCTCGCCCCTAAAAAAACAATTCAACAAATCAAATGTGACATCTTGCCTCGCATGGCAAAAACTAATCTTTCAAAAAGGATATGATACGTCCGTTCTACCACAAACAGGTAATGCCTAAGTCTCAAACGAGCGAGCAGCAATACACCTAACTGCTAGAATGCGTACGATAGCATCATCCATAAAAACATCAACAAATCGTAGGTCGAACTACGACTGCTCTGATTTCTCATACCAGACGAGGATACGTAGGCACAAGACAACGATGTCTTGGCGAGCACAATCCCACATATCAGTAGTTTCCCGAACTACGTCGACTCTGATTTTCTCATATCCTTTGAGAATACGTAGGCCTAGGACCGTGAAGTCCTACCGAGTCTGTTCTTTCTCTTCTTCCCCCCGTTACCTTTCTTTCCCCGTTTCTAAACCCTTTTCTGTATCTTTTTGAACACTCTTCATAGTAAAATCTTTAAGCAAATATAATCACACACGACAAACAAATGGTTCCCATCGAGTACGATGGATGCGAGGGGTGCTAATACCTTCCCCTCGCATAACCGGCTTCCGAACCTGTTCTTGATCGCGAGACCATCTTACCCATTTCTTTCTTAAGGTTTTCTCGATATGTTCCTTTCCCCTCATGGGATAAATATAGTTTGGTGGCGACTCTTCTGTCCTTTCCTTTTCGCCTTCCCCGTCGTTGCGCGTATTTTTCGAGTAGCGACAGCTGGCGACTCTGTTGGGGACACCTAGCAAGCCAAACCTAGTTTGTTTGTTGCATTTGTGCTTTATTTGCTTTTATGTTTTATTTTATTTTGTTATTGTGTTTCTTTCTAACCTGTTGGGTTTATTGGGATGGTTTGTGAGGATAAAGCTTTCTACCCGAGATTTCATGTATACACTAAGATTAGGAGGTGGTTTCTTTCTGATTTGCGAGACGTAGGACTCGTTGAGTTGGATCGAATTCCACCGCTCAGATGAGACCCCGTTGGAAAGATTATGTCCTATGTGTAGTCGTAACGGCGTTTTATTTCCGACGTGGGATTTCGTAATTCTGAGGACCTCTTGTAGAACCTTATTCCAAAAGGTCACTAAAACATAACTCTGTGTTCATCCTTTTGAAGGGATTACCGTCTTACGAGTAGTCGTTATGATGGAAAACTTTTGAGGGTTAGTGCATGGGACTTTGTTTAAAATCCTTTTGGGATGCCCTCTTATAAACCAATAGATTTCCCACCCGTGGTGAGAGATATTTTGTTACAATACCCTGCAGGATCTGTGGCTTTGATCCATGTGTTTCCATTCTCATATGCATCCATAAAGCATTGCATTTCATAATATTGTTGCATATCAAGGGACTTAAGAGGCTGTGATTATCATAGGTATTAAAGAACAAGATGAATGATCAAAGGAAAAGAAGTACAAATTCCTTAAAGTTCAGAGAACTGAAGTTGGGACCAATCCAAGATCTTTTGATTGATGTGCCAAAAGCTATCAAAATCAACTTTCAAGGGAAATATGGGAAATTGCTTGACCTTCTCCATTCTGGGGTCGATACATGGGCTTTGTTCGCTATGGTTCAATTTTATGATGCGCCTCTCAGATGCTTCACCTTTCAAGATTATCAGTTAGCTCCTACTCTTGAAGAATATTCCCACCTTTTGAATATCAAGATTAAGGATCAACCTATTTACACCGGCCTGGAAGAAGAGCCAAAGTCTTCTGTCATTGCTCTCGCTCTCCGTATGACCGAGGAAGAGGTTAAAGATGGTCTAACCAATAAGGGAGGTACTCAAGGTTTTCCTTTGAGGTTTTTGCTAGATAAAGCCGATCAGTACAAGACCAATGGGGATTGGGAAAGTTTTGGTATTGTCGTTGCTCTAATGATTTATGGGATTGTCCTCTTTTCAAATGTGGACAATTTCATAGACATCACTGCTATCATTCTCTTCATGCAAAAGAATCCTATCCCTACCCTCCTCGCTGATGTTTACCGCTCCATTCATTGGAGAAGTGAAAAGAAGACAGGAATGGTCCAATGTTGTTCTCATCTACTGTTCAAATGGTATGCTTCCCACCTGCCGAAGAAAGGGCCGTTTGTGGAAAACAAGAAGAAACTGAAATGGTTTAAACGTATTATGTCTCTAGAGTCCAGTGATATTTCTTGGTACTCTCATGAGTATTACGACGTGGAGATCATCTTTAGTTGTGGGAATTTCGGTAATGTACCTCTAATCAGTAGGGCTGGTTGCATCAACTACAACCCCGTCATGGCGTTGCGTCAGTTGGGCTATGCTATGGAAGATGAGCCCGAAGCAGAGAAGGTTCAGAGTTTCTTTTTGCTAGCCACAACAGATGACCCTGCGTTTGTTAGGAATATTGTTAAAGCGTGGGCCAAGGTTCAAACAAATGGGAGGAAAGAGTTAAAGGTGAAGAACTGTGTGGCTAAGGAACCCTACAACCGATGGTTGCAAGCTAGAGTGGCCGAAAGGTTGCTTCCATTTCCCTCCGAACCATCCATGCGAGAAGAACTTCCTGCTCCTACTCATGTATTCGTGGAGGAGTATGAGAAACTAAAGCTAGTGATAGAAAGGTTGACAAAGGAAAATCAAGACCTTCAGGCTGAGGTTCACCAAGTAGGAGTGGAGAAGGGCCAATATAAGAGGAAAGTGGAGTTCGAACAAGACCAAGCGGCTGAGAGTGGCAAGAAGCTGAAGCTAGAAGCAGATCTGAGGGTCAGGTATCAAGAAGGTTATGAAGGAGCTGATGCATCAGTAAAAGCCCTTCGGCAACGCCTAAAGGAAACCAAGGCCTCTTGTGATAAAGCGTGGAGATTCTTCGAGTTAGCCTCTGCTAAAAAGAAGAAGACAAGGGAGGAACTTGAGGATGATATTGATGTCCTCGAAAAGGAGTTGAGGGGTGCCTTAATTCTAGCTGAAAGCGAGCGACAACTCAAAGAAGAGGCATTGAGAGCTTCATATGTCACCTCTGATGTATGGCACAACAAATGTTCAGAATTGAAGACCGCTCAGGAAACAGCCACCTTGTGGAAAGACCGTTTCGAGGCCCTGCAGAGGAATAGTTTACTATGGTTGAAGAAGGAAGCTCAGCTCAATGAACTTTTGGATACATATGAGGATTCTCTTTGTTATTACCAGCCGACCCTAGACATGTGTCGCGCTAGGTATAACAATATAGTGGAGCATTGCAACCTTATTATCCGTGACATCCCATGGAGGTTGGAAAGCGCAATTTAAGACTTAGAAGGAAATGATATTTCTCCTTTCATCCAACACTTTATCCGGCTCTGCGACCAAGTGGTTAGAAGATTCATGTTCGAGACAAAAAAGCTTGAAGAACGTCTCTGAAAGAAAGAGTTTTAGTTCATTCAATATTTTCTTGTAGCATGAGCTTTTGTTTTGCAGCTTATTGAACAATCAGTTGTATTGAATCTTCCCTCAAAATTAATGAAAGTTTGCTTTTTGGCTTAAATTGTGCATTCTTTACTATTCATTTATAGTTCCATAATACCATTGATAATCATAAATCTTGAAAGTCCCTTGAACATCATTCGAGCATTGCATATACCCATGCATCATTTTTGCATTCCCTGAAACCCGACCTCATACCGCTTGCCATTTCAGAAGAAAAGAAAGAGAAAGAGCAAGTTGACTTCTCAACATTCATACAACACAAGAGGGAACCAACGAAGAGTCATGGATCAAGTACAACAAGAGTTGCAGGAGTTTAGGGAAAAGATGACGCAATTCATGGAAACAATGCAAGGCGTAGCCAATGGGCAGGAACAATTGAGAACTCTGGTTCAACCATTGATAGCTCGAGTGGATGGCAGTGGTGTTTTGCATAGAGGAACTACTGCTGTTCCTCCTCCAACTAATGGTAGCACTTCGCAGGCCAATGGTGGTCCAACTGTAGTCAATCTTCCGGGTGGAGAAAACCAAGATGAAATTCCCATCCCAGTTGCGGCGGGCGCCGTGCCTATTAACAATGGTCCTCAGTGGAACCAAGATGAGCAAGATGACGTCTTCTCCATGGGAGACCTTGGGGCAGGATTACGATCTGACGCTAATAGAAGGTTCGATGCAATCGAAGAAAAGATGAGGAGCATTCTTGAAGGCCAGAATACTATGGGTCTTGACATGTCCAATCTGGGATTGATTCCGGGACTTAGGATTCCTCCAAAGTTCAAAGTGCCAGATTTCGATAAATACAAAGGAACAACATGTCCAAGGGTGCATCTTCGCTCCTATTTCCGAAGGATGTCTGCATACTCCGATGATGAGAAGTTGTTGATGCACTTCTTTCAAGATAGCTTGTCAGGTCCATCTTTAGAATGGTATATGGGATTGGAGTCGGTCCATATCAGAAGTTGGAAGGATTTGGCAGAAGCTTTTGTCAAACACTACCAATATAACAGTGACCTAGCACCGAATCGTGTACAGTTACAGAACCTATTGCAAAGGAACAACGAAGGATTCAAGGAGTACGTCCAGAGGTGGCGCGAGTTGGCTGCGAGGGTTCAACCTCCAATGGTGGAGAGAGAACTCATCGACTTGTTTGTAGCTACACTACCTGGTGTGTATTATGAGAAATTAATAAGCAACATGTCTGGAAGTTTCTCAGATCTGATCATTACAGGCGAGAGAGTAGAAAATGGGATTAAATTGGGTAAAATACAAGCAGGAGAAGGGACCTCATCTGGAGGTGGAAGAAAGAACTTCGGTATTAAAAGAAAGGAGAATGAGACAAACGCGATATCAGGTTCTAAGAATCAAAATTGGAACCAGAATCAGAATCAGTATCTCCCACGACCGTACTATCAACAACAACCACAAGTAGCTAGTATTGCCATCCCGGCAGTACAACCTCAGCAACAACCACGTCAACAGCAACAACAGCAACGACAATAACCACAACAATAGAATTACGCGCCAAGACCGTATCAAGACCAAAGAAGGATGGTAGATAGGCACTTTGACGCACCACCAATGCCTTACTCTTAGATACTACAACACTTATTGCAACTTCAGTTGGTCCAGAAAAGGACGATGGCCTCTCTAAATGGCTCACCACCACCCGGGTATGACGCCAACGCTAGGTGTGACTTCCACTCTGGCGCTCCCGGCCATCATATTGATAATTACAAAGCCTTCAAGAACAAGGTACAAGACCTTGTTGATAGTAGGGCCATTAATTTCAACCATGATGCGCCGAATGTTGATCAGAACCCTATGCCAAATCATGGAGCAGGTAGAGTAAATGTTGTTGTTGAAGGGGAGGATTTAGATCTGGTATATGATGTTGAAGAATTGAATACTCCTTTATGTTTTGTAAAATGCAAGTTGTTAGAAGGTGGGGTGTTTCCCGGGTGTGAAAAGGATTGTGAAAATTGTGCCGCCCATCCTGAAGGGTGTGAGAGTTTGAAGAGTTATATACAGTGTATGATAAACGAAGGTGTTCTACAGTTTGACAAGATCTGTGAGAAAAAGAATGAGAAGATAGTCAGTAAGAAAGAGGATGAGGTGGCCACCATCTCTATCCCTTACAAAACAATCACTATTTCTGCACCGCCAACGCGACCTACCATCATCTTTACGAAGGCAGGACCTATACCTTATGAAAACTCCAAGGCGATCCCTTGGAACTATGGAGCGGAAGTCTATTGCAATGGACAGAAGCAGGAATTAAAAAGCTTGCCATTGGACTCAGTTGACAACTTGGTGGGAACCGGGGGAATGACTCAGAGTGGGAGGATATTTGCACCTCCCGAAGTAAGCGTAGAAAGAGATGATAAAGGTAAAGGGAAGGTAGTAGCGGAGGAAAGCTCTCAGGCTGGAGAAAAAGAAGTCGTGCTGAAAGACACAGAAGAGTTCATGCGCCTAATAAGAAAGAGCAACTATAAGATCGTGGATCATCTACAACAGACGCCTTCAAAAATTTCTATCTTGTCGTTGTTGTTATGTTCTGAGGCTCATAGGAACGCCTTGCTCAGAGTCTTGGATAATGCTTATGTGCCACAATAAATATCCGTCAATCAGTTGGAAGGAGTAGTGGCCCATGTCAATGCAGGGAATGGTTTGGGATTCACTGACCGTGATTTGACACCTAAAGGAAGGAATCATAACTTGGCTCTGCATATCTCTATGGAATGTAGAGGTGTCGTTTTGTCTCATGTATTGGTAGACACTGGATCGTCATTATATGTGCTACCCAAGAAATCCCTCATGAAGCTAGACACTCGAGGGATAATATGTACGTCAAGCGATATGGTGGTCAGAGCTTTTGATGGGACAAGGAGGTCCGTGTTTGGAGAGCTAACCTTGCCAATTCAAGTCGGTCCTGAGGTTTTTGATGTGGTTTTCTATATAATGGATATCCAGCCAGCATATAGTTGTCTCTTGGGTCGGCCTTGGATACACTCAGCAGGAGCGGTAACGTCAACCCTACACCAAAAGCTGAAGTATATGGTGGGTGATAACGTTGTGACTGTTTGTGGAGAGGAAGATATCATGGTAAGCCATCTGTCCTCATTCAAGTATGTGGAGGTCGATGGTGAAATTCACGAAACCCTGTGCCAAGCCTTTGAGACCGTCCAAATCAAAGAGAAAGCAATAGTTGAAGCCAAGGCGCCAGAAGTTGCTATGTCATCCTACAAGGAAGCCCAAGCTGTGGTGAAGTCTGGATCAGCGAAAGGATGGGGGAGGTGATAAGCGTCCCCAACAAACAAGATATGTTCGGATTAGGGTACAGCCCATACGCATCTTCTTCAAGCGCTCCTCGCTACAAAGGACCTATTCAATTCACCAGTGGTGGGGTGGTGTTCGAAGAGATCAACGTCGTATCTGACGAGGAAGGAGATAGTGACTGTGACATGGATGCATGGATCCAGCCATGTGTCCCCGGCCAAGGCTTGATGAATTGGACCATGGAAGAAGTTATCACTGTGACTTATGAAGAGTAATTGTTTTGTTTTGATTAATGTATTGCCATATGCTCT
Organism: Lathyrus sativus; assembly: GCA_963859935.3. NCBI lineage: Eukaryota > Viridiplantae > Streptophyta > Magnoliopsida > Fabales > Fabaceae > Lathyrus > Lathyrus sativus. The sequence goes on along the minus strand of OZ012741.1, from coordinate 286,427,507 downwards.
GCCCGGGGCATAATGGTCTTTGTTTGTTGGGCCTTATCTTTTATGTGTGTGAACAACCCTTTTATCATTATCAATCAAAAAGCGTCTTTTCATTCAAAACTTTGTGATCCTTGTTTTTCTTATTTTTATTTACAACAATAAAATGGAAATGTGGTTTGTGTTTATTTGTTTGCATATCATTTAAGCATAAAATCATCATCATTGCAGGTTGCACATTTCAGATACCACCGATTCAGACTCGTCTATGACTAGGTATGACTTTGACAATCCGATCTTTCAAGCGGAAGGAGAGATTGACGAAAATGAAGACCTGCTTGAAGAGCTCGCCAGATTGTTAAAACAAGAGGAGAAGGTCATCCTGCCTCATCAGGAGGAAGTTTAAGTCGTCAACCTGGGAACAGAAGAGGATAAAAAGGAGGTCAGAGTAGGGGCTGGCTGCAGAATGATATCAAGCAAAGATTGATTGAGTTACTCCAAGAGTATAAGGATGTCTTTGCTTGGTCATACAAAGATATGCCCGGACTCGACACAGATATTGTAGTTTATCGCCTGCCTTTGCGTGAAGAGTGTCCTTCTGTCAAACAGAAACTGAGAAGAACCAGGCCAGATATGGCAGTGAAGATCAAGGAAGAAGTCCAGAAGCAACTAGATGCTGGATTTCTTGCTGTGACCAACTACCCTCCTTGGGTCGCTAACATCGTGCCCGTGCCTAAGAAGGACAGCAAAGTCAGGATGTGTGTTGACTATAGGGACCTGAATAGAGCGAGCCCAAAAGATGATTTCCCGCTCCCCCATATTGATGTTCTCGTTGATAACACCACACAATACTCAGTGTTTTCCTTCATGGACGGTTTCTCCGGATATAACCAAATCAAGATGGCACCGGAGGACATGGAGAAGACGACTTTTATCACGCCTTGGGGGACGTTTTGTTATAAAGTAATGCCTTTTGGGTTGAAGAACGTAGGGGCAACTTATCAGCGAGCAATGGTCACTCTCTTTCACGATATGATTCATCATGAGATTGAGGTCTATGTCGATGATATGATTGCAAAATCCCAAACGGAGGAGGAGCACCTGGTGAATCTTCTAAAGTTGTTTGAGAGGTTGAACCCGAATAAGTGTACTTTCGGTGTACGGTCAGGAAAGCTGTTGGGGTTCGTTGTCAGTGAGAAAGGTATTGAGGTCGATCCTGTGAAGATCAAGGCAATTCAAGAAATGCTAGCGCCAAAGACCGAGAAGGAGGTTCGTGGTTTCTTAGGTAGATTGAACTACATCGCAAGGTTCATATCTCACCTCACAGCCACTTGTGAGCCATTGTTTAAGCTATTGAAAAAGGACCAGGCGATTATCTGGAATGAGAATTGCCAGAGAGCGTTTGAGAAGATAAAAAAGTATCTACAAGAACCTCCAATACTGATACCTCCGGTGGCTAGAAGACCGTTGATAATGTACTTAACAGTTCTTGAGAATTCCATGGGTTGTGTTCTCGGTCAGCACGACGAGACTGGAAGAAAAGAGCATGCAATTTACTACTTGAGTAAGAAGTTCACAGACTGTGAATCCAGATACTCAATGTTGGAGAAAACTTGTTGCGCACTCGTTTGGGCCGCCAAACGCCTAAGACAATATATGCTAAACCACACAACCATGTTAATTTCAAAGATGGATCCTATTAAGTACGTATTCGAAAAGCAAGCACTATCAGGAAGGATTGCTAGATGGCAGATGGTTCTGACAGAATACGACATCCAGTACGTGCCTCAGAAAGCAATTAAAGGAAGTGTCCTGTCAGAATATCTCGCAGAGCAACCAGTCGATGACTACCAGCCAATGAAGTTTGATTTTCCTGATGAGGACATTATGTATTTAAAGATGAAGGATTGTGATGAGTCGTTGCCAGAAGAAGGTCCAGAGTTGGGTTCCCAGTGGAAATTAATCTTTGACGGTGCTGTTAAGTCCTACGGTAGCGGGATTGGGGCAATCATTACGACTCCCCATGGCTCCCATATACCATTCATTGCAAGACTAACATTCCCATGCACCAACAATGAGGCTGAATATGAACGTGTATCATGGGTATCGAAGAAGCAATCGACTTGAGGATCAAGAACCTTGATATCTATGGAGATTCAGCTTTGGTGGTAAACCAGATCAAGGGAGAGTGGGAGACCCGCCAGCCTAATCTGATCCCTTATATGAATTACGCCAAAAGGTTGCTACCTTTCTTTGACCGAGTAGAGTTTCACCATGTACCGAGGGCAGAAAATCAGATGGCTGATGCCTTGGCTACATTGTCCTTGATGTACAAAGTAAACTTCTGGAATGATGCACCTAGAATTGTCATCTCACGCCTCGACAGGCCGACTTTTATTTTCGCAATAGAAAAAGCTTCTGATGGTAAACCATGGTTTTATGACATCCATAACTTTCTCAAGAACCAAGAATATCTGCCTGGGGCATCGGCCTGGGATAAGAAGACCTTGAGAAGGTTATCTGGTAACTTCTATCTGAATCCAGACGGTGTACTCTATCGGAGAAACTTTGACTTGGTGCTGCTAAGATGTGTGGATGAAAAGGAAGCTGGTTTGCCTATGGAAGAAGCCCACGAAGGTGCCTTTGGAACACATGCAGGTGGGCATGCCATGTCTCGAAAATTATTGAGGGCGGGCTATTATTGGTTAACTATGGAGTCAGATTGCTTCAACTACGCCAAAAACTGCCATAAATGCCAGATTTATGCCGACAAGATTCATGTGCCACCTTGTCCTTTGAATGTCATGTCATCCCCATGGCCTTTCTCCATGTGGGGCATGGATATGATTGGGAAGATCGAGCCAACTGCATCTAATGGACATCGCTTCATCTTAGTAGCCATCGACTATTTCACCAAATGGGTCGAAGCAGCTTCTTACACCAATGTCACGAAGTAAGTCGTATCCCGGTTTATCAAAAGGGACATCATCTGTCAATATGGAATACCCGAGAGGATCATTACTGATAATGGTTCTAACCTGAATAACAAGATGATGGAGGAACTATGCCAGAATTTCAAAATCGAGCATCACAATTCTTCTCCCTATCGTCAGAAAATGAATGGCGCTGTAGAAGCGGCTAACAAGAACATTAAGAAGATAATACAGAAGATGGTTGTGACTTATAAGGATTGGCACGAGATGTTGCCTTTTGCTTTGCATGGATATAGCACCTCGGTGCGTACTTCAACTAGGGCAACCCCTTTCTCGTTGGTATATGTCATGGAGGCTATTCTGCCATTGGAGGTCGAGATCCCATCTTTGAGAGTTCTGGCTGACGTCAAGTTGGATGAAGCATAATGGATGAAGAACAGGTTGAATCAACTCAGTTTGATGGATGAGAAGAGGTTGGCGTCTCTTGCGTACGGTCGTCTGTATCAGAGTAGGATGAAGAAAGCCTATGATAAGAAGATGCGTCCTCGAAGCTTTCAGACAGGCGATCTGGTGTTGAAGCGGATTCTCCCACCATAGAACGATCATAGGGGCAAATGGACTCCCAATTATGAAGGTCCGTATGTTGTAAGGAAGGTCTTCTCTGGAGGAGCCTTGCTACTTTCAACTATGGATGGTGAAGATTTTACGTCCCTTGTGAACGCGGACACAGTCAAAAGATACTTTGCTTAAAATAGACCCGATGGAAAGAAAAGAAAATCCAGGCAACAATGGGGCATCTCGACGAACCATAAAAGGATAGGTTCAGGCAAAAATTAGAGATAAAAATAAAAAAATGTAAACCCGCAAAGTTGAAAACCTGAAAGGGCGACTTTGGCAAAAATGGGTATCCCGGTGAATCGAAAACCCGCAAGGGCGATTCAGGCAAAAGTTAGGGATTTGAAAAGCATATGACTGTGGCCTGCGCATTGATCTTTAAAGCATAGTGGATTATGGGAGAACTCGAGAAGCAGTCGTTCAAATCAATCTCTTCAGAAGACGAAGCATCGGAAAGGCGTCAAAATCATGCGAGTCATAGTTGAGTCGTTCTATGGTGGTTGTCTGTACCACATTGCCGACATTTTGATATTCTTGTGCATTTCTGTATATTTCTCACGCAGCTTTCTCATTTTAGGAGTTGTGTCCCATGTAAATTTGCCTATTTACAGGCCATTTATCAATAAAGCATACTATCCAGAAAACCTTTTGTTTTGTTTTTACCGTTTTGTTTGCAAAAGACGCCTGATGTGTTTGATAAAACTTTGCATACATAAATTTGTGGGCTTTGCTATCTATAATTGAAACATTGTATTTGCTTAAATAACGTCTTAAGTGATAATTGAGATGGTACCTGCTGCATAAAACATACTTGTTTATTTGTTATTTGCAAGAGAACTTTCCTCGAGGCTTCTCCAGAAGTTCCTCATCTAAAGGAAGTGTGCAGTTTAAGTGCGTTCTCATCCCCAGTAGTTTGAAACCTTGACAATCAAAGGATATCCTCAACAGGTCAAGATTGACATCTCCAGCAGAGCAGGATCGTTTCCAGTGAGCGGGTGTGGGTTTATCCCTCAGCAGTGGAACGAATTCAGAAATTTGTTCTCCCCGTAGTGTTTGAACAACTGGCTCCTTTTCCCCTCAGTGTCTAGGTCATTGACTCATTCCTCAAGCGGAAGTTGTATTTGTTGAGTTTATTGCTCATTTCCCCAAGCAAAGGTTGATGTTGATTCCCTCATTGTCTAATCCTCAGCAGGGTGGATTTGCTCTTAGCGGAACAATTTTACCCAGAAGTTTTCTCATAAGACCATCCAGGGTTTGTTTTCCCCAACATTTGTACTAGACGTGTCTAGTCTTTTCCCCGGCGGAATTAATCCTTTCTCTTTGGCATTTATTTTGCTAAAGTGTTTCCTTTGCATTTGCATCATGCATAACATCCTCCCAAACACGTAGCATTTCCATTTCGTATAGAGCATTACGCCATATCCAAACATATGCATGTAAAACATAAGCCGGGTTGCCACCCCTTTGTTTTCAAGCGTATCTCCAGCAGTTATCACTATATTTCTCAATCCTGCGTGGTATCTAGACCTCCAGCCAGGTCATTGACAAATGTGTTCATCTTATCGGTCTCCCTAGCGGAGTCTATTTATTTAAGTTCATGTTTCCCCAACGGATTTCTTCACCCAGATGGTGAACCGATGAACTTTCTTCTGAACTTAGGGTTGAGCCGACCTTTAGGTTCGATGCTCACTGTTGCACCCTAAAATTTGCCCAACATCTCTTTACCTAGCTTGTGTTTCATTTCATTCACATTAGCATTATCATTTGCACTTCATTGACATGTGTGCAGGAGATCAAGAGGTATGATTACCAATCAAGATTTATACAAGACTATGAAGCTAGATAAGAAGGTTATTCAGATGTTCAAGGGTTGATATCCTTGTCAGAGAAGTCAAAGGATCCTTAGAGAGAGGATTGAATGCAAGTGTGTAGGTCTCCTAACTTGAGAGTTGTGGGAAGCCATCAGATGATTCTGAGGTCATGGAGATGGACTTGAGGTCTTGAGAGAGCTCATGAGAAGTGTTGAAGATCACTTTGAGGCCTAGACAGGTCATTGTGCAAGATTAAGAAGACTTAGCCATGAGTGGTGCAATTAGGGTTTGACTGAGTCAACCCTAAGTCAACTGATGATTTGGAGAAGGTTGAGACCTAAGACAAGAGCCATGTGATCATGGATTTATGCATTGAGATTCTATAAGGATGATTCCAAGGTTAACTCATCATGATTGAAGAGTTTGAGAAGTTTCAAGCTAGGATTTCTAAGGCTTGACAGTGTAAAATCCCCTAGTTTGACCCCGGTCTTCAAGGCAATTTAGCTCAAGATGTGATTGTCATATCATCTTACCCCCAACATGAATATTGTAGAGCTTTATCTTAGCTTTAATGTGAGTGCTATAAGTCCTTGATAGGATTTATAGAACTCAAGTTATGACTTTGACAAGTTACAGGTCATCTGAGGTATGTGAATTTGGGAGCTTGAAAGTTGTCCAACTTGCATCAAACTTTTTCCCTAGAAGGATGATTCCTATGAACTTTTGGTCAACATGAATGTTGTTCCTTATCCTCTTAGCTTTCTAGAGAGTACTAGAAGTCCTTGATAGGATTTGTAGAACTCAAGTTATGGCCTTGACAAGTCAAGGGTATTTTGGTCATTTGGAGATTATAGGTCATTTCAACCATAAGGCCATAACTCTTATTTCCATGCTTCAAATGGGAAAATGTTCAACATCAAACTTGTTCAAAATGATGTTTTAAGGCTAGTAAAGAGGTCATGAGATGTTGGAAATGCTTATAGCTCAAAGTGGCAAAAATGACCTAAAATAAGGGTATAAGTTAAATGAACCAAAGTTGGAAATTGATACTTTTGATCTACACATCCAAACCAAGGCATGTAATAGGTCATTTTTACTCTAAAAAGAATTTTAAGAACATTGGTTTAGCCACATTTTTGAATTGAGATCTAATTTGTGGACTTGCTTTGAAAAGTAGTTACTTACATCTTAAGTAACATGTGAAAAACTCAAATTCAAGGCATGATCAAGATCCCTTGCAAGCCAAACACTTCCAAAATGTCATGAGGGGAGAAATTGGAAGGAATTGAGATTGGTTTCAAGCTGTTTGCAGAGTTGTGCACACCATGGCATATAAGTGAACTTCTCATGTCATGAGATTGGATTTCTCATTAGAAGGATCTAGAGGGTTCTAGATCATCCACACATGTTCTATATATTGAGTAGAAGAGGTTCAGATGGAGGGTTGGTGATAATTGAAGGAGAGAGCAGAGATTGAGATTGAGATTTCATTGCTTGCAACTGAATTCAGTTACATCATTTCACTCACTTTCCATCCATTTTCTTGATTTCAATCTCTTCCATGGATGCTAGGGAATGATTCCAGATCATAATCAAAGGGAATTCGTGGCTAATTGGTGTTCTTGAGCTCAGATTTCTCCACCTGCAACTCAGGTTCGAATCCAAGAGTTGAGGCCATTTCAATCAATTCTATTGCATACAGAAGCTTGGAAGTGATTTACTGAAGGAGTCTGGAGCATTTGAGGGCTTGATTTGAGGTCTTGCTACTTCTGTGCACGCGAAATTTTCAGGTTGGTAACCTTTGATCTCTGGCTTTTTTTAGGTATAATCAATACGAATTAGGATGTTAGATGCATTGTAGAACTGTGTAGGAAGGTTTTCAGATAGTTAATTTGAGAATTAGTGACCAATTAGGGATGTTGCCATTTTCGGTTGAGAATTGGTTATTGCGAATCTTGAGGTTTCAAAGAGAATAAAGGGCATGAATGAATTCGTGAGGAAATTTAGGACAAGTTTCATGTATAGACCACTTGCAATGGAGGATCCTAGAGAGAGTTAGGGTTGGGGACGATGACCGGAGCACCACCGGTGGTGGCCGGAGCTGCGCGCGAGGTTCAGAGATTCAAAAGGTTGAAGATGACTTTAGAGCCCTTGGATTTGGGTGGACCTTTGACTGGAGAAGTGATCCAACGGCCACGAGTGTGTTTCAATTTGTGAAGAGTCTGAGTTTTAATGAAACGCATCGTTTCATTTAGTTTCTGATTATGGGCTTAGTGAATTGGTTGATACCTGCACCCCTCTGATGGCCCAATCCATGATATGAACTGGATTTTACTACTATCTGCACCGTGCATTTATTATTTTTCTTGGATTTTCTTTAATTTTTCATTTTATTCATGGTTCTTGATAAAATCATAGAAAATGGAAAAATGATCCAATTGACCGCATTATTTTTGCATTAGATTCATGATAGGGTCTAGTATTTTTTAGATAAAAAATATTTTTATTTCATGCATTTTCTGATTTTATGGGAATTTTCACATTTTAATTGATATTAAAATGGTCATGTTTGATACTTGAGTTTGTGGAATTTTGTGTGATCATGTGATGATGATTTTGATCTTGATTTTTTGTGAGTAGTTAGAATAGATATGCATGCTCCCCATAGATTTTTCTCACATATTTGTGATGAACATAAGTGGCAGTTTAGGTTGAAACCTTTATATGCTCCATTTTTAGGGTTTATGGTTGATACCTTGGGATTTAGGACTTAATTTTAGGACTTAATAGATGATCTAGTCCCTGGTTTTTGTATGAGGCATTCTTAATTGAATTAGGATCCCTTAGGAATATTTGTAGAAATTTACAATGTAGTTTACTATTTTTGTTTAATTTTAGTTTAGGTGCTAACTTTAGATGATTCTAATGCACTAATTTGACTAGATTAACATCTTTAGTTCCCTTAGATTAGGGTTTTGCTTTGCTTGTTCTTGGATGATGATGAAGGCAAGTTGAAGATGCATTGGATGGCTTTAAGAGGCTTGGATTTGAAGATCTTACCTTCCTTTGGTGTAGTTTTGATTAGGTTAAGATTAGGGTTTTGTAGGCAGAGCTTCTAGATAGTTCTCTTTCTTCATAAACATGGAACATGTTGATCAATTCCATTCTTCCCTATGATGCAAGGTACCTTTGTAAAGGCCACATCCCTCCTTTGGTAGGATGTGTGGCTCTTTGCAAATTGGTAGAACCTTTGAGGGTCCCTTTCTCTGATGACAGGATGCTCAGTGGTGACCTTTGGTCTTCACTCTGCTACCAGCCATCCAAACTTTGCTCTTGATAGATGCATCTTTATCCCTTGTTAGAGGATGGAGTTCCTTGCTTGAAGAAGATTGAAGGTTGAAGTTGACACTTCCATGTGATTGAAGATTACCTTGAGAAGCTGAAGCATATAGATGAAGAGGAAAGCTAGTTGATACTGTTAAAGCAAAGAGAGCTGAAGCAAGAAGAACAAGTTGATACTTGTGAAGAAGATCCAATTGGGATTGAGTGAAGAGATGAGGCTTGAGGAATAAAGGATAAGTTGACACTTGCATTGATGCATTGAGAGCCTGAAGGAATCAAGTTGATACTTGTAGTTAGGAGTGAAGCCTGAAGGTGGAATTGACTGAAGAGCTGAAGCTTGGAGAAGAGAGAACAAGTTGATCCTTATGTTTGATAGGTTGAAACCTTGGAGGAGCAAGTTGATACTTGTTATTGAAGATGATGGCCTTGAAGGGTGGTTGAAGTCTGATGACTGAGATGCTGTGAAGCTGTGGAAGCTGCTGATCTGCTTTCTTTTCTTGTCTGTTTTCTTTTCTATACTGATGTGCCTTGTTTGACTTGCTTGATGCATTAGAATAAGTCCATATCTAGACTGATGTAAGCTAGGAGCATGATTGCACTAGATGTTGAGTTGCTCCCTCTGCTTGTATTTTACTGTATGGCTTTTCTTGCGGGTATTCGGTAGAGCCCAGCTCCCTTGCCTATGTGGTTTGTGTTTGCTTGATAGCAGTTTACTTCCTCTGTATGATTGCAGTTTATTCTATTTTGCTTGATGGTATGTTACTTTCTGTATGATTGAAGTTATTCATATCTGGCTTGAGGTTGAGATGAGCTTGTGGAGGCTGACACCCCACACACATTTCCTCCCTCACTTGCATTGCATGCATTTTACTATATATCTGTTTACTGTTTAAGCTGATGCTTTATCTGTTTCTGTTTATCATTGACATGATCCCCTAGGAATCTCACTTCCTTTGATAAGGAAGTGATGATTAGAACTTTAGGTTGAAACCTATGCATGATAACTTCTAGGAGTTCCCTGTTTCAAACCTCAACCATAGGATGAATCCTTGGCATGACAACATTAGGACTTGATAGTCTCGCTTTAGTTGAGCCTGTTCTCTCTTCTCATCTTCAAAACAAATGAAAATACAGTAATAAAGGTTAACTGACGTTGTACGTTACGAGCCTTAAGCTATCTGAGAAAGGATTGTTGGAGAGTTTCTTTTCAACAGTCTGGATGTTTAGTATGGCACCCTTTGGGTGATATGCGACACATTCGCTATCAGGTCATAGTCTCTAGTGCGATAGAGGTTGCAAACAACCATAAAAAACAGTTCTTCCGTAAAAGACAGAAAACGAACTTCAAACCTTTTTTGCCACGTGGGCCCATAATTCAAAGGAAAGCTTTTCTGAAGAAAAGAGTGTCGTTAAACTTCAGCACCACCGCAAACAGACTTTCTCCCTAACTGTTGGAACTGTTTGTTAACCCTACTCGATAAAACAGATGAATCTGAATTCCCGTAATCCGTATTATCCCGAACTACGTAAGCTCTGATCTCTCAAGCCTGTTGAGAGTACGTAGGCACAATACTGACGTATTGGCGAGCCACCTGCCCCGTAACCCGTAGTTAGGCGAACTACGTTGACTCTGATTTCTCATTCTCTGATGAGAATACGTAGGCATAAAGCGCGACGCTTTGCCGATTCATTTTCTTTTCTTTTAAGCCAGCCTTGATAGGTAGATAGATAAAACCAACCCGTCAGATAAACACAACAAGCGTGGATCCCATCGAGTACGATGGACGTGAGGGGTGCTAATACCTTCCCCTTGCGTAACCGACTCCCGAACCCAGACAATGGTTGCGACGACCTTGTCTTATACCTTTTCGTTAGGTTTTTCCGATCGTTTCCTTTCCCGTTCTAAGGGATAAATAACGAAAGATGGCGACTCTTCTGTTTTGCCGGCACCTTATTTTCGCGGAAGCGACACTCGCTTTTTAGAAAAATGAAGTGACGGTGAAGTTAAATGATTTTGATAGCTAGCGACGAAGTTAGATGCTATTAAAAATTGACGACGAAGTCAGATTATGAAGAGAATTGGCAACGAGGTCAGATTATGAAGAGAATTGACGACGAAGTCAGATTATGAAGAGAATTGACGACGAGGTCAGATTATGAAGAGAATTGACGACGAGGTCAGATTATGAAGAGAATTGACGATGAAGTCAGATTATGAAGAGAATTGACGACGAGGTCAGATTATGAAGAGAATTGACAACGAAGTCAGAATATGAAGAGAGTTGACGGTGAAGTCAGGCCATGTTGGGAATCGACGGCGAAGTCAGATCATGAAGAGAGTTGATGGCGAAGTCAGGTTATGTTGAGAGTTGACGGCGAGGTCGGATTATGTAAAGAATTGACGACGAAGTCAAATTATGGAGGGATGACGGCGAAGTCAGGTGTCCTACCAATTTGATGTTAAGGACTGACAGCGAAGTCAGGTGTTTTTCCAAATTTCATGTGGAGAATTGATGGCGAAGTCAGATCATGTAGAGGGTTGACGGGGACGTCAAAATGGTTTGAGAAATAACAGCGAAGTCAGATGATTTTAATTGACGACGAAGTCAGATTATGTTGTAAGTTGATGGCGAAGTCAGAGGATATGGAGGACTGATGGCGAGATCAGATGTTCTACCAATCAGATGTTTTTACAGATTATGTTGAATATTGACGGTGAGCTCAGATTTCACAGATTTGATGTTGAGTTCCGACGGCGAAGTTAGATGCTATTAAGAGCTGACGGCAAGGTCAGTTGTTTGTATTTGATCGACGAATGATGGCGAAGTCAGATGTTCTACCTGATATAGGTGCCTGACTATGATGTCAAAGGTTTCATTCTGCGGTTGACAAGTTTTTGGGTTCTTTTGTATTCAATCACCTTTTACCTCGAATGTTTGAAAGCGTTCGCTTTTCATCCCTTCTGGTCCAAGTCGCTTGAATAGGGGCAGCTGTTGCACCCCAAAATTTGCCCTCTTTCAAGGCTTGACTCATTTCTTCATTTCTTTCAAATTCAATGACATAAGGGAAGCCCATCATTCCAAATTCAAGATTCATGAATTCAAGGCTAGATTAAAGAATATTACAAAGAAAATTTCATGACATTTGCAAGAATGTCACATTTGTTACAAAATCCAAACTCTTGGTAATGCTTAGGAAATTAAGTTATTTCTAGTCTTAATTCAAGTTTCTAAAAATAACTTCATGTCATGGTATCCCCCATGCTCCATCAAGTCCACATGACCCTCTTTGTGCTTACAAACATGCAAGGAAAATATTTAAGAGCTAATTCAATGTTGGAATATCTCAAGATCAAGGTTATGCATACATTCATGGGCAATTTGAATATGGTCCAAAACAGCCCCATGCAAGAAGTGGCAATGTGTATCATATTACAAAATCATTTTATGTCACAAAACCAAGGCTATAAGCTTATGTTGATACATCTACACATCAAAAATCAGAATTTGAAAATGATGTCCAAAAGGTAGTGTATTGACTACATGAGTATGTCCAAACAAATCAACCAACCAATGGGTACAAGGGTGAATAGAGAGGTAGAGTGCTGCTGAAGAAAATACAGCAAAAAACATACTAGAAATGGAAGGAAAGTGGGGATGCACCAAAAGGTGGTAAAAAGATATTGCCAAGAATGGAAATTCTGAAAATGGAGAAGTGTGCAAAGGCTGTGGTTTTGGTACAGCAGAAAATGCAGCAGAAAAGTGAGATAAGGAGGCTTGGAGGCTGCACAAAAGGATCATTCATTATCATTCATTACACATTCTACACACATTGGAAAACCAGAAAGTAGAGAGAGCAAGAGAAACCCCAAAAACCAGAAAAATAGAAAGGAAGAAAGACCAGAAAAAAGAGAGTGACATAGAAGCACAAGAGGACCATTGAGAAGCAGAACCTTCATAATATAGAGTGAAGAGTGGAGAGCACATCCAACAAAAATCAGTGGAGGACTTGCAAGAAGGATAGAAAGCTCTTGGGTATCCATTTCATAAAACTTTTCTCTCTTTAATTTTTGCTTTTATATTCATTTTACTTCCTTTTTTTGTGTTGTTGTACTGAGTATATCATGTAAGGTTCTAAGGGAACCAAGAAACCATTTTAAGAACCAATAGAAAGGAAAGAAAACCACAAAAGACAGCAAAAAACAAGAGAAATATTGCATTTTTCGCTTCAGGTCGCGGCGCGAACATGCAAAAACCAGAATGAAAACTTTCCTAGTTCGCGGCGCGAACATGCAAAAAACAGAATGTTCACTTTTCCAAGTTCACGGTGCGAACTGATCAGTTTGTTTATTTTATTTTCTTGTTGTTTTTACCTTAAAAAAGTGCCGTTTTTTTTTGCATGTCTCAATTTTTTTAACCGACTAACCCCATATGTTTGTATGATTTTAATATGTGAATATTGCTATTGTCCTTGTTGATTTTTGATTCCAAAAACTATTTTCAAGAAAACAAACTCTCGATTCTCATCGAGCCATTTTTGACTTTGTAAGCCGATTGCCTTGTGCGTCGCCATCGACCTTGCTCGCTTCACCTCAAACCTTTTTAAGCAATTAAAACCTTGACCCAACGTCAAGCGGATTTTCTCACACGGTTGTTAAGCCAATTCACCATATTTAATAAAAGGGTAAAGTTCTCTTTGTATTGAACTAAAGAGAGGGGATTGAGTGTAGACTTCTTCCTTTCCGAGTGTCGTGATGCTCACTATAGTGTGGGTGGTTTTGATACTTGTCTTTCAATACAAAGACGCTTCCACCCGTTTCCTCCTAAAAAACCTCGGCTCCGCACCGAGTACATTTTCAAACCATTTTTCTCTTAAAACCTTGGCCCCGCGCCGAGTGCATTTTCAAAATCCCTTTCAAAAAGAATTAACTTCTCTTTGTATTGGACTAAAGAGAAAGGATTAAGTGTAGACTTCTTCCTTTCCGAGTGTCGAGATGCTCACTGTAGTGTGGGTGGTTTAGACACTCGTCTTTCAATACGAAGACGTTTTCATCCACACCTTTTTCTCCTAAAAAACCTCGGCCCCGTATCGAGTGCATTTTCAAAACACTTACAATAAATAAATCGATTCTCTTGGTATTGAACTAAAGAGAGAGGATTGAGTGTAGACTTCTTCCTCTCCGAGTGTTGGGATATTCACTGTTGTGTGGGTGGTCTCGATACTCGTCTTTCAATACGAAGACGTGACTTTATCCGCCACCTATCTCCCTCTACAACTTCTTTCCGCAGCCTTTGTCACCTAAAAACCTCAGTCCCGTACCGAGCGCATTTTTTTAAAACTTTTTTCATGACAAAAACTTGAATGGTCGTGGAGTGGTTAGGCGTAGGCCTTCTCCTATCCCGAGTGCTGACGTTTACCGTAGGGTTCTCTGTCGCAAAAGCACTTACCATTCAAAACCAAAAACACTTTCATAAGAGAATGAAGTTCTCTTTGTATTGAACTAAAGAGAGAGGATTAAGTGTAGACTTCTTCCACTCCGAGTGTCGAGATGCTCACTGTAGTGTGTGTGGTTTTGATACTCGTCTTTCAATACGAAGACGCTATGTTCGCCACACCCTTTCATAACAAAAACTTTGAGATGAAGAATTGGGTACTACCCGTAGGGGTTACTATCCGAGGACCTATTTCGCCCCTAAAAAAACAATTCAACAAATCAAATGTGACATCTTGCCTCGCATGGCGAAAACTAATCTTTCAAAAAGGATATGATACGTTCGTTCTACCGCAAACAGGTAATGCCTAAGTCTCCAACGAGCGAGCAACAATACACCTAAATGCTAGAATGCGTACGATAGCATCATCCATAAAAACATCAACAAATCGTAGGCCGAACTACGGCTGCTCTGATTTCTCATACCAGATGAGGATACGTAGGCACAAGACAGCGATGTCTTGGCTAGCACAATCCCACATATCAGTAGTTTCCCGAACTACGTCGACTCTGATTTTCTCATATCCATTGAGAATACGTAGGCCTAGGACCGTGAAGTCCTACCGAGTCTGTTCTTTCTCTTCTTCCCCCCGTTACCTTTCTTTCCCCGTTTCTAAACCCTTTTCTGTATCTTTTGGAACACTCTTCATAGTAAAATCTTTAAGCAAATATAATCACACACGACAAACAAATGGTTCCCATCGAGTACGATGGATGCGAGGGGTGCTAATACCTTCCCCTCGCATAACCGGCTTCTGAACCCGTTCTTGGTCGCGAGACCATCTTACCCATTTCTTTCTTAAGGTTTTCTCGATATTTTCCTTTCCCCTCATGGGATAAATAAAGTTCGGTGGTGACTCTTCTATCCTTTTCTTTTCGCCTTCCCCGTCGTTGCGCGTATTTTTCGAGTAGCGGCACAACCCCCTTTCCCAGATCTTTGTTTTTGTTCTTGTTTTAGAACTCTTAGGTTTTGTTTGCTTTTTTTTTCCTTTTCTTTTTGGATAAAATAAAAGTGTGGTGGCGACTATTGCATTTTTTAGTTAAGTTAATCAATTGCTTACACTCACAAATTTCCCC
Organism: Lathyrus sativus; assembly: GCA_963859935.3. Lineage (NCBI taxonomy): Eukaryota > Viridiplantae > Streptophyta > Magnoliopsida > Fabales > Fabaceae > Lathyrus > Lathyrus sativus. The sequence continues at coordinate 286,412,262 of OZ012741.1, read as the reverse complement.
GCTACACTCCCTTAAGGCCTCCTAGTCCAACTTAATTTTTGATTAAGCTTGGAGTAGGATAGACATTATGAGTTAATCCATGCATGATAACATTATGTTAGTCCCTTTTTAACCTCAACCATAGGTCCACTTAGACATTCCTTTTCGCATCCCGACCTTAGGACCATTTTACATGACAACGTTAGGACCGAGTTTCCCCTTAGGCCTTCTGTGCGTCTCTTTCTCTTCTCTCTCAAAATAACATCACAACAATTAATAAATATGATAGGCATTATGCGCCATGATCCTTAAGCACATGGGAAAAGATGAGCGGATGAATTTCTAACCTCATCTTATGGTACTTTGTGCGCGAGACGCTTGGATCGTTAGTGCGAAGTATTCGATCCTATGTCATAGACTTTAGTGCGATGCATATTCCAAATAAATTCAATTCACTTCTCTAAAACTCATAAAAAAATTCAAATCATTTTCATCCTTCAGGATCTTTTGTCAAACCATTTTCAGAAAGATTACGTTATTTCTCCGTTCTACCGCAAACAAGAATCAACCCTAACTGTTGGAACGCGAACTTAGCGTCGCTCATAAAAAACACGTATTAAATTGTACATTAAACTACGACTGATCTGACTTCTTCATTCTCGTTCGAATGAGGATACATAGGCACGAGACGATGAAGTCTTGGCGAGCAACCTTTTCCTTCCACCCGTAGTCTTCTGAACTACATTAAATCTGACTTTCCCATTGCACGAGGGGATATGTAGGCATAGGACGGCGAAGTCCTATCGAGTCTCCTTTTTATTTTTTCTTTCTCGTTTCTGTTTAGCAGTAAGCTTTAGATAACACACTCTTTGATTATAACAACAAGTGTGGATCCCGTTGAATAAAACGAACGCAAGGGGGTGCTAATACCTTCCTCTCGCGTAGTTGACTCCCAACCAGGATTTGGTTGCGATGACCATGCCATCTCCCTTTTTTGAGGTTTTCTTCGATCGTTTTCTTTCCCCTGCTGAGATAAGTAATGTTCGGTGGAGACTCTGCTATTTTTTCGCCAAGTGTTTTTTCGCAGTTGCGACATTGGTAAATCAGTAGAAATATAAGTATTTCAGAAGCTTATGATGTTACTCTTTTATCAACAGATGTTACAACTCATCTAGCTGGTTAAGAAGTACTTCTGATAAGAAATATAAATTCCTCATCATCAGACATTCCAATGAACCAAGCTTTAGGAAATGTGATCTGTTAGATATTTTTTCATCATCTAATTTCATGTCTTTTCTCTGAAGATTTGCAAGACAAACCAACAGAGCACAATAAATTCAAGTTGGATAACTTTTTGAATAACTGTGACCTCAAGTTTGATTCTAAACCAATCTTCTCAGAATTTTCCTGAAAGATCAGATGAAGTGTAACTAGAAAAGCTTCAAAGTTGATTCTCACAAATCTGAGCACGAGGATTCAAAGATAGTCTAAGCATCAAACATACCAATGATGTTGACATACTCAGAAGTGAGATAGAGCACCTACTAGAAAGCAACTACCTCTGAAGATATTCAATAATCTTTTTCTGAGCTAGTGATAGAGACTTTCAAACAAGTTATCTCTACACCATCAACTTCTATAGTAATATCTTTTGAAAGTATATTCTATAGACCTTCAGAACCCCTTTTATCAAGTCCAATGAGTTAAAAATATGTTTTGCTTTTCCATCATTTAAATTCAGTGGAATCACCCTTTGAATATCGTAGGAAAAATAGTATAATATTTTCCATGTGGCACTTGATTCCTTCTTGAAGGAAAGTCTTTGACATCCATAATTTTCTTAATGGATCATTATTTGTGCCACTGTTAAGTGTTAAGCACAAATCATGCTCAGATACCAATTGAAGGTCAGAAAAATACACAAGAAGGGAGGTGTTGAATTATGTTTTCTGTTTTCTTAGTTTGCATATGATCAGTGTTCAGATTCTTGTTAATTCTTAGCAGCAGAATGTTAATAGAAGCAAATAAATAATAGCGTAAGACACAAAGATTTATACTGGTTCCTCCCAAACTGAGAGTAGTCCAGTCCCCTTGCTTTACAAAATATTTTCACTATACTCAAAACATGATTACAATCGCTTATGCATTCTGCATAAGACTTTTACAATTACTCAGACCCAAGGTCCAAGACTTCTGCTCAAGCTCCTCACTTAAGACTTCTTGCTCACGTTCCATGAACCCAAGACTTCCTTCCTCAGGCCCTCAGCCCAAGACTTCTGCTCCAAGTCCCATGAAACGAGCCTCCCTGCTTGAACCCCTTTGGTCAAGAATTACTGCTCCAATTGCATGCCCTGAGCTATCCTGCTCATGCCCTCTGGATCAAGACTTTTGATCCAGGTCGCATGAAATGAGCCTCCCTGCTTGAATCCCTCTAGTCAAGACTCCCTTCTCAATCAATCTACTTGATTAAGACGTTCATTGCTCAAGCAAATAGCAAGAGACTTACGTGGCTCAAGCATCTTGGCTCGAGACTTCCTTGCTTGTATCCCAATAATAAAAGACTTCTACTTAATCAACATAGTTGATTAAGACTTTTACAACTCAAGCACATAGCACTTGACAAAGACCTAAAGCACTTAATATTTCTAAGATATTCAATGTGTAAGAAATCTTAAGGCTTTTACAATTACAACCTACAATAGAAAAAACTATATATACAATGTGTTGAAAATTGTTGATCTTGTTACTCTTCCTTCTGGTTGATCCTTGTTAAAAATTCAGTTTGAACCTTCAGCAATATTTATAGCCTTTTTGGAAACTAGCCGTTAAAGAGATAACTTGATCAAGAGTCTTTGTTGTTGCTCTACAGTATAAGAGCCATTGAAGATAGATACACCACAAGATCTTGATCTAATGCGTAACATGTTTAACATTTGAGTCTTCAAGAGATTTTATACTAATATAGCCGTTGAGAGTAGATATCCATAAAGCTTCTCAGCCATTCTTAAGCCTTGCAATCTGTAGACTCTAACTGACAAACTAATTTGACAATACAACTTGATTTTTACAGTACAAACAACTTCAACTTTATCACTAACTTTGAAAGGTACCAAAAGCCAATTTGCATTCACTAAGTGTAGAGACAATTATGTTGCTTCTTATGATGCTGAGACATTCAGCTTCAGAGTCTACGCCAGACAACACTTAGCAAGTGTTCTTAAGATTCTGCCACCAGAAGCTAGCAATTTAGCAACTCTCAAAGTGTGCTTAATGTAAAACAAATTCTTACTATAATATTTGCAAGTATTAGAACCTGCACACATGTAACAGACATCAAATAAAGCATTGTTCTTTTAATACTTTGTTATTATAAAAACCCAAGGAAAATATGTCATGAAGAAATCTTGTTCTAACAATCTCCCCCTTTTTGATGATTACAAATACAGATATTTAAAGGACAATGTTGGCCAGTTATAATTTTCTCTGCAACATCAGAGTATGAGGTTTGTAAGTTCCCCCTGAGTCTAATAATCCAAAGCTGAGTTTTGTAGACTTCATACTAATTACTACTTTCAAGAAAAAGTAATTCAATTTTCTTAGTAACATCAGAGTCTGAGGTTTGTAAGCTCCCTCTGAGTCAAACAGTTCCAAGATTAAGGTTTGTAAGCTCCCCCTTAGTTCCATATTTAAGAAAACCAAAAATAGTATTTTAACTTCCTTTTGCAACATCAGAATACGAGGTTTGTAAGCTCCATCTGAGTCTGATAGAATAAGGTTGAGGTTTGTAAGCTCCTCCTTAGTTCTATGTACAAGAAAGTTAAAATGTGTCGCCTAAGCGAGATAACCATAAAAACATAAATATGAATAACAAAATTATAAATGACCAATATGTACATATGAATAAGTACTCAATGGGTTTAGTTTCTAATTAAATACTTACCATTATTTTTTCCCCTTTTGTCACATCAAAAATAAATAGAAAGAGAAGAAGAAAAGAATTACAGTCATAAATGCATCACATGCCATCATTACAGGATCAGTTTCCAAGAAATTGAAAAACGATCAAGTAACATGGGGTCATTAAGGATTGTATAGTGCATGTTGAACACTTATTGGTCATAATGATTTAAAGAATCAAGCAAATGATTTTATTTAAACGTTTAGATTACCCATAGGTTATTATAAAAGCAACCAAAATCTAGTTCATTTTCATCAACATCCACCATAGTCATGGAGTCCTCAGCTGAGAGTCATAAGGCTTCTGTCGTGACAGAAATATCTGAGAGCTCTACAAGATAAAATATCAAAAACCCTCAAAAGCCACCAACTTCTGCAACTGGTCCTATGACTTCTTCCCTGAATACTTTAGATGAAACCTTGTCAGTAGTACCTCAGAGACATACATAAGCAGGTTCATTAGTAGCTGTTTTGAAGCCACAGAAGATATACATGAAAAATACAAAGAGGAAGAACTTAATGATATGTTTCACTGCTTTGTTATCCCAGAAGCTGAATAGGGGAACATTGATGTAGATGAGCCAGTGATTATTGAAATAGCTTTGGTTATAAGGCGCTGGATGATATAAATAGAGCTTAGTCTTAGATCAGACAAGTTTTTATGTTTTTATGTAATCCTTTATGCTTATTTAATGAAAAGAAGTTATTTTCACCGGTAAAAAAATTAGTAGGGAGGGGGAGGCGGTGGTTTTGGCTCACCAAAACCAAATAGTTCTACAATAACTCTGAACTCAAAAAGGAAAAGAAACTAGTGGTCTAGAGCCACACAACATCATTAAGGAAACATTTCTTAAGTTAAAAGTCATATATATCGGTTTGTTATACCGCAATCATCATACCTCAATTCTAAAGAAATAAACTGGCGAAGAATAATGACCCTTAAACTATAATTGTTAGCTTTACACATATTATTCACATGGTGGTGTAAAAGAATGTCAAGAGTCTTGAATATTATGGAGAAGATGTCTCTTGTCATAAGATAAGACAATGGTTCATGAAATGAAGGCCCCTAAAATGACAAATAAAATATGACGAAGTCAAAATATTTCTCCTTAGAAGGCCATTTTAGAAAGTTATACAGACTCTTTTTGGATTGTCTGATAAGATCAAGTAAATAAAGCACATCTGTACTCACATAAGGGTTCTTGGAAACTAAAAAGGATTTACATCTGAAATTATCAGTCCTAATTCAACGACTTCTTTTCCAATTAGGACTGAGGCCTAATTCGCTTGAACTTCGCAGACTAAGCTACCCAATTGAGAACCCTAACTCATATACTGTCAAATCCATCTACCGGATCCCTTGAGATCCCCTAAATTTTCTACACCTCTGAATGAGTTAAGAGGAATTAGGACAATGGAATGACATAACCCAAGCAATATATAGGTGTAATAGTGATAAAGGAACTAAGGGATGTCAAATAACACTCCCCTAGTCACATTCGGGAAAAAAATATTCTCCTTAATCTAGACAATATTTGAACTCTAAATAAAAAAATGGTTACATATACAAAACTCTATTGCAATGACATCATGGTTATTTTATATGAAGTATGAGTTTCTTAAGCATAACATAAATCCTTTTTGTTATAATACCTAAATAAAAATTATGTACAACATTTACAATGGATTTATTCACAACTTTCATCACCCAAAAATAAACTATCAGTAACAATATTCACAAAAACGCTTTCCTTTTGAACAACATTTCCTTCACCAGAAACCTTCCCTGGCTGAGTCTGAGATCTCAACCCTTCTCTAACTTCTTACGAACCTAAACTCTTCAAAAATCAGAAATTGGAAGTAAACCAAAGGAAAAACCAAACTGTCGCTTGCGCGAAAATAAGGTGCTGGCATGACAGAAGAGTCGCCACCTTTCTTTATTTATCCCTCAGAGCGGGAAAGGAAACGATCGGAAAAACCTGACGAAAAAGGGTAAGACAAGGTCATCGCAACCATTGTCTGGGTTCGGGAGTCGGTTACGCAAGGGGAAGGTATTAGCACCCCTCACGTCCGTCGTACTCGACGGGATCCTCGCTTGTTTGTTTACTTGGACGGGTTGGTTTTATTCTATCTACCTATCAAGGCTGGCTGAAAAAGAAAAGAAAAATGACTCGGCAAAGCATCGCGCTTTATGCCTACGTATTCCCGTCTGGAACGAGAAATCAGAGTCAACGTAGTTCGGCTAACTACGGGGGAAGATGGGGAAGGTTGCTCGCTAGGATATCGCATCCTATGCCTACGTACTTCCACACAGCATGGAAGATCAGAGCAAACGTAGTTCGGGAAACTACGGGTTATCTCCTAAAAGAAGTGTTTTTTATTGTGTTTGCGATTTCAACCGCACTAGAGACTATGACCTGAGAGTGAATGCGTCGCATGTCACCCAAAGGGTACCATACTAAACATCCAGACTGTGGAAAAGAAACTCTCCCACAATCCTTTCTCAGATAGCTTAAGGCTCGTAACGTACGAAAGAAATCATTCATGATTACTGTATCTTAAACTGTTTCGAGATGAGAAGAGAACAGGCCCAACTAGGAGGGAGACTATCAAGTCCTACTGTTATCATGCCATGGATTCATTCTATGGTTGAGATTTGAACAGGGAACTCCTAGATGTTGTCATGCATAGGTTTCAACCTAAAAGTCTATCATCAAATCCTCATCAGAGGAAATGAGAGTCCTAAGGGATCATGTCAATGATACACCAAAACAGACAAAAGCATCAGCTTTAACAGTAAAATGCATGCCATGCAAGTGAGGGAGGAAAGGTGTGTGGGGCTTCAGCCTCCACAAGCTCGTCTCAACCTCAAGCCAGTCATGAAATAACAGTAATCATACTGAAATAAACAACATGCTATCCAGCAAAAACAGTAAACTGTAATCATACAGACAGAAAATGGAATCATGCTATCAAGCAAAATAAACACATGGGCAAGGGAGCTGGGCTCTACCGAATACCCGCAAGCAAAGCCAAGCAATAACAATACAATCAGATGCACTCATGCTCTTAGACTGAACTTATTCTAAATGGGCTTAGTCTAATGCAACAGACAAATCAGACAAAACACACAATACATCAAAGAAAACAGAAGAAAGCCTCAGCTCCTCCAGCAGCAACCCAGTCTTCAGACTTCAGAGATCACTTGCTTTCCAGGTATCAACCCTACAACATGAGTATCAACTCATCTTCTCCCTTGAGCTTCAGCTCCTTTGATCAGCTCTACCTTCAGGCTTCACTATCTCCAGGGATCTTCAGGCATCAACAAAGTCTTCAGACTTCAACAATCTTCAAGGAATCATCCTCTTCAAAGCTTCAGCTTCTATCTTCAATGGCTCCAATGCTCCAGCAAACAAGATTCAGTCAACAAGATGAGTGGGGGATGTTACAGTGCTCACTGACTTCCAAAGGATGCCATTGAGGACTTAACATCAAAGGAAAGGCTCTCTCAAAGTTCTACCTTATAGGGCAAGGTCACTAATCCCTCCAAAGGAGAGAGGTGAATACCCTTAAGGGACTCTGTGTCATAGAGAAGAAAGGAGGTGAACAAGACACTCCTTGTTTATTGAATGAAAATTAATCTATCTAAGGCTCTACCTATGCTATGATCCTATAAACAAAACAAAACAAAAGCTAAGCTCCTCTCCAAGGTCTACAAGTCTTCAAGGATGATTCACAAGATCTTCACAAGGTCTTCACATGATGCCCAAGCTCCTCAAGCCAACAACAACTCCAAAGCAAGGCAAAACAAAACTAAACTAGCCCTAAAGGCCACACAAACAACATTCAATTCAAAAATCAATGAAAAATACTAAAATACCCTACAAATTCCTAATATAAATTCTAGAGGATCCTATTTAACTACCCTTAGGTCCCATATATTCCCCATACACTAATTTGTCCTAAAAACCCCAAAAATAAAATGTTGAAGTTCAAATATACTACTTAAAACCCTAATTAGAACACCTAAATGTCTAACAATCAAACTACATCAAATTTAATTTCTAAAATCAAGAGATAAATCCTACATGAAACTAGGGTTCAATATCTAATCACACAAAAAAGAATGAATTAAAAAACCTAAGGGAAGGTCCTAAAACAATTCTTGCAAGATGAGGTATCAACCAAAAGAAAATAATTGTCCTATTTAAAAGAAAATACCACCAAAAATTACACATTAAAAATAAAATTTCATTTTTATTTTTATATTTTTCTACACAAAATTATCTAAACCTAGAAAAAAGAATGAGTAAAAAATCATCATTTATCAATTTTTAATGAATTTTATAAGATTGCAAAAAAATATAAAACAAATAAAAATAATATAAAGGGGAGGGGGTGGCAATAGAAGGAAAGGATAGTTCATTTCAATTGGGCTGAATCAAGGGGGGGTGCGCGTAGCACATTGGACCCAGAATCAGTCACTAAACCAAACGACTGCGTTTGGCTAAGTGATACGCTGCGTTTCGCAAGCTTCAGACTTCCCTCCATTTTGAATTCAAACCATGGCCGTTGGATTACGAGAATAAGTCAAGGATCTGGAACCATCTGACGGCTGGAGTTCATCTTCTCCAAACAAACCCTAGGGTTTTCAGAAAACCCTAATTTCGAACCAGAACTTCCACTCGATCGTTCTCACTGATGGCTGGGTGAAATCAAGAAATTCCAAAAGCAATCTTGCTCTACCAATTACCCTGAACACAATGATATCAATATTTGGCCATGAAACCTCCTGAATCGCTCTAACAGAAAGCACGAAGGTTGGGGTTCCACCATGATTCCCTGCTATCAACCTTAACCAAACTTCAATCTAATGATGTAAATATGTTCCACATGTTACCCTAGCCATTCTAAACCACATTATATCCATTAATACACACTAACCAGCTTGCTATCAATCTTGCAAAAAATGGTACCCTGCCACGAAACCTCATGGATCCTTCTCTAATTCTCAGAAAACATTCCTCTAACCTAGCATGTTGATCTTACACCTAAGATTCTAACAGAATGCTCATAATTAAGGACTTCTAGATCAAGATACCAACCTGTTAAGCTTCAATGGTGAGGGGTGTTAGGACTTGATTCAGCACTTGAAACCTTCTCTAAATCTTCCTCCAATAATGGACACCTTTCTGTTTGCAAGAGTTGAGGTGTATGAAGCTTGTAGAAGAAGGAATTGCACCTTACTTGATCTTGAAGAAATCCAACAATGGCACTTTCTCTCTCACTCTCTCCACTAAACTCAGCAACTTTTCACCAACCTTTTCCTCCTTGTGACTCACTCTTTTTATAATGATGGATGGAAACAACTAGATCATTCTAGAATCATCTAGAAAAGTCTTGGAATCTCATGTGATGGTAAGTTGGAAATCTCATGCATCATGCCTTAAACCTTGCAAAATTGGTGTGAAATTCTCCTTATGTGAGATATTGAAGTGTTATAAGCCATTACAAGCTTTTTCCTTGCCTTGTGTTAAGGTTTCCAAGGGTGACTTCAAATGCAAGTAACAAAATAACAAAGCAACACCCATTTTAAAGCCTCAAATCAAAATTCTACCTAAACCAATGTTCTCAAAATGATGTTTCCAATCAAAATGATATATTGGATGACCTATTTTGGATTCCTAGATCTTCCAAACCAATTTTCAAATTCAACTTTTCAAACTTATATGCCATTTTTAGTTCATTTTTGACCAATCATGCAACTTCATGCTATGAGCTTTTCCAACAATTTGTGACCTTCTTTCTAGACTTAAAATCACATTTTGAACAGCTTTCATGTTTTGAGTTTTTCCATTTGAGGCCTGGAAATAGGAGTTTTAGGCATTGGCTAAAATGACCTATAACTGACAAATGACCAAAATACCCCTGTCTTGTTCAAACCATAAGTTGAGTTCCACACATCCTATCAAGGACTTCTACCACTAAAATTAAAGCTAAGAAGATGCCCTCCAACATTCAGGTTGGCCAAGAAATCATAGGAATCATCCTACTAGGGCAAAAGTTGTCTGCAAGTTGGGTGACTTTCAAGGACCCAGATTCACACACCTCAGCTGACCTGTAATTTGTCAAAACCATAACTTGAGCTCTGTAACTCCTATCAAGGACTTCCACCACTCAAATTAAAGCTAATAACAAGCTCTACAACATTCATGTTGTGGGGAAGATGAGATATCAATCACATCTAGAGCTAAAACTGCCTGGAAGATAGGGATCAAATTAGGGTTTTTCCACTGATAATCCTCAGAAACCCTAACTCAAAACTTCTCAAACTCTCCAATCATGATGAGTTGGTCTAGGAATCATCCTTATAACATCTCTATGCATCATTCCATGATCTCATGGCCCTTGGATTAAGTCTCAACCTTCTCCAAATCTTCAGTTATCCTAGGGTTGACCCAGTCAAAACCCTAATTCTATCATTCATGGTTGAATCTCCTGAATTCTTGCATAATGACTTCTCTGGGCTTCATGATGGCTATCAAGACATCTCATAGGCTTTCTCAAAACATCACGTTCATTCTCAAAGTCTCAGAATCATCTGAGGAGCACCCACAACCCTCAAGCTATGAAGCACACAACCCTGGTTCCAACCAATTCCTCTGAAGATCTTTTGAACTTTCTGGTGAAGGTATCCACTCTCAAACACTAGATGGATAAATAATTGTTGGTCAAATTTTGGGGTGCAACACAAACGTGCAAAATACAAATTAATTTCTTAACCGAAAAATCTTAGAGTTACAACATCATAAATAGATAGATATAAATATAGATATCCAGAGTGAGAGGGATATAGAGAAAGAAAGATCATGATTCACATACACACATTGAGAGAGAGAGACTGAGAAAGAATGTTGAAAGGTGAAAAAGATGCAAAAGAAGAAGAATTATTTTAGGGTTTTGATAGACTAACCTTTGCTTTTTCATTTTCCGGTTGAGAGTAGTGGTTTTCGTTTCTCCCGGTAGAGAGCGATTGTTTTCGGTTGAGTTTTGCGTCTGCGTTTTTCATTTTGGTTTTCCGTTAGAGTGTTTTTATTTTATTTTAAGTGGTAATGTGTTTTAAGTGGGAAAGTTAAAATGGAGGATGACAGTTCATTTGTCAATCGTTGCAGCCCTAGGTGTTTTTGTGGAAAAGTTAAAAGTAGGGGAATGCGGTTCCAAAATCACCGTGACTCTTGTTGCAAGTCGTTTAGGAGGGCGGTTCCAAAACCGTCGCGAACCCTTTATTTGGCTGGGTTTTGTGTGGAATGGGGGAAGGCGGTTCCAAACCGTCGTGGCTCCTTTTGTACCAAGGGAGGTTGTCCAAAACCGCGGTGACAACCTGTTGCTACTGCGAAAATAAGGTTCCGGCAAAACAGAAGAGTCACCACCTTTCGTTATTTATCCCACAGAAAGGGAAAGGAAATGATCGGAAAAACCTAACGAAAAGGTATAAGACAAGGTCATCGCAACCATGTCTGGGTTCGGGAGTCGGTTACGCAAGAGGAAGGTGTTATCACCCCTCACGTCCGTTGTACTCAACGAGATCCACGCTTGTTGTGTTTATTTGACGGGTTGGTTTATCTACCTACCTATCAAGGTTGGTCTGAAAAGAAAAGAAAATGACTCGGCAAAGCATCACGCTTCGTGCCTACGTATTCCCATCAGAGAACGAGAAATCAGAGTCAACGTAGTTCGGCTAACTACGGGTAAAAAGATGGGGGAAGGTGGCTCGCCAATACGTCAGTATTGTGCCTACGTACTCTCAACAGATATGAGAGATCAGAGCTTACGTAGTTCGGGATACTACGGGTTACGGGTTCAGATTCATCTGTTTTTCCGAGTAGGGTTAACAAACAGTTCCAGCAGTTTGGTGTATGCAGCTTACTCGTCAGAGATTTGTACGTTACCATTTGCGGTAGAACTAAGAGTTAACGACACTCTTTTCATCAGAAAAGTTTTCCTTGAATTATGGACCCACAGGGCAAAAAGGGTCTTGAGATTTGTTTTCTGTCTTTTACGGAAGAAGTGTTTTTTATGGTTGTTTGTAGTCCGTACAGCTCTAGAGACTATGACTTAGTAGCGAATGTGTCACATATCATCCAAAGGACGTATACTAAACACTCTAGACAATTGAGAGGAGACCGCTCAATTATCATTTCCCAAGTATCTTAAGGCTCGTAACACGCTTGTACCAACTTGCCTTTATTACGTTTTTTACTGTTGTTTTAGAGATGAGAAGAGAACGAACTCTACAGGGAAACTATCAAGCCCTAATGTTGTCATGCCAAGGATTCATCCTATGGTTGAGTCTTGAAACAGGGAACTCCTATATGTTATTATGCATAGGTTTCAACCTAAAGTTCTATCATCACTTCCTTATCAAAGGAAGTGAGAGTCCTAAGGGGTCATGTCAATGGGAAACAGAAAATAACTGCAAAAATCATTAAGCAGATAAAACAGAAGAGAAAGCAGTAAAGATGCACATGCAACGCAGCAATACAAGCAGAGGGAGACTCACTCAACCTCTAAGCAATCAAGCAAAGAAAACAATCAAAACAGACATGCAAAGGAAGCTCTGCTCAACCTTTCAAAGCAAACACATCAGATAAAAAGAAAAACAACACACAAGCAAGGGGGAGGATCACCTCAACCCGTAATGCAAGCAAGCAGAGGGAGACCCACTCAACCCCTAAGCAGTTATGCTCCTAGCCTATAATATTCTATATATGAACCTATTCTAATGCATCAAGCAAATCAAACAAGGAAGAGAAATGAAACCAAAATGAGCAACAGGGAAGTCATCCCAGGCTACATCAGGTTGGATGTGTATCAACACAAGAGTCCATCATGCACAGAATCCAACCAAGGGAAGGATTAGGCTCTCCTAAGAGGGATCCTATGTCAATAGGACATAAAAACTGGGTAATGGTCCTAGATGTCAATCTAAGGTATCTGGTTAAAGTGTATCAACACAAAATGTCCATCTCAGGCTCAACCTGTTGAGGAATGCACAGAATCCAACCAAAGGAAGGATTAGGCTCTCCCAAGAGGGATCCTAAGAAAGGACTTGGAGATGGATGACATTATATAAACCAAGGGAATATACCATGCCAAGAATGTCAATCCAAGGCTCAACCTCCTGAGGAATGCACAGAATCCAACCAAGGGAAGGATTAGGCTCTCCCAAGAGGGCTCCTCATCAAGACCTGAAGGAGAAAGATAGTGCAGACCAAAGGAATGTACTATACTGATGAATGTCAATTCAAGGCTCAACCTCCTGAGGAATGCACAGAATCCAACCAAAGGAAGGATTAGGCTCTCCCAGGAGGGCTCCTCTTCAAGACTTGGAGAAAGAGGATAGGAAAAAGCCCAGGGAAGAAATCATATAGGGGAAAGAAGGCATCAAATCAACTTCTAAGAAACCCTAAATACTAGCTACAAGGATCACCTAAACTAGGGGAATTCAAAAGCTCTATCAAGGCTTGATCAATGTTCTAAAGAGGTATCTACCTAAGTTCTATTCTATCAAGAAAGGATTTGAAGCTTAGAGTTATCTAATGTGTGCTAAAAGACTAACCTATGAAGTAAGCCTAGTTAGGGTCACATAAACCATAATCAACTTGTAAAATGGGGGAATAATAGAAGATCACTTCTATAAATACTAAGGAAAATCCTAGATGATCCTAAATGTGTTAGGGAATCATAGTAGAAAATTCAGGATCAAAACCTAAATCTAAGCGGTCTAAACAATTTCTACATCTCAATGTGTGCTAAAAGGAATCCATAAAGGGGAAAGTCCTAAAACCTATCTTAAACTCAAACTTAGAATCATCTAAAAAATACCATAAAAATCACACAAACCTATCAAGGATTCTATAACAAGCATGCAAAATTTCAGCACCAAATTCCAATCCAAGAAATAGTACTAAAATCAGAAAGTAAACTACTCATTTTGAACATTTTTAAACATGTAATAAAAATGGAAAAAATAGCACAAAAATGGAAAATTAACTAAAATTCCAAATAAATGGCATACAAAAATCAGAAATAATCCAAGGAACAAACATGATTTTTTTTTTTACATTTTGCTGACAATTATTTATATTTTTAATGAATTAAAAATGATTAAAACATTAAAAGAAAATCATAAAATGAATAAAAGAAATTAAAATGAAACATTAAAATGCAGGCGTTGGATTAGTGGACCGGTCAGCTCATCTAAGGGGGAATGGGGGCACCACGTGTCTCAGAAGTCCCTTTAATGAAACGAACTGTTTCACTAATGTTCAGGTGTGGCTGGTTGACTTGGGTTCACCCTACGTCCTAATCTGGAGTGTCTATCCTAAAAGTATGACCATCCAAGGCCTGGTAGCGTGCCACATCAGCGGTTAAAGTCAGCAACTCTCCAGATTAAATCACATGCGTCATATCTTAATACTAAGTCTCTCAAGTCAGAATCATCCAACGGTGCACAAGTCTTTTTCCTCGTTTGAACTGATCATGGAAGGGGGGAAAGTCCAGGGTGGCCGGAGAAGACTCCGGTCGTCTTCTCCGGCGGGCTCACAGTGGCCAAACCATCGGGTATCACCAAACTCCACCAAAAACTCCAGATTTACTCGTTTCCTCACAAGGATTAACATGACACTCTCCATTTTTTCATCTTCTCAAAGAATAACCAGATACAACCATGAACAGAAAAATCGTGTTTTGGAAAATCATCACCAAATGCCAAATTCTCTCCATCAATCTATTCTACTCTCATCACTAATCAAGAATCTATGTTCAATCTTTGAAATCCCTCAATATTAAGCCCTAATCGAACCTCTAAACATTTCATCCATGATCAAGAACTCTCACGAATGTCTACCAAACCTTGCCTAAATCCATCTATGGTTTAAGAATTACCTAACCACATGCAATTTCTATCTTAATTCAATCTCATCAGAGCACAATAATGAAAAGATGAAAACCTGGTTTGAGCCTTCACAGAGAGTGCCACAGCCTCCAATTCTTGATCAAACTTGCTCAGACACGTTCAGTGATGCTTGCTGAAGAATCTTGGAGCTTCAATTCCCTCTGCAATGGCCTCCAAGATGGAAGACGATTTTCACTTTGTAACTAACTTTTTCAAGTGCTCCTTACCTCATTCAAGCTCTTCCAATCACCAAACTTGCTATGAACTCTTCCAGAAACTTATATAGAACTGTTTTGGATCCTTATTTGGCCCAGTTATGGCCCAATTCACTCAATCCAATTTTTTGATTTTTCTTTTAAACTCCTTCATGACATTCGTGTTTCTGCTTTTGTTTCAGCTTCATTCTCACTCAAATGGCTTGCATAATACCTCATGAATATGAATGGACCAGATTGAATCCTCAATTCAATCCTATGGTGCACATTGGTTATGTTACTTCAACTTTAAGCAACTTGGAATTATGCCATGAAACCAATTCCAATTCAAAATTGTAACAGTGCCAAAGTGCTCTAAATGCCTTCTACTTTCAAAAAATGCACAAACTTGCCAAGTTTTGCACAAAAATGAATTGTCTAAGAATTTTCTCTTTTTTATGCCTTTAATTATCTTCCATGAAAATTCCTTCATACACTTCCATATTTAATCCATATCAATGAACCTTTGGGTCATGGTTGGACAAATAACACCAGTTTGAACAACTTTCAAGTTGATCAAAAGTCCATTTGAGGTGTCTAAGTTGATGAAATTAACCCATAGTCACAAATGACCTATAATTCCAAATTCCCAAAATACCCTTATCTTGTAAAGCCCATAACTTAAGTTCTACAAATCCAATCATGGACTTCTAGTACTTTTTAGAAAGCTAAGAAGATAAGGAACAACATTCATGTTGTCCAAAAGTTCATAAGAATCATATTTATAGGGAAAAAGTGTCATGCAAGTTGGTTGACTTTCAAGCTCCAAATTCACATTCCTCTGATGACCTGTAACTTGTCTGGCTCATAACATGAGTTCTATAAACCCTATCAATGACTTCTAGTACTCAAATTAAAGCTATGAGCATGCTCCACAACAATCATGTTAGGGTCAAGGTGAGATGTGTTGCACCCCAAAATTTGCCCAACCTTTTTCTAACCTAGGTTTATGTTTCAATTGCATAGTCATTTGCATTGTCATCATGTACATATTGTATTCATCTGCATTGCATAGCATAAGCAAGATATCTTAAATAGGGGATCAAGTGCTATTCTTATCTTAAGAGGCATATTCAAGGGTTTCATTCATATTCAAGACTACTCAGGTCATCAGGGAAGAATTTGAGCTTTGAAGTGTTGACAGATCACTCATTGGGTTCTCCCCTATCTTGAGGTTATTTGGGGATCATCAGAGGAAGTGTGAGCTATGAGCCAAGAGCATGAGGTGTGTATGGATGTTATGAAGAGCCTAGATGATCATTTTTGAGGAGTAACCAAGTCATTGGAATGATTGCAAGAGCCTCAGTTGAAGTCAGTCAACTAGGGTTTTATCTAGGTCAATCCTAGGTCAAGGGCTTGGTTTGAAAGGCATTAAGGCTCATTTGAAGAATGTGGGATTCATTATTTGATATGTGGATATGGATGTGGTGTTGTGCCAAAGAAAAATCAACAGGAGTCAAGGAGAAGAGGAGTTACCAAATTAGGGTTTCAGTGTAAAATCCCCTGATTTAGGTCAAACTTCCAAGCAGTGTAATTCAAAATGCAAGCTTCATATGAACTTTTGGTCCAAATGAGACTTGTATAGCATCTTCATAGCTTTAATTTTAGTGGTGGAAGTCATCAAGATGATTTATAGAACTCAAGTTATAGCTCTTGCAAGTTACAGGTCATCTGAGGACACTGAATTTTGTCTGTGAAAGTTGTCTGTCTTCCAAGCAACTTTTGACCTTCAAGGAGTTTTCAAATGAATTCTTGGCAAACATAAGAGTTGTTCCTCATGATCTCCCCTTTCCAAAAAGGTATGGTATGCCTTCATCTGATTTGTGAAGCTCAAGTTATAGTTTGTGCAAGTTAGGGGTATTTTGGGAAAGTGGAATTATAGGTCATTCTTAGCATATGCCTAAAACTCATACAAGGAAGCTTCAAATGAAAAACTTCACAACCTCAAAGTTGCTCAAAATGTCATTTTGAGTCTAGAAAATAGGTCATGGAAGTTTGGAAATACATAGGACAAGAATTGACAAAAGTTGGTGAAAATGACTTAAAAAATGGACATAAGTTGAAAAAGTTCAAGTTGGAAATTGGTTTGGGCAATCTATAAATCCAAAATGGGTCATATGATATATCAAATTGAGTCCAAACAACATTTTAAAGACTTTGGTTCAGCCACAATGTTGAGATAGGGCTTTAAAAATGGACTTGCTTTGTAATTCTATTACTTGCAAAATAAGGCACATTTGTAAAATGAAGAGAAATGCAAGGGATCAGCAAATGAGCATCCATACACATCCATGTTGTCATATAATGAGATTTTCAAGGGGTTGCAAAGAGATTAAGGTGAGATATCATGAGATTTCAAAATACCATATCATGAGAAATTCTTGAAGTTTCTAGAAGCATCTTAGATTGAGCTAGAAGCCTCTAGATCTTTCCATGCTATTCTATATATTGGATTGAGATCATTAAGAGAAAAGGTTGGTGAGAAGAGAGAGAGGAAAGTGAGGACTCCATTGTTATTTCAATTGCAAGCAAGAGTGAATTCACACAATCAACATCAATTTTGTTCATTTTTCTCCTTCATTCACAATCCATTGAATCTCTTGAGTGCATACATGCTGATTCAGAGGCTCATCCATGGAAGTTTGAAGATCTAAGGTTGAAGTTGCAAGAATCAAAGTCACCTTCGAATCCCATATTACGAGCATCCTCCATTCAATTTGTTGCAAACAGAAACAAGATCATCATCTGAGGAGCATTTGTGAAGGATTGCAGGGCTTGAAGTGTGCATTACCTCATCTGTTTCATCAAGGATAACAGGTTTGCATTTTGATCTCTACACCATTAATTATGCACTGTTCGATTAGTTTGTTAGTTAGAGTTGTTAGGGATAGGTAGAAGATGATCTCCAGAAAGTTAGGGCTCCATTGATGAAGTTTGATCCTAGGGCAGTGAAACTTTAATGATCAAGAGCATGGTGTATAAGGAGTTACAATCCATGAGCATTAGCTTAGAATAACCAGGGAGAGGTGATGATCATCCTAGTACAAAGAGGCTCAAGAATTGTGAAGGTGCATCATGAGTGCAGTTTGTGTACCATGAAGGTTATAGCTATCGGGTTTCACATTAGGGGAGGTTTCAATTAAAACTAAAGGCATGGCTGTGTTCAGGGGAGAGAGGAGAGTGATTTTGCTTTTTATATCATTGAATTTCATGGCCAATTGTGAGAGAACGAGAGGGAACAAGATTCATGCATGGATGTTCATAAACCTGAAACCCTAGCTGCATTTGGGGAAGAAGATCTCTTGATCGTTGAATTGAGTCCAAGGTGTTGACTCTGAAGCTCAATCTCATGGCCCAGGTTCAAAACAAAACGAAGGGAAATGATACTACCTGAAACGCAGCGTTTCACTAAAAAATTCGTCCATGGGCCTAACATAACTTGCTATTCGCACACCCTAACCAAAGCCCACTAAAAATTACGCTGGAAACCCTTGCTACCTACACCACGTGTTTTCTATTTTTCTTTTAATTTTCAATTTGATTTTTCTGATCAGATGGGCCTAGGCGCATTTTCTATACGCACCACCCCCTTTCTGGCCCATCTAGAAATACAACTAGGCGCAGTTAATTTTGACACCCCCCTCCCCATTTAATTCATTTTCTTTGATTTTATTTTCTTTATCATTTTTAGCATCTTGGATAATTCATATAAAATCAGAAAATTGATATTTTTCACTTCTTGTTTTTTCTATAGGTCAATAATTATGTCTAGAAAATTAATAAAAATAAAAATGGCATTTTATTTTTCGTTTAATATTTTTTGCATGTTTTTCTTTTAAATAGCTTTTTAATGAGATTAAGCTAGTACTTCATTTTGTAGAATTTATTTTAGGACTTTCCCTCAATCTTTTTGATCCATTCTTTTTAGTATGATTAGGTATTGATCTTAACTCCCTCTGGTTTTTATTCCAAGAATTTTAGGATAAAATTTAGTTGATTTGATTAGGCTAGCATTAGTATATCAAAATTAGGTTTTTTTAGGTGCCTTAGGTGTGGTGATCATTTTCTTTTAGGAGTTTTAATTTGATTTTTTTGGGTATGGGACTATAGGGATATTATGGGTAAGTATAATAGACCCTTGTGAATAAATATTAGATTTTTCCCTTTGACTTTAGTATTTTTAGGGTATTTTCTGATTTGATTGATTGTATTGAATGCTTTATGATGATTGTCTGTCTTTGGGGGTTTCATTTGGGAGATTTGTTTTGGGGGCTTTGCTTGCTTGAAGACCTTGTTGAAGGAGCATGATGAAGGAGAAGATTGAAGATCAAGACCCAGAGGTTGAGAGGTTTGAGGCTTGCTGGTAGCTGTTGAAGACTTTAGGGTTTAGGAGCTAGGTAGAGCTCTAGATTAGAGATTTGATTCATGAAACATGGAATGCTTCCTGTGCTTCCATCCTTTCCCAGTGACTAAAAGTCCCTCTAAGAACTCACCTCCCTCCTTTGGAGGGATAAGTGATTGGTCTTAGAGGTAGAACTTTGAGGGAACCTGTCCCACTATGCTAATCCCTTATGAGCTTCCTTTGGTTGTTCATGAGCTGCTTAGCATGCCAAACTAGATCTCTTGATTCTTTTATGTTATCCTGGAGTGCTTACCCTTGAAGATGGAGATCATTGAAGATGAATATTGTCAAAGCAAGAAGCTAGCTAGAGCTTGGGGGGCCTGATGAAGAAAGAGCTTGGAGGTTCATTTAGAGGATGTGTTGTGCATCAACTTTGGAGTTAGCTGTCAGAGCTTGGGGCTTTTTCTGTATTGTGTGTATTAATTCCCCTAGATTTAAAGTGAAATGTGCTTCACTTTTGCCTATTGTATTCAGGTTCGAGGAAGAGTTTGGCTCCCTTGCCTAGCTTGTTTGCTGTATTAAATATTTGGCTGTTTACTGTATCTGTTTTTGCTTTCCGTTTATTCCCTTAGGAGCTCTGTTTCTCTCCGTGCAAGAGAGTAACATGACAGACATTAGGAGCTAACCCATGTATGATAACATTAGGGTAGACTTTATTCCCTTTTTAACCCTAGGATTTTAGAGTGTCATCTTTTCTTTCTTCAAAACAACAGAAAAACATTAATAAAGGTTATAACAAAATCAATTCATTTCTTCCGTCAAAAGATTTGAACAAACATCAACCTTTTTGCAATAAGAAAACCCTTGTTTAAGGTGAGATTTTTCATAAAAGACACTTGAACAGCTTGTGTCGTGCGTAGCCCGAACTACGTTTGCTCTGATCTTCCATGCTATGTGGAAGTATGTAGGCATAGGATGCGATATCCTAGCGAGCAACCTTCACCCATCTTCCCCCGTAGTTAGGCGAACTACGTTGACTCTGATTTCTCGTTCCAGACGGGAATACGTAGGCATAAAGTGCGATGCTTTGCCGAGTCATCTTTTCTTTTCTTTTCAGACCTCATCCTTTAGTTTAGATAGAAGTGTAATCCGTATAAACAAGCAAGCGTGGATCCCATCGAGTACGATGGACGTGAGGGGTGCTAATACCTTCCCCTTGCGTAACCGACTCCCGAATCCAGGTTTTGGTTGCGATGACCATGCCTTTTCCCGTCTTTGCGTTAGGTTTACTTCGAGCGTTTCCTTTCCCTCCTTTGGGATAAATAACGCACGGTGGCGACTCTTCTGTATTGCCGGCGCCGATTTTCGCAGTAGCGACAGCTGGCGACTCTGCTGGGGACTCCAACGGTTCCCTACGCGAGTCAATCCTAGCGCTTGTTTTCCCGTCGTGGGCTTTGTATGGATTTACATTTCTGTATTTACATTTCAGCATTTTATTATCATTATTATTGCTGTATTGTGGGTTTGATGGGGGTTCTATGATTGAGAGATGAGTCAGACCTGGGCTTGAGTGCACCTAGAATTAGAGTAGAGATTAGTGAGGGTATGCATGCTTTGCATGTACTAGCTTCCCGCGAAATCTATGCTCGGACGAGGTCCTTCTGGTTGACTTCCTGTTTCACCCTTTGGGTGCAGTGGGCTGTTGGTTAGTTGGATTGTCGACTCCGGGGACCGATCATTTGGAAGTTGGCTAAGTGAGGCCTCTTTAGGATTTGATGATGCCACACCTTCTGGGTATCGTATCATCAACCTTGAAAGTCTGTGACGCTGACGACCGCATAGGATGTTGTACCTTGTGTCAGTTATAGGGACATCTACCTGTGAGAGGGATTTGGGGCATGCAGGTACCCTGACCTTCAGACTACCGGTTTATTTCTTATGAGATACAGGATCGTGGATATTTTATGGGCTGTTATCAGGGTCTGTCAGAGACCAGGTGTGGGTTATATTATTAGGTCTATCCGAGACCAGGCTGGAGTTCCTTTTGAGGTCTGTCCGAGACCAGGGTTTGATTGAGTATTGGAGGGTCTGTCTGAGACCTGTTCTTGGTGTGACTTGGGCTTCTTATTCAGGGCACTTGATCCCCTGTTGCAGCTGTTTACATTGCATTGTTTGCATACCCATTTATCATTGCATTTCATTAACGTGTGTCTGTGCTGCAGGTGCATTACATACTTACCTGTTCTAGTGCTCCGGACTTCTGATTGTTGATATGGGTAGTGTGCGGCAGACAGTTGCGTATAAGCTGCCCACTCCGGATGTGAATTCTATATTGAGTTTGATTGCCCTTGCGGATGATGAGGTTAGGGCTAGCTTCAAGAAGAGTTATGGGAGGCTTTTGAGCTTGGTTTGTAGACCCAGTGCATATGATTTGAATGGATTGTATACATTGCTGCAGTTTTACGATCCTGCTTTGAGATGCTTCACGTTTACAGATTTCCTTATGGGTCCTACTATGGAGGAATATGCAGAATTCCTTAGTTTTCCAGTACAGAACAAGGTCCCGTTCATCCATTTTGACGCTAAGCCTAAGTTGGAGGATTTAGCGGTAGCTTTGCATATGGATGCTTCTGAGCTGTTAGTGACTTCTTGGCACGAGACTTCTGGATTTGTTCTTAATTTTCTGGTTAGCAAGGCGCGAGAGTATGCCAAGAGTGGTTGTTGGGTGGTATTCAACGCTTTGTTGGCTTTGTGTATATATGGGATAGTGCTATTCCCAAACCTTCCAGACTTTGTTGACTTTGACACACTTCATCTGTTTGCTTCCGGTAATCCAGTACCTACCTTGATTGGGGATTTCTACCATTCCCTCCATTACAAGAATGAGAACCGACGAGGGAAGAGTGTTCATTGTTGCGTGCCTTTACTGAAGATGTGGTTTGATAAGCACTTACCGAAGAAGGGTCCTTTCGTAGAGCTTGCAAATGAGTCTGATTGGTCCGAGCGCCTTATGAGATTGACTTCCGAGGAGATGGTTTGGTTTGATAGGAATTTGCTGGGTTCCGAGATTATTTTTAGTTGTGCAGGATATCCAAACGTGCCCTTAATTGGGAGGAAAGGGTGTATCAATTACAATCCTTCTTTTCTTGTTCGTCAGTTTGGATATGCATTGAAGAGCCCGCCGAAGGCAGAAGAGGTACAGGAATCTTTGTACTTCACAGGTGACCTGAGTGGAGACTTATTGGCCAAGCTGCAGTACGCTTGGAATCGCATCTCTAGAAGGGGAAAACCATTGTTGGGAAAGAACGACTGTCAGGCTTATCCTCCGTACAAAGCCTGGATACGAGAAAGGATTAAGCAGATTCAGATGCCCTATCCTTTTGTGCCACCTCCTGTTCCTACTCCGGTAGAGGAACCCACGATTGTTCCCATTGAGGTTTATGAGCAAGTGGTGAAGGAAAAGGAAGCTTTGTTGGTGGTTAATGAAGATCTAGAAAGGGAATTGGCCCAGATTCGAAGTGAGAAGAACGAAGCTGCGTACTCCCTTCAACAACAAACTGAGATGGTAACCTTGTTGAAGACTAAGTTGGTTGAAGAAAAGCAGAAGCGGGAACGCCTGAGACGAGACTTTAAGAGCTCTCATGACATGATGAAAGCTAAGAAGAAGTCGTTGGACATCGCTTACCGAGAGATCGCTTCATTCAATAAGACGTGGAATGCCACTCTTACTAACAACAAGGAACGAGAGGATAAGTTGAAGCAACAGATCTCCGATCTTCAGGGCCAATTGAAGGCCACCAGGAGGCAGTATGAAGAAGAAGTCATGACTAGATATGCTCTTCAAGATGCACTGAAGCAAGTTGATGCCCGCAGAAAGGAAGCTCGATCCCAGAAGAGGAAGCTAGATGAGTGCTTTGGTGAAGGCACATGGGAAGAGTCCGTCGACAACTTGCGGCGAGTTCTTAAGCAGAGGAGTCTACTCATAGAGGGATTGCTTGTTCAGCCTGATCATCCCAAGACAAAGAAGTTGTTAGGGGAGTATAGGGATTATGGGCATACCTGATTTGTTCATGCTTTATTGTATGTTGACCATCACCCGGCTTGTGGGTTGAGGTCATGCTTTTGTTCGTCTTGTGATACATTGGTGTTATACTTTTGCCTTTGAAGGCCTGTTCAATATATGAGTTGTTTTCTCTTTTGTGGTTGAATTTCAACTTCTTGCAACTCTTGTCACCGCACTGTCACGACGCTACCCTGTATCAAATGTATTAGCACTGGAATTAGGGGGGAAATGTCCCCAACACACACATGCACGTTAGCATTTTTTGTATTATGTCTGCATAAATCATATTGCATAGCATTTCTCTAGCTGGCCAGAGCACTTATCCAGCCTTTGTTTTGACCCGAGAGGGTGATTCTCGGGGGATTGTTTGAGGCAAGTGTGGAGTGTTGAAGACGACCAAGGGGTTGAAGCAGATTTGAGCAGAATCAAGCAGTGAAGTCAGTTGACAGTGGTTGGGAGCTATGTCGGAGAGCAGCTTCCAGTTTGTTGATACCTTGTCAGGTTTCACTGTGATGTCCAATCCCTTGTATGGATCTACGCGTGACGAAGACTTTCCGCAAGTGAACAACCTTATTGCAGCTCAGCTTGTACAACCTTTTGTTGAAGACCAAGGTCTACGTGAGCAGTTTGTTGTCCGAAGTGAACGTCATCCTTCTGTTAATACTCCAGACTACCAGAGTGTTGCCTTCCCTATGCCAACGTCCCAAAGAGAGGTCCTGATAGCAAAGACTGAAGACCCATTTCCTCCCGTGTGTGCTAGGAGGTTTCGTGCATTGGATGAAAGATTCAGAGCCTTGAAAGGTAAAGACGCTGTTAACCCTAATGCTGCAGACATGTGTCTGGTTCCTGGCCTAGTTTTACCTCCGAAGTTCAGAATGCCGGAGGTTGAAAAGTACAAAGGAGACAGTTGCCCGAAGCAACATTTGGTGATGTTCTGCCGAAGAATGACTCCATTCGTGCATAACGACAAGTTGATGATTCACTGCTTTCAGGATAGTCTGACTGGGGCATCTCTGAGTTGGTATATGCAGTTAGAGAGGGATCAGATCCGATCATGGGTGGATTTAGCCAGAGCTTTCCTGGAGCAGTATGACTACAATCTTGTTGAAGCTCCTAGTCGCGTGCAACTGCAAGAATTGTCTCAAGGGAACAATGAACCTTTCAGAAAGTATGTTCAGAGATGGAGAGAATTTGCTGCTAGAGTGCAACCACCGCTTCAAGACCGAGAATTGAAAAGCATGTTCGTAAACTCCTTGCAGAGTTCGTACTTTGAAGGAATGATTGGAGTCGCACCAAATTTCTCTGAATGGGTAAGGGCAGGAGAGCGCATCGAGTACGGTGTAAAGACTGGAAAAATCCAGAATGTTGCAGGCGGTCAGGCTCGTCAAGCCGAAGAAGGAGTTGTGGTCAACGCAATCAGGAATGATGTTGGGTATCCTCGAGACGAATCGGTGAAATTTGTTGGTTCTTCGCCTTCTCAGCGACCAGTATCTTCTGCGTCCCGTTATTTCGGACAGACCACGGTGCCTGGGGCACCATATTAGGAGTCTTATATCGCTCAGCGAACTCGTGGCCAAGGTTATCAGACTCAGCGTCAGAATCGGAACAGACCTCGTAACAATTTGGAACGAAGGAACGCTCCTTCTCACCCAGTTCCTGTGTCGTACAGTCAGCTTTTGCCGCAGTTGGTTCAGAACGCGTTGGTGGAGCTGAAAGCTCTCAAGCCTGTGCCAGAACCTTACCCTCCTGGGTACAATCCCCAAGTTCAATGTGGTTACCATGGTGGCTTTCCGGGGCATGCGACCGAAGATTGTAAAGCGTTTCAGGCGAAGGTACAGCAGTTGATCGACCAGGATTGCATTTCCTTTCGAGAAGGATTTCTGTTTGTTCATACTAACCTCTCAGCTGTCTAAGCTCATAGACTCGGAAAGTATTCCCCAGCAAAAGCCAGTGGTCCAGACAGGCAGGCGCCCTCAGCATTGGCAGTCCTCAGACTTTATATCATTTGTATTTGTAGTTTCTTTTCTGTTAGTTACTACTTGCTGTAAACATTGTATGTTTCGAATGGTGATAATAATAAAATGACTATGCATTTTTCTGAATTAATCATGTCGCTGTCGCTCATTTACTGCATTGCACTGACACTTGCATTTATTCACTCCACTTTATCACTGTGACTAGCAAAGATTGGAGGGAGGATGACGAAATAAACTCATAACCGGTGATCGTATGCTTTCAGATAAAACCTTGCCGATGACGTACAAGGCATTGTTTCAAATCCCCCAAACACTAGAGATATAAGGAGTTAGTCCCTTGTTAACCACTTCGAGCCAGGAAGTAGAAGTTTTTTCGGACTTGTAAACCCTCACATCTTAACCCGGGGCAGGGTAGTTGTCAGTTAGCTTGACCGAGCATTCAAGTCTTACAGAGGAGTGTTGTCTTTCGAGGACCAATTACAGTTTATGCCTCTCAAGAGGTTGTACCTCGTCAACCACAGTGGTTAAACCTCACCAATCAGGAGTGAGACAGTTACAATCCTTTCGGAGCAATCAAGACAACCAATGTCACACGACTTTGTTCCAAAAGAAAGAAAAAGAAAGCCCGCTAAGTAAAAAGAAAGAAAAAGCTAGAAAGCAAATACTTAGGCAAAAATCAGGGCATCCCGCTGGACTTCAAAAGAAAAAATCGAAAAGAACTCAAAAGGAGTCAGTCCAGGCAAAAATTAGGGAATAAAAAAGAATGGAAAAGAAGGGATAGAAAAAATATATATAGATCCCCAGTGAAAGACAAAGTCGTGTATACAGACACCGAAAACGAAGGAGTAACTGTCACTCCGAAAAACCCTGTGAGTTCCTTAACTGTGTTCCTAATATTCAACATACCTCTCGAAGAGGCGAGCGCTCGAGCTAAGTTAGCTGAACTGTAGGATCGGAGAACATCATGTAGAAGGGGTAGGTACAAATCAAAATTTGAGCCAAATATCCTTTGTTTCGTGAACCGTGAACCCAACCACGATACAACCCTTAAAAGACCTAATTGAGGCAGGGTTTATTCTGAAAGCGCATTACGATAAGGTTCGGTAACCTGACTCCTTCATGACTTGCTAGTCACATCCTTGTTGTGTTTTTCACTGACCACGTAAGCACTACGTATGAACTTTGGTTCATTCGTCACTCAATCATGACGTGTAAATGAGTGACAGCACAAATTTCTTCAAAATCTGCATAAACATTGCATTAGAATTACCATTCGTGAACAGACGATTTTTACTTGCAGGTTAGTAGTTGACATGAAGGAGATTCCAACGGGGAATAATCGAGCAGGACTGAGTAATTCAGCAGTCTGAACCAGCATGGCGTATGTTGTGAAACACAGTGAATCAGGGGCATTGACTTCCATTGAGTTCGGAATCAGTTAGTCTGAGGACAAGTCCCGAAGCTTCAGTTGATCAAGGGGCAGTACGCTTGAGAGGCAACTAATCAGAAGTGAGTCTTCTCGAGATCCAATCAGGGGCAGTCATACAGAACGTGGAGATTTGAAAGCAGATACTTCAGGTGGATAATCAGATCAGGATAAGTTGCTAAAACGCTCATTCAGGGGCAAGTCACCGCAGAGAACATTGAAACCAACTGGGTTGATCAGGGTTTAATGGAGATTGAATCTTTTTGCCGTATAGATACCGGGGCAAGTAATCTCGAGGTCGTCTCATAGCAAGCGGTTCAGAGCAAGTATTCTCAGGAGTTAGATAGGGACAAGTTGAGTGCACTGGGGCAAGTTATTCAAAAGCTCGCAAAGTTCCCCGCCAGAGTCCATGGCAGGTTAGTACCTTCTCCAGAGGATGAACGTTGTGTCTTTCCCGGTGAAGTCGCCCCAGGTAAAGTTGAATGTCGTCTCCCCAGGAGAGTGGAGATCGCGTCAAAGGAAAAGATCAATGTATCTTCAGTAGTTCAGAATTAGATTATCAAGCAGAGCAGAGTCCTCCCCAGCAAGGGTCGAGATGGACATGATTAACTTCCCCAAAGAGTTTCTTGCGTAGTGCGAATCAGAGCACACCGGTCAATCCCCAACTCAGTAATAGCAGGATGAAGTATCCCCACAGGGCGTAATCAGAGTGTTGATCCCTTTTGAAAGCAGTTTCCAGGATTGCTTTTCTCTTTCCCCAACAGGTTGATCCTTCCTCGTCAGGACGATCATTTTCAGCAGAGTTTGAGGTTTTGAGTTTGTGAGCTACTTTCCCAGCAGGATGGTCATCCCCAGCGGAGTTAGTTCATCCTCCCAACATTTATTTTGTTGGAAGTGTATCGGTGGTATTCCGGTCATCCCCAGCGGATCCAGTTTGTCTTCAGCATTTATTTTGCTGAAGTAATTCCTTTGCATAAGCATGCATCATAAGCACTTGCATTTTACACGAATACGTAGCATTTCCATGCAGTATGGAAGCATTACGGCATTATCAAACATGTGCATTTGGAAGCATAAGCAGGGTTGATTACCCGTCCAGCATCAGGTATCTTCTCTGTCGATAAGTGAGATCGTGGTTTGCAGAGATGTGTATGTTTTGTTTGCGGCACAGACGCGCAGTGATCGTGTTTTCTCCTGTCAAGAGAGTTGTGGCGCAGGGCACGCAGTGATCGTGGTCATCGTTATGTTATGGGTTTTTTTTTGGAAGAGATACGCAGTGATTGTATTCGTCCTATACGTGGTTTTGTTTGCAACGCCAAGACGCGCAGTGATCGGGTTTCCTCCTGTCGAGAGGGTTGTGGTGTAGAATACGCAGTGATCGTGTTCATCTTGTTACAGAGGGTTGTTGTGCCAGGCACGCAGTGATCGTGTTCGTCATGTCATATTCCTCTAGCAGAGTTTGCTTGGTCAAGCACCTTTTTCCCCAGCTGAGTCGTTTTCAGAATGTCGTGGTGTCAGCATCGGAAAATGGCAGAATGCAGATTTTGGGTGGTTACTCACAGTGCCCCCAGTAGAGATATAATCCCCAGTAGGGTATTCTCCAACGAGTTACTTGGTCAAGTTCCTCGTGATCCCCGGCAGGGCATTCTTCAACAAGTTGCATGGTTAAGTTCCCAATTTCCCCAGCAGGGTATTCGCCACAGAGTTGTTTGGTTAAATTCCTCTTATTTTTCAACAAGGTTATTCTCGTCAGGGTGCTTGGTTAAGTTCCCAATTTCCCCAGCGGAGTGTTTTTCAGGATACCTGTTGCCAGAATAGGTATTGGACGGCTGTCGGCAGAATTATCCTCTCAGAGTTGCTTGGTTAAGTTTCTCGTGCCCCGCAGGGATGCTCGTACAGGTACGAACGAAAGGTTGGTAAGTGAAATCAACATTTTCTCGCTGTTTAGTGAATGCTCGTTCAGGTACGAACAAAAGGTTGGTAATTGAAATCAACATTTTCTCGCTGTTTAGTGAATGCTCGTTCAGGTACGAATGAAAGGTTGGTAAGTGAAATCAACATTTTCCCGCAGTTTAGTGGATGCTCGTTCAGATACGAATGGAAGGTTGGTAATTGAAATCAACATTTTCTCGCTGTTTAGTGGATGCTCGTTCGGATACGAATGGAAGGTTGGTAATTGAAATCAACATTTTCCCGCAGTTTAGTGGATGCTCGTTCGGATACGAATGGAAGGTTGGTAATTGAAATCAACATTTTCTCGCTGTTTAGTGGATGCTCGTTCGGATACGAATGGAAGGTTGGTAAGTGAAATCAACATTTTCTCGCTGTTTAGTGAATGCTCGTTCAGGTACGAACGAAAGGTTGGTAATTGAAATCAACATTTTCTCGCTGTTTAGTGAATGCTCGTTCAAGTACGAACGAAAGGTTGGTAATTGAAATCAACATTTTCTCGCTGTTTAGTGAATGCTCGTTCAGGTACGAACGGAAGGTTGGTAATTGAAATCAACATTTTCCCGCAGTTTAGTGGATGCTCGTTCGGATACGAATGGAAGGTTGGTAATTGAAATCAACATTTTCTCGCTGTTTAGTGGATGCTCGTTCGGATACGAATGGAAGGTTGGTAATTGAAATCAATATTTTCCCGCAGTTTAGTGGATGCTCGTTCGGATACGAATGGAAGGTTGGTAATTGAAATCAACATTTTCTCGCTGTTTAGTGGATGCTCGTTCGGATACGAATGGAAGGTTGGTAATTGAAATCAACATTTTCCCGCAGTTTAGTGGATGCTCGTTCGGATACGAACGGAAGGTTGGTAAGTGAAATTAACATTTTCCCGCAGTTTAGTGGATGCTCGTTCAGATACGAACGGAAGGTTGGTAAGTGAAATCAACATTTTCCCGCAGTTTAGTGGATGCCCGTTCAGATACGAATGGAAGGTTGGTAAGAGAAATCAACATTTTCCCGCAGTTTAGTGGATGCCCGTTCAGATACGAATGAAAGGTTGGTAATTGAAATCAACATTTTCCCGCAGTTTAGTGGATGCCCGTTCAGATACGAATGGAAGGTTGGTAATTGAAATCAACATTTTCTCGCTGTTTAGTGGATGCTCGTTCGGATACGAATGAAAGGTTGGTAATTGAAATCAACATTTTCCCGCAGTTTAGTGGATGCTCGTTCAGATACGAATGGAAGGTTGGTAATTGAAATCAACATTTTCTCGCTGTTTAGTGAATGCTCGTTCAGGTACGAATGGAAGGTTGGTAATTGAAATCAACATTTTCTCGCTGTTTAGTGGATGCTCGTTCGGATACGAATGGAAGGTTGGTAATTGAAATCAACATTTTCCCGCAGTTTAGTGGATGCTCGTTCAGATACGAATGGAAGGTTGGTAATTGAAATCAACATTTTCTCGCTGTTTAGTGAATGCTCGTTCAGGTACGAACGAAAGGTTGATAAGTGAAATCAGCATTGTCTCGTTTGGTTAAGTGTTTGCTCGTTTCTTCAGGATACGAAAGGTTGGTAAGTGAAATCAACATTTTCCCACAGTTTAGCGGATGCTCGTTCAGGTACGAACAGAAGGTTGGTAATTGAAATCAACATTTTCTCGCTGTTTAGTGGATGCTCGTTCGGATATGAATGGAAGGTTTGTAAGAGAAATCAACATTTTCCCGCAGTTTAGTGGATGCTCGTTTCTTCAGGATACGAAAGGTTGATAAGTGAAATCAGATTGTCTCATTTGGTTAAGCGTTGGCTCGTTTCTTCACGAATGGAAGGTTGGTAAGTGAAATCAACATTTTCCCGCAGTGTAGTGGATGCTCGTTCGGATACGAATGGAAGGTTGGTAATTGAAATCAACATTTTCTCGCTGTTTAGCGGATGCTCGTTCAGATACGAATGGAAGGTTGGTAATTGAAATCAACATTTTCTCGCTGTTTAGTGAATGCTCGTTCAGGTACGAACGGAAGGTTGGTAATTGAAATCAACATTTTCTCGTTGTTTAGTGAATGCTCGTTCGGATACGAATGGAAGGTTGGTAATTGAAATCAACATTTTCTCGCTGTTTAGTGAATGCTCGTTCGGATACGAATGGAAGGTTGGTAAGAGAAATCAAGATTTTCCCGCAGTTTAGTGGATGCTCGTTTCTTCGGGATACGAAAGGTTGATAAGTGAAATCAGCATTGTCTCGTTTGGTTAAGCGTTGGCTCGTTTCTTCAGGATGCGGAAGGTTGATAAGAGAGATCAACAATTTTGCTCACTGATTAGTATGTTCTCACTTCTTCAGAATGGGATGGTCTCTGGACAAAATCAGATTATTTCATAAACAGGTTGATGGATAGGTGTTTAGTTGTCGCTGTGGCAACAGAAATCAGTTCCCTGGTTAATTCTCCCCAAGCAGTGGTGTGCGCAATTTATTTTGCGGTTGGCAAATTTCCGGGTTCTTTCGTATTCAACCGTCTCGTACCTCGAATGTCTGAAGGCTGCGCGCTCTTCATCCAGTCGGGTCCAAGCCGCTTGAATAGGGGCAGCTGTTGCACCCCAAAATTTGCCCAACCTTTTTCGAACCTAGGTTTATGTTTCAATTGCATAGTCATTTGCATTGTCATCATGTACATAGTGTATTCATCTGCATTGCATAGCATAAGCAAGATATCTTAAATAGGGGATCAAGTGCTATTCTTATCTCAAGAGGCATATTCAAGGGTTTCATTCATATTCAAGACTACTCAGGTCATTAGGGAAGAATTTGAGCTTTGAAGTGTTGACAGATCACTCATTGGGTTCTCCCCTATCTTGAGGTTATTTGGGGATCATCAGAGGAAGTGTGAGCTATGAGACAAGAGCATGAGGTGTGTATGGATGTTATGAAGAGCCTAGATGATCATTTTTGAGGAGTAACCAAGTCATTGGAATGATTGCAAGAGCCTCAGTTGAAGTCAGTCAACTAGGGTTTTATCTAGGTCAATCCTAGGTCAAGGGCTTGGTTTGAAAGGCATTAAGGCTCATTTGAAGAATGTGGGATTCATTATTGGATATGTGGATATGGATGTGGTGTTGTGCCAAAGAAAAATCAACAGAAGTCAAGGAGAAGAGGAGTTACCAAATTAGGGTTTCAGTGTAAAATCCTCTGATTTAGGTCAAACTTCCAAGCAGTGTAATTCAAAATTCAAGCTTCATATGAACTTTTGGTCCACATGATACTTGTAGAGCATCTTCATAGCTTTAATTTGAGTGGTGGAAGTCATCAAGATGATTTATATAACTCAAGTTATAGCTCTTGCAAGTTACAGGT
The DNA here is from genome assembly GCA_963859935.3 of Lathyrus sativus. Taxonomy (NCBI): domain Eukaryota; kingdom Viridiplantae; phylum Streptophyta; class Magnoliopsida; order Fabales; family Fabaceae; genus Lathyrus; species Lathyrus sativus. The sequence continues at coordinate 286,380,015 of OZ012741.1, read as the reverse complement.
CATCTGAGGACACTGAATTTTGTCTGTGAAAGTTGTCTGTCTTCCAAGCAACTTTTGACCTTCAAGGAGTTTTCAAATGAATTCTTGGAAAAAATAAGAGTTGTTCCTCATGATCTCCCCTTTCCAAAAAGGTATGGTATGCCTTCATCTGATTTGTGAAGCTCAAGTTATAGTTTGTGCAAGTCAGGGGTATTTTGGGAAAGTGGAATTATAGGTCATTCTTAGCATACGCCTAAAACTCATACAAGGAAGCTTCAAATGAAAAACTTCACAGCATCAAAGTTGCTCAAAATGGAATTTTGAGTCTATATAAGAGGTCATGGAAGTTTGGAAATACATAGGACAAGAATTGACAAAAGTTGGTGAAAATGACTTAAAAAATGGACATAAGTTGAAAAAGTTCAAGTTGGAAATTGGTTTGGGCAATCTATAAATCCAAAATGGGTCATATGATATATCAAATTGAGTCCAAACAACATTTTAAAGACTTTGGTTCAGCCACAATTTTGAGATAGGGCTTTAAAAATGGACTTGCTTTGTAATTCTATTACTTGCAAAATAAGGCACATTTGTAAAATGAAGAGAAATGCAAGGGATCAGCAAATGAGCATCCATACACATCCATGTTGTCATATAATGAGATTTTCAAGGGGTTGCAAAGAGATTAAGGTGAGATATCATGAGATTTCAAAATACCATATCATGAGAAATTCTTGAAGTTTCTAGAAGCATCTTAGATTGAGCTAGAAGCCTCTAGATCTTTCCATGCTATTCTATATATTGGATAGAGATCATTAAGAGAAAAGGTTGGTGAAAAGAGAGAGAGTAAAGTGAGGACTCCATTGTTATTTCAATTGCAAGCAAGAGTGAATTCACACAATCAACATCAATTCTGTTCATTCTTCTCCTTCATTCACAATCCATTGAATCTCTTGAGTGCATACATGCTGATTCAGAGGCTCATCCATGGAAGTTTGAAGATCTAAGGTTGAAGTTTCAAGAATCAAAGTCACCTTCGAATCCCATATTACGAGCATCCTCCATTCAATTTGTTGCAAACAGAAACAAGATCATCATCTGAGGAGCATTTGTGAAGGATTGCAGGGCTTGAAGTGTGCATTACCTCATCTGTTTCATCAAGGATAACAGGTTTGCATTTTGATCTCTACATCATTAATTATGCACTGTTCGATTAGTTTGTTAGGTTAGAGTTGTTAGGGATAGGTAGAAGATGATCTCCAGAAAGTTAGGGCTCCATTGATGAAGTTTAATCCTAGGGCAGTGAAACTTTAATGATCAAGAGCATGGTGTATAAGGAGTTACAATCCACGAGCATTAGCTTAGAATAACCAGGGAGAGGTGATGATCATCCTAGTACAAAAAGGCTCAAGAATTGTGAAGGTGCATCATGAGTGCAGTTTGTGTACCATGGAGGTTATAGCTATCGGGTTTCACATTAGGGGAGGTTTCAATTAAAACTAAAGGCATGGCTGTGTTCAGGGGAGAGAGGAGAGTGATTTTGTTTTTTATATCATTGAATTTCATGGCCAATTGAGAGAGAACGAGAGGGAACAAGATTCATGCATGGATGTTCATAAACCTGAAACCCTAGCTGCATTTGGGGAAGACGATCTCTTGATCGTTGGATTGAGTCCAAGGTGTTGACTCTGAAGCTCAATCTCACGGCCCAGGTTCAAAACAAAACAGAGGGAAATGATACTACCTGAAACGCAGCGTTTCACTAAAATATTTGTCCATGGGCCTAACATAACTTGCTATTCGCACACCCTAACCAAAGCCCACTAAAAATTACGCTGGAAACCCTTGCTACCTACACCACGTGTTTTCTATTTTTCTTTTAATTTTCAATTTGATTTTTCTGATCAGATGGGCCTAGGAGCATTTTCTATACGCACCACCCCCTTTCTGGCCCATCTAGAAATACAATTAGGCGCAGTTAATTTTGACACCCCCCTCCCCATTTAATTCATTTTCTTTGATTTTATTTTCTTTATCATTTTTAGCATCTTGGATAATTCATATAAAATCAGAAAATTGATATTTTTCACTTCTTGTTTTTTCTATAGGTCAATAATTATGTCTAGAAAATTAATAAAAATAAAAATGGTATTTTATTTTTCGTTTAATATTTTTTGCATGTTTTTCTTTTAAATAGCTTTTTAATGAGATTAAGCTAGTACTTCATTTTGTAGAATTTATTTTAGGACTTTCCCTCAATCTTTTTGATCCATTCTTTTTAGTATGATTAGGTATTGATCTTAACTCCCTCTGGTTTTTATACCAAGAATTTTAGGATAAAATTTAGTTGATTTGATTAGGCTAGCATTAGTATATCAAAATTAGGTTTTTTTAGGTGCCTTAGGTGTGGTGATCATTTTCTTTTAGGAGTTTTAATTTGATTTTTTTGGGTATGGGACTATAGGCATATTATGGGTAAGTATAATAGACCCTTGTGAATAAATATTAGATTTTTCCCTTTGACTTTAGTATTTTTAGGGTATTTTCTGATTTGATTGATTGTATTGAATGCTTTATGATGATTGTCTGTCTTTGGGGGTTTCATTTGGGAGATTTGTTTTGGGGGCTTTGCTTGCTTGAAGACCTTGTTGAAGGAGCATGATGAAGGAGAAGATTGAAGATCAAGACCCAGAGGTTGAGAGGTTTGAGGCTTGCTGGTAGCTGTTGAAGACTTTAGGGTTTAGGAGCTAGGTAGAGCTCTAGATTAGAGATTTGATTCATGAAACATGGAATGCTTCCTGTGCTTCCATCCTTTCCCAGTGACTAAAAGTCCCTCTAAGAACTCACCTCCCTCCTTTGGAGGGATAAGTGATTGGTCTTAGAGGTAGAACTTTGAGGGAACCTGTCCCACTATGCTAATCCCTTATGAGCTTCCTTTGGTTGTTCATGAGCTGCTTAGCATGCCAAACTAGATCTCTTGATTCTTTTCTGTTATCCTGGAGTGCTTACCCTTGAAGATGGAGATCATTGAAGATGAAGATTGTCAAAGCAAGAAGCTAGCTAGAGCTTGGGGGGCCTGATGAAGAAAGAGCTTGGAGGTTCATTTAGAGGATGTGCTGTGCATCAACTTTGGAGTTAGCTGTCAGAGCTTGGGGCTTTTTCTGTATTGTGTGTATTAATTCCCCTAGGTTTAAAGTGAAATGTGCTTCACTTTTGCCTATTGTATTCAGGTTCGAGGAAGAGTTTGGCTTCCTTGCCTAGCTTGTTTGCTGTATTTAATATTTTGCTGTTTACTGTATCTGTTTTTGCTTTCCGTTTATTCCCTTAGGAGCTCTGTTTCTCTCCGTGCAAGAGAGTAACATGACAGACATTAGGAGCTCACCCATGTATGATAACATTAGGGTAGACTTTATTCCCTTTTTTACCCTAGGATTTTAGAGTGTCATATTTTCTTTCTTCAAAACAACAGAAAAACATTAATAAAGGTTATAACAAAATCAATTCATTTCTTCCGTCAAAAGATTTGAACAAACATCAACCTTTTTGCAATAAGAAAACCCTTGTTTAAGGTGAGATTTTTCATAAAAGACACTTGAACAGCTTGTGTCGTGCGTAGCCCGAACTACGTTTGCTCTGATCTTCCATGCTGTGTGGAAGTACGTAGGCATAGGATGCGATATCCTAGCGAGCAACCTTCACCCATCTTCCCCCGTAGTTAGGCGAACTACGTTGACTCTGATTTCTCGTTCCAGACGGGAATACGTAGGCATAAAGTGCGATGCTTTGCCGAGTCATCTTTTCTTTTCTTTTCAGACCTCATCCTTTAGTTTAGATAGAAGTGTAATCCGTATAAACAAGCAAGTGTGGATCCCATCGAGTACGATGGACGTGAGGGGTGCTAATACCTTCCCCTTGCGTAACCGACTCCCGAATCCAGGTTTTGGTTGCGATGACCATACCTTTTCCCGTCTTTGCGTTAGGTTTACTTCGAGCGTTTCCTTTCCCTCCTTTGGGATAAATAACACACGGTGGCGACTCTTCTGTATTGCCGGCGCCGATTTTCGCAGTAGCGACAAGATGAAAATCACATCTTGAGTTATGTGGTCTTGAAGTTAGGCACTAAACTAGGGGATTTTACACTGTCAAGCATAGCAACCCTAGCCTAGGAACTCCTCACACTCTTGATTCATGATGAGTTGACCTTGGAATCATCCCTTGGGAATCTTAAGACATCCATCCATGATCACATGGCCTTGCAATTAGGTTTAAACCTTCTTCAAATCATCAGTTAACCTAGGGTTGACCAGATGAAACCCTAGGTGTACCAATCTTGGTAGTAGCTTCATATCCTTTGCATAATGACCTGTCTAGGCTTCAAAATGATCTTCAATATTTCTCATAAGCTCTCTCAAGGCTTCCAATCCAACTTCATGGCTTCAGAATCATCTGATGACTTCCCACAACCCTCAAGTTAGGAGATGTACACACTTGGCTTCAACCCTTTCTCTGAGGATCTTTGGCTTCATTGATGAGAATGTCAACCCTTGAACACTTGGATAACCCTCTTAGCTAGCTCGATGGCCTTGTGTGGCCCTTCGTTGGTAGTAAGACCTCTTGATCTCCTGCACACATGTCAATGCAATGCAGATGATAATGCTAAAATGAATGCAATGAAACACAAGCTAGTTAAGCAAAGGTTAGGCAAATTTTGGGGTGCAACAGCTGCCCCTATTCAAACGGCTTGGACCTGACTGGGTGAGAAGCGAACGGCTCTCAAACAATCAAGGTGAAAGACGGTTGAATACCAATAAACCCGGAAATTTACCAACCGCACAAGTACATGATACTCAGATGGGGACAAATCTTCGGAAACAGGTACAACAGTTTCACGGTAACTTGCTGGAGAATTACTGATCTGACGTATCTAATTTTCACTATAGCACTTCGTCCTCAAGTCATCAATGGATCACCGGTTACACGGGAACTGGTGAAGGATTAATCTCAAATCTCCGTCAGGATGATCATCTACATCCTTAAGTCATCAAGGGATCACCGGTTACATGGTAACTGGTGAGGGATGGTCGATTATGCTGTCGGGCATTCTGCGCCACAGCAGAAGAATTCCTTATCGTCACCTATGGACTTATCGGGTCGCTAGGAACGTCGACAATATCTTCGTCGGACTTCATCAGTAAGTCAATAAGGGATCACCGGTTGCACGGCAACTGGCTGGTGAGCGGCTAATTTTCAATCTCCGTCAAGATGATCATCAGGTTTCGCTGCAGCTTCTTCCTCAAGTCATCAAGGGATCTCTGGTTACACGGTAACTGGTGATACATAGCTGATATTGTTGTCAGGCATTCTGCGGAACGATATCAGAAGAATTCCTCGGGACTCATCAGGTCATTAGGAACTTTTGAAAATCTTTATCGGACTTCGTTAGTAAGTCAGGAAATAGAACCCTTAATCAATCACGAACCAATAGGGATCTCTAAACTTTTGCCGTCAGGCACTCCGCGTCAGCCAGGAGAACTGCTTCGACATCGCAGTTGGACTTCATCAGTAAGTCATAAAACAGAATCCTTAATCAATCACGGACCAATAAGGATATCCAATCTTTTTCCGTCAAGCACTCTGCGTCAGCTAGGAGGAATTCTCGACGATACAGTCGGACTTCATCAGTAAGTCAGGGAATAGAATCCTTAATCAATCATGAACCCATAAGGATATCTAATCTTTTGCCATTGGGAACTCTGTGTCAGCTGGGAGAACTGCTTCGACATCGCAGTCGGACTTCATCTGTAAGTCAGGAGGAGTTTGGCACTGCTGCCGGACTTCAATCATCAAGTCTTCAAGGAAATTTCAACTTCTCTGTTTAAAACCTCCTGGGGATGACACATCTCCGCTGGGGATTCTGGAGAACTATCAAGTAACTCTGCTTCGGGGATTTCGGAATCATCCTGGACGAATGAGCTTGGCTGAGGAATTCAAGAATCATCCTGAACAAACAACTCCGTTGGGGACTTCAAGAATCATCTTGAGCAAACAAATTCGCTGAGGAACACCTGCAAAACAAGAACGGTAACGACCTAGCTCATGTTTCACATGCATATGTTTGACAATGGAATAATGCTCCACACGGTGGAAATGCTATGCGTTTTAGGGTAAATGCTATGCAATCATGCGAAATGTTATGACCCCATCAACAAAATAAATGCTGAAGGGAAAATCCTCCTGTCAAGGAGAAAGAACCATTCTGATGGTGGAGAAGGAGTCATCCTGCCAAGGAGAAGAAATCGCACCAATCTCAATTGGACTCAACCTGGGGAAACAAACCTCAGACGACTTTCTGCAGGGGATAAGGTTCTACGAGAACCTGTACTCGCTCAATTGAGTATACGAACCATAAACTGCTGAGGAAATGATGTCAATCGCAGAAATAAACAGCACGGCCTTCGCAGATAGAATCTTCCTGGAGATATGGACTCCGATGGGGAAGTATAGCATCAGCTATTCAATACTCTCCTGGGGAAAACCAATAACGGCTTGAACGGCTTCCAAGGACTCGGCTCTCTTGGGGAACGGCAAACTCGGCTGAGGATAGGCAACCAGATACTGGAATCAATCCTACCTTCCAGGGGGAATACAACTCTGTGGGGAATTTTAATTCTGCCGGAGACTTCAGTCTGAGCTATCGAAAGCTGCACACTTACAAATAGTCTTCTACGAGAAAACTGCACTTTTGACCCACTACTAGGAATGAGTATACACTTCTGCGCATGACTCAACTGGGGAAATGATGATCCTGTCTAGGATGCATCTGGTTGGGGAGAATCTATTTCCGCTCGGGGAGACACATCAATGCTCACAGTCCCATGTCCAGACTCTGTGGGGAAACACTGCTGAACTCGCTGGGGAGGAAGGAATCATCCCGCTTGGAAAACATCTGGCATACTGCCTGGAGAGTGACGTCCCTGCAATAAAATGAACAAATAGATAAGATACCCTTCACAAAGGGACCTCTCAAGGTTATCATCTTATGACAATGTTAAGGTAATTCAATGTTTCAACAATTATCATCCTAGGCCAGCAAGTTTATGTATGCGCATTTTATCAAAAACATCGGGCGTTCTTTTTTGCAAACAAAACAGATAAAAGCTAAACACACAAACAAAAGTACTGAATAGTGTATGCTTATTGATAACGAGCCTCTGAATAGGCAAAATGTTTTACAACAGATGCAAGCTCCTGAAATGAGGAAGTTGCGCAAGCATAAACATAAATATACATCAGTATACACAAATGTTGGCAACGCGGCATAGACGAACACCATGAGTTGATCCCTCTATGACCCACTCGACTTCGATACTTCTTCGACGCTTCAGCTTCAGAAGAGATTGATTCGGATAGACGGCCCTTAGGTCTTCCCAAACCACTAAATAATGAAAGTTCACACGCGGAACGCAGTCATTTGCTTTTCTAATCCCTAACTTTTTCCTAAATCGCCCTTTCGGGTTTTCGATTCACCGGGATACCCTTTTTTGCCAAAGCCGCCCTTTCAGGTTTTCGACTTTGCGGGTGTACATTTTTCATTTATATCCCTAATTTTTTCCCGAACCTTTTTCTTTTTTATGGTTTTTCTATTTCTTTCCAGGGGGTCATTTTTTAAGCAAAGTATTTTTTAACTGTGTCTGTGTTCACAAGGGATGCACAATCTTCGTCATCCATTGTGGATAACAACAAGTCTCCTCCCGAGAAGACCTTGCTGACGACATACGGACCTTCGTAGTTAGGAGTCCACTTGCCCCTGTGATCGGAATGTGATGGAAGAATCTTCTTCAGGACGAGATCACCCGTCTGAAAGCCTCTAGGACGCACCTTCTTATCATAAGCTTTCTTCATCCGGCTCTGGTACAGACGACCATATGCAATCGATGCTAATCTCTTCTTATCCATCAGACTGAGTTGATTCAATCGGTTCTTAATCCACTATGCCTCATCGAGTTTCACGTCAACCAAAACTCGCAAAGAAGGAATCTCAACTTCCAACGGTAGGACAACTTCCATACCGTACACTAGTGAGAAAGGAGTTGCCTCAGTTGATGTGCGTACCGTCCTACGATAAGCATGCAATGCAAATGGTAGCATCTCATGCCAATCTTTGTAGGTCACTACCATCTTTTGTACTATCTTTTTAATGTTTTTGTTGGCCGCTTCAACCGCACCATTCATCTTCGGTCGATAAGGTGATGAGTTGTGATGTTCAATCTTGAAGTTATGGCATAACTCCTTCATCATCTTATTATTTAGATTCGAACCATTGTCAGTAATGATCCGCTCGGGAATTCCATATCGACAGATGATGTCCTTCTTTATGAACCTAGCCACCACCTGCTTGGTCACATTAGCGTACGAGGCTGCCTCCACCCACTTGATGAAGTAGTCGATAGCTACCAAAATGAAGCGGTGACCGTTAGATGCAGTGGGCTCGATCTTTCCTATCATATCAATGCCCCACATGGAGAACGGCCACGAGGATGACATGACATTCAACGGGCACGGCGGCACATGAATTTTATCAGCATAAATCTGGCATTTATGACATCTCTTCGCAAATTTGAAACAATCTGACTCCATCGTCATCCAGTAATACCCTGCTTGCAATATTTTCCGTGTCATAGCATGTTCGCCGGCGTGCGTATCAAATGTGCCTTCATGGACCTCCTCCATAAGCAAACTAGCTTCTTTTTTGTCCACACATCTAAGTAACACGAGATCGTGATTTCTCTTATACAGAACTCCATCAGGATTGAGATAGAAATTTCCAGACAGCCTCCTCAGAGTCTTCTTATCCTGGGTTGATGCCCCCGCAGGATACTCCTTAGTCATAAGGAAAGTCTGGATATCATGGAACCATGGCTTTCTATCGGAGGCTTCCTCAATTGCAAAAACGAATGCAGGTCTGTCAAGACCGGAAATGACAATTCTTGGGGCTTCATTCCAAAAATTGACTTTGTACATCGAAGCCAACGTGGCTAAGGCATCAGCCATCTGATTTTCTGCTCTAGGCACATGATGGAGTTCCACTCAATCAAAGAAAGGAAGCAGCCTTCTGGCATAATTCATGTATAGGACCAAATTCGACTGACGAGTCTCCCACTCCCCTTTAATCTGGTTAACAACGAGTGCTGAGTCACCGTATACATCCAGGTTTTTGATTCTCAAATCAATAGCTTCTTCTAAACCCATGATGCATGCCTCGTATTCTGCTTCATTGTTGGTGATCGGAAAAGTCACTCTGGCAGTAAACGGGATGTGGGATCCCTGAGGAGTCGTGATGATTTCCCCAATACCACTTCCGTACGAATTAACTGCACCGTCGAATATCAATTTCCACTGGGACTTCCTATCTGGCCCTTCGTCGGGGAACGATTCATCGCAATCTTTCACTTTGAGAAACATGATACCCTCGTCAGGGAATTCAAATTTCATTAGCTGATAATCTTCGATAGGCTGTTCGACAGGTATTCAGACAACATACTTCCCTTGATGGCCTTATGGGAAACATATTGAATGTCATATTCCGTCAATACCATTTGCCATTTGGCAATCCTGCCTGAAAGCGCTTGCTTCTCGAACACGTACTTGATCGGATCCATCTTCGAAATTAACATGGTCGTGTGATTGAGCATATACTGTCGTAAACGCTTGGCAGCCCACGCGAGTGCACAACACGTTTTTTTTTCCAGCATTGAGTAACGGGACTCACAATCGGTGAACTCTTTACTCAAGTAATAAATGGTGTGTTCCTTTCTGCCAGTCTCGTCGTGCTGACCGAGGTCGCAACCCATGCTATTCTCAAGAACTGTCAAGTACATGATTAAGGCTCTTCCAGCCACTGGGGGTATCAAAATTGGAGGTTCCTGCAGATACTGTTTTATCTTGTCAAATGCCTTCTGGAAATCCTCGTTCTAGATAATCGCTTGATCTTTTTTCAATAATTTGAACATCGGTTCACACGTGGCCGTGAGCTGAGATATAAACCTTGCAATGTAGTTTATTCTCCCCAGGAAACCACGAACTTCTTTTTCAGTCTTTGGCGCTGGCATATCTTATATTGCTTTTATCTTAGCAGGATCAACCTTAATGCCTTTTTCACTCACAATAAACCCCAGTATTTTTCCAGACCGTACTCTGAAAGTACATTTGTTAGGATTCAGCCTCAACCTGAACTTCCTAAACCTCTCAAAAAGCTTCAGCAAATTGACCAGATGTCCCTCCTCCATTTGGGACTTCGCAATCATGTCATCAACATAGACTTCAATCTCATGGTGAATCATGTCATGAAACAAAGTGACCATCGCCCGCTGGTAAGTGTCCCCTGCGTTCTTCATACCGAAAGGCATTACCTTGTAGCAGAACGTCCCCCAAGGTGTAATGAACGTGGTTTTCTCCATGTCTTCCGGTGCCATCTTGATCTGATTATAGCCGTAGAAGCCATCCATGAACGAAAACACAAAAAATTGAGTTGTATTGTCGACCAACACATCAATATGAGGGAGCGGGAAATCATCTTTAGGGCTCACCTTATTCAAATCCTGATTGTCAACGCACATCCGTACCTTACTGTCCTTCTTCGGTACAGGTACTGTGTTGGCAACCCACGGAGGGTAAGTAGTGACCGCTAAAAAGCCAGCATCCAGCTGCTTTTGTACTTCTTCTTTGATCTTAACGGTCGTATCTGGTCGTGTCCTTCTAAGCTTCTGCTTAACGGGAGGACAATCTTCTCACAGTGGTAGATGATGAACCACTATGTCAGTGTCGAGCCCGGGCATATCTTCATACGACCAAGCAAAGATGTCACTATACTCTCGAAGCATCTCGATCAATCTTTGCTTGACATCGCTCTGTAATGCAGCCCCTATCCTGACATTTCTGACAAGTTCCTCAGAACCCAGATTAACAATCTCAATCTCTTCCTCTTGAGGCAGAATGATCTTATCTTCTTGTTTCAACAATCGAGCCAACTCTTCGAGAAGGTCTTCATCTTCATCAATCTCTTCTTCAACTTGATATATCGGGCAATCAAAGTCGAAGTGAGTCATAGAAGGTTCAAAGTTTATGTCATCTGTAGCGTGAATCCTGCAATAACAAGGGTTAAGCTTAAGCAGAGGATATGCAGGTTAGCACAAACCATATTGCCATTTTATTATTTTTCAAAACAAAAATACAAACAGGAATAACAGAGATCACAAAATTTGAATGCAAAGAAAGCAGCCTTTGATTTATTGATAATATCTATATGCATAAGCAATCAAGGCCCTGATAATAAAACTATTATGCCCCAGGTAGAGCATAAGGTTGTACAATAGTTGGAAAAAGACAAAGCATTACTCTTTACGCGTCACTTGGATGACATCCTGGATGGACCAGTTGTTGAGGCTCTGGCCTGGTTTGCATGGCCGAACCCAAGAGTCCAGGTCACAGTCACTATCTTTGTCGTCTTCAGACACAACGTTGACATTCTCAAATATCACCCCACCTTTTGAGAACTGAATCGTCCCTTTGACGCACGGCGCACTGCGAGAGGAGGAAGCATCGGCAGAAGGAGAATACCCTAACCCAAACTTATCCTGCTTGTTAGGGATATCCAGGACCTGCCCCCATCCTGGGGCAGAGCCAGCTTAAACAACAGCTTGAGCTTCCTTGATGGAAGAGAGATTCATCTCAGGTTTTTCAATCATCACCGAAATTGCATCCTTGACTTGAACAACCTAGAACGCCTGGAAAAAAGTTTCGTGGATCTCCATCCACCTCAACATATTTAAAAGATGACAAATGGCTCACCACTATGTCCTCTTCACCACAGACGATCATGATGATGCCACCCACAATATACTTTAGTTTCTAGTGCAATGTGGAAGTTACTGCGCTTGCAGAATGGATCCAAGGCCGACCCAACAGGCAGCTATAGGCTGGCATGATATCCATGATATAGAAAACCGCGTCAAAGGTTTCTGGCCCAACTTGAATGGGTAGAGTTACCTCTCCAAAGACGGTCCGCTTAGTCCCATTAAAAGCTTTAACCACCATGTCACTGGGTGTACATATTAGCCCTCTCGTATCCAACCTCATCAGAGCTTTCTTAGGGAGAATGTTCAGAGATGATCCCGTGTCCACCAACACATGGGACATAACCGTTCCTCGACATTCTATCGAGATATGCAATGCGCTATTGTGGTTCCTTCCTTTCGGCGTCAGCTCGAGGTCAGTAAACCCTAATCCATTCCCAGCATTCACATGAGAAACCACTCCCTCTAGCTGGTTGACCGAGATCTCTTGCGGTACATATGCTGCATTCAGAACCTTCAGCAGGGCATTGCGGTATGCCTCGGAACACAACAACATATTCAAAATAGAGATCTTAGACGGTGTTTGATGAAGATGATCAATCTTATAATCACTTTTCTTGATCAGTCTCATAAATTCTTCGGCGTCTTTCACAAGCAGGTCTTTTCCTACCTCACGGGAGGTTTCTTCGACGACCTTACCTTTACCTCTGTCAGTCATCTCAGCCTTGTCAGCTTTGTCAGCCACAATCTCCGGTGGAGAGAACACTCTTCCGCTACACGTTATTCCCCCAGTCCCAACTAGGTTGTCAACAGATTTCCCGGATGGCTCCAACTCCAACTTCTGTTTTTTGCAATAGACATCTGACCCATAGTGCCATGAAATAGCATTAGTGCTCACAAATGGTACAGGCCCAGCCTTCGTGATAGTGATCCTAGGTAGCCTCAATGCAGAAATGGTAATTTTTTTACGAGGGATGGTGATGGTGGCAACCTCATCCTTCTGCTTCAGCATTACTTCCCCTGATCTGTTTTTAGCCCTCCGACTAAACTGCAGAATCCCTTCGTTTATCAAACTCTGAATCCCTGCTACCAACTGATCACATCCGTCTGAATGATTCGCACAATCCACACACAACTTTCCACAGCCCGGGAAAATACCTTTCTTCATCAACTTGGCTTTAACGAAACCAAGTGGTGTTTTCAGGTCTTTGACATTAGTCAATAAGTCTGAATCTTCCTCTTCAATGATGGCGCTAACCCCATCTCCCCCATGGTTGGGCATAGAGTTCTTTGTAACATTCGGAGCATTATCAGAAAAGTTAATTATCTTGGCGTCAACCATATCTTATACTTTGTGCTTGAATGCCTTACAGTTGTTAATCGAGTGGGCAGGTGCCCCGGAATGAAACTCACATCTCGCATTCGCATCGTAGCCCGGTGGAGGTGTCCCTGTAAAGGGAGCCAAAGTTCTCTTCTGAACTAGCTGCAACTGGAGAAAAGTCTACAAAAGCTGGGCATATGACATAGGTGGGGTTTCAAGATGACGATTTGACAATGGTGCTTTATTCTGGTACCTCTGGTACCCTTGCTGGTTCTGTTGTTGCTGCTGCTGAGGTTGTTGGACAGTAGGAATAATAATGCTAGCGACCTGCTGGCGCTAGCCTTTTCCTTTTCCCCGAGCACTAGACACTGAGCTCGTCTCACCTTCGCGTCTCTTACCACTGTAAGGTTTCTTTCCCCCTCCAGCTGAGGATACGTCTACACCCTAAATCTTTCTGAGTTTAATGCCATTCTCTACATGTTCTCCAGTGATTATGAGGTCGGAGAAGCTTCCCGACATACCACTGACAAGCTTCTCATATAAAACTCCTGGAAGAGTAGCCACGAACATCTCGACAAGTTCTCGCTCAACCATCGATGGCTGAACTCTTGCTGCCAGTTCACGCCACCTCCAGGCGTACTCTTTAAATCCTTCGTTGTTCTTCTGAGACAAATTTTGTAGCTGAACCCGGTTGGGAGCCAGATCGTTGTTGTACTGATAGTGGCGTACAAATGCTTCAGCAAGGTCTTTCCACGTACGTACATTTGTGGGTTCCAAACCCATATACCACTCCAGTGAGGGGCCTGACAGGCTGTCTTGGAAGAAGTGCATCAGCAGCTTCTCATCTTCAGAATGTGCAGATATCTTTTGATAGTATGACCTCAGATGGACACGGGGGCAAGTGGTGCCCTTATACTTCTCGAAGTCGGGTACCTTAAACTTGGGAGGCACCTTGAAGTCTGAGATCAGTCCCAGCTTGGTCATGTCAACGCCCATGATATTCAAGTTCTCAAAACTCTTCATCTTGTCTTTGAGTGCTTTGAACCTTAAGCGGGCTTCAGAATTCAGTTCTCCCTCATCTCTCTTCATTGAGAATAAGTCCTCTTGACGATCCTCTTGTCATGGTTGATGACCATTACCCTGAGCAAACCCAGCAGCATCAAGACCATACAGATTACCAGCACCAACGTTCCCAGCATTACCAGTTCCTCCAGTATTGCCATTGCCTATACCAACATTACCATTGGCCTCAAAGTTGCCATTTCCGACTCTAGTCGTATTCCCATTAGCTCCAACATTAGTAACAACATTACCATTGCCACTTCCACTCCCTCCAGTCACAGGGATGTTAGCATGAGGGGTCTCAACAAGCGGAGGATTCACCACATTCCCACCATGTAGCATGTCGTTGCTGTCGACGCGTGCAATCAGAGGTTGCACCAGAGTTTTGAGTTGATCCTGGCCATTAGCGACCACTTGCATGAGATCCATAAAACAACCCATCCTCTCTCTGAGCTCTTGAATGTCAGTCTGAACCTGTTCCATTACGCTGGCTTGATTTGCTCTGGTAAAATACCGGTGAATCTGCCTTCGTTCAATCCTGAAATAACCTGCAAACACCAAGGGTTAGAAAAAACGGCCCGGGGTACCTGTTATGCAAATGATTCATGCAAATGCAAACGTGTGTCTGTGCCTTGGGGAGATTCCCTCGATCCTAGTTTCCAAGACAAATAAAGTTCAACATCCAATCATGGAAAGAAATCCTCATATATATATCTGAAAAACCCGCGCAGGCAGCGTACAACTGTGATCACATACAACTGAAGCAAAAGGTGTGACCCCAACCAACAAGCCTGGTGGTGGTCAGCATATCAATGCATAAAAGGTACAAAGCCTTAAGAAAATTTATATGTTTCAAATTATAACCCCTAATTGTGAGATTTTAACAGAAATAATGTATGGCTGAATTTTCTTACGACACTCCTCGTATCAAATATCAAATCAAGAGAAAAAAATATAATGATAGAAACAATTTACCTATTATTTAATGTAATATATGAAAATAAAATTAAAATATTATTTTTTGCAGGCAATTGATGTAACGGTTTATTCTCTAACATCTAGGTACCTAATTTAACCTCTATTACTACCTATAACAATGAAAGAACAAAACAAGTATCACAAATACCAATCTTAATAGGTGATATAGTTGTTTAGAGTTCACATGTTCATGTTCATCCTCTAATAACCACACCCCACATATTCTCTAACATGTCGCGGAATATATCTAATTTTCTCTAGGCAATTAGTTTCTAGATGGCACTTGCAAGTTGCAACATGAAAAAAGAACCATAATCTAATGTTTTCGAATCTTACATATATTCAAATAATGGCCACAGTTTAATTTCAGTTAAAGAAGTAACTGAATGAGATGGATAAGATTCTACTTTAGATTACAAATCTTTAATTCAAGAAACATAATGAATGAATCACACTATCTGGCATAACATACAAGAATATATTCAGGTAATGGAAATAATCATTTGTGGTAGTGTTCATAACTCTTGCTGTCTCTATGAACGTTTTAGATTTCTTCAAATTGAGTTCACTCAGAGAGAGAAGCAAGTCTCGACCGCATGTTTTGTTTTACGGTACCATGGAAAGAATCAAACAAATTGATGGAAAGCATCACATGAGATAAAAGGATATGAAAAAACATCGACACTGATGTGGGTTGAGTCTTTTTTAAACGTCATTTGATTTGAGTTCTGTTGTTGATATTGCTTTATTTTATTTTATTTTATAAACATGTGGTGTAATTAATATTGAGTTATCTATGTGTAAAATTTAAGGTAACTGTATTTATGTGTAAAAAGCTGTTAGAAACAAACAATAACAGTAAAAAAACAAATTTTGGAGTGATAATGGTGAATGCTAAAAAAAATACTTATTTGGTCACAAATCCAAATATAAGTAATTTGGGCACATACTTATAGAACTAAATATTAATTAATCATTTTAAAAATATATATTTTGTATATTATTTTAATAAACATAAACTATTAAATAAAAAATAAAAAATAAATTTGTGATAAAATCTAATCCATCAAACAACTAATAAAAATAATACTTGGACATACTTAACTTATCTCTAAAGAAATTTTTAAAAGCACAAATAAAAAATGAATCTCCTTAAATTTCATAATCAATAAAAAAGTCGACATTGATTAATATATTTGTACATGCATTTTCTCTCTAAAAATGTGAAATATCTTTAATCCAATAAAACTCATAGTGTGTAAAACATTCTCCCATTTAATTAAAATATGTCAAGAGACATTATTCATATTAAAGAATGCACGACTTACTATCACTGAGTCAGTTTCAAGACAAATACTTCTCTAATTTCTCTTATTTGCAAATTTGGCAACCATGATTTCATGCAATTTAACTTGAAAAAAAGTGCAAACTCTAAAGGTGAGAAAATACTTAGAAGGGGGGTTGAATAAGTATGAAGATAAAAACTTAGAAATAATACTCAAGTATTTTTATCCTGGTTCGTTGAACTCAACTACTCCAGTCCACCCTTCCTAGAGTGATTTGCCTTTCTCAAACAAGGACTTAATCCACTATTTAATCAACTGATTACAATAGTAAGCACTAAGAACGACTGTTCAAAGTCTTCTCAAGAACTACTGATCCTAACTGGATCTTCTTAAGGTTTTCTTACAATCAAATGTAATAACAAATACAAGTGTTTAAAATGCTTCTAATAAAGTTTTATCACAACTGTGATTTTTCACTTAATATTAAGAACAAAGAAATTAATTCTAGAAAGAATGTGAGTTGTATGAGAGCTTTGAATAATGAATTCTTTTCAGGTAAAACGTCAACTGAAGAAGATGGTTGGAGACTTGCTTTTATAGGCACATTAATCCAAGAGTATTTCACGTTGAGAAGAGTGTACCAAAAGGTCTGAGCCTTTTTTGTCTTCACATCAAGTGACCTTTCCTAGAAGAAGAAAGCACAGAGAAATCCTTTTTGTCTGTGTTCTTGTGTCTAGCATAAATAAGGAATGAGTCGTTTGGATATTCCAACGGACATAATCTTTGAATTCTTCTTCATCAATTTTCAACAAGAATCATCAGAGTCTAATTTGATCAGAGTCTTCTGATGTTGATCAGAGTTTTGCTGAATCAGAGTCTTTGCAGCAGGTGTGCTTTTAGCGTGTATAAGTTCAGAGCATATTTGAGTCAGATCCTTAGTACTGGCAGCTTTAGTACTTTCAGAATCTTCTGTAGTAACTATGCTTGAAAACTCTTCATACAGAATTCTTCTTTGGTTCAGATGCTTCTGACTTGCTTCAGATTCTTCTAGAGCTTCTACTTTAGATCCTTCTGGAGGCTACGCTCAGGATCTTCTGTTGGCAGCGTTCAGAATCTTCTAATGGATGCATCTGACGCTTCAGAGCCTAGCATATTTCTTATGTTCAGTTCTGATTTGCTTCTGGAGTGATAATTACTTTAATATTTGCAGCAAACACTCTTAAGCAAATTTTAGAGTATATAATTCTTAATTACAAAATTTCATAATAGTTATCATCAAAACATAGAGATATTATTAAGAACCAATCTGTGTTCTAACAAACTCCAATTTTAATTGAAAAAACTCCCAAAAATATTTTTAAGTCCTCTCTAAGTATTGTCACCACATGTTGATATTCTAAGATTTCTCTTGAAACTCAATCTATATTGCACTTAATCCAATTATGACTAAGAAAACACCATATGTGCGGGAGAAAGTCGATATTTGATGTCGAAATATTTAATAATTGTAAACTTGTGAAATGAAGAATAAACGTGACCATTGAAATACATATATCTGGTATAGACCAGTTGTTTAACATGAAGAATATGTCTATCAAATATCAATTTAACCATTTTGAAACCTAATATCATTTTTCGTAATCCAAGTTTTCCCAAGAATTATTATTATGAGAGTCATGATCAAATTCTTAATTTGAGAGCTCTAACTTTTACTAGCAAGTTTTAATAAGCTTTCATAACTTGTTCTATCAATGTTCATGTCAAACAACAGCTCCATCCATTACCTCAAAAGCAAGGTGTACTTACATGTAAGAAATAAGTGGTTTGTAGTATCCACATCATGATTGCAGAGAGAGAACCTTAAAATCATATGCATTTTCCTTCGAAATAGGTTGTTTTTTGTTGCAATAACATTATGCATTATCTTCAAAGTTACTAATGACTTAGAAGGAGGTATGTAGGGATGCCCAATAAATTTTGTCTAATACAACTAAAAAAAGGAATTTGACCTCCGACGCGAAAGGGTTTTAACCTCGGTTACACATTCGAGGTAATGAAGGGCGTCATGAAAACTTACCACTTTACCCCTCGATTTTGGAATAAATGAGGAGTAAAGTGTTCTTCACACTGGCTTGATCCTCAGCTTCTAAATTTTTTATTTATTTTTAGAAATGGACGGCACACCCCTCATTACCTCTCGGTTATTATTATTTTTTATTTATTCTTAATTTTTTTTATATTTTGGTTTTAATTTGTATTACAGAACCATATTTTGGTCATTTTTGAAACAAAAATATTATTACAAAGTCATATTTTGGCCATTTCAAAAACATATACTTTGTACATTTGCCCATTTCTCAAACTGAACCATTGTACCATAAATATTCATTGTTTACACCATTTGAAAATCCAAAATGGCACATGTGCACCTTATAACTTTACAACAAATTAAAATTAAAATGCAATAGTCATTTATAAATGTTAAACTAAAAAACAATAACCAAAATACAAAGTCTTGTAGGTCGTCCAAAAATTCTCTTATGTAAGTTGTCGCTGTTTGTTTAGCACCTATAATTTGAATAATATTTGAAACCGATTAAGATCATAAACAACAACAACATTAAATCTTTATTAAAAATAATATAAGTGTTATAAAACATTTACTTATTAGTTTTCCCATATCCCCTCTTGATGATCACGACGAATAACATGCATATCATCATCAAAATCATTTTCTTCTGATGAGAGACATACAAGTATTGCGAAAGAAAGGGTAATAAAATTAAAATCTTAATTTTCATCACTATCAGGAACATATCTTCCTCGAAGAACAATTGACCATCTTTTGTTAAAAAGATCAGTGACAAAAAAACTTGTTTGGCTTGGGATCCCATGATGAATGACTCATTCATATAATTCTCTTTTCGAAGATTAACCCGTGTGAATCTTAATTCATCGATTTCTACATCAGTGTTATTGTCAATCTACTTGCACTTAAATAAATACACTTTAAGAGTAACATGATTTATCTTCATAATACCTTCAATGGCCCAAATTACACTTTAGATGGAAGTACAAGGTTCTTATCTTTCGAACTAGATAAGTGCATGGATTCTACATCAACCATAACCCTACTATTTTGAAAGGTACGACAATAATACTTTGAATTTGTATAGAATGGATATTTAGTAATTTTGTATGCATTCCAAATTATTACATTAAACTTAGATATATGTGACATCCATTTAACTTTCTCTAACTCACTACTTTCATTAGAAAATCTTCATTAAACCAAGTTATGAATGTTTTTTTATCCTTTATTAACAACAGTTTTTCAATCATCTGGGGGAAATTATCCTTATAACACTTTTGTGAATGGTGAAGTAAGGTTGAAAAGGTTGTTCACTATATACTAATGTGCTTGAAGTACTACATCTCGGTAAAATATCTTAACATTTAAACCTTGAATACCTCTTCTATCATGACGAGACTCGAGAATTTCTATAGAGTTCACTTCTGACAAAGAGTTTATATAAAACTCAATAACTTCTTTTGTGATGTTCCGTTCAACGATCAGAGCTTCTGGACAATTATGAGTTTTTGTATACCCTTTAAAGATCTTCATGTATCGCTCTACTAGGTACATTAACCATAAATAAAATGGACCACAAATTCTAATCTCATATACTAGATGATCAATTAAGTGAACCATAATGTCAAAAATATGATGGAGGGAAACACATCTCTAATTGACACAAGATAATTGCAGCCTCATGTTCCAATTCATCTAAATTTCCAAGTTCAATGGCTTTACTTCATATAGCATAGAAGAATAAGCACAATCTAGTTATACTTACCCTTACAGTTTTTGGTAGAATGCCATGAATAGGCACTGGTAGAAGTTGTTGTATCAAGACATGAAAATCATGAGATTTTAAGCCAACTAATTTGAGATCATTCATTGACACAAGTTTCTTCACATTTTATGAGTATCCTTAGGGATATTTGATATCCTACAAACAATCGCAAATTTTTTTTTCTTTTTTAGATATAGTGTGACATGTAGGGGGAAAATATGTTTCATTTCCTCTATCTTATGGGGCTAATTCTTATCGTATACCCATCAACACCATATCTTTACATGATTTCTTAGTATCTTTTATCTTGACTTTAATATTTAGAAGTTTTTCAATCAAACTATCACATGCATTTTTCTCCACATGCATGACATCAAGACAATATCTTGCATCGAGGTTATACCAATATGGAAGATCAAAGAACACCAACCTCTTTTTCCAAATATTTTTCTCCACTAGCCCTTTTCGTTTATTTCCAAAGACAACATTAATGTTTTTTTGTCTTTTATAAACATTATTCCCATTTAAGGGCTTTGGAGCAATATCAAACTCTTGATTTCTATTAAAAGCCTTTCGCAATCTAGGATATGGATGACTAGGTCTTAGAAGTTTTTGATGCCTAAGGTAAACAATTTTTTTTCATTTTTTAACTAGTGGAAACATGTATTATCTTTGCATATTGAACATGCTTTATGTCCCTTGACACTGTACCCAAGAAAATTATCATATGTAGGAAAGTCATTAGTTGTGCAAAACAACATGGAATGTAGCTTAAATTTATCACCTCTATATGCATCATCAACATCAACACCTTCCTCCCAAAAATATTTTAAAAATTTAATTAGTGGTGTTAAGTAAACATCTATGTCATTTTGGACCCAAAATCATCATTGATAAAATCATATATTTGTGCTTCATGCACAAAAATGAAGGTCAGTTGTAAATTATGAGAAGAACAAGTCATGTGTCGCAACTGCCAAAAAAACAGAAGAGTCGGCACTGAACGTTATTTATCCCAAAGGGGGAAAGGAAAAGATCAAATAAAATCTTAGATAAAGGGAGAAGACATGGTCTTCGGAACCAAATCATGGGTTCGAGCGTCGATTACGCGAGAGGAAGGTATTAGCACCCCCTCTATCCATTGTACTCAACGGAATCCACGGTTGTTGTCTAATCAAAGGGTGTGTTATCTAAAGCCTACTGCTAACAAAAATGGAAAAAGAAAAAGGAGACTCGATAAGACTTCACCGTCCTAGGCCTACGTGTTTCCTCGTGCAATGAAATAGTCAGAGTCAATGTAGTTCAGAAAACTACGGGTATACGAGGCGAAGGTTGCTCACCAAGACATCATTGTCTTGTGCCTACATATCTTCATTCATACGAGAATGAAGAAGTCAGAGCAGTTGTAGTTTGAGTATGAGTCGATATGTGTTTTTTATGAGTGACGCTAAGTTCCCACTCCAATAGTTAGGACCGATGTCTGTATACGGTAGAATAGAGTTTGAAAAATGATCCTGAAGGATGAAAAATGATCCTGAAGGATGAAAATGATTTGAATTTGTTTATGAGTTCTAGAGAAGTGAATTGATTTGATTTGAGATTCACATTATACTAAAGTCTATAACATAGGAGCGAATGCGTCACATAATCACTCTCAGAAGGGACGTACGCTAAACACTCTAGACGAAGTAAGGAGAGACCCCTCACTCATCATTTCTCATATACTTAAGGCTCGTGGCGCACAATGTTCACCGTATTTATTACGTGTTTTGATATTGTTTTGAGAGAGAAGAAGAGAAAGATGCACAAAAGGTCTAACGGGAAACTCGGTCCTAACGTTGTTATGCAAAATGGCCTTAAGGTCGGGATGCGAAAGGAAATTCTATCCTAATGTTAGCATGTAAAAGTAGACCTATGGTTGAGGTTGAAAGGGGACTAGTATAATGTTATCATGCATGGATTAACTCCTAATGTCTATCTTATTCCAAGCTTAATAAAAAATTAATTAGACTAGGATGCCTTAAGGGAGAATGCGAGAACAAAACAAAACAAGGAAAACAAATCATAAACATCATCTACAACAGTGCTTCATCTCCATAACAACAATAAAAATCCAGCAAATAAGTAGAACAACATTTAACAACTCATGTTTCAGCACATAACATGTGTAAAAGGCAGCAAGTAGAATGGATGCACCATTAACAACATGCTAAAATCCAGAACAACAGGTGTGAAAAGTCATACAGCATGTAGCATCAACATTACAACGAAATCATGTGACATGGTAAGGATCAATCATGAGCATGCGTTAACGATCAAACACAAAATAAGTTTGATGGGTAACACCCTTTTCTACCCCAAAGATATTACTGCAAAATAACACAGATTTCAGAGTAAAATATTAAATTTCATAAAAAGCCACCAAAAAGGGCATACATTTCTCATGTTACTCAAATTAAGTCAATGCTCCGTGTACGACGAGTTTTCTCAAAATACCTCAAACTACACAAAACAGCGGAACTCAAAGTCCTAATCAAGGTTTTCCTCATACGGGAAGATAATCAAAATAAACTCAATAAACATAACTCAACTCAAGACCCCCAACCCGATGTTACACTATCAGAGCAAGACCCTCTAAGTTGACCAAAGGCCAACAACTCAAAACTTCAAAAGTCCTCAACGACATCCAAGCTAAATTTGGTATCTGCACGTTACCCATGTAGAGGTAACATTCAAACAGGCAGGGTGAGTAAAAGATTCATAATGATCAATGTATAAAAATCAACATATAAATGGCATCATAATCATATTCAACCTTCATATTCATCAATAGGCCTCGAAATCCACAATATCATAATTTATACAAAAAGACTCATAAATGTAATGCAACAAGACTTAATGCATGTGGTACCAATCATCACAGCATGATGGACACTGGGCCATCAACCCTCCATAGATCCCCATTAATAGGATCAATTATACTAGAGAACCGGAGCACATTAAAATACTTCACATCTGCACAGTGGGATTGAAGCCAAAGTAATCGATGTCCTGAACTAAAGTCCGGATGCACATGAATGCATGATGCACACGTCAGAAATCACCCTCATAATAACATCATAGGTGCATCATCATTCATCATATTCATCATCATCAAACGTCATAGCTCATCATCATAATCATCATCACACGTCATGTCATCATAATCATCATAATAACCATCATCATACATCATGTCATCACAATTCATCATAATAATAATCATTATACATCATATAAAATCATCATATAATTATTTACAAATCACGTAGCGCTCACAGTCATACTCATATTAATTCATCATATTATCACATATTATCACATATTATCACCTATTAATTCATAGTTATACTCGCGGTAATTCTCATACTATCGCCTATTAATCACATAAACTTCACAGTTCTACTCATGTTAATTCATCATATTATCACATATTATCACAGTTACTCTCATGGTAATTCATCCAGAAAATCGCAGCATCAAAACATCAAGACATCACTGAACCAGAACATGATTCATTAATAGAACATATACACAATTGACTTATCAAACATAATAAGATATAAAAATATTAGGAAACCAATTCCCTTATCTATGCTATGTTACAACTCTATTCATTAGCTTTTCAGCGCTTCGAACGGGGGCCAAAACGGACTTACGGATCAAAAGTTACGTCCAAAACAATTTCGACCGAAAACGTGAACATGCGTGACAGACAACAAAACACTATTACGCTCCAGAACCTAAATCAACCCAAAAGTCCACACGATTCACTTCCCCAATGCCCCCAAAACATCCCTAAATCATCCCTAAGGTCCTACAACGTTAAAGGCACAAAACCTACGGTTTATTAGGCCAATCCCGTAACATATTCAGCCCGAAATCACAATTTTCCTACAATTACCCTGCAGACATCTGAGTTACTCACTATTAAATATTTCTACTGGGTTGAGCAAAGTTCAATCAGCTTTTTGGCCATGAAGGCCTAGGTTTCCGTTTTCCCCAATCAATTCACGATTAGATTTGCAATTACAGGTTTAGGCCACGAAGGCCAAAGATCATTGTTTGCCATCTCTACCCTTAGAATCCCTACGGTTACAACCCTCATAATAGATCTATGCCACAAAGTCCATAGATCACTTGTTCTCAATTGAATAAATTAAATAAAATAATCCGATTAAAATTGGGGTGTTACATGATGAACAATTAAACATTTGACGAGAATATCATGTATATCCAACACCAATTAATCATTTCGAACAATCATGCATTTACGGAATCAAAAACAAACAGCGAGCTTGTAATGCATATTGTCGCACCCTAATTTTTGACCATAAGACTCCACCTCTATATGTTTCTCTTTTTTCGCTTATGTGTGCATATTTATTGTGACTAACTAGTGTGTGCATCTGCAATAATTCCAAGAGGAGATGGTTTTCATGCTCACTAATAAAATTATTAAGAGGATTCTAGGACAGTTGAAAATCTCATATCTTTCTCAATGGTACTTCAAGAGTAGGATACTATGACATTCGACTATTGAGGATATTCGGAAGCAAGTTATGACAAAGTGTGGAGTCGTGATCAAAGCGAGTTATGGGTGTTTCTAATACTCGAAATTAAATGTTTCACCAATTTGAGTACGAATTAGAGATGCACAAATATGCCATTAAATTCAATTTGATTAATAAACAAGGGCTCGGTTGTACGGAGATAAAGGATTAAATGGCGTTTTCTCGGCAAGACCACGACTGCACTTCCAAATTGGCAGGACCATGATTTCATGATTTATTTTATTAAGAGCATACAAGGAGCAATTTCTATGCAAGGCCACCGTCTTCATTACAAGGCGTATGGCCTAAGGAACGGGAGTATTACCACTGTTGTTTACAACGTTTCCCAACAAATGCAAAGGTCAATCCAGGAATGCATTTTAAATGGACAAATACCAATGTGGATGTGTTTTAACTACAGTTTATCCCATATTTCAAGTCATTACAAAGACGTGTTCTTAATTAAAGATTTTAATTCCTCAAAGAGGGCACTTAATGTGGAAGAAACATTTATTTGAAGTCAAGCTTACAGCTTTTGAAAAAGAATCAATGAGCTTGTTTTAACAACACTAAAACTACAATATGTAGCGACAAGAGAAAACTCCGTATACAAAAATTGTGCTTCCGTAACAGGTGTGCCACATAAACAATTGCATCAACGACATGGAACAACTCGCCAGATAGTTTCCTCATTAGAGCACTCAACGCCTTAGCAGCAGCAGCAGTTTGTCCTCAACTTCAGCAGCTATGACCCCAACATCAGCAATGGCACCACAACTCACTTTGATGCCTCCAGTTCAACCTGACCAGGTTTCTGCTTCAGGATCTGGGCCTACTGCTCCTGCTACCGACAATCAGGGATTATCATATAACAACGGGAGATCTCCTAGTCAGTCTTCTCCAAGTAGCCAAGATAGAGACAACCTTGACAATATTACAACTTTCGTTTTACCCAAAAGTATTGGTTGATGCAAACGCCACGAGTCATAAAGGAAATTTGAAACCTGCAAAAGGGAAGTAAGATTAACGTATCAACGAGTAGCAAGAGTTTTCTTAAATCATTCAATAAAGATGCTATTGTTTAAACTATTGTTCAACTTAATTTGATTCTATGTACATCTTCACAGTGGCATATCTAAAGCCATCGCGAGTTAACCAAATTCATAACAATACATGTTTCATAGTAATCCGACCATAACTGGTTTGCATCAAGAATGGGCCCGACTATGGCATTTCAAGCTACATGAAAGTGCAATTTCAACGTACATTTTCTTCTAATCTGATAAGGCATGGATCATAATAATCCGAAAAGGGAAGGATTTATCACAATGTTTGCCTCCACTGCAAGTTCAACCAAGAACTTCTGAAATGTTATGAATTTATCTTCAGATGGTCATAGTTTATCCGAAATTTCGGTATCAGATACTGAGATCAAGCCAAGTGATTTACCTTCTCATAATGGTTTTGAACATGTCCACGCTGCTCCACCACCATCTACCATCCAAAGTTTGTTTACTGCATAGAGCATGAAAGTCAAATTAAATTCAAAATTAACCACAGCAGATGATTCATATGAGGACCATGATGTCAAGATGTTGGAAGCTTACCTTGTTTAACCAATCTCCAAGCTTCGACATTGTCGCAGCCCTCCTTGCAACATCATGAACCTTCAGACCATCATCTCGCAGCAGTTCCCCAAACTCCTGCATCAACACATGAACGATAAAGGGGTTTGGTTAGAATTACAAGAAGCTCCTTCTCAGTTTGATGTAAACACCATGTTCCACCAACAATAATCAAAGACAGCCATTATTGTTAAACTCAAGGTAGAGTTGGAAATGTTAAACCCTCAGAACTACGAAATGCATCATCGGGCATAGGAACGAGCGACCGAGAGGGAAACAATCGAAGTTGTCACCTACTCCCTACCGTACATCGAAGATCAAATTCGGTCAAGCAAAGCAATTAAGTCTCAATGGTCCAATACAATGCAAAACACAACTATATCGAGGCAGTAGGGGCGTTCTTATTTCCCTTATGGCTCAGTCCTGCAAGTCATCATTGCCACTCTGAACCCTTCTCGGCAACGGCATAATAACCGACAGCTGCTGAACTACTAACAACATCCTGGAAGAAGAAGAGAAACAACTACAAATATCATTTGCAAACCATAACAACACAACAAAATCAAGTAATCATCAGCAAGTGCAAACATCAACAACAATATAACCATTAACTACTGCCAAAATAATGTGAGGCCTAAGAGTTAAATCAGGACAAGTGTAGCCCTCAGATCAATCCATCATCGGGCATAACAGAGGATTCACACAAAACTTCTCACGACACATATAGGCAGAGGTGGAAAACCGCAGCATTGTTCAGGTCCCGAGTTCACAACAGTTAGAGCCACAAGCAAACTCAACAACATCAGTCTCAAAACCTCATGGCTCAGACCATCAAAACATCATCACCATATCTCAACCTTTCCCCGGCATTACAAAACCGACGACCTCTGAATCCAGCAATCACCCTCCACCTCTGAACTATCAAGTAGGTCCCCACCAAGCTTGACAGAATTTAAATGCACAACAACACATGCCCAAGAAGCAAAATTGTAACACGGCCAATGAATTGGTTTAATTTCTTCAAAAACTGGACTCTATCCTTTCGGACACGTTTATTTTCCTTGAAAATTGAACCATCCTTGGCTTCAGTGGATTCGATTTCAGCCTCACCAATTCCGCTACCATAACTGCCCTGTACTGGTAACTCTCCTTTGGCCCAAACGCTTTTGTTATTCACACCTGCCAAGTCAAAAATCAAAGTTAGTCAACCAATCGAGGAATATACCCTGTTCAAAAAATAAGATCCCGTCAGACTCCCTAGCATCAATGAAAGATTCCTCAAATCAAATCACCCATATTGAATTTTCATCAACAACATTAAACACAATCATACGAAGAAGGAAAGTTTTTGAATCCAATCACACGAAAACAGAAGGTTTTAATACCAATTAATCAGAAATCTTCTACTCAGGGGCCTATAAATTGGAAGGAAATCGACAACATTCGAAGGGATCACAAAACCACGAAACCCTAGAGTCTGTAAAACACAAAAGAAGGAAGAAAGACTTATCTATCCTGTTGACGAATCCATTTCGCCGCCGCGAATCCACTCCGCCACCGCAAACGACATCGTCACAAAGCTTCGGTAAAACTTCATTCTCGATAAAGTACTGAGATCGCTTTGATGGTTTGTTAATGTTGCAGGTTGAAGGAAATGGCGAGAAGGAAACCAATCGCGAGAGAGGAGAGGAACGATGAGAAGGCTGGGGTCCGATTTGGGACGAAAAAGGGGGGGGGGGGGGCTAGGGTTCTTTCTTTCCTTCGTTTCATTTCGTTTTTTTCTTTGTCTGCAGTTGTAATTTGATTTCCACATACTCACCACACCACACTCACGCTAATCCACCAACCCACTAATTAAACCCTTAATCAACTTCTTTTTCGAAAATCAAACTAATTAATTATCCTGCTTTTAATTAGATCCTTGTTTTTTTTTTAATTATTACAAACTAGTAAACCTTTTTAGGATAATAATGTA
This sequence comes from Lathyrus sativus, assembly GCA_963859935.3. NCBI lineage: Eukaryota > Viridiplantae > Streptophyta > Magnoliopsida > Fabales > Fabaceae > Lathyrus > Lathyrus sativus. The sequence goes on along the minus strand of OZ012741.1, from coordinate 286,351,488 downwards.
GTTTCTTGTTTTATTAAAATAAACCTCTTTCTAAACAACTTAATTTTAATAATAACTTTTTTTTTATAATGACTCGAAAACTATTTTATTTAAAAGAAGCCTTTTCATAATTTATCTGTTAATCATAACCAACCATTTCATTTTAGAGAAAGATAAAAACCCTCTTAGTAAATTAAATTCAACTTTTCTTAAATTAACCTCATCAAATTAACTTAACCTTTTTTAAATAAATATTAAGCACCCCTTTTCCAATCTAAATTAATCTTTTATGATAATGTTTAAAGACCCTTTTAAATCCTTTTTGCTTAAAATCAATCTCGATCTAAACCTTTTAGTAAAATTGACCTTTTTCTAAATCAACCCCACCGCTTAGTCTAAACTCTTTTTATTAAAACTAATATTAACTTTTTTCACAAAATCAAATCTAACTAAATAATGTAACTTTTCTTAAAAGTAAATCTAACCTCTTCATCGATACCGTCAACATTAATCTTCTGAAATAACCAAATAAGTTCCTAACACCAACTCACCCTTTAATAAACCAAATAACTTTCTTAAAGTCAATTCAACCACTTCTAAAAAAAATCAACTCGCTTAAAATAAGTCATGCACGCTTACGCCTCTCTCCATTCATGCACCCCACTTACCCTCACTTAGCGCTTTCATGCGTATATGTATGTTTTACTTATTCGCCCTTTATTATTTCCACAATTTATTTTACAAGCAAGTTACATTATCAATTTACTTTCCTCGTATCGCATTCCGTCCAAAGGAAAAACCTACACATGAGTCAACGCTTGTGTGTAGTGTACATCATTTGCATCATACTCCCTTACGATCCTTGATCCCATTCAAGTTGATCTTTTAGGATAGATCCTACCCCATAGGAAGGGCCGTTATCCTCTACAACATAAAAAAAACAAAACAACTCAACAAATATTTAAACACAATAGAGAAATAGATGTTAATCATCTTAAGCGAGATAGAATCTCCACCCCACAAAAATACAATCAATACATAGAGACTTTGCCTTAAGAGAGATAGAGGCGTACATCGTCGATCAATATCCGAGTACTTGAGCCCTTCTCTTAAGACGATGCAAAGACTATTTTCCTACAACTTGTGGCGGTTAAATCTCTCTTAAAATGACAACTCATCTTTTCTTCTAAACTCAATCAATCAACTACCCTAATCCCGTAGGAACTTTAGCCACAGTCAAAGAACTCCTCAAACCCTTTAGGGGAACTACAGATACTCTGATTCCACTCTCGTAAGGATATGTAGGCATAAGATGCAACATCTTATCGAGTATACTTAGAAATAAACCCCTAGGTCTTTTACCTTTAAGCAGATAAACCATAGCAATAAACAACATAAAATAAGAGGTTCCTATAGAGTACTACAGAAACTTACGATGCTAGCACCTTCCCTAAGTTTAACCAACCCCCGAACCTAAAACTCTCTATCCTTGCATTTGCATTGCATTGTGGGAATTTCGATCTTTATCCCTTCCTTTGGACAAATCAAAGTTCGGTTGCAAATGAATTAGATTCAAGTTAATCAATAGCTTGGTATCCAAATTTCACCGCGACAGAAATGGCGACTTCACTGGGGACCTTTAGTGGGTTCCCCTATCTTGTTTTATTTACTTGTTATATATTTGCTTATCTGTTTATTTGTATAATTGTTTACTTGTTTATTTATTGTCCTTGGGATGATACTCTTGAATGGTGAGACAAAGTCCTACACCCGGACTTGAGTGAACTTAAGATAGGATAGTGATATGTTCAAAGAGGCTTATAAGGGGTAGAATCCCAACCAAGCTGACTTGAAAATCACGCTCAATTGAGGCCCTCTCGAAAATTGTATTGTTGAACGAGTTCTTAATCGTGAAAACATGCACTATATTCGATGTTAGAGCCTATGATATTGAGGACTGTAGTTACCTTAAACCCACTTTGGCCTTTATTAGGATGTCGTGTGGGGCTATGAGGGGGTACCCCCAAAATAGTGCTACGCGATACTACACTCAAAAGAAGTTCTCTTGAGAATATTATTAACCACCGAGTACTTGGGAAGTTGATAATATCCGAAAGATGGGCTAATGACTTTGGGAACCTTATTAGAACCTTGTTCTGCAGGTACAATCAACCTTTAGTCCGTGTCCTTTGGGAATGGTTATACCCTTTGACTCCATGCTCGTTGCAAACCTAGGGTCCCCCTTTGTTTGTTTATCTTTGTGCATCTATGTTCTTACTTATGTTTGTTGCATTCATAAAACATCATACCGCATTGGACTTCATGGGATTTATTTTTGTTTATGAACATTGTAGGGCACTATGGATCCCAGTAGAAGACACACTTTGAAATACACTTTTAAAAGTCCCAAATTGGATAGCCTAAAGGAGTTGGTGACCTTGGTTGAAGACCAAGGGAAGTTCAAGAGCAAATATGGGAAGCTGATATCTTTATTGAATTGCCAAGTAGACGAAGGACTTCTTTCCACTTTATTGCAGTTTTATGATCCGCTTTATCACTGTTTTACGTTTTCAGACTTTCAGCTATTACCTACATTGGAAGAGTACTCCTTTTTGGTTGGGCTACCTATCTTAGAAGAATCCCCCTTCCCTTTCTTGGAGAAGGACCCCGAGGAAAGAGATATTGCTAAGGCCCTTTATCCAAAGGTATCTGATGTCAAAGGAAACTTAATTAGCAAAGGTGGTATTTTTGGATTGACTACGAAGTTCCTAATCAGTAAAGCTATGTTTTATGCCGATTATACGAATAAGGCTCCATTCGAAGCAATATTCGCCTAACTTATCTATGGAGTGTTCTTGTTCCCAAGTTTTGAAGGGTTCGTCGACCTTAACGCGATTAAGATCATTTTGAAGAACAACCCAGTACCAACTCTGTTGGGTAAACCTATCACTCTATACATCTCCGAAATCTTTATGGTGGAGGAGTGATTACTTGCTGTGTACCCTTACTCTACAAGTGGTTTATTTCGCACTTGCCGAGGTTTAATTCCTTTTTGAAACTCAATGGAGGGCTTTGGTCTCCAAAAATTATGGCATTGACCCACTCAGACATTGTTTGGTATAACCGAGTGTGTGATGGGACTTTAATTATTGATGGTTGTCGTGACTTTGCTAATGTACCATTACTTAGTTTTAATGGAGGGATCAGTTACAATCCAGTCTTAGCTCGTCGACAGTTGGGATTTCCGTTGAAGGAACCGCCTAAGAGTTTTCAAGTGGAGAGCATTTTCTTTAGGGATGACAAGGAACTTCGAGATAAGATTCTAGCCGCCTGGAAACATTTGCATAAGCAAGGGAAGAAAAGCCTTGGGAAACTTAATTGTGTGTCTTTGGAGCCCTACCTTCAGTGGGTCAGAGAGAGAGAGCAATCAAGTTGAAGATGCCCTATTCCCGTCAAGATCCTATATCTCCGAGGAGAGAACCCACTTATGTCTTTATGTCCGAAGCTGAAAAGTTAGAGGTTGCTTTGAGGAAGTCGCAACGTGAGCTAGAGTCATGGAAGAACAAGTACCAAGTAGTGGTTGCAGAAAACGATGAATTTCAGAAGCAGAAAGATGAACTTCAGAAAGAGAAGGATGAACTTCAGAAGCAGCTACATTTGAAGGATGAAGAATTACTTCCTTGCAAGAAGAGGAGAGTCATGAAGGATTTATTTTTCTCCGACCCACAATGTATTATTTGGAAGCTGATTGTGGACAACCTTATCCGTGAGAAGACCCAGTTGGAAGAGGAGCTCAAGCAGCGGAATTCCAAACTTGTTTAGGGCTTTCATTAGCTTTTATTTAGCTATTTATTTGGGACTTTTAAAAGAAATTATTTGTAATCTGTTTCAAATTTAATAAAAAAACGTTTTTCTTTTACCGCAATGTTTATAAATAGTTGGGATTCCATGAAGTCCTATTCATCTTGCATTGCATTTTTTTTATTCACTTCAAGAAACTCAATTTCATTTCACAGGTATTGTAACCATGGACTTCAAGAGAGAAGCATTGGAGTACACTTTTCAGAGTCCTAACATTGAAAGCTTAAGAGAGCTAGCAGATCTCATCAAGAACCGTCATGCTTTCGCAACAGAATATGGAGAAGTCTTCTGTTTCCTTGAGCTCAAGATGAAAGAGGGGCTGTTGGAGACCTTTGTTCAATTTTATGATCCGTTGTACCATTGTTTAACTATTCTGGATCACCAGTTGATGCCGACTCTGGAAGAGTATTCTGATTTCTTGAGGATGCCTGTGACGGCCCGACCAATATTCACCGGCCAGGAAGACATACCCAATCACCAAGAAATTGCAAACGCTACTCATCTCAGATTAGTAGATGTTCAAGCGCACTTAACCACCAAGGAAGGAGTCCTTGGATTCTCAACTGATTTCTTGATTGGAAAAGGTCTGTTACCATGCTGAAAGAAAATAAGTCCTTATCTTGGAAGCCACCTTTGCTTTATTGGTCTATGGGATCTTTTGGTTCCCTAAGATTGATGATTTTGTTGACATGGATGCAATTAAGTTGTTCATCCTCAAGAATCTTGTTCCCACCTTGCTAGCTGACACGTACTATTCAATCCACTCAAAGAATGCTGAAGGGGGAGGACGTATCGTTTGTTGTACCGCTCTGTTGTATTCATGGTTCATTGCTCGCCTAACTCGACACCCGTCTATTTGGGAAGAGGTAGAAACATCGCATTGGTCCGAGATAGTTATGGCCCTTACTCACTTTGACATTGTGTGGCATGACCCTACTTATGGAGGTATATGTATGATTCCTAGCATTGGAGGATTTACTAACATACCGCTTATTGGGAGAGAAGGATGCATAAGTTACAACCCTGCTTTGGCTCGCCTCCAATTTGGGCATCCCATGATCGAAGTACCTGACCAAGCTCTGTTGGAAGGGATCTTTCTCAAAAAAGGAGAAGATCCAGACTTGAAGACCGTCATAATTTACGCCTGGAGATACGTCAATAAGGAAGGAAAGACTGCTTTAGGATACCCCAATTGTGCTGTCTCTGAAGAATATCTACATTGGGTGCGAGAAAGGGCTCTCGACCTCAAGATGCCATTTCCTTTTCATGAACCTATGGTATTGGCTTTTCATGATCCTGATTGGTTTGATGTGAGTGAAGTAGATCATTTGAAGGATGCCTTGGATGAGGCTCGGAAACTGAAGGCCGCTTGGAAGAACAAGTTTTTCACACTCAAGGTAGAGAAAGAGAAGTCCCAAAAGTTGCCAGAGATAGAATTTGCAAGGAAAAGGAAGGCGCGAGAGGATTTATTTTCCTCTCACACCTCTTCAAGAGCTGTCGCCAGAGATGATCTTCCCCCAGCTGCTATGGCTTGGAAGGAATGTGTCGATCGACTCATCAATGAGAAGGCCGAGTTACAAGAACGCGTCAGCCAGTTAAAAGAAAAACTTCGCACACAAAAGGAGCATAGGGAGTAGATCTCCGAGTTCTCTTTTGCTTTTGGTTCAATGTAATAAACTCTTAAAAGAGTACTTCGCTTTTGTAATGCTTCGAATATCAAAATAAAATAAGTTTTTATCCAACGTTATAATACCGAAAAACAATTTGAGATTCTTGAAGTTTCATCCTGCATTCTGCATAGCATCTAGCATGTGCATGTGTCTCTTCTCCGCTGCGTCCTCATCCGTCTTTCTGTCTTTCTCTCGCCAGCCGACGTCTCGACCATTTGACCAAGCTTGAAGTACTATTGAAGGATAGTAAGGAGAATAAAGATATGGATCGCATGACTGGCTTCATAGTAAGGACCAATCCGACATTTGACAGGTCTTCCGACGACTTTGCTCAACAAATGTATGTTCCTGTGCAACCTCATCCTGTGCAAGACAACCTGTTTGTTGACCCTCAGAATACTCATGCTGAAAGGGAAATGGACGATCCTAGATTTATAGCAATGGAGAAAGAACTTCGTAATCTCAAAGAACAAGTGAAGATGATGAAATGAGCTAATGCATCTGGCCTTGATGCTCATGACTTATGCTTAGTTCCAGGTGTAATTATTCCTCCAAAGTTCAAGATGCCTGTCTTCGAAATATATAAGGGTGTCAGCTGTCCAAAATATCATTTGACAATGTTTTGTCGAAAGATGACTGCTTACATTGACAATGACAAACTGATAATTCACTGCTTTCAAGAAACTTTATATGGGGCATCCTTAACGTGGTATATGAAGCTACAAAGTAACCACATTCAGTCTTGGGAAGACTTAGCTGTTGCTTTTGTGAAGCAATACAATTACAATTTAGGTATAGCTCTAGATAATAAGGATAATAATGGATCTTCTAGAGAATTCATAGCTCCGATACCCCATCCTCAACATCAGTATGCAACGCCCGCTCAACGTGAACATCAACTACCTCCTAAGCAGAAGTTGGCCTCCCTAGATCAACCACAGAATCGACGATTTTGGAAACGGTTTCGTAATCAGAAAGTAGCTTTGGATATTCCGAGAAAAGGAATTCATTTATTTGATCCCATCCCTATGAAGTATGCTGACTTGTTCCCAGCTTTGATTCAGAAAGGCCACATCCAGACAAGAGCTTTACTTAAGATACCCAAGAAACTTTCGTACTGGTACAAAGCTGACAAATTTTGCCCATACCATCAAGGTGCTCCTAGCCACGACATTGAGAGCTGCTACGGTTTGAAGGCAGACGTTCAAGAGTTGGTTAAGAGCGGAATCTTATCCTTTAGAGGTTCTAATCCTAACCTCAACATGGTTCGTCCTCCGAGAACATGATCTAAGGTTATTTGGAACATTCATATCAACATAGCATCAGAAGGCTACATATCAGACGATTCAATGAACCTCTCTATTTCTAGGCGTAAAAAATCCAAGAGAAAGGCTTGTCCGGCTTTTCACTTTATTTTTCTTTTGTCTTTCGTTTCTTTGATTAAAAGCATAATTGGCATGTAAGAACTCGTTATTTTGAATAAGTAATGCAATAAATGTTTGTCTTGAAGAAATCCATTCGTTTCACTCGTAAAATGTTTTTCATAATTTATAATGCCGACTTTACCTGATCTCTTGCTCTGACGGAGGATTGGAAGGAGGATGATGAAGTAAAACGCATGATCTCTTGTTGCATGCTTCGAATAAAAACCCTACTGATGATGTAAGGCATTATTTCAACCTCCTAAACACCAAAATAGTTAACCCCTCTTTCAAGCCTTGAGAAAAGATCTGTTTTTTCTCCCAAATCGAAACCTCGTCTTTAGCCTGGGGCAGGGTATTATCAAAAATGAACACCTTTAAAAAAAAATTGGGTGGGCACAAATACACTAACCCTTTATTCCTCCGCTTTACAAACTAAGCCCATATACGACCCTCAAAGTCCTAATTGAAGTAAGGTTTAGTTCGAAAGCATACTCAACTAGATATTGTTTCCTGCCTCCTTGAGCTATGCTCAAATTAATATCGACTTTATAAATAATTTTAATTTATATCCTAACTAGTGATCTCGGTCACCAGTTATTGTGATATCTCTTTTCACAACGTCAAGACAAACGCGTGTTGCATTAACCATTTCGAAATTAACATTTCTGACTTGCCAAATGCGCTTGACATCTTATAAAGATTACATATGGACGTTGATGGATTTGAAGACTTTGCCAACCTAGGGCAAGTTTTTTCCAAGAGGTTTGATTCATACCAGTCTTGGCTTCATCTAAAGCACAAATTGGAAGACTCAATTATACCGTCAATCAGGGGCAGTTACGTCGAGATTCGGCGAATCTCTCCGAGAGTTTGAAAACAGTGGGGCATTTGGACATCACGTTTTCTGTAAAATCCTCTCGAGTAGTTTTTCTCAAGCCATGTGCGAAGCGGATGTTTATTTCATCCCCATAAAGCTCAACTATGATGACCCAGGATATTTATTGTATCCCCTGCAAAATTTCAGTTTGGGTGCCTTTGCCTACAACTTCAGGCAGCCTTTCAAGCGTATCAAGATGTTACATCACCAAATATATTGATCTCTTTTCCCCAAGAGAAAGTTTGAAGCTCTGAAGCAGGAGTGTGATCCCGTATTTGGTTCTCCATCTATCCCCAGTGGTACTTCTATCTTCGATGATTGGCCAGATGTTCGTTTCGAGATGTTATTTTATCTTCGTTTGTCCCTTTTCTGTTGTCTTGTTAGCATAAGCATACGCATAACATATAAGTAGATAGCATGGCATGTGCATTTCACATTTTTGTGTTTGTTTTATCGCTTTGGCCGTGGTTCTCTCTAGGCACTTGGGTGTGTCTTATCCTTCAAAATAGAGTTGTCAACCCTAGGCAGAAAGAGCACAATGTTTCTTTTTCCCCATGAGGTTTGACCCTCATGAAAGACGGTTGTTTTAGTGCATTCCATTTGAGTTCATACCTCAATGGTTGAGTCCTGCTTGACAGTTTCTCTTTGGCTACTTCTCGAATTGAACTACGGTCTTTGGCAATCACATTGTGGATAATCTCCAACTTTCGGATATAGATTAAGTGTGCATTTATTTTGCGCTCCATTCCCCAGGAAGAATATTCATAAAGACAGACATTTCTTCAACAATAGCATCACAGGATTTTCTCGAACATATACATTTGGACTATAAACAATCTCTTTATTTGAGCAACTCGTTTTGATCAGGACCTAATTCAAAACGACAAGCAACAGTTTCTACAAGACAGTTCATTTACCCTCAGTGGGTCCTTCAACATTATCGACTCGTCAAATGGCATCGCTTCCTAAATCCATCAGAGAAGTCCGCCGAAGACATTACAGACATTTCTCTTTATTTGAGATTTCACACATTTTTTTACAACAACTCAGATGCTCCTCAGGAATTTATTCCCCAGCGAGTTCATCACACAAGTTTACTTCTGTCAAGTGACATCTCCCCGAAGAAGTCGAAGAAGTTTATCACAATAGTCTCTCTTTATTTGAGAAGACATACATTCCAATTCAACCGGCCTACATCTCTTCCGAAGATCCTCGGTGAAGCTTTACAAACTACATCTATAATTTACATCTACAAACTGCATCTACAATTTACATCTACAATTTACATCTACAATTTACATCTACATTTTACAATCTACAACAACATTTTACAATCTACAACAACATCTACAACTACAATGACATTTACAGCTCAGACCCGTTCATGGTACCCAGACCATGAGGCGTATGGAGGTATTTTTCAGAGCTGAGACCCGTTCATGGTACCCAGACCATGAGGCGTGGGGAGGTGTTTTTCAGAAGCTGAGACCCGTTCATGGTACCCAGACCATGAGGCGTGGGGAGGTATTTTTTAGAGCTGAGACCCGTTCATGGTACCCAGACCATGAGGCGTGGGGAGGTGTTTTTCAGAAGCTGAGACCCGTTCATGGGACCCAGACCATGAGGCGTGGGGAGGTATTTTTCAGAAGCTGAGACCCGTTCATGGGACCCAGACCATGAGGCGTGGGGAGGTATTTTTCAGAAGCTGAGACCCGTTCATGGTACCCAGACCATGAGGCGTGGGGAGGTCTACACATTTTACTATTTCCAATTGGATTTCAAAAAATAATATAAAAGAAGAAAAGAAAGAGAATACGAAATAAAACTGAATTATTGACTTGATCAAGAAAATTCATTTGGATTATTACCGACCGCCACATTATGGTAGTAAATCTATCCTTCGATTATAAAGTCCCTCTCCTATCACATCCTTGGTGTACGAGTTACTATTATACTTCTAGAGATTTCCCCATTGGTGGTTGCTTCCTGTCCTCGTGGAGTCTCCTTTTGTCGAGCCTGTTCTTCCTGTGTTTTATGTCTGGTTTATCCCCTGTGACATCTTTTCCTCACAGGACAGTCTGTCTTGCATTTTCATATCACTGCATATCATATGCATTCGGTAGTTTCTTAGGGCCAAAAATTCGTGCTATGTTTGTATTTAAGTCCCTCCTATCTCGTCAAGACGAAGATTTCAATCTTCATATCTCCGGATAGAAGTAACTTAAATAGGGGCATCTGTCGCACCCTAATTTTTGACCATAAGACTCCACCTCTGTATGTTTCTCTTTTTTCGCTTATGTGTGCATATTTATTATGACTAACTAGTGTGTGCAGCTGCAATAATTCCAAGAGGAGATGGTTTTCATGCTCACTAATAAAATTATTAAGAGGATTCTAGGATAGTTGAAAATCTCATATCTTTCTCAATGGTACTTCAAGAGTAGGATACTATGACATTCGACTATTGAGGATATTCGGAAGCAAGTTATGAAAAAGTGTGGAGTCGTGATCAAAGCGAGTTATGGGTGTTTGGAATACTTGAAATTAAATGTTTAACCAATTTGAGTACGAATTAGAAGTGCACAAATATGCCGTTAAATTCAATTCGATTAATAAACAAGTGCTCGGTTGTACAGAGATAAAGGATTAAATGGCGTTTTCTCGGCAAGACCACGACTGCACTTCCAAATTGGCAGGACCATGATTTCATAATTTATTTTATTAAGAGCATACAAGGAGCAATTTCTATGCAAGGCCACTGTCTTCATTACAAAGCTTTACAAGGCATATTGCCTAAGGAACGGGAGTATTACCACTGTTGTTTACAACTTTTCCCAACAAATGCAAAGGTCAATGCAGGAATGCATTTTAAATGGACAAATACCAATGTGGATGTGTTTTAACTATAGGTTATCCCATATTTCAAGTCATTACAAAGACGTGTTCTTAATTAAAGATTTTAATTCCTCAAAGAGGGCACTTAATGTGGAAGAAACATTTATTTGAAGTCAAGCTTACGGCTTTTGAGAAAGAATCAATGAGCTTGTTTTAACAACAATAAAACTACAATATGTAGTGACAAGAGAAAACTCTGTATACAAAAACTGTGCTTCCGTAACAGGTGTGCCACATAAACAATTGCATCAACGGCATGGAACAACTCGCCAGATAGTTTCCTCATTAGAGCACTCAACGCCTTAGCAGCAGCAGCAGTTTGTCCTCAACTTCAGCAGCTATGACCCCAACATCAGCAATGGCACCACAACTCACTTTGATGCCTCCAGTTCAAACTGACCAGGTTTCTGCTTTAGGATCTGGGCCTACTGCTCCTGCTACCGACAATCAGGGATTATCATATAACAACGGGAGATCTCCTAGTCAGTCTTCTCCAGGGAGCCAAGACAGAGACAGCCTTGACAATATTACAACTTTCGTTTTACCCAAAAGTATTGGTTGATGCAAACGCCACGAGTCATAAAGGAAATTCGAAACCTGTAAAAGGGAAGAAAGATTAACGTATCAACGAGTAGCAAGAGTTTTCTTAAATCATTCAATAAAGATGCTATTGTTTAAACTAATGTTCAACTTAATTTGATTCTATGTACATCTTCACAGTGGCGTATCTAAAGCCATCGCGAGTTAACCAAATTTAACAGTACATGTTTCATAGTAATCCGACCATAACTGGTTTGTATCAAGAATGGGCCCGACTATGGCATTTCGAGCTACATGAAAGTGCAATTTCAACGTACATTTTCTTCTAACCTGATCAAGCATGGATCACAATAATCCGAAAAGGGCAGGATTTATCACAATGTTTTCCTCCACCGCAAGTTCAACCAAGAACTTCTGAAATGTTATGAATTTATCTTCACATGGTCATAGTTTATCCGAAATTTCGGTATCAGATACTGAGATCAAGCCAAGTGATTTACCTTCTCATAATGGTTTTGAACATGTCCACGCTGCTCCACCACAACTCTACCATCCAAAGTTTGTTTACTGCATAGAGCATGAAAGTCAAATTAAATTCAAAATTAACCACAACAGAAGATTCATATGAGGACCAGGATGTCAAGATGTTGGAAGCTTACCTTGTTTAACCAATCTCCAAGCTTCGACATTGTCGCATCCCTCCTTGCAACATTATGAACCTTCAGACCATCATCTCGCAGCAGTTCCCCAAGCTCCTGCATCAACACATGAACGATAAAGGGGTTTGGTTAGAATTACAAGAAGCTCCTACTCAGTTTGATGTAAACACCACGTTCCACCAACAATAATCAAAGACAGCCACTATTTAGGAGTCAATCGAAAACTCAAGGTAGAGTTGGAAATGTTAAACCCTCAGAACTACGAAGTGCATCATCGGGCATATGAACGAGCGGCCGAGAGGGCAACAACCGAAGCTGTCACCTACTCCCTACCGTACATCGAAGATCAAATTCGGTCAAGCAAAGCAATTAAGTCTCAATGGTCCAATACAATGCAAAACACAACTACTTCGAGGCAGTAGGGGCGTTCTTATTTCCCTCATGGCTCAGACCTGCAATTCATCGTTGCCACTCTGAACCCTTCTCGGCAACGACATAATAACCGGCAGTTGCTGAACTACTAACAACATCCTAGAAGAAGAAGAGAAACAACTGCAGATATCATTTGCAAACCATAACAGCACAATAAAATCAAGTCATCATCAGCAAGTGCAAACATCAAAAACAGTATAACCATTAACTACTGCCAAATTAATGTGAGGCCTAAGAGTTAAATCAGGACAAGTGTAGCCCTCAGCTCAATCCATCATCGGGCATAACAGAGGATTCACACAAAACTTCTCACGACACGTATCGGCAGAGGCGAAAAATCGTAGCATTGTTCAGGTCCCGAGTTCACAACACTTAGAGCCACAAGCAAACTCAACAACAGCAGTCTCAAAACCTCATGGCTCAGACCATCAAAACATCATCACCATATCTCAACCTTCCCCCGACATTACAAAACCGATGACCTCTGAATCCAGCAATCGCCCTCCACCTTTGAACTATCAAGTAGGTCCCCACCAAGCTTGACAGAATTCAAATGCGCAACAACACATGCCCAAGAAGCAAAATTGTAACACAACCAATGGATTGGTTTAATTTCTTCAAAAACTGGACTCTATCCTTTCCAACACGTTTATTTTCCTTGAAAAGTTCAACGCGTCCTTGGCTTCAGTGGATTCGATTTCAGCCTCACCAATTCCGCTACCATAACTGCCCTGGACTGGTAACTCTCCTTTGGCCCAAACCCTTTTGTTATTCACACCTGCCAAGTCAGAAATCAAAGTCAGTAAACCAATCGAGGAATATACCCTGTTCAAAAAATAAGATCCCATAAGATTCCCTAGCATCAATGAAAGATTCCTCAAATCAAATCACCCATATTGAATTTTCATCAACAACATTAAACACAATCATACGAAGAAGGAAAGTTTTTAAATCCAATCACACGAAAACGGAAGGTTTGAATACCAATTAATCAGAAATCTTCTACTCAGGGGCCTATAAATTGGAAGGAAATCGACAACATTCAAAGGGATCACAAAACCACGAAACCCTAGAGTCCATAAAACACAAAAAAAGGAAGAAAGACTTATCTATCCTGTTGACGAATCCACTCCGCCGCCGCAAACGACATCGTCACAAAGCTTCGGTAAAATTCCATTCTCGATAAAGTACTGAGATTGCTTTGATCGTTTGTTAATGTTGCAGGTTGAAGGAAATGGCGAGAAGGAAAGTAATCGCGAGAGAGGAGAGGAACGATGAGAACGCTGGGGTCCGATTTGGGACGAAAAAAGGGGGGCTAGGTTTTTTTCTTTCCTTCGTTTCATTTCGTTTTTTTTTCTTTGTCTGCAGTTGTAATTTAATTTCCACATACTCACCACACCACACTCACGCTAATCCACCAACCCACTAATTAAACCATTAATCAACTTCTTTTTAAAAAATCAAACTAATTAATCATCCTGCTTTTAATTAGATCCTTGTTTATTTTTTTTAATTATTACAAACTAGTAAACCTTTTTAGGATAATATATAGTTTCTTGTTTTATTAAAATAAACCTCTTTCTAAACAATTTAATTTTAATAATAACTTTTTTTTTTATAATGACTCGAAAACTATTTTATTTAAAAGAAGCCTTTTCATAATTTATCTGTTAATCATAACCAACCATTTCATTTTAGAGAAAGATAAAAACCCTCTTAGTAAATTAAATTCAACTTTTCTTAAATTAACCTCATCAAATTAACTTAACCTTTTTTAAATAAATATTAAGCACCCCTTTTCCAATCTAAATTAATCTTTTATGATAATGTTTAAAGACCCTTTTAAATCCTTTTTGCTTAAAATCAATCTCGATCTAAACCTTTTAGTAAAATTGACCTTTTTCTAAATCAACCTCACCGCTTAGTCTAAACTCTTTTTATTAAAACTAATATTAACTTATTTCATAAAATCAAATCTAACTAAATAATGTAACTTTTCTTAAAAGTAAATCCAACCTCTTCATCGATACCGTCAACATTAATCTTCTAAAATAACCAAATAAGTTCCTAACACCAACTCACCCTTTAATAAACCAAATAAATTTCTTAAAGTCAATTCAACCACTTCTAAAAAAATCAACTCGCTTAAAATAAGCCGTGCACGCTTACGCCTCTCTCCGCTCACGCACCCCAGTTACACTCACTTAGCGCTTTCATGCTTATATGTATGTTTTACTTATTCGCCCTTTATTATTTCCGCAATTTATTTTACAGGCAAGTTACATTATCAATTTACTTTCCTCGCATCGCATTCCGTCCAAAGGAAAAACCTACACATGAGTCAATGTTTGTGTGTAGTGTGCATCATTTGCATCATACTCCCTTACGATCCTTAATCCCATTCAAGTTGATCTTTTAGGACAGATCCTACCCCATAGGAAAGGCCGTTATCCTCTACAACATAAAAAAAAAAAAACAACTCAACAAATATTTAAACACAATAGAGAAATAGATGTTAATCATCTTAAGCGAGATAGAATCTCCACCCCACAACAATACAATCAATACATAGAGACTTTTCCTTAAGAGAGGTAGAGGCGTACATCGTCGATCAATATCCGAGTACTTGAGCCCTTCTCTTAAGACGATGCAAAGACTATTTTTCTACAACTTGTGGTGGTTAAATCTCTCTTAAAATGACAACTCATCTTTTCTCCTAAACTCAATCAATCAACTACCTTAATCCCGTAGGAACTTTGGCCACAGTCAAAGAACTCCTCAAACCCTTTAGGGGAACTACATATACTCTGATTCCACTCTCGTAAGGATATGTAGGTATAAGATGCGACATCTTATCGAGTATACTTAGAAATAAACCCCTAGGTCTTTTACCTTTAAGCAGATAAACCATAGCAATAAACAACATAAAATAAGAGGTTCCTATAGAGTACTACTGAAACTTAGGATGCTAGCACCTTCCCTAAGTTTAACCAACCCCCGAACCTAAAACTCTCTATCCTTGCATTTGCATTGCATTGTGGGAATTTCGATCTTTATCCCTTCCTTTGGACAAATCAAAGTTCGGTTGCAAATGAATTAGATTCAAGTTAATCAATAGCTTGGTATCCAAATTTCACCGTGACACATATCCAGCAAGATAACCATCAAGAACCATTAATCAACATTATGCAAGTGATTATAAAACATGATCAGGACACCAAGAATGCAACACAACAATCATAAATGTGCATCGACGAAAACCAAAAGTCGCGTGTTGAAGAATCATGAGCATACTGTCAAGAAGGATGAATCAGGTCAAAAACAATCTACAAATATGCATCATATCAATCCATGAAGTTTAAGGATGAAAAGGAACCCAAACAAACTTGAAAATGAAAGAAAAAGGAAACTTGTCTTAGTGGTAATTGATTACCCGCTTGAAAAATTCAAAAAAACACGTGGAAAAGGCAGGGTAATCAATTACTCATATTGTAGTAATCGATTACCACTGAGACAGTGGCAGAAATTCAACTTCCTAAAAGCACTTTCAGCAGCAAATGACTTATCCAATCATCCAAATTAACAAGCAATCAATTATGCATGAAAATTATATTTGACCACAACAATCAAACACCAATTGCATCAATCAAACAATAAGATCAAAGATCAAAGCAAGCAATGGATCAAATATCACCCAAAAGCCAAGGATCTACACTATGAAATGCAAGATTAAGCAAAATCAAAGCTAGATCTTGAATTTGCCAACCCACAAAGCTGAGATTTGCTTTGGTGAGGGTTGTTAAGCTGCAATTAACAAATCCAAGCAAGAAATCCTAAGATTTATGAAGCTTTAGCAAGAAAACTTGAAGATCCAAGCAATAATCCAAAAATAAGCAAAAGTTCCTCCAAAAGTGATTCCAACAACTTAATTCAAGATCCAAATGAACTACCAAACCAGAATTGAACTATGAATGCTGATGCAATGGAGGTTTAGCTCAAGAATTCACAAATTGCAATGTTCAATTTGTGAAGCTTTTGGCTATGGAGCTTTTGTGAGGGTTTTGGAATGAGAAAAAAGTTGAGAGAATTGAAGTGAGATGTGTAGAAAATTCAAAAAATGAGTGAGAGTTCTAAGAGGTTTGGAGAAAAATTATTTATGTATGGTTTAGGTTTGGATTTAAATGTGGTTTGGAATGTGTGTTAGTGGGAGGAATGGAAATTAGGTGTGGAATTAAGAATGGAAAATGTTTGAATTTTGGAGGGAATGAAGTTGATTTGTGAAAATGAATCAAATTTGAACCAATTCTAGATCCTCCTACTGATGCACATGGAAATCACATGACTAAAATATAATCCAAATGCTAGAGTGCTGAAAAATGAACAATCTGGGCAAATTTCGCTTAGGGTATTCAATTACCCTGATTGTGGTAATCAATTACCACATTCAAAATTTCAAATTTTGACGCCAAAAGGAGGGAAACTTCGAGAATCATCCTTGACCACTTATTCTGAGTTTTGTTTAACCTCTGAAACTTGTCGTTTGATATTGCACCTGTATAATGCCTGAAATAAATTGTAAATTGTCTCCTGCACTCAAAATGACTTACTGAAGAATACGATCTGGTACCCGATTGTTGAGCAAAATGAATGTTGAAACTGTCGCTACTGCGAAAATCGGCGCCGGCTGACAGAAGAGTCGCCACCGTGCGTTATTTATCCCTCAGAGCGGGAAAGGAAACGCTCGAAGTAAACCTCGCAAAAAACGGGGAAAAGGTATGGTCATCGCAACCAAAACCTGGGTTCGGGAGTCGGTTACGCAAGGGGAATGTATTAGCACCCCTCACGTCCGTCGTACTCGACGGGATCCACGCTTGCTTGGGTTGTCTACTGGATGCAAAAAAATCTATCTACGGCTGCTAAATCTGAACGGAAGGGAATTGACTCGATAGAGTGTCGCACTCTATGCCTACGTATTCTCAAGAGAGAAAGTCGGAGTCAACGTAGTTCGGGACTACGGGGAAAATGGCTCGCCAAGACCTCGCGTCTTGTGCCTACGTACTTCCACCGCATGGAAGATCAGAGCTTTACGTAGTTCAGACTAACTACGGCTAAACAAAACATTCTCATACAGCAGTGAGAAAAACAACTGGTTTCACAGGGTCGGGAACCTATGGGCAAAACTACGGCTTGGTCTCAAATGCACTCGGGCAAGAGAGAAAAAGGGTTACAATTAGTCGTCAGCGGGAAAGTCTCGATCGCACAGCCGCGAGAGAACAGAAAGTCAGTTGTTAGTGTGCTCGCTAGGATATCGCATCCTATGCCTACATATCTTCGTCTGGTACGAAGAATCAGAGCAGCTGTAGTTCGGCTACTATCGGGACCACA
This sequence comes from Lathyrus sativus, assembly GCA_963859935.3. Lineage (NCBI taxonomy): Eukaryota > Viridiplantae > Streptophyta > Magnoliopsida > Fabales > Fabaceae > Lathyrus > Lathyrus sativus. The sequence continues at coordinate 286,333,766 of OZ012741.1, read as the reverse complement.
ACTCAAATCTCGTTTTATTAATCTCTGAAAAATGATTACAATGAGTTGAATACTGAAATAAATCTCCTAGGAAACACTATCCTATCCTATCCTGAAAAATCGAATGAAAATAGCCCCCTAACAAATGGGCTTCTAAAACTACCTCTAAAAATCGTAAAATAATCCCTAAAAAAAATCTAAAAGAAAATGTACTTTAAAAAATATTAAGTCTACTATAATATTTTTTCCTTCTTTTCCAATCATTTTCTCACATATTTTTCTCTACATTTTTCTCTATTTTTTCATATTTTTCTATGTTTTTCTCTTCTCAATATTTTTCAAATATTTTTCTCTTTATTTCTTCTCTATTTTTTTTCCACATATTTTCTCTTTATTTCTTTTTCTTTTTCACTATTCTTTTCCTCTTTCATATTTCTTTTTCTATTTTTTCCATAATCTTTTTCTTTTTCTTCTTCCATATTTTTTTTATAATATTCTTTTCTTTTTCTTACAATCTTTTCCTCTCTGTTTTTTTTATATGTTTTTTCTATTTATTTTTTCACATGAAACAATATATGCAACAAAATATAAAAGAAAAGAAAAATGAGGGGAGGGGGTATGCTGGTTACAAGGGGGATATTAGAAATAATAAAAACTGGGATTGGGCCCAGCCCAATAACTGGCTTCAGCCAGAAAAAAAACGTGGGAGGGGGTGTATGAGTGAATCTGGGAGTGTGTTGAGAAATAGGGCCCAGCCCAGAACTCGTCCAAAAAAACCAGAGGGGTGTGTTGATAAAAAATGGAATTGGGCCTGGCCCACCAACCATGTGAACCCATCCCTCAGAACCCCACCTCCAAACCCTAATTCCTGCTGCCACTGTTCACCTACGTGAGTTGCGCCGCTTCTCTCTCGCTCTTTCTGAAACATTCTCCTCTCAAATTTCTTGCTCTCTCTCCGTTCAAACTATCTCCAACGTAACCAACCACCTTTCGTCCAGTTACTCGAACAAACGAAAACACCACGCGCACGACACTAATCCAGACGCAACTCACTCTTCAGAAAGGTTGAAGGTCTCTGAAGAGAAGTGTTTGACGAAGGTTGCTGGAGGATACCTTGGTGACGAATGCATGTGAATCTGGATGAACGCAGTGAAGATGGCTGAATGGATTCAGAGGACTGATGAACGACGAAGTTGGGTGGTCTTTGAGGATGAATGTCTGGAGATGGTGGAGAGACGATGAAGATCGATGATGCTTTAATAGTTTCTGGGAGTTTTGGATCTTGAAGGATCTTCTGGCGATCTTTTGTGATTGACGATGAAGATCTGAGGAAAGTTTGAAGATGTTGTCGTTCTGGAGATTGGAAGAAGATGAAGACCTTGCATGCTCTTGTTGGAGGAAATTCTGGAAATCTGTTCTTGACCGCTTTGAAGATTCATGTGAGGATGATGATCGTTTCTGGATGTGGTTCTTGATGGATGATTTGCATGTAGATCTGGATTCACGGCGTTGATGAGTTTGATGATTTCTGGAAATTTCTTGAAAATGACTATGAACGTCTTCATCCTCTTTGAAGAACATCTGGAAAACTCAACCTCTAGCCATATGAAGATCGATGTGCGTATGGATCTGAGACCGAATCTGGAGATTTCTTGAACTATGGATGAACACGGTGGAGCTTTGAAGAAGCTGCTGGAAAATGCATGAAGGTTGATGATGAATATTCATCGTTCTGATAAATTTCTGGAGAGGATGATGGAGTTGATCTGGAATTAACTGATGATGGAGGATGAAGGTTAGAGGTTGATGATGAAGGTTTCTGGGTTTCTTATGTTTCTGGTGACATTGATGGTGGCCGGCGAAGGAGGTTGGGGTGGTTGTGACCGGAGAAGATAAAGCTTGAAGGAGGAGGCTGGACGGAATCTGGGGATTTGGATTTCCGGTGAGGGGTCGGTGGTCGCCGGCCATGCAGGCCGGCCGGTGAGATTTCCCGGTGAGGCGTTGGGTGGTCGCCACGTGGGGGAGCTAGTGGAGGGGAGGGACGCATGTGGGACGCGCGTCCCCATGCGTGGCAGAGAGAGATGGATGCATCGGTGTGAGGTGGCGTGTGGAGGTGAAAGAATGTGGGACCATCCTTGGTTCAACACGTGGCTGCTGCTTTTATAACACTGAGAAGAGCCTGGAACGTTCTAGAAGGTTCTGGGATGCGCTGGAGTCTGCTGGACGAAACTTGGACAAATCTGGATTTTTTTCTGGACAAAAAACCAATTGCTGAACAAAAAACTCAAACTGGGCCTCCACTCCTGGCCCAAACGAAAATGATAAAAAAAACTCCACAAAAATCTGAATTAGCAAATTATTCTAATTACTAGACCTAATTAACTAAACTAAATTCAATTAATCCTAAAACTCAATTAAACCTAAAAATTCTAATTAACCTATATTATTAAAAGAAAATCTATTACTCTAATAAAACTAAAAAACTATTAATATCTACAAAATCTATATTAATATCTAAAATATCTAAATTCTTAAACTAATTAAAAGAAAATCTAAACCAAAATAAAATCTATAATATCTCTATATTAAAAGAAAAACTATATATTCCTATCAAAACCATTTAATATCTAATATATTCTAAAAAGATAAAAGATATATTTTCCTATTAATATCCTATTAAAATCTATAATATTCTAAAAATCTATAATGATTTAAATCTATTTAAAAAGAATTAAAAACTATTAAAAATCCTATTAATATTCTAAAAAATGATTTAAAAGCTATTTAAACCTTAAAAAATGCCAATAAAATCCAGAAAAATCACGCTAATTCCCAGGGGAACAAAAATAAGCACCGAACGACACAAAACACCGCGAGAGCGCACCAAAAATAGCCGGTAAAAATAAACGGGCACCGACCTATCCCAAAAATACGATTCTACTGATCAAAAACACCTGAAACACGAGACGAGAGCTGTGATCCCAATCAAAACAAATGAGCAATGCAATGTATGCAATATGCAGATGCGAATGCGATTATGCGTCGAAACATCGAGCCAGATACGAGACCCGGTTGGTCAAATTTTGGGGTGCAACAGCTGCCCCTATTCAAGCGACTTCGACCTGAATGGGTGAAGAGCGCTCAGCCTTCAAACATTCAAGGTAGATGACGGTTGAATACAAATGGAACCCTGAAATTTGCCAACCGCAAGAATATACTGCAAAGCTGCTTGAGGAATAGCTTCCAATAGACTGAAGTTTGGTTGTCACGGCAACAACTGGTCAATTTTCTGATAAATTTTCTTCTCCTTTTCAACACCTGTGTGACGCCACAAGTATTGAAATAATGCTTCGCAAAGCAAACGACTTGATTCCCATCTCTCTCATGGGATCAAATCCGGTCAACTCACAGTTCACTGCGAATTTGAGGACAATTCTCCTGGGGAATTCTGAATGGACTGCCTGGCACCCATTTTGACGAAGGGGGCAGCTTCAGAAGTTCGATATGTCAATCTTTGTTGCTGTTGTTGTTTTTTTTCCTGATGCTGACGTAACGACCAAATATGAAGAATCACTCCGCTGGGGAAGTCGGGAAGCTGAACCAAACAACTCTGCAGGTGAACAAACTTGAAATCCAATAGGTAACCATCCTGGTATATGCTTCGACATGCGTATGCTTGAGAATGATGCAATGCCCTATATGACATGTAAATCCTATGCGTTCTGATAGATGCAATAACTATATATGCAAATGCTAATGCAGGCTCGAGCTGCCAGAGAACACCAGGTCTGAAAACCGCTTGGCAAAATAAATGCCAAAGGTAACGCCAACTCTACTGGGGATGAACCGAAGCCACAAAATCATCTCAGCAAAATAAATGCTGGAAACGGGAAACCAAATCCGCTGGGGATAACCGTTCTGCTGGAAAAGTGGAAAGGCAACCCTGCTTGGCGACTTCACTGGGGAAAGAAAACAACTCCGCTTGGGGATGCTTCCTTCAAACCATTGACAACTGAATGTACTCTGCGGGGATTGACCCAAACTGGGATTGATTGCGCGCGGCACACTGCTGGAAATGCCCCTACTGTCAAGGATGTCGATCTTAATCTGCTGAGGATCCTTCTGATCCTACTCTGATACGGGGTAAAATACGATCTCGACTCTTCCGGGGATAATACGCAACCTTCATCTGCTGAAGAGTAACAATTCTGATTTAACAACATCTGCGAGGAATTCAAACATTACTCGGAGCACTGGTATCTGCCGAGCTTCGTATCGGGGAACATGACAACTTGCGAGTCGTTGGGAAATACTGTGTCAGATACCTTTAGGTTTTTTGCTTTTCTGATTTAGGATAAACACGGATTATGTACACAATGGAAGATGTGGAAAATACTAGACGAGAACTAGCATTCAAAGGTAGACTACCAGGCGAGAACTGATAGGAAAATAGGTTAGGAAAATTGATTTTTGTTTTTGACCATCAGACGGGCTGACTGGATAACAGACTGAGGTATAGACAACCAGGCGAGAACTGGCTGGAAGCTGACGTACACCAGATGAGAACTGGTATAACACACAGGTTAAACACACGATGATCAGACGAGAACTGGTTACGCGACGACATGTACCAGGCGAGAACTGATACAACACTTGAAGAAACGGTAACCAGGCGAGAACTGGTTACAATAAACTGCACCAGACGAGAACTGATGCTTACAATAAACTGCACCAGACGGGAACTGATGCTTACGAAAGGGTGGGCCAGACGAGAACTGGTTACCGATTTGCCAGGCGAGAACTGGACTTTGGAAACGACTGGTTACTGACACGCAACAGGTTTAAACTGCAGGATAATGATCCAACGACAGCAAGGCCTTTTTATCTGAAAGGTTCAGGTTTTGATAAGGGTATTGACATGATCCCCGATACTTAACTCTGGCTGGGGATAAACAAACTAGCTTGAACAACTTGCCCCAATACAATTCAACTTGCCCCAATCTATCTCTTGGGGATACTTGCTCTGAACAGCTTGCTACGAGAAGACTTCGAGAATATTTGCCCCGACATCTGTACGACAACAAAATTCAATCTCCATTAACACTTCTGCAGTGACTTGCCCCTGAATGAGCGTTCTAGCGACTTAACGTGATCTGATTATCCACTGGAAGTATCTGCTTTCAAATCTCCGCATTCTGAATAATTGCCCCTGATTGGGTCTCGAGAAGGCTCACTTCTGATCAACTACTTCTCAAAGAAACTGCCCCTGATCAACTGAAGCTTCGGGACTTGCCCTCAGACTGACTGATACTGAACTTACTGGAGGATAATGCCCCTGATTCATTGGGCTTCACATTATACACCATTCTGGTTCAGACTGCTGAATTACTCAGTCCTGCTTGATTATTCCCTGCTGGAATTTCTTTCATGCCAACTACTAACCTGCAATTAAAATCGTCTATCCACGAATGGTAATCTTAATGCAATGGTTATGCAGATTTTGAAAAAATTTTGAGCTGTCACTCATTTACATGCATGATGATTGTGAGTGACGAGTGAACCGAAGTTCAAACGTAGTGCTTACGTGGTCAGTGAAAAATACAACAAGGATGTGACTAGCAAGTCAAGAAGGATTCAGGTTACTCAACCTTATCGTAATGCGCTTCAGACTAACCCTACCTCAATTAGGTCTTTTAAGGGTTGTATCGTGGTCGGGTTCACGGTTCGTGAAACAAAGGATATTTGGCTCAAATTTTGATTTGCACCCACCCCGTCTACGTGATGATCTCCGATCCTAAGGTTCAGTTAACCTGGCACAAGCACTCGCCTCTTCGAGAGGTATGTTGAATGGTAAGACCCACAGTTAAGGAATTCACAAGGCTTTTCGTTTAGAGTGATAGTTACTCCTTCTTCGCTTTCGGGGTCTGTGTACACGACTTTGTGACTTGCTGGGGAAAATTTTCTTTTTAATCCCCTCTCTTTCATTCTTTCGATTCCCTAATTTTTGCCTGGACTGACTCCTTTTGAGTTCTTTTCAATTTTTCTTTTTGAAGTCCAGCGGGATGCCCTGATTTTTGCCTAAGTATTAGCCTTCCGGCTTTTTCCTTTTACTTAGCGGGCTTTCTTTCTTTCTTTTGGAACAAAGTCGTGTGACACTGGCTGTCTTGATTGCTCCGAAAGGATTGTAACTGTCTCACTCTTGATTGGTGAGATTTGACCTTTTGAAAGGTGTACACTGATTGGTCCTCGAAAGACAACACTTCTCTGTAAGACTTGAACGCTCGGTCAAGCTAACTGACAACTACCCTGCCCCGGGTTAAGATGTGAGGGTTTAAAAGTCCGAAAAAACTTCTACTTCCTGGCTCGAAGTGGTTAACAAGGGACTAACTCCTTATATCTCCAGTGTTTGGGGGATGGAAACAATGCCTTGTACGTCATCGGTACGGTCTTATCTGAAAGCATACAATCATTGGTTATGAGTTTCAGTTTCATCATCCTCCCTCCTAACTTCACTAGTCACAATGATAAAGTGGAGTGAATAAAATGCAAGTGTCAGTGCAATGCAATAAATGAGCGACAGCGACGTGACTAATTCAGAAAAATGCATAGTCATATTATTATTATCACCATTCAAAACATACAATGATTTTAAAAGCAGGTAGTAACTAACAGAAAAGAAACTACAAATGCAAATGATGTAAAGGTCTGAGGACTGCCAATGCTGAGGCGCCCGCCTGTCTGAATCATTGGCTTTTTTGCTGGAGAATATTTCCCGAGTCTACGAGCTTAGACAGCTGAACGGTTAGGATGAACAAACAGAAACCCTTCCCGAAAGGAAATGCGATCCTGGTCAATCAACTGTTGTACCTTCGCCTGAAATGCTTTACAATCTTCTGTTGAATGCCCTGGAGAGCCACCATGATAACCACACTGAATGTGGGGATTATACCCAGGAAGGTAAGGTTCTGGAACTGGCTTAAGAGCTTTCGGCTCCACCAAAGACTTCTGGATCAAAGATGGTAGCAACTGGCTATACGGCATCGGCACTGGGTGAGAAGGACCATTCCTTCGTTCCAAATTGTTACGAGGTCGGTTCTGATTCTGACACTGATTCTGATAACCTCGGCCACAGGCTTGCTGCTTTGCAATGGAAGCGACATAAGGTTCCTGATAGGGTGCCCCAGGCACGGCTGTCTGTTCAGAATAACGAGACACAGAAGATACTGACCGCTGAGAAGACGGAGAACCAACAGATTTCACCGATTCGACTTGAGGATATCCCACATCTGTCAGGACCGCATTAATCATAGTTTCATCTTCAGATTGAGAGCTACAGAGAGATTCAGTTTCACTGGCCTGACCTTTTGAAACATTCGGGATTCTTCCAGTCCTTACACCCTACTCGATGTGCTCTCCCATCCTTACCAACTCAGGGAAATTTGGTGCGGTTCCAAGCATTCTTTCGAAGTACGGGCTCTGCAAGGAGTTTACGAACATGCCTTTCAGCTCTTGGTCTAGGAGCGGTGGTTGTACTCTACCAGCAAATTCTCTCCATCTCTGAGCATACTTCCTGAAAGATTCATTGTTCCCTTGAGACAGTTCTTGCAGCTGCATGCGAATAGGAGCCTCGTCAAGATTATAGTCGTACTGCTTCAGAAAAGCTCTGGCTAAATCCATCCATGATCGGATCTGATCACGCTCTAACTGCATATACCAACTCAGAGGTGCCCTAGTCAGACTATCTTGAAAGCAATGAATCATCAGCTTGTCGTTGTGCACAAACGAAGTCATTCTTCGGCAGAACATCACCAAATGTTGCTTCGGGCAACTATCTCCTCTGTACCTTTCAAACCTCGGCATTCTGAACTTCGGAGGTAACACTAGGCCAGGAACCAGACACATATCTGCAGCACTAGGAGTAACAGCGTCTTTACCTTTCAAGGCTTTGAATCTCTCCTCCAATGCACGAAACCTTTCAGCATACACGGGAGCTAATGGGTCTTGATTCTTTGCTGTTGGGACCTCTCTTTGGGGCTTTGGCACAGGGAAGGCAAAACCCTGGTAGTCTGAGACATCAACAGAAGGAGAACGTTCGCCTCGGACAACAAACTGCTCACGCAGACCTTGGTCTTCAATAGATGGCTGCACAAGCTGAGCTGCAGTAAGGTTGTTTACTTGCGGAAAGTCTTCGTCGCGCGGAGATCCGTACAGAGGATTGGACGTCACGGTGAAACCTGACAAGGTATCAACAAACTGGAAGCTTCTCTCTGACATAGCTACCAATGGTCTTCAGCTGACTTCGATGCTCGATTCTGCTCAAATCTACTTTAAATCTGCTTCAACCCCTTGGTCGTCTTCAACGCTCACCTTCAGAATCAAAATAACGGCTGGATAAGAGCTCTGACTAGCTGGCGAATGGTATGCAATATGATGCGAAGATGCAAATGCAATGCAACAAATACGGGATCACAGCCCCCACACAATCTAAATACTGCTGCACTGCTGACAGAGCACGGTTGCTCTGAAGAGAAGACCAGAATAACGGGTAGGTTGGAAGTCAAGTTTCCTGCAAAAAAAACCCCACTCACAGGTGTGGACCTATATATGACAAGGTATGGCATCCTATGTGGTTGTCAGCGTCACAGACTTTCAAAACTGACGATACGATTCCCAGGAGGAGTGGCATCATCGAGTCCTGAAGAGGCCTCACTTAGCTAACTTCCAAATGATCGGTTCCCAGAGTCGACAATCCACCAAACCAGCAACCGTCTCAACCCAAAGGGTTGAAAGTGAAGCCAACCGGATGAACCTCGTCTAAGCGTGGATTTCATGAGACACTAGTGCCTGCAAAGCAAGCACGCGCCCACTAATTTCCACTCTAGGTCTATGGTGCACTCAAGCCTGGGTCTGGCTTCTCTCAATATCATAGAACACCCGTAACACCCCAACAGCAACAGATAATATTGATAAATAAGCCCCAATAGACAAGCAAACGAGCGCTAGGATTGACTCTCTCTTAGGGGACGTTGGATCCCCAAAATTGACTCGCTTTCGGGACGTTGGATCCCTAGGAAACTATCAAGTCCCCAGCAGAGTCGCCAGCTGTCGCTACTGCGAAAATCGGCGCCGGCTGACAGAAGAGTCGCCACCGTGCGTTATTTATCCCTCAGAGCGGGAAAGGAAACGCTCGAAGTAAACCTCGCAAAAAACGGAGAAAAGGTATGGTCATCGCAACCAAAACCTGGGTTCGGGAGTCGGTTACGCAAGGGGAAGGTATTAGCACCCCTCACGTCCGTCGTACTCGACGGGATCCACGCTTGCTTGGGTTGTCTACTGGATGCAAAAAAATCTATCTACGGCTGCTAAATCTGAACGGAAGGGAATTGACTCGATAGAGTGTCGCACTCTATGCCTACGTATTCTCAAGAGAGAAAGTCAGAGTCAACGTAGTTCGGGACTACAGGGAAAATGGCTCGCCAAGACCTCGCGTCTTGTGCCTACGTACTTCCACCGCATGGAAGATCAGAGCTTTACGTAGTTCAGACTAACTACGGCTAAACAAAACATTCTCATACAGCAGTGAGAAAAACAACTGGTTTCACAGGGTCGGGAACCTATGGGCAAAACTACGGCTTGGTGTCAAATGCACTCGGGCAAGAGAGAAAAAGGGTTACAATTAGTCGTCAGCGGGAAAGTCTCGATCGCACAGCCGCGAGAGAACAGAAAGTCAGTTGTTAGTGTGCTCGCTAGGATATCGCATCCTATGCCTACATATCTTCGTCTGGTACGAAGAATCAGAGCAGCTGTAGTTCGGCTACTATCGGGACCACAGCTCAAATCTCGTTTTATTAATCTCTGAAAAATGATTACAATGAGTTGAATACTGAAATAAATCTCCTAGGAAACACTATCCTATCCTATCCTGAAAAATCGAATGAAAATAGCCCCCTAACAAATGGGCTTCTAAAACTACCTCTAAAAATCGTAAAATAATCCCTAAAAAAAATCTAAAAGAAAATGTACTTTAAAAAATATTAAGTCTACTATAATATTTTTTCCTTCTTTTCCAATCATTTTCTCACATATTTTTCTCTACATTTTTCTCTATTTTTTCATATTTTTCTATGTTTTTCTCTTCTCAATATTTTTCAAATATTTTTCTCTTTATTTCTTCTCTATTTTTTTTTCACATATTTTCTCTTTATTTCTTTTTCTTTTTCACTATTCTTTTCCTCTTTCATATTTCTTTTTCTATTTTTTCCATAATCTTTTTCTTTTTCTTCTTCCATATTTTTTTTTATAATATTCTTTTCTTTTTCTTACAATCTTTTCCTCTCTGTTTTTTTTTATATGTTTTTTCTATTTATTTTTTCACATGAAACAATATATGCAACAAAATATAAAAGAAAAGAAAAATGAGGGGAGGGGGTATGCTGGTTACAAGGGGGATATTAGAAATAATAAAAACTGGGATTGGGCCCAGCCCAATAACTGGCTTCAGCCAGAAAAAAAACGTGGGAGGGGGTGTATGAGTGAATCTGGGAGTGTGTTGAGAAATAGGGCCCAGCCCAGAACTCGTCCAAAAAAACCAGAGGGGTGTGTTGATAAAAAATGGAATTGGGCCTGGCCCACCAACCATGTGAACCCATCCCTCAGAACCCCACCTCCAAACCCTAATTCCTGCTGCCACTGTTCACCTACGCGAGTTGCGCCGCTTCTCTCTCGCTCTTTCTGAAACATTCTCCTCTCAAATTTCTTGCTCTCTCTCCGTTCAAACTATCTCCAACGTAACCAACCACCTTTCGTCCAGTTACTCGAACAAACGAAAACACCACGCGCACGATACTAATCCAGACGCAACTCACTCTTCAGAAAGGTTGAAGGTCTCTGAAGAGAAGTGTTTGACGAAGGTTGCTGGAGGATACCTTGGTGACGAATGCATGTGAATCTGGATGAACGCAGTGAAGATGGCTGAATGGATTCAGAGGACTGATGAACGACGAAGTTGGGTGGTCTTTGAGGATGAATGTCTGGAGATGGTGGAGAGACGATGGAGATCGATGATGCTTTAATAGTTTCTGGGAGTTTTGGATCTTGAAGGATCTTCTGGCGATCTTTTGTGATTGACGATGAAGATCTGAGGAAAGTTTGAAGATGTTGTCGTTCTGGAGATTGGAAGAAGATGAAGACCTTGCATGCTCTTGTTGGAGGAAATTCTGGAAATCTGTTCTTGACCGCTTTGAAGATTCATGTGAGGATGATGATCGTTTCTGGATGTGGTTCTTGATGGATGATTTGCATGTAGATCTGGATTCACGGCGTTGATGAGTTTGATGATTTCTGGAAATTTCTTGAAAATGACTATGAACGTCTTCATCCTCTTTGAAGAACATCTGGAAAACTCAACCTCTAGCCATAGGAAGATCGATGTGCGTATGGATCTGAGACCGAATCTGGAGATTTCTGGAACTATGGATGAACACGGTGGAGCTTTGAAGAAGCTGCTGGAAAATGCATGAAGGTTGATGATGAATATTCATCGTTCTGATGAATTTCTGGAGAGGATGATGGAGTTGATCTTGAATTAACTGATGATGGAGGATGAAGGTTAGAGGTTGATGATGGAGGTTTCTGGGTTTCTTATGTTTCTGGTGACATTGATGGTGGCCGGCGAAGGAGGTTGGGGTGGTTGTGACCGGAGAAGATAAAGCTTGAAGGAGGAGGCTGGACGGAATCTGGGGATTTGGATTTCCGGTGAGGGGGCGGTGGTCGCCGGCCATGCAGGCCGGCCGGTGAGATTTCCCGGTGAGGCGTTGGGTGGTCGCCACGTGGGGGAGCTAGTGGAGGGGAGGGACGCATGTGGGACGCGTGTCCCCATGCGTGGCAGAGAGAGATGGATGCATCGGTGTGAGGTGGCGTGTGGAGGTGAAAGAATGTGGGACCATCCTTGGTTCAACACGTGGCTGCTGCTTTTATAACACTGAGAAGAGCCTGGAACGTTCTAGAAGGTTCTGGGATGCGCTGGAGTCTGCTGGACGAAACTTGGACAAATCTGGATTTTTTTCTGGACAAAAAACCAATTGCTGAACAAAAAACTCAAACTGGGCCTCCACTCCTGGCCCAAACGAAAATGATAAAAAAAACTCCACAAAAATCTGAATTAGCAAATTATTCTAATTACTAGACCTAATTAACTAAACTAAATTCAATTAATCCTAAAACTCAATTAAACCTAAAAATTCTAATTAACCTATATTATTAAAAGAAAATCTATTACTCTAATAAAACTAAAAAACTATTAATATCTACAAAATCTATATTAATATCTAAAATATCTAAATTCTTATTAAACTAATTAAAAGAAAATCTAAACCAAAATAAACTCTATAATATCTCTATATTAAAAGAAAAACTATATATTCCTATCAAAACCATTTAATATCTAATATATTCTAAAAAGATAAAAGATATATTTTCCTATTAACATCCTATTAAAATCTATAATATTCTAAAAATCTATAATGATTTAAATCTATTTAAAAAGAATTAAAAACTATTAAAAATCCTATTAATATTCTAAAAAATGATTTAAAAGTTATTTAAACCTTAAAAAATGCCAATAAAATCCAGAAAAATCACGCTAATTCCCAGGGGAACAAAAATAAGCACCGAACGACACAAAACACCGCGAGAGCGCACCAAAAATAGCCGGTAAAAATAAACGGGCACCGACCTATCCCAAAAATACGATTCTACTGATCAAAAACACCTGAAACACGAGACGAGAGCTGTGATCCCAATCAAAACAAATGAGCAATGCAATGTATGCAATATGCAGATGCGAATGCGATTATGCATCGAAACATCGAGCCAGATACGAGACCCGGTTGGTCAAATTTTGGGGTGCAACAGAAACCTCTGATGCTTGCTGCTTACAAACCTAGAATAAAAGGAGGTCTTGAGCCATAGCAAAAAATTTATCCCATGATATGTATAATGATAATGCAAAAATGAATGAAACATAAGCTAATTAGAGCTAAAAGGAAAAGGCAAATTTTGGGGTGTTACAGCTGCCCCTATTCAATCGACTTAAATCTAAAGGTATGAAGAGTAACTCTTCTTAGAAATTCAAGATAGAAGGGAATTGAATACCAAAATAACCATAAAAAATTCACAATATGCAAAAGTGAGAGACGACTTCGTTGGGGAATAAACAAAAAAGGTTATGATCCAGATCTTTCGGGAAAAAGGAGTCAACACAGATGAGTGATGGCTTCAATTAGGAGGGACACAGACAAGTGTCATGAAATAAACACGGCGAGTGCCAAAGTCAATTTAGACGAGTATTAAAACTAGGGAGGGGAATGCAAACGAGCGCCAGCTATGCTGGGGATAGAGACAGACGAGTGTCGATGGTCAATATAGATGGGTATTGAAAAGCAATGCAACAAACACGGACGACTGTTAGAAATAAATACGGATGAGTATTGAAAAGAAAACACGGGCGAGTTTCGAGGATCAATACAGACGAGTATTGAAAAGGATACAAACACTACGCCAAAAATGATTTTTGGCAGCGCAGAAAAGACAGCGCTTTCTGTAAAAGCGTTGCTAAAGAGTAAAAAAAATGAAAAAAATATGTTGTCTTTAGAAAGTGCTTTTAAAAAAGTGCTGCTAAAGGTGTGAGTTTTGTATTACAAAAGAAAGCGCTTTTAATAAAGCGCTGCTAAAAAAGGGGTATACGAAAGCGCTTTCTAAACGCTCTGCTATAGGTCCTGCCTAAGGCAGACCTTTGAGAGCGCTTTTATAAAGTGCTGCTAAATGATGTGCATACGAAAGCGCTACCATATGTGTTAATATCATAAATTTAATAAAACAGATTTATTCAGAAACAACAACATACTTTCAGAAACTAAACAGCAACGTACTTTCAGAAATAATTTCTTTCCCTCTCGCGAAAAACCCTACTCCCTCTGTCCGACCATATCCGTCCGCTACACTGCCGTATTACCTCTGTCCGTCCGACCAGTCCGCCTTCTTCGTCATTTCCGCCGACCGTCGTACTCCCTCTGTCCGCCGCCACCTCCTCTGTCCAGCCATTCCACTATTTTCAAGGTATTCAAGTTTTTTAAAAAAGTTACTTTTACATTTTATAGTGATCCTACAAATGAAACCAAACGTATGTTTAAGAATTTTTAGCATCCATGAATTCATTTATACTGTAAAATTGTGTATCGTGTTGAATCAATTCTATAAAATTTATGTTAATTTTATTTATTGTAATGAGATAATAGACTATTCTAGTGCGCGCACACACACACACAAATATATATATAGTTGTTCATCCATCATTTTTTGACATAATGGTACATCTAGTTGTTCATCTTGTGAAAGAGATACAATTGTGTGGACCAGCTTATATGAGATGTGTGAGGGCAAACCTTCATACAACATAGGATCTTAAGTTTCAATGATGACAAATTGCAACCATGGATGAATTGGTATTATCGGTTCTACCTCTACAAAGACAAATGCAAATATTCCATCTACCATATCCTTCTTATATCATTTAACTTTCTTTACTCAATACAATATATGTGAATGATATGTGGTTACGACTAAATGCATAAAAACCACATAAATATCAATTTTGGCAGAATTATAGGCCATGAGTCGACCACTGAGTCAGCGCATGTATCTATGCAAATGATCACGGGTCAGCGCATGAAGACTGGAAGTCGACCGCAAGGTCGACGCATGGAGCTTGCATTTTCCCACGGGTCAGCGCACGCCGACCTATGGTCGACGCACACTGTTGGGACTTTCAAACTAACCTAAATATGCAAGCTATGCGTCGATGCATAAACCTGCTATGGTCGACCGTTCGTGCGTTGGTGCAGTTTTTGAAGTCTTTCATTTTTAAACACATAGCTTGCACCAACGCGTCTATCATTGACTCAAATTTGATTCAACACACAAGTCACATTTTCATCAACAACAAATGTAAATTTGAGTCAATTGTCATAAAACAGGAAAAGTGAAAGAGGTGCCATCAAAGTTCATCAATCTTCATCTTTTACAACCCAGAACACAACAATTACTCACAATAATTCTTGGGGTGCTTGTGATCTTGGTCAAGGTGATAAGGTCCGAAGCTGTGATCGGAAATCCGGTTCGGGTTGATTTTGAAGGCATGTTTTTCTTGGATAAAACCTAGCAGGTTTTTCCCTCCAAGATTTGGAGATTTTGGGGGTTTTTCGGTACGGATCATCTCTACCTACTTCAGTTGAGTGAAGGTGATTGAGAAGCGGTAGTCTTCGTCAATCTAGTAGCGAAAATCAGTAAAGAGTTCAAGAGTGTTCCGGGTTTGATTTGTTTGTGCGTGAGATCAGCCAGGCCGAGGGTTTGAAGAATGAAAGGTTATTCAACAAAGGGGCTGGAATCAGAGGTCTACTCACAACAATCAGAGAACTTGATTCGACTCGAATCAAGGAGCAAGAAGCGATATCATCATTAACATCAAAAGGGCTTGCTTGTATATTTTGCTTATCAATTCTTGTATAAACATTTCTACGTTACAGGTGATATCTATTATATTGATCTCAATTCTATCATTAGAATTGAGGGCATACGTACCCCGAAGCGAGGACGGCGTGGGAACTACCTCAACAAATCTTTGTCTCCTTTACTTTTCAGCACTTTCAGTTTTGGCTTAAAATTTAAGTGATTTTAGTATAAGCAATTATATCAAAATTAGGGTTGATTTGAGTAAGTACTTATTACTGTTTTGAACTTTAGTGCAACAATATATTGCACAAGGAACTTAAAGCAACTTACTCAAGCCAAACCACACTTGGAGTGTATTACACACTAAGTGTTTGAGAAATTGCCTACTTTGTGAGTATTATAGATCATTGGTGCTAGTTTTACTAATAAGTGGTAAAATCAAATGATAGTGTGACTAGTGTGTTGAATCAAATTTTGCTCATTATCATTTCCATAAGGCTAGACGCATATCCGTTCTTCTAATAACGGTTCATTTTAGACGTAATTTTTCCATGGTTGCTTCCGCAATTGAAAACAAATATTTTGAAAAACCAATTTTAATTTGTAGCGCCGACTGATTTTAATTGGGATCTATTCAACCCCCCTCTAGATCCAAGCCATCGTCTAAGAAGTGGTATCAGGAGCACCGATTCACTATGTGCTTCGAGTATAACTTTGATAGAAAATGGCGAACGTACCTAAAGGGGCTTATAATAGAGCTCCCGTTTTTAATGGAGAAAATTATAGTTATTGGAAGGACTGTATGCGGGTGCAGATAAATTCCATAGATAGAAAAGTGTGGAATGTTATTATCAATGGTCCAATGGAAATAACCATGACCAATGAAAATAATGATATTATGCCTAAGCCCGAAGCACAATGGACGGATGATGATGAAAAGAAATACAACTATGATTGGAAAGCCAAGAATATTTTGATCTCCTCGTTAGGAGTTGATGAATATTATCGGGTTTCTCATTGTCTTACGACAAAAGCTATGTGGGATTCACTTCAAGTCACCCATGAGGGGACAAATGATGCGAAGCTTGCTAGAATCAACACACTAACACAACAGTTTGATCTCTTTTACATGGAGCAAGGGGAAACCATTCCGGACATGAAAAAGAGATTTACTCATCTTATCAATAGATTCCATTCACTTGGTAGGCCAGTGGCCAATGATGTTGCTACTAACAAAATTTTGAGATGTTTTAACAGGGAATGGCAACCGAAAGTGACCGCCATTAAGGAAGCAAATGACCTCACAATTTTGGACTTAACAACATTATTCGGAAAGCTTCAAGAGCATGAGCAAGTGCTCCTAAGCCTCGACCAACATGAAAAGAAAGAAAAGAAGGACAAAACAAAGACTGCTGAGAAGAAATCTATTGCTCTCAAGACTTCCTCCTCGAAGTCTCCATCTAAGGCGCACAGTGATTATTCATCAAGTGACAATGAAGAAGATGATAAGAGTGAGGATATGAGGATGTTCATAAAGCGCTACAATCGGTATGTGAGAAAGAACGACATTCAACATTCAGAAAAGAACCTTGTCAACTTCCGAAAGCAATCAAGGAACTCTTGAAATAATGACACCAAAGGAAGTAAAACCAGAGGATCGTGCTACAAATGTGGAAAGCTCGGTCATTATAAACCGGATTGTCCTTTAAACAAAAAGGGCAAAGAAAAGGAATCTAATAAATCACATAAGAAGTCATCAAAGCCTAGAAGAGCATATATAGCTTGGGAAAGCGATAACGACTCCTCCTCTGATGATGAAAGCTCGAGCGATGAAGAAGAATCCATGAACTTATGTCTTTCCGCCCACCAAAAGAATAAGAAAAAACAGGTACGTCACTCTAAATATGAAAATTCCTCAAATATGTCTTACTTCGAATTACAAGCTGCATTTAATACTTTACACGATGAAGCAAAAGAAGCCTTTAAGAGGCTTGCCTCTAAGAAACAAATATTTGCTCACCTAGAGCACAAAATTCAAGAGTCCAAAAGGAAACTTGAGGAACCTAAGGCTTCCATGGTGGAAAGTACTAAATCGGGATGTGAGGACCTTAGAAGCAGATTAATCAACTTTGGGTGTGATACTTGTTATATTTGGCAAGGTGAAGTTAGAAACCTAAAGGCCAAACTTAACAAGGCTCTTGAGCCCAAAATTACCTTTGTTATCGATAAAGCTGATTTTAGAAAAGTATGGTGAATCCATATCAAAAATACACATATGTAATAAGGGATCAAGATAGCAAAGGCAATTCTAAAGTTGACTTCTCATGCTTATATTGTTGCAAGAAAGGCCATTCCATTGCTAAGTGCCGATTTAGGAGGTTTTTGGTTCCTAAAGGCATCTATCAATGGTTTCCCAAATACAACCACTTTGCCACTCACAATTCAGGACCCAATAAGCCATTGGGTACCTCCTCTTGTTGATTATTTTTTCATAGGTACAATGTGTCGAGACCACCGAGAGAAGATGGGTTCTCGACATTGGATGCTCAAGACACATGTCCGGAGACATATCCCTATTCATCGACTTCGTGGAAAAGAAGAAAGGGTATGTAACCTATGGTGACAATAATCGCGGTGCAATACTTGGTAAAGGTAGTGTGGGTAACCCTTCTTCCACTACTATTTCCGATGTGTTGCTTGTCGAGGGTCTCAAACATAATCTACTTAGCATTAGCCAATTATGTGACAAAGGATACAATGTATCTTTTTCAAAAGAGTGTTGCAAAATTGTGCATAATGATGACAAGAAGAATATGTTTAATGGCCTAAGAGTGAACAACGTCTATATGCTAGAATTAAATGAGGTATCCTTAACAAGTGACAAATGTCTCATGACAATGAGTGAAGACTCATGGTTATGGCATAGGCGTTTAGCACATGTTAACTTTGACTTGCTAAATAAAGTAGTCTCAAAAGATCTAGTCTTACGTCTCCCCAGAATAAAATTTACCAAGGATCACCTTTGTGATGCTTGCCAAATGGGAAAGCAAACGAGGATCCCTTTTAAATCCAAAAATATTGTTTTAACTACGAGAGCTCTCAAGCTTCTCCATATGGACTTATTTGGGCCACCTAGAATTAAAAGCCTATGTGGAAACTATTAGCGTTTTATAATAGTGGATGACTTCTTTAGATTTTGTTGGACTATCTTTTTGGCTAGCAAGAGCGATACATTCGCCGCCTTTGAGAGATTTGCCAAACTTTCCCAAAATAAATTAAGCATAAACATTGTGTCAATTAGAAGTGACCATGGAGGTGAGTTTGAAAACCATTTGTTTGAAGAGTATTGCGGTAATTACGGTATTGATCATAACTTCTCTGCTCCACAGACTCCTCAACAAAATGGGGTTGTGGAGTGCAAAAATCGCATTTTAGAAGAGTTGGGGAGAACAATGATCAATGAAAGTGGATTACCAAAATATTTTTGGGCCGACGCCATAAGTACGGCTTGCTATGTTTTAAATAAGATGCTCATCCGCCCCATTCTAAACAAAACACCTTATGAGTTTTAAAAGGGCACAAGCCAAACGTGTCTCACCTACATGTTTTCGGTTGCAAATGTTTTGTCTTAAATAATGGAAAGGAAAATTTGGGTAAATTTGACTCTAAGGCTGACGAAGGTTTTTTCCTTAGATACTCTCAGTCAAGTAAAGCCTATAGAATCTACAATAAAAGATTACTTACTGTCGAAGAATCGGTGCATGTAACATTTGATGAATCTTATCCGAGAAATGTCAGAAAAGGTAGTGTTATTCATGGCGCAGGTACATCTACGGAAGACATACTCAAAGATGCCGAGCCGGGAATTGATCAGTCCGACCAAGCCAAAATTAAGGAGGAAAAATATGTCCTTCATGAGGAGACCGAGGAAGTTAATCCGCCTCCAAAAGATGATCTCCCTCAAGCTTGGAAGTCTTCCAAAGACAATCCAATTGACAACATTCTCGGAGACATATCAAAGGGTCTTACAACCCGATCTAAGATAAGTAATTTTTGTTATCACTTCGCTTTCATTTCACAAATGGAACCTAAAAACCCTAAAGAAGCCTTACTCGATGAAAACTGGTTTTTGTCAATGCAAGATGAACTTAATCAGTTCACGAGAAATGAGGTATATGACCTTGTCCCTCCTCTGGGAGGACATCGAGTAATCGGTGTCGCAACTACGAAAAACAACCGGCGGAAAAACAGAAGAGTCGCCACTTTCGTTATTTATCCCACAGAGAGGGAAAGGAAAAAATCGGAAAAACCTGACGGAAAAGGGAAAAGACAAGGTCATCGCAACCATGTTTGGATTCAGGAGCCGATTACGCAAGGGGAAGGTATTATCACCCCTCACGTCCGTTGTACTCGACGGGATCCACGCATTGTTGTCTATCTAAAAGGGTGTGTTGGAACTACCTAGCTAAAGGCTCAGGGACAAAAAAGAAAAGAAAAGAGAAGGGACTCGGCAGAGCATCGCCGCTCTGTGTCTACGTACTCCCTCGTGCAATGGGACAGAGTCAACGTAGTTCGACTAACTACGGGTCAAGAAGGGGGGAAGGTTGCTCGCTAAGACGTCGCGTCTTATGCCTACGTACTTTCATCTGGTATGAAAGATCAGCGCGAACGTAGTTCAGGCTAAAAGGACCACAAGTTAGTTCAAAAGTTTTTTTTAGGCTCGAGTAGGGTTAACAAGTAGTTCTAGCAGTTGGTGTATGCAGCTCGACCATTGGAGACTTAGGCGTTACCGTTTGCGGTAGAACTAAGAGTTAACGACACTTTTTATTTGAAAAGATTTTCCTGATTAGAATCCCGAAGGATGAAAAAGGTTTAAAGTGTTTTTGTGTTTTTTAGAGAAGAAGTGTTTTGAACTTGATTTGTAACTCATGTTGCACTAAAGACTATGACTTAGGAGAGAATGCGTCGTATATCGTCCAAAGGACATATACTAACATTCTAGACAATTGAGAGGCAACCACCCAATCATCATTTCCCAAATAGCTTAAGGCTTATAGCGTACAACACTTCTCATTCTTTATTAAGTGTTTTATGAATGTTTGAAGATTAGAAGAGAAGAAAGAACACTAATGGGAGACTAATCAATCCTAAAAGTTTTTATGCAAAGTGAACTAAAAGTTGTGCTTCAAAAGGGAACTACCTAACATTATCATTCATGGTTAGGCACCTAATGTCTATCACAACCTCAAAAGGTTAGAGAACTTATGGGGAGCATGGAAAAGAAAAGCAAAAGAAGAAGAAGAAAAGAAAGCATATGCAAATGAAGATGCAAACATAAGATGCACAAATAGAATGAAAGTGGGAGGAAAATAGTGTGGGGCAGTAGCCTCCACAAGCTCATCTCAACCAAGCAGGCATATGGAAATGCAAGAAAAAGAAGAAAAAGACGTGCACAAAAAGAAATTAATCAAACAAGAACAAACCATACAAAGATGCACCAAAAGTGGGATGAAATGACCTAAGTCAAACAACATCAACCACACCACAAAAACTAAACCAAATGAAAGGTAAAACAAAACCCAAAGCCAAGTAAGGATGGGAGACCAAATTAGGGCAGTAATGACCTCATAATAGGTACTCAACCATAAGCATCACAAACCAAGTGCAAAAGAAGCACAAAAAAGTCCTCAAGGATTCATCATTTTAGGTATACTTCAAGTACCTCCTAAGGAGGGACTAAGATACCTTAAATGAGGTTCCAAAGTCATTGGACAGAAGGTAAAGATGAAGAGGAAAGCTCAAAAGAAAAAGCAAAACACAAAAAAAAGAAATGCAAGCAAAAACATAAGAGAATGCAAACATACTTCACATTGAAACCCTAATAGAAAGCTCAAAAGAAAACAAACAAATGAACAAGGAAGAAACAATATCATGACCTAAAATTGAACAAACATCATCCTTAACATGTTAGAAAAATGAAACAAGAGGCATTGAGAGCTCAAAGGATCCAAAAATGTCATATCCAAGTCAAACTAGGTCAAGGTGCATGTGTGAACCTCCCTTGGAGGTAACTTGACTTGCAAGTTACCTCAAAAATAGGAAAATGGTTCAAAAATGATCAAATAAAATGCACAAGGTACCTAAACATGTTGGCAAAGAGAGGCCAAAAGCTCAAAGCAAATATCCCCTCAAAGCACCATCAAAAGAAAATAATATTCAAGATGTACCACTTTGAAATGGGAGAATCGAGGGTCAAAAGAAAAGCCACCAAAGTCAACCCTAAAGTCAACCAACCAGGGGAAAAATGGTCCTCAAAAATTGTTCAACACATCAAGGGTATAAGGATCAATTTTCATTCATTAGACCCAAAGGAAATGAGAGAAACAAATGCAAGAACAAACAATGTCACAATTTAACTCATTTAAAACAACTCGAATATTTAATTCCTTTTTAATTGAAAATAAAATCATAAAATAAAATAAAAATATCCTAAAAATAAAGGACATCTCAAAGTTCATGGAAAATATTTTTGTGGATTTTTAGGAACATTGGAGCTATTTTATATGATTTAAACTGAAATAGAAAGCAAAACAAAATAAATAAAAAAATAAAAAAAAATAATAATAAAGTTGCAGTGAGAATAGCAAATGAAAACAATTCAAAACAAGGTTGGGCCCAGAAGGGGGGCGCGAATAGAAAACAAAGTCCAAGCCCAACAACATATAAGACAAAAACAAAACTAAAATCTGGTGATCACATGAAGCATGGTCAACAAGAGCACGCGGAGGAAAGCGTTGTAGATCACATGATCAAAAAGTATAACAATCAAAAGGTCCAAAACATTCCACCTTAATTAATGATTTTCAAATGAAATCACGTGTGTGCAGTCAATGTGTGTACACCATGTTTCTTAATCTGGATCGTGTATGTGAAAAGTAATCAGATCGTGAGGCCAATAGCATGACACCTCATCATCTTCCTCACTCAAACTTGGAGGGAACCAGGTGGTGGCCGGACTACAACTCCGATCATCTTCTTCGCAGCTTCGGCTATCGTGAAAACAACAACAACACACAAGCAACAATTCTTCACCATTTTGGACAAACTTTATATGAAAATTAATCTAGAGATCACGAGGATCACAAATCCAGCATCCAAATTCCTTAATAATGCATAACAAACTCAACTCGAAGCCAAACATTTTTGTGCATCAAGAACAAACATTCACCAAACTCACTCAATTTTGTGCAAACATCATCTACATGTTATGAAGATCACAGATCAAGCAAGAATTAAGCAAGAACACTCAAGAACAGATCAATCCAAGTCCAAACAGTTTGGAGCTCATAACATCAACCATCACAAATGCCAGTTCGTTTTAGTTATTAATAATCTACATGTTTCCTAGGTCTCAAGTATGCAAAAATGCCAAAGAATCATGGCATAATGAGAGAGATAAGTTAAAAAGAAGATACCTAGTGGAGAACTTCCACTGAACCTTCAACTCTTGATGAAGCTTGAAGATAAATGTCCAGAATCACTCCACAAACTTCAATAAAGCTTTTGCAATCCACAATTTAACTTGAAATGGCTTGGATCTCAAAATTCGAATTTTGAATTTTCTTCAATTTTTCCAAATGCTCTAGCTCCAATTCTGCTTCCAATTCGTGTTCTGATGATTTTTGAATGATAGAAACCTTTTATGTGATGGATTTGAATCATAAGAAAGCGCAATTTCAGTCCCTAAGAGCCCAATTGAAATCCATGATTTTTGAGTTTTTTTCCTTTGGCCATGTGCACGAATTCTGCTCCAAATTACCTCCAAAATGCCTCAAGTCACTTACTTGGAGTGTAGGGAACATGAATGGTTGTGATTTGATCCTTGTTTAATCTCAATGATTGATATTACAAGTGTGACTTAAGCTTGAAGTAAGATTGAAAATGGCACATCAAAACTCACCAAATTCAAATTCTAAGATTGCCATTGTGTTTAAAATATAGTTTGCACTCAAAATATGTACTCATTTGCATAAAATTGATCCAAAATGAATTAATTCCCATTTTCTCATTTTAAGGCTTTTTCCATGAAAATCACTTTAGGAATTCACCATTCCAAGCCAAATTCATGACTTCTCAATGCTTGGTTGAACAATTGACACCATTTGGATCACATTTGATGTTGGAAAAATCTCCATTTGAGGTGTGCAAGTTGGTGAAATGCACCTATAATTTTATGACCTATAATCTCACTTTCCCAAAATACCCCTAACTTGCAAGCCTCATAACTTGAGTTCTATAAATCAGATGAAAGACTTCTAGTATTCTTTGGAAAGATAAGATCATGAGGAACAACTTTCATGTTGATCAAAAGTTGAGGAGAAACATCCTTCTAGGTCAAAAATGGCTTGGAAGTTGGTTGACTTTTGTTGACCAAAATCATATTCATCTAAGGACCAATAAGTTGTCTGCATCATAACTTGAGTTCTATAAATCCAATCAAGGACTTCTAGTACTCAATAGAAAGCTAAGAGCATGCTCTACAAGTTTCATGTTGGTCAAAAGTTGAGATGAAACTTGTATCTTGAGATATGTGGTCTTGAAGTTGGGGACTAAATATGGGATTTTACACTGAGAACCCTAATTTAGTAACTTCTCACACTCTTGATTCTTGATGAATTGATCTTGAAATGATATACTAGACACCTCAACACAACATCCCATAACCATAGAGACTTGGAATTGAGTTTTAATCTCCTTCAATTTCACAGTTGACTGAGGATTAGCCAGATGAAAACTCTAGCTGCAACATTCTTGACTGTGGCTTCTTTCACATCACACAACAACTTGAATAAGCTCTAACATGGCTCTCAAAGAACGCAATGAGCTCTCTCAACATATTATATCCATAATCATGAATTCACAATCCTCTGATGATCTTGAACTGGCCTCCAAGTTAGGAGCTGACCCACATACATCCATCAATCCTTTCACAAGACTATTGCCCACTTCTAGATGACCTGATGACCATTCAAACTTGAGTAACACCCCTTTCTTAGGATCAACCCTCTGAGTTGACTCCTCTTGCTATGCACAACCTCTTGATCCCCTGTTCAATAAAAAATGCTATGCAATGCAAATGCTATAAAGAAATGAAATGAAACATAAACCAAGTTAAGAAAAAGGTGGGCAAATTTTGGGGTGCAACAACTGCCCCTATTCAAACGACTTAGACCTGAATGAGTGAAAAGAGAACGACTTTCACGCAATCAAGGTAAAAGACGGTTGAATACCAAAGAACCCGGAAATTTGCCAACCGCAGAAAACAAAACTGCGAACAAAGATCTCCGGAGACAACTGCTATGATTACCAACACATTCCGCTGGGGAAAAGAGAAACCTAACGAGTAACTCTGCTTGGGGAAAACCATGAAAAAGGGGAATACTTCGAATTGCTGGAATCTGGATATTCAACGAACAAAATGAATCAATGAAATTTGCGGGAGCCTGAATGCTCAACGTAAAGCCAGAGCCTGGATACTCAACGTAAGATTGACCGGAGCCTGGATACTCAACGATCAAAAGGATATATCGTTTGCAAATTCACCGGAGACTGAATACTCAACAGAGAAGTCGGAGCCTGGATGCTCAACGCACAAGAGAAATTACCACATATCGGAACTCGGCTAGAGTCTGGATACTCAATGTAATGAATCGAAGCCTAAATGCTCAACGAAAATAAACCGGAGCCCGGATGCTCAACGAAAGTGACCGGAGTCTGGATGCTCAACGGACAAAAGAGATCATCATCATATGAAAATTTACCAGAGTCTGGATACTCAACGGAAAATTGACCAGAGCCTGGATACTCGATGGACAAAACCAAAATACCACAAATCGGCAATTCACCGGAACCTGGATATTCAACGGAGAGAAAGCACCACCACAAACTTACTAAGGTCTGGGTACCCAACCGACTTTACCGGAGTCTGGATACTCGACGGAAAAAATGATACATCACGAATGGAACATTCACCGAAGTCTAGATACTCAACGGAGAAACCGGAGGCTGAATGCTCAACGAAGAAGAAACACTCGCTGGAGTTCTAAGAATACCATTTCAAGTTGACGGAGTCTGAATACTCAACGTAAAATCGGAGCCTGAATGATCAACGACATTGACCAGAGTCTAGATACTCAACGGACAAAAGGAAACTATCACAAATTTACCCATCAAAATCTGAACACCACACTATCTTCACCGGAGTCTGGATACTCGACGGAAAAAAATAAAACCCTATCAACTGGGAATGGACCGGAGTCTGGACACTCAAAGGACAAAAGAATTCATTATCAATGCTTATCATGATCCACTGAGATCCGAAGATACTGCTGGGGAATAACATGAGCCGGGGTCTGGATACCACGCGGGCTAAGAGAAATCACATGGTCTGGATACTAAGGGAAAAGATCAAACATCCGAAGATACACCTGAAACAAAGAGATAACAACCTGGCTTATGTTTCATATGCATATGTTTGAAAATGGCGTAATGCTCCATACGAAATGGAAATGTTACACATTTGGGTAGATGCTATGCACGCATGCAGATGCAACGGAACTGAATTAGCAAAATAAATGCCGGAGATACAGAAAACACCCTGTTGGGGCAAGGAAATAACCCTGTTGAAAGAATCAACGATTCTGCCGGGGATAGAGTACAAACTTGCTCATGCCAATAACAATTGGACTTATGCTGAGAAACGGGTCCTTGCTGGCTTCTCGGGATTGCTCCACCGGGGAACGAACCTAACCAGGCTACAAATTACTCTGTGGAAAGAAAGTCCAATCATAACTCACTGGGGAGTGCATACAAGCATGCACCTTGCGGGGATTAAATGTGCATCAACTACCGAAGGAAAGCGTACACGCTACCTGCTCGCTCAAACCGCATGCAGACTCTACTGGGGATAAAGATGTAAACTTCACTGACTGGAGTAAGTAGATTCAGGCTGGGAATAGGACGAACTTCATCTATACCTTTTGCCCCAAGGGTAACGACCCTGCAATATTGAACAAACAGACAAGATATCCTACACAATCGGGACCATCTTAGTCATCATTCGTGATGTTGTTCAATTAATTCAAAGTTTTAACAATTATTGGCCAAGGCCTACAAGTTTATGTTAGTGCAAGTTTATCAAAACATTGGGCGTTTTCACAAACAAAACAGTCAAAGTTAAAACAAAGCACACAGATCAAGTACTGAATAGTATATGTTTATTGATAAATGACTTGTAAATAGGCAAAGTTTTACAATGGGTGCAACTCCTGAAAAGAGGAAGCTGCGCAAAGACAAATACAAATATGTACATGAAATATACAAAAGTGTACAAAATGTCGGCAATGTGGCAGAGACAAACACCATGAGTTGATCCCTCTATGACTCACCTGACTCTGACGCTTTCCCAACGCTTCATCTTCAGAAGAGATTGATTATAAACACGACCCTCAAGTTCTCCCAATCCACCAAGCAATGAATTTCCAATGCAGACCGCAGTCATTTGCTTTTTCAATCCCTAACTTTTGCCTGAACCGCCCTTTCGAGTTTTCAATTTACCGGGATACCCAATTTTGCCCAAAGTCGCCTTTTCAGGTTTTCGACTTTGCGGGTTTACATCTTTTCATTTTTATCCCTAATTTTTGCCCGAACATATTTCTTTTTTATGGTTCGCCGGGATGCCCCATTTTTGCCTGGACATTTCTTTTTGTGTCCAGCGGGTCTCTTTTAAGCAAAGTATTTTTTAATTGCGTCTGCGTTCACAGGGGATGTGAAATCCTCGCCATCCATGGTGGCTAACAACAAGGCTCCTCTGGAGAAGACCTTTCGAATGACATATGGACCTTCATAGTTGGGAGTCCATTTGCCCCTGTGAACTAATTACGGTGGGAGAATCTTTTTCAGCACAAGATCGCCCGTTAGAAAGCTTCGAGGGCGCACCTTCTTATCGTAAGATTTCTTCATCCGACTCTGATACAACCGACCATATGCAATTGATGCTAGCCTCTTTTCATCCATCAGACTAAGCTGATTCAAACGGTTCTTTATCCATTCTGCCTCATCAAGCTTGGCGTCAACTAGAACTCTTAAAGAAGGAATCTCGACCTCCAATGGTAGGACATCTTCCATACCATACACTAGCGAGAAGGGAGTTGTCCCGGTTGATGTGCGTACCGTCGTACGATAACCGTGAAGAGCAAATGGCAACATCTCATGCCAATCTTTGTAAGTAACAACCATCTTTTGCACTATCTTCTTAATATTCTTGTTGGCCGCTTCAACAGCGCCATTCATCTTCGGCCGATAGGGCGATGAGTTATGATGCTCGATTTTGAAGTTCTGGCATAACTCCTTCATCATTTTGTTGTTCAGATTCGAACCATTATCAGTAATGATCCGCTCGGGTATTCCATATCTGTAAATGATGTCCTTCTTTATGAATCTTGCTACCACTTGTTTGGTCACATTAGCGTACGAGGCTGCCTCCACCCACTTGGTGAAGTAATCGATAGCTACCAAAATGAAATGATGACCGTTGGATGCAGTTGGCTCAATCTTGCCAATCATATCAATGCCCCACATGGAGAAAGGCCACGGGGATGCCATAACATTCAATGGGCACGGTAGTACATGTATCTTATCAGCATAAATCTGGCATTTATGGCATTTCTTCACAAACTTAAAACAATCTGACTCCATAGTTAGCCAATAATACCCTGCTCGTAATAGTTTCCGAGACATGGCATGTCCGCCGGCATGTGTACCGAAAGTACCCTCGTGGACTTCTTCCATAAGCAACATTGCTTCTTTTTCATCCACACACCTTAACAGTACCAAATCAGGGTTCCTTCTGTAAAGCACACCATCTGGGTTTAGATAAAATTTGCCTGACAACCTCCTCAACGTCTTCTTATCCTGAGCCGAAGCCCCTGGTGGATACACTTGCTTCTTGAGGAAGTTTTGTATATCATAAAACCATGGCTTGCCATCAGCAGCCTCTTCAATGGCAAATACGAAAGCGGGTCTGTCCAAGCGAAAAATGACTATTCTGGGAGCATCATTCAAGAAATTCACTTTATACATCGAAGATAGCGTTGCCAAAGCATCGGCCATCTGATTCTCTGCTCGTGGTACATGGTGAAAATCTACCCGATCGAAGAAGGGTAACAACCTCCTTGTGTAATCTCTGTAAGGAATTAGGTTCGGTTGACGAGTTTCACATTCTCCCATGATTTGATTAACCACTAACACTGAATCTCCATATACATCCAAATTCTTAATTCTCAAATCAATAGCTTCTTCCAGACCCATGATACACGCTTCGTACTCAGCTTCATTGTTAGTGCAAGGGAATGTCAACCTGGCAGTGAACGGGATATGAGTACCATGAGGAGTTGTAATAATTGCCCCAATTCAACTACCATAGGAGTTGACAACACCGTCGAATATCATCTGCCACTGAGAATCCTTCTCTGGACCTTTGTCGTGTAATGGTTCTTCAGAATCTTTCGCTTAGAGGAACATGATATCCTTGTTAGGAAATTCAAACTTCATCGGTTGATAATCTTCAATAGGATGCACAGCAAGGTATTCTGATAGAACACTTCCTTTGATAGCTTTCTGGGAAACATACTGGATATCGTACTCTGTCAATACCATCTGCCACCTGGCTATTCTTCCTGAGAGCGCCTGCTTCTCGAAGACATACTTAATCAGATCCATCTTCGAAATCAGCATGGTTGTGTGATTGAGCATATATTGTCTCAAACGTTTGGCCGCCCAAGCAAGTGCACAACATGTTTTCTCAAGCATTGAGTAACGGGACTCACAATCTGTGAACGTTTTACTCAAATAATAAATCGCATGCTCCTTTCTTCCAGTCTTGTCATGTTGACTGAGAACACAACCCATATTGTTCTCAAGAACTGTTAAGTACATGATTAAAGGCCTTCCAGCTACTGGGGGTATCAATATCGTAGGCTCCTGCAAATACTCTTTTATTTTATCAAATGCTTTTTGACAGTTTTCATTCCAGACGATCGCCTGATCTTTCTCTAACAATTTAAACATTGGTTCACACGTGGCTGTGAGATGAGATATGAACCGAGCAATGTAGTTCAATCTACCCAGGAAACCACGGACCTCTTTTTCTATTTTCGGTGCTGGCATGTCTTGTATGGCTTTTATCTTTGCAGGATCGACCTCGATTCCTTTTTCACTGACAATAAACCCCAATAACTTTCCGGACCGAACTCCAAAAGTGCACTTATTTGGATTCGACCTCAATCTGAACTTCCTAAGCCTCTCAAACAGCTTCAACAAGTTAACCAAATGCTCTTCCTCCGTTTGCGACTTTGCTATCATGTCATCAACATAGACTTCAATCTCATGATGAACCATGTCATGAAATAAAGTGACCATAGCCCGCTGATAAGTTGCCCCTGCGTTTTTCAACCCAAAAGGCATTACTTTGTAGCAAAACGTTCTCGACGGTGTAATGAATGTTGTTTTCTCCATGTCCTCCGGTGCCATTTTTATCTGATTATAACCGGAGAAACCATCCATGAAGGAAAACACCAAAAATTGAGTCGTATTGTCGACCAATACATCAATGTGAAGGAGCGGGAAATCATCCTTTGGGCTCGCCTTATTCAAATCTCTGTAATCAATGCACATCCGGACCTTACCATCTTTCTTAGGTACAGGTACAATGTTGGCGACCCACGGAGGGTAAGTGGTTACGGCTAAAAATCCAGTGTCCAACTGCTTTTGAACTTCTTCTTTGATTTTTACAGCCATATCTGGTCTTGTCCTTCTAAGCTTCTGCTTGACCGACGGACATTCCTCGCGCAACGGCAGGCGATGAACCAATATGTCAGTATCAAGCTCGGGCATATCCTCGTACGACCAAGCAAAGATGTCACTATACTCTCGAAGCATCTCGATCAGTCTTTGCTTGATTTCACTCTGTAGCACAACCCCTATCCGAACATTTCTGACAACTTCTTCAGAACCCAGATTAATAACCTCAATTTCCTCCTGATGAGGCAGAATGATCTTCTCTTCTTGTTTCAAGAGTCTGGCTAGGTCTTCAGGTAAGTCTTCATCCTCATCAATCTCTTCTTCAGCTTGATATATCGGTTGATCGAAGTCGAAGCGAGTCATGGATCTCTCCATCCACTTCAACATACTTAAAGGATGATAAATGGCTGACCATGATATCCTCCTCCCCGCAAACCGTAACAACGCTACCACCAACCATGTATTTCATCTTTTGATGCAGCGTGGAGGTTACAGCTCCCACTGAATGAATCCATGGGCAACCTAGTAGACAACTGTAGGCCGGCTGGATATCCATGATGTAAAACACTGTGTCAAAGACTTTAGGTCCAACCTGAATAGGCAAAGTTACCTCCTCAAACACGGATCTTCGGGTTCCATCAAACGCACGCACCACCAAATCACTCGGCG
This sequence comes from Lathyrus sativus, assembly GCA_963859935.3. Lineage (NCBI taxonomy): Eukaryota > Viridiplantae > Streptophyta > Magnoliopsida > Fabales > Fabaceae > Lathyrus > Lathyrus sativus. The sequence continues at coordinate 286,302,752 of OZ012741.1, read as the reverse complement.
TGCAAATCAACCCTTGCATATCTAACTTCATTAGGGCCTTCTTTGGAAGCACGTTTAAGGACGATCCCGTATCCACAAGCACGTGAGACATGACAGCCCCTCAGCATTCTAAAGATATGTGCAGCGCACAATTATGATTTCTGCCTCCTGGCGTCAAATCCAAGTCTGTAAAGCCTAAGCCATTTCCTGCGTTTACGTGCGCCACAACTCCCTCGAGCTGATTGACCGAAATTTCATGCGGCACGTAAGTAGTGTTTAGTATTCTCAGCAATGCATTCCTATGAGCCTCATAGAAAAGGAGCAACGACAAGATAGATATTTTGGAAAGAGTTTGCTGCAGATGATTGACTATCTTATAGTCGCTTTTCTGAATCAGCCTCATAAATTCCTCCGCGTCTTTCAACAAAGATTCTCTCTCATCAGATTGAGAAGTCTCCTCCACTACCAGTATTTTCCCCCTGTCCACCTTATCAACAGTCACTTCAGGCGACGAAAAGACTCGGCCACTGTGAGTAATACCTCCTGCTCCCACGAGATTGTCAACTGAAATTGCAGGGGGATCATTCAAGTTTATCTTCTGCCCATTGCAATACACTTCGGCTCCGTAGTTCCACGGAATAGCCTTGGTGCTTTCAAACGGCACAGGACCCGCTTTTGTGATAGTTATCGTTGGTGGCTTCGGTGCATAAATAGTAACAGTCTTATACGGGATGGAGATTATCGCGATCTCATCCTTTTCTTCAGCCACCAAATCCTCAGTCTCTCTTCCAACAGAATGGTCAAATTGTAAAACTCTGTTATCCATCATCTTCTGAATATATCTTCTCAATAATCCACATCCTCTCTCAGGATCAACAAGACATTCAACACAGTCCTCAACACAACCCGGGAAAACACCCCGTTCAGCAATCTGGCTTTCACAAAGCTTAAGGGTGTCTTCATTTCATCAACATCGGTCACCAAATTCAACACCTCCTCCTTGATAATTGTATTAACCCTAGCCTACCCATGATTCGGTATGGGATTCTGCACCACATTGGGAACATCATTAGAAAAATTAATTGCCTTATTGTCAATCATGTCTTGCACCTTATGTTTGAAGGCTTTACAATTATCAATGTTATGTCCTGGAGCACCCGAATGAAATTCACAGCGAGCATTTGCATCGTACCTAGGTGGAGGAGGTCCGGTCAAGGGAGCCAAAGTCCTTTTCTGAATCAATTGCAGCTGTAGCAAAGTCTGCAATAACTGAGAGTAAGGCATATGAGGTGCATCAAAATGCCTATTTGCTGTTCGGCCTCTATCTTGGTATCTTTCATACCCCTGTTGATTTTGTTGCGGTCGTTGTTGTTGTTGTTGTTGCTGACGCTGTTGTTGTTGTGGTTGTTGAACTGCTGGAATGGTGATGCTGGCAATTTGCTGATGTTGCCGACTCTGACCTCTATTTCTTCCCCTTGAACTGGATACAACATTAGTATCTCCCTCTCGCCTTTTGTTTCCAAACAACTTCTTATTCCCTCCAGCTAAGGGCATCTCACCAGCGTTGAAATTTCCTAACTTAATTCCATTCTCCACCCTCTCCCCGGTGATTATTAAGTCAGAAAAGCTGTCTGACATGCTGCTTATAAGCTTTTCATAATAAACGCCTGACAGGATGGCGACAAACATATCCACACGTTCCCATTCTACCATTGGTGGTTGTACCCTAGCCGCCAACTCTCGCCATCTTTTAGCATATTCTTTGAAGCATTCAATGCTCTTTTATGAGAGGTTTTGAAGTTAAACCCTGTTGGGAGCAAGGTCACTATTATATTGATAATGTCTCACAAATGCTTCGGCCAGATCTCTCCAACTACGAACATTTGCGGGCTCCAAGCTCATGTACCATTCTAGCGAGGGACCGGATAGACTATCCTGGAAGAAGTGCATAAGTAGTTTCTCGTCATCATAATGCGCGGACATCTTGCGATAATAAGACCTCAAGTGAACCCTAGGGCAAGTGGTACCCTTGTATTTATCAAAGTCTGGGACTTTGAACTTTGGTGGCACTCTCAAGCCTGGGATCATCCCCAGGTTAGACATATCCAGCCCCATAGAATTTTGGCATTCAAGAGACCTCATCTTCTCTTCGATCATCTTAATCCTCCTATCAACCTCAGAAGGTAATTCAGCGGCTACAACTCTTAATGAAAACACATCCTCCTGCCTATCCTCATTCCAGATATGGTCCATATTACCGTGTATGGCACACGTGGTATCAAGGCCATAGCCGTTTCCATTACCATTTCCACCATTAGCAAAACCAGCATTACCACCATTTCCAGCACCAACAGCGTAGCCACTCCCTCCAGCAGTAGGGATGACTAAGGTTGGCTTAGAATTGTCTGCACGAGGAGTCTCAATATGAGGAGGGTTAGCAGCAGTCCCACCGTGTAACGCACCATCATTATCAACTCGTGCAATCAAAGGTTGCACTAAAGTCTGAAGTTGCGCCTGGCCACTAGCAACCCCTTGCATGACCTCCATCAGCTGCGCCATCCGATCTCTTATCTCTTGCATTTCTGCCTGTATCTGATCCATCAGTCTTTTCTGATTTCTTCTGGTACCGTACCGGTGAGTTGTCAAGTCAGAAATCCTGAAACACTAGTAAACCACAGGAGAAATAAGGTTAACAGTTCCGGTGCACCTGCAAATGCGAGAAATATGCTAAAATGCAAATATGTATTTATGCAACAGGGAAATTTCCTACGGACAAGCATAGAACGCCAACTCCTTGTATATAGATCAAAAGCCAACATGCAATGTACAAGCTACAACTAAGTACAATAAGGGAAATACCTCAACCAACAAGCCTGGTGATGGTCAATACAAAAATAAACAGCAAAAACTACAACAGAAATAAATAAGACGGTCAAGCAGGATGACGTGATCGGAAATCCTCTAACAGCTTCAGCGTCTCAGGATGATCCGGCCTAGCAAGTAGTCCCTGAATAAGCAAATCCTGTTGGCTAACAGTATGATGTAGGCTATCAACGTGGTCTTCCAAAGCTTCTTCCCCGAAACATGCCTCAAGCCTGCGTCTCTTGGAGTCAGCTCTCAATCTGAGATCCTTCAAGTTCGCGATCGCTTCATTCAACCTGTACTCACTGTCTCTTCTAAGTGATGCTTCTGCTACAATCTCCCCATTTTTGGCATTAAGCTGCGCCTTCAACTTACTGATCTGAAGTTTTAACCTGTCTTCGCGCTCCTTGTTGTTAGTGAGTGTGGCATTCCATACTGATTCAAACTTAGAAATCCTCAGGTAGGCCCTATCCAACTCTTCCTTCTTCGTGACAAGAACACTGTGGACATCGTTCAAATCTCGGCCTGTGCGTTCTGTGTCGCTAGTCTCCTTAGTCAGATCCGTACCCAGTTTTTTCACAAGCTCGGTTTGTCTCCTGAAAGAATGAACTGCATCAATCTTCTCACTTCGAAGGTGGATAATCTCTTTCTCCAATTCTTCATTAACTTTCCTCAATTCTTCCTTCTCAAACAAAACCTGGTTGTATTTCTGAATGTCTACTATAGTAGGTTCTGCAATCTCAGGAGGGTGCACAAGCTTAGTAAACGGATATGGCATCATCAGCTCCTTGGCTCTACTCTGAATCCAAACCAAATAGGGAGTGTATGCTTGACTATTTCTCTTTCCCAAGGCAACCTTTCCTCTCCTGTGAACATTACTCTAGGCATGTTCTACTCTAGCTAAGGTATCCCCCTCCAACAAACCCGTGAGATACAAATATTCCTGTATCTTTTCATTCTTCGGAGGACCTCTCAATGCATACCCAAACTGTCTGATAGCAATGGATGGGTTATAGTTTATGCAACCATTCCTTCCGACCAGCGGGACGTTAGGAAAGCTTCCACAACTATAAATAATCTCAATGCCCAATACATCCTATCAAACCAGACAATGTCCTCGGCAGACAAACTCATCAAACGCTCGGACCATTCCGATGTACCTGCAGTATCAGAGAACGGACCAGTCTTGGGAAGGTGGCTCATGAACCATATATAGAGTAAAGGTGCACAACAAGATACACTTTTCCCTCTCCTATTCTCGTTCTTGTAATGTACGGAATGATAAACATCACCCAACAACATGGGTATGGGATTCTTCGAAGCAAAGATACGGAATGCATCCACATCTACAAAGTCTGGGATATTCGGGAATAAAAGAATGCCATAAATACATAAGGCCAAGATAGCGCTGAATACCACCCAACAACCTTTCTTAGCAAAATTTCGAGCCTTATCCACAAGAAAAGGTAACGGGAACCCAAACATTCCATTCCTACTAGCTAACTTCCCTTTCAACTCAGAGACATCCAAATGTAAAGCTTTAGCAAGTTTAGCTAAATCCGGCTCTCCCTCAATATGATAGAATGGTATCTGATTCAGAATGGGCACTCCTAGTAGTGTAGAGAACTCCTCCAACATTGGTGCCAACACATAACTCTGAAAGGTGAAGCCTCGCGACTGAAATCAGACGTCGAAGAGTTCTAATATCAGGCATAGAAATTTTGTAGGCCAAGGTCCTCCTCAAGGGCTCCATATCAACAATAAGGTAACAAGATCACCAGAATCGAAGAGGAAATATACACTTGCAACATAGACACATGTTAATGAAATGCAAATGAAAATGCAAATGCAAATGCAAATAGGGGATCAAGACTGTTGTGCTGTTGGTCGAGAAGAACCAGCGCTTCGCCTTAGCAAGAACAAAGTATCGACAATAGGACCCACTGATAAACAGATTCACACTGTAAAGAACCGGGTATTCTGAAAGCCAAGGTTTCCTGCATAACCCAATCCCTCTCACAGGTATGGACCTATCCACGGACGAGGTTTGGCATCCTATGCATTCATCAGTGTCACAGACTTTCGAAAAATGATGATACGTTTACTGTTTCTAGTTTGGCATCATCATCTCGCGAAGAGACCTCACTTAGCTGAATCACAGATGATCGGTCCCCAGAGTCGACAACCCTCAAATCTGAAATCCTCTCAACGGCCCACTAGGATGGAAAGAAAGTCATCAAAGAGAATCTCGTCTGAGCGCAAATTTCGTGGGAACTAGTGCATGCCTAACATACAGGTTCACCACTACTTTTCGCTTCTAATACTATGTTTGTACTCAAGCCCAGGTCCGGCTTATCACTCAATGAAACTTCCCTCCCCACAGCATAGCAGTAATGATATATGATGCTAAAAATAAATGCGAGAAAGATAAATAAAGCACATATATACAACACCTAAAGATAAACAGACAAGCGCTAGGATTGACTCGCATAGGGAACTAGAGTCCCTAGTAGAGTCGCCAACTGTCGCAACCGCGAAAAACAACCGGCGAAAAAAAAAGAAGAGTCGTCACTTTCGTTATTTATGCCACAGAGAGGGAAAGGAAACGATCAGAGAAACCTGACGGAAAAGGGAAAAGACAAGGTCATCGCAACCATGTTTAGATTCGGAAGCCGGTTACGCAAAGGGAAGGTATTAGCACCCCTCACGTCCGTCGTACTCGACGGGATCCACGCATTGTTATCTATCTAAAAGGGTGAGTTGGAACTATCTAGCTAAAGGCTCAGGGACAAAAAAGAAAAGAAAAGAGAAGGGACTCGGCAGAGCATCGCCGCTCTGTGCCTACGTACTCCATCGTGCAATGGGAAAGTCAGAGTCAACGTAGTTCGACTAACTACGGGTCAAGAAGGGGGGAAGGTTGCTCGCTAAGACGTCGCGTCTTATGCCTGCGTACTTTCATCTGGTATGAAAGATCAGAGCAAACGTAGTTCGAGCTAAAAGGACCACAGGTTGGTTCAAAAGTTTTTTTAGGCTCGAGTAGGGTTAACAAGCAGTTCTAGCAGTTGGTGTATGCAGCTCGACCATTGGAGACTTAGGCGCTACCGTTTGCGGTAGAACTAAGAGTTAACGACACTCTTTTATCTGAAAAGATTTTCCTGATTAGAATCCCGAAGGATGAAAAATGTTTGAAGTGTTTTTGTGTTTTTTAGAGAAGAAGTGTTTTGAACTTGATTTGTAACTCATTTTAGTTATTAATGATCTACATGTTTCCTAGGTCTCAAGTATGCAAAAATGGCAGAAAATCATGGCATAATGAGAGAGATAAGTTGAAAAGAAGATACCTAGTGGAGAACTTCCACTAAGCCTTCAACTCTTGATGAAGCTTGAAGATGAATGTCCAGAATCACTCCACAAACTTCAATAAAGCTTTTGTAATCCACAATTTAGCTTGAAATGGCTTAGATCTCAGAATTCGAATTTTGAATTTTCTTCACTTTTTCCAAATGCTCTAGCTCCAATTCTGCTTCCAATTCGTGTTCTGATGATTTGTGAATGATAGAAACCTTTTGGATTTGAATCATAAGAAAGCCCAATTTCTGTCCCTAAGAGCCCAATTGAAATCAATAATTTTTGAGTTTTATCCTTTAGCCATGTGCATGAGTTCTGCTCCAAATTGCCTCCAAAATGCCTCAAGTCACTTACTTGGAGTGTAGGGAACATGAATGGCTGTGATTTGATCCTTGTTTGATCTCAATGATTGATATTACAAGTGTGACTTAAGCTTGAAGTAAGCTTGAAAATGGCACATTAAAACTCACCAAATTCAAATTCTAACATTTCCATTGTGTTTGAAATATAGTTTGCACTCAAAATATGTACTCATTTGCATAAAAATGATCCAAAATGAATTAATTCCCATATTCTCATTTAAAGGCTTTTTCCATGAAAATCACTTTAGGAATTCACCATTCCAAGCCAAATTCATGACTTCACAATGCTTGGTTTAACAATTGACACCATTTGGAGCACATTTGATGTTGGAAAAATCTCCATTTGAGGTGTGCAAGTTGGTGAAATGGACCTATAATTTTATGACCTATAATCTCACTTTCCCAAAATACCCCTGACTTGCAAGCCTCATAACTTGAGTTCTACAAATCAAATGAAATACTTCTAGTACTCTTTGGAAAGATAAGATCATGAGGAACAACTTTAATGTTCATCAAAAGTTGAGGAGAAACATCCTTCTAGGTCAAAAATGGCTTGGAAGTTGGTTGACTTTTGTTGACCAAAATCACATTCATCTGAGGACCTGTAACTTGTCTGCATCATAACTTGAGTTCTATAAATCCAATCAAGGACTTCTAGTACTCAAAATAATTCTAAGAGCATGCTCTACAAGTTTCACGTTGGTCAAAAGTTGAGATGAAACTTGTCTCTTGAGATAGGTGGTCTTGAATTTGGGGACTAAACAGGGGATTTTACACTAAGAACCCTAATTTAGTAACTTCTCACACTCTTGATTCTTGATGAATTGATCTTGAAATGATATACTAGACACCTCAACACAACATCTCATAACCATAGAGACTTGGAATTTAGTTTTAATCTCCTTCAATTTCACAGTTGACTAAGGATTAACCAGATGAAAACCCTAGCTGCAACATTCTTGACTGTGGCTTCTTTCACATCATACAACAGCTTAAATAAGCTCCAACATGGCTCTCAAAGCACTCAATGAGCTCTCTCAACATCTTATATCCATAATCATGAATTCACAATCCTCTGATGTTCTTGAATTGGCCTTCAAGTTAGGAGTTGGCCCACATACATCCATCAATCCTTTCACAAGACTATTGCCCACTTCTAGATGACCTGATGACCATTCAAACTTTAGTAACACCCCTTGCTTAGGCTCAACCATCTGAGTAGACACCTCTTGCTATGCACAACCTCTTGATCCCCTGTTTAATAAAAAATGCTATGCAATGCAAATGCTAGAAAGAAATGAAATGAAACATAAACCAAGTTAAGAAAAGGGTGGGCAAATTTTGGGGTGCAACAATCGGCACCCGATGGGTGTTTAGGAACAAGTTGGACGAAAACGCAAGGGTATAACCAAGAGGAAGGCATCGAATATGAGGAAACTTATGCGTCGGTTGCCCGACTCGAGGCTATACGCCTTTTACTTGCCTTCGCGTGTGCGAAAAATTTTAAGCTATTCCAAATGGATGTAAAAAGTGTGTTCCTAAACGGCTTTATTAATGAAGAAGTGTATGTTGCACAACCTTCGGGTTTTGAGTCGCACGAATATCCCGATCATGTTTACAAACTAAAAAGAACCTTGTATGGACTCAAACAAGCTCCTAGAGCTTGGTATGAGCGTCTAAGCAAGTTCTTGCTTGATCAAGTGTATTCGAGAGGCAAAGTGGACACCACTCTCTTCATTAAGCGTAAAGGAAAGCACTTGATATTGGTACAAATTTATGTGGATGATATCATTTTTGGGTCAACTGACATGAATCTCGTGAGAGAGTTTTCTAATCTTATGCAGGGTGAGTTCGAGATGAGTATGATGGGGGAGCTCACATACTTTCTCGGATTGCAAATTAAACAACTTGAGGAAGGAACTTTCGTGAGTCAAACTAAGTACTGTTTGGAACTGCTCAAGAGATTTGACATGGCAAACTCCAAAGCCATAGACACACCTATGCCTACATGCGCAAACTTGAATAAAGATGAAAATGGTAAGGACGTAGAGGTAAAAAGGTAGATAGGTATGATTGGTTCACTTCTCTATCTTACTGCTTCTAGACCCGACATTATGTTTAGTGTGTGCATGTGCACAAGATACCAATCATGTCCCAAGGAATTTCATCTAAAATCTGTCAAACGAATACTTTGATACTTATCTGGTACTCCGAAGTATGGACTATGGTATTCCAAAGGAAATGATTGCTCGTTGGTAGGATTCTCCGATTCTGATTTTGCCAGTTGCAAATCGGATATGAAAAGCACTAGTGGTACGTGTCATTTATTTTCAAACTCCTTGGTTAGTTGGCATTGAAATAAACAAGTATCTGTTGCCTTGTTGTTGCACCCCAAAATTTGCCAAACTTTTCTTTACCTAGCTTATGTTTCATTTCATTCGCATTAGCATTATCATTTGCATTTCATTGACATGTATGCAGGAGATCAAGAGGTATGATTACCAATCAAGAGCTATACAAGACTGTGAGGCTAGCTAAGAAGGTTATTCAAGTGTTCAAGGGTTGATATCCTTGTCAGAGAAGTTAAAGGATCCTCAGAGAGAATGGTTGAAACCAAGTATGTGGGTCTCCTAACTTGAGAGTTATGGGGAAGACCATCAGATGATTCTGAGGCCATGAATATGAACTTGAGGTCTTGAGAGAGCTCATGAGAAGTGTTGAAGATCACTTTGAGGCCTAGAAGAATAAGAAGCCTCAACCATGATTGATGCAGCTAGGGTTTGACTAGGTCAACCCTAAGTCAACTGAGGATTTGAAGGAGGTTGAGACCTGATTTAAGAGCCATGTGATCATGGATTGATACATTGAGATGTTATAAGGATGATTCCAATGTCAACTCATCATGATTGAAGAGTTTGAGAAGTTTCAAGCTAGGGTTTCTAAGGCTTGACAGTGTAAAATCCCCTAGTTTGGCCCCTATCTTCAAGGCAATTTAGCTCAAGATATGACTGTCATCTCATCTTTCCCCCAACATTATTGTTGTAGAGCATGGTCTTAGCTTTAATTTGAGTACTAGAAGTCCTTGATAGGGTTTATAGAACTCAAGTTATGGCTTTGACAAGTTACAAGTCATCTCAGACATGTGAATTTGGAGCTTGAAAGTTACCCAACTTGCATGGAAGTTTTTCCCAAGAAGGATGATTCCTATGAGCTTTTGATCAACATGAATGTTGTTCCTTATCCTCTCATATTTCCATAGAGTACTAGAAGTCCTTGATAGTATTTGTAGAACTCAAGTTATGGCTTTGACAAGTCAAGGGTATTTTGGGAATTTGTGATTATAGGTCATTTATGATCATAGGTCATTTTCACCAACTTAGACACCTCAAATGAAATTTTGTTCAACTTGAAAGCTGCTCAAAATGGGGTTTTAACCTTGACCATGCATCAAGGAGACATTGAAATGGCTCAAGGAAGGACGTGGTTTGAGGAATTTTGAAAAAAGAAGAATTAAAGGCATTTAATGACCAAAAATTGAAATAATTCATTGTGTCCAAACAAGGCAAAATAATAGGTCATTTAGAATGGAAAAATCATTTCAGAAACTTTGGCAATGCTAGAATTTTGGTTTGAGTCCATTTTCATACCATTTCATGTTGTTACTTCATGATGAAGCAACATATCAAACTCACACCATTGGATTGCAAACAAGGAAGAGAACATAACAAACCAATCCAATATCTCATGAGATGAATTTTCCAAGCATTTTCATGCCCAAAGAGAGCCAGAATCGTGACTGGTGTGGATGACATTTTGGAGAGAAATTGAAATTGCAAAATCTCATTTGGGTGGTTACAGAACTTTCTAGATGATTCTAATGAGTTCTATATAAGATTTGGAGTGTGTTCAACCATTTTTTTGGAAGCATTTGAAGCTGGTAGCAGAGATAGCAAGTGAAAACTCAAAGCTGCAATTCAAGATCGTGTTTGGAGATTGAAGAGGAATCAAGCCAAATTGAGGTGTGCATTGGCTTCAGAGGAAGATTTGGAGTGAATCTGGATCATTATGGAGGAGGAATCGAGCAAGAGTTGCACCTGTTCTTCATTTGAAACCAGGTTTGTACAAATTGAAATTGTGCTTAATCTATAGGGAGATAGCTACAAATCTTTATGTTGTTAGGTTCTTATCATGACATAGGTGGATTTTGGTACAAGAATTTGATGGATAGCGACACTCTAGGATATGGACCATTTTCTGTTGAGCCTGATTTCTCAAGATTCTTGGTGATACATTCATGATTGGATAGTGAAAATTGATTAGTGAAGAGTGTGGATTACATTAGGATCATTATCTTTGAGAATTGTGATGATCAAGATTTGGTGGATTTCTGAAAATTCTATCGTGTTTGGAGTTAGAGAAGGAATTAGTGAATTTGGATGATGGTTTCGTGATCAGGATGAAAAATTGAGTGGGATGATGATTTGTTTCAGTATTTTTATTGACCTGTGTACACCACTTCACCGGAGAAGACGGTGGCGCTGCAACTCAGGCCACCGTCTGAGCACCTCCTCCATTTCAGTTTGAATTTGGGGACGATGAGCATGAGCCCTCAGATGAAGGTTTGACATTTGACTTAATCCAAGGATACACGGCCACGATTTGATGTTGAACTCTGAAGAGAGACTTTGAATGAAACGCACCGTTTCATTAATTGGAATGGTTTGGGCTTAGTGACTGAGTGATATTCACACCCCCCAATTGACCCCATTTGTGAAATGAACTTGACATAATTGCTATTTGATACGCGTATTTTATTATTTTCTTTGTTTTTTCTTTTATTTTCATCATTTCATGTAGTTTGTAAATAATTCATAAAAAATAGAATAATAACTCAATTAATTCCAGATTTTTATTTCTTAATTCATGATTGAATCTAGAATTTTAGGAAATTAAAAGATTAGGAATTCATGCATTTGTGATTTTAATTGCATTTTTTGTATTTTAATTGACATTATTTTCATTATGATTGATACCTTGTCTTGTGGAATTTTTTGTGATCATTTGATGATGATTTTTGAGCTGATTTTTTTGTGTGTAGCTAGTTTAGACATGCATGCTCCTCTAGTAATTTTCTCACATTTTTGTGATGAAATTAGGTAGTGTTTTTAAGTTGGAACTTTAGGTGCTCTAGTTTTAGGGTTTAGGCTTAGTACCTTGTAGTTTGGATTTTATTTCTAGGACTTTTTGGATGATTTAACCTCTGGATTTTGTATGGTAGATTCATGATTGACTTAGGTTCCCATAGTTATTTTTGTAGGATTTTACAATTGGTTTTAGTATTTTAGTTAGGATTAACTTTAGTACTAGGTTTTAGGTGATCCTAACTTGCTAATTCAACTAGAATGATTTCTTTAGTTCCCTTAGATTAGGGTTTTGCCTCTCTTGCTCTTGGCTGGTGTTGAAGACTTGTGTCTGCTGCTGTGGAATGCATGATGGAGCTTGGACTTGAATTTGCTCTTCCTTTGGAGTAGTTTGGTTTAGGTGTTAAGATTAGGTTTTGTAAGTAGAGCTTCTAGATAGATTCTCTTCTTTCATAAACATGGAAGGTGTTGATCACTTCCATTCTTCCCTATGATGTAAGGTCCCCTTGTGAAGGCCTCATCCCTCCTTTGGTAGGATGTGTGGCTCTTCCCAAGTTGGTAGAACCTTTGAGGGTTCCTTTCTTTGATGGTGGAGTGTTTAGTGGTGACCTTTGGTCTTCACTTTGCTTTCCACTATCCAAACCTTGCTCTTGTTAGATGAATCTTTCTCCCTTGCTAGAGGATGGAGTTCCTTGTTAGAAGATTGAAGATGCTAGAAGTTGCTACTTCTCTGTATTTGAAGACTGCCATTGGAGCTGAAGCTTGAAGACCAAGAAGAACAAGTTGACACTTGTGAAGAAGATCCAGCTGAGATCAGATGAAGAGCTGAAGCTTGAAGTTGGAGAACAAGTTTATACTTGTGTTTGATGCATTGAAAGCTTGAAAAAGCAAGTTGATACTTGCTATTGAAGATGATAGCCTTGAAGAGCAATTAGCCTTGAAGTTGTTGATCTGCTTTCTTTCCTGTCTATTTGCTTGCTTGTTTGATTTGCTTGATGCATTAGAATAAGTTCATGCTTAGACTGATTTAATCTAGGAGCATGATTACACTAGAGGTTGAGTTGCTCCCTCTGCTTGTATTTTTACTGTATGGCTTTGCTTGCGGGTATTCGGTAGAGCCCTGCTCCCTTGCCTATGTGGGTTGTGATTTGCTTGATGGCATTTTATTTTCCTTCATGATTGCAGTTATTCATATCTGGCTTGAGGTTGAGACGAGCTTGTGGAGGCTGATGCCTCACACACATTTCCTCCCTCACTTGCATTGCATGCATTTTACAGTTGTTTACTGTTTACTGTTTAAGCTGATGCTTTATCTGTTTCTGTTTATCATTGACATGATCCCCTAGGAATCTCACTTCCTTTGATAAGGAAGTGATGATTAGAACTTTAGGTTGAAACCTATGCATGATAACTTTTAGGAGTTCCCTGTTTCAAACTTCAACCATAGGATGAATCCTTGGCATGACAACATTAGGACTTGATAGTCTCCCCTTAGCTGAACCTGTTCGTTCTCTCTTCTCATCTCAAAACAAATTAAAATACAGTAATAAGGGTTAACTGATGTCGTACGTTACGAGCCTTAAGCTATCTGAGAAAGGGTTGTCGGAGAGTTTCTGTTCGACAACTTGGATGTTTAGTATGGCACCCTTTGGGTGACATGCGACGCATTCCAACAATTCTTCCGTAAAAAACAGAAAACAAACTTCAAACCTTTTTGCCCCGTGGGCCCATAAGTCAAAGGAAGCTTTTCTGAAGAAAAGAGTGTCGTTAACTCCCAGTTCTACCGCAAACGGTAACGCCTAAGTCTCCAAGGGTCGAGCTGCGTACGCCAAACTGCTGGAACTGTTTGTTAACCCTACTCGATAAAACAAATGAATCTGAATCCCCGTAAGCCGTACTATCCCGAACTACGTAAGCTCTGATCTCTCATGTCTGTTGACAGTACGTAGGCACAATACTGATGTATTGGTGAGCCACCTTCCCCGTAACCCGTAGTTAGCCGAACTACGTTGACTCTGATTTCTCATTCTCTGATGAGAATACGTAGGCATAAAGCGCGACGCTTTGCCGAGTCATTTTTCTTTTCCTTTTCAAACCAGCCTTGATAGGTAGATAGATAAAACCAACCCGCAGATAAACACAACAAGCGTGGATCCCATCGAGTACGATGGATGTGAGGGGTGCTAATACCTTCCCCTTGCGTAACCGACTCCCGAACCCAGACAATGGTTGCGATGACCTTGTCTTATACCTTTTCGTCAGGTTTTTCCGATCGTTTCCTTTCCCGTTCTGAGGGATAAATAACGAAAGGTGGAGACTCTTCTGTTTTGCCGGCACCTTATTTTCGCGAAAGCGACAGCTGGCGACTCTGCTGGCGACTTGATAGTTTCCTAGGGATCCAACGTCCCTTATGCGAGTCAATTTGGGGATCCAACGTCCCCTGCGAGAGTCAATCCTAGCGCTTGTATGTTTACTTGTTGGGTTGTGTTTACTTATCGCATTTTATTTCCCGCACTTTATTTTCAGTATGATATGATTATTTGTACTGTTGTGGGAGGGGCATTCTGATGGGTGAGGAGCCAGACCCAGGCTTGAGTGTACCTAGCATTAGTTGTGGAAATTAGTGGGCGCGTGCTTGCTTTGCAGGCACTAGTGTCTCATGAAATCCATGCTCAGACGAGGTTCTCCCGGTTGACTTCTTTTCCGGCCCTTTGGGCCTGAGGGGTTGTTGGTTTAGAGGATTGTCGACTCTGGGGACCGATAATTTGGGATTCATCTAAGTGAGGCCGCTTCGGGAGATGGTGATGCCACACCTTCTGGGTATCGTATCATCTCTCTTGAATGTCTGTGACGCTGATGACCGCATAGGATGCCAAACTTGTGTCAGTTTAGGTCCATACCTGTGAGCAGGGTCGGGTTTGTTGCAGGAAACCTTAACCTTCAGACTACCTGGTTTTCTTGATAGTGAATCAATTTTGTTGGTATCAGAGGTTCTCATCATCAGATATGTGTGTGTTCTTGACAAAGCAGATTTATGGTCCGATATCAGGGTTTTCTTCTCATCAGAGATAGGGTTGTTCTTGACAGAGCAGTATTGTGGTTTTGTTGATACAGAACCTTCTTCTCCGCCACAACACAGTCGTCTTGATCTCCTGCTGCATGATTGCATTTTGCATTGTTTCGCATACTCATTTGCATATCATTAACGTGTGACCACGTTGCAGGTACCGTTTCCCCCGGTTCAGGTTTTCTTGCCTTCTATGTGTGCTTTTATGGGTTCTCTGAGGAAGACTGTAGCCTACAAGCTCCCCACTCCTGATGTTGTTCAGCTGTCTAGTTTGATTGCTTTGGCAGATGATTCTGTGAGAGGTGAATTCAGAAAGTCCTATGGGAAACTGCTCAGCTTGGTTCGTAAACCTTCTATGTTTGAGTTGAATGGGTTGTATGCCTTGCTGCAGTTCTAGGATCCTCCTTTGAGATGCTTTACTTTCCCGGACTTTATTCTCGCACCTACACTAGAGGAGTATGCTGATTTGTTAGGTGTGCCTATCAAGAGTCAGATGCCCTTTGTTCATATGGATGCTGAGCCTAATCTGGCTAGTCTAGCTCTTTCGCTTCATCTGGATGCCTCTGAGTTGGTCTTGTCTAGTTGGAGCGGGGTTCCCGGTTTCTCCTTGCAGTTCTTAGTGGGAAAGGCCCAGCAGTGTGCCAAAGACGGTTGTTGGATCGTGTTCAACGCTATTCTTGCTCTTTGCATATACGACATCATTCTGTTCCCTAATATGCCTAACTTTGTAGACTTGGACGCCTTTCACATCTTTGCAGCAGGGAATCCAGTCCCTACCTTGATTGGAGATGTCTATCATTTCGTCCATTACAAAAACGAGAACAGAAGGGGCAAGAATGTCTCGTGTTGTGTGCCGCTATTCTATAGATGGCTTGATAATCACCTACCCAAGAAGGGTCCTTTTGCTTCATCTGCAGCCACAGCTGAGTGGCCTGAGCGTTTGATGAGTCTATCAGCGGAGGATGTTGCCTGGTTTGATAGAGATAGGTTGGATACTGAGATTATCTTCAGCTACAGCGGGTTTCTTAATGTGCCTTTGATAGGCAGGAAGGGCTGTATCAACTATAATCCATCTCTGTTGGTCCGACAGTTTGTTTATGCTTTGAGAGCTCCGCTGAAGGATGAAGAGGTGTAGGAATATCTGTACCTCACTGGTCTTCTAGAGGGGGATATGTTATCTAATCTTTAGCACGCTTGGAATGGTATCAGTAGGCGGGGAAAACCGTTGCTGGGAAAAAGTAATAGCCAAGCCTACGCTCCTTATGTGATCTGGATCAGAGCTAGAGCAGATATCATAGGGATGCCGTTCCCTCCTGCCAAGCTAGAAAGCCCTCCAGTGATTAAAGAGCCTACCACCGTCCCTATTCAGCAGTAGAATCAGGTGATAGCTGAGCGAGAGGAGCTAAAGAAGGCAAATGAAGAACTGGAGAAAGAATTGGCTCAGCTCAGAAGCGAGAGAAGCGAAGCCGTCTATTCCTTCAAGAGGCAAACAGAGCTGGTAAACAAGTTAGGTACGGATTTGACTAAGCAGTTGGCTGAGCGTGAGCGTTTGGGTCGGGACTTCAAATTTGTCAACGACGTATTGGCCACTAAGAAGCAGCGCTTGGATGAAGCGTACCGGAGAATATCCAAGTTTAATCAGCATTGGAAGGCCACCCTAGCCAACGGCAAGGAACGGGAGGATAAACTGAAGCAGCAGATCTCCAAATTGAAAGCCCAGGCGAAGGCTAGTGAGAAGAGGTTTGATGAAGAAATCGCTCGCAGATATGCCATTGAAGGCCTGCTAAACAAGGCTCTTGCCAACCTGAAGGAGCGCAAACAGACGTTTGAATCCAAGAAGCGGAAGCTAGAAGATTGTTTCGGCAAAGGAGCATGGGAAGACTCAGTTGAAGGTCTTCAATACACTATTACGCAGAGGGAGTTACTCATCGAAGGGTTGCTCACTCGGCCTGATCATCCAGAAACGAGGGATCTGTTAGAAGAGTTTCGCGCCCGTGGCCGTGCTTGACTATATTTGTAATCCTTTTGTTTTGATCATTGTTGTATTCAAACCATCACCAGGCTTGTTGGTCGAGGTCATGCTATTGATTTTGCTTGTACTCAGTGACGTTGTGTACCGCCTTGATGGGCTTTCTTTATATATATGAGATGTTATTTCCATGACTGGACTCGGACTTCTTATTATCAGCACTGACACTCAGGCACTAGGATCGGGGGGGATCTCCCCAAGGCACAGACACACGTTTGCATTTGCATGAAGCATTTGCATAACGAGCACGTTGTCGTTTTTTCTAACCCTTTGTGTATGCAGGTTGTTCCAGGATTGATCGAAGGCCAATCCACCACTATCCGACCAGAGCAAATCAAGCTAGAGCAATGGAACAAGTGCAGACTGACGTTCAGGAACTCCGAGAGAGGATGGACCGCTTCATGGAGCTCATGCAAGTGGTTGCCAACGGCCAAGACCAGCTCAGAACATTGGTCCAGCCTCTGATCTCAAGGGTCGACAGCAACAGTGTACTCCATGGTGGGAATGTTCCAACCCCTCCACCTGTTGAAACTCCTCAGAATGGCATCCCCGTGACCGGGGGGAATGGCAGTGGTAACGGCAATGTGATCACTAACATAGGGCTCAATGGTAATACGACTGGCGTCAGCAATGGAAATTTTGAAGCTAATGGCAATGCTGGACTGGGCAATGGCAACACAGGTACTGGAAATCTGTATGGGCCCCAGCCATGGCTAGAAGACCGTGAAGAAGATTTGTTCTTACAGAGGAGTGCGGAGGGAGAACTGACTGCTGAAGCGCGTCTGAGGTTTAAGGCACTCGAGGACAAAATGAGGAATTTCGAGAACCAGAACACTATGGGTGTCGACATGAGTAAATTGGGATTGATTGCTGATTTCAAGGTGCCTCCTAAATTCAAGGTACCCGACTTTGAGAAGTACAAGGGCACCACTTGCCCTCGTGTCCACTTAAGGTCATACTACCGAAAGATGTCCGCTCACTCTGAAGACGAGAAGTTGCTGATGCACTTCTTTCAGGATAGCTTGTCCGGGCCATCTTTGGAATGGTACATGAGTTTGGAACCTACCAGTGTGCGCTCGTGGAAGGAACTTGCTGAGGCCTTCGTGCACCATTACCAGTATAACAGTGACTTGGCTCCGAACCGGGTTCAACTGCAGAACTTGTCACAGAGGAACAACGAAAGGTTCAAAGAATACGCCCAGCGGTGGCGTGAACTAGCAGCTAGAGTTCAACCGCCGATGGTTGAACGGGAGCTTGTTGAGATGTTTGTAGCTACCCTCTCAGGGGTTTATTACGAGAAACTAGTCAGCGGTATGTCAGGAAGTTTCTCAGATCTCATCATTACTGGCGAGCACGTTGAAAACGGGATCAAGCTAGGAAAAATTCAAGGTGTTGATCTATCCTCAGCTGGAGGAGGAAAGAAACCATACAATAACAAAAGGCGCGAAGGAGAAACGAGCGCCGTGTCCAACGCTCAAAGGAAAGGTAAGGGCCAGCGCCAACAGGTGGCTAGCATAACCATCTCTGCTGTCCAACAACCTCAGCCACAACAGCAGCCGCAGCAACAGCAACCAAATCAGCAAGGGTATAGAAAGTATCAGAACAGGGCGCCTCTGTCAAGTCGTCACCTTGAGACGCCGCCCATGCCTTATGCTCAGCTGTTACAGACTCTGCTTCAGTTACAGTTTGTCCAAAAGAGAACCCTGGCTCCCTTGACAGGGGCACCTCCGCCAGGTTATGATGCGAACGCAACGTGTGATTTTCACTCAGGGGCACCCAGCCACACGATAGAAAACTGCAAAGCCTTCAAGCACAAGGTGCAAGATATGGTGGACGCTAAGATCATCAATTTCTCCAATAATGTGCCGAATGTCACAAAGAACCCTATACCGAATCATAGGGGAGGTGGGGTGAACGCCATTATTGAAGAAGAGGATTTAGATTTGTTCACTGATCTCAAGGATCTGAAGACACCGCTCAGCTTCGTTAAAGCCAAGCTGATGAAGAGAGGCTTCTTTCCGGGCTGTGGAGAATTATGTATGGGTTGTGCGACTCGTCCTGATGGATGTGAACAGTTGATAGTAGGGATTCAAAGTCTGATGACCGAAGGAATCTTGCAGTTTAGCCGAAGGGCCGAATGTGGATCTGGAGAGGTAATGCTGAAGCAAGATGATGAGGTTGCCACCATCACCATCCCTCGCCAAACGATAACCATTTCTGCACCCAGGCCGCCCACCATTACCATCACAAAGGCTGGGTCGATACCTTTTGAAAGCACCAATGATGTCCCATGGCATTATGGGGCAGACGTCTACTGTAACGGACATAAATTGGAATTAGAACCATCTGGGCGGTCTGTGGATAACCTAGTGGGAATTGGCGGAATCACGCGCAGCGGAAGAGTATTTGCTCCACCTGAGATTGTGGCGGACAAAGCGGACAAAGCTGAGGAAACTGATAAGGGAAAGAGTAAAGTCGTTGAGGAAACCCCTCGTGGGGTAGAGAAGGACTTACTTGTGAAGGACGCTGAAGAGTTCATGAGGTTGATCAAGAAGAGTGACTACAAGATCATGGATCACCTCCATCAAACACCCTCGAAAATTTCCATCCTGAATTTGTTGCTGTGTTCGGAGTCACATCGCAATGCGCTGTTAAAGGTTTTGAATGCCACGTATGTACCGCAGGAAATCTCGGTCAACCAGTTGGAAGGGGTAGTAGCCCACGTAAACGCTGGAAACGGGTTAGGGTTCACTGACCTGGAGCTGACGCCGAAGGGAAGAAACCACAACAGCGCCCTGCACATCTCGATAGAGTGTAGGGAAACGATTATGTCTCATGTGTTGGTGGACACTAGGTCTTCACTCAATGTTCTCCCAAAGAAGGCATTGATGAAGTTAGATAGTCGAGGATTGATCTGCACACCTAGTGATCTGGTTGTGAAGGCTTTTGATGGAACCAAGCGTCATGTCTTTGGAGAGGTAACTTTGCCAATCCAAGTTGGGCCGAAAATTTTCGACGCGGTCTTCTACATCATGGACATCATGCCAGCCTACAGCTGTCTCTTAGGTCGGCCATGGATCCACTCTGCTAGTGCTGTGACTTCCACGTTGCACTAGAAGCTCAAGTATGCTGTCGGAGGCAGCATTGTAACCGTATGTGGCGAGGAAGACATAATGGTGATCCATTTGTCGTCCTTCAAATATGTTGAGATGGATGGGGAAATCCACGAAACCCTATGTCAGGTGTTCGAGGCTGTTCAGGTCAAAGACGTGGCTCCAGTAATGACCGAGAAACCAGAGATGACTCTCTCTTCCTTCAAGGAATCTCGGGCCGTTGTTCAAGCCGGATCTACCCCAGGCTGGGGGCAGGTTCTAGAAATACCTAACAAACAGGACAAGTTTGGGTTAGGATACTCTCCTGCGGCTGAAGCCTCCTCTTCTCACAGTGCGTCACGAGGTAAAGGGCCGATACAGTTTACAAGCGGCGGGGTAATATTCGAAAGTGTCAACGCAGTGTCTGAAGACGGCGAGGACAGCGATTGCGGCCTAGACTCTTGGATCCAGCCAAGCAAACCAGGCCAGAGCCTCACCAACTGGTCCATCAGGGATACCATCCAAGTGACAGGCAAAGAGTAATGATTTACTTTCTCCAATCATTTTAGAACCCCATGTCCTACCCGGAGCATAGTGGTTTTATTGTCAGGGCCTTGTTTGATTTTGTACATGCATTTTACCAATAAATCAAAAGGCGTTCTTTTGCATTCAAATGTTGTGATCTCTGTTATTCCTGTTTTATATTTGTTTTGAAAAACAATAAAATGGCAATGGGGTTTGTGCTAACCTGCATATCCTTGTTTTAAGCTTAACCCTTGTTATTGCAGGATCCACATAGCAGATGACATCGACTCTGGACCTTCTACGACTCACTTCGACTTCGATTGCCCGATCTATCAAGCCGAAGAAGAGATTGATGAAGACGAAGACCTTCCCGAAGAGTTGGCCCGCTTGTTGAAACAAGAAGAGAAAGTTATTCTGCCTCACGAGGAAGAGATTGAGATTGTGAATTTGGGTTCTGAAGAACTTGTCAGGAACGTCAGGATAGGGGCTGCATTGCAGAGTGATGTCAAGCAGAGATTGGTCGAGATGCTGAGAGAGTATAGTGACATCTTTGCTTGGTCATACGAAGATATGCCCGGACTTGACACTGACATCGTGGTCCATCACTTACCGCTGCGAGAAGATTGTCCTCCCGTTATGCAGAAGCTTAGGAGGACACGACCAGATATGGCCGTTAAGATCAAAGAAGAAGTGCAAAAGCAGCTTGATGTTGGCTTCTTAGCGGTCACTGCTTACCCTTCTTGGGTCGCCAACATAGTGCCTGTACCGAAGAAGGACGGTAAGGTGCGAATGTGCGTCGATTGTCGGGATTTGAATAGGGCGAGCCCTAAAGATGATTTCCTACTCCCTCATATTAATGTGTTGGTCGACAATACAGCCCAGTTCTCCATATTTTCGTTTATGGATGGCTTCTCCGGCTACAATCAGATCAAGATGGCGCCAGAGGACATGGAGAAAACTACGTTTATTACACCTTGGGGAACATTTTGCTACAAGGTAATGCCTTTCCGTCTGAAGAACGCAGGGGCCACTTACCAAAGAGCAATGGTCACTTTGTTTCATGATATGATTCATCATGAGATTGAATTCTATGTTGATGACATGATTGCAAAGTCCCAAACGGAGGAGGGACATCTGGTCAATTTGCTGAAGCTTTTTGAGAGACTTAGGAAATTTAGGTTGAGGCTGAATCCTAACAAGTGTACTTTTGGAGTACGGTCTGGAAAACTACTGGGGTTTATCGTGAGTGAAAGAGGCATTGAGGTTGATCCTGCAAAGATAAAAGCAATACAAGAAATGCCTGCGCCAAAAACTGAAAAAGAAGTTCGTGGTTTCTTGGGAAGAATAAACTACATTGCAAGGTTTATCTCTCAGCTCACGGCCACGTGTGAACCGATGTTAAAACTACTGAATAAAGATCAGGCGATTATCTGGAACGAGGATTGCCAGAGGGCATTTGATAAGATAAAACAGTATCTACAGGAACCTCCGATCTTGATACCCCCAGTGGCCGAAAGACCCTTAATCATGTACTTGACAGTTCTTGAGAATAGTATGGGGTGTGTTCTCGGTCAACACGACGAGACGAGCAGAAAGGAGTATGCCATTTACTATTTGAGTAAAAAGTTCACAGAATGTGAATCTCGTTACTCGATGCTGGAGAAGACGTGTTGCGCACTATCCTGGGCTGCCAAATGTTTACGACAGTACATGCTCAATCACACG
This sequence comes from Lathyrus sativus, assembly GCA_963859935.3. NCBI lineage: Eukaryota > Viridiplantae > Streptophyta > Magnoliopsida > Fabales > Fabaceae > Lathyrus > Lathyrus sativus. The sequence continues at coordinate 286,280,622 of OZ012741.1, read as the reverse complement.
ACCATGCTAATTTCGAAGATGGATCCGATCAATTACGTCTTCGAGAAGCAAGCGCTTTCGGGCAGGATTGCTAGATGGAAAATGGTCTTGACGGAGTATGACATTCAGTACGTTTCCCAGAAGGCCATCAAGGGCAGCGTATTGTCTGAATACCTTGCCGAACAGCCAATCGAAGATTATCAGCCGATGAAATTTGAATTCCCTGACGAGGACATCATGTTTCTCAAAGCAAAGGATTGCGATGAACCGTTGCCCGACGAGGGTCCGATAGGAAATCTCAATGGAAATTGATATTCGACGGGGCGGTTAATTCTTACGGAAGTGGCATTGGGGCAATCATCACAACTCCCCATGGATCCCACATCCCATTCACTACAAGACTGCCGTTTCCGGTCACCAATAACGAAGCAGAATACGAAGCTTGCATCATGGGCCTGGAAGAAGCAATTGATTTGAGAATTAAGAACCTAGATGTATATGGTGATTCGGCACTTGTGATCAACCAGATTAAGGGGGAGTGGGAGACTCGCCAATCGAATTTAGTGCCGTATATGAACTATGCCAGGAGGCTGCTTCCGTTCTTTGATCGAGTGGAACTCCATCATGTACCCAGAGCTGAAAATCAGATGGTTGATGCCTTAGCCACGTTGGCTTCGATGTATAAAGTCAATTTTTGGAATGAAGCTCCAAGGATTGTCCTTTCTCGTCTTGATAGACCTTCATTCGTCTTTGCAATTGAGGAAGCCTCTGATGGCAAGCCATGGTTCCATGATATCCAGACTTTCCTTATGACTAAGGAGTATCCCGCGGGAGCGTCAACCCAGGATAAGAAGACTCTGAGGAGGCTGTCTGGAAACTTTTTTCTCAATCCTGATGGAGTTCTGTATAAGAGAAACCACGATCTTGTGCTACTCAGATGTGTAGATGAGAAAGAAGCGAGTATGCTCATGGAAGAAGTCCATGAAGGCACATTTGGTACGCACGCTGGCGGGAATGCTATGACGAGAAAGATCCTGAGAGCAGGATACTACTAGCTGACGATGGAATCAGATTGCTTTAAATTCGCGAAGAGATGTCATAAATTCCAGATTTATGCTGATAAGATTCATGTGCCGCCGTGCCCGTTGAATGTCATGTCCTCCCCGTGGCCGTTCTCCATGTGGGGCATCGACATGATCGGCAAGATCGAGCCTACTGCACCTAACGGTCATCGTTTCATTCTAGTAGCTATCGACTACTTCACCAAGTGGGTGGAGGCAACCTCATATGCTAATGTGACCAAGCAGGTGGTGGCTAGATTCATAAAGAGGGACATCATCTGTCGTTACGCAGTTCCCGAGCGGATCGTTACTGATAATGGTTCAAATCTGAATAACAAAATGATGAAGGAGCTGTACCAGAGTTTCAAGATTGAACACCACAACTCATCTCCTTGCCGGCCGAAGATGAATGGCGCCGTTGAAGCGGCCAATAAAAATATTAAGAAGATTGTACAGAAGATGGTTGTGACCTACAAGGATTGGCACGAGATGTTGCCATTGCACTGCACGGTTATCGTACAACGGTACATACGTCAACCGGGGCAACTCCTTTCTCACTAGTGTACGGTATGGAAGTTGTCCAACCGTTAGAAGTTGAGATTCCTTCTTTACGAGTTTTGGTTGACGTAAAACTCGATGAGGCAGAATGGATTAAGAACCGACTAAATCAACTCAGCCTGATGGACAAGAAGAGGTTAGCATCGATTGCATATGGTCGTCTGTACCAAAGCCGAATGAAGAAAGCTTATGACAAGAAGGTGCGTCCTAGAAGCTTTCAGACGGGTGATCTCGTCCTGAAGAAGATTCTTCCTCCACACTCCGATCACTGGGGCAAGTGGACTCCCAATTACGAAGGTCCGTACGTTGTCAATGAGGTTTTCTTGGGAGGAGCCTTGTTGTTATCCACGATGGATGGAGAAGATTTTGCATCCCCGATGAACGCGGACGCAGTTAAAAAATACTTTGCTTAAAAATGACCCGCTGGAAAGAAAAAGAATATCCAGGCAAAAATGGGGCATCCCGGCGAACCATAAAAAAGGGAAAAAGGTTCGGGAAAAAATTAGGGATATAAAAGAAAAAATGTACACCCGCAAAGTTGAAAACCTGGAAGGGCGACTTTGGCAAAAAAGGGTATCCCGGTGAATCAAAAACCCAAAAGGGCGATTCAGGCAAAAGTTAGGGATTTGAAAAAGCAAATGACTGCGTTCCGCGTGTGGACTGTATTTGTTTAGTGGTTTGGAAGACCTGAGGGCCGTTTATCTGAATCAATCTCTTCTGAAGCTAAAGCGTCGGAGAAGTATCGAAGTCGAGTGGGTCATAGAGGGATCGACTCATGGTGTTCCTCTATGCCACATTGCCGACATTGGTGTATATACTAATGTATATTTATGTTTTTATATTTGCACAGTTTCCTCATTCCAGGAGCTTGCATCTGTTGTAAAACATTTTCGCCCATTTAGGGGTTCGTTATCAATAAAATGTATACTATTCAGCAATTCTGTTTGTTTGTTTAGCATTTATCTATTTTGTTTGCGAAAAAGAACGCCGATGTTTTTGATAAAATGCGCATACATAAACTTACTGGCCTAGGCCACTGATTGTTGAAACAATGAATTACTTGAACATTGTCACAAGATGATAACTTTGATAGGTCCCTTTAAGAAGGGTACCTTGTCTGTTTGTTTGTGTTGTTGCAGGTGGCACGTTCCAGGCAGTACGCCGTATGCGTCCCGAGCAGGATGATTCCCTCTACTCCAGCGAATGCAGCGGCATCTCCCCACAGAATCTGGATACGGGACCAGGAACATTGATATGTGTCCCCAAGTAGAGAAGATTCTCTCCCCCAACCAGATGTATCCTGACGGATCATCATTTCCCCAACTGAGTCATACACTGAAGTGTGTGTTCATTCCCCAGCACTAGATCAAAGTGCAGTATTCGCAAGTATGCAGCACTCGATGGTTCAGACTGAAGTCTCCAGCGGAATTGAAATCCCCCACAGAGTTGTACTCTCCCCAGTAAGCAGGATGATTCCTTCTACCCCAGCCGAGCTGGCGAATCCCCGAGAGAGCCGAGTCCTTGAAAGCCATTCAGGCCATGATTGGTTTTCCCCAGTAGAGTGTTGAATAGCTGATGTTGTATTCCCCACCGGAGTCGTTATCTCCAGGAAAGTTTTGCTGCGAATGTCGTGCAGTTTATTTCTGCGATTGATATTGTTTCCTCGACAGTTTGTGGTTTGAATACCCGGTTGAGCGGGTCCAAGTTCTTGTAGAACTTTGTTCCCCTGCAGCAGTCGACTGAAGTTCATTCCCCAGGCGGAATCCAATTGAGATTGGTGTGCCTTCTTCTCCTCGGCAGGATGATTCCTCCTCTCCACCAGAGTGGTTCCTTCTCCTTGACAGGAGGATTCTCCCTTCAGCATTTATTTTGCTGATGGGGTCGTAGCATCTTGCATGATTGCATAGCATTTACCCTAAAAATGAGTAGCATTTCCACCGTGTGGAGCATTGCGCCATAGTCAAACATATGCACATGAAACATGAGCTAGGTCGTTACCGTTCTTGTTTTGCAGGTGTTCCTCCGCATAATGGTTTACTCAAGATGATTCTTGAATTCCCCAACGAGGTTGATTTCTCAAGATGATTCTTGAATTCCCCATCGAAGTTATTTCTTAAGATGATTCTTAAGATCCCCAGTGAAGTCGTCAGGGTTGGTTGCTCATGTTGATCAGGATGATTCCTGAAATCTCCAACAGAGTTATTGGTTCAGGATGATTCTTGAAGTCCCCAGCGGAATTATTTGTCCAAGATGATTCTTGAAGTCCTCAGCAAAGTTGATTCACCCAGAACGATTTCTGGATCCCCGAAGCAGAATTACTTGATAGTTCTCCAGAATCCCCAGCGGAGATGTGTCATCCCCAGCACGTTTTTAAACAGAAAAGTTGAAATTTCCTTGAAGACTTGATGATTGAAGTCCGACAGAGGTGCCAAAACCCCAGACTTACTGATGAAGTCCAACTGTGATGTCGAAGCAGTTCTCTCAGCTGATGCGGAGTGCCTGATGGCAGAAGTTTGGAAATCCTTATTGGGTTCATGATTGACCGGTGATTCTATTCCCGACTTACTGACGAAGTCCGGCTGACGCCCGAAAATTCCTTTGAATGCCTGACGGCTTAATTAACTTGATTGATTAAAAATTCCCTAATAACCTGATGAGTCCCGAGGAATCCTTCTGCTACAATGCCACAGAATGCTTGACGGCATAATCAACCATTCATTACCAATTACCGTGTAACCGGTGACCCCTTGATGACTTGAGGACGAAGATCTAAAGCAAAATCAGATGATTATCCTGACGAAGATTCGACCCTTCACTAATTACCGTGTGACCAATTCCCCAGCAGAGTTGCCGTGCAACTGTCATGCTCAGTTTTGGAAGATGTTCCTATCAATCGGAGTACCGTTTACCCGTACGGTCGAAAAATCACCAGCTACCATGTAACCAGTGATCCCTCGATGATTTGAGGACACAATGATATCAGATAAATCAGAGAATCATCCTGACGGAGATTCAGATCAGTATTTCTCCAGTTAGTTGCCGTGCAGCTCTTATTTCAGTTTCCGCAGATTTGTCCCCATCAGAGTACCGTGTACTTGTGCAGTTGGCAAATTTCCGGGTTTGTTGGTATCCAACCGTCTTCTACCTTGATTGGTTGAGAACCGTTCACTTCTCACCCAGTCAGGTCCAAGCCGTTTGAATAGGGGCAGCTGTTGCACCCCAAAATTTGCCCAACTTTTCTTTACCTAGCTTATGTTTCATTTCATTCACATTAGCATTATCATTTGCATTTCATTGACATGTATGCAGGAGACCAAGAGGTATGATTACCAATAAAGAGCTATACAAGACTGTGAGGCTAGCTAAGAAGGTTATTCAAGTGTTTAAGGGTTGATATCCTTGTTAGAGAAGTTAAAGGATCCTCAGAGAGAGTGGTTGAAACCAAGTATGTGGGTCTCCTAACTTGAGAGTTATGGGGAAGACCATCAAATGATTCTGAGGCCATGAAGATGGACTTGAGGTCTTAAGAGAGCTCATGAGAAGTGTTGAATATCACTTTGAGGCCTAGACAAGTCATTGTGCAAGAATAAGAAGCCTCAGTCATGATTGATGCAGCTAGGGTTTGACTGGGTCAACCCTAAGTCAACTGAGGATTTGAAGGAGGTTGAGACCTAATTCAAGAGCCATGTGATCATGGATTGATACATTGAGATGTTATAAGGATGATTCCAAGGTCAACTCATCATGATTGAAGAGTTTGAGAAGTTTCAAGCTAGGGTTTCTAAGGCTTGACAGTGTAAAATCCCCTAGTTTGGCCCCTATCTTCAAGGCAATTTATCTCAAGATATGGTTGTCATCTCATCTTTCACCCAACATGATTGTTGTAGAGCATGGTCTTAGCTTTAATTTGAGTACTAGAAGTCCTTGATAGGGTTTATAGAACTCAAGTTATGGCTTTGACAAGTTACAAGTCATCTGAGGCATGTGAATTTGGAGCTTGAAAGTTACCCAACTTGCATGGAACTTTTTCCCAAGACGGATGATTCCTATGAGATTTTGGTCAACATGAATGTTGTTCCTTATCCTCTCAGCTTTCCATAGAGTACTAGAAGTCCTTGATAGGATTTGTAGAACTCAAGTTATGGCTTTGACAAGTCAAGGGTATTTTAGGAATTTGTAATTATAGGTCATTTATGATCATAGGTCATTTTCACCAACTTAGACACCTCAAATGAAATTTTGTTCAACTTGAAAGTTTCTCAAAATGGGGTTTAAACCTTGACCATGCATCAAGGAGACATTGAAATGGCTCAAGGAAGGACGTGGTTTGAGGAATTTTGAAAAAAGAAGAATTAAAGGCATTTAATGACCAAAAATTGAAATAATTCATTATGTGTCCAAACAAGGCAAAATAATAGGTCATTTTGAATGGAAAAATCATTTTAGAAACTTTGGCAATGCTAGAATTTTGGTTTGAGTCCATTTTCATGCCATTTCATGTTGTTACTTCATGATGAAGCAACATATCAAACTCACACCATTGGATTGCAAACAAGGAAGAGAACATAATAAACCAATCCAATATCTCACGAGATGAATTTTCCAAGCATTTTCATGCCCAAAGAGAGCCAGAATCATGACTGGTGTGGATGACATTTTGGAGAGAAATTGAAATTGCAAAATCTCATTTGGGTGGTTACAGAACTTTCTAGATGATTCTAATGAGTTCTATATAAGATTTGGAGTGTGTTCAACCATTTTTTTGGAAGCATTTGAAGCTGGTAGCAGAGATAGCAAGTGAAAACTCAGAGCTGCAATTCAAGATCGTGTTTGGAGATTGAAGAGGAATCAAGCCAAATTGAGGTGTGCATTGGCTTCAAAGGAAGATTTGGAGTGAATCTGGATCATTGTGGAGGAGGAATCGAGCAAGAGTTGCACATGTTCTTCATCTGAAACCAGGTTTGTACAAATTGAAATTGTGCTTAATCTATAGGCAGATAGCTACAAATCTTTATGTTGTTAGGTTCTTATCATGACATAGGTGGATTTTGGTACAAGAATTTGATGGATAGCGACACTCTAGGATATGGACCATTTTTTGTTGAGCCTGATTTCTCAAGATTCTTGGTGATACATTCATGATTGGATAGTGAAAATTGATTAGTGAAGAGTGTAGATTACATTAGGATCATTATCTTTGAGAATTGTGATGATCAAGATTTGGTGGATTTCTGAAAATTCTATCGTGTTTGGAGTTAGAGAAGGATTTAGTGAATTTGGATGATGGTTTCGTGATCAGGATGAAAAATTGAGTGGGATGATGATTTGTTTCAGTATTTTTATTGACCTGTGTACACCACTTCACCGGAGAAGACGGTGGCGCTGCAACTCAGGCCACCGTCTGAGAACCTCCTCCATTTCAGTTTGAATTTGGGGACGATGAGCATGAGCCCTCAGATGAAGGTTTGACATTTGACTTAATCCAAGGATACACGGCCACGATTTGATGTTGAACTCTGAAGAGAGACTTTGAATGAAACGCACCGTTTCATTAATTGGAATGGTTTGGGCTTAGTGACTGAGTGATATTCACACCCCCCAATTGACCCCATTTGTGAAATGAACTTGACATAATTGCTATTTGATACGCGTATTTTATTATTTTCTTTGTTTTTTCTTTTATTTTCATCATTTCATGTAGTTTGTAAATAATTCATAAAAAATAGAATAATAACTCAATTAATTCCAGATTTTTATTCCTTGATTCATGATTGAATCTAGAATTTTAGGAAATTAAAAGATTAGGAATTCATGCATTTGTGATTTTAATTGCATTTTTTGTATTTTAATTGACATTATTTTCATTATGATTGATACCTTGTCTTGTGGAATTTTTTGTGATCATTTGATGATGATTTTTGAGCTGATTTTTTTGTGTGTAGCTAGTTTAGACATACATGCTCCTCTAGTAATTTTCTCACATTTTTGTGATGAAATTAGGTAGTGTTTTTAAGTTGGAACTTTAGGTGCTCTAGTTTTAGGGTTTAGGCTTAGTACCTTGTAGTTTGGATTTTATTTCTAGGACTTTTTGGATGATTTAACCTCTGGATTTTGTATGGTAGATTCATGATTGACTTAGGTTCCCATAGTTATTTTTGTAGGAGTTTACAATTGGTTTTAGTATTTTAGTTAGGATTAACTTTAGTACTAGGTTTTAGGTGATCCTAACTTGCTAATTCAACTAGAATGATTTCTTTAGTTCCCTTAGATTAGGGTTTTGCCTCTCTTGCATGATGGAGCTTGGACTTGAAGTTTGCTCTTCCTTTGGAGTAGTTTTGTTTAGGTGTTAAGATTAGGGTTTGTAACTAGAGCTTCTAGATAAATTCTCTTCTTTCATAAACATGAAAGGTGTTGATCACTTCCATTCTTCCCTATGATGTAAGGTCCCCTTGTGAAGGCCTCATCCCTCCTTTGGTAGGATGTGTGGCTCTTCCCAAGTTGGTAGAACCTTTGAGGGTTCCTTTCTTTGATGGTGGAATGTTTAGTGGTGACCTTTGGTCTTCACTTTGCTTTCCACTATCCAAACCTTGCTCTTGTTAGATGAGTCTTTCTCCCTTGCTAGAGGATGTAGTTCTTTGTTAGAAGATTGAAGATGCTAGAAGTTGCTACTTCTCTGTATTTGAAGACTGCCATTGGAGCTAAAGCTTGAAGACCAAGAAGAACAAGTTGACACTTGTGAAGAAGATCCAACTGAGATCATATGAAGAGCTGAAGCTTGAAGTTGGAGAACAAGTTGATACTTGTGTTTGATGCATTGAATGCTTGAAGAAGCAATTTGATACTTGCTATTGAAGATGATAGCCTTCAAGAGCAGTTGAAGACTGAGGACTGAACTGCTGTCAGAGGAGAGCTTTGCTGTGAAGCTGTGGAAGTTGTTGATCTGCTTTCTTTTCTGTCTGTTTGCTTGCTTATTTGATTTGCTTGATGCATTAGAATAAGTTCATGCTTAGACTGATTTAATCTAGGAGCATGATTACACTAGAGGTTGAGTTGCTCCCTCTGCTTGTATTTTTACTGTATGGCTTTGCTTGCGGGTATTCGGTAGAGCCCTGCTCCCTTGCCTATGTGGGTTGTGATTTGCTTGATGACATTTTATTTTCCTTCATGATTGCAGTTATTCATATCTGGCTTGAGGTCGAGACGAGCTTGTGGAGGCTGATGCCTCACACACATTTCCTCCCTCACTTGCATTGCATGCATTTTACAGTCGTTTACTGCTTACTGTTTAAGCTGATGCTTTATCTGTTTCTGTTTATCATTGACATGATCCCCTAGGAATCTCACTTCCTTTGATAAGGAAGTGATGATTAGAACATTAAGTTGAAACCTATGCATGATAACTTCTAGGAGTTCCCTGTTTCAAACTTCAACCATAGGATGAATCCTTGGCATGACAACATTAGGACTTGATAGTCTCCCCTTAGCTGAACCTATTCGTTCTCTCTTCTCATCTCAAAACAAATTAAAATACAGTAATAAGGGTTAACTGATGTCGTACGTTACGAGCCTTAAGCTATCTGAGAAAGGGTTGTCGGAGAGTTTCTGTTCGACAGCTTGGATGTTTAGTATGGCACCCTTTGGGTGACATGCGACGCATTCACTCTCAGGTCATAGTCTCTAGTGCGATATTGGTTGCAAACATCCATAAAAAATAGTTCTTCCGTAAAAAACAGAAAACAAACTTCAAACCTTTTTGCCCCGTGGGCCCATAAGTCAAAGGAAGCTTTTTTGAAGAAAAGAGTGTCGTTAACTCCCAGTTCTACCGCAAACGGTAACGCCTAAGTCTCCAAGGGTCGAGCTGCGTACGCCAAACTGCTGGAATTGTTTGTTAACCCTACTCGATAAAACAGATGAATCTGAATCCCCGTAAGTCGTATTATCCCGAACTACGTAAGCTCTGATCTCTCATGTCTGTTGAGAGTATGTAGGCACAATACTAATGTATTGGCGAGCCACCTTCACCGTAACCCGTAGTTAGCCGAACTACGTTGACTCTGATTTCTCATTCTCTGATGAGAATACGTAGGCATAAAGCGCGACGCTTTGCCGAGTTATTTTTCTTTTCCTTTTCAGACCAGCCTTGATAGGTAGATAGATAAAACCAACCCGCAGATAAACACAACAAGCGTGGATCCCATCAAGTACGATGGACGTGAGGGGTGTTAATACCTTCCCCTTGCGTAACCGACTCCCAAACCCAGACAATGGTTGCGATGACCTTGTCTTATACCTTTTCGTCAGGTTTTTCCGATCGTTTCCTTTCCCGTTCTGAGGGATAAATAACGAAAGGTGGTGACTCTTCTGTTTTGCCGGCACCTTATTTTCGCGGAAGCGACACTTGTCAACCACCAAAGCAGAATACGTTGCCGCCGGTAGTTGTTGCTCTCAAGTCCTATGGCTTAAGCAACAATTATTGAATTTTAACCTCAAACTAGAACGTATCCCCATCTTTTGCGACAATACTAGTGCCATTAATCTCACTAAAAATCCTGTGTTACATTCTCGCACCAAACATATCAAATTTTGCCACCACTTTCTTAGGGATCATGTAGAGAAAGGTGATGTTATTTTTGAACATGTGAACACTAAAAATTAACTAGCGAATATTTTTACAAAGCCGCTAGCTACTGAACCTTTCTTTCATATCTATCGAGAGCTAGGCATTCTCGATATTTCGGATCGGGTGTCATAATTGCATGATTAATATTATTTTCTTTACAATTATGCTTTTGAACATCTAATTAATTGAAATTATTGCAAGCATAATTGTATATTTCTTCAAGCAAATTTGGTAGAGAGGTGATGTTGTTCCTTTCTTTCTTTCTCTATCTCTCTCTCTCTCTCTCTCACTCACTCTAAAACTTTCATTCTCAAAAAGTGGTATTGCATGACAAATACTGTGTGTATATGACATTTTTCATGTATTATATCTGTTTGGGTGCTTATTATTGAGTGGCATTCTATTTATGCATCAAATGTATGCTCATCTATGCATAAATGTGAAAATCTGCATATTCTGCCTGTATGAGTCGACCATAACAGGGCACTGGTTGACGCACGCTTATATACATTTGTATCTTTCAAAATTCAATCAGCATGCGTAGACGCATGTAGATGTATGATCGATGCATCGCGCGAAAACTCTGATTTTCTACAAAGTCGTTCCAAATTCCTGCGCATTTAATATTAATAATCAACATGTTATGTGCATTTATTCAAATTCTTGGTAAACTGAACCTACCATGCCTATTGTCTCTTGACCTTTCCTCTTCTCAAAAACCCTAAAATCTCATTATAAAAGGGGCAAAGCGCTATCTCTGGAATCACACTCTCCAACTTCTCTCTCTCTCTCTCTCTCTCTCTCTCTCTCTCTCTCTCTCTCTCTCTCTCTCTCTCTCTCTCTCTCTACAATCTCAAATCTTCCACAAACACCATCAATGGCTTCCTCCTCTCGTAGAATTACCGGCAAGCGATCAAGAGCATCCTCATCATCTCCTTCCATACCAGTCACTACTGAATCCTTAGTTCCTTCAAATCTTGTCGACAAATTCAACAAGGACATCGGCAAAAGAGGGGTAGTTAAGCAGCATGCATTCTACAAGCTCACTGCAGAACACATTCATCTCCCCGAAGTTTTATCTTTGCTGCAATTTCAAGGCATTATCAACTTCTCGGAATGCAACTCAAAGTATAGTGAAGACTTGATGCGTGTCTTCTACACATGCATCCATGGAAGGTTCAACAGTCAGTTTTTTCACTCTCAGATCGGCTCCACAAAGGTAAACCTAAAATCTGTTGTGTGGAGTAAATATTTCAACATGCAATTGGCTGATGGTGAAAATCCTCCTCCCGAGGTAACTGACTCTCAAACTGTGGCTGGATATGAATTCAAAACGGCTTTAAATTCGATGTTAAAACGTCCGTATCCAGGAAAATTGCAAACAGGTGAGCGAATTCTTTAGTGGATTGTGACGCACATTCTGCGGCCAAAGAAAGGAGGACTCTCTAGAGTAGAACAGGCTAAAGTCTATCTCATCTACATTTTGAAAAATCAAATCAAAATTAACTGGCCCTACTACATCGCCAGTCGGATGTTCGCGTTACGAGACTCCGCAAGAGGAACTGCTCTAGCATATGGGTCATTTATTCAGGAAGTTCTCATAGCTGCTGATGTTGTCTTTCCAACATTTCCATACACATCCATTTCTTCAGATAAGGAATTTGGCACAAAGACCCTTTCACTGATGGGATACTATTGGTGCAAAGAAAGAAAAATGTACGGTTTTGTTCGCAGGGCAACTACACCTAGAGTTGTTGAAGCATCTGAAGGAAGTGAGGAAAGTGCAGAAAGTGAGGAAGAAGAACAAGAAGAACCTGAAGAGGAAGAAGAAGAAGAACCCGCACATGAGGCATATGACAGTCATCATCAAACTGAGTCAACTGAGTACACGACTATCGATTGGGTTCCACACACAGCTCAACCTGAGGAAGAAGAAGAATACAACAATCAAGGCTGGGGTGAGTGGCAGTACACGGGCTGGACAACTCTGGGAAAATATTATGAGCCATATCATGGATATTCTAAAGCACCTCAATCTCCTCAGCAATCTAAGACATCTGAAATTCTCAGCATGATGCAGTCCATGCAATTGGAACAACAAAAGTTTATGAGAAGTCAAGATGAGCGATTCAGTCAAATTCAAAGCCAACTCCAAACACAAAATGAAAGGCTCAGTAACTTCTCCACAAGAATGGATGCACGGTTTGAGGCTCTTGCTACATCTAATGAAGCTCAGGAAAGGGCCATAGCCAACATTTTGAACTACTTGAACAACATTACTGTGGAATTCACTGACTTGGCCGATCCTTACCGTAATCTTCATTACTATGAGAGGGGACGAGGGCGACGCCGAGGGCATTAGATTTCTGTGTGCAATTCATGTTATTTTGTTTTATGTTGTTATGTGTTTATGTTGTTTGGATTGTTATGCATATTAGAGTTTTCTCAATGCATTTTCTCTCTTTTATCTACTATGAGTATTCGTTGCTTTATTTTTTTCATTGTCAATATTATGTGTGAATATTGGTATATGATTAGATATTACCTATTAATCATCTTGTTGGTTTGAAAATTTCTCTCTTAATTGTTCTCTTTCTCTTTTTGATGTTGTCAAAGGGGGAGAAGAGAGTGTACCAAAGCCAAGAAGACCACACCACATCACATCAGTTACAATTACTTTTGTTGTTGAAAGTACAGGATTGAAAAAGAAAGGGGGGGCTTATGCTACCATGTTTATAATATTGCATTTGGTTCTCATTGGCTTCGCACAGGTTGTTATCATCAAAAAGGGGGAGTACGTGAGGGCAAACCGTCATACAACATACGATCTTAAGTTTCGATGATGACAAATTGCAACCATGGATGAATTGGTATTATCGGTCTACCTCTACAAAGACAAATGAAAATATTCCATCCACCATATCCTTCTTATATCATTTAACTTGCTTTACTCAATACAATATATGTGAATGATATGTGGTTATGACTAAATGCATAAAAACCATATAAATATCATTTTTTGCAGAATTACAGGCCATGAGTAGACCACTGAGTCAGCGCATGTATCTGTGCAAATGGTCACGGGTCAGCGCATGAAGACTGTGAGTCGACCGCAAGGTCGACACATGGAGCTTTCATTTACCCACGGGTCAGCGCACGCTGACCTATGGTCGACGCACACTGTTAGGACTTTGAAACATACCTAAATCGGCAGGCTATGTGTCGACGCATAGACCTGCTATGGTCGACCGTTCGCGCGTTGGTGCAGTTTTTGAAGTCTTTCCACTCTGTTTGAAAAGTTGTTAAGTTTTTTATTGGTTGGTTACTATATATAGAGACTTTGTTCATTTTTATCAACAACAATTGTAAATTTGAGTCAATTGTCATAAAACAAGAAAAGTGAAAGAGTTGCCATCAAAGTTCATCAATCTTCATCTTTTACAACCCACAACACAACAATTACACACAACAATTCTTGGGGTGCTTGTGATCTTGGTCAAGGTGATAAGGTCTGAAGCCGTGATCGGAAATCCGGTTCGGGTTGATTTTGAAGGCAGGTTTTTCTTGGATAAAACCTAGAAGGTTTTGCCCTCCAAGATTTGGAGATTTTGGGGGTTTTTCGGTACGGATCATCTCTACCTACTTCAGTTGAGTGAAGGTGATTGAGAAGTGGTAGTCTTCGTCAATCTAGTAGCAGAAATCAATAAAGAGTTCAAGAGTGTTTCGGGTTCGATTTGTTTGTGCGTGAGATCAGCCGGGCCGAGGGTTTAAAGAACGAAAGGTTATTTAACAAAGGGGCTGGAATCAGAGGTCTACTCACAACAATCGGAGAACTTGATTCGACTCGAATCAAGGATCAAGAAGCGATAGTATCATCAACATCAAGAGGGCTTGCTTGGATATTTTACTTATCAATTCTTGTATAAACATTTCTACGTTACAGGTGATATCTATTATATTAATCTCAATTCTATCATTAGAATTGAGGGCAGACGTACCCCGAAGCGAGGAAGGCGGGGGAACTGTAACAACCCAATTTTCAATAATTGATTATTTGTACTAATTAATTGATTTAATGAATTATTGGATCTATTTAATTTATATGAGTTAATGGATTTAACTGATTTATTCTATTTGGTAGAATAAGGTGAATTTACTAGATCTTCTCTAATTAATGATAAGATGAGATATATTGAGGAGAAATAAAAGAGAAGGATATATAAGAGAAAGTGGAAAGAAAAGGATAGAAATAGAGAGAAAGGAAAAGAAGAGAAAGAAAGAAAGAAGAAGAGAGAAGAGGAGAAAATAGAGGAAAAGCTTGGAATCATCAGAATGGCTTCTAGCTTTTGATTTAATCAAGGTAAGGGTGTGAAATCTTATTATTCTATCAATGTGTATGATTATGTATGTGTTTGTTGAATTGGTTTGGATTGTTGGAGAGTTTTTGCTCATTTTCCATTTTAGGGCAGAAATGAGTTCAATCGATAGAAACCGATGTTTTCGCGGATGTAACTCGAGATAAATTGTGTAGTTTAGTCGGGTAATGTTTAGCCGTGATTATTGGATTTCGTTTGATTAAATTTGGTTGAATTTGTGAGTTTTGACATTTTTGGACAATTGGAGGTTAAGATTTTCGATGAAAATCGGAAGTCGTAAAATTTGTGCTTTATGATTCTAAATTGTTACTATATGATTGGTAATGATGAGTAGGTATTTAATCGGGAGAAAATAATTAAATCGGTCAGGTTTTTGGAGGTTTTGGGCACAAACCCGTAGCTTGTTTTTCCAAAATTTTTAGGTGTTAACCGGTTAACACTTTGGGTTAACCGATTAACGGTATATAAAAATGGCCTAAAAACTGAGTTTTGGAGCTGTTAACCGGTTAACAATATCTGTTAACCGATTAACAGAGTGTTAATGGCCTAGGATTTTGAAAATCTGGGTGTGTTAACCGGTTAACAGAAAGTTTTAACCGGTTAACACTGTAAGTGTGAGAAAAATATTATTTTCCAAAACATTGAAAACTCATAACTTCTTCACCGTTTATCGGATTTTGTCGTTCTTTATATCAAACTGAAGCTAATAATATGTTTTATAACTTGGTGAAAATAAATATTATTTTTAGCCAACTTTTAGCCTATTTTACCGATTAATCGAGATTAATTATTTTAAGTAAGTGAGGCTTAAATAATTAGAGCGTTCGGTTGCCGTTTGGCCTGATGATGTGAATGCATAATGATTTCTATGCGATTCACTACAAGAAAATTGGAAAATTGCGACGGTTAATTTTGATAGATTACGACGGTTTTAACCGTCGCAATTTGTAAGTTACGACTGTTTCAACCCTGTCCCAGAAAGGTGCGTCGCGAGGCCGTATTGCAACGGTTATGAAACAGTCGTACAAACCATCGTTATTTTCACGACGGGTAGCTAACTGTCGTAATCTCCATATTGTGACGGTTTTCAACCGTCTTAACATGCTTAATGATTTTTGTTTTCATTGTTGATTGCGAAAGTATATTGTGGCGGTTTGAACCGTCGCAATTTCAAATATTTTTTAAAAAAGAACTATGGTATATTATGGCGGTTTGAAATGATGGTATACTATGGTATACTATGGTATATCAGTGAATAACAATGAAAAAGTTGTTAAACAGGTAATCAAACAATTAATTTAAATCTAAAATAAATCATAGATTAGGGTTATCAAGATAACTAGCTACAGTTCAAACTTGACTACACTTGATTTTGGAACGACTTCACTCTCAATAATGCCGACATTTCCAAGGAAATTATTATTAAGCACAAAATTGTTCACCATTCCTCCCTGATGACCAGCGATGCCGACGACCCATCTGCACTTCATATTATAATGTCCAATTTCTTTTCCAACAGACATTCAGTCCTTGCAAAGCTTTAAGAACCTCGACCTTTATTTCTCGAGGTTGGGCTCGAGACTAGCACAAGTCAACAAACAGATCAGTTACAGGTAACTATCAAAACAAAAAAAGTGTATTAAAACTTCAATATTTCTAATGACAACAGATTAATATCAACAGATAATGACTTTACACCTAATGTGAGAAAAGGAAGCATATATGTAATAGCACATTCATTCAACAAATTTGATGATTCATTCTAAAAAGAGAAACAAAATCAGTTGAAACAATAAGACATCCAACAATTATTTCATTAAGAGCTAGAAATCATTGCTGGTGATGGTAGAAGAAATTAAATATGCCGAGCAATATAAAACCATTATGGAATCCAGATGCAATATGAAAAAAACCAAACAAGTAAAGCACTGCACCTGAAGCCCAAGGGCCCATTTTCTCTCGGCAGGGAACTGTTGCCTCATTCCTACTCCCTGATAACCTAAAAAATGGTGGCCACCAGCTGAAGAAACAACTTCACCGGAGTTGATACGGTTCAAACCAGGATCCTTAGAAGTCATATCATACAAACAAAACTAGTGAGCTTCTAAAAAGATGTAAATAAAGAAATATAATATCAAGAATAGAAAAACCACAATTTCCATGGTAAGTTTCACAATATGATTTCAAGCTAGAAAGTTAAACTGCATAAACACCTGTCTTCAAGCTAGAAAGATAAGTTTCACAATATGATTTACTCGTGCAAATAC
Organism: Lathyrus sativus; assembly: GCA_963859935.3. Lineage (NCBI taxonomy): Eukaryota > Viridiplantae > Streptophyta > Magnoliopsida > Fabales > Fabaceae > Lathyrus > Lathyrus sativus. The sequence continues at coordinate 286,263,761 of OZ012741.1, read as the reverse complement.
TGTTTAGAGTATAACCAGCAATTTTGAGACTACTGCATATTTCACATGGGGATATAATTTAAAAGTAAGTTAAAAATGTGTCCTATCAACTTTAAGATATAACAAGAGTATATATCCCACCCTACAACAAATAACAAGAGAACTACTTCAGAAGCAAAATAAAAACTATCTGCAAAGAGCATGATTGGTAAATTAATGATAAACATATCGAGAATTGAACCTTCCCCGTGTTTGGGCAGTTCTTCCATCCTAACTGCGGTTGAGGAGATAGTAGACGGGGGAGCTACATTATTCAATTTATTTTCTACAACATTAGCAAGGTGAACTGGTTATGTTGTTACTATATCTCATGATATATATGAAATGAATCAGAGTCTGTTACAATTGACTTATTTGAACTTATCTATTAACATAAAGCTTGTGAGATTGTTTGGGAGAACTTAATGAAACAACTTATGACATGTCAAAGCTCTATGGTATATAGCATATGATAATAGTTTATAGATTTATATAAGTTCAGCTTGACTTTGTTTTATGTTTCTTTATAGAAATAGCCTATACATAATAACTTATATTATAACCACTTCCAAACAGTTCCAGAGCTTATAAGACTAGTAAAAGTTCTATATGAAGAAATGGGCTTTAACCATAACTCACCATTATTGAGATGGATATCATAATGAAGATCATACTTGCTAGGTTCTTCAATTGAGGAAGTTATAGCAACTGCATTTGAGATTCATTCTGAGAAACTCCTTCAGATTCTTTGTGAGTGGTTGATGAAGCATCGTGCACATTGTTCTCATCTTTTGATGCAGATACATTCTTTCAAGGCGGTTGTTTAGGTTTAGCCTTAGGCACAAATCTGGCACCTGGTCTAGCTACAAAACAAAACAGTATAAAGAATCAACCAAAATGAATGCATGGATTGAAATGAAGAAGAGAGAAAAAAAAAGTTTGATTTGAATTAGCAGTTACCACGTGTAGTAGGAGTAGCATCACAATAACCTAAAATGTTTATGGCCTACTATATATCATTGGGGTCTACATCTGTGTAGGCAACAAAAGTAGTATAGCCTCTATTACAAGAATTAATCCTCTTCCAGAAAAGCCATTTGTGTAGTATCTCAATAATTTGAACTACTACACTACACTGACTGCATAGTTAATAGTCCCAGCTAGTAGCAAGTAAAGGCTGATGCCAAAAATGCTACAGCAGGATGGCCACCATACTAAAATTTTCGATAAAGGTTGAGTAATTTATAACATTAATGCTCAAGATTCAAGGTATGTCATAACTTATAAACACTCATTGGTTTTAAGTTAAGCATTTACAATAATCATGGAAATGATGACTACAAACTGATAAACTCAAAACTAGAGCATGTGAGAGTAGCAATAATGAAGTCGAACTTCGCAAACCCTAAACAAGGTTGAGAGTAATTTGAGAGAACCATAAAATAAAAAGGAACATTACACACTCAAAAACAGCAAAGCTCAAGATCTCCACAAATAAGAATGCAATGTAGTAAAGAAGTAGCAGCTAGGAGACATCTTTGATCTGCTCCTCTATTATCACACCACAGTATTGCGCTATTGAGTGAAAACTGACAACTATGAATGTAGCAGCTAAGGAGAATTAAGAAACTAGCTAAGGAGAACTAAGAAACTAGCTAACAACGCTTAAAATAAGCAATAAACCGAGTCTAATCATCACAATTCATAAGCTACTTAAACTTCTCAATCCCAACCACTCTGCCATACCTTCCTAAATCTAACTCACTCTCCCTGAACAAACCAATGCTTAACATCAGAGTCCTTATGAGTCATAATTAATTGGTTTAAGAACCAAACTTCTACAACATTCAACTAGTTCATATAGTTTTCCCATTGAACTTTTGTTATACTATCAATGAAATACCTAAAAATAAAAGCAAATGAAACAAGAACCATCATATGGGAAATCAGATTACAACTTGTTGTGTTCCTGAGTCGGAATTTATAATTCTACTCTTACGGAATTGAAACACACTTTAGCATAATAATGATTCCTAATGCTGCAAACAAAAATAATATGACACGTTTTTGTAACACAAGTGGAAAATAACAATAGAGTATAATGAACAAATGATATCATCGTTTAAAATATATCACATACTCTTTTTTTTATTCCGCGTGCAATATACACAAGAGAGGAGGAGAACAATTACAACAATAGAAGCTACAAGAATTCCAGCCCTCCTTTTTTTATCAAGGGCTCCTTTGATTTTTGTGTAGTAATATGCTGACAAGAAGAAATGAGTCTAAATAAGTTCTAACTAGTAATGACAGGCTCGTCAAGCATGTTATATGAGAGTGCTAAATAGTTGTCATCTTCAACCAAAGTAACGTTAAAAACTAACAATTCGTTGGATAGGGAAATACAAAGTTACTAAAACAGAGATAGATATAGCCGAATACTATTCAATAAATAAAGTAAAGCACAATTACAACCCAATTGTCCCAAAAATAATACTGGTGAGTTTTCTACTCTAGGAGTCTGACCAAGTATCTCAATATCCATAAGTTTTCCCAAGTAAAAATCATGTTTCTTCTCAAAGCTATCAATGGATAACTTCAATTTTGTCATCTGTTATCAACTGATATTATATCTAAGAACTTATAATAATTCATAATTCACTTGACTTTATTTTTAAGATGATAAAAACATAACCGGTTGATCATATGCAGGGTTTACATCAACTGCAGGGGCAGAAGGCCTTATGACTCTTACAGGCCCATGAATTGCATGGTGGTTAGTAGTAGCCACATCATTTCTTCAAGAATTATGGGAAGATTGGTCGTGTGTGCAGCAGTAGAACCACCTTTAGTTGAGAATCGAGATCGGCATGCATGCAAAAAAGTGTTGTAAACATCCATTTGATGAAGTTCCCGGTTTGTTTACAACTGCAACTTTAAACAACCATTTACTCTCAGCACTGGTTGCTGCAGAATTTTGAGAGTATTAGTTTACCAAACTTATATTTGTAAATGGAAGAGTAATTAGAAAATGTATGAGTAGGGATACAAAGTAAACAACAACATATCCACAGTTTGAAACATATTATGCTTATACTCCTCATCTTTTTTGATAAAATGGAAATATCTCATGCAACATTATGGTCAAACTAAATTACTCTTTTAAAAGGTTAATTATGAGATAGTTTTCTAGTCATGCTAGCAACAAATAGTTGATTTGAAAAGAATATGTTTGGGACTCGCGAAAATGAGAATAAAAAACTACCTTCTAATTCAATTATATAGTATCCCATACCAATAAACGATTTGAAAACCTTGATTTGAAAAGCAACCCTGTCAAAGATGTGTACTAGTGGAAGGTATGATAGGAAACTATCTTTATCACTCAACTGCAAGCAGGAACAAGATAAGAGGGATATGAGGAATGCAAACTATAGGATAGCAAAATATTCATTATCCAAAAACCGAAAATAGCATTTTAGGAGCAATTTAGTTTTGTAACATAGAAGCTATACGGCTATCAAATAAAGTATCCCTGAAATATTAGACGGATACAACATTTTTCATGTTACATTGAGGAGCCAGTACATGTATACATACATCTTAAGGGAAGGGGTTGGTTGGGGTTTGGAGGAAAACTTCATATATAGGGCCTGAATCCTAATCTATTGACCACAAAGGGGACCTGTGTTTAACATTAATCACTATAAGGGTTTACTCATTGTTTCATTATCTCTTTCCATGTGTGCTAGCCGGGATATGGGAATCCGAGACCAGTTTTCCGCCTGATATGTTCTGGGGTGAGTTTATTGATCAGTTCAGGAGATACTCCGGATAACTGCAGTCATAGTTTACACATGCATTAGATTTATTGGCTAATTTAAAAGCCACAAAAATACCAGATATACGATGTGTTTGGAACCACAATGACAACCTCAATGCAGTGTTTTAAAAACTATAACTTGGAGCTTCTTTTTTGAGGACCTTCTACTGCAGTTCCAAACATTTTATTAGTAGAAGAGCCTGATTTGAAAATTAGATACATACTTCCTGTTTAAAGTTGAAGAATGGAGGCAGAGGACGACCATTAAGAAGACGAGCATTGGGCTCTCGGAGCTCATCAAAGAAAGGATGCGCACATGCTTCCAGCTGATTAATAAAATCCATGAGCAATTTCTGAATAGATTACAGCAAATGAGTAGTGAATTCTCCCTTGGTGAAAATACTTACAGAAACTATTATACTAAAATATGGCAGACTAAGGCATATAGATCTAAATTCTAATAATAATTTCGTATGGGTTTCCCTACTTACCGCACTGCAACGAAGACTTGGTGAGTATTGAAGAAGCCTTGATGCAAGGTCAATTGCTTCAGGAGGCATTTGCTTGTGAAAAACTTGAAACATGAATCATTCAGCCAACCTGGTAATTACCCAAACAAAACAGCACCCAGAAACCTCATTGTAATAAAGCAAAAGGGACGCTGGCAGAGTATGCAACTACCTTATGCCAAGGATGGGCTTTAATCTGAGGAAACCTAAAATCAGTATAATCAGGGTTCATACATCGAATTTCTTCTCGAGTTGGAGTACCAAGAACCTACAAGAAGACGTCTGAATAAACATCCTTGTAACTAGATTCATTAAGACACCATCACTGAAGCATCCCTACCTGGTTCAGGTATGTAACCTTTACAAACCAAGTGGCCCTTAGCAATGGAACATTATTCCTAATAAGAACCTCCAAAAGTGATGACCTTTTATAACCATGCGGAACATGGTCAGCCAAAGTGCGTAACCGCTTGTGCGGTTGAGATAAACCCTAAAATACAATTTTAACTGGGTTAACTTACTGAAATTACTAGCTACCCAATGAAGAAAGCATAAGGGACAAGACAGAAGTATACCTCAATCCATTTCTTCGGAAAGTCCTCGCCGCACGGCTTTAGTTCAGAGAAAATACTCAATCCCAAAAGAGGCACACCATATACTTGACCAGCATGTCAAAGCAAAACATTGACATCAAATATCTTCTTAAAAAACTGAGACAAGTAGACTGCATTAAGTAAGCTTTTGCCTATTCTAGTTTTCTATTATAAGAAAGCTTTTGCCTCAAATTCTAGTTTTCTATTATAAGAAAGCTTTTGCCTCAAATTTCACTGTTACTCCTATGCTTCCCATGGCATAGAAACACCATTTGTAACACTGAAACAAGTTACTTCTTTGTTTTTTTACAATGAGCAAATCCAAAGCTCAAAAAAGCCCACTATTACTACTCATGTAAGCCAAAAAGAAAACCAAAACCAACAACAACATTAGGAAGCAAAACAAGAATCACAACCAAAACTACAACCTCAACATGTAGTAGAAACAAAACAACCTAAGAAGAAACAAGAACAGAGGAAGCTGAAAAAGGAAAGAGTCCCTGAAGAAAACAACAAGAAATACAAGAAGATGAAATGTTCATTCAGAATAAACTCTACCACAGAAAAACAAACAACCATGCACAAGATAAACTTATATAGAATATCTGGTTTGGCAGTTCAACTCACCCAAAAAAATCAAACACAGTGATGTACTTTCCTCTTATAAAATTTAATTCTAGCAATAATTTAAATTTAAAATACTTAAATGATATCAGTTCAAGCTACAAGTTTAGACTCACAACACCATTGCATTAACAACATACAAGATTTCAAATAAAGGTCCTATACCAGCATTTATAACACTTCAACATCAAGAACTGTGAAAAAATTTCAACTATGACAAATAAATTATTAAACTATAGCTATTAAGCACAAACACAAGAAACTCGACACAACATATTGACCCAGATAAATAATCCATTTTTCTTTCTCAAATTTAACTCTCAAATAAAGAAATATAATGCTTAAAATCCAAACCAATTGAATGCAAAATTCAGAGTAAAATCAAAACCAGTAGAATGCGAAATTCGGAGTACTAATGCTAAACTCAAAATTATCTAAATCTACTGCTATAACTACAAAAATAGATTGCATGGAATGAGGGTCCATACCTATGGAATGCATATAATTGAACAACAAGAGGTGGACTAGTGAAAACCGATTGGAAATCTTAATTACCTCACGCTCAGCAAGTGCAGCCTCTGATAAAGTTCTTTGACACTTCTTTTCTGCCAAAGTTATAAACATAAGTAAATAAATATGTAACTAAAAGAATGTAAGTTCATAGTTTTTCTAGTTCTAATGCATTGTATAAGCAGATACCACGTATCACATAAATATACTTGAATCCTCACCAACTGATAATAATAATTCCAAACAAACAAAGAATAAAAGAAACTAAATATGAAAATTGAGATGAAAAAAATCCAAAACTCGGCAAAGTAAACTCTGTTTCATTTATACTTCTAATAAACAACATCAACAAGTTCCCAGTTTTCCAAAATTAAACTTAAGAAGGGATTAGGGTTTGAGAAGACAAACCTCTTAAGATTCAAATTGATGGTGGTTGCTTTGACGGTGATTCGTAGTGACGGCGTGAGCGGCTAAGAAAAATGAATGTTTCTCTATTTCTCCAATGGCTTGTTCTGTGTTCTGAAAAAGAAGAGAAAACAAAACCATAAAAAGGGGTATGAGGTTTTAGTGGGAAAGATGAATTTATGGAGGACGACAGGTGAAATCACCGTCGCGACCTTTGCGAAGAAAATGGGATAGCGATGGTAGGTTCACCGTCGTGATGGTAGAGTTTTATTTTAATTAAATTTATTTACTTTTTCTTTTATTTCTCTTTAATAAATGGAGATTGGTTAATTGTTTTTTGTTTATTTGATATTTTATAGTATTTTGAATATATACGGTTTAATTTTTGTTTTTAAAATGTTAAGTTTATAAAATTTTAACATATAAAATTTTGATATATATAATTTGGTATTTATACTGTAATTTTAGGTATAATATTTTGAGTTTAATTTTTACTATTAAAATTGTTATTAAAATTAATTTTAATAAAAGTTGACTATTTATATAATAAAACAGAAAATATTTTATTATTATTTTAGACAAAAATATTAAGCTACATTGTCATAAAAATTATAATAATTATAATAATTATTTATTAAATTAATTAATAAAATTTAAAAGGTTAGAAAATAAAAATGAAAGAAAAAAGTGGAAAATTAAAGGAATAAAAAAATAGTGATTATGATTGGCTAAAATAATTGTGACAGTTCGCCTTAACTGTCGCGAGTGTGGAAAGAGGGCGGTTCTTTGTTAACTGTCGCATCATTTTATACAACATGCCTAAAAAATTTGCGACAGTTAGCTCAAACCGTCGTGAGAACTGTCGTAGTCCAGGAGTAAGGACGGTTTTTTGATAATTGTGGCAAAAAATCTACGACAGTTGACCCTAACTGTCGTGACAACCGTCACAATCCAGGAATAAGGACGGTTTTGTGATAACTGTCGTAACTCAAGTGTCGTAAATCTCCTTTTTTCTTGTAGTGATTGTATGTGATGAATGCATGAGAACATATTGTGAATATGTGTGCATTGCTTGATAAATATGGTCTTTTGATAAATATATGCATTGTTTAAATTGATTAAAAATGCATGATGATTTATGATGAGGTTCGTTGCCGTTCGGAACGATATTGTGAATAATGCATGAGAACATATTGTGAATATGTGTGCATTGCTTGATAAACGTGATGATGTTGAAAGTATGAATACTTTGATATGATGTGTGAGTGTGCAATCATGATATAATTCTTGTGTGATGAATTATTTGACTATGCATGGGATTAAGATGCGAGAACGGTCTTAAGTGCATATGGTTGTTGATTGCATACGCATCATTTAGTCAAGAGGAAATGCTTGCTAGTTTCGTGGAGACTAGTAACTTGTCCCAAACCTAGAAGGGTGGGTTTGAAAGCTTAGAGGACGGGCTTTTGTTGTTATCGATCTAGGGGACGGACCCGGTTTAAATGTAAAAACCGAAAAATGATAACAAGTGTTGGTACCACATGGCATTGAGTTGCATTGAGTCACATGGCATATATCATTGTTATATGGAAGTATGCATGTGTATGAATTGTTGAATGAGAGTTGTGATTAGATGAATAAACATAAATGTAAATGTTTATGTGGAATGATGTGAATTGTGGATGTATGCATGATAAATATGCTTGGTGATTATCCATATTTGCTTATACATATGTTGTGATGTGTATTGATGAATTGGGTGAAAAATGTGTAATTGTGAACGATATTGACTTATGAATTGATGAACAAACATGATTGTATATGTTTATATGAATCATAGTGAATTAAACATAATGTGTATGTTATGTGGATTGATTGAAATTGTGGAAGTGTGCATGATGTTATGCTTGGATTATATATATATATATATATATATATATATATATATATATATATATATATATATATATATATATATATATATATATATATATATATATATATATATATATATATATATATATATATATATATATATATATATATATATATATATATATATTTATATATATATATATATATATATATGTATATATATATATATATATATATGTATATATATATATATATATATATATATATATATATATATATATATATATATATATATATATATATATATATATATATATATATATATATATATATATATATATATATGCGTATATGCGATGTACATGAGTGATATATGATGAATGTGTTTGGTGATTATTCATATATATTGTATATACCTTGTGACGTATATGGATGATTTGTGGTGAGAATGTTGATTATGTGTATTCTAATATTGTGGATATATATAATTATATGCATTGATTATTATGATAATATTTCTCACCCTTCTGCTGGAATGATGTCCTATCTGACATCGTGCAGGTATCAAGAGTAGAGCTGCTTGTAGTTGCGAAGTCGCTAGTGGTGTAGCTGTTAGTAATTTAATTATGTTGGGTCGAGTCATACTCTGGCCATGTCACACTGGGATCGTTTGGTTTATATTTTAGAGATACATTATGTATTATATGTTATGTTTTTATATTCATTTGAATATTTTGATGTTGGCCTTGGTGCCTAAGTATTCTTGAAGTATGTGATGAATCTGAATATTCTGTTAAGAGAATTATGATTTAAATTGAATCCGCTGCTACATGCAAAGTGAATTTGTGAGAAGCATGATTATTTATTATAAGTGTTAATGAGCATGACAGACGATTTTGATGTTTTGAAAAGTTATGTGTGACGCCCTTTTGTGAATGCATAAAAATTTACTCTGATTATTCGTATATTTTCTGTGGGGTTTAGAAGGGTGTTACAGGAACTGCCTCAACAAATCTTTGTCTCCTTTACTTTTTAGCACTTTCAGTTTTGACTTAAAATTTATGTGATTTTAGTATAAGTAGTTATATCAAAATTAGGGTTGATTTGAGTAAGTACTTATTACTGTTTTGAACTTTAGTGCAACAATATATTGCACAAGGAACTTAAAGCAACTTACTCAAGCCAAACCACACTTGGAGTGTATTGCACACTAAATGTTTGATAAATTGCCTACACCAAAGTGTACTTAGCTCATTTGCCTACTTTGTGGGCATTATAGATCATTGGTGCTAGTTCTACTAATAAGTGGTAAAATCAAATGATAGTGTGACTAGTGTGTTGAATCAAATTTTTCTCATTATCATTTCCATAAGGCTAGACGCATATCCGGTCTTCTAATAACGGTTCGTTTTAGACGTAATTTTTCCACGGCCGCTTCCGCAATTGAAAACAAATATTTTGAAAAACCAATTTTAATTGGTAGCGCCGACTGATTTTAATTGGGATCTATTCAACCCCCCTTCTAGATCCAAGCCATTGTCTAACAAGATGGATGTACCCTGTTGAACGTTATATGAAAATATTGAAAGGGTATGTAAAAAACCAAAGTCGACCAGAGGGATGTATTGTTGAACGATACATTGTTGAAGAAACGATTGAGTTTTGTACTGAATATTTATCCAATATTCAATCCATTGTGTAATACCCCAAATTTTGCCCTAGGATTAGTCGAATCATCTCGCATTCTGTTGCATTTTTGCATTTAACCAGTTACTAACAAGTTCGTATAGTTGTTTGATTTTTACAGGAAAATATCATGTTACACGCTTTTTGGTTCATATTTCATTTTTTAAATTAATTTCATTGCATTTTTAAATCAATCATTTTCTCATTGTTTAAAGAAAAATCAATTTCATTTTTAATTTTAGTCTCATTTCATTTTTAAATAATTTCATTTCATTTCTATTTTTCATTTTAAATTAATTTCATTTTTCTTTAATATTATTTTCATTCTATACATTTTTATACTAAGTTTTAATTTTTATTATTATTTGCATACCAAAAAATAAAATAATAATAATAATAATGTTTTAAAAAAAATAAAGGATTTTTATTAGAAATAATAAGAATTCTTTAAAAAAATAATAATAAATAAATAAATAGAATTATTAATTTCAATTTTATTTTAATTTTATTTTAATTATTTAAATTTAGTAATTATAACTAATATTAAATTGGGCTTTAAGATGGGCATTAGGTTATAGTTAACCCTAATTTGATACCTATATAAACATAAGTTATATTTGAGAAAAGAAAGAAGGAGAAAGAAAAGAAAAAACGGCGGTCGTTCTCACGATTTATCAGAAGAGGGAATTTTTTTGGAAGAACCCTAAAAGGTTTGAATTCATCATCGGGCAAGCGCTACCGGCGAGCAAAAAGTCCCAACGGCGGAGGCTAAGTTCGTTCAACATCATCGTCGTTACCGTAAGCTTTCTCTTTCCTTTGATTTACAGTATTTTATGATTTTTGTGTGTTGTTTTGTTCATTGATTGTAGATTAATGGGAAGAATAAATAGAAGATGACATGCAAGGATTGAAGGAGAGGAAAAACTTCGATAGTCATCCATGGAGAAAACGGCAGAAGCCTTTTTATTTACGTTTCAATTGTTTATTTTTTCATTTATATTAACTATGTAGTTTGTAATTAATAATGCAATTAAGTTTAGGTAAGCTATTTCAACAAAAAAAAACATAACGTAATTAGTTTTTTAAAAACTAAGATATTTCTAAAAAGTTTTTTTCAAAAATTAAACCATTTTTTATTTAAAAACATATTTCTAAATAAAACAGTTTTTCTTAATTAAAGCTTTTTTCCAATTAAAACCATTTTTCATTAAGTTAACAAAAATTAAAAAATGACCCGTCTTTCACTAAAACAAAAATTAAAACCTTTTTCGTTGAATTTAAATCAATTTTTTTCATTAAAATTTAAAATTTTTTTGTATTAAAGTTTAAAACATTTATTTTCGATAAAATTAAAACATGTTTTTTCAAGACATTTTTTCATTAAAATCAAAACCAGTTTCTTTATTAAAATTTTTAGTAAATAATTAGAATATAGTTTCTCCATTTAAGCATGAAATTAATTCTCCTCTCCTCTTCTCAATAAAAACTCAAAAAGAAATGAGTTTTGATTTAGCCGTTTCATTTTTGTCTAACCCTCGTTAATTTGTTTGTTTCAACTCGTTATTATTTCATTTGTTCATTTTTGTTCCATGGATGTAATTTACGCGAGGCCATGGTCGCGGTTATTTTATTTTGCATTTTTTGGAAATTTGTAATTTACGTGAGTGATCGTCGCGATGTTTTTTTTACCGCTTTCTTTACTTTCCGCATTTTAATTTCTGCCATATAGTATTTTGCCTTGCTTGCATGTTTTACCGTTATATTTTTCCCCGAAGGAATTAGGATTAACAGTTTGACCGCCGAGTCAATAACCCTAATTTTGACCGTTTCAAAACCCTATTTTAGGGTTTCCCGCAGTGGAACACCTAATTTAACCGTAATTTTTAATTAACAAATTCAATGTAGAAATAGGAGTTTCAAAGACTCCACGTAAGCATGTCCTTAAGATATGTTTACTCCCCTTGAAACCTTGACCACAGTCAAGACGTTTCTAACCTCCCTTTCGAGGGGAACTACGATTACTCTGATTCCATTTCCTATCCAGGATACGTAGGCACAAGATGCAACGTCTTGCCGAGTAAACTTAGGACTAACCCTTAGGTCTTTAGGTCACTCTATCCCTTAGCTCAATATATATTAACGCAGATAATAAATAAAAATAAAAAAGCATACAATAAACAAAAGGTTCCTGTAGAGTACTACAGAAGTTTAGGGTGCTAGTACCTTCCCTAAGCTTAACCAACCCCTTACCTAGGTCTCTCCTCGCATTGTGTTTACGATGCAAAAATAGGTTTTCCCTCTTTTGACCTTTTCCTTCGAATAAATCAAAGAGCGGTTGTGAATTGAATTATGATTCAAACTAGTTAATAGTTTGATATCCTATTTCCACCGCAACAGAAAATGGCGACTTCACTGGGGACTATGCCATAACTTTTAAGGGTTACCCCTATTTTGTTTATTGTATGATATTTTCCATTATTTATTCTCTTGTATATATTATTATTGTGCCTTGCTTGGGGGGGGGGGTACCCCGTTATTGTGAGATAAGTCCTACACCCGGACTTGAGTGACCTTATTATAGGATGGGGATATATTCGATGAGGCTTATAGGGAGTTGAATCCCGACCAAGCTGACTCGAGAATCACCGCTCAGTTGAGACCCTTTCGAAAATGGTTCGGTTGAACGAGTAATCGTGAAAACGTTTTCCATGGTCGATTGGAGTCTGTGATACTGGGGACCGTAGTACCTTAACACCACTTTGGCCTTATCTAGGACGTAGTGCGGAAACTATGAGGGAGTAATTCCAAAATGGTTGCTACGCGATACTACACTCAAAAGAGATTCTCTTGAGAATATTATTAACCACCGTGTTAATCGGGAAATTGATAATATCTGAAAGATGGATTGATGACTTTGGGCACCGCTTTAGAACCTTGTTCTGCAGGTACAACTAACCTTAGTACATACCTATTGGGATGAGTAGACCTTAACTCCTTGCATATACCTTTAACCTAGGACTTTGTATATATGCATTGCATCCATAAGACATCACATTGCATCACATGTCATGGAATTCAAATTTTATTTATGAATATTGAAAGATACCATGGATTATAAAAAAAAAAACAAAAAAACTTTGAGATATTCTTTTAAAAGACTTAAGTTAGATGACCTAAGGAAGCTAAGAACTTTGGTTCAAGATCAACAAAGGATCCAGAAACAAGTATGGAAGGCCGTTATTTTTGTTGAAACCTCAAGTAGGAGAAGGTTTCCTTTCGACTTTGTTACAGTTCTAGGATCCAGAGTATCTTTGCCTTACATTCTCCGAGTATCAGCTTTTTCCTACCCTAGAAGAGTACTCTCAATTGGTAGGGTTACCTATTCTGAAGGAATCTTCGTTCCCTTTCTTGGAGAAAGACCCTAAAGGACAAGACCGTTGCTAAAGCCATATGCTCAAAGTTATTTGACATCAAGGACACTAATCACCAACAATTGTGAAGACTTTTCCAATGTACCCTTGCTTGGTTTTGATGAAGGATTTGTTTCCCTCTGATTCTCCGCTTAACCGTCAAAATCATGAATAGTGCTTCCTTAGGGTCCTAGAACTTTAGTTGGTTATTTTCATCGAGATTTTTCTTTTAAGAATATTATTTGTAATCCATTTTTCAATCAATAAAATTTTTCGTTATCCCGCAATGCTCATAAATACTTAAATTCCATAAAGTCATGTCATTCGCATTTTACATTTTAGCATCATATTTTTGCATTTCATGTGTCTCCCGGTTTCTCATACTCGGTTCCCTCGCCTTCCAGTTTCGTCACCCTGGGTCCTCCGCATCAGTACAACACTAGAGCCCAAGCTCGAAAAAGGATGGAAGAACAAGCTCAAGAGATCGACCGTGTCAGCCATGAACTCGAAGATCTTCGAGGAAGTGTGGGGCAGATTATGGAGATGTTGCAAGCCCTTAAGGTGAAGATGGATAATCAACCTACCGTTGTTTCTGAAATTACTGATACTGTTGTGGATCCTCAACCAGCTGTTACTGTCGAGAACGTACCTCCTCAGAATCGTCAATCCAGTTCAGTGAATCCTACTGTTGCTCAACCAGTTCGACGAGTTACTCCTCCGAAGTGCAAAACTCCGAGGAATCGCTCGATGGCTACTCATCAACCTTGGCAACCTCAGCAGAATTATGTTCAAGATTATCCAGTTCAGTATGTTCCACAATCCTATGTAGCTACTGTTGCACCTCCTTTTAGTCGGCAATTTCCTACATATCAGCCTGTGCAACCGGCTCCGGTCTATCAGTATTCGGTTTATCAACAACCTCCTGTTTATCAGCCTGCACAAGCTCCTGTCAACTTTCAACGAGTGCCCAACGCTCCCGTGTGCCAACCATCAGAGGAGACGATACCTCGTCAAAATAGGAGACGATACAAGCCTTGTCCTCCGATCCCAATGACGTTCACTGAGTTGTATCCTTTCTTAGTGCAACAAGGTCTGGTTGTTACCCGAACTTTGGGTCCGCCTCCCAATCCTTTGCCTGTCAATTACAACACTGCCGCTCATTGTTTATTTCATGAGGGTGCACCTGGTCACGATTTGGAAGGATGTTACGCGCTTAAGAATATTGTTAGAGATTTGCTAGAAAAGAAGGTCCTGTCTTTTGACGATCCTCAGCCGAAAGTCAAGACTCCTCTCAGGGCGTCTCACGGGCCAGAATCAAGCTATGCGAAGCCTGTTTTCAACAGATCTCAGCCAGTGACGTATACGGTAAATCAGCCGAAGCCGGTAGTTCTTCAGATGCCTAGTCCTTTTCATTTCAGCAATCCTCAAGATGATGCAACCCCGATCAACAGAGAATCTGGGAGAGTTATTCTGAGTGAAGATTTGAAGACCGATAATGAAGTAATGACTGGCGTAGTTGGGGCAAGCAAGACGACTCCTTCCAGTGAGGCTCCGCCAGAGAAAACCACTACCGTGCCGGTCTCAGACGCGAAGACTTCATAAACACATCTTGAAGGACTTTGAGACATTACACTTTGATTATTTATATGTTTATTTTCTTTGATTAAGCATAATTAGCATCTACGAACTTGTTTATTTTGGAATAATTAATGCAATGCATGTTTGTCTTGAATAAATCCATTTGTTTCACTCATTAAAAATATTTTTTCCATAAACTATAATGCCAACGTTACCCGATCTTTTGCTTTGATTGAGAATTGGGAGGAGGATGATGAACCAAAAACGTCAAATCTCTTGTCGTATGCTTTCGATCAAAACCTGCTGATGATGTAAGGCATTGCTTCAAATCCCAAACACTGGAGACATAGGGATGATAATCCCTCTTTAACCCATTTGAGCCTTGAAGTAGAAGTTTCTTCTTTTCCAAATTAAAACCCTTATTTTAACCTGGGGCAGGGTAGTTTTTCAGTTAAACCAATCGAGTGCGCAGACCCTCACAAAGGAGGAGCGAACCTTTGAGGATCTATTTTATCCCTAGCATCTTAGGAAGTTAGAAGTCGATGACCATACCTCTACTACCTAAAGAGTGTGGCAGTCACAAGCCTTTCAAAGGAGTCACACGACTTATTCAACAAAAATAAAAAATATAGCTCGCTAAGTCAAAACCTATGAAGGAGACTTAGGCAAAACTGGGGCATCCCGCTGGACTCCAAAGTCAAATTCAAAAAACGTTGTCCAGGCAAAATTTAGGGAATGAAAAAATATAACAAAAACAAGGGATTACAATGAAGAATCCCCAAAAAAAGAACAAAGTCGTGTGACCAAACACAAAAGACAATAGGTGAGTGACTGCCATGTCCAAAGCCTTAATGAGTTCTCGACCATATCAAACCCGATTAAGATATGAATGCTCATATCATGTTAACTGAATAGGATTGGAGAACATCACGAAGAGGGGTGGGTACAAATAAATTCGAGCCTTTATCCTTTGTTTATTAAACCGTGAACCAAGCCGCGATACAACCTTTAAAAGACCTAATTGAGGTAAGGTTTCTTTTGAAAGCATACTCGACGAGATAACGCTTCCTGACTCCTACGAGCTATACTCAATTTACCGTTGGCATTACAAGTTAAATTCATATCCTAGCTAGTGATTTCGTTTGCGAGTTATAGCAATATCTTTTTCAAAAACAAAAATTTCAAGACAAATATATTGTTGCATTGATAGTTTCAGGATAGCATTTCACACGTGTCAGTTTTGCCTGATATCTTAGAAACTTACATATAGATGTCACAGATCCTGCTAAACAGGGGCAGATGGTTTCCAATTTTCTCATCAATGAGAGTCTGACATTCTTAAGAGATATTTTTGAAGACTCAGTCATGTCACCGTCGATCTGAGCCAGTTACGTCGAGATCTGACAAATCTCTCCAAGAGTTGGAAAACAGTGGGGCATTTAGACTCCACGTTCTCTGTAAAATCCTCTTGAGTTGAATTTTCCTTACAAAGCAGGTACTCTAGGGCATGATATTTTCAAAATGGCGACTACGACAAAGTCTATTAAGATCAAAACTAGCTTGTTTCGCGACATTCTTCATGTACCCGATGGATTTTACTCCCGACGGTCTTCATTCCCCAGTAAATCTCATCATTGCAAAATCTACGTCTTAACCATTGCCTCAACGCAGTCCCTAAAGAGACTTTAAGCCGACACAGTCCCCAGCGAGACTATAAGCTGACAACACTTTGGACTGAGCCAGTAATCTCCAAGACAACAGAGATTTTACCAGCATCTTCCTAGTGACAGTCCCCAACAAGACTTTAAGCTGACAACACTTTTGGGATCCATCCGATAAATCCCCAGTGACTCTCAAGACTGCAGAGATATCCCTGGTATCCTCCAAGTGATATATGTTCTTGAACCCCATTCTCAGCGGAATTATCTGTTCCTCAGTGAAATTGTCTTACTTTCCTCAGGAAATACTTCCTAGGAGACTGCCATATTCTCCCCAAGAGGTCAAGATACCTTCCCCAGGAATGTCTGTTGACTTCTCCCCAGAAAGTCTGATGAACTCTCCGCAGGGAAGTTTGATATATCTTATCCCTAGTCGGATATACCTTTTCCCCAAGAAGCCGAGGTACTTTTCCCAGGAAGTTGCTACACTATCTCCATGAAGCTGTCTAGCTCCACACCTTCCCCATACAGCGGATATTTATCTTATCCCCGGAAGTATATGATCCAAGAGTTCTTGAGCTGATTATGGTTCATGATAGCAATCCCTCATGTGAAGTCATGACATCTTATCCCCATATGGAGGTCATGAATCCCCAGTTGAAGTCAGGGCATCATACTCTCCGGTGAAGTCGTATCGCATCCCCATGTGGAAGTCATGAGATTTTCTCCCCAGGGAAATTTTAACTTTGAAGCCAGATTCGGTCTTACCATCAACTATTCGTATCCTCTAATAGATGTACTGTTGCAGAGGTCACCGGGTATTCCTGTCGAGATGTTTATTTCATCTCATGTCTCCTCTCTCATCTGTTTTGTCAGCATAAGCATAAGCATGAGCATTACATACTCATTTTCATTTCATTGTCATACACATGAACATACACATTCGTATACACTTTGGTATACGCATTAGCATTTGCATGCTTGCTATTTATCGTCATCCTTGTCGTTACCACCGAGTAACTGGGTTTGTCCGCTCTCTCCAAGTAGATCGTCAGCCCTAAGCATAAAATACCTACTTGTTTCTAGTTTCCCCACAGAGTTCAACCCTCGTGGACGATGGTTATTTCCGTTACCTTTCCGCATTAAGATAAGGTAGTCCCCATTCGAGTTCGTTTCCTCAATGGAGTTTTCTTTATCAGTTCTTTCTATCCCAATTCTAGATCGAATTTCAGTCCTGTCGATTGTCGAACATACCTGGATGTGCATTTATTTTGCACTATCTCTCAAGAAAAGCATTTACAATCCTTTTCAAATATGCGACAGTTCTCGCCTGAAAAGCTTATCACCTACCTTACACTTTACAATACACTCTACAATTGATCTTCTCATACAAGGAGCTCATTATTACATTACAGTGATCTAGATGTTTGCCATCATCACAACATTCTTTACAATTTACATTACCCTCGGTGATCTAGATGTTTGTCATCATCACGACTTTCTTGACAATTTACATTAGCTGTTACTACTTAGTGATCTCGATGTTTGCCATCATCACAACCTTCTTTACAATTTAAATTACATGTTACTACAGTGATCTAGATGTTTGTCATCATCATAAAATTCATGACAAATTTACATTACAGTGATCTAGATGTTTGCCATCATCACGACCTTCTTTACAATTTATGTTACCTGTTGTCACTCAGTGATCTAGATGTTTGCCATCATCACGACTTTCTTTACAATTTACATTACCTGTTACTACCTCTACACGAAGTTCTCACCCGAGAAGCTTATTATTGCCACTCTTGCAAATAAGCGGCATTTCTCGCCCGAGAAGCTTATCTTATCTTCGTTATGACTTGCAGCAAATGGCCATCTCCAGCGAGCAGTTTGGTTTCCATTTCCCGTATCATTTTGAAGAAAGGGGAGGTTTGAGCGGAATCATATTCAGGAGAGTGTGGATCTTGAAGTATGAAAAAGATCGTTTACCCTTTAGTAAAAGAAGAAGCAGAATCATATTCAGGAGAGTGTGAATCTTGAAGTATGAGGAAGTTCAGTTTACCCTTCAGTAAAAGAAGGAGCATAATCATATTCAAGAGAGTGTGGATCTTGAAGTATGAAGAAGTTCGTTTACCCTTTAGTAAAAGAAGGAGCGGAATCATATTCAGGAGAGCACAGATCTTGGAGTATGAAGAAGTTCATTTACCCTTTAGTAAAAGAAGGAGCGGAATCATATTCAGGAGAGCACAGATCTTGAAGTATGAATAAGTTCGTTTACCCTTTAGTAAAAGAAGGAACGGAATCATATTCAGGAGAGTGTGAATCTTGAAGTATGAAGAAGTTCGTTTACCCTTTGGTAAAAGAAGGAGCCGAATCATATTCGGGAGAGCATCGATCTCGAATTATGAAGACGTTTATTTTATCCTTTAGAAAAAGAAGAAACTGAATCATGTCCAGGGAGCACATACTTGAGACGTGAAGAAGTTTATATTATCAATCAATCTATTATCCACAGATAAGCAGCAGTCTCTTTATTTGAGAGCTTATCCAGTTTGGCATATAAGTTCCTTCCAACGATAAGTGGCAGTTCTCTCTCGAGAAAGCTTATCAGGGCATTTCCCATTTAAGCCCATTTATTTTGGCATACAGCCGGTTTTACCCTGTATATTTTCTACGGATTCCTAAATTCTGTTTGATCCTGTCACGAGGGAAAGTTTACAGAAGCTCAGATGTTATTCTTTGCTCAATGCTCCAGCATCTTGTTAATCGATCCTACAGTCGTGCAGATCCATTTTTATCATTTACTTTTACATATTCCCCAGTGGAGGCCGTCTCGCCGGTGTCATCTCCATTGAGGATCCGATTCTACTATTCCTTTTTCCGAAAGTGGTAATTGGTCGTACTCGCACCAGGTGACTATCACTTTAGAATTCCCCAGTGTCGTGCTGTCACCCAGTGCGTCATATTTCCAGTGGGGTTCGTTTGTCGCGCCTGTCCCCTATGTCGTCGTGTCGTCTGCATCTCTGCATTTACCATTCCATCATAAGCACCATACTAAATTTATGGCATTGTCAGCATTATAGTTTATTTCCGTTTTGTGCATAGCATTGCATATCACTGCATCTAAGGGCAAAATTTTCGGTTATCTATATTTAAATCCCTCCACCATGATTTCTCGAGCCTTCGTCGCTCAAATCATCCGGTGAAGCTATTTAAATAGGAGCAACTGTAATACCCCAAATTTTGCCCTAGGATTAGTCGAATCATCTCGCATTCTGTTGCATTTTTGCATTTAACCAGTTACTAACAAGTTCGTATAGTTGTTTGATTTTTACAGGAAAATATCATGTTACACGCTTTTTGGTTCATATTTCATTTTTTAAATTAATTTTATTGCATTTTTAAATCAATCATTTTCTCATTGTTTAAAGAAAAATCAATTTCATTTTTAATTTTAGTCTCATTTCATTTTTAAATAATTTCATTTCATTTCTATTTTTCATTTTAAATTAACTTCATTTTTCTTTAATATTATTTTCATTCTATACATTTTTATACTAAGTTTTAATTTTTATTATTATTTGCATATCAAAAAATAAAATAATAATAATAATAATGTTTTAAAAAAAATAAAGGATTTTTATTAGAAATAATAAGAATTCTTTAAAAAAATAATAATAAATAAATAAATAGAATTATTAATTTCAATTTTATTTTAATTTTATTTTAATTATTTAAATTTAGTAATTATAACTAATATTAAATTGGGCTTTAAGATGGACATTAGGTTAGAGTTAACCCTAATTTGATACCTATATAAACATAAGTTATATTTGAGAAAAGAAAGAAGGAGAAAGAAAAGAAAAAACGGCGGCCGTTCTCACGATTTATCAGAAGAGGGAATTTTTTTGGAAGAACCCTAAAAGGTTTGAATTCATCATCGGGCAAGCGCTACCGGCGAGCAAAAAGTCCCAACGGCGGAGGCTCAGTTCGTTCAACATCATCGTCGTTACCGTAAGCTTTCTCTTTCCTTTGATTTATGGCATTTTATGATTTTTGTGTGTTGTTTTGTTCATTGATTGTAGATTAATGGGAAGAATAAATAGAAGATGACATGCAAGTATTGAAGGAGAGGAAAAACTTCGATAGTCATCCATGGAGAAAACGGCAGAAGCCTTTTTATTTACGTTTCAATTGTTTATTTTTTCATTTATATTAACTATGTAGTTTGTAATTAATAATGCAATTAAGTTTAGGTAAGCTATTTCAACAAAAAAAAAACATAATGTAATTAGTTTTTTAAAAATTAAGATCTTTCTAAAAAGTTTTTTTCAAAAATTAAACCATTTTTCATTTAAAAACATATTTCTAAATAAAAACAGTTTTTCTTAATTAAAGCTTTTTTCCAATTAAAACCATTTTTCATTAAGTTAACACAAAAATTAAAAAATGACTTGTCTTTCACTAAAACAAAAATTAAAACCTTTTTCGTTGAATTTAAATCAAATTTTTTCATTAAAATTTAAAATTCTTTTTATTAAAATTTAAAACATTTATTTTCGATAAAATTAAAACATGTTTTTTCAAGACATTTTTTCATTAAAATTAAAACCAGTTTCTTTATTAAAATTTTTAGTAAATAATTAGCATATAATTTTTCCATTTAAGCATGAAATTAATTCTCCTCTCCTCTTGTCAATAAAAACTCAAAAAGAAATAAGTTTTGATTTAGCCGTTTCATTTTTGTCTAACCCTCGTTAATTTGTTTGTTTCAACTCGTTATTATTTCATTTGTTCATTTTTGTTCCATGGATGTAATTTACGCGAGGCCATGGTCGCGGTTATTTTATTTTGCATTTTTTGGAAATTTGTAATTTACGCGAGTGATCGTCGCGATGCTTTTTTTACCGCTTTCTTTACTTTCCGCATTTTAATTTCTGCCATATAGTATTTTGCCTTGCTTGCATGTTTTACCGTTATATTTTTCCCCGAAGGAATTAGGATTAACAGTTTGACCGCCGAGTCAATAACCCTAATTTTGACCGTTTCAAAACCCTATTTTAGGGTTTCCCGCCGTGGAACACCTAATTTAACCGTAATTTTTAATTAACAAATTCAATGTAGAAATAGGAGTTTCAAAGACTCCACGTAAGCATGTCCTTAAGATATGTTTACTCCCCTTGAAACCTTGACCACAGTCAAGACGTTTCTAACCTCCCTTTCAAGGGGAACTACGATTACTCTGATTCCATTTCCTATCCAGGATACGTAGGCACAAGATGCGACGTCTTGCCGAGTAAACTTAGGACTAACCCTTAGGTTTTTAGGTCACTCTATCCCTTAGCTCAATATATATTAAAGCAGATAATAAATAAAAATAAAAAAGCATACAATAAACAAAAGGTTCCTGTAGAGTACTACAGAAGTTTAGGGTGCTAGTACCTTCCCTAAGCTTAACCAACCCCTTACCTAGGTCTCTCCCCGCATTGTGTTTACGATGCAAAAATAGGTTTTCCCTCTTTTGACCTTTTCCTTTGGATAAATCAAAGAGCGGTTGTGAATTGAATTATGATTCAAACTAGTTAATAGTTTGATATCCTATTTCCACCGCAACACATTGGCCTCCCAAAATCTCATTATGTTGAAAAAATAGTAGGAAAACAGTTAATTAGAAATAAAGTTGTGACAGTTTAAAGGGCTGAACGGGAGCAAGTGCATTTGTATGTTCTGCACAATGACATTGAGGTTGAGCCGTATGTTGAAATGCACAAGGACATTCTCCGAGGTTTAAATCTGAATAGAAATGAAAATTGGATAGTACGAGAGAACAATCGAAGTTTTATAACATGGTTCAAGGATCATATGTTTTCAAAGTTTTATTCTGATCCCGCTTCAATAACAAAAAGGTTGATATATTTAGCATATGGTCCAAGTTTTCATGTGTTTTCTTATAGAGCATACACAATTAATGGATACACATTTTATACCAAAGAATAAGATGATGAAAGTACAATGCAAAATAGTGTTGCCGTGCTTGCTGAAGCAATGCACATTTCAAGTGTGAAGGACTTAAACCCCAAATATGCAAATCTATCATATTTTGGGGTTATCGAGCGCATTTGGGTGTTTGATTATAAGAAGTTTCAGATTCCTATCTTTGGATGCAAGTGGGTTGAAAATAATAGTGGCATACGAATGGGTAAGTCAAGATTTTTGCAAGTGGATCTTAATAAGGTTGGGTACAAAGATGAGGCTTTTATTCTAGCCATGCAAGCTAAACAAGTGTTCTATGTCACTGATTCGACAAGAATGAAATGGTCAATAGTTCTTTTTTCCAACAAAGTAATCGATGATAACATTGGAGATCAGGGTGATGTTGATGTTGAGAAGGAATCTTATATTATAGATGATCAAGATGAGAGTATTAGAGTGGACAAATCATATATTAGAAATGATCATAACGAGGGAATTTGGATCAATCCATCCGTCCGTGTTGCTAAGAGACAAGTAAACCACGTTCCAACGAAGAAAAGAAAGAGATGTTAGTGACAAAGGTACTTGTAAAATTATATATTATATCATTCAATAAAATTATATATTATGTCATTCAATAAAATTATATATATGTTTTTCTTATTTATATGTTTTTCTTTTCATATATATTTGTCATTCATTTCATAATTTTGTTTTTCTAAATTACATGCATTATGGCTAGCAACGAGGAAAAATCATATGATACTTCTAAACATGATGGAAATGAACCAACACAAGATGTGGAAGGAGATATTACAAGAGGAATAACGATTATGAAAGCAATCACTCGTGCGAGATATAAAGGTATAAAATATGACGTGCATTAGAATGAAACAGACCAACTAATTGAGCCTAACGGTGCGATGTTGACAATTTATATTGGGGCACTTGTTCATTTGCAAATTCCAATCACTTATGATAATTGGAGAATTCCTTCATTGAAACCGGCTAAAGAAAAAATATGGAGCAAGATACAGGTATAATATCTGATATTTTTTAATTATGTCGATGGTTATGTCTTTAAATTATTTTTACTAACATAATATATGTATGTTAATTTGTTTGCAGAGGTCTTTTAATATTGGTCACGACCGGAAAAAACATTGTCTTCAATTGGCCAAAAAACGAATAAGAGGATTTCTAGCGTTTTTAACGAACAAGTTTCTTAAGGATTCGGATGGAAAATTTGTTGAATCAGAGCGTTCAAAGAAGTATGTTGATTTGATTTCACGTGAAGAATGGGAAACATTTGTTGCCAAGCGAAGAACCCAAGAATTCCATGTAATTCTAACTTAGCATGAACAATGTATAATATATATACTTCTTCCACATGAGTCCTGATATGAATTAATCTTTTTTTTTTAGGATGTGAGTGACGTAAATCGGCAACAAGCATCAAAACCCGCGTATCCATACAAAAAAGGTCGTTTAGGATATGCACGCTTACAACATAAAATAGTAAGTATATATAAATGCTTTAATATGATATAGTTAGAATATGAGAAAAGTGAAGCTTATTATCTGTCTTAATGTGTAGTTAGAAGAGGAGAAAAGTGATGCAACATGTCTTCCGGACCATGTTTTGTGGAAGGCTGCCCGTGTGGGTAGAGATGGAGTCGTTCAGGAAGAAGTTCAACAAGTAATTGAGCAATGTGTAAGTACAACATTAGTTCTGTCATAAACTCAAAAGTGTATAATATATTTATGCTTTTATCTATATTTCAGGAGAGTCTATCCCATACTATAATTGCAGCTGAGGATGATGACTGCAGAAGCGTACTAAGTCGAGTGTTAAATGTTCCTGAGTATTCTGGTCGTGTGAGGGGTAAGGGATTTGGTGTCACTCCAACAAAATTGTATAAGCATCCAAAGAATAAAAATCCTAGCAATAAACAAGTGATGGAGTTGTTGGAATAATTGAAAGCTCAAATTTGTGATTTGCAAAAGGACAAAGAGAGATATATGTTAGAAAGGTGCGGTCCAGAGTTTAAAGATACTAGTGACAAAGATAGTATCAATTGTAATTTTCAGTAGAAACTTCCCGAGGTAACTATATATATTACATTGAAATTAATTTAATATAATTTTCTTAATTGACATATATACACATTAATCATATTCATTATTGGTGTAAGGCATGTCACCTTGTCGGCTCTATTTATCATCACCGACTTATCGCATGGTTGGCAAGGGAAAAATGCATAACACTTTGGGAGACTTACATCACCATAAACCGCTCCCTGCTAGATTTTTGAAAGTATCGATTGATATTGCTTTAAAGGGAGTGCGTTATTGCCTAAACCAGACGATGTTTCAGATGCAACATTGGTGGGAGACGCAATAGGATCGTATGTTGCATGGCCGTCAAATCTCATTTTCATAGACGATGAGGTAGGTTGAATACCGTTATGAACCTTGTAGTATTCAAATGTTTTACGACCCATACATGTAAGTTATTCTCACATTTATGTACCATTTATTTACATGATGATCTTAGACTCCTACAAAATCCAAATCAAAAGATAAGGGGATTGTGCGGGAAATCGAGTCAGCTGCATAAAAAAAAACAGGTACTCCTACATTAATTGATATATATGCATAGAAAATGTCAATTATATCCTCCGATTTTAATAGCTTTATGATCTTATATATTCATTACCTAACTTATATGATTTTTAGGTTCATGCTCAAGAGTTGCAACAAGTCAGCAAGGGTAAGATGCCTGAATCTAGCAAGGTGTCCAACAAAAAAAAGGCCGAGCTAAAAAAAGCATATGTTCCTCGATTTAGGTTATGCCTTGAAACATATGTAGGAACAACAAATGTGATAGAGGGTGGCATTCGTCAAATACCTATGAATGAAGGTATTTTCGGTTTTGCTTATGCCGAAACAATTACTAAAGAGGATTTGGATCAGATTTTCCAACATTCTGAATTAGGCATCGGTGTTATGCATTCATACATCAGGTACTCCGATCAATTTTAATTAAATAATTGAACAATTTATTTGCTCATTTCAATGAATGTTCTCATGTTGATTATGTTTTTATTTAAGGTTCTTGTATGACAAGTTGTTGGTCCTGCATCAATTGACAGAGAGATTCTCATTCTTATCTTATAGCTGTATCAACACACAGTTAATCGATCACACTCCAGATGTAGTCAGAGATTACTTAGTCCAAACATTTATGGCTACAGATACAGAGAAGTTGTAGTTTTTGCCATATAATATTTGCCATGGGTTAGATTTCATTCTAAATTAATTTATTATAATTATTCATTTTTTGACATTCTATATAACATTTCTGTCTAAAATTTTGTTTTATTTTACAGTGGACACTGGTTGTTGGTTGCGATTAATCAGATAAAAGAAATAGTGCATTATCTGGATTCATTAGATGGTGATCAAACAAAATATCCCGATATGAAGAATATGGTTGATACGTAAGTGATGAGATATATTGTTCTGAATAATTATCTTTATTTATTATGTGAGATTATTCTAAATATTCGTTTATATTATGTTAGAGCAATACAAATATTCCGATCACAAAGACAAGCAAGAGTACCAAAGAGTAAGGCTAACAACATTAGTTGAATCAGAGTGCAGGTATTTTTCACAATTTTGACTGTTATAGTGATTCTACTTGATAAAACTAGTTAAACTATATATCCTGATACATATTCATTTGTTTTTTCCATTTGCAGTGTCCTCGTCAGCGTAATGGGATTAATTGTGGATATTTTATATTGAGGTTTATGAAGGAAATTATTTATTCAAGTAAAATAGAGATTCCAAGCATGATATAGATTTATGAGTTATATGATTTATTTTAATATTACACCGATATTTCATCTGAGTAATTAGTTTTAAAACTAAATCATACATATTATGTAGTAATTTCATAAATTCAAGTGTGGTACTCACTCGAAAGAAAAATTAGAAGAAATTAAGGAGGAATGGTGTCAATACATTCTTGAGATGAGAATTGCATAAGGTATATATATTGTCTTTCTGTCTTTTGATCGGAGTTTATAGAGATTTATGTTGTTGTGATGTTATGTACATACTACTGGATAATTATAGTTCTGGAAGTCATATATAGTTTTTGAATTTGTTGATATACTTCTAGAAGCTAGTAGTTGTGAGGATCCGGAAATATGGAAATTGTAATCATATGTATAGTGAATATATTTGTGAAGTTTTCAGTTTTGGAATGGATCGTTTCTATTGAATTATAATATATATATATATATATATATATATATATATATATATATATATATATATATATATATATATATATATATATATATATATATATATATATATATATATATATATATATATATATATATATATATATATATATATATATATATATATATATATATATATATATATATATATATATATATATATATATATATATATATATATATATATATATATATATGTTGAAATAAAGGCTTGGGTTGAATTACAATGACTATAAGCAGGTTTATGTGTTGAATTACAATGATTATAAGCAGGTTTATGTGTTGAATTGTTATGGTATATATAAGGTCAAAGTGTTGAAATAAAGTCCTATGACGAATATAATTGTTATAAGAAGGTTTATATGGAAAATTTTAAAGAATTGCGCAACATAATTCAACAAAAACAACTTCATAAAAATATGCAAAATAGACAGCACTTTTACTAAAAAACACTATGAAAAAGTTATTTTTTTGAAAAAAAAAATCAATGACGTGAAGAAAAGGCAGTGCTTTACTTGAAAAAGCGCTGCTAAAAGGGGGGAAAGGAAAGCGCTTCTGAAAGCACTTCTATAGGGGTAGAAAAGAGAGCGCTTAAAAAAGCGCTGCTAAAAGGGGGGAAAGGCAGCGCTTTTCTTAAGAAAAGTGTTGCTATGTGTATTTAGCAAATACACTTTAGAGAGGGCTTTAAAAAGCGCTGCTAAAGGTGGGGAAGTAGGGAGCGCTTTTAATAAAAAAGCGTTGCTAAAGGTATTAAGGAAATATACTTTAGAGAGCGCTTCTAAAAGCGCTGCTAAAGGGGGGGGGGAGAGCGCTTTTCTGGAAAAGCGCTGCTAAAAGTGGGCCTATAGCTGCGCTTTTTACTTAAAAAAAGCACTGCCATTACCTTTAGCAGCGCCACTTTAGGCAGCACTTTTAAGCGCTGCTAAAGGTCTTTTTTGGCATAGTGAAAGGCAACACAGACGAGTGCTTAAATCAATACGAACGAGTACTTATAAGAAATGCAATAAACACAAATGAGTGTTTAGGATCAATACAGGAGAGTATTGAGGATCAATGGAACAAACATAGATGAGTGTCTAGGAGAACACGACGAGTGTCTAGGGTCAATACGAACGAGTATTGACAAAGCTGAAAAGAACACATATGTGTGTTGAAGATCAATACAGACGAGTATTGAAAGGCAACGAAACAGACACGAACGATTGTCTAAATCAACACGGAGAAACATTGAAGAAACAAAAAAAACACAGATGAGTGTTTATGATAGAAAAATGAGATGGGAATAATGCCTTTAACACCTGCACGATGGGTGAAAGCAACAACACCAAAAAATGCTAACCAACCCTGATGGGAATGATACAAGCGACTACCTAGACGAAGGGGTGAAAAGAACAGCAACCACAAACTACCAATTTTGCGAGAGGTAAAAAGTTTCCTGGTTAAGCAACTCTGCAGGGGGTACAAAACAATTCCTATAAAAGGAAACACCAATAGGATAAGCGAATCCAACAACACCGCCTGAATTACGACATCTTATGTTGGGGAAATGTCTAGAAAAGAGAGTATCAACCATTGACTTATGCTTCAGATGCATATTTTTAAATATGGCCTAATGCTTTATACGAAATTGAAATGCTACACATTTAGAGGATGTAATGCAAAGATTCTTATGATATGCAAGAGACACTCCACCGGAATGAGTGCCGACAAGAATCAGAAACGAATCCATTGGGGAAGGGAACCTGAACCGCCTTTCAAATATAACCTCTACTGAAGAAACTTCAAAATGAACTTCCATCATGTTAGGGAGACAGAAATAACAAACACCTGTTGGGGAGACGTCCCAAGAATGTGATGAAAAAAAGGTGCCAATGAAAAATTAGGCTTTGAACCTGCGGGGAATACGTCAACCACTGCCGATTTACCTGCCGAGGAGATCAGAGACGAATTTTGTTTAGGGAAAAGGAGTAATGATTCCAACCTAAAGGATAATATTGAGCTTACTCCTATGTTGGGGATCCATCTTCTATCCTTACTCTGCTGGGGATAAGGGAACAATAACCACTGATGCGAACAGGCTCGGGAGGCATAAGCAAATCACAACTATCATGTTCGAGTTAGCCAGCTTTTGGAAACTAGCTAACGAACGATAAACCATACACGACGTTGGCTAGGGAAGAATAAACTACTAAACTCTTGCAGGGGTCTTCACTAGAGAAGACAACAAACAAATCACAATGTTCTGCTGAGGAAAACAACACTTATGTGGCCTCTGACAGGGAGAGCAGCCTTTGAACTCTTGTTGGGGAAGGGTAATCACACCATCCTGCAAACACAAACCAAACAAGAGAAAAATCTATATACGGAATGACAACCTCATTTACCACCCAAGACATTCATAGTTTAAGCAATTTCTTTTGGTTTTATCATGCTTCATAAAGGTTCGATGTTTTCACGTGCAATGTTTATCAAAATATCAGACGTTTTGCAAATAAAACAGTAAAAGTAAAAACAACAACAGATAGTTGAATGAAGTGAAATTTTATTGATTGAATGGCATATAAATAGGCAATTACATAAGGATTCAATTCCTCAAAAGAGGTAATTGCACAAAAGAAAAAGGAAAATACACGAGTTGGCAATATGGAAATAGATTTCAATCAAGTTCTGACTTAACTATGACCCATATATCCTCGATGTACTCGAATTCTTCTGCCTTCGGAAGATCCTGATTGGACTGATTCACACCCTTCGAGATTCCCATGTATCAAAATGACCTCACAGACCGAACGCAGATCGCAGCCTCTCACTTTCAATTCCCTAACTTTTTCCAGGATCGCCCTTTCGAGTTTTCAATCCACCAGGATACCCATTTTTGCCATAGTTGCCTTTGTAGGTTTTTAACTTTGTGGGTTTATTCAATTCTTATATTTTCTTTTATCCCTAATTTTTTCCCGAATATTTTCCTTTTATGATTCTTCGGGATGCCCCTTTTTTGCCTGGACATTTTCTTTTTGTGGTCCAACGGGTCTTTTTTATGCGAAATATTTTTTGACTGCGTCTGTGTTCATAGGGGATGTAAAATCTTTGTTGTCCATAGTTGAAAGCAGCAAGGCTCCACTAGAGAAAAATTTCTCACAACATATGGTCCTTTGTAGTTTGGAGTCCACTTGCCCCTGTGATCTTTCTGAGGAGGGAGGATCTTTTTCAAAACCAATTCGCCTGTCTGGAAGCACCGAGGACGCACTTTCTAATTAAAGGCTTTCTGCATCATGTTCTAGTATAAGCGACCATGTGCAACGGTTGCCAATATCTTTTCTTCGATGAGGTTCAGTTGACCTAACCTGGTTCGTACCCATTCGGCTTCATCAAGCTTCCCATTTGCCAAAATCCTTAAAGAAGGAATCTCAACTTCTAATGGTAGAACAACTTCCATACCATACATCAGTGAGAAAGGAGTTTCCCCTGTTGATGTACTCACCAAAGTATGATTACCGTGTAACACAAAGGGCAACATTTCATGCCAATCATTGTATGTTACCACCATCTTCTGCATAATCTTTTTGATATTCTTATTTGCTGCCTCAACAACACCATTCATCTTTGGATGATATGGAGAAGAGTTGTGATGTTCAATTTTGAAGCTCTGGCACAACTCCATCATTTTCTTGTTATTCAAATGTGAACCATTATCAGTGATGATCCTTTCAGGGATACTGCAATGACAAATATTGTCCTTCTTTATAAATCGGGCGACTACTTGCTTAGTAACGTTGGAAAATGAAGCCGATTCTACCCACTTGGTGAAATAATCATAGGAAGTATGAGATTAAGCTTGCATCATAGGAAGTAATGTCCTTGAAGTTACGTACCAAAGAAGGGGATTTTACATTGAAAACATTTGAAACCCTAACTTAGTAACTCCTTGAACTCTTGAATCTGCTTGATTTGATCTTATCATGACATCCTAGATGCTTTGGGATGACTTCTCATAGCTTCAATGATCTAGAACCAAGTATTGAACCCTCTCAAGTCCATAGTTGACTTTGGATTGACTAGATGAAACCCTAGTTCCATGTCCTCTGACTATGATTTTGCAAATGAATTGAATGACTACCCAAGCTCCACAAAGACCCCTCAAGGTACACAATGAGCTTTTAAACCATGTTTTATCCAAATAAGTGACCTCATAATCCTCTGATGATCCTCAGGATAGGAGGTGATACATATACACAAGCCTCTCCCCTCAAGGAGCTTTGAAAACTCTCCATGATGATGATGAGCACTTGATGGCTTGCACAAAGAAGGGTCACCTCTTGATCCCCTGCTAAAGACAATGCTATGCAAACGCAAATTCTAAAATGAAATGAAACATAAGTTAAGTTCAAGAGAAGGTTGATCAAATTTTGGGGTACACCAATAAGTTATAATAAAATCACTAGACTTAGGTATGGAAATTTTTTTCTAAAATCAACAAGTTTTTGTAGAAGTTAATAACATGATTATTCAATTCAATGCCCTTGGTCGCGTCGCAAAAAATACCACGAGCGCTTTCATTGAGGAAAGTAAATTATTACTGATCTAGCTCAGAAGGATTATCTTTATCACCCAAAGGTTATTATTATTCTCCAAATGTAACCTATCACATGGAACTCTCATTGAACTCTTACAATTATATTTCATAACCATAAGACCAGGATCAACTTACTCCCTTCTATCATCCGCCAATTCTATCTCAATAACCAAATTCTCATTTAAATCACTGAAAATATCTATTGTTATCTCTTCTTCATTTATAGAGCTTGTTTTGATAAATGTTCCTCATTAGCATCAATCTAATTCTCTTCCTGAATGGCCATAACATAGTTCTCTCTCTCTCTCTCTCTCTCTCTCTCTCTCTCTCTCTCTCTCTCTCTCTCTCTCTCTCTCTCTCTCTCTCTCTCTATATATATATATATATATATATATATATATATATATATATATATATATATATATATATATATATATATATATATATATATATATATATATATATATATATATATATATATATATATATATATATATATACATATATATATATATATATATATATACATATATATATATATATATACATATATATATATACATATATATATATATACATATATATATATACATATATATATATATATATATATATATATATATATATATATATATATATATATATATATATATATATATATATATATATATATATATATATATATATATATATATATATATATATACTACACACACACACACACACACCACCACACACTATCTCTACTAATCTCAACACCTTCTACAACAAACCACACCTAAACCCCGACACCCTCACTCCACCCACTCCAATACATTCTACCACAATGATCTTCCATACCAAAACCCAATATCAAACACATTATCACTCTGATTGGCCTTTAAACTGTTGTATCATGTAAGATTACAAACATCTATCAACTTCCAAAACTTATCAATACTATCACCAACACACGCACACACACACAAACACACACACATGTGTGCACATGCATGGAGTCACACACACGCGCGCGCACACACACACACGTGTACACGGGCACATACACACACATAATGATTATAAAAAAAGGAAAACTCTCTCCTATTACAATTCAACAAAAAATGCATAGTCATATTGTTCCACCAAAATACGATCACAGAGAGTATCTGACAGTTTTAGGTCTATCATCCCACGTGCAAAATGCCCTCAGGTTCTTTTTTTCTTGTAAGATCATTAATTGACACAAGAGTGTCGATACCATAAGTGATGACACTCCATTATTACATAATACTTGTGAGCATTTTTTACGAAATCGGTGAAACTATGACCAAAAGCCAGAATCTCTGTGGAAGAGTTGAGCAAAGTTGCAAAAGAAGAACAAAAGGGGGCTTAGAAAATATTCAAAAGAAAAAAAAAACTAATTTTCGCCACTAGTTTTCTTGTGACGGTGATGCTGTCATCGTGGGCACGATGTGGCAATATCGTAATCGTGATGTGGACTAACACAGTTCTGATGCATGCTTTTCCTGACACGATTTTGCAGCTTTTTAAAGGAATTTTTGCTACTTTTTTAGGGTTATGAATACTAGGCGAGAAAGTGACGGCAACCAACATTCTGTGACAATTTTGGAGAGCATTGGAGCCATTGGAGAGTTTATTTTCCATTGGTTTTCCTGATTTCTTCTTATCACCTCATGGTAATTGTCTATTTAACTATGAATAAGTAAGTTATTTTTTATTAGATCTTTAGAGATGAACCTAATTGTACTTTGTTGGATCATATGAATATTTGAGATTATTTATATACCTTTATGTTATAATTATTATTCAATTGTTCTTGTTCTTACTACTATTTGTGTGTTGACGTGCGTGCGAAGTGATTTTAGATGAGTAAATATTATTGATCGTAAATTTACCAATCTGAGTTAGGGCAATTATTCAACTTAGTAATCAACTAGAAATAGGTAATTATTGATCGTAAATTTACCAATCTGAGTTAGGGCAATTATTCATTTGATACTCATTCATCAACAAATATAATTAGGGGATTCGAAGAAATATCTAATCGCTCTTCTTAATCGAAACTTTACTCCAAATTTTTTCTCGTTATTATTTTTTGTACCGATCATTTGTGAAACCCCCCCCCCCCCCTTATTTATTTTAAATAGCATTAATATAATCTTGTTTAAATTCCCAATTCCTATGCAGAAAAATTATTTTATTGCTTAGGCCGAATTAATACACTTGCTAATAAAGTCATTAATAAGCAATTACAAATAAAGGATGTTGTTCCCAATACTCTAAAGGCGAACAATGCATCCCTGCTCTCACTTAAACATGTGTAATTTTCAAGCTTTTAGGTCTAAAATTTGGCATCCTTGTAGACAAACGTAGAAGCGAAAGCTTAATATTTCATGTTCTTACATTCTAAATTTTATTGATATCTTCCCTTGATTTGAATAAAAAATTCAAAATCGCCACATCCCAAAGGAGTTGAATTCCAATTAGTGATTGACATTTTTAAATTAATAAGTTTGTCACTTTATTGTGATGCCTTCAATCACACATTACCTTTACTAGTGATCAATCTCTTATGTAAATTATTTTTATAGTGTTTAGTCTTACTATTGAAGCCTCTTAAGTATCTTGATCGATAATTACATTTTAGGAAAGGCTTGGCAAAATAAAAATTGGTATGTCACACACATTTTAAAATTTTATTTAAAAGATTTCTTTTGTCCTTGAGGTTGAGATGGATACAGAGAAGTTAGTCGAGTAAGAAGAGTCAAACATGAAATGTCTAAATGTTGGAGGCCATGATCGGAGGATTCCATACCATTTAAGTTTTTTTTTTCTTCAAATCCTAGCAAAGATTCCCTCAAAAAACTGGTTCTGTGCAAACACGTTATCTCCCTTGTTAGAACTTGTCTCGACGATCCAAAAATTAGCTTGAAACATGTTAATTTTCCTATTTTTTTTATGTGTGTGTATAAACATTATGTCTAAATCTTATTCCTATATAAGAATTACACACTATTGAATAAATAAATAAAAATTAAGACTAGTAGTAAAGAGAATTAGTTAGAATTTAAACTTATGAATTTCTTCTTTGTAATCATTTGATAATAGATATTTTAAAATATATTAATAAAAAAGTTTAAGATCAATAGTTAACTTAAAATCTCGTTTATCTAATAATGAATTTTTACTTTTAGATAGACTATTATTATTTAAAAAACATGAATCATTAGTAGTGATATATATGAGATGAAGTAGTTAAAAGTTAGCTAGCTATGTTACAAAGGTTATTAGCATGAGTGTGAAGTTAGTTATGGATTAATAACTTACTTCTTCATAGATGTGTTAGTATATAAGTATCGGTTATCATATGTAAAGATTAACTATTTTTGATCAAAATAGCAAAGCATACCTTGCACCATCAACTTCATTTCTCCAATATCTCATCATTGAAATGGAGACTTGTTTCACTTTTATAACATGGTATCAGTCGCCTAAGGGATTAATTTTCTGCTGCACGCTAAGCTTAATCCTCCTCGTTATGGTTGAAGGTTCAAGCTTTAGAGAAGTTGTGCTGAATTTATTGATTTTAGAGAAACCCAAAGATTCAATCATGTCGCCATCGTTAAAGGTCATAAGGTTTATAGAAATTGCTCAGTAGTGCCAGATCATAAGCTTCTTAGGAGATGCTTAGTAGTGCAAAGTTTCATAGAAACTTGCACCTCCATTTTTTAAATTTGAGAATTTCTTGCACACATCAATGAAGGACCTAGATCAATGACTAATCTTGAAGTACATTCATCACCTTGAGTTGGGCAAACCTCATAAATAGCTACATTTCAAACATTATTCTCTGATGCTTCAAACTCGTTTGCACCTAAGTTTGTTAGAATAATATATGTTCATGATATATATCCTTAGTTTTGATGATAACATAAGTATTAAAAGATAAATGGTATTATCTAATGTGTGTTCAAGTATGAAGGTTCTTATATTTAAAAGATATATTCAGAATCTGATATGAACACACATTTGAGTGAAGCTGAGTTATGTGTTTCTGATGACACAGAATCTAAAATAACACTTGCTAATTGCTGCCTGGTGGAAACTTTGAAGTTGAAGGCCTCAACATCAGAAGAAGAAACACTTTGGTTCTACACTTGGTAATTGTATTGGCTTATGGTGATTGTTCAGAAGTTGTAGCAAAGCTGAAGCTATCTGTACTACAGAAAGCAAGTTGTAATGTCAAATCAGCTTGACATCTAGAGTTTATGATCATAAGGCTCAAGAAGAGTTGACATGCTTTATAGATAACCACTCTCAACGGCTTTATAGTGTATGATACTTCTGAAGACACTATGGTTAAATAAATTACACAATGGATCAAGATCTTCTGTGTATTTATCCTTAACGTCTCTTGTACTATGGAGAAGAACAAACACATTTGATCAATTTATCTCTCCCAACGACTAGTTCCCTGAAATCTTCTATATAAGTAGCCAAAGGTTTTACTTCAACATTTAATTAGGAATAAGAAGAACAAGGAATGCCAAGCAAGATAGAGGTGTTCAGCGCCTTTATATGAGTGAAGAAATAACAAGATCAACAATGAGCAACACTACTGAGTATGCAAAATCTTCTGTTAATTGTTGTAAATTGTAAATAGCCTTAAGGTTTCCTAAACATTGAATATTCTGGAAATCTTGAGAGCTTAAGGTCTTTGTTAAGGTTATTACCCTGTACCTCTGATTCAAGATCAAGTACACTTTGTTTTCTTTTCTGCTGGACATATTGTTCAGCAAACAAGATTAAAAGTCTCATACTATGTGTTTGAGCATCAAAGTCTCCAATTGAAAAGCTTGAGCCAAGTAAGTCTCTTGTGTGCTTGAGAATTGAAAGTTTTGATCTGTGTTGATTAAGCAATAAAGTCTTGGATTTTGAATCTGAGTAAAGGAATTTTTGGACAGAAAGTCTAGGCAGACAAGTATTAAATGGTGCGTCTAAGCAGGGAAGTATTTGATCGAGGATCTGAGCAAAGAAAGTCTTAGGAAGTGTGTTTAAGCAGGAAAGTCTTGAATCATGTGGTTTGAGCGAGGTAAGTCTTAGGATATAAGGATTTAAGCAGGAAGTCTTGATCAGGTGCTGATTGAGCAGGGAAGTCTTAGACTGTAGGTTTGAACAGTGAAAGTCTTATGCTTGAGTGCATAAGCAGTTGTAATTATGGTGTAATCTCAGTTAGGAGAGGAGCCATGATAAATCTGTTGTGTTCTTTGTTCTGATTATTCTACTTCTGATATATTGTTCTGTTGCACGTATGATCAAATTCTTAACAAACATTTAGAGTCTGAACTCTGTTCAGAAGTGGAAATGTTATATTTTGGTGAACATAATTCAACCCCCCCCCCTTCTTGTGTATTTTCCTCACCTTCAATTGTCATTAGAGCTCTGGTATGTGCATAACATGTAACACCCATTTTAATTATTTAATCTTTCCGGTGTTATTTTAATTCGGCATGTCTTTTGTGGGGATTATTTAAGAAGCTATCTCCTTTAATATTAGTATAATAAAATTAATAATGATAATAATTTGATAATTAATAGTAATGGTATTATTATTATTAATATTATTGGAATTATATTGGAATTAAAAGAAATGGGAAATTAGTGTGATAAGAGGTATTTGGTGAGTTTAGGAAAGAGGAACACGGTGAACTGGGAAAGAAGAGGAAGGAGAGAAGAACAAGAACAAGAGGAAGAAGAAGAAGGCTAGGTTGTCGGATTCTTGGAAGTTTTCATCCATCGGAGCAACTAGTCGAGGTAAGGGGGGAGAAACAGGTTAAAATTGGTAATTGCATGAATAGGGTAGTTGGGGATTCCTTAACCCCATAGGAATTTGATGATCATGATTAAGATGTTGTAATGTTCTGATTGTTGTTTCCATGGATGAATTGTGTTTATGTTGTTAGGAATTGGTGAAATTCTGTTATTCCAGACTTGCATGTGACTATGTAAGGATTGTTGGGTGTTCTGAGTAGTTTACCGTTTAGGTCAGAAATGATTTAATCGGTAGAGTTGGTGATTTATCGAGTGAGGTCTGGAATAAATAGCGTGGTTTAGTCGTAGAATACTAGGCTAAGACTACTGGGACTTGTGTGGTGAGAATCCGACGATTTTTGAGCTTCTGATAAATTTCTGAACAGTGAGATTTTTGTGAAATCGCAGACATTCGCCAGCACCTTCGCTGAGCGAGCTAATAGTGAGCATTCGCTGGGCGAGTTAGGTAGCGAACAATTCCAGTAGCCACTGTCTGCACTCGCTAGCAGGTTCACTAGGCGAATGAGGCAGCGAGCGTTCGCTGAGGCCTCGCTAGGCGAGTGAGCCAGCGAGCGTGACAAAATGTTATCTTTGTGCTGTTTTGCCTTGTGTTTCGTTTTGTAGGATTCCTTGGGTAATGATAGGTCAAGAGCTGTTGTTTAGGGGTAAAGAGAGTATACTTAATGTGGAAAGGTGAATTATGAAATATTGAATTTAATTGACATAATTAAATGACGGGTAATATATATATGTGATGCATAGTGAGGTGATCGGGAGGATCGTATGTACTCGGTGTTCAATGTGATTTCCCCTAATATTTAACTTGATTGATAATTGATTGGTGTGTATATATATACATGTGTATGATGTATGGTGATATGATCAGTAGGATCGTGTGCACTTAGCGTGCTTCATGTTGTGTGTTGTGCATTTGGTGTTGTGCATAGCATGGTGTCTTGGTATGGTTGAATCATGTCTCAGGAGGAGCATAAGTGATTCAACCGTACTTTCTTATGATGTTTGTGATGTGCTCCTTTGTGGAGGGTTGATGGCCCAGTGTCCATCAGTGATTGTGGGGGATAGATCATGTCTCAGGAGGAGCGTAAGTGATCTATCCTGTTTATGATATGCTCCTTTGTGGAGGGTTGATGGCCCATTGTCCATCAGTGATTGCGGAGTTGAAGAAGGATGGTAGTATGTGTTTGTGCATCAATTACCGTCAGTTGAATAAGGTGACCATTAAGAATAAGTATCCTCTTCCAAGGATTGATGATTTGATGGATCAGTTGGTGGGAGCTCGTGTGTTCAGTAAAATTGACTTGAGGTCGGGTTACCATCAGATCAGAGTGAAAGAAGGTGATATTCAGAATATGACATTTAGAACCCGTTACGGACATTACGAATATATAGTAATGCCTTTTGGAGTGTCTAATGCGCCAGGAGTGTTTATGGAGTATATGAACCGAATATTCCATTCTTATCTGGATTAGTTTATTGTCGTGTTTATTGATGATATACTGATTTATTCTAAGTCTGAAGAAGAGCATGCACGACATTTGAGAATTGCGTTGCAAGTGCTGAAAGATAATAAGTTGTTTGCTAAACTATCGAAGTGTGAATTCTGGATGAAGACTGTGAGTTTCTTGGGGCATGTGATATCTGGTGACGGTGTAGCGGTGGACCTATCGAAAGTGAGTGCAGTGCTGCAGTGGGAACTACCGAAGACAGCAACGGAAATTAGAAGCTTTTTGGGTTTGGCAGGTTATTACCGAAGGTTAACGAAGGATTTTCTCATTTGGTGTTGCCCTTGACCCAGTTGACAAGGAAGAATCAAGTTTTTATGTGGGATGCTGCTTGTGAAGAAAGCTTTGAGGAACTGAAGAACAGATTGACTTCGGCATCGGTGTTAATATTGCCGAATCCGAGTGAACCTTTTATGGTGTATTGTGATGTGTCTAAGATGGGATTAGGCGGGGTTCTTATGCAGAACGGTAAGGTGGTGGCTTATGCTTCACGGAAATTGAGGGTGCATGAAAGGAATTACCCTACTCATGACCTTGAATTGGCTGCTGTAGTTTTTGTGTTAAAGATCTGGAGGCACTACTTGTATGGTTCGAGATTCGAGGTGTTCAGTGACCATAAGAGTCTAAAATATCTGTTTGATCAGAAGGAGCTGAATATGAGACAGAGAAGATGGTTGGAATTCTTGAAGGATTATGATTGCAGTTTGAGTTATCATCCAGGAAAGGCGAATGTAGTAGCCGATGCTTTGAGCAGGAAAACAATTCATATATCGGCTTTAATGGTAAAATAAATAGAGTTAATTGAGTAGTTCAGAGATTTGAGCATGGTTTATGAGTTTACGGCAGGTGGTGTGATGTTGGGCAAGTTACAAGTGAACAATGATTTCTTGGATATGATTAGGGAGAACCAAAAGCTAGATATGAAGTTAGTGGATTTGATGTCGGGAGTAGGAAGGGACGCTGATAGTGACTTTAAGTTGGATAATACAGGTGTGTTGAGATTCAGAGGCAGGATTTGTGTGCCGGATAATGATGAGCTGAAGAAGTCAATTTTGAATGAGGGACATCGTAGTAGTTTGAGTATATATTCGGGAGCTACGAAGATGTACCACGATATAAGGAAAATATTTTGGTGGTCTGGTATGAAAAGAGATATAGCTCGATTTGTTTATGCCTATTTGGTATGTCAGAAGTCGAAAGTGGAACATCAGAGACCCTCTGGAATGATGCAATCGTTGGAAGTTCCGGTTTGGAAATGGGATTGTATAACCATGGATTTTGTGACAGGTTTTCCAAATACGGCGAGAGGATTTGATGCTATTTGGGTGATTGTGGATCGACTTACGAAGTATGCACATTTTGTGCCGATCAATATAAGTTTTCCATTGGAGAAGCTAGCAGAAATTTATATTCGGGTAATAGTGAAGCTTCATGGTATTCCGTCGAGTATCGTGTCGGATAGAGATCCGAGGTTTACTTCATAATTTTGGAAGAGTTTGCAGGAAGCTTTGGGTACTGGGTTGAAGTTGAGTTCAGCTTACCATCCGCAAACTAATGGTCAGTCAGAGAGGACTATTCAATTGCTAGAGGATTTTCTAAGGGCTTGTGTGTTGGAAAAGGGTGGTGCGTGGGATACTCATTTACCGTTGATCGAGTTCACATACAACAACAATTACCATTCTAGTATAGAAATGGCACCGTTTGAAACTTTTTAGGGTAGGAGATGCAGAACTCCTCTGTGTTGGTATGAGACGGGTGAAAATGTGGTATTGGGGCCAGAGATTGTGCAGCAGACTACTGAGACAATTAAGATGATTCGTGAGAAAATGAAAGCGTTTCAGAGTAGGCAGAAAAGCTATCATGATAACCAAAGGAAAGAGCTGGAATTCAGTGAAGGTGATCACGTGTTCTTAAGGGTTAACCTAGTGACTGGTGTGGGTCATGCGTTGAAGTCCAAGAACTTAGTTCCTAAGTTTATTGGGCCGTGTCAGATTTTGCAGAGAGTTGGTGTTGTAGCTTATAGGGTGGCGTTGCCGCCTGAACTGTCAAATTTGCATGACGTGTTTCATGTGTCGCAACTTTGAAGGTATGTCTTGGATCCATCTCATGTGATTCAAAGAGATGAGGTTCAAGTCAGGGAGAATCTTACCGTTGAAACGATGTCGTTGAGGATCGTAAGATGAAGCAACTTCGAGGAAAGGAGATATATTTGGTGAAAGTGGCTTGGGAGGTGCTGCAGGAGGCAGTGTGACCTGGGAATTGGAAAGTAGGATGCGGGAAGCGTATCCAGAATTGTTTCCATCAGGTAATTTTTGAGGACGAAAATAATTAAAGTGGGGGAGAGTTGTAACACCCATTTTAATTATTTAATCTTTCTGGTGTTATTTTAATTCGGCATGTCTTTTATGGGGATTATTTAAGAAGCTATGGCCTTTAATATTAGTATAATAAAATTAATAATGATAATAGTTTGATAATTAATAGTAATGGTATTATTATTATTATTATTATTATTGTTATTATTATTATTATTATTATTATTAATATTATTGTAATTATATTAAAATTAAAAGAAATGGGAAATAAGTGTGATAAGGGGTACTTGGTGAGTTTAGGAAAGAGGAAAATTATCAATTGGCAAAGAAGAGGAACGAGAGAAGAACAAGAACAAGAGGAAGAAGAAGAAGGATAGGCTGTCGGATTCATGGAAGTTTTCATCGATCGGAGCAACTAGTCGAGGTAAGGGGGGAGAAACGGGTTTAAATTGGTAATTGCATGAATGGGGTAGTTGGGGATTCCTTAACCCTATAGGAATTTGATGATCATGATTAAGATGTTGTAATGTTCTGATTGTTGTTTCCATGGATGAATTGTGTTTATGTTGTTAGAAATTGGTGAAATTATGTTATTCCAGCCTTGCATGTGACTATGTAAGGATTGTTGGGTGTTCTGAGTAGTTTACCGTTTAGGTCGGAAATGATTTAATCGGTATAGTTGGTGATTTATCGGGTGAGGTCTGAAATAAATAGTGTGGTTTAGTCGTAGAATACTAGGCTAAGACTACTGGGACTGGTGTGGTGAGAATCAGACTATTTTTGAGCTTCTGATGAATTTCTGAACAGTGAGATTTTTGTGAAATCGCAGACATTCGCCAGCACCTTCACTGAGTGAGCTAGTAACGAGCATTCGCTAGGCGAGTTGGGTAGCGAACAATTCTAGTAACCACTGTCTGCACTCGCTAGCAGGTTCGCTAGGCGAATGAGGCAGCGAGCGTTCGTTGAGGCCTCGCTAGGCGAGTGAGCCAGCGACCGTGACAAAATGTGATTTTTGTGCTGTTTTGCCTTTTGTTTCGTTTTGTAGGATTCCTTGGGTAATGATAGGTCGAGAGGTGTTGTTTAGGGGTAAAGAGAGAGTATACTTAATGTGGAAAGGTGAATTATGAAATATTGAATTTAATTGATATAATTAAATGACGGGTAATATATATATATATATATATATATATATATATATATATATATATATATATATATATATATATATATGTATATATATATATATATATATATATATATATATGTGTGTGTGTGTGTGTGTGTGTGTGTGTGTGTGTGTGTGTGTGTGTGTGTGATGCATAGTGAGGTGATCGGGAGGATCGTATGTACTCGGTGTTCAATGTGATTTCCCCTAATATTTAACTTGATTGATAATTGATTGGTGTGTATATATATACATGTGTATGATGTATGGTGATATGATCAGTAGGATCGTGTGCACTTACCGTGCTTGATGTTGTGTGTTGTGCATTTGGTGTTGTGCATAGCATGGTGTCTTGGTATAGTTGAATCATGTCTCAGGAGGAGCGTAAGTGATTCAACCGTACTCTCTTATGATGTTTATGATGTGCTCCTTTGTGGAGGGTTGATGGCCCAGTGTCCATCAGTGATTGTGGGGGATAGATCATGTCTCAGGAGGAGTATAAGTGATATATCCTGTTTATGATATGCTCCTTTGTGGAGGGTTGAGGCCCAGTGTCCATCAGTGATTGTGGAGTTGAATCATGTCTCGGATGAAGCGTAAGTGATTCACCCGTACTCCTTTGTGGAGAATTGTGGGGATAGATCATGTCTCAGGAGGAGCGTAAGTGATCTATCCTGTTTATGATGTGCTCCCTTGTGGAGGGTTGATGGCCCGGTGTCCATCGGTGATGATGAGTCGGTACCGCATGCATGTGTTGGGTTGCATTCTTGCATTATGATATGTTGTATTGATGATTGGGCAGTAGGTCCTGTTTGATGTTGGTGGGTGATGATTGTTTATTTACTGCCTTTTTATTCATGTATTTTACTACCGATAATTTTGATCGTGTTTTCTCACCCCTCTGTTGTTGTTGTGGTCTGTGCTTCTTCGGAAGTACAGATAATCCAGGTGCATAGCTAGCTTGGATAGTGGTGTGAGAGTCGAGTCCTAGGATGCTCTGATACGTAACACGGGATGGGGAGTTTATTTGTTTTATGATAAAATTGTGGTATTCCTCTGACGTATCGTATTTTGGTGAATCTTGATGATGAATGAATATTTTGTGTATTTTGGCAGATGGTCGTGAATGATATAT
Organism: Lathyrus sativus; assembly: GCA_963859935.3. Taxonomy (NCBI): domain Eukaryota; kingdom Viridiplantae; phylum Streptophyta; class Magnoliopsida; order Fabales; family Fabaceae; genus Lathyrus; species Lathyrus sativus. The sequence continues at coordinate 286,220,249 of OZ012741.1, read as the reverse complement.
ATATTAATGACAATTTTTCCGCTGATTTATTTTGAAAACCATATAAAGAAGTGTTTTGTTGAATTTGTGAATGTAAAATCCCACTTTTGGAATGGAAACTCTGATAATTATTTGACTTAATCGCATTTTATTTTAATTGGGAAAGTCGGGTGTTACATAGCACTTTACAGTGGTGCAAACAAAGGGGTGATAGTGTTAAACTAGAAATGATAAACGTATTATCATTTCTCGACCTAAGAGCCCGTGATGCTGAGGACCTTCTAGGATGCCTTTGCCCAAGACTAGAACCCACATGGGAGAGGGGATGGTTTTTACAAGAAACCTTGACTTTCAACCTACCCGGTATTATAGTTTTCTTATCAGTGTGAACTTTTGAACATGGTATTCTCATCAACATTGCATAACATTGCATAATATATGGAAGCTTTGATCCCATTTCTATTGCATTCATAACATTGCATAACATAAGCATATATGCATCATTTTGCATATCATTCTTCAACCAAAACAATCGGGCTCATCCATCTTTTGTCCATAAGCCGCAGTTGATTTCCCGACTCTCGTATTGGACTCGAATTAGATTTTGGAAGGATCGTGAACTCAGGAGACCAAAGCTAGTTTGTGACAAGAGTAGATGTTGTATTGATGAAAGACTAGTTGGACCAACTTATGGAAGTTATGACACCCTTGGAAAAGAGAGATGATTATATTCAGAGGACTCTAGTCACAGGGAACATCATTCCATCTCAAGTGAACAATGTTGCTCAAGCTCAGCATGTGCGGATCCCTGTTGAGAACAAGGTTATACAAGAGCGTCCCATTGCCTGAGATGGACATCCCTCTTCTCTTCATGCTACGGACTATCAAAGTTTTGCATTCTCTGAGCCAGGTTTCCAAGGGGTGGTCCCAAGGATGAAAACCAAGGACCCAGGAACTGTTGAGTTTATGGAAAAATATCGTGTGTTGGAAAAGAAGCTTAACGTCATAAAGGGTCGTGATTCTCTTGACCTGAATGCAATGAACATGTGTTTGGTACCTGGCCTTGTAATACCTCCAAAGTTCAAGACACCGATGTTTGAGAAGTATAAAGGGGATAGTTGTCCAAAGAAACATTTGGTGATGTTTTGTAGAAGAATGACCTCATATGTCCGTAACGATAAGCTTATGCTTCATTGTTTCCATGACAGTTTGAGTGGGACATCACTGAGTTGGTACATGCTGTTAGAGAGTGGTTGCATCCAATCATGGTTAGACTTAGCTAATACATTTGTGAAGCAATACTGTTATAATCTTGACATGGCTCTTAGACGTATACAGTTGCAAGGCTTATGTCAAAACGACAATGATTCCTTCAGAGGCTATGCTCAGAGATGGAGAGAGTTATCTACTCGAGTTCAAACATTGCTCTTGGATAAAGAATTGGTTTACCAGTTCATAGATACTTTGCAAAGTTCATACTTGGATAAGATGATTGGTAGTGGGACATCAAACTTTTCTGTCTTGGTATTAGTTGGGGAACACATTGAGAGCAACCTAAAGAGTGGAAAGATTAAAGATGCTTCGAACATCCCAGTTAGGGAAAGTGAATCAGTTGTCAGTTCTCAAGAAGAATAGGAGGAGGAAAATAATTCCATCTTGGAACATCCACTACCTAATCCTTAGTACTCATGTATTTTAACTGCTCAGAGTCAGCAATCTTTTGGGTCTTTGTATCAGATACCATTCCCTCCACAAGGACAATATCCTTCTTCAAATCAAGGACCTCCACAATATCAACAGTCATACTGACGTCAAGAAGCTCCGCGTCAGCATGCTCGACAGAGGCCAAGAAAACCAGAAAGGCATTTCACGCTGTTGCTAATGTCGTACAGTCAGGTATTTCCAAATGTGATCAAAGGTGGACTAATAGTGCCAAGGAGATAAATCTAGTGATTCCTACATACCCACTAAGCTTTGATGCCAAGGCCCTATGTGACTATCATGTTGGGGCACATGGGAATACAACTGAAGACTACAAGGTGCTCAAGAGCAAGGTTCAGAAACATCTTGAATCCAATATATTCTCTTTCATGCCTCAAGGCATTCAAATCAACAATCCTTCACCCAATCATGCGGGTCCATTAGTCCCTGTTATAGAAGAAATTACAGAGAGTAGGTATGAAGATGATCACTAAATAGATTTCGACGAGCAATTCTGAAGATGCCTAGTGTAACACCCCAATTTCCCAAATTAAAATAAAATACAATTAAATCAAATAAATATCAGAGTTTCCCTTCCAAAAGTGGGATATCACATTCACAAAATTTCAACAAAACACTTCATTAGATGGTTTTCAAAATATACAGCGGAAACAATCATTAATACATCACTTTGGGCCATCCGCCAATTTACATAAAATATTCATTAAGAGAATTCATCAAAATAAGATACGCCACAGGAATACAACAAGTCCAATCATAATAAAAGTAAACGCTCAAGCCCCGTGTTACGTATTAGAGCATCCTAAGACTCGACCCGCACACCACTATCCAAGCTAGCTATGCACTTGGATTATCTGTACTTCCGAAGAAGCACAGACCACAACAACAACAAGGGGTGAGAAATCATGATCAAAATTATCGGTTATAGAACACATGAATAAAGGCAGTAAATAAAAAAATCAACACCCCACCAACATCAAACACGACCTACTGTCCAATCATCAACACAACATACAATAATGCAAGGATACAACTCAACACCATGCATGCGGTACCGACTCATTGGTTCATTAAATCGAACCCCGGAATAGATCACTTACGCTCCTCCTGAGACATGATCTATCCCCACCATTCTCCACAAAGGAGTACGGGTGAATCACTTACGCTCCTCCTGAGACATGATTCAACTCCGCAATTCTCCACAAAGGAGTACAGATGGATCACTTACGCTCCTTTTGAGACATGATCCATCCCACCATTCTCCATAAAGGAGTACGGGTGAATCACTTACGCTCCTCCTTAGACATGATTCAACCCCACCACTCTCCACAAAGGAGTACGAATGGATCACTTACGCTCCTCCTGAGACATGATCCATCCCACCAAGACACCATGATATGCACAACACACAAACATCAAGCACACTAAGTGCACACGATCCTACTTATCACATCACCATACATCATATATACACATATATATACACACCAATCAATTATGTCAATCAAATTAAATAATAGGGAAATTTACATTGAGTACCGAGTACATACGATCCTCCCGATCACATCACTATACATCATATACATATTACATATATATGTCTTAACCACCAATTAATTATGTCAATTAAATTCTATAATTCATAATTTCACCTTTAAACACCAGGTATACACTCCTACCCACTAAACACCATCTCTCTACCTATCAAAACCCAAGGAATCCTACAAAATGAATCACAAAGCAAAACAGCACAAATATATATATATGCCTCAGCGAACGCTCACTGCCTCATTCGCCCAGCGAACCTGCTAGTGAAGGCAGACAGTGGCTACTGGAAGTATTCGCTACCCAACTCGCCTAGCGAATTCCTAGCAAATGCTCGCTACTAGCTCGCTCAGCGAAGGTGCTGGCGAACGTCTGCGATTTCACAAAACCCTCACTGTTCAGAAATTCATTAGAAGCTCAAAAATCGTCCTATTCTCATCAAACCAGACCCTGTAGTCTTAGCCTAACATTCTACGACTAAACTACATAACTTATTCCAGCTTTTACCTGATAAAACATTAATTCTACTGATTAAATCATTTTTGACCCAAAACGGTAAACAACTCAGAATTACCCAAACCACCCAAATAATCCTTATACAATCACATGCAAGGAGTTCACCATGACAAAAATGATGAGAAACACAAAAACATACTAATCATAATAATCAAATCCCTATGGGTTTAAGGAATCCCCAACCACCCAATTCATGCAATTACCAATCCCAATCCGTTTCTCCCCCTTACCTCGATTAATCGCTTCGATCGTTGAAGAATTCCTATGAATCTGATTGCTATTCCTTGTTCTTCCTCTTCACTCTTTCTCCCCACTCTTCTTTATCGTGTTCTTTCTTTTCTTCTTTCCCAAAACTCACTAATACCCCCTTATAACTCTTATTCCGTATTTCTTTTATTCCAATAATAATTCCAATAATATTAATAATAATAATAATAATAATAATAATAATAATAATAATAATATTATTATTATTATTATTTTATATCAAATTATTATTATTATCAATTATATTATATTAATATTGAAGGCTATGGTTTCTTACATAATCTCCATAAAAGACACGCCAGAATAAAATAACACCAGAAAGGCTAAATAATTAAAATGGGTGTTACAACTCTCCCCCACTTTAATTATTTTCGTCCTTGAAAATTACCTGATGGAAACAATTCCTGATACACTTCCCGCATCCTGCTTTCCAATTCCCAGGTCAAATTGCCTCCTGCAGCACCTCCCCAAGCCACTTTCACTAAAGATATCTCCTTCCCTCGGAGTTGCTTCATCTTACGATCCTCGATCCTCAACGGCATCGTCTCAACGGTAAGATTCTCCCTGACTTGAACTTCGTCTCTCTGGATCACGTGAGATGGATCCGCGACATACCTTTGAAGTTGCGACACATGGAACACGTCATGCAAGTTCGACAGTTCAGGCGGCAACGCCACCCTATAAGCTACAACAACAACTCTCTGCAAAATCTGATACGACCCAATAAACTTAGGATCCAACTTCTTGGACTTCAATGCACGACCCACACCAGTCACTGGGTTAACTCTCAGGAACACGTGATCACCTTCACTAAATTCCAGCTCTTTCCTTCGGTTATCATGATAACTTTTCTGCTTACTCTGAGACACTTTCATTTTCTCACGAATCATCTGAATTGTCTCAGTAGTCTGCTGCACAATTTCCGGTCCCAATACTACATTCTCACCCGTCTCATACCAACATAGAGGAGTTCTGCATCTTCTACCATATAAAGCTTCAAACGGTGCCATTCCCATACTAGAATGGTAACTGTTGTTGTACGTGAACTCGATCAACGGTAAATGAGTATCCCACGTACCACCCTTTTCCAACACACAAGCCCTTAGCAAATCCTCCAGCGACTGAATAGTCCTCTCTGACTGACCATCAGTTTGCGGATGGTAGGCTGAACTCAGCTTCAGCTTAGTACCCAAAGCTTCCTGTAAACTCTTCCAAAATTCTGAAGTAAACCTCGGATCTCTATCCGACACGATACTCGACGGAACACCATGAAGCTTCACTATTACTCGAATATAAATCTCTGCTAGCTTCTCTAACGGAAAACTGATATTGATCGACACAAAATGTGCAGACTTTGTAAGTCGATCCACAATTACCCAAATAGCATCACATCCTCTCGCCGTATTCAGCAAACCTGTAACAAAATCCATGGTTATACAATCCCATTTCCAAACCGGAACTTCCAACGGTTGCATCAATCCAGAAGGTGTCTGATGTTCCACCTTTGATTTCTGACATGTCAAACAGGCATAAACTAATTGAGCTATATCCCTTTTCATACTAGACCACCAAAATATTTTCCTTAAATCGTGGTACATCTTCGTAGCTCCCGGATGGATACTCAACCTACTACGATGTCCTTCAATCAGAATTGACCTCTTTAGTTCTTCATTATCCGGCACACAAATCCTGCCTCTGAATCTCAACACACCTGTGCTATCCAACTTAAAATCACTATCAGAGTCACTTCCTACTCCAGGCATCAAATCCACTAACTTCATATCTAGCTTTTGGTTCTCTTTAATCATATCCAAGAAATCATTATTCACTTGCAACTTGCCCACCATCACACCTCCTACCGTAATTTCACAAACCATGCTCAAATCTCTGAACTGCTCAATTAGCTCCATTTCTTTTACCATTAAAGTCGACATATGAATTGTTTTTCTGCTTAGAGCATAGGCTACTACATTCGCCTTTCCTGGATGATAACTCAAAATGAAATCGTAATCCTTCAAGAATTCTAACCATCTTCTCTATCTCATATTTAGCTCTTTCTAATCGAACATATATTTCAGACTTTTATGGTCACTGAACACCTCAAATCTCGAACCATACAAATAGTGCCTCCAGATCTTTAACACGAAAACTACCGCAGCCAATTCAAGGTCATGGGTAGGATAATTCCTTTCATGCACTCTCAATTGCCGCGAAGCATACGCCACTACCTTACCATTCTGCATAAGAACCCCGCCTAATCCCATCTTAGATGCATCACAGTACACCGTGAAAGGTTCACTCGGATATGGAAATATTAACACCTGTGCCGTAGTCAATCTCTTTTTCAGTTCCTCAAAGCTTTCTTCACAAGCAGCATCCCATACAAAAACTTGATCCCACCTCGTCAACTGGGTCAATGGCAACGCCAAACTAGAAAACCCCTCAATAAACCTTTGTTAATAACCTGCCAAACCCAAAAAGCTTCTAATTACCGTCGTTGTCTTCGGCGGTGTTGCACCCCAAAATTTGACCAACTACTCATCGCAATTTGGCTCATGTTTCGACTCCTTTCATTTTGCATTTGCATACTGCGTACATTGCATTTTTTCCAGTCAGATTGACTTTATCGAGATTACAGCCCTCTGATCGCGCTTCAAGCATTTCAGACCAATACGAGGACGTATTTTGAGAATTGGTGCACGTCCCGGTGTTTTCAGCTCTCGCTGTTGTTTTTGAGGACATCTGTGTCCGGGTTTTTTTACCGTTTATTTCGATATAGTTCGCTAATCGATTTAATCGGCTTCCTCGTTTTTTTTAGGGTTTTCCCTTATTTTCTAGAATTTTTATGGAGTTAATTGATTTTTCTAGGTATTAGATAGATTTTTAAATAGCTTTAATAGATTTTAAATAATTTTTAAATAGATTTTAGTTTTAATTTCTTTTTAGAATAAATCATCTTTTTTAGAGTTTAAGTAGTTTTTAAAATGAGTTTTAATAGGATATTCTTTTACTAGGTTTTTTAAATAGAATTAATAGAGTTTTTATTAGTTTAGAGATTAATAGAGTTTTTTAGATTAATTCTCTTTTTTAGACTTAATTAGAAATTAATAGAGTTTTTAGGTTAATTCTCTTTTTTAGACTTAATTAGAAATTAATAGAGTTTTATAGGTTAATCCTCCTTTTTAGATTTAATTAGGATTTAATAGAGTTTAATTAGATCTTAATCCCTTTTTAGATGTTAATTAGGGTCTTAGTTAGATTTTAATTGAGTTTATTAGAATTAATTAGGATTAGATTAGTTTTAATTTTCATTTGGGTTTTAATCACAGTTTTAATTTTGTTAGTCTTAATCCTGTTTAATTGAGTATTAATTAGTTTAATTAGGTGCTCATTAGGATTAATCAAATATTAATGAAATCTCAGTCTGAGTCCATTTTCGTTGGGCCTTTTGTCCATTTTTTGAGGCCCACAAACCCCAGGTCCAACTCGCCACGTGTCTGCCTATAAAGGGCCCCACGCGTTCCTTTCTAAGTCTTCCACTTCATACCCACGTGTCTTTCTCAGAATCTCTCTCTGGATTGCCACGTTTTCCTCTCCCTCCCCATTTTTTTGCCACGTTTCAGTCTGAAGGAACCCCACCTCACCCCACTTCATTGCCACGTTTCACCTGCACAATCCACCACCTCCCTCTGCATGCCACACGTGGCTCCCCCTCTCACTTCCGCCTCCACACACGTCTCACTCACGCTGCTCCCCACATGCAGCAACGCCATGTGTCCCACTCACCACGCCCTCACTGGAGACCTCGCCGGAGTCCATGCAAACGCCGAAGGTTCTCGCCGGTGAAATCACACGGTGGTCCCCACGGCCAAAACTCCACCGGAAAACTCAACTGCCGTCGGAAAATCCCCAGAACCTCCACAACCTTCATTCAAGATTCATCTTCGTGACTGTTTTCATGAAGAACCTTCATCGATCTTGTGAGCTTTTTTCCAGAAACTGACAAAAATCTTCAACCGTTTCCAGATTCATCATGCTCATCCACCAAGAAGTTTCGTCCGCGCATCTCAACCGTTTTCCCAGATCAAAACGCAAAGCTCCATAACGATCTGCATCACGTTTCTCAGATTCATCATAGATTCTGGAAAATCTCCAACAGATCTTCCTCCGAGTTCATCAAGTTCATCGCAAGTTTGTTCACTTTTTTCCAGATTTTTCTTGTTGAATCTTTAAACCTTCGTTGAATCTCCAAGAACTCCATGAGCGTCCACCCGTTGCAACATCGAGATCTTCAAGATCTTCGTCTTCCTCTTCGTTATGTTCACAGATCATCAATAATTCTTCAAACAACTCGTCCGCTCAAATCGTTTCCAGATCTCACAACCTTCGTTCAGTTAACTTCCAGATGTTCGTCAATCTTCAACGCGTCTTCAAGTAAACTTCATCGTGTTCTTCATCCCGTCTCCAAATCATTCCCAGAAGTTTACGAGTTTCTTAAAGTTCTCCGCAGAGCCTCATATCAACACACAAGATTGTCTTCAGATCTTGAGAGCTCCACCACATGATTCTTCAGGTTTGTCCTTCATCAAGAACAACTCCAAGAACGGCTTCAAGAATCATCCTCCGCATGCAATGTTTTTCAGCAAATCTTCTTCAAAGATTGTCTTCAAGAATGGATTTCATGATTTGGTTGAGAGAAGAAGGAAGGGATTGAATATGGGGGAGGAAGATGAAACGAAAGAGTTTGAGGGGAGAACGAGAGAGAGAGAGAGAGAGCGTTTGGAGAAGAGAGAAACGGTGCATACAGATGAACAGTGTTCTGCCAAATTGGGTTTAGGGTTTGTGTTCTCTGATAGTGAGAAAGGGAGATACGTGGCAATGGATTGGGATGGGCCCATTGGTTCCCAATCCGTACACCCTCCTGTTTTCCTTGTTTAACCCCCCGTTGGATTAGTGTGTGCCTGGCTAACGGGCTGAGGCCCAATTCATCTTTACTGATCACATCCTCCGTTTTTCCTCTAACACCCCCCCCCCTCCGTGCTTAATTGGGCTGGGCCCTGTCCGTTTTGCTGCAACACCCCCGGTTTGCTTTTCACCCCCCTGTCTCCTGCTTTTGTTTTTCTGAATTACTTAGTGGGCTGGGCCCGAATTCTGTATCATTTTTCTGGCTCACACCCCTGGCTGAACCAGTGCACCCCCTTCTGTTTTCTTTCTTTTTTTTCATTATTTTCTTTTGTATTCATTTGCTTAGATTTTTTTTAAGAAAAAGAATATAAGAAAAAGAATATGTAATATGTAATAGAAAAATGAAAAATATAGTGGAAAGAAAATATAAAAAAGGATAGTATTTTAATATTTTCTCTTTAGGATATATTTTCTTTTAGGAGTTTCTGTTACGCCTTTTTAGAAGTAGAATTAAAGGTCCACTTGTTAGGGGACTATTTTTCATTAGATTTTCCATGATAGATGGGTATGATTTTTTAGGAGTTTATCATTGTAATCTTCCGAATATTAATAAAATGAGATTTGTGTTGTGGTCCCCGTTCTACCCGTAGTTAGCTGAACTACAGCTGCTCTGACTATCTCTGAAGAGAATATGTAGGCATAGGATGCGATATCCTAGCGAGCACACTAACAACTAACCTTTTGTTCTCTCGCTGCCGTGCGAACGAGACTTTCCCGCTGACGACTGATGTTATCCTTTTCTCTTGCCCGAGCGCATTTGAGACCAGACCGTAGTTCTAGTTCCCGTAGGTTCCCATACCTCGAAACCCGACATACTACGTCCGTTCTACCGCAAACAGGTACGCCTAAGTCTCCAATGGTCGAGCAGCGTCCACCTAGCTGCTAGAATGCGTATGCTAGTATCGTCAACTTAATCTCTCACCCCCGTGTGACCGAGAACACCCTGTCTAGCCGTAGTTAGCCTGAACTACGTCATGCTCTGATTTCTCTGAAGAGAATACGTAGGCCCAAGACGCGACGTCTTGCCGAGCAAATTCCCCCGTAGTTTCCCGAACTACGCAGACTCTGATTTCTCATTCTCTGATGAGAATACGTAGGCGTAGAGCGCGACGCTCTATCGAGTCAGTTTCCTTTCCGTTTAGATCTAGCAGCCGTATATAGATTGTTCTTTCACCTGTAGACAACCCAAGCAAGCGTGGATCCCGTCGAGAACGACGGACGTGAGGGGTGCTAATACCTTCCCCTTGCGTAACCGACTTCCGAACCCAGACAATGGTTGCGATGACCTTGTCTTATACCCTTTTCGTCATGTTTTTCCGATCGTTTCCTTTCCCATTCCGAGGGATAAATAACGAAAGGTGGCGACTCTTCTGTTGTGCCGGCACCTTATTTTCGCGAAAGCGACAACTGGTGACTCTGCTGGGGACTTCAGGGTTCCCTATGCGAGTCTCGCCTTGGATTTTCTTCCTAGCTGTCTGGGTCATCCCCAGCAGCTGGCGGCTCTGCTGGGGATCGAACCCAGAATCTCTGGTTCTCCGGTTCCCCTGCGAGAGTCAATCCTAGCGCTTGTTTGCGTGTCTGTGGGTGTTTATTTTTGTGTTGTATTTTACTGATGAATTTACATTTCCCGCACTATATTATTATCTGTTGCTATTGTGCTGTTGTGGGATGGGAGCTCTGATGAGTGAGAAGCCAGACCCAGGTTTGAGTGCACCCTAGAATTAGTTGTGGAAATTAGTGGGCGCGTGCTTGCTTCGTAGGCACTAGTGTCTCATGAAATCCACGCTCAGACGAGGTTCTCCCGGTTGGCTTCTCTTTCAACCCTTTGGGTTGAGACGGTTGCTGGTTTGGTGGATTGTCGACTCTGGGGACCGATCATTTGTGATTAAGCTAAGTGAGGCCGCTTCATGAGCTGGTGATGCCACACCTTCTGGGTATCGTATCACCCCTCTTGAAAGTCTGTGACGCTGATGAACGCATAGGATGCCGAGCTTGTGTCAGTTTAGGTCCATACCCGTGAGTGGGAGGGTTTTTGCAGGAAACTTGACTTCCAGCCTACCCGATATCTTGGTTTTCTCTCGTCAGAACAGACTATTCCCGTCAGCAACGCAACAACAATAAGAGCTTTGTGGGGGTTGTGATCCCGTGTTTGCTGCATCTTGCATTGCATTTGCATGAACATTCTTGCATCATTGCATGCCATGCTCCAGCTAGTCAGAGCTCTTATCCGGCCGTTGTTTTGATTCTGAAGGTGAGTGTTGAAGACGACCAAGGGGCTGAAGCAGATTTGATCAGAATCAAGCAGTGAAGTCAGTTGACAGTTGTTGGTAGCTATGTCAGAGAGCAGCTTCCAGTTTGTTGATACCTTGTCAGGTTTCACTGTGACGTCCAATCCTTTGTATGGATCTACGCATGACGAATACTTCCCGCAAGTGAACAACCTTACTGCAGCTCAACTTGTACAGCCTTCTGTTGAAGACCGAGATCTACGTGAGCAGTTTGTTGTCCGAGGTGAACGTTCTCCTTCTGTTGATATCTCAGACTATCAGGGTGTAGCCTTCCCTGTGTCAAAGTCCCGAAGAGAGGTCCCGATAGCAAAGACTGAAGACCCATTAGCTCCCGTGTATGCTAGAAGGTTTCATGCATTGGATGAAAGATTTAAAGCCTTGAAAGGTAAAGACGCTGTTAACCCTAGTGCTGCAGACATGTGTCTGGTTCCTGGCCTAGTGTTACCTCCGAAGTTCAGAATGCCGAGGTTTTAAAAATACAAAGGAGATAGTTGCCCGAAGCAACATTTGGTGATGTTCTGCCGAAGAATGACTTCATTTGTGCACAACGACAAGCTGATGATTCACTGCTTTCAAGATAGTCTGACTGGGGCATCTCTGAGTTGGTATATGCAGTTAGAGAGTGATCAGATCCGATCATGGGGGGATTTAGCCAATGCTTTTCTGAAGAAGTATGACTACAATCTTGATGTAGCTCCTAGTCACATGCAGCTGCAAGAATTGTCTCAAGGGAACAATGAACCTTTCAGGAAGTATGTTCAGAGATAGAGAGAATTTGCTGCTAGAGTGCAACCACCGCTTCTAGACCGAGAGTTAAAAGGCATGTTCGTAAACTCCTTGCCGAGCCCGTACTTCGAAAGAATGCTTGGAAAGGCACCAAATTTCTCTGAATTGGTAAGGGCAGGAGAGCGCATCGAGCATGGTGTAAAGACTGGAAGAATTCAGAATGTTTCAAGCAGTCAGGCTGGTGAAACTGAATCTCTCTATAGCTTTCAAACTGAAGAAGGAGTGGTGGTCAATGCAATCATGAATGATGTTGGGTATCCTCGAGATGAATCGGGGAAATCTGTTGGTTCTTCGTCTTCTCAGCGGTCAGTATCTCCTGTGTCTCGTTATTCTGGACAAACAATTGTGCCTGGGGCACCACATCGGAAACCTTATGTCGCTCCTCTTGCAAATCCACGAGCCCGTGGCCGAGGTTATCAGAATCAGCGCCCTAATTAGAACCGACCTCGTAACAACTTGGAACGAAGGAATCCTCCTTCTCATCTGGTGCGTGTGCCATATAGCCAGATTCTGCCACATTTGATTCAGAATTCTTTGGTGGAACCTAAAGCTCTCAAGCCCGTGCCAGAGCCTTACCCTCCTGGGTACAATCCCCATGCGCAGTGTGGATACCATGGTGGATCCCCGGGGCATTCAACCGAAGATTGCAAAGCTTTTCAAGCAAAAGTGCAATAGTTGATCGACAAAGGGTGCATTTCCTTTCCAGAGGGAGTTTTGGTTGTGTGTGACAACCTCTCAGCTGTCTGAGCTCGCAGATTCAGAGGGTTATTTCCAGAGACTAGTGGTCCAGACGGGAAGACGTCCTCAGCATTGGCAGTCCTCGGACTTGTTATCATTTGCATTTGTAGTTTCTTTTCTGTTAGTTACTACTTGCTGTTAAACATTGTTTGTTTCGAATGGTAATATTGATAAAGTGACTATGCATTTTTCTGAATTAATCATGTCGTTGTCACTCATTTACTGCATTGCACTGACACTTGCACTTTATTCACTCCACTTTATCACTATGATTAGCAAATATTGGAGGGAGGAGGACGAAACTGAATACTCATAACCGATGATCGTATGCTTTCAGATAAAACCTTGCCTATGATGTACATGCATTGTTTCAAATCCCTTAAACAATGGAGATATAAGGAGTTAGTCCCTTGTTAACCACTTCGAGCCAAGAAGTAGAAGTTTTTTCGAATTTTTAAACCCTCTCATCTTAACCCGGGGCAGGGTAGTTGTCAGTTAGCTTGATCGAGCGTTCAAGTCTTATAGAGGAGTGTTGTCTTTCGAGGACCAACCACATCGTATTTTTCCCTAGAGGTCGTACCTCGTCAACCACAATGGTTAAACCTCACCAATCAGGAGTGAGACAGTTATAAACCTCTCGGATGAATCCAGACAGCCAGTGTCGCACGACTTGTTCAGAAAAAGAAGGAATAAGAAAGCCCGCTAAGTAAAAGAAAAAAGAAAAAAGCTAGAAAGCAAATACTTAGGCAAAAAGAAGGGCATCCCGCTGGACTTCAAAATAAAAATCGAAAAGAAATCTGAAGAGTCAGTCCAGGCCAAAATTAGGGAATCAAAAGAACGAAAAAGAAAGGGTATAAAAAGAAAAAATCCTCGAACAAGGACAAAGTGGTGTAGATACAGACACCGAAACAAAAAAGGAGTAACTGTCACTCCGAAACACCTTGTGAATTCTTTAACTAGTTGTTCCCAATATTCAACATACCTCTCGAAGAGGCGAGCGCTCGAGCCAAGTTAACTGAACTTTAGGATCGGAGATCATCACGTAGAAGGGGTGGGTACAAATCATAATTTGAGCCAAATATCCTTTGTTTCACGAACCGTGAACCCGACCACGATACAACCCTTAGAAGACGTAATTGAGGCAGGGTTTATTCTGAAAGCGCATTACGATAAGGTTGAGTAACCTGACTCCCACATGATTTGCTAATCATATCCTTGTTGTATTTTTCACTGATCGAATCAGCACTACGTTTGAACTCTTTGGTTCATTCGTCACTCACTAGCATGACACGTAAATGAGTGACAGTACATTTTTTCAAAATATGCATGAACACTGCATTAAAATTACCATTCGTGAATAGACAATTTTAATTGCAGGTCAGTAGTTGATATGAAGGAATTCCAACAGGGAATAGTCAATCAGGACGAAATCGTTAGTAGTCTAGATCAGAATGGTATACCGTGAAACCCTGTGAATCTGGGGCATTAACTTCCTGTGAGTTTGGAATCAGTTTGTCTGAGGACAAGTCCCGAAGCATCGGGTGATTATGGGACAGATTATTCAAGAAGCAGTTGATCAGAAGTTGATCTTCTCGAGACCCAATCAGGGGCATCATCTAGAATTCCTGTGATTTAAGGGCAGATCCCTCCAGTGTTCAATCAGGGCATGTTAAGTCGCTCATCGCTCGTTCAGGGCAAGCTACTTCAGAGATAGTGAAACCAACCATGCTGAGAGCTGGTTAATTGAGGATGAATCCTTCCGTTGTGTAGATGTTGGGGCAAGCCATCTGAAGATTGTCTTGTTGCCAGCTGCTTTCTGTTCAGAATGAATTTTCCCAAAAGTCGGATTGGGACAAGTTGAATTGCACTGGGTCAAGTTGTTCAAATGAGTTTGTTCACCCTAGCAAGAGTTGAGTGTCGGGGAATCGTGTCATTACCCTGCCAAAAACCTGAACCTTCTGAAGAAGCCTTGCTGTCATTGGCTTGTTATCCTACAGCCTAACCCGTTACTTGGCTGAACCTTGTAACCGAATCGTTTTAAAGTCCAGTTCTCGCTTGGCAAACCGGAGATCAGTTCGTGTCTGAAATCCAAACCAGAAACCAGCCCTGTCTGGTCACTTCCTCTTTAACCTATTGTTCAACCAGTTCTCTTTTGGCTAACACAGTTTTTAAGTCCAGTTCTCGTCTGGAAAACCGTGAGTCAGTTCTCGTCTGACAACCTAACGTATTTTGCCACCAGTTCTCGTCTAGTAGTCCACCTTGAATGCTAGTTCTCGTCTAGTATGTCCCCTTCAAATCCACTTTCGTTGATAACCTAAACCTATCCCTAAACCAGAAAAAGCCTAAGTGTATCCGACATGATGATTCCTAGTGACTCGTATGTTGTCACATTCCCCGACACAAGGCTCGAGTGATCCCAGCTCCATGGTTGGTATTCTGTATTCCCTGTGTTGATGTTGTTGAATTAGATTATTTTCTCAGCAGAGATGTACAGTTTGAGATTGTTTCCCCTGAGCAGTTTGAGATTGCAGCAAATTGAGATGGCATTCATCCCTTATCAAAGTAGGATCAAGATTATCCTCAGCATGGCGAGACTGATATTCCCGGCAGAGTATGGCCATCCCAAGCATTGAACGTTGATTAGCCTGACGTGCTACTTTCCTAAGTAGGTTGAGACTGAAGCTTTCCGTGACCGGCAAATTTGGGTTTATTTCCCCAGCAGTGGGACAGATGCAATGTTGTATCCCCACAGACTCCAAGTTTGACTCCTTTCCCCTCCGAGTCCAGGTCATTGACTCATTCCTCAAGCAGAGGTCGACGTTGATTCCCTCACTGAGTAATCTCCAGACGAGAAGATTTTGATGTCAGAAAGAGAAGAGTTATTTCTCAGCAATTTGCTTCGTACCCTATAAGGACTTAGGGTGATCTAAAAGGACCGTTCAGGATTGTTTTCCTCAGCGAAGTGAGATTCAATTTCAATGATCGATTGTTATCTTCTGCAGTCGCCAAAGGTGTTTCCTTGATAGGATTGGTACATTTCCAACAGAGTTGTACAATGAGTAGCTAAGGATTGATATCCCTAGCAGTGTTGATACACGTGTATTCCTCATCAGACTTGATAGTCCAGCAGGTGTTACCCAGAAGGGTCAGTCTCTGTAAGGCATATGCAAGATTATTCTCAGCAGATCAGGATTGATATCCCCGATAGAGTGTAGCAGCATCTTCCCGCAGGGTCTGAACGCGAGACCAGGAGCATTGATATGTATCCCCAAGTAGAGAAGATTCTCTCCCCAACCAGAGGTACCCTGAAGGATCACCATCTCCCCAGCTGAGTCAGGCGCCGAAGCGTATGTTCATCCCCCAGCACCGGGTCACAAGTGCAGGCCTCGTAAGGAGATTATTCACTGAAGTGTGTAGTAGTTGATAGTGCCAGACTGAAGTCTCCAGCGGAATCGAGATTCCCCACAGAGTCGTACTCTCCCTGGCAAGCAGAATGATTTCTTCTTTCCCAGCCGAGTTTGCGGATCCCCAAGAGAGCCGAGTCCTTGGAAGCGTTTGGGCCATGATTGGTTTTTCCCCAGTAGAATCTGGAATAGCTGATGCTATATTTCCCCACCGAAGTCGTTTTCTCCCGGAAAGTAGTCGCGAAGGCCGCGCAGTTTATTTCTGCGATTGACATCGTTTTCCTCAGCAGTTGTGGTTTGAATACCCAGATGAGCGGGTTCAGGTTCTCGTAGAGCTTCGTTCCCCTGCATCAGTCAGCTGAAGATCATTTCCCCAGGCGGAGTCCAATTGAGATTGGCGTGACTTCTTCTCCTCGGCAGGATGATTCCTCCTCTCCACCAGAGTGGTCCTTTCTCTTTGACAGGAAGATTCTCCCTTCAGCATTTATTTTGCTGATGGGGCCATAGTATGTTGCATGATTGCATAACATTTACTCAGAAAACGCGTAGCATTTCTACCGTGTGGAGCATTACGTCATTGTCAAAGCATATGCATACAAAGCATGAGCCAGGTCGCCACCGTCCTTGCTTTGCAGATGTTTCTCCTCAGAATGGTTTGGTCCAAGATGATTCTTGAACTCCCCAGCAAGGCCGTTTATTTAAGATGATTCTTAAAATCCCCAGTGCAGTCGCCAGAGTTGGTTGCTCAAGCTGATGCTTAGAGTCCCCGTCAGAGTGTTTGCTCAGGATGATTCCTGAAATCTCCAGCAGAGTTATCGGTTCAAGATGATTCTTGAAGTCCTCAGCAGAGTTGATTCATCCAGAAGGATTTCTGGATCCCCGAAGCGGAGTTACTTGATAGTTCTCCAGAATCCCCAGCGGAGATGCGTCATCCCCAGCAGGTTTCTGAACAGCGAAGTTGAAACTTCCCTTGAAGACTTGATGATTGAAGTCTGACCGTGTTGACGAAGCAGTCCTTTCGGTTGATGCGGAGTGCCTGATGGCAGAAGTTTGGATATCCCCAATTGGTTCATGATTAACCCAAAATTCTGTTCTCGACCTACTGACGAAGTCCGGCTGATGCCCGAAAGATTTCTTTGAATGCCCGATGGCATGATCGACTTGTTGACCTGATGAGTCCCGAGGAATCCTGATGCCTGATGGCATGATCGACCATGAATTACCGGTTACCGTGTGACCAGTTCCCCAGCAAGTTACCGTGCAACTGTCTTGCTCAGTTTTGAAGATGTTCCTACCAATCAGAGTATCGTTTACCTGTGAGGTTGGCAAATTGCCGGTTACCGAGTGACCAGTGATCCCTCGATGATTTGAGGACGCAATGATATAAGATAAATCAGAGAATCATCCTGACGGAGGTTCAGATCAGTATTTCTCCATCTAGTTGCCGTGCAGCTATGATTTCAGCTTCCGAAGATTTGTTCCCATCAGAGTACTGTGTACTTGTGTAGTTGGCAAATTTCTGGGTTCTTTGGTATTCAACCGTCTTCTACCTTTGAATGTTTGAAAGCCGCTCGCTTCTCAACCCTTCAGGTCCAAGCCGTTTGAATAGGGGCAGCTGTTGCACCCCAAAATTTGACCAACTACTCATCGCAATTTGGCTCATGTTTCGACTCCTTTCATTTTGCATTTGCATACTGCGTACATTGCATTTTTTCCAGTCAAATTGACTTTATCGGGATTACAGCCCTCTGATAGCGCTTCAAGCATTTCAGACCAATACGAGGACGTATTTTGAGAATTGGTGCTCGTCCCGGTGTTTTAAGCTCTCGCTGTTGTTTTTGAGGACATCTCGGTGTCCGGGTTTTTTTACCATTTATTTCGATATAGTTCGCTAATCGATTTAATCAGCTTCTTCGTTTTTTTAGGGTTTTTCCCTTATTTTCTAGAATTTTTATGGAGTTAATTGATTTTTCTAGGTATTAGATAGATTTTTAAATAGCTTTAATAGATTTTAAATAATTTTTAAATAGATTTTAGTTTTAATTTCTTTTTAGAATAAATCATCTTTTTTAGAGTTTAAGTAGTTATTAAAATGAGTTTTAATAGGATATTCTTTTACTAGGTTTTTTAAATAGAATTAATAGAGTTTTTATTAGTTTAGAGATTAATAGAATTTTTTAGGTTAATTCTCTTTTTTAGACTTAATTAGAAATTAATAGAGTTTTTAGGTTAATTCTCTTTTTTAGACTTAATTAGAAATTAATAGAGTTTTATAGGTTAATCCTCCTTTTTAGATTTAATTAGGATTTAATAGAGTTTAATTAGATCTTAATCCTTTTTAGATGTTAATTAGGGTCTTAGTTAGATTTTAATTAAGTTTATTAGAATTAATTAGGATTAGATTAGTTTTAATTTTTATTTGGGTTTTAATCACAGTTTTAATTTTGTTAGTCTTAATCGTGTTTAATTGAGTATTAATTAGTTTAATTAGGTGCTCATTAGGATTAATCAAATATTAATGAAGTATTAGTCTGAGTCCATTTTCGTTGGGCCTTTTGTCCATTTTCTGAGGCCCACAAACCCCAGGTCCAACTCGCCACGTGTCTGCCTATAAAGGGCCCCACGCGTGCCTTTCTCAGTCTTCCACTTCATACCCACGTGCCTTTCTGAAAATCTCTCTCTGGATTGCCACGTTTTCCTCTCCCTCCCCATTTTTTCGCCACGTTTCAGTCTGAGGGAACCCCACCTCACCCAACTTCATTGCCACGTTTCACCTGCACAATCCATCACCTCCCTCTGCATGCCACACGTGGCTCCCCCTCTCACTTCCGCCTCCACACGCGTCCCACTCACGCTGCTCCCCACATGCAGCAACGCCACGTGTCCCACTCACCACGCCCTCACAGGAGACCTCGCCGGAGTCCATGCAAACGCCGGAGGTTCTCGCCGGTGAAATCACACGGTGGTCCCCACGGCCAAAACTACACCGGAAAACTCAACTGCCGCCGGAAAATCCCCAGAACCTCCACAACCTTCATCCAAGATTCATCTCCGTGACTGTTTGCTTGAAGAACCTTCATCGATCTTGTGAGCTTTTTTCCAGAAACTGACAAAAATCTTCAAACGTTTCCGGATTCATCATGCTCATCCACCAAGAAGTTTCGTCCGCGCATCTCAACCGTTTTCCTAGATCAAAATGCAAAGCTCCATAACGATCTGCATCACGTTTCTCAGATTCATCATAGATTCTGGAAAATCTCCAATAGATCTTCCTCCGAGTTCATCAAGTTCATCGCAAGTTTGTTCACTTTTTTCCAGATTTTTCTTGTTGAATCTTTAAACCTTCGTTGAATCTCCAAGAACTCCATGAGCGTCCACCCGTTGCAACATCGAGATCTTCAAGATCTTCGTCTTCCTCTTTGTTATGTTCACAGATCATCAATAATTCTTCAAACAACTTGTCCGCTCAAATCGTTTCCAGATCTCACAACCTTCGTTCAGTTAACTTCCAGATGTTCGTCAATCTTCAATGCGTCTTCAAGTAAACTTCATCGCGTTCTTCATCCCGTCTCCAGATCTTTCCTAGAAGTTTACGAGTTTCTTAAAGTTCTCCGCAGAGCCTCATATCAACACACGAGATCGTCTTCAGATCTTGAGAGCTCCACCACATGATTCTTCAGGTTTTTCCTTGATCAAGAACAGCTCCAAGAACGACTTCAAGAATCATCCTCCGCATGTAATGTTTTTCAGCAAATCTTCTTCAAAGATTGTCATCAAGAATGGATTTCGTGATTTGGTTGAGAGAAGAAGGAAGGGATTGAATCTGGGGGAGGAAGATGAAAAGAAAGAGTTTGAGGGGAGAACGAGAGAGAGAGAGCATTTGGAGAAGAGAGAAACGGCGCATACAGATGAACAGTGTTATGCCAAATTGGGATTAGGGTTTGTGTTCTCTGATAGTGAGAAAGGGAGATACGTGGCAATGGATTGGGCTGGGCCCATTGGTTCCCAATCCGTACACCCTCCTGTTTTCCTTGTTTCACCCCCCGTTTGATTAGTGTGTGCCTGGCTAACGGGCTGAGGCCCAATTCATCTTTATTGATCACATCCTCCATTTTTCCTCTAACACCCCCCCCCCCCTCCGTGCTTAATTGGGCTGGGCCCTGTCCGTTTTGCTGCAACACCCCCGGTTTTCTTTTCACCCCCTGTCTCCTGCTTTTGTTTTTCTGAATTACTTAGTGGGCTGGGCCCCAATTCTGATTCATTTTTCTGGCTCACACCCCTGGCTGAACCAGTGCACCCCCCTTCTGTTTTCTTTCTTTCTTTTTTTCATTATTTTCTTTTGTATTCATTTGCTTAGATTTTTTTTAAGAAAAAGAATATAAGAAAAAGAATATGTAATATGTAATAGAAAAATGAAAAATATAGTGGAAAGAAAATATAAAAAAGGATAGTATTTTAATATTTTCTCTTTAGGATATATTTTCTTTTAGGAGTTTCTTTTACGCCTTTTTAGAAGTAGAATTAAAGGTCCACTTGTTAGGGGACTATTTTTCATTAGATTTTCCATGATAGATGGGTATGATTTTTTAGGAGTTTATCATTGTAATCTTCCGAATATTAATAAAATGAAATTTGTGTTGTTGTCCCCGTTCTACCCGTAGTTAGCTGAACTACAACTGCTCTGACTTTCTCTGAAGAGAATATGTAGGCATGGGATGCGATATCCTAGCGAGCACACTAACAACTAACCTTTTGTTCTCTCGCTGCCGTGCGAACGAGACTTTCCCGCTGACGGCTGATGTTATCCTTTTCTCTTGCCCGAGCGCATTTGAAACCAGACCGTAGTTCTAGTTCCCGTAGGTTCCCATACCTCGAAACCCGACATACTACGTCCGTTCTACCACAAACAGGTACGCCTAAGTCTCCAATGGTCGAGCAGCGTCCACCTAACTGCTAGAATGCGTATGCTAGTATCGTCAACTTAATCTCTCACCCCCGTGTGACCGAGAACACCCTGTCTAGCCGTAGTTATCCTGAACTACGTCATGCTCTGATTTCTCTGAAGAGAATACGTAGGCCCAAGACGCGACGTCTTGCCGAGCAAATTCCCCCGTAGTTTCCCGAACTACGCAGACTCTGATTTCTCATTCTCTGATGAGAATACGTAGGCGTAGAGCGCGACGCTCTATCGAGTCAGTTTCCTTTCCGTTTAGATCTAGCAGCCGTAGATAGACTGTTCTTTCACCCGTAGACAACCCAAGCAACCGTGGATCCCGTCGAGTACGACGGACGTGAGGGGTGCTAATACCTTCCCCTTGCGTAACCGACTCCCGAACCCAGACAATGGTTGCGATGACCTTGTCTTATACCCTTTTCGTCAGGTTTTTCCGATCGTTTCCTTTCTCGTTCCGAGGGATAAATAACGAAAGGTGGCGACTCTTCTGTTGTGCCGGCACCTTATTTTCGCGAAAGCGACAGGCGGTTCCCACTACAGCACCGTACTCACTTTCGATGGGTCCACCGCTACACCGTCACCAGATATCACATGCCCCAAGAAAATCACAGTCTACATCCAGAACTCACACTTTGATAGTTTAGCAAACAACTTATTATCTTTCAGCACTTGCAAAGCAAATCTCAAATGTCCTGCATGCTCTTCTTCATACTTAGAATAAATCAGTATATCATCAATAAACACAACAATAAACTGATCTAGATAATAATGGAATATTTGGTTCATATACTCCATAAACACTCCTGGCGCATTAGACACTCCAAAAGGCATTATTGTATATTCGTAATGTCCATAACAGGTTCTAAATGCTGTTTTCTGGATATCACCTTCTTTCACTCTGATCTGATGGTAACCCGACCTTAAATCAATTTTACTAAACACACGAGCTCTGTCGCTACTGCGAAAAAAGGGAGGCCGACAATGACTAACAGATTCGCCACATATCGTAATTTATCCCAAAGAAGGGAAAGGAAGCGATCGGAAAAACATGACAAAAACGGGAAAAGACGAGGTCATCGCAACCAAGTCCTAGGTTCGGGAGTCGGTTACGCAAGGGGAAGGTATGAGCACCCCTCACGTCCTTCGTACTCGACGGGATCCACGCATGTGTTGTCTAGCTAAAAAGGGTGTGTAAACTATCTACGCTAAAGGCTTATGAACAAAAGAGAAAGAAAAAAGAACTGACTCGGCAGAGCATCGCTGCTCTGTGCCTACGTACTCCCTCGTGCAATGGGAAAGTCAGAGTCAACGTAGTTCGCCTAACTACGGCTAAAGAAGGGGGGAAGGTTGCTCGCCAAGACATCGCGTCTTGTGCCTACGTACTTTCGTCTGGTACGAAAGATCAGAGCAAACGTAGTTCGGGCTTACGAGAACACAGGCTGTTCAAAAGTTTTACCCGAGTAGGGTTAACAAACAGTTCTAGCAGTTGGTGTATGCAGCTCGACCATTGGAGACTTAGGTGTTACCTTTTGCGATAGAACTAAGAGTTAACAACACTCTTGTTTATGAAAAAGGTTTTCCTGATTGAGACCCCAAGGGGTGAAAAAGAGTATGAGTTATTTTTTTGTTTTTTAAGGAAGAAGTGTTTTGATTAGCGTGTTCATAATGTATGTTGTAACAAAGTCTAAATCCTAGGATCGAATGCGTCGCATATCGTCCTAAGGATGTATACTAAACACTCTAGGCAATTGAGAGGTAACCACTCAATCACCATTTCCCAAGTACAAGGCTCATGGCACAACTCTCATTATATTTATTAAGTGGATTGAAGTTGTTTGAAGATGAGAAGAGAAAGGGGACAAACTAAGGGGGACTAGACCAAACCCTAAAAGTTGTCATGCAATGTGCACCTAAAGTTTAGTTTGAAAGGAGACTACCTAATGTTATCATGCATGGTTAGAACCCTAATGTCTATCATAACCTCTCTTGAACAAGAGAGGTTAGAAATCCTAAGGGAAGGAAGACAAAAGGAAGAAGAAATAATAAGCAAAAATAATGTGAATGAAGAATGCAAACACAAATGCAACAAGGAAGACAAGGATGCAATGAAAGTGAGGGAGGAAATATGTGTGGGGATGGAACCTCCACAAGCTCATCTCAACCTCAAGCCATAGTATGAATAAGTGCAAGAGAAAAAGGAGAGATATGCATCACAAATAAGTAACAAAAACAATGAGAAAAAGTCCTCATGGATTCATTACTTTAGGTAGGCTTCAATTCCTCCTAAGGAGGGACCAAGCAACCTTAAGTAGTATTACAAAGTCATAGGACAAAATGGGGATGAGGATAAGAGATCTCAAAGGCTAAAGCAAAACATCACAAGCAAATGCAAACAACAACATCAAAGGATGCAAGCAAACACCACATATGGAATCACAATGTACAAACATGAAAGTATGAGATCAAATGAACAACTTATGCATAAGGTAAAGACCTATGAATTGGCACACAAGACCTATAACAAGCCCATGACATGAAACAATCAAAATAAGGTTCATCAACAATGCACAACCAAGCTTTTGGAAGCAAAACAAATCAAGTACACAAGTAGAGATGCACAAACATGAAGCAACTTGCAAAATACATGAAAAATATTAAAATGCATCTAAAAATTCCAAATAAAATCTCAAGGGACCCCCAAGGTATTGGGAACCAGGGTTCAAAAGGGGAGACTGAAAATCAAAAGGAAAGTGCCTCAACAGAGGGCAAACACCAAGAGTGTCCCAAACTAAGGCAAAACTAAAGAGAGGGAATAAAAGGCAATTCAAACTACATGGAAACAGCACCTAAAAATCATGAAAAAAATATACAAAGATCAATCAACATGTTAATACAATGCTCAAACAAATTCATGCAAAAATGAGAAGTTTAAACTTAAAAATAAAATCAAGAAAGAGCAAAGCTACAATTTAAATCAAATAAAACAGCCCCAATATTTAATTCATTTTTTAATTGAAAATAAAGTCAAAAAATAAAATAAAAATATCCAGAAAAAACTAGACATCTTAAAGTTTGTGAAAATTATTTTTGGTGAAGTTTTAAACTATTGGAACAATTTTATTTGGATTAAATTTGAAACAGTCCAAAATAGAAAAATAAAAGAAATAAACAACTAAATGAACATGAGGTGGTGCAAACAGCAAATAAAACAAGTGCAAAATGAGAATGGGCCAAGGCTGGGGGGGGGGGGGGGGGCGAATAGCAACACGCGAATAGGCCCAGTAAGAATAAATAAAATTCTGAATACTTCTATGAGGTTAAGTTGACTATGGACCAAGGTGGAATGCACTGTAAACCGTGTGATCAAATCCAAAGTAAGCCAATCATGTAGCTCACAAAGAGCCACCTCAATTAATGAATTGGGGTTTCATTCCTATGTACACGAACCAAAGGGACCTACGGTGGGTCTTAATTTAACACACATGATCAAAAAACACACATCGTACGAACGACCTCATGCCACGTCACCCGTCTTCTTCCATGGAACTACCAGTCGCCGAAAAATTGCTCCGATCGTCTCCCTCCTTGCCTCCGGCTGCCGCGGGCTTACCACAACAACATGGCTCCATCAATTCTCAACCATTTTGCATGAACTTTAGATGAAAACTCATCTACTCGTCGCGAGGATCATGAATCCATCATTAGTTTCCACTAACTCTCCATAATAAATCCAGAAATCAAACAACAAGCAAAACACACAAAAATGGAAGTTCACCAAAACTCAAATAAAATGATCTAAACCTCATCTACATGTTGCAAGGAGCAAGAATCAATAAAAATTAACTCAAAACACCACAGAAATTCACCAAAACGAATCAACATAATCTTGAGCTCACAAAATCAAACACCACAAACTAAAACGGAAATGATCCAGAAACGATCCATACAAATCAACGATTCAAACACAACAAAAATGGCGAAAAACTATGGCATAATAAGAGTGTAATCTTACTTTCCCAAAATACCCCTGACTTGTAAAC
Source organism: Lathyrus sativus (assembly GCA_963859935.3). Classification (NCBI taxonomy): domain Eukaryota; kingdom Viridiplantae; phylum Streptophyta; class Magnoliopsida; order Fabales; family Fabaceae; genus Lathyrus; species Lathyrus sativus. Next base: position 286,195,045 of record OZ012741.1, on the reverse strand, counting down.
CTCATAACTTGGGTTCTACAAATCAGATGAAAGACTTCTAGTACAATTTGGAAAGCTAAGATCAAGACCTACAACTTTTAAGTTGGCCAAAAGTTGAGGAGAAACATCCTTATAGGTCAAAACTGGCTTGGAAGTTGGTTGACTTTTTCTGACCAAAATCACATACCTCTAATGACCTGTAACTTGTCTGGATCATAACTTGAGTTCTATATATCCAATCAAGGACTTCTAGTATTAAAATTAAAGCTAAGAACATGATCTACAAGTTCCATGTTGGCCAAAAATTAAGATGAGACTTGTATCTTGAGGTAGTTGGTCTTGAAGTCAGGCACTAAATAGGGGATTTTACCCTGAGAACCCTAATTTAGTAACTTCTCACACACTTAACCCTTGATGAATTGAACTTGAAATGATGTCTCATATGTCTTAATATAACATCCCGTGACCATAGAGACTTTGAATTTAGTTTCTATCTTCTTTCATTGCACAATTGATTAAGGATTTGCCAGATGAAAACCCTAATTGCAACACTTTCAACTGTGGCTTGTGCCACTTCACACAACAACTTGAATGAACTCCAAATGGCTCTTCAAAGCACTCAATAAGCTCTATCAACATCTCATACCCGTAATCATGCCTTCAAAATCTCCTGATGCTCTTCAGTTGGCCTCCCAGTTAGGAACTGACCCACACACATCCATCTATCCTTTCACAAGACACTGACCACTTCAAGATGTTCTGATGACCACTCAAGCTTGAGTAACAACCCCTGCTTAGGCTCCATGCTCTGAGAAGACTCATCTTGCTATGCACATCCCTTTGATCCCCTGTTCCATGAAAAATGCTATGCAATGCAAATGCTAGGAAGAAATGAAATGAAACATAAACTAAGTTAAGAAAAGGTTGAGCAAATTTTGGGGTTCAACAGGCTCCCACCAACTGATCCATCAAATCATCAATCCTTGGAAGAGGATATTTATTCTTAATGGTCACTTTATTCAACTGACGGTAATCGATGCACAAACGCATACTACCATCCTTCTTCTTTACCAACAGCACTGGAGCTCCCCACGGCGACACACTCGGTCTGATAAACTTCATATCCAACAATTCTCCAATCTGAGATTTCAATTCAGCCAATTCCACTGCCGACATCCTGTATGGCGCCAAAGATATAGGTCTTGTACCAGGAACGAGATCAATGCTAAATTCAACTTCTCTTGTCGGAGGTAATTCCGTAATATCATCAGGGAACACTTTGGGAAATTCATTCACCACCGCCAACTCTTTCATTGACACCTTGCTATCAACAGATAATGATGCAAATAAAGCAAACATTTTAGATTAGTCCTCTAACAAGGTCCTCAACTCCTTATTAGACAAGGAATCCGCCAATGCTTCCTCTTTTGGAGTAAGAAACAACAACACCTTCCGGAAACAATCGATGTAGACTCGGTTGAACTCCAACCAGTTCATAGCCAGAATAATATCCAGCTTACCAAGTGGCAGACAAATCAGAACCACTCCAAAATTCCTACCGAAAATAGTCAGTGGACACTTCAAACACACCAAAGAAGTAGTCACTGAACCAATAGAAGGAGTTTCAATAGTCACCCGATGCTCAAGAGTAGACGGCACCAATCCTAATCTCTTCACACAATCAATAAAAATGAACGAGTGGGTTGCACCCGTATCAATCATAACAGTCAAAGGAACATTATTGATAAAACAAGTACCTTTGATAGAACGCTCCTCGCCGGCAGATTGAGTTCCTACCACAACAAATACTTTACCACTGGCCTGAGGCACCTGAGACTTCTTCGGCTTCTCGCAGTGTGTACTGATATGACCTTTCTCACCACAGTTATAACAGGTAGGCATAACAGCCCTGCAATCTGCCATCACATGGCCTGGCTTACCACACTTGAAACACTTCTTCACCTCATCAGGACAATCATTAGCACAATGCCCCGCGCCACCACATCGGAAACATTTCACACCAGCAGACGCTATCCTTTCTCTGGGCTTCTTATCAGCAGCAGCCTTATGTTTTCCCTTACCAGCAGGAACACTGTAAGGAGTACCAACAAATCTCTGCTTACCCTTACGGTCATTCACAGCCTTATAGTGTGCAATTCTGGCCCCGTTGTCATTATCATAAATTCTGCTTCTGCTTACCAGCTCAGGATAATTCCTGATCTTCTGATAAGTGATCCCCATTTAAATCTCCGGACGCAGCCCGTTTTCAAACTTCAAACACTTGGAAGTCATCGCCTCTTCAGTATTATAATGAGGACAATACAGTACAAACCCTTCAAATTTAGTAGCATACTCTGCTACAGTCAGATTAACCTGCTTCAGCTTCAAAAACTCTATCTCCTTAGCACTTCGTATATCTTTCAGAAAATACTTTTCCAGAAAACCAGTTCGAACCACATCCCAAGTAATAGCAGTTCCTGCAGCCTCCAATCTCTAGCGACTGTTGTCCCACCAAGCCTCAGCTTCACCTTCCAACACATGAGTACCAAATCTCAGTTTTTGCTCATCATTACAACCAATTGTTCTGAAAATTTTCTCAATTGCCTTCAGCCATTTCTGTGCAGCTTCAGGATCCAAAATTCCTCCTTCAAACGTCGGTAGCTTGATACTCTGAAACTGTGCCAAATCTCTGAATTACGCACCCGCAGCTTGGTTCTGATTAGCAACCACCTACGCCATCGCTTGCATAGCTGCAGCCAAAGCAACATCATTCCTTCCTGCCATACTGCTCAACCATAACAACACTAAGTTAAAAGGGTACACAACATTTATCCTACAGACAGACTCAACTACTACACTGGCCGGACGGACCGTCCTGCTCTGATACCAACTTGTAACACCCCACTTTCCCAAATTAAAATAAAATACGATTAAATAAAATAAATATCAGAGTTTCCCTTCCAAAAGTGGGATATCACATTCACAAAATTTCAACAAAACACTTCATTAGATGGTTTTCAAAATATACAGTGGAAACAATCATTAATACATCACTCTGGGCCATCCACCAATTTACATTAAGTATTCATTAAGAGAATTCATCAAAATAGGATACGCCACAAGAATACAACAAGTCCAATCATAATAAAAGTAAACGCCCGAGTCCCATGTTACGTATCAGAGCATCCTAAGACTCGACCCGCACACCACTATCCAAGCTAGCTATGCACCTGGATTATCTGTACTTCCGAAGAAGCACAGACCATAATAATAACAAGGGGTGAGAAAACATGATAAAAACTATCGGTAATAAAACACATGAATAAAGGCAGTAAATAAACAAATCATCACCCCACCAACATCAAACACGACCTACTGTCCAATCATCAACACAACATAAAATAATGCAAGGATGCAACTCAACACCATGCATGTGGTACCGACTCATTGGTTCATTCAATCGAACCTCAGAATAGATCACTTATGCTCCTCCTGAGACATGATCTATCCCCACCATTCTCCACAAAGGAGTACGGATGAATCACTTACGCTCCTCCTAAGACATGATTCAACTCCGCAATTCTCCACAAAGGAGTACGGATGGATCACATACGCTCCTCCTGAGATATGATCCATGCCACCATTCTCCACAAAAGAGTACAGGTGAATCACTTACGCTCCTCCTGAGACATGATTCAACCCCACCACTCTCCACAAAGGAGTATGGATGGATCACTTACGCTCCTTCTGAGACATGATCCATCCCACCAAGACACCATGATATGCACAACATCAAATGCACAACACAAAAACATCAAGCACACTAAGTGCACACGATCCTACTGATCACATCACCATACATCATATATACACATATATATACACACCAATCAATTATGTCAATCAAATTAAATAATAGGGAAATTTACATTGAATACTGAGTACATACGATCCTCCCGATCACCTCACTATGCATCATATACATATTACATATACATGTCTTACCCACCAATTAATTATGTCAATTAAATTCTATAATTCATAATTTCACCTTTCAACACCAGGTATACACTCCTCACCACTAAACACGATTTCTCTACCTATCACAACCCAAAGAATCCTACAAAACAAATCACAAAGCAAAACAACACAAAATCACGTTTATGTCACGCTTGCTGGCCCACTCGCCTAGTGAGGCCTCAACGAACGCTCGCTGCCTCATTCGCCCAGGGAACCTGCTAGTGAAGGTAGACAGTGGCTACTGGAAGAATTCGCTACCCAACTCGCCTAGCGAATGCTCGCTACTAGCTCGCTCAGCGAAGGTGCTGCCGAACATCTGCGATTTCACAAAACCCTCACAGTTCAGAAATTCATTAGAAGCTAAAAAATCGTATGATTCTCACCAAACCAGTCCCTGTAGTCTTAACCTAACATTCTACGACTAAACTACACGACTTATTCCAGCTTTTACCCGATAAAACATTAATTCTACCTATTAAATCATTTCCGACCCAAAACGGTAAACTACTCAGAATTACCAAAACCACCCAAACAATCCTTATACAACCACATGCAAGGAGTTCACCATGACAGAAATGAACAGAAACACAATAACATATTAATCATAATCATCAAATCCCTATGGGGTTAAGGAATCCCCAACTACCCAATTCATGCAATTACCAATTCTAATCCGTTTCTCCCCTTACCTCGATTAATCTCTTCGATCGTTGAAGAATTCCTACGAATCTGATTGCTCTTCCTTGTTCTTCCTCTTCACTTTTTCTCCCCACTCTTCTTTATCGTGTTCTTTCTTTTCTTCTTTCCCAAAACTCACTAATACCCCCTTATAACTCTTATTCCTTATTTATTTTATTCCAATAATAATAATAATAATCATAATAATAATAATAATAATAATAATAATAATAATATTACTATTAGTTATCAAATTATTTTTATTATCAATTATATTATATTAATATTAAAGGCTATGGTTTCTTACATAATCTCCACAAAAGACACGCCGGAATAAAATAACACCAGAAAGGCTAAATAATTAAAATGGGTGTTACACATAGCTTAGTAGCAAATCAATAAAGGAAAACCCAGTTCCCTGATGCTGGCAATATTTAGATCATATCTTTACTTTGCATTTGTAGTTTCTTTTATGTTAAGTCCAAACTCATTTGTAAAACTCGTATGTTTTCAATTGATAATGTTAATGAAAAGAATATGCATATTTTTATTAAATCCATTTGTAAAACTCGTTTGGAATGTAATGAGCATCTACAGAGAACTCCACTCATCTGGGGAAAAAAATAAACTCTACTTAAAACATCTGCCCCGAGGAGAATGAGAATACCATCTGTTGGGAGCTCATTTCGAAAATTGATCCTGAAAGATGTCAATGATCATTAGACTTTGCTGGAGATATCAATCTTCCGTTGATGTACCTGTCGAGGAAATCGTTGCTAACCTTCTGCTCAGGGAAGAAGTTCATGAGTACTGATCCTGCTGGGAAGAGACATCCTAAATGTCGACTCCGTTGGATAGCAACACCAAGTTAAAACCCGCCCTGCCGCTGAGGGAATATCCTTCAACCTTACTCTCCTGGGAATATGCTGAGAATAAATCCACCCTACTGGGGATTAGCCTCTATGGGGAGACAGAAAATCTACTCCGCAGTAGTTACGATATATACCTCTGCTGACGACACCACTTCTGATTTGATAATAGGATTCTGTGGGGAAGAAAAAATCTCTGTTGTGGGGAAACAAAAGTTTTTGTTGAACAAACACCTGACTGAATTTTATCTGAAATAGTAAACCTTCAAACATTCATCGGGTAGTACGAATCCACTTCGGATGGGAAATACAACTCTGAACTCCTGCTAAGGGGTGGGGGGAATAATTCACCATGCATTACTATTAGAACTTCATTGTCATGGAGAAACGCTCTTTCAGGGAGAGGATCATACCATCCTACAACAAACAAGAAACAAAAGGATACCCCACCTTGTAGCACCCCAAAATTTTCCTCATCGTTTCTTGGTTTACTGGCTTTTGTTTCTCTGCATTTTGAATTTCTGCATCTCATAGCATTGGTTCTCAATACATGGGATCATGGTATTTATGTGGCTCAGGACTCCCTTTCGTTGCAAGAGTTTAAACAACAAGCATCAGAGGCTCTGACATTTATTTTGCCCAACGATCGAGCAGTCGATTTTATTTTATTCAGCAGGTTATTCTCAACTCAGGAGACGGTGTACAGGCTATCGCTACTGCGAAAAAAGGTGCTGGCAATGACAGAAGAGTCGCCACCTACCGTTATTTATCCCAAATGAGGGAAAGGAAAAGATCAAGAAAAAACCTAGCGAAAAGGGATAAGATCGCCCATCGCAACCAAATCTCGGGTTCAGGAGTCGGTTACGCAAGGGGAAGGTGTTAGCACCCCTCACGTCTGTTGTACTCAATGGGATCCACGCTTGTTTTGTTTAGTCTAAAGGGTTGTTTATCTATCTAACTAAAGGTCTAGGTCAAAAGAAAAGAAAAAGGAACAAGACTCGAAAGAGCATCGCAGCTCTGGCCTACGTATTCCCTCGTGAAATGGGAAAGTCAGAGTCAACGTAGTTCGGCTAACTACGGGTGAAAGGGGAAAGGCTGCTTGCCAAGATATCGCATCTTGTGCCTACGTACTCTCAACAGGTATGAGAGATCAGAGCTTACGCAGTTCGGGATAAAAAAGAACACGGGTTTGTTCAACTGTTTTTTTACCCGAGTAAGGTTAACAGGTAGTTCTAGCAGTTTGGTGTATGCAGCTTGCTCGTTGGAGACTTAGGCGTTACCGTTTGCGGTAGAACTAAGAGTTAACAACACTCTTTTATCTGAAAAGATTTTCCACTGATTAAAGACCCCACAGGGAAAAAGGAAGTCTGACTGTTTGTTTTTGTATTTTATGAGAAGTGTTTTGAATGAATGTTTGTAATTCATATCGCACTAGAGACTATGCCCTAGGAACGAATGCGTTGCGTATCGCCCAAAGAACGTATACTAAACACTCTAGATGATTGAGAGGAGACCGCTCAATTATCATTTCCCAAGTAGCTTAAGGCTCATAACGTACAATAATCCTTAATCTTTATGAAGTACTTTATTATTGTTTGAAAATGAGAAGAAAGAGAGGACTCTAAGGGGAACTAAGCAAAACCCTAATGTTATCATGCAACATGGTCCTAAGTTTGAGTTTAGAAAGGGAATCTATCCTACTTGTTATCATGCAAGAGGGTTAGAACCTAGTGTGTATCATCACTATCCTTAAATAAGGGAATGAGAACCCTAAGGGGGATATGTCAATGGAAAGGAAAACAACAGGAAATCATCATGATTATTCAACTGAAATGTAAAATGTGAATAAATGCCCATGCAATGCATTAGTACAAGCAAGGGAGGACAACTCAACCTTTAATGCAAGCAAGCAAACATAAAGGGAAAAGAAACAATCAAGCAAAGGGAGGAAACCTCAACCTTTAATGCAAACATGGACTTAAAAGAAAGAATGCCTACACATGCATTTCTATCCTAATGCACCAAATCCAACAACATGCAGGGGAGGGGAAAAACAAGATGATGGGAAAGTAAAAGGAGAAATAAACTCATCAAGTTCAATGTGTATCAACATAGGAGTCCACAAAGGTTCAACATCTTTATGGAATGCCCTTAGTTCGACCAAAGGAAGAACTGGGCTCTCACAAGAAGGATCCTAAGGTTATAGGACAGAGAAGAAGATAGGAAGCATAGTGTGGACCAAAGGAACCCACTATGTTCAATGTGTATCAACACAAGAGTCCATCAAAGGCTCAACTTCTTTATGGAATGCCCTTAGTTCGACCAAAGGAAGAACCAGGCTCTCACAAGAAGGATCCTAAGATTGTAGGACAAAAAGGAGAAAAGATGCACAGTGAGAACCAAAGGAACTCACTATGTTCAATGTGTATCAACACAAGAGTCCATCAAAGGCTCAACTTCTTTATGGAAAACCCTTAGTTCGACCAAAGGAAAAACTGGGCTCTCACAATAAGGATCCTAATATTGTATGACAAAAAGGAGAAGAGAAGCACAATGAGAACTAAAGGAACCCACTATGTTCAATGTGTATCAACACAAGAGTCAATCAAAGGCTCAACTTCTTTGTGGAATGCCCTTAGTTCGACCAAAGGAAGAACTGGGCTCTCACAAGAAGGATCCTATGATCATAGGACTTGGAAGAATTAGAAGAGTGGAAGAGAATCATTCAAAGCAAGGCAAAAGCATCACATTAGGGAGAGAAACCATTCACTATATGCTTCTAAGGAACCCTAAATGCAATGTCCTAAAGGATGCCTAAACTAAGCAAGCTATGAACATGATAATGACTTGAAAATTAATATAAAAATGCTTCAACATGTATATAAGATGAATATGAAAGGATTGGATGCATAATCATTGCAAAAAGTTCAACTAAAATGCAAACTAGGCAAGTGGTAAGGTTGAAATCACATAAATGTAAGCCAGAATGCAAAATCTACCAAAAATAGTAAAACACCTCTAAAAATTCTAAGAAAATTCCTAGGGGGCCCCTCTAGTCTTAGGAACCCGGGGTCCAAATTTGGGAAGGAAATTCTAAGTCTAGGTATGCCAATAGAAGGCGACATCCTAGGGTATTCTATGGATAAGGCAAGAAAAGAGGGTTCTAAAAGCTCTATCTAAACCCTAATCAAATGATACCTAAAAAATAAAGAGAAAAAAGTCACAATGTCAATTGAAGTATCAAGAATAAGCACAAAATATCAAGAATTTATTTGATGGTTTGATCACAAAATAAAATAAAGCAAGAAGATATGTCATTTTTCACGTTTACAAAAAGCATATTAAAAGAAAAATACACAATTAAATGAAAAATAAATGGAAAATTCAATTTAAAAATATGAAAAATTAAAACACATGTCAAACTATATGAATGCATTTTTTTCATGATTTTTGGGATTATTTAACATTTTTAAATGAATTAAAATGCAAACAGATGCAATAAAAGAAAATAAGAAAAAGAAATTGAAATTGGAAAAAAGCTGGGTGGGAATAGCAAGGAAATGATGTTGTTTTTAATGGGCTTAGACGCGTGGGGGTGTGAAAAGCAAAGAAGCCCAATCCACTTGACTTCAGTCAACTAAACCAAGATTAAATCTGATCCTTTCATTGCAATTACTAGTCAATTATCCAATGGCCAAGGCAAAGACATGCGTGCATCAGCATCAAAGTGTAAGTTGGAATTGAATCACAGCCTTCCATCTTGAGACTGGTCAAGTAATCTAATGGTTGTGGTGCACGCCAATGAAACACACTGTTTCATTAAAAGGGAAGTCAATCCCTGAGATGCACTCGTGGCCACTGGATACGAATCAAGTCATGTAATCTTAGGGATGTCATATGCCACGTAAGCTTCAGCAATTTAACACAATATGAGAACAAATCGTGGCCATAGGATGGTGCTTGAGTCAAAGTCCAACAAGAGATCCAAAGGCCAGGATGCACACTGGGATTTAAAACTCACATGGAGGGAGAATTACACAGACAGTGGCCGGATTAACACCGGTCATCTTCTCCGGCCATGATGAATAGTACCAGTTTCAAGAACTCAACAAAACTCATAATTTTTGGTACCAATCTATTCGTCTCATTGCCTAGGTTACTAATCCATCATCCATTTTCATTTTTAACTTATAATTAATCCAAATAAAAGCTTGCAAGATTGAAGGTCAAGTCACAAAATTCAGGAACATGAACAAGACCTATACAGAAATTATCTACTATCCATGGAAATCAAGAATATGCAACAATGGCGTGTGAATGATTCCTAAACAGAGAGCAATTTTGATTGGAAGCTTACCTAGTGGAGTTCTTCCACTGAGCCTTCAAATGATGATGATGCTTCATCAAAAGTTGCAGAATCCTTCCTTGAATCTCCCTAGAGCTTTTACCAATCTTGATTTGGCCTGAAAATGGATGATTCTCCAAAAACGAATTTCAATTTTCCTTTACTTTCTCTCAACAGAATTCTGTTACTCATTGATCCAAATTCAGTTATTCTTGGTTATGAATAATGATAAGAATATATGGAATGGATACTGATCACTTTGAAGCTCAATTACAGCTTGTGTGGCCCAATTCAAAATCCAAAATTGCTTAGTTTGGAAAACTTCCAATTCATGAAAACAGAGCTTGAAACTCATCCAAACTAGTTCATTCATGTTGCTGGTAATGTGAGTGATCCAATGGTGGAGGTTTCTTCCTTGAAATGGAATCAATGGTTGATTTGGAATGTGTTACTTCAAGATGTAGTAACCTTGAATTTAGCCATGGAAATGACCTCAAAATTGGTTTATGATTTTGACATTGTGTTTAGACTATTTGAGGCACTTAAAATATGCACACATATGAAGGAAAATGGTTCCAAATGAGTTTGATCCATTCTAGGCCTTTTAAAGCTTCCTTTCATGGAAATTCCTTCATTCAATCTCCCATCCAAGCCAATTTAATGGTTACTTGAGGTTTGGTTGAGCAATTGACCCCATTTGGAGCACGTTTCAAGTTGGAAAGATTTTCATTTGAGTTGTGCATGGTGGTGAAATTGACCTATAATGAAAAGTGACCTATAATCTTAGTTTCCCAAAATACCCCTGCCTTGCAAGCTTCATATCTTGAGCTTCACAAATCAGATTGAGGACTTCTAGTACTCTTTGGAAAGCTAAGATCATAAGGAAGAACTTTCATGTTTGGGTCAAGATGAGGAGAGACATACTTATAGGTCAAAAATGTCTTGGAAGTTGGTTGACTTTCATGGAACAAAATCACATTCATCCGATGAACTGTAACTTGTCTGCTTCATAACTTGAGTTCTAGAAGTCCAATGGAATACTTATAGTACTAAAAATAAATCTAGGAACATGCCCTAAAAGTCTCATGTTGGAGTCAAGATGAGATGGAACTTGTATCTTGAGTTATGTGGTCTTGAAGTTGGGCACTAAACAAGGGATTTTACACTGTCAAGCTTAGAAACCCTAACTTAGCAACTTCTCACACTCTTAGTATTGATGAATTTATCTTGGAAAAATCTCTTAGGTGTATCAACACAACATTTCATGATCACAAAGATGTGGAATTGAGTTTCAAACTCCTCCAATTGAACTGTTAACTTAGGGTTGACCAGATGAAAACCCTAGCTGCACCACTTTTGGTTGTGGCCTCTTGTACTTTATATAATGACTTGCACAAGCTTCTTAATGAACCTAAAGGCATTCAATTATCTCTCATAATGGATTCCACCCATAGCCATGGTTCAATATCATTAAATAATCTTCATTCACCCCCAAGATAGGAGGTAGGCATACTTGTATCCATCCCCTTCTCCAGAGAGTTCTGACTTCTTCTGGTGACTTGGTGAGGATGATAACTTGACTATAGCTTCTTGATTAGCCCTAGAAACTTTGGTAGCCTCTTCTTAATAGGCACATCTCTTGATCCCCTGCATAAATGACAATGCAATGTGTTGCACCCTAAAATTTGACCAACATTTCTTTACTTAGCTTATGTTTCATTTCATTCACATTAGCATTATCATTTGCATTTCATTGACATGTGTGTAGGAGATCAAGAGGTATGACTACTAATCAAGAGCTATGAAGCTAGATAAGAAGGTTATTCAAGTGTTCAAGGGTTGATATCCTTGTCAGAGAAGTGAAAAGATCCTCAGAGAGATTGGTTGAAACCAAGGTTGTGTGCCTCCTAACTTGAGAGTTGTGGAAAGCCATCAGATGATTCTGAGGCCATGAACAGGGACTTGAGGTCTTGAGAGAGCTCATGAGAAGTGTTGAATATCACTTTGAGGCCTAGACAGGTCATTGTGCAAGTTTAAGAAGACTCAGCCATGAGTGGTGTAATTAGGGTTTGACTGGGTCAACCCTAGGTCAACTGATGATTTGGAGAAGGTTGAGACATAACTCAAAGAGCCATGTCATCATAGAGTGACACATTGAGATGTTATAAGGATGATTCCAAGGTCAAATCATCATGATTGAAGAGTTTGAGAAGTTTCAGGCTAGGGTTTCTAAGGCTTGACAGTGTAAAATCCCCTAGTTTGACCCCTATCTTCAAGGCAGTTTAGCTCAAGATGTGATTGTCATCTCATATTGCCCCCAACATGAATGTTGTAGAGCTTGTTCTTATATTTAGTTTGAGTACTAGAAGTCCTTGATAGGATTTATAGAACTCAAGTTATGACTTTGACAAGTTACAGGTCATCTGAGGTATGTGAATCAGGGGCCTTGAAAGTCACCCAACTTGCATCAAACTTTTGCCCAAGAAGGATGATTCCTATGAACTTTTGGTTAGCATGAATGTTCCTTATCCTCTTATATTTCTAGAGAGTACTAGAAGTCCTTGATAGGATTTGTAGAACTCAAGTTATGGCTTTGACAAGTCAAGGGAATTTTGGTCATTTCGAGATTATAGGTCATTTCAAGCATAAGGCCATAACTCTTATTTCCAAACTTCAAATGGAAAAATCTTCAACATCAAACTTGCTTAAAATGGTGTTTTAAGGCTAGTAAGGAGGTCATGAGATGTTGAAAAGGCTTGTAGCTCAAAGTGGTAAAAATGACCTAAAATGAAGGCATAAGTTAAATAAGTCAAAGTTGGAAATTGAAATTTTCAAGCTACACATCTAAACCATGGCATGTAATATATCATTTTGACTCTAGAAAACATTTTAAAGACAATGGTTTAGCCACATTTCTGATTTGAGGTCTAAATCATGGACTTGCTTTGGAAAATGGTTACTTGCATATTAAGCAACATTTGCAAAACTTAGAATTGAGGCATGGGCAAGGAACTTGGCAAGCTAAACCCTTCCAAAATGTCACTAGGGGAGAAATTGAAGGAGATTGAGATGAATTTCAAGCTGCAAACAGAATTGAGCATGGCATGATAAGGGATCCAAAATCTCATGACATGAGATGTGTAAAATCTCATTGGAAGGATCTAGAGGGTTCTAGATCATCCAAACTCCATCTATATATTGAGTAGAATGAATCCATGGCAAAGGTTGGTGATCATTGAAGGTTTGAGCATAGTTTGGAATTGAGTTTTCATAGATTTCAATTGAAATCGGTTTCATCAATTTCCTCCATTTCCTTCCATTTTCTTGATTGATTCTTCTTCCATGAGTATCAAGGATTGATTCCAGATCATTTCCAAGAAGAATTGGTGGCTAGATCATGTGGGAGCAAGGGGTTTTCAGCACCTGCAACTCAGCATCTTGTTTCAAGATTGAAGCACTTTCCATTGAATCTTTTGCATACATAAGTAAGGAGGAGGTTCAGTGATCGTGTCCAGAAGATTTGAGAGCTTGAAGTGGAGATTTCGTGCATTTGTTATTCAAGAATTTCCAGGTTTGTAATCTTCTTCCCATAGCATGATTTAGGTAGAAGTAGGTTGAATTAGGGTGCTAGATTAGTTATAGAATGGCCTAGGATGTATTTCAGATGGTTAATTGTTGAATTAGAGACAAAATAGGAAGATCACCATTTTCGGTTGAGATTGGGAGATGGTGATTCTTGGGGTTTCAGAAGAAACTAATGGCATGATTGAGTCCGTGGCAAGATTTGGAGTGTGTTTCATGTTTTGACCATTTGCATTGGAGGCTCCTAGAGTGAACTAGGGTTGGGGAAGACGACCGGAGCTCCACCGGTGGTGGCCGGAGCTGGGCGCGAAGCTCAGATGTTTGAAAGGTTGAAGATGACCCTGATACCATTAGATCTTGTTTTGACTTGGACTTTGAGGCTCATCCAACGACCACGTTTTGAAGTTGAATTGTGAAAGAGTCTGAGGCATGAAACGCACCATTTCATTTATTCAAGCGTCTGGGCTTAGTAATCTGAGTGTTATCCACACCCCCAGCAAGCGCAACCCATGTTTTGAACTGAAAATGTTTACTTCCTGCACCGCGCGCTTCTTTATTTTATTTGATTTTCATTTTTTTTCATTTAATTCATGATTTTTGGAAAATTCATAACTAATTGAACATTAATCCAATTCAGCCCATTCTTTTTGCATATTACTCATGATTGAGTCTATTATTTTTTAGAAAAAAAATATTTTCATTTCATATAATTTCTGATTTAATTGGAATTTTGTATTTTAATTGATATTAAAATGTTTATGTTTGATGCATATTTTTGTAGAATTTTGTGTGATCTCATGGTGATGATTCTTGGCATAATTTTTTGTGTGTTATTAGGTTAGATGTGTATGATCCCATAGTATTTTTATCACATTTTTGTGATGAAAATAGGTGTGCTTTCTAGATTGATATTTAGAGACTTCCTTTTTAGGGTTTTAGGTTGATACCTTAGAATGTAGATTTTAGTTCTAGGTCCAAATGGATGATTTGATCTTTGAAACTAATGTGATAGAGTCATGATTGACCTAGGTTCCCCTAGTGATTTTTGTAGGATTTTACAATTGATTCTAGTATTTTAGTTAGGACTAACTTTAGTGCTAGGTTTTAGGTGATCCTAATTTACTAATTCAACTAGTTTAACTCATTTAGTTCCCTTAGATTAGGGTTTGTGCTTGGTTTACCTTTGATTGAAGTTGAAGACAAGTTGAAGACAAGGTGAGGATGCTTGAAGTGGCTTGAAGTTGCTTGGAGCTTTGGATTTGTTGGTGCCTGAAGGTGTCTGATGAAGATTAGGAGATAGGACATAGGGAGAGCCTTGTAGTTAGAATGATTTCTTTCACAAACATGGAAAGCCTCTTGTGCTTCCATTCTTCCCAGTGACTAAAAGTCCTTCTCAGATATTCACATCCCTCCTTTGGAAGGATGAGTGGCTTTATCTGGGGAGTAGAACTTTGAGGGAACCAGTCTCTCATAATGATGAACCCTTACAGGCTTCCTTTGGTTGTCAGTAAGTTGTTTATCATTTCCTCTCATCATGTTAAATCAATTATCTTCTGGTTTGAGTATTTTGGAAGATGTTGGGCCTGAGTGTGAAGATGAAGACTTCATTGAAGAGTATGGAAGAGGATGATTCCTTGAACATTGTCATTGCAACTGAAGCTTGAAGAGCAAGAAGAGCAGGTTGATACTTGAGGATCTAATAAAGATTGAATGAAGAGCTGAGGCTTGAGCAAGAATTGAAGGATGAAGTTGACACTTCTAAGTGATGGAAGACTACTCTGAGAAGCTGAAGCTTGTAGGAAGAGAAGACCAAGCTTGTAGGAAGAGAGCTTGTAGGTCCATGACTAGACTGACTTTATTCTAGGAGCATGATTGCACTAGAGGTTGAGTTGCTCCCTCTGCTTGTATTGTTACTGTATGGCTTTGCTTGCGGGTATTCGGTAGAGCCCTGCTCCCTTGCCCAGGTGGTTTATTTTGCCTGATAGCATTCCATTATTTCATTCTTCTGTATGATTGCAGTTTACTGTATTTTGCTTGATAGCATGTTGTTATTTCCTCAGTGTGATTATTGTTATTCATTTTGGCTTGAGGTTGAGATGAGCTTGTGGAGGCTGATGCCCCACACACATTTCCTCCCTCACTTGCATTGCATTCATTTTACAGTCGTTTACTGTTTAAGCTGATGCTTTAGCTGTTTCCGTTTATCATTACATGATCCCTTAGGACTCTCATTTCCTTTGATAAGGAAGTGATGATAGAACTTCAGGTTGAAACCTATGCATGATAACTTCTAGGAGTTCCCTGTTTCAAACTTCAACTATAGGATGAATCCTTGGCATGACAACAGCAGGACTTGATAGTCTCCCCGTAGTTGAGCCTGTTCTCTCTTCTCATCTCAAAACAACTTAAGATACAGTAATCATGAATGATTTCTTTCGTAAGGATTGTTGGAGAGTCTCTTTTCAACAGTCTGGATGTTTAGTATGGTACCCTTTGGGTGACATGCGACACATTCACTCTCAGGTCATAGTCTTTACTGCGATTGAAATTGCAAACACAATAAAAAACACTTCTTCCGTAAAAGACAGAAAACAAACTTCAAACCTTTTTGCCCCGTGGGCCCGTAGTTCAAAGGAAAGCTTTTCTGAAGAAAAGAGTGTCGTTAAACTTCGGCGCCAACGCAAACAGGCTTTGTCCCTAACTGCTGGAACTGCTGTTTAACCCTACTCGATAAAACAGATGAATCTGAACTCCCGTAATTCGTATTATCCCGAACTATGTAAGCTCTGATCTCTCATACCTGTTGAGAGTACGTAGGCACAATATTGATGTATTGGCGAGCCACCTCCCCCGTAACCCGTAGTAGGGCGAATTACATTGACTCTAGTTTCTCGTTCTCTGATGAGAATACGTAGGCATAAAGCGCGACGCTTTGCCGAGTCATTTTCTTTTCCTTCTTAGCCAGCCTTGATAGGTAGATAGATAAACCAACTTGTCCAGTAAACACAACAAGCGTGGATCCCATCGAGTACGATGGACGTGAGGGGTGCTAATACCTTCCCCTTGCGTAACCGACTCCCGAACCCAGACAATGGTTGCGATGACCTTGTCTTACCCTTTTTCGTCAGGTTTTTCCGATCGTTTCCTTTCCCGCTCCGAGGGATAAATAACGAAAGATGGCGATCTTCTGTTTTGCCGGCATCTTATTTTCGCGGAAGCGACAGCTGGCGACTCTGCTGGGGACTTGATAGTTTCCTGGGATCCAACGTCCCGTATGCGAGTCAGTTTGGGGATCTGACGTCCCCTGCGAGAGTCAATCCTAGCGCTTGTATGATTACTTGTTGGGTTGTGTTTATTTATCGCATTTTTTATTTCCCGCACTTTATTTCCAGTATGATATGATTATCTGTGCTGTTGTTGGAGGGGCATTCTGATGAGTGAGAAGCCAGACCCAGGCTTGAGTGAACATAGCATTAGTTGTGGAAATTAGTGGGCGCGTGCTTGCTTGGCAGGCACTAGTGTCTCATGAAATCCACGCTAAGACGAGGTTCTCCCGGTTGACTTCTTTTTCAACCCTTTGGGTTGAGGGGGTTGTTGGTTTGGAGGATTGTTGACTCTGGGGACCGATCATTTGTGATTCAACCGAGTGAGGCCGCTTCATGAGCTGGTGATGCCACACCTTCTGGGTATCGTATCGCCCCTCTTGAATGTCTGTGACGCTGATGAACGCATAGGATGCCGAACTTGAGTCAGCTTAGGTCCATATCTGTGAGCAGGGTTGGGTTTATTGCAGGAAACTTTGACCTTCAGACTACCTGGTTTTCTTGACAATGAATCGGTTTTTGGGATCAGAGGATCTCATTACCAGATGTTTGTTCTTGACAGAGCAGGTTTATGATTGGGATCTGAGGATCTCATCTGCAGATGTATGTTTGTTCTTGACAGGGCAGAGTTTTAGTCCTGTATCAGAGGTCCTTTATCATATTTATGTTCTTGACAGAGCAGAGTGTTGGTCCTGTACCAGAGGTCCTTTATCAGATTTGTGTTCTTGACAGAGCAGAGCTTTGGTCCTGTATCAGAGGACCTTATATCCAGATGAGTATTTGTTCTTGACAGAGCAGGTTTATAACTGGGGTCTGAGGATCTCATCATCAGATGGTTGTTCTTGACAGAGCAGAGTTTATGGTCCTGTATCAGAGGTCCTTATTATCAGATGTGTGTTCTTGACAGAGCAGTTTTTTTTAGTCCCGTATCAGAGGTCCTTATTATCAGATGGTTGTTCTTGACAGAGCAGATTTATGGTCCTATAGGTGTGTGTTCTTGACAAAGCAAATTTGTGGTCCGATACCAGGGTTTTCTTCTTATCGGAGAAAGTGGTTATTCTTGATAGAGCAGGATTATGGTTTTGTTGATGCAGAATCTCCACATTACAGTTGCCTTGATCTCCTACTGCATGATTGCATTTTACATTGCTTTGCATAGTCATTTGCATTTCATTAACGTGTGTCTGTGTTGCAGGTACCATTTTCCCTGATCCAGGATTTCTTGCCTCCTATTGTATTGTTATGGGTTCTGTGAGGAAGACCGTGGCTTACAAGCTCCATGCCCCTGATGTGGTTCAGCTAACCGGCTTGATTGCTTTAGCAGATGATTCTGTGAGAGATGAGTTCGGAAAATCTTACGGCAAGTTGCTCAGTTTGGTTCGTAAACCTTCTGCGTCCGAGTTGAATGGGTAGCACGCTCTGCTGCAGTTCTACGATCCTCCGTTGAGATGCTTCACTTTCCAGGATTTTGTTCTTGCACCTACGTTAGAGGAATATGCTGATTTGTTAGGTGTGCCTATCAAGAGGCAGATGCCTTTTGTTCATATGGATGCTGAGCCTGATCTGGCTGGTTTAGCTCCTTCACTTCATCTGGACGCCTCCGAGTTGGTATTGTCTAGTTGGAACAAGGTTCCCGGGTTCTCCTTGCAGTTTTTAGTGGGAAAGGCTCAGCAGTGCGCCAAAGACGGATGTTGGGTCGTATTCAACGCCATCCTCGCTCTGTGCATATATGGCATTATTCTGTTCCCCAATATGCCCGATTTTGTAGACCTCGACGCATTTCACATCCTTGCATCAGGGAATCCAGTCCCTACCTTGATAGGCGATGTATACCATTTCGTCCACTACAAAAACGAGAACAGAAGAGGCAAGAATGTCTCGTGCTGTGTGCCCCTGCTCTATAAATGGCTTGATAGTCATCTACCCAAGAAGGGTCCCTTTGCTTCGTTTGCAGCCACAACTGAGTGGTCCGAGCGTTTGATGAATCTATCTGCAGAGGATATTGACTGGCTTGACAGAGATAGGTTGGGTACCGAGATTATCTTCAGCTGCAGCGGGTTTCCGAACGTGCCTTTGATAGGCAGGAAGGGTTGTATAAACTACAATCCATCTTTGTTGGTCCGACAGTTCGCGTATGCTTTGAGAGCTCCACCGAAGGATGAAGAGGTGCAGGAATCTCTGTACCTCACCGGTCTTCTAGAGGGGGATCTATTATCTAAGCTTCAGCGCGCTTGGAATGGCATCAGTAAGAGGGGAAAACCATTGCTAGGGAGAAGCAATAATCAAGCCTACCCTCCGTATGTGGCGTGGATCAGAGCCAGAGCAGATGCTATAGGGATGCCGTTTCTTCCCGCCAAGCCAGAAAGCCCTCCAATGATTGAAGAGCCTACTATCGTGCCCATTCAGCAGCATAATCGGGTGTTAGCTGAGCGAGATGAATTGAAGAGGGCAAATGAAGGACTGGAGAAAGAATTGGCTCAACTCCGAAGCGAGAGGAACGAAGTCGTTCATTCCTTCAAGAGCAAGACGGAGCTGGTGAACTAGCTGGGGACAAACTTGACTAAGCAGATAGCCGAGCGTGAACGCATGGGTCAAGACTTCAAAGCTGTCAACGACGTACTGGCTACGAAGAAACAGCACTTGGACGAAGCATATCGGAGGATATCCAAGTTCAACCAGCACTGGAAGGCCTCCCTAGCCACCAGGAAAGAGTGGGAGGGTAAGCTGATGCAACAGATCTCCAAGCTGGAAGCCCAGGTGAAGGCCAGTGAGAAGAGGTTTGATGAAGAAACCGCTCGTAGATACGCCGCCGAAGGCCAGCTCAACAAAGCTCTCGCTAACCTGAAGGAGCGCAAACTGACATTTGAATCCAAGAAACGGAAGTTAGAAGATTGTTTCGACGAAGGAGCATGGGAAGATTCGGTCGAAGGTCTTCAATACACCATTGTGCAGAGGGAGTTACTCGTCGAAGGGTTATTCACTCGTCCTGATCATCCAGAAACAAAGGGGTTATTAGAAGAGTTTCGCGCTCGTGGCCGTACTTGACTATTTGTATTCCTTTTGTTTCGATCATTGTTGTATGCTGACCATCACCAGGCTTGTTGGTTGAGGTCATGCTATTCGTTCTGCTTGTACTCACTAACATTGTGTACTGCCTTGATGGGCTTTCTTTATATATGAGATTGTTATTTCCATGACTGGACTCGGACTTCTTATTATCAGCACTGGCACTCAGGCACTAGGATCGGGGGAGATCTCCCTAACGCACAGACACATGTTTGCATTTGCATGAAGCATTTGCATAACGAGCACTTTGTCGTTTTTTCCTAACCCTTTTGTGTTTCCAGGTTGTTTTAGGTGGTTCCAGGATTGATCAGAGAACTGTTCACCGCTATCCGACCAGAGCTAATCAAACCAGAATCATGGAGCAAGTGCAAACTGATGTTCAAGAACTTCGTGAAAGAATGGATCGCTTCATGGAGCTCATGCAAGCGGTCGCCAATGGCCAGGATCAGCTCAGAACCTTGGTTCAGTCTCTGATTTCAAGGGTTGATAGCAATGGCGTACTCCATGGTGGGACCGTGCCTACCCCTCCACCAGTTGAAACTCCACAGAATGATGTTCCTGTGACCGGGGGAAATGGCAGTGCCAACGGCAATGTGATAGCTAACATGGGACTCAGCGGCAATACGACGGGCGTCGGTAATGGGAATTTTGAAGCTAATGTCAATGTTGGACTGGGCAACGGCAACACAGGTGTTGGAAATCTGTTTGGGCCTCAGCCGTGGTTAGAAAACCGCCAAGACGATGTGTTCTCTCAGAGAGGTGCTGAGGGGGAGCTGACTGCTGAAGCACGGCTTAGGTTCAAGGCACTCGAGGATAAGATGAGAAACATCGAGAATCAGAACACCCTGGGCGTTGATATGTCCAAGTTGGGACTGATTGCTGATTTCAAGGTGCCTCCCAAGTTCAAGGTACCTGACTTTGAAAAGTATAAGGGCACCACTTGCCCTCGCATCCACCTGAGATCATACTACAGGAAAATGTCCGCTCATTCTGAGGACGAGAAGTTGCTGATGCACTTCTTTCAAGACAGTCTATCCGGGCCCTCCCTCGAATGGTACATGAGTCTGGAGCCTACCAGTGTGCGCACGTGGAAGGACCTTGCTGAAGCATTTGTGCACCACTACCAATACAATAGCGACTTGGCCCCGAACCGAGTCCAACTGCAGAATCTGTCGCAGAGGAACAATGAAGGGTTTAAGGAATACGCCCAGCAGTGGCGTGAATTGGCAGCCAGAGTTCAGCCGCCGATGGTTGAACGCGAGCTTGTGCAGATGTTTGTAGCCACCGTCCCAGGGGTTTACTACGAGAAGTTGGTCAGCGGTATGTCTGGAATATTCTCAGATCTCATTATCACGGGTGAGCACATCGAAAATGGGATCAAACTCGGGAAAATTCAAGGTGAGTCATCCTCAGCTGGAGGAGGCGGAAAGAAACCTTATAGTGGCAAAAGACGGGAAGGAGAAGCGAGCGCTGTGACCAACGCTCGAAGGAAGGGTAAAGGCTCTCACCAACAGGTGGCCAGTATAACTATTCCGGCGGTTCAACAACCCCAGCCACAGCAGCAGCAGCAGCAACCGAATCAACAAGGGTACATAAAGTATCAGAATCGGGCACCTCTGTCGAGCCGTCACCTCGAGACACCGCCCATGGCGTACGCGCAACTATTCCAGACTTTGCTTCAGCTACAGTTGATCCTGTAGAGAACGTTGGCTCCTTTGACAGGGGCACCTCCGCCGGGTTATGACGCGAATGTAACTTGTGAGTTTCACTCAGGGGCACCAGGCCACACAATAGAGAATTGCAAAGCCTTTAAGCACAAGGTGCAGGACATGGTGGATGCCAAAATCATCAACTTCTCGGATAATGTGCCAAATGTCACGAAGAACCCTATGCCGAATCATATGGGAGGTGGAGTGAACGCCATTATCGAAGGCGAGAGTTCGGATTGGTTGACTGACGTCAGAGATCTGAAGACGCCGCTTAGCTTCGTTAAAGCTAATTTGATGAAAAGGGGTTTCTTTCCAGGTTGCGGAGAGCTATGTATGGGCTGTGCGACACGTTCTGATGGATGTGAACAGTTGGTAGAAGGAATTCAAAGTCTGATGACTGAAGGTATTTTACAGTTTAGCCGGAGGGCCGAATGTGGATCAGGGGAGGTAGTGCTGAAGCAAGATGATGAGGTCGCCACCATCACCATCCCTCGCCAGACGATAACTATTTCTGCGCCCAGACCGCCCACAATTACTATCACCAAAGCTGGGCCGATACCCTTCGAAAGCACTAATGTTGTCCCATGGCATTATGGGGCTGAATTCTACTGCAACGGACAGAAGTTGGAGTTAGAACCGTTTGGGTCATCTGTGGAGAACCTTGCGGGAATCAGTGGTATTACTCGCAGCGGAAGAGTATTTGCACCACCATAGGTCGTGGCGGATAAAGCGGTCAGAGCTGATGCAACTGATAAAGGTAAAAGTAAAGTCGTTGAAGAGATCCCGCGCGGGGCAGAAAAAGACTTACTTGTTAAAGACGCCGAGGAGTTTATGCGGTTGATTAGAAAGAGTGACTACAAGATTGTGGATCATCTCCATCAGACGCCCTCGAAGATTTCTTTTCTGAACTTGTTGCTGTGTTCTGAAGCACACTGCAACGCGCTGTTGAAAGTGTTGAATGCCGCATATGTACCACAGGAAATATCGGTAAATCAGCTAGAAGAAGTCGTAGCCCACGTAAATGCTGGAAATGGGTTAGGTTTCACTGACCTGGAGCTGACGCCGAAAGGGAGGAACCACAATAGCGCCCTGCACATCTCGATAGAGTGTAGGGGAACGATTATGTCGCACGTGTTGGTGGACACGGGTTCGTCGCTTAATGTTCTTCCGAAGAAGGCATTAATGAAGTTGGATACTCGTGGAGTGATTTGCACACCCAGTGATCTGGTTGTGAAGGCGTTCGATGGGACTAAACGCCATGTTTTCGGGAAGGTGACCTTGCCAATCCAAGTCGGGCCAGAAACGTTCGACGCGGTCTTTTATATTATGGACATCATGCCTGCCTACAGCTGTCTCTTGGGTCGGCCGTGGATCCATGCTGCTGGAGCCGTGACCTCCACGTTGCACCAAAAACTCAAGTATGATGTCGGAGGGAGCATCGTAACTATTTGTGGCGAGGAAGACATAATGGTGAGCCATTTGTCATCCTTTAAGTATGTTGAGATGGATGAAGAAATCCATGAGACTCTATGCCAAGCGTTCGAGGCTGTCAAAGTCAAGGACGTAGCTCCTGTAGTCACTGAAAAGCCAGAGATGACTCTCTCCTCATTCAAGGAGGCCCAGGCCGTTGTCCAAGTCGGATCTACCCCAGGCTGGGGGCGAATTTTGGAGATACCTAACAAGCAAGATAAGTTTGGGTTGGGATATTCTCCTAGAGCTGAAGCTTCTTCTTCTAGCAGTGCGTCGCGAGGTAAGGGGCCGATCCAATTTACCAGTGGCGGGGTGATATTTGAAAGCATCAATGCAATGTCTGAAGACAGCGGAGATAGCGACTGTGACTTAGACTCTTGGATCCAGCCAAGCAAGCCAGGCGAGGGCCTCACCAACTGGTCCGTCAAGGATATCATCCAGATGACAAGCGAAGAGTAATGATTTACTTTTTCCAATCATTGTACAACCCTATGTCCTACCCGGGGCATAGTGGTTTTATTGTCAGAGCCTTGTTGGATTATGTACATTCATTTTGTTAATAAATCAAAGGCGTTTTCTTCGTATTCAAATATTGTGATCTCTGTTATTCCTGTTTTATATTTGTTTTGAAAAACAACAAAATGGCAATGGGGTTTGTGCTAACCTGCATATCCTTGTCTTAAGCTTAACCATTGTTATTGCAGGATCCACATAGCAGATGACATCGACTCTGGACCTTCTATGGCTCACTTCGACTTCGATTGCCCGATCTATCAAGCCGAAGAAGAGATTGATGAAGACGAAGACCTTCCTGAAGAGTTGGCCCGCTTGTTGAAACAAGAGGAGAAAATTATTCTGCCTCATGAAGAGGAGATTGAGATCGTGAATCTGGGTTCTGAAGAACTCGTCAGAAACGTCAGGATAGGGGCTGCATTGAAGAGTGATGTCAAGCAGAGATTGGTCGAGATTCTAAGAGAGTATAGTGACGTCTTTGCTTGGTCATACGAAGATATGCCTAGACTTGACACTGACATCGTGGTCCACCACTTGCCGTTGTGAGAAGATTGTCCACCCGTTAAGCAGAAGCTTAGGAGGACACGACCAGATATGGCCGTTAAGATCAAAGAAGAAGTGCAGAAGCAGCTTGACGCTGGCTTTTTAGCGGTCACTACTTACCCTCCGTGGGTCGCCAACATAGTGCCTGTACCGAAGAAGGACGGTAAGGTACGAATGTGCGTCGATTATCGGGACTTGAATAGGGAGAGCCCTAAAGATGATTTTCCGCTGCCTCATATTGATGTGTTGGTCGACAATACAGCCTAGTTCTCCGTGTTTTCGTTCATGGATGGCTTCTCCAGTTACAATAAAATCAAGATGGCGCCGGAGGACATGGAGAAAACTACGTTTATCACCCCTTGGGGAACATTTTGCTACAAGGTAATGCCTTTCGGTCTGAAGAACGCGGGGGCCACTTACCAACGAGCAATGGTTACTTTGTTTCATGATATGATTCATCACGAGATTGAAGTCTATGTTGATGACATGATTGCGAAGTCCCAAACGAAGGAGGGACATCTGGTCAATTTGTTGAAGCTTTTTGAGAGGCTTAGGAAGTTCAGGTTGAGGCTGAATCCTAACAAATGTACTTTCGGAGTACGGTCCGGAAAACTACTGGGGTTTATCGTGAGCGAAAGAGGCATCGAGGTTGATCCTGCGAAGATTAAAGCGATACAAGAAATGCCAGTGCCAAAAACAGAAAAAGAAGTTCGTGGTTTCCTGGGCAGAATAAACTACATTGCAAGGTTTATTTCTCAGCTCACGGCCACGTGTGAACCGATGTTCAAACTGCTAAAGAAAGATCAGGCGATTATCTGGAACGAGGATTGCCAGAAGGCATTCGACAAAATAAAGCAGTATCTTCAGGAACCTCCGATCTTGATACCCCCGGTGGCTGGACGGCCACTAATCATGTACTTGACAGTTCTTGAGAATAGTATGGGGTGTGTTCTCGGTCAGCACGACGAGACAGGCAGAAAAGAGCATGCCATTTACTACTTAAGTAAAAAGTTCACTGACTGTGAATCTCGCTAATCAATGCTGGAGAAAACGTGTTGTGCACTAGCTTGGGCTGCCAAACGTTTACGACAGTACATGCTCAATCACACCACTATGCTAATTTCGAAGATGGATCCGATCAAGTATGTCTTCGAGAAGCAAGCGCTTTCGGGCAGGATTGCCAGATGGCAAATGGTGTTGACGGAATATGACATTCAATACGTTTCCCAGAAGGCCATCAAGGGGAGCGTATTGTCTGATTACCTTGCCGAACAGCCGATCGAGGATTATCAGCCGATGAAGTTTGAATTCCCTGATGAGGATATCATGTTTCTCAAACCGAAGGATTGCGATGAACCGTTGCCCGACGAGGGGCCAGATAGGAAATCCCAGTGGAAATTGATATTTGACGGGGCGGTTAATTCTTATGAAAATGGCATTGGGGCGATCATCACGACTCCCCACGGATACCACATCTCGTTTACTGCGAGACTGACGTTTCCAGTCACCAATAATGAAGCGGAGTACGAAGCATGCATCATGGGTCTAGAAGAGGCAATTGATTTGAGAATCAAGAACCTAGACGTATATGGTGACTCGACGCTTGTGATCAACCAGATTAAAGGGGAGTTGGAGACTCGTCAATCGAATTTGGTGCCGTACATGAATTATGCCAGAAGGCTGCTTCCGTTCTTTGATCGAGTGGAACTCCATCATGTGCCCAGGGCCGAGAACCAGATGGCTGATGCCTTAGCCACGTTGGCTTCGATGTATAAAGTCAATTTTTGGAATGAAGCTCCAAGAATTGTCCTTTCCCGTCTTGATAGACCTGCATTCGTCTTTGCGATCGAGGAAGCCTCCGACGGCAAGCCATGGTTCCATGACATCCAAACTTTCCTTATGACTAAGGAGTATCCTGCGGGTGTGTCAACCCAGGATAAGAAGACTCTGAGGAGGCTGTCTGGAAATTTCTATCTCAATCCTGATGGAGTTTTGTATAGAAGAAATCACGATCTCGTGCTACTCAGATGTGTAGATGAGAAAGAAGCGAGTATGCTCATGGAAGAAGTCCATGAAGGCACAT
The DNA here is from genome assembly GCA_963859935.3 of Lathyrus sativus. Classification (NCBI taxonomy): domain Eukaryota; kingdom Viridiplantae; phylum Streptophyta; class Magnoliopsida; order Fabales; family Fabaceae; genus Lathyrus; species Lathyrus sativus. Next base: position 286,168,865 of record OZ012741.1, on the reverse strand, counting down.
TTGGTACGCACGCCGGCGGGCATGCTATGGTAAGAAAGATCCTGAGAGCAGGGTATTACTGGCTGAAGATGCAGTCGGATTGCTTCAAATTCGCGAAGAGATGTCATAAATGCCAGATTTATGCTGATAAAGTTCATGTGCCGCCGTGCCCTTTGAATGTCATGTCCTCCCCATGGCCGCTCTCCATGTGGGGCATCGACATGATAGGCAAGAGCGAGCCTACTGCATCTAACGGTCATCGCTTCATTCTAGTAGCTATCGACTACTTCACCAAGTGGGTGGAGGCAGCCTCGTATGCTAATGTGACCAAGCAGGTGGTGGCTAAATTCATAAAGAGGCATATCATCTGTCATTACGGAATTCCCGAGCGGATCATTACTGATAATGGTTCGAATCTGAATAACAAGATGATGGAGGAGCTGTGCCAGAGTTTCAAGATTGAACACCACAACTCATATCCTTACCGGCCGAAGATGAATGGCGCCGTTGAAGCGGCCAATAAGAACATCAAGAAGATTGTTCAGAAGATTGTTGTGACCTACAAAGATTGGCACGAGATATTGCCATTCGCACTGCACGGTTATCGTACCACGATACGTACATCGACCGGGGCAACTCCTTTCTCCTTAGTGTACAGTATGGAGGTTGTCTTACCGTTAGAAGTGGAGATCCCTTCTTTACGAGTTTTGGTTGACGTGAAACTCGATGAGGCAGAATGGATTACGAGCCGACTAAACCAACTCAGCCTGATGGACGGGTAGAGGTTAGCGTCGATTGCGCATGGTCGTATGTACCAAAGCCGAATGAAGAAAGCCTATGATAAGAAGGTGCGTCCTAGAAGCTTTCAGACGGGTGATCTCGTCCTGAAGAAGATTCTTCCTCCACACTCCGATCACCGGGGCAAGTGGACTCCCAATTACGAAGGTCCGTACGTCGTCAACAAGGTCTTCTTGGGAGGAGCTTTGTTGTTATCCACGATGGATGGTGAGGATTTTGCATCCCCGGTGAACGCGGACGTAGTTAAAAAATACTTTGCTTGAAAGCGACCCGCTGGATAGTAAAAAGAGAGTCCAGGAAAAAATGGGGCATCCCGACGAACCATAAAAAAGAGAAAAAGGTTCGGGCAAAAATTAGGGATATAAATTGAAAAAATGTACACCCGCAAAGTCGAAAACCCGGATGGGCGACTTTGGCAAAAAAGGGTATCCCGGTGAGTCGAAAACCCGGAAGGGAGATTCAGGAAAAAGTTAGGGATTTGAAAAAGCAAATGACTGCGTTCCGCGTGTGGACTTTCATTGTTTAGTGGTTTGGAGGACCTGAGGGCCATTTATCTGAATCAATCTCTTCTGAAGCTGAAGCGTCGGAGAAGTATCGAAGTCGAGTGGGTCCTAGAGGGATCAACTCATGGTGTTCGTCTACGCCTCGTTGCCGACATGTGTATATACTGATGTATATTTATGTTTTTATATTTGCGCGGCTTCCTCATTCCAGGAGCTTGCATCTGTTGTAAAACATTTTTGCCCATTCAAGGGTTCGTTATCAATAAAATGTATACTATTCAGCAATTTTGTTTGTCTACTTAGCATTTATCTGTTTTGTTTGCGAAAAAGAACGCCGATGTTTTTGACAAAATGCGCATACATAAACTTACTGGCCTAGGCCATTGATTGTTGAAACAATGAATTACTTAAACATTGTCACAAGATGATAACCTTGATAGGTCCCTTTGAGAAGGGTATCTTGTCTGTTTGTTTGTGTTATTACAGGTGTAGCATGTGCCAGGTAGTACGCCGTATGCATTCCCCAAGCCGGATGATTCCTCCTTCTCCAGAAAAGTTCAGCAGTCCCTCCCCGCAGAGTCTGAACGTGAGATCGTAAGCATTGATATGTTTCCTCGAGCAGAGAAGATTCTCTCCCCAATCAAGTACATCCTGAAGGAATGGCATCTCCCCAGCTGAGTCTTTCACTGAAGTGTGCAGCACTCGATAGTCCAAGACTGAAGTCTCCAGCGAAATCGAGATTCCCCACAGAGTCGAACTCTCCCCTGTAAGCAGGATGATTCCTTCTTCCCCAACCGAGTTTGCAGATCCCCAAGAGAGCCGAGTCTTTGGAAGCAGTTGGGACCATGATTGGTTTTCCCCAGTGGAGTGTTGAATAGCTGACGCCGTGTTTCCCCGCCGGAGCCGTTATCTCCAAAGAAGTAGCCGTGAAGGCCGTGCAGTTTATTTCTACGATTGACATCGCTCTCCTCAGCAGATCCAGGTTCTCGTAGAGCTTCGTTCCCTGGCAGCAGTCAACTGAAGTTCACTTCCCCACAGAGCCCGATTGAGATTGGCGTGACTTTTTTCTCCTCAGCAGGATGATTCCCTCCCCTATCAGAGTGGTTCTTTCTCCTCGACAGGCGGATTCTCCCTTCAGCATTTATTTCGCTGACGGGGTCGCAGCATTTTGCATGATTGCATAGCATTTATCATAAACGCGTAGCATTTCCACCGTGTGGAGCATTGCGCCATTGTCAAAGCATATGCATACTAAACATGAGCTAGGTCGTTACCGTTCTTGTTTTGCAGGTGTTCCTCCGCAGAGTCATTTGCCCAAGATGATTCTTGAATTCTCCCCAGTGAAGTCGTTTGCTTAAGATGATTCTTAAAATCCCCAGTAAAATTTGCCAGAGTGGGTTGCTCAAGTTGATGCCTGGGTCACCGGCAGAGCGTTTGCTCAGGATGATTCCTGAAATCTCCAGCAGAGTTATGGGTTCAGGATGATTCTTGAAGTCCCCATGGAGTTATTTGTTCAAGATGATTCTTGATATCCTCAGCAGAGATGATTCACCCAGAATGATTTCTGGATCCCTGAAGCAGAGTTACTTGATAGTTCTCCAGAATCCCCAGCGGAGAACGGTCATCCCCAGCAGGTTTCCGAACAACAAAGTTGAAACTTCCCCCTGAAGACTTGATGATTGAAGTCCAACTGTATTGACGAAGCAGTTCTCCCAGCAGATGCGGAGCGCCTGATGGCAGAAGTTCGGATATCCCCAATTGGTTCATGATTGACTGAGAATTCTATTCCCGACTTACTGATGAAGTCCGGCGGATGCCCGAGAAATTTCTTTGAATGCCCAACGGCATGATTAACTTGATTGTTGACCTGATGAGTCCCGAGGAATCTTGATGCCTGATGACATGATCGACCATGTATCACCGGTTACCGTGTGACCAATTCTCCAGCTAGTTGACGTGCAACTAATATTTCAGTTTTCGAAGATTTGTTCCCGTCAGAGTATCGTGTACTCGGGCAGTTGGCAAATTTCCGGGTTTGTCGGTATTCAACCGTCTCGCACCTTGATTGGTTGAGAGTCGTTCGCTTCTCACCCATTTAGGTTCAAGCCGTTTGAATAGTGGCAGCTGTTGCACCCTAAAATTTGACCAACATTTCTTTACTTAGCTTATGTTTCATTTCATTCACATTAGCATTATCATTTGCATTTCATTGACATGTGTGCAGGAGATCAAGAGGTATGACTACCAATCAAGAGCTATGAAGCTAGCTAAGAAGGTTATTCAAGTGTTCAAGGGTTGATATCCTTGTCAGATAAGTGAAAAGATCCTCAGAGAGATTGGTTGAAACCAAGGTTGTGTGCCTCCTAACTTGAGAGTTGTGGAAAGCCATCAGATGATTCTGAGGCCATGAAGAGGGACTTTAGGTCTTGAGAGAGCTCATGAGAAGTGTTGAATATCACTTTGAGGCCTAGACAGGTCATTGTGCAAGTTTAAGAAGACTCTGCCATGAGTGGTGTAATTAGGGTTTGACTGGGTCAACCCTAGGTCAACTGATGATTTGGAGAAGGTTGAGACCTAACTCAAAGAGCCATGTGATCATAGAGTGACACATTGAGATGTTATAAGGATTATTCCAAGGTCAACTCATCATGATTGAAGAGTTTGAGAAGTTTCAGGCTAGGGTTTCTAAGGCTTGACAGTGTAAAATCCCCTAGTTTGACCCCTATCTTCAAGGCAGTTTAGCTCAAGATGTGATTGTCATATCATCTTTCCCCCAACATGAATGTTGTAGAGCTTGTTCTTAGATTTAGTTTGAGTACTAGAAGTACTTGATAGGATTTATAGAACTCAAGTTATGACTTTGACAAGTTATAGGTCATCTGAGGTATGTGAATCTGGGGCCTTGAAAGTCACCCAACTTGCATTAAACCTTTGCCCAAGAAGGATGATTCCTATGAACTTTTGGTCAACATGAATGTTGTTCCTTATCCTCTTAGATTTCTATAGAGTACTAGAAGTCCTTGATAGGATATGTAGAACTCAAGTTATGGCTTTGACAAGTCAAGGGCATTTTGGTCATTTGGAGATTATAGGCCATTTCAAGCATAAGGCCATAACTCCTATTTCCAAACTTCAAATGGAAAAATATTCAACATCAAACTTGCTTAAAATGATGGTTTAAGGCTAGTAAGGAGGTCATGAGATGTTGAAAAGGCTTGTAGCTCAAAGTGGTAAAAATGACCTAAAATGAAGGCATAAGTTAAATAAGTCAAAGTTGGAAATTGAAATTTTCAAGCTACACATCCAAACCATGGCATGTAATATATCATTTTGACTCTAGAAAACATTTTAAAGACAATGGTTTAGCCACATTTCTTATTTGAGGTCTAAATCATGGACTTGCTTTGGAAAATGGTTACTTGCATATTAAGCAACATTTACAAAACTTAGAATTGAGGCATGGGCAAGGAACTTGGCAAGCTAAACCCTTCCAAAATGTCACTAGGGGAGAAATTGAAGGAGATTGAGATGAATTTCAAGCTGCAAACAGAATTGAGCATGGCATGATAAGGGATCCAAAATCTCATGACATGAGATGTGTAAAATCTCATTGGAAGGATCTAGAGGGTTCTAGATCATCCAAACTCCATCTATATATTGAGTAGAATGAATCCATGGCAGAGGTTGGTGATCATTGAAGGTTTGAGCATAGTTTGGAATTGAGTTTTCATAGATTGCAATTGAAATCGGTTTCATCAATTTCCTCCATTTCCTTCCATTTTCTTGATTGATTCTTCTTCCATGAGTATCAAGGATTGATTCCAGATCATTTCCAAGTAGAATTGGTGGCTAGATCGTGTGGGAGCAAGGGGTTTTCAGCACCTGCAACTCAGCATCGTGTTTCAAGATTGAAGCACTTTCCATTGAATCTTTTGCATACAGAAGCAAGGAGGAGGTTCGGTGATCGTGTCCAGAAGATTTGAGAGCTTGAAGTGGAGATTTTGTGCATCTGTTATTCAAGAATTTCCAGGTTTGTAATCTTCTTCCCATAGCATGATTTAGGTAGAATTAGGTTGAATTAGGGTGCTAGATTAGTTATAGAATGGCCTAGGATGGATTTCAGATGGTTAATTGTTGAATTAGAAACAAAATAGGAAGATCACCATTTTCGGTTGAGATTGGGAGATGATGATTCTTGGGGTTTCAGAAGAAACTAATGGCATAATTGAGTTCGTGGCAAGATTTGGAGTGTGTTTCATGTTTTGACCATTTGCATTGGAGGCTCCTAGAGTGAACTAGGGTTGGGGAAGACGACCGGAGCTCCACCGGTGGTGGCCGGAGCTGGGCGCGAAGCTCAGATGTTTGAAAGGTTGAAGATGACCCTGATACCATTGGATCTTGTTTTGACTTGGACTTTGAGGCTCATCCAACGGCCATATTTTGAAGTTGAATTGTGAAGGAGTCTGAAGCATGAAACTCACCGTTTCATTTATTCAAGCGTTTGGGCTTAGTAATCTGAGTGTTGTCCACACCCCCCAGCAAGCCCAACCCATATTTTGAACTAAAAAGGTTTACTTCCTGCACCGCGCGCTTCTTTATTTTATTTGATTTTCATTTTTTTTTCATTTAATTCATGATTCTTGGAAAATTCATAACTAATTGAATATTAATCCAATTCATCCCATTCTTTTTGCATATTACTCATGATTGAGTCTATTATTTTTTAGAAAAAAAAATATTTTCATTTCATATAATTTCTGATTTAATTGGAATTTTGTATTTTAATTGATATTAAAATGTTTATGTTTGATGCATGTTTTTGTAGAATTTTGTGTGATCTCATGGTGATGATTCTTGGCCTAATTTTTTGTGTGTGATTAGGTTAGATGTGTATGATCCCATAGTATTTTTCTCACATTTTTGTGATGAAAATAGGTGTGATTTCTAGATTGATATTTAGAGACTTCCTTTTTAGGGTTTTAGGTTGATACCTTAGAATGTAGATTTTAGTTCTAGGTCCAAATGGATGATTTGATCTTTGAAACTAATGTGATAGAGTCATGATTGACCTAGGTTCCCCTAGTGATTTTTGTATGATTTTACAATTGATTCTAGTATTTTAGTTAGGACTAACTTTAGTGCACGATTTTAGGTGATCCTAATTTACTAATTCAACTAGTTTAACTCATTTAGTTCCCTTAGATTAGGGTTTGTGCTTGGTTTGCCTTTGATTGAAGTTGAAGACAAGTTAAAGACAAGGTGAGGATGCTTGAAGTGGCTTGATGTTGCTTGGAGCTTTGGATTTGTTGGTGCCTGAAGGTGTCTGATGAAGATTAGGAGATAGGACATAGGGAGAGCCTTGTAGTTAGATTGATTTCTTTCACAAACATGGAAATCCTCTTGTGCTTCCATTCTTCCCAGTGACTAAAAGTCCTTCTCAGATATTCACATCCCTCCTTTGGAAGGATGAGTGGCTTTACCTGGGGAGTAGAACTTTGAGGGAACCAGTCTCTCATAATGATGAACCCTTACAGGCTTCCTTTGGTTGTCAGTAAGCTGTTTATCATTTCCTCTCATCCTGTTAAATCAATTATCTTCTGGTTTGAGTATTTTGGAAGATGTTGGGCTTGAGTGTGAAGATGAAGACTTCATTGAAGAGTATGGAAGAGGATGATTCCTTGAACATTGCCATTGCAGCTGAAGCTTAAAGAGCAAGAAGAGCAGGTTGATACTTGAGGATCCAGTAAAGATTGAATGAAGAGCTGAGGCTTGAGCAAGAATTGAAGGATGAAGTTGACACTTCTAAGTGATGGAAGACTACTCTGAGAAGCTGAAGCTTGTAGGAAGAGAAGACCAAGTTGAGACTGGTAAAGTAAGAGAGCTGAAGCTTAAAGACTGAGTTGATACTTATGAAGAGGATTCAGTTGAGATTGAGAATGGAGCTGAGGCTTGAGGAGTAAAGGAAGTTGATACTTACACTGAGACTTGAGAGCCTGAAGGAATCAAATTGATGCTTGTGGTTAAGAGCAAAGCCTGAAGGTGGAATTGACTGAAAAGCTGGAAGCTTGGAGAAGTGAAGTTTAAGTTGAAACTTATGTTGAAGGTTTGAAACCCTGGAGATGCAAATTGATATTTGACATGAAAGATGATACCCTTGAAGGGTGTTTGAGGTCTGAAGATTGGATTGTTGTTAGAGGAGCTGAAGCTTGGAATTGAAAGAGGGGGTTGTTGATCTGTTGCTTTCTTGTCTGTTTTCTTTTCTGTAGTGCTGATGTGCCTTGTTTGACTTGCTTGATGCATTAGAATAGGTCCATGACTAGACTGACTTTATTCTAGGAGCATGATTGCACTAGAGGTTGAGTTGCTCCCTCTGCTTGTATTGTTACTGTATGGCTTTGCTTGCGGGTATTCGGTAGAGCCCTGCTCCCTTGCCCAGGTGGTTTATTTTGCCTGATAGCATTCCATTATTTCATTCTTCTGTATGATTGCAGTTTACTGTATTTTGCTTGATAGCATGTTGTTATTTCCTCAGTGTGATTACTGTTATTCATTCTGGCTTGAGGTTGAGATGAGCTTGTGGAGGCTGATGCCCCACACACATTTCCTCCCTCACTTGCATTGCATGCATTTTACAGTCGTTTACTGTTTACTGTTTAAGCTGATGCTTTAGCTGTTTCTGTTTATCATTGACATGATCCCTTAGGACTCTCATTTCCTTTGATAAGGAAGTGATGATAGAACTTCAGGTTGAAACCTATGCATGATAACTTCTAGGAGTTCCCTGTTTCAAACTTCAACTATAGGATGAATCCTTGGCAGGACAACAACAGGACTTGATAGTCTCCCCATAGTTGAGCATGTTCTCTCTTCTCATCTCAAAACAGCTTAAGATAAAGTAATCATGAATGATTTCTTTCGTACGTTACGAGCCTTAAGCTATCTGAGGAAGGATTGTTGGAGAGTCTCTTTTCAACAGTCTGGATGTTTAGTATGGTACCCTTTGGGTGACATGCGACACATTCACTCTCAGGTCATAGTCTTTAGTGCGATTGAAATTGCAAACACAATAAAAAACACTTCTTCCGTAAAAGACAGAAAACAAACTTCAAACCTTTTTGCCCCGTGGGCCCATAATTCAAAGGAAAGCTTTTCTGAAGAAAAGAGTGTCGTTAAACTTCAACGCGAACGCAAACAGGCTTTGTCCCTAACTGTTGGAACTACTGTTTAACCCTACTCGATAAAACAGATGAATCTGAACTCCCGTAATTCGTATTATCCCGAACTACGTAAGCTTCGATCTCTCATACCTGTTGAGAGTACGTAGGCACAATACTGATGTATTGGAGAGCCACCTCCCCCGTAACCCGTAGTAGGGCGAACTACGTTGACTCTGATTTCTCGTTCTCTGATGAGAATACGTAGGCATAAAGCGCGACGCTTTGCCGAGTCATTTTCTTTTCCTTCTTAGCCAGCCTTGATAGGTAGATAGATAAACCAACTCGTCCAGTAAACACAATAAGCGTGGATCCCATCGAGTACGATGGACGTGAGGGGTGCTAATACCTTCCCCTTGCGTAACCGACTCCCAAACCCAGACAATGGTTGCGATGACCTTGTCTTACCCTTTTTCGTCAGGTTTTTCCGATCATTTCCTTTCCCGCTCCGAGGGATAAATAACGAAAGGTGGGGACTCTTCTGTTTTGACGACACCTTATTTTCGCGGAAGCGACACAATGCATATGCCAATGCTACAATGAATGCAATGAAACATAAGCTAGGTAAAGAAAAGGGATGCGCAAATCTTGGGGTGCAACACAGACTATCTTAGGATTTATCACAGTTATAACATCCAAGGGCGAGTTTCGAAGGCTTAACAAAGCTTAAAACAGGTGGTAGCGGGTGATTATACAGGATTCCGTCTATTTGGCGCCAATTTGGGCATTTTTGAATGTGGTAACCGGTTACCACATATGGGTAATCGGTTACCCTAGGCGAAATTTGCCAACAAATTTTAATTTTCAGCATTGCAAAGTTTCCAATCATTTTTAACCATTGATTTCACATGATCATCATTGGAAGGATCTACAATTGTTTCAGTTTTCACCATTTCTCTCCAAATTTCAAACACTCAATTCCTAATTCCACTCCTAATTTCCATTCCAAATGCTAATCCATATTCCAAACCATATTTTGATTCCCAACCTAGATCTTATTTAAGTGAATTTGCTCCAAACCTCACACATTCACACCATTTCACTCTCATTCTTCATCTCAATTTTAGAATTTGCTCCCAAATTCTCTCAACTTTCTCCAACTTTTCCACTCCCAAAACCTCCATAAAATCTATTTCCACTTGAGTTCATTGAGTCTTAATTGGAATCCTTGAATTCTAGAGCTAAACCTTCATCCTTTACCTCCATTATCTTTATTTCATCACTCAATTTTTGTTTGGATTTGGACCTTGTTTTAGAAGCTAGATTTGAAGTGTTTTTGGATCAATCATGGCTTGATTTTGCTTGTTCTTCACTTCTACCATAAGGAAGCTCGTGGATCTTGAAGAATCTATGGATTTTTAGCTTAGATCTGTTAGTTTCAAGTAAATCAACACATACCAAAGCAAATCTCAGCTTTGAAGGTTGGTGAATTCTATATCCAATTATGTTTTGAGCTTATTTGAATAATCACAATATAGATCCATGGCTTTTAGTTCATTTTGATCCATTTTTTTTATTTTGATCATTGTCATTTGTGATTTCAATGTTTGATTATGTTTACATGATGCTTGATCACTGATTCCTGATGATAATTTTGTGCTTAATTGATTACATGTTGATGTGATTGATTGGATAAGTGGTTTGGTGCTGAAAACTGATTTTGGAGGCTATTATTTTGTTTTTAGTTCAGGGGTTATCGGTTACCACATATGGGTAATCGATTACCCTTCATAATTTTCATGTTTCAAGGTTTTTCTTACAACAGATAACCGGTTACCTGATTACAGTAACCGATTACCACTAAACAGAATGCCTTATTTTTGCATTTTTCTTGCTTGATTGGACTCCTTTTCACATGTAAACTTCATGGATTAATATGATGCATTTATGCGGATTTTTTTGACATATTTCATCATTCTTGAATGTTTGATTTGGATTCTTCGACACGTGACGTCCGGTTTCTGTTTGAATGTATAACATGCTCATGTTGTTTTGATGGATGCAATGATTATTTGACTTGTTTTCTTATAGCATGTTTAATTGATTATCATTGTTGATTATCTTGTTGGATGTTTGTTGCATGTTTGCACTTATTTCCGACTCTGCTTTGTTGCGCGCTTGTTTGATCGTTTGATCGTTTGATTTGAATTGAAAGGCATGTTGGTCTTGTTAACTTTCTTGTTGATACAATGTTGTTGAAGCATGTTCATACTTGCATGATATCTATCCATGATTGGTGCTTGCTCGTGAATAATTGCATTTGCACATACTTGTTGCTCAACTTTCCACAGCTACGGTTGTTTTGAATTATGCATTCTGTCTTTGCTTGCTTGTTGCCTGTGTTTTTACACCTATTTTTATGCTGAAACATGTGTTGTTATAGGTTGTCTTGCTTGTATGCTAGATTTTATCGCTATTTTGTGCAGGAGACGTTGTTGTAGCTGCTGTTTTTGCCTTGTTTTCTTGTTTTTTGCTTTGCCTTTGCATGTTCCCTTAGGTTTCTTATTCCAATTTAATTTTTTATTAAATTTGGAGTAAGATAGACACTAGGAATGCAATCCAAGTATGACAAAAAGTAGGCTAGTCCCTTTTAACCTCAACCTTAGGTCCATATTTTGCATGCTAACATTAGGATATAATCTCTTTTCGCATCCCGACTTTAGGACCACTTTGCATGACAAGGTTAGGGCCGAGTTTCCCTTAGACCTTCTGTGCGCCTCTCTTCTCATCTCAAAACATATTCTAACTCATCTAATAAATACAATGAACGTTGTATGCTACAATCCTTAAGCACATGGTAAATGATGAGTGAGGGGTTTCTCATTACTTGTCTAGAGTGTTTAGTGTATGCCCTTTGGCCGATATGCAACGCATTCGCTCCTATGTCATAGTCTTTAGTGCAACGTGAATCACAAAGCAACCTAATTCATCACTAAAACTCACAAACTAAATTCAAACCTTTTTATCTTTTGGGATTTATGTTCCAAACTCATATTCATAAAAGAGCATGTTACTTTTCTGTTCTACCATACACAAGCATCGACCCTAACTGCTAGAATGGGATCTTAACTTCACTCATAAAAAACACTTAAACAACCTGTGGTTTCGTTACCCGAACTGTGTTTGCTCTGATTTCTCATACAAGATGAGGTTACGTAGGAACAAGACGTTGATGTCTTGGCGAGCAACCTTCCCCCCTTCACCCATATTTTTCCAAACTATGTTAACTCTGACTTTCCCATTGCATGAGGGAATACGTAGGAATAGGGCGGTGAGGTCCTATCGAGTCTCTTTATTTTTATTTTGTTCTCGTGTCCGCTTAACAGTAGCTTATAGACAAACACACCCTTTGATTAGACAACAATCGTGGATCCCGTTGAGTACAACAGACGTGAGGGGTGTTCATACCTTCCCGTTATGTAACCGACTCCCGAACCCAAGATTTTATTGTGATGACCTTGTCTTTTCCCGTTCTTCAGGTTTTCTTCGATCGTTTCCTTTCCCTCTCTTTGGGATAAATAACATTCGGTGGCGACTCTTCTATTTTTCTGCCGGGTGTTTTTGCAGTTGTGACAGCTAGCGACTCTGTTGGGGACTTTGGTTCCCTATGCGAGTCAATCCTAGCGCTTGTTTATTTCGGTTTCTTTGGGTGTTTAATTTTGTGAAGTTATTTGCTTTATGTACATTACCTGTTGTATATTATTGCATTTGCATTTTATTTGTTATCATATTATACCGCTATTGGGTAGGTTATATTCCATGAGAGGTAAGCCCGATACCTAGGCTTGAGTACACACCTATGATTAGTGTGAAGAGTAGTGTGGACTTGTGTGGCATCTTTCTACGCAAGAGTCTGTACGAAATTTGCGTCCAGACAAGGGTTTCTTTGAAGACATCCTATCCTGTGCATCTTCGACAGTTTATGGGATGTTGGATCTAAAAGCTAACGACTATAGAGACCGTTCATTAAGAAGTCAGTTGAGACCTCCTCGATTAACCATGATGCCAAACCAAAAATGGTGAACCTATCATCATTTCTCGACCTGAGTCCGTGATACTGATGACATGCACATGATGCCGTGCCTTTCAAGACTAGAACCTACCTGTGAGAGGGATGGGTTTTGTAGGAAATTTTGACCTCCAACCAACCCAATTTTCTAGTTTTCTTGTCAGAGAGGACTTTTGACAATGGATACTTTGGTTTTCTGTCAGAGTTGCTGGGTTTTCTTATCAGAGGAGAGTTCTGATTCAATCAACAACAATTTTTGAGCATTGGATACCTGGATCCCATGTTTGCATTTGCATAATCATCCTGCATTTAACATTGCAGGTCTGTGTATTTTACAGGTTCTCGTCTTTCCCTTGATTCTGGTCCGAGTTTTCTGTAGAGATGGAAGCTAAAATGAAAAAGACCATTGATCTGTTGTGGCGCACGGATCAAAAACGAGTATTATGAAAAAGCATAGTTACGGTAACGACAACTCGAGTATCATATTGCAAGGATTTTTGTAGTGATTAACCAATTACAGTAACAAAATGTGTGTGTGTGTGGGGGGGGGCGGGGGGTTCGGTTTTGATTTAGCAAAAAAAGTGATTAAAAATAAAAGTGATTAAAAATATAAGTTGAAACAGTTAATCTGCTGTTTTAGTTACCCAACTTATCATCGATCTAAATAATTCCCAATTCCTAAGCAGACTCTATCTCCTTTTCAATTATAATAACAATCAATCAAGCGCAATTGATATTATACGATACATATTCCTAATTTCCGAATTAAGCAAACTGATGAAATATAGTAGTCGTGAATTAAGCAAACACGAGAAACATACGCGGATTAAGCAAACACGATTAATGCATAAGAACATGCAATCATAGAAATAAATCAATCACCCCTAAGGTAAATTGAATTAAGCAAACAACATATTGTTGCACCCCAAAATTTGCCCAACCTTTTCTTTACCTAGCTTGTGTTTCATTGCATTCATATTGCATTAGCATCTGCATACCATTGTCCATGTACAGGGGATTGAGAGAGATGTGTTTATCAAGAGGAGGTTATCAAAGGCTTAAGCTTAATCAAGAGTTTTTACTTAAGCTATCAAGTGCTTATTCTCATCAGAAGAATGTCAAAGCTCATTGAAAGAATGAGTGGTTAAGATTGGTGCATCTCCTATCTTCGGGGTCCATGAAGTTCATCAGAAGGTTATGAGTCCAGGGTTATGGATAAAAGCTATTGTGAGAGCTCATTGGATGTCTTGAGGGTCATTGAGGAGCTTGTGCAAGTCATTATTCAAAGTGCCAGAAGCCACAACCAAAGGTGGTGCAGTTAGGGTTTTCATCTGGTCAACCCTAAGTGAACTGTGTAATTGGGGGAGATTAAGACTCAATTCCAAGCCTTTATGATCAGGGAATGTTGTGTTGAGACATGTCAAATATCATTTAAAGATCAATTCATCAATATTCATGAGTGTGAGAAGTTGTTAAGCTAGGGTTTCTAAGCTTGATAGTGTAAAATCCCATGTTCAGTGCCTAACTTCAAGACCACGTAACTCAAGATACAAGTTTCATCTCATCTTGACACCAACATGAAACTTGTAGAGAATGTTCTTAGATTTTTATTTTGAGTACTAGAAGTCTTCCATTGGATTTCTAGAAAGTTGTTCCTTATGATATTAACTTTCTAAAAAGTACTAGAAGTCCTCAAGTTGATTTGTGAAGCTCAAGATATGAAGCTTGCAAGGCAGGGGTATTTTGGGAAACTTTGATTATAGGCCACTTTTCATTATAGGTCAATTTCACCACTTTGCACATCTCAAATGAAAATCTTTCCAACTTGAAATTTTCTCCAAATGGGGTCATTTTCTCAAACAAATCTCAAGGCATCATGGAATTGGCTTGGATTTAAGAGTTAGTGAAGAAATTTCCATGAAAAGGGCATTAAAGAACAAAAAAATCAAATCAATTCATATTGGACCAATTTTATCCAAGTTTGTGCATATTTTGGGTGAAAAATACTTTCTAAGCACAATGGCATTTTCATAATTGCAAGTTGAGTTCAAAATCATTGCCATTCTCCATGTTCCTTCAAGAATAAGTTACATGATCAAAATCAACCATATGATTAAAGCAAGGAAGTAATCTGCACCATTGGTTCACTCATAGCATAAGCAACATGAATGAAGATAGCTTGAGGCATTCCTAGATATGTTTTGGCACGGCTCATGAAGTTTCAAAGCAAGAAAAATTGGATTTCCATTGGGCTTGTTCAGGCTACAATTGGGTTCAAAATCCATCCATATCCAAAGTATAAGTTGCTGGGATCATTCACAATCAACAAGAACAAAATTTGGAGCCAAAAACAGTTAGAAATCAGTTGGAAAAAGTGAGAGAAAAGTGAGATTCGAGTTTCCAGTTTCACCAAGATTCAAGCCAAATTGATCATTCTAACAACTCTTGGAAGGATCATTGATCGTTTCTAGATCAAAATCATAAAGAATTTGCCACGTTTGAAGGCTCAGTGGAAGCTCTCCACTAGGTAACTTATCTTTCAACTTTCCTCACTATGTAGGGAGATTTTACACACCATTTTCATATGATTGTGATCCCCATACTTCATAGATTGATTCTGGATAAATTTGGCATAGTTTGTTGAACTTTTAGGATTAGAGCTAAAATCTTCATAGATTCGGTTAGGGCTAATTATAGGATAAAAATGGAAAAGAATATGGGATTCGTGATGTACTAAGAGAGACGATCATTTTGATGTAAAAAATCATAAGTTTTGGTCCAGTTTCGAAACCGTCACTATTCATGCTCAAGGTAGGAGATGACCAGAGCTTTTCCGGCCACCGTCTGGTTCATCTCCCTCCTTTCCTATGTTTAAACCTCAGGCTTGTTATCAGCCTTTGGATATGTTGACTACGCTCCCAATGAATGGCCAAGATTTCAGTCCACTTATGTTTAAAATTCCAAAGCTAGCGTGTCATGTTAACATCCCTTGGATCCATTGACTGTATGCAAAACGAATGGCCACGATTAGATCCTAGCCTTGTTGACCATTGTTAAATGAAACGGTGCGTAGCAATTAGTGAATCTGAATTGGTTTGGGCCCAAATGCCAATTACACCCTCTGATTGAGTGAGCCTATACGTTACACATAAATGGATTGCTATTCTTACCACAATTTTCTTCATTTTAATTTCTTTTTTCATTACTTTCCTTTTATTAATTCTGTTTCAATTAAATGCATAAAAAATACTTTGATTACTCCAAAAAATATATGAAAGATACTTTTATGTAGTTTTAGAGGTAATTTGATTTTACATATTTTTAGATTAATTTTCTAATCATTTTCCAATTTAATTTTGCATTTTCTTTTTAATATGTTCTAGTAAATAAGAAAATTGCATGTCACCACTTCTTGATTTTATTTCTTGATCACAACATAAAATGAATTCATGAAATTTCTGGTGCATATTATGGATACTTTGATTGATTTTTGAGTATTTTTCTCTCTGTTTTATAAGGCCTTTTGATTAGGTGTTGGATTAAATCTTTAGGACCCTCTCATCTTGCTTAGTTCTTAGGGTACCTCACGACATTCCTTTCTGTTGGCATACCTAGACTTAGAATTTCCTTCTCAAATTTTGACCATTGGTTCCTAACACCATGGAGGTCTCCTAGGAATTTCTTTAGAAGTTTTAGGTTCATTTTACTATTTTTGGTAGATTATACATTCTGACTGACATTTGTGTGGTTTCAACCTTACCACTTGCCTAGTTTGCATTTTGTGTGAACTCTTTGCAAAGCTTGTACATCTAACTCTTACATATTCATGTTGTAGACATCTTAAGCCACTTGTGTGATGAATTTCAAGTCTTAATCATGTTCATACCTTGCTCCTAACTTAGGCTTCCTTTAGGACCTTTCCTTTAGCCTTTTCCTTGTTGATACCCTTGAATAACTTCCACATTTACATGATTCTTTGCTTATTCTTTTTCCACATCTCCTCCTTCTAATTACTCCTAGTCCTATGATCTTAGGATCCTTCTTGTGAGAGCCCAGTTCTTCCTTTGGTCAAACTAAGGGCATTCCATGAAGAAGTTGAGCCTTTGAAGGACTCAAGTACTTTGTACACTCCTTCCTTTTTATCCTTCAATCTTAGGATCCTTCTTGTGAGAGCCCAGTTCTTCCTTTGGTTGAACTAAGGGCATTCCATAAAGAAGTTGAGCCTTTGATAGACTCTTGTGTTAATACACATTGAACATAGTGAGTTCTTTTGGTTCTCACTATGCTTCTCCTCATTCCTCTTTGTCCTACAATCTTAGGATCCTTCTTATGAGAGCCCAGGTCTTCCTTTGGCCGAACTAAGGGCATTCCATAAATAAGTTGATACACATTGAACATAGCGGGTTCCTTTGGTTCTCGCTGTGCTTCTCTTCATTCATTCCTCTATGTCCTACAATCTTAGGATCCTTCTTGTGAGAGCCTAGTTCCTCATGTGGAGGAACCAAATGCATTCCATAAGAAGTTTGAACCTTTGTGGTCTACTGTGTTGATACACATTGAACTTGATGAGTTTAGTTCTCCTTTTACTTTCCCATCATCTTGTTTATCATCTCCTCTGCATATTAGTTTGATTAGGTGCATCAGGATAGGCATTCTTTCTCTTAAGTCCATGTTTTCATTAAAGGTTGAGGTTTCCTCCCTTTTCTAGATTGTTTTTCTTCCCTTTGTGTTTGCTTGTGTGCATTAAAGATTGAGGTGTCCTCCCTTTGCTTGTATTTTTGCATTGCATGTGCATCCATTCACTTATATTTCATCTGCTTAATGATTTTAGCTCTGCTTTTGCTTTTCATTGACATGATCCCTTAGGTTCTCACTTCCTTGTTTAAGGATAGTGATGATAGACATTAGGTTCTAATCCCTTGCATGATAAAAAATAGGATAGAATTACCTTTCTAAACTCAACCTTAGGACCATCTTGCATGATAACAGTAGGGTTTTGGTTAGTTCCCATTAGAGCCCTCTCTCTCTTCTCATCTTCAAACAATAATAAAACACCCAATAAAGGCTAATGAGTATTGTACGTTACGAGCCTTAAGCTACTTGGGAAATCGTGATTGGGGGGCTTCTCCTCAATTACCTAGAGTGTTTAGTATACGCCCTTAGGGTGATATGCGATGCATTTGTTCCTAGGTCATAGTCTTTAGTGCAATATGAATTACAAACATTCATTTAAAACACTTCTCTAATAAAAGACAAAAGCAAACAGTCAAACTCCTCTTTTTGCCCTTTGGGGCTCTGTTTAATCGGTAGAAAATATTTTTAGATAAAAGAGTGTTGTTAACTCTTAGTTTTACCGCAAACAGTAACGCCTAAGTCTGCAACGAGCGAGCTGCATACACCAAACTGCTAGAACTACCTGTTAACCTTACTCGGGTAAAAAATAGTCGAACAAACCTGTGTTCTCTTTATCCCGAACTACGTAAGCTCTGATCTCTTAGACCTGTTGAGGGTACGTAGGCACAAGATGTGATATCTTGGCGAGCAACCTTCCCCCATCTTTTAGTCGTAGTTAGTCGAACTACATTGACTCTGACTTTCCCATTCCACGAGGGAATACGTAGGCCCAGAGCTGCGACGCTCTGTCGAGTCCTGTCCTTTTTCTTTTTCTTTCGTCCAAGACCATTAGCTAGATAGATAAACAACCCTTAAGATAAGTAAACAAGCATGGATCCCGTTGAGTACAACGGACGTGAGGGGTGCTAATATCTTCCCCTTGCGTAATCGACTCCCGAACCCGAGATTTGGTTGCGATGACCGATCTTATCCCTTTTCGCTAGGTTTTTCCTGATCGTTTCCTTTCCCTCCTTTGGGATAAATAACGATAGGTGGCGACTCTTCTATTTTTGCCGACACCTTTTTTTGCAGTAGCGACAGCTGGTGACTATGTTGGGGATAACAACGGTTCTCTACGCGAGTCAATCCCAGCGCTTGTTTGTTTATCTTTTGGGTTTGTGCATACATGTTGTACTTTATTTACTTCCGCACTTTAGTTTCCCGCGTTTATTTTCAGCATTATATATTATCATTATTGTTGTGCTGTGGGGAAGGAAGTTCTGATGAGTGATAAGCCAGACCCTAGCTTGAGTACGAACCTAGCATTAGTTGTGGAGACTAGTGGGGGGGTTGTTTGCTTAGCAGACACAGTTCCCCATGAAATTCACGCTCAGACAAGATTCTCTTTGATGACTTCTCTTCTGGCCCTTAGGGCTCGAGGGGATGTTGGATTTGAGGGTTTTCGACTCTAGGGACCGATCATTTGTGATTCAGCTAAGTAAGGCCTCTTCGGGAGATGATGATGCCAAACTAGAAATGGTGAGCGTATTGTCATTTCTCGAAAATCTGTGACGCTGATGAACGCATAGGATGCCGAACCTTATCAGTGGATAGGTCCATACCTGTGAGAGGGATTGGGTTATGCAAGAAACTTTTACCTACAGATTACCCAGTTTTCTCTACAGTTTGAATCTGAGTTATTGGTATCAGTTAGTTCCTATTGTCAGAGTTGTGCTATGGTTCTTGGCAAAGCAAAGTGTCGGTTCTTCTCAAGCTACAGCACAACAATCTTGATCCCTTGTTGCATCTTTTCACTTGGATTTGCATCATCATAACACGTTTGCATTTTGACATACATGTTCTGGTATTTCCAAGGATCTTAACTTCGAGACTCGCTATTGAGCGTTAAATCTTTTCCTTGTGGTTCGTCTGTGTAAAACATGAATCGAAGCAGACAGGTTCCTTAGAAATACTCGAACATGACATTCACATTTCATTTGCATCACAGGTGTTCGAGGCTGGGTTGCGTTATCCTGATCCGGTTTTCTCTTCAGAATTTCAGACATCAGGAAATTGGTCATGGAACAAGTTCAAACAGAGCTGAGGGAAATGCAGAGCCAGATGAGGCAGGTCATGGGGGACATGCAAGTGTTGCACCTGGATCAAGAGATGCTCAGAGAGGAAAACCAGCAGTTGAAGACTCAGGTAGGCTTGATCATGTAAGTGGTAAGGAAGGTCCTCAGAAAAGAAGGTGACCTGGTGCCTAAAGCTGCAGTAGAGATGCTCGTTCCACTTTTGTCCATGGAACCTATCCCAAGGCGTGATGTGCCTCAAAGAACTGCTGCACGACCTTAGATCCCAGATTTTCCACGTCAGCAGCTACCTCTTGCTCCCCAAGACAAGCTTAAGACTAGGAGGTATGCTTCAAGGTTGATGCAACTCGAGATAATGTTTGACCAGGTCCCTATGACTTATACCCAGTTGCTGCAAGTCTTGTTTCAGCTTCGGTTGGTCGAACTACAGAAGTTATCTCCACTAACTGGTGAGCCACCACCAGGCTATGATGTTAGGGCCCATTGTGATTTCCATGCTGGGGCACCCGGCCACCACGTTGAGAACTGCAAAGCTTTTAAGCACGTAGTTCAGGATTTGATCGACTCAAAGGCCATTAAGTTCGCGCCGGGAGACACGAGTATAGCAGGGATCTCATTCCAGGAATTACAGAAAAGGAAGACACTTCTGCTTTCATCCCAAAAACCACGTTTGACCCAGAGGATGCCTTGCAATTTATGACCTCTAAATCTCTGTGCCCGCAGCTATTGCCGATTCCGGGGCTACACCTGAGGATGAGGGCATCTGAGCAAAAGGAGTCCTTGGTATCTCAGACTCAATCTCCGGATGTCTCGACCGTTCAGAGTCAACAACCCCTGGGGTCCATGCATCAGATGTGATTTCCCTTCCGGAGTCAACGGTCATACCGTCGTGCGCTGCGTCAGCATGCCAGTCAAAGACCAAAGAAGCCAGAAAGGCAGTTCGCTCGGTTGCCCATGTCATACAGTCAGATATTGCCATATTTGATCAAGGGTGGTCTAATAGTGCCAAAGGAGATTAGCCCAATGATTCCGCCGTATCCGCCAGGTTTTAATGTCAAAGCTCGCTGCGAGTACCACGCTGGGGCACAAGGGCATTCAACTAAAAACTGCAAGGTGCTTAAGAGCCAGGTTCAGACTCTATTGGACGCCAATAGGTTCTCGATCATACCTCAGGGTATTCAGATTAACGAATTTCCTTCATCCAGCCAGGTGGGCGTATCAGTTTATGCTATGGAAGAGTTCACCAAGAACGAAGGTTCAGAAGCATTTCTGACCGACTTCGACGAGTAATCCTGAAGATGGCTGCCTCAGTTGCAAATCAAGTTGGAAAGCCCAGTTCCGAGAAGCTGGCAATTTTCATTTCATCCTGTTATTTCTTTGCATTTGTCATTCCTTTCCTGTTTAATTGCAAATTTCGTTTGTAAAACTTGTTGTTTTTCAATTGATATTGATAATGAAATAAATATGCATGTTTTGAATTAAGTCCATTTGTGTTCACTCTATTGCTTTCATTTATGTCAAACGCTTATTTAAGCGGAATCCAGGGGAGGATGACGAAATTGAAAGATGCGTAAGCTTCCAATTGTATGCTTTTGGATAAAAACTTGTTGATGATGTACAAGCATTGTTTCAAATCCCTAAACACTGGAGGTATAAGGAAGATAATCCCTTGTCAACCCCTTTGAGCCTAGTAGTAGGAGTTTCTTTCTGAAAACGAAAAACCCTCAATCATAACCTGGGGCAGGGTAGGTGTCAGTTAATTTGACCAAGCATCCAAATTACAACAGTAGTGTTCCCGTTCGAGGATCAATCACACCTGTATAGGTCGTACCTAAAAAACCACAATGGTTAAACCTTGCCGAGAAGAAGTGAAACAGTCACAAGCTCTTAACAAGCCAGACAAGCCGGTGTCGCACGATTTGTTCAAAAAAGAGAGAAAGAAAAATCAAAAGAAAAAAGCCCGCTAAGTCGAATCTTGAAAACAAGCGACTTAGGCAAAAATCAGGGTATCCCGCTGGACTTTAAAATCAGAAACTCAAAAGAGTTAGTCCAGGAAAAAATTAGGGAAATACAAAAAAACGAAAAGGATTACAAAAGAGAAATCCTCGAAAAGAACAAGTCGTGTGACTCCAGGTCCCCAAAGACGAAAAAGCAAGTGACTGTCGCTCTGAAAACGTGTGATTTCCTGAACTACCACTCTTGTCCTGCAACATTTGAAAGGTGAGGGCTAGTGACGAGTTAGTTGAACGTAGGATTGGAGAACATCAAGGAGAATGGGTGGGTTAAAATAAATTTTGAGCCTTTATCCTTCCTTTTAAATCGTGAACCTGACCACTTTACAACCTGAAAAAGTCCTAATTGAAGCAGGTTTGTTTCGAAAGAATACTTCGGTAAAGATCGCATCGAAACTGACTCCTAAAACAGATTCCTCTTACCACGTTGGTATTAATGTTGACATTGTAATTCATGCACTTTATGTCATAAATTTTTTCAATTGAAAAGAATTGGATTTTGAAAACTATCATATGCATTGCATTTAATATATCTTTTATGCAAAACAAATTGTTTTACTTGCGAGTAAGCGCCTGACAGAAGGAAAGTTTCCATAATGCAAAGTTTGATCAGGATAAAATGCAGAATGCCTGAATACTCCGGTGAACCGGGGCAAGCTATATTAAACGATCGTATCATGGGAGCCAGCCGTCCGAAAGTCAGCTAATTTGGGCCAATCAAGTCGAGATTCGGTGAATCTCTCGCTGCCAAGGGTACTGCTCCACAAATCTACCAATATGGGGCAAAGTCATGGCAAGGCTGGGGCAGGCCACCCCGAGAGCGCCGAAGCTATCCTTATCCTAAAGACGATTAACTTGAATCACCTCTGTGAGGTTCAAAACATTGAGGCCGTTCATATCAAAGCGCCAGAGTACAGAAGATTTCAGGGTTCCCTTGCGAGGAATATGTGACGAAGATCCCACAGGCTGGGGCAGAATTGGAAACGAAGGAATCGTTCCTCTCCATATCTACAGAGTTTATCAAAAGTTGTTGCAGACTCTGGGGCAAGCCATCTCGAGTTAGTTTCATGACAAACTTTTTTTGTTCAGGATAAAATGTCCCAGAGATCATTTTTGCAAGGTCATAACCCTTGGGGCATCTGTCAGAAATGTATCCTCGTCATATCTTCAGCAGAAGCATATGCAGGGTATTATGCCCACTTCCCAGCAAGTCAAGATCAGATTTCTTTCCACCAAGCAGAAGTGGAGTCTCCTCAGCAGGTTTAGTTGTGTCTATCCAAAAATTTTGAACTTTTGACTGTGAGCATTGATTTATCTCCCCAAGCGGAGATATATTCTCCCCAACCAGAGTCCAGCAGTTGGAGTTTGCATCTCTATCCCCAGTGGAGTTGTGTGCAGGTTAAAGAAGCAGTTAAGTGTGTGCCTTATCCCCAGCAGGTAAGTTTGATTCCAGTGGTCTAGCGGTCTTTCCTCGGCCGAGTTTGTTGTTCCCCAAGAGATCCAAATCCTGGAAGGCAGTTCAGGCCATTGTTTGTCTTCTCCAGCAGGTGAGAGTAGTAGTTGTTGATATATTTCCCCAATTGGAGTCCGTATCTCCAGGAAAGTTCTATCTGCGAAGGTCGTGCATGGAATCTTTTCCTCAGCAGTTTGTGGTTCGTATACACAGTTGAGCAGGTACAGGTTCTCGTAGAACTTTGTTTCCCAGCGGAAAAAGCCATCCGAGGCTCGTTTCCCCAGGTTAAGTCCAATTGAAATTGGTGTGTTTCACCTCCCCAGCAGGATGATTCCTTCTCCCTGGCAGGGTGGTTCTCCCTTCAGCATTTATTTTGCTGATTTAGTTATGTATCATTTTTGCATGCATGCGTAGCATTTACACTAAATGCGTAGCATTTCCATGTCATGTGGAGAATTATGCCATTGTCAAACATATGCACATGAAACATGAGATAGGTGGGTACCGTTCTTGTGTGCAGGTATTTCTCCAATGGAGTTACTTGGTTAAGTTCGCCAGAATCCTCAGTAGAGTTATTCGGTTAAGTTCTCCCGAACTCCCAAAGCAGAGTTATTGGGTTAAATTTCTCTTCATCCCTCCTTAGATTTGCTTGGTTAAAGCTTCTCTTTGCAAGTGCCTGACGGTGATGTTAGTAGTTACTCATTCAGACGACGTGTCTAGCTTCAGGTATGCAGTTCACTTTTGTTTAGCGAAGGTTTGACGGTGAAGTTAGACGCAGGTATCCCATGGTTGGCCGAGAGGTTATGCTAGATATTTATCAGCATGGAAGACTCTTTTGATTGTTTCCGATGATGAAGTCAGATAAGTTACGACTGCCGAACAGTGATGTCAGACACCTATCAGCTTTATGGATTGTCTGACGGTGACGTTTGATGGTTATCCGTTCGGTGAGTGCTTGACGGTGATGTCGGGTCTATTATCAACTCCTAACCCATCTTGTTCTTGGATTGGTTGATTGCTTTTAGCGAGGTCTGACAGTGAGGTCAGGAGGTTCCCAACTTAGTGTTTGTCTGATGGCAATATCAATAGTTTCTCCACAGGGTTTGCCCGACGACGATGTTAGGGGTGTATCAACGTGGTACAACTATGGGGGTTCGGCGGCGATGTCAAATGTGTGTTGGATATCTAGGGTGTTCGGCAATCCTATGAGTATTTCGCGGCAACATCAGGTGTCTATCAGCTTTCTGTTGGTCGGACGACGATGTTAGACGTTTATCAGTTTCTTTGTTTGACGGTGATGTTAGACGTTGCTCAGTTCAGAAGACATGACGGTGAGGTCAGACGTGTTCTTGGTAGTGTGTTTATCCGACGGTGAGGTTAGAATGTTATCGATGGAGTTATAACGATGATGTCAAACATTTACCAAGATTGTGGTTCTCCATTTACTTGGCGGTGATGTCAGGATGTTATTGGATGATGGTTTGCTTGACGGCAAGGCCAGTGGTTCATCAGCTTTGTGCTTTATTTGGCGGTGATGTCAGTAGTTTTATCAACTTAGTGGAAACTGGGTGACAAGGTCAGGAACATTATACCCAACAAAGGATTGACGGTGATGTCAGATGTTTCCCTTTGACTTGAGGTCGATACTTGTCGGTGATGTCAGAGGGGTCCCTTCGACTAGAGGTCGATACTTGATGGAGTTACTTGAGGAAGTTCTCCAGAATCCCCAGCGGAGTCCGAAATTTCCCTTAGACTTGATGAGGAAGTTTGACAGCGATATCAGATATTTTCTTTCCAACTTGATGACGAAGTTCAATATAAATGTTTTTTCGACTTGATGACGAAGTCCAGCGGCGATGTTAGAGGGTTACTTGCATTGTGTTTATCTGGCGGCGATGTCCGATATTCTTCAACATTTTGTTTATCTGACGGTGATGTAAGATGTTTATCAGTTGTTTCCTAATTGCGCGGAGTTCTGGCGGCGATGTCAGATGGGATATCCCCTGCGGTTTGTTTGGTGGCGATGCCAGATGGTTAGTAGACTTGCATTTGTCTGGCGGCAATGTCAGGTGGTTATCATATTTGTGGTTGTCTGGTGGCGATGTCAGATGTTATCAATACCGCAAAGTCCTGGTGGCGATGTCAGGAGTATATCGTTATCCAATGAAGATGTCATAGATTTATTGATCGGATACTGATTTGCGGCGGTGATGCCAGCTTTTTCTTAATTGCATGGATGCCTGACGACGAGGTCAGGGTGTTTCGTTCCTTGCAGGTTTCTGGCGGCGATGTCAGATGTGGGTAGATTTCTGATGATGATGTCGGGTGTGTGTGGTTTTCTGGAGGCGATGTTAGATGTTTATCGATTGTGTGGTTACCTGGTGGCGATGTCTGGTGTTTTATCTACTTTGTCAAGTGATGTTATCTACTTTGTGGTTATTCGACGGCGATGTCGAATGTTCTTTAGACTTGGTGGTGATCCGACGGGGATGTCAGATGTTCATCATGTTTGTGCATGCCTGGCAGCGATGTCAGAGGCTTTATTGAATGGATATTGAGAACTAGCAGCGATGCTAGAGGTTTACCGACTTAAGGTTTACGCTTGACAGAGAGGTCAGGTGCCTTATGGCGAGGTCAGTGATATCTTCTTTCAGAAGTGATGTTTACATGACTGCGAGGCCAAGTGTTTTCTCTTACATTGATGCAGAGGTCTGACGGTGATGTCAGGTGATCTTCCCGACTTAGTGTCATTGTCTAACGGCGATGTCAGGTGTTTCTTCCGTCGACGTGTCGATGTTGCAACAATTATTCAGTTTTCCGGAGATTGTTATCCCCAAGCGGATTTTGCAGTTTACTTTTGCGGTTGGCAAATTTCCGGGTTGGTTGGTATTCAAACCTCTTTCACCTTGATTGGTTGAGAGTCGTTCGCTTCTCACCCAGTCAGGTCCAAGCCGTTTGAATAGGGGCAGCTGTTGCACCCCAAAATTTACCCAACCTTTTCTTTACCTAGCTTGTGTTTCATTGCATTCATATTGCATTAGCATCTGCATACCATTGTTCATGTATAAGGGATTGAGAGAGGTGTGCTTATCAAGAGGAGGTTATCAAAGGCCTAAGCCTAATCAAGAGTTTGTACTTAAGCTATCAAGTGCTTATTCTCATCAAAAGAATGTCAAAGCTTGTTGAAGGAATGGGTGGTTAAGGTTGGTGCATCTCCTATCTTGGGGGTCCATGAAGTTCATCAGAAGGTTATGAGTCTAGGGTTATAGATAGAAGCTATTGTGAGAGATCATTGGATGTCTTGAGGGTCATGGAGGAGCTTGTGCAAGTAATTATTCAAAGTACAAGAAGCCACAGTCAAACGTGGTGCAATTAGGGTTTTCATCTGGTCAACCCTAAGTCAACTGTGTAATTGGAGGATATTAAGACTCAATTCCAAGTCTCTATGATCCGGGAATGTTGTGTTGAGACATGTCAAATAGTATTTCATGATCAATTCATCAATATTCAAGAGTGTGAGAAGTTGCTAAGCTAGGGTTTCTAAGCTCGACAGTGTAAAATCCCTTGTTCAATGCCCAACTTCAAGACCACATAACTCAAGATACAAGTTTTATCTCATCTTGAAACCAACATGAAACTTGTAGAGAATGTTCTTAGCTTTATTTTGAGTACTAGAAGCATTCCATTGGATTTCTAGAACTCAAGATATGAAGCCGACAAGTGATAGGTCATCAGATGAATGTGATTTTGGTCCATGAATGTCAACCAACTTCCATGACATTTTTGACCTAGAAGGATGACTCTCCTCATCTTGACCCAAACATGGACGTTGTTCCTTATGATCTTAGCTTTCTAAAAAGTACTAGAAGTCCTCAAGCTGATTTTTGAAGCTCAAGATATAAAGCTTGCAAGGCAAGAGTATTTTGGGAAACTTTGATTATAGCCCACTTTTCATTATAGGTCAATTTCACCACTTTGCACATCTCAAATGAAAATCTTTGCAACTCGAAAGTTGCTCCAAATGGGGTCATTTGCTCAAAAAAACATCAAGGCATCATGGAATTGGCTTGGATTGAAGAGTTAGTGAAGAAATTTCCATGAAAAGGGCATTAAAGTACAAAAAAATCAAATCAATTCATATTGGACCAATTTTATCCAAGTTTGTGCATATTTTGAGTGCAAAATACATTCTAAGCACAATGGAATTTTTAGAATTGCAAGTTGAGTTAAAAATTATTTTCATTCTCCATGTTCCTTCAAGTATAAGTTACATGATCAAAATCAACCATAGGATTAAAGCAAGGAAGTAATCTGCACCATTGGATCATTCATAGCATAAGCAACATGAATGAAGATAGCTTGAGGCATTCCTATTTTTGTTTTGGCACGGTTCATGAAGTTTCAAAGCAAGAAAAATTGGATTTCCATTGGGCTTGTTCAGGCTGCAATTGGGCTCAAAATCCATCCATATCCAAAGTATAAGTTGTTGGGATCATTCACAATCAACAAGAACAGAATTTGGAGCCAAAAACAGTTAGAAATTAGTTGAAAAAAGTGAGAGAAAAGTGAGATTCGAGTTTCCAGTTTCACCAAGATTCAAGCTAAATTGATCATTCTAACAACTCTAGGAAGGATCATTGATCGTTTCTGGATCAAAATCATCAAGAATTCGCCACGTTTGAAGGCTCAGTGGAAGCTCTCCACTAGGTAACTTGTCTATCAACTTTCCTCACTGTGTAAGGAAATTTAATACGCCATTTTCATATGATTGTGATCCCCATACTTCATAGATTGATTATGGATAAATTTGGCATAGTTTCTTGAACTTTTAGGATTAGAGCTCAACTCTTGATAGATTCGGTTAGGGCTAATTATAGGATAAAAATGGAAAAGAATATGGGATTCATGATGTACTAAGAGAGACGATCATTTTGATGTAAAAAAATCGTAAGTTTTGGTCTAGTTTCGAAACCGTCACTGTTCATGCTCAAGGTAGGAGATGACCGAAGCTTTTTCGGTCACCGTCTGGTTCATCTCCCTCATTTCCTACATTTAAACCTCAGGCTTGTTATCAACCCTTGGATATGTTGAATACGTTGACAATGAATGGCCAAGATTTCAGTCCACTTATGTTTAAAATTCCAAAGCTAGTGTGTCATGTTAACATCCCTTGGATTCATTGACTGTATGCAAAACGAATGGCCACGATTAGATCCTAGCCTTGTTGACCATTGTTAAATGAAACGGTGCGTAGCAATTAGTGAATCTGAATTGGTTTGGGCCCAAAGGCCAATTACACCCTTTGATTGAGTGAGCCCATACGTTACACATAAATGGATGGCTATTCTCACCACAGTTTTCTTCATTTTAATTTATTTTTTCATTATTTTCCTTTTATTAATTCTGTTTCAATTAAATGCATAAAAAATACTTTGATGACTCCAAAAAATATATGAAAAATACTTTTATGTAGTTTTAGAGGTAATTTGATTTTACATATTTTTAGATTAATTTTCTAATCATATGCCAATTTAATTTTGCATTTTCTTTTTAATATGTTCTTGTAAATAAGAAAATTGCATGTCACCACTTCTTGATTTTATCAAATAAATTCATGAAATTTCTAGTGCAGATTATGGATACTTTGATTGATTTTTGAGTATTTTTCTCCCTGTTTTTTGAGGCCTTTTGATTAGGTTTTGGATTAAATCTTTAGGACCCTCTCATCTTGCTTAGTTCTTAGGGTACCTCATGACGTTGCCTTCTGTTGGCATACCTAGACTTAGAATTTTCTTCTCAAATTTTATCCACTGGTTCCTAACACCATGGAGTCTCCTAGGAATTTCCTTAGAAGTTTTAGGTTCATTTTACTATTTTTGGTAGATTTTACATTCTAACTGACATTTGTGTGGTTTCAACCTTACCACATGCCTAGTTTGCATTTTGTGTGAACTCTTTGAAATGCTTGTGCATCTAACTCTTGCATATTCATGTTGTAGACATATTCAGCCACTTGTGTGATGAATTTCATGTCTTAATCATGTTCATACCTTCTTCCTAACTTAGGCTTCCTTTAGGACCATTCCTTTAGCCTTTTCCTTGTAGATACCCTTGAATAACTTCCATCTTTAAATGATTCTTCGCTTATTCTTTTTCCACATATCCTCCTTCTAATTCTTCCAAGTCCTATGATCTTAGGATCCTTCTTGTGAGAGCCCATTTCTTCCTTTGGTCGAACTAAGGGCATTCCACGAAGAAGTTGAGCCTTTGAAAAACTCAAGTACTTTGTACACTCCTTCCTTTTTGTCCTTCAATCTTAGGATCCTTCCTGTGAGAGCCCAGTTCTTCCTATGGTCGAACTAAGGGCATTCCATAAAGAAGTTGAGCCTTTGATAGACTCTTGTGTTGATACACATTGAACATAGTGAGTTCTTTTGGTTCTCACTATGCTTCTTCTCATTCCTCTTTGTCCTACAATCTTAGGATCCTTCTTGTGAGATCCTAGTTCTTCCTTTGGTCGAACTAAGGTCATTCCATAAAGAAGTTGAGCCTTTGATGGACTCTTGTTTTGGCACACATTGAACATAGCGGGTTCCTTTGGTTCTCACTGTGCTTCTCTTCACTCATTCCTCTCTGTCCTACAATCTTAGGATCCTTCTTGTGAGAGCCTAGTTCCTCCTATGGAGGAACCAAGTGCATTTCATAAGAAGTTTGAACCTTTGTGGACTCCTGTGTTGAAACACATTGAAGTTGATGAGTTTAGTTCTCCTTTTACTTTCCCATCATCTTGTTTATCATCTCCCCTGCATATTAGTTTGATTAGGTGCATTAGGATAAGCATTCTTTCTCTTAAGTCCATGTTTACATTAAAGGTTGAGGTTTCCTCCCTTTGATTGATTGTTTCTCTTCCCTTTGTGTTTGCTTGTGTGCATTAAAGGTTGATGTGTCCTCCCTTTGCTTGTACTGTTGCATTGCATGTGCATCCATTCACTTATATTTCATCTGCTTAATGATTTTAGCTCTGCTTTTGCTTTCCATTGACATGATCCCTTAGGTTCTCACTTCCTTGTTTAAGGATAGTGAAGATAGACATTAGGTTCTAATCCCTTTCATGATAACAAATAGGATAGAATACCTTTCTAAACTCAACCATAGGACCATCTTGCATGATAACAGTAGGGTTTTGGTTAGTTCCCCTTAGAGCCCTCTCTCTCTTCTCATCTTCAAACAATAATAAAACACCTAATAAAGGCTAATGGGTATTGTACGTTACGAGCCTTAAGCTACTTGGGAAATGGTGATTGGAGGGCTTATCCTTAATTACCTAGAGTGTTTAGTATATGCCCTTAGGGCGTTATGCGACGCATTCGTTCCTAGGTCATAGTCTTTAGTGCAATATGAATTACAAACATTCATTCAAAACACTTCTCTAATAAAAGACAAAAATAAACAGTCAAACTCCTCTTTTTGCCCTTTTGGACTCTGTTTAATCAGTAGAAAATCTTTTCAGATAAAAGAGTGTTGTTAGCTCTTAGTTCTACTGCAAACGGTAAGGCCTAAATCTCCAACGAGCGGGTTGCATACACCAAACTGCTAGAACTACCTGTTAACCTTACTCGGGTAAAAAACAGTCGAACAAACTTGTGTTCTCTTTATCCCAAAGTACGTAACCTCTGATCTCTCATACCTGTTGAGGGTACATAGGCACAAGATGCGACATCTTGGCGAGCAACCTTCCCCCATCTTTTAGTCGTAGTTAGTCGAACTACGTTGACTCTGACTTTCCCATTGCAAAAGGGAATACGTAGGCCCAGAGCTGCGACGCTCTGTCGAGTCCTGTCCTTTTTCTTTTTCTTTCGTCCCAGACCATTAGCTAGATAGATAAACAACCCTTTAGATAAGCAAACAAGCGTGGATCTCGTTGAGTACAACGGACGTGAGGGGTGCTAATACCTTCCCCTTGCGTAATCGACTCCCGAACCCGAGATTTGGCTGCGATGACCGATCTTATCCCTTTTCGCTATGTTTTTTCCTGATCGTTTCCTTTCCCTCCTTTGGGATAAATAACGATAGGTGGCGACTCTTCTGTCTTTGCCAGCACCTTTTTTCACTGTAGCGACACATATTACAGAGAAGAATTGAAAGGAAATAGATTTTATGGGAAATTAACAGAACCGTAATGTGTCGGCGAAAACCGTTTACAATAGATTAACCTGAAGAAGTTAGTTTTCATTAAGATTTGTACAAAGTACAATAAAGTTTGTAAAAACAAGGTCAAAGAAATAGTAGCACAACTTCTAGGTATATGAAAGCATCAACCCTTCTGGTTTTAACCCAACTGGGTCGAAAAACATAAAAAACCCGGCCCAAAACTATATCTTTCTAACGGTAGATTTCGGGTGCTAACTTCAACGAATTATTTGTACCTGCTAGAATCTAAATTAGCTTTTGCCTCAAATATAAAAGTTTTAGCTATCTGTCTTAGCTTTCCAACACCTATTAGACTGCACAAATCCGATTCTCGTAGCTTCAGTTATGATCTAAACAGTGGACAAATATCAAATAACCGCTAAAGCTGAAAATAGGCTGCAAAAATAAATTAAATGCAAAAAAAAGACTAAATTATAAAAGCACAATAAAACAGTAAAATAAACAAAAAAAACTAGGGAAATGCCTAAGTACAAAATAAGAGAGTGTGCATTGAAATGCACTGATCAAATTCCCCCACACTTGAACTTTTGCACTCCGAGCAAAATAGTATTAAGACTCATGATAAACAATAGCATTCGGAAACTCATTCTAGCCTACAAACTCTTCTTTGGTCAAGGTTGCATTGATAGGTACTAATTTTTCACACTAAGGATATCGTAAGAACACAAATATGCAATTGTGTGGTCATAAACCTCTCTTCTATACAAACGAATCTGAATCATTTTATTATGCTTAAGCCTAATTTACTCATCCTCCTTTTTGCTCTCTTTCATTCTAATTCAATCACATTAAGCTCGTTATCTATTCACACACATGGTAAATAAGCTTGTTAGTGACTATGATCCATATCTTGTCAAAAATTTAAAATTAACCACTTTAGCAACAACAATATTTTTTGTGTGAAGGTTTCACAAACGTTAGCCTAAGTGGTCGGGTTATGGTCACCTAACTTAAAAGGAGAATTCCTATTTAGATTTCTTATTAAGCACGAGATTGATGCCCCGCAAGTGCATGGAAATATCGAAGTAATATAAAAGATTGTCGAATCCACAGAGACCAATGTCAACCTACCGTTATCTATTGTTGCAATGTAAAGCTAGGGCTAATGAATTTCTAATTTGGGGTGCAAGAATTTAAATGGAAATTAAAACAAGATCTAAATTAAGATACGATGGGATATCAGTATGTAATTTCATCGGTCATCGGGGGTTCGGTAATTTGTGGATGTTAAGTTCTAAAAAAGAAAGTATTGTTATTCTGTAGAAAGTACCGATTTAAAAGCACTTATCTCACACTCTCGTTCTCTTGACTTAGACTATGCTATCAAATCAAAATGCGGCTCTCGCTCTCTCATTTTTCAATTAAAAACACATTTTGGAAATAGATAAATCCTAATTAAACTCAAAGCGCTCTCGCTGTATTTAAGCCTAATGTTTAATTTCAGCTATCCGATTAAAACCTCAAACTCTCGCTCTATTGATTTTAACCTTCGTTACTTTCTCACTCTCGTGACAAAAGTTATTAATTTTGGCAAAAGAAACAGAGACCAGAAAACATTTATTCCATTAAATTTTACGTCACGGTTTACTTAACCCCCCTCCGACCGATTGTAATTACATACCGATACTAAGGGTTTTAGCCAGACATGCCTTTCATAATTTTACTAAATTCAATCCTAATACTAAATAGAAGGTAGAAGAAATGCATAAAATTAAAGCAGTAAAATTAAGGCAGAAAAAATAAAACATGGCAATTAGCAGAACTTGGATTTAATTTCTTGAAGGTCGGCTTGTATTGTCAGTACAAAGTTTACAACCTTGGTTGAATTAATCCTAAATTAATGGCATAACAAATTTTCCTTACAAATATTTTGAAACAATACTGAGGAAAAGTAAAAGCAAAAAGCAGAAAAACTAAAATTAAATATGGAAAAATAATGCGTGAAAAAGAAGAGGTCCCCGTTCTTCACCAATTGCTCCCTTTTTATCCTGTTAGTGGGCTGATCTTGAGGCTTCAAACTAGGAGATATTTCCAGAGAAATTGTAGTGGGAAATTGAGAAAGAAATGGGAGTCTTCGTGCAGGAAATTTAGGGGAGGAAGTGGCAGGCGCCACTTCCCGTTCAAATAGGGGTGGGAGTTACCACTTTCCTAATATTTAGGAGTGGCACTCACCAGCCCTTTCTATGTGGCAACCGCCACCTTCCCCTCATTATATAGGTGGCAAGCACCACCTCTCTTCTATGTGGCAGGCGCCACATCCAAGTGGCAAGTGCCACTTGGTATGTGGTGGCCCCCACACCTTTTCTTTCCTTTCTCTTTCTTTCCTTTCTCTTTCTTTCTTCTTCTTTTCTTTCCTTCCATTTTCTTTCCATTTTCTTCTTATTTTCTTTCCATTTTCTTCCTTTTCTTACTTTTCCGATTATTTCCTCATTTCTACAAAAAAAAACAGAATGGTTAAATAATATGATAAAAATCAGACAAACTAATAAGAATCAAAGGTAATATCCAAGTAAATCAAGTCAAATAAACGATATGATTTCGTGTTATCAGAGATCATTCACTTATTTGCATCTGCTTAATTACTTAGTGTATGTTTTTTAGATGGTGTTAATTGCTAGATAAACTACTTAAGAGCTATTAAAGAATGATGACTCAAGGCTATGTCATAACAAGTAT
The DNA here is from genome assembly GCA_963859935.3 of Lathyrus sativus. Lineage (NCBI taxonomy): Eukaryota > Viridiplantae > Streptophyta > Magnoliopsida > Fabales > Fabaceae > Lathyrus > Lathyrus sativus. The sequence goes on along the minus strand of OZ012741.1, from coordinate 286,135,084 downwards.
TTAAATCGATTTCCATATTCAGGAGACATAAGGTGTTAAAACGGTAGCGATCTTATAAAATTTTTCCAAGTCTCCACAATCTAACCTCAAAACAATCTATAGCCTAAAAATTTCAAAAGACGCATTGGGTTTCTAAGTCTAAATTTTTTTTTAAGAAAACACATAAAAAGTGAAAGAAAACAAAACAAAACAAAAAAAATGGTTCCCTCCCCCGCGGTTAAAGCATACATTATCCTCAATCAAAGAACATAAATATAAAATAAGAGTGTGATAAAGGAAAGAACACACCCGGGGAGTCAAGGTAGATAGATGATCGCATAAACAACCTTTTCTAAAGAGAGCTCTTCTACAATCTCTTCTTCCAAAGTGGGGCTCTCATGGAGTAGCTTTGGGCAGTGACCATTGTTTTTGAAATTTTTAGTAATGCTTTTGCCTTGTATTCCAGGATCAAAGAAGGCCATTCAATAAATAAACATGTCGTATGGGCACGCGAACATGATCTCATTTTTCACAACGTCAAGAATAAAAAGATTAAGGGGCTGTCTCACTAATTTTGTTCGATCTTCAAGTGAGACCCTATGCAAAATCATGGATGAGCTATTACTAAAAATGTCAGTCAAGATCCATCCAATTGCCTTTTTATGTTTCTTTAATACTTGCAACACTTTTTAATTCTGTTCAGATTCAAGTTTAGACAAAATTATTATAGGCAAATTTTCTTCAAATTCTAAAAGTGCATATGTAAAATTTGAAGGAAGTGCCTTAAGCTCTAAAGTAGATGGTTGCTCAATGGATGACAAAATTTTGGAAGCAGGAACTACATTTAAATATGCAACATCAACTTTGTCAGTAGAAATCTCATAAGAACTATCAACCTGTAAGGCAGCTTCAATTTTAGCACAAACTGAACATAAGTGACTGTTAGTACAAACATCACAAGTATAATTGTCATCAAAATCAGACAAAGAATGGAAATCGACAAAAAGTGAACCAGGTGCAATAATTCTCTTAAGGTTCTTTTTTCACTCATGTTATGGTAATAAAGCTTAAAATCAGAATCAAACAAATTATGAGAGAACAAGAATTAGAATCACAATTGTTAAGGATCAAACTTAAAAAAAAAAAAAAAAGCCATAACAAGAAGACCTAGAAGTTAGGACTAATGCAACAAAAAATGTGATAATGCCATCAATGTCCCTATATAGGCAGAAAAATGATTAAAGTAAGTTCATAAAAATATAAAATCACAAAATTTAATCTAATTAAGAAAAATAAGAATTTTAGGAATTTTTTCGGATTTTTCTGAAACTATAAAAACAGTAAAAAATTCATAAAAAATAGAAAGATGAATTTTGGGATTTTAGGTTGGCATCCATTATTTAGACACTAAATAGGGGATTTTGATGCATGATTTCTTTCTAATGAATTGACGAAGAATTGGACAAATCTGAGATGATTTTTCTAAAAATCGATTTTTTTATGAGGTCGGATGCGAAAACGGACGTCCAGACAGGAAAATGGTAAAACAGCAAAACAAAAATTCAAAACACACTAATCGACACCTATGACTCAACTAATGGTTAAAAACAACAAGAATCCCCGGCAACAACGCCAATTTGATCCGCTGTCGCGCACGGATCAAAAACGAGTATTATGAAAATGTATAGTTACGGTAACGACAACTCGAGTATCGTATCGCAAGAATTCTTGTAGTGATTAACCCATTACAGTAACAAAATATAGGGGGTTCGGTTTTGATTTAGAAAAAAAAAATTGATTAAAAATAAAAGTGATTAAAAATATAAGTTGAAACAGTTAATCTGCTGTTTTAGTTTCCTAACTTATCATCGATCCAAATAATTCTCAATTCCTAAGCGGACTCTATCTCCTTTTAGATTATAATAACAATCAAACAAGCGCAATTGATATTATACGATACCTATTCCTAATTTCCAAATTAAGCCAACTCATTAAATATAGTAGCCGTGAATTAAGCAAACACGAGAAATATATGCGGATTAAGCAAACGTGATTAAAGTATAAGAACATGCAATCATCGAAATAAATCAATCACCCCTAAGATAAATCGAATTAAGCAAACAACATATCACAAAGAAGAATTGAAAGGAAATAGATTTTATGGGAAATTAAAAGAACCTCAATGTGTCAGCGGAAATCGATTACAATAGATTAACCTGAAGAAGTTAGTTCTCCATAAGATTCGTACAAAGCACAATAAAATTCATAAAAAGAAGGTCAAAGAAACTGTAGCACGACTACTATGTATATGAAAGCATCAACCTGTTAGAACACAGATTGGTTCTTAATAATATCTTTATGTTTTGATGATAACTATTATGAAATTTTGTATTGAAGAATTATATACTCTAAAATTTGCTTGAGAATGTTTGCTGCAGATGTTAAAGTAAATATCACTCCAGAAGCAAATTAGATCTGAACATAAGAAATATGCAAGACTTTGAAGCGTCAAAAGCATCTCTTAGAAGATTCTGAACACTGCCACCAGAAGATTCTGAGCACTGCCTCCAGATGGATCTGAAGCAGAAGCTACAGAAGAATCTGAAGCAAGCCATAAGCATCTGAAGAAATGAAGAAGTCTGTATGAAGAGTTATTCAAGCACAGTTACTTCAGAAGACTCTGATAGTACTAACGCTGCCAGTACTGAGGATCTGACCCAAAAACTCTGCTCTGAACTTGTACACGCTGAAAGCACACTTGCTGCAAAGACTCTGATTCAGCAAAACTCTGATGAACATCAGAAGGCTCTGACTAACTTAGACTCTGATGATTCTTGCTGAAAATTGTTGAAGAAAAATTCAAAGATTATGCCCGTTGGAATAATCCAAACGACTCTTTCCTTATTTATGCTAGACACAAGAACACACAAAAAGGATTTCTCTGTGCATTCTTCTTCTAAGAAAGGTCACTTGATGTGAAGACAAAAAAGGCTCAGACCTTTTGGTACACTCTTCTCAAAGTGAAAAGCTCTTGGATCACTGTGCCTATAAAAGCAAGTCTTCACTCATCTTCTTCAGTTGACGAATACACTTGAAAAGAAGTGATTGAAAAAGCTCTCATACAACTCATATATTCTCGCTAGAATTATTTCATTGTTCTTAATCTTAAGTGAAAAATCACAGTTGTGATAAAGCTTTATTAAAATCATTTTAACACTTGTATTTAGTATTACATTTGATTGTAAGAAAACCTTAAGAAGATCCATTTAGGATCAGTAGTTCTTAAGAAGACTTTGAACAGTTGTTCTTAGTGCTTACTATTGTAATCAGTTGATTAAATAGTGGATTAAGTCCTTGTTTGAGAAAGGCAAGTCACTCTAGAAAGGGTGGACTGGAGTAGTTGAGTTCAACGAACCAGGATAAAAATACTTGAGTTTTTTACTTCTAAGTTTTATCTTCATACTTATTCAACCCCCCTTCTAAGTATTTTCTCACCTTCAGTTGGCATCAGAGCTCCGGTTCTGTGTGTGCTACCACTTCACAGTGACAGAAAAGATCCAGTGAGAAAAACTTTGATATATATATATATTTGGTTGTTACTATGGCTGATACTTTAATATCTAACATTAACAACAAATATGAAGAAACGGACAGAATCAGCACTAAACTCCCGATGTTTGATGGGGAGAAATTTGATTATTGGAAAGACAGGATTGAAAGTTTTTTCCTTGGTTATGATGCTGATTTATGGGATTTGGTCATAGATGGATATGTTCATCCCATTGATGGGAATGGCAAGAAAGTAGATAGAAAATCTATGACAGATGCCCAAAAGAAGGAATTTAGAAATCACCACAAGGCTAAAACAATATTGTTAAATGCAATATCTCACATTAGTATGAAAAGTTCACAAATAGAGAAACTGCATTTGACATGTTTGAGTCCTTGAAGATGACTCATGAGGGAAACTCTCAAGTCAAGGAAACAAAGGCTCTGGCTCTAATTCAGAAGTATGAAGCCTTCAAGATGGAAGAAGCTGAATCTGTTGAAGCCATGTTCTCTAGATTTCAAATACTTACAGTTGGACTAAAGGTTTTGGATAAAGGATACTCTATTGCTGATCATGTGAAAAAGATCATCAGAAGCTTACCTACCAGATGGAGACCTATGGTGACTGCGCTGAAAATGGCTAAAGATCTGAACAAGATTTCCTTGGAGGAACTAATCAGTTCACTGAGGAGTCATGAAATTGAACTTGAAATCTAATAAATCTGCTAAAGCATTACAGGTAATAGAGGAAATCTCTGAAGAATCCTCATCTGAAGATGAAGATGAACTATCCATGTTGTCCAGAAGAATAAACAAACTCTGGAAGCATAAAGAAAAGAAGTTCATAAACTTCAGGAAGCCTGACCAAAGAAAAGAATCTTCTGGACATAGAAGATCTGGCAAAAAGGAGGTTGTCTGCTACGAATGTAAAGAACCTGGGCATTACAAAAATGAATGTCCAAAGTTGTTGAAAGAAAAGCCTAAAAGAAAATCTGATAAGAAGAAGAAGGTTCTAATGGCAACCTGGGATGATTCAGATACATCTGAATCTGAATCTGAGTCAAAAGAGGAATGTGCCAACGTAGCATTGATGGCAGACATAGAAGATCAGGAGGAAGGAATTTCAGGATCTGAATCTGACTCTGAATCTGACTCTGACGCTGAAGAGATGTTCTTAGCAGCAAGGTCAGGACGCCAGTCATGGTACCTGGACTCTGGATGCTCGCGACATATGACAGGAGAAAGGTCTATGTTCCAAAGTCTGGAGCTTAGATCTGGAGGTGATGTTAAATTTTGAGGGAATCAGAAGGGCAAGATCATTGGATCTGGCAATATTGGAAATGGTAACCTTCCCTCTATTACTAATGTTTTACTTGTAGAAGGATTAAAGCATAATTTATTGTCCATAAGTCAATTAAGTGATAATGGTTATGACATAATCTTTAATCAAAAATGCTGTAAAGCTATTAGTCAAAAGGATGGCTCAATCCTATTTAGTGGAAAAAGGAAGAACAACATTTATAAAATAAATCTTTCAAAACTTAAGGTTCAGAATGTTAAATGCCTCTTGTCTGTTAATGAGGAGCAATGGGTCTGGCACAGAAGATTGGGGCATATTAATATGAGATGTATATCTCAAATTAATAAACTTGATCTTGTCAGAGGACTTCCTAAGTTGAAGTTCACCTCAGATGCTCTTTGTGAAGCATGTCAAAAAGGGAAGCTTTCAAAATCCACTTTTAAATCAAAAAAATGTTGTTTCTACTTCCAGACCATTAGAATTACTTCATATTGATCTGTTTGGACCAGTGAAAACTGCATCCATCAGAGGCAAGAAGTATGGATTAGTCATTGTTGATGACTATAGTAGATGGACATGGGTAAAGTTCTTAAAACACAAGGATGAGTCACATTCTGTGTTCTTTGACTTCTGCAAACAAGTCCAGAATGAAAAAGATTTCAAAATTATAAAAGTCAGAAGTGATCATGGTGGTAAATTTGAAAACAAATATTTTGAAAAATATATTAATGAAAATGGCATTGCTCATGATTTTTCCTGTCCTAGAACTCCACAACAGAATGAGGTTGTAGAGAGGAAAAATAGAACTCTGCAAGAAATGGCCAGAACCATAATCAACGAGACTAATCTGGCAAAGCACTTTTGGGCAGAAGCAATCAACACAGCCTGTTACATTCAGAGCAGAGTGTCTGTAAGACCTCTTTTGGAAAAGACTCCCTATGAATTGTGGAAGAACAGAAAGCACAACATTTCATATTTTCATCCTTTTGGATGTACTTGCTATATGTTGAATACTAAAGAAAGTCTGAACAAGTTTGATTCTAAAGCACATAAGTCTTTCATGCTTGGGTATTCTGAACGCTCTAAAGGCTATAGAGTATACAATACTGAAACACAGATTGTGGAAGAATCTATTCATGTTAGATTTGATGATAAGCTTGGCATTGAAAAGCCAAAGCAGTTTGAAAGTTCTGCAGATAGAGAAGTAATTCTCACAGATTCTGAGGACTCAGAGGCAGACAAAGCTCAAGTGAAGAAACCTGAAGCAACGCCAGATGCAATTCCTTTGACTTCTTAGATGAACAACTTAAACATTTCTGAAGAATCAACTGTTAGAGGATCATCTTCCAGAATCAAAGCTTCTCATCCAGATAATGTGATCATTGGAAAAAAGGATGACCCTATCAGAACAAGATCCTTTAATAGATCATCTGAAGCATCATTATTTAGATTGGTGTCAATAATTGAACCAACCTCTGTGGATGAAGCTCTGCAAGACAATGACTGGATTATTGCCATGCAAGAAGAGCTAAATCAATTCACAAGAAATAATGTGTGGGATTTAGTTCCAAAACCAAAAGGATTCAACATAATTGGAACTAAATGGGTCTTCAGAAACAAACTTAATGAGAAATGAGAAGTTGAAAGAAATAAGGCAAGGCTAGTTGCTTAAGGGTACAGTCAGCAAGAAGGATTGATTATACAGAGACTTACGCTCCTGTTTCAAGGTTAGAGTCTATTCGTTTACTCATTTCTTTTGCTGCACAATATAACATGACTCTATATCAGATGGATGTTAAAAGTGCCTTTCTAAATGGTATTATAGAAGAAGAATTTTATGTCCACCAACCTCCTGGTTTTGAGAGGGAAAATTTCCAGAACATGTTTTCAAACTAAAGAAATCTCTGTATGGTTTAAAACAAGCTCCCAGAGCTTGGTATGAGAGATTAAGCAATTTTCTTCTAGAGAAAAATTTCATCAGAGGAAAAGTGGACACAACACTCTTCTGTAAAACATTTAAGAAAGATCATCTAATTTGTCAAATATATGTGGATGATATTATATTTGGATCTACCAATACTATGCTGGGAAAGGAGTTTGCTTAATGTATGTAAGCAGAATTTGAAATGAGCATGATGGGAGAATTGAGATTCTTTCTGGGAATTCAAGTCAACTAAACTCCAGAGTGCACTTACATTCATCAGACCAAATATGTTAAAAAACTTCTGAAGAAATTTAACATGACTGATAGTAAGATGGCAAAGACTCCCATGCATCTAACTAGTACACTAGGAAAGGAAGAGGTAAGTAAGAAAGTAGATCAGAAACTCTACAGGGGTATGATAGGATCTCTTCTCTACTTAACTGCTTCTAGACCTGACATTCTGTTCAGTGTATGCTTATGTGCAAGATTCCAATCAGATCCTAGAGAATCACACTTAACAGCTGTTAAGAGGATTCTAAGGTATCTGAATGGTACTTCTAATGTGGGTTTGTGTTACAGAAAATCTGATGATTTTAAATTAGTTAGATTATGTGATGCTGATTACGCTGGAGACAGAGTGGAAAGAAAAAGTACTTCTGGAAGTTGTCAATTTCCTGGAAGAAATCTAATCTCTTGGTACAGCAAGAAGCAATCCACAATTGCACTATCAACTACAGAGGCAGAATATATTGCTGCTGCTGGATGTAGCACGCAGATGCTCTGGATGAAAAGTCAGCTAGAAGACTATCAGATATTTGAAAGTAACATTTCTATATTCTGTGATAATACTTCTGCTATATGTTTATCTAAAAACCCCATTTTACACTCTAAGGCAAAACATATAGAAATTAAACATCATTTCGTCAGAGACTATGTTCAGAAGGGAATTATAAACTTAGCCTTTGCTGATACAGATCATCAATGGGAAGATATTTTCACAAAACCCCTTGTTGAAGATAGTTTCAAATTTATTCTGGAAAATATTGGTATGGATTTGTGTCCAGAATAATATTTGTCAGAAGCAAAGTTTTCAGATGAAAAATGTTTATCACTCTGAAGTATTTCATCTGTTGCTTATTAGATTTATGTTTATTTGTGTGTATCTGAACTAACCAATCTCAGAGGATCTGAACGTTGGCTAACGTTTCATTTCCCAAAACAATTCAGAAGCACATGCAAGCAAACACGTGTCACTCTTAATCTGAAAAGATGGTGTGTACACTACTGAAGAGACGTTTGAGGTATGGTTTGAATAGTGAAAATCTTGATTTTCCCCCCAATTTTTCAGAATCAATTAATGCTTGAAATGATTTTCATTCTCTTTCATTAATTGCCATTAAATGTTATGTGTAAACGTGCTTTGAGTGTCTGTTTGAGTGCCTAATTGTTTTCTATAAATACCACATCTCTCACCACTTTCACACTATTCACATCACAAGCAAGTTTATGCATTTCTGTCTTCTTTTCTCTCTTCACAAAAACCCTAAACCCTCGTCAAAATCATCTTCATCATCTTCAATGGCAACACCATCTTCTACAGCAGCTCAGTTTCAATCAACCATGGCTGCAGTTACTTCTGCAAATATGGGTGTGACTCCATTCACGACACCTAAAAGGACTTTGCTAACGCCTGTTAACAAACTTGAAGTTCTCTGTGAATCAATGGTGGAATTTGATTCATTAGCTGAAAATGGATTTGAATTTCGTTCAATAATTGATGCACAAGGCTGGGTAAAATACTTTGACAGATTATTTGGACCAGTTTACCCTCATCTGGTGAAATAATTCTGGATACATGCTTCTGTTTATCCCAAATTCATCTTGTCTTCTGTTCTGGGTAAGGAGATTATATTTACTGAAGATCTAATCAGGAAACTCATAGGGTATGAGAAGACTGATGGAGTATGTTATCTGCCAGCTGGGCGTGTAGACATGGAAAAAGTTTATGAGGAAGTCATCACTTCTGGACAGGCCTCCAACAAATTTAAAGATCTGAAGCCTGACTATAAAATCTGGGCAAAGATTTTTCTGGGATGCATTCATCACAGAAAATTTACAAATTCTCCAGATTATGTGAACAATGAACAGCTCTACTTCATGTACTGTTTAAGTCAGAGCACTAAGGTAGATCTCCCTTACATTCTGTTCATCCATTTATGGAACCATATGAATGCTTCAAGAGAATCTGTAAAGGAAAAAGGTCAGAAGATCAGAACATGGATTCCCTTTGGAAGGTTAATTTCAGACATTCTGACAGAGAATGGTCTGGTGACGACTCTGTATGAAGCTGGAGTCAAGGATGAACTTGAATCCATTGTTGGAAAACCTATGAATGCAAAGAGTCTTCAGAGACTAAAAATTGTAGAGGAACTCTCATCTGCACCCAAGAAGCTGAATGTTTCTGAAATCAGTCAGAAGCGAATTCCAGCTGAAAACTATCCACTGTTTTGTGCTGAAGAACCAAGGGAAATAATTGTGAGATATATTGATGCATGCAAAGCATATGGAACGCCCATTCCTAAAGTTATTCTGAAAAGAGCAAGAGAACCAATGCCTGATGGAGGAAATGAGAACACAAGGAAAAGAAGTCAATCAGAGGCAGAAGAAGTTGCTGCTCAGAAAAAGCCAAAAGTTGCTGACAAGCCTCAGAAGCTGATCAAGAGGAAAGCATCTAGAGACGCCCCCTCTGTTCCCACAAAGCGTATCAAGATTAAAGGTACCAAATCTTCTGTATCTTCTTTCAATAACATTGTTTTAAATGAATCAACATTTAGTTCTATTCCAAAACCCCCTACTCAAAAACAATTTGTTCCTGCTCCATCTCAAAAATCTGAACCACTAAAAATTCCTTCCCCACAAAAATCCTCTGATCCCATTTCCACAACTCCATTAAAATCCTCTGTTATTCCATCATCTGAAACAACAACAACAACACCAGCAAATCAAACTCCACCACCAATAACAAAACCAATAGAACAATCTGAACCACAACAACAACCAGAACAACAACAACAACCAGAACAACAACAACAACCAGAACAACAACAACAACCAGAACAACAACCACAACCAGAACACCAACAATCAAACACATCTGAATCTATTGCATCTGCACAAGTTATTTCTGAACCACCTACATTTGAACAACCTGCATCTGAGCCTCCATCAAAACCCTCTGATCATCAATCAGAACCAACCAACCCATCTGAAACAAATATACCTGAGACAGAGATTCTAGAAGTTACACCTCTCAAAACTGTTTTTGAAGTGTCTTCTACATCTTGTACTCCAACCACATCCTCAAACTCATCAGAATCTGATATACACCCAGATATTATGTCACCTCCCTCTCTCAGAAATCTTGCAGTTAACCAACCAGCACCACCTGTTTCATCAAACTCTCTCATTCCCATTCCCATTACAAAACCTAAGCCAAGGAGATCTGAATTTGTATCCCTTGCTTCCTTTAAACAACTTCCCACTGATCCACTGTCTTATGTTTTAAAAGTTAAAAACTTCTATGACAGAATTGAACCATATGACACTATCACCCCTCTTAAACCCAAGCTTTCCATCATTCTACCATCGGTTCTTCAAACCTATATAAAAGAACTGCCAGAAATGACTTCATCAGAACCACTTTTATCTGATAAGTCTGCATTCATTCCTTACTCTTCTACTGTATTTGATGTTGTTTCCTATGCATCAGATGCAAAACCATGTCTGTTGAATGCTTTAGTTAGATCCAAACCTGTCATTTCATCTGATCCTCCATCCATACCCTTCTACCCTCGCCCTCTGATCACCATTCCAAAATTCACCATTCCACCTTCACCTCAACCCAAGCCAATCACATTGGAAACTCTCCTAAAACCAAAACCTAAGTTGAATGTTGATCATTTATTTACAAGTTTTTTGAATGAAATAGAGATGCAGTTAGGCTCTGTACAGAGGAAGTGCTTATCAACAATGGATGCAAATGAATCTGATGCTATTTGGAATAGCTTCATCAACAGATTCAATACTGTAGCATCAAATCTGAAGAATGTATGTTTTGATGATGCGAAGCTCAGATTTGCTGAAACTGCTAGAAGTTTGTTCTGGACTGTTAAAAGATCTGCACCATTGCTTCTTAAAGATGCTCCTTCATCATCTAAAGTTTGTGATACAAAAGTGAACACTGAATCTGCATCTGAAGACAATCCTCTGGCTATGACTCTTGTAGAACATCCCTTTGGATCTGCTGCTCTTGACTCTGAATCCCCTATGGAAATTGACTCTGTTCCTACTTCAGAATCTGTCCCACCTTCTTCATCTGAGATCAAGAAAGAGTATCTAGATCTTGAAGATAAGATTGCAGTTCTGGAAGCTGGTCAATCAGAGATTAAGTCATGGATGGCTAAGCAAGATAAGAAGTCTGAAGACATGGCTCAGTGGATGTCCAAACAAGATCAGAAGAATGAAACAATGGCTAAGTGGATGTCAAAGCAAGAACAGTCATCCTCTGAGATCACTGATCTGTTGAAGATGATTTTGTCAAAACAAACTTAGTTTATTTTTTCTCTGATGTTTGAACATGTACTTGAATTTTCTTTCTAATGTTTGTATTATTTGCTCTGAATGAATGAATGACTAAATGTTTTCTCTACATGATTTATCTTTTCTGTATTTCCTTCCATTTGTCCGTTAAAAGTTTTTTTTCTTTTTGATAATGACAAAAAAGGGGGAGAAAATAGATCTGAACTGTTTAAATAAACTCTACCAAAATGAAACTTCAGATATATCAAATTTTATCTAACATAAACTATAAGTGTTTCAGAACATTTGATAAATCTGATATATTCCTTAAAAGAAACTCTGAGACTTCCAGATCGTTTTTAACGCATCAGACTCTGACTCTGAAACAAGCAAAATTTAAGGCTTAGAACTTTCAGGCTCTGATTCTGAAAAGAATACTCAAGACAAAAAGGGAATTTCTATTTCTTATTAATATTCAACTCAGGGGGAGATTCATCATCTCAGGTGAGTTATGATTATTTTCTTTTCTAACTGAACAAAATTTCTGATGTTTTTGTCATCATCAAAAAGGGGGAGATTGTTAGAACACAGATTGGTTCTTAATAATATCTATATGTTTTGATGATAACTATTATGGAATTTTGTATTGAAGAATTATATACTTTAAAATTTGCTTGAGAATGTTTGTTGCAGATGTTAAAGTAAATATCACTCCAGAAGCAAGTTAGATCTGAACATAAGAAATATGCAAGACTCTGAAGCGTCAGAAGCATCTCTTAGAAGATTTTGAATGCTGCCACCAGAAGATTCTGAGCGCTGCCTCCAGATGGATCTGAAGTAGAAGCTACAAAAGAATCTGAAGCAAGCCAGAAGCATCTGAAGAAATGAAGAAGTCTATATGAAGAGTTATTCAAGCACAGTTACTTCAGAAGACTCTGATAGTACTAACGCTGCCAGGACTGAGGATCTGACCCAAAAACTCTGCTCTGAACTTATACACGCTGAAAGCACACTTGCTGCAAAGACTCTGATTCAGCAAAACTCTGATAAACATCAGAAGGCTCTGACTAACTTAGACTCTGATGATTCTTGCTGAAAATTGTTGAAGAAAAATTCAAAGATTATGTCCGTTGGAATAATCCAAACGACTCTTTCCTTATTTATGCTAGACACAAGAACACAGACAAAAAGGATTTCTCTGTGCATTCTTCTTCTAGGAAAGGTCACTTGATGTGAAGACAAAAAAGGCTCAGACCTTTTGGTACACTCTTAAGTGAAAAGCTCTTGGATCACTGTGCCTATAAAAACAAGTCTTCATTCATCCTCTTCTGTTGACGAATACACTTGAAAAGAAGTGATTGAAAAAGCTCTCATACAACTCATATATTCTTGCTAGAATTATTTCATTGTTCTTAATCTTAAGTGAAAAATCACAGTTGTGATAAAGCTTTATTAGAAGCATTTTAACACTTGTATTTAGTATTACATTTGATTGTAAGAAAACCTTAAGAAGATCCATTTAGGATCAGTAGTTCTTGAGAAGACTTTGAACAGTTGTTCTTAGTGCTTACTATTGTAATCAGTTGATTAAATAGTGGATTAAGTCCTTGTTTGAGAAAGGCAAATCACTCCAGAAAGGGTGGACTGGAGTAGTTTAGTTCAACGAACCAGGATAAAAATACTTGAGTTTTTACTTCTAAGTTTTTATCTTCATACTTATTCAACCCCCCTTCTAAGTATTTTCTCACCTTCACAACCCTTTTGGTTTTAACCCAACTAGGTCGGAAAACTTAAAAAACTCGGCCCAAAGCTAAATATTTCTAACGGTGGATTTTGGGTCCTGACTTCAACGAATTATTCGTACCTGCTACACTCCGAATCAGCTTCTTCCTCAAACATAAATATTATAGCTCTCTATTAGAACACGCAAACCCGATTCTTGCAGCTCCAGTTATGATCCCAACAATGGGCAGATATCAAATAACCGCTAAAGCTGAAAATAAGCTGCGAAAATCGATTAAAGGTAAAAAAAAGACTAAATTACAAAAACATAATAAAATAGTAAATTAAACAAAACAAACTAGGGAAGTGCCTAAGTACAAACATAAAAGAATGTGCATTGAATTGTGTTGCGGTGAGAATCGTGATGTCAAGCTATTGATTAACTTGAATCTTAATTCATTAAATTCACAATCGGACTTTGATTTATCCAAAGGAAAGGTTAAAGAAAGAAATACCTTTTACGCGATGTAACAATAACGCTAAGAGATCAGGGATCGGGGGTTGGTTATGCCTAGGGTAGGTATTTCACATCCTAAATATTTGTAGTACCCTACAGGAACCTTTTGTATGTTTGCATGCTTTACTTGCTAAATATTTTCTATGGCTTGCGATTTGAGTATAAGGTTAGGTAAAGACCTAAGAATAGTTTCTAAATTTGCTCGCAAAGATATCGCATCCTTTGCCTACGTATCCTAACTAGGATAGAATCAGAGCAACTGTAGTTCACCTCACTGAGGATAGATGAACACTTTGATTATGATTAAGGTTCAAAGGAGAAAAAACATGACAATGTTTGTGTAGAGTTCAACCAAACTCTCTAATCTAAGTTGTACACTCAAGGGAATTTGACTTTGACAAAAGCTAAAAGGGGGGAGTAAGTAATCATGAAAATGATCCTTACATAGAGTTAACAAACTTTATCTTAAAGTTCTAATTGAAGGATACTCCTAACAAGCGGTAGGTCTTTTAGACTCACAGAAAAATCTAATGGATATAGGTTCTAACTAAGTTAAAGGACCTAATGACTTAACCAAGTCAGGGGGATGGGTAATGAGCTATCTATGACTGTGAAGCCAATATAGAGACTTTCTTTTGTAATGGGAAAGGATGAGGCAATTGGATGAGAACTAAAGAGTTCCATCACTTGGGGAAATGACTTAACAAAATATAAACATTCAAACATGATGAATACAAGAGATATGGTTACAACCAAGAACATGCTAGTGTCATACCCTAAAGTTGTCCTCCCCTTTTCAAATATTTTTGCATTGATTCTTAATTTTGTATACTTTTTATAGTATCATGTCAGTTAGGTACGTGCCCACCCGTAATTGAGCATTTTTTCAAATTTATTCTTTTTCACCTAATTAAGGTGTGACACGTGGCCTAAGAACCTTTTTGTGAATATTAATTTTTCTTAATTTCTTAAGCTTTTCCTTTTGAAAAAATATATTACTAAAAAATAATAAATTTTGTAAATATTTTTTGTTTTGTTAATATTGCCTTTTATTGAATACAAATTTTAATTTATTTGCATATATTGTTACTATTAAATTATTATGGTCAAGATAATTAGTATTATAGTTATTAGCTTGTGTTAATAGGTTATTAATTGTAATATTTATGATGATTAACAAAAGAGAAGGGCCAGACTTCGGCCCAAGGGGATTGAATGCCCACAATTGGACACTATAAGGGAGAGGGAGGAAAATCATTGAAAGAAACGCTAGGTTACTGTTCATTCCCTCGAAGACAAACCCTAATTGGCGCCGCTTCTTCCCCAATTCACCCCAAAACCCTATCCCTCATCCTCCCCCACCGCGAAATCCCTTCATCATCATCCTCCCTCACCTCCACCGCTCAACAAACAACCATGAATAATCACTCACCACCATAATCTCGAACCTTCACTGTGTTCAAGTCCGACCGTCATCAAATCCCTTCGCCGCTGCTACTTGAGATCCTCCATTCTTCGATTTGTTGAGAGCGTACAACAACAAAGCAACTCGGCGACAATGAGGTGTTGCGATAACGGCGAAAAAAAGGAAATAAACAACAAAGTGTCAGCTACCTCACAATAGGAATTTCATTCAACACAAGACGATAACCCCCCTGTTCAAATACGATCCAATCTGGTAGCAACTTTCACTATTCCCCAACAACAACATAGCGCTCTGGTGAGTAACAAACGGATTGGTACAGTTACCATAGCTCTCACGACTCGATGACTTCTTTTTATGGTAGATAGGTTTATGAGTTGTGTAGTTGCTTTTGTTCTTACCTCTGTTCATGCTGTTGAAAATCACAATTATCATTTTCTTGGTTTCATCTCATATCTCATTTGTTATGGCTTGAGTGTATACACCATGATTGGGTTTATGTTATTTCTCTGTTGATTGGTGTAAGTGTTGATTGTTAGGAACCTATGTTATACCTATCGATATTTCTAACCATTGACACACTCGTAAAGGATGTTCTTGGTTGGTGTGGTGTTTTAGTGTACACATTATGCAGGTTTCGAATGAGCAAAAAAAAAAAGGGGTTGATGAGTGAAGACTTTCAGCAGCAACAAGAACTCGAAAGGCAGTTGGTGACAAGCAGGGCCCAAAGTCGGACGACTCAATTCGTATGAGACCTAAACTCGAAGTTGAGGTTGCTTGGGTATACACCATGAATAGCGAAGGATACGGTTGAATATGGTTACTTTGATTTCGTCTCTAGCAGTATACTCCGCATCTGGGGTAAACAAAGTTGTTTATGATATTCCATATTGTTTGTGAACTCAGTTTTATTATTCTGGTATAATTGTGAGTGTTTGTTTTAGTAGTTCTGTTGTTAGGTGCAAGGAAACCTATTGCCTTTTTTGTGGTTCAATCATGTTCATCACTAATCAACTTTCTTTCCACTTAGTCTGCAGTCTTACCGTATATGGAACGTTGAAGCATATATACTACTCGGCCTGTGAGCGACTTTTCTGCCGAAACTTGGCCCTGTTAATTATAGTGTATATCAGTGTTTGGTACTGGTTTAGGATATTGCTGATTGTTGTTGCTCTTAAATCACCTTGGAATTCAACTGTTACGCTTATGTTTCTTCAGCTATTTGCACTTTATGCTAAGAGCTTAATATGATATCGTATGTCTGTTGTTTTGTTGATCCGTTGCAACTGGGAGGTTGTGTTTTTGTTGAAAAAATTGGTTTCATCTTCAACTCAGATCTGTTCGCGTGGATTTTGGTTTTCAATGACTCTGCTTTCTTTTTCTATTTGGCTGGTTGTTGATTTTACGCAGGTGACGGCGTTGCCGAATCATTGGTTGTACGAAAAGATCTTGAAGCATTGTTTGGTTTAGAAATATCAACAACAACATTGTCACAACTGCAGCAATATGATAACAACGGAAGCTACAACGCTAGGATGCGACATCCCCAGCTAGTAACGATAAATTTCAAGTCTGAATGTTGCGGAAGCAACTGTAAAGTCGAGCCAGTTCCAAATGCATCTCTTTGGATGTCGAACGTTTGCGGCTGAAAGCACAAACAAGTTTCTGATGGTGTAGATTTTAGTTCGTCGCTCACAGACAATCGTGATTCTCGGCGCTTAGATGTTCGAGCCATTACAACCATGTACAATAGCAGTTCGCAACAATAACAATGCAACTTCTTCAATCGAGCCCGACTCCTCAAACCTGTTTTTGCCGGTTTCAAACTCGAGAAATTATTTTCTCTATTTCATTTGGACTGATGTCTGTTGTAGATTATTGTGCAGGTTGTGTCCTAACTCATGATCTGGATTCCATTACATTCTTTTTGTGACATCATAAGATTTTGCTTTCGACTACACAACCATGGGTTCTAGTAGCAGCGGGACGACTTCATAACATCAAGAAGCATCCAACTCTACAACAACATAAGCGCGCAACTCGTTGTGTTCTACTTTCCGCAACAACGACAACAGTTTGTAGCTCGTATGAATTGTTGTGGTTTCAGTGCTGTCAGTTTCTGTTTTCGAAGCACAAACGTAAGCTTGGATTTCTCAGCAATGGTTCCAATGACAAGGCATTTGGCGTCTTGTTGTGCTGTTTTGTTTAGGATCTAGTTCATATTCTTTTTCTGGGAAAAATATTTTGCTATATCAAGTATTAAGAGTTTTCCTGTGGAGTAGATGAATCGTATAAGGCGTAATTCCGGGTTTCGTTTTGCTACAGCTTATGTTTGGATTTGTTTTTTTTACTTTTAAGTTATAAATTCTGTTATTGTTTGAGAATGGTACCGCTACTGTGAACAAGGATGGCCATATGTCGGTTGTTCTTGCTTGTGCATTTCTAGCTTTCGAACCTCGACGCATTTGGTTGTTTATGCAGAGTTGTAACCTTAATTTTTTTGATTATCAACTGTGTTAGCTTTTGTTTTGATTGGATTTGTGAGACTCATGTCAAGGCTCATGTTGGTTTCATGATTTTGGCGGTGACTAATAATAGTAAGGTCAGACACAATACCAACAACGGTTTGCAGACGTTTTCCACCAATTTTTCAAGTGTGGCATTTCCGGTTTACTCGTAATTACGCCTAAATTGTGGAAGCAGCTGTAGTTGAAGGAAAAAAAGTTAATATGATATAGATTATTATGTTTTGACTTATTATTTTAATTTTGTTAATAAATTTTAATTAGCCTAATTATTTGAGTTAATCAGATAATTTAGATAATTAATTTTGATTAACATAATTAATTAATTAATTGAATTCCAATCATTTAATCTTTTAATCAATTTTAATTAATTTAAGTATTTGATCATATTAGTTGTTAATCAAATAATTTTAATAATTAAATTAGATTAAACTTATTAAGTGGTTCAAATAATATATTTCTCTTTTAGCTTTGATAAATAAAGTGAGCCAAGTCCAAAAGCTTACTAAATTCAAGTCAATATAGTTGGTATGCACTTACGTTTGCGTTATTTCTCCTATTCGATAAAAAGGGCAAATTAAATCTTTGAAGTCTAGCACTTCTTGGATTTTTGGATAATCATTATTGGGGTGTACACCTTAAATAATATATTATTCGACTTCTCATTTTTTTAAATACTATCCTTTTTTTTTGGGCAAAGAAATATCATAGGAATCTAGCATTCTGTGTGATATTTCCGTTGTTCATCCAGACTTTTTTCCGAATGAAAAAGGTGTTGTTAGGATCCAGCATCCGAATGATACCCCGATTAATTAATTATGAGGCCTACGTCTCATTTATCAAATAATCGTCATTTCTCCTATACTTTTCAAATTCAATCTCGTATTCTCACCTCTCGTGCCGCAAACTCTTTTCATACCTCGTTCACTTCAAATTATTTTCAAAACAGCTCCTCGATTCAAACTTCGAAAGGAGGAAGTTCTTGGAATCTAGCATTCCTTGAATCTCCAAATAAATAATTCTCGAGGCACGCCCTTGATTTATTATTTACTCAACCTTTCGACTTTTTTTCAAAAAAACTCGATCGTTTTCCAATGTTTTCCTAAGTCGAAAGCTCGTACGCATTCGCAACCATCGACATTTCGCACACACTTCACAATTCCTCGTGGTTTCGATATTAGGGGCACCCTCAGGGACTAATATCGTTTCTCACAATCTTAACCCTTGACACGTCGTCAAGTCAGTTTCATTTTTAATCAAATCCTCGACACATCGTCGAGCTACTTCAAAGCAACTTCCTTTTGGCCTCGCATGCCATTTTTTCGATTCGATCCTTTCACAAACATTTTTAGAACTTACGAAAGAGGGATATTCTCATAATCTAGCATTCTTTGGATATTCGAATGAGTAACTCTCGAGGCGCGCCCTTGAGTTGTCATTAGTTCATTCTTTCAATTTCAAAAAACATCCAACTCTTTATCTTCAACTTACTCAGTCAATTCTCGAAAGAACTGAGTTCTTGGAATCTCGCATTCCTTGAATTCTTGAGTGACAAGCTCTTGAGGCACGCTCTTGGGTTGCTTGTCAGTCACTCTTTCGTCTCTTTCTTAAACTTCCAACCTATTCAACCTCATATTTTCGTGGTTGTTACCACGAACTACAGACGCTCTGATTCTTTATTCATTCTTGAATATAAGATACGTAGGCACAAGATTGCGATGATCTTGGCGAGCACACTTCTATCTTCCTCCATTATTTCGTCCATCCCCCATCCTTTCCCGTAGTCGAACTACGAAGCTCTGATTTCTCATTCTCGTCCGAATGGGCATACGTAGGCACAAGGGCCTCAATCCTTGGTGAGCACCCCATATTCTAACCACCCATCTCTCCTTTGCGTCTTTAACCTTTTAACCTACCAATTCTACCTTTAACAACGAGAAGAAAACAAGTAAACTTAAACAACACTCCCTACATTTACCTTAAGAGGTTCCCGTCGAGTACGACGGACGTGAGGGGTGCTAATACCTTCCCCTCTCGTAACCGACTCCCGAACCCGGAACATGGTTGCGACAACCCTGTTCCTATACTTTTCGTTTTTAAGAGGTTTTATCGATATTTTCCTCTCCCGTTTATTCGGGAAAAAATAAAGTTCGGTGGCGACATTGTCGAACCGCATTTCCGCGCCTTTCGCGCGAGGGTCGTTTCTCCGAAATGTCTCCGTGATTTTTCAAGGTGCGACAACTGGCGACTCTGCTGGGGACATTGCTCCATGCAAAGAGAGAGTCGAGCCTATCTTTTGGTTTGTGAGGAGTGTTTGTTTTTTTTTATTTGTTTCCTTTTCGTTTATGAATTTGTTCTCTTGTAGACTTTATTTGTGCTTGTTATTTTGGCCTGTTGGTTCTTGGGATGACGTCATGAGTAAGGCTCTATGCCCGAGCTTTGGTAAAAGCAGAGAGAACACATAATTTAGAATTGGTAGTCGAGTAGTGTTAGTCTCCGAGGACTTGCTCCTTATGGGCCTAGCATGAAAGCTCCTCCAGAGGAGGCCTATTCGTAGATCTTGTTGTAACACAGTTAGCCTGTTGCACGACTTGATTAATGAAGGGTCCGTGATTCTGGGAACCTTTTGTTAGCACCAGTTCCGATATTGGTGGTCGTGTAGTATTAGTCTCCAAGGACTTACTCCTTGTGCGCCTAGCATGAGGACCCCGCTCAGGAGAGACCTTATCGTCATTATCGTCGTAATACAGCCAGCCTGTTGCGTGGCGCTAATACGACTAGTGTCCGTGATCCTGGGAACCAAACATAGAAACCATCCCGTAAGTGGGTTTATGGGTAGAATGTTTAGACCTTCCCGTATAGATTGTACCTGTCAGTTTTGATCGGAAATTGTGGTTGTGTATCTGTTACAGTTATCAGCTCCAAAATTGTTTGATTGTGATCCTGTGATCCTGGATCTTGTGTCTTGCATTGCATCTTGCATATCATTTGCATTGCATTTCATATGTTGTGCATTTTGCATTTCCAGTCCTTCAACAGAATCTCATGTCTCTGTTCCTTCTTCTCCAGTAAATCAAGTTGATTCCTCGACACCAATACGCAACTAGAGCCAATACAAGACGAATGATGGAGCAGATTCAGCAGGAGCAAGCTGCCTTCAGGGAAGAGTTAGATTCTATGAAAGGAAAGATTGACCAGATCCTCGAAGCCATCCTCGCGGCCAGAAGAGAGGAAGAACAGCGTGAAGCCGCTGCTGTCATCAACAATGGTCAAGGACAAGGGTCTACTGCCATCCCTTTGGTTCCAATTCCAAATTCTCATGGGATGTCATTGAACTTCAACAACGCAGCCGAAGGAAACACTTCTCAGCCAATCCCAGCGCCTGGAGTTACTGTTGGAGTTATCCCGCAGGCCCAGCCTACTGCTGTGCAAATCCCAGTTCCTCATATCGAAGATACTCTGATGGATTAGTATGACGATGTTCAGAACTATCATCCTGCTATCCCCATTGCCAGTCCTGTTGCTGCTCAGGATTCTGAAGCCATGAAGATGTGCCGAGATCTAGCCGAGAAACTCCGAGCCATGGAGGGGCACAATTCAAATTCTTTCAGTGCTTTAGAATTATGCTTGGTGCCTGATGTTGTCATTCCTCCCAAGTTCAAGGTACCTGAATTCTCGAAGTACAAGGGTCTCAGTTGCCCAAACATTCATCTGAAGATGTACTGTAGCAAGATGGCTGCTTATGCCAGAGATGAAAAGCTCATGATTCATTGCTTCCAAGACAGTTTGTCTGGGGCATCGCTTGAATGGTACATGCGGCTGCAGCATAACAGTGTGCGCACTTGGGCCGAGCTAGCTGATGCATTTGTCAAACAGTATAAGTACAACACCGGTCTTGCTCCGAATCGTACTCAACTTTAGAGTATGACTCAGAAGGATGGCGAATCCTTCAAGGAGTACGCGCAACGATGGAGAGAGCTAGCCGCAAGGGTGCATCCACCTCTTGTTGACCGTGAACTAATTGACATCTTCATGGGTACTTTACAAGGCCAGTACTACGAAAAGCTGATCGGTAGTGTCTCTGCTGGATTCTTTGACCTAGTGATTGTCGGTGAGAGAATTGAAGAAGGGATGAAGAGTGGAAAGATCCTAGGAGGTTCCAAAAACCAGACCAATGCCAAGAAGCCTTTCAATGGATACAAGAAGAAGGAGGGCAAAACAAATGCCATCTTTTTACAGAAAGGGCAAGCTCCTCAACAAGCTCCCACTCCTATGCCTTATCAAGTTCCCTATTATTAGTATCCGTATGTTGCTGCCGCACAATATGCTCCAATGCCTTATCAGCCAGCTGTTCAAGCAGTGCAAGCTCAGATGCCACGGCAACAGGCTCCTCAGCAACAAGCCTACAATCAACAAGGATATCAATATCCTCCTCAGCAACAGTAGATGCAAGCTGCTTAACAACAACAAGGTGCTCGCCAGCAGCGTCAGCAGAGAATACGGAGGCCAAATAGAGTTTTTGATCGCCTGCCAATGACATATGCTAGTATCTTTGCTCAGTTGATGGAGAAAAAGGCTATTGTTCCAAGAGATTTGGCTCCCCCAACTGTCATTCCTGCCGACTACGATGCAAATGCTAATTGTGAGTTTCATAAAGGTGCGCCAGGTCACACCATTGAGGACTGCAGAGCTTTCAAGCACATAATTCAAGACATGATCGACAGAGATGCTATCAACTTCAATGGGAAGTCTCCAAATGTCATCAACAATCGGATGCCACCAGTCAACTAGTGCCAACGTCAGATCAAGCAGAGTCAAGTCCATTCCTCGAAGAAGGCCGTCATGCTGCCATTTAATCTTTCGCATTTCTTATATTTTTTTGTCTACGTTTGTTTAAGTATTGTATGCTTTGAACAATTGCCATTCGTATTTGGTTTTCATTAATGTATCGTTTATGCATGTTTTGAATTAGTTATGTCGTATTCCCTCATTTTCACTTATCACCGACACATTTATTCACTTCACTCTATTCACTGTTGTTTAGCATGATTTGAAGGAGGATGATGAAAACGAGATACCCATAATTGCAAACCGTATGCTTTCAGACAGAATCTCATCAATGATGTACAAGCATTGCTTCAATCCCCCAAACACTAGAGATATACGGAGTTAATCCCTAGTAAACCACTTCGAGCCTAGGAGTAGCAGTTTCCTTCGGATATTCAAACCTTTACACTCAACCTGGGGCAGGGTAGTGTTCAGCTAATCCAAACTCCGCACTCGAATCAACAAAGCAAAATCCAAAAGACGGTTGTTCACCAATGACTCACAACAGGGCAGTCACAACAAAATCCAAAAAAAGGAAAAATCAAAAGCTTGCTAAGTCAAACACCTCAGAGGGGACTTAGGCAAAATCAAGGCAATCCCGATGGATCTGACAAGCAAAATCAATCCATGCAAAAGTTAGGGATCAAAAAACAAAAGCAAAAGAGGACCCCGAAACCCTAAACAAAAACAAAAAAGGACTCAGTGGCCACCCAGATCAAAGGGGCACTGGCATCCATCAAAATAAGGTGACTGCCACGTCGAGCAAACCTTGAACCTTCAAGCTTACACCGTCCAGACAAATGTAGAATTAACTGAGCGTAGGACTGGAGATCATTAAGAAGAAGGGGTGGGTACAAATCATACTTTGAGCCTAACAACCTTTGTTTCATAACCGTGAACCAGACCACGTTACAACCCTCAAAAGACCTAATTGAGGCAAGGTTTCTTCTGAAAGCATACTATTGCGAGGTTGCGTAACCTGACTCCTCACATGATTGTTAATCATCAACATTAGTGTCATTATTCTTGCGACATCTTTTCGCACTAATTAAAATCAGCACAACGTCTGGGCTAGCAGTCCATTGGTCCCACACTTTCACGACACTTCAATAAAAGACACTTTTTCAAATTTGGCATCAAACTTTGCATTAATATTACCATTTGTGAATGTACAATTTTAATTGCAAAACAATGCTAGGTATTCAAAGACATTTCAACAAAAGGCAATCAAGGAGGAACTTGACTTCCAGTGGCTGTCACGAAGCAAGACTACGTCAAAATCCACAGGCTGGGGCAAATCATTCAACAGCTCGAGCAGGGGCAAACCATTAACAAGTTCAGATTGGGGCAAGACCATGTCGCCTTGACCAACAAGTAGAGTTGCAACCTTCTCTGAAACAAACTTACAACAAACCACCAAGTACCCAGACTTGGGGCACCCAGAGTATCTTCGCATGTGTCAATCATGGTGTCTTCAACGAACTGCGTGTCGAGGAAGTAAATCCCTCCCACCACCCGAAGTCCAATCCGCATTGACAACTACCAAAAGTCCACCACGCTTGCGTCTCCACCTACATTTCAAATTACCCATCTGCATCATCTGCATCATACCCATTGCATTCGACCTCATAAGCATCTTACATCACATGCATGCCAATCATATCATACTTCCCTAGCTCTTGCATCTCCGCGCGTCAGCATTTACATTTGCACTTCCACTCATATGGAATATCATTTATCATCCAGCATGCATATATGCAAGTCAAGGTCCAGGATCAATCTTGATGATTTCCAAGACCATCATCAGCCCGATCAGAGGCATCCTCCGCAAGATTGTGGGTTTGTCCCACGATTTTCAAGAGCTTCAAAGCATTCATCAGCCCGGTCAGGGGCAATCTTCTATGATTGTGGGTTTCTCCCACAAAATTTCAAAGTAGTCAAAGCAAAACTCAGCCCAGTCAGGGGCATTCTTTTCAAGACCATGGGTATTTCCCACGACGTATTTCAACCTTGTGGTTGATCAGATCTCCAAGTTAACGTACATCCCAGCCAGGGGTATACCATTCAAGACCGTGGGTGTTCTCCCACGAAGTTGTTCAACCTTTTGTTGGGCAAATCCAAAGACCTTAAGTGCAAGATTCAGCCCAGTCAAGGGCATCTTCGGCAAAACCGTGAGCGTTCCTCATGAAGTTGTTCAGCCTTTTGTTGACCAAAATAAGACATCAAGACAAACTCAGCCCAGTCAGGGGCATCCTCTTCAGAATTCATGGGCGTAACCATGAAATCATTTCAGCAAAACTATGATCTTCAACAAGGACGGTGGGCGTACCCCGTTGACTCATTTCAATTCAATCTTCCTCTTGGGGGTTCCCCATTGAGTTGTACCCGGCAAGCGTGACCGTTGTCAATTGCCTTACTATCATCCTTTTGTTGATAGCCGAACTTCGTCGGTTCAACATAGCCTGCATCCTTTCGATGTTGGTAACCTTCAATTAGTGTTTGCCCTATCATCCTTTTGGTGGTAGTGGCCGGTGTGAGTTTCGCTCCGTCATCCTTTTGGTGGTGGGTCTGGCATTTCGTCGATGTCAGATTGTGCGATAGTGTTTGCTCTATCATCCTTTTGGTGGTAGTGGCTGGTGTGAGTTTCGCTCCGTCATCCTTTTGGTGGTGGGTATGGCATTTCATCGATGTCAGATTGTGCAATTGTTTTTGCCCTATCATCCTTTTGGTGGTAGTGGCTGGTGTGAGCTTCGCTCCGTCATCCTTTTGGTGGTAGTGGCTGGTGTGAGCTTTGCTCTGTCATCCTTTTGGTGGGGGGTCTGTCACTTGGATTGGTGTCAGATTGTGCGATTGTGTTTGTCCTATCATCCTTTTGGTGGTAGTGACTGGTGTGTGTTTCGCTCCGTCATCCTTTTGGTGAGGGGTCTGTCACTTGGATTGGTGACAGATTGTGCGATATTGTTTGCCCTATCATCCTTTTGGTGGTAGTGGCTGGTTTGTGTTTCGCTCCGTCATCCATTTGGTGGTGGGTCTGGCATTTCGTCGATGTCAGATTGTGCGATTGTGTTTGCCCTATCATCCTTTTGGTGGTAGTGGCTGGTGTGAGTTTCGCTCCGTCATCCTTTTGGTGGGGGGTCTATCATAATCATTTATGATAGATTGTGCGATAGTTTGTTGTGTTTCGCTCCGTCATCCTTTTGGTGGGGATTCTGTCATAGTCATTAATGTCAGATTGTGCGTTCGTGTTTTGCTCTACCATCCTTTTGGTGGTGGTAGCTGTGTGTGTTTCATTCCATCATCCTTTTGATTATGACGACTTTTTTCCTATTATTCACAGTTTACTCAAGTTGGTTTACATTTTCCAGCATTTTAATTCTCTGGCATCTCTTTTTCTTTCGGACAAATTCTGGGTCTTCTTTATATCTAATCGGCTTCTACCTCAGGAAAACGAACGTTGTAGCAGTTTATTTCCCTAGGTTTAAGCCTATTAGATAGGGGCATCTGTCATACCCTAAAATTGTCCTACCCCTTTTTAAATATTTTTGCATTGATTCTTAATTTTGTAAACTTTTTATAGTATCATGTCAGTTAGGTACGTGCCCACCCGTAATTGAGCATTTTTTCAAATTTATTCTTTTTCACCCAATTAAGGTGTGACACGTGGCCTAAGAACCTATTTGTGAATATTAATTTTTCTTAATTTCTTAAGCTTTTCCTTTTGAAAAAATATATTACTAAAAAATAATAAATTTTGTACATATATTTTGTTTTGTCAATATTGCCTTTTATTGAATACAAATTTTAATTTATTTGCATATATTGTTACTATTAAATTATTATGGTCAAGATAATTAGTATTATAGTTATTAGATTGTGTTAATAGTTTATTAATTGTAATATTTATGATGATTAACAAAAGAGAAGGGCCAGACTTGGGCCCAAGGGGATTGAATGCCCACAATCGGACACTATAAGGGAGAGGGAGGAAAATCATTGAAAGAAATGCTAGGTTACTGTTCATTCCCTCGAAGACAAACCCTAATCGGCGCCGCTTCTTCCCCAATTCACCCCAAAACCCTATCCCTCATCCTCCCCCACCGCGAAATCCCTTCATCATCATCCTCCCTCACCTCCACCGCTCAACAAACAACCATGAATAATCACTCACCACCATAATCTCGAACCTTCACCGTGTTCAAGACCGACCGTCATCAAATCCCTTCGCTGCTGCTACTTGAGATCATCCATTCTTCGATTTGTTGAGAGCGTACAACAACGAAGCAACTCGGCGACAATCAGGTGTTGCGATAACGGCAAAAAAAAGGAAATAAACAACAAAGGGTCAACTACCTCGCAATAGGAATTTCATTCAACACAAGACGATAACCCCATGTTCAAATATGATCCAATCTGGTAGCAATTTTCACTATTCCCCAACAACAACATAGCGCTCTGGTGAGTAACAAACGGATTGGTACAGTTACCATAGCTCTCACAACTCGATGACTTCTTTTTATGGTAGATAGGTTTATGAGTTGTGTAGTTGCTTTTGTTCTTACCTCTGTTCATGCTGTTGAAAATCATACTTATCATTTTCTTGTTTTCATCTCATATCTCATTTGTTATGGCTTGAGTGTATACACCATGATTGGGTTTATGTTATTTCTCTGTTGATTGGTGTAAGTGTTGATTGTTAGGAACCTATGTTATACCTATCGATATTTCTAACCATTAACACACTCGCAAAGGATGTTCTGGGTTGGTGTGGTGTTTTAGTGTACACATTATGCAGGTTTCGAATGAGCAAAAAAAAAGGGGTTGATGAGTGAAGACTTTCAGCAGCAACAAGAACTCGAAAGGCAGTTGGTGACAAGCAGGGCCCAAAGTCGGACGACTCAATTCGTATGAGACCTAAACTCGAAGTTGAGGTTGCTTGGGTATACACCATGAATAGCGAAGGATACAGTTGAATATGGTTACTTTGATTTCGTCTTGAGCAGTATACTCCGCATCTGGGGTAAACAAAGTTGTTTATGATATTCCATATTGTTTGTGAACTCAGTTTTATTATTCTGGTATAATTGTGAGTGTTTGTTTTAGTAGTTCTGTTGATAGGTGCAAGGAAACCTATTGCCTTTTTTGTGGTTCAATCATGTTCATCACTAATCAACTTTCTTTCCACTTAGTCTGCAGTCTTACCGTGTGTGGAACGTTGAAGCATATATACTACTCGGCCTGTGAGCGACTTTTCTGCCGAAACTTGGCCCTGTTAATTATAGTGTATATCAGTGTTTGGTACTGGTTTAGGATATTGCTGATTGTTGTTGCTTTTAAATCACCTTGGAATTCAACTGTTACGCTTATGTTTCTTCAGCTATTTGCACTTTATGCTAAGAGCTTAATATGATATCGTATGTCTGTTGTTCTGTTGATGCGTTGCAACTGGGAGGTTGTGTTTTTGTTGAAAAAATTGGTTGCATCTTCAACTCAGATCTGTTCGCGTGGATTTTAGTTTTCAATGACTCTTCTTTCTTTTTCTATTTGGCTGGCTGTTGATTTTACGCAGGTGACGGCGTTGCCGAATCATTGGTTGTACGAAAAGATCTTGAAGCATTGTTTGGTTTAGAAATATCACCAACAACATTGTCACAACTGCAGCAATATGATAACAACGGAAGCTACAGCGCTAGGATGCGACATCCCCATCTAGTAGCGGCAAATTTCAAGTCTGAATGTTGTGGAAGCAACTGTAAAGTCGAGCCAGTTCCAAATGCATCTCTTTGGATGTCGAACGTTTGCGGTTGAAAGCACAAACAGGTTTCTGATGGTGCAGATTTTAGTTCGTCGTTCACAAGCAATCGTGGTTCTCGGTGCTTAGATGTTCGAGCCATTACAACCATGTACAATAGCAGTTCGCAACAATAACAATGCAACTTCTTCAATCGAGCCCGAATCCTCAAACCTGTTTTTTCCGGTTTCAAACTCGTGAAATTATTTTCTCTATTTCATTTGGACTGATGTCTGTTGTAGATTATTGTGCAGGTTGTGTCCTAACTCAAGATCTGGATTCCATTACATTCTTTTTGTGACATCATAAGATTTTGCTTTCGACTACACAACCATGGGTTCTAGTAGCAGCGGGACGACTTCATAACATCAAGAAGCACCCAACTCTACAACAACATAGGCGCGCAGCTCGTTGTGTTCTACTTTCCGCAACAACGATAACAGTTTGCAGCTCGTATGAATTATTGTGGTTTCAGCGCTGTCAGTTTCTGTTTTCAAAGCACAAACGTAAGCTTGGATTTCTCAGCAATGCTTCCAATGACAAGGCATTTGGCGTCTCGGTAACATTTCGATGTGACAGCTTCTTGTTGTGCTGTTTTGTTTAGGATCTAGTTCATATTCTTTTTTTGGGAAAAATATTTTGCTATATCAAGTATTAAGAGTTTTCCTGTGGAGTAGATGAATCGTATAAGGCGTAATTCCGGGTTTCGTTTTGGTACAACTTATGTTTGGATTTGTTTTTTTTACTTTTAAGTTATAAATTTTGTTATTGTTTGAGAATGGTACCGCTACTATGAACAAGGATGCCCATATGTCGGTTGTTCTTGCTTGTGCATTTCTAGCTTTCGAACCTCGACGCATTTGGTTGTTTATGCAGAGTTGTAACCTTAATTTTTTTGATTATCAACTGTGTTAGATTTTGTTTTGATTGGATTTGTGAGACTCATGTCAAGGCTCATGTTGGTTTCATGATTTTGGCGGTGACTAATAATAGTAAGGTCAGACACAATACCAACAACGGTTCGCAGACGTTTTCCACCAATTTTTCAAGTGTGGCATTTCCGGTTTGCTCGTAATTACGCCCAAATTGTGGAAGCAGCTGAAGTTGAAGATAAAAAAGTTAATATGATATAGATTATTATGTTTTGACTTATTATTTTAATTTTGTTAATAAATTTTAATTAGCCTAATTATTTGCGTTAATCAGATAATTTAGATAATTAATTTTGATTAACATTATTAATTAATTAATTGAATTCCAATCATTTAATCTTTTAATCAATTTTAATTAATTTAATTATTTGATCATATTAGTTGTTAATCAAATAATTTTAATAATTAAATTAGATTAAACTTATTAAGTGGTTCAAATAATCTATTTCTCTTTTAGCTTTGATAAATAAAGTGAGCCAAGTCCAAAAGCTTACTAAATTCAAGTCAATATGGTTGGTATGCACTTACGTTTGCGTTATTTCTCCTATTCGATAAAAAGGGCAAATTAAATCTTTGAAGTCTAGCACTTCTTGGATTTTTGGATAATCATTATTGGGGTGTACACCTTAAATAATATATTATTCGACTTCTCATTTTTTTAAATACTATCCTTTTTTTTGGGCAAAGAAATATCATAGGAATCTAGCATTCTGTGTGATATTTCCGTTGTTCATCCAGACATTTTTCCGAATGAAAAAGGTGTTGTTAGGATCCAACATCCGAATGATACCCCGATTAATTAATTGTGAGGCCTAAGTCTCATTTATCAAATAATCGTCATTTCTCCTATACTTTTCAAATTCAATCTCGTATTCTCACCTCTCGTGCCGCAAACTCTTTTCATACTTCGTTCACTTCAAATTATTTTCAAAACAGCTC
The DNA here is from genome assembly GCA_963859935.3 of Lathyrus sativus. Classification (NCBI taxonomy): domain Eukaryota; kingdom Viridiplantae; phylum Streptophyta; class Magnoliopsida; order Fabales; family Fabaceae; genus Lathyrus; species Lathyrus sativus. The sequence goes on along the minus strand of OZ012741.1, from coordinate 286,105,081 downwards.
CTCGATTCAAACTTCGAAAGGAGGAAGTTCTTGGAATCTAGCATTCCTTGAATCTCCAAATAAATAATTCTCGAGGCACGCCCTTGATTTATTATTTACTCAACCTTTCTACTTTTTTTCAAAAAACCTCGATCGTTTTCCAATGTTCTCCTAAGTCAAAAGCTCGTACGCATTCGCAACCATCGACATTTCGCACACACTTCACAATTCCTCGTGGTTTCGATATTAGGGGCACCCTCAGGGACTAATATTGTTTCTCACAATCTTAACCCTTGACACGTCGTCAAGTCGGTTTCATTTTCAATCAAATGCTCGACACATCGTCGAGCTACTTCAAAGCAACTTTCTTTTGGCCTCGCATGCCATTTTTTGATTCGATCCTTTCACAAACATTTTTAGAACTTACGAAAGAGGGATATTCTCAGAATCTAGCATTCTTTGGATATTCGAATGAGTAACTCTCGAGGCGCGCCCTTGAGTTGTCATTAATTCATTCTTTCAATTTCAAAAAACATCCAACTCTTTATCTTCAACTTACTCAGTCAATTCCCGAAAGAACTGAGTTCTTGGAATCTCGCATTCCTTGAATTCTTGAGTGACAAGCTCTTGAGGCACGCTCTTGGGTTGCTTGTCAGTCACTCTTTCGTCTCTTTCTCAAACTTCCAACCTATTCAACCTCATATTTTCGTGGTTGTTACCACGAACTACGGACGCTCTGATTCTTTATTCATTCTTGAATATAAGATACGTAGGCACAAGATTGCGATGATCTTGGTGAGCACACTTCTATCTTCCTCCATTATTTCGTCCATCCCCCATCCTTTCCCGTAGTCGAACTACGAAGCTCTGATTTCTCATTCTCGTCCGAATGGGCATATGTAGGCACAAGGGCCCCAATCCTTGGCGAGCACCCCATATTCTAACCACCTATCTCTCCTTTGCGTCTTTGACCTTTTAACCTACCAATTCTACCTTTAACAACGAGAAGAAAACAAGTAAACTTAAACAACACTCCCCACATTTACCTTAAGAGGTTCCCGTCGAGTACGACGGACGTGAGGGGTGCTAATACCTTCCCCTCACGTAACCGACTCCCGAACCCGGAACATGGTTGCGACAGCCCTGTTCCTATCCTTTTTGTTTTTAAGAGGTTTTCTCGATATTTTCCTCTCCCGTTTATTCGGGAAAAAATAAAGTTCGGTGGCGACTCTGTCGAACCGCATTTCCGAGCCTTTCGCGCGAGGGTCGTTTCTCCGAAATGTCTCCGTGATTTTTCGAGGTGCGACAGCTAGCATATAATAATATCAATCAAGGAGTATAAACAAGGAAAATAGTTACCACCAAAGTATACTTAAAGATATTTCAATACCTAAAGGTAAGTTATTACAAGCCTCAAAATGAAAGGTGAAAAACCTATGGCATATCTTAACAAAGATAGGGATATATCTTAACAAAGATGGAGGTGTATCTTGATAAAGATATGGTTTTTAAAGGATGTCATATGTAACTACATGAGCAAACATCATACATTTGATGACAATCAAGTATAGACAATCAAAACAATGTCACAAAAAAGTAAGTAGGATGTTTAATATTTCATGGGGATTTCGGGATGCTTACAAGCAAATTTTTTGAAACTCAAACTCAAATACACAAAGAAGCTAACAAGCCAATCCTATATCAATTTCAACTTAATCTTAAAAAGAAGTGAAATCAAAAGTTGAAATGAAGTATGAGATATAGGCAGGTGAAAACCCTAAAATGAATCACTACTTTCCTTGATGTAAAGTGTTTCTAAAATGGGATTTTTAGAATTCTTTAATCATTTTATGAAAGTATACAATAAGATAAGAATTTAGCAAAAAGAATCATTAAAAAAAGATTAAAATTGAGAAAGTTATGCTGCTTTGGAAATTTAATAAAAATTAAATAAACAAGTGATTAAAAATAATGAAATCTCTCACTAATTCTCTCAAATATTAATAAAATTTAATGAAACTTGAGTCAAACTCACTTGATTTTTCATGAGGAAGAGAATGGCACCAACCAAATTTTCAAATACTAAACCCACACAGAAATTCGAATGCTCATGCAATGATGAATTTTGAGATGTACTTTTAAACTTCAGAGTTGAAACAAATGTGATTAACGGCAGAAAACGGTTTGAGGAAGTTCCAAATGTGTAAAGGAGTAAGTTCTAACAAGAAAATTTGTTCTAACAACATTAAAGCAAAAGTTGGTATGGAAGTTGTGGTTTGGTGAAATTGGGGTTATTTTTGAAGCTTAATGTTTAAACAAGAGTCTAAGACATCAACTCCCCTTAATCCAACTAACATAAAACTACATACCTCACACACACCATATTGCAATAATTTAGGAACTAGTTAACCACAAGTTAACAACTCAAAGTGGAAACTAGCAACCAGCATGAACAAACATCCAATTTCACAAGATCAAAGCATAAATTTAGCAAGGTTATTTGTTTTAGAACATAGGAACAACAGTATGATTGTGGACACATTCAAACACATCCAAGGATTAAAACCAAACAGTTAGCAAAAATCAGATTAAAACTGTCAAGCCATGATAGTTAGCTTTCAACAGATCCAAGAGATATGCTGGCATGAAAATTAAGACCCTACAAAGCTAACAAGTGACTCAAGACCTCCAAAGCACTAAGACATAAATGGTTGAAGCATACACAATGCATTGGTATGCTCCAAAACAGCTGCCAGCCACCAAATGCACCACCAAAGATACAAAACTAAACAGATTAAAACAAGGTTCTCCTCTACATCAAGTATTAGCCAAAACAAAAAAAAACTATGATGGGAAACTAGGTTGGTCTACCCCTCACCAAACTTGGATAGTGAATTGAGTATCAAGACCTTATGTCAATGAAGTTGAAAAACTCCAATCTGCTATGAAATTATGGCAACGACTATCTCTTATGTACACCAGCTGAGACCAATCTAAACCCAAAGAATCCACCTCAAACACCAACAGGCTATTAAAGATTAACAACCACATGAACTTAACATAAACCAACACTAAACTCAGTTAGTAGACAACCATAACAAACTACCCTTAAAGACCTAAATAGAAATAATGCACACCAGAAAACCTAAACCCTCATGACAACCCTTACTTGGTCCTCCACTTCTAACCCAAAACTAACAGCATAAACCTAAACTCCTAACAACCTGATAGAAATCCACAACTGAGTTAACAAACTCAATTCTCAAGCATAGTCAAAAGAAGCAGTGAAACCTAACTTGAATATGTCAAAAATCCAATTTAAAACCATCCGACATTACTAAACCTCTACTCCAAATTAAACATCCTAAAACTCACAGCTTGGATTCAAAGCTTAAAGACACCAACCTAAAACTAAGTAAAACCAAGAAACAAAGGTGAAGCACCCCAACCAAAAGAGTCACCAAACTCTAGGCATGCCAACATGAACTTAACAGTTCACACATAAATTAATAGCAGCCCCCTAAACAAAGGATTCTAAAATGACAATAAGCAATCAAATGCAACATTCTGATGTAATACAAACCATACAAACCAAATAATAGCCTTAAAGTAACCCTTATGACAGTCCTAAAGGAACCCTAACTATGCTAGACTAATACAGAAATATGAATAAGGTCAAGTCTTTACCAATGAGAAACATCTATTATAATAATGTTAAGATTGCAACTAAACTAAGCCTCCTCATGCTAACAGTTTGGTAGTCATAACATAACAATGTTAAAATACATAAATTCAATCAAGTGCTCAGCACCATGCAATCATAAAAGTGAGAAACACACATACTACCCTAATGGCATTCTAACAGAAGATACCATGGTATTGACAAACTCAAACCTCAACACAACTTTGGACAGCATAGTTAACAAACCAACTTAACATAATAATGTATAAGCTTTGCAACAGAACCAAGTGACACATGATGATGAAGATTAATGGAAGAGCTTATAAAGACATACCTCTTGTAGTCTTTCGTCACTATGCTAGCTGCCAAGAAAACCAGAGATTCTTCCCTTTGAGCAAACTTGTGAGAGTTACTTCCTCTTGAAGAAAGAAAGCAACTTTATGGATAGTTAGAGCAAGAAAGAAACTTTATAGACAACTAATACATCATAAATATGAAGTATTCCATATGTTATGTTGTGGAAAATAGGTTTATGTAGTGACATAGTGTGGAATATGCATAAAAGTCAAAGCAAGGTGGTATGAAGGTTGACTTTTTGTTCTATGTTTCTTTTAGTGAAAGTGATGATGGGAACAACTTCAAATGATCATTTTGAGTGTGTGTGTGTGTGTGTGTATGTATTTATGTATGTGTGTGTGTGTGTGTGTGTGTGGTTTTTGAATTGGTTCTATGTTTGGAAATGTGACTGGTGTGAGAAATGCAAAAGGGGCAAATTTGGTGATTTTTGAGAATTTCTTTACTTACACGTAAAGAGGGAAAGAATGAGAGCTGTGTGATTTCTTGTGTATTGAGAAAAGTGGGATGAGCCCCCTATTTATAGGCCAAGTGAAGGTTGGGGCATAATTGTCATTTGGAAAGCAAACTCACATTTAGGTGGAAAAAACCTTAACATTTCAAATGATCACTTGCATCTGTTGGTTTGAGATCACTTCCTTCAGTTATTAACCTCATTAAACAGCTGCATTTGAGCTGGTATGCAGGGCTGCAGAGGTACTAAAGCAAACTAGCAAAACCAACATTCCCTCTCATGTACACTTTTGTACTTTTTATAATAAACAAATGGATTTTGTCTAGATTCTTGGCTTTGCTTTGATTCACCTCATATTTGATTCAATCCTCCCTCTAAAACATCACATCAAATGCTCTCTCATTGTTAGAAAGGAAGTTCATGGTTGGAAACCAAATCTATGTTTAGTTTTGGCATGTTGAAAAACTAGTGCTCGGGCCCAACTTGCTCAATTTGAAACTCTCAGCTCACAAGGGCTACAGAGGAGTTCTAGTACTTTTTCGAAATCCCTCATGGAGCTCTAAAACTTTCATGTTTACTGAAGTCTTAGATTCCAAGTGGAACTAGATCAAAAAACCCCTCAAAGTTGGCTGAAAACATGTATGAAAATGGCAAAAACATAGAATTTTTCTAAGTGTTTTCTCCCTCTTGTGATGATTTTGACTATAACTCCAAATCTATGCATTTTTTTACCCATAAGTTTGTTTTATACTTTTGTAGGGCTTTCCAAGAACTTCCCAACTGTAACAACCCGATTTTTAATAATTGATTAATTGTACTAGTTAGTTGGTTTGTATGGTTTAAGTGAATTATTAGGTTTAACTGATTTATTCTATTTGGTAGAATCATGAGGGTTTATCATATGTTTTCCAACCAATGTCAAGAGGAGATATTTTATGAGAAAATGAATTGACAAATGTTTTAAGAGAAGAAATATAACTGGAAGAGAAATATGAAGGCAGGATATATACATATATGGGGAGAAGAGGAATGACAATGTATAATAGAAAACATGAAAAGAAAGTGGAGGAAGAAGAGAAAGTAGAAGGAAAAAGAAGGAAAAGCTCGGAAAAGCTCAAGAACGACTTCTAGCTTCCGATTAATCGAGGTAAGGGTGTGAAATCTTACTATCTTAATCAATGTATATGATCATGCATGTGTGTGTTTGGATTGGTTGGGGGTTTCCTACGTTTTTTCCATTTTAGGTCGGAAGTGGATTTAATCGGTAGAAATTGAGTTTTGTCGGTTAGAATTTGGAATAGGCAGTGTAGTGTAGTCAGGTGATGAGTGGGTTGTGCTACTGGAACTGATTTGGATTAAATCGGTTGGTTTTGTGAGGTTTGGGCTTTTGAGCAGCCATGGAAGTTCTAATCTCGCAGGTTCGCCAGGCGAAACGCAGTGAGGCTTCGCCAAGCGAGGCCCAACGAACAGTAGCGAATCAAGTCAGAACATAACACCCTGTCTTCGTTGGCAAGTTCGCCAGGCGAATGAGTGTGGCGAAGGTTCGCCAGGCGAGTGTGCTAGCGAGTAATTCCAGAATAAATCCCAGTGTTCTTCAATGGCAAGTTCTCCAGGCGAACAGGCAGCGAAGGTTCGCCAGGGGCTTCGCCAGGCGAAGGTTAGCGAACTTAGCAGCATGTTTTCTTTTCTTGTGCCTTCCATTCGTGGATTGATTGTGTGGTTTGGTTGCGATCATTCCTTGTCTGAGATGACGAATTATATGCTGTTATGTGTGTTGTGGGTAGCCGTATGGCGTGAATCCTAGATTATGAATAGATTGTGAATATGCAGCCTTTTGGCATATGTGATGTATTGTTTAAATTGTTTAAAAATGCATGATGAATGTGATTGAGTTTATTGTCGTTTGGCACGATGTTTGCAAGTGCATATTGCTCATATGTGACGTATGATGATCATAAATGTGAATCATGTTTAAATATTGTGAGTGTATAATGAATATATGCGATTAACATGATGAATGCATGAGTATGTTTGTAAACATGTGTGCATTTCAAGAGTGTCATGGGTCATGTTGCATGTGAAGCATCATGGTATGCATTCTTTTGTATCTGATTCCTCGGAGAATCTGCAGAACCTCGTGTGCCCTTGTGGGGTGTGAGCGATGGTTATTTTATTGATTCCTCAGAGAATCTGCAGAACCTCGTATGCCCTTGTGGGGTGTGAGCGATGGTTATTTTATTGATTCCTCGGAGAATCTGCAGAACCTCGTGTGCCCTTGTGGGGTGTGAGCGATGGTTATTTTATGGATTCCTCGGAGAATCTGCAGAACCTCGTGTGCCCTTGTGGGGTGTGAGCGATGGTTATTTTATTGATTCCTCGGAGAATCTGCAGAACCTCGTGTGCCCTTGTGGGGTGTCAGCGATGGTTATTTTATTGATTCCTCGGAGAATCTGCAGAACCTCGTGTGCCCTTGTGGGGTGTGAGCGATGGTTATTTTATTGATTCCTCGGAGAATCTGCAGAACCTCGTGTGCCCTCGTGGGATGTGAGCGATGGTTATTTTATTGATTCCTCAGAGAATTTGCAGAACCTCGTATGTTGCGATGGTTATATTGATTCCTCAGAGAATCTGCAGAACCTCGTGTGCCCTTGTGGGGTGCGAGCGATGGTTATTTTTGGTTCTTCAATTGAACCTCGCATTTGCATCTGCATAGAGTCGTGTGTCGGTCTCTATGAGTTGCATGTTGTCATCTTCATATGATGCATTGGTGAAATAAACATGATTGTAAATGCTTATGTGAAAATGATGTGAATTATAGAAGTATGATCGTATATGCTTATATGATTGGCGGTAAATGAAACATTATGTATATATGATTGTTAGGGGAAGCGTGCATATGTATATGTATATATACGATATGTTAATGTGGAAGTGGTGAGTGTGCGAATTGATTGAGAAATGTGGCATATATGTATTTTATGATTGTTTGTATACATAATTATATGAATTTGTTATTATGGTAATATTTCTCACCCTTCTGCTGTTTATGATGCTCTATGAGGCATTGCAGATTAGGATTGCTGGAGGTGTATTTTGTAGTATAGCTCCTTTTCTCTTAAGTCGGTCGCTCTGATATGTAACGTCGGGTAGCTAGACTTGTAGAGTATCTTCGTGATACATTATATATATATATATATATATATATATATATATATATATATATATATATATATATATATATATATATATATATATATATATATATATATATATATATATATATATATATATATATATATATATATATATATATATATATATATATATATATATATATATATATATATATATATATATATATATATATATATATATATATATATATATATATATATATATATATATATATATATATATATATATATATATATATATATATATATATATATATATATATATATATATATATATATATATATGTAATAGTTGTTGATGTTTGGTAAACTGTGATTGGTGTTATGAACAACCTAATGATGTGTACTTGTATTTTATCATGTCTTAAGTAATTCAATGTTTTAGTCTTCCGCTTTAACAGAAAACATGAATATGCTTATTTTAAGAACCGTGTGTTTATTCCTTTCAGTTAAGATTTACCCCTTTTGAATTATTTCTTTTTAAACATTGATATTCATGTGGTCGTTTCGTGAGTAATGTGACACACTTCTTTTATACCATGAAATAAATATACTCTGATGGAATTTTTAATTCGTGCTTAAATGATTTACTTGTGTTATTTGGGGGTATAGAAAGGGGGCGTTACATTCAGTGGTATTAGAGCAGGTCGGTCCGTCCAGCCAAGTTGTGTTTGTTGGTTGTTCCCTTGTATGCGACATGTGTGTGCAACACTTTTGGTACGTGTTTGTGGTTTAGCCTTTATCTGCAGAAGTGGGAATGATCAAAGTGGGGGAGAAGCTTGTGATTCTCCAGGATGCTGCAAGGAAGGAGTTGTAGCTCGGTGTGTTGTTAAACGCTATTATAAGTTGATAAAGATGGTTTATACTCCATCATGAATTTCGGTTGTCTGTTGACAAATTGAGGAACTGATCGCCCTTAATCTCTTGTTGATAGTAGTTGGGATTGTGTTGGATGGGATAAACGTGTCTTGTGAGCTTAGATGGTGTGTGCAGTGAATTGTTTGGAGTGAAGCCAAGTGCTTAAGGATTGTTCTGAGAAGTCGACGTAGGATAGTGTCGAGATGTTAAATTTTGATGAGATTTTGAGTGTTAATGAAAGTGGGAGGTTGGCAATTTCCGATTGGTTATGGATGTCTGGAAGTTATCCTGACAAAATGAGTGTTACAGGACCAGGATGTGAAGTGGGGTTGTGAAAAACTTAATTTCGGGAACTGGTCCGAGATTGAGAACCCATGTTGTATGTGTGTTTGGATGGTCAAGGAGTTAAATTAATCGAGTAGTTAAGACTCGCGTTTGGTGTGGGTGCTACGACAATAGACCCCGAGGTTAAGTATATAAAAAGTGGAATGGTGACTTCTGGAGATTACTAAAGGAAGTAAGATACGGGACACAAGATTGGTATGGTAAAATCTTCAACCATTTCGAGAAGCTGGAGATGTATTGAATGGCCTTCTAAGTGCAGAATGTTGTTTCTACAACCCTGTAGTAACGGGAGGACCGTAATTTGGAATGACGCGAGGTTAAGAGCGTGGGGAGTCATTACAGTGCTCTATGTGGCGAGAAGGTAGTGACATGGAATTGAGTAATTGTTGATGTAATATGTCTGGATGTTGTGATGAGTGCGATTCGTGTTTTCACCATAGGTTTACAACTGCGTATCCGTTTGGAGTGGAATTTTCCACACTTGAGTTGGTGAGCCAAGGGTTGTGCAACCAATGGTGTTTTGATGTATTAGAAGAATATGGAGAATCATGTTGCGTATAGGGAGTTTGAGTTATCAGTATTAGAGAGGAAGTAGTGTTATGTCACTATGAAGAAAGTTTAAAGAGTTTTGGAAAAGTTGTCAAAAGCTTGTGTGTTGGTTTTGTTGAGTCCGACGGGACTATTTGTTGTGTTGTGTGATGCTTTGGTGATATGATCGAGAGGTGTGTTAAATGCGCAATTAAAAGTACAAGAGGAAATATCTGACAAGTGACTTAGGATTGGTTGTTGTTGTGTGTTTGTACCGGAATTTGGGAGCCTCAATTGTTTAGTTGAGATTCGAGATGGTTAATGATCTTAAGGGTTTAAGGTATTTATTTGGTTTGTGAAAATTGCATAAGATGCAAAGGAAATAATAGAGGCTTCGCATGGAGTTGAGCTTTGTGTGATGAGACTGATTATTGGTATTCTCGATGGGATTCGAGAAGGTTGAAGTTCTAATTGAAGTTAATAGATTGATTGAGTTTAGTAGATTGAAGTCGAAGAATTGATTCTCGGATTTATGGAAATGGTGACACGAGATGTGGTGATAGAGTCTATGTGTCCGAATAGTATGGATTGGATGAGGATACCTTGAAAGAATTGTTTTGGTGGCCACGGATAGAGAGAGAAGTGGTTGCAGTTGTTTATGCTGATTAGACTTGTTGAAAGTCGAAGTGTGAACATCAGAGGCTATTGGCCTGATGCAACTGTCGAGTAATTTTAAGTAGTATGTGATACCGTCTAATATCGTTTCAGATGGGAACCTGTGTTTTTGTTGAAATTTTGGAAGAGTCTGCGGACGTTTTGGGTGCCATGTTGAAGTTGAGCTTTGTCTAGCATCCGTGAACAGGTGGGCAAACAAAAGGAGCTATCGAGTATGTAGAGGATTTGTTGAGAGCTCGTGTGTTGGATCAAGATGGGTAAGAAGGAGGTGTGGGACTCCTCTGTGTTGATATGTGTCTGGCAAGAGTGTTGTACTCGAACTTGGGATTGTGCAAGAGACGACTGAAAAGATTTGAGGATCCGAGAAAGAACGTGTTTTGAGAGTTACGATAGTAACTGGTGTTGAGCGAGCTTGAGGTCCCGGAAGCAAACGGTGTCTTGTTGAATCTGTATCCGAGTAGCGCAGCAGAAGCATGGGAAAATAGCATGTTGGATTGTTTTACCGCTGTCACTATGAGAAATTGCATGATGTGTTCATGTGTCTAAGCTGAGGAAGCACATCGATCCAGATGGATGGTGTATGAATGAGAGAGGATTTGACTGTTGAGACGACTTTAAGAGAAGGGATTGTCTTGGTAAAGGTATTTTGGAGGATCAACTAGAGAAAGTTGGATTTGAATCGGATAATATTTTCGAGGACGAAAATTCCCAAAGTGGGGGAGAGTTGTAACAACCCGGTTTTTAATAACTGATTAATTGTACTAGTTAGTTGGTTTGTATGGTTTAAGTGAATTATTAGGTTTAACTGATTTATTCTATTTGGTAGAATCATGAGGGTTTATCAGATGTTTTCCAACCAATGTCAAGAGGAGATATTTTATGAGAAAATGAATTGACAAATATTTTAAGAGAAGAAATATAACTGGAAGAGAAATAGGAAGGCGGGATATATACATATATGGGGAGAAGAGGAACGACAATGTATAATAGAAAACATGAAAAGAAAGTGGAGGAAGAAGAGAAAGTAGAAGCAAAAAGAAGGAAAAGCTCGGAAAAGCTCAAGAACGACTTCTAGCTTCCTATTAATCGAGGTAAGGGTGTGAAATCTTACTATTTTAATCAATGTATATGATCATGCATGTGTGTGTTTGGATTGGTTGGGGGTTTCCTACGTTTTTTACATTTTAGGTCGGAAGTGGATTTAATCGGTAGAAACTGAGTTTTGTCGGTTAGAATTTGGAATAGGCAGTGTAGTGTAGTCGGGTGATGAGTGGGTTGTGCTACTGGAACTGATTTGGATTAAATCGGTTGGCTTTGTGAGGTTTGGGCTTTTGAGCAGCCATGGAAGTTCTGATCTCGCAGGTTCGCCAGGCGAATCGCAGCGAGGCTTGGGCCAGGCGAGGCCCAGCGAACAGTAGCGAATCAAGTCAGAACCAAACACCCTGTCTTCGTTGGCAAGTTCGCCAGGCGAATGAGTGTGGCCAAGGTTCGCCAGGCGAATCGCAACGAGGCTTGGGCCAGGCGAGGCCCAGCGAACAGTAGCGAATCCAGTCAGAACCAAACACCCTGTCTTCGTTGGCAAGTTCGCCAGGCGAATGAATGTGGCCAAGGTTCGCTAGGCGAGTGTGCTAGCGAGTAATTCCAGAATAAATCCCAGTGTTCTTCGCTGGCAAGTTCGCCAGGCGAACGGGCAGCGAAGGTTCGCCAGGCGAAGGTTAGCGAACTCAGCAGCATGTTTTCTTTTCTTGTGCCTTCCATTCGTGGATTGATTGTATGGTTTGGTTGCGGTCATTCCTTGTCTGAGATGACGAATTATATGCTGTTATGTGTGCTGTGGGTAGCCGTATGGCGTGAATCCTAGATTATGAATAGATTGTGAATATGCGGCCTTTTGGCATATGTGATGCATTGTTTAAATTGTTTAAAAATGCATGATGAATGTGATTGAGTTTATTGCCGCTTGGCACGATGTTTGCAAGTGCATATTGCTCGTATGTGACGTATGATGATCATAAATGTGAATCATGTTTAAATATTGTGAGTGCATAATGAATATATGCAATTAACATGATGAATGCATGAGTATGTTTGTAAACATGTGTGCATTTCAAGAGTGTCATGGGTCATGTTGCATGTGAAGCATCATGGTATACATTCTTTTGTGTCTGATTCCTCAGAGAACCTGCAGAGCTTCGTGTGCCCTTGTGGGGTGTGAGCGATGGTTATTTTATTGATTCCTCGGAGAATCTGCAGAACCTCGTGTGCCCTTGTGGGGTGTGAGCGATGGTTATTTTATTGATTCCTCAAAGAATCTGCAGAACCTCGTGTTCCCTTGTGGGGTGTGAGCGATGGTTATTTTATTGATTCCTTGGAGAATCTGCAGAACCTCGTGTGCCCTTGTGGGGTGTGAGCGATGGTTATTTTATTGATTCCTCGGAGAATCTGCAGAACCTCGTGTGCCCTTGTGGGGTGTGAGCGATGGTTATTTTATTGATTCCTCGAAGAATCTGCAGAACCTCGTGTGCCCTTGTGGGGTGTGAGCGATGGTTATTTTATTGATTCCTCGGAGAATCTGCAGAACCTCGTGTGCCCTTGTGGGGTGTGAGCGATGGTTATTTTATTGATTCCTCGGAGAATCTGCAGAACCTCGTATGTTGCGATGCTTATATTGATTTCTCGGAGAATCTGCAGAACCTCGTGTGCCCTTGTGGGGTGTGAGGGATGGTTATTTTTGGTTCTTCAATTGAACCTGCTGAAATGAGTCGGTACCGCATTTGCATCTGCATAGAGTCGTGTGTCGGTCTCTATGAGTTGCATGTTGTCATCTTCATATGATGCATTGGTAAAATAAACATGATTGTAAATGTTTATGTGAAAATGATGTGAATTAAAGAAGTATGATCGTATATGCTTATATGATTGGCGGTAAATGAAACATAATGTATATATGATTGTTAGGGGAAGCGTGCATATGTATATGTATATATACGATATGTTGATGTGGGAGTGGTGAGTGTGCGAATTTATTGAGAAATGTGGCATATATGTATTTTATGATTGTTTGTATACATAATTATATGCATTTGTTATTATGGTAATATTTCTCACCCTTCTGCTGTTTATGATGCTCTATGAGGCATTGCAGATTAGGATTGTCGGAGGTGTATTTTGGAGTATAGCTCATTTTCTCTTGAGTCGGTCGCTCTGATATGTAACGTTGGGTAGATAGACTTGTAGAGTATCTTCGTGATACATTATATATATATATGTAATAGTTGTTGATGTTTGGTAAACTGTGATTGGCGTTATGAACAACCTAATGACGTGTACTTGTATTTTATCATGTCTTAAGTAATTCAATGTTTTAGTCTTCCGCTTTAACAGAAAACATGAATATGCTTATTTTAAGAACCTTGTGTTTATTCCTTTTAGTTGAGATTTACCCCTTTTGAATTATTTCTTTATAAACATTGATATTCATGTGGTCGTTTCGTGAGTAATGTGACGCACTTCTTTTATACCATGAAATAAATATACTCTGATGGAATTTTTAATTCGTGCTTAAATGATTTACTTGTGTTATTTGGGGGTATAGAAAGGGGGCATTACACCAACAAGCTTTGAACCACCTCATTTGGATGTTTGGTTAGGAAGTTATGGTTTTGCCCCTTTCAAAACCCTAATTTCCGACTTTTTCGATTACTCTTCAATCCTTTATCCAATGGTCATGAAACTTGATGAATAGATGTTATATGTCATTAGGAACATATTTTCTTCCAACTTTGAGGTCAAATTCCCTTTGGTTAAAGAGTTGACTTTTCCGTCAAACGAAACGATCGACCGATAACTACCGAATCGACTGTTGGTGTTCTGGGTCTTTTGAGGTCTTGAAACTTCTTGGGCAGACTTCACTAAGCCATATGAGCTTCATGGACAATGATTCCATCATTGGAACACCTTTTAAATCAAAATTCGGACTACAGTTGACTTTTCTTGATTAGAAACCCTAATCGGGGGTCCTGAACTGCATTGTTCTTGATCTTTGGGTGACAACCTCAAATTGGATTCATAGTTGACCTAATGTGGTATCTTTGATGATGTAGAGAATTTTTTTCATGGAAAATCAATCCAAGGCATTGACTGATCAAACCATCGAAACCTCGATTTCTGACTGTATGGAACCCTAATTCACCTGTATCTTGATAAAGACAAACTTAAAATAGGTTAAGGTTAGATAATCAAATGAATATGATCCTAGAATGATGATGAAGATATAAGGGCCAAAATTTTGGGTGCAACAGTTGCCCCCATTTAAATATCTTCACTAGATGGCAGTGAGAGACGACAATCCTCATAGAATCGTAGTGAAAGGTATTTAAATATAGCAAACCAGAAATTTTGTTCCTTAGATCTGATGTTATGCAAAAGGACAAATTCTAAAATGCAATGAATTCTAAATGATGTTTTATGATGCTTGGATGCAAGACGAACGCTGACACACGAGCAAAAGAAAAAAGAACGACAAAACAACGAGTAACTACTCACAGGGAAACCCGACACACTGGGAAAGATCCAAGGCATAACGGGAAATAGTTCAAACACGACTAATGATGGTATTTCAAGGAGAATCTTTCATACAGGGACACAAACAAATCCACAGGGGAAGACAAATCTTCACTAGGGGAAAAGGGAACCACTCCACTGGGGAAGAAAGCAAATCTCCATTGGGGAAGCAAAAAGACCAGAGACACGATCCTCATTGGGGATAAGCCGACATGAGTAACCTCCTATAACAAAGAGTTCGAACGAGATCTTCAAGAAAATACTAGAAACAAGACCAGACGCACCAGGGATGCTAGTAACCACTAGATCTCTGAGCCTCAATTGGGGAAAGCAAAGGCTTCGCTGGGGATAATAGTAACAACCAGTTTTTAAATGGACGGTCTCAAGTGGTACTAGTAACCACTAGACTTCCTGGGGAATCGGTAATGATTGAGTCAAGGAATTCCAATAACCATTGGGTTTGGGCAATACCAGTAATCACTGGATTTTTAAAGGGTACAGTGATAACCAAATCAACGTTCCAATAACAATTGGGTTAAGACGCGCTAATAAACACTGGACTTCACATGGGAGGATTGGTAATAACCAATTTAGAGGGTCGATAACAATCAGACCTAAACAATGTCGATGACTATTGGATTTAGACACACTGGTAACAACCAAATCAAAGGTAGACCAATAACAATTGGCTTTAACAATGCAGAGGACCTTAGCGACAACCAAATCAAGTACCAATAACTATTGGATTTAAAAGATAATACTAGTAACCACTATATTTCAACGAGGATTGGTGATAACCAAATCAAGCGGAGTTCCAATAATGATTGGTGTTAAACAGAGCCAGTGACCACTGGGTTTTGAATGATTGGTGATAACCAAGTCGAGGTGCCAATAATAATTTATTTTTAACAATGCTAGTAATTACTAGACTTTTAAAGATTATTGGTGATAACCAAATCAGGAGCAAATATTAGTAACAAATGATCATCTTGATAATTCGATATTGTTAGTCAGAACCAGTTTCCCAGGATGGAAACAGGTAATCCCAAGATCACCGATAAAGTTGGGGTAAAAACCGCACAGTGAAAACAGTGGTAAACGGAAATAAGAGGGTGGTAGCTACCAAAGGATCTCAAAGGCAACAACCAGAAACCCAAAGCAAATGCAAACACATGCATATGCTAATATGACGCAAATGCACAAATGCGGACCGACCCACAAAGGAGAAAGAAATAGCAAAACAAAGAACACAATGAGGGAACTCAACACACTGAGTCTCGATGTTTCAAGCTGGATGGCACTTTCTTCAAGGAAATAACAATTTTCCGATGTAATCAATACTCTTGCAAATCTACAAAGGAGAAATCCTAGCTTAAGAGCGGGGATTGCTATTGGACGCATCTTTTTTGGTTAGAGGCGACAACAAGCTTTTACAGTTCTGAGAGTAGTGTAACACCGTCATATTACCTATAGAGCTCTTCAACATGCTTTGTCAAGTCAGTTTTCTTTAAAATAAAATTTAAGTTTTTCAAAACACTTTGCTTTCGAAAAAACGTTTATTAACAAATAAGTGAAATTGCATAACAAAAATAGAAGATCATAACATTGATTGGTCCCAAAATCTGATTTCATTTATAGACGAGAATTTTACAAAGGGTAGAGTCTCGGGAATAAATACATTTGAAAAATGGTAAACAAAAGGGGTTACAGAATCCCACAATGATCCAATCATACTAAACTAGCAGTCCACGCGCTTCATTGCTTTTGACGAAAATGATAATTATTGATTTTCTTTTAACCCGTTGGACAAAACCCTGCCCCTGCATTTGTCGGCTTTTGCTCTTCAGGCTTCTGCCTTGCTGAAGTGTTGATCCAGCTTTCAAGGCTTTCCATTTAGGCGTAGTACTTTCTCACTGCATCTAAGTTGATAAGGTACTTGAATTGTTTGCCATCCATGGTCTCAAGAATCAGAGATCCTCCGGAGAAGACGGTCTTTACAATGAAAGGGCCATCGTAATTGGGCATCCACTTGCCGCGCATGTCCTTTTGTGTTGGTAGGATTTTTCTGAGCACAAGTTCTCCTTCCTTATACTTCTTGAGACGAACCTTCTTGTCGGACACTCTTATCATCCTTTGTTGATAGATCTGGCTATGACACTTGGCTGTCTTCCTTTTCTCATTAATGAGGTTCAATGAATCAAACCTTTCTTTTATCCAGTCGTCTTCTTCAAGCGCGGCTTCCATTAATATCTTTAAAGAAGGTATCTTGACTTTGACGGGTAGTACGACATCCACCACATAGACCAAGGAAAACGGAGTTTCCCCTATTGAAGTTTTGCACTGACTTTTTGTACCTATGTAGAGCAAATGGTAACACCTCATGCTAATCTTTGTAACTAACGACCATCTTCGGTATTATCTTTTTGATATTTTTGTTTGTAGTTTCGACAACGCCATTCATATTGGGCCTGTTCGGAGACGAATTGTGATGCTTCTTGATCTTGAAGTCATCACAAAGTTCCTTCATTGTTTTGTTGTTCAGATTTGAACCATTGTCGGTAATGATTTGGTCAGGGATACCATACCGGCAGATGATTTCTTTCTTGATGAAGCGGGCGACCACTTTCTTTGTTACGTTTGCATACGACGCTACTTCTACCCGTTTGGTGAAGTAGTCAATTGCAACGAGGATGAAATGATGGTCATTGGAAGCCTTCGATTCTATTTCCCCAATCATGTCTATGTCCCACATTGCGAATGGCCATGGTGATGTCATCACATTGAGAGGGTGTGGAGGAACATGCACTTTGTCCGCATAGACTTGGCATTTGTGGCACTTTCCACCGAAAAGGATGCAGTCCGCCTTTAAAGTCAACCAGTAATAGCCAGCTCTTAAGATCTTTTTAGCCATGTCATGGCCACTGGCATGTGTACCAAATGTTCATTCATGCACTTTAGTTATCAAGAAACTTGCTTCTTTCTCATCGAC
This sequence comes from Lathyrus sativus, assembly GCA_963859935.3. Lineage (NCBI taxonomy): Eukaryota > Viridiplantae > Streptophyta > Magnoliopsida > Fabales > Fabaceae > Lathyrus > Lathyrus sativus. The sequence goes on along the minus strand of OZ012741.1, from coordinate 286,087,460 downwards.
ACATCGGAGTAGAACCATGTTTTGGTTTCTCTTGTATAAGATGCCATTGCTGATGAAAAATTTAGATGACAACCTTCGTATGGCTCTTTTGTCAATTCTGGATGTGTCTGCTGGATATTCCTGATTTTGAAGAAAGTTCTTGATGTCGTAGAACCAAGGTTTTTCATCAGACTCTTCTTCTATTGCCATAACATATGTTGGTACTGTCCTTCTTTCAATGCGGATCAGAGGCGCCTTGTTAACAAACTGGACCTTCCACATTGATGCCATCATGGCTAAAGCATCAGCGATGTGATTTTCTGCTCTTGGCACATGTTTAAAGGTAATTTTGTCAAAATATTCGGCCGTCTCTAGAATATGAGCTTTGTACGGGATCATCTTTTCATCTCTGGTTTCCCATTCTTCTTTGAGCTGGTAAATCACTAAAGCAAAATCACTGATTACTTCCAAGATTTCAATGCGGAGATCAACGACAGCTTCCAACCCTAAGATGCAGGCTTCGTACTCGGCTATGTTGTTAGTACAAGAGAAACAAAGTTGGGCTTTGACAACAGTATACCCTCCGGTCAAATATTTCAAAATAGCTCCAACACCATGTCCACTTTTGTTTGACGCTCCGTCAAACATCATTTCCCATCAGGATCCAGGTTCTGGACCTTCTTCAGGGCCAGGTTTTGGCTTCATTCGTTGAATGTACATTACGTCTTCATCAGGGAACTCAAACTTGAGCGGCCGATAATCTTCCACGAGATGCTCGGCGAGGTGTTTTGATAAGACACTCCCTTTGATAGACTTTTGAGAAACATACTGAATATCATACTCTGACAAGAGCATATGCCATATAGCCAACCTTCCAGTTTGAGCTGGCTTTTTGAAAATGTACTTGATTGGGTCCATTTTAGAAATCAACATTGTGGTATGGCAGATCATATACTGTCTTAGGCGCGTGACGGCTCATGCCAAAGCACAATAGGCTTTCTCTAGCAGGGAGTAGCGACTCTCGCAATCTGTGAACTTCTTGCTTAGATAATAAATTGCATGCTCTTTTTTGCCTGACTCATTGGTTTGTCCCAAGACGCAACCCATTGAATCTTAGCATTGTCATGTACATGAACAACGGTTTTTCCGGGCACTAGAGGAATCAACACCGGAGGCTCTTGCAGATACTGCTTGATTTTCTCAAATGCCGACTGACAGTTTTCATTCTACACCTCTGTCTGATCTTTTTGTAACAACTTGAAGATCAGTGCACAAGTAGGCATCAGGTTGGAGATGAACCTGGAGATGTAATTCAAACGTCCAAGGAAACCTCTGACCTGTTTCTCTGTTTTAGGAGCAGGCATTTCTTGGATTGCTCTGATCTTATCAGGATCTGCGTCAATTCCTCGTCGACTAACAATGGAACTAAGTAGTTTTCCTGAGTGAACCCCAAAAGTGCATTTATCTGGATTTAGTCTTAGTTGATACTTTCGGAGCCTCTCAAAAAACTTCAATAATGATCCAAATGGTCTCCTTCGCTTCGAGACTTCGCAATTATGTCGTCGACATATACCTCAATCTCTTTGTGCATCATATCATGGAAAAGTGCGACCATGGCTCTCTGATATGTTGCTCCTTCATTCTTCAAACCGAAAGGCATGACCTTATAACAATTGGTGCCCTAGGGTGTAATGAAAGTTGTCTTCTCCATCTTAGATGGATCCATCTTTATCTGATTATAACAAAAAAATCCGTCCATGAATGAGAACACTGCGAAACTAGCTATGTTGTCCACCAAGGTGTTGATATGTGGAAGAGGGAAATCATCCTTCGGACTAGCTTTGTTTAAATCCCTATAGTCGAGCACATTCTGACTTTGCCATCTTTCTTTGAAACTGGCATGATGTTGGCCACCCATTCCAGATATTTGTATACTGCGAAAAAACCTGCATCAATTTGTTTCTTAACTTCATCCCTGATCTTGAGAGCCATGTCTGTCTTGATCTGCGAAGCCTTTGCTTGACTGGAGGACATCCTGGTTTCAGGGGGAGCTTGTGCATAACAATGTCGGTGTCCAACCCTGGCATATCTTGATAAGACCAAGCGAATATGTCAACATAATCTCTAAGGAGTGTTGTCAGCCTGCTTTTGACTTTCGGCCCCAACGATGCTCCAATCTTGACTTCTCTTTTCTCTTCTTCAGATCCCATGTTGATGATGTCAATCTGTTCCTTATACGGCTGAAGATAAGCATCTTCATATTCAGTCATCCTCTTCAATTCTTCCGGAATCTTTGAGTCTTCATCACTCTCTTCTTCAGCTTGGAAGACAGATGAACCACTAGTAGGAGGAACTGAAGGATCATGGGATTCTGTGGATGTTGGAGGTATTCTGCATATTTTTATAGTTTTAGGAATGATCAGACAGACACACACAGACATGCAGATGAAGGGTTGTTTTTAAGTTTTCACAAAAAGTTGTCATTTTTCTTTTAACAAAAAGAGTGAAAATGATAAGCAGAAAATAAACGAGAGTTTTAACAAAAACACTTTTCATTCATAGATTTTTTCAATTTGCAAAGTGGCCCATACAAAATGATACGCAGGCCTCAGGAAAGACCAGGAATTTTTAAAGAAAACACAAAGCTAACAAGCAAAATGCATTACTCTAATGGTAAAAAGACAGGAATCTCCACAGTCTCCCAGTTGTGCAGAGTTGCTCCTCCTCGAATTATCATACCGTCAAGATAACAATCTTCCTCCTCAGCGATGATAGCATTTACTTGTAATCCTCCGCTGGTGAACAATAGTCTCAAATGGTGCTTCAATAATAACAGGATAAGAAGCAATAATAGGAGTAGGAATCACCACAGGAGTGACGATAGTAGCATTGATAACAGTTGCAACAATAGAAGTAGCAGCAACGTCGTCCTTCTGAGCACAAAAGAACTCCATCATACCATCCATATCAGCCATGATCCTAATTTTTTTCAATATTCCGTAGCAGCAACGTCGTCCTTATCGTCTCCTTGCAGACAGCGTTCTCTTGTTCAATATCAGCCATGATCCTGATTTTGTTTGGGCGAGTGAAATAGCGATGCCGAGTTGTCGTCTTGCTACAAGGCAGAGACAGACATTGTAAGCATATGGTTTCCAGATAAAGGACATGTGTGTGAGTATGATTGGATGCAACGTATGCAAAAATAAAGTTTTAAATTCCAGGAACTCGTGAGCTTTATCTTTGTTAGTAGTAATCATAAAGCATATAAGTAAAGGCACAAAGATAAATTGACAAGAGAAATCTTCATTCGATCAACGAGATAAAGAAATATAAGCTCCAATAAAACTCATATTGTCTTTTGGGATACAACAAGATCAACATGAATCCTATCAAATACAACCCTACAAATAGACAAGAAATAAAAGTCAGTCCAAGGAGTCTTGTGTGGAAGCACATCAGCGTATGCATCCCTCAACAACCCTGGTAGATCCTCCAATGCGTGCTCGGCAAATCTGGTTAGATGACCGTGCCTCTCACTCCAATACTTTGCATCCTTCATGAGTTTGCATGATATGTAATGATTAGGTCCCTGAAGAAGACCCTGGAGAAATGCCTTTTTCTGATCCAAGAGGACTTACAGATGACGACTCTGATGCTTCCAATGAGTACTCTCCAAGTGAGACTGACTAATCTCCTCTCGGCTCTGATGTGCCTGATCTTGCAACTTCTGAATATCACTGAATACTTTGTCAAGCTTTGCTTGATTTTGAGAAAGATCTTTCATCAACTGGTCAGCACGACCCTGCTCACTCTGCACCTTTGTCTTGTACTCTGATAACTTTGCACGAAGATCTGCAAGCTGCTTCTTGTAGCTCAAATCATCCTTATGGGCTTGATACTGAGTATCGAAAAGTTATCTCTTTTTCGAGGCAAGTCCGTTGTAAGTGCTCTTCATAGAATCACCTACCTTCCAGCGCTTGTTCTACTCAGACTCTACCTCTTTGTACATGAGCTCCCTCTTTTGGAAAAGATCCATCAATAAACTTTCATTCTCGAAGGTGACTCTATCAAGGTTGAGACGAAGATCGACATTTTTCTTCTTTAACATCTCAATGACCTGCTTGAGCTGATCGACTTCTGAAGGAGGAATAATGGTAAGTTCAGGAAGCTTGACATGCATAGAAGACTCGAAAGGAAATGGTAGCAAATTCGATTAAACTCCTTCCTTAACCCATTATGTGTAGGCTTCTTTCGCAATACAATTCTTCTTACCCAACTCATCTCTGCCCTCGCGGTGAATATGTACCCGTGCAACACTGGACCTCTTTAGTAAACCCATGTCATCAACCCCTTCACGAAAGATGAACTCTTCCACTACCTTAGGATATGATTTGTCAAGCATCGGATATCCCAACTAACGAAAGGCAAGCCTCGAGTTGTTGTTGATTCCACTCTTTGTACCCAAGAGAGGTACATTAGAGAATTTACCATAACGAAGAATGATTTTGATACCATCGTAGGCTTGAGAATACCAAGTATGTCATCAGTAGTCAGAAACATGATCTTCTGAGACCCCTTGAGATTCCCATTATTCTCCACAAAAGGACCCTTCTATGGAAGATGAGACATGAACCATTGATACAACATAGGAGCACAACATACAATAGTTCCTTTCTTCTTCTCATTTCGAGAATGAATAGAATTGCAGGTATTAGCAAGAAGTCTAGGAGATGGATTCCTAGACAAGAAGATACTGATGGCAGCTTGATCAACAAAATCCTTCATGTTTGGAAACAAGATGATCCCATATATCAGTAAAGCAAACACAACGTTGAAAGCCTTCCAATTTTCAGGTTTGGCAAAAGAAATGACCTTATCTACTAGAAACTTTGAAACAAACCCTTGAATACCCTTTCCTTTGGTCTTGAGATTATCTTCCACATCCTTCTTACTAAGGCCAAGAGCTTTAGCAATAAGAGGAAACTTCGGACAAACATTGGTGTAAATGAAAGGTACCTGAATCTTGATCTAACCCCCAAGACATAAGAGTACTCCTCAAGTGTAGGTGCTAAATGATAATCTTGAAATGTGAAATACCTTAGTGGTGGGTCATAGAATTGAACAAGTATATGAATAGAAGTAATATTGACTTCAGTGTTGAGAATGGCCAAGAGACTCCCATAATCATCTCTGAAAACACCCCTGTTATCTTCAACCAGACAAGTTGACAGACCGCTCAAAGTCTTCATCTTAGGCTCTACAAACTTGTAATTGAAGATACCCCTGCAACCAGTACTCATCGTCTATGTATATGCCAACAAAGAATAAGTTCTCGAATAACCTGGAAAATGCACATGCAAAACATGTTAATGATGAAATGGCATGCAACACAGGAATCGCATAGCCAAACACAAATCCGAACAATCAATTCTGAATATCTGAATCTGCACAATCTGAATATCTGCATATAATTCTGTTCTGGTGCAAAAAATTGACGTGTGTGAGAGAATAAAAGGTATGAAGAGTCTTGGTTTCCTGCAAAAATCCATATCCCTCTCACAGGTGGGATCTAGACACAACAAGGTAGTTCCTAGAAAGGTCTCCCAAACCATAGAACTCAAATAAAACCCCCCACTGTGCCCTCATAGTGCAATGAGGATGTCCAATGAAACGGAAAAGATCTGGGCAGACCAGAGAGAGAAGAAGAAGACGGAGGAAGGTGGCTCGCCAAGCTTTTGCAATCTTGTGCCTACATACCCTCATAATGCAATGAGGAAATCAGAGCCTAAGTAGTTCGGGGAACTACCACTGAAAAAGGAAAGGAAAAGAGACAACATCAAAGCCAAGAGCGAAAAGAGATAGAAAGCAAGACCCAACTGGGGAATGCAAAATGAGTGGTGTCAAAACCAAGAAATAAGATAAAAGAAATTTTTTTTGAGGAATGCAAAAGCAAAGACAAGAACTCTGCTGGAGAATATAGAAGAACACAGATGACTCCACCGGGGAGAAAAACAAAGGAGTGGCGGCGGAGTCAGGAAAAGAGACAAGAATCAAAGTAAAAGGATAAGATTTGCCGTAAATTCGATGCGTTAACTGGAAGACAATGATTAACCGAAGTAAACAAGAGAAAGATTTTATGGGAAAAAGCCAAAAGGTTAGGTGTCGACAGACGGACTGCGAGGGACCAGAAGAAAGAGAGTAAGGAACCAAAGAAAGGTGTTAACTCTGAAGGGATTAAGGTGTATTAACTGATAAATAGTGGTTAACTGAGAAAAGATAAATGAAGTGTTTTTATCCGGTAGACGGTGATTAACCAAGAAAACGAGTGTGGAACCAAGCAAGGTTGTGACCCAAAGAAAGATACGTTGACTGAACAAACAGTACTTGACCAAAGGGAAGGGTTTTCAAATCGATCAAAGGTTACTAACACAAAGTTGGCAGTATCCGAACCAAAGATAGGTTACTAACTGCAGGGAATTCGGTGTCTAACAAGAAGACTATTATAGACCAAAGAGAATGAGTGATTAACCAAGAGAAGGTGATTAACTTAAGTGAAAATGGGTTTTAACAGACGGACCATGATCAACCACAAAACGGGTGATTAACCTGGAATGGTGATTAACCCAAAGAGAACTCAGTGCTGACAAACAGACTGTGATTAAATGAGGAAAGGCAAATGGTGTTTAACTGGAAGGCAATGGTTAACCAAACAGGAAGGAAAAAGAACCAAGAGAAGGTTGCAAATTCTGGTGAGGATTAGGTTTCAACAAAAAGACTGTGTAAAATAGAAGAAAGAAAAGGTCAACTTCGCTGGGGAAGAAGAGGAATAGGTTTTAACAGATGGACGGGTGATCAACCAAGCAAAAGGAATTAAATAACAAACCTCAAGGGAAACCATGGATGGATTGTCCACAAGATAAGAGGGAAACAAAAGGAGTAGGCTACTTCCAAAGAGGAGGTATGGATGCAAGTTATCAAAGATCGACTCCACTAGAGGAACATGGGAAGCCGCAATAAGGAGATAGAGGCGACTACCCCAGGCACAGGGCCATTCGTCCCCTACCCAAAATAGCCAAAATGGGTGTAGGAATTCTACACTCTCATTCCTTCTCTAACACCAAAGTGCGGTGGAAGAAACGAAATAGACAACGCAACGACACAAAATTTGTACAGTGCTCCAACGCGTTGCAAATCTTCAACTTTACAGGGGGGAAACAGAGGACAAAGCTCAAGAAGATCCAAAGGAGGAGAAAACGATATGATCGACTAATCAAAACGAAGTTTCGATTAATTAATCAAAGGGCAAAGATCTGCCAAAGATTAAAGCAAAAGGGGAAGTTTATTGGTTAAACAAGATTAAGTTCATTCCAAAGAGGAATGAATCATAATGCAAGGAAGAATGGAAGTAAAATAGTACCAAAGTAAATTAACATGCATCACAAACCAAGCAATCATGTGATTAAATATTAGGAAAAAATAAACATCTTCATACAATGTAAAAATGCAAATAAATGCGAAATGGATACAACCGGGCATTTAAAAATGCACAAGCATGCTTCAAACAGAATTTAAAACATCCATAAAATCAAACATATCTATCTATGAGAGTTGAAAGAGGAAAGAAAGCCAAACATACATGAAAAATGCATAAAAATGGCCTTTTGGACTAGTGTTAATCGATTAACACTTTGCTTGTGCAAAAGTGTTAATTGATTATCCCTTTCAAAACAGGCATATTTTGATGAAAAATGCATGGTTAATTGATTAACACTTTTTCTATGCAAAAGGTGTTAATCGATTAACACTGAGACAGAACCTGAAAAATAAGTTGGCAAAAGTACTTTTGTCCAATTTTAATTTGTGCAATCCTTCACATGTTAGGGGAAACAAATATGCATGAAAATCAAGTCTAAAAACAACAAATAATCACTTATGTGATCAATTAATACATCAAGAATGAAGATAAAATCAATGCATAATCAATTCACAAACGAGAAAAACATTGAAACTACATCGTAAACTGAACGGTAACGATCGAAATAGTGAAAAGATTAAGAATTAACCAACCTACGAGGCTGAGATTTGCCTTGGATGTTGTTTCAAAGAGAATGTGATGAAGTTACTCAAAGAAATCTAGAGAAAACAAAATTTGCTATCGAACTTGTTGTACCCCAAAATTTGCCCAACCTTTTCTTTATTTGGCTTATGTTTTCACTGCATTTTCTAGCATTTGCATTTCAATATCATTGTTCATTTGCAAGGGATCAAGAGGTGTGCATAGCAATATGAGGTTTGTCAAGGGTTCCAAGCAGACATGAGTGCTCATCAAGTCATCAGAAGCTGGTCAGAGCTCTTTGAGAAAGTGAATGTATGTATGTTGCTTATCTCCTATCTTAGAGACCAATTAAGGATCATCTGAAGATTACAAGTTCATGGTTATGGATATAAGATGTTGTGAAGCCCATTGAGTGCTTTGAAAGCCATTTTGGAGCTTATGCAAATTGTTATATCATGTGCAAGAGGTTGCAGTCAAAGGATTGTACACCTAGGGTTTCATCTGCCTAGTGCAAGATCCACTAAGGATTTGAAGGAGATAAAGACTTATTTCTAAGTCTTTGGATTCATGGAAAGTTGTGTTAATACATCTAAGATGTTATTTCAAGATCAGTTCAAGAAGAATCAAGAATGTGAGAAGTTACTAAATTAGGGTTTCAGAGGTTTGTCAGTGTAAAATCTCTTATTTAGTGCCTAACTTCAAGACCACATATCTCAAGATAAAAGTGTAATCTCACTTTTACATAAACACGAGACTTGTAGAGCATGTTCTTATATTTCTTTTGAGTAATAGAACTCATCCATTTGGTTTGTGGAACTCATGTTATGATGCTGACAAGTTATGGGTCCTCATATGAATGTATTTTCAGTCAACAAACTTCCAAGGCCCTTTTGACCTAGAATCATGTTTCTCCTCAACTTTTGATGAACATGAAATTTTTTCCTCATGATCTTATATTTCCAAAAATTCCTAGAAGTTCTTCATCTCATCTGTAGAACTCAAGTTAAGAAGCTTGTAAGGCAGGGGTATTTTGGGAAAGTGAGATTATAGGTCATTTTGATTATAGGTCTTCTTCATCCGCTTGTGCACTTCAAATGAGACTTTCTCCGACATGAAAGTTGCTTCAAATGATCTAAATTTCATCCTAAAACACAATTTTGTCATGGATTTGGCATGGATATGAAGATTGGTGAATAAATTCCATAACAAGGAGAATGCACCAGTTAATCTGGAGTCATGCAAGCTAGAATTCATGATTTTCAAGGTTACTTCAAAGAGAAGTCTCACATTCAATCTCCACCCTTAGATCAATTTAAGGGTTAATTCTCATCCACATGATCCATCCTAAGTCCCAGCAACTGGTTTGAATCAAAAACAAGGGAATTGGAGCCATTTTTTACGTGTGTATGAACTCAACATTCCAACTTTGGGCATTTTCTCAATTCACCATAACCAGGCCAAATTGAGCCCCCAAATTATTATAGATCCATAATATAAAAGCTTCTGATGAAGATTGAAGCTTCATTTGTGCATTTTGGTGGATAAAACGCATGGTTGCAGTTGGAAATTTCAAGAACCAAGTGAAAAGTGGAAATTGAAATTCAAGCCAATTCAAGCAAAATCAAGGCAAGCAACATCTTCAGGGAACTTCATTGAGTGATTCTGCATGTTCTTGCTCAAGCTCAACTGCATTAGAAGCTCCAACAGAGATACTTCGTTAGGTATTCTTCTTCTCCAAAATTCTCACTCAATATGCATTGATTCATCTCCAGTTTTGTTGCAAACTAAAGTCCTACATGTGTAGGCAAATTCTGGATAGGTTATGGTGATGTTTGTGATAATTTCAGTTTGCTACTGAAAACTTTGATCGCTCGATTCTTTTAATTGGTGCATGATAAATGAAATCTAAGCCTAGATCTATGATCTACTAGAGTTCCTCTTGATATTGGTATAAAATTTGATGCGTTTTGGGTAAGTTTTTTATCAGCTACGCCGGTCGTGTGATCGGATAAGACGATCGGAGACTGTTGCTCCGACGTCTGGTTTAAATTCTATTTGGATGACTTGGCTTGCCACGCGTGCCTTGGACTTGTTGACCGTGTGGGATGAAAGGTCCAGATTTTGTTGACTCGCTGATTTGTGTTGTTAACTGCCACGCATGATAAGTGAAACGCTGCTTTTCACTTATGGTTCAGTCATGGGCTCGGAGTGCTTTTGGCACCCCCTCCCATGGTGGCCTAATATTTTGAACTATCTGGCCTGCTATTTGCATCGTTCCTCATTTTCTTTTATTTTTCTTTTCATTTTTTATTCTGTTTTGATTTTAATTCAATAAAAATACTTCCAAAAGTGATAAAATCCTACAAAAATATTTTTCGGACATCTTAGGATGTCCTTTAATTTTAGGAATTTTTTTTTTATTTTTTGGATTATTTTTCATTTAAAATGGGATTTATTCTTTGTAAGTGTTTTTTTTTAATTGAGTTCTTTCTTGCTATTTTAGTTTCATGCTTTGTTTTGATCCAATATTTTGATCCAATGATTGAAATTTTTCCTCATATCCATGATGAGTTGAAGAGTTTTTGAGGACACTTTTGCCTCTGGTTTGACCACTTTTGGTTTGACTCTTAAGGCATTTTCGTTGACCCTCGACAACCCTCCTTTAAAGTGGAGCGTCCTTGTGAATCAAATTCTTTGATGATGCTTTGAAGTGACTTTGGTTGTGATCTTTTGGCCTCTGGTTGCCAACTCTTCGATGTTCATTTGAGATTTTATTTGGCTTATTTTGAACCTTTTTCCTAATTTTGAGGTCACTTGCAAGTCAAGTTACTTCTAAGGGAGGTTCATACAAGTACTTGACCTAGTTTGCTTGGGAAATGACTTCCATGGATCCCTTGAGCTCTCAATTCTTGTTGAATCATACTTCTAACATGATGAGGTATTTGAATGCTTAATTTTAGGTAGTAAACTTGTACATTGCTTGTTGAGATTTGCATTCTTTTTAGGCTTTCCACTTGAAATTCAAGTGTTGAATGTGTTTGAGACTTAGGTCTTTCTCCATGCCTATGCTTGCGTTCTCCTTTGTGCTTTTCCTTCTTTGCTTTGCGAACTTTCTCATCTCATCTTTGCTTCTGTCCCATGACCTTAGAGTCCCATTCAAGTGTTGAATGTGCTTGAGACTTAGGTCTTTCTCCATGCCTATGCTTGCATTCTCTTTTGTGCTTTTCCTTCTTTGCTTTGTGCACTTTCTCCTATCATCTTTGCTTCTGTCGCATGACCTTGGAGGTACTTGAAGCATATCATGAATGGTGATTCTTTGAGGACTCTTTTGATGTGTTCTTGCATGATCATTGAGGTGGTTTATGGTTGAGTTGCCCATTTGAGTTCCTTGCTATCCTCACCTTGCCTCCCATTTTCTCATATGATTATAGCTTCTTCTCTTTCCTTTTGGTTTGCCTTTGGGCTTGTGGTTGATGACAAGTGGTTGTAGGACTTGTTCTCGCATTTCATCCCAATTTTGTGTGCTTGTTTGATCTCTTTTGTGTGCATTCTTTATTCCTTCATCTTTGCATCTATCATATACATGCTTGAGGTTGAGATGTGCTTGTGGAGGATACTGCCCCACACTTTTATTCATCCATCACTTTCATTCTAATTGTGCATTACATGTTTGCATACTTGCACCTTTCTTATTTCATGCTTCCCTTAGGACCTCTAATATTCCTTGTTCAAGGTTGATTATGATAGAACTTAGGCTTGAACCCATCCATGATAACATTAGGTAGCATTCCTTTTTCATCTCAATCATAGGTGCAGTTTGTATGAGAACTTTAGGTTGAGTCTTAGTCTCCCTTTAGAGTGTCTCTCTCTTCTCATCTTCAAATTCTCTTCAAACACTTAATAAAGGTTAATGAATGTTGTACGTTACGAGCCTTAAGTACTTGGGAAATGGTGATTGGGGGGGCTTCCTCTAGTGTACGTCCTTAGGACGACATGCGACGCATTCGCTCCTAAGTCATAGTCTTTAGTGCAACATAAATTACAAACAACAATCAATGCACTTCTTCTCTAAAAAACACAATAACAAACTTCAAATATTTTTATCCTTCGGGATCTTAATTTGGAAACCTTTTTCATAAAGAGAGTTTTGTTAACTCTTAGTTCTACCACAAACGGGTAACGCCTAAGTCTCCAACGGTCGAGATACATACACCTAACTGCTAGAACTAGGTTTTAACCCTACTCGGGCCTAAAACATTTTGAACCAACCGGTGTTCTTGTTAGCCCAAGCTACGTTTGCTCTGATTTCTCATACTAGATGAGAATACGTAGGCACAAGATGGCGATGTCTTGGCGAGAAACCTTCCCCACCTTTCACTTATAGTTAGCCAAACTACGTTGACTCTGACTTTCCCATTGCACGAGGGAATACGTAGGCATAGAGCGGCGATGCTCTATCGAGGCTCTTTTCTTTTCTTTTGTCCCTGAGCCGTAGCTTAGATGGTAACACCCTTTTAGATAGACAACAAAACATGGTTCTCGTCGAGTACGACGGACGTGAAGGGTGCTAATACCTTCCCCTTGCGTAACTGACTCCCGAACCCGAGATATGGTTGTGATGACCTGTCTTCTCCCGTTAACGTTAGGTCTTCTGACCTATCTTTTGGATGTGTATACATGTGTTGTACTTTACTTTCCCGCATTTACTTTCAGCATTATATATCTCAGTTTTGTTGTGCTGTTGGGGGGAATGTTCCATTGAGAAATAAGCCAGACCCGGGCTTGAGTACAAACATAACATTAGTAGTGGAAAGTAGTGGTGAACCTGTATGCTTAACATACACAAGTTCCCATGAAATTCGCGCTTAGACGAGATTCTCTTTGGTGAGTTCCTTTCTGGTTCTTAGGACTTGAGGGGATCTTGGATCTGAGGATTGTCGACTCTGGGGACCGATCATTTGTGATTCAGCTAAGTGAGGCCTCTTCGGGAGATTATGATGCCAAACTAGAAATGGTGAACGTATCATTGTTTCTTGAAAGTCTGTGACGCTGATGAATGCATAGGAGGCCGAATCTTATCAGTGGATAGGTCCATACCTGTGAGAGGGATTGGGTTATGCAGGAAACTTTGACTTTCAGATTACCCGGTTTTCTTTGCAGTGTGAATTTGTGTTCCTGATACAAGGGGTTCCTATCAGTGACAGTGCTATGTTCTTATCAAAGCGGAGCGCTGGTTCTTCCCAATTAACAACACAACAATCTTGATCCCCTGTTTGCATTTGCATGTGGATTTTCATCTGCATTGTCATTAACATGTATCTATGTTGCAGGTGCATATTTCCTCCTCGATTCTAGTGATCTTGTTCCCTTATTTTTGATATGGAGCCCTTGAAGAAGACAGTGGCATACAGGTTTCCAACTCCAGATATTGGTCCTTTACTGAGTTTGATTTCCATGGCTGACAAGAGAGTGACGGAAGACTTCAAGCAATCTTATGGGAAACTGTTGAGATGTGTTTGCAAGCCTTCAGTATATGAGATAGGTTGTATTTACACTCTCATATAGTTCTATGATGCACAGCTGAGGTGTTTTATTTTTCCGGATTATGTTCTGGCGCCTACCTTAGAGGAGTATTCTGAGATGTTGGGTGTTCCTAGCTTAGACTGGATGCAATTCTATCACACTAGTGCTGAGCCCGATCTGGCTAAACTTGCTGCTGCTCTGCATTTGGATGTTTCAGAGTTGGAAGGGAAGTTGATCATGAGGAGTGGGATGCTTGGTTTTCCTTTACCTTTTCTGATTGATAAGGCTCAGCAGTTTGCCAAAGATGGTTGCTGGATCGTGTTTAGCGCCATCTTAGCTCTTTGTATCTATGGTATCATATTGTTTCCTAACATTCTGGATTTTGTAGACATAGATGCTTTCTACATTTTCGCTTCAGGGAATCCGGTACCTACGCTTTTGGGAGACGTCTATCACTCTATTCACCACAAGAATGAGAACTGGAGGGGAAAGAACATATCTTTGTTGTATTCCTTTGTTGTACAAGTGGTTTACTAGTCATCTTCCTAAGACAAGTCCATTTGTTGCTACTGCTAGTACTTTAGAATGGTTAGAAAGGTTGATGGGATTGTCTGCAGAGAACATTATCTGGTTTGACAGAGACCTGCTTGATATAGAGATTGTTTATAGTTGTGGTGGATTTCCTAACGTCCCGTTGGTTGAAAGGAAAGGGTGCATCAACTATAACCCATCTTTGTTAGTTAGGCAGTTTAGATACGCGCTGAGAGGACCTCCTAAGGAAGAGAAGATACAGGAATCTCTATATCTCACTGGATTGCTAGAGGGTGATAATTTGGCTAGAGTGGAGAGAGCATGGAGTAGTGTTCACAAGAAAGGGAAGGATTTTCTGGGGAAAAGTAACAATAAGGCCTACGACCTTTATTTGACCTGGATTCGTGAGAGAACTACCAAGTTTCTGATGCCTTTTCCTTCTGTTGAGCCTTTATATCCTCTGATGATTGAGGAACCTACCCCTGTGGATATCCAGAAGTACAACCAGTTGTGGTCTGAGAAAGAAGAGTTGCGCAGGGCTAATGAAGAGTTAGAGAAAGAGATCATTCAGCTCCGGAGTAAGAAGATTGAAGTTGTGCACTCTTTTAAGAGGCAGACTGAGCTTGTGAACAGATTGGGTATAAATTTGACCAAGGAGACTCGTTCCCGTGAACGTTTGGGTTTGGATCTGAAAGTTGTCAGTGATGTTCTCGCTTCTAAGAAGATGAACTTAAATAGGGATTATCTGGAGATTTCCAAGTTCAATGAGCAGTGGAATGCTACTCTTTCCTTCAACAAGGAGCGTGAGGATAAGTTGAAGCAGCAGATAGCCAAGCTAAAGACTCAGCTCAGAGCGAAGGATGAGAGGATTGTGGATGAAGCCTCACTCAGGCGGGACAGTGATTGCAGACTGAACGAAGTTTTGGCAACCCTCGAGGATTACAAGCTGAGGGCTTATTTAAAGAGGTGCAATCTAGAGGAAGTCTTTGGTGAGGGAGCCTGGGAAGACTATGTTGAGGAGTTACAGACCACTATCAAACAGCGAGATTCGCTCATTTAGGGATTACTTGTCAAACCAGACCATCCTGAGACACAGGAGCTGTTGGTGGAGTTTCGTACTCGTTGCCTTACCTGATGTCTTTCTTTTGTAGCTTGTTGCTTATGCTTATAGTGACCATCACCAGACCTATTAGCTGAGGTCCTTATATGGATTCATTGTACTCAGTTGTATGATTATACATTTCCTGTTGGCCTTTTCTTGTATGTATGAGGTGTTTGGCTTAGTTTTGGTTTCCCTATGGCTCATTGTTCATGCAGAAACTAGAATCGAGGGGAAACGTCCCTAATGCATATATACATGTCTGCATTTTGCATAGCATTTTTTCATAGCAGGTGCAGTGGAACCATTTTTCTTACCCCTGTTGGTTTGTTAGATTGTTTCAGGATAGACGGCCAGACTACTCACTGGTACGCCACAAGAGGTAATCAGCACAGAGTTATGGAACAAGTGCAAGCTGAGATGCAGGAGATGAGGGACAAGATGGCTCAGTTTATGGAGCTGATGCAGGGTGTGGCACATGGCCAAGAATAACTAGGGACTCTTGTCCAACCATTGATTGCTCGTGTTGACAATAATGGAGTGCTTTGGGGAGGAACTGTTGCTAATCCTTCTCGTGGTGATGGTACGCCACATGCTCATGCTATTCCTACAACAGTTATCCCTTCTGGCGGAGGCAACGTAGGTGGAATCCCTAATGTGGTGTGTGTTATGCATGGAAACAATGTTCCTCAATGGGATGAGGACCAGCAGGAAGACGCATTTTCTATGCGAGATGTCGGTGCTGGACTACCATCTGAGGCTGATAAAAGGTTTAGGCTAATTGAAGAAAATATGAGATCTTTTGAAAATCAAAATTCCATGGGGCTATACATGGCCAATCTGGGGCTGATCCCAGATCTGAAAGTTCCGTTGAAGTTCAAAGTCCCTGACTTTGACAAGTATAAGGTAACTACTTGCCCAAGGGTCCATTTGCGTTCTTATTACCGCAAAATGTCTGCTTACTCGGATGACGAGAAATTGCTCATGAATTTCTTTCAAGACAGTTTGTCTGCGCCCTCACTTGAATGGTATATGGGACTGGAGCCTGTTGGAGAGACTTAGTTGAAGCCTTCGTGAAGCATTATCAATATAATAGTGAACTTGCTCCTAACAGGGTCTAACTCCAGAATTTGTCTCAAAAGACTGGTGAGTGCTTTAAGGAATACGCCCAGAGGTGGTGTGAACTAACGGCAAGAGTGCAGCCTCCGATGGTGGAGCGTGAATTGATTGATATGTTTGTGGCTACTTTGCCTGGTGTCTATTATGAGAAGCTTATCAGTAGCATGTCTTGTAGCTTTTTTGACTTGATTATCACTGGGGAGAGAGTAGAAAATGGTATAAAGTTGGGAAAGATCTAATCTGGTGAAGTGTCCTCATCTGGAGAAGGAGGTAAAAATGTGTTTGGTAATAAGAAGCGTGAAGGAGAGACTAATTTAGTGTCTAGTTCCCGAAGGAATAGATATCAACACCAGCAAAATCGTCAGCAGCAGGTTTCTAGTATCACAATTCCAGTCGTTCCTCAACAGCAACAACCACACCAACAGCCGCAACAACATAATCAATAGGGTTATAGAATACTTCAGAATCGAGGCCGGGTGAATAGACAATTTGACGCGCCTCTGATGCCGTACTCTCAACTGCTTCAACATCTGTTACAATTACAATTGGTGCAAAAGAGAACCATGGCTCCTCTGACAGGACCACCACCGCCCGATTATGATGCGAATGCTCGTTGTGAGTTCCATTCCAGGGCACCTGGGCACAACATTGACAACTGCAAGGCCTTTAAACACAAAGTTCAGGATTTGGTGGATAGCGAGGCAATAAAATTTTCTCACGGCGCTCCCAACGTCGTGCAAAACCCCATAACCAACCATGGGGCAGCCGGAGTCAATGCAATCATTGAAGACGAGAGTTTAGATCTGATAACTGATGTCAATGATTTGAAGACGTCGTTGGGCTTTATGAAGGAGAAGTTATTGAATGGAGGGATATTCCCGGGCTGTACTGAATCGTGTGCTGAATGTTTGAGTCATTCCGAGGGATGTGCAAAGATGAAAAGTTGTATTCAGGGTATGATGAATGATGGAATGTTGCAGTTTGACCGGATTTCCGAGAAGAAGTTTAAATAGATAATAGTTGAGGAAAGGAATGAGGTCGCAACGATATCGATTCAATACAAAGCTATAACTATTTCTGCGCCGAGGCCCCCAACCATTATCATCACCAAAGCTGGTCCTGTGCCGTATCAGAGTACCAAAGCAATTCCGTGGAACTACGGGGCAGAGGTATATTGTAATGGGCAGAAATAGAAATTGAAGAGCTTGCCGACTGGTTCTATGGATAATCTAGTTGGAGCTGGGGGAATCACTCGAAGCGGAAGAGTGTTCTCATCACCTGAAGTGGTTGCTGACAGAGTTGATAAGGGTAAGAAAGTTGTGGTTGAAGAAACTTCTCAAGCTGGTGAGAAGAGTTCTTTGGAGAAGGAATTGGAGGAGTTCATGAGATTGATAAGAAAGAGTGATTATAAGATAGTTGATCACTTGCAACAGAGTCCCTCTAAAATCTCTATTCTGTCGTTGTTGCTATGTTCAGAAGCGCACTGGAATGCGTTGTTGAGGATATTGAATACTGCTTACGTTCCGCAAGAGATATCGGTTAACCAACTTGAAGGGGTTTAGCGCACGTCAATGCAGGAAATGGGCTAGGTTTCACGTACTTGGATTTAACCCCTAGGGGCAGGAATCATAATTGTGCGTTGCACATTTCAATTGAATGTCGTGGAGCCGTCCTGTCTCATGTGCTGGTAGATACAGGATCATCTTTGAATGTGCTTTCGAAAAAGGCACTAATAAAATTGGATACTCGGGACATTACGTGTACGCCAAGTGACTCAGTAGTACGTGCTTTTGACGGTATTAGAAGATCTGTGTTTGGAGAGCTGACATTGCCTATTCAGGTGGGTCCCGAAGTATTTGATGTGGTATTCTATATTATGGACATTCAGCCTGCCTATAGCTGTTTGTTGGGTCGTCCATGGATTCACTCGGCAGGTGCCGTAACTTCCACACTGCACTAGAAGGTCAAGTATATGGTGGGTGGCAGCATTGTCACTGTATGCGGAGAGGAAGATAAGTCATTTTTCTTCATTTATGTATGTTGAGGTGGATGGTGAAATCCATGAGAATCTTTGTCAAGCTTTTGAGAGGAAGATAAGTCATTTGTCTTCATTTATGTAATTTTAGGTCATATACTTGTTCATTGCTTGTTGAGATTTGCATTCTTTTTAGGCTTTCCACTTGAAGTTCAAGTGTTGGATGTGCTTGAGACTTAGGTCTTTCTCCATGCCTATGCTTGCGTTCTCCTTTGTGCTTTTCCTTCTTTGCTTTGTGCATTTTCTCCTCTCATCTTTGCTTCTGTCCCATGACCTTAGAGTCCCATTTGAGATGGTTTAGTCCCTCCTTTGGAGGTACTTGAAGCATATCATGAATGTTGATTCTTTTAGGACTCTTTTGATGTGTTCTTGCATGATCATTGAGGTGTCTTATGGTTGAGTTGCCCATTTGAGTTCCTTGCTGTCATCACCTTGCCTCCCATTTTCTCATTTGATCATGGCTTCTTCTCTTTCCTTTTGGTTTGCCTTTGGGCTTGTGGTTGATGACAAATGGTTGTAAGACTTGTTCTCCCATTTCATCCCACTTTTGTGTGCTTGTTTGATCTCTTTTGTGTGCATTCTTTCTTCCTCTTCTTTGCATCTCTCATATGCATGCTTGAGGTTGATATGTGCTAGTGGAGGCTACTTCCCCACACTTTTTTTCGTCCCTCACTTTCATTCTGATTGTGCATTACATGTTTGCATACTTGCACCTTTCTTATTTCATGCTTCCCTCTTCTTCTTCTTTCTTCTTTTCCATGTTCCCTTAGAACCTCTAATTCCTTGTTCAGGGTTGATTATGGTAGATCTTAGGCTTGAACCCATCCATGATAACATTAGGTAGCATTCCATTTTCATCTCAATCATAGGTGCACTTTGTATGAGAACTTTAGGTTGAGTCTTAGTCTCCCTTTAGAGCGTCTCTCTCTTCTCATCTTTAAATTCTCTTAAAACACTTAATAAAGGTTAATGAATGTTAAAAGTAACAAGCCTTAAGTACTTGAGAAATGGTGATTAGGGGGATTCCTCTCAATTGCTTAGAGTGTTTAGTGTACGTCCTTAGGACGATATGTGACGCATTCGCTTCTAAGTCATAGTCTTTAGTACAACATGAATTACAAACAACAATCAATGCACCTCTTCTCTAAAAAACACAAAAACAAACTTAAAATCTTTTTATCCTTCGGGATCTTAATTTGGAAACCTTTTTCATAAAGAGAGTTTTGTTAACTCTTGGTTCTACCGCAAACGGGTAACGCCTAAGTCTCCAACGGTCGAGCTACATACACCTAACTGCTAGAACTAGGTTTTAACCCTACTCGGGCCTACAACATTTTGAACCAACCAGTGTTCTTGTTAGCCCGAACTATGTTTACTCTGATTTCTCATACCAGGTGAGAATACGTAGGCACAAGACGGCGATGTCTTAGCGAGCAACCTTCCCCACCTTTCACCTGTAGTTAGCCGAACTACGTTGACTCTGACTTTCCCATTGCACGAGGGAATGCTCAGGCATAGAGCAGCGATGCTCTATCGAGTCTCTTTTCTTTTCTTTTGTCCCTGATTCGTAGCTTAGATAGTAAACAACCTTTTAGATAGACAACAAAGTGTGGATCCCGTCGAGTACGACGGACGTGAGGGGTGCTAATACCTTCCCCTTGCGTAACCGACTCCTGAACCCGATATATGGTTGCGATGACTTGTCTTCTCCCGTTTTTGTTAGGTTTTCTCTGATCATTTCCTTTACCTCTTTTGGGATAAATAGCAAACAGTGGAGACTCTTATGTCCTTACCGGCCCCTCTTCGCTGTAATGCGACAAAACCGTAGTGAAACTGAGCAAAATCCAAAATTGAAATTACACCGAATAAACTTGAAGTAATCACTTGAGATGAATTCGAATGAAATATAACTCCAGAAAGAAATAAGAATTTGCAAGATGATGATGGATAAACTCAATAGAAAGCACTTCCAATAAAGACGTTGCTACTCTTTAATGGAGGTTTTGAGCTCTAGTGAGGTTACGGATGAAGGTGAAGAAGATTATGAGTAGAAGTTGTAGAAAATTCAAAGAGAATGTGAAAGAATTGAGAGTAATCATGTGTGAAAAATTGAGAGAATGATTCACTCCTTTTTGAAATGGTGATGATTTTGTTATATAGAGTTTTGCTTTGAAGTTGATAGGATCGGAGTGAGCTTTTGATGTAGCCTTGGAACTAGTGTCGCTTCCGCGAAAATAAGGTGCCGGCAAAACAAAAGAGTCGCCACCTTTTGTTATTTATCCCTCAGAACGGGAAAGGAAACGATCGGAAAAAACCTGACGAAAAGGTATAAGACAAGGTCATCGCAACCGTTGTCTGGGTTCGGGAGTCGGTTACGCAAGGGGAAGGTATTAGCACCCCTCACGTCCGTCGTACTCGACAGGATCCACGCTTGCTGTGTTTACTGGACGAGTTGGTTTATCTATCTACCTATCAAGGCAGGTCTGAAAAGAAAAGAAAATGACTCGGCAAAGCGTCGCACTTTATGCCTACGTATTCCCATCAGAGAATGAGAAATCAAAGTCAACGTAGTTCGACTAACTACGGGTTACGGGGAAGGTGGCTCGCCAATACGTCAGTATTGTGCCTACGTACTCTCAACAGGTATGAGAGATCAGAGCTTACGTAGTTCGGGATAATACGGATTACGGGAATTCAGATTCATCTGTTTTACCGAGTAGGGTTAAACAGTAGTTCCAGCAGTTAGGGACAAAGCATGTTTGCGGTGGCGCTGAAGTTTAACGACACTCTTTTCTTCAGAAAAGCTTCCTTTGAATTACGGGCCCACGGGGCAAAACGGTTTGAAGTTTGTTTTCTGTCTTTTACGGAAAAGTGTTTTTTATTGTGTTTGCAATTTCAATTGCACTAGAGACTATGACCTGAGAGTGAATGCGTCGTATGTCACCCAAAGGGTGCCATACTAAACATCCAGACTGTTGAAAAGAAACTCTCCAACAATCCTTTCTCAGATAGCTTAAGGCTCATAACGTATGAAAGAAATCATTCATGATTACTGTATTTTAAGCTGTTTTGAGATGAGAAGAGAACAGGCTCAACTACGGGGAGACTATCAAGTCCTACTGTTGTCATGCCAAGGATTCATCCTATGGTTGAAGTTTGAAACATGGAACTCCTAGAAGTTATCATGCATAGGTTTCAACCTAAAGTTCTATCATCACTACCTTATCAAAGGAAGTGAGATTCCTAGGGGATCATGTCATGGATAAACAGATACAGATAAAGCATCAGCTTAAACAGTAAACAGATATACAGTAAACGACTGTAAAATGCATGCAATGCAAGTGAGGGAGGAAATGTGTGTGGGGCATCAGCCTCCACAAGCTCATCTCAACCTCAAGCCAGATATGAATAATTGCAATCAAACAGAGGAAATAACATGCTGTCAAGCAAGATATAATAAGTAACTGCAATCATATAGTAGAAATAATATGCTATCAAGCAAGATACAATAAGTAACTGCAATCATACAGTAGAAATAATATGAAGTGATTGTAATCATACAGAGAAAATGAAATAAAATGCTATCAAGAAAAATACAAACCACCTGGGCAAGGGAGCTGGGCTCTACCGAATACCCGCAAGCAAAGCCATACAGTAAAAATACAAGCAGAGGGAGCAACTCAACCTCTAGTGCAATCATGCTCCTAGCTTAAAGTCAGTCTAGATATGAACTTATTCTAATGCATCAAGCAAGTCAAACAAGGCACATCAGCACAGAAAAGAAAACAGACAAGAAAGAAAGCAGATCAACAACTACCTCTTTCCATCCCAAGCTTCATCTCTTCTAACAGCAATCCAGTCTTCAGACTTCAACCACCCTTCAAGGCTATCATCTTCCATGACAAGTATCAACTTGCTTCTCCAGGTTTCAACCCATCAAACATAAGTATCCACTTATTCTCTTTTCTTCAAGCCTCAGCTCTTCAGTCAATTCCACCCTCAGGCTTCACTCCTAACTACAAGTATCAACTTGATTCCTTCAGGCTCTCCATGCATCAATGTAAGTGTCAACTTCCTTTATTCAAGCCTCAGCTCTACACTCAATCTCAATCGAATCCTCTTCATAAGTATCAACTTAGTCTTCAAGCTTCAGCTCTCTTTGCTTTACCAGTATCAACTTGGTCTTCTTCTCCTATAAGCTTCAGCTTCTCATAGTAGTCTTCAATCACCTGGAAGTGTCAACTTCATCCTTCGATTCTTTAAGCCACAGCTCTTCACTCAATCTCCATTGGATCTTCAAGTATCAACTTGTTCTTCTTGCTCTTCAAGCTTCAGCTACAATGGCAATGCTCAAGGAATCATCCTCTTCCACACTCTTCAATGAAGTCCTCATCTTCAAACTCAAGTCCAACATCTTTTAAGATACCCAAACCAGAAGACAATTGATTTAACAGAATGAGTGGAAATGATAAATAGCTTATTGACAACCAAAGGAAGCCTGTAAGGGTTCATCATTATGAGAGACTGGTTCCCTCAAAGTTCTACTTCCCAGATAAAGCCACTCATCCTTCCAAAGGAGGGATGTGAATATCTTAGAAGGACTTTTAGTCATTGGGAGGAATGGAAGCACAAGATGCTTTCCACATTTGTGAAAGAAGCCGTTCTAATTATAAGACTCTCCCTATGGCTCCTACCTCCTAAATCTTCATCAGACACCTTCAGGCACAAGCAATTCCAAGCTCCAAGCAACTTCAAGCAACTTCAAGCATCCTCACCTTGTCTTCAACTTGTCTTAAATCTCAACCAAAGGCAAACAAAGCAAAACCCTAATCTAAGGGAACTAAAGAAGTTAATCTATTTGAGTTAGTAAGTTAGGATCACCTAAAACCTAGTACTAAAGTTAGTCCTAACTAAAATACTAAAACCAATTGTAAAATCCTAAAAAAATAACTATGGGAACCTAGGTCAATCATAACTCTATCATATTAATCCCAGAGATCAAATCATCAAATAAGACCTAGAAATAAATTCTATACTATAAGGTACTAAACCTAAACCCTAAAAGGAAGCACCTAAAACTCAATCTAGAAAACACACCTATTTTCATCACAAAAATGTGAGAAAAATGCTATGGGAGCATACATGTCTAAACTAACTACTCACAAAAAATCAGGATCAAAATCATCACCACATGATCACACAAAATTCCTCAAAATTAAGTATCAAACATAACCATTTTAATGTCAATAAAAATGTAAACTTCCCATAAAATCAGAAAATGCATGAACTAAAAATATTTTTTATCTAAAAAATACTAGACTCAATCATGAATATAATGCAAAAAGAATGGGATTAATTGGATCATTTTTCAATTTTATATGATTTTTCAAGAACCATGAACAAAATGAAAAAATAAAAGAAAATCCAAGTAAAATAATAAAACCACGGTGCAGATAGTAAACACGCTCAGTTCATTTTGACAATTGGGCCATCAGGGGGGTGGGGATAACAATTTGAACTTAAGCCCAAAACCACTGATTAAATGAAACGCAGCGTTGCAATGTGATTCAGAGTCCTTCACAAATTTCATGCACGCGTGGCCGTTGGATCATGCCTTCAGTCAAAGTCCAACCAAGATCTGATGGCTATCAAGTCATCTTCTCCAATTCAAACCTCTACAACTCGCGCGCAGCTGCGGCCACCACCGGTGGTGCTCCGGTCACCATTCCATAACCCTAGTTCAGCATAGAGTCCACCATAGGCCACGATCCCTTAATGAAACATGTCCCAAATTCCCTCACGAATTCATTCATGCCCTTAATTCTCTCTGAAACCTCAAGATTCACCATAACCAACTCTCAACCGAAAATGGTAACACCCAAGATTGGTCACTAATTCTCAAATTAATGGTCTGAAATCATTCCTACGCCGTTCTACAATGCATCTAACACCCTAATTCATCTTGATTCTACCTAATTCATGATGGAGGAAGAAAGTTACTAACCTGAAAATTCTTGATGAACAGATGCACTAAATCTTCAAATCAAGCTCTCCAACCTTCTAGACACAATCAATGGATCATTTCCTTGCTTTTGTATGCAATAGAACTGGTTGAAAACTCCTGAAACTTGAAACCCGATGGTGAGTTGCAGGTGGAAAAATCTGAGCTCAAGAACACCAATCAGCCACGAATTCCCTTGGATTATGATCTGGAATCAATCCCTAGCATCCATGGAAGAAGTTGCAATCAAGAAAATGGATGGAAAGTGAAGAAATTGGTGAAACCGAATTCAGTTGCAAGCTATGCAATTTCAATCTCAATCTATGCTCTCTCCTTCAATCATCACCAACCTTTGCATTGGATCACCTCTACTCAATATATAGAACATGTATGGGTGATCTAGAACCCTCTAGATCCTTCTAATGAGAGTTTCAATCTCTCATGTCATGAGATTTTCAACCATATGCCATGATATGCATAGTTCTGTTTGCAGCTTGAAACCAACCTCATTCACTTCCAATTTCTCCCCTAGTGACATTTTGAAAGTGTTTGGCTTGCAAGGGATCTTGCTCATGCCTTGAATTTGAGTTTTGCAAATGTTACTTATGATGTAAGTAACTACTTTTCAAAGCAAGCCCACAAATTAAACCTCAACTCAAAAATGTGGCTAAACCAATGTTCTTAAAATGTGTTTTAGAGTCAAAATGATATATTACATGCCTTGGTTTGGATGTGTAGATTGAAAATATCAATTTCCAACTTTGGTTTATTTAACTTATACCCTTATTTTAGGTCATTTTTGAAACATTGAGCTACAAGTACTTCCATCATCTCATGACCTCTTTACTAGCCTTAAAACATCATTTTGAACAAGTTTGATGTTGAACATTTTTCCATTTGAAGCTTGGAAATAGGAGTTATGGCCTTATGGTTGAAATGACCTATAATCTCCAAATGACCAAAATACCCTTGACTTGTCAAAGCCATAACTTGAGTTCTACAAATCCAATCATGGACTTCTAGTACTCTTTAGAGAGCTAAGAGGATAAAGAACAACATTCATGTTGACCAAGAGTCCATAGGAATCATCCTTCTTGGGAAAAGGTTTGATGCAAGTTGGGTAACCTTCAAGACCCTAGATTCACATACCTCAGATGACCTGTAACTTGTCAAAGCCATAACTTGAGTTCTACAAATCCTATCAAGGACTTATAGCACTCAAATTAAAGCTAAGATCAATCTCTACAACAATCATGTTGGGGGTGAGATGAGATGACAATCACATCTTGAGCTAAACTGCCTTGAAGGTAGGGGTCAAACTAGGGGATTTTACACTGTCAAGCCTTAGAAACCCTAGCTTGAAACTTCTCAAACTCTCCAATCATGATGAGTTGACCTTGGAATCATCCTTATAACATCTCAATGTATCAATACATGATCACATGGCTCTTGAATTAGGTCTCAACCTTGTTCAAATCATCAGTTGACTTAGGGTTGACCCAATCAACCCTAGTTGCACCACTCATGGTTGAGTCTTCTTAATCTTGCATAATGACCTGTCTAGGCCTCATGATGGCTTTCAAGACATCTTATAAGCTCTCTTAAGGCTTCAAGTCCACATTCTTGGCTTCAGAATCATCTGAGGAGCTCCCACAACTCTCAAGTTAGGAGGCACACAACCTTGGTTTCAACCACTCTCTCTGAGGATCTTTTAACTTTTCTGATAAGGATATCAACCCTTGAACACTTGAATAACATTCTTAGCTAGCTTCATAGTATTTTGTGTCCTTTGATTGGTAATCATACCTCTTGATCTCCTGCACACATGTCAATGAAATGCAGATGATAATGCTAATGTGAATGAAATGAAACATAAGCTAGGTAAAGAAAAGTTGGGCAAATTTTAGGGTGCAACAGCTGGCCCTATTCAAACGGCTTGGACCTGACTGGGTGAGAAGCGAACGGCTCTCAGACAATCAAGGTGCGAGACGGTTGAATACCAACAAACCCGGAAATTTTCCAACTGCACAAGTACACGGTACTCTGATGGGAACAAATCTTCGGAAACTGAAATATTAGCTGCACGACAACTAGCTGAGGGATTGGTCACACGGTAACCAGTAATACATGGTCGATCATGCTGTCAGGCATCAAGATTCCTCGAGACTCATCAGGTCAACAATCAAGTTAATCATGCCATCGGGCATTCAAAGAAATTTTCGGGCGTCAGTCGGACTTCATCAGTAAGTCGGGAATAGAATTCTCGGTCAATCATGAACCAATCGGGGATATCCAAACTCCTGCCATCAGGAACTCCGCATCAGCTGAGAGAACTGCTTCGTCAATACGGTTGGACTTCAATCATCAAGTCTTCGAGGGAAGTTTCAACTTCGCTGTTCAGAAACCTGTTGGGGATGACACATCTCCGCTGGGGATTCTGGATAACTATCAAGTCACTCTGCTTCGGGGATCCAGGAATCATTCTGGGTGAATCATCTCTGCTGAGGAAATCAAGAATCATCTTGAACAAATAACTCTGCTGGAGATTTTAGGAATCATCCAGAGCAAACGTTCTGCCGGGGACTCCAAGCATCAACTTGAGCAACCCACTCTGGCGACTTCACAGGGGATTTTAAGAATCATCTTAAACGAACGCCTTCGCTGGAGAATTCAAGAATCATCTTGGGCAAACGACTTTGCTGGGGAATTCAAGAATCATCTTTAGCAAGCGACTCTGCGGAGGAACACCTACAAAACAAGAATGGTAACGACCTAGCCCATGTTTAGTATGCACGTGCTTTGACAATGGCGCAATGCTCCACACGGTGGAAATGCTACGCGTTTATGATAAATGCTATGCAATCATGCAAAATGCTACGATCCCGTCAGCAAAATAAATGCTAAAGGGAGAACCCTCCTGTCAAGGAGAAAGAACCACGCTGGTCGAGGAAGGAATCATCCTGCCACGGAGAAAAGGTCACGCCAATCTCAATCGGACTCCGCATGGGGAAGTAAACTTCAGTTGACTGCTGTAGGGGAATAAAGCTCTACGAGAACCTAGACCTGCTGAGGAAAGCGATGTCAATCGCAGAAACAAACTGTACGGCATTCGCAGCCAGAGCTTTCCTGGGGGTAACGACTCCGGCGGGGAAATACAGCATCAGCTATTCAACACTCTACTGGGGAAAACCACTCATGGCCCTAACTGCTTTCCAAGGACTCTACTCTCTTGGGGAACTGCAAACTTGGCTGGGGAAGAAGGGATCACCCTGCTTACTGGGGAGAGTACGACTCTGTGGGGAATTTCAATTCTGCCGGAAACTTCAGTCTGGAACTATCAATTGCTGCACACTTCAGTATGTGACTCAACTGGGGAGATTGCCATTCTTTCGGGATGCATTTGATTGGGGAGAGAATCCTCTCTGCCTGGGGAGACATATCAATGCTTGACGATCTCACGTTCAGACTCTGTGGGGAGAGCCTGCTGAACTTTGCTGGAGAAGAAGGAATCATCCTGCTTGGGGACGCATACGGCGCATTGCCTGGAGTATGCTACACCTGCAACAACACAAACAAACAGACAAGATACCCTTCTCAAAGGGACCTATCGAGGTTATCATCTTGTGACAATGTTCGAGTAATTCATTGTTTCAACAATCAGTGGCCTAGGCCAGTAAGTTTATGTATGCGCATTATATCAAAAACATCGACATTCTTTTTCGCAAACAAAATAGGTAAATGCTAAACAGACAAACAGCATTGCTGAATAGTACACATTTTATTGATAATGAGCCCCTGAATGGATAAAAATGTTTTACAACAGAGGAAAGCTCCTGGAATGAGGAAGCCGCGCAAAAATAGAACATAAATATACATCAGTATATACAAATGTCGGCAACGAGGCGTAGACGAACACCATGAGTTGATCCCTCTATGACCCACTCGACTTCGATACTTCTCCGACGCTTCAGCTTCAGAAGAGATTGATTCAGATAAACGGCCCTCAGGTCCTCCAAACCACTAAACAATGAAAGTCCACACGCGGAACGCAGTCATTTGCTTTTTCAAATCCCTAACTTCTGCCTGAATCGCCCTTTTGGGTTTTCGATTCACCGGGATACCCTTTTTTGCCAAAGTCGCCCATCCAGGTTTTCGACTTTGCGGGTGTACATTTTTCTAATTTATATCCCTAATTTTTGCCCGAACCTTTTCCTTTTTTATGGTTCGCCGGGATGCCCTTTTTTGCCTGGATATTCTTTTTCTTTCCAGCGGGTCATTTTTAAGCAAAGTATTTTTTAACTGCGTCCGCGTTCACCGGGGATGCAAAATCTTCACCATCCATCGTGGATAATAACAAGGCTCCTCCCGAAAAGACCTTGCTGACGACGTACGGACCTTCGTAATTAGGAGTCCACTTGCCCCAGTGATCGGGGTGTGGAGGAAGAATCTTCTTCAGGACGAGATCACCTGTCTGAAAGCTTCTAGGACGCACCTTCTTATCATAAGCTTTCTTCATTCGGCTTTGGTATAAACGACCATGCGCAATCGATGCTAACCTCTTCTCGTCCATCAGGCTGAGTTGGTTTAGTCGGTTCTTAATCCATTCTGCCTCATCGAGTTTCAGTCAACCAAAACTCGTAAAGAAGGGATCTCCACTTCTAACGGCAGGACAACCTCCATACCGTACACTAAGGAGAAAGGGTTGCCCCGGTTGACGTACGTACCATCATACGATAACCATGAAATGCAAATGGCAGCATCTCGTGCCAATCCTCGTAGATCACAACCATCTTCTGTACAATCTTCTTTATGTTCTTATTGGTTGCTTCAACGGCGCCATTCATCTTCGGCCGGTAAGGAGATGAGTGTCGCTTGCGCGAAAATAAGGTGCCGGCATGACAGAAGAGTCGCCACCTTTCGTTATTTATCCCTCGGAGCGGGAAAGGAAACTATCGGAAAAACCTAACGAATAAGGGTAAGACAAGGTCATCGCAACCATTGTCTGGGTTCGGGAGTCGGTTACGCAAGGGGAAGGTATTAGCACCCCTCACGTCCGTCGTACTTGACGGGATCCACGCTTGTTAGTTTACTTGGACGGGTTGGTTTTATTCTATCTACCTATCAAGGCTGGCTGAAAAAGAAAAGAAAAATGACTCGGCAAAGCGTCGCACTTTATGCCTACGTATTCTCATCAGAGAATGAGAAATCAGAGTCAACGTAGTTCGGCCTACGAAGGATTGTGGGGAAAGGTAGCTCGCCAAGACTTCGCCATCTTGTTCCTACGTACTCTCAACAGGCATGAGAGATCAGAGCTCACGTAGTTCGGAAAACTACGGTTTATTTCCTGTTTTGAAAGAAGTGTTTTTTATTGTGTTTGCGATTTCAACCGCACTAGAGACTATGACCTGAGAGTGAATGCGTCGCATGTCACACAAAGGGTACCATACTAAACATCCAGACTATGGAAAAGAAACTCTTCCACAATCCTTTCTCAGATAGCTTAAGGCTCGTAACGTACGAAAGAAATCATTCATGATTACTGTATCTTAAACTGTTTTGGGATGAGAAGAGAACAGGCCCAACTAGGAGGGAGACTATCAAGTCCTACTGTTATCATGCCATGGATTCATCCTATGGTTGAGGTTTGAACAGGGAACTCCTAGATGTTGTCATGCATAGGTTTCAACCTAAAAGTCTATCATCAAATCCTTATCAAAGGAAATGAGAGTCCTAAGGGATCATGTCAATGATACACCAAAATAGACAAAGCATCAGCTTAACAGTAAAATGCATGCAATGCAAGTGAGGGAGGAAATGTGTGTGGGGCTTCAGCCTCCACAAGCTCATCTCAACCTCAAGCCAGTCATGAAATAACAGTAATCATACTGAAAAATAAACAACATGCTATCAAGCAATAAACAGTAAACTGCAGTCATACAGATAAAAGAAATGAAATACCATCCATGAGAAAGAAATTATCTACATCTAAGCTCTCCCTAATCCTAATCCTAAAAACAAAACCCTAATCTACCTATAAGCAAAGCCCTAAAGCAAAACCCTAATCAAAAGAAATCAATCCCAGTCTTCAAGCTTCAAAACAAGCTTACCAAAGAAAGGGAGCTAAGTAGGCAGACTCATAGTGCCTTCCTCAGGAAAGCACTAGGAGGCTTATACTTAGGACTCATATCCCATGTGGCTCAACAACTGTGATCGGTTTACGTTCCTCCTCAGGAGAAACTAAACTCACATGAAGGCTCCAACATCATTGGATACTTGAGAAATCCTACATGAACTAAGGGAACTAAGTGAACAGACCCATAGTGCCTTCCTCAGGAAAGTACTAGGGGACTTCCACTTAGGAATCATATCCCATGTGGCTCAACAACTGTGATCAGTTTACATTCCTCCTCAGGAGAAACTAAACTCACATGAAGGCTCCAACATCATTGGATACTTGAGAAATCCTACATGAACTAAGGGAACTAAGTGAACAAACCCATAGTGCCTTCCTCAGGAAAGTACTAGGGGGCTTCCACTTAGGAATCATATCCCATGTGGCTCAACAACTGTGATCAGTTTACATTCCTCCTCAGGAGAAACTAAACTCACATGAAGGCTCCAACATCATTGGATACTTGAGAAATCCTACATGAACTAAGGGAACTAAGTGAACAGACCCGTAATGCCTTCCTCAGGAAAGTACTAGGGGGCTTCCACTTAGGAATCATATCCCATGTGGCTCAACAACTGTGACCGGTTTACATTCCTCCTCAGGAGAAACTAAACTCACATGAAGGCTCCAACATCATTGGATACTTGGGAAAGAGGTGAGAAGAAAGAATGAAAGACATCCATAGTGCCTTCCTCAGGAAAGTACCATGAACTTCCCTCAGACTCCAGGGTCTCAAACCTCACAGAAAGAGAGCAAGCTTCTAAACCAGGCCTTCAATCCATGCCTCCTCCAATCCTCTAGTATGCTCCACTGAGCTCCATAATGAGATGCCAAGCTCCTCCAATCAAAGGAATACCCCAAAGCAAAGCAAACTAACAAAACTTGCCCTAAAGGCCACACAAACAATCATTCAATTCAAAAATCAACCAAAAATAGTATATTATCATATTAAATCCTAATATAAATGCTAGGGGACCCTAAATAACTACCCTTAAGTCCCATATATTCCCCATAGACTAAATTACCATATAAAGCCTAAAACAAAATTGTTCAAATTCAACTATGCTTCATAAAACCCTAATTTTGTTATGCTAATGTCAACCTAATCAAGCTATTCAAATTTGATCCTAAAAATCATGAATTAAATCCTATATGCAAGTTAATACCCTAGGTTAAACATCCTAAAAGGAATGGACCCTAAATCTAAAGGGAAACTCCTAAACTAAAATCAACAAAATCAAGTATAAACCTAAAATCACTAAAAAGCTATTTAAAAGAAAAATATGCAAAAAATATAAAATGAAGATAAAATTATAATTTTATTATCTACTAATTTTCTAGACAGAAATGCTAACATGATGCAAAAACAAGCAATTAAAAATATTCAATTTCCAATTATTTATGAATTTTATAAGATGCAAGAAAATAAAAGAAATTAAAAACTAAAATGAAATGGGGAGGGGGGTGTCAGTAGTGATGCGCCTAGTTCAATTATCCAGATGGGCCAGGAAAGGGGGTTCAATTAGTAAGCGCGCCTGGGCCCATTTGCTTCAGAAATTAAATAAAAAAAAATGAAAGAAAAAGAGATAAAAGTTTGGTGTAGATAGCAACAATTTGGAGTTCATTTTCCATTGGGCTTCAATACTGGGGTGGGGATAGTAAGTTATGTTAGGCCCAGGGTCAGATTTTTAATTGAAACGCTGCGTTTCACTATTACCATTTCCCTCCGTTTTTGTCTTTGAATATTGGCCGCGAGATCAGTCTTGGAAGTCAAATATCTCATCTAATCCAACGATCAAGAGATCGTCTTCCCCAAATGAACCTAGGGTTTTCAGAAAACCACAACTCCATGCAGGGATCTTCCCCTCCCTCGTTCTCACTCAATTCTCCATGGATTTCAAAAATGTAAGAACCAAAATTGCTCTACTCTCTCCCAGGAATACAGCCATACTCTCGGTTTTAATTGAAACACCCTAGAACTCCAAACCCGATAGCATGAAATCCCTGGTTCACCAACTTTACACTGCAATGGACTCTCACGATTCTTGATTCTAATGGTACTAAGATGTTCTTCATGTTGCACTGGTCTCAGCATGCTAATGGATGTTGATTAAAACTCACTATATAAAATTTTCT
This sequence comes from Lathyrus sativus, assembly GCA_963859935.3. Taxonomy (NCBI): domain Eukaryota; kingdom Viridiplantae; phylum Streptophyta; class Magnoliopsida; order Fabales; family Fabaceae; genus Lathyrus; species Lathyrus sativus. Next base: position 286,054,809 of record OZ012741.1, on the reverse strand, counting down.
TGATCATCAAAGATTCAACATCATGTATGCAAACTCCATGGATGGCCCTCAAACTCACTGAACTTAATCCTCTAATCATCCCTAACAGTTCTAACCTAAAATTCTAACCTATTCATGCATAATTAAAGAGGTAGAAGAGAAAATGCCAACCTGCTTCTTGGCTATGGCAGAGGTAGAAACAGCCTGATTCAATGCTTGTAAACCTTCACAAATGGTCTTTGCTTGGTATAATGGCTTCTGTTTGCAACAATTCTGATGATGAGTGCTTGTAGAAGAAGATTCGAGCCTTGCTTGTAATGGAAGCTTTCCTTGAATACCTCTCTCTCCTCTCACTCTCTTCACCAACCTTGCCAACCCCTGATCTCAGCACATTCTTCTCAATATATAGAACCAATTAGAAGAATCTAGATCCCTCTAGAATATGGTAGAAAGTCATGGAATTCTCACTTGATGACATATTGGAACCATCTCATATCATGCATACAGCCCTTCATACTTGTGCTAAAATCTCTCCTCATGAGATATTGAGATGATATGTGTGAAAAATCAGCTGATCCTTGCCTTATGTTGAGTTTTCCAAAGTTACCTTATTATGCAAGTAATAGGTTTTCAAAGCAAGTCCCATTTTTAGGCCTCAAATTAAAAATGTGTCTAAACCATTGTTTCCAAAATGTTGTTTAGACTCAAAATCATATATCATATGACCTATTTTGGATTTGTAGATCTCTCAAACCATTTTCCAATTTGAACTTATTTAACTTATATGCCATTTTTAGGCTATTTTCATCACTTTTTGCTATGAGCCTTTCCAACATCTCATGACCACCCTACTAGCCTTAAAACATCATTCCAAGAAACTTTTATGTTGAAAGTTTTTCCATTTGAAGCTTGGAAGTAGGAGATATGGTCATATGCTTGAAATGACCTATAAGTTCAAAATGACCAAAATGCCCTTGGCTTGTCAAAGCCATAAGTTGAGTTCTACAAATCCTATCAAGGACTTATAGTACTATCTAGAAAGCTAAGAAGATGATCTTCAACATTCATGTTGACCAAGAGATCATAGGAATCATCCTACTAGGGCAAAAGTTGTTTGCAAGTTGGGTGACTTTCAAGGACCCAGATTCACATACCTCAGATGACCTGTAATTTGTCAAAACCATAACTTGAGCTCTGCAAATCCTATCAAGTACTTCTACCACTCAAATTAAAGCTAAGAACAATCTCTACAACATTCATGTTGTGGGGAAGATGAGATGACAATCACATCTTGCGCTAAAACTGCCTGGAAGATAGGGATCAAACTAGGGGATTTTACACTGTCCATCCTTAGAAACCCTGGCTTAAAACTTCTCAAACTCCTCAATCATGATGAGTTGGTCTAGGAATCATCCTTATAACATCTCAATACATCATTCCATGATCACATGGCCTTTGGATTAGGTCTCAACCTTCTCCAAATCATCAGTTGACCCAGTCAAAACCCTAATTCTACCATTCATGGTTGAATCTTCTGAATTCTTGCACAATGACCTCTCTGGGCTTCATGATGGCTCTCAAGACATCTCATAAACTTTCTCAAAGCTTCAAGTTCATTCTCAAAGTCTCAGAATCATCTGAGGAGCTCCCACAACTCTCAAGCTATGAAGCACACAACCTTGGTTTCAACCAGTTCCTCTGAGGATCTCTTGAACTTTCTGATGAAGGTATCAACCTTCAAACACTTGATGGGTAAATAAATGTTGGTCAAATTTTAGGGTGCAACAGCTGCCCCTGTTCAAACGGCTTGAACCTGACTGGGTGAGGAGCGAACGGCTCTCAGCCAATCAAGGTGCGAGACGGTTGAATACCGGTAAACCCGAAAATTTGCCAACTGCACGAGCACACGATACTCTGCGGGGAACAAATCTTCGAATACTGCAACACTAGCTGCACGACAACTAGCTGGAGAAATACTGATCTGACATCGCCGTCAGTTATCCACATTGAATCATCATCAGACAACCAAAACACCCAACATCACCGCTGGAAGACTAAACCACCTGACATCACCGTCAGAAACAGACAAAATTCTGAGGAACACCCAACATCGCCGCTGGAACACCAAATCACCTGACATCGCCGTCATAAACAACCATAACTCGGGGAAACAAACATCTGACATCGCCGCCGGAGAACTAAATCTGACATCACCGTCGGACAATCAAAATACCCTGCATCGCCTGCTGGAGAACTAAATCTGACATCGCCGTCGGACAATCAAAATACCCCGCATCGTCGCTGGAGAACTAAATCTGACATCGCCGTCGGACAATCAAAATACCCCGCATCGCCGCTGGAGAACTAAATCTGACATCGCCGTCGGACAATCAAAATACCCCGCATCGCCGCTGGAGAACTAAATCTGACATCGCCGTCGGACAATCAAAATACCCTGCATCGCCGCTGGAGAACTAAATCTGACATCGCCGTCGGACAATCAAAATACCCTGCATCGCCGCTGGAGAACTAAATCTGACATCGCCGTCAGACACTCCACATAATCTCTGCTGGGGAGTTAAAGAATCTGACATCACCATCGAACATAATCTTCTGACATCGCCGCCAAACAACCATCCAACATCGCCGCCGGAACCAAACATAATCTGACCTCGCCGTCGAAGCAACCATCCAACATCGTCGCCGGAACCAAACATAATCTGACCTCGCCGTCAAAGCAAACATCCAACCTCACCGCTGGAAACAAGCATAATCTGACCTCGCCGTCAAAGCAAACATCCAACCTCACCGCTGGAAACAAGCATAATCTGACCTCGCCGTCAAAGCAAACATCCAACCTCACCGCTGGAAACAAACATAATCTGACCTCGCCGTCAAAGCAAACATCCAACCTCACCGCTGGAAACAAACATAATCTGACCTCGCCGTCAAAGCAAACATCCAACCTCACCGCTGGAAATAAACATAATCTGACCTCGCCGTTAAAACAAACATCCAACCTCACCGCTGGAAACAAACATAATCTGACCTCGCCGTCAAAGCAAACATCCAACCTCACCGCTGGAAACAAACATAATCTGACCTCGCCGTCAAAGCAAACATCCAACCTCACCGCTGGAAACAAGCATAATCTGACCTCGCCGTCAAAGCAAACATCCAACCTCACCGCTGGAAACAAACATCTGACCTCGCCGTCAAAATGGAGAAACTTCATTGGGGAATTGGTCACACGGTAACCGGTAATACGTAGTCGATCATACCGCTTCATTAACACGGTCAGACCTCAATCATGGAGTCTCCAGGAGAGATTCTAACTTCGCCGTTGGAAAACCTGCTGGGGATGACGCTTCGCCGCTGGGGAATTTGGAGAACTATCACGTAACTCCGCTCCGGGGGTCCAGAACTCATTCTGGATAAATCAACTTTGTTGAGGACTGCAATAATCATCTTGAACTGATAACCGTTCTGAGCAAACACTTTGTTGGGGATTCCAGGAACTATCCTGGGCAACTCTTGCTGGGGACAAACCAATCACGGTCTGAGCAGCTTCCACGGATTCGGCTCTCTTGGAGTTTCAGGAATCGTCCTGGGCGCTCTTCGCCGGGGACTCTAGGTATCAATTTGAGCAACCAACTCGGGAGACTGCACTGAGGTCTTAAGAATCATCTTAAGCAAACGGCCCTGCTGAGGGATTCGAGAATCATCTTGAACTGAAGACTTCGCTGGGGATCTCGAAAATCATCTTGAGCACGCGACCTCGTTGGGGAGAATGTCAGGAATCGTCCTGAGCAACTGATCCTTCGGCGGGACACCTGTAAAACAAGAATGGTAACAACCTAGATCATGTTTATGATGCATATGCTTCAGCGCCATGCTCCACACGGTGGAAATGCTATGCGTTTATGCTAAATGCTATGCAATCATCCACAATGATGCGGTCCCGTCAGCAAAATAAATGCCGAGGGGGAAATCCTCCTGTCAAGGAGAAAGAACTACTCAGATAGAGGAATCATCCTGCCGAGGAGAACGTGGACATGCCAATATCAATTGGACTCCGTCTGGGGAAATGATCTTCGGTTGACTACTGCAGGGAAAACAACTTCAGTTGATTACTGCAGAGGAACGAAGCTCTACGAGAACCTGGACCTGCTGACAGAAAGTGATATCAATCGCGAGAATAAACTGCGTGGTCGTCATGGCTACTTTTCTGGGGATAACCACTCTATGGGGAAATAACTTCAGCTGCTCCACACTCCACTGGGGAAGAAACCGATCATGGTCCGATCAATTTCCAAGGACTCGGCTCTCTTGGGAATCTGCAAACTCCGCTGGGGAAGGAGAAATCATTCTGCTTCGCTGGAGAGAGTACGACTCTGGGGAAGATACGGCATCGGCTATTCAATACTCTGCTAGGGAAAATCCACTCATGGTCCCAACTGCTTCCAAGGATTAGGCTCTCCTGGGGTCTGCGGACTCAACCGGGGAGAGAGAAATTATTCTACTTCGCTGGAGAGTACGACTCTGATGAGGAATTTCAATTCCGCTGGGGAAGAAGGAGTCATCCGACTTCGGGTGAGAGCACAACTCTGCAGAGGAATACAGCCTCAGCTGTTCCAACACTCTACTGGGGAAGAGGGAATCATCCGACTTCGGGAGAGAGTACGGCTCTGGCGGAGAATCTCAATTCCGCTGGAGACTTCAGTCTGGCACCATCAGTTACTGTATACTTCGGCGTACGAATAGCTTCCTACGAAACCTGCACTTGTGACCCGGTGCGGGGGGAACACCTGCTTCGGAGACTTTACTGGGGAAAACCCGAGCTTCGGCAGCCGAACATTTCTACAAAATCTGCACTTGTGACCCGGTGCTGGGGGAGACACCTGCTTCGGCGCGCGACTCAGCTGATGAGGTGACGTTCCTTCAGGATGCGTCTGCTTGGGGAAGAGAATCATCTCTACGTGGGGAGACATATCAATGCTCACGATCTTGCGTTCATACTCTACGGAGGAGAGACTACTGAACTCTGCTGGAGAAGGAGGACTCGCCCTGCTTCGGGGATGCGCACGGCACACCGTCTGGAAGGTGCTACACCTGCAACAACACAAACAAACAGACAAGATACCCTCCTCAAAGGGGCCTATCAAGGTTAATATCTCGTGACAATATTCAGGTAATTAATTGTTTCAACAATCAATGGGCCTAGTGTCGCTACTGCGAAAATCGGCGCCGGCTGAACAGAAGAGTCGCCACCGCGCGTTATTTATCCCACGGGAGGGAAAGGAAACGCTCAGAGTAAACCTCGCACAACACGGGAAAGGTATGGTCATCGCAACCAAAACCTGGATTCGGGAGTCGGTTACGCAAGGGGAAGGTATTAGCACCCCTCACGTCCGTCGTACTCGACGGGATCCACGCTTGTTTTCGGGTATGGATTGTTATTCTATCTACTCTAAAGGTCAGGGGTTAAAAAGAAAATAAAATGGAAATAAAAATGACTCGGCAAAGTATCGCACTTTATGCCTACGTATTCCCGTCTGGAACGAGAAATCAGAGTCAACGTAGTTCGCCTACCTACGGGAAAGGAGGGGAAGGTTGCTCGCTAGGATATCGCATCCTATGCCTACGTACTTTCATACAGCATGAAAGATCAGGGCAAACGTAGTTCGGGCCACGTACGACACAAGCTTGTCTTGGTTGACTTTATTCCTTCTGAAAAGGTTTTCTGATTAACAGTCCAAGCGGACAAAAATGACGTCTTGATGAGTTCACATTCTTTTACGAAAGAAGTGTCTTTTATTGTGTTTGAAATCTTTATTGTGTTTTTCTGTTTGTTTTGAGAAAGAAAGAGACAGAACTCTAACCTACGGTTGCGAAGGGAATCAAACTATCCTAATGTTATCATGCATGGGTTAAGACCTAGTGTCTATCATGCTCCTCTCTTGCACAGAGAGAAACAGAGATCCTACGGGATAGGCAGAAACAGAAACAATAACAGATATAATAAAGCAGTAAAATGCATGGATGCAACAGTACAAGCGAGGCAAGGGAGTCCCACTCAACCTCGAACCTAGAAAACAATAGGCAAAAGTGAACAGACTTCACTTTCAACCCAGCAGGGTAGACAACAAACAATACAGTCCAGTAAAATCAAACAAGTACATCAGGAATGAAATACAACAGCAAAAGAAACAGCATCAACAGCTCTGAATCAACATCTGGCTTCAAGTAATCTCCACTCAGCTACAGGCTTCAACAAGCATCAGTCTCCATCTTCATGACCTTTAGGCAAGGGCTTTGATCATCATTCTTCCATCTGCAATGGCTTTTCTTCAAGTTCAAACCTCCAGGATGAGGGATTAGTCACAAGAGTGAATTGGGTGTTAAGCAATCAGTTGACTACCAAAGGTGGTGAACAGACTGCTTCTAACACAAAAGACATTTTCTCTCAAGAGTTCTATCTCTTAGACACTATCACCAAGCCTTCCAAAGGAAGGGGGTGAGTGTCTTAGAGAGACTCTGAATCACAGAGAAGAATGGATACAGACAAGGCAATCCATGTTTGAGAAACAAGCTTTCTAATCTAGAGCTCTGCCTAGCTCCTAAACCCTAGTCTCCTCAGCAGCTGCTAGCAAGAACCTCCTCTTCAACTCTAGAAGTTGATCTTCAATCTCTGGATCTTCAATGGCTTTCATCTCCTCAAGTCTTCAGCTCTCCCAAGTCCCCAGACAATCCCAATATCCACACAAACCAGCAATAATCCCCATAGGGCATACCACACCAGTCAATCAGATATATACAATACAGTAATAGCAGTAGGGGAATCCTGACTTTTTCTAAGGGATCTAATAACTACCCATAGCCCCTATAGTCCCATAACTAAACTATTCAAACCCTAAGTTCTAAGGGAAAAGAATCAAATCTCCTAAGTCATCACTTAAAACCCTAGTTTTATCCATGTTATTCACATTTACATTAAGCACCTAAAATCAATTTCTAAAAATGGGAACTAAATTGTATCTACAAGTTCAATGTCTAACCTAAACAACCTAAAAAGAATGGATGAAAAATATGAAAGTATCTAATAGAACAAAAATTAACAAAATCAAGTATGAAATGAAACCATTTAAAATGTTATTTATTTAGAAAATATGGGAAAAATATCAAATAAAAAATAAAATGCCATTTTTATTTTTTATAATTTTCTAGACATCCTAAAGAAAAATATGCAAAAAGAATGAATTAAAAATGATGATTTTGCTATTTATTATGAATTTTATAAGATGCATGAAAAATATAAAGAAATAAAAAGAAAATATTAGGAATTAAAGAAAGGGGGTGAGAAAAGTAAGGAAAACACGTTCAGCGCATTGGGCTTATTAAATTGGGGGGTGCGAATAGCTGTCTGAGCCCAATCCCCCCAATTAATGAAACGCTGCGTTTCAATTTTTAAAATTTCCCTCCGTTCTCAGCTTTAAACGTGGACCATTGGATGATATTCCCAGTCAAGAGTCAAGGCTCCATCGTGTGGCTCCTGGTTCGTCTTCTACCTCCAGCCATTTAGGGTTTCAGAAACCCTCCCCATGCACGATACTTCCATCTCCTCATGCTCTCTCCACACGCCATGAAAACGCACGACATAAAAAGCAAAATTCATCCATTTCTTTCCCTCTACAAATCTATAACCATAGTTTCCATTAAAACTCAAACAACCAGCCAATTCGATAGGTGGAACAGATGGAAACCACTATTAGTGCCTGACATGAAACCTCTCCAATTCTTCACAAAACTCACCCTAAGCTAATCTACACTTCTACATGATCATAACATGCTATTCTACTAACACTTTCATGCCTTAATCCAAGAGTTAAGAGCCTCAACAGAATTACCACCTCATGTTCAAACTTCATGAAACCTCTCTAAAATCACCACAACTAGTCATCTACCTATGCTTAACCGTTCTATGCCATCAAAACCCTAAGATTCTGCCTAAATTAAGCAATTCGAACAGAATACCAACCTGGTGTAATTCTTTGATACAGGTGCTAAGATCCTCAAATCAACTGCTTGTAATGAGGGGAATGTGATCAGTAGGCTTGGTGATTCCTTCTGTATGCAATCAAAGATGCTCCAAAGCTTTGAATCTCCTAGTTCCAAGATTCTTGCACCTTGAATGATGATGATGAATAGCACGATTTCTTGTTCAATTTGCCAAACAAATGTGTGGATTCTGATCCTTGTGAGATGATAATGAAGATTGAATCAAGAATGTTGAAGTTTGGTGAGAAATTGATGGAGTTTGAGAAGCTTATGCAAGAATGAGAAAATGGATGAAAATTGAAGCTTTGAACAAATGGGAGCACCAACCCTTGCATGAATCAGCTTGCATGAATATATAGGTTGCATTAGAACCTCCTAGAACATTGGAGAAATTTCCCTTACACCTTTCCCTTTCAATTTGGATTATGTTACTTTCAATTCAAGCAACCATGGATAACTCACAAAGTATGACCTAAGCTCAAAATTCCACTTTAGCCAATGTTTTTAAAATGCCTTTTCCATTCAAAATGACCTATAATTTTGCATCATTTGGCCAAGATATGAAAAACATCATTTTTTAAGCCATTTTTCTTCATTAAATTCACCAATTTTGAAACCTTGTGCTATGGACTTTTCCAATCTCTCATGGTCACTTTTCTAGACTCAAAATGTCATTTGGAGCAAGTTTTATGTTGTAAGTTTTTCCATTTGAGGCCTCCTTGTGTGAGTTTTGGACATAGGTTAAAATGACCTATAATTCACAAATGACCAAAATACCCTTTGCTTGCCAAGACCACAAGTTGAGTTCCACACATCATATGAAGGCATAATATACCATTCTAGAAAGCTAAGACAATTAGGAACAATTCTTATGTTGACCAGAAATTCATTTTAAATCTCCTTGAGGGTTAAAAATAGCTTGGAAGTCAAGTCACTTTCACAGACAAAATTTCAGATACCTCAGATGACCTGTAACTTGCAAGGACCATAACTTGAGTTCTATAAATCTCCTTGATGTCTTCCACCACTCAAATTAAAGGTATTGAGATCCTCTACAAGTTTCATGTTGGCCAAGGATCCATTTGAAGCTTGAATTTTGACTTATCTTGCTTGGAAATTTGACCTAAACTAGGGGATTTTACATAGAAACCCTAATTTAGAAACTCCTCTTCTCCTTGATTTCTCTTGATTTATTCTTAGCATAACACCATATCCTTCTCTATATGTCAAATGATGAACCCCACATCTCTCCAATAGCCCTGAATGCCCTTAAATCAATCAATTGACCTAGGGTTGACCCAGATGAAACCCTAGTTGACTGTCTTCAACTGCAATTCTTGTGATCATATCAACAACTTGTTTTCTTCTCCAAATGACTTTCTAAGTCCTCTCATGATGTCTAGATGCTCTCCATGCCTTCCATTTACAGCTCACAACCCCCTTGTTGACCCTCAGATACCCTCAGATAGGGGATAGACTCAAGGCTTGATCTGCTGAACTCTCTGCTCTCAAATTCTTTTCTGATGACTTGAATGGGATGGAATTAGGATAATAACCTCTTGATAGGCCTCTAGAGATGAGAATAATGATGGGTCCCCTGTTGCATGACTTGCTATGCTTATGCTATGCAGATGGTTAGTCTATGTACATGACTCTATATGCAAGTGCTAATGATATTGAAACATAGACTAAGTGAATAAGGTTGATCAAATTCTAGGGTGCAACACCTAGGCCCGTAAGTTTATGTATGCGCATTTTATCAAAAACATCGGCGTTTTCATTCGCAAACAAAACAGATAAATGCTAAACAGGCAAACAGAATTGCTGAATAGTGCATTTTATTGATGATGAACCCCTGAATGGGTGAAAAATGTTTTACAACAGAGGCAAGCTCCTGGAATGAGGAAGCCGCGCAAAAAATAAAACATAAATATACATCAGTATATACAAATGTCGGCAACGAGGCGTAGACGAACACCATGAGTTGATCCCTCTAAGACCCACTCGACTTTGATATTTCTCCGACGCTTCAGCTTCAGAAGAGATTGATTCAGATAAACGGCCCTCAGGTCCTCCAAACCACTAAACAATGAAAGTCCACACGCGGAACGCAGTCATTTGCTTATTCAAATCCCTAACTTTTGCGTGAACCGCCCTTTACGGGTTTTCAGTTCACCGGGATACCCTTTTTTGCCGAAGCCGCCCAGTGTAGGTTTTCGACTTCGCGGGTGTACATTTTTCAATATATCCCTAATTTTTGCCCGAACCTCTTGTTCTGTTTTTGGTTCGCCAGGATGCCCCTTTTTGCCGGGACTCTTTCATTTTTATCCAGCGGGTCTCTTTCAAGCAAAGTATTTTTTAACTGCGTCCGCGTTCACTGGGGATGCAAAATCTTCACCATCCATCGTGGATAACAACAAAGCTCCTCCCGAGAAGACCTTGCTGACGACATACGGCCCTTCGTAATTCGGAGTCCACTTGCCCCGGTGATCGGAGTGTGGCGGAAGAATCTTCTTCAGGACGAGATCACCCGTCTGAAAGATTCTAGGATGCACCTTCTTATCATAAGCTTTCTTCATTCGGCTTTGGTACAGACGACCAAACGCAATCGATGCTAACCTCTTCTCGTCCATCAGGCTGAGTTGGTTCAAACGATTCGTAATCCATTATGCCTCATCGAGTTTCACATCAACCAACACTCGCAAAGAAGGGATCTCCACTTCTAACGGTAGGACATCTTCCATACCGTACACCAAGGAGAAAGGAGTTGCCCCGGTCGACGTATGCACCGTCGTATGATAACCATGCAAGGCAAACAGCAGCATCTCGTGCCAATCTTTGTATGTCACAACCATCTTCTGAACAATCTTCTTTATGTTCTTGTTGGCGGTTTCGACGGCGCCATTCATCTTCGGCCGGTAAGGAGATGAGTTGTGGTGTTCAATCTTGAAGCTCTGGCACAGCTCCTTCATCATCTTGTTATTCAAATTCGAACCATTATCGGTAATGATCCGCTCGGGAACTCCATAACGACAGATGATGTCCCTCTTTATGAATTTAGCTACCACCTGCTTGGTCACATTAGCGTACGAGGCTGCCTCCACCCATTTGGTGAAGTAGTCGATAGCTACCAGAATGAAACGATGACCATTGGATGCAGTGGGCTCGATCTTGCCTATCATGCCGATGCCCCACATGGAGAACGGCCAAGGGGAGGACATGACATTCAATGGGCATGGCGGAACATGAACTTTATCAGCATAAATCTGGCATTTATGACATTTCTTCGCGAATCTGAAGCAATCCGACTCCATAGTCAGCCAGTAATATCCTGCTCTCAGGATCTTTCTCGTCATGGCATGCCCGCCAGCGTGCGTACCAAATGTGCCCTCATGGACTTCTTCCATGAGCATACTTGCCTCTTTCTCATCTACACATCTGAGTAGCACGAGATCATGGTTTCTCTTATATAGCACTCCATCAGGATTGAGGTAAAAGTTTCCAGACAGCCTCCTCAGAGTCTTCTTATCCTGGGTTGACGCACCCGCAGGATACTCCTTAGTCATAAGGAAGGTCTGGATGTCGTGGAACCATGGCTTGCCGTCGGCGGCATCCTCGATTGCAAAGACAAATGCCGGTCTGTCAAGACGCGAAAGAACAATTCTTGGAGCCTCATTCCAAAAATTGACCTTATACATTGAAGCCAACGTGGCTAAGGCATCAGCCATCTGATTTTCAGCCCTGGGTACATGATGGAGTTCCACTCGATCGAAGAACGGAAGCAGCCTCCTGGCATAATTCATGTACGGTACCAAATTCGCTTGACGAGTTTCCCACTCCCCTTTAATCTAATTGATTACAAGCGCTGAGTCACCATATACGTCTAGATTCTTGATTCTCAAATCAATTGCCTCTTCTAGACCCATAATACATGCTTCATACTCCGCCTCATTGTTGGTAACTGGAAACGTCAGTCTCGCAGTAAACGGGATGTGGGATCCGTGAGGAGTCATGATGATAGCCCCGATACCACTTCCATAGGAATTAACCGCTCCATCGAATATCAACTTCCACTGAGATTTCCTATCCGGCCCCTCACCGGGCAATGGCTCATCGCAATCCTTCGCTTTGAGAAACATAATATCCTCGTAAGGGAATTCAAACTTCATCGGCTGGTAATCCTCGATCGGCTGCTCGACAAGGTAATCAGACAATACGCTTCCCTTAATGGCCTTCTGGGAGACGTACTGAATATCATATTCCGTTAACACCATTTGCCATCTGGAAATCCTGCCCGAAAGAGCCTGCTTCTCGAAGACGTACTTGATCGGATCCATCTTTGAAATTAGCATAGTGGTGTGATTGAGCATATACTGTCGTAGACGTTTGGCGGCCCAAGCTAATGCACAACACGTCTTCTCCAGCATCGAGTATCGAGATTCACACTCAGTGAACTTTTTACTCAAATAATAAATGGCATGCTCTTTTCTGCCCGTCTCGTCGTGCTGACCGAGAACACACCCCATACTATTCTCCAGAACCGTCAGGTACATGATTAATGGCCGTCCAGCCACTGGGGGTATCAAGATTGGAGGTTCTTGAAGATACTGCTTTATTTTGTCGAATGCCTTCTGGCAATCCTCATTCCAAGTAATCGCCTGATCTTTCTTTAAAAGTTTGAACATCGGTTCACAAGTGGCCGTGAGCTGAGAGATAAACCTTGCAATGTAGTTTATTCGGCCCAAGAAACCGCGAACTTCTTTTTCTGTTTTCGGCGCTGGCATTTCTTGAATAGCTTTTATTTTTGCAGGATCAACTTCGATACCTCGTTCACTAACGATAAACCCCAATAACTTTCTGGACCGCACTCCGAAAGTGCACTTGTTAGGATTCAGCCTCAGCCTGAACTTCCTAAGCCTCTCAAAAAGCTTCAATAAGTTGACCAGATGCTCTTCCTCCGTTTGGGACTTTGCAATCATGTCATCAACATAGACCTCGATCTCATGATGAATCATATCATGAAACAAAGTTACCATTGCTCGCTGGTAAGTGGCCCCTGCGTTCTTCAGACCGAAGGGCATTACCTTATAGCAAAATGTTCCCTAGGGGGTGATAAACGTCGTTTTCTCCATGTCTTCCGGTGCCATCTTAATCTGATTGTAACCGGAGAAGCCATCCATGAACGAAAACACGGAGAACTGGGCTGTGTTGTCGACCAACACATCGATATGAGGCAACGGGAAATCATCCTTAGGGCTCGCCCTATTCAAATCCCGATAATCGACGCACATGCGTACCTTATCGTCCTTCTTCGGTACAGGCACTATGTTGGCGACCCACGGAGGGTAAGTGGTAACGGCTAGAAATCCTGCGTCCAACTGCTTCTGGACTTCTTCTTTGATTTTTACAGCCATATCTGGTCTTGTCCTCCTAAGCTTCTGCTTGACTGGAGGGCACTCTTCTCGCAACGACAAGGGATGAACCACGATGTCTGTGTCAAGTCCGGGCATATCTTCGTATGACCAAGCAAAGACGTCACTATACTCTCGAAGCATCTCGACCAGTCTATGCTTGACATCATTCTGCAGCGCAACCCCTACTCTGACATTTCTGACGAGCTCTTCAGAACCCAGATTTACGATCTCAATATCTTCCTCATGAGGCAGAATAACCTTTTCCTCTTGTCTCAACAAGCGGGCCAACTCTTCCGGAAGGTCTTCGTCTTCATCAATCTCATCCTCGGCTTGATATATCGGGCAATCGAAGTCGTAGTGAGCCGTAGATGGTCCAGAGTCGATGTCGTCTGTTATGTGGATCCTGCAATAACAAGGGTTAAGTTTAAAACAAGAATATGCAGGTTAGCACAAACCCCGTTGCCATTTTACTGTTTTTCAAAATAAACATAAAACAGGAATAACAGAGAACACAATATTTGAGTACGAAGAAAACGCCTTTGATTTATTAACAAAATGCATGTACATAATCCAACAGGGCCCTAGCAATAAAACCACTATGCCCCGGGTAGGACATAGGGTTGTACAATGATTGTAAAAAGTAAATCATTACTCTTCACTTGTTAGCTGGATAATTTCCTTGATGGTCCAATTGTTGAGGTGCTCGCCCCGCTTGCTTGGCTGAATCCAGGCGTCCAGATCACAATCGCTATCCCCGCTGTCCTCTGACGCCGCGTTGATGCTTTTGAAAATCACTCCGCCCTTGGTAAATAGGATCGGCCCCTTCCCACGAGACGAACTGCTAGAAGAAGAAGATGAAGCTTCAGCTTCAGGAGAATACCCCAATCCAAACTTATCCTGCTTGATCGGTATCAACAAAACATGCCCCCAGCCTGGGGTGGAACCGGCTTCGACAACGGCCCGAGCTTCTCTGAACGAGGAGAGATTCATCTCTTGCCTCTCTGTGACGATAGGAGCTACCTCTTTCACCTTGACGGCTTCAAATGCTTGGCAGAGAGTTTCATGGATTTCGCCATCCATTTCAACATACTTAAAGGATGACAAGTGGCTCACCATAATGTCCTCCTCACCACAGACGGTTACTATGCTTCCCCCGACAGCATATTTAAGCTTTTGATGCAGCGTGGACGTCACGGCACCAGCAGCGTGGATCCATGGCCGACCTAAGAGGCAACTGTAGGCAGGCATGATATCCATGATATAAAAAACCGTATCGAACGTCTCCGGACCAACTTGAATCGGCAGGGTCAACTCTCCGAAAACGTGGCGCTTAGTTCCGTCAAATGCTTTCACCACCAGATCACTGGGCGTGCAAAGCAATCCACGAGTGTCCAACTTCATTAATTCCTTCTTCGGAAGCACATTAAGCGACGAACCCGTGTCCACCAGGACATGCGACATGATAGTGCCTCTGCACTCTATCGAGACGTGCAAGGTGCTGTTGTGATTTCTCCCTTTAGGAGTCAGCTCTAAATTTGTGAAACCTAGCCCATTGCCAGCATTAACATGGGCTACCACCTCTTCTAGCTGATTTAATGATATCTCTTGCGGTACGTATGCAGCGTTCAATACCTTCAGTAACGCATTGCGGTGCGCTTCAGAACACAACAACAGGTTGAGAATAGAAATCTTTGACGGAGTCTGTTGAAGATGGTCTACAATCTTGTAGTCGCTCTTTTTGATTAACCGCATGAACTCCTCGGCATCTTTGACAAGCAAATCTTTCTCTGCCCTACAAGGGACCTCTTAGACGGCTTTGCCTTTACCCTTATCAGCAGCATCAGCTCTGACCACTTTCTCTGCCACAACCTCTGTCGGCGCAAACACTCTTCCGCTTCGAGTAATACCACCGATTCCTGCGAGATTCTGCACAGTCGACCCATACGGCTCCAACTCTAACTTCTGACCATTGCAATAGACTTCGGCGCCATAATGCCACGGAACGGCGTTAGTGCTCTCGAATGGGATCGGCCCGGCTCTGGTAATAGTGATTGTAGGCGGTCGGGGCGCAGAAATGGTAATAGGTTGACGAGGAATGGTGATGGTGGCGACTTCATTTGCCTGCTTCAACACAACCTCTCCTGATACACTTTCAACTCTCCGGCTGAACTGCAAAATACCCTCAGACATCAGACTTTGGATACCTTCTACCAGCTGCTCACACCCATCAGGATGTGTAGCACAAGCCATGCATAACTCTCCGCATCCTGGAAAGAACCCCTTCTTCAACAACTTAGCTTTGACGAAACTAAGTGGCGTCTTTAAGTCTTTGACATCAGTCAGCAGATCTGCACTCTCCTCTGCGATAATGGCGTTCACTCCGCCTCCCCTATGATGAGGCATTGGGTTTTTGGTGACATTGGGCACATTGTCGGAGAAGTTTATAATCTTGGCATCTACCAGGGACTGCAACTTGTGCTTAAAGGCTTTGCAGTTCTCAATCGTATGGCCTGGTGCCCCAGTATGGAAATCGCAAGTGGCATTTGCGTCATACCCCGGTGGTGGTGCCCCTGTCAAGGGAGCCATCATCCTCTTTTGAACTAACTGAAGCTGAAGCAAAGTTTGCAAGAGCTGCGCATACGACATAGGTGGTGCTTCGAAGTGACGGTTTGCCAAAGGAGCCTGATTCTGATATTTTCTATATCCCTGTTGATTCTGTTGCTGCGGTTGCTGCTGCTGCTGCGGCGGGGCTGCTGGGATACTTATACTGGCTATTTGCTGCTGAGGGCCCTTGCCCTTTCTCCGAGTGTTGGTGACAGCACTCGCATCTCCTTCTCGACGCTTGCCAGCGTAAGGTTTCTTTCCACCTCCTCCAGCTGAGGATGATTCACCTTGAATTTTTCCGATCTTTATACCATTCTCGACGTGCTCGCCCATAGTGATGAGAGCCGAGAATGTCCCAGACATGCCACTGACTAGCTTTTCATAGTAGATTCCCAGGAGGGTAGCCACAAACATCTGCACGAGCTCGCGCTCAACCATCGGCGGTTGAACCCGAGCAGCCAACTCACGCCACCGCTGGGCGTACTCTTTAAAGCCTTCATTATTCCGCTGCGAAAGGTTCTGGAGTTGGACTCGGTTGGGGGCCAAGTCGCTATTGTATTGATAGTGGAGGACAAATGCTTCAGCGAGATCTTTCCATGTGCGCACGATAGTGGGCTCCAAGCCCATATACCACTCGAGGGATGGACCAGAAAGACTATCTTGGAAGAAGTGCATCAGCAACTTCTCATCGTCGGAATAGGCGGACATCTTTCTATAGTGAGATCGAAGGTGGACACGGGGGCAAGTAGTACCCTTATACTTCTCAAAGACAGGCACCTTGAACTTATGAGGTACCTTGAAATCAGCAATTAACCCCAGCTTGGACATATCAACGCCCAATGTATTCTGATTCTCAATGTCTCTCATTTTGTCTTCCAATGCTTTGAACCTGAGTCACGCTTCAGCATTCAACTCTGCTTCCACACCTCTTTGAGAAAACACATCATCCTGATGATCCTCAAGCCACGGTTGAGGCACCAACAGATTTCCGACGCCAGCATTGCCATTGACCGGCCCTATGTTGACATTAGCTCCCAGACTACCATTGCCGATGCCCGTCGTATTGAGTCCGATATTGGCCATCACATTGCCATTAGCACTGCCGTTGCCCCCGGCAACAGGAACAACATTCTGCGGAGCATCAACTGGAGGAGGAGTGGGCACAGCCCCGCCATGAAGTATGTCGTTACTATCAACCCTGGAGATCAAAGGTTGAACCAAAGTACGAAGCGGGTCCTGACCATTAGCGACTACCTGCATCAGTTCCATAAAACGATCCATCCGTTCACGGAGCTCTTGAACATTGGACTGCACCTGATCCATGAGCCTTGTCTGATTAGCCCGAGTTGAGTAACGGTGAATGAGTCTCTGATCAATCCTGGAGACCGGAAGCAGCTCGGAACCTATGAACCTGAAAAACCTGTAAACATTAAAGGTTAGGAAAAGCAACAAAATGTACACCATGCAAATGCTTCATGCAGATGCATGCGTGTGTCTGTGTGCTTGGGAGATTTCCCCCGATCCTAGTGCCTTAGTGCCACTGTTGATAATAATAATAATAATAATAAGAAGAAGTCCGAGCCCAATCATGGAAACATCAATATCATATATATATGGAAAGCCTATCAAGGCAATACATAGCATCAGCGAGTACAAAACAAATCAACAGCGTGACCTCAGCCAACAAGTCTGGTGATGGTCAGCATACAGCAAAGATCAAAACAAAAGGAATACAAGCTGGTCAAGTACGGCCACGGGCGCGGTACTCTGCTAATAACTCCTTCGTCTCTGGATGATCTGGCAAAGTGAGCAACCCCTCGATGAGTAGTTCCCTCTGCACAATAGTATACTGAAGTCCCTGAACTGAACTTCCCCATGCTCCTTCGCCGAAGCAATCTTCCAGTTTCCGCTTCTTAGACTCAAACTTCAGCTTGCACTCCTTCAGGTTGGCAAGGGCTTTGTTGAGTTGGCCTTCGGCGGCGTACCTGCGGGCAGTCTCTTCATCAAACCTCCGCTCACTGTCCTTTACCTCGGCTTCCAGCTTAGAGATCTGCAGCATCAGCCTGTCCTCTCGCTCCTTCCTGGTGGCCAGGGAGGTCTTCCAATGCTGGTCGAACTTAGATATCCTCCGATATGCCTCGTCCAAATGCTGTTTCTTCGTAGCTAGTACATCATTAACAGCCCTGATGTCCTGACCCAAGCGTTCCCGATCAGCAATCTGCTTTGCCAAGTCTGCACCCAGTTGGTTCACCGACTCTGTTTGCTTTTTGAAAGCATGCACGGCTTCGTTCCTCTCACTTTGAAGCTGAGCTAACTCTTTCTCCAGTTCTGCGTTCGCCCGCTTCAACTCATCCCGCTCAGCTAGTACCTGATTATGCCGATGAATGGATACAGTAGTAGGCTCTTCGACTGGTGGAGGACTCTCTGGTCTGGCATGAGGAAATGGCATCCCTATAGCGCTGGCCCTGGCCCTGATCCAAGCTGAATAAGGAGGGTAGGCTTGACTGTTGCTCTTTCCCAACAAAGGCTTTCCTCTCTTGCTGATACCGTTCCACGCATGCTGAAGCTTGGACAACAAATCCCCCTCTAGAGTACCCGTGAGGTACAGAGATTCCCGTACCTCTTCCTCCTTCGGCGGAGTCCTCAAAGCATATGCGAACTGACGAACTAGCAACGGCGGATTATAATTGATGCAACCCTTCCTACCTATCAGAGGTACATTGGGAAACCCACTACAACTAAAGATCACCTCAGTACCTAACATGTCTCTGTCAACGGACCAATCAATGTCTTCTGCAGACAAACTCATCAGACGCTCAGGCCACTCAGCTGTGGCTGCAGACAAGACGAAAGAACCCTTCTTTGGCAAATGACTATCAAACCATCTGAACAGCAACGGTACACAGCATGAGACATTCTTCCCTCTCCGGTTCTCATTTTTGTAATGCACTGAGTGATAGACGTCCCCGATCAAAGTAGGGACTGGATTCCCTGAGGCGAAGATGTGAAATGCATCAAAGTCTACGAAATCAGGCATGTTGGGGAACAAGATAATGCCATATATGCATAAAGCGAGGATGGCATTGAATGCGTCCCAACATCTGTCCTTAGCACACTGCCGAGCCTTAGCTACCAGAAACTGCAAGGAGAACCCAGGAACCTTGTTCCAACTCG
This sequence comes from Lathyrus sativus, assembly GCA_963859935.3. Taxonomy (NCBI): domain Eukaryota; kingdom Viridiplantae; phylum Streptophyta; class Magnoliopsida; order Fabales; family Fabaceae; genus Lathyrus; species Lathyrus sativus. Next base: position 286,035,580 of record OZ012741.1, on the reverse strand, counting down.
TCACTACCAACTCAGAGGCGCCCAAATGAAGTGAAGAAGCTAAACCAGCCAGATCAGGCTCAGCATCCATGTGGACAAAAGGCATCTGCCTTTTGATAGGCACACCCAGCAGATCAGCATACTCTTCCAGCGTCGGCGCGAGAACGAAGTCCTGAAAAGTGAAACACCTCAGCGGAGGGTCATAGAACTGCAACAGAGCATGTAACCCATTCAACTCGGACGTAGAAGGTTTGCAAACCAGACTGAGCAACCTGCCATAAGACTTCCTGAACCCATCCTTCACAGAATCACCTGCTAGAGCTATCAAACCAGTCAACTTCGACACATCAGGGGTCGGGAACTTGTACGCAACAGTCTTCCTGAGGGAGGCCATAATAATACAATAGGAGGCGAGAAATCCTGGATCGGGGAAACGACACCTGCAACACAGACACACGTTAATGGAATGCAAATGAACATGCAAACTAATGCAAAATGCAGGCATGCAATAATCTATCAGGATAGCCGCTGTGGAGATTCTGTATCAACGATCACTGATGAGAAGAAAACCCCGGTGTTAGACCACTAATCTGATCTTCTAAGAACGACCATCTGATAGGACCATATACATAAGATCAAAATTCTGCTCTGTCGAGAACAAATGTCTGATAATAAGGACCCCGGATGCATGATCAATAAATATCTGCTGATGAAATCTTCAGACCCCAAATCAAAAATCTGCCCTATCAAGAACAAACTACATCTGCTGATGAAGTCTTCAGACCCCACTCAGAATCTGCTCTATCAAGAACAAACCACTGATGACAATACTCTGATCAAAACCTGCTCTATCAAGAACAGACATACATCTGATGATAAGATCCTCTGATCAAAACCTGCTCTATCAAGAACAGACAAATCTGCAACTGAGAACCCCGGTATCAACAGAACTGATTCACTGTCAAGAAAACCAGGTGGTCTGAAAGTCAAAGTTTCCTGCAATAAACCCAATCCCGCTCACAGGTATGGACCTAAACTGACTCACGGTACGGCATCCTATGCGTTCATCAGCGTCCCAGACTTTCAAAACTGACAATACAATTCCCAGAAGGAGTGGCATCATCAAGTCTTGAAGAGGCCTCACTTAGCTGAATCACAAATGATCGGTCCCCAGAGTCGACAATCCACCAAACCAGCAACCGTCTCAACCCAAAGGGTTGAAAGTGAAGCCAACCGGATGAACCTCGTCTGAGCATGGATTTCATGAGACACTAGTGCCTGCAAAGCAAGCACGCGCCCACTAATTTCCACTCTAATTCTATGGTGCACTCAAGCCTGGGTCTGGCTTCTCACTTATCAAAACTCCCATCCCACAACGGCACAAATAATCATATTATACTGAAAATAAAATGCGGGAAATAAAGTGCGAGAAGTAAACATGCGATAAATAAACGCAACCTAACAAGTAAACACACAAACGGTAGGATTGACTCTCATAGGGAACCAGAAAACCAGAGATTCTGGGTTCGATCCCCAGCAGAGTCGCCAGCTGTCGCTTGCGCGAAAATAAGGTCCCGGCATGACAGAAGAGTCACCACCTTTCGTTATTTATCCCTCGAAGCGGGAAAGGAAACGATCGGAAAAACCTAACGAATAAGGGTAAGACAAGGTCATCGCAACCATTGTCTGGGTTCGGGAGTCGGTTACGCAAGGGGAAGGTATTAGCACCCCTCACGTCCGTCGTACTCGACGGGATCCACGCTTGTTAGTTTACTTGGACGGGTTGGTTTTATTCTATCTACCTATCAAGGCTGGCTGAAAAAGAAAAGAAAAATGACTCGGCAAAGCGTCGCACTTTATGCCTACGTATTCTCATCAGAGAATGAGAAATCAGAGTCAACGTAGTTCGACCTACGAAGGATTGTGGGGAAAGGTAGCTCGCCAAGACTTCGCCATCTTGTGCCTACGTACTCTCAACAGGCATGAGAGATCAGAGCTCACGTAGTTAGGAAAACTACAGTTTATTTCCTGTTTTGAAAGAAGTGTTTTTTATTGTGTTTGCAATTTCAACCGCACTAGAGACTATGACCTGAGAGTGAATGCGTCGCATGTCACCCAAAGGGTACCATACTAAACATCCAGACTATGGAAAAGAAACTCTTCCAAAATCCTTTCTCAGATAGCTTAAGGCTCGTAACGTACGAAAGAAATCATTCATGATTACTGTATCTTAAACTGTTTTGGGATGAGAAGAGAACAGACCCAACTAGGAGGGAGACTATCAAGTCCTACTGTTATCATGCCATGGATTCATCCTATGGTTGAGGTTTGAACAGGGAACTCCTAGATGTTGTCATGCATAGGTTTCAACCTAAAAGTCTATCATCAAATCCTTATCAAAGGAAATGAGAGTCCTAAGGGATCATGTCAATGATACACCAAAACAGACAAAGCATCAGCTTAACAGTAAAATGCATGCAATGCAAGTGAGGGAGGAAATGTGTGTGGGGCTTCAGCCTCCACAAGCTCATCTCAACCTCAAGCCAGTCATGAAATAACAGTAATCATACTGAAAAATAAACAACATGCTATCAAGCAATAAACAGTAAACTGCAGTCATACAGATAAAAGAAATGAAATACCATCCATGAGAAAGAAATTATCTACATCTAAGCTCTCCTTAATCCTAATCCTAAAAAAAAACCCTAATCTACCTCTAAGCAAAGCCCTAAAGCAAAACCCTAATTAAAAGAAATCAATCCCAGTCTTCAAGCTTCAAAACAAGCTTACCAAAGAAAGGGAGCTAAGTAGGCAGACTCATAGTGCCTTCCTCAGGAAAGCACTAGGAGGCTTATACTTAGGACTCATATCCCATGTGGCTCAACAATTGTGATCGGTTTACGTTCCTCCTCAGGAGAAACTAAACTCACATGAAGGCTCCAACATCATTGGATACTTGAGAAATCCTACATGAACTAAGGGAACTAAGTGAACAGACCCATAGTGCCTTCCTCAGGAAAGTACTAGGGGGCTTCCACTTAGGAATCATATCCCATGGGGCTCAACAACTGTGATCAGTTTACATTCCTCCTCAGGAGAAACTAAACTCACATGAAGGCTCCAACATCATTGGATACTTGAGAAATCCTACATGAACTAAGGGAACTAAGTGAACAGACCCATAGTGCCTTCCTCAGGAAAGTACTAGGGGGCTTCCACTTAGGAATCATATCCCATGTGGCTTAACAACTGTGATCAGTTTACATTCCTCCTCAGGAGAAACTAAACTCACATGAAGGCTCCAACATCATTGGATACTTGAGAAATCCTACATGAACTAAGGGAACTAAGTGAACAGACCCGTAGTGCCTTCCTCAGGAAAGTACTAGGGGGCTTCCACTTAGGAATCATATCCCATGTGGCTCAACAACTGTGATCGGTTTACATTCCTCCTCAAGAGAAACTAAACTCACATGAAGGCTCCAACATCATTGGATACTTGGGAAAGAGGTGAGAAGAAAGAATGAAAGACATCCATAGTGCCTTCCTCAGGAAAGTACCATGAACTTCCCTCAGACTCCAGGGTCTCAAACCTCACAGAAAGAGAGCAAGCTTCTAAACTAGGCCTTCAATCCATGCCTCCTCCAATCCTCTAGTATGCTCCACTAAGCTCCATAATGAGATGCCAAGCTCCTCCAATCAAAGGAATACCCCAAAGCAAAGCAAACTAACAAAACTTGCCCTAAAGGCCACACAAACAATCATTCAATTCAAAAATCAACCAAAAATAGTATATTATCATATTAAATCCTAATATAAATGCTAGGGGACCCTAAATAACTACCCTTAAGTCCCATATATTCCCCATAGACTAAATTACCCTATAAAGCCTAAAACAAAATTGTTCAAATTCAACTATGCTTCATAAAACCCTAATTTTGTTATGCTAATGTCAACCTAATCAAGCTATTCAAATTTGATCCTAAAAATCATGAATTAAATCCTATATGCAAGTTAATACCCTAGGTTAAACATCCTAAAAGGAATGGACCCTAAATCTAAAGGGAAACTCCTAAACTAAAATCAACAAAATCAAGTATAAACCTAAAATCACTAAAAAGCTATTTAAAAGAAAAATATGCAAAAAATATAAAATGAAGATAAAATTCTAATTTTATTATCTACTAATTTTCTAGACAGAAATGCTAACATGATGCAAAAACAAGCAATTAAAAATATTCAATTTCCAATTATTTATGAATTTTATAAGATGCAAGAAAATAAAAGAAATTAAAAACTAAAATGAAATGGGGAGGGGGGTGTCAGTAGTGATGCGCCTAGTTCAATTATCCAGATGGGCCAGGAAAGGGGGTTCAATTAGTAAGCACGCCTGGGCCCATTTGCTTCAGAAATTAAATCAAAAAAAATGAAAGAAAAAAAGATAAAAGTTTGGTGTAGATAGCAACAATTTGGAGTTCATTTTCCATTGGGCTTCAATACTGGGGTGGGGATAGTAAGTTATGTTAGGCCCAGGGTCAGATTTTTAATTGAAACGCTGCGTTTCACTATTACCATTTCCCTCCGTTTTTGTCTTTGAATACTGGCCGCGAGATCAGTCTTGGAAGTCAAATATCTCATCTAATCCAACGATCAAGAGATCGTCTTCCCCAAATGAACCTAGGGTTTTCAGAAAACCACAACTCCATGCAGGGATCTTCCCCTCCCTCGTTCTCACTCAATTCTCCATGGATTTCAAAAATGTAAGAACCAAAATTGCTCTACTCTCTCCCAGGAATACAGCCATACTCTCGGTTTTAATTGAAACACCCTAGAACTCCAAACCCGATAGCATGAAATCCTTGGTTCACCAACTTTACACTGCAATGGACTCTCACGATTCTTGATTCTAATGGTACTAAGATGTTCTTCATGTTGCACTGGTCTCAGTATGCTAATGGATGTTGATTAAAACTCACTATATAACATTTTCTTGATCATCAAAGATTCAACATCATGTATGCAAACTCCATGGATGGCCCTCAAACTCACTGAACTTAATCCTCTAATCATCCCTAACAGTTCTAACCTAAAATTCTAACCTATTCATGCATAATTAAAGAGGTAGAAGAGAAAATGCCAACCTGCTTCTTGGCTATGGCAGAGGTAGAAACAGCCTGATTCAATGCTTGTAAACCTTCACAAATGGTCTTTGCTTGGTATAATGGCTTCTGTTTGCAACAATTCTGATGATGAGTGCTTGTAGAAGAAGATTCGAGCCTTGCTTGTAATGGAAGCTTTCCTTGAATACCTCTCTCTCCTCTCACTCTCTTCACCAACCTTGCCAACCCCTGATCTCAGCACATTCTTCTCAATATATAGAACCAATTAGAAGAATCTAGATCCCTCTAGAATATGGTAGAAAGTCATGGAATTCTCACTTGATGACATATTGGAACCATCTCATATCATGCATACAACCCTTCATACTTGTGCTAAAATCTATCCTCATGAGATATTGAGATGATATGTGTGAAAAATCAGCTGATCCTTGCCTTATGTTGAGTTTTCCAAAGTTACCTTATTATGCAAGTAATAGGTTTTCAAAGCAAGTCCCATTTTTAGGCCTCAAATCAAAAATGTGTCTAAACCATTGTTTCCAAAATGTTGTTTAGACTCAAACTCATATATCATATGACCTATTTTGGATTTGTAGATCTCTCAAACCATTTTCCAATTTGAACTTATTTAACTTATATGCCATATTTAGGCTATTTTCATCACTTTTTTCTATGAGCCTTTCCAACATCTCATGACCACCCTACTAGCCTTAAAACATCATTCCAAGAAACTTTTATGTTGAAAGTTTTTCCATTTGAAGCTTGGAAGTAGGAGATATGACCATATGCTTGAAATGACCTATAAGTTCAAAATGACCAAAATGCCCTTGGCTTGTCAAAGCCATAAGTTGAGTTCTACAAATCCTATCAAGGACTTCTAGTACTCTCTAGAAATCTAAGAAGATGATCTTCAACATTCATGTTGACCAAGAGATCATAGGAATCATCCTACTAGGGCAAAAGTTGTCTGCAAGTTGGGTGACTTTCAAGGACCCAGATTCACATACCTCAGATGACCTGTAATTTGTCAAAACCATAACTTGAGCTCTGCAAATCCTATCAAGGACTTCTACCACTCAAATTAAATCTAAGAACAAGCTATACAACATTCATGTTGTGGGGAAGATGAGATGACAATTACATCTTGAGCTAAAACTGTCTGGAAGATAGGGATCAAACTAGGGGATTTTACATTGTCCATCCTTAGAAACCCTGGCTTAAAACTTCTCAAACTCCTCAATCATGATGAGTTGGTCTAGGAATCATCCTTATAATATCTCAATACATCATTCCATGATCACATGGCCCTTGGATTAGGTCTCAACCTTCTCCAAATCATCAGTTGACCCAGGGTTGACCCAGTCAAAACCCTAATTCTACCATTCATGGTTGAATCTTCTGAATTCTTGCACAATGACCTCTCTGGGCTTCATGATGTCTCTCAAGACATCTAATAAACTTTCTCAAAGCTTCAAGTTCATTCTCAAAGTCTCAGAATCATCTGAGGAGCTCCCACAACTCTCAAGCTATGAAGCACACAACCTTGGTTTCAACCAGTTCCTCTAAGGATCTCTTGAACTTTCTGATGAAGGTATCAACCTTCAAACACTTGATGGGTAAATAAATGTTGGTCAAATTTTAGGGTGCAACAATGAGTTGTGGTGTTCAATCTTGAAACTCTGGCATAGCTCCTTCATCATCTTGTTATTCAAATTCGAACCATTATCAGTAATGATCCGCTCGGGAATTCCGTAACGACAGATGATGTCCTTCTTTATGATCTAGCCACCACCTGCTTGGTCACATTAGCATATGAGGCTGCCTCCACCCACTTGGTGAAGTAGTCAATAGCTACTAGAATGAAGCGATGACTGTTAGATGCAGTGGGCTCGATATTGCCTATCATGTCGATGCCCCACATGGAGAACGGCCACGGGGAGGACATGACATTCAACGGGCACGGCGACACATGAACTTTATCAGCATAAATCTGGCATTTATGGCATCTCTTCGCGAATTTAAAGCAATCCGATTCCATCGTCAGCCAGTAATATCCTGCTCTCAGGATCTTTCTCGTCATAGCATGCCCGCCGGCGTGCATACCAAATGTGCCTTCATGGACTTCTTCCATGAGCATACTCGCTTCTTTCTCATCTACACATCTGAGTAGCACGAGATCATGGTTTCTTTTATACAAAACTCCATCAGGATTGAGATAAAAATTTCCAGACAGCCTCCTCAGAGTCTTCTTATCCTGGGTCGACGCTCCCGCAGGATATTCCTTAGTCATAAGGAAGTTCTGGATATCATGGAACCATGGCTTGCCGTCGGCGGCTTCCTCGATCGCAAAGACGAATACAGGTCTATCAAGACGAGAAAGGACAATCCTTGGAGCTTCATTCCAAAAATTGACTTTATACATCGAAGCCAACGTGGCTAAGGCGTCAGCCATTTGATTCTCGGCCCTGGGCACATGATGGAGTTCCACTCGATCAAAGAACGGAAGCAGCCTTCTGGCATAGTTCATGTACGACACCAAATTCGATTGGCGAGTCTCCCACTCCCCTTTAATCTGGTTGATCACAAGCGCCGAGTCACCATATACATCTAGGTTCTTGATTCTCAAATCAATTGCTTCTTCTAGACCCATGATGCATGCTTCATACTCCGTTTCATTATTGGTGACCAGAAACGTCAGTCTCGCAGTAAACGGGATGTGGGATCCATGGGGAGTCGTGATGATCGCCCCAATGCCACTTCCGTAAGAATTAACTGCCCCGTCGAATATCAATTTCCAATGGGATTTCCTATCTGGCCCCACGTCGGGCAACGGTTTATCGCAATCTTTCGCTTTGAGAAACATGATATCCTCATCAGGGAATTCAAATTTCATCGGCTGGTAATCCTCAATCGGCTGTTCGACAAGGTATTCAGACAATACGCTTCCCTTAATGGTCATCTGGGAAACGTACTGAATATCATATTTCGTCAACACCATTTGCCATCTGGCAATCCTGCCCGAAAGCGCTTGCTTCTCGAAGACGTACTTGATCGGATCCATCTTCGAAATTAGCATGGTGGTGTGATTGAGCATGTACTGTCGTAAACGTTTGGCAGCCCAGGCTAGTGCACAACACGTCTTCTCCAGCATCAGGTAGCGAGATTCACAGTCTGTGAACTTTTTACTCAAGTAGTAAATGACATGCTCCTTTCTGCCCGTCTCGTCGTGCTGACCGAGAACACGCCCCATACTATTCTCAAGAACTGTCAATTACATGATTAAAGGCCGTCCGGCCACTGCGGGTATCAAGATCGGAGGTTCCTGTAGATACTGTTTTATCTTATCGAATGCCTTCTGGCAATCCTCGTTCCAGATAATCGCCTGATCTTTCTTTAGCAGCTTGAACATCGGTTCACACGTGGCCGTGAGCTAAGAAATAAACCTTGCAATGTAGTTTATTTTGCCCAGGAAACCACGAACTTCTTTTTCAGTCTTCGGCGCTGGCATTTCTTGTATCGCTTTTATCTTCGCAGGATCAACCTCGATGCCTCTTTCACTCACGATAAACCCCAGTAACTTTCCGGACCGTACTCCGAAAGTACACTTGTTAGGATTCAGCCTCAACCTGAACTTCCTAAGCCTCTCAAAAAGCTTCAGCAAATTGACCAGATGCCCATCCTCCGTTTGGGACTTCGCAATCATATCATCAACATAGACTTCAATCTCATGGTGAATCATGTCATGAAACAAAGTGACCATCGGTCGCTGGTAAGTGGCCCATGCGTTCTTCAGACAGAAAGGCATTACCTTGTAGCAAAATGTTCCCCAAGGAGTGATAAACGTAGTTTTCTCAATGTCCTCCGGCGCCATCTTGATCTGATTGTAACCGGAGAAGCCATCCATGAACGAAAATACGGAGAACTGGGCTGTACTGTCGACCAACACATCAATATGAGGCAGCGGGAAATCATCTTTAGGGCTCGCCGTATTCAAATCCCGATAATCGACGCACATTCATACCTTACCGTCCTTCTTCGGTACAAGCACTATGTTGGCGACCCACGGAGGGTAAGTAGTGACCGCTAAGAAGCCAGCATCAAGCTGTTTCTGCACTTCTTCTTTGATCTTAACGGCCATATCTGGTCGCGTCCTCCTAAGCTTCTGCTTAACGGGAGGACAATCTTCTCGCAGCGGCAAGTGGTGGACCACGATGTCAGTATCAATTCCGGGTGTTGCACCCCAAAATTTGACCAACATTTCTTTACCTAGCTTATGTTTCATTTCGTTCACAATAGCATTATCATTTGCATTTCATTGACATGTATGCAGGAGATCAAGAGGTATGATTACCAATCAAGGGCTACACAAGGCTTTGAAGCTAGCTAAGAAGGTTATTCAAGTTTTCAAGGGTTGATATCCTTGTCAGAGAAGTGAAAAGATCCTCAGAGAGAGTGGTTGAAACCAAGAGGGTGTGTCTCCTAACTTGAGAGTTGTGGGAGCTCCTCAGATGATTCTGAAGCCAGGAATGTGGAATTGAAGCCTTGAGAGAGCTTATGAGATGTCTTGAAAGCCATCATGAGGCCTAGATAGGTCATTGTGCAAGATTAAGAAGACTCACCCATGAGTGGTGCAGTTAGGGTTTGACTGGGTCAACCCTAAGTCAACTGATGATTTGAACAAGGTTGAGACCTAATTCAAAGGCTATGTGATCATGGATTGATGCATTGAGATGCTGTAAGGATGATTCCAAGGTCAACTCATCATGATTGAAGAGTTTGAGAAATTTCAAGCTAGGGTTTATAAGGCTTGACAGTGTAAAATCCCCTAGTTTGACCCCTGTCTTCATGGTAGTTTAGCTCAAGATGTGATTGTCATCTCATCTCACCCCAAACATGATTGTTGTAGAGCTTGATTTGAGCTTTAATTTGAGTACTATAAGTCCTTGATAGGATTTGTAGAACTCAAGTTATGACTTTGACAAGTTACAGGTCATCTGAGGTCTGTGGATTTGGGGGCTTGAAAGTTACCCAACTTGCATCAAACTTTCACCCTAGAAGGATGCTTCCTATGAACTTTTGGATAACATGAATGTTGTTCCTTATATTCTTAGCTTTCTAGAGAGTACTAGAAGTCCATGATTGGATTTGTAGAACTCAAGTTATGGCTTTGACAAGTCAAGGGCATTTTGGTCATTTGGAGATTACAGGTCATTTCAAGCATAAGGCCATAACTCCTATTTCCAAGCTTCAAATGGAAAAATGTTCAACATCAAACTTGTTCAAAATGATGTTTTAAGGCTAGTAAAGAGGTCATGAGATGTTTGAAGTGCTTGTAGCTCAAAGTTGCAAAAATGACCTAAAATAAGTGTATAATTTAAATAAACCCAAGTTGGAAATTGATATTTTCAATGTACACATCCAAACCAAGGCATGTAATATATCATTTTGACTCTAGAAAACATTTTAAGAACATTGGTTTAGCCACATCTTTGAGTTGAGGTTAATTTGTGGACTTGCTTTGAAAAGTAGTTACTTACATCATAAGTAACATTTGCAAAACTCAAATTCAAGGCATGAGCAAGATCCCTTGCAAGCCAAACACTTTCAAAATGTAACTAGAGGAGAAATTGGAAGAGAATGGGGTTGGTATCAAGCTGTTTGCAGAGCTATGCATATCATGGCATATGGTTGAAAATCTCATGACATGAGAGATTGAAACTCTCATTAGAAGGATCTAGAGGGTTCTAGATCATCCACACATGTTCTATATATTGAGTAGAGGTGATCCAAAGCAAGGGTTGGTGATGATTGAAGGAGAGAGCATAGATTGAGATTGAGATTTCATGGCTTGCAACTGAATTCGGTTTCACCAATTTCTTCACTTTCCATTCATTTTCTTGATTGCAACTTCTTCCATGGATGCTAGGGATTGATTCCAGATCATAATCCAAGGGAATTCGTGGCTGATTGGTGTTCTTGAGCTCAGATTTTTCCATCTGCAACTCACCATCGGGTTTCAAGATTCAGGAGTTTTCAACCAGTTCTATTGCATACATAAGCAAGGAAAGGATCCATTGATCGTGTCTGGAAGGTTGGAGAGCTTGATTTGAAGATTTAGTGCATCTGTTCATCAAGAATTTTCAGGTTAGTAACTTTCTTCCTCTAGCATGAATTAGGTAGAATCAAGATGAATTAGGGTGTTAGATGCATTGTAGAACGGTGTAGGAATGATTTTAGACCATTAATTTGAGAATTAGTGACCAATTTAGGACATTACCATTTTCGGTTGAGAATTGGTTATGGCGAATCTTGAGGTTTCAGAGAGAATAAAGGGCATGAATGAATTCGTGACAAGATTTGGGACAAGATTCATGTATAGACCACTTGCAATGGAGGATCCTAGTGAGAGTTAGGGTTGGGGACGATGACCGGAGCACCACCGGTGGTGGCCAGAGCTGCGCGCGAAGTTCATAGGTTCAAAAGGTAGAAGATGACTCTAGAGCCATTGGATGTGGTGAGACCTTTGACTAGAGGAGTGATCCAACGGCCACGCTTTAATTTAAAGTTGTGAAGGATCTGAGTTAATGAAACGCGTCGTTTCATTTAGTGCTGATGCTGGGCTTAGTGAAATAACTGATATCTACACCCCCCTGATGGCTCAATCCATAGAATGAACTGAGCGTGTTTACTATCTGCACCATAGTTTTATTATTTTACTTGGATTTTCTTTATTTTTTCATTTTGTTCATGGTTCTTGATAAAATCATATAAAATTGAAAAATGATCCAATTAACCCCATTCTTTTTGCATTATATTCATGATTGAGTCTAGTATTTTTTAGATAAAAAATATTTTTAGTTCATTCATTTTCTGATTTTATGGGAATTTTCACATTTTAATTGATATTAAAATGGTTATGTTTGATACTTAATTTTGTGGAATTTTGTGAGATGATTTGGTGATGATTCCAGAGCTATTTTTTTGTGTGTGATTAGTTTAGATATGTATGCTCCCATAGTATTTTTCTCACATTTTTGTGATGACATAGGTGGTAGTTTAGGTTGAAACCTTTAGAAGCTCCATGTTTAGGGTTTATGGTTGATACCTTTGGATTTAGGATTTAATTTTAGGACTTAATAGATGATTTAGTCCCTGGTTTTTGTATGAGGCATTCTTAATTGAATTAGGATCCCTTAGAAATTTTTGTAGAAATTTATAGGATAGTTTCCTATTTTTGATTGATTTTAGTTTAGGTGCTAGTTTTAGAGGATTCTAAGGCACTAACTCAACTAGATTAACTTCTTTAGTCCCCTTAGATTAGGGTTTTGCTTTGTTTACCTTTGGTTGAGATTGAAGGCAAGTTGAAGACAAGTTGAAGACAAGGTGAGGATGCTTGAAGTTGCTTGAAGTTGCTTGGAGCTTGGAGTTGCTTGTGCCTGAAGGTGTCTGATGAAGATTTAGGAGGTAGGAGCCATAGGGAGAGCCTTATAATTAGAATGACTTCTTTCACAAATATGGAAAGCATCTTGTGCTTCCATTCCTCCCAATGACTAAAAGTCCTTCTAAGATATTCACATCCCTCCTTTGGAGGGATGAGTGGCTTTATCTGGGAAGTAGAACTTTGAGGGAACCAGTCTCTCATAATGATGAACCCTTACAGGCTTCCTTTGGTTGTCAATAAGTTGTTTATCATTTCCACTCATTCTGTTAAATCAATTGTCTTCTGGTTTGAGTATCCTGAAAGATGTTGGACTTGAGTTTGAAGATGAGGACTTCACTGAAGAGTGTGGAAGAGGATGATTCCTTGAGCATTGCCATTGCAGCTGAAGCTTGAAGAGCAAGAAGAACAAGTTGATGCTTGTGAAGAAGATCCAATGGAGATTGAGTGAAGAGCTGAGGCTTAAAAAATTGAGGGATGAAGTTGATACTTCCATGTGATTGAAGATTACCCTAAGAAGCTGAAGCTTGTAGAAGCAAGAGGAAGGCCAAGTTGATACTGGTAAAGCAAAAATAGCTGAAGCTTGAAGACTAAGTTGATACTTATGAAGAGGATTCAATGGAGATTGGGTGTAGAGCTGAGGCTTGAGGAATAAAGGAAGTTGATACTTACATTGATGCATGGAGAGCCTGAAGGAATTAAGTTGATACTTGTAGTAAGGAGTGAAGCCTGAGGGTGGAATTGATTGAAGAACCGAGGCTTGAAGAAAAGAGAATAAGTGGATATTTATGTTTGATGGGTTGAAACCTGAAGAAGCAAGTTGATACTTGTCATGGAGGATGATAGCCTTGAAGGATGGTTGAAGTCTGAAGACTGGATTGCTGTCAGAAGAGCTGAAGCTTGAAATGGAAGAAGAAGGAATGGTTGATCTGCTTTCTTTCTTGTCTATTTTCTTTTCTATATTGATGTGCCTTATTTGACTTGCTTGATGCATTAGAATAAGTTCATATCTAGATTGACTTTAAGCTAAGAGCATGATTGCACTAGAGGTTGAGTTGTTCCCTCTACTTGTATTGTTACTGTATGGCTTTGCTTGCGGGTATTCGGTAGAGCCCAGCTCCCTTGCCCATGTGGTTTGTGTTTGCTTGATAGCATTTTATGTTATTTCTTCTGTATGATTGCAGTTATATTTTGCTTGAGAGCATGTTATTCTTTCTGTATGATTGCAGTTATTCATATCTGGCTTGAGGTTGAGATGAGCTTGTGGAGGCTGATGCCCCACACACATTTCCTCCCTCACTTGCACTGCATGCATTTTACAGTCGTTTACTGTATTACTGTTTACTGTTTAAGCTGATGCTTTATCTGTTTCTGTTTACCATTGACATGATCCCTTAGGAATCTCAATTCCTTTGATAAGGAAATGATGATTAGAACTTTAGGTTGAAACCTATGCATGATAACTTCTAGGAGTTCCCTGTTTCAAACCTCACCTATAGGATGAATCCTTGGCATGACAACATTAGGACTTGATAGTCTCCCCGTAGTTGAGCATGTTCTCTTCTCATCTCAAAACAAATTAAAATACAGTAATCATGAATGATTTCTTTCGTACGTTACGAGCCTTAAGCTATCTGAGAACGGATTGTTGGAGAGTTTCTTTTCAACAGTCTGGATGTTTAGTATGGCACCATTTGGGTGAAATGCGACGCATTCACTCTCAGGTCATAGTCTTTAGTGCAATTGAAATTGCAAACACAATAAAAAATACTTCTTCCGTAAAATACAGAAAATAAACTTCAAACCTTTTGGCCCCGTGGGCCCGTAATTCAAAGGAAGCTTTTCTGAAGAAAAGAGTGTCGTTAACTCCTAGTTCTACCGCAAACAGGTTGTGTCCCTAACTGCTGGAATTGTTTGTTAACCCTACTCGGTAAAACAGATGAATCTGAATTCCCGTAATCCATATTATCCCGAACTACGTAAGCTCTGATCTCTCATACCTGTTGAGAGTACGTAGGCACAATACTGACGTATTGGCGAGCCAGCTTCCCCGTAGCCTGTAGTTAGCCGAACTACGTTGACTCTGATTTCTCATTCTCTGATGAGAATACGTAGGCATAAAGCGCGACACTTTGCCGAGTCATTTTCTTTTCTTTTTTTAAGCCAACCTTGATAGGTAGATAGATAAACCAACTCGTCCAGTAAACACAACAAGCGTGGATCCCGTCGAGTACGACGGACATGAGGGGTGCTAATACCTTCCCCTTGCGTAACCGACTCCCGAACCCCGACAACGGTTGAGATGACCATGTCTTATACCTTTTCGTCAGGTTTTTCCAATTGTTTCCTTTCCCGCTCCGAGGGATAAATAACGAAAGGTGGCGACTCTTCTGTTTTGCCGACACCTTATTTTCGTGGTAGCGACACCGGGCATATCTTCGTATGACCAAGCAAAGACGTCACTATACTCTCTTATCATCTCGACCAATCTCTGCTTGACATCACTCTTCAATGCAGCCCCTATCCTGACGTTCCTGACAAGTTCTTCAGAATCCAAATTCACAATCTCGATCTCCTCTTCATGAGGCAGAATAACTTTCTCTTCTTGTTTCAACAAGCGGGCCAACTCTTCAGGAAGGTCTTCGTCTTCATCAATCTCTTCTTCGGCTTGATAGATCGGGCAATCGAAGTCGAAGTGAGTCGTAGAAGGTCCAGAGTCGATGTCATCTGTTATGTGAATCCTGCAATAACAAGGGTTAAGCTTAAAACAAGGGTTAAGCTTAAAACAAGGATATGCAGGTTAGCACAAACCTCATTGCCATTTTATTGTTTTTCAAAACAAATATAAAACAGGAATAACAAAGATCACAACATTTGAATACGAAAAAACGCCTTTTGATTTATTGGTAAAATGCATTTACATAATCAAACAAGGCTCTGACAATGAAACCACTATGCCCCGGGTAGGACATAAGGTTGTACAATGATTGGAAAAAAGTAAATCATAACTCTTCGCTTGTCATCTGGATGATATCCTTGACGGACCAGTTGTTGAGGCTCTCGCCTGGCTTGCTTGGCTGGATCCAAGAGTCTAGGTCACAGTCGCTATCTCCGATGCCTTTAGACACCGCATTGACGCTTTCAAATATCACCCCGCCGCTGGTAAACTGGATCGGCCCTTTACCTCGCGACGCACTGCTAAAAGAGGAGGCTTCAGCTCTAGGAGAATATCCCAACCCAAACTTGTCTTGCTTGTTAGGTATCTCCAAAATTCGCCCCCAGTCTGGGGTAGATCCGGCTTGGACAACGGCCCGGGCTTCCTTGAAGGAAGAGAGAGTCATCTCTGGATTTTCAGTGATTACAGGAGCCACGTTCTTGACTTTAACAGCTTCGAACGCTTGGTATAGGGTTTTGTGGATTTCCCCATCAATCTCAACATACTTGAAGGACAACAAATGGCTCACCATTATGTCCTCCTCGCCACAAACAGTCACGATGCTACCTCCGACAGCATACTTGAGTTTCTGGTGCAACGTGGAGGTCACGGCACCTGCGGAATGGATCCATGTGTGAGGGCAAGCTGTCTCACAATACAGGCCTCCGAGTTTTTCGATGATGACAAAACAAATTAGAAGCATCATGCTATATCTCTGTTTTCATTGCTATACCTCTTGTTTCGGTGTTAAATCGTTATACCCTAATATGTGTCATTACTGAATGTAGCAGGATATGCAAAATGGAAAAATTTGTTAATTTTGCAGGTTTCTAAGCAGTGAGTCGACCATACAGTCGGCGCATGAAGCCTGGCATTTCTCACGGCTCAGCGCATGGAAGCTATGTGTCGACCGTACAGTCGGCGCATGAGTGTTTTGGTTTTCCACGGTTCAGCGCATAAAGACATGCGTCGACCGTGCCACTCAGCGCATGGTGCTGAGGATTTCCCACGGGTCAGCGCACGCCGACCCTATGGTCGACCGTTCGCGCGCTGTGCTGTTTTTCTTGCGGTGTTTAAAAATCTGTTTTGTTGGCTGTTTTGGTTATTACTATAAATAGAGTTTTGTTCATTTTTAACAACTAACAATTGAAAATCTTGAGTAAATTGTCAGGGCAAGAAACGTGAAATAGGTGCAAAAAATTTCTTCATCTTCATCCCTCACACAACACACAAATCCACAAATATACACAATCATTTTTGCTGAGATTAGTGTCTTGTTCAAAGGGTGATAAGGTTCGAACGCGTTGATTGAAGATCCGGTTCGAGTGGAAATTGGGGCAGGTGTTTCTTGCAGAAAACCTTGAGGGTTTTACCCATCAAGACTAGAAGGTTTTGAAGGGCTTTTGTCACGGAATAGTTCGTTCAACATTCAAGCAGGTGCGAAGGTAATTGATCAACGGAAGGTTCATCAATTTAGTAGCGAGGGCGTTGAAGTGTTGAAGACTTTCCAGGTTTGATTTGTTGGTGTCTAAGATCAGCCGAGCCGAAGGTTTGAACAACGGAAGGTTTTTCATTAAGGTGGCTGGAACCGGAGGTCATTCACAACAAATTGAAGGGCTTGATTCATCTTGAATCAAGGTGCAAGAAGAGATAGCAAGCATCAACAACATTTGAGATTGTTTGTATCATTGTCTATCAACTCTTGTGTAAACTGTTCATTCCAACAGGTGATATATATTCAATATAATCTCAATTCTAATTTTATAATTGAGGGCAGACGTACCCTGAAGCGAGGACGACGGGGGAACTGCCTCATCAAATCGTGTGTTCTTCATTTTCTGTCATTTTCAATTCAGCTTATAAAATAAGTGATTCTAGCTTAAGTGATTATTGTCAAACTGTGATACATATTGAGTAAGGTGTTGAAACTCTGTTTTAACTACTAAGTACAATAAGAATATTGTACTAAGGCATTTCCAATCTCTTACTCAACATAAATATCCTTTGTGATATTTGTGCACACAAACTGTTTGACAAAAGTCCTGAACTAAAATTGTCTTATTTGGCTTCTAGTTTTTGTGTGCCCTGTTTTTCATTGGAACTAGGTAACCTCGCAAATTGAAGTAAACAATTGATAAGCATAGTTTGTGTTGTGATTTTATTTTTTCCGAATTGTCATAAATCCATAGGCTTACGTATATCCGGTTTTCCAGTAACCGTTCGTTTTTAGACTACATTTTTCCTCGACTGCTTCCGCACTTAAAACATTTTCAAAACCAATTTTAAATTGGTAGCGCCGACTCAAATTTTAATCGGGGATCTATTCAACCCCCCTTCTAGATCCGTGCCATAGTCTAACAAGTGGTATCCAGAGCTCCGGTTATTCGGTGCTTCAAATACAACGAGATAGAAAATGGCAAACGAACCTAAAGGGGCGTACAATAGGGCTCCTGTTTTCAACGGTGAAAATTACAGTTAGTGGAAAGACTGTATGCGTGTGCATATCAACTCCATAGATAGAAAAATATGGAACGTTATCCTTAATGGTCCAATAGAAATTACTATGACCAATGCGGATAATGTAGTTGTGCCAAAGCCTGAAGCGCAATGGACCGATGACGATGAGAAAAAATACAATTATGATTGGAAAGCTAAAAACATCCTATCTCCTCATTAGGTGTAGATGAGTATTACTGTGTATCCCATTGTCCTACTGCTAAGGCCATGTGGGATTCACTACAAATAGCCCATGAGGGGACAACCGATGTTAAGTTAGCTAGGATCAACACTCTTATACAAGAGTTCGATCTCTTTTTCATGGAGCAAGGGGAAACCATTGCTGACATGCAAAAGAGATTCACTCATCTTATCAATCGCTTACATTCACTAGGTAGGCCTATTTCCAATGATGTTGCTACTAATAAAGTGTTGAGATGTCTTAACAGGGAGTGGCAGCCAAAAGTAACCGCCATCAAAGAGGCAAATGATCTTACCATATTAGACTTGACAACATTGTTTGGCAAATTGCAAGAGCATGAACAGGTACTCTTGAGCCTAGATCAACGTGAGAAAATGGAAAAGAAAGACAAAGCGAAGGTGAGTGAAAAGAAATCGATAGCTCTCAAGACTTCCTCTTCGAAGTCTCAAGTAAAAGAGCAAAATGATTATTCCTCGAGCGACAACGAAGAAGAAGACACAAGCGAAGATATGGGGTTGTTTGTTAAAAGGTATAATCGTTACGTGAGAAAGAACGGCATACAACATTCCGAGAAGAATTTGGTAAACTTCCGGAAACAATCAAGACACTCCAAGGATGATGACTCGAAAGGTAAAAAGACCAGAGGGACGTGCTATAAGTGTGGAAAGCCCGGTCACTATAAACCGGACTGTCCAATGAATAAAAAGGGAAAGGATAAGGAATCCTCAAAATCACACAAGAAATCATCGAAGCCTAGGAGAGCATACATAGCATGGGAAAGTGACAGTAACTCTTCCTCCTCTGATGAAAGTTCTAGTGATGAAGAAGAGTCCGTAAATCTATGCCTCTCCGCAAATCAAAAAAATAAGAAAAAACAGGTACGTAACTCTAAATATGATGAGTCATCAAATATGTCGCATTCGGAATTACTAGCCGCATTTCATGCCTTACATAATGAAGCAGTTGAAGCCTTTAAGAAACTTGCTTCTAATAAGAAAATCTTTACGCATTTAGAGCATAAGGTTAAAGAGTCCGAAAAGAAATTAGAGGACCTAAAGGCTTCCATTGTGAAAGGCAATGAATCAGATAGTAAGGACGATAGAAACCCTTTCAACTTCGGGTGTAGCACTTGTCATATTTGGCAAGGTGAGGTAAGACACCTCAAGACCAAATTAAACAAGGCACTCGAGCCTAAAATTACATATGCTATTGATAAAAAGGATTTTAGAAAAAGTATGATTAACCCATACAAAAAATATGCATATGTAATTAGGGATCAAGCAAGTGAAAGTGTCTCTAAAGTTGATTTTGCTTGCTTATACTGTTGCAGGAAAGGCCACTCCATTGGTAAATGCCGTTTTAGAAGGTTTCTTGTTCCTAAAGGCATCTACCAATGGTTGCCCAAACGCAACCATTTTGTCGCTAACCTATAAGGACCCAATATGCCATTGGGTACCTCCTTGTGCTAATTATGTTTTGACAGGTGAAATGTGTCGAGACCACCGAGAGAAGATGGGTTCTCGATAGTGGGTGCTCAAGACACATGTCTGGAGACATATCCTTATTCATAGACTTTGTGGCTAAGAAGAAAGGGTTTGTAACTTATGGTGATAACAACCGCGGAGCAATACTAGGCAAAGGTAGTGTAGGTAATTTTGCCTCTGCTATGATTTCCGATGTATTGCTTGTCGAAAACCTTAAACATAATCTGCTTAGCATTAGCCAATTGTGCGACAAAGGATACAATGTATCCTTTTCAAAAGATTGTTGCAAAATTGTGCATGAAAATGATAAGATGAATATGTTCAATGGTTTTAGAGTAAACAATGTATATATGCTTGACTTAAATGAAGTATCATTAACAAGCGACAAATGCCTCGTAACTATGAGTGAAGACTCATGGCTATGGCATAGGCGTTTAGCGCATGTTAATTTTGATTTACTCAATAAGGTAGTCTCAAAAGACCTAGTCTTAGGACTTCCCAAAATAAAGTTCACCAAGGATCACCTTTGTGATGCTTGTCAAAAAGGGAAACAAATGAGGATCTCATTTAAATCTAAAAAGATAATTTCAACAACGAGACCTCTTGAACTTATACACATGGACTTGTTTGGGCCGTCTAGGATCAAAAGTCTCGGAGGAAACTATTACGGGTTCGTAATAGTGGACGACTTTTCTAGGTTTTGTTGGACCATCTTCTTAGTAAGTAAAAGTGATACATTCGCCGCTTTTGAAAAACTTGCTAAGCTTTCCCAAAACAAGTTAAATACAAACATAGTGTCCATAAGGAGTGACCATGGAGGTGAGTTTGAAAATCATTTGTTTGAAGAATATTGTGGTAACCATGGTATTGATCATAACTTCTCCGCTCCACGCACTCCTCAACAAAACGGGGTTGTGGAGCGTAAAAACCGTATTTTAGAAGAATTGGGAAGAACAATGATTAATGAGAGTGGTTTACCTAAATATTTTTGGGCCGACGCCATTAGTACGACATGCTATGTTTTGAATAGGGTACTTATTCGCCCCATTCTAAACAAAACACCGTACGAACTCTTAAAAGGGCGGAAGCCAAATGTCTCTCACTTGCACGTGTTTGGATGTAAATGTTTTGTATTAAACAATGGTAAGGAAAACTTGGGCAAATTTGATTCCAAAGCCGATGAAGGTATCTTTCTTGGATACTCTCACTCGAGTAAAGCATATAGAATATATAATAAACGATTACTTGCTGTAGAAGAGTCTGTGCATGTTACTTTTGATGAGTCCTATCCGAGAAATGTCGGAAAGGATAGGTTTGTTCATGGTGCAGGTACATCCACAGAAGACATACTCAAAGATGGCGAAACAGGTACTGATCAATCTAACAAAGTCAAAGTTGAGGAGGATAAGGATGTATATCATGAAGCAAACGAGGAAGCTCATCCGCCTACAAACGATGATCTCCCTCAAGCCTGGAAATCTTCTAAAGATCATCCAATTGACAACATTCTCGGAGACATCACAAAGGGAGTCACTACTCGATCGAAGCTAAGTAACTTCTGTTATCACTTCGCTTTCGTGTCACAAATGGAACCTAAAAATCCTAAGGAAGCCCTACTTGATGAACATTGGTTTCTGTCAATGCAGGAGGAACTAAATCAGTTTACTAGAAATGAGGTTTGGGACCTTGTCCCTCCTCCGCGAGGTCATCGAGTAATCGGCACCCGATGGGTGTTTAGGAACAAGCTGGACGAAAACGGGGTAATAACTCGTAATAAGGCGCGTTTGGTCGCGCAGGGGTATAACCAAGAGGAGTGCATCGACTATGAGGAAACTTACGCTCCGGTTGCCCGACTCGAGGCTATACGCCTTCTTCTTGCTTTCGCATGTGCGAAAGATTTTAAGTTATTCCAAATGGATGTCAAAAGTGTGTTTCTTAACGGATACATAAATGAAGAGGTTTACGTGGCACAACCTCCGGGTTTTGAATCTCATGAGTACCCCGGTCATGTTTATAAACTAAAACGGGCGTTGTATGGTCTCAAACAAGCTCCTAGAGCTTGGTATGAACGCCTAAGTAAATTTCTACTTGATCAAGGTTACTCAAGAGGAAAGGTTGACACGACCCTCTTTATTAAACGTCAAGGAAAGCACTTGATATTAGTTCAAATCTACGTTGATGATATAATCTTTGGATCGACTAACATGAATCTCGTGAGAGAGTTTTCTGTTCTTATGCAGGGTGAATTCGAGATGAGTATGATGGGAGAGCTCACATACTTTCTCGGCTTGCAGATTAAACAATTCAAGGAAGGAACTTTCGTGATTCAAACAAAGTATTGTTTGGACCTTCTCAAGAGATTTGACATGGCAAAATCCAAGGCCATAGACACCCCCATGCCTACATGTGCAAATTTGAATAAGGATGAAAGCGGTAAGGACGTAGAGGTAAAAAGGTATAGAGGTATGATTGGATCACTTCTCTATCTCACTGCGTCGCGTCCTGATATTATGTTTAGCGTGTGTATGTGCGCAAGATACCAATCATGTCCTAAGGAATCCCACCTAAAAGCGGTTAAAAGAATAATTCGATACCTATCCGGTACTCCAAAGTATGGCTTGTGGTATTCCAAAGGTAGTGATTGTTCGTTGTTAGGTTATTCCGACTCTGACTTTGCAGGTTGCAAGTTGGATAGGAAAAGCACTAGTGGTACGTGTCACTTGTTTTCAAATTCTTTGGTTAGTTGGCATAGCAAAAAGCAAGTTTCAGTTGCTTTGTCAACCGCCGAAGCGGAATACGTTGCTGCTGGTAGTTGCTGTGCTCAAATCCTGTGGATTAAGCAACAACTATTGGATTTTAACCTCAAACTTGAACGTATCCCAATCCTATGTGACAATACCAGTGCTATTAATCTCACAAAGAATCCGGTATTACACTCTCGCACTAAACATATCGAAATTCGACACCATTTTCTTCGTGATCATGTTGAGAAAGGCGACTTTGTATTTGAACATGTTGATACTAAGAATCCACTAGCGGATATTTTTACTAAGTCGCTAGCCACCGAACCTTTCTTTCATATTCGCCGAGAACTCGGTATTCTCGACATTTCGGAACTGGAGTCATAATTTACTCATTTCAGCTTATTTCATTCGCATCTATATTTTGTACTTCTAACAAGTTTGATGTTTTTGCAAGTACAAGTATGGTGTTTATCAAGCTTATCCGGCATTGAGGTGATATTGTTCCTCTTCCCTCTCCTTCTATACATACAAGTGTTATTTGTGATCTCAAAGTAAAATATATTAACTATGGTGCATATGTGAATCATCTGTTGTGTATCTAAAATTGCTTGATTGAACATTTTTGTTGTGGCACTATTGTCTGCATTCATTAATCATCATGTAATATGAAACCAGGCAAAATTCTGCATTTTCAGGTCTTGAGTCGACCATACCAGAACATAGGTCGACGCACGCAGTTAAACTTTTAAAATTATTGAAATTTTTAAAGCATGCGTCGACGCATGCAGAGCTATGGTCGACGGCTCGCTGAAAAAATTCAGTTTTTCTGGCTGTTCGTTTCAGTCTCCTCATAAATGGTAGTTACATGCATCCATTTATCTTCCTAGGGAGTTGCATCTATTCTCTCCACTATTTTTTTCTGTCTCTTCTACTTTCCAACAAACCCTAGGTTTTCTCTTAAAAAGGGTGAAATTCTTGGTCTAAACCCACAGCAAAAATCTCTCATTTCAGAATTCTCCAACCTCTCACTATCCACCAAAAATCTCTACCCATGGCTTCATCTTCTCACAGACCCACTAAAAAGAGGTCAAGAGGGTCAACTTCTGCTTCAATACCCATTACCCCCGAATCTCTTGTTCATCCATCTCTCCGAGAGAACTTCAACAAGGACATTGGTCGAAGAAAGGTTGTACGACAACATGCATTCTATGAACTTGTCGCCGAACGCATGCATCTTGGAGAAATCATGACCTATCTCACATATCACGGCATTGAGAGATTTCTTGAATGCAATGCCAAGTACAGTGAAGACCTGGTACGTATTTTCTATACTGGTCTCAATGATAAATTTCATGGTGAAAACTTCCACTCTGTTATAGGACCCACTGAGGTATCTCTAAATTCTGAAATTTGGACCAAATATTTTGATATGACTGTTGAGGAAAATGAACCTCCTCTGGCTGAAGTAACTGATTCACGCACTATTGAAGGTTATGAGTTCAAAACTGCTCTGAATGGTATGCTTAAGCGACCCTATCCTGACCACATTGTGAACAGTGCTGCTTTCCCACGATCCGTCACTTCAGGTAAACTCAAAACTTCAGCAAGAATTCTTCAATGGATTGTGGCGCGCACTCTGCGGCCCAAACAGGGTGGATTATCGAGGGTGGAACAGGCTGAAGTTCATCTCATACATATTCTTGGTCACGGCATCAAAATCAACTGGCCGTATTACATTGCGAGTCGTATGTATGAATTATGTGACTCCAAACGAAGTACGACACTCGCCTATGGATCCTTCATCCAAGAAGTCCTGAATTCTGCAAATGTGAACTACCCCTCCTTTGCATACACTTCCATTTCCGCTGACAAAGAATTCAGTCCAAAAGTTTTCTCAATGATGGGATACGTCTGGATACGTAAATACCAGAAATACAAGTTCTATCGCCGCGCAAATATGCCTCAGTCAGAATCATCGAGTGAAGAGAATGCAGATGAGTCCGAAGGTGAAGAGAATGAAGCAAGTGCAGATGGTTCAGATGAAAGTGAAGAAGACCAAGAACAGGATACACAGGCTGCTGACACAATGCAACCAGACCAAGCTGATCATACAGAGCGTCAAACCTATGAGCCTCCAGACAACTATCAAGAGCCTCCACCAAGTTTCAACCTCAACTATCAAGAGCCGCCACCAAATTCCAATCTCAATAATGACTGGACTGCTTACACGGGTCAACAAGAAACTGACAGTGAGGAAAACAACCATGGTTGGGGTGAATGGCAATATACTGGGTGGACCACACTTGGGAGATTCTATCAGCCCTATCAATACAGCTCTGAGGCACCTCCTTCTCCTCAACAGCCATCCAACAACTCCGACATTCTGGAAATGATGCAGTCCATGCAATTAGACCAACGTAATTTCATGACCACTATGCAGGAACAGCAACAGAACTTTATGAGAAGTCAGGATGAACGGATGGCACAAGTTCGCTCTGAGCTGCAAACTCAAAATGAACAGATCAGTGAAATCTCCACACAGCTGGATGCTCGCTTTGAGATTCTCGTTCACTCCCATCAAGCTGAAGAACGGGCAATTACTGAGAGTCTGGATTTCCTGAACAACATCACTGAAGAATTCACTGACTTAGCTCATCCTCAACGTCACCCCTATTTCTATGAGAGGCGTGGCCGTGGTCGTGGACGTGGACGGGGTTATTAGCTTGTGTTCGCCGTATTATGCTTTCATTTGCTGTTTTGAAGTTCATGCATCATAGTCTCTTTCGTTGTTTTGTTTTGCAAACTTTGTTATGGTGTTTGGTTTAATTCCTAATTTCTGTCCAGACTTTATGTGCTACTACTTTATGTTTCGTATCAATCTTATGTATTAATCTTGGTGTATGCTTAATTATCATTTGTTGGCTATATTGTATTGGTTTTTCTCTTGATTTTATGTTTGTTATATTGTTAATCCGTCAAGACTTTATAGATCTCGTTTTATTTTAGATGTTGTCAAAGGGGGAGGAAAGCGTCAACCATCACAACTGCTTCGACTGAAAAAGAAAGGGGGAGAGCGTAGACATCGCATGTTGTGTTCAACAGGTTGTCATCATCAAAAAGGGGGAGAATGTGAGGGTAAGCTGTCTCACAATACAGGCCTCCGAGTTTTTCGATGATGACAAAACAAATTAGAAGCATCATGCTATATCTCTGTTTTCATTGCTATACCTCTTGTTTCGGTGTTAAATCGTTATACCCTAATATGTGTCATTACTGAATGTAGCAGGATATGCAAAATGGAAAAAGTTGTTAATTTTGCAGGTTTCTAAGCAGTGAGTCGACCATACAGTCGGCGCATGAAGCCTGGCATTTCTCACGGCTCAGCGCATGGAAGCTATGCGTCGACCGTACAGTCGGCGCATGAGTGTTTTGATTTTCCACGGTTCAGCGCATAAAGACATGCGTCGACCGTGCCACTCAGCGCATGGTGCTGAGGATTTCCCACGGGTCAGCGCACGCCGACCCTATGGTCGATCGTTCGCGCGCTGTGCTGTTTTTCTTGTTGTGTTTAAAAATTTGTTTTGTTGGCTGTTTTGGTTATTACTATAAATAGAGTTTTGTTCATTTTTAACAACTAACAATTGAAAATCTTGAGTAAATTGTCAGGGCAAGAAACGTGAAATAGGTGCAACAAATTTCTTCATCTTCATCCCTCACACAACACACAAATCCACAAATATACACAATCATTTTTGCTGAGATTAGTGTCTTGTTCAAAGGGTGATAAGGTTCGAATGCGTTGATTGAAGATCCGGTTCGAGTGGAAATTGGGGCAGGTGTTTCTTGCAGAAAACCTTGAGGGTTTTACCCATCAAGACTAGAAGGTTTTGAAGGGCTTTTGTCACGGAATAGTTCGTTCAACATTCAAGCAGATGCGAAGGTAATTGATCAACGTAAGGTTCATCAATTTAGTAGCGAGGGCGTTGAAGTGTTGAAGACTTTCCGGGTTTGATTTGTTGGTGTCTAAGATCAGCCGAGCCGAAGGTTTGAACAACGGAAGGTTTTTCATTAAGGTGGCTGGAACCGGAGGTCATTCACAACAAATTGAAGGGCTTGATTCATCTTGAATCAAGGTGCAAGAAGAGATAGCAAGCATCAACAACATTTGAGATTGTTTGTATCATTGTCTATCAACTCTTGTGTAAACTGTTCATTCCAACAGGTGATATATATTCAATATAATCTCAATTCTAATTTTAGAATTGAGGGCAGACGTACCCCGAAGCGAGGACGACGGGGGAACTGCCTCATCAAATCGTGTGTTCTTCATTTTCTGTCATTTTCAATTCAACTTATAAAATAAGTGATTCTAGCTTAAGTGATTATTGTCAAACTGTGATACATATTGAGTAAGGTGTTGAAACTCTGTTTTAACTACTAAGTACAATAAGAATATTGTACTAAGGCATTTCCAATCTCTTACTCAACATAAATATCCTTTGTGATATTTGTGCACACAAACTGTTCGCCAAAAGTCCTGAACTAAAATTGTCTTATTTTGCTTCTAGTTTTTGTGTGCCCTGTTTTTCATTTGAACTAGGTAACCTCGCAAATTGAAGTAAACAATTGATAAGCATAGTTTGTGTTGTGATTTTATTTTTTCCGAATTGTCATAAATCCATAGGCTTACGTATATCCGGTTTTCCAGTAACCGTTCGTTTTTAGACTACATTTTTCCTCGGCCACTTCCGCACTTAAAACATTTTCAAAACCAATTTTAAATTGGTAGCGCCGACTAAAATTTTAATCGGGGATCTATTCAACCCCCCTTCTAGATCCGTGCCATAGTCTAACACCATGGCTGGCCCGAGAGACAGATGTAGGCAGGCATGATATCCATAATGTAGAAGATCGCGTCGAATGTTTCCGGCCCGACTTGGATTGGCAACGTCACCTCCCCGAAAACATGGCGTTTGGTTCCATCGAACGCTTTCACCAACAGATCACTGGGTGTGCAAATCACTCCGCGAGTATCCAACTTCATTAATGCCTTCTTCGGAAGAACATTGAGCAACGACCCCGTGTCTACCAACACGTGAGACATGATTGTTTCCCTACACTCTATCGAGATGTGCAGGGCACTATTGTGGTTCCTCCCCTTCGGCGTCAGCTCTAGGTCAGTGAATCCTAACCCATTTCCGGCATTTACGTGGGCTACGACCTCTTCCAACTGGTTTATCGATATTTCCTGCGGTACATATGCGGCATTCAACACCTTCAGCAACGCGTTGCGGTGTGCCTCAGAACACTACAACAGACTCAGGATGGAAATTTTCGAGGGTGTTTGATGGAGATGATCCACAATCTTGTAGTCACTCTTTTTAATAAACCTCATAAATTCTTCGGCATCTTTAACAAGTAAGTCTTTTTCTACCCCACGAGGGATCTCTTAAACGAATTTACTCTTCCCTTTATCAGTTGCATCAGCTCTGTCCGCTTTGTCCGCCACGACCCCAGGTGGTGCAAATACTCTTCCGCTGCGAGTAATTCCGCTAACGCCCGCTAGGTTCTCCACCGACGACCCAAACGGTTCTAGTTCCAACTTCTGTCCATTGCAGTAGACCTCTGCCCCGTAATGCCATGGGACAACATTAGTGCTTTCGAACGGTATTGGCCCAACTTTGGTGATGGTAATCGTGGGCAGTCTGGGTGCAGAAATAGTTATCGTCTGGCGAGGGATAGTGGTGGTGGCAACCTCATCATCTTGCTTCAGCATTACCTCTCCCGATCCGCATTCGGCCCTCCGGCTAAACTGCAGGATTCCCTCAGTCATCAGACTTTGAATCCCCTCTATCAACTGTTCACATCCATCAGGACTTGTCGCACAACCCATACACAGCTCTCCGCAACCTGGAAAGAAACCTCTTTTCATCAGCTTAGCTTTAACGAAGCTAAGAGGTGTCTTCAGATCTCCGACGTCATTTAACAAATCCAAACTCTCGTCTTCAATAATGGCGTTTACCCCACCTCCCCTATGATTCGGCATAGGGTTCTTCGTGACGTTTGGCACATTATCCGAGAAGTTGATGATCTTAGCGTCCACCATATCCTGCACCTTATGCTTGAAGGCTTTGCAATTCTCTATTGTGTAGCCTGGTGCCCCTGAGTGAAACTCACAAGTCGCATTCGCGTCATAACCCGGCGGAGGTGCCCCTGTCAAGGGAGCCAAGGTTCTCTTCTGGATCAACTGTAGCTGAAGCAAAGTCTGCAATAGTTGAGCGTACGACATGGGCGGTGTCTCGAGGTGATGGCTCGACAGAGGTGCCTTGTTCTGGTACTTTCTGTACCCTTGTTGATTCGGCTGCTGCTGCTGCGGCTGCTGCTGCTGTGGCTGTCGAACTGCCGAGATAGTTATGCTGGCCACCTATTGGTTAGGGCCTTTACCCTTCCTTCGAGCGTTGGTCACGGCGCTCGTTTCTCCTTCCCGTCTTTTGCCACCATAAGGTTTCTTGCCTCCTCCAGCTGAGGATGAATCACCTTGAATTTTCCCCAGTTTGATCCCATTTTCGATGTGCTCACCCGTGATAATGAGATCTGAGAAGGTTCCAGACATACCGCTGACCAATTTCTCATAATAAACCCCTGGGAGGGTGGCTACGAACATTTGCACAAGCTCACGTTCAACCATCGGCGGCTGAACCCTGGCTGCCAATTCACGCCATCGCTGGGCGTATTCCTTAAACCCTTCATTGTTCCTTTGCGACAGATTCTGCAGTTGGACTCGGTTTGGGGCCAAGTCACTGTTATATTGGTAGTGGTGCACAAATGCTTCAGCAAGGTCCTTCCACGTGCGCACACTGGTAGGCTCCAGACTCATGTACCATTCGAGGGATGGCCCAAACAGACTGTCCTGAAAGAAGTGCATCAACAACTTCTCGTCCTCAGAATGAGCGGACATTTTTTTGTAATATGATCTCAGGTGGACGCGAGGGCAAGTGGTGCCCTTGTAACTTTCAAAGTCAGGTACCTTGAACTTGGGAGGCACCTTGAAATCAGCAATCAGTCCCAACTTGGACATATCAACGCCCAGGGTGTTATGGTTCTCGATATTCCTCATCTTATCCTCGAGTGCCTTGAACCTTAGACGCGCTTCAGCAGTCAGCTCCCCTTCAGCACCTCTCTGCGAGAACACATCATCCTGACGATCTTCTAACCACGGCTGAGGCCCGAACAGATTCCCAACACCTGCATTGCCATTGCCCAGCCCAACATTGACGTTAGCTTCAAAATTCCCATTATCGACGCTCGTCGTATTACCGTTGAGTCCCATGTTAGCTATCACATTGCCGTTGGCACTGCCATTTCCCCCGGTCACGGGGACGCCATTCTGAGGAGTTTCAACAGGTGGAGGGGTTGGCACAATCCCACTATGGAGTACGCCATTGCTATCGACCCTTGAAATCAGAGGCTGAACCAAGGTTCTGAGCTGATCCTGGCCATTGGCGACCGCTTGCATGAGCTCCATGAAGCGGTCCATTCTTTCGTGGAGTTCATGAACATCAGTTTGCACTTGCTCCATGATTCTGGTTTGATTTGCTCTGGTCGGATAGCGGTGGATAGGTCTCTGATCAATCCTGGAATAACCTGAAACAACCTGAAAACACAAAAGGGTTAGGAAAAACGAGAAAGTGCTCGTTATGCAAATGCTTCACGAAGATGCAAACGTGTGTCTGTGTGTTAGGGAGATTGCCCCTAATCCTAGTGCCTGAGTGCCAGTGCTGATAATAAGAAGTCTGAGTCCAGTCATGGAAATAACATCTCATATTTACGAATAAAGCCCATCAAGGCGGTACACAACGTCACTGAGTACAAGATGAATTAATAGCATGACCTCAACCAACAAACCTGGTGATGGCCAGCATACAACAATGATCAAACAAAAGGAATACAAATAGTCAAGCACGGCCACGGGCGCGAAACTCTTCTAACAACCCCTTTGTTTCTGGATGATCAGGCCGAGTGAGTAACCCTTCGACGAGTAACTCTCTCTGCATAATGGTGTATTGAAGACCTTCGACCAAATCTTCCCATGCTCCTTCGCCGAAACAATCTTCTAGCTTCCGCTTTTTGGATTCAAACATCAGTTTGCGCTCCTTCAGGTTAGCAAGAGCTTTGTTGAGCTGGCCTTCAGCGGCATATCTGCGAGCGATTTCTTCATCAAACCTCTTCTCACTAGCCTTCACCTGGGCCTTCAGCTTGGAGATCTGTTGCATCAGCTTATCCTCCCGCTCTTTCCTGTTGGCTAGGGAGGCCCTCCAATGCTGATTGAACTTGGATATCCTCCGATATGCTTCGTCCAAGTTCTGCTTCTTCGTGGCCAGTACATCGTTGACAGCTTTGAAGTCTCGACCCATGCGCTCACGCTCAGCTATCTGCTTAGTCAAATCTGCACCTAGCTGGTTCACCAGCTCTGTCTGCCTCTTGAAGGAATGGACGACTTCGTTTCTCTCGCTTCGGAGCTGAACCAATTCTTTCTCCAATTCTTCATTTGCCCTCTTCAATTCATCTATTTCAGCTAACACCTGATTATGCTGCTGAATGGGCACGGTGGTAGGCTCTTCAATCATTGGAGGGCTTTCTGGCTTGGCAGGAGGAAACGACATTCCTATAGGATCTGCTCAGGCTCTGATCCACGTCACATACGGAGCGTAGGCTTGGCTATTACTTTTCCCCAGCAATGGTTTTCCCCTCTTACTGATACCATTCCAAGCGCGCTGAAGCTTAGATAACACATCCCCTTCTAGAAGACCAGTGAGGTACAGAGATTCCTGCACCTCTTCATCCTTTGGCGGAGCTCTCAAAGCATAAGCAAACTGTCGGACCAGAAAAGAAGGATTATAGTTTATACAACCCTTCCTGCCTATCAAAGGCGCGTTCGGAAACCCGCTGCAGCTGAAGATAATCTCGCTGCCCAACCTATCTCTGTCAAACCAGTCAATATCCTCTGCAAATAGACTCATCAAACGCTCGGACCACTCAGCTGTGGCTGCAAACGAAACAAAGGGACCCCTCTTGGGTAGATGACTATCAAGCCATTTATAGAGTAGGGGCACACAGCATGAGACATTCTTGCCCCTTCCGTTCTCGTTTTTGTAGTGGATGGAATGGTAGACATCTCCTATCAAGGTAGGGACTGGATTCCCTGATGCAAAGGTGTGAAAGGCGTTGAAGTCCACAAAGTCGGGCATATTGGGGAACAGAATGATGCCATATATGCACAGAGCGAGAATGGCATTGAACACGACCCAACATCCGTCTTGGGCGCACTGCTGAGCCTTTCCCACTAAGAACTGCAAGGAGAAACCGGGAACCTTGTTCCAACTAGACAATACCAACTCGGAGGCATCCAGATGAAGTGACGGAGCTAGACTAGCCAGATTAGGCTCAGCATCCATATGAATAAAAGGCATCTGCCTCTTGATAGGCACACCTAACAAATCAGCATATTCCTCTATTGTGGGTGCGAGAACAAAGTCCTGGAAAGTAAAGCATCTCAACGGTGGATCGTAGAACTGCAACAGAGCGTGCAACCCATTCAACTCAAACGCAGAAGGTTTACGAACCAAACTGAGCAATTTGCCGTAAGACTTTCTGAATTCATCTCTCACAGAATCATCTGCTAAAGCAATCAAACCAGTCAGCTGAACAACATCAGGAGCAGGGAGCTTGTAAGCCACGGTCTTCCTCAGAGAACCCATAACAATACCACAGAAGGCCAGAAATCCTTAATCGGGGGGAAACGGTACCTGCAACACAGACACACGTTAATGAAATGCAAATGAGTATGCAAAGCAATGTAAAATGCAATCATGCGGCAGGAGATCAAGGAAACTGTGCTGTTGAGATTCTGTATCAACAAAACCATGATGTTTCTCTGTCAAGAACAACCACTATATCTGATAATAAGAAATCTCTGGTATCGGACCACAAATCTGCTCTATCAAGAACACACACACATAGGACCATAAATCTGCTCTGTCAAGAACAAACATCTGATACAGGACCTCTGATACAGGACCAAAACTCTGCTCTGTCAAGAACAAACATCTGATAATAAGGACCTCTGACACAGGACCAAAACTCTGCTCTGTTAAAAACAAACATCTGATAATAAGGACCTCTAATACAGGACCATAAACTCTGCTCTATCAAGAACAAACATACATCTGCAGATGAGATCCTCATATCCCAATCATAAACCTGCTCTGTCAAGAACAAACATACATCTACAGATGAGATCCTAAGATCCCAATCATAAACCTGCTCTGTCAAGAACAAATACACATCTCTGAAGATAAGGTCCTCTGATACAGGACCATAACTCTGATCTGTCAAGAACAATCATATATCTGATGATGAGAACCTCTGGTACCAACAAAACTGATTCACTATCAAGAAAACCAGGTAGTCTGAAGGTCAAAGTTTCCTGCAACAAACCCAACCCTGCTCACAGGTATGGACCTAAACTGACTCAAGTTCGGCATCCTATGCGGTCATCAGCGTCACAGACATTCAAGAGGGGTGATACGATACCCAGAAGGTGTGGCATCACCAGCTCATGAAGCGGCCTCACTCGGCTGAATCCCAAATGATCGGTCCCCAGAGTCGACAATCCTCCAAACCAACAACCCTCTCAACCCAAATGGTTGAAAAAGAAGTCAACCGGGAGAACCTCGTCTGAGTGTGGATTTCATGAGACACTAGTGCCTGCCAAGCAAGCACGCGCCCACTAATTTCCACAACTAATGCTATGTTCATTCAAGCCTGGGTCTGGCTTCTCACTCATACGAATGCCCCTCCCACAATAGCACAGATAATCATATCATACTGAAAATAAAGTGCGGGAAATAAAATGCAATAAATAAACACAACCCAACAAGTAATCATACCAGCGCTAGGATTGACTCTCGCAGGGGACGTTGGATCCCCAAACTGACTCGCATAAGGGACGTTGGATCCCAGGAAACTATCAAGTCCCCAACAGAGTCGCCAGCTGCTGGGGATGACCCAGACAGCTAGGAATAAAATCCAAGGCGAGACTCGCATAAGGGCCATCACAATCCCCAGCAGAGTCGCCAGCTGTCGCTTCCGCGAAAATAAGGTGCCGGCAAAACAAAAGAGTCTCCACCTTTTGTTATTTATCCCTCAGAACAGGAAAGGAAATGATCGGAAAAAACCTGACGAAAAGGTATAAGACAAGGTCATCACAACTGTTGTCTGGGTTCGGGAGTCGGTTACGCAAGGGGAATGTATTAGCACCCCTCACGTCCGTCGTACTCGAAGGGATCCATGCTTGTTGTGTTTACTGGACGAGTTGGTTTATCTATCTACCTATTAAGGATGGTCTGAAAAGAAAAGAAAATGACTCGGCAAAGCGTCGCGCTTTATGCCTACGTATTCCCATCAGAGAATGAGAAATCAGAGTCAACGTAGTTCGACTAACTACGGGTTATGGGGAAGGTGGCTCGCCGATACATCAGTATTGTGCCTACGTACTCTCAACAGATATGAGAGATCAGAGCTTACGTAGTTCGGGATAATACGGATTACGGGAATTCATATTCATCTGTTTTATCGAGTAGGGTTAAACAGCAGTTCCAGCAGTTAGAGACAAAGCCTGTTTGCGGTGGCGCTGAAGTTTAACGACACTCTTTTCTTCAGAAAAGCTTCCTTTGAATTACGGGCCCACGGGGCAAAACGGTTTGAAGTTTGTTTTCTGTCTTTTACGGAAGAAGTGTTTTTTATTGTGTTTGCAATTTCAGTTGCACTAGAGAGTATGACCTGAGAGTGAATGCGTCGTATGTCACCCAAAGGGTGCCATACTAAACATCCAGACTATTGAAAATAAACTCTCCAACAATCCTTTCTCAGATAGCTTAAGGCTCGTAACGTACGAAAGAAATCATTCATGATTACTGTATTTTAAGCTGTTTTGAGATGAGAAGAGAACAAGCTCAACTACGGGGAGACTATCAAGTCCTACTGTTGTCATGCCAAGGATTCATCCTATGGTTGATGTTTGAAACAGGGAACTCCTAGAAGTTATCATGCATAGGTTTCAACCTAAAGTTCTATCATCACTTCCTTATCAAAGGAAGTGAGATTCCTAGGGGATCATGTCAATGATAAACAGATACAGATAAAGCATCAGCTTAAACAGTAAACAGATATACAGTAAACGACTGTAAAATGCATGCAATGCAAGTGAGAGAGGATATGTGTGTGGGGCATCAGCTTCCACAAGCTCATCTCAACCTCAAGCCAGATATGAATAACTGCAATCAAACAGAGGAAATAACATGCTGTTAAGCAAGATACAATAAGTAACTGCAATCATACAGTAGAAATAATATGCTATCAAGCAAGATACAATAAGTAACTGCAATCATACAATAGAAATAATATGAAGTGACTATAATCATACAGAGAAAATGAAATAAAATGCTATCAAGCAAAATACAAACCACCTGGGCAAGGGAGCTGGGCTCTACCGATTACCCGCAAGCAAAGCCATACAGTAAAAATACAAGCAGAGGGAGCAACTCAACCTCTAGTGCGATCATGCTCCTAGCTTAAAGTCAGTCTAGATATGAACTTATTCTAATGCATCAAGCAAGTCAAACAAGGCACATCAGCACAGAAAAGAAAACAGACAAGAAAGAAAGTAGATCAACAACTCCTTCTTTCCATCCCAAGCTTCAGCTCTTCTAACAGCAATCCAGTCTTCAGACTTCAACCACCCTTCAAGGCTATCATCTTCCATGACAAGTATCAACTTGCTTCTCCAGGTTTCAACCCATCAAACATAAGTATCCACTTATTCTCTTTTCTTCAAGCCTCAGCTCTTCAGTCAATTCCACCCTCAGGCTTCACTCCTAACTACAAGTATCAACTTGATTCCTTCAGGCTCTCCATGCATCAATGTAAGTGTCAACTTCCTTTATTCAAGCCTCAGCTCTACACTCAATCTCAATCGAATCCTCTTCATAAGTATCAACTTAGTCTTCAAGCTTCAGCTCTCTTTGCTTTACCAGTATCAACTTGGTCTTCTTCTCCTACAAGCTTCAGCTTCTTAGAGTAGTCTTCAATCACCTGGAAGTGTCAACTTCATCCTTCAATTCTTTAAGCCTCAGCTCTTCACTCAATATCCATTGGATCTTCAAGTATCAACTTGTTCTTCTTGCTCTTCAAGCTTCAGCTGCAATGGCAATGCTCAAGGAATCATCCTCTTCCACACTCTTCAATGAAGTCCTCATCTTCAAACTCAAGTCCAACATCTTTCAAGATACCCAAACCAGAAGACAACTGATTTAACAGAATGAGTGGAAATGATAAACAACTTATTGACAACCAAAGGAAGCCTGTAAGGGTTCATCATTATGAGAGACTGGTTCCCTCAAAGTTCTACTTCCCAGATAAAGCCACTCATCCTTCCAAAGGAGGGATGTGAATATCTTAGAAGGACTTTTAGTCATTGGGAGGAATGGAAGCACAAGATGCTTTCCACATTTGTGAAAGAAGTCATTCTAATTATAAGGCTCTCCCTATGGCTCCTACCTCCTAAATCTTCATCAGACACCTTCAGGCACAAGCAATTCCAAGCTCCAAGCAACTTCAAGCAACTTCAAGCATCCTCACCTTGTCTTCAACTTGTCTTCAATCTCAACCAAAGGCAAACAAAGCAAAACCCTAATCTAAGGGAACTAAAGAAGTTAATCTATTTGAGTTAGTAAGTTAGGATCACCTAAAACCTAGTACTAAAGTTAGTCCTAACTAAAATACTAAAACCAATTGTAAAATCCTACAAAAATAACTATGGGAACCTAGGTCAATCATGACTCTATCATATTAATTCCAGAGATCAAATCATCAAATAAGACCTAGAAATAAATTCTACACTATAAGGTACTAAACCTAAACCCTAAAAGGAAGCACCTAAAGCTCAATCTAGAAAACACACCTATTTTCATCACAAAAATGTGAGAAAAATTCTATGGGAGCATACATGTCTAAACTAACTAATCACAAAAATTCAGGATCAAAATCACCACCACATGATCACATAAAATTCCTCAAAATTAAGTATCAAACATAACCATTTTAATGTCAATAAAAATGTAAAATTCCCATAAAATCAGAAAATGCATGAACTAAAAATATTTTTTATCTAAAACATACTAGACTCAATCATGAATATAATGCAAAAAGAATGGGATTAATTGGTTCATTTTTCAATTTTATATGATTTTTCAAGAACCATGAACAAAATGAAAAAATAAAAGAAATTCCAAGTAAAATAATAAAACCACGGTGCAGATAGTAAACACGCTCAGTTCATTATGAAAATTGGGCCATCAGGGGGGTGGGGATAACAATTTGAACTTAAGCCCAAAACCACTGACTAAATGAAACGTAGCATTGCAATGTGATTCAGAGTCCTTCACAAATTTCATGCACGCGTGGCCGTTGGATCATGCCTTCAGTCAAAGTCCAACCAAGATCTGATGGATATCAAGTCATCTTCTCCAATTCAAACCTCTGCAACTCGCGCGCAGCTCCGGCCACCACCAGTGGTGCTCCGGTCACCATTCCATAACCCTAGTTCAGCATAGAGTCCACCATAGGCCACGATCCCTTAATGAAACATGTCCCAAATTCCCTCACGAATTCATTCATGCCCTTAATTCTCTCTGAAACCTCAAGATTCACCATAACCAACTCTCAACCGAAAATGGTAACACCCTAGATTAGTCACTAATTCTCAAATTAATGATCTGAAATCATTCCTACACTGTTCTACAATGCATCTAACACCCTAATTCATCTTGATTCTACCTAATTCATGCTGGAGGAAGAAAGTTACTAACCTGAAAATTCTTGATGAACAGATGCACTAAATCTTCAAATAAAGCACTCCAACCTTCCAGACACGATCAATGGATCATTTCCTTGCTTCTGTATGCAATAGAACTGGTTGAAAACTCCTAAAACTTGAAACCCGATGGTGAGTTGCAGGTGGAAAAATATGAGCTCAAGAACACCAATCAGCCACGAATTCCCTTGGATTCTGATCTGGAATCAATCCCTAGCATCCATGGAAGAAGTTGCAATCAAGAAAATGGATGGAAAGTGAAGAAATTGGTGAAACCGAATTCAGTTGCAAGCTATGCAATTTCAATCTCAATCTATGCTCTCTCCTTCAATCATCACCAACCTTTGCATTGGATCACCTCTACTCAATATATAGAACATGTATGGGTGATCTAGAACCCTCTAGATCCTTCTAATGAGAGTTTCAATCTCTCATGTCATGAGATTTTCAACCATATGCCATGATATGCATAGTTCTGTTTGCAGCTTGAAACCAACCTCATTCACTTCCAATTTCTCCCCTAGTGACATTTTGAAAGTGTTTGGCTTGCAAGGGATCTTGCTCATGCCTTGAATTTGAGTTTTGCAAATGTTACTTATGATGTAAGTAACTACTTTTCAAAGCAAGACCATAAATTAAACCTCAACTCAAAAATGTTGCTAAAACAATGTTCTTAAAATGTTTTTTAGAGTCAAAATGATATATTACATGCCTTGGTTTGGATGTGTAGATTGAAAATATCAATTTCCAACTTTGGTTTATTTAACCTATACCCTTATTTTAGGTCATTTTTGCAACTTTGAGCTACAAGTACTTCCATCATCTCATGACCTCTTTACTAGCATTAAAACATCATTTTGAACAAGTTTGATGTTGAACATTTTTCCATTTGAAGCTTGGAAATAGGAGTTATGGCCTTATGGTTGAAATGACCTATAATCTCCAAATGACCAAAATACCCTTGACTTGTCAAAGCCATAACTTGAGTTCTACAAATCCAATCATGGACTTCTAGTACTTTATAGAAAGCTAAGAGGATAAAGAACAACATTAATGTTGACCAAGAGTCCATAGGAATCATCCTTCTTGGGAAAAAGTTTGATGCAAGTTGGGTAACCTTCAAGCCCCCAGATTCACATACCTCAGATGACCTGTAACTTCTCAAAGCCATAACTTGAGTTCTACAAATCCTATCAAGGACTTCTAGCACTCAAATTAAAGCTAAGATCAAGCTATACAAAAATCATGTTGGGGGTGAGATGAGATGACAATCACATCTTGAGCTAAACTGCCTTGAAGATAGGGGTCAAACTAGGGGATTTTACACTGTCAAGCCTTAGAAACCCTAGCTTGAAACTTCTCAAACTCTCCAATCATGATGAGTTGACCTTGTAATCATCCTTATAACATCTCAATGTATCAATCCATGATCACATGGCTCTTGAATTAGGTCTCAACCTTGTTCAAATCATCAGTTGACCTAGGGTTGACCCAGTCAAACCCTAGTTGCACCACTCATGGTTGAGTC
Organism: Lathyrus sativus; assembly: GCA_963859935.3. Classification (NCBI taxonomy): domain Eukaryota; kingdom Viridiplantae; phylum Streptophyta; class Magnoliopsida; order Fabales; family Fabaceae; genus Lathyrus; species Lathyrus sativus. Next base: position 285,996,725 of record OZ012741.1, on the reverse strand, counting down.
TTCTTAATCTTGCACAATGACCTATCTAGGCCTCATTATGGCTTTCAAGACATCTCATAAGCTCTCTCAAGGCTTCAAGTCCACATTCTTGGCTTCAGAATCATCTGAGGAGCTCCCACAACTCTCAAGTTAGGAGGCACACAACCTTGGTTTCAACCACTCTCTCTGAGGATCTTTTAACTTTTCTGATAAGGATATCAACCCTTGAACACTTGAATAACCTTCTTAGCTAGCTTCATAGTCTTGTGTGGCCCTTTATTGGTAATCATACCTCTTGATCTCCTGCACACATGTCAATGAAACGCAGATGATAATGCTAATGTGAATGAAATGAAACATAAGCTAGGTAAAGAAAAGTTGGGCAAATTTTGGGGTGCAACAACTAGCTTTTGAGTTAATTAGCCTCAACTCGCAGAGTTGGAGGTTAACTCAGTTAGTTATGTAGTTGACTCGGTAACCATCCCAATGAAAACTTGAATCTAAGGGCTCACATGCTTGGAAATGAAGCAATATGGTGGTTTCAATCCCAATTAATATATTGAAGCAAATGCCTTGAAGTGTGTAATAATGTCTTGAAGTGTCTAGAGCTGTCTAGAATGTTCCATGCAATGCTAGAACAATGTGACCCCAAAAATGAGAAGTGGAAGTTGTTGTCCTAAAAATGCAGCAGATTTTTCAAACTTTGCAAGGGTTAATCGATTAACCCATTTGCACTACCAAATGGTTAATCAATTAACCAAACTAAAACTGGCCCAATTTATCCTTAAAATGATGTTTTGGTCATGTCTCTGATTTTCTACCTCTTGCTCTAATGAATAGGTGTATAAACCTTTATTTTGTGCTTATTTTGATGATGTGATATCTTCAGGAGGATGTGATTAATCAGGCTCGTAAAACCTGAAAGTTTCTGCAACAAAGATCATAGAGAAACAAAAACCGAATGCATATGCCAGCGACGGGAATGCACATGTTTATGCAAAAGTCAAAAGGGAGGTCAAATTTCAGGTTACAGCACTAGGAACCAAACACATATCCACAACATCCAAGCCTGGAGTATTTTGGACTTTCTGAGACTTAAATTTTTCTTTCATTATGCACAATCTATCAGCAGATAGGTCAACTACAATCCCCACAGTAGGCTGAGGAGGAGGTGGTTTAAAGAAAGCATTGTACTGTTCATCCATATCCATTTCAGATCCATGATGAGCAGCTGCAGTAGAGTGTTCTGACAAATCCACTTGAACAGGAGGAGGGATTGTCTTAGTTGTTTCAGAGGTTTCCACCTTGTCAGCGTGCTTTTTTGCATCAGCCATAGTTTGAGCATTGTTCTCTTTTTGACCTAACATCGGCATAGTTTTCAGCAATTGATCCATTTTGGCTCTAAGCGAGTCAATCTCGTTCCTCGTCGTGTTCTGAGTCTCTTCAATTTGTTCCAGCGTCATCTTGAAGTTGCAGCGGGTCTCATACCGATGCTGAGTATTCACCTTTTCTGGAGGGAAAAGGGGTAGAGTTTTTGAGTTATGACATGTTTGGGGAAAAAGGGATTCGTACCATGATATGCAGGATGATATGCATTTGTTTCTTAGGGAATCGTTTGAATTAGTTACTAACATACACAAGAATGTTGAGGAACCAGAAATAAACTAAGTCACATTCATTCATCAAAGTGTAATAGTCAAGTGATACAAAAAGATCATTCGGAATCAAATAAAACCCATAATGTCTAAAAAGAGGGAAAAGTACGAAAGCAAGATAAACTTCAACCTCTCGACCTACGAGCTTCACGCTCCTCTAATTCCTGTTTGAACCTCTTCAACATTTCCTTACAAAGGTAGAGAAAATCACAGATAGCATGAGGAGTAGAATCATCCATTGCCTCTATAGCATCCATATGCTTCCACACCAAATCTTTAGCCAAATAGTAATAGAACTCAATCAAACCATTGAGCTTATTATGGTACATGTCTTGGTCAGCTATCAAGATGTGAATGGACCTCCCATAGCCCTCATAATCACGAGACATCTTCTCTCTTTCAGATTACCATATAGCCATATCTTCTAAAACATCCTTTATTTAGTGCTTCAAGTGCTCGGCTATATTTTTGGTGTCATTTAGATTTATGCATACCTATCCCAATCAGCGGGTTCAACCTAAGAGACTCTTTTGGCATCTTTTTTGATTTGACGCTCCTCTACTTCAGAAGCTCTTGAGAGGTGCAGGGCGGTGCTTAGCCTGTGGATTTATGCTCTCATTTCTTCTTGAATTGCCTTATTCTTCTTAGAAGCTGCAAGCCAACAATCTTCATTTTCAACACACTTCCTTCGAGCTCTATTCAATTCTTATTTGAGTTCACTCACTTTATTGTCAGATTGATTAAGACACACTTTAACCTTCTTTCTTCGGTGTTCCTCTTCATTTGCCTTCTTTTCCACTACTCCTAGTTGGGTATTCTTGCACTAAAGCTCCCACTTCATTGTATTTCTCTCATTAGTGACATCTTGGAGTTTTAGCTAAAGAATTTCATTCTCCTTACCCAATCTTGTTTTTGTAGCCTTAAGATCCTCAACCTCCTCTATTGAGATGTGAGTAGGCTTTGGCTCAGGTAAAAACTCATAGGTCTTCTCCTCAAAAGGAATCTTAATCTCTTATGCCCTCTCCTTGACCCATGCAAAGTACAGTTCCTTGGTAACACTGTTTCTTCTTATCAATTCACCCTTTCCTTTCTTCATAATAGTTCTTCAAGCTCTTGTAATCCTCTTAAGTAACTCAGGATTCTCTGATCGTTTCCTTTCCCTATATTTGGGATAAATAATGAACGGTGGCGACTCTTTTGTCTTTGTCGGCCCCTCTTTGCAGCGATGCGACAATACTCACGGAGCATTTCAACCAATCTTCTCCTGACACTGTCTTCTAATGCAGCCCCAATTTTGACTTCCTTCTTGTCGTCTTTGGTAACTAGATTGTTGACTTTAATATCCTCCTGATGAGGCACAATGACCCTTTCCTCTTGCTTCAAAAGTCTGGCTAACTCTTCAGGAAGTTCACAGTCTTCATCAGTCTCACTTCAGCTTGATAAATGGGATTATCAAATTCATATTGAGCCATAGCTGAATCAGAATCGATGGTATCTGAAAGGAATAACATGCATGATTGATGTTTATGTTTATTATGAAATGCAAAAAAACAAACACATTGCCATTTTTCTATTAATAAAATGCAAAAAAAAGGAAAAACAGAGATCACAAAATTTGAATGCGAAAAACGTCTTTTATTTATGATAATGTGAAACTAACAAAAGGCCCAACAGATTGGATCACTATGTCTTTGGAAGAACGTAGGACTAAACATAATAAAAACAATGAAAATTAATCTGTAGTAGTGACATGAATGACTTCTTCGATGGTCCAGTTGCACAGCTTCTGGCCAAGAGCACATGGACGAATCAAAGCATCCATAATGCAGTCGCTATCACCTTCATCGTCCCCTATGGCATGAGTCCTGTCAAAGATGACTCCACTACTGGTGAATTGAATAGGTCCCCTGTATCTTGGAGGGTCCTGAGAAGGACTGGAAAGCTAATACCCTAGGCCGAATTTTCCTGTTTGACGAGAACATCAAGCTACTGGCCCCACCTCTAAGAAGATCCATATTCAATGATAGCACGGGCTTCTTTGAAAGATGATATTGAAACCTCTGGGCCTTTGACTTCTACAGTAGGCTTCTTCTGAATTTGTACTACTTCGAAGGCTTGACAGAGTGTTTCGTGGATCTCCTTATCCACCTCAACATACTTGAAGGATGACATATGGATAACCATTATATCTTTTTCACCGCACACCGTAACAACCTTTCCCTCCATCATGTATTTCAGCTTTTCATGTAGAGTTGAGGTAACTTCTCCCGCTACATGAATCCATGGTCGGGCAAGCAAGCAGTTGTATGCGATTTGGATATCCATTATGTAGAAAGTTGCGTCAAAGGTCTTGGGTCCAACCTGAATTGGCATGGTAATCTTTCCGAATACAGACCTCTTTGAGCCATCAATTTCTCTCACTACCAAATCACTAGGCGTATAGATCAACCCCTGGTTGTCCAATTTCATTAACGCCTTATTGGGTAGCACGTTGAGTGGCAATCCTGTGTCAACTAGGACATGAGACAATACTGATCCTCTACACTCCATGGAAATATGCAAAGTATGGTTGTGATTTCTCCTATCAGGAGTCAAATCTAGGTAGGTGAAACCTAAACCATTGCCAATGTTGACGTGCGCCACAACCCCTTCCAATTGGTTAATTGAAATTTCCTACGGTACATAAGCTGAATTCAAGATATTGAATAAATCATTTCGGTGTGCCTCAGAACACAACAGCAAAGACAAAATAGAAATCTTTGAAGGAGTTTGATTTAAGTGATCCACAATCTCGTAATCACTATTGCGAGTTAGCCTCATAAACTCCTCGGCATCTCTAGAAAATGAACTATCACTAAAAGCTTGTTGATGTCCATCATTCTCAACCACTTCTTTCTCTTTTCCATTGCCAGTCTTGTCAGTATTAGCCTCAGTGGGAAAAAGACTCTTCCGCTTCGAGTGATCCCACCTGCACCACCTATGTTCTCAACAGTAGAACCACCATATGATGTACTAGTCAACTCTTGCTTCTGTCTATTACAGAACACTTCTACCCCATAGTTCCATGGGATGGCTTTGGTGCTCTCATACGGCACGGGTCCTAGAACAGTAATGATCATCGGCACTGGCCTAGCAGGCACTGAAACATTAATTGTCCGGTAGGGAATTGAAATTGTGGAAATATCTCTCCCATCATTACTAACTCCATCAATAACATCTTCCTCGACAACTCTGTAGAACTGTAGATAACCACTATCAATCATCCTCTGAATACCGTTCTTTAATCGACCATAACCCTCGGGTTGCACTTCACATTCTAAACCGTCAGTAGCACATCCTGGGAATACTCCCCCTTCAACAAATTGTCTTTCACAAAACTCAACAGTCTTCAAATCATTAACATCTATTATCATATTCAATCGTTCTCCGTCAATAATAGCATCCGCCCTTGCCACACTGTGATTTGACATTGTTTTTTTATTCAAATTAGACCCTTCGTTGGTAAACTTAATAGCCTTTGAGTCAATCATGTCTTGAACCTTGTGCTTGAAGGCTTTACAGTTGTCAATATAGTGGCCTGGGGCGCCCGAATGGAATTCGCATCTCGCATTAGCGTCATAACCAGGAGGAGGAGCTCCGATTAAAGGTGCCTAAGTTCTCTTTTGAATAAGCTTAAATTGAAGCAAATGTTGCAACAATTGAAAGTACGACATCGATGGAGTGTCAAACTGTTTGTTCGTCATTTCTCTATCTGCCAGTGTAAGGTCGCGGTGCATTAACTTGTTGTTGAGGTGCATTCGGGATAGCTACAGTAGCAACTTGATGATGATACTGAGATTGCGCTCTACCTTTACCCTTGTGAGAAATAGCATTAGCATCCAATTCCCTCTTCTAAGGTTAGTTGTATATCGTTTCTTCATTCCTCCCGAAGAGGATCCACTTCCATATAGAATATTTCCAGACTTAATTCCACTTTCCACTCTAACCTACCATTACCAAATCAAAAAAACCTGCAGACATACAGCCTATCAGCTTCTCATAATACACTCAAGGAAATGTAGCCATAAACATGTCAGTCAATTCTCTCTCAATCATGGGAGGCTGCACCCATGCTGCTAATTCCCGCCACCTTTGAGGGGTATTCTTTAACGCTCTCGTTATTTTTCTATGAAAAACTCTATAATTGCACCATGTTCGGCACCATATCACTATTGTACTGATAGTGGCGAACAAGGCCTCGGCCAATTCTCTCCAGCTTCGGATATAGGTTCTCTCGAGCCCCATATACCATTCCAAAGACGCTTCTGCCAAACTATCTTGGAAAAAATGCATTAACAACTTCTGATCATCAGAGTATGGGGCATTTTTCTGAAGTACGCCTGGATATGTACTCTAGGACAGGTCATCCCTTTATACTTGTCAAAATTTGGCACCTTAAAATTCAGAGGAATTCGGACCCCTGGAACTAGACCAAGATCTAAGATATCGAGACCCAAAGAATTTTGGTTCTCATAAGACTTCATCTTTTCCTCAATCAGTTTAAACTTTTGTCAGCCTCAGAAGGCAAACTACCCTCCATATTTCTCATAAAAAAAGACATCATCCTAGTGATCTTTCCACTGAGGACCAGCAGCCCCGTGCACAGCGCATACACTTCCACCAGCAACATTACCAGCTTTATTAATAGCACCTCTGCCCGGAGGTATGACAACAGTAGGAATATTAGCGCCTTGTGTAACAGAACCACCAACAGGTGGAGGAATAACACCAGATCCTTCATGCAAAACACCCTCTTCATCGACCCGTACTATCAGATGTTGGACCAAAGTCCTCAACTGTTCCTGTCAGTTAGCCACATTCTGCATAAGCTCCATAAACTAAGCCATACGAGCCTTGGCTTCCTGCAACTCTTCTTGAACCTGATCCATATTCCTTTTTTGATTCCCTCGAGTTGAGTATCTATGGAAACTGAACTCCTCAATCTTGTTACTGAAGAAGAAAACCAAGCAGAGGTGAGAACAAAAGGCCACTGTAGATACCTGCAATGCAAATGAAAATGCAAAAATGCAAAAATGCAAAATGTAAACATGTCTATGTATTTACAAGGAGATCTCCCCCTTGATTTCGGTTTCAATAACATGAATAGTAGAGATGGATAAGAATACCATAATAATCTTCTCATATATCAAGTAAAGCTGAGACAATACACATCAAATGAGAAAGATCCGAAAAAAGGTATTGATCCCATCCAACAAATCTGGTGATGATCAAGATACCAAAGAGGAGAAACTACTATGACTTGTTAGAAGATGATCCTCCCCAACAACCATGCTCCTCAATTTAGGTATGAGCCTCCTTAAGCATCGTCTTCGTGTCTGGATGATCTGGTCTAACAACCAATTCTCTAATGAGAGTGTCCCTTTTGTGTATAACATCTCTAAGACAATGATAAAACTCTTCCCAGGCATCTTCACCAAAGGCATCTTCCAACCTGGGTCTCTTCAAATATGCCCGGATCTTGAGCTCTTCAAGCACTGATAGAGTCTCATGGAGTTTCTGCTCACTTGTGCATCTACAAGATGATTCTACCATTACTTCTCTTTCTCTGACCTTGAGTTACGCCTTCACGCTTATAGATCTGACTGTGAAGCTAGTCTTCCATGTTCTTGTTAGCAGTTACCGTAGCATTCAATTGCTCATTGGATTTGGATATCTCTATATACGCTCTGTCTAAGTCCTTCTTTCTATGTTTCAAAATGCTATCAGTACTCTTCAGATCTGGACCAATCTGCTCTCGCACCTTGATCTCCTCAAATAGCTCCTTCTCCAGCTTGGTTAAAGATTTTGACTTCATCTTAGCCAAGTAAACAACTTCACTTCTATTAGGCTTCAATTGACTAATATCCTTTTTCAACTCTTCGTTCTCTTTGCGCAACTCTTCCTTCTCTGCCCAAATCTTGTTGTACCTCAGGATGTCAATCGTTTTATGCTGCTCAATGACCAAAGGATACTAGGGTTCCTCAACAGAGAACAACAATAGTATCTTTTTAATCCTCTTCTAAATCCATTCCACGTATGAATCGTAGGCTCTCCAGTCATTCTTCCCTAAAGAAAGCTTCCCCCTCTTATGAATTTTACTCCATGCATCAATAAATATCACTAGAACACCAGGGTCAGCTACACTAGTAAAGTACAGAGATTCATGCACTTCTTCATCCTTCGGGGATCCCCTCAAAGGATACCTAAGTTGTATGACAACGAGAGAAGAGTTGTAGTTAATCCCCCTTTCCTCCCCATCAAGGCACATTGGGGAAGTTACCACAACTGAAGATAATCTCTTTACCAAGCAGATCTCGGTTAAACCTAACGATATCTTTGGCGGTCAAACCCATGAGTCTCTTAGACTATTCAGACGAATTCCTAGAGTCCACAAAAGCTCTGGAAAGAGGGAGGTGATCTATAAACCACCTATAGAAAAGCGGTGTGCAACAAGAAACAATATTTCCCCTCCTCTTCTTGTTTTTGTAATGTACTAAATGATACAAATCTCCTAGGAGAGTGGGTACAGGATTCCTGGAAACGAAGATACGAAAAGCCTCCATATTAACGAAATCTGGTATGTTGGGAAAATGCCATAGATACACAAAGCCAAAATTGAACTAAAAACCACCCAACAGCCTTCTTCAGCAAACTTTTTGGCTTTATCCACCAGGAAAGATAAAGTAAAGCCAGAAACTCCATTTCTGCTGACGACATGATCAACCAACTCAGAAGCGCTCAAATAAAGAGAGGAGGCAAACTTTTCGAGATCGGGTTCTTCCTCTGAATGAAATAATGACACCTCATCTTGGATTGGAACTCCCAAAATAAAAGCAAACTCCTTCAAAGTCAGAACCAACACATAACATGGGAAGGTGAAACAGTGCAGCGAAGGGTCATAAAATTGTAATAGAGTGAGAATGGCACCCTGCTCGTAGTTTGTGACCTTACACACAAGACTTAAAATCCTCTCATAATCCCTTCTTAATACCTCAAGGACACCGAGATCATCCATGACAATCAGACCAAATAAAGGTCCCAAATCTAGTGACAGAAACTTGTACAAATTGATCTTCCATTTCTCAACCTCCATCTCTATAGAAAACAAGAACCGAATAACAAGAATCAAAGGAGACACAAGAACCTATAAAACACATAAAAATGCAATGTTAAATGTAGGATGATTATGTATATGCAAACATGGAATCAAGGTATCTAATGCTCAAGATTACTATTGTGTTGTTAACTGAATATAACCAGAATTCCGCTCTGATGAAAATCTGAGAAAACAAGAACACTAAGGTGATAAAAATCGGAATATCCAAGATCAAAGGTTTTCTCTGACAAGAAAACAGATTGATTGAAGGTCAAAGTTTCCTACAAAACCCATCCCTCTCACATGTGGGTTCAAGTCTTGGACGGTACGGCATCCTATGCATGTCATCAATATCAAGGACTCTCAGATCGAGAAACGATGATACGTTCATCATTTTTGGTTTGACATCAGGGTCAATAAAGGAGGTCTCAACTGACTTCCCAATAAACGGTCTCTAGAGTCGTTAGCTTTCTAATTCAACACCCCATCAACTGCCCTAAATGCGCAAGATATGATGTCTCCAGAGAAAACCCCGTCTGGACGTGAATTTTGTCCGAACTCTTGCATGAATAATTGTTACACAAGTCCACACTACTCTCCACACTAATCCTGTATGTATACTCAAGCCTTAGTATTAGGCTTATCTCTCATGGAACAACCCACCCAACAGCACAACAATAACAACATAATATAATATGCAATAATAAAATGCAAATGCAATAATATATAACAGATAATGTACATAAAATCAAATAATTATGAATAATTAAACACTCAAGGAACAAAAACATACAAGCGATAGGATTCACTCACATAGGGAACTAGAATCCCCAACAGAGTCGCCAGCTATTGCAACTGCGAAAAAACCCGGCTGAAAAATAGAAGAGTCGCCACCAAACGTTATTTATCCCAAAGAGAGGGAAAGGAAACTATCAAAGAAAACCTGAAGAAAGGAAGAAGACAAGGTCATCACAACCAAATCTTGGATTCAGGAGTCGGTTACGCAAGGGGAAGGTATGAGCACCCCTCACGTTCGTTGTACTCAACGCGATCCACACTTGTTGTATAATTAAAGGGTGTGCTTTCTATAAGCTATTGCTAAACGGAAACGAGAACAAAGAAAAAAAAGAAAGAGATTCAATAGGACATCACTGCCTTATGCCTACGTATTCCCTCATGCAATGGGAAAGTAAGAGTCATCGTAGTTCTGAAAACTACGGGTGATGGGGGAAGGTTTCACGCCAAGACATTACTGTCTTATGCCTTCGTATCCTTGTCTGGTATGAGAAATTAGAGCAAATGTAGTTCGACTAACTACGAAACCTCAGGTTGGTTAAGTGTTTTTTTAGGAGCGACGTTAAGTTTCCATTTCAGCAATTAGGGTCAATGCCTATTTGTGGTAGAACGGGAAAGTAACGTACTCTTTCTAAAAATGATTTTGAGAGACAATCCTGAAGGATAAAATGTTTGAATTTCGTTCATAAGTTTTAGTGAAGTAAATTAGTTTTCTTGGTGATTCACATTGCACTAAAGACTATGATATATGAACGAATGTGTCGCATATCACCCATGGGGCGTACACTAAACACTCTAGACAAGTGAGGAGAAACCCCACACACACCATTTCACATATGCTTAAGGCTCGTGGCGCACAATTTTCATCGTCTTTATTAAGTGTGTTAGCATTGTTTTGAGATGAGAAGATAGAAAAACACATGAAAGGTCTAAGAGAAACTCGGCCCTAACATTATCATGCAAAGTGGTCCTAAGGTCGGGATGCGAAAGGAAATTCTTTCCTAATGTTAGCATGCAAAAGATGGACTCAAGGTTGAGGTTAAAAGGGACTAGCCTACTTGTTGTCATGCATGGATTACACTCCAAATGTCTATCCTATTCCCAAAATTAATTGAAAATTAAATTGGAATAGGAATCCTAAGGGAGCATGCAAAGGCAAGGCAAAAAGCAAGAAAACAAGGTAAAAACAGCAGCTACAACAACGTCTTCTGCATAAAACAGCGATGAAATCTAGCAAGGCAGCACAACAGTATTTAATAGCTACTAATTCAGCATGTTTAGAAGGGTATTAAAAACTTAGCCTTTGTTGATACACATCATCAGTGGACTGATATTTTCACAAAACCCCTTGCTGAAGATAGGTTCAAGTTTATTCTGAAAAATATTGGTATGGATTTTTGTCCAGAATGATATTTATCAGAAGCAAACTTAGATGCAAAATGTTTAAAACTCTGAAGTATTTCAGCTGTCATTTCTTTAATTTCTTGAATTATTATTTCTGTGTGTATCTGAACTAACAAATCTTAGAGGAAATGAGTGTTGGCTAACATTTCATTTCTCAAAGAGAATTCAGAAGCACATGCAAGCAAACACGTGTCACTCTGAATCTGAAAAGATGGCGTGCACATTACTGAAGAGACATTTGAGGTATTGTTTGAATAGTTGAAATTTTTGATTCCCCCCCCCCCCCCAAATTGTCAGAATCAATTAATGCTTTGAAATTATTATTATTCTTTTCATTAAATGCCATTAATTTCTAATTGAGAACATGCTGAATGTGTCTGATTGTATGCCCTAACATCTCTCTATAAATACCACAAATCACACCATTTCACACTTTTCACATCACAAACAAGTATATGCATTTTTGTTTGCTTTTTGGCCTTCATCAAAACCCTAAACCTTCATCCAAACCTTCTTCATTTTCAACAATGGCAACCTCATCCTCAACCTCAGCATAGTTTCAATCATCAATGGTTGCAGTTACTTCTTCAAATCTGGGTGTTGTTCCTTTTTGTTGCACCCCAAAATTTGCCCAACCTCTTCTTTACTTGGTTTATGTTTCATTACATTGTTCTAGCATTTGCATTGCATAGCATTTATTCTCGAGGCAGGGGATCAAGGCATTCAGGTGACTCCAGGTGCAACTTTCAGTGCAAGAGGCTAAACAACAAACATCAGAGGCTTCAACACTTGTTTTGTCCAGCGATCGAGCGACCGATTTTTTTTATTTTGCAGGGGATTTTTCATGTCAGAAGCAGCATTCAGGTTATGTACAGTGTTCCCATGGTCAGAGCAATCAAGAATGGCTTTCAGCAGCTAAACAGAGTTCAGAACGGCAGGAAACGGGAAAAGGGGCAGGTTTCCCTCCAAAAGGCGCCAAATTCAAATTTTTGAATGTGTTAATCGATTAACACATAAGGTTAATCGATTAACCATTTGAAAGTCAGTCCAGATTTGAATTTTTAACAGTGTTAATCGGTTAACCTATATGGTTAATCAATTAACCACAACAGGTTTTTCCTTGCACGTGAATTTTCAAGTCCAGCCACTTTTGGGGTCCAATTTTGGTCATTCAAATTGCATTTTCACACTTGGGAAGGATCTAGAACACTATCAAATTTCATTTTCCCTCCAAATGCCCAAACCTCATTCCATACCACATTTTCCAAGCCATTTTCCAATCCTTGCTTTGGATCCAAACCAAGAGTGTATATATTTGATTCACTACAAACCTAAAAAAAAAAATCCTCATAATTCACTATCATTTTCAGAATTGCTCTCAATTTTCTCTCAATTCTCTTTCAATTTTCCAATCTCAAAAAACCTCACTCAAAGCTCTTCTCCTTGAGATCATTGATTCTTCATTGGAATCATTGATTTCTAAGAGCTAAACCTCCATTAGTTCACTCCATCAATTCCATTTCATCATCCAATTTTCGTTCACAAGCAAATCTGAATTTTGAGGTGTTCTTGGAAGTGATTATTTGACTTATTTTGAGTTGTTCTTGGTGGATCTACATTGCTACTACAAGAATTGGTGTGGATCTTGAAGAATTCTGGTTTTCTTTGCTTAGATCTACTCATTTACAGTTGAATCAACAATTACCGGATCAAGTCTCCGATCCGAAGGTTGGAATTCTGATCTGATTTTGTTTTCAAACTTATTTGCACAATTTGCATGTGGATCTTTGCATTTGATTGAATATGTTGATTTTGATCCAAGATCTTGTTGTGTTATTGTGTTTACATGATGTTTAAATCAATGTTTGCTGGTTTAATTTTGTGCATGATCAATCACATGATAATTGGAGTGTTTGCTTAAGTGATAAGCTGCTGAAAAGTGATTCTGAACTGCTGTTTTTCACCTATGGCACGGTGTTAATCGATTAACCTATATGGTTAATCGATTAACCAACTCAAATATTCAAATTTTCAAGCGTTTTTTAATGGTTAACCGATTAAACCCTGACGTTAATCGATTAACACTGTAACAGAGGGCCTGTTTTGCTGTTTTGCTTGCTTGTCGCGTGCCGGTTCGATCCGAATCATTATAGATCATTGCGTTGCATTAGGATTGAATTATTTTGGATGTTTGTCACTGATTTTTGGTTGTTTAATCATGATCTTGTGTGCATTTTCCACTCGCATGTTTGCATTTGCATGTTGCTTGTTTTCTCTTCTTCTTTCGTAATTCTTCCCTCTTTTTGTTGATTTTTGTTCTAGTGATTAGAATAGAATTAGGAGGAGATCTTTTGCTGGATGTTAGTAGACATATTGAAGTTCCCTTATAATTTTTGTTAGAATTTTAGAACAACTTTAGGTTTTGTTTTAGGTGTTGAGATTAGAGCCTTCCCAAACTTGTGGATCACCTTGAGACCCTTCAACTTAGAAATTATTTAGATGACTTCGACGTTGAATTAGGCTTTAATATTTTAACCCTAGATTGGTCAAACATGCATGTTCCCCTAGAAAGTTTATTAGAATTTTACAACTTTGTTTTCTATTTTAGTTGTATTTTGCAAGTTGCTTGTGCTTGTGGTGTTCTATCTTGTGTGCCTTTGCTTGCTTGGTCTTAATGGTGACTTTGGAGCTGGATTTGCTTGTATTCCTTCTTGGGAGGTCTTTTGGATTTGGTGTAGCTGCTGTGGCTTGAAGATTGGATCTTGGAGTTGAAGCTTTCTTCTCTTTTAGGAGCTTAGGAAATTAGGGTTTTAGGAAGAGCCATTAGGACTAGTTTTGATTCTTTCATCAAACATAGAATGCATTGTGTGCTTCTATTCTATCCAATGATGTAATGTCCTCCTAGGGAAACTCCATCTCTCCTTTGGAGGGATGTGTGGTATGCCCATAGTTGAGTAGAACTTTGAGGATGCCTTTCCATTTCAATGTTGGTACTTGATGATTTCCTTTGGTTTTCATTTGGTTCTCAACATTGCAACCTTGATCTTAGTGATTAATCCTCTGCTTGGAGTGTGCTTGCTAAAGCTTGAAGATGAAGTTTGATGAAGCTTAAAGATAGGAGCTAGATGAAGCCATTTTGCTGTCAACTTTGCTGTCAAGAGGATTTGTTGTTTAGAGCTACTGCTGTTGAGTATTGAAGTTGCTGTCTGCTGAAGACTGTTGTTGTTGCTTGGGCTGCTTTCTCTGTTTCTTTTCTTTGGTTGTATTGTCTGTTTGCTTGTGTTGCCTACCTTTAGGTTTGAGGTGGAGCTTGTCTCCCCTTGCCTGTTGTTTTCTTAGGTTTGAGGTTGAGTCGGACTCCCTTGCCTCGCTTGTACTATTGCATAGCATGCATTTTACTGTTTACTGTTTACTGCTTGCTTTCTTTTGCTGTTTTTCCCTAGGATCTCTGATTTCCTCTGTGCAAGAGGGAATCATGACAGACATTAGGTTTGTAACCCATGCATGATAACTGTAGGTAGATTCCCTTTCAACCGTAGTTTTAGGGTGTCTTTCTCTTCTCATCTCAAAACAATTCAAAAATAAAGTAATAAGGTTAATTGAAGTCGTACTTTACGAGCCTTAAGCTATCTGGGAAAAGGTTGGTGGAGGGTCTCTCTCCAGTGATCTGGGTGTTAGTGTGGTACCCTTTGGGTGACATACGAAGCGTTCACTCCTGGGTCATAGTCTCTAGTGCGACAGAGATTGCAAACATCCTAAAAAACAGTTCTTTCGTAAAAAAACTCAAACAAACACTCAAACTTTATTTTTGTCCTCTTGGACCTTTAATTAGGAAAACCCTTTCTTAAGGAGATAAAAAATTGTCCAACAAACTTGTGTCTTCCGTATCCCGAACTACGTTTGCTCTGATCTTTCATGTCGTGTGAAAGTACGTAGGCACGAGATGCGATATCTCGCCGAGCAACCTTCCCCCTTTACCCGTAGTTAGGCGAACTACGTTGACTCTGATTTCTCGTTCCAGACGGGAATACGTAGGCATAAAGTGCGATACTTTGCCGATTCATTTTCTTTTCTTTTTAGACCAGACCTTTAGAGTAGATAGATCAACACACCCTTAGATAGAAAACAAGCGTGGATCCCGTCGAGTACGACGGACGTGAGGGGTGCTAATACCTTGCCCTTGCGTAACCGACTCCCGAATCTAGGATTTGGTTGCGATGACCATTCCTTTCCCTCTTTGCGTTAGGTTTTCTCTGAGCGTTTCATTTCCCTCTTTTGGGATAAATAACACACGGTGGCGACTCTTCTGTCATAGTCGGCGCCGATTTTTGCAGTAGCGACAGCTGGCGACTCTGCTGGGGACTCCAACGGTTCCCTATGCGAGTCAATCCTAGCGCTTGTTTTCCCGTCTGGGGTTTTAAATGTATTTATCTTTCTGTCTTTACTTTCAGTACTGTATATTATTGTTATTGTGCTGTGGGTAGAGGGTTAGTTTGAGAGATAAGCCGGACCTGGGCTTGAGTGCACATAGACTTAGAAGTAGAGAGTAGTGGTTAGCCTGCTTGCTTTGCTCGCACCAGCTAGCTACGAAATCTGCACTCAGACGAGATTCTCTTTGATGGCATCTTGCCTGGCCCTTTGGGCTCGACAGGTTGTTGGAATTGAGGGTTGTCGACTCTGGGGACCTATCATTTGGGATTCGGCTAAGTGAGGCCTCTTCAAGGGATGATGATGCCACACCTTCTGGGTATCATATCATCGCTCTTGAAAGCCTGTGACGCTAATGACCGCATAGGATGCCGTACCTCATCTGCGAGTTAAGTACATACCTGTGAGGGGTAGGTGGATCTTTTTGCCGGAAAACTCTGGCCTCAGAATACCTGGTTTGTCTCTGTCAGTGAGAATTGGTTGTAAGGGTTCTTTTGTGGTTGGTTTGGTTTGAGGAGAAGATCGGATGGTTTTCAAGCTGCAGTACAACACAGCACAGTTCTTCATCATTGCACTTGATCCCCTATTTGCATATGCATCTGCATTTTCATGTTTGCATTTCATTAACGTGTATTCATGTTGCTAGACATGGAGTCCATGAAGAGAACAGTTGCTTACAGGTTGCCTTCTCCAGATATCAGTTCCTTATTGCAGCTGGTTGCTCTAGCAGATCAGAGAGTGAAGGCTGAGTTCAGAGAGTCTTACGGGAAAATGCTCAGTTTGTTGTGCAGACCTTCTGTGTCTGAGATGACTAGATTGTATACTTTGATCCAGTTATACGAGCCTCAGTTGAGATGTTTCTTGTTCCCTGATTTTATTTTGGCTCCTACTTTGGAGGAGTATTCTGATATGCTGGGAGTTCCTGTGTTAGATCAGATGCCTTTTGTTCATGAGGATACTGAGCCTGAGTTGGCTAAGCTTGCTGAGATTGTCAGTTTAGATGCTTCTGAGTTCCCCGGAGGTTTGGTCAAGTTGAATGGAGCTTATGGTTTTCATCTTTCTTGCTTGGTTGAGAAGGCTACGCAGTGTGCGAAGGATGGATGTTGGATTGTCTTCAGTGCTATCTTGGCTGTTTGCATTTATGGGATTGTCTTGTTCCCTAACTTGCCAGATTTTTTTGACTCAGATGTTTTCTTTATTCTTGCCTCGAAGAATCCGGTGCCTACTCTCTTGGGTGACGTTTATCATTCTATTCACTATAAGAATGAGAAACGTTGGGGAAAGAATGTTTCTTGCTGTGTACCTCTTCTATCCAGGTGGTTTCAAGGACATCTTCCTAAGAAGGGACCTTTTGTTGATACTGCTGGTACTTTAGATTGGTCTTCCAGATTGATGGGATTGTGTGCTGAGAACATTGTTTGGTTTGATTGGAACTTGCTCGGAGTGGATATTATATATAGTTGCAGTGGCTTTCCGAACGTTCCCTTGATTGGACGGAAAGGTTGTATTAACTATATCCTTTCTCTGCTTGTGAGACAATTTGGCTATGCTTTGAGGGACTCTCTGGTTGAAGACGAGATACAGGAATCTCTGTATCTCACGGGTTTATTAGGCGGAGATGTTTTGGTCAGATTGAGGCGTGCTTGGGGTAATATTCACAGAAGAGGAAAGGCATTGCTTGGTAAGAGTGACAGTCGAGCTTATAATCCTTATCGGCTCTGGATCCATGAGAGAGGTAGGACTTCTTTGATGCCATATCCTGCTGCAGAGCCTTTGTATCTCCCGGTGATTGAAGAACCTACTTCAGTAGAGATTGAGAAGTATAACAAGCTGCTGGCTGAGAAGGAAGAGTTACAAAGAGCGAATGAAGAGCTAGAGAAAGAGATTTTCCAGCTTCGGCATGAGAAGAATGAGGCACCCTTCACTTTGAAGAAGCAGACTGAGATGATTAATAGGTTGGGTTCAGATTTGACTGAAGAAACCAGCAAGAGAGATAAAGTAGGAGTAGCCATGAATGGTGTTAGTAGTGTACTTGCAACTATGAAAGAACTTCTGAAAAAGGCTTATTCTCGACTTTCCAAATGGGAATTTTTGTGGAACGCCACGCTTACTAGCCGGAAGGAGCGTGAAGATGAATTGAAGCTTCAGATTTCCCAGTTAGAGGAGCAGCTCAGGGCTAAGGATGCGAAGATTACTGAAGAAGTATCTCTTAGACGTGACACCGAGTCTAGAGTGAGCAACATGGTCAAAGAAACTAGGGGTGGTGAATTGAAGGCTGGCTTCAAAAGATGCAGGACTGATGAGTGTTTTGGCAGGGGAGCCTGTGAAGAGGATGCCAAAAAGCTGAGATCCACTGTTGAGCGGCACACATTATTGATACAGGAACTAATCTCCAGACTAGGTCATTCGAAGACGTTGAGGCTATTGGAAGATGTCAGGGCACGTCATTTGTCCTGATTTACCTTTGCTTTTCTCTTGTTATTCGTACTTGTATTTTGACCATCGCCAGGCTTGTTGGCCGAGGTCTTTTTCAGTTGTATTCAGTTGTATCTTTGTACTCTGCCTCTTGGCATTTGTTTATGTATGAGGTTTCTGATTCTGCGCTTGCTTACTTGAGACTCCATTGTCGTTATGGCTTCTTCTCTGGAACTAGAATCGGGGGGGGGGGGGGGAATTAACCTGTTGCATATTTACACATGTGCATTTGCATATTCATATTGCATGGCAGGTACTTTTTTGAGCTCGAATCTTATCTCCTGCATCTTACAGGTTGTTTCAAGATTGACGAACAAAGAATTCACAGGTACGCTACAAGAAGCAACAGTAAGAAGATCATGGATCAGGTACAGTCTGAGATGCAGGAGATCCGGGATAGGTTGGCCCAATTCATGCGGACAATGTAGGCTGTGGCTAAAGGCCAGGAACATCTTCAAACTCTGGTGCAACCACTGCTGGCATGAGCGGCTGGTAATACTGAATACAACTCTGCTCATGTTGAGACTCCTCGCAGGGAGGAAGTGATACCAAATGCTGGTGAGACTGGTATTGGCAACGGCAAGGATGGTAACAAAAATGCTGATAATGTTAATGGGAACGTGGAAACCAACAGGAATGTTGGTATCAATACTAGTTTCGGTGACAACAATCAGGGTCTTGGCTTTGGCAATCGGGATGGCAATGATGGCTTCAATATTCAGGGCCTCGGCAACGGAGGGTTTGGTGATAACAATCAAGGTTTTGGTAATAATGGCTACGGCAATGCTGGGTTTGGCAATGTGAATACCAATCGTGCTGGGATAGGTCCTTTCAATACTGGTTTTGGGACAGTGGCTGCTAATCAAGAGCTTGGCAGTCTGAGGTATGATCCCAGGTTCTTCCAAAGTGGTCATGGTCATGGTCGTAATGCTGCTTATGACGGATATGGTAATGAGGGTCCGTACTGGAATAGAGATCGTCAGGAAGATGCCTTTTCTGGGCAAGGAATGGGTTTTGAGGGTCCCACTGATAGTGATTGGAGGATTAAAATGCTGGAGGAACAGATGAGAGGTATAGCCAATCAAAATTCTGCAGGTTTGGACATGGCTACCATGGGGCTGGTTCCTGGGCTGAAGGTGCCATTGAAGTTCAAAGCTCCCACTTTCGATAAATATAAAGGGGATACATGCCCACGGGTTCATGTGCGTTCATACTACCGGAGGATGTCTGCTTACTCTGATGATGAGAAGATGCTTATGCATTTTTTCCAAGATAGTTTGTCAGGACCATCACTGGAATGGTACATGGGATTAGAGCCTGCACAGGTCGGGAGTTGGAAAGAATTGGCTGATGCTTTTGTCAAATATTACCAATACAATAGTGACCTTGCACCAAATAGGGTCCAGCTTCAAAGTCTTTCACAGAAGAATGGGGAGAGTTTCAAGGAGTATGCTCAGCATTGGCGAGATCTGGCGGCAAGAGTCCACCCGCCTATGGTTGAAAGGGAATTGATTGATATTTTTGTTGGAACATTCTCTGGGATGTATTATGATAAATTGCTCAATTGCTCGATGGGTAATTTCTCTGACATGATACTCATGGGAGAATGAATTGAAAATGGCATCAAAATTGGTAAGATTCAAGCCGGTGAATCGACCTCAGCTGGAGGTGCGAAAAAGGTCTCCGGTGGTAAAAGGCAAGGAGACGCCAGTGCAGTGTATGGTGGTCGAGGACGAGGTAGAGGTTGAAATCAGTATCTTCAACAACAGGTTTCTAGTGTGACGATCCCTATACCACAACAACGACAACAACCACAACAGCAGCAACAACAACAACAAAGGTATAATCCTGCTCAGAGAAGGATCCAGAATGGGAAGCCAAATAGGGTATTTGATACACCTCTGTCAACGTATGCAGAACTGCTTCAGACGCTGTTAAGTTTGAATCTGGTTGAGAAGAGAACGTTGGACCCACCCACAGGAGCACTTCCTTATGGGTATGATACTAGTAAGCAGTGTGACTTTCATTCTGGGGCACCCGGACATGATATCGAGAGTTGTCATGCTTTTAAGCACAAAGTCCAAGATTTGATTGATAGTAAAGTCATTAACTTCAGTAATGATAGTCCCAACATTGTACAGAAACCAATGCCGAATCATGGAGCGAATGCTGTTTTGATAGAAGAAGATTTGGATTTGGTTATGGATGTAAATGATCTGAAGACACCTTTGAGCTATGTTAAAAGCAGATTGTTGAAAGGGGGGGTCTTCCCCGGATGTGATGAGTATTGTTTGGATTGTTGGACCCGACCAGAGGGCTGTATTGATTTGAAGAGAGATATTCAGGCCATGATTGACAAGGGAATTTTGCAGTTTGACCGCACTGCTGTTGAGAAACCTGATGAGGTAACATGTGAAAAGCAGGGTAAGGTCGCAACAATTACAATTCCACGAAAGACTATTACGATATCAGCACCCGTCAAGAGGCCAACTATCACAATAACGAAAGCAGGACATGTTCCTTATGAGAGTACGAAAGCCATTCCATGGAATTATGGGTTGGAAGCTTTTTGCAACGGGGAAAAGATTAATGTGGATAGCCAGCCAGCAGGGGCAGTGGGCAATATTATTGAAGCAGGAGGCATGACCCGAAGTGGTAGAATCTTCACTTCACCCGAAATCGAGGCTGAAAGAATTGCTAGAGGCAAAGCCAAAGTGAATGAGGGAGGACCTTCCCAGTCAAAAGAGAAGGAAACATCGGTCAAGGATGTAGAAGAGTTTATGAGGTTGATTCGCAAAAGTGACTATAAAATTGTGGAGCACTTGCAGCAGTCGCCCTCTAAAATTTCAATACCATCTTTGTTGCTTTGTTCCGAGGCCCATCGGAATGCCTTGTTGAAAATCTTGGACATGTCTTTTGTACCTCATGACGTAACTGTTAATTAGCTTGAGAGGGTACTAGCGCACGTGAATGCTGGCCACAGCTTGGGATTTACTGACTTTGATTTGACGCCTAGAGGTCGGGATCATAATATGGCTTTGCACATTTCAGTGGAGTGCCAGGGCACTGTTATGTCGCATGTTCTTGTAGACACCGGATAATCTTTGAATGTGTTGCCAAAGAAGGCTATGATGAAGCTAGATGTCCGAGGAATCATATGCACGCCAAGTGATTTGGTCGTTAGGGCTTTTGATGGGACCAGAAGGTCGGTGTTTGGGTCCGTAACATTGCCACTCCAGGTCGGGCCGGAAGTGTTTGACAGAGTGTTCTACATCATGGACATACATCCCGCTTACAGCTGTTTACTTGGGCGACCATGGATACATTCTGTAGGGGCTGTGACGTCCACGCTGCATCAGAAACTTAAATACATGGTTGGGGACAGTGTTGTTACTATTTGCAGAGAGGAGGACATTCTGGTTAGTCATCTCTCGTCATTCAAGTACGTCGAAGTGGATGGGGAGATCCATGGGACGCCATGCCAAGTCTTCGAGGGGTTGCAGATCAAAGACAAGTCTCATGTTCCTAGAAAAGGGCCAGAGGTGGCCATGTCTTCGTACAAAGACGCTCAGGCAGTGGTTCAGGCTGGAGAAACCAGAGGATGGTGCCAAGTCTTGGAAATTCCGGTCAAGATGGACAAGTTTAGATTGGGGTATCGCCCGACATCGTCACCTTCCGCATCAGGCGTGCCAAAGTTCAAAGGACCAGTGGTGATCACTCCAGGTGGGGTCTGTTATGAAACGATTAATGTTGTTTCCGATGCTAAAGACGGAGATAGTGACTGCGATATGGACTCGTGGATCAAGCCCGGCGTGCCAGGACAGAATCTGTGCAACTGGTCTATCCAGGAACTTGTCCCAATGACTACAAAATAGTAATGATTTGTTTTCTCAATTATTGTATAATCCTGTGTCCTACCTGGGGCATAGTGATTCTGTTTTTAGGGCTACCTGCTTATGTGTTTACTTTGTTTAATCATTAATAAAGCCGTTTTTCTCATGCAAATTTTGTGATCTTTGTTTTTCCTGTTTTTGCTTTAACAATAAAATGGCAACGTGGTTATGTGCTTTGTTTGCATTATTTGAAACATTTAACCATTCTCATTGCAGGATTCATATTTCAGACGACACCGATCATGAACTTCCTATGACTCGCTTCGACTTCGAGCACCCGATATTTCAAGTAGAAGAAGAGATTGTTGAGGATAATGGCTTATTAGAAGAGCTGACTCGACTTTTGAAATAAGAGGAGAGAATCATTCTGCCTCATCAGGAGGAAATTGAAATCATCAATGTGGGGTCCGAAGTGGTTGTCAAGAATATCCGGATAGGGGCTGCACTGCAAAGTGATATCAAGCAAAGGCTTATCGAGATGCTGCGGGAGTACAGTGATATCTTTTCTTGGTCTTACGAAGACATGCCTGGGTTGGATACTGATATGGTGGTTCACTGTTTGCCATTGCGCGAGGAATGTCCACCGGTTAAGCAAAAACTCAGAAGAACTCGACCAGATATGGTTGTGAAAATTAAGGAGGAAGTTCAGAAACAATAGGACGCCAGTTTTCTGGCTATTACAACTTATCCCTCATGGGTCGCCAATGTAGTACCTGTACCAAAGAAAGATGGTAAGGTGCGGATGTCCGTGGACTATCGAGATTTGAATAAGGCGAGCCCAAAAGACGACTTTCTGCTTCCTCATATTGATGTGTTGGTCGACAACACCGCTCAATTCTCCGCGTTTTCCTTCATGGACGGCTTTTCGGGCTATAATCAGATAAAGATGGCGCCGGATGATATGGAGAAAACAACTTTTATTACCCCGTGGGGAACGTTCTGCTACAAAGTGATGCCCTTTGGTTTGAAGAACGCTGGGGCAACAGATCAGCGAGCTATGACAACACTCTTTCATGACATGATGCATAAAGAGATCGAAGTCTACGTTGATGATATGATTGCCAAATCCCAGACGGAGGAAGAGCATCTGGTCAATCTTCGGAAATTGTTCAAGAGGCTTAGGAAATTCAGGCTGATGCTGAATCCTAACAAGTGCACCTTCGGGGTGAGATCTGGTAAGCTATTGGGGTTTATTGTGAGCGAAAAAGGAATTGAGGTTGATCCTGCTAAGATAAAAGCAATACAAGAAATGCCAACGCCGAACACAGAAAAAAAAGTTCGTGGCTTTTTAGGGAGATTGAACTACATTTCCTGGTTCATATCTCATCTAATGGCCACGTGCGAGCCATTATTCAAGTTATTGAAAAAAGATCAGGCTGTGACCTGGAATGAAGATTGTCAAAAGGCGTTTGAAAAAATAAAAGAATATTTGCAGGAGCCTCCAATATTGATACCCCCAGTAGCCGGGAGACCATTGATTATGTATTTGACGGTTCTTGAGAAAAGCATGGGTTGTGTTCTCGGTCAACATGATGAAACTGGACGTAAAGAGCATGCGATTTACTACTTGAGTAAAAAGTTCACAGACTGTGAGTCCTGTTACTCAATGCTCAAAAAAACATGTTGTGCACTAGCCTGGGCTGCCAAACGTTTGAGGCAATACATGCTAAATCATACAACCATGTTAATTTCAAAGATGGATTCGATCAAATACATGTTTGAAAAGCAAGCACTTTCCGGAAGGATTGCCCGATGGCAGATGGTATTGACAGAATACGATATCCAGTATGTTTCTCAAAAGGCTATTAAAGGTAGTGTTCTGTCATAGTACCTAGCTGAGCAACCAATTGATGATTACCAGTCGATGAGTTTCGATTTTCCTGACGAGGATATCATGTACTTAAAAATGAAGGATTGTGAGGAGCTGTTGCCTGATGAAGGTCCAGAGCTGGGTTCCAAATGGCAATTGATATTTGACGGTGCCGTTAATTCATATGGAAGTGGAATAGGGGCAATCATTACTACTCCTCATGGGTCGCACATCCCATTCACTGCCAGATTGACCTTTTCAATTACCAACAATGAGGCCGAATATGAAGCGTGCATTATGTGGCTCGAAGAAGCTATCGATCTGAGAATTAAAAATCTTGATGTGTACGGAGACTCTACTCTAGTTGTGAACAAGATCAAGGGAGAGTGGGAGACTCGTCAGCCCAATCTGGTACCCTATATGAATTATGCAAGGAGGTTGTTACCTTTCTTTGACAAGGTGGAATTGCACCATGTACCACGAGCAGAAAATCAGATGGTAGACACTCTCGCGACTTTGTCTTCGATGTATAAGGTTAACTTCTGGAATGAGGCTCCCAGGATAGTTATCTCTCACCTTGATAGGCCCGCTTTCATATTCGCCATTGAGGAAGCTTCCAATGGCAAACCGTGGTATTATGATATCCAGAATTTCCTAAAGAACCAAGAGTATCCAGCTGGGGCATCCAGTCGTGATCAGAAGACTCTTAGGAGATTGGCTGGCAATTTCTATCTGAATCCGGATGGTGTGTTGTACAAGAGAAACCACGACTTGGTGTTGGAAGAAATCCACGAGGCTAAGTTGGAAGAAACCAAGAGGCTAAGTTGCTCATGGAAGAAATCCACGAGGGTACATTTGGCATGCATGCCGGTGGACATGCAATGACGAGAAAGCTATTAAGAGCAGGGTATTACTGGCTTACAATGGAAACAGATTGTTTCAAATTTGCAAAGAATTATCATAAATGCCAGATTTATGCGGACAAGATTCATGTACCTCCGAGCCCTCTGAATGTTATGCCGTCACCCTGGCCGTTTTCCATGTGGGGAATTGATGTGATTGGGAAAATTGAGCCCACGGCATCCAACAGACATTGTTTTATCTTGGTAGCTATTGATTACTTCACCAAATGGGTTGAAGTGGCGTCATATGCTAATGTTACCAAGCAGGTGGTAGCCAGATTTATCAAGAAAGATATTATTTGCAGATATGGAATCCCGGAGCGGATTATCACTGACAACGGTTCGAATTTGAATAACAAGATGATGAAGGAATTGTGCCAGAATTTCAAAATTGAACATCACAACTCTTCTCCTTATCGGCCCAAGATGAATGGCGCTGTTGAAGCGGCCAATTAAAACATAAAGAAGATTGTTCAGAAGATGGTTGTGACCTACAAGGACTGGCATGAGATGTTGCCTTTTGCTTTGCACGGTTATCGTACGATGGTACACACATCAACCGGGGAAACTCCTTTTTCACTGGTATATGGTATGGAGGCGGTCCTACCATTGGAGGTTGAGATTCCTTCTCTGAGGGTTTTGCGTGATGTCCAATTAGATGAGGCAGAATGGGTGAAAGATAGATTGAATCAGCTCAGTTTAATGGACGAGAAGAGATTGGCTTCTCTAGCATATGGTCGGTTGTATCAGAGTCGGATGAAGAAAGCTTATGATAAGAAGGTGTGTCCTCGAAGCTTTCAGACGGGCGATCTTGTGCTGAAAAAGATTCTCCCCCCACAATCAGATCACAGGGGCAAATGGACTCCCAACTATGAAGGTCCATATGTCGTTAGAAAGGTTTTCTCTAGAGGAGCCTTACTGTTGTCCACCATGGATGGTGAGGATTTTACATCCCCTGTGAACTCGGATGCAGTTAAAAAATTCTTTGCTTAAATAGACCCGTTGGACAAAAAAAGAAAGTCCAGGCAAAAATGGGGCATCTCGGCGAACCATAAAAAAAAGGAATAAAAGGTTCGGGCAAAAGTTAGGGATAAAATTGAAAAAATGTACACCCGCGAAGTTGAAAACCTGAAAAGGGAAACTTCGGCAAAAAAGGGTATCCCGGTGAATTGAAAACCCGCAAAGGGCGGTTCACGCAAAAGTTAGGGATTTGAAAAAGCAAATGACTGCGGTATGAGTTTGATACTGCGTTGCTTAGTGGTTTGGGAGTACCTGAGGGTCGTATATCCAAAACAATCTATTCCGAAGATCGATTATCGGGAAAGCGTCAGAGTCAGGCGAGTCATAGGAGGATCAGCTCATGGTGTTCGTCTGTACCACGTTGCCAACATGTATACAAATTTTCTTTTTGCTTCTGTGATATTTGTATTTTGCTTATGCGTAACTTCCTCTTTTCCGGAGTTGCATCCAGTGTACAAAATTTTGCCTATTTACAGGCCCGTTATCAATAAAGCATGTTATTTAGTACTTGATGCTTGTTCTTTACTGTTTTGTTTGTGAAAAACGCCGATGTTTTTGATGAACTTGCATGTACATAAACTTGCTGACCCTTGCCAATAATTGCTAAAACTTCGAGTTGACTGAATGAATGTCACGGATGCTAACTGGGATAGACCTTGTTGTATAGATTTGTTTTGTCTAGTTTGTGTTTTGCAGGGTTCTCACCTTTGAAGCAAACAGTCAGGGAATTTGTGTTTCCCCAGCCAGAGTCCTATGACCAAGTGGTTGTATCACTCCTCAACAGATGGAAGTCACATCTTCCCAGAAGAGTATTCCCTAGGAAAGTTGCCAAGAGAGTATCCTCAGTGGATCTCGATGTTCCCAACAGAAGGTGTATTCCCGGCAGTGAGTATATACACAATCAATTCCCAACATGGGTAACTCGTGCAGAATATAACCAAGTCGTCTTTGGTTCAGAAGGATTATCCCCGCGAGAGACTGTTTTTCCTTCTCCCCAGCAGGTTGTTTTTCCTCCAACAGGATAAACATCATCAGTAGAGCTCGTAATTTCAAGCTTGTGAGCCTTTCCCTGACAGGATGGTTATTCCCAGTGGAGTTGGTTTCACATGTCCAGCATTTATTTTGCTGGAATGCTTTGTGATACCAGTTCATCCCCAGCGGAGTGGGTCTTGCCTTTGGCATTTATTTTGCTGAAGCGCATCTTGGCATCTTTGCATTTTGCATATATCATCATGTTTGCATCTACCAAACGAGTAGCATTTCCATGTCGTATGGAGCATTACGCCATTGTCAAACATATGCATTTTGAAACATAAGCCAGGTTGGTTACCTCTTTGGTTTCAGGTGTTATCCCTTGCAGAGAAGTGGGATTCTTGCTCAGAAGGATTTCTAGATGTTCAAATTCTCGGCGTGAGATAGGTGATGCTAACGCTCATCCCATAACAGAGTTGCTTGGTTAAGTTTCTCTTCGGAAATATTCCCGGATTTGCTGTTACGTCAGCGTTAAAAGATTTCATGGCTCAAACTTTGGAGTTATCGCTAGTGATTTCCCCATTAGATTTTTCCCCCACAGAGTGTTGGGTTTAAGTTTCTCATGTTCCCCAGCAAAGTATTCTTCGAACGGATCCGTGTTGACGGAATTGTACCTGTGTTGACAGTGATTGTTACCCGTGCTGACAGTGATTGTTATCTGTGTTGACGGAATCGTACCTGTGTTGACGGTGATTATTATCCGTGTTGACGGAGTCGTACCTGTGTTGACAGGTGATTTTTGCCCGTGTTGACGGAATCGCACCTGTGTTGACAATGATGGTTACCCGTGCTGACGGTGATTGTTATCCGTGTTGACGGAATTGTACCTGTGTTGACAGTGATTTGTACTTGTGATCGACGGTGATTGTTATCCGTGTTGACGGAATTCTTACCTGTGATGGACAAATATTTTTGCCCGTGTTGACGAAATTGTACTTGTGTTGACAATGATTGTTACCCGTGCTGACGGTGATTGTTATCTTTGTTGACGGAATTGTTACCTGTAATTGACAGTGATTATTATCCGTGTTGACGGAGTCATTACCCGTGATTGACGGAGTTGTCCCCAGGGGAGTCGTTAGAGATTGCTACCTGTGTTGACAGAAATCGTTACCTGTGATTGACAGAGATTGTTATTCGTGTTGACGAATTCAGTCCAGTTGTGGACGAGGTTGTACCCGTGTTGATGGAGTTTCTCCTCGTGTTGACGAAATTTGTCTAGTTGTAGACAGAGGTGTTTCCTGCAAAGTTAATTCGATGCCTGTGGCGTCACACAGGGGGTTGATGTTGAAATCCAAAGTGTTATCAGAAGATTGATCAGTTGTTGCCGTAACAACTGGGTTCAGCACAATGGATGTTGTTCCTACAAATAGTTTTCGCAGCTTATTTCCGCGGTTGGCAAATTTCCGGGTTTCTGGGTATTCAACCGTCTTCTACCTTGATTGTTTGAAGGTCGTCCGCTCTTCACCCAGTCGGGTCCAAGCCGTTTGAATAGGGGCAGCTGTTGCACCCCAAAATTTGCCCAACCTCTTCTTTACTTGGTTTATGTTTCAGTACATTGTTCTAGCATTTGCATTGCATATCATTTATTCTCGAGGCAGGGGATCAAGGCATTCAGGTGGCTCCAGGTGCAACTTTCAGTGCAAGAGGCTAAACAACAAACATCAGAGGCTTCAACACTTGTTTTGCCCAGCGATCGAGCGACCGATTTTATTGTATTTTGCAGGGGATTTTTCATTTCAGAGGCAGCATTCAGGTTATGTATAGTGTTCCCATGGTCAGAGCAATCAAGAATGGCTTTCAGCAGCTAAACAGAGTTCAGAACGGCAGGAAACGGGCAAAGGGGCAGGTTTCCCTCCAAAAGGCGCCAAATTCAAATTTTTGAATGTCTTAATCGATTAACACATAGGGTTAATCGATTAACCATTTGAAAATCAGTCCAGATTTGAATTTTTAACAGTGTTAATCGGTTAACCTATATGGTTAATCGATTAACCACAGCAGGTTTTGCCTTGCACGTGAATTTTCAAGTCCAGCCACTTTTGGGGTCCGATTTTGGTCATTTAAATTGCATTTTCACACTTGGGAAGGATCTAGAACACTATCAAATTTCATTTTCCCTCCAAATGCCCAAACCTCATTCCGTACCACATTTTCCAAGCCATTTTCCAATATTTGCTTTGGATCCAAACCAAGAGTGTATATATTTGATTCACTCCAAACCTCAAAAAAAAATCCTCATAATTCACTCTCATTTTCAGAATTGCTCTCAATTTTCTCTCAATTCTCTTTCAATTTTCCAATCTCAAAAAACCTCACTCAAAGCTCTTCTCCTTGAGATCATTGATTCTTCATTGGAATCATTGATTTCTAAGAGCTAAACCTCCATTAGTTCACTGCATCAATTCCATTTCATCATCCAATTTTCGTGCACAAGCAAATATGAATTTTGAGGTGTTCTTGGAAGTGATTATTTGGCTTATTTTGAGTTGTTCTTGGTGGATATACATTGCTACTACAAGAATTGGTGTGGATCTTGAAGAATTATGGTTTTCTTTGCTTAGATCTACTCATTTACAGTTGAATCAACAATTACCGGATCAAGTCTCCGATCCGAAGGTTTGAATTCTGATCCGATTTTGTTTTCGAACTTATTTGCACAATTTGCATGTGGATCTTTGCATTTGATTGAATATGTTGATTTTGATCCATGATCTTGTTGTGTTATTGTGTTTACATGATGTTTAAATCAATGTTTACTGGTTTAATTTCGTGCATGATCAATCACATGATAATTGGAGTGTTTGCTTAAGTGATAAGCTGCTGAAAAGTGATTATGAATTACTGTTTTTCACCTCTGGTACAGTGTTAATCGATTAACCTATATGGTTAATCGATTAACCAACTCAAATATTCAAATTTTCAAGCGTTTTTTAATGGTTAACCAATTAACCCCTGGCGTTAATCGATTAACACTGTAACAGAGGGCCTGTTTTGCTGTTTTGCTTGCTTGTCGCGTGCCGGTTTGATCCGAATCATTATAGATCATTTTTTGCATTAGGATTGAATTATTTTGGATGTTTGTCACTGATTTTTGGTTGTTTAATCATGATCTTGTGTGCATTTTCCACTCGCATGTTCGCATTTGCATGTTGCTTGTTTTCTCTTCTTCTTTCGTAATTCTTCCCTCTTTTTGTTGATTTTTGTTCTAGTGATTAGAATAGAATTAGGAGGAGATCTTTTGCTGGATGTTAGTAGACATATTGATGTTCCCTTATAATTTTTGTTAGAATTTTAGAACAACTTTAGGTTCTGTTTTAGGTGTTGAGATTAGAGCCTTCCCAAACTTGTGGATCACCTTGAGACCCTTCAACTTAGAAATTATTTAGATGACTTAGAAGTTGAATTAGGATTTAATATTTTAACCCTAGATTGGTCAAACATGCATGTTCCCCTAGGAAATTTATTAGAATTTTACAACTTTGTTTTCTATTTTAGTTGTATTTTGCAAGTTGCTTGTGCTTGTGGTGTTCTATCTTGTGTGCCTTTGCTTGCTTGGTCTTGTTGGTGACTTTGGAGCTGGATTTGCTTGGATTCCTTCTTGGGAGGTCTTCTGGATTTGGTGTAGCTGCTGTGGCTTGAAGATTGGAGCTTGGAGTTGAAGCTTTCTTCTCTTTTAGGAGCTTTTTAGGAGCTTAGGAAATTAGGGTTTTAGGAAGAGCCATTAGGACTAGCTTTGATTCTTTCATCAAACATAGAATGCATTGTGTGCTTCTATTTTATCCATTGATGTAAAGTCCTCCTAGGGAAACTCCATCTCTCCTTTGGAGGGATGTGTGGTATGCCCATAGTTGAGTAGAACTTTAGGATGCCTTTCCATTTCAATGTTGGTACTTGATGATTTCCTTTGGTTTTCATTTGGTTCTCAACATTGCAACCTTGACCTTAGTGATTAATCCTCTGCTTGGAGTGTGCTTGCTAAAGCTTGAAGATGAAGTTTGATGAAGCTTAAATATAGGAGCTAGATGAAGCCATTTTGCTGTCAACTTTGCTGTCAAGAGGATTTGCTGTTTAGAGCTACTGTTGTTGAGTATTGAAGTTGCTGTCTGCTGAAGACTGTTGCTGTTGCTTGGGCTGCTTTCTCTGTTTCTTTTCTTTGGTTGTATTGTCTGTTTGTTTGTGTTGCCTACCTTTAGGTTTGAGGTGGAGCTTGTCTCCCCTTTCCTGTTGTTTTCTTAGGTTTGAGGTTGAGCCGGACTCCCTTGCCTCGCTTTTACTGTTGCATAGCATGCATTTTACTGTTTACTGTTTATTGCCTGCTTTCTTTTGCTGTTTTCCCCTAGGATCTCTGATTTCCTCTGTGCAAGAGGGAATTATGACAGATATTAGGTTTCTAACCCATGCATGATAACTGTAGGTAGATTCCCTTTCAACCGTAGTTTTAGGGTGTCTTTCTCTTCTCATCTCAAAACAATTCAAAAATACAATAATAAGGTTAATTGAAGTCGTACATTACGAGCCTTAAGCTATCTAGGAAAAGGTTGGTGGAGGGTCTCTCTCTAGTGATCTGGGTGTTAGTGTGGTACCCTTTGGGTGACATACAAAACGTTCACTCCTGGGTCATAGTCTCTAGTGCGAGTGAGATTGCAAACATCTTAAAAAGCAGCTCTTTCGTAAAAACACTCAAACAAACACTCAAACTTTGTTTTTGTCCTCTTGGACCTTTAATTAGGAAAACCCTTTCTTAAGGAGATAAAAAACTATCTGACAAACTTGTGTCTTCCGTAGCCTGAACTACGTTTGCTCTGATCTTTCATGCCGTGTGAAAGTACGTAGGCACGAGATGCGATATCTCGGCGAGCAACCTTCCCCCTTTACCCGTAGTTAGGCGAACTACGTTGACTCTGATTTCTCGTTCCAGACGGGAATACGTAGGCATAAAGTGTGATACTTTGCCGATTCATTTTATTTTCTTTTTAGACCAGACCTTTAGAGTAGATAGATCAACACACCCTTAGATAGAAAACAAGCGCGGATCCCGTCGAGTACGACGGACGTGAGGGGTGCTAATACATTCCCCTTGCGTAACCGACTCCCGAATCCAGAATTTGGTTGCGATGACCATTCCTTTCCCTCTTTGCGTTAGGTTTTCTCTGAGCGTTTCCTTTCCCTCTTTTGGGATAACTAGCGCACGGTGACGAATCTTCTGTCATAGGCGGCGCCGATTTTTGTAGTAGCGACACTTTCAAGGAACCTGTTAGAACGAATCTCACACCAGTTGATAAGCTTGAAGTGTTGTGTGAATCGTTGGTGAATTTTGCTTCTCTGGCTGCAAATGGGTTTAATTTGCGTTCCATCATTGATGCTCAAGAATGGACAAAATACTTTGATAGATTGTTTAGGCCAGTGTATCCAGTTTTAGTGAAGGAGTTATGGATTCATGCTCATGCGTTTCCCAAGTTCATAGTGTCGTCTGTTCTGGGAAAAAGAAATAGTGATTACAGAAGATCTAATAAGGAAACTCATTGGATATGAGGAAACTGATGGAGTTTGTCATCTGACTGGACGTGTCAACATGAATGTTGTGTGCGAAGAGGTGTTTGTTTTTGGAGAACCCTCTAACAAGTTTAAAGATTTGAAACCCAACTACAAGATCTGGGATAAAATCTTCATGGGTTGCATTCACCATAGAAAGTCTACAAATTCACCAGATTATGTGAACAATGATCAAATTTACTTCATGTATTGCCTTAGTAAGAGCATAAAGGTAGACCTGCCTCATCTTCTATTCTCTCATCTTTGGAATCATGTCAAGGCATCTAGAGATGATATAAAGACAAAGTAGACTAAGGGAAGAAATTGGATCCCTTGTGGAAGGTTGATCTTAGACATTCTGATAGAGAATGGTTTAGTGGAGTATCTGCATGTGACTGGATTAAAAGAGGAACTCACATGTGTTTTGGAAAAAGTTGTGAACGCTAAAAGTTTACAAAGGATGAAGGTTATTGAAGAACTTGCTTCTGCTCCTAATAAACTAAATACAGAAGAAGTGAGCAAAAGAAGAATTCTGGTAGAAAACTTTCCAACATTTTATGCAGAAGAACCAAAGGAGGTTCTGATCAAATTTGTTGGATCATGTATAGAACAAGGAATTCCTCTTCCAGAAGGATTTCTAAATCGTGAACCAATGCTAGATTTTTATGCTGAACATAAGAGACAAAGGAAGCAAGAGTTAGGAGAAGAAGAAGCTGCATGTTCACCTCAGAAGAAGCAGAAAACTTTTGAAGAGACTCAGAAGAAGGAAGAGTCTTTTGAAGAGTCTCAGAAGAAGAAAAAGAAAAGAAAAGCTTCTGGAGAAGCTCCTTCTGCACCTCTCAAACGCATCAAGATAAAAGGTACTAAATCATCTTTACCTTCTATTTCTGAAATTGTAGTAGAATTATCAACAGTTAGTTCTATACCTGAGCCTCCTCCTTCTCAAACTCTAACCACTTATATTCCATCTTAACCCTCTGAACCACCAAAAGCTTCTGTATCACAAATTCCTACAACATCTGATCTTGTTCCCACAACACCACTTCAATCATCTGACATTCCTCAATCTGAACCACAAATAACAAAACCAGCAGAACCAATTCCAACACAACAACAAACTGAAATTCAACAAAATTCTGTACCTAAACCCATACATCCTGAACCAGTTGCATCTGAACCACCAACATCCAAACCTTCTAATCCTCAACCAGAACTATCCACACCTACTGAATCAAACATACCTGATTCTGAAATTCTTGATGTCCAACCTCTCAAGACTGTGTTTGAAGTATCTTCTACATCTTGTACCCCATCTACCTCATCTGATTCCTCTGAATCTGATGTTCATCTAGATGTTATCTCACCCCTTCTCTCAGAGAATATGAATCCAACCACCCAGATCTACCTATTTCATCTGATGTTATCATTCCTGAACCAACGCCAACACCTAAACCAAAACCATTAGCTTTTGTTCCTTATTTTGATAATCCAAAAGTTGTCATCCTATCCATTCGCAGAATTAAACCGTTCTTTCGCATTATGCCTGCTCAAAAGAAACCAGCCTATCCTAGCCCTCTAATCATCATTCCAGAATTTACCATACCACCTCCACCAGTTCAACCCAAGCCATTCACTTTGGAAACCCTTCTTAAACCAAAAACTAGGCTTAATGTTGATAATTTATTTGCAAATTTCATGAAAGAAATAAAGATGAAGAAGCATGATATGGAACATGAAAAGATCTGCACCTTTGCTTCTTGAGGATGTACCTTCATCTTATGGAATATCTGCTACAGAAGCTATTGCAGAACCTGCTTCTGAAGAAAATCATTTGGCTCTGACAATCATGGATAATCCCTCTGCATCTGTTGCTCCAGACTCTGCAACTCCAATGATTATTGACTCTGCCCCTGCATCAGAATCTGCTCCATCTACTTCTACTGAGATCAAGATAGAGAACCCAAACTTAGAAGATAAGATTGCAGTATTGGAAGCTGGGCAATCTGAGATCAACTCCTGGATGGCTAAACAAGATCAAAAGAATGAGAACATGGAAAAATGGATGACAAAGAAATAAGAATCCTCATCTGAGATCACTCAACTTTTGAAGATGATTCTTTCCGAGCAAACCTAGTTTTCTGTTTTCTGTTTTCTGTATCTGATGTTTATGCAGTGGTACTTGATTTTCTTATCTGCTGTTTTGTCTGACTCTAATTAAGTACTTATTTGAATGAATGACTCTGATGTTTTCTCTAAATGAATGAATCTTTTCTCTCTGTTTCCTTTTATTTTGTCTTTAAAGTTTTCTTTTTGATTATGACAAAAAGGGGGAGAAAATGAAATTCTGACTGTTCAAATAAACTTTATCTAAATGAAATTTAGACATATCCAATTATAACTAACGTGAACTCTCAGTATTTCAGAACTTAAGAAAAATCTCACAAAACTCTTTAGAGTAACTCTGAGATCCCTGTCGCTTTCGCGAAAATAAGGTGCCGGCAAAACAGAAGAGTCGCCATCTTTCGTTATTTATCCCTCGGAACGGGAAAGGAAACAATCGAAAAAACCTGACGAAAAGGGTATAAGACAAGTTCATCGCAACCGTTGTCTGGGTTCGGGAGTCGGTTACGCAAGGGGAAGGTATTAGCACCCCTCACGTCCGTCGTACTCGACGGGATCCATGCTTGTTGTGTTTACTGGACGAGTTGGTCTTATCTATCTACCTATCAAGGATGGTTTAAAAAGAAAATAAAATGACTCGGCAAGGCATCGCGCTTTATGCCTATGTATTCTCATCAGAGAATGAGAAATCAGAGTCAACATAGTTCAACCTACGGCGGGTTACGTGGAAGGTGGCTCGCCAATATGTCAGTATTGTGCCTACGTACTCTCAACCGGTATGAGAGATCAGAGCTTACGTAGTTCGGGATGATACGGATTACGGGAATTCAAATTCATCTGTTTTATCGAGTAGGGTTAAACAGCAGTTCCAGCAGTTAGGGACAAAGCCTGTTTGCGTTGGCGCTGAAGTTTAACGACACTCTTTTCTTCAGAAAAGCTTCCTTGGAATTATGGGCCCACGGGGCAAAAAGGTTTGAAGTTTGTTTTCTGTCTTTTACGGAAGAAGTGTTTTTTATTGTGGTTTGCAATTTCAATTGCACTAGAGACTATGACCTGAGAGTGAATGTGTCGCATGTCACCCAAAGGGTGCCATACTAAACATCTAGACTGTTGAAAAGAAGCTCTCCAACAATCCTTTCTCAGATAGCTTAAGGCTCGTAACGTACGAGAGAAATCATTCATGATTACTGTATCTTAAGCTGTTTTGAGATGAGAAGAGAAGGGGCTCAACTAAAGGGAGACTATCAAGTCCTAATGTTGTCATGCCAAATATTCATCCTATGGTTGTGGTTTGAAACAGGGAACTCCTAGAAGTTATCATGCATAGGTTTCAACCTAAAGTTCTATCATCACTTCCTTATCAGAGGAAATGAGAGTCCTAAGGGATCATGTCACTGATAAACAGAAACAAATAAAGCATCAACTTAAACAGTAATCAATAATACAGTAAAATGCATGCAATGCAAGTGAGGGAGGAAATGTGTGTGGGGCAGCAGCCTCCACAAGCTCATCTCAACCTCAAGCCAGATATGAGTTACTGTAATCATACAGCAGAAATAAAATAAAGTGTTGTCAAGCAAAATACAGTAAACTGCAATCATACAGTACAAATAACATGCTATCAAGCAAAACACAATAGCTGCACTCATACAGAAGAAAATAAAATGCTGTCAAGCAAAATAAACCACATGGGCAAGGGAGCTGGGCTCTACCGAATACCCGCAAGCAAAGCCATACAGTAACAATACAAGCAGAGGGAGCAACTCAACCTCTAGTGCAATCATGCTCCTAAATTAAAGTCAGTCTAGATATGAACTTATTCTAATGCATCAAGCAAGTCAAACAAGGCACATCAGCACAGAAAAGAAAACAGACAAGAAGGAAAGCAGATCAACCCCTCTTTCAATTCCAAGCTTCAGCTCTTCTAACATCAACCCAGTCTTCAGACTTCAATCACCCTTCAAGGCTACCATCTCTCATGACAAGTATCAACTTGCTTCTCCAGGGTTTCAACCCATTAAACATAAGCTTCAACTTATTCTTTCTCCTTCAAACTTCAGCTCTTTAGTCAATTCCACCTTCAGGCTTCACTCCTAACTGCAAGTATCAACTTGATTCCTTCAGGCTCTCAATGTATCAATGTAAGTGTCAACTCATCTCTTATTCCTCAAGCCTCAGCTCTTCACTCAATCTCAATTGAATCCTCTTCATAAGTATCAACTTAGTCTTCAAGCTTCAGCTCTCTTTGCTTTACCAGTATCAACTTGGTCTTCTTCTCCTGCAAGCCTTAGCTTCTCAGAGTAATCTTCAATCATATGGGAGTGTCAACTTTATCTTGCAATCTTCAAGCCTCAGCTCTTCACTTAATCTCCATTGAATCTTCAAGTATCAACTTGTTCTTCTTGCTCTACAAGCCTCAGCTGCAATGGCAATGCTCAAGGAATCATCCTCTTCCACACTCTTCAGTGAAGTCCTCATCTTCAAACTCAAGTCTAACATCTTTCAAGATGCTCAAACCAGAAGACAATTGATTGAACAGGATGAGTGGAAATGATAAACAGCTTATTGACAACCAAAGGAAGCCTGTAAGGGTTCATCATTATGAGAGACTGGTTCCCTCAAAGTTCTACTTCCCAGATAAAGCCACTCATCCCTCCAAAGGAGGGATGTGAATATCTTGGAAGGAACTCTGCTTCGTGAGAACTATCAAGTAACTCTGCTTCGGGGATCCAGAAATCATTCTAGGAGAATCAACTCTGCTGAGGACTTCAAGAATCATCTTGAACAAATAATTTTGCCGGGGACTTCAAGAATCATCCTGAACCAATAACTCTGCTGGAGATTTCAGGAATCATCCTGAGCAAACACTCTGTCGGGGACTCTAAGCATCAACTTGAGCGACCCTCTCTGGCGACTTCCCTAGGGATTTTAAGAGTCATCTTAAACGAACGCCTTCACTGGAGAATTCCAGAATCATCTTGGGCAAACGACTTTGCTGGGGAACTCAAGAATCATCTTGAGCAAGCGACTCTGCGGAGGAACACCTGCAAAACAAGAACGGTAACGACCTAGCTCATGTTTAGTATGCATATGCTTCGGCAATGGCGCAATGCTCCACACGGTGGAAATGCTACGCATTTAGGGTAAATGCTATGCAATCATGCAAAATGCTACGATCCTATCAGCAAAATAAATGCTGAAGTGAGAATCCTCCTGTCAAGGAGAAAGAACCACTCTGGTAGGGGAAGGAATCATCCTGCCGTGGAGAAGAAGTCACGCTAATCTCAATCGGACTCCGCCTGAGGAAATGAACTTCAGTCGACTGCTGCAGGGGATAAAGCTCTACGAGAACCTGACCCTGCTGAGGAAAGCGATGTCAATCGCAGAAATAAATTGCACTGCCTTCGCGACTAAACTTTCCTGGAGAGAACGACTCCGATGGGGAAATACAGCATCAGCTATTCAACACTCTCTACTGGGGAAAACCAATCGTGGCCCAAACGGCCTCCAAGGACTCGGCTCTCTTGGGGAACTGCAAACTCGGCTGGGGAAGAAGAAATCATCCTGCTTTCCAGGGAGAGTACGACTCTGTGGGGAATCTCGATTCCGCTGGAGACTTCAGTCTTGAACTATCAATTGCTGCACACTTCAGTGAATGGCCTCCTACGAGACCTGCACTTGTGACCCGGTGCTGGGGGATGAACACACGCTTCGGCGTTTGACTCAGCTGGGGAGATGCCATTCCTTCAGGATACATCTGATTGGGGAGAGAATCTTCTCTGCCTGGGGAAACACATGTCAATGCTTACGATCTCATGTTCAGACTCTGCGGGGAGAGGCTGCTGAACTTTGCTGGAGAAGGAGGAATCATCCTGCTTGGGGATGCGCATACGGCGTAATGTCTAATACATGCTACACCTGCAACAACACAAACGAACAGACAAGATACCCTTCTCAAAGGGACCTATCAAGGTTATCGTCTTGTGACAATGTTCGAGTAATTCATTGTTTCAACAATCAGTGGCCTAGGCCAGTAAGTTTATGTATGCGCATTTTAACAAAAACATCAGCGTTCTTTTTCGCAAACAAAACAGATAAATGCTAAACAGACACAGAGAATTGCTGAATAGTATACATTTTATTGATAACGAACCCCTGAATGGGTAAAAATGTTTTACAACAGATGCAAGCTCCTGAAATGAGGAAGCCGCACAAATATAAGCATAAATATACATCAGTATATACACATGTCGGCAACGAGGCGTAGACGAACACCATGAGTTGATCCTTCTATGACCCACTCGACTTCGATACTTCTCCGATGCTTCAGCTTCAGAAGATATTGATTCAGATGAACGGCCCTCAGGTCTTCCAAACCACTAAACAATGAAAGTCCACACGCGGAACGCAGTCATTTGCTTTTTTAAATCCCTAACTTTTGCCTAAATCGCCCTTCCGGGTTTTCGATTCACCGGGATACCCTTTTTTGCCAAAGTCGCCCATCCGGGTTTTCGACTTTGCGGGTGTACATTCTTTTCTTTATATCCCTAATTTTTTCCCGAACCTTTTTCCTTTTTTATGGTTCGCCAGGATGCCCCATTTTTGCCTGGACATTCTTTTTCTTTCCAGCGGGTCATTCTTTAAGCAAAGTATTTTTTAACTGCGTCCTCGTTCACCGGGGATGCAAAATCTTCAAAATCCATCGTGGATAACAACAAGGCTCCTCCCGAGAAGACCTTGCTGACGACGTACGGACCTTCGTAATTGGGAGTCCACTTGCCCCGGTGATCGGAGTGTGGAGGAAGAATCTTCTTCAGGACGAGATCACCCGTCTGAAAGCTTCTAGGACACACCTTCTTATCATAAGCTTTCTTCATTCGGCTTTGGTACAGACGACCATGTGCAATCGATGCTAACCTCTTCTCGTCGATCAGGCTGAGCTGGTTTAGACGGTTCTTAATCCATTTTGCCTCATCGAGTTTCACGTCAACCAAAACTCGCAAAGAAGGGATCTCCACTTCTAACGGCAGGACAACTTCCATACCGTACACCAAGGAGAAAGGAGTTGCCCCGGTTGACGTACGTACCGTCGTACGATAACCGTGCAGTGCAAATGGCAACATCTCGTGCCAATCTTTGTAGGTCACAACCATCTTCTGAACAATCTTCTTGATGTTCTTATTGGCCGCTTCAACGACGCCATTCATCTTCGGCCGGTAAGGAGATGAGTTGTGGTGTTCAATCTTGAAACTCTGGCACAGCTCCTTCATCATCTTGTTATTCATATTCGAACCATTATCAGTAATGATCCGCTCGGGAATTCCGTAACGACAGATGATGTCCCTCTTTATGAATTTAGCCACCACCTGCTTGGTCATATTAGCGTATGAGGCTGCCTCCACCCACTTGGTGAAGTAGTCGATAGCTACTAGAATGAAGCGATGACGGTTAGATGCAGTAGGCTCGATCTTACCTATCATGTCGATGCCTCACATGGAGAACGGCCATGGGGAGGACATGACATTTAACGGGAACGGCGACACGTGAACTTTATCAGCATAAATCTGGCATTTATGACATCTCTTCGCGAATTTAAAGCAATCCGACTCCATCGTCAGCCAGTAGTATCCTGCTCTCAGGATCTTTCTTGTCATAGCATGCCCACCGGCGAGCGTACCAAATGTGCCTTCATGGACGTCTTCCATGAGCATACTCGCCTCTTTCTCATCTACACATCTGAGTAGCACGAGATCGTGGTTTCTCTTATACAAAACTCCATCAGGATTGAGATAAAAATTCCCAGACAGCCTCCTCAGAGTCTTCTTATCCTGGGTTGACGCTCCCGCAGGATACTCCTTAGTCATAAGGAAGGTCTGGATATCATGGAACCATGGCTTGCCGTCGGCGGCTTCCTCGATCGCAAAGACGAATGCAGGTCTATCAAGAGGGGAAAGGACAATCCTTGGAGCTTCATTCCAAAAATTGACTTTATACATCGAAGCCAACGTGGCTAAGGCATCATCCATCTGATTTTCTGCTCTGGGCACATGATGGAGTTCCACTCGATCAAAGAAAGGAAGTAGCCTTCTGGCATAGTTCATGTACGGCACCAAATTCGCTTGACGAGTCTCCCACTCCCCTTTAATCTGGTTAATCACAAGTGCCGAGTCACCATATACATCTAGGTTCTTGATTCTCAAATCAATTGCTCCTTCTAGACCCATGATGCATGCTTCGTACTCCGCTTCATTATTGGTGACCGGAAACATTAGTCTCGCAGTGAACGGGATACGGGATCCATGGGGAGTCGTGATGATCACCCCAATACCACTTCCGTAGGAATTAACCGCCCCGTCAAATATCAATTTCCACTGGGACTTCCTATCTGGCCCCTCGTCGGGCAACGACTCATCGCAATCTTTCGCTTTGAGAAACATGATATCCTCATCAGGGAATTCAAATTTCATCGGCTGGTAATCTTCGATCGGCTGTTCGGCGAGGTAATCAGACAATACGCTTCCCTTGATGGCCTTCTGGGAAACGTACTGAATATCATATTCCGTCAACACCATTTGCCATCTGGAAATCCTGCCCGAAAGCGCTTGCTTCTCGAAGATGTACTTGATCGGATCCATCTTCGAAATTAGCATGGTGGTGTGGTTGAGCATGTACTGTCGTAAACGTTTGGCAACCCAGGCTAGTGCACAACACATCTTCTCCAGCATCGAGTAACGAGATTCACAATCTGTGAACTTTTTACTCAAGTAGTAAATGGCATGCTCCTTTCTGCCCGTTTCGTCGTGCTGACCGAGAACACACCCCATACTATTCTCAAGAACTGTCAAGTACATGATTAGGGGTCCTCCGGCCACTGGGGGTATCAAGATGGGAGGTTCTTGCAGATATTGTTTTATCTTGTCGAATGCCTTCTGGCAATCCTCGTTCCAGATAATCGCCTGATCTTTCTTTAGCAGCTTGAACATCAGTTCACACGTGGCCGTGAGCTGAGAAATAAACCTTACAATGTAGTTTATTCTTCCCAGGAAACTACGAACTTCTTTTTCTGTTTTTGGCACTGGCATTTCTTGTATCGCTTTTATCTTCGTAGGATCAACCTCGATGCCTCATTCGCTCACGATAAACCCCAGTAACCTTCCAGATCGTACTCCGAAAGTACACTTGTTAGGATTCAGCCTCAACTTGAACTTCCTAAGCCTCTCAAAAAGCTTCAGCAAATTGACCAGATGCCCCTCCTTCGTTTGGGACTTCGCAATCATGTCATCAACATAGACTTCAATCTCATGATGAATCATGTCATGAAACAAAGCAACCATTGCTCGTTGGTAAGTGACCCCTGCGTTCTTCAGACCGAAAGGCATTACCTTGTAGCAAAATGTTCCCCAAGGAGTGATAAACGTAGTTTTCTCCATGTCCTCCAGCGCCATCTTGATCTGATTGTAACCGGATAAGCCATCCATGAACGAAAACACGGAGAACTGCGTTGTATTGTCGACCAACACATTAATGTGAGGCAGCGGGAGATCATCTTTAAGGCTCGCCCTGTTCAAATCCCGATAATCGACGCACATGCGTACCTTACCGTCCTTCTTCGGTACAGGAACTATGTTGGCGACCCACGGAGGGTAAGTAGTGACCGCTAAGAAGCCAGCATCAAGCTGCTTCTGCACTTCTTCTTCGATCTTAACAGCCATATCTGGTCGTGTCCTCCTAAGCTTCTGCTTAACGGGAGGACAATCTTCTCGCAGCGGCAAGTGGTGGACCACGATGTCAGTATCAAGTCCGGGCATATCTTCGTATGACCAAGCAAAGACGTCACTATGCTCTCTTAGCATCTCGACCAATCTTTGCTTGACATCACTCTGCAGTGCAGCCCCTATCCTGACGTTCCTGACAAGTTCTTCAGAACCCAAATTCACAATCTCGATCTCCTCTTCATGAGGCAGAATAACTTTCTCTTCTTGTTTCAACAAGCGGGCCAACTCTTCAGGAAGGTCTTCGTCTTCATCAATCTCTTCTTCGGCTTGATAGATCGGGCAATCGAAGTCGAAGTGAGCCGTAGAAGGTCCAGAGTCGATGTCATCTGCTATGTGGATCCTGCAATAACAAGGGTTAAGCTTAAAACAAGGATATGCAGGTTAGCACAAACCCCATTGCCATTTTATTGTTTTTCAAAACAAATATAAAACAGGAATAACAGAGATCACAATATTTGAATACGAAGAAAAACGCCTTTTGATTTATTGATAAAATGCATGTACATAATCAAACGAGGCCCTGACAATAAAACCATTATGCCCCGGGTAGGACATAGGGTTGTACAATGATTGGAAAAAGTAAATCATTACTCTTCGCTTGTCATCTGGATGATATCCTTGACGGACCAGTTGGTAAGGCCCTCGCCTGGCTTGCTTGGCTGGATCCAAGAGTCTAGGTCACAGTCGCTATCTCCGCTGTCTTCAGACACCGCGTTGACGCTTTAAAATATCACCCCGCCACTGGTAAACTGGATCGGCCCCTTACCACGCGACGCACTGCTAGAAGAAGAGGCTTCAGCCGCAGGAGAATATCCCAACCCGAATTTATCTTGCTTGTTAGGTATCTCCAAAATTCGCTCCCAGCCTGGGGTAGATCCGGCTTGGACAACGGCCCGAGCTTCCTTGAACGAAGAGAGAGTCATCTCTGGCCTTTCAGTGACTACAGGAGCTACGTCCTTGACTTTAACAGCTTCGAACGCTTAGCATAGGGTTTCGTGGATTTCCCCATCCATCTCAACATACTTGAAGGACGACAAATGGCTCACCATTATGTCTTCCTCGCCACATACGGTCACGATGCTACCTCCGACAGCATACTTGAGTTTCTGGTGCAACGTGGAGGTCACGACACCCGCCGAATGGATCCATGGCCGGTCTAAGAGACAGCTGTAGGCGGGCATGATGTCCATAATGTAAAATATCGCATCGAATGTTTCTGGCCCGACTTGGATTGGCAGTGTCACCTCCCCGAAAACATGGCATTTGGTTCCATCGAACGCTTTCACAACCAGATCACTGGGTGTGCAAATCACTCCACGAGTATCCAACTTCATCAATGCCTTCTTCAGAAGAACATTGAGTGACGACCATGTGTCTACCAACACATACGACATAATCGTTCCCCTACACTCTATCGAGATGTGCAGGGCGCTATTGTGGTTCCTCCCCTTCGGCGTCAGC
This sequence comes from Lathyrus sativus, assembly GCA_963859935.3. NCBI lineage: Eukaryota > Viridiplantae > Streptophyta > Magnoliopsida > Fabales > Fabaceae > Lathyrus > Lathyrus sativus. The sequence continues at coordinate 285,953,305 of OZ012741.1, read as the reverse complement.
TCTAGGTCAATGAACCCTAACCCATTTCCAGCATTTACATGGGCTACGACCTCTTCCAGCTGGTTTACCGATATTTCCTGCGGTACATATGCGGCGTTCAACACCTTCAGCAGTGCGTTGCGGTGTGCTTCAGAACACAACAATAAATTCAGGATGGAAATCTTCGAGGGCATTTGATGGAGATGATCCACAATCTTGTAGTCACTCTTTTTAATCAACCTCATAAATTCCTCGGCGTCTTTAACAAGTAAGTCTTTTTCTACCCCGCAAGGGATCTCTTCGACGACTTTACTTTTACCTTTATCAGTTGCATGAACTCTGTCCACTTTGTCCACCACGACCTCAGGTGGTGCAAACACTCTTCCGCTGCGAGTAATACCACTGATTCCCGCAAGGTTCTCCACAGACGACCCAAACGGTTCTAGCTCCAACTTCTGTCCGTTGCAGTAGACTTCAGCCCCATAATGCCATGGGACATCATTACTGCTCTCGAACGGTATCGGCCCAGCTTTGGTGATGGTAATCGTGGGCGGTCTGGGTGCAGAAATAGTTATCGTCTGGCGAGGGATGGTGATGGTGGCGACCTCATCACCTTGCTTCAGCACTACCTCTCCTGATCCATTTTCGACTCTTCGGCTAAATTGCAGGATTCCCTCAGTCATCAGACTTTGAATCGCCTCTATCAACTGTTCACATCCATCAGGACTTGCCGCACAGCCCATACACAGCTCTCCGCAACCTGGAAAGAAACCTCTTTTCATCAGCTTAGCTTTAACGAAGCTAAGCGGCATCTTCAGATCTCTGACGTCAGTCAACAAATCTAAGCTCTCGTCTTCAATAATGGAGTTCACTCCACCTCCCCTATGATTCGGCATAGGGTTCTTCGTGACGTTTGGCACATTATCTGAGAAGTTGATGATCTTAGCGTCCACCATGTCCTGCACCTTGTGCTTGAAGGCTTTGCAATTCTCAATTGTGTGGCCTGGTGCCCCTGAGTGAAACTCACAAGTTGCGTTCGTGTCATAACCTGGCGGAGGTGCCCCTGTCAAGGGAGCCAAGGTTCTTTTTTGGATTAACTGTAGCTGAAGCAAAGTCTGCAATAGTTGCGCGTACAACATGGGCGGTGTCTCGAGGTGACGACTCGACAGAGGTGCCCGATTCTGATACTTTCTGTACCCTTGTTGATTCGGTTGCTGCTGCAGCTGCTGCTGTGGCTGTTGAACTTCCGGGATAGTTATGCTGGCCACCTGTTGGTGAGGGCCTTTACCTTTCCTTCGAGAGTTGGTCATAGCGCTCGTTTCTCCTTCCCGTCTTTTGCTACCATAAGGTTTCTTTCCGCCTCCTCCAGCTGAGGATGACTCACCTTGAATTTTCCCGAGCTTGATCCCATTTTCAATGTGCTCACCCGTGATAATGAGATCTGAGAAGGTTCCAGACATACCGCTGACCAATTTCTCATAATAAACCCCTGGGAGGGTGGCTACGAACATCTGCACAAGCTCACGTTCAACCATCGGCGGCTGAACCCTGGCTGCCAATTCACGCCACCGCTGGGTGTATTCCTTAAACCCTTCGTTGTTCCTTTGCGACAGATTCTGCAGTTGGACTCGGTTCGGGGCCAAGTCGCTATTGTATTGGTAGTGGTGCACGAATGCTTCAGCAAGGTCTTTCCACATGCGCACACTGGTAGGCTCCAGACTCATGTACCATTCGAGGGAGGGTCCGGACAGACTGTCCTGAAAGAAGTGCATCAGCAACTTCTCGTCCTCAGAATGAGCTGACATTTTCCGGTAATATGATCTCAGATGGACGCGAGGGCAAAGTGGTGCCTTTATACTTTTCAAAGTCAGGTACCTTGAACTTGGGAGGCACCTTGAAATCAGCAATTTGTCCCAACTTGGACATATCAACGCCCAGGGTGTTCTGGTTCTCGATATTTCTCATCTTATCCTCGAGTGCCTTGAACCTAAGCCGTGCTTCAGCAGTCAGCTCCCCTTCAGCACCTCTCTGAGAGAACACATCGTCTTGACGTTCTTCTAACCACGGTTGAGGCCCAAACAGATTCCCAACACCTGCATTGCCGTTGCCCAACCCAATATTGACATTAGCTTCAAGATTCCCATTACCGACGCCCGTTGTATTACCGTTGAGTCCCATATTAGCTGTCACATTGCCATTGGCACTGCCATTCCCCCCGGTCACGGGGACACCATTCTGAGGAGTTTCAACTGGTGGAGGAGTAGGCACGGTCCCACCATGGAGTACGCCATTGCTATCGACCCTTGAAATCAGAGGCTGAACCAAGGTTCTGAGCTGATCCTGGCCATTGGCGACCGCTTGCATGAGCTCCATGAAGCGATCCATTCTTTCGCGGAGTTCCTGAACATCAGTTTGTACTTGCTCCATGATTCTGGTTTGATTTGCTCTGGTCGGATAGCAGTGGATAGGTCTTTGATCAATCCTGGAACAACCTGAAACAACCTGAAAACACACAAGGGTTAGGAAAAACGACAAAGTGCTCGTTATGCAAATGCTTCATGCAAATGCAAACGTGTGTCTGTGCGTTAGGGAGGTCTCCCCCGATCCTAGTGCCTGAGTACCAGTGCTAATAATAAGAAGTCCGAGTCCAGTCATGGAAATAACATCTCATATATATAAAGAAAGCCCAACAGCATGACCTCGACCAACAAGCCTGGCGATGGTCAGCATACAACAATGATCAAAACAAAAGGAATACAAATAGTCAAGTACGGCCACGAGCGTGAAACTCTTCTAACAACCCCTTCGTTTCCGGATGATCAGGCCGAGTGAGCAACCCTTCGACGAGTAACTCCCTCTGCATAATGGTGTACTGAAGACCTTCGACCGAATCTTCCCATGCTCCTTCGCCGAAACAATCTTCTAACTTTCATTTGTTGAATTCAAACATCAGTTTGCGCTCCTTCAGGTTAGCAAGAGCTTTGTTGAGCTGGCCTTCGGCGGCATATCTGCGAGCGGTTTCTTCATCAAACCTCTTCTCACTAGCCTTCACCTGGGCTTTCAACTTGGAGATCTGTTGCATCAGCTTATCCTCCCGCTCTTTCCTGGTGGCTAGGGAGGCCTTCCAGTGCTGGTTGAACTTGGATATCCTCCGATATGCTTCGTCCAAGTGCTGCTTCTTCGTGGCCAGTACATCGTTGACAGCTTTGAAGTCTCGACCCATGCGCTCACGCTCAGCTATCTGCTTAGTCAAATCTGTCCCCAACTGGTTCACCAGCTCGGTCTGCCTCTTGAAGGAATGAACGGCTTCGTTTCTCTCGCTTCTGAGCTGAGCCAATTCTTTCTCCAATTCTTCATTTACCCTCTTCAATTCATCTCTCTCAGCTAAAACCTGATTGTGCTGCTGAATGGGCACGGTGGTAGGCTCTTCAATCACTGGAGGGCTTTCTGGCTTGGCAGGAAGAAACGGCATCCCTATAGCATCTGCTCTGGCTCTGATCCAAGTCACATACGGAGCGTAGGCTTGGCTATTACTTCTCCCCAACAATGGTTTTCCCCGCTTACTGATACCATTCCAAGCGCGCTGAAGCTTAGATAACACATCCCCTTCTAGAAGACCAGTGAGGTACAGAGATTCCCGTACCTCTTCATCCTTCGGCGGAGCTCTCAAAGCGTAGGAGAACTGTCGAACCAGCAAAGACGGATTATAGTTTATACAACCCTTCCTGCCTATCAAAGGCACGTTCGAAAACCCGCTGCAGCTGAAGATAATCTCGGTACCCAACCTATCTCTGTCAAACCAGTCAATATCCTCTGCAGATAGACTCATCAAACGCTCGGACCACTCAGATGTGGCTGCAAACGAAACAAAGGGACCCCTCTTGGGTAGATGACTATCAAGCCATTTATAAAGCAGGGGCACACAACACGAGACATTCTTGCCCCTTCTGTTCTCGTTTTTGTAGTGGATGGAATGGTAGACATCTCCTATCAAGGTAGGGACTGGATTCCCTGATGCAAAGATGCGAAAAGCGTCGAAGTCTACAAAATCGGGCATATTGGGGAACAGAATGAAGCCATATATGCACAGAGCGAGAATGGCGTTGAACACGACCCAACATCCGTCTTTGGCGCAATGCTGAGCTTTTCCCACTAGGAACCGCAAGGAGAAACCGGGAACCTTGTTCCAACTAGACAATACCAGCTCGGAGGCATCCAGATGAAGGGACGGAGCTAGACTAGCTAGATTAGGCTCAACATCCATATGAACAAAAGGCATCTGCCTCTTGATAGGAACACCTAACAAATCAGCATATTCCTTTAGTGTGGGTGCGAGAACAAAATCCTGGAAAGTAAAGCATCTCAACGGGGGATCGTAGAACTGCAGCAAGGCGTGCAACCCATTCAACTCAAACACAGAGGGTTTACGAACCAAACTGAGCAATTTGCCGTAAGACTTTCTGAATTCATCTCTCACAGAATCATCTGCTAAAGCAAGCAAACCAGTTAGCTAAACCACGTCAGGGGCAGGGAGCTTGTAAGCCACGGTCTTCCTCAGAGAACCCATAATAACACAGTAGGAGGCAAGAAATCCTGAATCGGGGGAAACGGTACCTGCAACACAGACACACGTTAATGAAATGCAAATGAGTATGCAAAGCAATGTAAAATGCAATCATGCAGCAGGGGATCAAGGCAACTGTGCTGTGGAGATTCTGTATCAACAAAACCATAATGCTGCTCTGTCAAGAACAACCACTATCTCTGATAAGAAGATAACCCCGGTATCGGACCACAAATCTGCTCTGTCAAGAACACATATAGATAGGACCATAAATCTGCTTTGTCAAGAACAAACATCTGATAATAAGGAACTCTGATGCAGGACCAAAACTCTGCTCTATCGAGAACACACATCTGACGATAAGGACCTCTGATACAGGACCAAAACTCTGCTCTGTCAAGAACAACCATACATCTGCTGATGAGATCCTCAGACCCCAATCAAAACCAGCTCTATCAAGAGCAAATACACATCTCTGAATATAAGGACCTCTGATACAGGACCAAAGCTCTGCTCTGTCAAGAACAAACATCTGATAAGAAGGACCTCTGATACAGGATGATACAGGACCTAAAATTCTGCTCTGTCAAGAACAAACATCTATTTGCTGGTGGGATCCTCTGATCCCAGTCAAAAACCTGTTTTGTCAAGAACAAATACACATCTGATGATGAGAACCTCCAACAAAACTGATTCACTGTCAAGAAAACTAGGAATAAACCCAACCCTGCTCACAGGTATGGACCTAAACTGACTCAAGTTCGGCATCCTATGCGGTCATCAGCGTCACAGAAATTCAAGAGAAGCGATACGATACCCAGAAGGTGTGGCATCACCAGCTCATGAAGCGGCCTCACTCGGCTGAATCACAAATGATCGGTCCCCAGAGTCGACAATCCTCCAAACCAACAACCCCCTCAACCCAAAGGGTTGAAAAAGAAGTCAACCGGGAGAACCTCGTCTGAGCGTGGATTTCATGAGACACTAGTGCCTGCCAAGCAAGCACACGCCCACTAATTTCCACAACTAATGCTATGTTCACTCAAGCCTGGGTCTGGCTTCTCACTCATCAGAATGCCCCTCCCACAACAGCACAGATAATCATATCATACTGAAAATAAAGTGCGGGAGATAAAATGCGATAAATAAACACAACCCAACAAGTAATCATACAAGCGCTACGACTGACTCTCGCAGGGGCCGTTGGATCCCCAAACTGACTCGCATACGGGACGTTGGATCCCAGGAAACTATCAAGTCCCCAGCAGAGTCGCCAGTTGTCGCTTTCGCGAAAATAAGGTGTCGGCAAAATAGAAGAGTCGCCACCTTTTGTTATTTATCCCTCGGAACGGGAAAGTAAACAATCGGAAAAACCTGACGAAAAGGGTATAAGACAAGGTCATCGCAACCGTTGTATGGGTTCGGGAGTCGGTTACGCAAGGGGAAGGTATTAGCACCCCTCACGTCTGTCGTACTCGACGGGATCCACGCTTGTTGTGTTTACTGGACGAGTTGGTTTTATCTATCTACCTATCAAGGCTGGTTTAAAAACAAAATAAAATGACTCGGCAAAGCATCGCGCTTTATGCCTACGTATTCCCATCAGAGAATGAGAAATCAGAGTCAACGTAGTTTGACCTACGGCGGGTTACGGGGAAGGTGGCTCGCCAATACGTCAGTATTGTGCCTACGTACTCTCAACCGGTATGAGAGATCAGAGCTTACGTAGTTTAGGATAATACGGATTACGGGAATTCAGATTCATCTGTTTTATCGAGTAGGCAGTTAGGGACAAAGCCTGTTTGCGTTGGCGTTGAAGTTTAATGACACTCTTTTCTTCAGAAAAGCTTCCTTGGAATTATGGGCCCACGGGGCAAAAAGGTTTGAAGTTTGTTTTATGTCTTTTACGGATGAAGTGTTTTTTATTGTGGTTTGCAATTTCAATTGCACTAGAGACTATGACCTGAGAGTGAATGCGTCGCATGTCACCCAAAGGGTGCCATACTAAACATCCAGACTGTTGAAAAGAAGCTCTCCAACAATCCTTTCTCAGATAGCTTAAGGCTCGTAATGTACGAAAGAAATCATTCATGATTACTGTATCTTAAGCTGTTTTGAGATGAGAAGAGAAGGGGCTCAACTAAAGGGAGACTATCAAGTCCTAATGTTGTCATGCCAAGGATTCATCCTATGGTTGTGGTTTGAAACAGGGAACTCCTAGAAGTTATCATGCATAGGTTTCAACCTAAAGTTCTATCATCACTTCCTTATCAGAGGAAATGAGAGTCCTAAGGGATCATGTCAATGATAAACAGAAACAGATAAAGCATCAGCTTAAACAGTAAACAATAATATAGTAAAATGCATGCAATGCAAGTGAGGGAGGAAATGTGTGTGGGGCAGCAGCCTCCACAAGCTCATCTCAACCTCAAGCCAGATATGAATTACTGTAATCATACAACATAAATAAAATAAAATGTTGTCAAGCAAAATACAGCAAACTGCAATCATACAGTACAAATAACATGCTATCAAGCAAAATACAATAGCTGCACTCATACAGAAGAAAATAAAATGTTGTCAAGCAAAATAAACCACATGGGCAAGGGAGCTAGGCTCTACCGAATACCCGCAAGCAAAGCCATACAGTAACAATACAAGCAGAGGGAGCAACTCAACCTCTAGTGCAATCATTCTCCTAGATTAAAGTCGGTCTAGATATGAACTTATTCTAATGCATCAAGCAAGTCAAGCAAGGCACATCAAGCACAGAAAAGAAAACAGACAAGAAGGAAAGCAGATCAACCCCTCTTTCAATTCCAAGCTTCAGCTCTTCTAACATCAACCCAGTCTTCAGACTTCAATCACCCTTCAAGGCTACCATCTCTCATGACAAGTATCAACTTGCTTCTCCAGGGTTTCAACCCATCAAAATAAGCTTCAACTTATTCTCTCTCCTTCAAACTTCAGCTCTTTAGTCAATTCCACCTTCAGGCTTCACTCCTAACTGCAAGTATCAACTTGATTCCTTCAGGCTCTCAATGTATCAATGTAAGTGTCAACTCATCTCTTATTCCTCAAGCCTCAGCTCTTCACTCAATCTCAATTGAATCCTCTTCATAAGTATCAACTTAGTCTTCAAGCTTTAGCTCTCTTTGCTTTACCAGTATCAACTTGGTCTTCTTCTCCTACAAGCCTCAGCTTCTCAGAGTAATCTTCAATCATATGGGAGTTTCAACTTCATCTTGCAATCTTCAAGCCTCAGCTCTTCACTTAATCTCCATTGAATCTTCAAGTATCAACTTGTTCTTCTTGCTCTTCAGGCCTCAGCTACAATGGCAATGCTCAAGGAATCATCCTCTTCCACACTCTTCAGTGAAGTCCTCATCTTCAAACTCAAGTCCAACATCTTTCAAGATGCTCAAACTAGAAGACAATTGATTGAACAGGATGAGTGGAAATGATAAACAGCTTATTGACAACCAAAGGAAGCCTGTAAGGGTTCATCATTATGAGAGACTGGTTCCCTCAAAGTTCTACTTCCCAGATAAAGCCACTCATCCCTCCAAAGGAGGGATGTGAATATCTTGGAAGGACTGTTAGTCATTGGGAGGAATGGAAGCACAAGATGCTTTCCATATTTGTGGAAGAAATCATTCTAGTTCTAAGGCTCTCCATATGGCTCCTATTTCCTACATCTTCATCAGACACCTTCAGGCACAAACAATTCCAAAGCTCCAAGCAACTTCAAGCAACTTCAAGCATCCTCACCTTGTCTTCAACTTGTCTTCAATATCAACCAAAGGCAAACCAAGCAAAAACCCTAATCTAAGGGGACTAAAGGAGTTAAACTAGTTGAATTAGTGCCTTTGAATCATCTAAAACTAGCACCTAAACTAAAATCAATCAAAAATAGGAAACTATCCTATAAATTTCTACAAAAATTCCTAAGGGAACCTAGGTAAATCATGCTTCTACCATATTAATTTCAGAGATCGAATCATCAAATAAGACCTAGAAATAAATTCTACATTATGAGGTACTAAACCTAATACCCTAAAAGGAAGCACCTAAATATCAATCTAGAAAGCACACCTATTTTCATCACAAAAATGTGAGAAAAATACTATGGGAACATACATATCTAACCTAATCACACACAAAAAAAATAGGATCAAAATCATCACCACATGATCACACAAAATTCCACAAAAATATGTATCAAACATAACCATTTTAATATCAATTAAAATGTAAAATTCCCATAAAATCAGAAAATGCATGAAATAAAAATATTTTTTCTCTAAACAATACTAGACTCAATCATGAGTAAAATGCAAAAAGAATGGGATTAATTGGATTAATTTTCAATTTTATATGAATTTTCCAAGAACCATGCATAAAATGAAAATTAAGAGAAAATCAATGGAAAATAACCACACGCGCGGTGCAAATAGTAAACAGAATCAGTTTAAACAATGGGTTGGGCCATTAGGGGGGTGTGGATATCACTTAATTCATTAAGCCCAGCACCACAAATAAATGAAATGGTGCGTTTCGCTATCAGAATTCCTTCACAAGCTGAGTTTAAAACGTGGTCGTTGGATGAGCTTCTAGTCAAAGGTCCAACCATGATCCAATGGTGCTAACATCATCTTCTACCTTTTGAATGCCTGAACTTCACGCCCAGCTCCGGCCACCACCGGTGGTGCTCCGGTCACCTTCCTCAACCCTAATTCTCTCTACAGGCCTCCATTCCAAGAGGTCAAAACATGAATCTTGTCCCAAATATTGTCACGAGTTCAACCATATCCTTTATTCAACCTAAATCCTCAAGATTCACCATATCCAAATCTCAACCGAAAATTGGTAATGCGCCTATTTTGTCACTAATTCTCAAATTAACTATCTGAAATCCATCCTACACCATTCTACAATGCTTCTAACACCTTAATTCAACTTGATTCTACCTAAATCATGCTAGAGGAAGAAAGTTACCAACCTGAAAATCTTGGATGAACAGATGCACCAAACCTCCAATTCAAGCTCTACAATCTTGCAGACACGATCAGTGAACCCTCTCCTTGCTTCTGTATGCAAAAGAACCGGTTGAAAGCTCCTAAATCTTGAAACCCGATGGTGAGTTGCAGGTGAAAAAATTCACTTTCTCATACACTAATCAGCCACAAATTCTTCTTGATAATGATCTGGAATCACTCCTTGACATCCATGGAAGAAGTTTCAATTAAGAAAATGGATGGAGAGTGAGGAATTTGGTGAAACAGAATTCAATTGCAAGCTATGGAAATTCAATCTCAATCTATGCTCTCTCCTTCAATCATCACCAACCTTTGCATTGGATCAACTCTACTCAATATATAGATGATGTATGAGTGATCTAGAACCCTCTAGATCCTTCTAATGAGAGTTTCCACTTCTCATGTCATGAGATTTTCAACCATGTATCATGATATGCACAATTATGTTTGTAGCTTGAAACCAACCTCATTCACTTTCAATTTATCCCCTAGTGACATTTTGAGAGTGTTTAGCTTGCAAAGTTCCTTGCTCATGCCTTGATTTTATGCTTTGCATAAGTTACTTAATATGCAAGTAATCACTTTTCAAAGCAAGTCCACAAATTGAATCTCAAATCAAAAATGTGGCTAAACCAATGTTCTTAAAATGTTTTCTAGAGTCAAAATGATATATTACATGCCATGGTTTGGATGTGTAGATTGAAAATTTCAATTTCCAACTTTGGTTTATTTAACTTATGCCCTTATTTTAGGTCATTTTTGCAACTTTGAGCTACAAGCATTTACATCATCTCATGACCTCCTTACTAGCCTTAAAACATCATTTTGAATAAGTTTGATGTTGAAGATGTTTCCATTTGAAGCTTGGAAATAGGAGTTATGGCTTTATGGTTGAAATGACCTGTAATCTCCAAATGTCCAAAATGCCCTTGACTTGTCAAAGCCATAACTTGAGTTCTACAAATCCTATCAAGGACTTCTAGTACTCTCTAGAAAGCTAAGAGGATAAGGAACAACATTCATGTCAACCAAAATTTCATAGGAATCATCCTTCTTGGGCTAAAGTTTGATGCAAGTTGGGTAACTTTCAAGCCCCCAAATTCACATACCTCAGAAGACCTGTAACTTGTCAAAGTCATAACTTGAGCTCTACAAATCCTATCAAGGACTTCTAGTACTAAAATTAAATCTAAGAACAAGCTCTACAACATTCATGTTGGGGGAAAGATGAGATGACAATCACATCTTGGGCTAAACTGCCTTGAAGATAGGGGTCAAACTAGGGGATTTTACACTGTCAAGCCTTAGAAACCCTAGCTTGAAACTTCTCAAACTCTTCAATCATGATGAGTTGACCTTGGAATCATCCTTATAACATATCAATGTGCAAATCCATGATCACATGCCTCTTGGATTAGGTTTCAACCCTCTCCAAATCATCAGTTGACCTAGGGTTGACCCAGTCAAACCCTAATTACACCACTCATGGTTGGGTCTTCTTAATCTTGCACAATGATCTGTCTAGGCTTCATGATGGCTCTCAAGACATCTTATAAGCTCTCTCAAGGCTTCAAGTCCACATTCCTGGCTTCAGAATCATTTGAGGAGCTCCCACAACTCTCAAGTTAGGAGGCACACAACCTTGGTTTCAACCACTCTCTCTGAGGATCTTTTGACTTCTCTGACAAAGATATCAACCCTTGAATACTTGAATGAGCTTCTTGGCTAGCTTCATAGTCTTGTGTAGCCCTTGATTGGTAATCATACCTCTTGATCTCCTGCATACATGTCAATGAAATGCAATGATAATGCTAATGTGAATGAAATGAAACATAAGCTAGGTAAAGAAATGTTGAGCAAATTTTGGGGTGCAACAATCCCCAGATAAAGTTTTAACCAATCAGGCTCTGATTCTGAAATGTTCATCCAAATCAAGCTCTAATTTTTGGAACAATCAGGCTCTGAATCTGAAAAGAATACTCATGAAAAAAGGGAAGTTTCTATTCTTTCTAAGCATTCAATTCAGGGGGCGATTCATAATCTCAGGGGGAGTTATAATTATATCTTTATTGAACAAAATTTCTTATGTTTTTGTCATCATCAAAAAGGGGGAGATTGTTAGAACACAGATTGGTTCTTAGTTATATCTCTATGTTTTGATGATAACTCTTACGAAATTTTGTATTATGAAATTATATACTCTAAAATTTTGTTCAAGTATTTTTTGCTGCAGATATTAAAGTTAATATTATTCTGAAAGCAAATTAGATCTAAACGTTGATTTATGCAAGGCTTTGAAGCGTCAGAAGTATCTATTAGAAGAATCTGAATGCTGCCTACAGAAGACTCTGAGCGCTGTCTACAGAAGGATCTGAAGCAGAAGCTACAGAAGCATCTGAAGCATTGAAGACATTGTATGAAGAGTTTCTAGCATAGTTTCTCAAAAGACTCTGATAGTACTACGCTGCAAGTACTAAGGATCTGATTCCTAAAACTCTGCTCTAATGAAATTACACGCTGAAGCACACTTGCTGCAATGCTCTGATACAACAAACTCTGATGGACATCAAAGACTCTGATCACTCAAGGCTCTGATGTTAATTGCTGAGTATTAGAAACTTGTTGAAGAAGAATTCAAAGTTATGTCCGTTGGTTAGGCCAAACAACTCTTTCTTCATTTATGCTAGACACAAGAACTCAGGCAAAAAGGATTTCTCTGAACGTTCTATTTCTAGGAAAGGTCAAGTGATGTGAAGACAAAAAGGCTACAGCTCTTTTCAATACACGGTCTTTAAAGTGCAAACGTCTTGGACTTCTGTGCCTATAAAAGCAAGACTCCAACACTCTTCTTCAGTTGACGATTATTGAAAGAAATTCATTGAAAAGCTCTCAAACAATTTATTCTATTTGCTGAATTTATTTCATACGTTCTTAAAACTTAAGTGTAAATCACAGTTGTGATATAGCTTTCTTAGAAGCATTTAAACACTTGTTTATTTTTACTTTTGATTGTAAAAGTTCCTTGAAAAGACCCAGTTGTGGTCAGTAGTTCTTGAGAAGACTAAGAACAGTTGCTCTTAGTGCTTGCTATTATAATCAGTTTGATTAATAGTGGATTAAGTCCTTGTGGAGAAAGGCAAATCACTCTTGATAGGGTGGACTGAAGTAGTTGAGTTCAACAAACCAGGATAAAAATCTTTGAGTTTTTATTGCCATAATTATTTTCAATATACTTATTCAACCCCCCTTCTAAGTATTTTCTCACCTTCACTTAGTGTGCTTGAGTTTGTGTGTTGTGCATTTGGTGTTGTGCATATCATGGTATTTTGGTGGGATAAATCATGTCTCAGGAGGAGCGTAAGTGATTCATCCGTACTCCCTTGTGAAGAATGGTGGGGTGTAATCATATCTCAAGAGGAGCGTAAGTGATTCACCCGTACTCTCTTGTGGAGAATGGTGGGGTTGAATCATGTCTCAGGAGGAGCGTAAGTGATTCACCCGTACTCCCTTGTGGAGAATTGTAGGGATAGATTATGTCTCAGGAGGAGCGTAAGTGATCTATTCGGGGTTTGATTGAATGAACCAATGAGTCGGTACCGCGTACATGGTGTTGAGTTGCATTCTTGCATTATTGTATGGTGTGTTGATGATTGGACAGTAGGTCGTGTTTGATGAATGTTGGGTGATGAATTATATGATTACTACCTTTATTTCATGTACTGTATTACTGATAATTTTGACCATGTTTTCTCACCCCTTTGTTGTTGTTGTTGTGGCATGTGCTTCTTCGGAAGTACAGACAATCCAGGTACTTAGCTAGCTTGGATAGTGGTGTCCGAGTCGATTCGTAGGATGCTCTGATACGTAACACGGTGTTGCACCCTAAAATTTGCCCAACCTTTTTCTTTGGCTGGCTTGTGTTTCATTTCATTTTGTTCTAGCATCTGCATTGCATAACATTGTTCTTGTAACAGGGGATCAGGAGGTTGTGCATAGCAAGAGGATTCTACTCAGAGGGTTGAACCTAAGCAAGGGGTGTTACTCAAGTCTGGATGATCATCAAGTCATCAGGAAGTAGACAGTGGTCTTATGAAAGAAAGGATAGATGTTTGTGGATAAGCTCCTAACTTGGAGGATAGTTTAAGATCATCAAAGAATTTTAAAGCCACGGTTATGGATATAAGATGTTAAGAGATCCCATGGAGTGCCTTGAGGGTCATTGTGGAGCTCATCCAAGTGTTTGTGCTAAGTGTGAAAGGTTACAGTTGAAGGTGTTGCACCTAGGGTTTCCATCTGGATAATGCTTAGTCAAATGTGAAATTAAAGGAGATTAAAACTCAATTCAAAGTCTCTATGATCATGGGATGTTGTGTTAAGATATATGAGATATCATTTCAAGTTCAATTCATCAAGGATCAAGTGTGTGAGAAGTTACTAAATTAGGGTTCTCAGGGTAAAATCCCCTATTTAGTGTCTGACTTCAAGACCACCAATCTCAAGATACAAGTTTCATCTCAACTTTTTACCAACATGGAACTTGTAGAGCATGCTCTTATCTTTAATTTGAGTACTAGAAGTCCTTGATTGGATTTATGGAACTCAAGTTATGATCCAGACAAGTTATAGGTCATCTGAGGGATGTGATTTTGGTCAACAAAAGTCAACCAACTTCCAAGCCATTTTTTGCATTTAAGGATGTTTCTCCTCAATTTTTGGCCAACATGAAAGTTGTAGGTCTTGATCTTAGCTTTCCAAAATGTACTAGAAGTCTTTCATCTGATTTGTAGAACTCAAGTTATGAGGTTTACAAGTCAGGGGTATTTTGGGAAGTAAGATTATAGGTCATAAAATTATAGGTCCATTTCACCAACTTGCACACTTAAAATGGAAATCTTTTCAACATGAAACTTGCTCCAGTTAGGGCCATTTGCATTACCAAATCATCTCTTGTCATGGTTGGAGCATGGATTGAAGATTGGATGTTTGAATTTTTTATAAAGACGGCTTAAACTGAGAAATTGAGAATTAATTGATTTGGAACTTGTTCAAAGCAAATTTATGCATTTTTTTAGTGCAATTGATGTTCTAAATTCAATGCCAATTCCACATTTACAATTTGAGGTCATGTGGTTGGCCATTTTCATGGTTTCTTCACCATGAAGTAACAAATTGGAAATCTACCATAGGATCAAAAACAAGGCTCAATTCTTGGCCCTTTGATCAACTCAAGCCATGTGCAACTGATTTGAAGCAAAATATGAGCATGTGCAGTGTGAAATTCGTGAGTTTGGGCAAGCAAAAAGTGAGAAAATATTGAAATTCCATTTTCATAATTTGGCCACAATTGGGCCTCAATAAGTTGCCAAACCCATCACATATAAGCATTAGGTCATTTTTGGATGGAAAGGGGACGATTTGGTAGAGGTTTGGCTAAGGAGCAGCTTGAAGAAAAGTGAAGAAACTCAAAATACAAATTCTCAAATTCAGATCATTTCAGGCCAAATTAAGCTCACCTAAAGCTTCCTTGATGATTATGGAGTGGTTCTGGATTGTTTCCATTAAGCTTCAACATAGTTTCAAGGCCCAGTGGAGGCTCTCCACTAGGTAAACTAGTTTTCCAAATTTCTTTCGATTCGTGTTGAATTTGCTTGCCATTTTTGTGTATTTGTGAACTATGAACATGGTAGATCTTTTCTGGTATGCTTTGGTAGTTGTTTATGAACTTTCATGTTGAGAGCACCAAACTTGTTGTTTTATTTCTGGCTTAGTCATGGGGTTTTAAGCTTAATGAGACATGGATTTGAACTCCTTGCAACGTGTAGACAATTTCTGGACAAGTTTGGTTGAGGTTTATGAACTTTGTTATTTTGATCATCAAGCTTGTTGTTCACGATTTGTTTTTATCTTGAGGATTTAGGATAAATGGATATTGGATTAGGATTCCCCTTGATCTGTAGATGATTTTCCATATAAAATTTGTTGGATTTGGCTTAGTTATGGAGCCTGCGTATTTTTTCGTTATTGTTCACGATGGTGATGGCCGGAGAAGATGACCGGAAACTTTTTCGGCCACCGTCTGTTATCTCATGACTTTTGTTGACTTTCTTTTGAAGAACATGATCTTTGTACCGTGCGATGGGAATACTTTAATTCCAACGGTCTTGATTAAGACCCATAGTGCTCCACGTTTGACCATGCACCATGCAACCTTATTTGAAATCATTAATGCGTTGGCTAGTTCTCAGCCCTCTGATTGAATTACCTCTTGATCGTGCGCTTCACACTGCTTCCCTACCGTGCATTTTCGTTCACTGATTGCATTGGATCATTGTTTGAATTCAGATTTTGCTTGATGCGCTTGGGCCTCATTGCTATTTGTACCCCCCCTCTTGGCCCAGTCCAATATTTCAACTATTTTCACTTGCTATTTACACAATAGTCTTGTTCATTTTCTTTATTTTCTTTTCTTTTTGTTTTATTTTTCTGTTTTAATTTAATCCATTATAAATAATTCTCCAATTATTAAAATTCATCAAAAATGTGTTTTTGACTCTTTGGCTTGTCTTCTATTTTATGGTATTTTTATTTTATTTTTTTTCAATTTATTATCCATTTAAAAAGAATTATTTTAATTGGAGATGTTTTTATTTTTATTAAATTGTGGCATCGTTTCTTCTTGATTTTATTTCTAGGTGTAAACTCCTTATTTTTGCATGAAAATTTTTTAGCATTGCATTAACATGTTGAATGATTTTTGCATATTTTTCTTTCTGTTTTTATCAAGTTTTGTTTAAGGTTTTGGTTTCATCTTGTGAACCTTTCCTTTTGCCCTAGTTTAGGGCATACCTTGTGTGTTTGCTTTCAATTGAGTTACCTTTGCTTTGAGTTTTGATCTCTAATTTGGACCCCTGGTTCCTAACACCTTGTGGGACCAATGAGATTTTATTTGGTATTTTTAGGAGCTGTTTACTATTTTTCATGCTTTTTCCATTTCATGTCTACATTGTGTGATTCTCTTTTGTTTATGTGACTTAATTCTTGACTTGTTTGCTTGCTTTTGTGCATCTTCTTCTCCTTTCTCTTTGCATCCTCATATGCATGCTTGGTTGAGATGAGCTTGTGGTGGCTACTGCCCCACACATGTCTTCCTCCCACTTTCATTATATGTGTTCTTATTTGTGCATTTATGTGTGCATCCTTCATTTGCATTGTTTCCTTTATTGCTTCTTCTTCTTGTTTTGTCTTCCTTCCCTTAGGATTTCTAACCTCTCTTGAACAAGAGAGGTTATGATAGAAATTAGGGTTCTAACCATGCATGATAACATTAGGTATAGATTTCCCTTTTGTAATCCCAACTTTAGGCGCACTTTGCATGATAACTTTTAGGGTTTGGTCTAGTCCCCTTCTAGTTTGTCCCTTTCTCTTCTCATCTTCAAACAACTTCAATCCACCTAATAAAAATAATGAATGTTGTGCCATGAGCCTTGTACTTGGGAAATAGTGATTGAGTGGTTACCTCTCAATTGCCTAGAGTGTTTAGTATACGTCCTTAGGACGATATGCGATGCATTCGATCCTAGGTTTTAGACTTTGTTAGAACATACATTATGAACACTCTAATTCAAAACACTTCTTCTTTAAAAAACACAAAAACACTTCAAACCTTTTTATCCTTCGGGATCTTAAGCAGGAAACCCTTTTCATAAACAAGAGTGTTGTTAACTTTCAGCCCTATTGCAAACGTAACGCCTAAGTCTCCAATGGATGAGCTGCATACACCAAACTGCTAGAACTGTTTGTTAACCCTACTCGGGTAAAACTTTTGAACAACCTATGTTCTCATTAGCCCGAACTATGTTTGCTATGATCTTTCATGCCAGATGAAAGTACGTAGGCATAAGACGCGACGTCTTAGCGAGCAACCTCCCCCCTTTCTTTAGCTGTAGTTAGGCGAACTACGTTGACTCTGACTTTCCCATTGCACGAGGGAGCACGTAGGCATAGAGCGGTGATGCTCTGCCGAGTCATTCCTTTTTTATTTTTCTTTTGTCCATAAGCCATTAGCGTAGATAGTTTACACACCGTTTTAGATAGACAACACATGCGTGGATCCCGTCGAGTACGACGGACGTGAGGGGTGCTCATACCTTCCCCTTGCGTAACCGACTCCTGAATCCAGACATGGTTGTGATGCCTTGTCTTTCCCTTTTTCTTTAGGTTTTTGCGATTGTTTCCTTTCCCTCTCTTTGGGGTAAGTAACGAAAGTGGCGACTCTTCTGTTTTTTCCGCCGGTTTTTTTTCGCAGTTGCGACACCTGGCGACTCTGCTGGGGACAGGAATATCCCCTATATGAGTCAATCCTAGCGCTTGTGTGTTAATCTTTGGGTGTTGTATATATGTTCTTTATTTACTTTCCCGCATTTATTTTCCGCATCATCTATCATTTGTGCTGTGCTGTGGGAATGGGGAGTTCTGATGAGTGATAAGCCGGACCTGGGCTTGAGTACTTACCTAGCATTAGTAGTGGAGACTAGTGGGGGGCCTGTTAGCTTAGCAGACATAGTTCCCCATGAAATTCACACTCAGACGAGATTCTCTTTGATGATTTCCCAACTGGCCCTTAGGGCTCGGCGGGAGGTTGGATCTAAGGATTGTCGACTCTGGGAAACGATCATCTGTGAGTCAGCTAAGTGAGGCCTCTTCAGGAGATAATGATGCTAAACCAGAAATGGCGAACGTATCATCATTTCTTGAATGTCTGTGACGCTGACAAACACATAGGATGTTGTACCGTATCAGTGAATAGGTCCATACATGTGAGTGGGATTGGGGTTATGCAAGAAACATTTACCTTCAGATTACCCGGTTCTCTCTGCACTTTGAATCTGAGTTATTGGTATCAGTTGGTTTCTATCGGAGCAGTGCTATGTTCTTGCTGAAGCAAAGCTTTGATCTTCCTCAGTCTACAACACAACAGTCTTGATCCCCTGTGTGTGCATTAGCATTTTTCATTTAGCATTGTTTACATTTGCATTTAATTTTTGCATATCCATCTTCAGCCGGAACAGAGAGCTTACCCGTCTTTTGTCTGCTTCGTCAGTTAATTTCCCGACATTCGAATAGGATTTGAGTTAGCTTTTGGAAGGATCATGAACTCAGGAGATCAGAATTTGGTTGTTACAAGGACAAAGTTTGAATTGATGAAGAATCGGTTGAGGCAACTTTTGGAAGCCATGACAGATATGACTAGAGGAGAGACTGGTACTCAGAAGACTCCAGTGAACAATGTTGCTCAAGCTCATCCTCTGCCGATTCCTGTTGAAGAGTATCCCATTGCCAGAGATAGAGATTCTTCTTCTCTCCATGACACAGACTACCAGAGTTTCACTTTCTCTGTGCCAGATTCTCAAAGGACTGTTCCAAAGGTAAATGTTGAAGATTCGCATACTGTTGAATTTATGGGAAAATGTTAACTGTTGGAGGAAAAGCTTGATGCCCTGATGAGTCAGGATACTCTTGATTTGAATGTTGCGAGCATGTGTTTGGTGTCAGGTCTTGTGATGCCGCCGAAGTTTAAAATTCCAAATTTTGAGAAGTTCAAAGGAGATAGTTATCCGAAGCAGAATCTGGTGATGTTTTGTAGGAGAATAACTTCACATGTTCACAATGATCAGCTTATGATTCACTGTTTTCAAGACAGTCTGAGTGAAGCATCGTTGAGTTGGTATATGCAGTTGGAGAGTGGGTGTATCAGATCATGGTCAGAATTAGCCAATGCCTTTGTGAAGCAGTATGACTACAATCTCAATATGGCTCCTAGTCGCATGCAGTTACAAGAATTATCTCAGGAGAAAAATGAATCCTTTAGAGGGTATGTGCAGAGATGGAGAGAATTTGCTGCTCATGTTCAACCACCGCTTCAGGATAGAGAACTGGTTGACATCTTCTTGGGTACTCTAAAAGGCCATTACTTTGACAAGTTGATCAGCGGTGGGATGTCAAACTTTGTCGACTTGGTGATAATGGGTGAACGTGTTGAGAGTGGACTCAAGAATGGGAAGATTAGAGACATTCCGTTCATCTCATTTGAGGAGAATGAGTCAGTTGTGAGTTCTCAGGAAGAATGGGAGAAAGTGTTGCACCCTAAAATTTGCTCAACCTTATTCACTTGGTTTATGTTTCAATATCATTAGCATTTGCATATAGAGTCATGTACATAGTCTACACATCTGCATAGCATAAGCATAGCAAGTCATCCAACAGGGGACCAATCATTATTTTCATCTCTATGAGCCTATCAAGAGACTATTATTCTAATTCAATCCCATTCAGGTCATCAGAAAGAATTTGGAAGCTATCAAGTCAATGGATCAAGCAGTTCATCTATCTCCTAACTGAGGGTATCTGGGGATCAACAAGTAAGTTGTGAGCTGTGAATGGAGCATGGAGAGTATCTTGGCATCATGGGAGACTTAGAAAGTCATTTGGAGAAGGAGACAAGTCATTGGTGTGATCACAAGTATTGCAGTTGAAGACAGCCAACTAGGGTTTCATCTGGGGTCAACTCTAGGTCAACTCTAGGTCAATTGACTGATTGAAGGACATTAAGGGCTATTGGAAAGATGTGGGGTTCATCATTTGACATGTAAAGAAGTATATGGTGTTGTGCTAAGAAGAAATCAAGAGAAATCAAGGAGAAGAGGAGTTTCTAAATTAGGGTTTCTTTGTAAAATCCCCTAGTTTAGGTCAAATTTCCAAGCAAGATAAGTCAAAATGCAAGCTTCAAATGGATCCTTGGTCAACATGAAACTTGTATAGGATCTCAAGACCTTTAATTTTAGTGGTGGAAGACATTGAGGAGATTTATAGAACTCAAGTTATGGTCCTTGCAAGTTACAGGTCATCTGAGGTATCTGAAATTTTGTCTGTGAAAGTGACTAGACTTCCAAGCAATTTTTACCCCTCAAGGAGTTTTCAAATGAATTTCTGATCAACATAAGAATTGTTCCTCATTGTCTTAGCTTTCTAGAATGGTATAGTATGCCTTCATATGATTTGTGGAACTATACTTATGGTCTTGGCAAGCAAAGGGTATTTTGGTCATCTGAGAATTACAGGTCATTTCAAGCCTATGCCCAAAACTCATACAAGGAAGCTTCAAATGGAAAACTTTACAACATCAAACTTGTTCCAAATGACAGTTTGAGTCTATAAAAGTGACCATGAAAGATGTGAAAGATTCATAGCACAAGGTTTCAAAATTGGTGAATTTAATGGATAAAAATGACCTAAAAAATGAGATTTTTCATATTTTGGCCAAAGGGGGCAAAATTATAGGTCATTTTGAATGGAAAAATCATTTTGAGAACATTGGCTAAAGTAGAATTTTGAGCTTGGTTCAAATTTTGGAAGTTATTCAAGGTTACTTGCAATGAAAGTTACATAATCCAAAATGTAAGGAAAGTGTGTATGGGAAGCTTCTCCAAAGTTCTAGGAGGTTCTAATGTCATGTATATATTGATATGAAGAGGTTCATGCAAGGGTTGGTGCTTCATATTGTTCATAAACACAAGTTTCATACACTTTCTCCCACTTGCAAAATCAATTAAAACCCTCTCAAATTCTCATCAATCTTCACATGTTCTGATTGGATCTTCATCATCATCATCCAAGGATCATAATTCACATCAAGATTGGTGAAATTGAAGGAGGATTCGAGCTGTGCAAGTTGATCATTCAAGAAGCAAGAATTTTGGAATTGGAAGATTCAAAGCCTTGGAGCATCATTGGTTGCATACAGAACTCATAATCAAGTTCTTGGATCATTTTCCACTCACTTCAAGCCTTGGATCAAGAGGACTTACATCTGTTTTCATCAATTGCACCAGGTATGTTTCTCATTCGAATTGGCTGTTTTGGTTAGAATTGCTAGGTTTTGATAGCATAGAAAGGTTAAGCTAGGATAGATGACTGAGTTTGGTGAGTTTGGAGAGCTTTCATGGAGTTTGCCATAGGTGTACCAAATCTGTTAGGGTTTGTATCTCTTGGATTAGAGCACGAAAATCTTAGGTGAATGGCTTGTTATGATCAGCATAGGACATAGATAATGTTAGGGTAGAATTGAGCAAGCTTTGGAGGAGTTGATGACAGGTATTAATGGTGGAATCAGACTGTGGCACCTATCGGGTTGGTTGATTGAGTGAGTTTTAGGAGGAGTTATGGTTATGGTTGTGTAGAGGCAAGTTTTTAGAGCAACTTTGCTCTTGGAGTCGTGAGGATTCATGGCGGGACGAGGGAGAACAAAGCTCTTGAATGTGCATGCATGGCTAGGGTTTTCAGGCATTAGGGTTGGCTGGAGGTTGAAGAAGGTCTGGGAGCCACACGATCTGATCCTTGACTTTGACCGGGAGACTCAATCAATGGCCACGATTGGAGAAGAAAAACGGAGGGAAATTCAAACCATGAAACGCCCCGTTTCATTTATTCTATCAGATTGGGCTTCAAATTCGCTCGCTATACACACCCCCTCAAACCAAGCCCAACTCAAACGAACTGTAATTCTTGCTATTCACACCGTTTTTCCCTTTTTCATTTTTGTTTATTTTCTAATGCTTTCTGGGCCTCACGCATATGTGATATTAACACCCCCAGTCTGGGCCCGTTTCCTTGTTTTAAATGAATTCCTTACTTGCTGCACCCTCCATCTCATATTAATTCATTTTATTTTCTTTAAAAAAAATTAAATCTTTTAAAAATCATAACAAATTGTAAAATGCATATTTTTCATTGGTTGTTTTTGCATTCTTTTCTTAATTGTGTCAAGAAAATTGTCATACAAAAAAATTAATATTTCATTTCCTTTTAATATTTTTGGTATATTTTTCTTTTAATTAGGTGTAAATAATATTTGTTTGATACATGAATTTGGTGATTTTAGTTTGCATAGTTGCTTTAATATTTTTTATCCATTCTTTTTAGGTTGGTTAGTAGATAATGATAGCTTGTATATAAAATTTAGTTCCCATTTTTAGGACTTAATTTTAGGTGTTTAGTTTAGGTGTGAATAGCATGAACAGGATTAGGGTTTAAGTGATGACTTAGAAGAATTGAATCATTTCCCTTAGGATTTAGAGACTGAAAGTTTGGGATATGGGACTATAGGGACTATGGGTAGTTATTAGATCCCTTAGAAATTATTAGGATTCCCCTACTGCTATTATTACTGTCTATATTTGTTTGACTGGTGTGGTGTGCCCTCTGGGGATTATTGTTTGTTTGTGTGGGTATTGGGATTGCTTGGGAATTGGGAGAGATGAAGACTTGTGATGATGAAGCCATTGGAGATCCAGAGACTGAAGACCAACCTCCAGAGTTGAAGAGGGGATTCTTGCTAGCAGCTGTTGAGGAGACTAGGGTTTAGGAGCTAGGCAGAGCTCTAGATTAGAAAGCTTGTTTCTCAAACATGGAATGCCTTGTCTGCATCGATCCTTTCTCTATGATTCAAAGTCTCTTTCAAATATCCACCTCCTTCCTTTGGAAGGATCAGTGAATGTATTTGAAAGATAGAACTTTTGAGAGAAAACTGTCTGTATAATGTTAACAGTTAATGAACCACCCTTGGTAGGTAATTGACTGTCTAACATTCATTCATTTCATCTTGTTGATTGATGTTCATCCTGGAGTTTGAGACTTGAAGAAAAGCCATTGTAGACTGAAGATTAATCCAAGACCTTGCTTAAAGGCTGTGGAGATGGAGATTGATGCTTGCTGAAGCTTGTAGCTGTTTGGAGATGACTTGAAGACAGATGTTGATGCAGAGCTGCTGTGGCTATTTATTTTTGCTGTATTTCATTTCTGATGTATTGATTGGTTTTCCTGACTGTATTGTTTGTTGTTTAACCTGTTGGGTTGAAAGTGAATTCTGTTCACTTTTGCCTATTGTTTTCTAGGTTCGAGGTTGAGTGGGACTCCCTTGCCTCGCTTGTATTGTTGCATCCATGCATTTTATTGCTTTACTGTATATATTTGATATTGTTTCTGTTTCCGTCTATTCCCTTAGGATCTCTGTTTCTCTCTGCGCAAGAGAGGAACATGATAGACATTAGGTCTTAACCCATGCATGATAACATTAGGTTAGTTTGATTCCCTTCGCAACCATAGGTTAGAGTTCTGTCTCTTTCTTTCTCAAAACAAACAGAAAAACACAATAAGATTTCAAACATAATAAAAGACACTTCTTCCGTAAAAGAATGTGAACTCATGAAAACGTCATTTTTGTCCGCTTGGACCAGTTAATCAGAACAACCCTTTTTCAGAAGGAATAAAAACAATCGAAACAGACTTGTGTCGTACATGGCCCGAACTACGTTTGCTCTGATCTTTCATGCTGTATGAAAGTACGTAGGCATAAGATGCGATATCCTAGCGAGCAACCTTCCCCTCCTTTCCCGTAGGTAGGCGAACTACGTTGACTCTGATTTCTCGTTCCAGACGGGAATACGTAGGCATAAAGTGCGATGCTTTGCCGAGTCATTTTCTTTTCTTTTAACCTCTGACCTGTAGAGTAGATAGAATAACAATTCATACCCGAAAACAAGCGTGGATCCCGTCGAGTACGACGGACGTGAGGGGTGCTAATACCTTCCCCTTGCGTAACCGACTCCCGAATCCAGGTTTTGGTTGCGACGACCATACCTTTCCCGTTTTTTGCGAGGTTTACTCTGAGCGTTTCCTTTCCCTCCCGTGGGATCAATAACGCACGGTGGCGACTCTTCTGTTCAGCCGGCGCCGATTTTCGCAGTAGCGACAGCTGGCGACTCTGCTGGGGATCCAACGTCCCCTGGCTGCTGAGGACTGGGATAGTTCTTATGCATTTGGGATCCAACGTCCCTTAAGAGAGTCAATCCTAACGCTTGTTTTCCCGTCGAGGATTTTGTATGGATTTATATTTCTGACCTTTATTTTCAGCATTATATATATTGATTATTATTGTTGTATAGGGGTGTGACGGGTGTTCTTGGATCGAGAGATAAGTTGGACCTGGGCTTGAGTGCACCTAGAATTAGAGTAGAAAGTAGTGGGCGCGTGCCGGCTTTGCTTGCATTAGTGTCTCATGAAATCTACACTCGGACGAGGTTCTTCTGGTTGGCTTCTTTTTCTACCCTTTGGGTCGAAGGGGTTGTTGGTCAGCTGAATTGTCGACTCCGGGAACCGATCATTTGGAAGTTGGCTAAGTGAGGCCTCTTCAGGATTTGATGATGCCACTCCTTCTGGGAATCGTATCATCAACCCTGAAAGTCTGTGACGCCGACGACCGCATAGGATGCCATACCTTTTTCAGTTACTAGGACATCCACCTGTGAGAGGGTTTGGGGTTATGCAGGTAACTAGACCTTCAGAGTACCAGTTTGTTTCTTGATCCGAGATCCTGGGTATTTATGGAGAGTTCTGAGGTCTGTCAGAGACCAGTTGGAGAGTTTTGAGGTCTGTCAGAGACCAGTTGGAGATGTGATTTGAGGTCTACCAGAGACCAGTTGGAGTTATGGTTTGAGGTCTGTCAGAGACCGTTGTTGGAGCTTTGTTTCAGGTCTATCTGAGACCAGGGTTTGAGGACTTCTAAAGAGTCTGTTTGAGACCTCTTGATATGGTTCAGGCTATTCAGCTACGACAGTTGGTCCCTGTTGCATGTTACTTGCATTGCATTGTCTGCATACCCATTATCATTGCATCCCATTAACGTGTGTCTGTGCTGCAGGTGCATTTGCATATCCTCCGATTCTAGTGCCCAGACTTCTGAGTATTGATTATGGCTGGTTTGAGGAAAACAGTTGCGTATAAGCTGCCTACACCTGATATTACTCCTTTGCTCGGTCTGATATCTCTTGCTGACGAGGAGGTTAGGAGAAGCTTCAGAATGAGTCATGGGAGATTACTGAGATTAGTCTGCAAGCCCACTGCTGATGAGATGAACGAGCTGTACACCCTGATGCAGTTCTATGACCCCGCATTGAGATGTTTTACGTTTGCTGACTTCATTCTGGGGCCTACCATTGAGGAGTACGTGGAGTTTACTGAGCTACCAGTGCAGAACAAGGTTCCCTTTATTCACTCTGCCGCTGAGCCCCAGTTGGAGGACTTAGCCAAAGCCTTGCATATGGACGCTGCAGAACTGTTAGTGACTTCGTGGCTTGGGGTTTCAGGTTTCTCTCTTGATTTCCTGGTTGGCAAAGCTCAGGAGTATGCCAAGAACGGATGTTGGGTGGTTTTCAATGCTATTTTGGCTCTATGCATTTATGGAATTGTGTTGTTTCCTAACTTGCCCAATTTCGTAGACTTGGACGCTTTCCATATATTTGCTGCTGGCAATCCAGTGCCAACGTTGATCGGAGACTTCTACCACTCCTTGCACTACAAGAATGAAAACAGAAGGGGAAAGGTTGTTTACTGTTGTGCGCCTTTGTTGAATATGTGGTTCAAGAGCTACCTTCCCATGAAGGGATCTTTTGTGGAGAGTGCAACCACAGCTAGCTGGTCAGAGCGCCTGATGAGGCTATCCTCCGAAGACGTCGAGTGGTTTGATTGAGATCTGCTGGGATCTGAGCTTATCTTCAGTTGTTCTGGGTACCCTAATGTTCCGTTGATAGGAAGAAAAGGGTGTATCAATTACAACCCTTCTCTGTTCATTCTCCAATTAGGATATGCGCTGAAGAACCCACCCAAAGAGGAGGAAGTACAGGAATCTCTGTACTTCACCGGAGATTTGAAGGGGGAGTTGTTAGCCAAGCTGCAGCATGCCTGGACGCGTATTAATCGAAGAGGGAAGCCGCTGTTAGGGAAGAATGACTGTCAGGCTTATGCACCTTACAGAGTTTGGATCCAGGAGAGAGCAAGTCAGTTGCGGATGCCATTTCCAGATGCACCAGCCCTTGTTCCTATCCCGGTAGCAGAGCCAACTACTGTTTCTAGGGAGGCCTACGAGCAAGTTGTGAAAGAAAAAGAAGCCTTGATGAAGATCAACGAAGGGTTAGAGCAGGAGCTAGCCCAGATACGCAGCGAGAAAAACAAGGTCGTGCATGCTTTCCAACAGCAGATTGAGCTAATGAACAGATTAGGGGCTGAGTTTACTGAGGAGAGGAAGAAGCGCGAACGTCTGGGGCAAGAGTTCAGAAGCTCCCATGACATGCTTGAATCCAAAAAGAAAGCGCTCGACGCAGCTCACCGAGAGATCTCTTCTTGCAATAAGACTTGGAATGCCACGCTCACCAACAATAAGAAGAGGGAAGATAAGTTGAAGCAGCAAATTTCCGACCTCGAAGAGCAGTTGAAGTCCAGCATCAAGAAGTGTGAAGAAGAAGTGATGACCCGGTATAGTCTCCAGAATGCACTGAACAAGGCCATCAAAGGCAGAGATGAAGCTGTGTCTCAGAAGCGTAAACTAGAGGATCGCTTCGGAGAAGGGGCATGGGAGGAAACTGCTGAAGACGTGCGACGTGTTCTTAAGAAAAGAAACTAACTTGTTGAAGGGCTGCTTACCCGACCAAGTCATCCGGAGACCAAGAAGTTGCTAGAAGAGTACCAGACTTATGGGAGTGTTTGATCATGTCATGTAGTAACTTGTATGCTTTAGTTGCATAGTACTGACCATCACCAGGATTGTTGGTTGAGGTCATGCCTTCTTATTGTACTCTCAGTGATATTGTATTCTTGGCTTATTGGTTTCTCCGCAATATATGAGGCTTTCTGTGATTCAACTCCGATCTTTATATTGTTAGCACTGTCACTGCACCGGCACCTTCACACTAGAATCGGGGAGTGAATTTCCCTAATGCACAGACACACATTGCATTGCATTCATATTCATATTGCATTACAGGTAATCATCGGAAGATATCTTATTTCCTGCTCTGTACCAGGTGTTTTCAGGATTGCAGATCAGCACCCGCACCGCTATTCCACTCGCACTAACTGTCGAAGAATCATGGATCAAATGCAGAACGAGATGCAAGATGTGCGCGAGAAGCTAGCTCTCTTTATGCAGACCATGGAAGCTATTGCAAAAGGTCAGGAGAATTTGCAAGCCATGGTGCAGCCTCTGTTGGTCAGAAACGCCGGTCACGGTAATGAGGATCATCAGTCTGTGCGAGTCGATACTGTTCAGGGAGATGGCACTCCCACGCCAGTGGCTCCACCCGTAGTCAATATACCTGCTGCTAATGTCAACAACGCTACCGCTGCAGGGAACGGTAACGTCAGAGTTGGGAACGAGACTGCTGTCCATAACGTTGGGCTTGGTGATATCAACTTGGGTGATAATATGGGAGGCAACGGCTTTGGCAATGCTGGATTCGGGTTCAACGATTAGGGATTCGATAACGCTGGGAAATATGGTTTCAATGCTCAAGGCTTTGGGCAAGATGGTTATGGTGTGGCCAATCACGGTTACGGAGGTTTCGGAAATGGAAACGGCACTGGGTTAATGGCTTTTGGACCTGCTGGAGTTGCTCAGGGCTACGGCAACAGAGGCCGAGGCCCGGTGATGAACCAGATTAGAGCTGGCCGCAATAATGGATATGATGGGTATGGAGCTGGGAATGGTATGTGGCAAGAAGATCAGCAGGAGGACGCTTTCTCCGGCGGAGGTTTCGAAGGGCCGATGGATGACTCCCAGAAGATCAGAATGCTAGAAGAGCAGATGAGGGGGGTCCTGAACCAAAGTGCTGTGGGCTTAGACATGGCAACAATGGGTCTGGTACCTGGCTTGAGGGTGCCAATCAAATTCAAAGCTCCTACGTTTGATAAGTATAAAGGAGATACCTGTCCGAAAGTGCACGTGCGGGCTTATTACAGAAAGATGTCTGCGTACTCAACTGATGAGAGAATGCTAATGCATTTCTTTCAAGATAGTCTATCAGGCCCTTCCCTAGAATGGTATATGGGGTTGGAGCCAACTAATATAAAGACATGGAAGCAGCTGGCAGAGGCATTTGTAGCTCACTACAAGTATAACAGCGACTTGGCGCCCAATCAGGTCCAATTGACAGGGCTGTCTCAGAAGAAGGGTGAGAGCTTTAAAGAGTACGCGCAAAGGTGGCGCGACATGGCTTCCAGGGTCCGTCCTCCTTTAGAAGACAAGGAAATGAATGACATGTTTATCGGAACATTCACAGGCATGTTTTATGACAAGTTGTTTCACACATCTTTGGCTAGTTTCTCAGACTTGATTCTGATGGGGGAAAAGATTGAAAACAACATTAAGCAAGGCAGGTTCCAGGCTGAGGAATCAAATGCATCTGGCAGTAATAGGAAGACTTTTGGTGGGCGCCGTCAGGGCGAGGCAAGCGCAGTGCTTGGAGGCCGAGGCCGAGGCAGAGGTAGGAACCAATATAATCAGCCGCAGCAGGTGGCGAGTGTTATTATTCCATTCCAGCAGCAGCCATTTCAACAACAACAACCGTTTCAGCAGCAGCCAATGCAGCAGCAGCAGCCACAGCAGGGGGCACAGCCTGCTCAGCGAAGATACCAGGGTGGTAAACCAAGAAGAGTTTTTGAGAAGCCTCCCTCAACCTATGCAGATTTGTTGTAGACATTGTTGGGTTTGAACCTGGTAGAGAAGAGAACTTTGGCACCGATAACGGGAACTCCTCCGTATGGTTATGATGCAAGCAGGCACTGTGAGTTCCACTCTGGGGCTCCGGGCCACGATATAGAGGGTTGCCATGCTTTTAAGCACGTTGTGCATGATCTTTTGGACAATAAGGCTATCAATTTCGGAACGGCAGGTCCGAATACAGTGCAGAAACCCATGCCTAATCATGGGGCAAACGCCATTCTGACTGAGGAGGGGTTGAATCTGGTTATGAATGTCGATGATTTAAAGACGCCGCTGAGAGAGATAAAAAGCAGATTGTTGAAAGGGGGTGTTTATCCAGGATGTCACGAGTATTGCTTAGAATGCTGGACCCTAGCTGGGGGGTGTGATGATTTGAACAAAGGCATCCAGGCTTTAATTGATGGAGGCACATTGCAGTTTGACCGAGCAGCAATTGAAGAGCCTGCAGGGGCAGTAGCAGATGATCAGAGTGATGTGGCCACTGTAACGATTCCTCGAAAGACAATCACTATAACAGCGCCAGTTCAGCGACCGCCGATCACCATAACTAAGGCCGAACCAATCCTGTACGAGAGCACAAAAGCAGTCCCATGGTCATATGGGTTGGAAGTGTATTGTGACGGAATAAAGATTGATGTTAACAAGCAGCCAGCCGAGACTGTAGACAACGTTGTTGGTTCGGGAGGTATGACAAGGAGTGGTAGGATCTTCATATCGCCTGAGGTGGAGGCCGAAAGGCTGGAAAAAGGGAAAGGGAAGATGGTTGAAAATGTCCCAGTGCAGGCAAGCGAAAAGGCATCGGCATCGAAAGATGTAGAAGAGTTCATGCGCTTGATTCGAAAAAGTGATTATAAGATTGTGGAGCATCTGCAGCAGACGCCATCCAAGATATCTATCTTGTCGTTGCTACTGTGTTCTGAAGCTCACAGAAATGCTTTGTTGAAAGTCCTGGATACTTCCTTCGTACCCCAAGACGTCTCCGTGAATCAGCTGGAAGGAGTGTTGGCACATGTGAATGCAGGCCACAGCTTGGGCTTTACCGACTTCGATTTAACCCCAAAGGGGAGAGATCATAATATGGCGCTGCGCATATCTGTTGAGTGTAGAGGATCAGTAATGTCGCATGTATTGGTCGGTACCGGATCATCCTTAAATGTGATGCCCAAGAAAGCGATGATGAAGCTGGATGTCAGAGGAATCTTGTGCACGCCTATTGACCTGGTAGTTAGAGCGTTTGATGGCACGCGAAGAACAGTCTTTGGGTCAATAACATTGCCTCTGCAGGTGGGACCGGAGGTGTTTGCAACGGAATTCTATATCATGGATATACAGCCTGCATATAGTTGCCTGCTCGGACGACCCTGGATTCATGGGGCTGGGGCAGTCACGTCTACCCTGCATCAGAAGTTGAAATATATGGTCGGAGACAGCGTAGTCACCGTATGCGGAGAAGAAGACATCCTGGTCAGCCATCTGTCGTCATTTAAGTATGTGGAGGTCGATGGAGAGATCCACAAAACACCCTGCCAGGCATTTGAAGGGTTGCGTATCAAGGACAAAGGTCCCGGGCCGAGCAAAATGTCGGAGATAGCCGTCTCGTCGTATAAAGAAGCCCAAGCTCTGGTAGAGGCAGGAGAAGCAAAGGGCTGGGGAAAAATGTTGGATATTCCCGTGAAGATGGACCGGTTCGGGCTGGGGTACCAACCGTCGTCATCAACACCTGCTGTGGGGGCACCCCGTTTCAGAGGGCCAATAACCATCTCTGCCAGTGGAGTATGTCATGAGACCATCAACGCTGCTTCGGAGTCTGACGAAGGAGACAGCGACTGTGATATGGATGCCTGGATTCAGCCAAGCACGCCAGGACAGGGACTGTGCAACTGGTCTATTCAGGAGCTTGTTCCTGTGACTCTTAAACAGTAATGCTTTGTTTTATTAATTGTTGAATAATCTGATGTCCTTCCCGGGGCATCAGGATTTGCTCAGGGTTGTGCTGTTATGAACATTGTGTGTTTTTCATTAAATAAAAGGCGTTTTTTTCATGTGCAAATATTTCGATCTCTGTCTTTCTTGTTTTGTATTTTTCAATAAAATGGCAACGGGGTTATTCGCTTTATACGCCTTTTGAAGCATTTAACCATTCCTTTTGCAGGATAACATTTTCAGATGACATCCTTGAACCACCAATGACTCGTCCCGACTTCGAGCACCCGGTATTTCAGGCCGAAGAAGAGGTTGTCGAAGATAGTGACGTCCCTGAAGAACTGTCTTGGTTGGTGAAGCAAGAGGAAAGAGTCATTCTGCCTCACGAAGAGGTCATCGAAATTATCAACTTGGGGTCGGAAGGGGTTGAGAAGAATATTCGTATCGGAGCCGCGCTGCAAAGCGATATCAAGCGAAGACTGGTTGAAATGCTCCGAGAGTATAACGATGTGTTCGCTTGGTCGTATGAAGATATGCCAGGGCTCGATACAGATATGGTTGTGCACCGTCTGCCATTAAAAGAGGAATGCCCACCGGTCAAACAAAAGCTTCGCAGAACTAGACCAGATATGGCGGTGAAGATCAAAGAAGAGGTTCAAAAACAGTGGGACGCTGGTTTCCTGGTGTTGCACCCTAAAATTTGCTCAACCTTATTCACTTGGTTTATGTTTCAATATCATTAGCATTTGCATATAGAGTCATGTGCATAGCCTAACCATCTGCATAGCATAAGCATGGCAAGTCATTCAACAGGGGACCAATCATTATTCTCATCTCTAGAGGCTTATCAAGAGGTTATTATCCTGATTCAATCTCATTCAAGTCATCAGAAATCAGTGGATCAAGCATTGAGTCTATCTCCTAACTGAGGGTATCTGAGGATCAACAAAGAAATTGTGAGCTGTGGGCTGAGTATGGAGAGTATGTGGGCATCATTGGAGGACTTAGCAAGTCATTTGGATAAGGAGACAAGTCATTGGTATGATCACAAGAATTACAGTTGAAGACAGTCAACTAGGGTTTCATCTGGGTCAACCCTGGGTCAACTCTAGGTCAATTGACTGATTGAAAGGCATTAAAGGTTATTGGAGAGATGTGGGGTTCATCATTTGACATATAGAGAAGGATATGTTGTTATGCTATGAAGAAATCAAGAGAAATCAAGGAGAAGAGGAGTTTCTAAATTAGGGTTTCTGTGTAAAATCCCCTAGTTTAGGTCAAATTTCCAAGCAAGATAAGTCAAAATGCAAGCCTCAAATGGATCCTTGGCCAACATGGAACTTGTATAGGATCTCAATACCTTTAATTTTAGTGGTGGAAGACATCAAGAAGATTTATAGAACTCAAGTTATGGTCCTTGCAAGTTACAGGTCATCTGAGGTATCTGAAATTTTGTCTGTGAAAGTGACTTGACTTCCAAGCTATTTTTACCCCTCAAGGAGATTTCAAATGAATTTCTGGTAAACATAAGAATTGTTTCTCATTGTCTTAGCTTTCTATAATGGTATAGTATGCCTTCATATTATTTGTGGAACTCTACGTATAGTCTTGGCAAGCAAAGGGTATTTTGGTCATCTGAGGATTACAGGTCATTCTTAGCCTATGCCTAAAACTCATACAAGGGAGCTTCAAATGAAAAACTTCCCAACATAAAAGTTGCTCAAAATGCCATTTTAAGTCAAGAAAAGAAGTCATGAAAGTTTGGAAATGCATGGAATGAGACTTGACCAAAGTTGGTGAAAAATGACCTAAAAAAGGTATATAAGTTGAAAAAGTTGAAATAAAAAATTGGTTTGAGAGATCTACAAATCCAATATGGGTCATCCAATATACCAAATTGATTCCCAACATAATTTTAAGAACATTTATTCAGCCACATTTTTGAGTTTAGGCTTAAAAATTGGAGTTCCTTTGTAAATTTGTTTCTTGCATCATAAGGCAACATGGTAAGACTTAACACAAGGCAAGGAAGGGCTTGGTTTTCACACATACACTCCTAATATATCATGAAAGGAGATTTTAACTCAAGTTCACAAAGGTACAAGCATGAGATAAGAGAATTCAAAATACCATCAAATGATAAGTTCATGAAATTTCCACAAGTTTCTAGATCCCTCTAGGACCAATCTAGAAGCTTCTCATTCTGTTAATCATCATCTATATAAGGAAATGAAGCCATTTGTGCATTGGTTGGTGATTCTTTGAGCTTGCAAACCCTACTTTGATTCCTTCACTCCCATTTGCATTTTCTCTTCAAACTCCATTGAAACTTCATCAATCATCTTAATTTCTGTTATCATCATCATCCACCATCATCATAGAGTAATTGGCAAATAAAGTTGAGAGGAACTCGTGGCTGGTTTGTGTGATCCAAGTTTTCACTCCAAGTTGCATGAAGAAGGGGATAAGGTGATTCAAGAAGTTTGAGCCACAACCATTGCAAACAGAAGAATCAGCATCCATTGGAGATCAATATTGGAGGTTAACAAGTCTTGAAGTGCACGATTCCACCACTGTTTCATCCACATTGCAAGGTATGCATTTCAATCTATATCTCTTCATCTAGGTAGTATTAGATGGAATGGTTAGGATCAGAGTGTTTAGAGACCATAGGTGAATGAATTCTGAGAATTAGAGAGACTTCTGTGAGTTTCCATGGCAGAGTGTTGAAACTTGGATGATCGAGGACAAGTGGTATTTTGAGTATTAATGAGCATGTATTGGCTTGATGAGATCAGGGTAACATATAGAACAAGATTAGATCATTAGGATTGAGTTATACTAAGGTTGATACCAGAAGAAAATGGTGGAACCCTAGTCTTGAAGCTTTCTGTTTGGAGGATGCACGATGGTTCAAAGAAAACTACACGCATGGCTGTGTTCCTGGTGATCAGTAGATCGTTTTTGGCTTTGGAATTTTTAGTTTTCATTGAATATTAAGGGAGCACGAGCTTGGAGAAGAGTCACGCATGGAGTCTGTTTTGCTGAAACCCTAATGGCTTTTTGGGGAAGATGAGTGCACCACCGTTAGATCGTGCTGGTTATTTGACTTATTAAACCCATCCAACGGTCCCCATTTGAACTTAAAACGGAGGGAAACCCTAAGCGCTGAAACGCAGCGTTTACTTAAGTGATGAATCTTGGGCCTCAGCAGAACTTGATATTCACACCCCACCCGTTGGCCCAGTCCAATTTTTAACTGAAACTATTGCTAGTTGCACCGTTGTTTTTTTTTCAATTTTCTTTTAATTTTCATTTTCATTTTCTGAGCGCATATGGGCCTAAGCCCTTTAATATTCGCACCCCCTGATCTGGCCCACTTAATAAAAACAACTAGGGCGCAGATGCTATTCTCACCCCTCCCATTTAATTTCCATTTTGTGTGTTTTAATTTCCTTTAATATTTTTGCATCTTTAAAAAATCATATAAAAATGAAAAATTAATATTTTTTGATTCTTGTTTTTTCTATAGGTCAATAATTCTGTCTAAAAAATTATAAAAAATAAAAATTGCATTTTATTTTTTATTTGATATTTTTCCCATATTTTCCAAATAAATGCCTATTTTAGGTGTTTCATTTCATACATGATTTTGTTAATTTTGGTTCTAATAGTTGCTTTAACATTTTTAATCCATTCTTTTTAGGTTGTTTAGTTTAGACATTCAACTTGTACATACAATTTAGTTCCCATTTTTAGGACTTAATTTTAGGTGTTTAGTTTAGGTGTGAATAACATGAATAAAATTAGGGTTTAAGTGACAACATAGGTGAAGTAGTTCTTTCCCCTTAAGGATTTAGAGATTGAATATTTTAGCTATGGGACTATAAGGACTATGGGTAGTTATTTGATCCCTTAGAAATCACTAGGATTCCCCTACTGCTATTATTATTGTCTGTATTTGATTGACTGGTATGGTGTGCCCTCTGGGGATTATTGATTTGTCTATGTGGGTATTGGGATTGCCTGGGAATTGGGAAAGCTGAAGACTTGTGATGATGAAGCCATTGGAGATCCAGAGCTTGAAGACCAACTTCCAGAGATTGGAGAGGAGACTCTTGCTAGCAGCTGTTGAGGAGATTAGGGTTTAGGAGCTAGGCAGAGCTCTAGATTAGAAAGCTTGATTCTCAAACATGGAAGGCCTTGACTGCCTCCATTCTTCTCTGTGATGCAGAGTCTCTCTAAGACACTCACCCCCTTCCTTTGGAAGGCTTGGTGATAGTGTCTAAGAGATAGAACTCTTGAGAGAAAGTATCTTAGGTGTTAGTAGCAGTTGGTTTGCCACCCTTGGTGGTCAACTAGTTGCTTAACACCCAATTCACTCTTGTGATTGATCCCTCATCCTGGAGGTTTGAGACTTGAAGAAAAGCCATTGTAGACTGAAGATTGATGACAAAGACCTTGCTTGAAGGCTGTGGAGATGGAGATTGATGCTTGCTGAAGCTTGAAGATAGGTGTTGTTGCAGAGCTGCTGATGCTGTTTATTTTTCTGCTGTATTTCATTTCTGATGTATTGATTGGTTTTTTGGACTGTATTGTTTGCTGAGGTTGAAAGTGAATCCCGTTCACTTTTGCCTATTGTTTTATAGGTTCGAGGTTGAGTGGGACTCCCTTGCCTCGCTTGTATTGCTGCATCCATGCATTTTACTATTTTACTGTATATATTTGATATTGTTTCTGTTTCCGTCTATTCCCTTAGGATCTCTGTTTCTCTCTGTGCAAGAGAGGAGCATGATAGACATTAGGTCTTAACCCATGCATGATAACATTAGGTTAGTTTGATTCCCTTCGCAACTGTAAGTTAGAGTTCTGTCTCTTCTTTCTCAAAACAAACAGGAAAATACAATAAAGATTTCAAACACAATAAAAGACACTTCTTCCGTAAAAGAATGTGAACTCATCAAAACATCATTTTTGTCCGCTGGGACTGTTAATCAGAAAAAACCCTTTTTCAGAAGGAATAAAATAAACCAAGACAAACCTGTGTCGTACGTGGCCCGAACTACGTTTGCTCTGATCTTTCATGCTGTATGAAAGTACGTAGGCATAGGACGCGATATCCTAGCGAGCAACCTTCCCCTCCTTTCTCGTAGGTAGGCGAACTACGTTGACTCTGATTTCTCGTTCCAGACGGGAATACGTAGGCATAAAGTGCGATACTTTTCCGAGTCATTTTATTTTCATTCTCTTTTAACCCCTGACCTGTAGAGTAGATAGAATAATAATCCATACCCGAAAACAAGCGTGGATCCCGTCGAGTACGACGGACGTGAGGGGTGCTAATACCTTCCCCTTGCGTAACCGACTCCCGAACCCAGGTTTTGGTTGCGACGACCATACCTTTCCCGTGTTGTACGAGGTTTACTCTGAGCGTTTCCTTTCCCTCCCGTGGGATAAATAACGCGCGGTGGCGACTCTTCTGTTCAGCCGGCGCCGATTTTCGCAGTAGCGACAGCTGGCGACTCTGCTGGGGATCCAACGTCCCCTGGCTGCTAAGGACTGCGATAGTTCTTATGCATTTGGGATCCAACGTCCCTTAAGAGAGTCAATCCTAACGCTTGTTTTCCCGTCGAGGATTTTGTATGGATTTATATTTCTGACCTTTATTTTCAGCGTTATATATACTGATTATTATTGCTGTATTGGGGTGTGACGGGTGTTCTGATACTGAGTGAGAAGTCGGACCTGGGCTTGAGTGCACCTAGAATTAGAGTAGAGATTAGTTGGCGCCCGCTTGCTTTGCTTGCCTTGGTGTCCTGCGAAATCTACACTCAGACAAGGTTCCTCTGGTTGGCCTCCTGCCCCTTCCTTTGGTTGGCGTGGGTTGCTGGTTAGTTGAATTGTCGACTCTGGGGACCGATCATTTGGAAGTTGGCTAAGTGAGGCCTCTTCAGGATTTGATGATGCCACTCCTTATGGGAATCGTATCATCAACCCTGAAAGTCTGCGACGCCGACGACCGCATAGGATGCCATACCTTTGTCAGTTACTAGGACATCCACCTGTGAGAGGGTTTGGGGTTATGCAGGTAACTAGACCTTCAGACACCGGTTATTTCTTGATCAGAGATCTTGAGTATTTATGGAGAGTTCTGAGGTCTGTCAGAGACCATTTGGAGAGTTCTAAGGTCTGTCAGAGACCAGTTCGAGATATGATTTGAGGTCTACCAGAGACCAGTGGGAGTTCTTGTCCTGAGGTCTGTCAGAGACCATTGTTAGAGCTTTGTGTTAGGTCTATCTGAGACCAGGGTTTGAGGGCTTCTAGAGAATTTATCTGAGACTTCTTGATATGGTTCAGGCTATTCAGCTACGGCAGTTGGTCCCCGTTGCATGTTACTTGCATTGCATTTGTTTGCATACTCATCATCATTGCATCCCACTAACGTGTGTCTGTGCTGCAGGTGCATTTGCATTTCCCTAGTTCTAGTGTCCGGATTTCTGAGTGATTGGTCATGGCCAGCTTAAGAAGGACAGTTGCTTACAAATTGCCTACTCCTGATGTTGTTCCCCTGCTTGGGTTGATCTCTCTGGATGATGAGGAGGTTCGTAGGAGCTTCAGAATGAGCTATGGAAGACTATTGAGATTGGTGCGCAAACCCACGGAGATAGAGCTAGATGGGCTGTACGCTTTGATGCAATTCTATGATCCCGCATTGAGATGTTTTACGTTTGCTGATTTCATTATGGGGCCTACCATTGAGGAGTATGTGGAGTTTACTGAGTTACCCGTGCAGAACCAGGTTCCATTCATTCATTCTGGCGTTAAGCCCAAGCCGGAAGACTTGGCAAAAGCTTTGCATGTGGATGCTTCTGAACTGTTGACTACTGTTTCCCGTGGACTGCCAGGCTTCTCGCTCCAGTTCTTGATTGGTAAAGCCCAGGAGTACGCTAAGAGCGGGTGCTGGATTGCCTTCAATGCTGTGTTGGCTCTGTGCATTTACGGCATAATATTGTTTCCCAATGTACCAGATTTTGTGGACTTCGATGCCTTCTACTTGTTTGCCGCTGGTAATCCTGTACCGACCTTGCTCGGAGATTTCTACCACTCACTGCATTACAAGAATGAGAAGGGAAGAGGAAAGAATGTTCATTTCTATGTACCTTTGTTGAATATGTGGTTCAAGAGTCATCTTCCCATGAAGGGGTCTTTTGTGGAGAGTGCAACCACAGCCAGTTGGTCAGAGCGCCTGATGAGGCTATCTTCCGAAGACGTCGAATGGTTTGATAGAGATCTGCTAGGATCCGAGCTTATCTTTAGTTATTCTGGTTACCCTAATGTCCCGCTGATAGGAAGAAAAGGGTGTATCAACTACAACCCATCCCTGTTGGTCCGTCAGTTCGGATATGCGCTGAAGAACCCGCCAAAGGAGGAAGAAGTACATGAATCTCTGTACTTCACCGGAGACGTGAAGGGGGAGTTATTGGCCAAGCTGTAGCATGCCTGGACGTGTATTAACCGAAGAGGAAAGCCGTTGCTAGGGAAAAATGACTATCAGACCTATGCACCTTATAGAGTTTGGATTCAAGAGAGAGCAAGTCAGTTGCGGATGCCATTTCCAGATGCACCAGTTCTTGTTCCTATTCCGGTAGTAGAGCCCACTACTGTTTCTAAGGAGGCCTACGAGCAAGTTGTGAAAGAAAAAGAAGCCTTGATGAAGATCAACGAAGGGTTAGAGCAGGAGCTAGCCCAGATACGCAGTGAGAAAAACAAGGTCGTCCATGCTTTCCAACAGTAGATTGAGCTAATGAACAGATTAGGGGCTGAGTTGACTGAGGAGAGGAAGAAGCGCGAACGTCTGGGGCAAGAGTTCAGAAGCTCCCATGACATGCTTGAATCCAAGAAGAAAGCACTTGACATCGCTCACCGAGAGATCTCTTCTTGCAATAAGACTTGGAATGCTACGCTCACCAACAATAAGAAGAGGGAAGATAAGTTGAAGCAGCAAATTTCCGACCTCGAAGAGCAGTTGAAGTCTAGCATCAAGAAGTGTGAAGAAGAAGTGATGACCCGGTATAGTCTCCAGAATGCACTGAACAAGGCCATCAAAGGCAGATATGAAGCTGTGTCTCAGAAGCGTAAACTAGAGGATCGCTTCGGAGAAGGGGCATGGGAGGAAACTGCTGAAGACGTGCGACGTGTTCTCAAGAGAAGAAACCAACTTGTTGAAGGGCTACTTGCTCGACCAAGTCATCCAGAGACCAAGAAGTTGCTAGAAGAGTACCAGACTTATGGGGGTGTTTGATCATTTCATGTAGTAACTTGTATGCTTTATTTTCATGGTGCTGACCATCACCAGGATTGTTGGTTGAGGTCATGCTTTATCTTTGTACTCTCAGTGACATTGTATTCTTGGCTTATTGGTTTCTCTGCAATATATGAGGCTTTCTGTGATCCAACTCCGATCTTTGTATTGCTGGCACTGTCACTGCACCGGCACCTTCACACTAGAATCGGGGAATGAATTTCCCTAATGCACAGACACACATTGCATTGCATTCATATTCATATTGCATTACAGGTAATCTTTGGATGGTGTCTTATTTCCTGCTTTGCAACAGGTATTTCCAGGATTGCAGATCAGCACCCGCACCGCTATTCCACTCGCACCAACTGTCGAAGAATCATGGATCAAATGCAGAACGAGATGCAAGATGTGCGCGAGAAGCTAGCTCTCTTTATGCAGACCATGGAAGCTATTGCAAAAGGTCAGGAAAATTTGCAAGCCATGGTCCAACCTCTATTGGCCCGAAATGCTGGTCACGGTAATGAGGATCATCAGTCTGTGCGAGTCGATACTGTTCATGGGGATGGCACTCCCACGCCAGTGGCTCCACCTGTAGTCAATATACCTGCTGCTAATGTCAACAATGCTACCGCTACTGGGAACGGTAACGTCGGAGTTGGGAATGAGACTGCTGTCCATAACGTTGGGCTTGGTGATGTCAACTTGGGTGATAATATGGGAGGCAACGGCTTTGGCAACGCTGGATTCGGGTTCAACGATCAGGGATTCGATAACGCTGGGAAGTATGGTTTCAATGCTCAAGGCTTTGGGCAAGATGGTTATGGTGTGGCCAATCAGGGTTACGGAGGTTTCGGAAATGGAAACGGCGCTGGGTTAATGGCTTTTGGGCCTGCTGGAGGTGTGTAAGGGTACGACAACAGAGGCCGAGGTCCGGTGATGAATCAGATTAGAGCTGGCCGCAATAA
The DNA here is from genome assembly GCA_963859935.3 of Lathyrus sativus. Taxonomy (NCBI): domain Eukaryota; kingdom Viridiplantae; phylum Streptophyta; class Magnoliopsida; order Fabales; family Fabaceae; genus Lathyrus; species Lathyrus sativus. The sequence goes on along the minus strand of OZ012741.1, from coordinate 285,912,921 downwards.
TGAATATGATGGGTATGGAGCTGGGAATGGTATGTGGCAAGAAGATCAGCAGGAGGACGCTTTCTCCGGCGGAGGCTTTGAAGGGCCGATGGATAACTCCCAGAAGATCAGAATGCTAGAAGAGCAGATGAGGGGAGTCCTGAACCAAAGTGCTGTGGGCTTGGACATGGCAACAATGGGTCTGGTACCTGGTTTGAGGGTGCCAATCAAATTCAAAGCTCCCACGTTTGATAAGTATAAAGGGGATACTTGTCCGAAAGTGCACGTACGGGCTTATTACAGAAAGATGTCTGCGTACTCAACTGATGAGAGAATGCTAATGCATTTCTTTCAAGATAGTTTGTCAGGCCCTTCCCTAGAGTGGTATATGGGATTGGAGCCGACTAATATCAAGACATGGAAGCAATTGGCAGAGACATTTGTAGCTCACTACAAGTATAACAGCGACTTGGCACCCAATCGGGTCCAATTGACAGGGCTGTCTCAGAAGAAGGGGGAGAGCTTTAAGGAGTATGCGCAAAGGTGGCGCGATATGGCTGCCAGGGTCCGCCCTCCTTTAGAAGACAAGGAAATGAATGACATGTTCGTTGGCACATTCACAGGCTTGTTTCATGACATGTTGTTTCATACATCTCTGGCCAGTTTCTCAGACTTAATTCTGATGGGAGAAAAGATTGAACGTAACATTAAGCAAGGAAAATTCCAGGCTGAGGAATCAACTGCATCTAGCAGTAATAGGAAGGCTTTCGGTGGGCGCCGTCAGGGCGAGGCAAGCGCAGTATTTAGAGGCCGAGGTCGAGGCCGAGGCAGGGGTCGGAACCAATATCATCAGTCGCAGCAAGTGGCGAGTGTTACTATCCCGTATCAGCAACAACCACTTCAACCACAACAACCGTTTCAGCAGCAGCCAATGCAGCAACAACAGCAACAGCAGCAGCAGCCACAGTAGGGTGCGCAGCAGGCTCAGCGAAGATTCCAGGGTGGTAAACCAAGAAGAGTGTTTGAGAAGCCTCCCTCAACCTATGCAAATTTGTTGCAGACGCTGTTGGGTCTAAATTTGGTAGAGAAGAGAACTCTGGCACCGATAACGGGAACTCCTCCGTATGGTTATGATGCAAGCAGGCACTGTGAGTTTCATTCTGGGGCTCCGGGCCACGATATAGAAGGTTGCCATGCCTTTAAGCATGTTGTGCAGGATCTTTTGGACAATAAGACTATCAATTTCGGAACGGCGGGTCCGAATATAGTGCAGAAACCCATGCCTAATCATGGGGCGAACGCCATTCTGACTGAGGAAGGGTTGAATCTGATTATGAATGTCGACGATTTAAAGACGCCGCTGAGCGAGATAAAAAGCAGATTGTTGCAAGGGGGTGTTTATCCAGGATGTGACGAGTATTGCTTAGAATGCTGGACCCTAGCTGGGGGGTGTGATGATTTGAAGAAAGGCATTCAGGCTTTAATTGATGGAGGTGCATTGCATTTTGACCGAGCAGCAACTGAAGAGCCTGCAGGGGCGGTAGCAGATGATCAGAGTGATGTGGCCACTGTAACGATTCCTCGAAAGACAATCACTATTGCAGCACCGGTCCAGCGACCACCGATCACCATAACTAAGGCCGGACCAATCCCGTACGAGAACACGAAAGCAGTCCCATGGTCATATGGGTTGGAGGTGTATTGTGACGGGATAAAGATTTATGTTAATAAGCAGCCAGCCGAGACTGTGGACAGCGTTGTTGGTTCAGGGGGTATGACAAGGAGTGGTAGGATCTTTATATCACCTGAAGTGGAGGCCGAAAGACTAGCAAAAGGAAAAGGGAAGATGGTTGAGAATGTCCCAGTGCAGGCAAGCGAAAAAGAAGCGGCATCGAAAGATGTAGAAGAGTTCATGCGCTTGATTCGACAAAGTGATTATAAGATTATGGAGCATCTGCAGCAAACGCCATCCAAAATATCCATCTTGTCATTGCTCTTGTGTTCGGAAGCTCACAGAAATGCTTTGTTGAAAGTCCTGGATACTTCCTTCGTACCCTAAGACGTCTCTGTAAATCAGCTGGAAGGAGTGCTGGCACATGTGAATGCCGGCCACAGCTTAGGCTTTACCGACTTTGATTTGACCCCAAAAGGGAGAGATCACAATATGGCGCTGCACATATCTGTCGAGTGTAGAGGATCAGTAATGTCGCATGTATTGGTCGACACCGGATCGTCTTTGAATGTGCTGCCCAAGAAGGCGATGATGAAGCTAGATGTCAGAGGAATCCTGTGCACGCCCAGTGACTTGGTAGTCAGAGCGTTTGACGGCACGCGAAGAACAGTCTTTGGATCGATAACATTGCCTCTGTAGGTGGGGCCGGAGGTGTTCGCCACGGAATTTTATATCATGGATATACAACCTGCATATAGCTGCCTGCTCGGAAGACCCTGGATCCATGGGGCTGGGGCAGTCACGTCTACCCTGCATCAGAAGTTGAAATATATGGTCGGAGACAGCGTAGTCACCGTATGCGGAGAAAAAGACATCCTGGTCAGCCATCTGTCGTCATTTAAATATGTGGAGGTCGACGGAGAGATCCACGAAACACCCTGCCAGGCATTTGAAGGGTTGTGTATCAAGGACAAAGGACCCGGGCCGAGCAAAGTGTCAGAGATAGCCGTCTCGTCGTATAAAGAAGCTCAAGCTCTAGTGGAGGCAGGAGAAGCAAAGGGCTGGGGCAAAGTGCTGGATATCCCTGTGAAGATGGACCGATTCGGGCTGGGGTACCAACCGTCATCGTCAACACCTGCTGTGGGAGCACCCCGTTTCAGAGGGCCAATAACCATCTCTGCCAGTGGGGTATGTCATGAAACCGTCAATGCTGCTTCGGAGTCTGACAAAGGAGACAGCGACTGTGATATGGATGCTTGGATTCAGCCATGCACGCCAGGACAGGGACTGTGCAGCTGGTCTATTCAGGAGCTTGTTCTTGTGACTCTTAAACAGTAATGCTTTGCTTTATTAATTGTTGAATAATCTGATGTCTTGCCCGGGGCATCAGGATTTGCTTAGGGCTGTGTTGTTATGAACATTGCGTGTTAATCAGCAAATAAATGGCGTTTTTCATGTGCAAATACTGTAATCTCTGTCTTTCTTGTTTTGTATTTTTCAATAAAATGGCAACGTGGTTATCCGCTTTATACGCATTTTGAAGCACTTAACCATTCCTTTTGCAGGATAACATTTTCAGATGACATCCTTGAACCACCTATGACTCGTCCCGACTTTGAGCATCCGGTATTTCAGGCCGAAGAAGAGGTTGTCGAAGATAGTGACGTTCCTGAAGAACTGTCTTGGTTGGTGAAACAAGAGGAAAGAGCCATTCTGCCTCACGACGAGGTCATCGAAATTATTAACTTGGGGTCGGAAGGGGTTGAGAAGAATATTCGTATCGGAGCCGCGCTGCAGGGCGATATCAAGCGAAGACTGGTTGAAATGCTCCGAGAGTATAGTGATGTATTCGCTTGGTCGTATGAGGATATGCCAGGGCTCGATACAGATATGGTTGTGCACCGTCTGCCACTGAAAGAAGAATGCCCGCCGGTCAAACAAAAGCTCTGCAGAACTCGACCAGACATGGCAGTGAAGATCAAAGAGGAAGTTCAAAAACAGTGGGACGCTGGTTTCCTGGCTGTGACAAAATACCCCTCATGGGTTGCTAACATCGTACCAGTGCCAAAGAAAGACGGCAAGGTTCGAATGTGCGTGGATTATAGAGATTTGAATAAAGCAAGCCCAAAAGATGATTTTCCGCTTCCTCATATCGACGTGCTAGTTGATAATACTGCTCAATACTCCGTATTCTCCTTCATGGATGGCTTTTCAGGCTATAATCAGATTAAAATGGCGCCAGAGGATATGGAGAAGACCACTTTCATAACGCCTTGGGGAACATTTTGCTACAAAGTGATGCCCTTTGGTTTGAAAAATGCTGGGGCAACATATCAGCGTGCGATGACGACTCTTTTTCATGATATGATGCATAAAGAGATCGAAGTTTATGTTGACGATATGATTGCCAAATCCCAGACGGAGGAAGAGCATCTCGTGAATCTGCTGAAGTTATTTAAAAGGCTTAGGAAGTTCAGGCTGAGACTGAACCCTAACAAATGCACCTTCGGGGTGAGATCGGGTAAGCTGCTGGGGTTTATCGTAAGCGAAAGAGGAATAGAGGTCGATCCTGCTAAAATAAAAGCAATTCAAGAAATTCCGACGCCTAAAACAGAGAAAGAGGTGCGCGGGTTTTTAGGGAGGTTGAACTACATTGCCCGGTTCATATCTCACCTAACTGCCACGTGTGAACCATTATTCAAGTTATTGAAGAAAGATCAGGCTGTAACGTGGAACGAAAACTGTCAAAAGGCGTTCGACAAAATAAAGCAGTATTTGCAGGAGCCTCCTATTTTGATACCCCCAGTGGCAGGGAGACCCTTGATCATGTATTTGACGGTTCTTGAGGGAAGCATGGGTTGTGTTCTCGGTCAACACGACGAGACAGGAAGAAAAGAGCATGCGATTTACTACTTGAGTAAGAAATTTACAGATTGTGAATCTCGATACTCAATGCTTGAGAAAACTTGTTGCGCACTAGCCTGGGCCGCCAAGCGTTTGAGGCAATACATGCTGAATCATACAACCATGCTCATCTCGAAGATGGATCCTATCAAATATGTATTCGAAAAGCAGGCGTTGTCAGGGAGAATTGCCCGTTGGCAGATGGTCTTGACTGAATATGACATTCAATACGTCTCGCAAAAGGCTATAAAGGGGAGTGTGTTGTCTGAGTATCTGGCAGAGCAGCCTATTGAAGATTACCAATCGATGAGGTTTGATTTTCCTGACGAGGATATCATGTACCTAAAGATGAAAGATTGCGAAGAGCCGTTGCCAGACGAAGGGCCAGAGTTGGGTTCCAAATGGAAGATGATATTTGACGGAGCTGTGAATGCTTACGGTAGCGGAATAGGGGCAATCATCACTACGCCACACGGGTCGCACATCCCGTTTACTGCCCGATTGACCTTTGCCGTTACCAATTATGAAGCCGAATACGAAGCTTGTATAATGGGGCTTGAGGAAGCCATTGATTTGCGAATCAAGAATTTAGACGTATACGGAGACTCAGCTCTGGTGGTGAATCAGATAAAAGGGGAATGGGAGACGCGTCAGCCCAACTTGATACATTACATGAATTATGCAAGGAGATTGTTGCCTTTCTTCGACAAGGTTGAATTGCATCACGTACCGCGGGCAGAGAATCAAATGGCTGACGCTCTCGCCATGTTGTCTTCCATGTACAAAGTCAATTTCTGGAACGAGGCTCCTAGAATCCTTATCTCTCGGCTTGACAGACCAACTTTCGTATTTGCTATTGATGAAGCATCCGACGACAAACCGTGGTATTTTGATATCCTTAATTTCTTGAAGAATAAAGAGTATCCGACTGGGGCATCCAGTCAAGATCAGAAGACTCTCAGGAGATTAGCGGGTAATTTCTATTTGAATCCGGATGGCGTCTTATACAGAAGAAACCACGATTTGGTGCTGTTACGTTGTGTAGACGAAAAAGAGGCAAAGCTGCTCATGGAGGAAATACACGAAGGTACCTTTGGTACGCATGCTGGTGGACATGCTATGACGAGAAAGCTACTGAGGGCAGGTTATTTTTGGCTGACTATGGAAACTGACTGTTTCAAGTTCGCAAGGAAGTGCCACAAGTGCCAAATCTATGCTGATAAGATCCATGTGCCGCCGAGTCCTCTAAATGTGATGTCATCGCCTTGGCCATTCTCGATGTGGGGAATCGATATGATTGGAAAGATCCAGCCGACAGCCTCTAACGGGCATCGATTCATTCTAGTAGCGATCGATTATTTCACCAAGTGGGTGGAAGCGGCGTCGTACGCAAACGTAACGAAGCAAGTGGTGGCCAGATTCATCAAGAGAGATATCATTTGCCGATATGGGATCCCCGAGCGGATAATCACGGACAACGGTTCAAACCTGAACAACAAAATGATGAAGGAGCTCTGTCAGAATTTCAAAATCGAACATCACAACTCCTCCCCTTACCGACCCAAGATGAATGGCGCTGTTGAGGCGGCCAATAAGAATATCAAGAAGATCGTTCAGAAAATGGTGGTGACCTATAAGGATTGGCACGAGATGTTACCTTTCGCTTTGCACGGTTATCATACGACGGTACGCACATCAACCGGGGCAACCCCGTTCTCGTTAGTATACGGAATGGAAGCGGTATTACCATTGGAAGTTGAGATCCCTTCTCTGAGGGTATTGCGAGACGTTCAGCTAGACGAGGCAGAATGGGTGAAAGACAGGTTGAACCAATTAAGTTTGATGGATGAGAAGAGGCTAGCTTCTCTAGCATACGGTCGTTTGTACCAGAGCCGAATGAAGAAAGCATATGATAAGAAGATACATCCGCGGAGCTTTCAGACGGGCGACCTTGTGCTGAAAAGGATTCTCCCGCCGCAGGCAGATCACAGGAAAGTCTTTTCAGGAGGGGCGTTATTGTTGTCCACCATGGACGGTGAAGACTTTACGTCGCCTGTGAATTCGGACGCAGTTAAAAAATACTTTGCTTAAAATAGACCCGCTGGACAGAAAAAAGAGAGTCCAGGCAAAAATGGGGCATCCTGGCGAACCAAAAACAGAATGAAAGGTTCGGGAAAAAGTTAGGGATAAAATTGAAAAAATGTACACCCACGAAGTTGAAAACCTACACTGGGCGGCTTCGGCAAAAAAGGGTATCCCGGTGAACTGAAAACCCGTAAAGGGCGGTTCACGCAAAAGTTAGGGATTTGAAAAGCAAATGACTGCGGTCCGAATTTTATTACAGTGAGCATCAGTGCGGGAGAATATACCTGAGGGGTCGATTATCAGATACAATCTCTTCGGAAGTGTGGATACCGGGAAAGCATTAGAGTCGGGCGAGTCATGGGAGGATCAGTTCGTGGTGTTCGTCTGCATCCCGTTGCCGACATGTGTACACAATTTAGTTTGTCAAAATATTTATGCTTCTTGTGCAGACTTGTATATCTGCTTTGCGTAGCTTCCTCTTTTCAGGAGTTACATCCCGTGTACAAAAATTCCGCCCATTCAGGGGCCCAATCAATAAAATATGTTATTCAGTACTTGATGTTGGTTCTTTACTGTTTTGTGCATGATAAAACGCCTAAGTTTACTGAAACTAGCAGGTGTATAACATCACTGGCCCTTGCCAACGATTGCTAAAGCTTTGAATTAACTGAAAATAACGTCACTAACCTGAATCGATTCGGTTGTATAGGCTTATCTTGTATTGTTTGTGTTGTTGCAGGTTTCATAGCCGTACGAGGAAGATGATCAAGAGACTGCAGTAATAAAAGACTCGACCCTCACGCAGGTCATGCATGTGCCTCCTGAAGAAGGATCGAATTCCCTAGCTAGTTGTAGCCTATCCAGAAGGCATGCTCCAACAAAGCCATTCATTCTCAGCAGAGTTGGCGATTCCATGATTGTAGGCTGTGTTCAGACAGTGTATCTCAAGCCGAGTTGGTTTAGTCGCAGAAGATCAATATTTGTGAGCTGTATTCAGGCAAGTTCACCTTTCCCCGCAGGGTCAGTTTACATCTCCCCCAGCGGATTCAGTCGGTTTCCCCAAGAGAATCATCCCATCCCCAGCGGAATTCTCTTCTCAGCAAGTATCTTCATTCCTCCCAGTGGAACTCGAAGATTAAGGCTCTCCCCGGAAGAGTTGGTGTGGCGCATTGGCATTTATTTTGTCAGAATACCGTGTGATATCAGCTCACTCTCCAGCAGAAGCGCATCTGGTATTCCCCAGCAGAGTGTTACTTCAGCGAGGTGTTTGGTTTAAGTTCCCAATTTCCCAGCTGAGTCGACTTCCCCCTTCCAGCATTTATTTTCCTGGAATAATTCTATAGCATCTGGCTATCCCCAGCGAAGTTGGCATTATCTTCAACAGTTATTTTGCTGAAGCAGTTTCTGTACCCAACAGTTCGAGTCTGCAATTGCATTGGCATATAGTGTCGCACTTGCATTCACCAAATAAACACGCATAATATTTCCATGACGATTGAAGCATTGCGAAGGGTCAGCTTTGGCACTACTCCCCACACAGTCAGCAGGATCAGTTTCTCTTTGTCCCCAAGCAAAGTTACTTATTTCCCCGCCAGGGTTTCCTGTTGAAGTTTCTCTAGTCCGACCAGCAGATTTGTTTCTTTCAAAGTTGTTGTTACGTCAGCATTAAAAGGTTTCATGAACCAGAATTTCAGAGGCTACCGCCGGTTACTAGAGCAGGCGTCCGGTAGTCTGATTTCCAGATATCCCCAGTAGAGTCCGCTTCAAAGTTGTTGTAACGTCAGTGATAAGAAGTTGGCGGACCAATGGAAGGATGAGTCCTAGCGTGGACGGGTTTATTCACAGGTTTTTGCGATAAGAGAAGTGGGGATCCTGACGTGGACATTTCCTCAGTTTGACGATATGTGTTAGTCCTAACGTGGACGAATTTGATTTCTTGGTATCGATCGAAGGTGGAGTCCTGACGTGGACAAAGTTGGTTATTCTTCATGTTGGTGTCCTGACGTGGACCATTTATTTCCAGCGGGTAGCTTTATTCGTGATGGTGAAATGTGCGTCCTGACGAAGACAAGTTTGTAGTTCTTTGTGATGACAAGATGCGAGAGTCCTGACGTGGACAAATTTATCCTTCTTTGTGTTGTTGGCAAAGTATGAGTCCTGACGTGGACGCAGGCGTATTTCCCCAGCAAGTAGAAGATGTGCCAGTCCTAACATGGACAGGTTCTATTATTTCATCAGATGAAGATGTGAGTCCTGACATGGACAAGTTATTTCTCCAGCGGGTCGAAGGTGCATGGGTCCTGACGTGGACAATTCTTCAGCAAGTCGACATGTGAGTCCTTACGTGGGCAAATCGAAAGAAAAATGATTCCTTACGTGGGAAAAAGATTGTGTTCCTAACGTGGAAAGGCGGGTCCTAACGTGGATGATGTACTCCTTACGTGGAAAGAAAGTTGCATTCCTAACGTGGAAAGATGACGTTCCTAACGTGGAAAGAAAGATTGATATAGTGTTCCTCACGTGGAAAGATTAGAGTCCTTACGTGGACATATCAAGAGCATTCCTTATGTGGAAGAAAAATGGTTTCCTTATGTGGAAAGGCGAGTTTATTCCTTACGTGGAAAGATCGAGTCCTTACGCGGGCATATCAAGATTGATTCCTGACGTGGAAAGATAGAGGCATTCCTAACGTGGAAAAAGTTTGATTCCTTACGTGGAAAATTGATTCCTTACGTGGAAAGAGAAATTGTTTCCTTACGTGGAGAAGCTAGTCCTGACGTGGACAGATCAAGATGAATTGCATTCCTTACGTGGAAGGGTTTAGTCCTAACGTGGACAAATTTCCTTACGTGGAAAGAAGATGGTTTCCTAACGTGGAAAGAATGAGATTCCTTATGCGGAAGGGTGAGTCCTAACGTGGACAATGTTATTCCTAACGTAGACAAGAGTTTACTCCTAATGGAGACGATTTATTCCTGATGAAATGAAGACAAGTCATCCCCAGCACGATCGCACGAGATCAGTGGGTTGCCGTAACAGTCAGATTCAGCTGATGAATGTCGTTCCCCGAGCAGTGGCGCAGTTTATTTCTGCGGTTGGCAAATTTCTGGGTTCTTAGTATTCAACCGCCTCGTACCGCGAATGTCTGAAGGCTCCGGGCTATTCACCCAATCGGGTCCAAGTCTCTTGAATAGGGGCAGCTGTTGCACCCTAAAATTTGCTCAACCTTATTCACTTGGTTTATGTTTCAATATCATTAGCATTTGCATATAGAGTCATGTGCATAGCCTAACCATCTGCATAGCATAAGCATGGAAAGTCATTCAACAGGGGACCAATCATTATTCTCATCTCTAGAGGCTTATCAAGAGGTTATTATCCTGATTCAATCTCATTCAAGTCATCAGAAATCAGTGGATCAAGCATTGAGTCTATCTCCTAACTGAGGGTATCTGAGGATCAACAAAGAAATTGTGAGCTGTGGGCTGAGTATGGAGAGTATGTGGGCATCATTGGAGGACTTAGCAAGTCATTTGGAGAAGGAGACAAGTCATTAGTATGATCACAAGAATTACAGTTGAAGACAGTCAACTAGGGTTTCATCTGGGTCAACCCTGGGTCAACTCTAGGTCAATTGACTAATTGAAAGGCATTAAAGGCTATTGGAGAGATGTGGTGTTCATCATTTGACATATAGAGAAGGATATGTTGTTATGCTAAGAAGAAATCAAGAGAAATCAAGGAGAAGAGGAGTTTCTAAATTAGGGTTTCTGTGTAAAATCCCCTAGTTTAGGTCAAATTTCCAAGCAAGATAAGTCAAAATGCAAGCCTCAAATGGATCCTTGGCCAACATGGAACTTGTAGAGGATCTCAATACCTTTAATTTGAGTGGTGGAAGACATCAAGAAGATTTATAGAACTCAAGTTATGGTCCTTGCAAGTTACAGGTCATCTGAGGTATCTGAAATTTTGTCTGTGAAAGTGACTTGACTTCCAAGCTATTTTTACCCCTCAAGGAGATTTCAAATGAATTTCTGGTCAAAATAAGAATTGTTCCTCATTGTCTTAGATTTCTATAATGGTATAGTATGCCTTCATATTATTTGTGTAACTCTACTTATGGTCTTGGCAAGCGAAGGGTATTTTGGTCATCTGAGGATTACAGGTCATTCTTAGCCTATGCCTAAAACTCATACAAGGGAGCTTCAAATGAAAAACTTCCCAACATAAAAGTTGCTCAAAATGCCATTTTAAGTCAAGAAAAGAAGTCATGAAAGTTTGGAAATGCATGGAATGAGACTTGACCAAAGTTGGTGAAAAATGACCTAAAAAAGGTATATAAGTTGAAAAAGTTGAAATAAAAAATTGGTTTGAGAGATCTACAAATCCAATATGGGTCATCCAATATACCAAATTGATTCCTAACATAATTTTAAAGACATTGGTTCAGCCACATTTTTGAGTTTAGGCTTAAAAATTGGAGTTCCTTTGTAAATTTGTTTCTTGCATCATAAGGCAACATGGTAAGACTTAACACAAGGCAAGGAAGGGCTTGGTTTTCACACATACACTCCTAATATATCATGAAAGGAGATTTTAACTCAAGTTCACAAAGGTACAAGCATGAGATAAGAGAATTCAAAATACCATCAAATGATAAGTTCATGAAATTTCCACAAGTTTCTATATCCCTCTAGGACCAATCTAGAAGCTTCTCATTCTGTTAATCATCATCTATATAAGGAAATGAAGCCATTTGTGCATTGGTTGGTGATTCTTTGAGCTTGCAAACCCTACTTTGATTCCTTCACTCCCATTTGCATTTTCTCTTCAAACTCCATTGAAACTTCATCAATCATCTTAATTTCTGTTATCATCATCATCCACCATCATCATAGAGTAATTGGCAAAGAAAGTTGAGAGGAACTCGTGGCTGGTTTGTGTGATCCAAGTTTTCACTCCAAGTTGCATGAAGAAGGGGATAAGGTGATTCAAGAAGTTTGAACCACAACCATTGCAAACAGAAGAATCAGCATCCATTGGAGATCAATATTGGAGGTTAACAAGTCTTGAAGTGCACGATTCCACCACTGTTTCATCCATATTGCAAGGTATGCATTTCAATCTATATCTCTTCATCTAGGTAGTATTAGATGGAATGGTTAGGATCAGAGTGTTTAGAGACCATAGGTGAATGAATTCTGAGAATTAGAGAGACTTCTGTGAGTTTCCATGGCAGAGTGTTGAAACTTGGATGATCGAGGACAGGTGGTATTTTGAGTATTAATGAGCATGTATTGGCTTGATGAGATCAGGGTAACATATAGAACAAGATTAGATCATTAGGATTGAGTTATAATAAGGTTGATACCAGAAGAAAATGGTGGAACCCTAGTCTTGAAGCTTTCTGTTTGGAGGATGCACGATGGTTCAAAGAAAACTACACGCATGGCTGTGTTCCTGGTGATCAGTAGATCGTTTTTGGCTTTGGAATTTTTAGTTTTCATTGAATATTGAGGGAGCACGAGCTTGGAGAAGAGTCACGCATGGAGTCTGTTTTGCTGAAACCCTAATGGCTTTTTGGGGAAGATGAGTGCACCACCGTTAGATCGTGCTGGTTATTTGACTTATTAAACCCATCCCACGGTCCCCATTTGAACTTAAAACTGAGGGAAACCCTAAGCGCTGAAACGCAGCGTTTACTTAAGTGATGAATCTTGGGCCTCAGCAGAACTTGATATTCACACCCCACCCGTTAGCCCAGTCCAATTTTTAACTGAAACTATTGCTAGTTGCACCGTTGTTTTTTTCAATTTTCTTTTAATTTTCATTTTCATTTTCTGAGCGCATATGGGCCTAAGCCCTTTAATATTCGCACCCCCTGATCTGGCCCACTTAATAAAAACAACTAGGGCGCAGATGCTATTCTCACCCCTCCCATTTAATTTCCATTTTGTGTGTTTTAATTTCCTTTAATATTTTTGCATCTTTAAAAAATCATATAAAAATGAAAAATTAATATTTTTTGATTCTTGTTTTTTCTATAGGTCAATAATTCTGTCTAGAAAATTATAAAAAATAAAAATTTCATTTTATTTTTTATTTGATATTTTTCCCATATTTTCCAAATAAATGCCTATTTTAGGTGTTTCATTTTATACATGATTTTGTTAATTTTGGTTCTAATAGTTGCTTTAACATTTTTAATCCATTCTTTTTAGGTTGTTTAGTTTAGACATTCAACTTGTACATACAATTTAGTTCCCATTTTTAGGACTTAAGTTTAGGTGTTTAGTTTAGGTGTGAATAACATGAATAAAATTAGGGTTTAAGTGACAACATAGGTGAAGTAGTTCTTTCCCCTTAAGGATTTAGAGATTGAATATTTTAGCTATGGGACTATAGGGACTATGGGTAGTTATTTGATCCCTTAGAAATCACTAGGATTCCCCTACTGCTATTATAACTGTCTGTATTTGATTGACTGGTATGGTGTGCCCTCTGGGGATTATTGATTTGTCTGTGTGGGTATTGGGATTGCCTGGGAATTGGGAAAGCTGAAGACTTGTGATGATGAAGCCATTGGAGATCCAGAGCTTGAAGACCAACTTCCAGAGATTGGAGAGGAGACTCTTGTTAGCAGCTGTTGAGGAGATTAGGGTTTAGGAGCTAGGCAGAGCTCTAGATTAGAAAGCTTGATTCTCAAACATGGAAGGCCTTGACTGCCTCCATTCTTCTCTGTGATGCAGAGTCTCTCTAAGACACTCACCCCCTTCCTTTGGAAGGCTTGGTGATAGTGTCTAAGAGATAGAACTCTTGAGAGAAAGTATCTTAGGTGTTAGTAGCAGTTGGTTTGCCACCCTTGGTGAAATGACATCGATGAAATGACAGACCCACCACCAAAAGGATTACTGAGAAAACTCACACCAGCTACTACAACCAAAAGGATGATAGAGCAAAACACAATCGTGCAATCTGACATCGACAAAATGACAGACCCACCACCAAAAGGATGACAGAGCGAACTCACACCGGCTAAAATCACCAAAAGGATGATAGAGCAACACACACTCGCATAATTTGAAATCGATGAAATGACAGACCCACCACCAAAAGGATAACGGAGCAAACTCACACTGGCTACTACAACTAAAATAATGATAGAGCAAAACACTCGCAAATCTGACATCGACGAAATGACAGACCCACCACCAAACTGATGACGGAGTGAACTCACACCGGATACTAAAACCAAAAGGATGATAGAGCAAAATAAACTGGCACAATCTAGCGTCGACGAAATCACAGACCCACCACCAAAAGGATGACAGAGCAAACTCACACCATCTACTGTCACCAAAGGTATGATAGAGCAAAACACACTCGCACAATCTGACATCGATGACATGACAGACCCACCACCAAAATGATTACTGAGCAAACTCACACCAGCTACTACCACCAAAAGGATGATAGAGCAAAACACACTCTTGTGATTGATCCCTCATCCTGGAGGTTTGAGACTTGAAGAAAAGCCATTGTAGACTGAAGATTGATGACAAAGACCTTGCTTGAAGGCTGTGGAGATGGAGATTGATGCTTGCTGAAGCTTGAAGATAGGTGTTGTTGCAGAGCTGCTGATGCTGTTTATTTTTCTGCTGTATTTCATTTCTGATGTATTGATTGGTTTTCTGGACTGTATTGTTTGCTGAGGTTGAAAGTGAATCCCGTTTACTTTTGCCTATTGTTTTCTAGGTTCGAGGTTGAGTGGGACTCCCTTGCCTCGCTTGTATTGCTGCATCCATGCATTTTACTGTTTTACTGTATATATTTGATATTGTTTCTGTTTCCGTCTATTCCCTTAGGATCTCTGTTTCTCTCTGTGCAAGAGAGGAGCATGATAGACATTAGGTCTTAACCCATGCATGATAACATTAGGTTAGTTTGATTCCCTTCGCAACTGTAAGTTAGAGTTCTGTCTCTTCTTTCTCAAAACAAACAGGAAAATACAATAAAGATTTCAAACACAATAAAAGACACTTCTTCCGTAAAAGAATGTGAACTCATCAAAACATCATTTTTGTCCGCTGGGACTGTTAATCAGAAAAAACCCTTTTTCAGAAGGAATAAAATCAACCAAGACAAACCTGTGTCGTACGTGGCCCGAACTACGTTTGCTCTGATCTTTCATGCTGTATGAAAGTACGTAGGCATAGGACGCGATATCCTAGCGAGCAACCTTCCCCTCCTTTCCCGTAGGTAGGCGAACTACGTTGACTCTGATTTCTCGTTCCAGACGGGAATACGTAGGCATAAAGTGCGATACTTTGCCGAGTCATTTTATTTTCATTCTCTTTTAACCCCTGACCTGTAGAGTAGATAGAATAATAATCCATACCCGAAAACAAGCGTGGATCCCGTCGAGTACGACGGACGTGAGGGGTGCTAATACCTTCCCCTTGCGTAACCGACTCCCGAACCCAGGTTTTGGTTGCGACGACCATACCTTTCCCGTGTTGTGCAAGGTTTACTCTGAGCGTTTCCTTTCCCTCCCGTGGGATAAATAACGCGCGGTGGCGACTCTTCTGTTCAGCCGGCGCCGATTTTCGCAGTAGCGACACCTGGCTGTGACAAAATATCCCTCATGGGTTGCTAACATCGTACCAGTGCCAAAGAAAGATGGCAAGGTTTGGATTTGCGTAGATTATAGGGATTTGAATAAAGCAAGCCCAAAAGACGATTTTCCACTTCCTCATATTGACGTGCTAGTTGATAATACCGCTCAATACTCTGTATTCTCCTTCATGGATGGCTTTTCAGGCTATAATCAGATTAAAATGGCGCCAGAGGACATGGAGAAGACTACTTTCATAACGCCTTGGGGAACATTTTGCTACAAAGTGATGCCCTTTGGTTTGAAAAATGCTGGGGCAACATATCAGCGTGCGATGACGACTCTTTTCCATGATATGATGCATAAAGAGGTCAAAGTTTATGTTGACGATATGATTGCCAAATCCCAGACGGAGGAAGAGCATCTGGTGAATCTGCTGAAGTTATTTAAGAGGCTTAGGAAGTTCAGGTTGAGACTGAACCCTAACAAATGCACCTTCGGGGTGAGATCGGGTAAACTGCTAGGGTTTATCGTAAGTGAAAGAGGAATAGAGGTCGATCCTGCCAAAATAAAAGCGATCCAAGAAATGCCGACGCCTAAAACAGAGAAAGAGGTGCGCGGGTTTTTAGGGAGGTTGAACTACATCGCTCGGTTCATATCTCACCTAACTGCTACGTGCGAACCCTTGTTCAAGCTGTTGAAGAAAGATCAAGCTGTAACGTGGAATGAAAATTGTCAAAAGGCGTTCGACAAAATAAAGCAGTATTTGCAGGAGCCTCCTATTTTAATACCCCCAGTGGCAGGGAGACCCTTGATCATGTATTTGACATTTCTTGAGGGAAGCATGGGTTGTGTTCTCGGTCAACACGATGAGACAGGAAGAAAAGAGCATGCGATCTACTACTTGAGTAAGAAATTTACAGATTGTGAATCTCGATACTCAATGCTTGAGAAGACTTGTTGCGCGCTAGCCTGGGCCGCCAAGCATTTGAGGCAATACATGCTGAATCATACAACCATGCTCATCTCGAAGATGGATCCTATCAAATACGTATTCGAAAAGCAGGCGTTGTCAGGGAGAATTGCCCGTTGGCAGATGGTCTTGACTGAATATGACATCCAATATGTCTCGCAAAAGGCTATTAAGGGGAGTGTACTGTCTGAGTATCTGGCGGAGCAGCCTATTGAAGATTACCAATCGATGAGGTTTGATTTTCCTGACGAGGATATCATGTACCTAAAGATGAAAGATTGCGAAGAGCCGTTGCCAGACGAAGGACAAGAGTTGGGTTCCAAATGGAAGATGATATTTGACGGAGCTGTGAACGCTTACGGTAGCGGAATAGGGGCAATCATCACTACGCCACACGGGTCGCACATCCCGTTTACTACCCGATTGACCTTTGCCGTTACCAATAATGAGGCCGAATACGAAGCTTGTATAATGGGGCTTGAAGAAGCCATTGATTTGCGAATCAAGAATCTGGACGTATACGGAGACTCAGCTCTGGTGGTGAATCAAATAAAAGGGGAATGGGAGACACGTCAGCCCAATTTGATACATTACATGAATTATGCAAGGAGATTGTTGCCTTTCTTTGACAAGGTTGAATTGCATCATGTACCGCGGGCAGAAAATCAGATGGCTGACGCTCTAGCTACTTTGTCTTCCATGTACAAAGTCAACTTCTGGAATGAGGCTCCCAGAATCATTATCTCTCGGCTTGACAGGCCTGCCTTTGTGTTTGCTATTGACGAGGCATCCGATGACAAACCGTGGTATTTTGATATCCTTAATTTCCTGAAGAACAAAGATTATCCGGCTGGGGCATCCAGTCAAGATCAGAAGACTCTCAGGAGATTATCAGGTAATTTCTATTTGAATCCGGACGGTGTCTTATACAGAAGAAACCACGACTTGGTGCTGTTGCGTTGTGTAGACGAGAAAGAGGCGAAGCTGCTCATGGAGGAAATACATGAAGGTACATTTGGTACGCATGCTGGTGGGCATGCTATGACAAGAAAGCTGCTGCGGGCAGGTTATTTTTGGCTGACTATGGAAACTGACTGTTTCAAGTTTGCGAAGAAGTGCCACAAGTGCCAAATCTACGCTGATAAGATCCATGTGCCTCCGAGTCCTCTAAATGTGATGTCATCGCCATGGCCGTTCTCGATGTGGGGAATCAATATGATTGGAAAGATTGAGCCGACGGCTTCTAATGGGCACAGGTTCATTCTAGTAGCAATCGATTATTTCACCAAGTGGGTAGAGGCGGCGTCTTACGCAAATGTAACTAAGCAGGTGGTAGCCAGATTCATCAAGAGAGATATCATTTGCCGATATGGGATCCCCGAGCGGATAATCACGGACAACGGATCAAACCTGAACCACAAAATGATGAAGGAGCTCTGTCAGAATTTCAAGATCGAACATCACAACTCCTCCCCTTACCGACCCAAGATGAATGGCGCTGTCGAAGCGACCAATAAGAATATCAAGAATATCGTTCAGAAAATGGCGGTGACCTATAAGGATTGGCACGAGATGCTACCTTTTGCTTTGCACGGTTATCGTACGACGGTACGTACATCAACCGGGGCAACCCCGTTCTCGTTGGTATACGGAATGGAAGCAGTACTACCGTTGGAAGTTGAGATCCCTTCTCTGAGAGTACTACGAGACGTCCAACTAGATGAGGCAGAATGGGTGAAAGACAGGTTGAACCAACTGAGTTTGATGGATGAGAAGAGGGTAGCTTCTCTAGCATACGGTCGTTTGTACCAGAGCCGAATGAAGAAAGCATATGATAAGAAGATACATCCGCGAAGCTTTCAGACGGGCGACCTTGTGCTGAAAAGGATTCTCCCGCCGCAGGCAGATCACAGGGGCAAGTGGACCCCCAACTACGAAGGGCCATACGTTGTCAGGAAAGTCTTTTCAGGAGGAGCGTTATTGTTGTCCACCATGGACGGTGAAGACTTTACGTCGCCTGTGAATTCGGACGCAGTTAAAAACTACTTTGCTTAAAATTGACTCGCTGGACAGAAAAAGAGAGTCCAGGCAAAAATGGGGCATCCTGGCGAACCAAAAACAGAATGAAAAGGTTCGGGCAAAAGTTAGGGATAAAATTGAAAAAATGTACACCCGCGAAGTTGAAAACCTACACTGGGCGGCTTCGGCAAAAAGGGGTATCCCGATGAACTGAAAACCCGTAAAGGGTGGTTCACGCAAAAGTTAGGGATTTGAAAAGCAAATGACTACGGTCCGAATTTGATATTACAGTGAGCATCAGTGCGGGAGAATATACCTGAGGGGTCGATTATCAGATACAATCTCTTCGGAAGTGTGGATACCGGGAAAGCATTAGAGTCGGACGAGTCATAGGAGGATCAGTTCGTGGTGTTCGTCTGCATCCCGTTGCCGACATGTGTACAAATTTAGTTTGTCAAAATATTTATGCTTCTTGTGCATACTTGTATATCTGCTTTGCGTAGCTTCCTCTTTTCAGGAGTTACATCCCGTGTACAAAAAAAACTCCGCCCATTCAGGGGCTCGATCAATAAAATACGTTATTCAGTATTCGATGTTGGCTCTTTACTATTTTATGCATGATAAACGCCTGAGTTTAACGAAACTAGCATGTGTATAACGTCACTGGCCCTTGCCAACAATTGCTAAAGCTTTGAATTAACTGAAAATAACGTCACTAACCTGAATCGATTTGGTTGCGTAGGCTTGTCTTGTCTTGTTTGTGTTGTTGCAGGGTTCATAGCCATATGAAGAGGACGATCAAAAGATTGCAGTAACGAAAGACCCGACCCCCACGCAGGTCATGCATGTTCTTCCTGAAGAAGGATCGAACTCCCCAGCTAGTCGTAGCTTATCCAAAGGGCATGCTCCAGCAAAGTCATTCATCCTCAGCAGAGTTTGGCGATTCCAAGATTATAAGGCTGTATTCAGACAGTGTATCTCAAGCCGAGTTGGTTTAGTCGCCGAAGATTAATATTTCTGAGCTGTATTCAGGCAGTTTACCTTTCCCCGCAGGGTCAGTTTACCTCTCCCCCAGCGGAGCCAGTTGATTTTTCCCAAGAGAATCACCTTGTCCCTAGCGGAGTTCTCTTTTCAGCAAAGGCATTCCTCCCAGTGGAACTAGAAGATTAAGACTCTCCCCGGCAGAGTTGGTGGTGCGCCCAGGCATTTATTTTGACAGAATACCGTGTGACATCCGTTCACTCTCCAGCAGAAGTTCGATCATACCAGGCGCGTCTGCTATTCTCCAGCAGAGCTATATTTCCCAACAGGGTGTTACTTCAAGGAGATGTTTGGTTCAAGTTCCCAATTTCCCAGCTGAGCCGACTTCACTCTTCCAGCATTTATTTTGTTGGAATAATTCTCTAGCATCCGGCTATCCCCAGCGGAGTTGGCATTATCTTCAGCATTTATTTTGCTGAAGCAGTTCCTGTATCTCAGCAGTTCGAGTCGGCATTTGCATTGGCATACAGTATCATGCATGCATCCACCAAATAAAAGCATAGCGTTTCCATGTCGAATGAAGCATTGCATCATTGTCAAACATACGCATTTTTGAAACATAAACTAGGTTGGCTAACCGTTGGTTTCAAGTATTGTTTCTCTTGCAGGTGGGAGGGGCTCTTGCTCAAATAAATTACCAAACACTTGAGGTCTTGACGTGAGACATTCAGCGAAAGTGTCAGCTTTGGCATTATTCCCCACAGAATTATCATGATGAAGTTCTCTCTGTCTCCGAGCAGAGTTATTAGTGAATTTCTCGTGTATTCCCCGCCAGAGTGAGTAGGCAAAATTTCTCCTCAATTCCAAGCAGAGTTGTTTGTCATCAACAGGTTCATGAATCAGAATTTCAGAGGCTGCCGCCGGTTATCAGAACAAGCATCCAGTAGTTTGATTTCCAAATATCCCCAGTAGAGTCCGCCTCAAAGTCGCTGTCACGTCAGTGCTAAGAAGTTTATGGTTTGGGATCAACGGAAGGATGAGTCTTGACGAGGACAATGCTATTGACAGGTTTTCTTCGTGCTAGAAAAGTGGGGTCCTAACGTGGACAGATTTATCTCCTCATGGTGGATAAGAGGTGCTAGTCCTAACGTGGACGGGTTCGTTTTTTAGAGTTGTTGGAATGTGGAGTCCTAACGTGGACATTTCTTCCAGTTTGACGATATGTGTTAGTCCTAACGTGGACAGATTCGAGTTCTCGGTATTGATTGAGTGTGGAGTCCTGACATGGACAAAGTTGGTTACTCTTCGTGTGGGTGTCCTGATGTGGACCATTTATTTCCAGCAGATAGCTTTATTCGTAATGGTGAAATGTGCGTCCTGACGTGGACAAGTTTATAGTTCTTTGTGATGACAAGATGCGAGAGTCCTGACGTGGACAAAGTTATCCCTCTTCGTGTTGTGGGCAAAGTATGAGTCCTGACGTGGACACAGTCTTATTTCCCCAGCAAGTCAAAGACGCGCAAGTCCTGACATGGACAGGTTCTATTACTTCAGCAGGTGGAGATGTGAGTCCTGACGTGGACAAGTTTATTTCCTCAGCAAATCAAGGAGAGAGTCCTGACATGGACAAATCAAGGCGAAACGTGAATCCTGACGTGGATAGATTTATTCCTTACGTGGAAAGAGAAATTTTGGTTCCTTACGTGGAAAAACAAGGCTATTCCTTACGTGGACAGCTTCGAGTCCTTACGTGGACAAATCAGAAAGAATCAGTTTCTTGACGTGGAAAGAAGGGAGTCCTTACGTGGACAAAGCAAGGCGAAAGTTGAGTCCTTACGCGGACGTATCGGACTGGAGTCCTTACGTGGACAGATGAAGATGTATTCCTTACGTGGGAAGAAGAGTGTGGTTTCCTTATGTGGAAAGATATGATTCCTTACGTGGAAAGGCGATGTATTCCTGACGTGGAAAAGTTTAGTCCTGACGTGGACAGATACAAAGAAGATTTATTCCTTACGTGGAAAGATTAAGTCCTTACGTGGACATATCAGATTCATTCCTTACATGGAAAGGTGGGTCCTTACGTGGACGGAGTTGGTTTCCTTACGTGGAAAGATAGAGGTGATTCCTTACGTGGAAAGATTGTATTCCTTACGTGGAAAGATTGGAGTCCTTACGTGGACAAATCAAGATAAGATTGTGATTCCTTACGCGGAACAAACGTGGAAAGATTTTATTCCTGACGTGGAAAGTCTAGTCCTGACGTGGATAGATGTAGAGAAGAAGTTGTATTCCTTACGTGGAAGAGCGATGTATTCTTAACGTGGAAGAGTTTAGTCCTAACGTGGACGATTTATTACTGATGAAAGGCAGACGAGCCATCCCCAGTGAAGCTGTCAAGATTTTGCCTAACGCGGACAAGTTGGGTTGAGATTTCTTTGTGTTGACGACACATGCGTCCTAACGTGGACAAGCAAAGTTTTGTTCTTGCAATGATAGAAGCTTTTCAGGCTGATGAAAATAATCCCCAAGCAGTGGCGCAGTTTATTTCTGCGGTTGGCAAATTTCTGGGTTCTTAGTATTCAACCGTCTCGTACCGCGAATGTCTGAAGGCTCCGGGCTCTTCACCCAATCGGGTCCAAGTCGCTTGAATAGGGGCAGCTGTTGCACCCTAAAATTTGCTCAACCTTATTCACTTGGTTTATGTTTCAATATCATTAGCATTTGCATAGAGTCATGTACATAGTCTACACATCTGCATAGCATAAGCATAGCAAGTCATCCAACAGGGGACCAATCATTATTTTCATCTCTATGAGCCTATCAAGAGACTATTATTCTAATTCAATCCCATTCAGGTCATCAGAAAGAATTTGGAAGCCATCAAGTCAATGGATCAAGCAGTTCATCTATCTCCTAACTGAGGGTATCTGGGGATCAACAAGTAAGTTGTGAGCTGTGAATGGAGCATGGAGAGTATCTGGGCATCATGGGAGACTTAGAAAGTCATTTGGAGAAGGAGACAAGTCATTGGTGTGTGTCGCTACTGCGAAAATCGGCGCCGGCTGAACAGAAGAGTCGCCACCGTGCGTTATTTATCCCACGGGAGGGAAAGGAAACGCTCAGAGTAAACCTCGCACAACACGGGAAAGGTATGGTCGTCGCAACCAAAACCTGGATTCGGGAGTCGGTTACGCAAGGGGAAGGTATTAGCACCCCTCACGTCCGTCGTACTCGACGGGATCCACGCTTGTTTTCGGGTATGGATTGTTATTCTATCTAAACTATAGGTCAAGGGTTAAAAGAAAAGAAAATGAAAATAAAAATGACTCGGCAAAGTATCGCACTTTATGCCTACGTATTCCCGTCTGGAACGAGAAATCAGAGTCAACGTAGTTCGCCTACCTACGGGAAAGGGGGGGAAGGTTGCTCGCTAGGATATCGCATCCTATGCCTACGTACTTCCACACTGCATGGAAGATCAGAGCAAACGTAGTTCGGGCCACGGAAGACACAAGTCTGTCTTGATTGATTTTATTCCTTCTGAAAAAGGTTTTTCTGATTACCGGTCCAAGCGGACAAAAATGACGTTTTGATGAGTTCACATTCTTTTACGGAAAAAGTGTCTTTTATTGTGTTTAAAATATTTATTGTATTTTTCTGTTTGTTTTTGAGAAAGAAGAGACAGAACTCTAACCTACGGTTGCAAAGGGAAACAAACTAACCTAATGTTATCATGCATGGGTTAAGACCTAATGTCTATCATGCTCCTCTCTTGCACAGAGAGAAACAGAGATCCTACGGGATAGGCAGAAACAGAAACAATAACAGATATAATAAAGCGGTAAAATGCATGGATGCAACAATACAAGCGAGGCAAGGGAGTCCCACTCAACCTCGAACCTAGAAAACAATAGGCAAAAGTGAACAGACTTCACTTTCAACCCAGCAGGGTAAGCAGCAAACAATACAGTCCAGAAAACCAATCAATACATCAACAATGAAATACATCAGCAAAAGAAACAGCATCAGCAGCTCTGAATCAACATCTGACTTCAAGTAATCTCCACTCAGCCACAGGCTTCAACAAGCATCAATCTCCATCTTCATGACCTTCAGGCAAGGGCTTTGATCATCAGTCTTCTATCTGCAATGGCTTTTCTTCATGTTCAAACCTCCAGGATGAGGAATCAGTCACAAGAGTGAAGTGAATAAATGTTAGACAGTTAATTACCTACCAATGGTGGTTCATCAACTGTTAACATTAAACAGAAAGTTTCCTCTCAAAAGTTCTATCTTTCAAATATATTCACTGATCCTTCCAAAGGAAGGAGGTGGATATTTGAAAGAGACTTTGAATCATAGAGAAAGGATGGATGCAGACAAGGCATTCCATGTTTGAGAAACAAGCTTTCTAATCTAGAGCTCTGCCTAGCTCCTAAACCCTAGCCTCCTCAGCAGCTGCTAGCAAGAACCTCCTCTCCAACTCTGGCAGTTGACCTTTCATCTCTGAATCTCCAATGGTCTTCATCTCCTCAAGTCTTCAGCTCTCCCAAGCTCCCAGACAATCCCAATACCCAAGCAAGCAAGCAATAATCCCCAGAGGGCACACCACACCAGTCAATCAAATATACACAGAGTATTAATAGCAGTAGGGGAATCCTGACTTTTCCCTAAGGGATCTAATAACTACCCATAGCCCCTATAGTCCCATAACTAAACTAGTCAAACCCTAAGTCCTAAGGGAAAAGAGTCAAATCTCCTAAGTCATCACCTAAAAACCCTAATTTGTTCATGTTGTTCAAGCCTACATTAAGCACCTAAAATTAATTTCTAAAAATGGGAACTAAATTGTTTCTACAAGTTCAATATCTCATCTAAGCAACCTAAAAAGAATGAAAAAAAAATATTAAAGCATCTAATGGAACAAAAATTAATAAAATCATGCATGAAATGAAACTATTTAAAATGTCATTTATTTAGAAAATATGGGAAAAATATCAAATAAAAATAAAAATGCAATTTTATTTTTTTATAATTTTCTAGACAAAACCAAGAAAATATAGAAAAAACAACCACTAAAAAAGAGTTAATTTCCTATTTTTTATGATTTTTTTAAAGTTGGTAAAAATTAAAATGAATTAAAAAACTAAATTGAATTAAAATGAGAGGGAGGGGTAAGAATAGCAATCACGCTCAGTTGATATTCCTGGATGGGCCAGGCAGTGGGGGTGCGCGTAGCAAGTTTGCTAAGCCCAGAACAAGTCAGAAATAATGAAAATAAAAAAAGGACGCAGGGGGTGAGAAAAGCAGGATATTCACGTTCAAAGGATTGGGCCTGATAACATGGGGGGTGGGGATATCATTAACACACCTAGGCCCGCCCGTTTCATTAAATGAAACGGTGCGTTTAGGGCACCTACATCTCTCCCTCCAAATTCTGTTTTAAACTCGAGCCACACGATGGGCTCTTGGGTCAAAGGTCCAACCAGCAATGGACGATCAGGATTGTATCTCCTACCTTGGTTCATGAGAACTTAGGGTTTCCTCCATGAAAACACCTGCACGTACCACTTTCAACCTCTCGGTTCTCCTTCCACGATCCATGAAACACCACGATCCAAACATGAAAATCACTCCAAATTTCTTCCTCTACAAGACTATGGTGGTAGTTCATTCTAAATCCCAATGAATCATTCAAACCGATCGAGACAAGTCCTGACTCCATGAAAATACTCTGGTATGCATCATCAAGATTCTCACTCAAACCTGTACTAATCTACTCTATGCCTAATGGTGATTATTCTAATCTATCAAACTAACATTATAATGTACTATACTATGAGTTCTAAATCCTAACAGTTTCAAGCACCTGTCACGAATTATCACCAAACAGCACCAAACTCATCCTAATCGTTCTACTAACAACCTAGATCACATTTAAACTAATAAAACTATGCAACTCTAACTAAATTGAGCAAGTTAGAGCAATTTGCACCTTGAGCAAGTTCTTGTGGATGATGATGAATCAGTATGAATCCAAGCCTTTGGATGCTTCAATCTGGATCTATTCTTGCTATATTTGATTCTGTATGCAACACCTTGATGAATTTGGCCTTGGATCTTGAGTTCCAATGGAAATTGCAATTTGAATGTTGTTGATGAAAGTGCACGAAATTGATCAATATCCACCAAATCTTTGATTCAATTCTGATCCATGATGATGGTGAAATGTAGGAGGATCAATGTTGATGAGAATTGATGCTGAATTTGTGAGATTGAAGTGAATTTTCAACTTGGAGAATGAGAGAACTTTGGGAAATTTTTGGTGAAAAATGAATCCAACCCTTGCTCAATTCTGATTTCATGAATATATAGTGCTCACATGAATCTTCTAGAACCATCTTGCAACTTCCCTTGCATTCCAAATTGAATCCATTTTGGTTATGTTTCTTCAAATGCAAGTAACCATACATAACTTTGATTTTTTCCACTAAGCTCAAAAATGTACTTGAACCATTGTTCTTAGAATGTGTTTTGGACCCAAAATCATATATTGGAAGTCTCCATTTGGACTTATAAATCTCTCAAACCATTTTTCACTTTGACTTTATTTAAGTTATAAGCCATTTTAGTTCAAATTTGACCAATCATGCAACTTCATGTTATGAGCTTTTCCAACAATTTGTGACCTTCTTTCTAGACTCAAAATGTCATTTGGAGCAAGTTTGATGTTGTAAGTTTTTCCATTTGAGGCCTCCTTGTATGAGTTTTGGACATAGGTTAAAATGACCTGTAATTCACAAATGACCAAAATACCCTTTGCTTGCCAAGACCATAAGTTGAGTTACACACATTATATGAAGGCATGCCACACCATTCTAGAAAGCTAAGACAATGAGGAACAATTCCTATGTTGACCAGAAATTCATTTGAAATCTCCTTGAGGGGTAAAACTAGCTTGGAAGTCAAGTCACTTTCACAGATAAAATTTCAGATACCTCAGATGACCTGTAACTTGCAAGGACCATAACTTGAGTTCTATAAATCTCCTTGATGTCTTCCACCACTCAAATTAAAGGTCTTGAGATCCTCTACAAGTTTCATGTTGGCCAAGAAGCCATTTGAAGCTTGCATTTTGGCTTATCTTGCTTGGAAACTTGACCTAAACTAGGGGATTTTACACAGAAACCCTAATTTAGAAGCTCCTCTTCTCCTTGATTTCTCTTGAATTCTTCTTGGCATATCTCCATATCCTTCTTTATATGTCCAATGATGAACCCCACACCTCTCCACTAGACTTGAATGCCCCTTAAATCAGTCAATTGACCTAGGGTTGACCCAGATGAAACCCTAGTTGACTGCCTTCAGCTATAGCTCTTGTGCTCTCATCAATGACTTGTCTCCTTCTTTAAATGACTTTCTAAGTCTCTCATAATGTCTAGATACTCTCCATGCCTTCAACTCACAGCTCACAACCCTCTTGTTGACCCTCAGATACCCTCAGCTAGGAGATGGACTCAAGGCTTGATCTGCTGAACTCTTTGCTTTCAAATTCTTTCCTGATGACTTGAATGAGATTGAATTGGGATAATAACCTCTTGATAGGCTTCTAGAGATGAGAATAATGATTGGTTCCCTGTTGAATGACTTGCTATGCTTATGCTATGCAGATGAGTAACCTATGTACATGGCTCTATATGCAAATGCTAATGATATTGAAACATAAACCAAGGGAATAAGGTTGAGCAAATTTTAGGGTGCAACAGCTGCCCCTATTCAAGCGGCTTGGACCCGATTGGGTGAAGAGCCCGGAGCCTTCAGACATTCGCGGTACGAGACGGTTGAATACTAGTGAAACCAGAAATTTGCCAACCGCAGAAATAAACTGCGCCACTGTTTGGGGGAACGACATTCATCAGCTGAATTTAACTGTTACGGCAACCCACTGATCTCGTGCGACCGTGCTGGGGATTGTCTTCATCGTTCTGAAGAGGATTCTGCCATAACAGATTGCTTGCTTGTCCAAGTTAGGACTCTGTCTGTCATCAATACGAAGAAATCTCAACTAAAACCTGTCCACGTTAGGACTCCACTTGCTGTTAACCCAGAAAAATCTCGGCAACTCCACTGGGGATAATTCGTCTGCATTTCCATAAACTGAATCGTCCACGTTAGGAATAAAATTCTTCCACGTTAGGAGTAACACCTGTCCACGTTAGGAATCATTTCTTCTGTATCTATCCACGTCGGGACTAACCCTTTCATCTTTCCACGTCAGGAAGCAATCTTCTTTCCACATAAGGAGAACTATATCAATCTGTCCACGTAAGAACTCCAATACCACGTGACATGTCCGCGTCTGGACTCCAATCTTTCCACGTAAGGAATTCAACTTTGGTTCTGAACCTGTCCACGTCAGGACTCAACTTTCCACGTAAGGAGTACATCATTCTTCCACGTCAGGAATCAACTTTTCTTGAATCTGTCCACGTAAGGACCCCAATTTTTCCACGTAAGGAATAAATCTTCTTTTGAGTCTGTCCACATCAGAATTAAACCCCTTCCACGTCAGGAATACACTCTTTCTTTCCACGTCAGGAATACAAACCTCTTTCCACGTAAGGAATGCTATCCGTTTTCCACGCAAGGAAACATAACTTTTCCACATAAGGCCACCAATTCCTTCCGATTTGTCCGCGTCAGGACTACATTTTTCCACGTAATAAATGCCATCTTAATCTGTCCACGTAAGGACTCCACTTTTTCCACATTAGGAATCACCTCTTTCCACGTAAGGAATCCTCTTCTGATATGTCCGCGTAAGGACTACATCGTCCACGTTAGGACCCACTTCTCCACGTTAGGAATAATAATTTCTTTGATTTGTCCACGTCAGGACACTGATCTCGTCTTGATTTGTCCACGTTAGGACTCAGGCGTCTTCGACCCGCTGAGGAAATAAGACTTGTCCACGTAAGGACTCACACACTGGTCTGATCTGTCCGCGTCAGGACACCAACACAAAGAGTAATCACTTTTGTCAACGTCATGACCTCCCATTCCACTAATTTCGAGAACCCGAATCTGCCCACGTTAGGACTAACACACCTCACCAATCCGGGGAAATAAACCTGTCCACGTTAGGACGCCCACTTCTGAAGAAATCCCGTCAATCTAGGAGTAAATTGTCCGCGTCAGGACTTAGTTCTCCAATGATCCTCACCCACAAACTCCTCAGCACCAACGTGACAGTGACTTTGAGGCGGACTCTACTGGGGATGTCTGGAAACCAACTATCGGACGCCTGCTCTGATAACCGGCGGTGGCCTCTGAAATTCTGATTCATGGAACCCCTGATGACAACTAATTCTGCTTGGGAATAAAGAGAAACTTATCCTGGTAACTCTGTGGGGAATACTGCCGAAACTGACATTATCATTGGATGTCCCGTGCCGAGATCTTGAATGTTTGGTAATTCATTTGAGCAAGAGTTCTCTCCACCTGAACTGCTAGAGTACAGAAACTGCTTCAGCAAAATAAATGCCGAAGATAATGCCGACTCCGCCGGGGATAGCCAGATGCTACAGAATTATTCCAGCAAAATAAATGCTGGAAGGGTGAAGTCAACCCTGCTGGGAAGTTGGGAACTCAAATCAAACACCCTGTTGAGGTAACATCCTGCTGGGGAAAATAACCTTGCTGGGGAATAGCAAATGTGCATAGTACGATCGGACTTTCTGCCGGAACGTGAACTGATATTACACAGTATCTCTGACAAAATAAATGACAGGACCCACCATCAACTCTGCTTTGGAGAGTCTTGATCTTCGAGTTCCGCGGGGAGGATAAAACACTTGCTGAACAGAGAACTCCGCTGGGGATAGGATGATTCTCTCGGGGAAAATCCACTGACTCCGCTGGGGGAGAGTGCATGACCCTGCGGGGAAGGATGAACCTGTCTGAATACAGCCTTACGATCTTGGAATCGCCAAACTCTATTGAGGACGAATAACTTTTCTGGAGCACGTCCTTTGGATAAGCTACGGCTAGCTGGGGAATTCTATCCTTCTTCAGGAAGAGCATACATGACCTGCGTGAAGACTGAGTCTTTCGTTATTGCAATCTTTTGATTGTCTTCCTCGTATGGTTATGAAACCTGCAACAACACAAACAAGACACGACAAGCCTATGCAATCAAATCAATTCAGGTTAGTGACGTTACACTCAGTTAATTCAAAGCTTTAACAATTGTTGGCAAGGGCCAGTGATGTTATACTCATGCTAGCTTCACTAAACTTAGGCGTTTTATCATGCGCAAAACAGTAAAGAACCAACATCAAGTACTGAATAACATATTTTATTGATCGGGCCCCTGAATGGGCGGAGTTTTTATACATGGGATGTAACTCCTGAAATGAGGAAGCTACGCAAAGCAAATACATAAGTATGCACAAGAAGCATGAATATTTTGACAAATTAAATTTTGTACACATGTCGGCAACGGGATGCAGATGAACACCACGAAATGATCCTCCTATGACTTATCCGACTCTAATGCTTTCCCAGTATCCATTTTTCCGAAGAGACTGTTTCCGATAGTCGACCCCTCAAGTATATTCTCCCGCATTGATGCTCATTGAATTCGGACCGTAGTCATTTGCTTTTCAAATCCCTAACTTTTGCGTGAACCGCCCTTTACGGGTTTTCAGTTCACCGGGATACCCTTTTTTGTCGAAGCCGCCCAGTGTAGGTTTTCAACTTCGCGGGTGTACATTTTTTCAATTTTATCCCTAACTTTTGCCCGAACCTTTCATTCTGTTTTTGGTTCGCCAGGATGCCCCATTTTTGCCTGGACTCTCTTTTTCTGTCCAGCGGGTCTATTTTAAGCAAAGTATTTTTTAACCGCGTCCGAATTCACAGGTGACGTGAAGTCTTCTCCGTCCATGGTGGACAACAACAACGCTCCTCCTGAAAAGACCTTACTGACAACGTATGGCCCTTCGTAGTTGGGGGTCCACTTGCCCCTGTGATCTGCTTGCGGCGGGAGAATCCTTTTCAGCACAAGGTCGCCCGTCTGAAAGCTTCGCGGATGTATCTTCTTGTCGTACGCTTTCTTCATTCGGCTCTGGTACAAACGACCGTATGCTAGGGAAGCTAGTCTCTTCTCGTCCATTAAGCTCAGTTGGTTCAATCTATTCGTTACCCATTCTGCCTCGTCCAGCTGAACGTCTCGCAATACCCTCAGAGAAGGGATCTCAACTTCCAATGGTAATACCGCTTCCATTCCGTATACCAACGAGAACGGAGTTGCCCCGGTTGATGTGCGTACCGTCGTACGATAACCGTGCAAAGCAAAAGGTAGCATTTCATGCCAATCCTTATAGGTCACCACCATTTTCTGAATGATTTTCTTGATATTCTTATTGGCCGCTTCGACAGCGCCATTCATCTTGGGTCGGTAAGGGGAGGAGTTGTGATGTTCGATCTTGAAATTCTGACAGAGCTCCTTCATCATTTTGTTGTTCAGATTTGAACCATTATCCGTGATTATCCGCTCGGGAATCCCATATCGGCAAATGATATCTCTCTTAATGAATCTGGCCACCACTTGCTTCGTTACATTTGCGTAAGACGCCGCTTCCACCCACTTGGTGAAATAATCGATTGCTACTAGGATGAACCGATGCCCGTTAGAAGCTGTCGGCTCGATCTTCCCAATCATATCGATTCCCCACATCGAGAATGGCCATGGAGATGACATCACATTTAGAGGACTCGGAGGCACGTGTATCTTGTCAGCATAGATTTGGCACTTGTGGCACTTCCTCGCGAACTTGAAACAATCAGTTTCCATCGTCAGCCAAAAGTAACCTGCCCTCAGCAGCTTTCTCGTCATAGCATGTCCACCAGCATGCGTGCCAAATGTACCTTCGTGAATTTCCTCCATGAGAAGCTTTGCCTCTTTCTCGTCTACACAACGCAACAACACCAAATCGTGGTTTCTTCTGTACAAGACGCCATCCGGATTCAAGTAGAAATTACCCGCTAATCTCCTGACAGTCTTCTGATCTTGACTGGATGCCCCAGCCGGATACTCTTTATTCTTCAGGAAATTAAGGATATCAAAAGACCACGGTTTGTCGTCAGATGCTTCATCAATAGCAAATACGTAAGTTGGCCTGTCCAACCGAGAGATAGTGATTTGGGGAGCTTCGTTCTAGAAGTTGACCTTGTACATGGAAGACAAAGTGGCGAGAGCGTCAGCCATTTGATTCTCTGCCCGCGGTACATGATGCAATTCAACCTTGTCGAAGAAAGGCAACAATCTCCTTGCATAATTCATGTAATGTATCAAATTAGGCTGACGTGTCTCCCATTCCCCTTTTATCTGATTCACTACCAGAGCTGAGTCTCCGTATACATCTAGATGTTTGATTCGCAAATCAATGGCTTCTTCAAGCCCCATTATACAAGCTTCGTATTCGGCCTCATTGTTGGTAACGGCAAAGGTCAATCGGGCAGTAAACGGGATGTGCGACCCATGTGGCGTGGTGATGATTGCCCCTATTCCGCTACCGTAAGCATTCACGGCTCCGTCAAATATCATCTTCCATTTGGACCCCAACTCTGGTCCCTCGTCTGGCAACGGTTCTTCACAATCTTTCATCTTTAGGTACATGATATCCTCGTCAGGAAAATCAAACCTCATCGATTGGTACTCTTCAATAGGCTGCTCCGCCAGATACTCAGACAGCACACTCCCCTTTATAGCCTTTTGCGAGACGTATTGGATATCATATTCAGTCAAGACCATCTGCCAACGGGCAATTCTACCTGACAACGCCTGCTTTTCAAATACATATTTGATAGGATCCATCTTCAAGATGAGCATGGTTGTATGATTCAGCATGTACTGCCTCAAACGCTTGGCGGCCCAGGCTAGCGCGCAACAAGTTTTCTCCAGCATTGAGTATCGAGATTCACAGTCTGTAAATTTCTTACTCAGGTAATAGGTCGCATGCTCTTTTCTCCCCGTCTCGTCGTGTTGACCGAGAACACAACCCATGCTTCCCTCAAGAACCGTCAAATACATTATCAAGGGTCTCCCTGCCACTGGGGGTATCAAAATAGGAGGCTCCTGCAGATACTTCTTTATTTTATCGAACGCCTTTTGACAATTTTCGTTCCACGTTACAGCTTGATCTTTCTTCAACAGCTTGAATAACGGTTCACACGTGGCCGTTAGGTGAGATATGAACCGGGCAATGTAGTTCAATCTCCCTAAAAACCCGCGCACCTCTTTCTCTGTTTTAGGCGTCGGCATTTCTTGTATTGCTTTTATTTTAGCAGGATCGACCTCTATTCCTCTTTCGCTTACGATAAACCCCAGCAGTTTACCCGATCTCACCCCGAAGGTGCATTTATTAGGGTTCAGCCTCAGCCTGAACTTCCTAAGTCTTTTAAACAACTTCAGCAGATTCACCAGATGCTCTTCCTCCGTCTGGGATTTGGTAATCATATCGTCAACATAAACTTCGATCTCTTTATGCATCATGTCATGGAAAAGAGTCGTCATCGCACGCTGATATGTTGCCCCAGCATTTTTCAAACCAAAGGGCATCACTTTGTAGCAAAATGTTCCCCAAGGTGTTATAAAAGTAGTCTTCTCCATATCCTCTGGCGCCATTTTAATTTGATTATAGCCTGAAAAGCCATCCATGAAGGAGAATACGGAGTATTGAGCAGTATTATCAACTAACACGTCAATATGAGGAAGTGGAAAATCGTCTTTTGGGCTTGCTTTATTCAAATCTCGATAATCCACGCACATTCGAACCTTGCCATCTTTCTTTGGCACTGGTACGATGTTGGCAACCCATGAAGGATACTTCGTCACAGCCAGGAAACCAGCGTCCCACTGTTTCTGCACCTCTTCTTTGATCTTCATTGCCATATCTGGTCGAGTTCTGCGAAGCTTTTGTTTGACCGGCGGGCAATCTTCTTTCAGTGGCAGGCGATGCACGACCATATCTGTATCAAGCCCTGGCATATCTTCATATGACCAAGCGAATACATCACTATACTCTCGGAGCATTTCAACCAGTCTTCGCTTGATATCACTCTGCAGTGCGGCTCCGATACGAATGTTTTTCTCAACCCCTTCTGACCCCAAATTGATAATTTCGATAACCTCGTCGTGAGGCAGAATGGCTCTTTCCTCTTGCTTTACTAACCAAGACAGTTCTTCAGGAACGTCGCTATCTTCGACAACCTCTTCTTCAGCCTGAAACACTGGGTGCTCAAAGTCGGGACGAGTCATAGGTGGTTCAAGGATGTCATCTGAAAATGTTATCCTGCAAAAGGAATGGTTAAGTGCTTCAAAATGCGTATAAAACGAATAACCCCGTTGCCATTTTATTGAAAAATACAAAACAAGAAAGACAGGGATTACGGTATTTGCACATGAAAAAACGCCATTTATTTAATGATTAACACGCAATGTTTATAACAACACAGCCCTAAGCAAATCCTGATGCCCCGGGCAAGACATCAGATCATTCAACAATTAATAAAGCAAAGCATTACTGTTTAAAAGTCACAGGAACAATCTCCTGAATAGACCAGTTGCACAGTCCTTGTCCTGGCGTGCTTGGCTGAATCCAGGCATCCATATCACAGTCGCTGTCTCCTTCATCAGACTCCGAAGCAGCATTGACAGTTTCATGACATACTCCACTGGCAGAGATGGTAATTGGCTTTCTGAAACGGGGGGCCCCCACGGAAGGAGTTGATGACGACGGTTGGTACCCCAGCCCGAACCGGTCCATCTTCACAGGAATGTCCAGCACTTTGCCCCAGCCCTTTGCTTCTCCTGCCTCCACTAGAGCTTGAGCTTCTTTATACGATGAGACGGCTATCTCTGGCACTTTGCTCGGCCCGGGACCTTTGTCCTTGATGCGCAAACCTTCGAATGCCTGGCAGGGCGTTTCATGGATCTCTCCGTCGACTTCCACATATTTAAATGACGATAGATGGCTGACCAGGATGTCTTCTTCTCCGCACACGGTGACTACACTGTCTCCGACCATATATTTTAACTTCTGATGCAGGGTGGACGTGACTGCCCCTGCTCCATGAATCCAGGGTCTTCCAAGCAAGCAGCTGTACGCAGGCTGTATATCCATGATATAAAACTCAGTTGCAAACACTTCCGGCCCCACTTGCAGAGGCAAAGTGATTGATCCAAAGACTGTTCTCCGCGTGCCGTCAAACGCTCTGACTACCAAATCGCTGGGTGTACACAAAATTCCTCGAACATCCAGCTTCATCATCGCCTTCTTGGGCAACACATTCAAAGATGATCCGGTGTCAACCAATACGTGCGACATTACTGATCCTCTACACTCAACAGATACGTGTAATGCCATATTATGATCTCTCCCTTTCGGAGTCAAGTCGAAATCGGTAAGGCCCAAGCTGTGGCCTGCATTCACATGTGCCAATACTCCTTCTAGCTGATTTACGGAGACATCTTGGGGTACAAAAGAAGTGTCCAGGACTTTCAGCAAAGCATTTCTGTGAGCTTCCGAACACAACAGCAATGATAGGATAGATATTTTGGACGGTGTCTGCTGCAGATGCTCCACAATCTTATAATCACTTTTTCGAATTAAGCGCATGAACTCTTCTACATCCTTCGACGCCGCTTCTTTTTCACTTGCTTGTACCGGAACATTTTCAACCACTTTCCCTTTTCCTTTCGCTAGTCTTTCAGCCTCCACTTCAGGAGATATAAAGATCCTGCCACTCCTCGTCATGCCTCCTGAGCCAACAACATTATCCACAATCTCCGCTGGCTGTTTGTTAACATCAATCTTTATCCCATCACAATACACCTCTAACCCATATGACCATGGGACTGCTTTCGTGTTTTCGTACGGGATCGGCCCGGCCTTAGTTATGGTGATCGGTGGTCGCTGAGCTGGTGCCGCGATAGTGATCGTCTTCCGAGGAATCGTTACCGTGGCCACATCATTTTGATTATCCACTACTGCCCCTGCAGGCTCGTCAGTTGCCGCTCGATCAAACTGCAATATGCCCTCATCAATTAAAGCCTGAATGCCTTTCTTCAAATCCTCACACCCCCCAGCTAGGGTCCAACAGTCTAAGCAATACTCGTTACATCCGGGGTAAACACCTCCTTGTAACAGTCGGCTCTTTATCTCGTTCAGCGGCGTCTTTAAATCTTCAACATTCAGAATAAGATTCAGACCTTCCTCGGTCAGAACGGCGTTTGCCCCATGATTAGGCATGGGTTTCTGGACTATGTTCGGACCTGCCGTTCCGAAATTGATAGTCTTGTTGTCTAAGAGATCCTGCACAACGTGCTTAAAAGCATGGCAACCTTCTATATCGTGACCCGGGGCCCCAGAATGAAACTCACAGTGCCTGCTTGCATCGTAGCCGAACGGGGGAGCTCCCGTTATTGGTGCCAGAGTTCTTTTCTCTACCAGATTCAATCCCAACAATGTCTGCAACAAATCGGCATATGTTGAGGGAGGCTTCTCAAACACTCTTCTCGGCTTACTACCCTGGAATCTCCGCTGAGCCTGCTGTGCCCCCTGCTGAGGCTGCTGCTGCTGTGGCATTGGCTGCTGCTGAACCGGTTGTTGTTGCTGGAGTGGTTGTTGCTGATAGGGAATAGTAACACTCGCCACCTGCTGCGGCTGACGATATTGACCTCGTCCCCTGCCTCGGCCTCGGCCTCGGCCTCCAAATACTGCGCTGGCTTCGCCCTGACGGCGCCCACCATAAGCTTTCCTATTACTGCCAGATGCAGTTGATTCCTCGACTTGGAACTTTCCTTGCTTAATATTACGTTCAATCTTTTCCCCCATCAGAATCAGGTCTGAAAAACTGGCCAGAGACGTATGAAACAGCATATCATGAAACAGTCCTGTGAATGTGCCGACAAACATGTCATTCATTTCCTTATCTTCCACCGGAGGACGGACCCTGGCAGCCATATCGCGCCACCTTTGCGCGTACTCTTTAAAACTCTCCCCCTTCTTTTGCGAAAGCCCGGCCAACTGGACCCGATTGGGCGCCAAGTCGCTGTTATACTTGTAATGGGCTACAAATGCCTCTGCTAATTGCTTCCATGTCTTGATATCAGTTGGCTCCAGCCCCATGTACCACTCTAGGGAAGGACCCGATAGACTATCCTGAAAGAAATGCATTAGCATTCTTTCATCAGTGGAGTATG
Source organism: Lathyrus sativus (assembly GCA_963859935.3). Classification (NCBI taxonomy): domain Eukaryota; kingdom Viridiplantae; phylum Streptophyta; class Magnoliopsida; order Fabales; family Fabaceae; genus Lathyrus; species Lathyrus sativus. The sequence continues at coordinate 285,876,425 of OZ012741.1, read as the reverse complement.
CAGACATCTTTCTGTAATAAGCTCGTACATGCACTTTTGGACATGTGTCTCCTTTATACTTATCGAACGCAGGAGCTTTGAATTTAATTGGCACCCTCAAACCAGGTACCAGACCCATGGTTGCCATGTCCAATCCCACAGCACTTTGATTTAAGACTCCCTTCATCTGCTCTTCCAGCATTCTAATCTTTTGGGAATCATCCATCGGCCCTTCAAAACCTCCTCCGGAGAAGGCGTCCTCCTGCTGATCTTCTTGCCACATACCGTTTCCAGCTCCGTACCCATCATATCCATTATTACGTCCAGCTCTGATCTGATTCATCCCCGGACCTCGGCCTCTGTTGCCGTACCCTTGAACACCTCCAGCAGGACCAAAAGCCATAAATCCAGTACTGTTTCCGTTTCCAAAGCCTCCGTAACCCTGATTGACCATACCATAACCATCTTGCCCAAAGCCTTGAGCATTAAAGCCATACTTCCCAGTGTTATCGAATCCCTGATCGTTGAATCCGAATCCAGTATTGACAAAGCCATTGCCTCCTAGATTATCTCCTAAATTGACATCACCCAGCCCAGCATTATGGACAGCAGTCTCATTCCCCACTCCGACGTTACCATTCACAGCAGCGGTAGCGTTGTTGATATTAGCAGCAGGTGTATTGACTACAGGCGGAGCCACTGGCGTGGGAGTGCCGTCTCCATGAGCAGTATCGACCCGGACAGACTGATGATCTTCATTACCATGACCAGCGTTTCGGGCCAACAGAGGCTGGACCATGGCCTGCAAATTCTCCTGCCCTTTTGCTATAGCTTCCATGGTCTGCATGAAGAGAGCGAGCTTCTCGCGCACATCTTGCATCTCGTTCTGCATTTGGTCCATGATTTTTCGACAATTGGAGCGGGTAGAATAGCGGTGCGGATGCTGATCGGCAATCCTGTTAAGTACCTGATACAGAGCAGGAAATAAGACACCATCCAAAGATTACCTGTAATGCAATATGAATATGAATGCAATGCAATGTGTCCGTGCATTAGGGAAGTTCATTCCCCCAGTTCTAGTGCGAAGGTGCCGGTGCAGTGACAGTGCTGACAATAGGAATATCGGAGCTGAATCATAGAAAGCCTCATATATTGCAGGGAGAATCAATAAGCCTAGGGTACAATATCACTGAGAGTACAAAGAAGGCATGACCTCAACCAACAATCCTGGTGATGGTCAGCACTATGCAAATAAAGCATACAAGTTACTACATGAAATGATCAAATCCTCCCAAAAGTCTGGTACTCCTCTATCAACTTCCTGGTCTCCGGATGGCTTGGTCGATCAAGCAGCCCTTCAACAAGCTAGTTTCTCCTCTTAAGGACACGGCGTACGTCTTCAGCAGTTTCTTCCCATGTTGCTTCTCCGAAGCAATCTTCTAACTTTCGCTTCTGAGACACTGCTTCATCTCTGGATTTGATTGCCTTGTTCAGTGCATGCTGGACACTATACCGGGTCATCACTTCCTCCTCACACTTCTTGACGCTAGACTTCAACTTCTCTTCGAGATCGGAAATTTGCTGCTTCAGCTTATCTTCCCTCTTCTTATTGTTGGTGAGTGTAGCATTCCAAGTCTTATTGCAAGAAGATATCTCTCGGTGTGCTGCGTCGAGCGCTTTCTTTTTGGCTTCCAGCATGTCATGGGAGCTTCTGAACTCTTGCCCCAGACGTTCACGCTTTTTCTTTTCCTCAGTCAACTCAGCCCCTAACCTGTTTAGCAGCTCGATCTGTTGTTGGAAAGCATATACGGCCTTGTTCTTCTCGCTGCGTGCCTGGGCTAACTCTTGCTCTAACCCTTCATTAATCTTCATCAAGGCTTCTTTTTCCCTCACAACTTGCTCGTAGGCTTCCTTAGAAACAGTAGTTGGCTCTTCTGCCGGAAGAGGAACAATGACGGGTGCAGCTGGAAATGGCATTAATAACTGACTTGCTCTTTCCTGAATCCAAACCCTGTAGGGTGCGTAAGCCTGGCAATCGTTCTTTCCTAACAGAGGCTTCCCTCTGCGGTTAATACGCGTCCAGGCATGTTGCAGCTTGGCTAGTAACTCCCCTTTCACGTCACCGGTGAAGTACAGAGATTCCTGTACTTCTTCCTCCTGAGGTGGATTCTTCAGTGCATATCCGAACTGGCGAATGAATAGAGAAGGGTTGTAATTGATACACCCTTTTCTTCCTATCAGCGGCACATTAGGGTACCCAGAACAACTGAAGATGAGCTCAGATCCCAACAGGTCTCGATCAAACCACACAATGTCTTCGGAAGATAGCCTCATCAGGCGTTCTGACCAACTGGCTGAGGTTGCACTATCCACAAATGGTCCCTTCATGGGAAGGTGACTCTTGAACCACATATTTAATAGAGGAGCACAGCAGTAAACAACTTTTCCCCTTCGGTTTTCGTTCTTGTAGTGCAATGAGTGGTAGAAGTCTCCGATCAGCGTTGGCACTGGGTTGCCTGCAGCAAACAGATAGAAAGCGTCCAGGTCCACAAAGTTGGGCAAGTTAGGAAACAGCACAATTCCATAAATGCATAAAGCCAAAATAGCATTGAAAACCACCCAACAACCGTTCTTGGCGTACTCTTGAGCTTTGACAACTAAGAAATCAAGAGAGAAACCTGAAACCCCAAGCCAAGAAGTCAATAAAAGTTCTGCAGCGTCCATATGTAAGGCTTTAGCTAAGTCCTCCAACTTGGGCTCAGCAGCAGAGTGAATAAAGGGAACCTCGTTCTGCACGGGAAGCTCGGTAAACTCCACATACTCCTCGATGGTAGGTCCTAGAATGAAGTCAGCAAAAGTAAAGCATCTCAATGTGGGGTCATAGAACTGCATCAAGGTGTATAGCCCGTTCATCTCATCAGTAGTGGGCTTGCAGACTAATCTCAGTAATCTCCCATGACTCATTCTGAAGCTTCTCCTAACCTCCTCATCGGCAAGAGATATCAGACCAAGCAAAGAAGTAATATCAGGTGAAGGCAGCTTATACGCAACTGTTTTCCTCAAACCAGCCATAGTCAATACTCAGAAGTCCGGGCACTAGAACTAGGGAAATGCAAATGCACCTGCAGCACAGACACACGTTAGTGAAATGCAAATGGTAATGGATATGCAGGCAATGCAATGCAAGTAACATGCAACAGGGACCAAAGCTGTAGCTGAATAGCCTGAACCCAATCAAGAAAGGTCTCAGATAGACCATCCAGAAGTCATCAAACCCTGGTCTCAGATAGACCTAAAACAAAGCTCCAACACTGGTCTCTGACAGACCTCAAACCATAACTCCAACTGGTCTCTGGTAGACCTCAAATCACATCTCTAATTGGTCTCTGACAGACCTCAGAACACATCTCCAAATGGTCTCTGACAGACCTCATAACTCTCCATAAATAACCAGGATCTCTGATCAAGAAATAACCGGTAGTCTGAAAGTCTAGTTACCTGCATAACCCCAAACCCTCTCACAGGTGGATGTCCTAGTAACTGACAATGGTACGGCATCCTATGCGGTCGTCGGCGTCACAGACTTTCAGGGTTGATGATACGATTCCCAGAAGGAGTGGCATCATCAATTCCTGAAGAGGCCTCACTCAGCCGACTTCCAAATGATCGGTTCCCGGAGTCGACAATTCAGCTGACCAACAACCCCTTCGACCCAAAGGGTAGAAAAAGAAGCCAACCAGAAGAACCTCGTCCGAGTGTAGATTTCATGAGACACTAATGCAAGCAAAGCCGGCACGCGCCCACTACTTTCTACGCTAATTCTAGGTGCACTCAAGCCCAGGTCCGGCTTATCTCTCAATATCAGAACACCCGTCACACCCCAAATACAGCAATAATAATCAATATACAAAGCTGAAAATACAAGGTTAGAAATATACAATAACTCCATACAAAATCCTCGACGGGAAAACAAGCGCTAGGATTGACTCTCTCAAAGGGACGTTGGATCCCAAATGCATAAGAACTATCGCAGTCCTTAGCAGCCAGGGGACGTTGGATCCCCAGCAGAGTCGCCAGCTGTCGCTACTACGAAAATCGGCGCCGGCTGAACAGAAGAGTCGCCACCGTGCGTTATTTATCCCACGGGAGGGAAAGGAAACGCTCAGAGTAAACCTCGCACAACACGGGAAAGGTATGGTCGTCGCAACCAAAACCTGGATTCGGGAGTCGGTTACGCAAGGGGAAGGTATTAGCACCCCTCACGTCCGTCGTACTCGACGGGATCCACGCTTGTTTTCGGGTATGGATTGTTATTCTATCTAAACTATAGGTCAAGGGTTAAAAGAAAAGAAAATGAAAATAAAAATGACTCGGCAAAGTATCGCACTTTATGCCTACGTATTCCCGTCTGGAACGAGAAATCAGAGTCAACGTAGTTCGCCTACCTACGGGAAAGGGGGGGAAGGTTGCTCGCTAGGATATCGCATCCTATGCCTACGTACTTCCACACTGCATGGAAGATCAGAGCAAACGTAGTTCGGGCCACGGAAGACACAAGTCTGTCTTGATTGATTTTATTCCTTCTGAAAAAGGTTTTTCTGATTACCGGTCCAAGCGGACAAAAATGACGTTTTGATGAGTTCACATTCTTTTACGGAAAAAGTGTCTTTTATTGTGTTTAAAATATTTATTGTATTTTTCTGTTTGTTTTTGAGAAAGAAGAGACAGAACTCTAACCTACGGTTGCGAAGGGAAACAAACTAACCTAATGTTATCATGCATGGGTTAAGACCTAATGTCTATCATGCTCCTCTCTTGCACAGAGAGAAACAGAGATCCTACGGGATAGGCAGAAACAGAAACAATAACAGATATAATAAAGCGGTAAAATGCATGGATGCAACAATACAAGCGAGGCAAGGGAGTCCCACTCAACCTCGAACCTAGAAAACAATAGGCAAAAGTGAACAGACTTCACTTTCAACCCAGCAGGGTAAGCAGCAAACAATACAGTCCAGAAAACCAATCAATACATCAACAATGAAATACATCAGCAAAAGAAACAGCATCAGCAGCTCTGAATCAACATCTGACTTCAAGTAATCTCCACTCAGCCACAGGCTTCAACAAGCATCAATCTCCATCTTCATGACCTTCAGGCAAGGGCTTTGATCATCAGTCTTCTATCTGCAATGGCTTTTCTTCATGTTCAAACCTCCAGGATGAGGAATCAGTCACAAGAGTGAAGTGAATAAATGTTAGACAGTTAATTACCTACCAATGGTGGTTCATCAACTGTTAACATTAAACAGAAAGTTTCCTCTCAAAAGTTCTATCTTTCAAATATATTCACTGATCCTTCCAAAGGAAGGAGGTGGATATTTGAAAGAGACTTTGAATCATAGAGAAAGGATGGATGCAGACAAGGCATTCCATGTTTGAGAAACAAGCTTTCTAATCTAGAGCTCTGCCTAGCTCCTAAACCCTAGCCTCCTCAGCAGCTGCTAGCAAGAACCTCCTCTCCAACTCTGGCAGTTGACCTTTCATCTCTGAATCTCCAATGGTCTTCATCTCCTCAAGTCTTCAGCTCTCCCAAGCTCCCAGACAATCCCAATACCCAAGCAAGCAAGCAATAATCCCCAGAGGGCACACCACACCAGTCAATCAAATATACACAGAGTATTAATAGCAGTAGGGGAATCCTGACTTTTCCCTAAGGGATCTAATAACTACCCATAGCCCCTATAGTCCCATAACTAAACTAGTCAAACCCTAAGTCCTAAGGGAAAAGAGTCAAATCTCCTAAGTCATCACCTAAAAACCCTAATTTGTTCATGTTGTTCAAGCCTACATTAAGCACCTAAAATTAATTTCTAAAAATGGGAACTAAATTGTTTCTACAAGTTCAATATCTCATCTAAGCAACCTAAAAAGAATGAAAAAAAAAATATTAAAGCATCTAATGGAACAAAAATTAATAAAATCATGCATGAAATGAAACTATTTAAAATGTCATTTATTTAGAAAATATGGGAAAAATATCAAATAAAAATAAAAATGCAATTTTATTTTTTTATAATTTTCTAGACAGAACCAAGAAAATATAGAAAAAACAACCACTAAAAAAGAGTTAATTTCCTATTTTTTATGATTTTTTTAAAGTTGGTAAAAATTAAAATGAATTAAAAAACTAAATTGAATTAAAATGAGAGGGAGGGGTAAGAATAGCAATCACGCTCAGTTGATATTCCTGGATGGGCCAGGCAGTGGGGGTGCGCGTAGCAAGTTTGCTAAGCCCAGAACAAGTCAGAAATAATGAAAATAAAAAAAGGACGCAGGGGGTGAGAAAAGCAGGATATTCACGTTCAAAGGATTGGGCCTGATAACATGGGGGGTGGGGATATCATTAACACACCTAGGCCCGCCCGTTTCATTAAATGAAACGGTGCGTTTAGGGCACCTACATCTCTCCCTCCAAATTCTGTTTTAAACTCGAGCCACACGATGGGCTCTTGGGTCAAAGGTCCAACCAGCAATGGACGATCAGGATTGTATCTCCTACCTTGGTTCATGAGAACTTAGGGTTTCCTCCATGAAAACACCTGCACGTACCACTTTCAACCTCTCGGTTCTCCTTCCACGATCCATGAAACACCACGATCCAAACATGAAAATCACTCCAAATTTCTTCCTCTACAAGACTATGGTGGTAGTTCATTCTAAATCCCAATGAATCATTCAAACCGATCGAGACAAGTCCTGACTCCATGAAAATACTCTGGTATGCATCATCAAGATTCTCACTCAAACCTGTACTAATCTACTCTATGCCTAATGGTGATTATTCTAATCTATCAAACTAACATTATAATGTACTATACTATGAGTTCTAAATCCTAACAGTTTCAAGCACCTGTCACGAATTATCACCAAACAGCACCAAACTCATCCTAATCGTTCTACTAACAACCTAGATCACATTTAAACTAATAAAACTATGCAACTCTAACTAAATTGAGCAAGTTAGAGCAATTTGCACCTTGAGCAAGTTCTTGTGGATGATGATGAATCAGTATGAATCCAAGCCTTTGGATGCTTCAATCTGGATCTATTCTTGCTATATTTGATTCTGTATGCAACACCTTGATGAATTTGGCCTTGGATCTTGAGTTCCAATGGAAATTGCAATTTGAATGTTGTTGATGAAAGTGCACGAAATTGATCAATATCCACCAAATCTTTGATTCAATTCTGATCCATGATGATGGTGAAATGTAGGAGGATCAATGTTGATGAGAATTGATGCTGAATTTGTGAGATTGAAGTGAATTTTCAACTTGGAGAATGAGAGAACTTTGGGAAATTTTTGGTGAAAAATGAATCCAACCCTTGCTCAATTCTGATTTCATGAATATATAGTGCTCACATGAATCTTCTAGAACCATCTTGCAACTTCCCTTGCATTCCAAATTGAATCCATTTTGGTTATGTTTCTTCAAATGCAAGTAACCATACATAACTTTGATTTTTTCCACTAAGCTCAAAAATGTACTTGAACCATTGTTCTTAGAATGTGTTTTGGACCCAAAATCATATATTGGAAGTCTCCATTTCGACTTATAAATCTCTCAAACCATTTTTCACTTTGACTTTATTTAAGTTATAAGCCATTTTAGTTCAAATTTGACCAATCATGCAACTTCATGTTATGAGCTTTTCCAACAATTTGTGACCTTCTTTCTAGACTCAAAATGTCATTTGGAGCAAGTTTGATGTTGTAAGTTTTTCCATTTGAGGCCTCCTTGTATGAGTTTTGGACATAGGTTAAAATGACCTGTAATTCACAAATGACCAAAATACCCTTTGCTTGCCAAGACCATAAGTTGAGTTCCACACATTATATGAAGGCATGCCACACCATTCTAGAAAGCTAAGACAATGAGGAACAATTCCTATGTTGACCAGAAATTCATTTGAAATCTCCTTGAGGGGTAAAACTAGCTTGGAAGTCAAGTCACTTTCACAGACAAAATTTCAGATACCTCAGATGACCTGTAACTTGCAAGGACCATAACTTGAGTTCTATAAATCTCCTTGATGTTTTCCACCACTCAAATTAAAGGTCTTGAGATCCTCTACAAGTTTCATGTTGGCCAAGAAGACATTTGAAGCTTGCATTTTGGCTTATCTTGCTTGGAAACTTGACCTAAACTAGGGGATTTTACACAGAAACCCTCATTTAGAAGCTCCTCTTCTCCTTGATTTCTCTTGAATTCTTCTTGGCATATCTCCATATCCTTCTTTATATGTCCAATGATGAACCCCACACCTCTCCACTAGACTTGAATGCCCCTTAAATCAGTCAATTGACCTAGGGTTGACCTAGGGTTGACCCAGATGAAACCCTAGTTGACTGCCTTCAGCTATAGCTCTTGTGCTCTCATCAATGACTTGTCTCCTTCTTTAAATGACTTTCTAAGTCTCTCATAATGTCTAGATACTCTCCATGCCTTCAACTCACAGCTCACAACCCTCTTGTTGACCCTCAGATACCCTCAGCTAGGAGATGGACTCAAGGCTTGATCTGCTGAACTCTTTGCTTTCAAATTCTTTCCTGATGACTTGAATGAGATTGAATTGGGATAATAACCTCTTGATAGGCTTCTAGAGATGAGAATAATGATTGGTTCCCTGTTGAATGACTTGCTATGCTTATGCTATGCAGATGAGTAACCTATGTACATGGCTCTATATGCAAATGCTAATGATATTGAAACATAAACCAAGGGAATAAGGTTGAGCAAATTTTAGGGTGCAACAGTGTGATCACAAGTATTGCAGTTGAAGACAGCCAACTAGGGTTTCATCTGGGGTCAACTCTAGGTCAACTCTAGGTCAATTAACTGATTGAAGGACATTAAGGGCTATTGGAAAGATGTGGGGTTCATCATTTGACATGTAAAGAAGGATATGGTGTTGTGCTAAGAATAAATCAAGAGAAATCAAGGAGAAGAGGAGTTTCTAAATTAGGGTTTCTGTGTAAAATCCCCTAGTTTAGGTCAAATTTCCAAGCAAGATAAGTCAAAATGCAAGCTTCAATTGGATCCTTGGTCAACATGAAACTTGTAGAGGATCTCAATACCTTTAATTTGAGTGGTGGAAGACATTGAGGAGATTTATAGAACTCAAGTTATGGTCCTTGCAAGTTACAGGTCATCTGAGGTATTTGAAATTTTGTCTGTGAAAGTGACTAGACTTCCAAGCAATTTTTACCCCTCAAGGAGATTTCAAATGAATTTCTGGTCAACATAAGAATTGTTCCTCATTGTCTTAGCGTTCTAGAATGGTATAGTATGCCTTCATATGATTTGTGGAACTATACTTATGGTCTTGGCAAGCAAAAGGTATTTTGGTCATCTGAGAATTACAGGTCATTTCAAGCCTATGCCCAAAACTCATACAAGGAAGCTTCAAATGGAAAACTTTACAACATAAAACTTGTTCCAAATGACATTTTGAGTCTATAAAAGTGACCATGAAAGATGGGAAAGATTCATAGCACAAGGTTTCAAAATTGGTGAATTTAATGGATAAAAATGACCTAAAAAATGAGATTTTTCATATTTTGGCCAAAGGGGGCAAAATTATAGGTCATTTTGAATGGAAAAATCATTTTGAGAACATTGGCTAAAGTAGAATTTTGAGCTTGGTTCAAATTTTGGAAGTTATTCAAGGTTACTTGCAATGAAAGTTACATAATCCAAAATGTAAGGAAAGTGTGTATGGGAAGCTTCTCCAAAGTTCTAGGAGGTTCTAATGTCATGTATATATTGATATGAAGAGGTTCATGCAAGGGTTGGTGCTTCATATTGTTCATAAACACAAGTTTCATACACTTTCTCCCACTTGCAAAATCAATTAAAACTCTCTCAAATTCTCATCAATCTTCACATGTTCTGATTGGATCTTCATCATCATCATCCAAGGATCATAATTCACATCAAGATTGGTGAAATTGAAGGAGGATTCGAGCTGTGCAAGTTGATCATCCAAGAAGCAAGAATTTTGGAATTGGAAGATTCAAAGCCTTGGAGCATCATTGGTTGCATACAGAACTCATAATCAAGTTCTTGGATCATTTTCCACTCACTTCAAGCCTTGGATCAAGAGGACTTAGCATCTGTTTTCATCAATTGCACCAGGTATGTTTCTCATTCGAATTGGCTGTTTTGGTTAGAATTGCTAGGTTTTTATAGCATAGAAAGGTTAAGCTAGGATAGATGACTGAGTTTGGTGAGTTTGGAGAGCTTTCATGGAGTTTGCCATAGGTGTACCAAATCTGTTAGGGTTTGTATCTCTTGGATTAGAGCACGAAAATCTTAGGTGGATGGCTTGTTATGATCAGCATAGGACATAGATAATGTTAGGGTAGAATTGAGCAAGCTTTGGAGGAGTTGATGACAGGTATTAATGGTGGAATCAGACTGTGGCACCTATCGGGTTGGTTGATTGAGTGAGTTTTAGGAGGAGTTATGGTTATGGTTGTGTAGAGGCAAGTTTTTAGAGAAACTTTGCTCTTGGAGTCGTGAGGATTCATGGCGGGACGAGGGAGAACAAAGCTCTTGAATGTGCATGCATGGCTAGGGTTTTCAGGCATTAGGGTTGGCTGGAGGTTGAAGAAGGTCTGGGAGCCACACGATCTGATCCTTGACTTTGACCGGGAGACTCAATCAATGGCCACGATTGGAGAAGAAAAACGGAGGGAAATTCAAACCATGAAATGCCCCGTTTCATTTATTCTATCAGATTGGGCTTCAAATTCGCTCGCTATACACACCCCCTCAAACCAAGCCCAACTCAAACGAACTGTAATTCTTGCTATTCACACCGTTTTTCCCTTTTTAATTTTTGTTTATTTTCTGATGCTTTCTGGGCCTCGCGCATATGTGATATTAACACCCCCAGTCTGGGCCCGTTTCCTTGTTTTAAATGAATTCCTTACTTGCTGAACCCTCCATCTCATATTAATTCATTTTATTTTCTTTAAAAAAAAATTAAATCTTTCAAAAATCATAACAAATTGTAAAATGCATATTTTTCATTGGTTGTTTTTGCATTCTTTTCTTAATTGTGTCAAGAAAATTGTCATACAAAAAAATTAATATTTCATTTCATTTTAATATTTTTGGTATATTTTTCTTTTAATTAGGTGTAAATAATATTTGTTTGATACATGAATTTGGTGATTTTGATTTGCATAGTTGCTTTAATATTTTTTATCCATTCTTTTTAGGTTGGTTAGTAGATAATGATAGCTTGTATATAAAATTTAGTTCCCATTTTTAGGACTTAATTTTAGGTGTTTAGTTTAGGTGTGAATAGCATGAACAAGATTAGGGTTTAAGTGATGACTTAGAAGAATTGAATCATTTCCCTTAGGATTTAGAGACTGAAAGTTTGGGATATGGGACTATAGGGACTATGGGTAGTTATTAGATCCCTTAGAAATTATTAGGATTCCCCTACTGCTATTATTATTGTCTATATTTGTTTGACTGGTGTGGTGTGCCCTCTGGGGATTATTGTTTGTTTGTGTGGGTATTGGGATTGCTTGGGAATTGGGAGAGATGAAGACTTGTGATGATGAAGCCATTGGAGATCCAGAGACTGAAGACCAACCTCCAGAGTTGAAGAGGGGATTCTTGCTAGCAGCTGTTGAGGAGACTAGGGTTTAGGAGCTAGGCAGAACTCTAGATTAGAAAGCTTGTTTCTCAAACATGGAATGCCTTGTCTGCATCCATCCTTTCTCTATGATTCAAAGTCTCTTTCAAATATCCACCTCCTTCCTTTGGAAGGATCAGTTAATGTATTTGAAAGATAGAACTTTTGAGAGAAAACTGTCTGTATAATGTTAACAGTTAATGAACCACCCTTGGTAGGTAATTGACTGTCTAACATTCATTCATTTCATCTTGTTGATTGATGTTCATCCTGGAGTTTGAGACTTGAAGAAAAGCCATTGTAGACTGAAGATTAATCCAAGACCTTGCTTAAAGGCTGTGGAGATGGAGATTGATGCTTGCTGAAGCTTGTAGCTGTTTGGAGATGACTTGAAGATAGATGTTGATGCAGAGCTGCTGTGGCTGTTTATTTTTGTTGTATTTCATTTCTGATGTATTGATTGGTTTTCCTGACTGTATTGTTTGCTGTTTAACCTGTTGGGTTGAAAGTGAATTTTGTTCACTTTTGCCTATTGTTTTCTAGGTTCGAGGTTGAGTGGGACTCCCTTGCCTCGCTTGTATTGTTGCATCCATGCATTTTATTGCTTTACTGTATATATCTGATATTGTTTCTGTTTCCATCTATTCCCTTAGGATCTCTGTTTCTCTCTGCGCAAGAGAGGAACATGATAGACATTAGGTCTTAACCCATGCATGATAACATTAGGTTAGTTTGATTCCCTTCGCAACCATAGGTTAGAGTTCTGTCTCTTTCTTTCTCAAAACAAACAGAAAAACACAATAAGATTTCAAACATAATAAAAGACACTTCTTCCGTAAAAGAATGTGAACTCATCAAAATGTCATTTTTGTCCGCTTGGACCAGTTAATCAGAAAAACCCTTTTTCAGAAGGAATAAAAACAATCGAAACAGACTTGTGTCGTACGTGGCCCGAACTACGTTTGCTCTGATCTTTCATGCTGTATGAAAGTACGTAGGCATAGGATGCGATATCCTAGCGAGCAACCTTCCCCTCCTTTCCCGTAGGTAGGCGAACTACGTTGACTCTGATTTCTCGTTCCAGACGGGAATACGTAGGCATAAAGTGCGATGCTTTGCCGAGTCATTTTCTTTTCTTTTAACCCCTGACCTGTAGAGTAGATAGAATAACAATCCATACCCGAAAACAAGCGTGGATCCCGTCGAGTACGACGGACGTGAGGGGTGCTAATACCTTCCCCTTGCGTAACCGACTCCCGAATCCAGGTTTTGGTTGCGACGACCATACCTTTCCCGTTTTTTGCGAGGTTTACTCTGAGCGTTTCCTTTCCCTCCCGTGGGATCAATAACGCACGGTGGCGACTCTTCTGTTCAGCCGGCGCCGATTTTCGCAGTAGCGACAGAAAGGAAGTGATCTTATCTCAGAATCTTCGGCATCTCAGGTTCAGTTTTCAGACGTTTTGAGTGTTCAAGGTCAATGGTCTTACTGTCGTCAGCCGCGTCAGCACGCTCGACGACGATCCAAGGAAACCCGAAAGGCAGTTTACTCAGTTACAAGTGTCGTACAGTCAGTTGTTGCCGGATTTGGTCAAAAGTGGGCTGATAGTGCCAAAAGAGACTAGTCCAATGATCCCGCCGTACCCTCCAGGCTTCGATGTCAATGCTCGATGTGGGTGCCATGTTGGGGCACATGGGCATTCCATGGATGATTGTAAAGTGCTTATGAGCCAAGTTCAGACTCTTTTAGACTCTAACAAGTGTTCCATCACACCTCAGGGTATTATTCACATTAATGATTCACCTTCGTCCCGCCATGAGGGCACGACAGTTCTTGTTATGGAAGGATCCACCGAGAGTGTGTGTTCTGAAGAGTTTCAAACTGAAGGCTCAGTTGAATATGAGGGGAGTTGCTAGAGATTTCCTGTGCCGACTGCCGCATCTATTTTCTTGGCTTACGTGATTAGCTTCTGTTCATTACTATATGCTGACCATCACCAGGCTTGTTGGCCGAGGTCATTCTGTTTGTACTCAGTTACTCCGGTGGTGCATATGTGTGTGATGGTTATCCCTGATTGGATCTTGGGTTTCTTTTTGCCTTGGTGCTATTCTGAGATTTCCCTGTTGCATGCTTGTTTGCATCTTGCATATTATTCTTGTGTAACAGGTACCTCGGAGCTGTTAATCTGACTTCATGTACTCCCTAGTTTGTTGCAGGTTATATAATCAGGTAGTCACAGGAATTCCCGCAAAGTCATGGAGCAAGTACAAGCAGAGCTGAGAGAAGTCAAGAGCCAGATGGGGCAGTTCATTGCGGACATGCAAGCGTTGCGCTTGGATCAGAATGCGCTCAGAGAGGAAAACCAACAGTTGAAAACTCAAGTGGGTTTAATCATGGAAATGATAAGGAACATGCTTAGAAAGGAAGGTGATCAAATGCATGAAGCTGCAGCAAAGATGTTTGTTCCACTTCTGTCTGCGGAACCTATCCCAGAGCGTGACGCGTGTCAGAAGTCTGCTGCACAACCGGAGGTTCCGAAGTTCCCGTGTCATCAGATGCGCCCTGTTTCTTAGGAGAATCCGAGGATTAGAAGATATGATCAAAGGATAAAATTACAAGATAGAATCTTCGATCAGATCCCCATGGATTATGCTCAGTTGGTGCAACTCTTGCTCCAACTTCAGTTGGTAAAGCCTCGAACTTTGGATCCACTTACTGGCCAACCACCACCGGGCTTCGATGTAAATGCTTACTATGATTTCCACTATGGGGGACAGGGGCACAACATCACGAACTGTAAAGCTTTTAAGCATAAGGTTCAGGATTTGATTGATTTAAAGACAATTGAATTCACGCCGAGCGGCATGAAGGTATCAGGCGAGTTTGCTCCCTGTTGTGAAAAAGAGATGGATAATCCTATTCCCTTGGCCAAAGCTGCAGTAGGTAAAGAGTATGTCCTAGAATCCTTGGTGTCCTAGAATCCTTGGTGTCAGAATCCCCCTGCCCACAGTTGCTTCCTGTTCCTGGATCAAGCTTAAAAATGAAAGCACCCGAACAAAAGGAGTCCCTGGTAATTCAGACTCAACCTTCGAGTGTTTCAACTATTCAGGGTCAACGAACCATCCAGTCTTTGCAACAGACATCAATGTCTCTCCAGGATCAGCAACCTTATAGTTATAGCTCGAGTTTGCGTGTCAGGAAAAGACCAAAAAAGCCAGAAAGGCAGTTCGCTCGGTTGCCCATGTCATACAGTCAGATGCTGCCAGATCTGATCAGAAGGGGGTTGATAGTGCCAAAGAGGATCGATGCGGTGATTCCTCCATATCCGCCAGGCTTTGATGTCAACGCCCACTGTGAGTACCATGCTGGGGCGCAGGGGCATTCAACCGACAATTGCAAAGTGCTTAAAAGCCAAATTCAGAATCTGTTGGACTCTGATATGTTCTCGGTCACACCTCAGGGTATCCGGATCAACAAGTTCTTCCATGTGGGTTCAGCAGTTCGCATCATGAAAGAATTCACCGATAACAAAGGTTCAGAAGAGCGTCAGAATGGTTTCAATAGGCAACTTTCAAGATGGCTGGTTCAGCGGAAAATCAGTGTGAAAGCCCAGTTCCCAGAAGCTGGCAATTTTCGTTTTATCCTGTTATTTCTTTATGTTTCTATTTCCCTTTCCCGTTTCAAGTGCAAGCTCATCTGTAAAACTTGTTGTTTCCGTTGATTGATATTAATGAAATGAATATGCATGTTTTGATTTAATCCATTCTTGTTCACTAATTGCTTTTTACAGATGTTACACGCTTGTTTAGGCGGAGTCCGGGGAGGATGACGAAGTTTAAAGACGTGCAAGCTTCTGAAAGTATGCTTTTGAAATAAAACCTGCTGATGACATAAATGAATTGTTTCAAATTCCCAAACACCGGAGATATAAGGATGATAATCCCTTGTCAACCCCTTTGAGCCTAGTTATAGGAGTTTCTTTCTGAAAACGAAAAACCCTAAATCTTAACCCGGGGCAGGTGTCAGCTAATTTGACCGAACATCCTAATTGCAATAGGAATGTTCCCATTTGAGGATAAATCACACCTGTATAGGTCGTGCCTAAAGAATTACAATGGTTAAATCTTGCCGACAAGGAGTGAAGCAGTCATATTGTTCCCCAAAGAGTCAGACAAGTCGATGTAACACGATTTGTTAAAAAAAAAGAGAGAAAGAAGAAAAAAGAACAAAGCCCGCTAAGTCGAATCTTGCAAACAAACGACTTAAGCAAAAATTAGGGCATCCCGCTGGACTTTGAAATCAAAAGAAGCTCAAAAGAGCCAGTCCATGCAAAAGTTAGGGAAATTAAAAAATGATGATGATGAAAAACAAGTCGTGTGATTCAGGCACCAAAAGACGAAAAGAGAGTGATTGTCACTCCAAAAATGTGTGGTTTCCCAAACCAGCACTTATGTCATTCACCCTCTGAGAGGTGAGCGCTAGTGTCGAATTAGCTGAACATAGGATTGGAGAACATCATGGAGAACGGGTGGGTTACAATAAACTTTGAGCCTTTATCCTGTCCTTGAAAATCATGAACCCGACCAAGTTACAACCTAAAAATGTCCTAATTGAAGCAGGTTTGTTTCGAAAGCATACTTCGGTAAAGATCGCTTCGAAACTGACTCCTAAAAGGATTCCTCTTACAGCGTTGTACTAATGTTGACATGTTGATATTTTATTTCACACACTTTATGTCACAATTTTTTCCAGTGAACAAATTGGATTTCGAAAACTGTCATATGCATTGCATTTAATATATCTTTTATGCAGGACAACTTGTTTTACTTATGAGTAAACGCTTGTCAGCAGTAGAGTTTCCACAGTGGAAAGATTGATCAGAATAGAACGTGGATTGCCCGAATACTCTATCGAACTGGGTCAAGTTATATCGAATGATCATGAGAGTCAGCCATCCAGAGGTCAGTTGATCTGAAGCAGTCAAGTCGAGATTCGGTGAATTTCTTGCAGCCAAGAAGCACTCTCCCCACAGATCAGCCAATCTGGGGCAAAGTCGTTGTAAGACTAGGGCACGCCACCCCAAAGAGCGCAGAAGCTATTCGTTACCCATGGGGAAATTAATGTGAAGCACCTTTTCGAGGTTCAAGATGCTTAGGCAGTGCATATCAAGCCATCAGGGCATGAGATTTCAGATTTCCTTTCGAGGAACATTCCCACAGAGATCCCACAAGCTGGGGCAAAGTTGGAAGCGTAGGAATTGTTCCTCTCCATGTTTTCAAGAGTTGTTCAAGCGGGTTTGATCAACCTTCAAGTTCAAGACGAATGTCGGGAAATCGTGCAACTATCCCTTAACCCTTTAACCAAAAAACCCCTGAGTTCAGACAGATTATTTTCTCCAGCATCAGTCGTACCTGATCCTTTGCAAATCCAATTCCCTTTGGTACGCTGGAATACTTCGTCTGTTTTCTCCATCAAAAGTCCAATCATCATTGGCACGTGTAAGCTACTCCCAGTAGAGTCCAATCGTACTTGGCACATCTGGTTATCCCCAGCAAAGTTGGCTTCACCTTTCCAGCATTTATTTTGCTGGAATGTTCTGTTATATCCGGCTTTCCCCGGCAGCCTGAGCCTGCATTTGCATTTTTGCATATATCATCATATTTGCGTCATCCTTGCATTTCATCCTCAAATGCGTAGCATTTCCATTTCGTATGGAGCATTACGCCATATTCAAACATACGCATATGCATACGAAGCATAAGCCAGTTTTCTATCAGCCTTCCGTGGCAATTTGAATCACGTTTCAATCAATACAGGGGCATTTATCTAGCAGCTTTGTTCAGACAGCTTATCAGTTTACTCGGATTTCAAATCATCCGACGGTTATGCTTTGTCCATCAATCCTCTGATGATATCCCCAAGTAGATTTCCCATGTCCATTAGTCATCTGATGACGACAGAATTCTCTTTCCGTTAGTTCCTATCGACGATGTGTTTCCCCAGCAGATTTTCCTCTCGTCTATCATTAGACGATGCGAGCTTTGGATATGATTTTATTCTCCGTCTATCATTAGACGATGTGAGTTTTGGATATGGTTTTCTCTCCGTCTATCTTTAGACGCTGAGAGGTTTCAAGACGATTTTTCAGATTTGGTTTTCTTTCTATTTATTGGTTGAGATGACATTCCAAGAGGGGTTTCTCCAGGATGTTGATTCTTATTGATGTCGGGGCTCTTTGAAGAATGTTAGGATTTCCTAGTTGTCGATTCTTATTGACAACATGGCTTTTTGAATGTGGGTTTCTTCCTGTCAGTTCTTATTGATGATGTGGCCCCTTTGAAGATATTTTTCCATCAATTCCTACGACGAAAGAGTTCTGAAATTTGATGGATGGTTTTGAGGTTCATTGGCATGGTCTATGTTGTTCCTCTCGTCTATCATTAGACGATGCATGATTTGGATTTGATGTTCCTCTCGTCTATCATTAAACGATGCGAGAATTTTGGATATACATTTTCCTCTTGTCTATCATTAGACGATATGAGTTCTCAATATGATGTTTCTCTCCGTCCATCATTGGCCGATTCGAGTGCCTTTGGGATTATTTTTCTTCCTATCTATCATTAGACGATGTGAAAGGATCAAGTGCATGTTGATCCGGCTTTAGATGATGTGAATAGATCAAGTGCATGTTGATCTAGCTTTGGACAATGGAAAGGATCAACTGCATGTTGATTTGGTCCATGTGTTCAATGTTTGTGGCGTTACACAGATGACTGGAAGCAATGTCAGGTGTTCTTTATCAGGTAATCAGTCAGCCGATTTCCGTTGCAACTGTCTGCGTTCAGTTTTTCTGGGTATTTGTTCTTCAATCAGAGTGATGCAGTTTATTTCTGCGGTTGGCAAATTTCCAGGTTCTTTGGTATTCAACTGTCTTTTACCTTGATTGTTTGAAATTCATTCGCTTTTCATCCATTCAGGTCCAAGCCGTTTGAATAGGGTAAGCTGTTGCACCCCAAAATTTGCCCAACCTTTTTCTTTGGCTGGCTTGTGTTTCATTTCATTTTATTCTAGCATCTGCATTGCATAGCGTTGTTCTTGTAACAGGGGATCAGGAGGTTGTGCATAGCAAGAGGAGTCTGCTCGGAGGGTTGAGCCTAAGCAAGGGGTGTTACTCAAGTATGGATGATCATCAAGTCATCAGGAAGTAGACGGTGGTCTTATGAAAGAAAGGATAGATGTATGTGGATAAGCTCCTAACTAGGAGGCTAGTTTAAGATCATCAAAGAATTGCGAAGCCATGGTTATGGATATAAGAAGTTGAGAGAGCCCATGTAGTGCCTTGAGGGTCATTGTGGAGCTCATCCAAGTGTTTGTGCTAAGTGTGAAAGGTTACAGTTGAAGGTGTTGCACCTAAGGTTTCCATCTGCTAATCCTCAGTCAATTGTTAAATTGAAGGAGATTAAAACTCAATTCAAAGTCTCTATGGTCATGGGATGTTGTGTTAAGATATATGAGATATCATTTCAAGTTCAATTTCATCAAGGATCAAGTGTGTGAGAAGTTACTAAATTAGGGTTCTCAGGGTAAAATCCCCTATTTAGTGCCTGACTTCAAGACCACCTATCTCAAGATACGAGCTTTATCTCAACATTTGACCAACATGGAACTTTTAGAGCATGTTGTTAACTTTAATTTGAGTACTAGAAGTCCTTGATTGGATTTATAGAACTCAAGTTATGATCCATACAAGTTACAGGTCATTAGAGGGATGTGTTTTTGGTCAACAAAAGTCAACCAACTTCTAAGCCATTGTTTACCTAGAAGGATGTTTCTCCTCAACTTTTGGCCAACATGAAATTTGTAGGTATTGATCTTAGCTTTCCAAAATGTACTAGAAGTCTTTCATCTGATTTGTAGAACTCAGGTTATGAGGTTTACAAGTCAGGGGTATTTTGGGAAAGTAAGATTACAGGTCATAAAATTATAGGTCCATTTCACCAACTTGCACACTTCAAATGGAAATCTTTTCAACATGAAACTTGCTCCAATTAGGGTCATTTGCATTACCAAATCACCTCTTGTCATGGTTGGAGCTTGGATTGAAGATTGGGTGTTTGAATTTTTCATAAAGAAGGCTTAAAATGAGAAATTGAGAATTAATTGATTTGGAACTTGTTCAAAGCAAATTTATGCATTTTTTGTGTGCAATTGATGTTCTAAATTCAATGCCAATTCCACATTTACAATTTGAGGTCATGTGGTTGGTCATTTTCATGGTTTCTTCACCATGAAGTAACAAATTGGAAATCTACCATAGGATAAAAAAAAGGCTCAATTCTTGGCCCTTTGATCAACTCAAGCCATGTGCAACTAATTTGAAGCAAAATATGAGCATGTGCAGTGTGAAATTTGTGAGTTTGGGCAAGCAAAAAGTGAGAAAATATTGAAATTCCATTTTCATAATTTGGCCAAAATTAGGCCTCAATAAGTTGCCAATCCCATCACATATAAGCATTAGGTCATTTCTGGATGGAAAGGGGACGATTTGGTAGAGGTTTGGCTAAGGAGCAGCTTGAAAAAAAGTGAAGAAACTCAAAATACGAATTCTCAGATTCAGATCATTTCAGGCCAAATTAAGCTCACCTAAAGCTTCCTTAATGATTATGGAGTGATTCTGGATTGTTTCCATTAAGCTTCAACATAGTTTCAAGGCCCAGTGGAGGCTCTCCACTAGGTAAACTACTTTTCCAAATTTCTTTCGGTTCATGTTTGTTGCACCCTAAAATTTGACCAACAATTATTTACCCATCAAGAGTTGTATGAGGCTATGAAGCTAGCCAAGAAAGTTATTGCAATTTCCAAAGGTTGATACCTTTGTCAGAGAACTCAAGAGATCCTCAGAGGAATTGGTTGAAACCAAGGTTGTGTGCCTCATAACTTGAGAGTTGTGGGAGCTCCTTAGATGATTCTGAGACTATAAGGATGGACTTAAAGCTTTGAGAAAGCTTATGAGATGTCTTGAAATCCATCATGAAGCCTAGAGAAGTCATTGTACAAGAATTCAGAAGATTCAGCCAGGAGTGGTGGAATTAGGGTTTGACTGGGTCAACCCTAGGTCAACTGAAGATTTGGAGAGGGTTGAGACCTAATCCAAGAGCCATGTGATCATGGAATGACGTATTGAGATACTATAAGGACGATTCCTAGACCAACTCATCATGATTGAGGAGTTTGAGAAGTTTCAAGCTAGGGTTTCTAAGGATTGACAATGTAAAATCCCCTAGTTTGATCCCTATCTTCAAGGCAGTTTAGCTCAAGATGTGATTGTCATCTCATCTTCCCCACAACATGAATGTTGTAGAGCTTGTTCTTATCTTTAATTTGAGTGGTAGAAGTACTTGATAGGATTTGCAAAGCTCAAGTTATGGTTTTGACAAATTACAGGTCATCTGAGGTATGTGAATCTGGGTCCTTGAAAGTCACCCAACTTGCAGACAACTTTTGCCCTAGTAGGATGATTCCTATGAACTCTTGGTCAACATGAATTTTGAAGAGCATATTCTTAGCTTTCTAGAGAGTACTAGAAGCCCTTGATAGGATTTGTAGAACTCAACTTATGGCTTTGACAAGCCAAGGGCATTTTGGTCATTTGGAAGTTATAGGTCATTTCAAGCATAAGGCCATATCTCCTACTTCCAAGCTTCAAATGGAAAAATCTTCAACATAAAACTTGCTTAGAATGATGTTTTAAGGCTATTAGGGAGGTCATGAGATGTTGAAAAGGCTCATATCAAAAAGTTATAAAAATGGCCTAAAAATGAGGCATAAGTTAATTCAAGTGAATCTGAAAAATGGAAATCCCAAGTTATAAGTCCAAACCATGTCATGTAATAGGTCATTTTGACTCCAAATGACATTATAAGAACAATGGTTCAGCCACAATTTTGATTTGAGGCTTGCATCATAGGGCTGCTTTGGAATTGGATTACTTGCACATGAAGGTACCATACCAAAACTCAAAAGAACTTAACAAGCAAGGTAGTTAAGCATTGTAACTAACCCTAAATCTCATGTGGGGATAAATTCAAGTCAGAAACCAAAGTTACAAGGGCTATGGCATGATATAGCATGTGGAGAGAATTGAATTCAAAATACCATGACATGAAAACTTCATTTTCTCATTGGATTGTTCTAGATGGTTCTAGAGGTTTCTAAACCACTCTATAAGATGAATGTAACTTGCTCAGATGCAAGGTTGGTGAGAATTGCTGCATAGAAGAGAGAGTGAAATCCAATTTCTTCCATTACAAGTCAAATCCAATTTCTTCATTCCCTTTCATTTCCTTTCATTTTTTTCACACAAACACATTCCATATACCACATTGAAGCTGTGCAGATTGAATCAAGAGCAGTTCCATGGAGAATTGAGGAGTTGGTGATCCAAGTTTCAAGGTTGCATTTAAAAATCGAATGTCAAGAATCAAGCAATTTCAGCCATTCTTTTTGCAAACAGAAGCAAGAACATTACTCAGTGAAGGAATTTGGAGAGATTCAAGCCTTGAAGTGGTGGATTACTACCTCTGTTCACTCAATTTAACCAGGTTTTAAATTTCTTTCCTACCCCTTGATTTAGGCATGGTTAGGTTAAATTATTAGTTTAGATTGGTTAGAGACAATTAGGAGATCGTTTTTGGAAAGTTTGAAGGCAATTGGTGATGGTTTTGTTATGACCAAGATTTCTGTTTGGCCTTGTATCTCTTTGGATATTGAGTGATAAGCTTAGTTTAACATCAAGAAATGCTCAGGGAAGAATGAGGATGATTTTAGGACCATTAATTTGGAGAATTGTTAAGATTGATTTCTGAGTATGTTTTGGATCTTGGATCGGGTTCCTTGATTTAGGAGGTTTCAGTCAATTTTAAGGTCGTAATCGTGTTCAGCATGAAATTTCAAGTGGATTAGGGTTTTACATTTTAAGAATTGATGAGGAATTGAAGGAGTTCGTATGGAGGAAGATGACGCTCCATGGTTCTGTTTTAATGGAGGTTTCTGCAAACCCTAGGTCCAAGGAAGAAGAAGACCTCACAGCCATTGGATGCACGCGCTGACCTTGACTTGAGAAGAGATCCAACGCGCAGGATTTAATTTCAGTTTTGGAGGGATTCTGAAGCAAGGCAAAACGCACCGTTTCATTAAACGGTGGTTCTGGACTGGATCACTAATTACACCCCCAATCAAGGCCCATTGGTTTTTATAACTGAATTGCATTGCTTTTGGCACCGCTCATTTTTCATTTTCCTTATGATTTTCTTAATTGTTTTCTGATTTTAATTGGGGTTAAGAGCTTTGTTATTTGAACCCCCACTTCTGGGCCCACGCGTGATTGTAACTGCATATCATTCCTATTCACACCCCATGCTTCATAATTCATTTATTTTCTCTCCATTTTATTTCAATTTTAGAAAATTCATATTAAATGGAAAAGTCAATATTTTTTAATGGGAGTTTTTTCTCCCTTTTCATATTTTTGTCTAGAAAAATATCAAATAAAAATATTTTTCATATCATGCATTTTAGTATTTTTTGCATATTTGCTTCTTTTATTGCTTTTTAATTCTTTTATATTGATATATGATTTTGTAGAATTTAGTTTAGGTAGCTCCCTTAATATTTTTAATTCATTCTTTTTAGAATAGTTAGATATAGGTTTTAGCTTCCCCCTGGATTAATTCCATATTTTTGTGATGATTTTTAGGATAGTTTTGATTAGATTCTATTAGGTTGTGTAGAATTAGGTTAAACTTCAACATAGGTCCATAATAACTTTAGATTTTGGGTTTTTAGGACAATTTAGACTATGGGGCATATATGGGTATTAAGGGTAGGTATGTAGGATCCCTTATAAATTATATTAGGATTTAATATAGTAGTATGTTATTTTTAGTTGATTTTTGTGTTGATTGATTGTTTGTGTTGCCTTTAGGGCATGTTTGCTTTAGTTGCTTTGCTTTGTGGGCTTGGAGAGCTTGATCTTGTTCTAAGGAGCATTGAGGAGCATAGTAGAAGACTTGAAGATGCATTGAGGAGCTTTAGAGCTTAATCTTATTTACTTTTGCTATTGTTTTAGGGTTAGGGATTAGGAAGAGAGTAGACTTAGATAACTTCTTTCTTAAACATGGATGGTATCTGTTACCTCCATTCCTCCCTGTGATTCAAAGTCCTTCCATGGTACACACCTCTCTCCTTTGGAGGGATAAGTGATGTACCTAGGAGGTAAAACTTTTGAGGGAACCATTCCTTTGATGTTGAACCCTTATAGGTCACCTTTGGTGGTCAGTAAGCAGTTCAATATCTCCCAGCTTATCCAGTAAGTGACTTTCTCTGGTTTGATTATCTTGAGAGATGTCAGAGCTTGAGTTTGAAGATGAAGACTTCAATAAAGAGTGTAGAAGAGGATGAATCCTTGAGTATTGCCATTCCAGCTGAAGCTTGAAGAGCAACAAGAGCAAGTTGATACTTGAAGATCCTTGAAGATTAGGTGAAGCCTGAAGGTGGAGCTGATCAAGAAGCTGAAGCTTAAGGGAAAAGATGTTGTAGGGTTGAAACCTGGAAAAGCAATTGATGTTTGTCAAGAGTGATTGAAGTCTGAAGACTGAGTTGCTGTTGGAAAAGCTGAAGCTTGGAGTTGAGAGGGGAGCTGATCCGCTTTCTTCTATTTTCTTTTTCTGTATTGTTGTGTTTTGTTTGACTTGTTTGATGCATTAGAATAAGTTCATATCTAGAATAGGTAGAATTTAGGAGCATGTTTGCACTAGAGGTTGAGTTGCTCCCTCTGCTTGTATTGTTACTGTGTGGCTTTGCTTGCGGGTATTCGGTAGAGACCAGCTCCCTTGCCCATGTGGTCTGTTTGCCTGATGGCATTTCATTTCATTTTATCTGTATGATTGCAGTTTACTGTTTATTGCTTGATAGCATGTTATTTATTTCAGTATGATTACTGTTATCCATTCTGGCTTGAGGTTGAGATGAGCTTGTGGAGGCTGAAGCCCCACACACATTTCCTCCCTCACTTGCATTGCATGTATTTTACTGTTAAGCTGATGCTTTGTCTGTTTTGGTGTATCATTGACATGATCCCTTAGGACTCTCATTTCCTTTGATAAGTATTTGATGATAGAATTTTAGGTTGAAACCTATGCATGACAACTTCTAGGAGTTCCCTGTTCAAACCTCAACCATAGGATGAATCCTTGGCATGACAACAGTAGGACTTGATAGTCTCCCTCCTAGTTGGGCCTGTTCTCTTCTCATCTCAAAACAGTTTAAGATACAGTAATCATGAATGATTTCTTTCGTACGTTACGAGCCTTAAGCTATCTGAGAAAGGATTGTGGAAGAGTTTCTTTTCCACAGTCTGGATGTTTAGTATGGTACCCTTTGGGTGACATGCGACGCATTCACTCTCAGGTCATAGTCTCTAGTGCGATTGAAATCGCAAACACAATAAAAAACACTTCTTTCGTAAAGGACAGGAAATAAACCGTAGTTTCCCGAACTACGTGAGCTCTGATCCCGCATACCTGTTGAGAGTACGTAGGCACAAGATGGCGATGTCTTGGTGAGCTACCTTCCCCCATAACCCTTCGTAGGCCGAACTACGTTGACTCTGATTTCTCGTTCTCTGATGAGAATACGTAGGCATAAAGTGCGATGCTTTGCCGAGTCATTTTTCTTTTCTTTTTCAGCCAGCCTTGATAGGTAGATAGAATAAAACCAACCCGTCCAAGTAAACCAACAAGCGAGGATCCCGTCGAGTACGACGGACGTGAGGGGTGCTAATACCTTCCCCTTGCGTAACCGACTCCCGAATCTAGACAACGGTTGCGACGACCTTGTCTTACCCTTTTTCGTCAGGTTTTTTCGATCGTTTCCTTTCCCGTTCTGAGGGATAAATAACGAAAGGTGGCGACTCTTCTGTTGTGCCGGCACCTTATTTTCGCGCAAGCGACAACTGGCGACTCTGCTGGGGACTTCAATAGTTCCCTGCGAGAGTCAATCCTAACGCTTGTATGTTTACCTGTTGGGTTGCGTTTATTTATCGCATTTTACTTCTCGCACTTTATTTCCCGCATTTTATTTTCAGTATAATATGATTATTTGTGCTGTTGTGGGATGGGAGTTCTGATGAGTGAGAAGCCAGACCCAGGCTTGAGTGCACTATAGACTTAGAGTGGAAATTAGTGGGCGCGTGCTTGCTTTGCAGGCACT
Source organism: Lathyrus sativus (assembly GCA_963859935.3). NCBI lineage: Eukaryota > Viridiplantae > Streptophyta > Magnoliopsida > Fabales > Fabaceae > Lathyrus > Lathyrus sativus. The sequence goes on along the minus strand of OZ012741.1, from coordinate 285,850,456 downwards.
AGTGTCTCATGAAATCCACACTCAGACGAGGTTCATCCGGTTGGCTTCACTTTCAACCCTTTGGGTTGAGACGGTTGCTGGTTTGGTGGATTGTCGACTCTGGGGACCGATCATTTGTGATTCAGCTAAGTGAGGCCGCTTCATGAGCTGGTGATGCCACACCTTCTGGGTATCGTATCACCCCTCTTGAAAATCTGTGACGCTGATAAATGCATAGGATGCCATACCTTGAGTCAGTTTAGGTCCATACCTGTGAGCGGGGTTAGGTTTATTGCAGGAAACCTTGACCTTCAGACTACCTGGTTTTCTTGACAGTGAATCAGTTTTGTTGGTACCAGGGTTTCTCAGTTGCAGATTTGTGTGTTCTTGATAGAGCAGGTTTGATCAGAGGATCTTGTCATCAGGTGTTTGTCTGTTCTTGATAGAGCAGGTTTTGATCAAAAGATCTTATCATAAGGTGTATGTCTGTTCTTGATAGAGCAGGTTTTGATCAGAGGATCTTATCATCAGGTGTTTGTCTGTTCTTGATAGAGCAGGTTTTGATCAGAGGATCTTATCATCAGGTGTTTGTCTGTTCTTGATAGAGCAGGTTCTGATTAGAGGATCTTATCAGCAGATGTTGTTTGTTCTTGATAGAGCAGATTTTGGGGTCTGAAGATCTCATCAGCAGATGTTGTTTGTTCTTGATAGAGCAGATTTTGAGTGGGGTCTGAAGATCTCATCAGCAGCTGTATATTTGTTCTTGATAGGGCATATTTTTGATTTGGGGCCTGAAGACCTCATCAGCAGATATTTCTTGATCATACATCCGAGGTCCTTATTATCAGACATTCGTTTTTGACAGAGCAGAATTATGATCCTGTGTATAGGGTCCTATCAGATGATTGTTCTTGGCAGATCAGATTTGTGGTCCTACACCAGGGTTTTCTTCTCATCAGTGGTCCTGGTTTTGTTGATACAGAATCTCCACAGCACCAGTTGCCCGAATATATTATTGCATGACTGCATTTTGCATTAGTTTGCATGTTCATTTGCACTTCATTATCGTGTGTCTGTGTTGCAGGTACCGTTTCTCCGATCCAGGATTTCTTGCCTCCTATTGTATTGTTATGGGCTCTCTGAGGAAGACCGTGGCTTACAAGTTTCCTACCCCTGATGTGGTTAAGTTGACTGGTTTGATAGCTCTAGCAGGTGATTCTGTGAAGGATGAGTTCAGGAAATCTTATGGCAGGTTGCTCAGTTTGGTTTGCAAGCCTTCTGTGTTCGAGTTGAACGGGTTGCACGCTCTGTTGCAGTTCTACGAACCTCCACTGAGATGTTTCACTTTTCAGGACTTCGTTCTCGCGCCAACGCTAGAAGAGTATGCTGATTTTCTAGGTGTGCCTATCAAGAGGCGGATGCCTTTTGTTCATATGGACGCTGAGCCTGATCTGGCTGGTTTAGCTCCTTCACTTCATTTGGACGCCTCAGAGTTAGTATTGACTAGTTGGAACAAGGTTCCTGGGTTCTCCTTGCAGTTTCTGGTGGTTAAGGCTCAGCAGTGTGCCAAAGACAGATGTTGGGACGCGTTCAATGCCATCCTCGCTTTGTGCATATATGGCATTATCCTGTTCCCCAACATGCCCGATTTTGTAGACTTTGATGCGTTTCACATCTTTGCTTCAGGGAATCCAGTCCCTACCCTGATAGGAGATGTCTATCACTCAGTCCACTACAAGAATGAGAACAGGAGGGGGTAGAATGTCTCATGTTGCGTACCCTTGCTGTACAAATGGCTTGATAGTCATCTACCTAAGAGGGGTCCTTTTGTCTTGGCTGCAGCCACAGCTGAATGGCCTGAGCGTCTGATGAGTTTATCTGCAAAGGATATTGACTTGTTCGACAGAGACAGGTTGGGTACTGAGGTGATCTTTAGTTGCAACGGGTTTCCAAATGTACCTTTGATAGGTAGGAAGGGCTGCATAAACTACAATCCGTCGTTGCTGGTTCGACAGTTCGCATATGCTTTGAGGAATCCGCCGAAGGATGAAGAGGTACAGGAATCTCTGTACCTCACGGGTACTTTAGAGGGGGATTTGTTGTCCAGGCTTCAGCGTGCATGGAATAGTATCAGTAAGCGAGGGAAGCCTTTGTTGGGAAAAAGCAACAATCAAGCCTACCCTCCGTACATGACTTGGATCAGAGCCAGGGCCAATGCTATAGGGATGTTGTTTCCTCATGCTAAGCCAGAAAGTCCTCCAACAATCGAAGAGCCTACTACTGTGCCCATTCATCAGCATAACCAGGTATTAGCTGAGCGGGATGAATTGAAGCGGGCGAACGCAGAACTGGAGAAGGAGTTAGCTCAGCTTCGAAGCGAGAGGAACGAGGTCGTTCACTCTTTCAAAAGGCAGACAGAGTTGGTGAACCAGCTAGGTACAAACCTGACTAAGCAGATAGCCGAGCGTGAACGCATGGGTCAAGACTTCAGGGCTGTCAACGACGTACTAGCTACGAAGAAGCAGCATTTAGACGAGGCATATCGGAGGATATCCAAGTTCGACCAGCACTGGAAGGCTTCCCTGGCCACCAGGAAAGAGCGGGAGGATAAGCTGATGCTGCAGATCTCCAAGCTAGAAGCCGAGGTGAAGGACAGTGAGCAGAGGTTTGATGAAGAAACTGCCCGTAGATACGCCGCCGAAGGCGAACTCAACAAAGCTCTCGCTAACCTGAAGGAGTGCAAGCTGACGTTTGAGTCGAAAAAACGGAAATTAGAAGATTGCTTCGGCGAAGGAGCATGGGAAAGTTCAGTTCAGGGACTTTAGTATACCATTGTGTAGAGGGAACTACTCGTCGAGGGGTTGCTCACTTTGCCAGATCATCCAGAGATAAAGGAGTTATTAGCAGAGTATCGCACCTGTGGCCGTACTTGACTAGTTGTATTCCTTTTGTTTTGATCTTTGTTGTATGCTGACCATCACCAGGCTTGTTGGCTGAGGTCACGCTGTTGATTTGTCTTGTACTCGCTGATGCTATGTACTGCCTTGATTGGCTTTCCTTTATATATGAGATTGATGTTTCCATGATTGGGCTCAGACTTCTTCTTCTTATTATTATCAGCACTGGCACTAAGGCACTAGGATCGAGGGAAATCTCCCAAGCACACAGACACACGCATGCATCTGTATGAAGCATTTGCATGGCGCACATTTTGTTGTTTTTCCTAACCTTTAGTGTTTGCAGGTTTTTCAGGTTCACAGGTTCCAGGCTGTTTCCGGTGACTCCAGGATTGATCAGAGACTAATTCACCGTTATCCAACTCGAGCTAATTAGACCAAGATCATGGATCAAGTGCAGACAGATGTCTAGGAGCTCCCCGAGAGGATGGATCGTTTTATGGAGCTGATGCAGGTGGTCGCCAATGGTCAAGACCAGCTCAGGACTTTGGTTCAACCTTTGATCTCCAGGGTTGATAGCAACGACATACTCCATGGTGGGGCCATGCCTACTCCTCCACCAGTGGATACTCCGCAGAATGGTGTCCCCGTGGCCGGGGGCAACGGCAGTGCTAATGGCAATGTGATGGCCAACATCAGACTCAATGCGACGGGCATCGGTAATGGGAGTCTGGGAGCTAATGTCAACACCGGGCCGGTCAACGGCAATGCTGGCGTCGGGAATCTGTTGGTGCCTCAACCGTGGCTTGAGGATTATCAGGATGATGTGTTTTCTCAAAGAGGTGCGGAAGCGGAGCTGAATGCTAAAGCGCGGCTCAGATTCAAAGCACTGGAAGATAAAATGAGAGATATTCAGAATCGGAATACTTTGGGCGTTGATATGTCCAAGCTGGGGTTAATTGCTGATTTCAAGGTACCTCCTAAGTTCAGGGTGCCTGACTTTGAGAAATATAAGGGCACCACCTGCCCTCGTGTCCACCTGCGATCGTACTATAGAAAGATGTCTGCCTATTCCGAAGATGAGAAGTTGCTGATGCACTTCTTCCAAGATAGTCTTTCTGGGCCATCCCTCGAGTGGTACATGGGTCTAGAGCCCACTAGCGTGCGCACATGGAAGGATCTCGCTGAAGCGTTTGTTCACCATTATCAGTACAATAGTGACTTGGCCCCGAACCGAGTCCAGCTCCAGAACCTGTCGCAGAGGAATAATGAAGGATTTAAGGAGTACGCCCAGCGGTGGCGTGAGTTGGCTGCTCGGGTTCAACCGCCGATGGTTGAGCGCGAGCTCGTGCAGATGTTTGTGGCTACCCTCCTAGGGGTCTACTATGAAAAGTTAGTCAACGGTATGTCTGGGACGTTCTCAGCTCTCATTACCATGGGCGAGCACGTCGAGAATGGTATCAAGATCGGGAAAATCCAAGGTGAGTCCTCCTCAGCTGGAGGAGGTGGAAAGAAACCTTATGCTGGTAAACGACGAGAAGGAGATGCGAGTGCCGTGACCAACGCTCGAAGAAAGGGCAAGGGCCCTCAGCAGCAGATAGCCAGTATAAATATCCCAGCAGCTCCGCAGCAGCAGCAGCAACAGCAACCGAATCAACAGGGATATAGAAAGTACCAGAATCGGGCACCTTTGATAAACCTTCACTTCGAGGCACCGCCCATGTCGTATGCGCAACTCTTGCAGACTCTGCTTCAACTTCAGTTGGTTCAGAAGAGGACGATGGCACCCTTGACAGGGGCACCTCCACCAGGGTACGACGCAAATGCCACTTGCGATTTCCACACAGGGGCACCAGGCCACACGATCGAGAACTGCAAAGCCTTTAAGCACAAGGTGCAGGACCTGGTAGATGCCAAGATTATTAACTTTTCCGATAATGTGCCCAATGTCACGAAAAACCCTATGCCGAATCATAGGGGAGGCGGCGTGAACGCCATTATCGAAGAAGAGAGTGCAGATCTGTTGACTGATGTCAAAGACTTAAAGACGCCGCTTAGTTTCGTCAAAGCTAAGTTGTTGAAGAAAGGGTTCTTTCCAGGATGCGGAGAGTTATGCATGGACTGTGCTACACATTCTGATGGATGTGAGCAGATGGTAGAAGGAATCCAAAGTCTGATGACTGAGGGTATTTTGCAGTTCAGCCGGAGGGCTGAAAGTGTATCAGGAGAGGTAGTGTTGAAGCAGGCCGATGAAGTCGCCACCATCACCATTCCTCGCCAACCAATAACTATTTCTGCGCCCCGACCGCCCACAATCACTATTACCAAAGCTGGGTCGATACCATTCGAGAGCACTAACGCTGTTCCGTGGCATTATGGAGCTGAAGTCTATTGCAACGGTCAGAGGTTAGAGTTGGAGCCGTATGGGTCGACTGTGGAGAATCTCGCAGGAATCAGTGGTATTACCCGCAACAGAAGAGTATTTGCACCGCCATAGGTCGTGGCAGAGAAAGCGGTAAGAGTTAATACGGCTGATAAAGGCAAAAGCAAAGTCGTCGAAGAGGCCCCGTGTGGGGTAGAGAAGGATTTGCTGGTCAAAGATGCCGATGAGTTTATGCGGTTAATCAAAAAGAGCGACTACAAGATTGTAGACCATCTCCATCAGACGCCGTCAAAGATTTCTATTCTCAACTTGTTGCTGTGTTTTGAGGCGCACCGCAATGCGTTGCTGAAGGTATTGAACGCTGCCTACGTACCGCAAGAGATATCCGTGAATCAGCTAGAAGAGGTGGTAGCCCATGTTAATGCTGGCAACGGGCTAGGTTTCACAGATTTAGAGCTGACTCCTAAAGGGAGAGATCACAACAGCGCCTTGCACATCTCGATAGAGTGCAGAGGCACAATCATGTTGCACGTCCTGGTGGACACGGGTTCGTCGCTTAATGTGCTTCCGAAGAAGGCATTAATGAAGTTGGACACTCGTGGATTGCTTTGCACACCCAGTGATCTGGTGGGGAAAGCATTTGACGGAACTAAGCGCCACGTTTTCGGAGAGTTGACCCTGTCGATCCAAGTCGGTCCGGAAACGTTCGACACGGTCTTTTATATCATGGACATCATGCCTGCCTACAGTTGCCTCTTGGGCCGGCCGTGGATCCATGCTGCTGGTGCCGTGACCCCCACGTTGCACCAAAAGCTCAAATATGCTGTCGGAGGAAGCATAGTAACCATGTGCGGTGAGGAGGACATAATGGTGAGCCATTTGTCATCCTTTAAGTATGTTGAAATGGATGGCGAAATCCATGAAACTCTCTGCCAAGCATTTGAAGCCGTCAAAGTGAAAGAGGTAGCTCCTGTCGTCACAGAGAAGCCAGAGATGAATCTCTCCTCATTCAAAGAAGCTCGAGCCGTCGTCCAAGCTGGATTTACCCCAGGCTGGGGGCATATTTTGGAGATACCAAACAAGCAGGATAAGTTTGGATTGGGGTATTCTCCTGGAGCTGAAGCTTCATCTTCTTCGTCTAGCAGCGCGTCACGGGGTAAGGGGCCGATCCTATTTACCAGTGGCGGAGTGATCTTCGAAAGCATCAACGCGGCGTCTGAAGACAGCGGGGATATCGATTGTGATCTCGACTCTTGGATTCAGCTAAGCAAGTCGGGCGAGAAACTCAACAATTGGACCATCAAGGATATCATCCAGCTGACAAGTGAAGAGTAATGATTTACTTTTTACAATCATTGTACAACCCTATGTCCTACCCGGGGCATAGCGGTTTTATTGTCAGGGTCTTGTTGGATTATGTACATGCATTTTGTTAATAAATCAAAGGCGTTTTCTTCGTATTCAAATATTGTGATCTCTGTTATTCCTGTTTTATATTTGTTTTGAAAAACAGTAAAATGGCAACAGGGTTTGTGCTAACCTGCATATTCTTGTTTTAAACTTAACCCTTGTTATTGCAGGATCCACATAACAGATGACATCGACTCTGGACCTTCTACGGCTCACTTAGACTTCGATTGCCCGATCTATCAAGCCGAGGAAGAGATTGATGAAGACGAAGACCTTCCTGAAGAGTTGGCCCGCTTGTTGAAACAAGAGGAAAAGGTTATTCTGCCTCACGAGGAGGAAATTGAGATCGTAAATCTGGGTTCTGAAGAGCTCGTCAGAAATGTCAGGATAGGGGCTGCATTGCAGAGTGATGTCAAGCAGAGACTGGTCGAGATGCTTCGAGAGTATAGTGACGTCTTTGCTTGGTCATACGAAGATATGCCCAAACTTGACACGGACATCGTGGTCCACCACTTGCCGCTGCGAGAAGATTGCCCTCTCGTTAAGCAGAAGCTTAGGAGGACGAGACCAGACATGGCCGTTAAGATCAAAGAAGAAGTGCAGAAACAGCTTGATGCTGGCTTCTTAGCGGTCACCACTTACCCTCCGTGGGTCTCCAACATAGTGCCTGTACCGAAGAAGGACGGTAAGGTACGCATGTGCGTCGATTATCGGGATTTGAATAGGGCGAGCCCTAAAGATGATTTCCCGTTGCCTCATATCGATGTGTTGGTCGACAACACAGCCCAGTTCTCCGTGTTTTCATTCATGGATGGCTTCTCTGGTTACAACCAGATCAAGATGGCGCCGGAGGACATGGAGAAAACAACGTTTATCACCCCCTGGGGAACATTTTGCTATAAGGTAATGCCCTTCGGTCTGAAGAACGCAGGGGCCACTTACCAACGAGCAATGGTAACTTTGTTTCATGATATGATTCATCACGAGATCGAGGTCTATATTGATGACATGATTGCAAAGTCCCAAACGGAGGAAGAGTATCTGGTCAACTTATTGAAGCTTTTGGAGAGGCTTAGGAAGTTCAAGTTGAGGCTGAATCCTAACAAATGCACTTTCGGAGTGCGGTCCGGAAAGTTATTGGGTTCTATCGTTAGCGAATGAGGGATCGAGGTTGATCCTGCGAAAATAAAAGCCATTCAAGAAATGCCAGCGCCGAAAATAGAAAAAGAAGTTCGTGGTTTCTTGGGCAGAATAAACTACATTGCAAGGTTTATCTCTCAGCTCACGGCCACCTGTGAACCGATGTTCAAGCTTTTAAAGAAAGATCAGGCGATTACTTGGAATGAGGATTGCCAGAAGGCATTCGACAAGATAAAGCAGTATCTTCAAGAACCTCCAATCTTGATACCCCCAGTGGCTGGACGGCCTTTAATCATGTACCTGACGGTTCTGGAGCATAGTATGGGGTGTGTTCTCAGTCAGCACGACGAGACGGGCAGAAAAGAGCATGCCATTTACTATTTGAGTAAAAAGTTCACTGAGTGTGAATCTCGATACTCGATGTTGGAGAAGACGTGTTGTGCACTAGCTTGGGCTGCCAAACGTCTACGACAGTACATGCTCAATCACACCACTATGCTAATTTCGAAGATGGATCCGATCAAGTACGTCTTCGAGAAGCAGGCTCTTTCGGGCAGGATTGCCAGATGGCAAATGGTGTTAACAGAATATGATATCCAGTACGTGTCCCAGAAGGCCATTAAGGGAAGCGTATTATCTGATTACCTTGCCGAACAGCCGATCGAGGATTACCAGCCGATGAAGTTCGAATTCCCTGACGAGGATATTATGTTTCTCAAAGCAAAGGAATGCGATGAGCCGTTGCCCGACGAGGGGCCAGATAGGAAATCCCAATGGAAATTGATATTCGATGGGGCGGTTAATTCCTATGGAAGTGGCATCGGGGCTATCATCACGACTCCCCACGGATCCCACATCCCGTTTGTTGCACCCTAAAATTTGCTCAACCTACTTCATTTGGTTTATGTTTCAATTGCATTAGCATTTGCATATAAAGTCATGTACATAGTCTAATCATTTGCATAGCATAGCATAGCAAGTCACCCAACAAGGGACCAAGTACTATTCTTATCTCTATGAGCCTATCAAGAGGTTCTTATTCAAATTCAAGCTTATCCAAGCCATCAGGAAGAAATTGAAATCTAAGAAGTCAGTGGATCAAGCAGTGGATCTATCTCCTATCTTGAGTGTATTTGAAGATCATCAAAGAATTTGTGAGTTGTGAATTGAGCATGGAGGGTATACAGACATCATGGAGGACCTACAGGGTCATTTTGAAAGTGAGACAAGTCATTGATGTGATTACAAGAGCTGCAGTTGAAGACAGTCAACTAGGGTTTCATCTGGGTCAACTCTGGGTCAACCCTAGGTCAAATGCTTGATTGAAGGGCATCAAGGTCTATTTGAAAGATGTGGGGTTCATCATTGGACATGTAGATGTGGAGGTGGTGTTGTGCCAAGGAGAAATAAAGAGGGATCAAGAAGAAGAGGAGTTTCTAAATTAGGGTTTATGTGTAAAATCCCCTGATTTAGGTCAAACTTCCAAGCAAGATAATTCAAAATGCAAGCTTCGAATGGATCCTTGGCCAACATGAAACTTGTATAGGATCTCAAGACCTTTAATTTTAGTGGTGGAAGACATCAAGGAGATTTATAGAACTCAAGTTATGGTCCTTGCAAGTTACAGATCATCAGAGGCATCTGAAATTTGTCTGTGAAGGTTACTTGTCTTCCAAACAACTTTTACCCCTCAAGGAGCTTTCAAATGGATTTCTGGCCAACATGAAAGTTGTTCCTAATGATCTTAGCTTTCTAGAAAGGTATGGTATGCCTTCATCTGATTTGTGGAACTCTACTTATGTCTTTGGCAAGCAAAGGGTATTTTAGTCATTTGGAAATTATGGGTCATTTCAAGCATATGCCTAAAACTCATACAAGGAAGCTTCAAATGAAAAACTTCACAACATCAAAGTTGTTCCAAAGGATGTTTTGAGTCTAGAAAAGTGGTCATGGAGGTTTTAAAATGGGTGTAGCTCATATTTGCAAAAATGACCTAATTAAGGCATGATTTAAGTCATTAAATAGCCATTTTTTGGGAATTTTTCATAACATGTCCAAATGGGATGAAATTATAGGTCATTTTGATTGGAAATAATGTTTTGAGACCATTGGCAATAGTGGATTTTTGATTTTAGTTCAAAATTGGAGAGTTATCATGGCTTGCTTATGATTAAAGTAACATATGCCAAATCACAAGGGATTTGTGTACAAGGAACTTCCAGCAATTTCTAGATGATTCCATGGGCATCTATATAAACCCTAGAGCTCATTCAATGCAGGGTTGCACTTCATTTTGATCCAAAACACATAGTTTCATTCTCTCTTGCATTTTTGCAAATTCATCCAAATTCTCTCAATTCTTCATCATTCTTCAAAGTTCTTGATCCTACCATGCTCCATGATCATCATTGATCACATCCCAAGCAAGATATGAGTGTACTGAAGTCATAATCGTGTGCTGCAAGTTCATCATTCGAATTGCAAAAAGAGTTGGTTACAAGAATCCAAAGCATTTGAGCAAGAGTTGCTGCATACAGTATCAAGATCCACCTCCATTGATCAATCCTAGAGCATTGCTAGCTGTGAGTCCTAGAACTTTATCATCTGTTTTCCATTTTGCACCAGGTTAGTATCTTCTTCAAATTGGCTTGAATTAAGTAGTATGATAGAGAATTGTTAGGTTAATGATGGTTAGGGTAGTTAGATGATTGATTATAGGGCTTTAGGCAAGTTTTCATGGAGGTTGACATTTGAGCACACCAACTGTTTGGATCTAGAACATAGTAATTAGGAGGTTATAATCTTTGATAATTGGATAGAATTGTTCAGTGTAGTGTGAGGATTGTTTTTGTGCAAAGATTGATAAGGTTGAGGATGCTTGAAATCTGAGTAAATATTGAGGTCTTGATATTGCATCTTTCGGTTTGGACAATGGAGAGGGTTTTGAGGCAAACCACTACCATAGCCGTGTTCTATGCAAGAAATAGGCCAACTTTGGTTCTTGGATCGTGCCAAATGGTGGAGAAATGAGGGAATACGAATGAGGACAAGTCTGGTTCATGAAAGCTTCGTGCATGGTGTTCATGGTGGAAACCCTAGGTCCATTGGAGAAGACGACTTGGCATGCGTTGGATCATTCAGAGACTTTTGACCAATGGCTTAATCGGACGGCTCACATTTAATTGAGAAATGGAGGGAAGCTGAGTTTAATGAAACTCAGCGTTTCATTAATAGTCAGCATTGGGCTTAATGATCTTTCATATTCGCACCCCCAATATCAAGGCCCACGCGAATTGAACTGAATTGTCCTGCCATTTGCACCACGCGCGTTTTATTTTTCTTTTGATTTTCTGATTTAATTTTTGTGTTGGTTTGGGCCTAAACATTTGCTATGCGCACCCCTGGATGTTGGGCCCATGTGACAATTGAACTGGGCGCCCTTGCTGCTTGCACCCCCTGGCTTCCATTTATTTATTTTTTTGTTTTAATTCATTTTCTTACCATTTTATAAAATCCATAATAAATAAAAAAATGAGAATTTTGACATGAGATTTTTTGCAATAGTTTAGAATTGACTTGAAGAAAATTAAAATGATTAAAAAAATATTAGTTTAGCTATTTTTTTCTATTTTTGCTTATATTTTACATTTTAATTGTTTTTAAATAGATTTAATTTGTATATAGTATTTGTAGATTTTCTTTTAGGTATTTCCCACAATCTTTTTAGGCTAATTTTTTTAGTATAACTAGATACATATATTAGGTGCCCCCTTGATTTTTATACCAATTTTTTAGGATTTTTTTTAGGTAGTTTAGTTAGAAAACATTAGGCTAATCATTTAGGGTTGTGAATATAATATAGGTCTAACAAAGCAATTTATTTTGGGTTTTCTTTAGGGCAAATTAAGTGATGGGACTATAGGGGTATTGAGGGCAAATAATAGATCCCTTAGAAAATGTTAGACTTCCCCTATTCTATTAATACTATTAATATATTTCTTGTAATTGATTGATTGTGTGGTGTGCCCTTTCTAGGGTTATTGTTTGATTGTGTGGGGTATTGGGCCTGCCTGGGGTTTGGGTTTGAGCTGAAGACTTTGCTGATGAAGCCATTGAAGACAAAAGGAATGAAGACTCAGTTCAGGAGTTGAGGAAGAGTATATCTTGCTGGCAGCTGTTGAAGGTTATAGGATCTAGGAGTTAGGTAGAGCTCTAGAATAGCAACTTGATTCACAAACATGGAAGGTCTTGTTTGCCTCCATCCTTCTCTGTGATGCAGAGTCTCTCTAAGATACTCACCCCCTTCCTTTGGAAGGCTTGGTAGCAGTGTCTAAGAGATAGAACTCTTGAGAGAGACCTTCTACATGTTGTTAACAGTCTGTTTGCCACCTTTGGTGGTCAACTAACTGTTTAACATTCCAGTTCATCCTCTAAACTGCTGCTCATCTTGGAGAGTGAGACTTGAAGAAAATCCTTGGAGGATTGAAGATGGAGACCTTGCTCGAAGGCTGTGAATATGAAGACTGAAGCTTGCGTGAAGCCTGTAGACGGTTGAAGATGACTTGAAGAAATATGTTGATGAAGACTGCTGTTTGCTGTTTATTTTTGCTGTTTATAATTTTTGATGTATTTTTTGAATTTCCCGGACTGTATTGCTTGCTGATTAACCTATTAGGTTGAAAGAGAATCTTGTTCGCTTTTGCCTGTTGTTTTCTAGGTTCGAGGTTGAGTGGGACTCCCTTGCCTCGCTTGTATTGCTGCATCCATGCATTTTACTGCTTTATTGTATATATCCTGTTGTTTCTGTTTCCGTTTATCCCTTAGGATCTCTGTTTCTCTCTGCGCAAGAGAGGAGCATGATAGACATTAGGTCTTAACCCATGCATGATAACATTAGGTTAGTTTGATTTCCTTTGCAACCATAGGTTAGAGTTCTGTCTCTTCTTTCTCAAAAACAAACAGAAAAACACAATAAGATTTCAAACACAATAAAAGACACTTCTTCCGTAAAAGAATGTGAACTCATCAAAACGTCATTTTTGTCCGCTTGGACCAGTAATCAGAAAAATCCTTTTTTAGAAGGAGTAAAAGCAATCAAAACAGACTTGTGTCGTACGTGGCCCGAACTACGTTTGCTCTGATCTTTCATGCTGTATGAAAGTACGTAGGCATAGGATGCGATGTCCTAGCGAGCAACCTTCCCCTCCTTTCCCGTAGGTAGGCAAACTACGTTGACTCTGATTTCTCGTTCCAGACGGGAATACGTAGGCATAAAGTGCGATACTTTTCCGAGTCATTTTATTTTCTTTTAACCCCTGACCTGTAGAGTAGATAGAATAACAATCTTTTCGACCGAAAACAAGCGTGGATCCCGTCGAGTACGACGAACGTGAGGGGTGCTAATACCTTCCCCTTGCGTAACCGACTCCCGAACCCAGGATTTGGTTGCGATGACCATTCCTTTCCCCGTTTTGCGGTAGGTTTACTTCGAGCGTTTCCTTTCCCTCCGTTGGGATAAATAACGCACGGTGGCGACTCTTCTGTTCAGCCGGCGCCGATTTTCGCAGTAGCGACAGCTGGCGACTCTGCTGAGGATCCAACGTCCCCTGGCTGCTAAGGACTGCGATAGTTCCTTATGCATTTGGGATCCAACGTCCCTTAAGCGAGTCAATCCTAGCGCTTGTTTTCCCGTCGAGGATTTCGTATGGATTTATATTTCTGTCATTTACTTTCAGCACTATATTATTGTTATTATTACTGTATTGGGGTGTGACGGGTATTCTATGATTGAGAGATAAGCCAGACCTAGGCTTGAGTGCACCTAGAATTAGAGTGGAATGTAGTGGACGCGCACATGCTTTGCATGTCCTAGTGTCCTGCGAAATCCACACTCATACGAGGTTCTTCTGGTTGGCCTCCTGTCCTACCCTTTGGGTGGCTCGGGTTGCTGGTTAGTTGGATTGTCGACTCTGGGAACCGATCATTTGGAAGTTGGCTAAGTGAGGCCTCTTCAGGATTTGATGATGCCACTCCTTCTGGGAATCGTATCATCAACCCTGAAAGTCTGTGACGCCGACGACCGCATAGGATGCCATACTATTATCAGTTGCTAGGGCACCTACCTGTGAGAGGGTTTGGGTCATGTAGGTAACTAGACCTTCAGATACCGGTTTATTCTTGATTTGAGATTCAGGATACTTGTGGACAGTTATTGGGGTCTGTCAAAGACCAAGTTGGAGTGATTATTGGGTCTGAGGTTTGATTGGAGCCTATGTATGGGGTCTGTCAGAGACCAGAATTGAAGCTTTATATTGGGTCTGTCCAAGACCAGGGTTTGAGGAATTCTGGATGGTCTATCTGAGACTTATGATGTGGTTCAGGCTTCTCAGCCATGGCATTTGGTCCCTGTTGCATTTTATTTGCATTGCATTGTTTGCATAACCATTATCATTGCATTCCATTAACGTGTGTCTGTGCTGCAGGTGCATTTGCATATTCCCTGATTCTAGTGTCCGGACTTCGGATTATTGATCATGGCTGGTTTGAGGATGACAGTTGCCTACAAGTTACCTATCCCCGGCGTTACTCCCCTCCTGGGTTTGATTTCTCTTGCTGATGAGGATGTCCGGAGAAGCTTCAGGCAGAGTTACGGAAGGTTGTTGAGATTGGTTCGCAAACCAACTGATGATGAATTGGATGGGCTGTATACACTGATGCAATTCTATGACCCTGCTTTGAGATGTTTCACATTAGATGACTTTATTTTGGGGCCTACCATGGAAGAGTATGCAGAGTTTATTGAGCTGCCAGTACAGAATAAGGTTCCTTTTATTCACTCTGCCGCTGAGCCCAAGTTGGAGGACTTAGCTAAGGCCTTGCACATGAATGCTTCTGAGCTGTTGATGACTTCTTGGCGCGGGGTTCCAGGTTTCTCCCTCCAGTTTCTGATTGGTAAGGCTCAGGAATACGCCAAGAATGGATGTTGGGTAGTCTTTAACGCTGTTTTGGCTCTGTGCATTTATGGGATAGTGCTGTTTCCCAATTTCCCGAACTTCGTGGACATGGATGCATTTCATTTGTTTGCTGCTGGCAACCCTGTACCCACATTGATCGGGGACTTCTACCATTCGATGCACTACAGAAATGAGAATAGGAGAGGCAAGAACGTCTCTTGTTGTGTGCCTTTGTTGTACATGTGGTTTAAGAGCCACCTCCCCCTAAAGGGACCTTTTGTAGATAGTGCAAATACAGCTGACTGGCCAGAGCGCCTGATGAGACTATCGTCTGAAGACATTGAGTGGTTTGACCGAGACTTGCTGGGGTCTGAGCTTATCTTCAGTTGTTCTGGGTATCCTAATGTTCCCTTGATAGGGAGAAAAGGGTGCATCAATTACAATCCGTCTCTGTTCGTTCTCCAGTTTGGATACGCGTTGAAGAACCCGCCTAGGGAGGAAGAAGTACAGGAATCTCTGTACTTCACCGGTGATGTGAATGGAGGGTTACTAGCCAAGCTTCAGCACGCATGGATGCATATCAACAGAAGATGGAAGCCACTGTTGGGGAAGAATGATTGTCAGGCTTATGTACCATACAAAGTTTGGATCCAAGAGAGAGCAAGACAGTTGCTGATGCCATTTCCAGCTGCACCAGTCCCTGTTCATATTCCGGTAGAGGAACCAACCACTGTTACTATGGAGGTCTACGAGCGAGTTGTAAAAGAAAAGGAAGCCTTGATGAGGATCAATGAAGAGTTAGAAAAGGAACTGGCTCAGATGCGTAGTGAGAAGAACAAGGCTGTGCATTCTTTCCAACAGCAGATTGAATTAGTAAACAGGCTAGGTGCTGAATTGACTGAAGAGAAAAAGAAGCGTGAACGCCTGGGGAAAGAATTCAGAAGCTCTCATGACATGTTGGAGTCCAAAAAGAAAGCACTCGATGCCGCCCACCGGGAAATCTCTTCTTGTAACAAGACGTGGAATGCTACACTAACCAACAACAAAAAGAGGGAAGACAAATTGAAGCAGCAAATTTCTGAACTTGAAGAACAGTTGAAGGCTAGCACTACGAAGTATGAAGAGGAGGTGATGGCAAGATATAGTCTTCAGAATGCATTGAACAAGGCCATCGAAGGCAAGAAGGAAGCTATGTCTCAGAAGCGGAAGCTAGAGGATCGCTTCGGAGAAAGGGCATGGGAGGAATCTGCTGATGATTTGCGACGTGTTCTCAAGCGAAGAGATCTACTTGTTGAGGGTCTGCTTTCTCGACCAAGTCATCCAGAGACTAAGAAGTTATTAGAGGAGTACCAGGCCTATGGGAGCACTTGACCATTTCATGTATTAATGTGTATGCTTTATTTGCATTTATGCTGACCATCACCCGAATTGTTGGTTGAGGTCATGCCTTCTTGTACACTCATTGATATTGTATTCTTGGCTTAATGGATTTCTCTGCAATATATGAGGTGTTTTCTATGGTTCGGCTCCGATCTTCGTATTGTTGTCACTGTCACCATACTGACACATTCGCACTATAATCGGGGAATGATACGCCCTAATGCACAGACACATATTGCATTGCATTCACATTCATATTGCATTACAGGTGATTATTGAAATGTATCTCATTTCCTGCACTGTACCAGGTCTTTTCAGGATTGAAGGTTAGCGCCCGCATCGATACTCCACTCGCACCAACTATAGAAGAGTTATGGATCAGATGCAGAATGAAATGCAGGACATGCGTGAGAAACGGGCGCTATTCATGCAGACAATGGAGACCATTGCGAAAGGCCAGGAGAACTTGCAAGCTTTGGTGCAGCCTTTGTTGGTGAGAAATGCTGGTCACGGAAATGAAGACCATAATTTTGTGCGAGTTGACACTATTCACGGGGATGGTACTCCCACACCGGTAGCTCCACCTGTGGTAAATATACCTGCTGTCAATGTGAACAACGGCGCTGTCGCCGGGAACGGTAACGTCGGAATCGGTAACGAGACTGTCGTCAACAACGTTGGGTTCGGAGATGTTAACCTGGGTGATAATATGGGAGGTAATGGCTTTGGTAATAATGGATTCGGCTTCAATGACCAGGGGTTTGATCATGCTGGGAAGTACGGCTTCAACGCTCAAGGCTTCGGACAGGACGGATTTGGTATGACTAATCAGGGTTATGGCGGATTCGGAAATGGAAATGGTGTCGGGATAATGTCTTTTGGACCTGCCGGAGTCGCCCCGGGGTATGGTAACAGGGGGCGAGGCCCTACAATGAATCAAACTAGATTTGGCCGTAACAATAGGTACGATGGATACGGAACTGGGAACGGTAATTGGCTAGAAGATCAGCAAGAGGATGCTTTCTCCGGTGGAGGTTTCGAAGGTCCTATGGATGACTCTCAGAGAATCAAGATGCTCGAGGAGCAGATGAAGGGGGTCGTGAATCAAAGCGATGTTGGCTTAGATATGACCACAATGGGTCTGGTGCCTGGCCTGAGGGTACCAATAAAATTCAAAGCTCCCACGTTCGACAAATATAAGGGGGATACCTGTCCAAAGGTGCACGTACGGTCATACTACAGAAGGATGTCGGCGTATTCAAACGATGAGAGGATGCTGGTGCATTTCTTTCAAGATAGCTTGTCTGGTCCTTCCCTTGAATGGTATATGGGGTTGGAACCAACACAGATAAAGACATGGAAGCAGCTGGCTGAAGCGTTTGTGGCTCACTATAAGTACAACAGTGACTTGGTACCCAACCGGGTCCAATTGCAGGGATTGTCCCAGAAGAAGGGCGAGAGCTTCAAAGAGTATGCGCAGAGATGGCGCGACATGGCTGCTCGAGTTCATCCTCCTTTGGAGGACAAAGAAATGAATGATATGTTCATAGGAACATTTACCAGTATGTTTTATGACAAGTTGTTTCATACTTCTTTGGGCAGTTTCTCAGACTTAATCCTGATGGGTGAGAAGATTGAAAGCAACATTAAACAGGGAAGATTCCAAGCTGAGGAATCCACTTCAGCTGGCAGTAACAGAAGGGCTTTCGGTGGGCGCCGTCAAGGTGATGCAAGTGCAGTGTTTGGGGGCCGAGGCCGAGGCCGGGGCAGAGGTCGAAACCAGTACAATCAGCCGCAGCAGGTGGCAAGTTTTACTATTCCATTTCAGCAACAACCGATACAACAACAGCAACAACAACCACAACAGGGGGTACATCCTGCCCAGCGCAGAATCCAGGGGGGCAGACCAAGGAGGGTGTTTGAAAAGCCTCCTTCAACGTATGCAGAATTGCTACAGACGTTACTGGGTTTGAACTTGGTAGAAAAGAGAACTATGGCGCCAGTAACAGGCACTCCTCCGTACGGCTTTGACGCAAGCAAGCACTGCGAATTCCACTCTGGGGCTCCTGGCCACGATATAGAGAGTTGCCACGCATTCAAACATGTGGTGCAGAATCTATTGGATAGTAAGGCTATCAATTTTGGACAGGCAGGTCCGAACATAGTACAAAAGCCCATGCCCAATCATGGGGCAAATGCTATTTTAACCGAGGAGGGTTTGAACTTGATTATGAATGTTGATGACCTAAAGACACCGTTGTGTGAGATAAAAAGCAGGTTATTGCAAGGAGGTGTGTATCCGGGCTGCGATGATTTTGTTTAGAGTGTTGGACTCAAGCTGGGGGTTGTGCTGAATTGAAGAAGGGTATTCAGACCTTGATAGATGGAGGCACATTGCAATTCGACAGAATGGCAGTTGAAGAACCTGCAGAGTTATTAGCAGACGAGCAAAGTGATGTAGCTACCGTGACGATTCCCCGAAAAACAATAACTATAACGGCGCCAGCCAGGCGACCGCCGATCACTATCACCAAGGCAGGACCAATCCCTTATGAGAGCACTAAGGTAGTACCCTGGACTTATGGGTTGGAAGCGTACTGTGATGGGGTGAAAATTGATGTTAGTAAGCAGCCAGTTGAGGTTGTAGACAATGTCGTCGGCACTGGAGGGATGACGAGAAGTGGGAGAATTTTTATATCGCCCGAGGTAGAGGCTGAACGACTGGCTAAAGGAAAAGGAAAGATGAATGAGAGTGTCCCTGTGCAGAGGAGCGAAAAAGAAACGTCGTTGAAGGATGTGGAAGAATTTATGCGCCTTATTCGTAAGAGTGATTATAAGATTGTTGAGCATCTTCAACAGACACCGTCAAAGATATCCATACTGTCGTTGCTATTGTGTTCCGAAGCTCACAGAAATGCATTGTTGAAAGTTCTGGATACTTCCTTCGTACCCCAAGATGTTTCCGTGAATCAGCTGGAGGGGGTGTTGGCGCATGTGAACGCAGGCCATAGCTTGGGATTTACAGACTTTGATTTGACCCCGAAGGGGAGAGAGCATAACATGGTGTTGCACGTCTCAGTTGAGTGTAGGGGTTCAGTCATGTCTCATGTACTGGTAGATACCGGATCATCCTTAAACGTACTGCCCAAGAAAGCAATGATGAAACTGGATGTCAGAGGAATCCTTTGTACGCCTAGTGACTTGTTGGTCAGGGCATTTGATGGTACACGAAGAACAATCTTTGGATCCATAACATTACCTCTACAGGTGGGGCCGGAGGTTTTCGCAACTGAATTTTATATTATGGACATCCAGCCAACATACAGCTGCCTTCTCGGACGACCCTGGATCCATGGTGCTGGGGCAGTCACATCTACCTTGCACCAAAAGCTGAAATACATGGTAGGGGACAGTGCGGTCACAGTCTG
Organism: Lathyrus sativus; assembly: GCA_963859935.3. NCBI lineage: Eukaryota > Viridiplantae > Streptophyta > Magnoliopsida > Fabales > Fabaceae > Lathyrus > Lathyrus sativus. The sequence goes on along the minus strand of OZ012741.1, from coordinate 285,830,886 downwards.
TGGAGAAGAAGATATATTGGTTAGCCATCTGTCATCATTCAAGTATGTAGAAGTCGACGGCGAGATTCATGAAACACCCTGTCAAGCCTTTGAAGGGTTGCGCATCAAAGACAAAGGTCCCGGGCCGAGTAAAGCGTCCGAGGTGGCCGTCTCGTCATACAAGGAAGCTCAGGCTCTAGTGGAGACTGGTGAGACAAAAGGCTGGGGCAAGGTTCTGGATATTCCCATGAAGATGGACAGATTTGGGCTGGGATATCAACCGTCGTCATCAACGCCTGCTGCAGGGGTACCCCATTTCAAAGGACCGATAACAATCACCGCTAGTGGAGTGTATCACGAGGCCATCAACACTGTTTCAGATTCCGAAGAAGGAGACAGTGACTGCGACATGGACGCCTGGATTCAGCCGAGCGTGCCAGGACAAGGATTATGCAATTGGTCTATTCAGGAGATTGTTCCTGTGACTCACAAACAGTAATACTTTGTTTTCTTAATTGTTGAACAATCCGGTGTCTTACCCGGGGCATCATGATTTTGCTTAGGGCCGTGCTGTTATGTACATTGCGTTGTTTAATCATTAAATAAAAGGCGTTTTTCATGTACAAATGTTGCGATCTCTGTTTTTCCTGTTTTTGTGTTTTACAATAAAATGGCAACGTGGTTATTCGCTTTATACGCATTTTGAAGCATTTAACCATTCCTTTTGCAGGATAATATTTTCAGATGACATCATTGAACCACCTATGACTCGTTTCGACTTTGAGCACCCGGTATTTCAGACCGAAGAAGAGATTGTTGAAGATGGCGACGTTCCAGAAGAATTGTCTTGGTTGGTGAAGCAAGAAGAACGAGTCATTCTGCCTCATGAGGAGGTCATTGAAATTATTAACCTGGGATCGGAAGGGGTTGAAAAGAACATCCGTATAGGAGCCGCGCTGCAGAACGACATCAAGCGAAGACTGGTTGAAATGCTCAGAGAGTACAGTGATGTGTTCGCTTGGTCGTATGAAGACATGCCTGGGCTGGATACGGATATGGTTGTGCACCGTCTGCCGTTAAAAGAAGAATGCCCGCCGGTCAAGCAGAAGCTTCGCAGAACTAGACCTGATATGGCAGTGAAAATTAAGGAGGAGGTTCAAAAACAGTGGGATGCTGGTTTCCTAGCAGTTACTAAATATCCCTCATGGGTCGCTAATATAGTGCCAGTGCCAAAGAAAGACGGTAAAGTGAGAATGTGTGTAGATTACCGTGATTTGAACAAAGCGAGCCCGAAAGATGATTTTCCGCTTCCTCACATTGATGTGCTGGTTGACAACACTGCTCAATTCTCCGTATTCTCCTTCATGGATGGCTTCTCGGGCTATAATCAGATTAAGATGGCACCAGAAGACATGGAGAAGACTACTTTCATAACGCCTTGGGGAACATTTTGTTACAAAGTGATGCCCTTCGGATTGAAGAATGCTGGGGCAACGTATCAGCGTGCAATGACGACTCTTTTCCATGATATGATGCATAAGGAGATCGAGGTTTATGTCGATGATATGATTGCCAAATCCCAGACGGAGGAAGAACATTTGGCGAATCTGTTGAAGTTATTCAAAAGGCTTAGGAAGTTCAGGCTGAGACTGAACCCTAACAAGTGCACCTTCGGGGTGAGATCGGGTAAACTGCTGGGGTTTATCGTGAGAAAAAAAGGAATAGAGGTTGATCCTGCCAAAATAAGAGCAATACAAGAGATGCCGACGCCTAAAACAGAAAAAGAAGTACGTGGGTTTTTAGGGAGGTTGAACTACATCGCTCGGTTCATATCTCACCTGACAGCTACGTGTGAGTCGTTATTCAAGCTGTTGAAAAAAGACCAAGCTGTAACGTGGAATGAAAATTGTCAAAAGGCGTTCGATAAAATAAAGCAGTATTTGCAGGAACCTCCTGTTTTGTTACCTCTAGTGGCAGGGAGACCCTTGATTATGTATTTGACGGTTCTTGAGGGAAGTATGGGTTGTGTTCTCGGTCAACACGACGAGACAGGAAGAAAAGAGCATGCAATATATTACTTGAGTAAGAATTTTACTGAATGTGAATCTCGATATTCAATGCTCGAAAAAACTTGTTGCGCGCTAGCCTGGGCCGCCAAGCGTTTGAGGCAATACATGCTGAATCATACAACCATGCTCATCTCGAAGATGGATCCTATCAAATATGTATTCGAAAAGCAGGCATTATCGGGGAGAATTTCCCGTTGGCAGATGGTTTTGACCGAATACGACATCCAGTATGTCTCACAGAAGGCTATAAAGGGGAGTGTATTATCTGAGTACTTGGTAGATCAGCCTATTGAGGATTACCAATCGATGAGGTTTGATTTTCCTGACGAGGATATCATGTACTTAAAGATGAAAGATTGTGAAGAGCCGTTGTCAGACGAAGGACCAGAATTGGGTTCCAAATGGAAGTTGATCTTTGACGGAGCTGTAAACGCCTACGGTAGCGGAATAGGGGCAATCATCACTACTCCACACGGGTCGCACATCCCGTTTACTGCTCGATTGACCTTTCCAGTTACCAATAATGAAGCCGAATACGAAGCTTGTATCATGGGGCTTGAAGAAGCCATTGATTTGCGAATCAAAAATCTGGATGTATACGGAGACTCAGCTCTGGTGGTGAATCAAATAAAAGGGGGATGGGAGACACGTCAGCCTAATTTGATACCATACATGAATTACGTGAGGAGATTGTTGCCTTTCTTTGACAAGGTTGAATTGCATCATGTACCGCGAGCAGAGAATCAGATGGCTGACGCCTTGGCCACGTTGTCTTCCATGTACAAAGTCAACTTCTGGAATGAGGCTCCCCGAATTGTTATCTCCCGGCTTGACAGACCTGCCTTCGTGTTCGCCATTGACGAAGCATCTGATGATAAACCGTGGTATTTTGATATCCTTAATTTCCTGAAAAATAAAGAGTATCCGGCTGGGGCATCCAGTCATGATCAGAAAACTCTCCGGAGATTGGCGGGTAATTTCTACTTGAATCCGGACGGTGTCCTCTACAGAAGAAATCACGACTTGGTGCTACTACGTTGTGTAGACGAGAAAGAGGAGAAGCTGCTCATGGAGGAAATACATGAGGGTACGTTTGGTACACATGCTGGCGGGCATGCTATGACGAGGAAGCTGCTGCGGGCAGGTTATTACTGGCTGACTATGGAAACTGATTGTTTCAAGTTTGCGAAGAGATGTCATAAGTGCCAAATCTATGCAGATAAGATCCATGTGCCTCCGAGTCCTCTGAACGTGATGTCGTCACCATGGCCATTCTCGATGTGGGGAATCGATATGATTGGAAAGATCGAGCCGACGACTTCTAACGGACACCGGTTCATTCTAGTAGCGGTCGATTATTTTACTAAATGGGTGGAAGCGGCATCTTATGCAAATGTGACTAAGCAGGTGGTGGCCAGATTCATCAAGAGAGATATCATTTGCAGATATGGAATCCCCGAGAGGATAATCACTGACAACGGCTCAAATCTGAATAACAAAATGATGAAGGAGTTGTGTCAGAGTTTTAAGATCGAGCATCACAACTCCTCCCCTTACCGACCCAAGATGAATGGCGCTGTTGAGGCGGCCAATAAGAATATAAAGAAGATTGTTCAAAAGATGGTGGTGACCTATAAGGACTGGCATGAGATGCTACCTTTTGCTTTGCACGGTTATCGTACGACGGTACGCACATCAACCGGGGCAACCCCGTTTTCATTGGTATATGGAATGGAAGCAGTGTTACCATTGGAAGTTGAGATTCCTTCACTAAGAGTATTACGAGACGTCCAACTAGACGAGGCAGAATGGGTGAAAGACAGGTTGAACCAGCTGAGTTTAATGGATGAGAAGAGGCTAGCTTCTCTAGCATACGGTCGTTTGTACCAGAGCCGAATGAAGAAAGCATATGATAAGAAGATACATCCTCGAAGCTTTCAGACGGGCGACCTTGTGTTAAAGAGGATTCTCCCGCCACAGGCAGATCACAGGGGCAAGTGGACCCCCAACTACGAATGGCCATACGTTGTCAGAAAAGTCTTTTCCGGAGGAGCTTTGTTGTTGTCCACCATGGACGGTGAAGACTTTACGTCGCTTGTGAATTCGGACGCAGTTAAAAAATACTTTGCTTGAAATTGACCCGCTGGACAGAAAAAAGAGAGTCCAGGCAAAAATGGGGCATCCTGGCGAACCAAAAACAGAATGAAAGGTTCGGGAAAAAATTAGGGATAAAATTGAAAAAATGTACACCCGCGAAGTTGAAAACCTACACTGGGCGGCTTCGGCAAAAAAGGGTATCCCGGTGAACTGAAAACCCGTAAAGGGCGGTTCACGCAAAAGTTAGGGATTTGAAAAGCAAATGACTCCGGTCCGAATTTGATACTGCAGTGTGCATTGGTGCAGGAGAATATACCTGAGGGGTCTATTATCGGATACAATCTCTTCGGAAGGGTGAATACTGGGAAAGCACTAGAGTCAGGCGAGTCATAGGAGGATCAGCTCATGATGTTCGTCTGCATCCTATTGCCGACATGTGTACAAATTTGATTTGTCATTATACTTATGCTTCTTGTGCATACTTGTATATTTGTTGAGCGTAGCTTCCTCTTTTCAGGAGTTACATCCCGTGTACAAAATTCCGCCCATTTAGGGGCCCAATAAATAAAACATGTTATTCAGTATTTGATGTTGGTTCTTTACTGTTTTGTACATGACAACGCCGAGGATTAATAAAACTAGCAAGTGTATAACGTCGCTGGCCCTTGCCAATAATTGCTAAAACTTTGAATTAACTGAAAATAATGTCACTAACACTAACCTGAATAGATTCGGTTGCATAGACTTGTCTTGTCTTGCTTGTGGTGTTGCAGGGTTCGTAGCCGTATGAAGTGGACGATCAAAAGATTGCAGTACTGACCAGAAGCTCGTAACGAAAGACTCGATCCCCACGCAGGTCGCGCTTCTGAGATGACAGTGTTCCTTACCAAAGAAGGATCAAATTCCCCAGCTAGTCGTAGCTTATCCGAGGGACGTTCTCCAGCAAAGTCGTTTACTCTCAGCAGAATAGATGATTCCAAGATCAAAGGCTATATTCAGACAGTGTGGTGTCCCCCGAAAGGGATTCCCCTATCCCGAGGCGAGTGGTTTAGCCTCAGAAGACTAATATTTCAAATTGTGAGTTGTACCCAGACAGTTTACCCTTCCCCGTAGGGTCATTTACTCTCCCCAACGGAGTCAGCTAATTTTCCCCAAGAGAGTCGTTTCGTCCTCAGCGAAGTTCTCTCTTTTCAGCAAGTGTTTTCTTTCCTCCCAATGGAAATCGAAGGTTAAGACTCTCCCCGGCAGAGTTGGCTATGTGTCCTGGCATTTATTTTGCCGGAATACCATGTGATACCCGTTCTCTCCCCAGCAGAAGTCCAATCATGATTGGCGCAGTCAATTGTTCCTCAGCGAAGCGGGCTTCACTCTTCCAGCATTTATTTGACTGGAATAATTCTGTGGCACCTGGTTACCCCTAGCAGAGTTGGCGTTGTCTTCAGCATTTATTTTGCTGAAGCGGTTTCTGTATCCCAGCAGTTCGAGTCTGCATTTGCATCGGCATATAGTGTCATACTTGCAAACAAAAAACATGTAGCATTTCCATGTCGAATGGAGCATTACGCCATTGTCAAACATATGCATCCTGAAACATAAACCAGGTTGGTTAACCGTTTGTTTTCAAGTGTTGTTTCCCTTGCAGGTGGAGGGAGCTCTTGCTCAAATTAATTACCAAACATTCAGGATCTCGACGTGAGATGTGTAATGTCGATTGTTGGCATTATTCCCCACAGAGTTGCGTGGTTAAGTTTCTCTTACCCCTCCAGCGGAGTATTCCTTCAAGGTTGTTGTTCGGTCATTAGCAAAAGATTTCGTGAATTGATTTTTGGAAGTTACCGCCTATGTTAAAATAGGTGTCTGGCAGTATGGATTCAGAAAATCCCCAGTAGAGTCCTTCTCAGATTTGCTGCCATATCAGTACTGAAAATTAGAAGACTAGACTCATGTTGTCTTACCCATGTGGTTGATAGAGCTAGCTACTGCAAAGATAGGCAGAAAAGCTGTATCAGAGTATTACCCGTGGCAGAGGCGGAGTTATTTTCCTGTATTCGACAGAGTATTACCCGTAGCAGAGGCGGAGTTATTTTCCTGTATTTGACAGAGTGTTTACCCGTAGCAAAGGCGGAGGTATTTTCCTGTATTTGGCAGAGTACGTACCCGCAGTGGTGGCGGAGTCATTTTCCCGTAACAATGACAAAATTTCCCGTAGTGATGGCGGAGTGATTACCCGTAGCAGAGGCGGAGATATTTTCCGGTACTTGGCAGATTATTACCCGTAGCAGAGGCGGAGAGATTTTCCTGTATTCGACAGAGTATTACCCGTAGCAGAGGCGGAGAGATTTTCCTTTATTCGACAGATGTTACCTGTGATGGACAGAGATTGTTACCTGTGTTTAGGTAGATGATTTTCCCGTATGGATAGGCGGGTGAAGTTTCCTGTGTTTAGGCAGATGATTTTCCCGTATGGATAGACGGATGGAGTTTCCTGTGCTTAGACTGATGGTTTGCCCGTATGGCTAGACGGAGGGAGTTTCCTGTGATTAGACAGAAATGTTTCCTCAGCGAAAGCGCCGGGATTTTTCCGTGATGTGAGTCCCGAAGTGGAGAGATTGGTGTTTATTCGTGATTTGGCGAAATTTGGGTCCAGATGTGGACAAGGTTACTCCTGTGACAACAGAATCTCTATTCGTGTTGACGAATTTGTCTCTCTTCTTGTGTTGATAAGGTTAGTCCAGTTGTGGACAGAGGTGTTTTGCGAAAAGTGTTCAGTACCTGTGGCGTTACATAGGTGGTTGAAGTTGAAATCAGAATTATCAGACGTCGGATTAGTTGTTGCCGTAACAACCAGATTCAGTTGGTGGATGTCGTTCCCCAAACAGTGGTGCAGTTTATTTCTGCGGTTGGCAAATTTCCGGGTTCTTAGTATTCAATCGTCTTGTACCTCGAATGTCTGAAGGCTCCGGGCGTTTCACCCAGTCGGGTCCAAGTCGCTGGAATAGGGGCAATTGTTGCACCCTAAAATTTGCTCAACCTACTTCATTTGGTTTATGTTTCAATTGCATTAGCATTTGCATATAAAGTCATGTACATAGTCTAATCATTTGCATAGCATAGCATAGCAAGTCACCCAACAAGGGACCAAGTACTATTCTTATCTCTATGAGCCTATCAAGAGGTTCTTATTCAACTTCAAGCTTATCCAAGCCATCAGGAAGAAATTGAAATCTAAGAAGTCAGTGGATCAAGCAGTGGATCTATCTCCTATCTTGAGTGTATTTGAAGATCATCAAAGAATTTGTGAGTTGTGAATTGAGCATGGAGGGTATAAAAACATCATGGAGGACCTACATGGTCATTTTGAAAGTGAGACAAGTCATTGATGTGATTACAAGAGCTGCAGTTGAAGACAGTCAACTAGGGTTTCATCTGGGTCAACTCTGGGTCAATCCTAGGTCAAATGCTTGATTGAAGGGCATCAAAGTCTATTTGAAAGATGTGGGGTTCATCATTGGACATGTAGATGTGGAGGTGGTGTTGTGCCAAGGAGAAATCAAGAGGGATCAAGAAGAAGAGGAGTTTCTAAATTAGGGTTTCTGTGTAAAATCCCCTGATTTAGGTCAAACTTCCAAGCAAGATAATTCAAAATGAAAGCTTCAAATGGATCCTTGGCCAACATGAAACTTGTATAGGATCTCAAGAACTTTAATTTGAGTGGTGGAAGACATCAAGGAGATTTATAGAACTCAAGTTATGGTCCTTGCAAGTTACAGGTCATCAGAGGCATCTGAAATTTGTCTGTGAAGGTTACTTGTCTTCCAAACAACTTTTACCCCTCAAGGAAATTTCAAATGGATTTCTGGCCAACAAGAAAGTTGTTCCTCATGATCTTAACTTTCTAGAAAGGTATGGTATGCCTTCATCTGATTTGTGGAACTCTACTTATGTCTTTGGCAAGCAAAGGGTATTTTGATCATTTGGAAATTATGGGTCATTTCAAGCATATGCCTAAAACTCATACAAGGAAGCTTCAAATGAAACACTTCACAAAATCAAAGTTGTTACAAATGATGTTTTGAGTCTAGAAAAGTGGTCATGGAGGTTTGAAAATGGGTGTAGCTCATATTTGCAAAAATGACCTAATTAAGGCATGATTTAAGTCATTAAATAGCCATTTTTTGGGAATTTTTAATAACATGTCCAAATGGGATGAAATTATAGGTCATTTTGATTGGAAATAATGTTTTGAGACCATTGGCAATAGTGGATTTTTGAGTTTAGTTCAAAATTGGAGAGTTATCATGGCTTTCTTATGATTAAAGTAACATATGCCAAATCACAAGGGATTTGTGTACAAGGAACTTCCAGCAATTTCTAGATGATTCCATGGGAATCTATATAAACCCTAGAGCTCATTCAATGCAGGGTTGCACTTCATTTTGATCCAAAACACATAGTTTCATTCTCTCTTGCATTTTTGAAAATTCATCCAAATTCTCTCAATTCTTCATCATTCTTCAAAGTTCTTGATCCTACCATGCTCCATGATCATCATTGATCACATCCCAAGCAAGATCTGAGTGTATTGAAGTCATAATCGTGTGCTGCAAGTTCATCATTCAAATTCCAAAAAGAGTTGGTTACAAGAATCCAAAGCATTTGAGCAAGAGTTGCTGCATACAGTATCAAGATCCACCTCCATTGATCAATCCTAGAGCATTGCTAGCTGTGAGTCCAAGAACTTCATCATCTGTTTTCCATTTTGCACCAGGTTAGTATCTTCTTCGAATTGGCTTGAATTAAGTAGTATGATAGAGAATTGTTAGGTTAATGATGGTTAGGGTAGTTAGATGATTGATTATAGAGCTTTAGGCAAGTTTTCATGGAGGTTGACATTTGAGGACACCAACTGTTTGGATCTAGAACATAGTAATTAGGAGGTTATAATCTTTGATAATTGGATAGAATTGTTCAGTGTAGTGTGAGGATTGTTTTTGTGCAAAGATTGATAAGGTTGAGGATGCTTGAAATCTGAGTAAATATTGAGGTCTTGATATTGCATATTTCGGTTTGGACGATGGAGAAGGTTTTGAGGCAAACCACTACCATAGCTGTGTTCTATGCAAGAAATAGGCCAACTTTGGTTCTTGGATCGTGCCAAATGGTGGAGAAACGAGGGAATACGAATGAGGACAAGTCTGGTTCATGAAAGCTTCGTGCATGGTGTTCATGGTGGAAACCCTAGGTCCATTGGAGAAGACGACTTGGCATGCGTTGGATCATTCAGAGACTTTTGACCAATGGCTTAATCGGACGGCTCACATTTAATTGAGAAATGGAGGGAAGCTGAGTTTAATGAAACTCAGCGTTTCATTAATAGTCAGCATTGGGCTTAATGATCTTTCATATTCGCACCCCCAATATCAAGGCCCACGCGAATTGAACTGAATTGTCCTGCTATTTGCACCGCGCGCGTTTTATTTTTCTTTTGATTTTCTGATTTAATTTTTGTGTTGGTCTGGGCCTAAACATTTGCTATGCGCACCCCTGGATGCTGGGCCCATGTGACAATTGAACTGGGCACTCTTGCTGCTTGCACCCCCTGGCTTCCATTTATTTATTTTTTTGTTTTAATTCATTTTCTTACCATTTTATAAAATCCATAATAAATAAAAAAAATGAGAATTTTGACATGAGATTTTTTGCAATAGTTTAGGATTGACTTGAAGAAAATTAAAATGATTAAAAAAATATTAGTTTAGCTATTTTTTTTCTATTTTTGCTTATATTTTACATTTTAATTGTTTTTAAATAGATTTAATTTGTATATAGTATTTGTAGATTTTCTTTTAGGTATTTCCCACAATCTTTTTAGGCTAATTTTTTTTAGTATAACTAGATACATATATTAGGTGCCCCCTTGATTTTTATACCAATTTTTTAGGATTTTTTTTAGGTAGTTTAGTTAGAAAACATTAGGCTAATCATTTAGGGTTGTGAATATAATATAGGTCTAACAAAGCAATTTATTTTGGGTTTTCTTTAGGGCAAATTAAGTGATGGGACTATAGGGGTATTGAGGGCAAATAATAGATCCCTTAGAAAATGTTAGACTTCCCCTATTCTATTAATACTATTAATATATTTCTTGTAATTGATTGATTGTGTGGTGTGCCCTTTCTAGGGTTATTGTTTGATTGTGTGGGGTATTGGGCCTGCTTGGGGTTTAGGTTTGAGCTGAAGACTTTGTTGATGAAGCCATTGAAGACAAAAGGAATGAAGACTCAGTTCAGGAGTTGAGGAAGAGTATATCTTGCTGGCAGCTGTTGAAGGTTATAGGATCTAGGAGTTAGGTAGAGCTCTAGAATAGCAACTTGATTCACAAACATGGAAGGTCTTGTTTGCCTCCATCCTTCTCTGTGATGCAGAGTCTCTCTAAGATACTCACCCCCTTCCTTTGGAAGGCTTGGTAGCAGTGTTTAAGAGATATAACTCTTGAGAGAGACCTTCTACATGTTGTTAACAGTCTGTTTGCCACCTTTGGTGGTCAACTAACTGTTTAACATTCGAGTTCATCCTCTAAACTGCTGCTCATCTTGGAGAGTGAGACTTGAAGAAAAGCCTTGGAGGATTGAAGATGGAGACCTTGCTTGAAGGCTGTGAATATGAAGACTGAAGCTTGCGTAAAGCCTGTAGACGGTTGAAGATGACTTGAAGACAGATGTTGATGAAGACTGATGTTTGCTGTTTATTTTTGCTGTTTATAATTTTTGATGTATTGTTTGAATTTCCTGGACTGTATTGCTTGCTGATTAACCTGTTAGGTTGAAAGCGAATCTTGTTCGCTTTTGCCTGTTATTTTCTAGGTTCGAGGTTGAGTGGGACTCCCTTGCCTCGCTTGTATTGCTGCATCCATGCATTTTACTGCTTTATTGTATATATCCTGTTGTTTCTGTTTCCGTTTATCCCTTAGGATCTCTGTTTCTCTCTGTGCAAGAGAGGAGCATGATAGACATTAGGTCTTAACCCATGCATGATAACATTAGGTTAGTTTGATTCCCTTTGCAACCATAGGTTAGAGTTATGTCTCTTCTTTCTCAAAAACAAACAGAAAAACACAATAAGATTTCAAACACAATAAAAGACACTTCTTCCGTAAAAGAATGTGAACTCATCAAAACGTCATTTTTGTCCGCTTGGACCAGTAATCAGAAAAACCCTTTTTTAGAAGGAGTAAAAGCAATCAAAACAGACTTGTGTCGTACGTGGCCCGAACTACGTTTGCTCTGATCTTTCATGCTGTATGAAAGTACGTAGGCATAGGATGCGATGTCCTAGCGAGCAACCTTCCCCTCCTTTCCCGTAGGTAGGCGAACTACGTTGACTCTGATTTCTCGTTCCAGACGGGAATACGTAGGCATAAAGTGCGATACTTTGCCGAGTCACTTTATTTTCTTTTAACCCCTGACCTGTAGAGTAGATAGAATAACAATCTTTTCGACCGAAAACAAGCGTGGATCCCGTCGAGTACGACAGACGTGAGGGGTGCTAATACCTTCCCCTTGCGTAACCGACTCCCGAACCCAGGATTTGGTTGCGATGACCATTCCTTTCCCCGTTTTGCAGTAGGTTTACTTCGAGCGTGTCCTTTCCCTCCGTTGGGATAAATAACGCACGGTGGCGACTCTTCTGTTCAGTCGGCGCCGATTTTCGCAGTAGCGACACCGTTTACTGCGAGACTGACGTTTCCAGTCACCAATAATGAGGCGGAGTACGAAGGATGCATCATGGGTCTAGAAGAGGCGATTGATTTGAGAATCAAGAATCTAGACGTATATGGTGACTCAGCGCTTGTGATCAACCAAATTAAAGGGGAGTGGGAGACTCGTCAATCAAATTTGGTGCCGTACATGAATTATGCCAGGAGGCTGCTTCCGTTCTTCGATCGAGTGGAGCTCCATCATGTACCCAGGGCTGAAAATCAAATGGCTGATGCCTTAGCCACGCTGGCTTCAATGTATAAAGTCAATTTTTGGAATGAGGCCTCCAAGAATTGTACTATCTCGTCTGGATAGAACGACATTTGTCTTTGCAATCGAGGATGCCGCTGACGGCAAGCCATGGTTCCATGACATCCAGACTTTCCTTATGACTAAGGAGTATCCTGCGGGTGCGTCAACCCAGGATAAGAAGACTCTGAGGAGGCTGTCTGGAAACTTTTATCTCAATCCTGATGGAGTGTTATATAAGAGAAACCACGATCTCGTGCTACTCAGATGTGTAGATGAGAAAGAGGCGAGTATGCTCATGGAAGAAGTCCATGAAGGCACATTTGGTACGCACGCCGACGGGCATGCTATGACGAGGAAGATCCTGAGAGCAGGATACTACTGGCTGACGATGGAGTCGGATTGCTTCAGATTCGCGAAGTGATGTCCTAAATGCCAGATTTATGCTGATAAAGTTCATGTGCCGTTGTGCCCGTTGAATGTCATGTCCTCCCCGTGGCCATTCTCCATGTGGGGCATCGACATGATAGGCAAGATCGAGCCCACTGCATCCAACGGTCATCGCTTCATTCTGGTAGCTATCGACTACTTCACCAAGTGGGTGGAGGCAGCCTCGTACGCTAATGTGACCAAGCAGGTGGTGGCTAAATTCATAAAAAGAGATATCATCTGTCGTTACGGAATTCCCGAGCGGATCATTACTGATAATGGTTCGAATTTGAATAACAAGATGATGAAGGAGCTGTGCCAGAGTTTCAAGATTGAACACCACAACTCATCTCCTTACCGGCCGAAGATGAATGGTGCCGTCGAAGCCGCCAACAAGAACATAAAGAAGATTGTTCAGAAGATGGTTGTGACGTACAAAGATTGGCACGAGATGCTGCCGTTTGCACTGCACGGTTATCGTACGACGGTACGTACGTCGACCGGGCCAACTCCTTTCTCCTTAGTGTACGATATGGAAGCAGTCCTACCGTTAGAAGTGGAAATCCCTTCTTTGCGAGTTTTGGTTGATGTGAAACTCGACGAGGCAGAATGGATTACGAATCGTCTGAACCAACTCAGCCTGATGGACGAGAAGAGGTTAGCATCGATTGCGTTTGGTCGCCTGTACCAAAGCCGAATGAAGAAAGCTTACGATAAGAAGGTGCGTCCCAGACGCTTTCGGACGGGTGATCTCGTCCTGAAGAAGATTCTTCCGCCACACTCCGATCACCGGGGCAAGTGGACTCCGAATTACGAAGGTCCGTATGTTGTCAGCAAGGTCTTCTCGGGAGGAGCCTTGTTGTTATCCACGATAGATGGTGAAGATTTTGCATCCCCGATGAACGCGGACGCAGTTAAAAAATATTTTGCTTGAAAGCGACCCGCTGGACAAAAAAGGAGAGTCCAGGCAAAAAAAGGGCATCCCGGCGAACCAAAAACAGAATAAAAGGTTCGGGCAAAAATTAGGGATATATTGAAAAAATGTACACCCGCGAAGTCGAAAACCTACACTGGGCGGCTTCGGCAAAAAAGGGTATCCCGGTGAACTGAAAACCCGTAAAGGGCGGTTCACGCAAAAGTTAGGGATTTGAAAAAGCAAATGACTGCGTTCCGCGTGTGGACTTTCATTGTTTAGTGGTTTGGAAGACCTGAGGGCCGTTTATCCAAATCAATCTCTTCCGAAGCTGAAGCGTCGGAGAAGTATCGAAGTCGAGTGGGTCATAGAGGGATCAACTCATGGTGTTCGTCTACGCCTCGTTGCCGACATTTGTATATACTGATGTATATTTATGTTTTATTTTTGCGCGACTTCCTCATTCCAGGAGCTTGCATCTGTTGTAAAACATTTTTACCCATTCAGGGGTTCGTTATCAATAAAATGCATACTATTCAGCAATTTTGTTTGCCTGTTTAGCATTTATCTGTTTTGTTTGCGAAAAAAGAACGCCGATGTTTTTGATAAAATGCGCATACATAAACTTACTGGCCTAGGCCACTAATTGTTGAAACAATTAAATACTTGGATATTGTCACGAGATAATAACCTTGGTAGGTCCCTTTGAGAAGGGTATCTTGTCTGTTTGTTTGTGTTGTTACAGGTGTAGCATATTCCAGACAGTGCACCGTGCGCGTCGCGAAGCAGGATGATTCCTCCTTCTCCAGCAGAGTTCAGTAGCCTCTCCCCGCAGAGTCTGAACACGAGATCGTGAGCACTGATATGTCTCCCCAGGAAGAGATGATTCTCTCCCCAAGCAGACGCATCCTGAAGGAACGTCATCTCCTCAGTTGAGTCACGCGCCGAAGCATGAATTCATCCCCCGCACCGGGTCACAAGTGCAGTTTCGTAGGAAACTATTTGTACGCCGAAGTATGTCGCAACTGTTGGTGCCAGACTGAAGTCTCCAGCGGAATTGAAATTCCTCACCAGAGTTATACTTTCCCCCGAAGTCGGATGATTCCTTCTTCCCCAGCGGAATTGAGATTCCTTATCAGAGTTGTACTCTCCAGTGAAGTAGTTGGGACCATGATTGGTTTTCCCCAGGAGAGCGTTGAACAGCTGATACTGTATTTCCCCCAGAGTCGTATTCTCCGGCGAAGTAGAATGATTTCTCCTTCTTCAGCCGAGTTTGCAGATCCCCAAGAGAGCCGAATCCTTGGAAGTTGCTCATACCATGATTGGTTTTCCCCAGTGGAGTGTTGATCAACTGAAGTTGTTTCCCCACAGAGTCTCATCTCCAGAAGAGTAGCCGAGACGGCCACGTAGTTTACTCCTGCGATTGACGTCGCTTTCCCTCAGCAGGTCCAGGTTCTCGTAGAGCTTCGTCCCCTGCAGTAGTCAACTGAAGTTGTTTCCCCCGCAGCAGTCAATTGAAGTTGTGTCCCCTGCGGAGTCCAATTGGTATTGGCATGACCATGTTCTCCTCAGCAGGATGATTCCTCTATCTGAGTAGTTCTTTCCCCTTGACAGGAGGATCCCCCTTCGGCATTTATTTTGCTGACGGGATCGCATCATTGTGCATGATTGCATAGCATTTATCATTTACGCATAGCATTTCCACCGTGTGGAGCATGGCGCTGAAGCATATGCATAATAAACATGATCTAGGTTGCTACCGTTCTTGTTTTGCAGGTGTTCCGCCGAAGGATCAGTTGCTCAGGATGATTCCTGACATTCTCCCCCACGAAGTCGCTTGCTCAAGATGATTTTTGAGATCCCCAGCGAAGTCTTCAGTTCAAGGTGATTCTTGAATTCCTCAGCAGGGCCGTTTGCTTAAGATGATTCTTAAGCTCCCCAGTAGCGTCCCCAGTAAAGGTTGCCCAGGATGATTCCTGAAGCCCCAAGAGAGCCGAATCCTTGGAAGCTGCTCAAGCCATGATTGGTTTGTCCCCGGCAAGAGTTGCCCAGGATGATTCCTAGAATCCCCACCAGAGTGTTTGCTCAGAATGGTTATCGGTTCAAGATGATTCTTGAAAATCCCCGGCGGAGTTATTTGTTCAAGATGATTCTTGAAGTCCTCAGCAGAGTTAATTCCTCCAGAATGATTTCTGGACCCCCGGAGCGGAGTTGCTTGATAGTTCTCCAGAATCCCCAGCGGCGAAGCGTCCTCCCCAACAGGTTTTCTAAACGGCTAAGTTAGAATCTCCTTTGAAGACTCCATGATTGAAGTCTGACCGTGTTAATGAAGCAGTTATCTCAGTAATGCGGAATGCCTGAGGGCATTATCAACCTGATGGTTGAAGTTCGGCTGACGCCCGACAAGTCCTTTGAATGCCTGATGGCATGATCAACCTGATGGTTGAAGTCCGGCTGATGCCCGACAGTGTTACTTGGATGCCTGATGGCATGATCGATTAGGTATTACCGGTTACCGTGTGACCAATCCCCCAATGGATTTTCTTCACCCTGACGGCGAGGTCAGATTATGTTTGTTTCCAGCGGCGATGTTGGATGTTTGTATTGACGGCGAGGTCAGATTATGTCTGTTTCCAGCGGCGATGTTGGATGTATGTTTGGCTGGCGGCGATGTCAAAGTCTTTGATTCTTTAGTCCTCCAGCAGCGATGTTGGATGTTTGTTTCTGACGGCGATGTCAGATGATTTTGTTGCTCCAGCGGCGATGTTGGGTATTTTGGTTAGTTGACGGCGAGGTCATATTTTTTCCAGCGGCGATGTTGGGTGTTTCTCAGATTATTCTTCAGCTCTCCAGCGGCGATGTTGGGTATGTTTGTTTCTGGCGGCGATGACAGATTCTCTAGTTTTCCATCAGCGATGTTGGGTGTTTTGACTGTTCGACGGCGATGTCAGATAGTTCAGTTCTCCAGCGGCGATGTTGGATGTTTGTTACCCAGAATTATGTTTGTTTCTGGCGACGATGTCAGATTCTCTAGTTCTCTAGCGGCGATGCTGGGTATTTTGGTTGTTTGGCGGCGATGTCAGATTTTGTAGTTCTCCAGCGGCGATGTTGGATGTTTTGGTTGTCCAACGGTGATGTTGGCTGTTTCTTTCCAGCGGCGATGGTGGATGTTCGTTTCTGGCGGCGAGGTCAGATGATTTAGTTCTCCAGCGGCGATGTTGGGTATTTTGGTTGTTTGACGGTGATGTCAGGTTCTCTAGTTCTCCAGCGGCGATGTTGGGTATTTTGGTTATCTGATGGCGATATCAGAAGAATTTAATGGGGATAATTGACGACAATGTCAGATCAGTATGCTTCCAGCTAGTTGCTGTGCAGCTACTATTCCAGTGTTCGAAGATTTTTTCCCCGCAGAGCACCGTGTGCTCGGGCAGTTGGCAAATTTCCGGGTTTATCGGTATTCAACCGTCTCGCACCTTGATTGGCTGAGAGCCGTTCGCTCCTCATCCAGTCAGGTTCAAGCCGTTTGAATAGGGGCAGCTGTTGCACCCCAAAATTTGACCAACAATTATTTACCCATCAAGAGTTGTATGAGGCTATGAAGCTAGCCAAGAAAGTTATTGCAATGTCCAAAGGTTGATACCTTTGTCAGAGAACCCAAGAGATCCTCAGAGGAATTGGTTGAAACCAAGGTTGTGTGCCTCATAACTTGAGAGTTGTGGGAGCTCCTCAGATGATTCTAAGACTATAAGGATGGACTTAAAGCTTTGAGAAAGCTTATGAGATGTCTTGAAAGCCATCATGAAGCCTAGAGAAGTCATTGTACAAGAATTCAGAAGATTCAGCCAGGAGTGGTGGAATTAGGGTTTGACTGGGTCAACCCTAGGTCAACTGAAGATTTGGAGAGGGTTGAGACCTAATCCAAGAGCCATGTGATCATGGAATGATGTATTGAGATACTATAAGGACGATTCCTATACCAACTCATCATGATTGAGGAGTTTGAGAAGTTTCAAGCTAGGGTTTCTAAGGATTGACAGTGTAAAATCCCCTAGTTTGATCCCTATCTTCAAGGCAATTTAACTCAAGATGTGATTGTCATCTCATCTTCCCCACAACATGAATGTTGTATAGCTTGTTCTTAGCTTTAATTTGAGTGGTAGAAGTCCTTGATAGGATTTTCAGAGCTCAAGTTATGGTTTTGACAAATTACAGGTCATCTGAGGTATGTGAATCTGGGTCTTTGAAAGTCACCCAACTTGCAGACAACTTTTGCCCTAGTAGGATGATTCCTATGAACTCTTGGTCAACATGAATGTTGAATAGCATATTATTAGCTTTCTAGAGAGTACTAGAAGACCTTGATAGGATTTGTAGAACTCAACTTATGGCTTTGACAAGCCAAGGGCATTTTGGTCATTTGGAAGTTATAGGTCATTTCAAGCATAAGGCCATATCTCCTACTTCCAAGCTTCAAATGGAAAAATATTCAACATAAAACTTGCTTAGAATGATGTTTTAAGGCTAGTAGGTATGTCATGAGATGTTGAAAAGGCTCATATCAAAAAGTGATAAAAATGGCCTAAAAATGAGGCATAAGTTAATTCAAGTGAATTTGAAAAATGGAAATCCCAAGTTATAAGTCCAAACCATGTCATTTAATAGGTCATTTCGACTCCAAATGACATTCTAAGAACAATGGTTCAGCCACAATTTTTATTTGAGGCTTGCATCATAGGGCTGCTTTGGAATTGGATTACTTGCACATGAAGGTACCATACCAAAACTCAAAAGAACTTAACAAGCAAGGTAGTTAAGCATTGTAACTAACCCTAAATCTCATGTGGGGATAAATTCAAGTCATAAACCAAAGTTACAAGGGCTATGGCATGATATAGCATGTGGAGAGAATTGAATTCAAAATACCATGACATGAAAACTTCATTTTCTCATTGGATTGTTCTAGATGGTTCTAGAGGTTTCTAAACCACTCTATAAGATGAATGTAACTTGCTCAAATGCAAGGTTGGTGAAAATTGTTGCATAGAAGAGAGAGTGAAATCCAATTTCTTCCATTACAAGTCAAATCCAATTTCTTCATTCCCTTTCATTTCCTTTCATTTTTTTCACACAAACACATTCCATATACCACATTGAAGCTGTGCAGATTGAATCAAGAGCAGTTCCATGGAGAATTGAGGAGTTGGTGATCCAAGTTTCAAGGTTGCATTTAAAAATCGAATTTCAAGAATCAAGCAATTTCAGCCATTCTTTTTGCAAACAGAAGCAAGAACATTACTCAGTGAAGGAATTTGGAGAGATTCAAGCCTTGAAGTGGTGGATTACTACCTCTGTTCACTCAATTTAACCAGGTTTGCAATTTCTTTCCTACCCCTTGATTTAGGCATGGTTAGGTTAAATTATTAGTTTAGATTGGTTAGAGACAATTAGGAGATCGTTTTTGGAAAGCTTGAAGGCAATTGGTGATGGTTTTGTTATGACCAAGATTTCTGTTTGGCCTTGTATCTCTTTGGATATTGAGTGATAAGCTTAGTTTAACATCAAGAAATGCTCAGGGAAGAATGAGGATGATTTTAGGACCATTAATTTGGAGAATTGTTAAGATTGATTTCTGAGTATGTTTTGGATCTTGGATCGGGTTCCTTGATTTAGGAGGTTTCAGTCAATTTTAAGGTCATAATCGTGTTTAGCATGAAATTTCAAGTGGATTAGGGTTTTACATTTTAAGAATTGATGAGGAATTGAAGGAGTTCGTATGGAGGAAGATGACGCTCCATGGTTCTGTTTTAATGGAGGTTTCTGCAAACCCTAGGTCCAAGGAAGAAGAAGACCTCACAGCCATTGGATGCACGCGCTGACCTTGACTTGAGAAGAGATCCAATGCGCAGGATTTAATTTCAGTTTTGGAGGGATTCTGAAGCAAGGCAAAACGCACCGTTTCATTAAACGGTGGTTCTGGGTTGGATCACTAATTACACCCCCAATCAAGGCCCATTGGTTTTTATAACTGAATTGCATTGCTTTTGGCACCGCTCATTTTTCATTTTCCTTATGATTTTCTTAATTGTTTTCTGATTTTAATTGGGCTTAAGCGCTTTGTTATTTGAACCCCCACTTCTGGGCCCACGCGTGATTGTAACTGCATATCATTCCTATTCACACCCCATGCTTCATAATTCATTTATTTTCTCTCCATTTTATTTCAACTTTAGAAAATTCATATTAAATGGAAAAATCAATATTTTTTAATGGGAGTTTTTTCTCCCTTTTCATATTTTTGTCTAGAAAAATATCAAATAAAAATATTTTTCATATCATGCATTTTAGTATTTTTTGCATATTTTCTTCTTTTATTGCTTTTTAATTCTTTTATATTGATGTATGATTTTGTAGAATTTAGTTTAGGTAGATCCCTTAATATTTTTAATTCATTCTTTTTAGAATAGTTAGATATAGGTTTTAGCTTCCCCCTGGATTAATTCCATATTTTTGTGATGAGTTTTAGGATAGTTTTGATTAGATGCTATTAGGTTGTGTAGAATTAGGTTAAACTTCAACATAGGTCCATAATAACTTTAGATTTTGGGTTTTTAGGACAATTTAGACTATGGGGCATATATAAGGGTAGGTATGTAGGATCCCTTAGAAATTATATTAGGATTTAATATAGTAGTATGCTATTTTTAGTTGATTTTTGTATTGATTGATTGTTTATGTTGCCTTTAGGGCATGTTTGCTTTAGTTGCTTTGCTTTGTGGGCTTGGAGAGCTTGATCTTGTTCTAAGGAGCATTGAGGATCATAGTAGAAGACTTGAAGATGCATTGAGGAGCTTGAGAGCTTGGTCTTATTTTCTTTTGTTATTGTTTTAGGGTTAGGGATTAGGAAGAGAGTAGACTTAGATAACTTCTTTCTTAAACATGGATGGTATCTGTTACCTCCATTCCTCCCTGTGATTCAAAGTCCTTCCATGGTATACACCTCTCTCCTTTGGAGGGATAAGTGATGTACCTAGGAGGTAGAACTTTTGAGGGAACCATTCCTTTGATGTTGAACCCTTATAGGTCACCTTTGGTGGTCAGTAAGCAGTTCAATATCCCCCAGCTTATCCAGTAAGTGACTTTCTCTGGTTTGATTATCTTGAGAGATGTCAGAGCTTGAGTTTGAAGATGAAGACTTCAATAAAGAGTGTAGAAGAGGATGAATCCTTGAGTATTGCCATTCCAGCTGAAGCTTGAAGAGCAACAAGAAACTTGAAGATCCCTGAAGATTAGGTGAAGCCTGAAGGTGGAGCTGATCAAGAAGCTGAAGCTTAAGGGAAAAGATGTTGTAGGGTTGAAACCTGGAAAAGCAATTGATGTTTGTCAAGAGTGATTGAAGTCTGAAGACTGAGTTGCTGTTGGAAAAGCTGAAGCTTGGAGTTGAGAGGGGAGCTGATCTACTTTCTTCTGTTTTCTTTTTCTGTATTGTTGTGTTTTGTTTGACTTGTTTGATGCATTAGAATAAGTTCATATCTAGAATAGGTAGAATCTAGGAGCATGTTTGCACTAGAGGTTGAGTTGCTCCCTCTGCTTGTATTGTTACTGTGTGGCTTTGCTTGCGGGTATTCGGTAGAGCCCAGCTCCCTTGCCCATGTGGTTTGTTTGCCTGATGGCATTTCATTTCATTTTATCTGTATGATTGCAGTTTACTGTTTATTGCTTGATAACATGTTGTTTATTTCAGTATGATTACTGTTATCCATTCTGGCTTGAGGTTGAGATGAGCTTATGGAGGCTGAAGCCCCACACACATTTCCTCCCTCACTTGCATTGCATGCATTTTGCTGTTAAGCTGATGCTTTGTCTGTTTTGGTGTATCATTAACATGATCCCTTAGGACTCTCATTTCCTTTGATAAGGATTTGATGATAGAATTTTAGGTTGAAACCTATGCATGACAACTTCTAGGAGTTCCCTGTTCAAACCTCAACCATAGGATGAATCCTTGGCATGACAACAGTAGGACTTGATAGTCTCCCTCCTAGTTGGGCCTGTTCTCTTCTCATCTCAAAACAGTTTAAGATACAGTAATCATGAATGATTTCTTTCGTACGTTATGAGCCTTAAGCTATCTGAGAAAGGATTGTGGAAGAGTTTCTTTTCCACAGTCTGGATGTTTAGTATGGTACCCTTTGGGTGACATGCGACGCATTCACTCTCAGGTCATAGTCTCTAGTGCGATTGAAATCGCAAACACAATAAAAAACACTTCTTTCGTAAAGGACAGGAAATAAACCGTAGTTTCTCGAACTACGTGAGCTCTGATCTCTCATACCTGTTGAGAGTACGTAGGCACAAGATGGCGATGTCTTGGCGAGCTACCTTCCCCCATAACCCTTCGTAGGCCGAACTATGTTGACTCTGATTTCTCGTTCTCTGATGAGAATACGTAGGCATAAAGTGCGATGCTTTGCCGAGTCATTTTTCTTTTCTTTTTCAGCCAGCCTTGATAGGTAGATAGAATAAAACCAACCCGTCCAAGTAAACCAACAAGCGAGGATCCCGTCGAGTACGATGGACGTGAGGGGTGCTAATACCTTCCCCTTGCGTAACCGACTCCCGAATCCAGACAACGGTTGCGACGACCTTGTCTTACCCTTTTGGTTGTTAAATGCATTGTAGTGCTTATGTTGTGGTGTGACATAATGTTAAATGCATTGTTGTCGCTTTCTATATCATTGTGTTGTTGTTGCTAAGCTGTTATAGCGTGTGTTTGGTGCATGGTGGCCAGTATTGGCATAGTACATTGACTATGGTGGTGACGGTCATTGGGAAATGGTGTTGTTTTTCTATGTTATTTGTTGTATGCATTCATGGTATTGGACGGTGGTCCATCTTTTGTGAGCCTCAATCCTAGTTGGGGATTAGGTGCGAGTAGATGATTTCGATGGTGATGGAATCAGTGAAGCATTATCGGTGGTGATGGTAACAAATTGGTGGGTTTTGATCCTAGGTGGCGATCGGGGCGATGAACCTGTGAATTCTCGTATTGGTACCACATGCATTTAGTCAAGTTGTGAGTCT
Organism: Lathyrus sativus; assembly: GCA_963859935.3. NCBI lineage: Eukaryota > Viridiplantae > Streptophyta > Magnoliopsida > Fabales > Fabaceae > Lathyrus > Lathyrus sativus. The sequence continues at coordinate 285,808,312 of OZ012741.1, read as the reverse complement.
CATTGAATTACATATTAGTTGTATTCTTATTATGAAGAATGGTTATTGTGTTGCTTGTGTGGAAGTGTGTTGTGGAATGGGTGATGTGTATGTAATAATCTGTTGTTTACTTATTATCATGATTTCCTTTGTATAATTATGATATCTCACCCCTGATGTTTGAATGTTTCCTTTACATGGCAATTGTGCAGATAACCCGTGTCATACCCCAAATTTTGACCCCTAGATTCCATTATCATTCTAGATTCATCAAGCATATGTTATCTAACCCTAACCTCTTTCAAGTTAGTCTTTACCAATATGCAGATGAATTAGGGTTTCACACTGTCAAAATCAAGAATCCTGTGGACTAATCAGTCAAGGTGTTGGATTGACCTTCTACATATCAAGTCTTCACATCATAAAGGGGTTCATATCTTACCAAGAATAAGTACTATTTGAGGTTGTTACCAAAAAAATTGAAGCAGTGTTGTGCAAAACCCTTCTTAGGGTTCGTAGTTGAAAAAGTCAATTGTAGATTAAATTTTGGTCTAAATGGGTTTCCAATGCCTGAACCATGGTCTATGATGTTTCTATGACTTATTGAAGTCTCCTCAATAAATATGAAAGGTTCAAAAAACACCAGAACACTAAGGATCGATCGTGAAGATTTCAAATATTCGGTTCGTCTATCTGAAAAGTCAACTCTTTGACTTTTAGGGTTTTGACCCCAAATTGAACCAATCAAGGTTCCAAACATCATGTTATGCCTAACTAGTGAGTTTGGTGAATATTTAATCAAGAATTGATGGATAACTTGTGAATCAAGAAATTAGGGTTTATCAAAAACCCTAATTACAAGCTTTTTTGGAATGGTCATAACTCTCAAACCACACATCCAAATTGAGTGGTCCAAAGCTAGTTGGAAAGATCTTGAGAAATCCTACAAAAGTGTCCTAGAGAGTTGATTTCCACAAATGCATATATTTTGAGTTATGAGCTCATTTTGCCTCCAAAAAGGGCAAACTTGAAAAGTTGGCACAATCTGCCCATACCTCTCATTCTCCAAGATTTCATATAAATATAACACACTCCTAAAATCCAAAGTACACGAGAATTAACTAGAAACTAAGTTGAATATCTCTCATTTCTCTGATCACCATCTTCTTGCAAGTGGTAGAAGTTGCTTCCTTGTGAAGAAAAATCTACCTTGAAAAAATTCTGCCACAACTCAATACAGCCACCAAACACTTAAACGAACACCTCAAACACATCACATATGATGAATTGAAGTTGTCCAAACCCTAATATTCACCAGAAAACCTCACATTCCAAAAGTCAACTCTCATACCTTGAAAGTTTGACTTTTCTGCATCTTCATAGACCAAAACCAAACCATCCATTTTCCAATCATTCTAACACTTCAAACACTCTCCATATAAGTTGTTTGAACTATCCATGGCATCATAAAAGTCCTGTAACACCATTTCCTAGAGTTTCACTTTGAAGCTTTTGGTGTTTTCTTGCATAAGAAGGCATTCTGTCAAGACAGTGATCTTGGAGAAGTTCTCATCATTTGAACACCTTATTCGGAACATATTGGAGTTGCTTGGATTGTCATCCATCAACTGGTTTTCTTATTTGGTGCATCGACTTGAAAAAGCTACAAGAGGTAAGTGTTCCAACTTTCTATGTTTAAGACCTTGACTGATTATGAACATGCTAAATACACTTTATAGGTCATGTTTGAACCATTTCTTGCTCATAAACTTGGGTATTCATGACTGTCCCTTTGGTTTGGCTTGCTAGCTTACTTTAAGTATCATTTCAATATGAAACTTGTTGATTCTGGTTAGGCATAGATGATTGGTGTTTGTAAACATCATTTATAGGTCATATGTGATATGTTTGATCATTTAGTTGATGCTTAATTGGTCCATTCCTGTATGTTATCTTGCTCTTGCACAAGCTTGCTATTTTTTCCACTACACATGCCACCTGTTGAATTAGATTGTCTATGGATGTATGATGATTGTAAACACTCTCTATATATCTCATATGTTGTGTTTGAATAATTACTTGCTGCTTAGAACATGTACATTAGACTGTCACATTGCTCTTACACATAACATGTCTTTTTCAATGATGTTATCGAGTTTTTCACATGGTGAATGATCAGATAAAACCACCACCACCATTGGATTCCTTGTAAAAAGTTACACAATATCCATTTGTATTTCATCCAATTTAATTAATTTTTGAGTGAGTTATGACCCTTCTTGCAAAATCTGCCTTGCCTTGGTTTTAGCTTGCCTTGTTTTTTGCCCTAGCTGCCTAGTTTTGTGCCTAGTTTTCAAATGTGCATAACTTCTTTGATTTTTATCATTTTTATTCCACTCTTTTTTAGTTTCATTTTGTGAAGAAATAATTCAAAAATTGTTATTTTTGAAACACTTTGGTCCACATGAATGACATGGTCCTTTTTAGGGTTTTCTTTGGTTTTTATGAACTTTCTTGACATAGTACTTGATTTTTCTTGTAATATTGATCTTGTATGAATCATTTTTGAATGTATAACATATTTATATGTTTGAAAACACTTGGCTCTTTTTCTTTACCATGATTATACTTGCCTTTGTGAATGCATGAATGTGAAAAGTATGCCTTGAAACTTCTTTGTGAACCATGATATGTTTCTTGATGTTGTAAACTCATGAACATGATACTTCACCCCATTATTACTTGTTAATGTGTCTTGTTAGAACCATAACATGTTTAAGTTTGTTTCTTTCCTTTAAAGTTACCATGAATCTTGTTTATCTTTCCCTTTGTGAAGTTTGAATCCATGCTTGAACTGTTGTTACTTTTCTTGCCTCTCCATGATTGATTATCATCAATATGTCATGAATATGATCAAATGTGTTGCATTTGTCTTTAATTGATCCATAGACCATGTTTGATTCAAGTTGTAACTTGTTTGCATTAGTTTTATTTGAATACCATTGATGAAAATGTTGTTGTTACACATGTTTCATGCTTGCCCTTGTTGGTTGTTACTTTCATGATCTTTGAACATTGTAATGTTAAATCATAAAACCTTGTCCGTTACCATGTTTTTTGTGTTAAATTTGTTAATTTATCCTACTTGTTTATCTTAATCTTTATCTTTATCAAGTTTGTTTCCCTAGTTAGGTAACTTGTCAGTTTTCATCAAGTTGCCTTGTTATCATCTTTGCTTAATGTTGTCACAGGATTTCCCTTATCTTTCTTGGTTGTTACCATTACTTTATATATTCACCATGTTTGAATGAATGCATATGTGTGTTTAGGCTTTGCTAAGTTTCCCCAAGTGATGTAACTTGTCAGCTCTCATCCAGTTGCCTTGTTATCCCTTATTCCAAAGGAAAGTCTCTCTATTGACTTCACTGTCATAGATAGCTCATTACCCTTCCCCTTTAGTTGGTTAAGTCATTAGGTCCTTTAACTTATTTAAGTTAGAACCTATATCCATTATACTTTGCTTTAATTCCAAAGACCTAGCCCTTGTTAGGAGTTTCCTTCAATTACAACTTTAAGATAGAGTTTGTTAACTCAATGTAAGGATCATTATCATGATCACTTACTCCCCTCTTGGCTTTTGTCAAAGTCAATCCCCTTGAGTGTTAAACTTAGATCTAGAGAGTTTTGTCAAACTCTATACAAACATCGTTATGTTTTCCCCCTTGGAGTCTTGACCATAGTCAATATTCCTCAACCTTTGTGAGGGGAACTACGGTTGCTCTGATTCCATCCTAGTAAGGATATGTAGGCATAAGATGCAATATCTTTGCAAGAAAACTTAGAAATATCCTTAGGTCTTTACATTAAACTTTACCTTAACCTTGATCCCATAACCCTAGCAAACAAAAATGTAGATAACTTAGCATACATATACACAAAGGTTCCTGTAGAGTACTACATATGTTTAGGATGAGAATAACTACCCTAGGCATAACCAACCCCCAAAACTCTAGAGTTCTTGTTACATCGCGCAAAAGGTTTTTCTTTCTTTAACCTTTCCTTTGGATAAATCAAAGCTCGGTGGTGAATTTCAATAAATTAAGATTCTAGTTAATCAATAGCTTGATATCTGATTCTCACTACAACAGAAATGGCAACTTCATTGGGGAAATATTGAGGGTTTAACCCACTTTGTGTGATTGTATGATATATCTCTGTATGTTTTCCTATACATGTATATTTGTGAATATATAACTGTGTGTTTGCATTGGATCATTTGGGTTATATCTGAAGTGGTGTGATAAGTCCTAACCCGGACTTGAGCGTACACATATGATAGGATGTGGTATGATCAATAGTTGACTGTTGAGAGTAGTCCTAACATGTTTGACATATGATGTAACCACGCTCAGTTGAGACCTCCTTGAGATGATTAATGGTGTATGAGTACTCATGTATTTCATTAGTTGTTTCAACCTGAGAGTCAGTGAAATTGAAGACCATTAGTTACCCACTTACCCCACTTGGCCTTTTTAGCACGTAGTGCAGTGACTATGAGGGAGTAGTCCCGAAATAGTTGTTACGCGATACTGCACTCAGACGAGTTTATTCCGAGAATATTTTTTACCCACGTGAGTAGTCATGTTGGTTGATAATATCTGAAGGATTTATCTATGACTCTGGGAACTTTTGATAGACCCTGTTCTGCAGATAGAATGAACACCTTAGTATATGTCCTTTGGGAGGGTATACCCTGACTTCATGCTCATAACCTCGAACCTAGGACCCTTGTATGTTAGAATATGCATTTGTGCATTGTGTATACTTGTATATGTGTTATGTGTGCATCATGGCATCTCATCCTGTTGCACTGGTTTTGTGAAACTCAGTTGTCTTCTTTTTGAAAAACCCTAGATATCATGGATTTTGGGAAAAGAAACACTAAGAAATACAACTTCAAGAAATGTGATGCAACAAAGTTGAGAGAGCTAGGAATGTTGGTATCTGAAGATTTTGGGAAAACGTTCGGGAAACTCATGAGTATTGTGAAGACTAGAATGGAAGAAGGGGTTATTAGCACTTTGGTTCAGTTATACGATCTGTTATACCACTGCTTCACCTTCTCGAATTACCAATTGATGTCGACACTAGAAGAATACTCTTACTTCATTGGAATGCCTATAACAGATAAGAAACTATTCAGCGGTTTAGAGAAGTTACCCTTGCCGAAAGAGATTGTTGATGCACTTCATCTAGAAGTATCCAAGATTAAAGCCAATTATGCTTCAAGGAGTGGAGCTAAAGGTTTTCATTCTAATTACTTATTGGATAAGGCTACTTACCTTTCCAGGAAGGGTAGTATGAACATATTTGAAGCAGTTTTGGCTCTATTGATATATGGGTTGGTGTTGTTCCCTGAGATAGAAGAATTTTTCAATTAAACAGCTATTACAGTGTTCTTGAATGGTAATCTAGTACCCACTTTGCTAGGTGATGCTTATCATTCCATTCAACATAGGACTCTTCATGGAAGAGGAACTATTCTCTATTGTGCACCCTTATTGTACAAATGGGTTTTCAATCATTTACCAAGGACGGACGCTTTAAAGGAAAATCCTAATGGTTGGAGATGGTCTCAAAGGATTATGTCTCTAACTCAAACAGATATTCACTGGTAAGATCCCTTCTATGAACGAGGGGTCTACATTGATAGTTGTGGTTCTTTCCCAAATATACCACTCCTAGGAGTACATGGGGGAATCAACTACAATCCCGCTTTGGCCAGACGTCTACTTGGATTCCCAATGAAGGATAAACCTATCAACATCTTATTGTTTGGTTTCTTCTACCTTAACGCCAAAGCAAAGGAGAGTTCTAGGAATAGTATGATTGGTGCTTAAGAGAACATCCAGAAGAAAACTAAAGCTAATCTTGGGAAAAGGAATTGTGTAGCCTTTGAGCCATTCACTCAGTGGGTTCAATCTAGAGCCCGTGATCTCAAGATGCCCTACCTTCCTGAAAATAATATGCAGATTATCATTGCATCATATTCCGCCATCCCTATTGAAAAGATGGAAGAATACCAAGAGATCCTTGAGAGAAACAAGCTTGAAAGGGAAACTTGGAAGGGCAAGTACCATGCTCTTCATTCTGAGATGACGGAATTGAAGAGAGAGCTAAAAGACAAGGATGAGTTGATTGAGTGGCTTGAAAGTCGCTTGATTGGTGAAGATGTGAAGATAATTTATTTTTCTCTAGCGCCAAGCCTACGCAAAGTACTCATGAGTATTCAAATATCCTGCCAGCTTCTGGCGCCTGGAAAGGAATAGTAGATAAATTGGTGATGGAGAACACGGTGCTGAAAAGACTGAAGAGGACGCGCGGATAGGACTCTTGTCAGATTTCTTGACCATAGGGCCTAGTTTTCGCCTTTGATGTAACTTCACGTTTCTTGTATTGTATTTCAAAATTTGTAACTTTTCCCAATATAAATGAAACAAGGGTTTTTCTTCAATTTATCTTCTAAGTTTTGTAAAACCAGTTGCATCAAGCATCTTTGAATTGTATTTTGCATCTTGCTAACCATTCAAGGAATTCAAAATATTTTTTTTGCAAACATAGTAATGGATCAAAGAAACAGGTTCACATTTCCAGGCCTGAGTTTGGACAACTTAAGGATTTTAAGAGGCCTAGTAAGGAATTCTGTTGCTTTCGTCACCAAGTATGAAGACATGTTATCTTTATTGGACATGCAAGTAAATGAGGAAATGCTGCTAGCTCTCATAAAGTTTTATGATCCTCTTTACCATTGCTTCACATTTCCAAACTTTCAGTTTCTGCCGACTTTGGAAGAATAATTTGTGCATCTGAAGATTCCTATGACTTTTACACCTTACTATGGAAGAGAGAGAAGACCAAACAGGAGAGATATTATTGAGGTTCTACACCTAGAACCCACTGGCCTTCCAAACTGTTTGGATATTAGAGGTGGATTTACTAGAATGGAAGCAAGACCGTTTATGGAAAAGGCTAAGTTTCATTATGATCATGGAGATATGGGAACCTTTGAAGCTATATTGGCTTTCTTAATTTATGGCTTATATCTGTTTCCAAGTAGCCCTGAGTTCATCATCTTAGAGGTCATCAAGTTATTCATTGTTAGAAATCCTGCTCCTACTTTATTGGCTGATACATATTACAACATTCATCGATGGAGGGAGTGTGATCTCAACAACTTGCTTGCTGCACGACGCTCTTAAGCAAGTGGTCTATTTCGCATTTGCCTCAGACGTTCTACCTATGGAACCTAGAAGACAGTGATGCATGGGTTAGAAAGTTGGTTTCACTCTCACATTATGACATCAACTGGTATGATCTTGCTCACAGAGGAATAGTAATGATACATAGCTGTGCGGTTTTCCCAGACGTACCGTTGATCGACACCAAAGGATGTATCAGCTACAACCCTATCCTGGTTCGCCGCCAGTTAGGATATCCAACTGAGGAAGAATCGGATCTAGCCTTGTTAGTGACTTGCTTCTATGAAAAAGGTAGTGACCCAAATTTCGAAGCACAAGTCATATTTTCCTGGCGTCATCCCAACTTAAAAGGAATGACTGCCGTGGAAAATCCAAGTTATCTCGCTTCAAAGGCATATCCTCTTTGGTCAAAGGAGATATCACTGAAGATGTTCTACACCTGCTCTTATGACATTTTTCCAGTTTTGGAAGAACTTTTGTCTAGAGAGTTGAGGTTTGTTTTAGTCAAAACCGAACGAGAAAATGAAGAACTATGGGAGCTACTTCGTCAAGACGAGACGAGGACAAGGCTGCAAGAAGGAGAAGGATCATCTTGTTAGAAGATCTTGGCCTTTTAATTTCCTTTTTTTTAGTTTTTAGCCCTAGCTTTTGGGAATGTGTAACCTTCATTTTGTAAAATGTTGAAAAATTTTCATTCGTTAAGGAAAACTTTATGCTTGTGAAACTCCATTTGTTAATGAGAATTTTGTTAAGATTTCATTTGTTAATGATAAGCATTGCATTGTTACGTGTTGATCCATTAATTTTGTTCGTAAAAAAACCTTTTGGTTTTCCTTGAATGTGTGGCTTGCATTTGCATCTGCATCCTGCATTTAATTGCATCAGTTCTCCGGCTCATCCTGTGATCTTTTGTTGTCAGAAATCACGTTGAATACCCACCGATATAATACCAGAGCCAACGCTCAAAGAAGAATGGTTGATCAAGATAAAAGAATCGATCGAATCGACAATGACCTCGAGGGGTTACACGGTGACGTTAGCTAGATTATGGAAGTCCTTCAAGTGATAAAAGCAAAAATGGACGCAAAGATTACAATAGTATCTGAAATCAATACAACGGTAGAAAATCCTCCTCCGGTAGTGTCCTCAGCAACTGAACATCCGTTTGGTATCGCTAGAGATTTTATGCCACCATTCAGTAATTCCCAGCGATTCAACTTTCAGCAGCACTCTAATCCGCAGACTGTTCCGTTAATGACGGAATTCCAAAATCTTATCTACACTCAGGCAGGTGCTCAGAAACAGGTCGGACCGATCTTTAACAATCATCAGCGGATATTTGATATACTCGACGGGTCTAAGGTCGAAGATGAGAAACACGAAAAATTAAGGGTTGAGATGGATATAATGGTAAGACGGATGAGGGCCATAAAAGGAAATAACGTCTTTGGTTCCGATGCTAAGGATGTGTGACTGGTTTCGGGTTTGGTATTATCTCTTATGTTCACAATGCCCACATTTGAAAAATATGAAGGAGCGACCTGCCCAAAGATTCACTTGATCATGTATTGTCGGAGTATGGCCACGCACATTGAAAATGACAAATTATTAATCTATTGCTTCCAAGATAGTCTTAAGGGTGCCTCTGCCAAATGGTACCTAAGTCTAGACCAGTAAGAAATCCATTGTTTCCAAGACTTTCCCGACGCATTCATTCAACAATACAAGTACAACATGGACTTGGTGCCAGACTGTCGTTAGCTCCTCAGCATGACATATAAGAGCTTGGAATCATTCAAAGAGGACGCACAGAGATGGCGCGAAACTGCCGCTCAAGTGGAACCGCCCATGATAGAGAAAGAATTGGCTGATTGGTTTGTAGATACAGTTAGGCCCGAATTCTACGAGAGGATGATTAGTAACGTCACAATTAACTTTTCCAATATTATGGCCATATGTATGAAAGTGGGGAAAGGTTTGAAGAACAGAAAAGTAACAAGCTAAGCTAGTAGTACAACACTAGCACAACGAAGAAGCCACCGAGCAATTTTCATAAGAAAAAAGAAGGGGAAACTAATGTTGTAATATGTGACAGGAGGGTTCAGAGCAGAAGGAATCACCCACAAAATCAACAATTATCTCGTCTACAACCATAGCAAAACTATCAGCAGTACTAACAACAGTAGTATGTGGCCATGGTCACGCCAGTTTTTCAACCTCGACCAAATTAACAAAACTTTCAAAAACAGGCACCCAACGCCTACCAGCAAAACCATAATCAACAAGCACAACACCAACAAAGAGCTCCAGCTTTGAGGCCTGCTTTCCAAAATAGAAGGCCAAGGATTCAGCTCATTCCTATGAGTTACACTGAGTTGTACCCCTTAATGGTGAGACAAGGCCTGATTCAGACAAGGAAATTGGGTCCTCCTCCATATTTGTTGCCTCACTTCTACAATCCAAACGCACGTTGTGCCTATCATGAAAATGTTGTGGGACACGGCCTTGAAAGCTGTATATCACTTTAGCATATTGTGCGCGAGTTGATTGAAACAACGATTCTCTCCTTCGAGGATAATCAGCCAAATATGGGAAACTGTCCTTTACCAAACTATGATGGTGTCCATGCCGTAGAGGAAGATTCTAATATGAGAGTGATTTCCAGGGTTTCTGAAGTTAAAACTCCATTGACCGAGTACGTAAGAAATTGATAAAGGCAAGTCTGATCAAAGACTCTCATGAAGACTACAGTAATTGTTTTCATAACTCGCAAGGTTGTGACTTAGTGCGGAGGAATATTCAGTCGATGATTGACGAGGGTCTGCTACAGATATATGGGAAAAAGAAAAAATAAGATATCTCGGTGATTGAACCTATATTTAATTTAATAAAGAAGTCAAAAAAGTGCTGGTATTCAACACTGCAAATAGCAAGTCCGCTTCTCCTGCTGTTGTTAGGCCTGTATTCCACAACAACCCAGTACTGACGGTTGGCCAGCCTAAGAAAAGTTCTGATCCAAGAAGAGGACCAGGTCCCAATCCAAAGGTTGTATCCTGGAAATATGAATATTCCTGGTATGATATGAAAGTTGGGAGAAAGCATGAGGATGTAACAAATATTGTTGGGGCAAGCAAAATGACCCGCAGCGGCCGTATATATCAACCCAAAGCAACTGTTACCATTCCCAAGGAAACTATTCCTAAGGAAACCACCTCAAAAGAGCCTGTTATTATTGAGAAGTCAAAAGGAAAAGAAGTCGCGAAGGAAGATGAATAAGTGTTCTTGAGAATAATTCGTCGGAGCGACGACAGGTTAGTAGCCAGCTCAATCAGGCGCAGTCAAAAATCTCAGTCATGTCTCTAGTGCTAAGTTCTCTTGCTCACTGAAAAGCATTGCTAAAAATATTGACACGTGCCCACGTAACAAAAGATATCACTACGGGGCAGTTTGATTCTGTTGTTACTAACATCGCAACTTGCAATACGCTGAGCTTCAGCAATAATGACTTAACCACTGAAGGTCACAAGCACAACCTTTCCTTGCACGTATCTGTCAAACTTAAAGATGATACTCTTGCTAGAGTACTTGTTGATACTGGGTCATCTCTCAATGTGATGCCGAAGAGAACATTGACTAAGTTGGCTTATAAAGGAGCTGTGATGAGAGCCACGTCTCTGATCGTGAAAGCCTTCGACGGATCAAGAAGAACAATAATTGGAGAAGTTTATTTTCCAATTATGGTGGGAACATAAGTCTTTGAGGTCAGTTTTCAAGTAATGGATATAAATTTGGCACACAGTTGTTTACTGGGAAGGTCGTGGATACATGCAGCGAGCGCGGTCACATCCACATTACATCAAAAAATGAAGTTTATTACTGAAGATCAGTTGGTTATAGTACACGATGAAGAAGATTTAATGGGGATAAATCTATCATCCTTCCGGTACATCTAAGCCAATAACAATGCAGTGGAAATAGCTTTCCAAGCATTGGAAATTGCACATGTTGTATTGATTGAGGACGCTGTTGTCACACGCGGGCCATCTTTCGTCTCTGTTCAGAGTATCAAAAATTCCATGAAGGAAGGTCTCCCTCAAGGTTGGGGAGAAATAATTTAGTTCAACGCTCGGTAAAAGAACAATCGACAAGGGTTGGGTTATAAACCAACTCTAGATGAAGGATCAGAGATCGATGGCAAGCGCCTAAAGACCCTGAAAGAAACCTTTGTAAGCGGCGACATTCAAATAAATTCCATCGAAGAAGATGCTGAAGTAATATGTGTTGATAACCTGGTATTCCAAGATGAAGTCGTTTTAGGCAACTGGGAGGCCGTTGAAGTTCCCATCATGTTACCACTCTTAGAGTAATATGTTTGTCTTGTGTTGTACCCCAAAATTTGACCAACCTTTTCTTCCTAACTTGGCTTATGTTTCATTTCATTTAGTATTTGCATTTGAATAGCATTGGTTCTAATAAAGGGATCAAGAGGTGTTATGTTTTCCATTTAATAGGAGAGCTTCTTTGTTCAGGAAAGCAAGGATATCATTGGTAAGTCATCAAGTGTTTATCATCACCATGGAAGGTACAAAGTTCTTTGAAAGGAGAGATTGGTGTGTGGATGTTATTTCCTATCTTGGGGATCATCAGAGGATCATTAGGGATTCATGAGGTATTTATCTGGGAGAAGACATGGTCTACAAGCTCATTGATTACCCTAGGGGTCATTGTGGAGTTTGTTTGGTCATTCGAGTTATCTGTAAGGAGGCACAACCAAAAGATATGGAACTAGGGTTTCATCTGGCCAACTCAAGGTCAACTGTGGACTTGAGAAGGTTCAAGACTTGATTCTAAGTCACTTGAGTCATGGGGATTCATATAAAAGCATTTAGGATGTCATGTTAAGATCAAATTAAGAAGAATCAAGGGTTCAAGAAGTTACTAAATTAGGGTTTCAGAAGTTTTCAGTGTAAAATCCCATTCTTTAGTGCCTAACTTCAAGGACAATTTACCCTATGATGCAAGCTCAATCTCTTTTTCATGAAAACATGAGACTTTTAGGGCATGTTCTTAGATTTTGTTTGAACACAAGAACACATCCATTGAGTTTGTACATCTCAAGTTATGATACCAACAAGTTAAGGTAATCAGATGAAGATATTTTTGGTCAACTAAAAGTCAACCCACTTCCAAGGCATTTTTGACCTAGAATCAAGTTTCTCCTCAACTTCAAGTGAACATGAAAGTTTTTCCCCATGATCTTAGCTTTCCAAAAAGTCCTAGAAGTTCCTTTTATCATTTGTACATCTCAAGTTATGGACCTCACAAGACAAAGGGCATTTTTGGAAAGTTCATTATAGGTCATTTGTTTCAATGGTTTTTTCATGAACTTATGGACCTCAAATGCATTTCCAACCAACATGAAATTTGTGCCTAAGGGTCTCAACTCCATATTGAACTTAAGATTCATGAGAATTGTTGAATTATGTGATCATGTGGACCATTTTAAAGGTGAAACTTTGACTTTTGGTCATGGTTTGGATATCTTACATTACAAGTCATATTTTGCTTCATATTTGAAGTTTTGTACACCAATGCATGACCGAAAAGAATTTTACAACATTTGTGCCAACATGAAGAATCATTACATGCCACATTTTCAAATTTCTTACTCAAAAAGTCATGGTTTGAAACTTGGTGTATAGCATTGTTACAAGACTAAAATCATTTCCCTTCATTACTACACCCTTAAGTGTGTTTATTGCTGACCCAAGGAGGTGTGTATGAAGCAACCCATAGATGTGCACATAAGTGGAAATTCTTTTGGAAAATTTGGAAACCAACTCACACAGCCAACATGGGCCTGCATGGTGTCAAAAATCCATCACATATAAGCTCTAATTGTTGCCCTAATTGATCAGAGAAGGAATTGCTGCATGAAAGTGAAGATAGAACTCAAAATTTCATCAAACCTTTCTGTCTTTGATTCTGCCATAACATTGCAAATCAGTCAAGATTACTGCTCATTTCTTCTTCACCAGGCCTTGAGGAACAAATTGGAAGCAAAATATCAAATCTTGCAAGCACTAGAAGAGTCAATGGAACTGCTCCGTTTGGTAAATTTCTTCCAACTGTTTCTCTCATTCTAGGCATCAAATAGGGACAGGTTGGGTTGCATCTGAAGCCCTACCTATGGTAGGCAATGTTTGATATGTTTTCATGCTTGTTTGATGCACTTTCAATTTGTGTGCTCAAAAATCGTGGTTGGGTTTCATGCTTGTTTAAGAAGATTTTTGTAAAATGAATGTTGGATTTGGATTCCTTGCAATGTTTGCTTTCAAATGGTACCAGATTCATGGATTTTTATTGAGATCTGACCTCTGATCTCTGGTGCGCTGGACGGAGAAGACGATCGGAGCCCTAGCTTCGGCGTCTGGTCTATTTTTTTGTCTTTGCTGAGTTGGACCCGCATGCACGCTGACTCCACATCACTTAAATGAAACGGTGTGTTTCACTTAAGTCTGAATCCTTGGGTCATTTAGGCTTCCATTTCTATGCACATCCCCACTTTTCTGAGCCATGTTGCGTGTTGCAAAGGATTTAGTTCATTTGGTTATTGCCGAATGCACCTCCCTTGTTGTTTCATTTATTTTATTCTTATTTCATTTTCTATTTTCATTTTGGTATTTTAAAAATAGTTCCAATCATCAGAAAATTCCACAAAAATTAGTTTCTTACACTTCAGAGTCTTATTTAATTTTCTATAAATTGTTTTTTCTAATTTTATTTTACTTTTCTATTTTATTTTTATTTTGCAAATAGTTGACTTTTATGTGGTTTACCTTGTATAGTCTTGATTATTTGGACCTCAATTCTCTATCTCCAATGACCATGGCCTCTCCCTCACCTAAATAAGGGATTGTGGTATTCTTGAGGATGATTTTGAGTGACTAACTATCATTTTTCATTTGACTTTGTTTTGACTTTTCTTGTCCCTCGATAAGGTGGAGCACCCTTGATAATTGATTTATTTGGTGATGCCTTGAGATGAATTTGACCTTGAAACTTTGGATTCTGTTTGTTAATTGTCCTAGCTACCTTGTAATTTTTATTTTGAATTTATTGAACAATCTTCGTATTCTTGATGAAGCTTGCAAGTCAAGTCATCTCAAAAGATGTTCATACATACTAGTTTGACCTAGTTCCTTTGGGAAATGACTTCTATGGATCCCATATGCACCCTATGAGTCTTGATATTTGTTTATACCATGATTAAGGTGCTGGTTCTTTGGTTTTAGGTCACACACTTGTGTAACTTGTTTCACAAGTTACTTAGAAGTTAGGCATTTCCACTGTGTTGAATATGAGATAGAACTTTGGTTCTTTCATTTACCTTGACTTGGTTCTTGCTTGTGCTTTGTTCTTGATCTTGATTTGAGCTTTATCCTTTTGGTTGCACTTCTTCCCCATGTGCTTTGATCATCATTCAAGGTGATTTGGTGTACATGTTTATGCTTTGAGTGTGCCTTGAATGATGCATCTCTTTTAGCACTTGTTTGCTCCTTTCTTTTACATGATCAATTTGAATTGTTTGGTTGAGATACTTTATATGTGCTTTCTACCCAAGTTTATTTCTCCCATATTCTCTTTGATCATGGCCTTTTGGTTTTGCTTTTTGTTTAGCTTTTGCTTAAGTGATGGATGTTTGAATGGTTGTAGGAGTTGTTACTTCTCCCATTTCATCTCACTCTTTTTGACTTGTTTAAGTCAACTTGTTTGAATCATTTTCTTTATTTATCTTGCATTACATCTTTGCATCTTTGCACATCATGTTTGCATTGTTTTTGACTTGTTTAAGTCAACTTCTCATTTCTCCATTTCATCTGTGATTGAATTATCTATTGTTTACTTGGTCTTTTGCCATAACCCCTTAGGATTCCTAGTCCCTCTGTTTAAGATGGGAGTAGGAGAGACATTAGGTGTTAAATCTTTTTCATGATAACACTAGGATAGTTTCTTCCCTCTTAATCCCAACTTTAGGAGCATTGTGCATGATAACATTAGGGTTCAGTTCCCCTTAGAGTTTGTGTCTTCTCTTCTCATCTTCTAAACATCTTAAGACACTTAATAAAGGATAATAAATGGTGTACGCTACGAGCCTTAAGTACATGAGGTATGATAGTTGGGGGGCCGAGTGTTAAGTGTATGCCCTTTGGGCGATATGCGATGCATTCGGTCTCAAGTCATAGTCCTTAGTGCAACATGAGTTACAAACTTAACTCAATTCACTTCTTCATAAAAAACATAAAACAAAACATCAAACCTTTTTATCCTTCGGAATTGTTTAAAATCATTTTCAAAAAGAGTGTGTTAAGTCTTGTTTCTACCACAAACAGGTAACGCCTAAGTCTCCAATGGTCGAGTAGCAATATACCTAACTGCAATATACCTATGTTTGCTCTGATTTCTCATACCAGATGAGGATATGTAGGCACAAGACGGTGATGTCTTGGAGAGCAACCTTCCCCCCATCACCCGTAGTTTTCCGAACTACGTTGACTCTGACTTTCCCATTGCACGAGGGTGTACGTAGGCATAAAGCGGCGATGCTCTATCGAGTCTCTTTTCTTTTCTCTTGCCCCTGTGAGCCAGCCTTTTGATAGATTAACACCCTTTTAGATAAACAACAAGCATGGATCTCGTTGAGTACAATGGACGTGAGGGGTGCTCATACCTTCCCCTTGCGTGACCAACTCCTGAACCCTATATTTGGTTGCAGTGACCTTGTCTTCTCCCTTTTTCGTAGGATATCTCTGATCGTTACCTTTACCTCACTTTGGGATAAATAATGAACGGTGGCGATTCTTCTGTCTTCTGCTGACCCCCTTTTCGCAGCGATGCGACAGCTGGCGACTCTGTTGGGGATATTCCCATCCCCTATGCGAGTCAACCCTAGAGCTTATGTGTCTTATCTTTGGGTGTGTACATATGTGTATATGTGTTGTGTATGTATTTTGTTGCATTTACATTTTACTTTTCCGCATTGTATCATGTTAATGTTGTGCTGTTGGGTGGGTGTTCCATTGAGAGACAAGCCAAAACCCATGCTTGAGGATACACATAGAATTAGAGCAAAAAGTAGTGATGGACCTGTATGTTTTAGCATGCATTAGTCCTCATGAAATTCGCGTTCAGACGAGGTTTTCTTTGAAGACATCCTATCTTGTACATTAGTCGAGAGGGGGTGTTGGATCTGGAAGCTGTCGACTCTAGAGACCAATCATTTGGGAGTCAGCTAAGTGAGGTCGCTTCGTTTGACTATGATCCCAAACCAGATATGGTGGACGTATCATCATTTCTCAAAAGTATGTGACGCTGTTGACCGAATAGGATGCCAAACCTTATCAGTGATAGGTCCATACCTGTGAGTGGGTGGGTTATGCAGGAAACCTTCACCTTCAACCTACCCAGTTTTCTCGTCAGTGTGAACTTTTGATCCTTGATATAGTGGGTTCCTTATATCAGTGTTGTGTTATTTTCTTGCTGAAGCGAAGCTCTAGTTTAACTCAGTCAGTAGCACAGCAATCTTGATCCCCTGTTGTATTTGCATTTTCATTTGCATTTTAACATTTGCATGTATTTGTGTTTCAGGTGTATATTTTCTCCTTGATTTTAGTAAACTAATCCACTGTTGTTATGGAGCCTGATTTGAAGAAGAGTGTGTTGTACAAGTTCCCGACACCAGAGATAAGACCTCTGCTTAAGCTAATTTCTGTGGCTGATCGTAGTGTGATGGAAGATTTCAGAAAGGTGTATGGGAAGGTTTTGAGTTTTGTCTGTAAGGCCTCCAAGTTTGAGTTAGATGGAATTTACGCACTGTTGTAATTTTATGATCCTCAGTTGCGTTGCTTCATGTTCCCAGGATACGTTTTATTGCCAACTTTAGAAGAGTTTTCTCAAATAATAGGAATTCCTGTGTTGGAAGAAGTGCCTTTTGTACACTCTGAGAAGGAGCCTGAGTTATCCAAGTTGGTTGGTGCTCTTCATCTCGATGTTTCTGAGTTGGATGGTAATTTGGTATGGAGAATTGGAACTCCTGGATTTCCACTTCCATTCTTGATGGGTAAAGCTCAACATTTCTCTAAGGAGGGATGTTGGTTGGTTTTCAACGCTATCTTGGCTTTGTGCATCTATGGGATAGTCCTGTTCCCCAACCTACCTGACTTTGTGGATTTGGATGCCCTATATATCTTTGCTTCTAAGAATCCTGTGCCAACCCTTTTAGCTGATGTTTATCATTCAATCCACTACAAGAATGAGAACAGACAAGGAAAGAACGTCTCCTGTTGCACTCCGTTGCTATACAGATGGTTTATTTCACATCTGCCCAAGTCTGGTCTTTTGTTGATATTGCAGACATTGTTGATTGGCCGAAAAGACTTATGGGTTTAAGGTCGGTGAGTATTGTACGGTTTAACAGAGACCTTTTGGGTATGGAGATTGTTCACAACTGTGGAGATTTCCCCAATGTTCCTTTGATTGAGAGGAAGAGTGGCATTAATTATAACCCTGCTCTCATTGTCAGACAGTTTGGTTACGCTCTAAAAGAACCTCCGAAGGAAGAAGAAATACAGGAATCTCTGTATTTAACCGGTTTAGTTGACAATGAGACTTTGGTCAGATTGGAAAAGGCTTGGGGTAAGATTCACCATAAGGGAAAGTCTTCTTTGGGCAAGAGCGATTGCAGAGCCTATGGACCATATGTGGAATGGATCCAGGAAAGAGTTAAGAGACTGTTCCTACCATTTCCAGTAAGGGAGCCTTTGTATCCTCTGGTAGTTAAAAAGCCAACAACAATTGATATTCAGAAATACAATCAACTGTGGGCTGAAAAGGAAGAACTACGCAAGGCAAACAAAGAGTTGGAGAAGGAAATCATTCAGCCTTTGTATACTTGATGCATTTTCTCTTTTCTATTTTGTTGTTTTGTACTCCGACCATCACCAGGATTGTTGGATGAGGTCGTGTTTGACTCAGTTGTATTTCCTTGGTGATGTGCTATTGATACTTTGTTTCTCATTCTATTTATGAGAGAGGTTTTGTGGCTCCATCTATTGGCTCTTCATTCTCTTGTTGTTCCCGTGGAACTAGAATCAAGGGGAAGATTTCCCTTAACCATATTTACATGTCTGCATTTTACATCATTTTTCATATTTCAGTGTAGGTGTTCTGGTTCCGTTTACCTTATTTATTTCTGTGGTTTTCTTAGTATTGTTTCAGGATTGAAGACCACACCATTCACCGCTATCCAACAAGGGGAGATCAACAAACGGCCACGAACCAAATTCAACTTGAGCTACAAGAGTTCCCTGGCCGCATGGCGCAGTTCATGGACCTGATGCAAGGGGTCGCTAATGGTCAGGAACAGCTGAGAACACTCATTTGACCTCTAATTGCTAGGGTTGACGGAAGTGGAGTTCTGCATGGTGGGACCACTATTGTTCCTCCTCCAGTTGACAATGGTACTCCTCATGCCAATGTCATCCCAACAATTGTTATTCCTCCGGGCGAAGGTAATCAGAATGGAGCCCATGTTCTAAGGGAAACATGCGTTATACATGGAAATGCTGGTCCTCAGTGGGAGGAGGATGAACAAGATGATATTTTCTCCATGGAAGATCTGGGAGCAGGTTTGCAGTTTGATGCAGACAAGAGGTTCAAGGTGATAGAAGAGAAGATGAAGAACCTTGAAAATCAGAATTCTCTTCGTCTGGATATGTCAAAATTGGGGATGATCCCAGGTCTAAGGATCCCACCGAAGTTCAAGGTCCTAGATTTTGACAAATACAAGGGGACGACCTGTCCCAGGGTGCACCTTCATTCCTATTATAGAAAAATGTTTGCGTACTCTGATGACGAGAAGTTGCTGATGCACTTCTTTCAAGATAGCCTGTCTGGTCCATCCTTGGAATGGTATATGGGTTTGGAGTCGGTCAATATTAGAAGCTGGAAAGACCTGGCAGAGGCTTTCGTCTAACACTATCAATATAATAGTGATCTAGCGCCTAACCGTGTGCAGTTGCAGAATCTGTCGCAACGGAGTAATGAGGGATTTAAAGAGTACGCCTAGAGGTGGCATGAGTTGGCTACAAGGGTTCAACCTCTGATGATGGAGAGAGAACTCATTGACATGTTTGTAGCTACACTGCCTGGTGTGTACTACGAGAAGTTGATAGGGAATATGTCTAGTAGCTTTTCTGATTTAATCATCACTGGTGAACGAGTTGGAAATTTGAAAGATTCAAGTGGGAGAGGGATCCTCATTTGGAGAAGGAAGGAAGAACTTCGGTAACAAGAAGAGGGAAGGAGAAATAAACGTGGTTTTAGGATACCAGAACAATAACAGAAATAGAAAAAGAAATCAACAATATCATTAGCAACAGCCTCAGGTTGCGAGTATTGATATTCCAGCAGTGTAGCCTTAACAACAACCATGTCTACAACAACAGCAACAACAGTAGAATTACGCATCGCGACTTTTCAAGACCGTGGGAGAGTGATGAATACATAGTTTGATGCACCACCAATGCCATACTCACAGCTCTTACCATACTTGTTGCAACTTCAGTTGGTTTAGAAAAGGACAATGGCACCTTTGATTGGCACCCCACCCCCGGGTATGACGCAAACGCCAGATGTGACTTTCACTCAGGCGCTCCTGGCTATCATATAGACAACTATAAATCCTTCAAACATAAGGTTCAGGACCTTATTGATAGCAAAGCAATCAATTTTACAAATGATGCGCCTAATGTTGTCCAAAATCCTATGCCGAACCATGGAGCGGCTGGGGTAAATGCTATTATGGTGGAAGAGAATTTGAATTTGGTGACCAATGTTGAAGAGCTGAGAACTCCTTTGAGTTTTGGTAAGAGTAGGTTGTTGAAGGGTGAAGTGTTTCCAGAATGTATGGAAAATTGTGAAGGTTGTTTGGCTCGTCTTGAGGGATGTGAGGATTTGAAAAATCATGTGCATAGATTAATGAATGAAGGCGTGCTACAATTTGACAGAATTGGTGAAGAGAAAGATGAGAAGGTGATTGGTCAAGAGCAGGATGAGGTTGGCACAATATCAATTCCTTTTAGAACCATTAACATATATGCGCCGCCGAGGCCGGCTACCATTATAATCACCAAGGCAGGACCTGTGCCTTACGAAAGCACTAAAGCAATCCCGTGGAAATATGGGGCTGAAGTCTTTTGTAATGGCCAAAAAACAAGAGCTGAAGGGAACAACGTTTGATTCTATGGATAATTTGGGGGGAACGGGCGGAATGGCGAGAAGTGGGAGGGTGCTTACCCTTACGGTCATTTACAACCTTATAGTGTGCAATCCTGGCCCGGTTGTCATTATCATAAATTCTGCTTCTGCTCACCAGCTCAGGATAATTCATGATCTTCTGACAAGCGATCCCCATCTTAACCTCCGGATGCAGCCCGTTTTCAAACTTCAAACACTTGAAGGCCATCGCCGCTTTAGTATTGTAATGAGGACAATATTGTACCAGCCCTTCAAATTTAGCAGCATACTCTGCTACAGTCAGATTACCCTTCTTCAGCTCCAGAAACTCTATCTCCTTAGCACTTCGTATATCTTTCGAAAAATACTTTTCCCAAAAACCAGTTCGAACCACATCCCAAGTAATCGCAGTTCCTGCAGTCTCCAATCTTTGGCGGCTGTTGTCCCACCAAGCTTCAGCCTCTCCTTCCAACATGTGAGTACCAAACCTCACTTTTTGCTCGTCACTACAACCGATTGTCGTGAAAATTTTCTCAACTGCCTTCAGCCATTTCTGTGCAGCTTCAGGATCCAAAATTCCTCCTTCAAACGTCGGTGGCTTGTTATTCTGAAACTGTGCCAAATCTCTGAATTGCGCACCCACAGCTTGGTTCTGATTAGCAACCACCTGCGCCATCGCTTGCATAGCTGCAGCCAAAGCGGCATCATTCCTCCCTGCCATACTGCTCAACCATAACAACACTAGGTTAAAAAAGCGTACAATCTCTATCCTACGGAAAAACTCAACTACTACACTGGCCAGACGAACCGACTTTCTCTGATACCAACTGTAACACCCCACTTTCCCAAATTAAAATAAAATACGATTAAATCTAATAAATATCAGAGTTTCCCTTCAAAAGTGGGATATTACATTCAACAAAATTCCAACAAAACACTTCATTAGATGGTTTTCAAAATATACAGCAGAAACAATCATTAATACATCATTCTCGGCCATCTGCCAATTTACATAAAACATTCATTAAGAGAATTCACCAAAATAAGATACGTCACAGGAATACAACAAATCCAATCATAATAAAAGTAAACACCCAAGTCCCGTGTTACGTATCAGAGAATCCTAGGACTCGACCCGCACACCACTATCCAAGCTAGCTATGTACCTGGATTATCTGTACTTCCGAAGAAGCACATACCACAACAACAACAAAGGGGTGAGAAAACATGATCAAAATTATCGGTAATAAGATACATGAATAAAAGGCAGTAAATAAACAAATCATCGCCCAAACCAACATCAAACACGTCCTACTGTCCGACATCTACACAACATACAATAATGCAAGAATGCAACTCAACACCATGCATGCGGTACCGACTCATTGGTTTATTCAATCGAACCCCGGATAGATCACTTACGCTCCTCCTGAGACATGATCTATCCCCACCATTCTCCACAAAGGAGTACGGATGGATCACTTACGCTTTTCCTGAGACATGATCCATCCCATCATTCTCCACAATGGAGTACGGGTGAATCACTTACGCTCCTCCTGAGACATGATTCAACCCCACCATTCTCCACAAGGGAGTACGGATGAATCACTTACGCTCCTCCTGAGACATGATTCATCCCACCAAAACACCATGATATGCACGACACTAAATGTACAACACACAACTCAAGCACACTAAGTGCACACAATCCTCCCTGATCACATCACCATACATCATACATATATTACACACCAATCAATTATGTTAATCAAAATAAATAATAGGGAAATTTACATTTGAACAGCGAGTACACACGATCCTCCCGATCACATTACTATGCATCGTATATATATATATATATATATATATATATATATATATATATATATATATATATATATATATATATATATATATATATATATATATATATATATATATATATATATATATATATATATATATATATATATATATATATATATATATATATATATATATATATATATATATATATATATATATATATATATATATATATATATATATATATATATATATATATAATATATTATATATATATATATATATATATATATATATATATATATATATATATATATATATATATATATATATATATATATATATATATATATATATATATATAATATATATATATATATATATATATATATATATATATATATATATATATATATATATATATATATATATATAATATATATATATATATATATATATATATATATATTATATATATATATATATATATATATATATATATATATATATATATATATATATTACATATATATGTCTTACCCACCAATTAATTATGTCAATTAAATTCAATATTTCATAATTTCACCTTTCAACACCAAGTATACACTCTTCACCACTAAACACCATCTCTCTTCCTATCACAACCCAAGGAATCCTACAAAATGAATCACAAAGCAAAACAACAAAAAATCACCTTTCTGTCACGCTCGCTGGCTTACTCACCTAGCGAGGCCGTAGCGAAAGCTCGCTGCCTCATTCGCCTAGAGAACCTACTAGCGAAGGCAGACAGTGGCTACTAGAAGTATTCGCTACCCAACTCGCTTAGCGAATTCCTAGCGAATGCTCGCTACTAGCTCGCCTAGCGAAGGTGCTGGAGAACGTCTGCGATTTCACAAAACCCTCACTATTCAGAAATTCATCAGAAGCTCAAAAATCATCTGATTCTCACCAAACCAGTCCCTGTAGTCTTAGCCTAACATTCTACGACTAAACTACACGACTTATTCCCAGACTTTACCCGATAAAACATCAATTCTACTGATTAAATCATTTTCGACCTAAAACGGTAAACGACACCAAATCACCCAAACCATCCCAACAATCCTTATACAACTACATGCAAGAAGTTCACCATGACAGTGATGATCAGAAACACAACAACATACTAATCATATTTATCAAATCCCTATGGGGTTAAGGAATCCCCTCTACCCAATTCATGCAATTACCAATCCCAATCAATTTCTCCCCTCTTACCTCGATTAATTGCTTCGATTGATGAAGAACCCCCAAGAATCTGACAACCTTAGCCTTCTTCCTCTTCCTCTTGTTCTTTCTCCTCAATCTTTCTCTCCACTGGTCGTGTTCTCTCCTCCTCTCTATCGTGTTTTCACCTTTCCTTCCAAAAACTCAATAATACCCCTCCTAAATCTCTTATTCCTTATTTAATCACTTAACCTCAATAATAATACAAATAATAATAATAATAATAATAATAATAATAATATTACTATTAATTATTAAATTATTATCATTATCAATTATATTATATTAATATTAAAGTCTATGGTTTATTAAATAATCTCCACAAAAGACACGCCGAAATAAAATAACACCAGAAAGACTAAATAATTAAAATGGGTGTTACACATAGGCTGGGGAAACACCCGGAACAACCTTCCAACACTCTAGGGAATCCACACTCAGCCGCGGAGAACCGTTCAGAATACGACCTTACCGGGAAGTAAACTTTTGGGAAATAGCTCCACTCTGCTCAGAAAGAAATCCCACCTTGCTGGAGGATATCAAACACTTCTGCTGAGAGCTCCACTCTACTAAGGAACGGATTATGCATCGCCTAAACATCTGTCACGTAGAGGGAATCAACACTAAACTCTGCTTGGGGAGAAACCGTGAATACTGATACAACCAGAAAGTCGACTCCGTCGAGGAGAGGGCGTCGAAGGCGCCGCCTCTGCTGGAGGACAAAATGCTGAGAACAAACCCACCCTGCTGGGGTTAGCCTTTGCAAGGAGTCAAAACCCTACTCCGCTGGAGATTCACTACACACCTCCACTGGCTATACCTGACTTGATAACAAGACTCTGCAGGTGTGACAAAGATCTGCTAGGGAGGGAAATGAATCAGCAATATAATTTCAATGTCGTGCAGGAACACCTCTGTTGGAGAGTACTATCCTGCAATGAAACAAAAGAATGCGTACATGTGAAATGGTTACCTCATTTACCATTCATGACACTTACCACGCGAGGAAAATCATTTGCTTTCGTTATGCTCTGTAAAGCCTCTTGTTTTTTCCTGCAATGTTTATCAAAATATCGGACGTTTTTGCAAACAAAACAGTAAAAAGTAAAGCAAACAAAGGAAAGCTCTTTGACTGAAGTGAATACTTTTATTATAAAAGGCCCGTAAATGGGAAAGTTACAATTAGGATGTAATTCCTGAAAAGAGGCAATTGCAAAAAACCAAAAAGAATATATACAAATGTGGGCAATGTGGAAACAGACAACCACCATGTGTCGATTCGGCTATGACCTGTAAGTCTTCGATGTGCCCCGTGTTTTGCCTTCTGAAGAGACTGGCTGGACTGATTCCTTTCCTTT
This sequence comes from Lathyrus sativus, assembly GCA_963859935.3. Classification (NCBI taxonomy): domain Eukaryota; kingdom Viridiplantae; phylum Streptophyta; class Magnoliopsida; order Fabales; family Fabaceae; genus Lathyrus; species Lathyrus sativus. The sequence continues at coordinate 285,783,348 of OZ012741.1, read as the reverse complement.
GGGATAAGCGCTCTTAAGCTCACATATCGAACGCAGACCACAGTTGTTTGCTTTCAAATCCCTAACATTTTCCTGGATCGCCCTTTCGGGTTTTCAATCCATCGAGATACCCATTTTTGCCAAAGTTGCCTTTTCAGGTTTTCAACTTTGCGGGTTTACATTTTTCCTCTTTCTTTTCCCTAATTTTTGCCCGAACCTTTTCTTTTTATGTTTCACCGGGATGCCCCATTTTTTCCTGGACTTTTCTTTTTTCTGTCCGGCGGGTCTCTTTAAGAAAAGTATTTTTTAACCACGTCTGCATTCACAGGGGACGAAAAATCTTCACCATCCATGGTAGATAGTAATAAGGCTCCTCGAGAGAAAACCTTTCTTACCACGTACGAACCTTCATAGTTAGGAGTCCACTTTCCCCTGTGATCTGTCTGAGGAGAAAGGATCCCTTTCAACACCAAATTACCCGTCTGGAAGCACCAAAGACGCACTTTCTGATCAAAGGCTTTCTTAATCCTACTCTGGTACACCCGGCCATGAGCAATAGACGCCAATCTCTTCTCATCAATCAAGCTCAGCTGATTCAACCTGGTTCACACCCACTCATCTTCGTCAAGCTTTACATCCGACAATACCCTTAAAGAAGGAATCTCCACTTCTAATGGCATGATTGCTTCCGTGCCATACACCAGTGAGAAAGGAGTTGCCCCGGTCGACGTACGCACCGAAGTACGATAACTGTGAAGAGCAAAGGGCAACATCTCGTGCAAGTCCTTGTAGGTTACTGCCATCTTTTGCACAATCTTCTTGATATTCTTGTTAGCTGCCTCAACAATTCCATTCATCTTCGGATGATATTGAGAAGAATTGCGATGCTCAATCTTGAAACCCTGACATAGTTCCTTCATCATTTTGTTATTCAAGTTTGAACCATTATTGTTAATGATTCTCTCAGGAATACAATAACGACAAATGATGTCCTTCTTTATGAATCGGGCGACCACCTATTTCGTGACATTAGCGTAGGACGCTGCTTCTACCCACTTCGTAAAGTAATCAATCGCGACCAGAATGAAGCGATGTCCATTAGAAGCAGTCGACTCAATCTTTCCAATCACATCAATTCCCCACATAGAAAAAGGCCAAGGAGACGTTAACACATCCAGAGGAGCCGGTGGCACATGCAGTTTATCCGCATAAATCTGGCATTTATGGCATTTTCTGGCGTATTTGAAGCAATCAGATTCCATAGTCATCCAATAATACACAGATCTCAACAATTTTCTAGCCATTGCATGTCCATTGGCATGAGTATTGAAAGAACCCTCGTGGACTTCCTCCATCAACAGGTTTGCTTCAAGTTCATCAACACAGCGCAGCAAGACCATGTCGAAATTTCTCCTGTAGAGCACATCGTCTTTGTTCAGATAAAAGTTACTGGCTAACCTCCTCAAGGCCCTCTTATCTTTGCCGGATGCCCCAGATGGGTACTCATGAGTCTTGAGAAAATGCTTGATATCGAAATACCAAGCCTTCCCATCTGATGCTTTCTCAATTGCAAACACAAAAGTAGGTCTATCAAGACGCATGATGGTGATGGCCGAAGTTCTATTCCAGTAATTCACTTTGTACATTGAGGATAGTGTGGCCAAGGAATCTACCATTTGATTCTCAACCCTCGGCACATGATGCAACTCGACTCTATCAAAGAACGGAAACAATCTCCTTGCATAATCCCTGTAAGGCACCAGGTTGGCCTGACGAGTTTCCCACTCTCCTTTGATTTGGTTAACGACTAACGCAGAGTCACCGTATACATCCAGATTCTTGATCCTCATATTAACGGCCTCTTCTAAACCCAATATCAATGCTTCATACTCGGCTTCATTATTAGTGCAGGCGAAAGTTAATTGGGTAGTGAATGGTATATGAGAACCGTGAGGAGTAGTAATAATAGCCCTTATTCCATTGCCATACGAATTAACCGCCCCGTCGAAACCAGTTTCCACTGAGATCCCCTCTCAGGACCCTCATTAGGTCAAGGATCATCACAGTCTTTCATCCTCAGAAACATAATGTCTTCATCTGGAAAATCAAACTTCATCGGCTGATAATCCTCAATCGGCTATTCCGCTAGATATTCCGACAGGACGCTTCCCTTAATGGCTTTCTGGGAAACGTACTGAGTATCATACTCTGTTAAAACCATTTGCCATCGGGAAATCCTTCCGGAGAGTGCTTGTTTTTCAAAGACATACTTGATCGGGTCCACCTTTGAAATCAATAGGGTTGTGTGGTTTAACATGTACTGTCTCAAACGCTTAACAGCCCAAGCGAGTGCACAACATGTTTTTTCCAGCATTGAGTATCTCGACTCATAATCAGTGAATTTCTTACTTAGGTAGTAGATGGCATGCTCTTTTCTACCTGACTCGTCTTGTTGACCGAGCACACATCCCATTGAATTCTCAAGAACCGTGAGGTACATGATCAGTGGTCTCCCTGCAAATGGAGGCATGAGTATTGGAGGTTCCTGCAGATATTCTTTTATTCTTTCAAATGCTTTCTGGAAATTTTCATTCCACCTGACCGTTTGATCTTTTCTTAACAATTTGAATATCGGTTCACAAGTGCCTGTAAGATGAGATATAAACCTTGCAATGTAGTTTAATCTCCCTAGAAAACCACGAACCTCTTTTTCCGTTCTCGGCTCATGCATATCTTATATAGCTCTTATTTTGGCAGGATCTACCTCAATACCCTTTTCACTGACAATGAAACCCAATTACTTTCCAGATCTCACCCTGAAGGTGCACTTGTTAGGATTCAGCCTCAGCTTAAACTTCCTCAACCTTTCAAACAATTTCAAAAGATCAACCAGATGTCCTTCCTCCGTAACGTGACTTTGCAATCATGTCATCAACATAGACTTTAACCTCATGATGAATCATATCATGAAACAAAGTGACCATCGCCCGCTGGTAAGTTGCCCCTGCATTTTTTCAATCCAAAGGGCATCACCTTATAGCAAAAAGTCCCCAATGGTGTGGTGAAAGTAGTTTTCTCCATGTCCTCTGGGGCCATCTTAATTTGGTTATACCCAGAGAAGCCATCCATGAATAAAAACACAGAATACTAAGCGGTGTTATCAACCAACACATCGATATGGGGGAGCGGGAAATCATCTTTTGGGCTCGCTTTGTTCAGATCTCGATAATCAACGCACATCCTGACCTTTCCATCCTTCTTAGGTACAGAACAATATTAGCGACCCATAGAGAGTAATTCGTGACAGCAAGAAACCCAACATTCAACTGCTTCTGAACTTCTTCTTTGATCTTGACTGCCATGTCAGGCCTTGTCCGTCTCAACTTCTGCTTGACTGGTGAGCATTCTTCTCTGAGAGGTAACCGGTGTACCACAATATCTATATCCAGCCCAGGCATGTCTTGGTAAGACCAAGCGAAGATATCCTTATACTCACAGAGCATTTCGACCAAGCTTCTCTTGACACTGTCTTCCAATTCAGCCCCCACTTTAACCTCTTTCTTGTCATCCTCGATGCCCAGATTAATAATCTCAATATCCTCTTGTTGAGGTACAATAACCCTTTCCTCATGCTTGAGAAGCCTGGCTAAATCTTCAGGTAGTTCACATTCTTCGTCAGTCTCTTCTTCAGCTTGATAAATGGGATTATCAAAGTCATACGAAGTCATAGCCGAACCTGAATCGATGGCATCTGATAGAAAAGACGTGCACGAGGATGTTATGTTTATTATGCGATGCAACAAACAAACACATTTCCATTTTTCTATTAAGTATAAATGCAAAACAAAAACAAGAAAAACAGGGATCACAATATTTGAATGCGAAACGTCCTTTATTTAATGATAAATTGAAAATAACAAGAAAGCCCCACAAATGGGTCACTAAGTCTTGGGAAAAATGAAGGACTGAACATAATCAAAACAATGAACATTACTCTGCAACAGTAACATGAATGACTTCTTCGGTAATCAAGTTGCACATCTTCTGGCCAGGAGTACATGGACGAATCCAGGCATCCATATCGCAGTCATTGTCACCTTCATCATCTCCGACGACATTAATCCTGTCAAATATCACACCACTACTGGTAAACTCCACAGATCCCCTGTATCTCGGGATCTGAGAAGAACTGGAGCATTTGTATCCCAGGCCGAACTTGTTCCCACTTCTATGATGAACCGGATTCTACGATAGCACGAGCTTCCTTGAGTGATGACATCGAAACCTCTGGGCCCTTGGCTTCTACAGGAGACTTCCCCTGAATCTGAACTGTTTGGAATGCCTGGCAGGGTGTTTTGTGGATCTCACCATCCACTTCCACGTACTTGAAGGATGACAAATGGCTAACCATAATATCCTCTTCACTGCATACCGTGACTATCTTCCCTTCCACCATGTATTTCAGCTTTTCATGCAACGTTGAGGTGACTGCCCCAGCAGAGTGTATCCAAGGTCTGCCAAGCAAACACTGTATGCTGGCTGGATATCCATGATATAGAAAGTTTCATCAAAGATCTCTGGCCCTATCTGAATAGGCAATATGATTTCTCCAAACAATGATCTCTTAGACCCATCGAAAGCTCTCACTACCAGATCACTGGGCGTGCACATCAAACCCTGAAAATCCAACTTCATCAACGCGTTTTTCGGAAGCACGTTGAGGGATGATCCTGTATCAACCAGGACATGTGACATCAGAGATCCTCTACACTCCAAAGATATATGCAGAGTACGGTTATGGTTCCTCCGAGCAGGAGTCAGATCCAAATCAGTAAAACCAAGACCATTACCGGCGTTCACATGAGCTACTATCCCTTCCAACATATTAATAGAAATCTCTTGAGGTACGTACGTTGCATTCAAAACTTTCAGTAGAGCGTTGTGATGCGCCTCCGAACTCATCAACAATGACAGGATAGAAATCTTCGAAGGAGTCTGATTCAAGTGATCCACAATTTTGTAGTCACTTTTCCGAATTAGCCTCATAAATTCCTCTGCATCCTTTGAAAGGTCATCAACATCGACCTGTGGTTGGAGATTCTCTTCAATCACGACTTTTCTCTTACCTTTGTCATTCTTATCAATGTTAACCTCCGCTGGTGAAAAGACCCTACCATTTCTAGTGATACCTCCGGCCCCGACGATATTCCCAACCGACGAACATCCATCTGTACACGATGTCCATTCCTGCTTTTGCCCATTACAGAACACCCCTCCCCCATAATTCCACGGGATAGCTCTAGTGCTCTCGTATGACACAGGTCCAGGTACAGTAATGATAAGCGGAGCGGGCCTAGCAGGCACTGAAATATTGATTGTCCGGTATGGAATGGATATCGTAGCAACTTCGCTACCATCATTACTCACTTTGTGCTCGACATCTTCTTTCACAACTCTATCAAATTGCAAACAACCCTCATCAATCATTCTCTGAATACCCTTTCTCAAAAGATCACAACTCTCTGGATGCACTTCACACTCTGGGAAATCAGAAGAACAACCTGGAAACACCCCTTTCATCAACAAGCTAGACTTCACAAACCCCCACGGAGTCTTCAAATTCCCAACTTCAGTTACCATATTTAGCTTCTCCCCATCAATAATGACATTGGCTCCTGCCACCCCATGATCCGACATTGGGTTCTGAGTCACATTGGGCCCATCGTTGGTGAAGTTAATAGCTTTGGAATCAAGCAAATTCTGGACCTTATGCTTGAAAGCTCTGCAATGGTCAATATCATGGCCTGGGGCGCCAGAGTGAAACTCGCAATGAGCGTTTGCATCGTAGCCAGGAGGCGGTGTACCAGTGAGAGGAGCCAAGGTCCTCTTCTGAACCAATTGTAACTGTAGCAACCATTGTAACAACTGATAATATGGTATCAGAGGATTCGTGAACTGTCTATTAGGCATTCTGCGCCTAGTAGCATAAGGTTGCGCAGCTGCAGCCGGGATATTTACTATAGCAACTTGTTGATGCTGACGGGGCTGAGCTCTACCTTTACCCTTGTGAGAAATAGCGTTCACGTCCCCTTCCCTCCTCTTAGGGTTCGCTAAATACGGTTTCTTCGTTCCTCCCGAAGATGATCCACAACCATTTGAAATCTTCCCAGACTTAATCCCACTTTCAATTCGCTCACCAGTAATTACCATATTAGAAAACCCTATAGACATGCAGCCTATCATCTTCTCAAAGTACACACCAGGTAGCGAAGCCATGAACAGGTCAATGAACTCCCTTTTAACCATAGGGGGATGTACCCTTGCAGCTAAATCCCGCCACCTCTGGATGTATTCCTTGAAAATCTCAGTACTCTTCTACAACAAGCTCTGCAATTGTACCCAGCCCTCCAGATCTTTCACATAAAATATATCATCCTAATTCTCTTCCCAAGGAGGGCCAGCAACCCCGTGCATAGCGCATACACTCCCATTACCCGCAATATTATCATTCTCATTTGCATCTCTTCCGCCTGGAGGTACGACAACAGTAGGAATACCCTGAGGAATAGATCCACCAATCAGTGGAGGAATAACACCAGCTCCTCCGTGCAAAACACCGTCTTCATCAACCCGTGCTATCAACGGCTGGACCAAAGTTCTCAACTGTTCCTGCCCACTAGCAACAGTCTGCATAAGTTCCATGAATTGGGCCATGCGTGCCCTGACTTCCTGCAATTCGGCTTGAACCTGATCCATCACCTTCTGTTGATTCCCTCGAGTAGAATACCTGTGGAAACTGAACTCCTCAATCCTAAACTGAAGAAAACCAAACAGAGATAAGAATACAAGGCCACCAAGAACAACCTGCAATGCAAATGAGAATGCAAGATGCAAAATGCTAACATGTCTATGTATGCACAGGGAGATCTCCCCCTTGATTCCGGTTTCAAAAGACAAGAGCATCAGAGATGGATAAAAACACCATAATAAATCTTCTCATATATCAAGTAAAGCTTATACAATACAACCAAATGAGAAATATCCGCATATAAAGAGGTATTGATCTCATCCAACATCCCTGGTGATGATCAAGATACAAAAGTCAATAAAACTACAAAAGATAAAACTCATAGTAGCCATGATCTCTACGCCACTCTTGAGACTCCTCAAGCATCTCCTTTCTGTCGGGATGGTCTGGTCTCTCCATCAACTCTCGGATGAGGACATCCCTCTTGCGTATCACATCCCAAAGATAATGACAATGGTCCTCCCAAGCATCTTCGCTGAAGGTATCCTCAAGCCTGGGTTTCTTCACCTCTTCCCGAATCTTGAACTCTTCAAGTGCTGATAAAGTTTCTTGGTATCTCTGCTCGATCGTACTTCTGCAGAATGATTCTAACAATACCTCCCTCTCCTTATCCTTGAATTGTGCTTTTAGCTTATCAATCTGAATACGAACCTGATCTTCTTTACTCTTGTTGGCAGTCAAGGTAGCATTCCATTGCTCATTGAATTTGGATATCTTTAGATAAGCTCTGTCTAAATCCTCCTTCTTAATCTTCAGAACGCTACAAGTGCTTTCAGATCAAGGCTGACTTGCTTCTGTACTTGTACCTGATCAGCAAGTTCTTTCTCCAACTTGACAAAGGATTCTGACTTTGTCTTGGCCAAATAAACAACTTCACCCTTATCATGTTTCAGCTGACTAATTTCCTGCTTCAACTCTTCATTCTCTGCCCAAAGCTTGGTATATCTCAAGATGTCGACGGTTGTAGGCGGCTCAATGACTAAGGGATACAATGGCGCTTCAACAGGAAACGACAATAGTACCTCTTCAACCCTCTTCTGAATCCACTCCAAGTAGGGATCATAGGATCTACAATCTCCTTTGTGTAAAGAAAACTTTCCCTTCTTGTGAATTTTACCCCAAGCGTCCACGAATCTGGCCGAGATACAAAGATCAGCTACACCTGTGAAGTATAGAGATTCCTGCACTTCCTCTTCTTTCGGAGGTCCTTTCAAAGCATAACCGAATTGTCTCACAGCAAGAGAAGGATTATAATTGATACCGCCTTTCCTTCCTATCAAGGGAACATTAGGAAAGCTACCACAACTAAAGATAAGCTCGCGACCCAACAAGTCTTGGTTGAACCAGACAATATTCTTCTCCGTTAAACCCATAAGCCTCTTCGACCATTCAGATGAGTTTGCGGAATCCACAAAAGCTCCAGAGCGAGGAAGGTGATCAACAAACCACTTATGCAATAGCAGTGCGCAACAAGAAACCATCTTTCCTCTTCTTTTCTTGTTTTTGTAATGCACTGAATGATACAAGTCTCTTAGAAGAGTAGGTACAGGGTTCTTTGAAGCGAAGATATGAAAAGCGTCAAAATCCACAAAGTCCGGTACATTGGGGAACAACACAATGCCATAGACACACAGAACCAAGATAGCACTGAGAACCACCCAACAACCTTTTTCGGCATACTCTCGGGCTTTGTCGACCAGGAAGGGTAAAGTAAATCCGGAAACTTCGTTTCTGCTGATAACATGATCTATCAAGTCAGAGGCACTCAAATAAAGAGCGGCGGATAACTTCCTAAGTTTAGGTTCTTCTTCAGAGCTGAAGAAAGGCACTTTGTTCAGAATCGGAACACCCAAAATGTAAGCAAATTCCTCCAAAGTCGGAACCAACACATAGTCCGGAAACGTGAAGCATCTCAGCGGAGGATCATAAAACTGTAACAGGGTATGAATAGCTCCATGCTCATAAGTCGTAAGCTTATGGAAAAACATCATAATTCCACCATAATGTTCTCTGAAAGCTGCAAGAGAACCAGGATCAACCATGGCAATTAGACCAAATAAAGGTCCCAACTCAGGTGCCGGAAATTTGTACACAACAATCCTCTTTCTGCCAACTTCCATCTCTGCAGAAGACCAGTACCAGAATCAAGGGAAAGACGAGAACCTATAACACACATAAACATGCAATGTTAAATGCAAAATGATTATGCAAATGCACACATGGGATCAAGGTATCTAATGCTCAAACTTGTTGTTGTGCCGTTGACTAAATTCAACCAGAGCTCCGCTCTAATTAGAACACTGAGATAACACACTGGATGGAACACTCAGGATCAAAATTCCGCACTGACGAGAAAACCAGGGTTGGTTGAAGGCCAGGTTTCCTGCAAAAATCCATCCCTCTCACATGTGGGTTCTAGTCTTGAAAAGTACGGCATCCTATGCGGGTTGTTAGCGTCACAGACTTTCAAGAAACGATGATACGTTCACCATTTCTGGTTTGGCATCATAGTTTGACGAAGTGGCCTCACTTAGCTGACCCCCCGACAGTCTCTCTAAGTCAATATTCCCTCAACTGCACCAGACGCGCAAGATAGAATATTTCCAAAGAAAAACCTCGTCTGAATGTGAATTTCATGCGAGCTATTGTGCAGCCAAACGCCACACAAACTCCCGCTAATCTCCACTCTAATCCTATGTGTATAATCAAGCCCAGGTTCGGCTTATCTCTCAATGGAACAACCCAACCCACAGCACAGCAGCAGCAAGAATGCAAAATGTAATAATATACAACAGGTAATCTATAACTATATATAAAGGGAATACACAATTTTGGTATGCGTCAACAGGTAATCTAGCAACAGTCTGCATCAGTTCCATGAATTGGGCCATGCGTGCCCTGACTTCCTGCAATTCGGCTTGAACCTGATCCATCACCTTCTGTTGATTCCCTCGAGTAGAATACCTGTGGAAACTGAACTCCCCAATCCTAAACTGAAGAAAACCAAACAGAGATAAGAATACAAGGCCACCAAGAACAACCTGCGATGCAAATGAGAATGCAAGATGCAAAATGCTAACATGTCTATGTATGCACAGGGAGATCTCCCCCTTAATTCCGGTTTCAAAAGACAAAAGCATCAGAGATGGATAAAAACACCACAATAAATCTTCTCGTATATCAAGTAAAGCTGAGACAATACAACCAAATGAGAAATATCTGCATATAAAGAGGTATTGATCTCATCCAACATCCCTGGTGATGATCAAGATACAAAAGCCAATAAAACTACAAAAGATAAAACTCCTAGTAGCCATGATCTCTACGCCACTCCTGAGACTCCTCAAGCATCTCCTTTGTGTCGGGATGGTCTGGTCTCTCCATCAACTCTCGGATGAGGACATCCGTCTTGCGTATCACATCCCAAAGATAATGACAATGGTCCTCCCAAGCATCTTCGCCGAAGGTATCCTCAAGCCTGGGTTTCTTCACCTCTGCCCGAATCTTGAACTCTTCGAGTGCTGATAAAGTTTCTTGGTATTTCTGCTCGACCGTACTTCTGCAGAACGATTCTAACAATACCTCCCTCTCCTTATCCTTGAATTGTGCTTTTAGCTTATCAATCTGAATACGAACCTGATCTTCTTTACTCTTGTTGGCAGTCAAGGTAGCATTCCATTGCTCATTGAATTTGGATATCTTCAGATAAGCTCTGTCTAAATCCTCCTTCTTACTCTTCAGAACGCTACAAGTTCTTTTCAGATCAAGGCCGACTTGCTTCCGTGCTTGTACCAGATCAGCAAGTTCTTTCTCCAACTTGACAAAGGATTCTGACTTTGTCTTGGCCAAATAAACAGCTTCACCCTTATCATGTTTCAGCTGACTAATTTCCTGCTTCAACTCTTCATTCTCTGCCCAAAGCTTGGTATATCTCAAGATGTCGACGGTTGTAGGCGGCTCAATGACTAAGGGATACAATGGCGCTTCAACAGGAAACGACAATAATACATCTTCAAACCTCTTTTGAATCCACTCCAAGTAGGGATCATAGGATCTACAATCTCCTTTGTGTAAAGAAAGCTTTCCTTTCTTGTGAATTTTACCCCAAGCGTCCACGAATCTGGCCGAGATACAAAGATCAGCTACACCTGTGAAGTATAGAGATTCCTGCACTTCCTCTTCTTTCGAAGGTCCTTTCAAAGCATAACCGAATTGTCTCACAGCAAGAGAAGGATTATAATTGATACCGCCTTTCCTCCCTATCAAGGGCACATTAGGAAAGCTACCACAACTAAAGATAAGCTCGTGACCCAAAAAGTCTTGGTTGAACCAGACAATATTCTTCTCCGTTAAACCCATAAGCCTCTTCGACCATTCAGATGAGTTTGCGGAATCCACAAAAGCTCCAGAGCGAGGAAGGTGATCAACAAACCACTTATGCAATAGCAGTGCGCAACAAGAAACCATCTTTCCTCTTATTTTCTTGTTTTTGTAATGCACTGAATGATACAAGTCTCTTAGAAGAGTAGGTACAGGGTTCTTGGAAGCGAAGATAAAAAAGCGTCAAAATCCACAAAGTCCGGTACATTGGGGAACAACACAATGCCATAGACACACAGAACCAAGATAGCACTGAAAACCACCCAACAACCTTTTTCGGCATACTCTCGGGCTTTGTCGACCAGGAAGGGTAAAGTAAATCCGGAAACTTCGTTTCTGCTGATAACATGATCTATCAAGTCAGAGGCACTCAAATAAAGAGCGGCGGATAACTTCCCAAGTTTAGGTTCTTCTTCAGAGCTGAAGAAAGGCACTTTTTTCAGAATCGGAACACCCAAAATGTAAGCAAATTCCTCAAAAGTCGGAACCAACACATAGTTCGAAAACGTGAAGCATCTCAGCGGAGGATCATAAAACTGCAACAGGGTATGAATAGCTCCATGCTCATAAGTCGTAAGCTTACGGAAAAACCTCATAATTCCACCATAATGTTCTCTGAAAGCTGCAACAGAACCAGGCTCAGCCATGGCAATTAGACCAAATAAAGGTCCCAACTCAGGTGCCGGAAATTTGTACACAACAATCCTCTTTCTGCCAACTTCCATCTTTGCAGAAGACCAGTACCAGAATCAAGGGAAAGACGAGAACCTTTAACACACATAAACATGCAATGTTAAATGCAAAATGATTATGCAAATTCATACATGGGATCAAGGTATCTAATGCTCAAACTTGTTGTTGTGCCGTTGACTGAATTCAACCAGATTTCCACTCTAATTAGAACACTGAGATAACACACTGGATGGAACACTCAAGATCAAAATTTCACACTGACGAGAAAACCAGGGTTGGTTGAAGGCCAGGTTTCCTGTAAAAATCCATCCCTCTCACATGTGGGTTCTAGTCTTGAAAAGTACGGCATCCTATGCGGGTTGTTAGCGTCACAGACTTTCTAAAAACGATGATACGTTCACCATTTCTTGTTTGGCATCTGCTAAATAAAAGCGAGCATCGAACCAGAAAGCCGGATCAACCGAAGTTGATAACATCTATCTGCTAACGCGCAGGCATCCGCTAAATAAAAGCGAGCATCGAACCAGAAGGCTGGATCAACCGAAGTTGATAACATCTATCTGCTAACGCACAGGCATCTGCTAAATAAAAGCGAGCGTCGAACCAAAAGGCTGGATCAACCGAAGTATATAACATCTATCTCCTAACGCGCAGGCATCCGCTAAATAAAAGCGAGCATCGAACCAGAAGGCCAGATCAACCGAAGTTGATAACATCTTTATGCTAACGCGAAGGCATCCGCTAAATTAAACCGAGCATCAAACCAGAAGGCCGGATCAAACGAAGTTGATAACATCTATCTGCTAACGCGCAGGCATCCGCTAAATAAAAGCAAGCATCGCACCAGAAGGCCGGTTCAACCGAAGTTTATAACATCTATCTGCTAACGCGCAGGCATCCGCTAAATAAAAGCGAGCATCAAACTAGAAGGCCGGATCAACCGAAGTTGTTAACATCTATCTGCTAACGCCGAAGCATCCGCTATATAAAACCGAGCATCAATCCAGAAGGCCAGATCAACCGAAGTTGATAACATCTATCTGCTAATGTGCAGGCATCCGCTAAATAAAAGCGAGAATCGAACCAGAAGGCCGGATCAACCGAAGTTAATAACATCTATCTGCTAACGCGCAGGCATCCGCTAAATATAAGCAAGCATCGAACCAGAAGGCCGGATCAACCAAAGTTGATAACATCTACCTGCTAACGTGCAGGCATCCGCTAAATAAAAGCAAGCATCGAACCAGAAGGTCGGATCAACCGAAGTTGATAACATCTAACCCTTAACGCGCAGGCATCCACTAAATAAAAGCGAGCATCGACCCAGAAGGCCGGATCAACTGAAGTTGTTAACATCTATCTGCTAACGCACATGCATCTGCTAAATAAAAGCGAGTATTGAAACAGAAGGTCGGATCATCCAAAGTTGATAACATCTATCTGCTAATGCGCAGCCATGCGCTAAATAAAAGCGAACACTGAACCGGAAGGTCGGATCAACCGAAGTTGATAACATCTATCTGCTAACTCGCAGGCATCCGCTAAATAAAAGCGAGCATCAGACCAGAAGTATGGATCAACTGAAGTTGATAACATCTATCTGCTAACGCACATGCATCCGCTAAATAAAAGCGAGCATCGAACCGGAAGGCCGGACCATCCGAAGTTGATAACATATATCTGCTTACGCGCAAGCATCCAATAAATAAAAGCGAACATCAAACCGGAAGGCCAGATCAACCGAAGTAGATAACATCTATATGCTAACGCGCAGGGATCCACTAAATAAAAGCGAGCATCGAACCAGAAGTCCGGATCAACTGAAGTTGATAACATCTATCTGCTAACGCGCAGGCATCCGCTAAAAAAAAGCGAACATCAAACCGGAAGGCCAGATTAACCGAAGTTGATAACATCTATATGCTAACGCGCAGGGATCCACTAAATAAAAGCGAGCATCGAACCAGAAGTCGAGATCAACCGAAGTTGAAAACATCTATCCGCTAACGCGTAGGCATCCACTAAAAAAAGCTAGCATCGAACCATAGGGTCGGATCAACCGAAGTTGATAATATCTATCTGCTAACGCGCAGGCATCTGCTATATAAAAGCGAGCATCGAACCAGAAGGTCGGATCAACCGAATTTGATAACATATATCTGCTAACGTGCAGGCATCCGCTAAATAAAAGCAAGCATCGAACCAGAAGGCCGGATCAACCGAAGTTGATAACATCTATCTGCTAACGTGCAGGCATCCGCTAAATAAAAGCGAGCATCTAACCGGAAGGCTGGATCAACCGAAGTTGATAACATCTATCTACTAACGTGCAGGCATCCGGTAAATAAAAGCGAGCATCGAACCAAAAGGCCGGATCAACAGAAGTTGATAACATCTATCTCCTAACGCGCAGGCATCCGCTAAATAAAAGCGATCATCGAACCAGAAGGCCAGATCAACCAAAGTTGATAACATCTTTATGCTAACACGAAGGCATCCGCTAAATTAAAGCGAGCATCGAACCAGAAGGTCGGATCAACCGAAGTTGATAACATCTATCTGCTAACGTGCAGGCATCTTCTAAATAAAACCGAGCATCGACCCAGAAGGCCGGATCAACTAAACTTGTTAACATCTATCTGCTAATGCACAGGCATCTGCTAAATAAAAGTGAGCATCGAACCAGAAGGCTGGATCCACCGAAGTTGATAACATCTATCAGCTAACACGCAGGCATCCGCTAAATAAAAGCGATCATCGAACCAGAAGGCCGGATCAACCAAAGTTGATAACATCTATCCCCTAACGCACAGGCATCCGCTAAATAAAAGCGAGCATCGAACCAGAAGGCTGGATCAACCAAAGTTGATAACATCTATCTGGTAACGAGCAGGCATCTGCTAAATAAAAGCGAGCATCGATCCAGAAGACCGGATCAACCGAAGTTGACAACATCTATCTGTTAACACGCAGGCATCCGCTAAATAAAAGCGAGCATCGAAACAGAAGGCCGGATCAACCGAAGTTGATAACATCTATCTGCTAACGCGTAGGCATCCGCTAAATAAAAGCGAGCGTCGAAACAAAAGGCCGGATCAACCGAAGTTGATAACATCTATCTCCTAACGCGCAGGCATCCGCTAAATAAAAGCGATCATCGAACCAGAAGGCCAAATCAACCGAAGTAGATAACATCTTTATGCTAACGCGAAGGCATCCGCTAAATTAAAGCGAGCATCAACCCAGAAGGCCGGATGAAACGAAGTTGATAACATCTATCTGCTAACGTGCAGGCATCCGCTAAACAAAAGCGAGCATCGCACCAGAAGACCGGATCAACCGAAGTTTATATCATCTATCTGCTAATGCGCAGGCATCCGCTAAATAAAAGCGAGCATCAAACTAGAAGGCCGGAACAACCGAAGTTGATAACATCTATCTTCTAACGCCCAAGCATCCGCTATATAAAACCGAGCATCAATCCAGAAGGCCAGATCAACCGAAGTTGATAGCATCTATCCACTAACATGCAAGCATCCGTTAAATAAAAGCGAGAATCGAACCAGAAGGCCGGATCAACCGAAGTTGATAACATCTATCTGCTAACGCGCAGGCATCCGCTAAATATAAGCAAGCATCGAACCAGAAGGCCGGATCAACCGAAGTTGATAACATATATCTGCTAACGTGCAGGCATCCGCTAAATAAAAGCAAGCATCGAACCAGAAGGCCGGATCAACCGAAGTTGATAACATCTATCTGCTAACGTGCAGGCATCCGCTAAATAAAAGCAAGCATCTAACCGGAAGGCTGGATCAACCGAAGTTGATAACATCTATCTACTAACGTGCAGGCATACGCTAAATAAAAGCGAGCATCGAACCAGAAGGCCGGATCAACCGAAGTTGATAACATCTACCTGCTAACGCGCAGGCATCCACTAATTAAAAGCGAGTATCGAACCGGAAGGTCGGATCAACCGAATTTGATAACATCTATCCTTTAACGCGCAGGCATCCGCTAAATAAAAGCGAGCATCGACCAAGAAGGCCGAATCAACTGAAGTTGTTAACATCTATCTGCTAACGCACATGCATCCGCTAAATAAAAGCGAGTATTGAAACAGAAGGCCGGATCATTCGAAGTTGATAACATCTATCTGCTAATGCGCAACCATGCGCTAAATAAAAGCGAACACCGAACCGGAAGGTCGGATCAACCGAAGTTGATAATATCTATCTGCTAACGCGCAGGCATCCGCTAAATAAAAGCGAGCATCGGACCAGAAGTACGGATCAACTGAAGTTGATAACATCTATCTGCTAACGCACATGCATCCGCTAAATAAAAGCGAGCATCAAACCAGAAGGCTGGTCCATCCGAAGTTGATAACATCTATCTGCTTAAGCGCAAGCATCTAATAAATAAAAGCGAACATCAAACCGAAAGGCCAGATCAACCGAAGTTGATAACATCTATATTCTAACTCGCAGGGATCCACTAAATAAAAGCGAGCATCGAACTAGAAGTTCGGATCAACTGAAGTTGATAACATCTATCTGCTAACGCGCAGGCATCCGCTAAAAAAAAGCGAACATCGAACCGGAAGGCCAGATCAACCGAAGTTGATAACATCTATATGCTAACGCGCAGGGATCCACTAAATAAAAGCGAGCATCAAACCAGAAGTCCGGATCAACCGAAGTTGAAAACATCTATCTGCTAACGCGTAGGCATCCGCTAAAAAAAAGCTAGCATCGAACCATAGGGTCGGATCAACCGAAGTTGATTATATCTATCTGCTAATGCGCAGGCATCTGCTATATAAAAGCGAGTATCGAACCAGAAGGCCGGATCAACCGAAGTTGATAACATCTATCTACTAACGCGCAGGCATCCGCTAAATATAAGCAAGCATCGAACCAGAAGGCCGGATCAACCGAAGTTGATAACATATATCTGCTAACGTGCAGGCATCCGCTAAATAAAAGCAAGCATCGAACCAGAAGGCCGGATCAGCCGAAGTTGATAACATCTATCTGCTAACGTGCAGGCATCCGCTAAATAAAAGCAAGCATCTAACCGGAAGGCTGGATCAACCGAAGTTGATAACATCTATCTACTAACGTGCAGGCATACGCTAAATAAAAGCGAGCATCGAACCAGAAGGCCGGATCAACCGAAGTTGATAACATCTACCTGCTAACGCGCAGGCATCCACTAATTAAAAGCGAGTATCGAACCGGAAGGTCGGATCAACCGAATTTGATAACATCTATCCTTTAACGCGCAGGCATCCGCTAAATAAAAGCGAGCATCGACCAAGAAGGCCGAATCAACTGAAGTTGTTAACATCTATCTGCTAACGCACATGCATCCGCTAAATAAAAGCGAGTATTGAAACAGAAGGCCGGATCATTCGAAGTTGATAACATCTATCTGCTAATGCGCAACCATGCGCTAAATAAAAGCGAACACCGAACCGGAAGGTCGGATCAACCGAAGTTGATAATATCTATCTGCTAACGCGCAGGCATCCGCTAAATAAAAGCGAGCATCGGACCAGAAGTACGGATCAACTGAAGTTGATAACATCTATCTGCTAACGCACATGCATCCGCTAAATAAAAGCGAGCATCGAACCAGAAGGCTGGTCCATCCGAAGTTGATAACATCTATCTGCTTAAGCGCAAGCATCTAATAAATAAAAGCGAACATCAAACCGAAAGGCCAGATCAACCGAAGTTGATAACATCTATATGCTAACTCGCAGGGATCCACTAAATAAAAGCGAGCATCGAACTAGAAGTTCGGATCAACTGAAGTTGATAACATCTATCTGCTAACGCGCAGGCATCCGCTAAAAAAAAGCGAACATCGAACCGGAAGGCCAGATCAACCGAAGTTGATAACATCTATATGCTAACGCGCAGGGATCCACTAAATAAAAGCGAGCATCAAACCAGAAGTCCGGATCAACCGAAGTTGAAAACATCTATCTGCTAACGCGTAGGCATCCGCTAAAAAAAAGCTAGCATCGAACCATAGGGTCGGATCAACCGAAGTTGATTATATCTATCTGCTAATGCGCAGGCATCTGCTATATAAAAGCGAGTATCGAACCAGAAGGCCGGATCAACCGAAGTTGATAACATCTATCTACTAACGCGCAGGCATCCGCTAAATATAAGCAAGCATCGAACCAGAAGGCCGGATCAACCGAAGTTGATAACATATATCTGCTAACGTGCAGGCATCCGCTAAATAAAAGCAAGCATCGAACCAGAAGGCCGGATCAACCGAAGTTGATAACATCTATCTGCTTACGTGCAGGCATCCGCTAAATAAAAGCGAGCATCTAACCGGAAGGCCGGATCAACCGAAGTTGATAACATCTACCTGCTAACGCGCAGGCATCCACTAATTAAAAGCGAGTATCGAACCGGAAGGTCGGATCAATCGAAGTTGATAACATCTATCCCTTAACGTGCAGGCATCCGCTAAATAAAAGCGAGCATCGACCCAGAACGCCGGATCAACTGAAGTTGTTAACATCTATCTGCTAACGCACATGCATCCGCTAAATAAAAGCGAGTATTGAAACAGAAGGCCGGATCATCCGAAGTTGATAACATCTATCTGCTAATGCGCAGCCATCCGCTAAATAAAAGCGAACATCGAAAGGGAAGGTCGGATCAACCGAAGCTGATAACATCTATCTGCTAACGCGCAGGCATCCGCTAAATAAAAGCGAGCATCGGACCAGAAGTACGGATCAACTGATGTTGATAACATCTATCTGCTAACGCACATGCATCCGCTAAATAAAAGCGAGCATCGAACCAGAAGGCCGGTCCATCCGAAGTTGATAACATCTATCTGCTTACGCGCAAGCATCCAATAAATAAAAGCGAACATCAAACCGGAAGGTCAGATCAACCGAAGTTGATAACATCTATATGCTAACTCGCAGGGATCCACTAAATAAAAGCGAGCATCGAACCAGAAGCCCGGATCAACTGAAGTTGATAACATCTATCTGCTAACGCGCAGGCATCCGCTAAAAAAAAGCGTACATCAAACCGGAAGGCCAGATCAACCGAAGTTGATAACATCTATATGCTAACGCGCAGGGATCCAATAAATAAAAGAGAGCATCGAACCAGAAGTCCGGATCAACCGAAGTTGAAAACATCTATCTGCTAACGCGTAGGCACCCGCTAAAAAAAAAGCTAGCATCGAACCATAGGGTCGGATCAACCGAAGTTGATAATATCTATCTGCTAACGTGCAGGCATCTGCTATATGAAAGTGAGTATCGAACCAGAAGGCCGGATCAACCGAAGTTGATAACATCTATCTGCTAACGCGCAGGCATCCGCTAAATAAAAGCGAGCGTCGAAACAGAAGGTCGGATCAACTGAAGTTGATAACATCTATCTACTAACGCACATGCATCTGCTAAATAAAAGCGAGCATCGAACCAGAAGGTTGGATCAATCGAAGTTGATAAAATCTATCTGCTAACGTGCAGGCATTCGCTAAATAAAAGCGAGCATCGCACTAGAAAGTCGGATCAACCGAAGTTGATAACATCTATCTGCTAATGCGCAGGCATCCGCTAAATAAAAACGAGCATCAAACCAGAAGGCCGGATCAACCGAAGTTGATGACATCTATCTGCTAACGCAACGGCATTCGCTATATAAAACCGAGCATCGAACCAGAAGGCCGGATCAACCGAAGTTGATAACATCTATCCCCTAACATGCAGGCATCCGCTAAATAAAAGCGAGCATCGAACCAGAAGGCCGGATAAACCGAAGTTTATAACATATATCTGCTAACGCGCAGGCATCGGCTATATAAAAGCGAGCATCGAACCAGAAGGCCGGATCAACCAAAGTTGATAACATCTATCCGCTAACCCGCAGGCATCCGCTAAATAAAACCGAGCATCGAACCAGAATGTCGGATCAACCGAAGTTGATAACATCTTTATGCTAACGCGCAAGCATCCGCTAAATAAAAGTGAACATCGAACCAGAAGGTCGGATCAACCGAAGTTGATAACATCTTTGTGCTAACGTGCAGGCATCCGCTAAATAAAAGCGAGCATCAAACCAGACGGTCGGATCAACCAAAGTTGATAACACTTATCTACTAACGCGAGGCATCCGCTAAATAAAAGCAAGCATTGAACCAGAAGGTCAGATCAACCGAAGTTGATAACATGTATCTGCTAATCCGTAGGAATCCACTAAATAAAATCGAGCATCGCACCAGAAGGCCGGATCAACCGAAGTTGATAACATCTATCTGCTAACGTGCCGGCATCCGCTAATTAAAAGCGAGCATCAAACCAGAAGGCCGGATCAACCGAAGTTGAAAACATCTATCTGCTAACGTGCATGCATCCGCTAAATAAAAGCGAGCATCGAACAAGAAGGCCGGATCAATCGAAGTTGATAACATCTATCTGCTAACGTGCCGGCAATTGCTAATTAAAAGCGAGCATCAAACCAGAAGGCCGGATCAACCGAAGTTGATAACATCTATCTGCTAACGAACAGGCATCCGCTATATAAAACCGAGCATCGAACCAGAAGGTCGGATCAACCGAAGTTGATAACATCTATCTGCTAACGTGCAGGCATCCGCTAAATAAAAGTAAGCATCGAACCAGAAGGCCGGATCAACTGAAGTTGATAACATCTACCTGCTAACGCACAGGCATCCACTAATTAAAAGTGAGTATCGAACCGGAAGGCCGGATCAACCAAAGTTGATAACATCTATCTGCTAACGCACAGGCATCCGCTAAATAAAAGCGAGGATAAAACCAGAAGGACGGATCAACCGAAGTTGATATCATCTATTTGCTAACGCGCAGGCATCTGCTAAATAAAACCGAGCATCGACCCAGAAGGCCGGATCAACTGAAGTTGTTAACATCTATCTGCTAACGCAGAGGCATCCGCTAAATAAAAGCGAGCATCGAACCAGAAGGCCAGATCCACCGAAGTTGATAAAATCTATCAGCTAACGCGCAAGCATACGCTAAATAAAAGCGAGCATCAAACCAGAAGGCCGGATCAACCGAAGTTGATAACATCTATCTGTTAATGCGCAGGCGTCCGCTAAATAAAAGCGAGCATCGAACCAGAAGGCCGGATCAACCGAAGTTGATAACATCTATCTTCTAATGCGCAAGCATCTGCTAAATAAAAGCGAGCATCGAACCAGAAGGCCGGATCAACTTAAGTTGATAACATCTATCTGCTAACCAGCAGGCATCGGCTAAATAAAAGCGAGCATCGAACCAGAAGGCCGGATCAACCGAAGTTGATAACATCTATCTGCTAACGCGCAGGCATCCGCTAAATAAAAGCGAGTATCGAACCAGAAGGCCAGACCAACCGAAGTTGATAACATCTTTATGCTAACGCGCAGGCATCCGCTAAATAAAAACGAGCATCAAACAGAAGGTCGGATCAACCGAAGTTGATAACATTTATCTGCTAACACGCAGGCGTCCGCTAAATCAAAGCGAGAATCACACCAAAAGGCCGGATCAACCAAAGTTTATAACATCTATCTGCTAACAAGCCGGCATCAGCTAAATAAAAGCGAGCATCAAACCAGAAGGCCGGATCAACCGAAGTTGATAACATCTATCTGCTAACCCACAAGCATCCGCTATATAAAACCGAGCATCAATCCAGAAGGTCGGATCAACCGAAGTGGATAACATCTATCTGCTAACACGCAGGCATCCGCTAAATAAAAGCGAGCATCGAACCAGAAGGCCGAATCAACCGAAGTTGATAACATATATCTGCTAACGCGCAGGAACTCGCTAAATATAAGCGAGCATCGAACCAGAAGGCCGGATCAACCGAAGTTGATAACATATATCTGCTAACGCGCAGGCATCCGCTAAATAAAAGCAAGCATCGAACCAGAAGGCCGGATCAACCGAAGTTGATAACATCTATGTGCTAACGTGCAGGCATCCGCTAAATAAAAGTGAGCATCTAACCGAAAGGCCGGATCAACCGAAGTTGATAACATCTATCTGCTAACGTGCAGGCATCCGCTAAATAAAAGCGAGCATCGAACAAGAAGGCCGGATCAACCGAAGTTGATAACATCTACCTGCTAACGCGCAGGCATCCACTAATTAAAAGCGAGTATCGAACCGGAAGGCCGGATAAACCGAAGTTGATAACATCTGTCTGCTAACGTGCAGGCATCCGCTAAATAAAAGCGAGCATCGAACCAGAAGGCCGGATTTAACCGAAGTTGATAACATCTATCTGCTAACGCGCAGGCATCTGCTAAATAAAACCGAGCATCGACCCAGAAGGCCAGATCAAATGAAGTTGTTAACATCTATCTGCTAACGCACACGCATCCGCTAAATATAAGCGAGCATTGAACTAGAAGGCCGGATCAACCAAAGTTGATAACATCTATCTGCTAACGAACAGGCATCTGCTATATAAAAGCAAGCATCGAACCAGAAGGCCGGATCAACCGAAGTTGATAACATCTATTTGCTAACGTGCAGGCATCTGCTAAATAAAAGCGAGCAT
Organism: Lathyrus sativus; assembly: GCA_963859935.3. Lineage (NCBI taxonomy): Eukaryota > Viridiplantae > Streptophyta > Magnoliopsida > Fabales > Fabaceae > Lathyrus > Lathyrus sativus. The sequence continues at coordinate 285,760,890 of OZ012741.1, read as the reverse complement.
TGAACCAGAAGGCCGGATCAACTGAAGTTGATAACATCTACCTACTAACGTGCAGGCATCCACTAATTAAAAATGAGTATCGAACCGGAAGGCCGGATCAACCGAAGTTGATAACATCTATCTGCTAACGGGCAGGCATCTGCTAAATAAAAGCGAGGATAAAACTAGAAGGCCGGATCAACCGAAGTTGATAACATCTATCTGCTAACGCGCAGGCATCCGCTAAATAAAAGCGAGTATCGAACCAGAAGGCCAGATCAACCGAAGTTGATAACATCTTTATGCTAACGCGCAGGCATCCGCTAAATAAAAATGAGCATCAAACCAGAAGGCCGGATCAACCGAAGTTGATAACATTTATCTGCTAACACGCAGGCATCCGCTAAATCAAAGCGAGCATCACACCAAGAGGCCGGATCAACCGAAGTTTATAACATCTATCTGCTGAAGCGCCGGCATCATCTAAATAAAAGCGAGCATCAAACCAGAAGGTCGGATCAACCGAAGTTGATAACATCTATCTGCTAACCCACAAGCATCCGCTATATAAAACCGAGCATCAATCCAGAAGGCCGGATCAACCGAAGTTGATAACATCTATCCGCTAACGCGCAGGGATCCGCTAAATAAAAGCGAGCATCGAACCAGAAGGCCGAATCAACCGAAGTTGATAACATATATCTGCTAACGCGCAGGAATCCGCTAAATATAAGCGAGCATCGAACCAGAAGGCCGGATCAACCGAAGTTGATAACATATATCTGCTAACGCGCAGGCATCCGCTAAATAAAAGCAAGCATCGAACCAGAAGGCCGGATCAACTGAAGTTGATAACATCTATGTGCTAACGTGCAGGCATCCGCTAAATAAAAGTGAGCATCTAACCGAAAGACCGGATCAACCGAAGTTGATAACATCTATCTGCTAACGTGCAGGCATCCGCTAAATAAAAGCGAGCATCGAACAAGAAGGCCGGATCAACCGAAGTTGATAACAACTACCTGCTAACGCGCAGGCATCCACTAATTAAAAGCGAGTATCGAACCGGAAGGCCGGATAAACCGAAGTTGATAACATCTGTCTGCTAACGTGCAGGCATCCGCTAAATAAAAGCGAGCATCGAACCAGAAGGCCGGATTTAACCGAAGTTGATAACGTCTATCTGCTAACGCGCAGGCATCTGCTAAATAAAACCTAGCATCGACCCAGAAGGCCAGATCAAATGAAGTTGTTAACATCTATCTGCTAACGCACAGGCATCCGCTAAATATAAGCGAGCATTGAACTACAAGGCTGGATCAACCGAAGTTGATAACATCTATCTGCTAACGAACAGGCATCTGCTATATAAAAGCAAGCATCGAACCAGAAGGCCGGATCAACCGAAGTTGATAACATCTATTTGCTAACGTGCAGGCATCTGCTAAATAAAAGCGAGCATCGAACCAGAAGGCCGGATCAACTGAAGTTGATAACATCTACCTGCTAACGTGCAGGCATCCACTAATTAAAAGTGAGTATCGAACCGGAAGGCCGGATCAACCGAAGTTGATAACATCTATTTGCTAACGCGCAGGCATCTGCTAAATAAAAGCGAGGATAAAACTAGAAGGACGGATCAACCGAAGTTGATAACATCTATCTGCTAACGCGCAGGCATCTGCTAAATAAAACCGAGCATCGACCCAGAAGGCCGATCAACTGAAGTTGTTAACATCTATCTGCTAACGCACAGGCATCCGCTAAATAAAAGCGAGCATCGAACCAAAAGGTCGGATCCACCGAAGTAGATAAAATCTATCAGCTAACGCGCAGGCACTCGCTAAATAAAAGCGAGCATCAAACCAGAAGGCCGGATCAACCGAAGTTGATAACATCTATCTGCTAATGCGCAGGCGTCCGCTAAATAAAAGCGAGCATCGAACCATAAGTCGGATCAACCGAAGTTGATAACATCTATGTGCTAACGTGCAGGCATCCGCTAAATAAAAGCGAGCATCAAACCAGAAGGCCGGATCAACCGAAGTTGATAACATCTATCTGCTAACGTGCAGGCATCCGCTAAATAAAAGCGAGCATCGAACCAGAAGGCCAGATCAACCAAAGTTGATAACATCTTTATGCTAACGCGCAGGCATCCGCTAAATAAAAGCGAGCATCAAACCAAAAGGCCGGATCAACCGAAGTTGATTACATCTATCTGCTAACACGCAGGCATCTGCTAACTAAAAGCGAGTATCGCACCAGAAGGCCGGATCAACCGAAGTTTATAACATGTATCTGCTAACGCGTAGGCATCAGCTAAATAAAAGTGAGCATCAAACCAGAAGGCCGGATCAATCGAAGTTGATAACATCTATCTGCTAACCCACAAGCATCCGCTATATAAAACCGAGCATCAATCCAGAAGGCCGGATCAACCGAAGTTGATAACATCTATCCTCTAACGCGCAGGCATCTGCTAAATAAAAGCGAGCATCGAACCAGAAGGCCGGATTAACCGAAGTTGATAAAATCTATCTGCTAACGCGCAAGCATCCGCTAAATATAAGCGAGCATCGAAACAGGAGGCCCGATAAACCGAAGTTGATAACATATATCTGCTAACGCGCAGGCATCCGCTAAATAAAAGCAAGCATCGAACCAGAAGGCCGGATCAACCGAAGTTGATAAGATTTATCTGCTAACGTGCAGGCATCCGCTAAATAAAACTGAGCATCTAACCGGAAGGCCGGATCAACCGAAGTTGATAACATCTATCTGCTAACGTGCAGGCATCCGCAAAATAAAAGCGAGCATCGAACAAGAAGGTCGGATCAACCGAAGTTGATAACATCTATCTGCTAACGCGCAGGCATCCGCTAAATAAAAGCGAGGATCGAACCAGAAGGCCGGATTTAACCGAAGTTAATAACGTCTATCTGTCAACGAGCAGGCATCTGCTAAATAAAATTGAGCATCGACCCAGAAGGCCGGATCAAATGAAGTTGTTAACATCTATCTGCTAACGCACAGGCATCCGCTAAATATAAGCGAGCATCGAACCAGAAGGCCGGATCAACCGAAGTTGATAACATCTATCTGCTAACGAACAGGCATCCGCTATATAAAACCGAGCATCGAACAAGAAGGCCGGATCTACCGAAGTTGATAACATCTATCTGCTAACGTGCAGGCATCTACTAAATAAAAGCGAGCATCGAACCAGAAGGACGGATCAACCGAAGTTGATAACATCTACCTGCTAACGCGCAGGAATCCACTAATTAAAAGCGATTATCGAACCGGAAGGCCGGATCAACCGAAGATGATAACATCTATCTGCTAACACGCAGGCATGCGCTAAATAAAAGCGAGCATCGAACCAGAAGACTGGATTTAACCGAAGTTGATAACATCAATCAGCTAACGCGCAGGCATCTTCTAAAAAAAACCGAGCATCGACCCAGAAGGCCGCATCAACTGAAGTTGTTAACATCTATCTGCTAATGCATAGGCATCCGCTAAATAAAAGCGAGCATCGAACCAGAAGGCCGGATCAACCGAAGTTGATAACATCTATCTGCTAACGCGCACGCATCCGTTAAATAAAAGCGAGCATCGAACCAGAAGCCCCGATCAACCGAAGTTGATAACATATATCTGCTAACGCGCAAGCATCCGCTAAATAAAAGCGAGCATCGACCCAGAAGGCTGGATCAACTGAAGTTGTTAACATCTATCTGCTAACACGCAGGCATCCGCTAATTAAAAGCGAGCATCAAACCAGAAGGCCGGATCAACCGAAGTTGATAACATCTATCTGCTAACACGTAGGCATCCGCAATATAAAAGCGAGCATCGAACCAGAAGGCCGGATCAACCGAAGTTGATAACATCTTTATGCTAACGCGCAGACATCCGCTAAATAAAAGCGAGCATCTAACCAGAAGGCCGGATCCACCGAAGTTGATAAAATCTATCAGCTAATGCGCAAGCATCCGCTAAATAAATGCGAGCATCAAACCAGAAGGCCGGATTAATCGAAGTTGATAACATCTATCTGCTAATGCGCAGGCGTCCTCAAAATAAAAGCGAGCATCGAACCAGAAGGCCGGATCAACCGAAGTTGATAACATCTATCCCCTAACGCGCAGGCATCCGCTAAATAAAAGCGAGCATCGAACCAGAAGGTCGGATCTACCGAAGTTGATAACATCTATCTTCTAACGCGCAAGCATCTGCTAAATAAAAGCGAGCATCGAACCAAAAGGCCGGATAAACATAAGTTGATAACATCTATCTCCTAACGCGCAGGCATCCACTAAATAAAAGCGAGCATCGAACCAGAAGGCCGGATCAACCGAAGTTGATAACATCTATCTGCTAACGCGCAGGCATCCGCTAAATAAAAGCGAGCATCGAACCAGAAGGCCAGATCAACCGAAGTTGATAACATCTTTATGCTAACGCGCAGACATCCGCTAAATAAAAGCGAGCATTAAACCAGAAGGCCGGATCAACCGAAGTTAATAACATCTATCTGCTAACACGCAGGCATCTGCTAACTAAAAGCGAGCATCGCACCAGAAGGCCGGATCAACCGAAGTTTATAACATCTATCTGCTAACGCGCATGTATCAGTTAAATAAAACCGAGTATCAAACCAGAAGGCCGGATCAACCGAAGTTAATAACATCTATCTGCTAACCCACAAGCATCCGCTATATAAAACCGAGCATCAATCCAGAAGGCCAGATCAACCGAAGTTGATAACATCTATCTGCTAACGAGCAGGCATCTGCTAAATAAAATTGAGCATCGACCCAGAAGGCCGGATAAAATGAAGTTGTTAACATCTATCTGCTAACGCACAGGCATCCGCTAAATATAAGCGAGCATCGAACCAGAAGGCCGGATCAACCGAAGTTGATAACATCTATCTGCTAACGAACAGGCATCCGCTATATAAAACCGAGCATCGAACAAGAAGGCCGGATCAACCGAAGTTGATAACATCTATCTGCTAACGTGCAGGCATCTACTAAATAAAAGCGAGGATCGAACCAGAAGGACGGATCAACCGAAGTTGATAACATCTACCTGCTAACGCGCAGGAATCCACTAATTAAAAGCGAGTATCGAACCGGAAGGCCGGATCAACCAAAGAATATAACATCTATCTGCTAACACGCAGGCATGCGCTAAATAAAAGCGAGCATCGAACCAGAAGACTGGATTTAACCGAAGTTGATAACATCAATCTGCTAACGCACACGCATCTTCTAAAAAAAACCGAGCATCGACCCAGAAGGCCGGATCAACTGAAGTTGTTAACATCTATCTGCTAATGCACAGGCATCCGCTAAATAAAAGCGAGCATCGAACCAGAAGGCCGGATCAACCGAAGTTGATAACATCTATCTGCTAACGCGCACGCATCCGCTAAATAAAAGCGAGCATCGAACCAGAAGCCCCGATCAACCGAAGTTGATAACATATATCTGCTAACGCGCAAGCATCCGCTAAATAAAAGCGAGCATCGACCCAGAAGGCTGGATCAACTGAAGTTGTTAACATCTATCTGCTAACACGCAGGCATCCGCTAAATAAAAGCGAGCATCAAACCAGAAGGCCGGGTCAACCGAAGTTGATAACATCTATCTGCTAACACGCAGGCATCCGCTAAATAAAAGCGAGCATCGAACCAGATGGTCGGATCAACCGAAGTTGATAACATCTATCCCCTAACGCGCAGGCATCTGCTAAATAAAAGCGAGCATCGAACCAGAAGGCCGGATCTACCAAAGTTGATAACATCTATCTTCTAACGCGCAAGCATCTGCTAAATAAAAGCGAGCATCGAACCAGAAGGCCGGATAAACTTAAGTTGATAACATCTATCTCCTAACGCGCAGGCATCCACTAAATAAAAGCGAGCATCGAACCAGAAGGCCGGATCAACCGAAGTTGATAACATCTATCTTCTAACGCGCAAGCATCCGCTAAATAAAAGCGAGCATCGACCCAGAAGGCTGGATCAACTGAAGTTGTTAACATCTATCTACTAACACGCAGGCATCCGCTAAATAAAAGCGAGCATCAAACCAGAAGGTCGGTTCAACCGAAATTGATAACATCTATCTCCTAACACGCAGGCATCCGCAAAATAAAAGCGAGCATCGAACCAGAAGGCCGTATCAACCGAAGTTTATAACATCTATCTGCTAACGCACAGGCATCCGCTAAATAAAAGCAAGCATCGAACCAGAAGGCCGGATCAACCGAAGTTGATAACATCTATCCGCTAATGCGCAGGCATCCGTTAAATAAAAGCGAGCATCGAACCAGAAGGCCGGATCCACCGAAGTTGATAAAATCTATCAGCTAATGCCCAGGCATCCGCTAAATAAATGCGAGCATCAAACCAGAAGGCCGGATCAATCGAAGTTGATAACATCTATCTGCTAATGCGCAGGCGTCCTCTAAATAAAAGCGAGCATCGAACCAGAAGGTCGGATCAGCCGAAGTTGATAACATCTATCCCCTAACGCGCAGGCATCCGCTAAATAAAAGCGAGCATCGAACCAGAAGGCCGGATCTACCAAAGTTGATAACATCTATCTTCTAATGCGCAAGCATCTGCTAAATAAAAGCGAGCATCGAACCAAAAGGCCGGATAAACTTAAGTTGATAACATCTATCCGCTAACGCGCAAGCATCCGCTAAATAAAAGCGAGCATCGACCCAGAAGGCTGGATCAACTGAAGTTGTTAACATCTATCTACTGACACGCAGGCATCCGCTAAATAAAAGCGAGCATCAAACCAGAAGGTCGGATCAACCGAAGTTGATAACATCTATCTGCTAACACGCAGGCATCCGCAAAATAAAAGCGAGCATCGAACCAGAAGGCCGTATCAACCGAAGTTTATAACATCTATTTGCTAACGCACAGGAATCCGCTAAATAAAAGCAAGCATCGAACCAGAAGGCCGGATCAACCGAAGTTAATAACATCTATCCGCTAATGCGCAGGCATCCGCTAAATAAAAGAGAGCATCGAACCAGAAGGCTGGATCCACCGAAGTTGATAAAATCTATCAGCTAATGCCCAGGCATCCGCTAAATAAATGCGAGCATCAAACCAGAAGGCCGGATCAATCGAAGTTGATAACATCTATCTGCTAATGCGCAGGCGTCCTCTAAATAAAAGCGAGCATCGAACCAGAAGATCGGATCAACCGAAGTTGATAACATCTATCCCCTAACGCACAGGCATCCGCTAAATAAAAGCGAGCATCGAACCAGAAGGCCGGATCTACCGAAGTTGATAACATCTATCTTCTAACGCGCAAGCATCTGCTAAATAAAAGCGAGCATCGAACCAGAAGGCCGAATAAACTTTAGTTGATAACATCTATCTCCTAACGCGCAGGCATCCACTAAATAAAAGCGAGCATCGAACCAGAAGGCCGGATCAACCGAAGTTGATAACATCTATCTGCTAACGCGCAGGCATCCGCTAAATAAAAGCGAGCATCGAACCAGAAGGCCAGATCAACCGAAGTTGATAACATCTTTATGCTAACGCGCAGGCATCTGCTAAATAAAAGCGAGCATCAAACTAGAAGGCCGGATCAACCGAAGTTGATAACATCTATTTGCTAACGCGCAGGCATCCGCTAAATAAAAGCAAGCATCGCACCAGAAGGCCAGATCAACTGAAGTTTATAACATCTATCTGCTAACGCGCAGGCATCCGCTAAATAAAAGCGAGTATCAAACCAGAAGGTCGGATCAACCGAAGTTGATAACATCTATCTGCTAACCCACAAGCATCCGCTATATAAAACCGAGCATCAATCCAGAAGGCTGGATCAACCGAAGTTGATAAAATCTATCCGCTAACGCGCAAGCATCCGCTAAATAAAAGTGAGAATCGAACTAGAAGGCCGGATCAACCGAAGTTGATAACATCTATCTGCTAACGTGCAGGCATCCGCTAAATATAAGTGAGCATCGAACCAGAAGGCCGGATCAACCGAAGTTGATAACATATATCTGCTAACGTGCAGGCATCCGCTAAATAAAAGCAAGCATCGAACCAGAAGTCTGGATCAACCGAAGTTGATAACATCTATCTGCTAACATGCAGGCATGCGCTAAATAAAAGCGAGCATCGAACCAGAAGGCTAGATTTAACCGAAGTTGATAACATCAATCTGCTAACGCGCAGGCATCTTCTAAAAAAAACCGAGCATCGACCCAGAAGGACGGATCAACTGAAGTTGTTAACATCTATCTGCTAAAGCACAGGCATCCACTAAATAAAAGCGAGCATCGAACCAGAAGGCCGGATCAACCGAAGTTGATAACATCTATCTGCTAACACGCAGGCATCCGCTAAATAAAAGCGAGCATCAAACCAGAAGGCCCGATCAACCGAAGTTGATAACATATATCTGCTAACGCGCAAGCATCCGCTAAATAAAAGTGAGCATCGACCCAAAAGGTCGGATCAACTCAAGTTGTTAACATCTATCTGCTAACACGCAGGCATCCGCTTAATAAAAGCGAGCATCAAACCAGAAGGCCGGATCAACCGAAGTTGATAACATCTATCTGATAACACGCAGGCATCCGCAAAATAAAAGCAAGCATCACACCAGAAGGCCGGATCAACCGAAGTTTATAACATCTATCTGCTAACATGTAGGCATCCGCTAAATAAAAGTGAGCATCAAACCAGAAGGTCGGTTCAACCGAAGTTGATAACATCTATCTGCTAACGCACAGGCATCCGCTATATAAAACCGATCATCAATCTAGAAGGCCGGATCTACCGAAGTTGATAACATCCATCCGCTAATGCGCAGGCATCCGCTAAATAAAAGCGAGCATCTAACCAGAAGGCCGGATCAACTGAAGTTGATAACATCTATCTGCTAACACGCAGGCATCCGCTAAATATAAGCGAGCATCGAACCAGAATGTCGGATCAACCGAAGTTTATAACATATATCTGCTAACGTGCAGGCATCCCCTAAATAAAAGTGAGCATCGAACCAGAAGGCCGGATCAACCGAAGTTCATAACATCTATCTGCTAACGCGCAGGCATCCACTAAATAAAAGCGAGGATAAAACCAGAAGGACGGATCTACCGAAGTTGATAACATCTATCTGCTGGCCTGCAGGCATCTGCTAAATAAAACCGAGCATCGACCCAGAAGGCCGGATAACCTGAAGTTGTTAACATCTATCTGCTAACACACAGGCATCCGCTAAATAAAAGCGAGCATCGAACCAGAAGGCCGGATCCACCGAAGTTGATAAAATCTATCAGCTAACGCGCAGGCATCCGCTAAATAAAAGTGAGCATCAAACTAGAAGGCCGGATCAATTGAAGTTGATAACATCTATCTGCTAATGTGCAGGCGTCCTCTAAATAAAAGCGAGCATCGAACCAGAAGGCCGGATCAACCGAAGTTGATAACATCTATCTTCTAACGCGCAAGCATCTGCTAAATAAAAGCGAGCATCGAACCAGTAGGCCGGATCAACTTAAGTTGATAACATCTATCTCCTAACGCGCAGGCATCCGCTAAATAAAAGCGAGCATCAAACCAGAAGGCCGGATCAACCGAAGTTGATAACATTTATCTGCTAACGCGCAGGCATCCGCTAAATAAAAGCGAGCATCGAACCAGAAGGCCAGATCAACCGAAGTTGATAACATCTTTATGCTAACGCGCAGGCATCCGCTAAATAAAAGCGAGCATCAAACCAGAAGGCCGGATCAATCGAAGTTGATAACATCTATCTGCTAACGCGCAGGCATCCGCTAAATAAAAGCAAGCATCGCACCAGAAGGCCGGATCAATGGAAGTTTATAACATCTATCTGCTAACGCGCATGCATCAGCTAAATAAAAGCGAGCATCAAACCAGAAGGCCGGATCAACTGAAGTTGATAACATCTATCTGCTAACCCACAAGCATTCGCTATATAAAACCGAGCATCAATCCAGAAGGCCGAATCAACCGAAGTTGATAACATCTATCCGCTAACGCGCAAGCATCTACTAAATAAAAGCGAGCATCGAACTAGAAGGCCGGATCAACCGAAGTTGATAACATCTATCTGCTAACGCGCAGGCATCCGCTAAATATAAGTGAGCATCGAACCAGAAGGCCGGATCAACCGAAGTTGATAACATATATCTGCTAACGTGCAGGCATCCGCTAAATAAAAGCAACCATCGAACCAGAAGGTCGGATCAACCGAAGTTGATAACATCTATCTGCTAACGTGCAGGCATCCGCTAAATAAAAATGAGCATCTAACCGGAAGGCCGGATCAACCGAAGTTGATCACATCTATCTGCTAACGTGCAGGCATCCGCTAAATAAAGGCAAGCAATGAACAAGAAGGCCGAATCAACCGAAGATGATAACATCTACCTGCTAATGCGCATGAATCGACTAATTAAAAGCGAGTATCAAACCGGAAGGCCGGATAAACCGAAGTTGATAACTTCTATCTGCTATAGCGCAGGCATTCGCTAAATAAAAGCGAGCATCGAACCAGAAGGCCGGATTTAACCGAAGTTGATAACGTCTATCTGCTAACACGCAGACATCTGCTAAATAAAACCGAGCATCGACCCAGAAGGCCGGATCAAATGAAGTTGTTAACATCTATCTACTAATGAACAGGCATCCGCTATATAAAACCGAACATCGAACCAGAAGGCCGAATCAACCGAAGTTGATAACATCTATTTGCTAACGTGCAGGCATCTGCTAAATAAAAGCGAGCATCGAACCAGAAGGACGGATCAACCGAAGTTGATAATATCTACCTGCTAACGCGCAGGCATCCACTAATTAAAAGTGAGTATCGAACCGGAAGGCCGGATCAACCGAAGTTGATAACATCTATCTGCTAACGCGCAGGCATGCGCTAAATAAAAGCGAGCATCGAACCAAAAGGCCGGATTTAACTGAAGTTGATAACATCTATCTGCTAACGCGTAGGCATTTTCTAAAAAAACCGAGCATCGACCCAGAACGCCGGATCAACCGAAGTTGATAACATCTATCTCCTAACGCGCAGGCATCCACTAAATAAAAGCGAGCATCGAACCAGAAGGCCGGATCAACCGAAGTTGATAACATCTATCTGCTAACGCGCAGGCATCCGCTAAATAAAAGCGAGCATCGAACCAGAAGCCCCGATCAACCGAAGTTGATAACATATATCTGCTAACACGCAAGCATCCGCTAAATAAAAGCGAGCATCGACCCAGAAGGCTGGATCAACTGAAGTTGTTAACATCTATCTACTGACACGCAGGCATCCGCTAAATAAAAGCGAGCATCAAACCAGAAGGTCGGATCAACCGAAGTTGATAACATCTATCTGCTAACACGCAGGCATCCGCAAAATAAAAGCGAGCATCGAACCAGAAGGCCGTATCAACCGAAGTTTATAACATCTATCTGCTAACGCACAGGCATCCGCTAAATAAAAGCAAGCATCGAACCAGAAGGCCGGATCAACCGAAGTTAATAACATCTATCCGCTAATGCGCAGGCATCCGCTAAATAAAAGCGAGCATCGAACCAGAAGGCTGGATCCACCGAAGTTGATAAAATCTATCAGCTAATGCCCAGGCATCCGCTAAATAAATGCGAGCATCAAACCAGAAGGCCGGATCAATCGAAGTTGATAACATCTATCTGCTAATGCGCAGGCGTCCTCTAAATAAAAGCGAGCATCGAACCAGAAGGTCGGATCAACCGAAGTTGATAACATCTATCCCTTAACGCACAGGCATCCGCTAAATAAAAGCGAGCATCGAACCAGAAGGCCGGATCTACCGAAGTTGATAACATCTATCTTCTAACGCGCAAGCATCTGCTAAATAAAAGCGAGCATCGAACCAGAAGGCCGAATAAACTTAAGTTGATAACATCTATCTCCTAACGCGCAGGCATCCACTAAATAAAAGCGAGCATCGAACCAGAAGGCCGGATCAACCGAAGTTGATAACATCTATCTGCTAACGCGCAGGCATCCGCTAAATAAAAGCGAGCATCGAACCAGAAGGCCAGATCAACCGAAGTTGATAACATCTTTATGCTAACGCGCAGGCATCCGCTAAATAAAAGCGAGCATCAAACTAGAAGGCCGGATCAACCGAAGTTGATAACATCTATTTGCTAACGCGCAGGCATCCGCTAAATAAAAGCAAGCATCGCACCAGAAGGCCGGATCAACCGAAGTTGATCACATCTATCTGCTAACGTGCAGGCATCCGCTAAATAAAGGCAAGCATTGAACAAGAAGGCCGAATCAACCGAAGTTGATAACATCTACCTGCTAATGCGCATGAATCGACTAATTAAAAGCGAGTATCAAACCGGAAGGCCGGATAAACCGAAGTTGATAACTTCTATCTGCTATAGCGCAGGCATTCGCTAAATAAAAGCGAGCATCGAACCAGAAGGCCGGATTTAACCGATGTTGATAACATCTATCTGCTAACACGCAAACATCTGCTAAATAAAACCGAGCATCGACCCAGAAGGCCGGATCAAATGAAGTTGTTAACATCTATCTACTAATGAACAGGCATCCGCTATATAAAACCGAACATCGAACCAGAAGGCCGAATCAACCGAAGTTGATAACATCTATTTGCTAACGTGCAGGCATCTGCTAAATAAAAGCGAGCATCGAACCAGAAGGACGGATCAACCGAAGTTGATAATATCTACCTGCTAACGCGCAGGCATCCACTAATTAAAAGTGAGTATCGAACCGGAAGGTCGGATCAACCGAAGTTGATAACATCTATCTGCTAACGCGCAGGCATGCGCTATATAAAAGCGAGCATCGAACCAAAAGGCCGGATTTAACTGAAGTTGATAACATCTATCTGCTAACGCGTAGGCATTTTCTAAAAAAACCGAGCATCGACCCAGAACGCCGGATCAACCGAAGTTGATAACATCTATCTCCTAACGCGCAGGCATCCACTAAATAAAAGCGAGCATTGAACCAGAAGGCCGGATCAACCGAAGTTGATAACATCTATCTGCTAACACGCAGGCATCCGCTAAATAAAAGCGAGCATCGAACCAGAAGCCCCGATCAACCGAAGTTGATAACATATATCTGCTAACGCGCAAGCATCCGCTAAATAAAAGCGAGCATCGACCCAGAAGGCTGGATCAACTGAAGTTGTTAACATCTATCTACTGACACGCAGGCATCCGCTAAATAAAAGCGAGCATCAAACCAGAAGGTCGGATCAACCGAAGTTGATAACATCTATCTGCTAACACGCAGGCATCCGCAAAATAAAAGCGAGCATCGAACCAGAAGGCCGTATCAACCGAAGTTTATAACATCTATCTGCTAACGCACAGGCATCCGCTAAATAAAAGCAAGCATCGAACCAGAAGGCCGGATCAACCGAAGTTAATAACATCTATCCGCTAATGCGCAGGCATCCGCTAAATAAAAGCGAGCATCGAACCAGAAGGCTGGATCTACCGAAGTTGATAAAATCTATCAGCTAATGCCCAGGCATCCGCTAAATAAATGCGAGCATCAAACCAGAAGGCCGGATCAATCGAAGTTGATAACATCTATCTGCTAATGCGCAGGCGTCCTCTAAATAAAAGCGAGCATCGAACCAGAAGGTCGGATCAACCGAAGTTGATAACATCTATCCCCTAACACACAGGCATCCGCTAAATAAAAGCGAGCATCGAACCAGAAGGCCGGATCTACCGAAGTTGATAACATCTATCTTCTAACGCGCAAGCATCTGCTAAATAAAAGCGAGCATCGAACCAGAAGGCCGAATAAACTTAAGTTGATAACATCTATCTCCTAACGCGCAGGCATCCACTAAATAAAAGCGAGCATCGAACCAGAAGGCCGGATCAACCGAAGTTGATAACATCTATCTGCTAACGCGCAGGCATCCGCTAAATAAAAGCGAGCATCGAACCAGAAGGCCAGATCAACCGAAGTTGATAACATCTTTATGCTAACGCGCAGGCATCCGCTAAATAAAAGCGAGCATCAAACTAGAAGGCCGGATCAACCGAAGTTGATAACATCTATTTGCTAACGCGCAGGCATCCGCTAAATAAAAGCAAGCATCGCACCAGAAGGCCAGATCAACTGAAGTTTATAACATCTATCTGCTAACGCGCATGCATCAGCTAAATAAAAGCGAGTATCAAACCAGAAGGTCGGATCAACCGAAGTTGATAACATCTATCTGCTAACCCACAAGCATCCGCTATATAAAACCGAGCATCAATCCAGAAGGCTGGATCAACCGAAGTTGATAAAATCTATCCGCTAACGCGCAAGCATCCGCTAAATAAAAGCGAGAATCGAACTAGAAGGCCGGATCAACCGAAGTTGATAACATCTATCTGCTAACGTGCAGGCATCCGCTAAATATAAGTGAGCATCGAACCAGAAGGCCGGATCAACCGAAGTTGATAACATATATCTGCTAACGTGCAGGCATCCGCTAAATAAAAGCAAGCATCGAACCAGAAGTCTGGATCAACCGAAGTTGATAACATCTATCTGCTAACATGCAGGCATGCGCTAAATAAAAGCGAGCATCGAACCAGAAGGCTAGATTTAACCGAAGTTGATAACATCAATCTGCTAACGCGCAGGCATCTTCTAAAAAAAACCGAGCATCGACCCAGAAGGACGGTTCAACTGAAGTTGTTAACATCTATCTGCTAAAGCACAGGCATCCACTAAATAAAAGCGAGCATCGAACCAGAAGGCCGGATCAACCGAAGTTGATAACATCTATCTGCTAACACGCAGGCATCCGCTAAATAAAAGCGAGCATCAAACCAGAAGGCCCGATCAACCGAAGCTGATAACATATATCTGCTAACGCGTAAGCATCCGCTAAATAAAAGTGAGCATCGACCCAAAAGGCCGGATCAACTCAAGTTGTTAACATCTATCTGCTAACACGCAGGCATCCGCTTAATAAAAGCGAGCATCAAACCAGAAGGTCGGATCAACCGAAGTTGATAACATCTATCTGATAACACGCAGGCATCCGCAAAATAAAAGCAAGCATCACACCAGAAGGCCGGATCAACCGAAGTTTATAACATCTATCTGCTAACATGCAGGCATCCGCTAAATAAAAGTGAGCATCAAACCAGAAGGTCGGTTCAACCGAAGTTGATAACATCTATCTGCTAACGCACAGGCATCCGCTATATAAAACCGATCATCAATCTAGAAGGCCGGATCTACCGAAGTTGATAACATCTATCTGCTAATGCGCAGGCATCCGCTAAATAAAAGCGAGCATCTAACCAGAAGGTCGGATCAACTGAAGTTGATAACATCTATCTGCTAACACGCAGGCATCCGCTAAATATAAGCGAGCATCGAACCAGAATGTCGGATCAACCGAAGTTTATAACATATATCTGCTATCGTGCAGGCATCCGCTAAATAAAAGTGAGCATCGAACCAGAAGGCCGGATCAACCGAAGTTCATAACATCTATCTGCTAACGCGCAGGCATCCACTAAATAAAAGCGAGGATAAAACCAGAAGGACGGATCTACCGAAGTTGATAACATCTATCTGCTAACCCGCAGGCATCTGCTAAATAAAACCGAGCATCGACCCAGAAGGCCGGATCAACTGAAGTTGTTAACATCTATCTGCTAACACACAGGCATTCGCTAAATAAAAGCGAGCATCGAACCAGAAGGCCGGATCCACCGAAGTTGATAAAATCTATCAGCTAACGCGCAGGCATCCGCTAAATAAAAGCGAGCATCAAACTAGAAGGCCGGATCAATTGAAGTTGATAACATCTATCTGCTAATGCGCAGGCGTCCTCTAAATAAAAGCGAGCATCGAACCAGAAGGCCGGATGAACCGAAGTTGATAACATCTATCTTCTAACGCGCAAGCATCTGCTAAATAAAAGCGAGCATCGAACCAGAAGGCCGGATCAACTTAAGTTGATAAGATCTATCTCCTAACGCGCAGGCATCCGCTAAATAAAAGCGAGCATCGAACCAGAAGGCCGGATCAACCGAAGTTGATAACATCTATCTGCTAACGCGCAGGCATCCGCTAAATAAAAGCGAGCATCGAACCAGAAGGCCAGATCAACCGAAGTTGATAACATCTTTATGCTAACGCGCAGGCATCCGCTAAATAAAAGCGAGCATCAAACCAGAAGGCCGGATCAACCGAAGTTGATAACATCTATCTGCTAACGCGCAGGCATCCGCTAAATAAAAGCAAGCATCGCACCAGAAGGCCGGATCAATGGAAGTTTATAACATCTATCTGCTAACGCGCATGCATCAGCTAAATAAAAGCGAGCATCAAACCAGAAGGCCGGATCAACTGAAGTTGATAACATCTATCTGCTAACCCACAAGCATTCGCTATATAAAACCGAGCATCAATCCAGAAGGCCGAATCAACCGAAGTTGATAACATCTATCCGCTAACGCGCAAGCATCTGCTAAATAAAAGCGAGCATCAAACTAGAAGGCCGGATCAACCGAAGTTGATAACATCTATCTGCTAACGCGCAGGCATCCGCTAAATATAAGTAAGCATCGAACCAGAAGGCCGGATCAACCGAAGTTGATAACATATATCTGCTAACGTGCAGGCATCCGCTAAATAAAAGCAACCATCGAACCAGAAGGTCGGATCAACCGAAGTTGATAACATCTATCTGCTAACGTGCAGGCATCCGCTAAATAAAAATGAGCATCTAACCGGAAGGCCGGATCAACCGAAGTTGATCACATCTATCTGCTAACGTGCAGGCATCCGCTAAATAAAGGCAAGCATTGAACAAGAAGGCCGAATCAACCGAAGTTGATAACATCTACCTGCTAATGCGCATGAATCGACTAATTAAAAGCGAGTATCAAACCGGAAGGCCGGATAAACCGAAGTTGATAACTTCTATCTGCTATAGCGCAGGCATTCGCTAAATAAAAGCGAGCATCGAACCAGAAGGTCGGATTTAACCGAAGTTGATAACGTCTATCTGCTAACACGCAGACATCTGCTAAATAAAACCGAGCATCGACCCAGAAGGCCGGATCAAATGAAGTTGTTAACATCTATCTACTAATGAACAGGCATCCGCTATATAAAACCGAACATCGAACCAGAAGGCCGAATCAACCGAAGTTGATAACATCTATTTGCTAACGTGCAGGCATCTGCTAAATAAAAGCGAGCATCGAACCAGAAGGACGGATCAACCGAAGTTGATAATATCTACCTGCTAACGCGCAGGCATCCACTAATTAAAAGTGAGTATCGAACCGGAAGGCCGGATCAACCGAAGTTGATAACATCTATCTACTAACGCGCAGGCATGCGCTAAATAAAAGCGAGCATCGAACCAAAAGGCCGGATTTAACTGAAGTTGATAACATCTATCTGCTAACGCGTAGGCATTTTCTAAAAAAACCGAGCATCGACCCAGAACGCCGGATCAACCGAAGTTGATAACATCTATCAGCTAACGCGCAGGCATCCGCTAAATAAAAGCGAGCATCGAACCAGAAGGCCAGATCAACCGAAGTTGATAACATTTACCTGCTAACGCACAGGCATCCGCTATATAAAACCGATCATTAAACCAGAAGGCCGGATCAACCGAAGTTGATAACATCTATCTGCTAACGCGCACGCATCCGCTAAATAAAAGCGAGCATCGAACCAGAAGCCCCGATCAACCGAAGTTGATAACATATATCTGCTAACGCGCAAGCATCCGCTGAATAAAAGCGAGCATCGACCCAGAAGGCTGGATCAACTGAAGTTGTTAACATCTATCTGCTAACACGCAGGCATCCTCTAAATAAAAGCGAGCATCAAACCAGAAGGCCGGATCAACCGAAGTTGATAACATCTATCTGCTAACGCGCAGGCATCCGCTAAATAAAAGCGAGCATCGAACCAGAAGGCCAGATCAACCGAAGTTGATAACATCTTTATGCTAACGCGCAGGCATCCGCTAAATAAAAGCGAGCATCAAACCAGAAGGCCGGATCAACCGAAGTTGATAACATCTATCTGCTAACGCGCAGGCATCCGCTAAATAAAAGCAAGCATCGCACCAGAAGGCCGGATCAATGGAAGTTTATAACATCTATCTGCTAACGCGCATGCATCAGCTAAATAAAAGCGAGCATCAAACCAGAAGGCCGGATCAACTGAAGTTGATAACATCTATCTGCTAACCCACAAGCATTCGCTATATAAAACCGAGCATCAATCCAGAAGGCCGAATCAACCGAAGTTGATAACATCTATCCGCTAACGCGCAAGCATCTGCTAAATAAAAGCGAGCATCGAACTAGAAGGCCGGATCAACCGAAGTTGATAACATCTATCTGCTAACGCGCAGGCATCCGCTAAATATAAGTAAGCATCGAACCAGAAGGCCGGATCAACCGAAGTTGATAACATATATCTGCTAACGTGCAGGCATCCGCTAAATAAAAGCAACCATCGAACCAGAAGGTCGGATCAACCGAAGTTGATAACATCTATCTGCTAACGTGCAGGCATCCGCTAAATAAAAATGAGCATCTAACCGGAAGGCCGGATCAACCGAAGTTGATCACATCTATCTGCTAACGTGCAGGCATCCGCTAAATAAAGGCAAGCATTGAACAAGAAGGCCGAATCAACCGAAGTTGATAACATCTACCTGCTAATGCGCATGAATCGACTAATTAAAAGCGAGTATCAAACCGGAAGGCCGGATAAACCGAAGTTGATAACTTCTATCTGCTATAGCGCAGGCATTCGCTAAATAAAAGCGAGCATCGAACCAGAAGGTCGGATTTAACCGAAGTTGATAACGTCTATCTGCTAACACGCAGACATCTGCTAAATAAAACCGAGCATCGACCCAGAAGGCCGGATCAAATGAAGTTGTTAACATCTATCTACTAATGAACAGGCATCCGCTATATAAAACCGAACATCGAACCAGAAGGCCGAATCAACCGAAGTTGATAACATCTATTTGCTAACGTGCAGGCATCTGCTAAATAAAAGCGAGCATCGAACCAGAAGGACGGATCAACCGAAGTTGATAATATCTACCTGCTAACGCGCAGGCATCCACTAATTAAAAGTGAGTATCGAACCGGAAGGCCGGATCAACCGAAGTTGATAACATCTATCTACTAACGCGCAGGCATGCGCTAAATAAAAGCGAGCATCGAACCAAAAGGTCGGATTTAACTGAAGTTGATAACATCTATCTGCTAACGCGTAGGCATTTTCTAAAAAAACCGAGCATCGACCCAGAACGCCGGATCAACCGAAGTTGATAACATCTATCAGCTAACGCGCAGGCATCCGCTAAATAAAAGCGAGCATCGAACCAGAAGGCCAGATCAACCGAAGTTGATAACATTTACCTGCTAACGCACAGGCATCCGCTATATAAAACCGATCATTAAACCAGAAGGCCGGATCAACCGAAGTTGATAACATCTATCTGCTAACGCGCACGCATCCGCTAAATAAAAGCGAGCATCGAACCAGAAGCCCCGATCAACCGAAGTTGATAACATATATCTGCTAACGCGCAAGCATCCGCTGAATAAAAGCGAGCATCGACCCAGAAGGCTGGATCAACTGAAGTTGTTAGCATCTATCTGCTAACACGCAGGCATCCTCTAAATAAAAGCGAGCATCAAACCAGAAGGCCGGATCAACCGAAGTTGATAACATCTATCTGCTAACACGCAGGCATCCGCAAAATAAAAGCGAGCATCGAACCAGAAAGCCGGATCAACCGAAGTTTATAACATCTATCTGCTAACGCACAGGCATCCGCTAAATAAAAGCAAGCATCGAACCAGAAGGTCGGATCAACCGAAGTTGATAACATCTATCCGCTAATGCGCAGGCATCCGCTAAATAAAAGCGAGCATCGAACCAGAAGGCCGGATCCACCGAAGTTGATAAAATCTATCAGCTAATGCCCATACATCCGCTAAATAAATGCGAGCATCAAACCAGAAGGCCGGATCAATCGAAGTTGATAACATCTATCTGCTAATGCGCAGGCGTCCTCTAAATAAAAGCGACCATCGAACCAGAAGGTCGGATCAACCGAAGTTGATAACATCTATCCCCTAATGCGCAGGCATCCGCTAAATAAAAGCGAGCATCGAACCAGAAGGCCGGATCTACCGAAGTTGATAACATCTATCTTCTAACGCGCAAGCATCTTCTAAATAAAAGCGAGCATCGAACCAGAAGGTCGGATAAACTTAAGTTGATAACATCTATCTCCTAACGCGCAGGCATCCACTAAATAAAAGCGAGCATCGAACCAGAAGGCCGGATCAACCGAAGTTGATAACATCTATCTGCTAACGCGCAGGCATCCGCTAAATAAAAGCGAGCATCGAACCAGAAGCCCCGATCAACCGAAGTTGATAACATATATCTGCTAACGCGCAAGCATCCGCTAAATAAAAGAGAGCATCGACCCAGAAGGCTGGATCAACTGAAGTTGTTAACATCTATCTGCTAACACGCAGGCATCCGCTAAATAAAAGCGAGCATCAAACCAGAAGGCCGGATCAACCGAAGTTGATAACATCTATCTGCTAACACGCAGGCATCCGCAAAATAAAAGCGAGCATCGAACCAAAAGGCCGGATCAACCGAAGTTTATAACATCTATCTGCTAACGCACAGGCATCCGCTAAATAAAAGCAAGCATCGAACCAGAAGGCCGGATCAACCGAGGTTGATAACATCTATCCGCTAATGCGCAGGCATCCGCTAAATAAAAGCGAGCATCGAACCAGAAGGCCGGATCCACCGAAGTTGATAAAATTTATCAGCTAATGCCCAGGCATCCGCTAAATAAATGTGAGCATCAAACCAGAAGGCCGGATCAATCGAAGTTGATAACATCTATCTGCTAATGCGCAGGCGTCCTCTAAATAAAAGCGAGCATCGAACAAGAAGGTCGGATCAACCGAAGTTGATAACATCTATCCCCTAACGTGCAGGCATCCGCTAAATAAAAGCGAGCATCGAACCAGAAGGCCGGATCAACCGAAGTTGATAACATCTATCTGCTAATGTACAGGCAACCTCTAAATAAAAGCAAGCATCAAACCAGAAGGCCGGATCAACTGAAGTTGATAACATCTATCTGCTAACGTGCAGGCATCCGCTAAATAAAAGTGAGCATCTAACCGGAAGGCCGGATCAACCGAAGTTGATAACATCTATCTGCTAACCTGCAGGCATCCGCTAAATAAAAGTGAGCATCGAACAAGAAGGTCAGATCAACCGACGTTGATAGCATCTACCTGGTAACGCGTAGGCATCCACTAATTAAAAGCGCGTATCGAATCAGAAGGCCGAATAAACCGAAGTTGATAACATCTATCTTCTAACGCGCAGGCATCCGCTAAATAAAAGCGAGCATCGAACCAGAAGGCCGGATTTAACCGAAGTTGATAACGTCTATCTGCTAACGCGCAGACATCTGCTAAATAAAACCGAGCATCGACCCAGAAGGCCGGATCAAATGAAGTTGTTAACATCTATCTGCTAACGCACAGGCATCCGCTAAATAAAAGCGAGCATCGACCCAGAAGGCCGGATCAACTGAAGTTGTTAACATCTATCTGCTAACACGCAGGCATCCGCTAAATAAAAGCGAGCATCAAACCAGAAGGCCGGATCAACCGAAGTTGATAACATCTATCTGCTAACGCGTAGGCATCCGCAAAATAAACGAGAGGATAGCACCAGAAGGCCGGATCAACCGAAGTTTATAACATCAATCTGCTAACGCGTAGGCATCCGCTAAATAAAAGCGAGCATCAAACCAGAAGGTCGGTTCAACCGAAGTTGATAACATCTATCTGCTAACGCACAGGCATCCGCTATATAAAACCGATCATCAATCCAGAAGGCCGGATCAACCGAAGTTGATAACATATATCCGCTAATGCGCAGGCATCCGCTAAATAAAAGCGAGCATCGAACCAGAAGGTCGAATCAACCGAAGTTGATAACATCTATCTGCTAACACGCAGGCATCCGCTAAATATAAGAGAGCATCGAACCAGAAGGCTGGACCAACCGAAGTTGATAACATATATCTGCTAACGCGCAGGCATCCGCTAAATAAAAGTGAGCATCGAACCAGAAGGCCGGATCAACCGAAGTTGATAACATCTATCTACTAACGTGCAGGCATCCGCTAAATAAAAGCGAGCATCAAACCAAAAGGCCGGATCAACCGAAGTTGATAACATCTATCCGCTAACCCGCAGGCATCCGCTAAATAAAAGCGAGCATCGAACTAGAATGTCGGATCAACCGAAGTTGATAACATCTTTATGCTAACTCGCAGGCATCCGCTAAATAAAAGTTAGCATCGAACAAGAAGGCCGGATCAACCGAAGTTGATAACATATACCTGTTAACACGCAGGCATCCACTAATTAAAAGCGAGTATCGAACCGGAAGGCCGGATCAACCGAAGTTGATAACATCTATCTGCTAACGTGCGGGCAACCGCTAAATAAAAGCAAGCATCAAACCAGAAGGCCGGATCAACCGAAGTTGATAACATCTATCTGCTAACGTGCAGGCATCTGCTAAATAAAAGTTAGCATCTAACCGGAAGGCCGGATCAACCGAAGTTGATAACATCTATCTGCTAACCTGCAAGCATCCGCTAAATAAAAGCGAGCATCGAACAAGAAGGTCGGATCAACCGAAGTTGATAACATCTACCTGCTAACGCGTAGGCATCCACTAATTAAAAGCGAGTATCGAACCAGAAGGCCGGATAAACCGAAGTTGATAACATCTATCTGCTAACGCGCAGGCATCCGCTAAATAAAAGCGAGCATCGAACCAGAAGGCCGGATTTAACCGAAGTTGATAACGTCAATTTGCTAACGCGCAGGCATCTGCTAAATAAAACCGAGCATCGACCCAGAAGGCCGGATCAAATGAAGTTGTTAACATCTATCTGCTAACGAACAGGCATCAGCTAAATATAAGCAAGCATCGAACCAGAAGGCCGTATCAATCGAAGTTGATAATATCTACCTGCTAATGAACAGGCATCCTCTATATAAAACTGAGCATCGAACCAGAAGGTCGGATCAACCGAAGTTGATAACATCTATCTGCTAACATGCAGGCATCTGCTAAATAAAAGTTAGTATCTAACCGGAAGGCCGGATCAACCGAAGTTGATAACATCTATCTGCTAACCTGCAGGCATCCGCTAAATAAAAGCGAGCATCGAACAAGAAGGCCGGATCAACCGAAGTTTATAACATCTACCTGCTAACGTGCAGGCATCCACTAATTAAATGCGAGTATCGAACCGGAAGGTCGGATCAACCGAAGTTGATAACATCTATCTGCTAACGCGCACATTCGCTAAATAAAAGCGAGCATCGAACCAGAAGGCCGGATTTAACCGAAGTTGATAACATCTATCTGCTAACACGCAGGCATCTTCTAAATAAAACCGAGCATCGACCCAGAAGGCCGGATAACCTAAAGTTGTTAACATCTATCTGCTAACGCACAGGCATCCACTAAATAAAAGCGAGCATCGAACCAGAAGGCCGGATCAACCGAAGTTGATAACATCTATCTGCTAACGCGCAGGCATCCGCTAAATAAAAGCAAGCATCGAACCAGAAGGCCAGATCAACCGAAGTTGATAACATCTATCTGCTAACACGCAGGCATCCGCTAAATAAAAGTGAGCATCAAACCAGAAGGCCCGATCAACCGAAGTTGATAACGTATATCTGCTAACGCGCAAGCATCCGCTAAATAAAAGCAGGCATCGACCCAGAAGGCCGGATCAACTGAAGTTGTTAACATCTATCTTCTAACGCGCAGGCATCCTCTAAATAAAAGCGAGCATAAAACCAGAAGACCGGATCAACCGAAGTTGATAACATCTATCTGCTAACGCGTAGGCATCCGCAAAATAAAAGCGAGCATCGCACCAGAAGGCCGGATCAACCAAAGTTTATAACATCTATCTGCTAACGCGCAGGCATCCGCTAAATAAAAGCGAGCATCAAACCAGAAGGTCGGTTCAACCGAAATTTATAACATCTATCTGCTAATGCACAGGCATCCGCTATATAAAACCGATCATCAATCCAGAAGGCCGGATCAACCAAAGTTGATAACATCTATCCGCTAATGCGCATGCATCCGCTAAATAAAAGCGAGCATCGAACCAGAAGGCCGGATCAACCGAAGTTGATAACATCTATCTGCTAACACGCAGGCATCCGCTAAATATAAGCGAGCATCGAACCAGAAGGCCGGATCAACCGATGTTGATAACATATATCTGCTAATGCGCAGGCATCCGCTAAGTAAAAGCGAGCATCGAACCAGAAGGCCGGATCAATCGAAGTTGATAACATCTATCTGCTAACGTGCAGGCATCCGCTAAATAAAAGCGAGCATCGAACCAAAAGGTCGGATCAACCGAAGTTGATAACATCTATCTGCTAACACGCAGGCATCCGCTAAATATAAGCGAGCATCGAACCAGAAGGCCGGATCAACCGAAGTTGATAACATATATCTGCTAACGCGCAGGCATCCGCTAAATAAAAGTGAGCATCGAACCAGAAGGCCGGATCAACCGAAGTTGATAACATCTATCTGCTAACGTGCAGGCATCCGCTAAATAAAAGCGAGC
Organism: Lathyrus sativus; assembly: GCA_963859935.3. Lineage (NCBI taxonomy): Eukaryota > Viridiplantae > Streptophyta > Magnoliopsida > Fabales > Fabaceae > Lathyrus > Lathyrus sativus. Next base: position 285,736,083 of record OZ012741.1, on the reverse strand, counting down.
ATCGAACCAAAAGGCCGGATCAACCGAAGTTGATACCATTTATCCGCTAACCCGCAGGCATCCGATAAATAAAACCGAGCATTGAACCAGAATGCCGGATCAACCGAAGTTGATAACATCTTTATGCTAATGCGCAGGCATCCGCTAAATAAAAGTTAGCATCGAACAAGGAGGCCGGATCAACCGAAGTTGATAACATCTACCTGCTAACACGCAGGCATCCGCTAATTAAAAGCGAGTATCGAACCGGAAGGCCGGATCAACCGAAGTTGATAACATCTATCTGCTAACGCGCAGGCAACCGCTAAATAAAAGCAAGCATCAAACCAGAAGGCCGGATCAACCGAAGTTGATAACATCTATCTGCTAACGTGCAGGCATCCGCTAAATAAAAGAGAGCAACTAACCGGAAGGACGGATCAACCGAAGTTGATAAAATCTATCTGCTAACCTGCAGGCATCCGCTAAATAAAAGCGAGCATCGAACAAGAAGGCTGGATCAACCGAAGTTTATAACATCTACCTGCTAACGCGCAGGCATCCACTAATTAAAAGCGAGTATCGAACCGGAAGGTCGGATCAACCGAAGTTAATAACATCTATCTCCTAACACGCAGACATTCGCTAAATAAAAGCGAGCATCGAACCAAAAGGCCGGATTTAACCGAAGTTGATATCATCTATCTGCTAACACGCAGGCATCTTCTAAATAAAACCGAGCATCGACCCTGAAGGCCGGATCAACTAAAGTTGTTAACATCTATCTGCTAACGCACAGGCATCCGCTAAATAAAAGCGAGCATCGAACCAGAAGGCCGGATCAACCGAAGTTGATAACATCTATCTGCTAACGCGCAGGCATCCGCTAAATAAAAGCGAGCATCGAACCATAAGGCCGGATTTAACCGAAGTTGATAACGTCTATCTACTAACGCGCAGGCATCTGCTCAATAAAACCGAGCATCGACCCAGAAGGCCGGATAAAATGAAGTTGTTAACATCTATCTACTAACGCACAGGCAACCGCTAAATATAAGCAAGCATCGAACCAGAAGGCCGTATCAATCGAAGTTGATAACATCTACCTGCTAATGAACAGGCATCCTCTATATAAAACTGAGCATCGAACCAGAAGGTCGGATCAACCGAAGTTGATAACATCTATCTGCTAACATGCAGGCATCTGCTTAATAAAAGCGAGCATCGAACCAGAAGGACGGCTCAACCGAAGTTGATAACATCAATCTGCTAACCTGCAGGCATCCGCTAAATAAAAGCGAGCATCGAACAAGAAGGCCGGATCAACCGAAGTTTATAACATCTACCTGCTAACGTGCAGGCATCCACTAATTAAAAGCGAGTACGAACCGGAAGGTCGGATCAACCGAAGTTGATAACATCTATCTGCTAACGCGCACATTCGCTAAATAAAAGCGAGCATCGAACCAGAAGGCCGGATTTAACCGAAGTTGATAACATCTATCTGCTAACACGCAGGCATCTTCTAAATAAAACCGAGCATCGACCCTGAAGGCCGGATCAACTAAAGTTGTTAACATCTATCTGCTAACGCACAGGCATCCGCTAAATAAAAGCGAGCATCGAACCAGAAGGCCGGATCAACCGAAGTTGATAACATCTATCTGCTAACGCGCAGGCATCCGCTAAATAAAAGCGAGCATCGAACCAAAAGGCCGGATTTAACCGAAGTTGATAACGTCTATCTACTAACGCGCAGGCATCTGCTCAATAAAACCGAGCATCGACCCAGAAGGCCGGATAAAATGAAGTTGTTAACATCTATCTGCTAACGAACAGGCATCAGCTAAATATAAGCAAGCATCGAACCAGAAGGCCGTATCAGTCGAAGTTGATAACATCTACCTGCTAATGAACAGGCATCCTCTATATAAAACTGAGCATCGAACCAGAAGGTCGGATCAACCGAAGTTGATAACATCTATCTGCTAACATGCAGGCATCTGCTAAATAAAAGCGAGCATCGAACCAGAAGGACGGCTCAACCGAAGTTGATAACATCTATCTGCTAACCTGCAGGCATCCGCTAAATAAAAGATAGCATTGAACAAGAAGGCCGGATCAACCGAAGTTTATAACATCTACCTGCTAACGTGCAGGCATCCACTAATTAAAAGCGAGTATCGAACCGGAAGGTCGGATCAACCGAAGTTGATAACATCTATCTGCTAACGCGCACATTCGCTAAATAAAAGCGAGCATCGAACCAGAAGGCCGGATTTAACCGAAGTTGATAACATCTATCTGCTAACACGCAGGCATCTTCTAAATAAAACCGAGCATCGACCCAGAAGGCCGGATAACCTAAAGTTGTTAACATCTATCTGCTAACGCACAAGCATCCACTAAATAAAAGCGAGCATCGAACCAGAAGGCCGGATCAACCGAAGTTGATAACATCTATCTGCTAACGCGCAGGCATCCGCTAAATAAAAGCAAGCATCGAACCAGAAGGCCAGATCAACCGAAGTTGATAACATCTATCTGCTAACACGCAGGCATCCGCTAAATAAAAGTGAGCATCAAACCAGAAGGCCCGATCAACCGAAGTTTATAACGTATATCTGCTAACGCGCAAGCATCCGCTAAATAAAAGCAGGCATCGACCCAGAAGGCCGGATCAACTGAAGTTGTTAACATCTATCTTCTAACGCGCAGGCATCCGCTAAATAAAAGCGAGCATCAAACCAGAAGACCGGATCAACCGAAGTTGATAACATCTATCTGCTAACGCGTAGGCATCCGCAAAATAAAAGCGAGCATCGCACCAGAAGGCCGGATCAACCAAAGTTTATAACATCTATCTGCTAACGCGCAGGCATCCGCTAAATAAAAGCGAGCATCAAACCAGAAGGTCGGTTCAACCGAAGTTTATAACATCTATCTGCTAATGCACAGGCATCCGCTATATAAAACCGATCATCAATCCAGAAGGCCGGATCAACCGAAGTTGATAACATCTATTCGCTAATGCGCATGCATCCGCTAAATAAAAGCGAGCATCGAACCAGAAGGCCGGATCAACCGAAGTTGATAACATCTATCTGCTAACACGCAGGCATCCGCTAAATATAAGCGAGCATCGAACCAGAAGGCCGGATCAACCGATGTTGATAACATATATCTGCTAACGCGCAGGCATCCGCTAAATAAAAGCGAGCATCGAACCAGAAGGCCGGATCAATCGAAGTTGATAACATCTATCTGCTAACGTGCAGGCATCCGCTAAATAAAAGCGAGCATCGAACCAAAAGGTCGGATCAACCGAAGTTGATAACATCTATCTGCTAACACGCAGGCATCCGCTAAATATAAGCGAGCATCGAACCAGAAGGCCGGATCAACCGAAGTTGATAACATATATCTGCTAACGCGCAGGCATCCGCTAAATAAAAGTGAGCATCGAACCAGAAGGCCGGATCAACCGAAGTTGATAACATCTATCTGCTAACGTGCAGGCATCCGCTAAATAAAAGCGAGCATCGAACCAAAAGGCCGGATCAACCGAAGTTGATACCATTTATCCGCTAACCCGCAGGCATCCGATAAATAAAACCGAGCATTGAACCAGAATGCCGGATCAACCGAAGTTGATAACATCTTTATACTAATGCGCAGGCATCCGCTAAATGAAAGTTAGCATCGAACAAGGAGGCCGGATCAACCGAAGTTGATAACATCTACCTGCTAACACGCAGGCATCCGCTAATTAAAAGCGAGTATCGAACCGGAAGGCTGGATCAACCGAAGTTGATAACATCTATCTGCTAACGCGCAGGCAACCGCTAAATAAAAGCAAGCATCAAACCAGAAGGCCGGATCAACCGAAGTTGATAACATCTATCTGCTAACGTGCAGACATCCGCTAAATAAAAGAGAGCAACTAACCGGAAGGACGGATCAACCGAAGTTGATAACATCTATCTGCTAACCTGCAGGCATCCGCTAAATAAAAGCGAGCATCGAACAAGAAGGCTGGATCAACCGATGTTTATAACATCTACCTGCTAACGCGCAGGCATCCACTAATTAAAAGCGAGTATCGAACCGGAAGGTCGGATCAACCGAAGTTAATAACATCTATCTCCTAACACGCAGACATTCGCTAAATAAAAGCGAGCATCGAACCAGAAGGTCGGATTTAACCGAAGTTGATAACATCTATCTGCTAACACGCAGGCATCTTCTAAATAAAACCGAGCATCGACCTTAAAGGCCGGATCAACTAAAGTTGTTAACATCTATCTGCTAACGCACAGGCATCCGCTAAATAAAAGCGAGCATCGAACCAGAAGGCCGGATCAACCGAAGTTGATAACATCTATCTGCTAACGCGCAGGCATCCGCTAAATAAAAGCGAGCATCGAACCATAAGGCCGGATTTAACCGAAGTTGATAACGTCTATCTACTAACGCGCATGCATCTGCTCAATAAAACCGAGCATCGACCCAGAAGGCCGGATAAAATGAAGTTGTTAACATCTATCTACTAACGCACACGCAACCGCTAAATATAAGCAAGCATCGAACCAGAAGGCCGGATCAATCGAAGTTGATAACATCTATCTGCTAACGAACAGGCATCCTCTATATAAAACCGAGCATCGAACAAGAAGGACGGATCAACCGAAGTTGATAACATCTATCTGCTAACGTGCAGGCATCTGCTAAATAAAAGCGAGCATCGAACCAGAAGGACGGATCAACCGAAGTTGATAACATCTATCTGCTAACCTGCAGGCATCCGCTAAATAAAAGCGAGCATCGAACAAGAAGGCCAGATCAACCGAAGTTTATAACATCTACCTGCTAACGCGCAGGCATCCACTAATTAAAAGCGAGTATCGAACCGGAAGGTCGGATCAACCGAAGTTGATAACATCTATCTGCTAACGCGCAGACATTCGCTAAATAAAAGCGAGCATCGAACCAGAATGCCGGATTTAACCGAAGTTGATAACATCTATCTGCTAACACGCAGGCATCTTCTAAATAAAACCGAGCATCGACCCAGAAGGCCGGATCAACTAAAGTTGTTAACTTCTATCTGCTAACGCACAGGCATCCCCTAAATAAAAGCGGGCATCGAACCAGAAGGCCGGATCAACCGAAGTTGATAACATCTATCTGCTAACGTGCAGGCATCCGCTAAATAAAAGCAAGCATCGAACCAGAAGGCCAGATCAATCGAAGTTGATAACATCTATCTGCTAACACGCAGGCATCCGCTAAATAAAAGCGAGCATCAAACCAGAAGGCCCGATCAACCGAAGTTGATAACATATATCGGCTAACGTGCAAGCATCCGCTAAATAAAAGCGAGCATCGACCCAGAAGGCCGGATCAACTGAAGTTGTTAACATCTATCTGCTAACGCGCAGGCATCCGCTAAATAAAAGCGAGCATCAAACCAGAAGACCGGATCAACCGAAGTTGATAACATATATCTGCTAACGCGTAGGCATCCGCAAAATAAAAGCGAGCATCGCACCAGAAGGCCGGATCAACCAAAGTTTATAACATCTATCTGCTAACGCGCAGGCATCCGCTAAATAAAATCGAGCATCAAACCAGAAGATCGGTTCAACCGATGTTTATAACATCTATCTGCTAACGCACATGCATCCGCTATATAAAACGGATCATCAATCCAGAAGGCCGGATCAACCGAAGTTGATAATATCTATCCGCTAATACGCAGGCATCCGCTAAATAAAAGCGAGCATCGAACCAGAAGGCCGGATCAACCGAAGTTGATAACATCTATCTGCTAACATGCTGGCATCTGCTAAATATAAGCGAGCATTGAACCAGAAGGCCGGATCAACCGATCTTGATAACATATATCTGATAATGCGCAGGCATCCGCTAAATAAAAGCGAGCATCGAACCAGAAGGCCGGATCAACCGAAGTTGATAACATCTATCTGCTAACGTGCAGGCATCCGCTAAATAAAAGCGAGCATCGAACCAAAAGGCCGGATCAACCGAAGTTGAAAACATCTTTATGCTAATGCGCAGGCATCCGCTAAATAAATGTGAGCATCGAACAAGAAGGCCGGATCAACCGAAGTTGATAACATCTACCTGCTAACGCGCTGGCATCCGCTAATTAAAAGCGAGTATCGAACCGGAAGGCCGGATAAACCGAAGTTGATAACATCTATCTGCTAACGCACAGGCATCCGCTAAATAAAAGCGAGCATCGAACCAGAAGGCCGGATTTAACCGAAGTTCATAACGTCTATCTGCTAACGCGCAGGCATCTGCTAAATAAAACCGAGCATCGACCCAGAATGCCGGATCAAATGAAGTTGTTAACATCTATCTGCTAACGCATAGGCATCCGCTAAATATAAGCAAGCATCGAACCAGAAGGCCGGATCAACCGAAGTTGATGACATCTATCTGCTAACAAACAGGCATCCGCTATATAAAACCGAGCATCAAACTAGAAGGCCGGATCAACCGAAGTTGATAACATCTATCTGCTAACGTGCAAGCATTTGCTAAATAAAAGTGAGCATCGAACAAGAAGGACGGATAAACCAAAGTTTATAACATCTACCTGCTAACTCGCAGGCATCCACTAATTAAAGGCGAGTATCGAACCAGAAGGCCGGATCAACCGAAGTTGATAACATCTATCTGCTAACGCGCAGGCATTCGCTAAATAAAAGCGAGCATCGAACCAGAAGGCCGGATTAACCGATGTTTATAACATCTATCAGCCAACGCGCAGGTATCCGCTAAATAAAAGCGAGCATCGAACCAGAAGGCCCGATCAACCGAAGTTGATAACATATATCTGCTAACGCGCAAGCATCCGCTAAATAAAAGCGAGCATCGACCCAGAAGGCTGGATCAACTGAAGTTGTTAACATCTATCTGCTAACGCGCAGGCAACCGCTAAATAAAAGCGAGCATCAAACCAGAAGGTCGGATCAACCGAAGTTGATAACACCTATCTGCTAACTCGTAGGCATCCGTAAAATAAAAGCGAGCATCGCACCAGAAGGCCGGATCAACCGAAGTTTATAACCTCTATCTGCTAACGCGCAGGCATCCGCTAAATAAAAGCGAGCATCGAACCAGAAGGCCGGATCAACCGAAGTTGAAAACATCTATCTGCTAACACGCTGGCATCCGCTAAATATAAGCGAGCATCGAACCAGAAGGCCGGATCAACCGAAGTTGATAACATATATATGCTAATGCGCAGGCATCTGCTAAATAAAAGCGAGCATCTAACCAGAAGGCCGGATCAACCGAAGTTGATAACATCTATCTGCTAACGTGCAGGCATCCGCTAAATAAAAGCGAGCATCGAACCAAAAGGCCGGATCAACCGAAGTTGATAACATCTATCCGCTAACCCGCAGGCATCCGCTAAATTAAAGCGAGCATCGAACAAGAATGCCGGATCAACCGAAGTTGATAACATCTTTATGCTAACGCGCAAGCATCCGCTAAATAAATGTGAGCATCGAACAAGAAGGCCGGATCAACCGAAGTTGAAAACATCTATCTGCTAACGCGCTGGCATCCGCTAATTAAAAGAGAGCATCAAACCAGAAGGTCGGATCAAACAAATTTTATAACATCTATCTGCTAACGCGCAGGCATCCGCTAAATAAAAGCGAGCATCAAACCAGAAGGTCGGTTCAACCGAAGTTTATAACATCTATCTGCTAACGCACAGGCATCCTCTATATAAAACCATTCATCAATCCAGAAGGCCGGATCAACCGAAGTTGATAACATCTATCCGCTAATGCGCAGGCATCCGCTAAATAAAAGCGAGCATCGAACCAGAAGGTCGGATAAACCAAAGTTGATAACATCTACCTGCTAACGCGCAGGCATCCGCTAAATAAAAGCGAGCATCGAACCAGAAGGCCGGATTTAACCGAAGTTCATAACGTCTATCTGCTAACGCGCAGGCATCTGCTAAATAAAACCGAGCATCGACCCAGAATGCCGGATCAAATGAAGTTGTTAACATCTATCTGCTAACGCATATTCATCCGCTAAATATAAGCAAGCATCAAACCAGAAGGCCGGATCAACCGAAGTTGATAACATCTATCTGCTAACGAACAGGAATTTTCTAAATAAAAGTGAGCATCGAACAAGAAGGACGGATAAACCGAAGTTTATAACATCTACGTGCTAACTCGCAGGCATCCACTAATTAAAAGCGAGTATCGAACCAGAAGGCCGGATCAACCGAAGTTGATAACATCTATCTGCTAACGCGCAGGAATTCGCTAAATAAAAGCGAGCATCGAACCAGAAGGCCGGATTAACCGAAGTTGATAACATCTATCAGCTAACGCGCAGGCATCCGCTAAATAAAAGCGAGCATCGAACCAGAAGGCCCGATCAACCGAAGTTGATAACATATATCTGCTAACGCGCAAGCATCCGCTAAATAAAAGCGAGCATCGACCCAGAAGGCCGGATCAACTGAAGTTGTTAACATCTATCTGCTAACGCGCAGGCAACCGCTAAATAAAAGCGAGCATCAAACCAGAAGGTCGGATCAACCGAAGTTGATAACACCTATCTGCTAACTCGTAGGCATCCGTAAAATAAAAGCGAGCATCGCACCAGAAGGCCGGATCAACTGAAGTTTATAACCTCTATCTGCTAACGCGCAGGCATCTGCTAAATAAAAGCGAGCATCGAACCAGAAGGCCGGATCAACCGAAGTTGAAAACATCTATCTGCTAACACGCAGGCATCCGCTAAATATAAGCGAGCATCGAACCAGAAGGCCGGATCAACCGAAGTTGATAACATATATCTGCTAATGCGCAGGCATCTGCTAAATAAAAGCGAGCATCGAACCAGAAGGCCGGATCAACCGAAGTTGATAACATCTATCTGCTAAAGTGCAGGCATCCGCTAAATAAAAGCGAGCATCGAACCAAAAGGCCGGATCAACCGAAGTTGATAACATCAATCCGCTAACCCGCAGGCATCTGCTAAATGAAAGCGAGCATCGAACAAGAATGCCGGATCAACCGAACTTGATAACATCTTTATGCTAACGCGCAGGCATCCGCTAAATAAATGTGAGCATCGAACAAGAAGGCCGGATCAACCGAAGTTGAAAACATCTATTTGCTAACGCGCTGGCATCCGCTAATTAAAAGCGAGCATCAAACCAGAAGGTCGGATCAAACAAATTTTATAACATCTATCTGCTAACGCGCAAGCATCCGCTAAATAAAAGCGAGCATCAAACCAGAAGGTCGGTTCAACCGAAGTTTATAACATCTATCTGCTAACGCACAGGCATCCTCTATATAAAACCGATCATCAATCCAGAAGGCCGGATAAACCGAAGTTGATAACATCTATCCGCTAATGCGCAGGCATCCGCTAAATAAAAGCGAGCATCAAACCAGAAGGCCGGATCATCCGAAGTTGATAACATCTACCTGCTAACGCGCAAGCATTATCTACATAAAAGCGAGCATCGAACCAGAAGGCCGGATTTAACCGAAGTTGATAACGTCTATCTGCTAACGCGCAGGCATCTGCTAAATAAAACAGAGCATCGACCCAGAAGGCCGGATCAAATGAAGTTGTTAACATCTATCTGCTAACGCACAGGCATCCGCTAAATATAAGCAAGCATCGAACCAGAAGGCCGGATCAATCGAAGTTGATAACATCTATCTGCTAACGAACAGGCATCCTCTATATAAAACCGAGCATCGAACCAGAAGGCCGGATCAACCGAAGTTGATAACATCTATCTGCTAACGTGCAGGCATCTGCTAAATAAAAGCGAGCATCGAACCAGAAGGACGGATCAACCGAAGTTGATAACATCTATCTGCTAACCTGCAGGCATCGGCTAAATAAAAGCGAGCATCAAACAAGAAGGCCGGATCAACCGAAGTTTATAACATCTACCTGCTAACGCGCAGGCATCCACTAATTAAAAGCGAGTATCGAACCGGAAGGTCGGATCAACCGAAGTTGATAACATCTATCTGCTAACGCGCAGGCATCTGCTAAATGAAAGCGAGCATCGAACAAGAATGTCGGATCAACCGAACTTGATAACATCTTTATGCTAACGCGCAGGCATCCGCTAAATAAATGTGTGCATCGAACAAGAAGGCCGGATCAACCGAAGTTGAAAACATCTATTTGCTAACGCGCTGGCATCCGCTAATTAAAAGCGAGCATCAAACCAGAAGGTTGGATCAAACAAATTTTATAACATCTATCTGCTAACGCGCAAGCATCCGCTAAATAAAAGCGAGCATCAAACCAGAAGGTCGGTTCAACCGAAGTTTATAACATCTATCTGCTAACGCACAGGCATCCTCTATATAAAACCGATCATCAATCCAGAAGGCCGGATAAACCGAAGTTGATAACATCTATCCGCTAATGCGCAGGCATCCGCTAAATAAAAGCGAGCATCGAACCAGAAGGCAGGATCATCCGAAGTTGATAACATCTACCTGCTAACGCGCAAGCATTTGCTACATAAAAGCGAGCATCGAACCAGAAGGCCGGATTTAACCGAAGTTGATAACGTCTATCTGCTAACGCGCATGCATCTGCTAAATAAAACAGAGCATCGACCCAGAAGGCCGGATCAAATGAAGTTGTTAACATCTATCTGCTAACGCACAGGCATCCGCTAAATATAAGCAAGCATCGAACCAGAAGGCCGGATCAATCGAAGTTGATAACATCTATCTGCTAACGAACAGGCATCCTCTATATAAAACCGAGCATCGAACCAGAAGGCCGGATCAACCGAAGTTGATAACATCTATCTGCTAACGTGCAGGCATCTACTAAATAAAAGCGAGCATCAAACCAGAAGGACGGATCAACCGAAGTTGATAACATCTATCTGCTAACCTGCAGGCATCGGCTAAATAAAAGCGAGCATCAAACAAGAAGGCCGGATCAACCGAAGTTTATAACATCTACCTGCTAACGCGCAGGCATCCACTAATTAAAAGCGAGTATCGAACCGGAAGGTCGGATCAACCGAAGTTGATAACATCTATCTGCTAACGCGCAGACATTCGCTAAATAAAAGCGAGCATCGAACCAGAATGCCGGATTTAACCGAAGTTGATAACATCTATCTGCTAACACGCAGGCATCTTCTAAATAAAACCGAGCATCGACCCAGAAGGCCGGATCAACTAAAGTTGTTAACATCTATCTGCTAACGCACAGGCATCCACTAAATAAAAGCGGGCATCGAACCTGAAGGCCGGATCAACCGAAGTTGATAACATCTATCTGCTAACGCGCAGGCATCTGCTAAATAAAAGCAAGGATCGAACCAGAAGGCCAGATCAATCGAAGTTGATAACATCTATCTGCTAACACGCAGCCATCCGCTAAATAAAAGCGAGCATCAAATCAGAAGGCCCAATCAACCGAAGTTGATAACATATATCTGCTAACGCGCAAGCATCCGCTAAATAAAAGCGAGCATCGACCCAGAAGGCCGGATCAACTGAAGTTGTTAACATCTATCTGCTAACGCGCAGGCATCCGTTAAATAAAAGCGAGCATCAAACCAGAAGACCGGATCAACCGAAGTTGATAACATCTATCTGCTAACGCGTAGGCATACGCAAAATAAAAGCGAGCATCGCACCAGAAGGCCGGATCAACCAAAGTTTATAACATCTATCTGCTAACGCGCAGGCATCCGCTAAATAAAAGCGAGCATCAAACCAAAAGATCGGTTCAACCGATGTTTATAACATCTATCTGCTAACGCACATGCATCCGCTATATAAAACCGATCATCAATCCAGAAGGTCGGATCAACCGAAGTTGATAACATCTATCCGCTAATGCGCAGGCATCCGCTAAATAAAAGCGAGCATCGAACCAGAAGGCCGGATCAACCGAAGTTGATAACATCTATCTGCTAACATGCTGGCATCCGCTAAATATAAGCGAGCATCGAACCAGAAGGCCGGATCAACCGATGTTGATAACATATATCTGATAACGCGCAGGCATCCGCTAAATAAAAGCGAGCATCGAACCAGAAGGCCGAATCAACTGAAGTTGATAACATCTATCTGCTAACGTGCAGGCATCCGCTAAATAAAAGAGAGCATCGAACCAAAAGGCCGGATCAACCGAAGTTGAAAACATCTATCCGCTAACCCGCAGGCATCCGCTAAATAAAACCGAGCATCGAACCAGAATGCCGGATCAACCGAAGTTGATAACATATTTATGCTAATGCGCAGGCATCCGCTAAATAAATGTGAGCATCGAACAAGAAGGTCGGATCAACCGAAGTTGATAACATCTACCTGCTAACGCGCTGGCATCCGCTAATTAAAAGCGAGTATCGAATCGGAAGGCCGGATAAACCGAAGTTGATAACATCTATCTGCTAACGCACAAGCATCCGCTAAATAAAAGCGAGCATCGAACCAGAAGGCCGGATTTAACCGAAGTTCATAACGTCTATCTGCTAACGCGCAAGCATCTGCTAAATAAAACCGAGCATCGACCCAGAATGCCGGATCAAATGAAGTTGTTAACATCTATCTGCTAACGCATAGGCATCCGCTAAATATAAGCAAGCATCGAACCAGAAGGCCGGATCAACCGAAGTTGATAACATCTATCTGCTAACGAACAGGCATCCGCTATATAAAACCGAACATCGAACTAGAAGGCCGAATCAACCGAAGTTGATAACATCTATCTGCTAACGTGCAGGCATTTGCTAAATAAAAGTGAACATCGAACAAGAAGGACGGATAAACTGAAGTTTATAACATCTACCTGCTAACTCGCAGGCATCCACTAATTAAAAGCGAGTATCGAACCAGAAGGCCGGATCAACCGAAGTTGATAACATCTATCTGCTAACGCGCAGGCATTCTCTAAATAAAAGCGATCATCGAACCAGAAGGCCGGATTAACCGATGTTTATAACATCTATCAGCTAACGTGCAGGTATCCGCTAAATAAAAGCGAGCATCAAACCAGAAGGCCCGATCAACCGAAGTTGATAACACATATCTACTAACGCGCAAGCATCCGCTAAATAAAAGCGAGCATCGAACCAGAAGGCCGGATCAACCGAAGTTGATAACATCTATCTGCTAACGTGCAGGCATCCGCTAAATAAAAGCGAGCATCGAACCAAAAGGCCGGATCAACCGAAGTTGATAACATCTATCCGCTAACCCGCAGGCATCCGCTAAATAAAACCGAGCATCGAACCAGAATGTCGGATCAACCGAAGTTGATAACATCTTTATGCTAACGCGCAGGCATCCACTAAATAAATGTGAGCATCGAACAAGAAGGCCGGATCAACCGAAGTTGATAACATCTACCTGCTAACGCGCTGGCATCTGCTAATTAAAAGCGAGTATCGAATCGGAAGGCCGGATAAACCGAAGTTGATAACATCTATCTGCTAACGCACAAGCATCCGCTAAATAAAAGCGAGCATCGAACCAGAAGGCCGGATTTAACCGAAGTTCATAACGTCTATCTGCTAACGCGCATGCATCTGCTAAATAAAACCGAGCATCGACCCAGAATGCCGGATCAAATGAAGTTGTTAACATCTATCTGCTAACGCATAGGCATCCGCTAAATATAAGCAAGCATCGAACCAGAAGGCCGGATCAACCGAAGTTGATAACATCTATCTGCTAACGAACAGGCATCCGCTATATAAAACCGAGCATCGAACTAGAAGGCCGGATCAACCGAAGTTGATAACATCTATCTGCTAACGTGCAGGCATTTGCTAAATAAAAGTGAGCATCGAACAAGAAGGACGGATAAACCGAAGTTTATAACATCTACCTGCTAACTCGCAGGCATCCACTAATTAAAAGCGAGTATCGAACCAGAAGGCCGAATCAACCGAAGTTGATAACATCTATCTGCTAACGCGCAGGCATTCGCTAAATAAAAGCGAGCATCGAACCAGAAGGCCGGATTAACCGATGTTTATAACATCTATCAGCTAACGTGCAGGTATCCGCTAAATAAAAGCGAGCATCGAACCAGAAGGCCCGATCAACCGAAGTTGATAACACATATCTACTAACGCGCAAGCATCCGCTAAATAAAAGCGAGCATCGACCCAGAAGGCCGGATCAACTGAAGTTGTTAACATCTATCTGCTAACGCGCAGGCATCCGCTAAATAAAAGCGAGCATCAAACCAGAATGTCGGATCAACCGAAGTTGATAACACCTATCTGCTAACTCGTAGGCATCCGTAAAATAAAAGCGAGCATCGCACCAGAAGGCCGGATCAACCGAAGTTTATAACCTCTATCAGCTAACGCGCAGGCATCCGCTAAATAAAAGCGAGCATCGAACCAGAAGGCCGGATCAACCGAAGTTGAAAACATCTATCTGCTAACACGCAGGCATCCGCTAAATATAAGCGAGCATCGAACCAGAAGGCCGGATCAACCGAAGTTGATAACATATATCTGCTAATGCGCAGGCATCTGCTAAATAAAAGCGAGCATCGAACCAGAAGGCCGGATCAACCGAAGTTGATAACATATATCTGCTAATGCGCAGGCATCTGCTAAATAAAAGCGAGCATCGAACCAGAAGGCCGGATCAACCGAAGTTGATAACATCTATCTGCTAACGTGCAGGCATCCGCTAAATAAAAGCGAGCATCAAACAAGAAGGCCGGATCAACCGAAGTTTATAACATCTACCTGCTAACGCGCAGGCATCCACTAATTAAAAGCGAGTATCGAACCGGAAGGTCGGATCAACCGAAGTTGATAACATCTATCTGCTAACGCGCAGACATTCGCTAAATAAAAGCGAGCATCGAACCAGAATGCCGGATTTAACCGAAGTTGATAACATCTATCTGCTAACACGCAGGCATCTTCTAAATAAAACCGAGCATCGACCCAGAAGGCCGGATCAACTAAAGTTGTTAACATCTATCTGCTAACGCACAGGCATCCACTAAATAAAAGCGGGCATCGAACCTGAAGGCCGGATCAACCGAAGTTGATAACATCTATCTGCTAACGCGCAGGCATCTGCTAAATAAAAGCAAGGATCGAACCAGAAGGCCAGATCAATCGAAGTTGATAACATCTATCTGCTAACACGCAGCCATCCGCTAAATAAAAGCGAGCATCAAATCAGAAGGCCCAATCAACCGAAGTTGATAACATATATCTGCTAACGCGCAAGCATCCGCTAAATAAAAGCGAGCATCGACCCAGAAGGCCGGATCAACTGAAGTTGTTAACATCTATCTGCTAACGCGCAGGCATCCGTTAAATAAAAGCGAGCATCAAACCAGAAGACCGGATCAACCGAAGTTGATAACATCTATCTGCTAACGCGTAGGCATACGCAAAATAAAAGCGAGCATCGCACCAGAAGGCCGGATCAACCAAAGTTTATAACATCTATCTGCTAACGCGCAGGCATCCGCTAAATAAAAGCGAGCATCAAACCAAAAGATCGGTTCAACCGATGTTTATAACATCTATCTGCTAACGCACATGCATCCGCTATATAAAACCGATCATCAATCCAGAAGGTCGGATCAACCGAAGTTGATAACATCTATCCGCTAATGCGCAGGCATCCGCTAAATAAAAGCGAGCATCGAACCAGAAGGCCGGATCAACCGAAGTTGATAACATCTATCTGCTAACATGCTGGCATCCGCTAAATATAAGCGAGCATCGAACCAGAAGGCCGGATCAACCGATGTTGATAACATATATCTGATAACGCGCAGGCATCCGCTAAATAAAAGCGAGCATCGAACCAGAAGGCCGAATCAACTGAAGTTGATAACATCTATCTGCTAACGTGCAGGCATCCGCTAAATAAAAGAGAGCATCGAACCAAAAGGCCGGATCAACCGAAGTTGAAAACATCTATCCGCTAACCCGCAGGCATCCGCTAAATAAAACCGAGCATCGAACCAGAATGCCGGATCAACCGAAGTTGATAACATATTTATGCTAATGCGCAGGCATCCGCTAAATAAATGTGAGCATCGAACAAGAAGGTCGGATCAACCGAAGTTGATAACATCTACCTGCTAACGCGCTGGCATCCGCTAATTAAAAGCGAGTATCGAATCGGAAGGCCGGATAAACCGAAGTTGATAACATCTATCTGCTAACGCACAAGCATCCGCTAAATAAAAGCGAGCATCGAACCAGAAGGCCGGATTTAACCGAAGTTCATAACGTCTATCTGCTAACGCGCAAGCATCTGCTAAATAAAACCGAGCATCGACCCAGAATGCCGGATCAAATGAAGTTGTTAACATCTATCTGCTAACGCATAGGCATCCGCTAAATATAAGCAAGCATCGAACCAGAAGGCCGGATCAACCGAAGTTGATAACATCTATCTGCTAACGAACAGGCATCCGCTATATAAAACCGAACATCGAACTAGAAGGCCGAATCAACCGAAGTTGATAACATCTATCTGCTAACGTGCAGGCATTTGCTAAATAAAAGTGAACATCGAACAAGAAGGACGGATAAACTGAAGTTTATAACATCTACCTGCTAACTCGCAGGCATCCACTAATTAAAAGCGAGTATCGAACCAGAAGGCCGGATCAACCGAAGTTGATAACATCTATCTGCTAACGCGCAGGCATTCTCTAAATAAAAGCGATCATCGAACCAGAAGGCCGGATTAACCGATGTTTATAACATCTATCAGCTAACGTGCAGGTATCCGCTAAATAAAAGCGAGCATCAAACCAGAAGGCCCGATCAACCGAAGTTGATAACACATATCTACTAACGCGCAAGCATCCGCTAAATAAAAGCGAGCATCGAACCAGAAGGCCGGATCAACCGAAGTTGATAACATCTATCTGCTAACGTGCAGGCATCCGCTAAATAAAAGCGAGCATCGAACCAAAAGGCCGGATCAACCGAAGTTGATAACATCTATCCGCTAACCCGCAGGCATCCGCTAAATAAAACCGAGCATCGAACCAGAATGTCGGATCAACCGAAGTTGATAACATCTTTATGCTAACGCGCAGGCATCCGCTAAATAAATGTGAGCATCGAACAAGAAGGCCGGATCAACCGAAGTTGATAACATCTACCTGCTAACGCGCTGGCATCTGCTAATTAAAAGCGAGTATCGAATCGGAAGGCCGGATAAACCGAAGTTGATAACATCTATCTGCTAACGCACAAGCATCCGCTAAATAAAAGCGAGCATCGAACCAGAAGGCCGGATTTAACCGAAGTTCATAACGTCTATCTGCTAACGCGCAGGCATCTGCTAAATAAAACCGAGCATCGACCCAGAATGCCGGATCAAATGAAGTTGTTAACATCTATCTGCTAACGCATAGGCATCCGCTAAATATAAGCAAGCATCGAACCAGAAGGCCGGATCAACCGAAGTTGATAACATCTATCTGCTAACGAACAGGCATCCGCTATATAAAACCGAGCATCGAACTAGAAGGCCGGATCAACCGAAGTTGATAACATCTATCTGCTAACGTGCAGGCATTTGCTAAATAAAAGTGAGCATCGAACAAGAAGGACGGATAAACCGAAGTTTATAACATCTACCTGCTAACTCGCAGGCATCCACTAATTAAAAGCGAGTATCGAACCAGAAGGCCGAATCAACCGAAGTTGATAACATCTATCTGCTAACGCGCAGGCATTCGCTAAATAAAAGCGAGCATCGAACCAGAAGGCCGGATTAACCGATGTTTATAACATCTATCAGCTAACGTGCAGGTATCCGCTAAATAAAAGCGAGCATCGAACCAGAAGGCCCGATCAACCGAAGTTGATAACACATATCTACTAACGCGCAAGCATCCGCTAAATAAAAGCGAGCATCGACCCAGAAGGCCGGATCAACTGAAGTTGTTAACATCTATCTGCTAACGCGCAGGCATCCGCTAAATAAAAGCGAGCATCAAACCAGAATGTCGGATCAACCGAAGTTGATAACACCTATCTGCTAACTCGTAGGCATCCGTAAAATAAAAGTGAGCATCGCACCAGAAGGCCGGATCAACCGAAGTTTATAACCTCTATCAGCTAACGCGCAGGCATCCGCTAAATAAAAGCGAGCATCGAACCAGAAGGCCGGATCAACCGAAGTTGAAAACATCTATCTGCTAACACGCAGGCATCCGCTAAATATAAGCGAGCATCGAACCAGAAGGCCGGATCAACCGAAGTTGATAACATATATCTGCTAATGCGCAGGCATCTGCTAAATAAAAGCGAGCATCGAACCAGAAGGCCGGATCAACCGAAGTTGATAACATCTATCTGCTAACGTGCAGGCATCCGCTAAATAAAAGCGAGCATCGAACCAAAAGGCCGGATCAACCGAAGTTGATAACATCTATCCGCTAACCCGCAGGCATCCGCTAAATGAAAGCGAGCATCGAACAAGAATGCCGGATCAACCGAAGTTGATAACATCTTTATGCTAACGCGCAGGCATCCGCTAAATAAATGTGAGCATCGAACAAGAAGGCCGGATCAACCGAAGTTGAAAACATCTATCTGCTAACGCGCTGGCATCCGCTATATAAAACCGAGCATCGAACCAGAAGGTCGGATCAACCGAAGTTGATAACATCTATCCGCTAACCCGCAGACATCCGCTAAATAAAAGCGAGCATCAAACCAGAAGATCGGTTCAACCGATGTTTATAACATCTATCTGCTAACGCACATGCATCCGCTATATAAAACAGATCATCAATCCAGAAGGCCGGATCAACCGAAGTTGATAACATCTATCCGCTAATGCGCAGGCATCCGCTAAATAAAAGCGAGCATCGAACCAGAAGGCCGGATCAACCGAAGTTGATAACATCTATTTGCTAACACGCTGGCATCCGCTAAATATAAGCGAGCATCGAACCAGAAGGCCGGATCAACCGATGTTGATAACATATATCTGATAACGCGCCGGCATCCGCTAAATAAAAGCGAGCATCGAACCAGAAGGCCGGATCAACCGAAGTTGATAACATCTATCTGCTAACGTGCAGGCATCCGCTAAATAAAAGCGAGCATCGAACCAAAAGGCCGGATCAACCGAAGTTGATAACATCTATCCGCTAACCCGCAGGCATCCGCTAAATAAAACCGAGCATCGAACCAGAATGCCGGATCAACCGAAGTTGATAACATCTTTATGCTAACGCGCAGGCATCCGCTAAATAAATGTGAGCATCGAACAAGAAGGCCGGATCAACCGAAGTTGATAACATCTACCTGCTAACGCGCTGGCATCCTCTAATTAAAAGCGAGTATCGAACCGGAAGGTCGGATAAACCGTAGTTGATAACATCTATCTGCTAACGCGCAGGCATCCGCTAAATAAAAGCGAGCATCGAACCAGAAGGCCGGATTTAACCGAAGTTCATAACGTCTATCTGCTAACGCGCAGGCATCTGCTAAATAAAACCGAGCATCGACCCAGAATGCCGGATTAAATGAAGTTGTTAACATCTATCTGCTAACGTATAGGCATCCGCTAAATATAAGCAAGCATCGAACCAGAAGGCCGGATCAACCGAAGTTGATAACATCTATCTGCTAACGAACATGCATCCGCTATATAAAACCGAGCATCGAACTAGAAGGCCGGATCAACCGAAGTTGATAACATCTATCTGCTAACGTTCAGGCATTTGCTAAATAAAAGTGAGCATCGAACAAGAAGGACGGATAAACCGAAGTTTATAACATCTACCTGCTAACTCGCAGGCATCCACTAATTAAAAGCGAGTATCGAACCAGAAGGCCGGATCAACCGAAGTTGATAACATCTATCTTCTAACGCGCATGCATTCGCTAAATAAAAGCGAGCATCGAACCAGAAGGCCGGATTAACCGAAGTTGATAACATCTATCAGCTAACACGCAGGCATCCGCTAAATAAAAGCGAGCATCGAACCAGAAGGCCCGATCAACCGAAGTTGATAACATATATCTGCTAACGCGCAAGCATCCGCTAAATAAAAGCGATCATCGACCCAGAAGGTCGGATCAACTGAAGTTGTTAACATCTATCTGCTAACGCGCAGGCATCCGCTAAATAAAAGCGAGCATCAAACCAGAAGGTCGGATCAACCGAAGTTGATAACACCTATCTGCTAACTCGTAGGCATCCGTAAAATAAAAGCGAGCATCGCACCAGAAGGCCGGATCAACCGAAGTTTATAACCTCTATCTGCTAACGCGTAGGCATCTGCTAAATAAAAGCGAGCATCGAACCAGAAGGCCGGATCAACCGAAGTTGAAAACATCTATCTGCTAACACGCAGGCATCCGCTAAATATAAGCGAGCATCGAACCAGAAGGCCGGATCAACCGAAGTTGATAACATATATCCGCTAATGCGCAGGCATCCGCTAAATAAAAGCGAGCATCGAACCAGAAGGCCGGATCAACCGAAGTTAATAACATATATCTGCTAACGCGCAAGCATCCGCTAAATAAAAGTGAGCATCGAACCAGAAGGCCGGATCAACCGAAGTTGATAACATCTATCCGCTAACCCGCAGGCATCCGCTAAATAAAAGCGAGCATCGAACCAAAAGGCCGGATCAACCGAAGTTGATAACATCTATCCGCTAACCCGCAGGCATCCGCTAAATAAAACCGAGCATCGAACCAGAATGCCGGATCAACCGAAGTTGATAACATCTTTATGCTAACGCGCAGGCATCCGCTAAATAAATGTGAGCATCGAACAAGAAGGCCGGATCAACCGAAGTTGATAACATCTACCTGCTAACGCGCTGGCATCCTCTAATTAAAAGCGAGTATCGAACCGGAAGGTCGGATAAACCGTAGTTGATAACATCTATCTGCTAACGCGCAGGCATCCGCTAAATAAAAGCGAGCATCGAACCAGAAGGCCGGATTTAACCGAAGTTCATAACGTCTATCTGCTAACGCGCAGGCATCTGCTAAATAAAACCGAGCATCGACCCAGAATGCCGGATTAAATGAAGTTGTTAACATCTATCTGCTAACGCATAGGCATCCGCTAAATATAAGCAAGCATCGAACCAGAAGGCCGGATCAACCGAAGTTGATAACATCTATCTGCTAACGAACATGCATCCGCTATATAAAACCGAGCATCGAACTAGAAGGCCGGATCAACCGAAGTTGATAACATCTATCTGCTAACGTTCAGGCATTTGCTAAATAAAAGTGAGCATCGAACAAGAAGGACGGATAAACCGAAGTTTATAACATCTACCTGCTAACTCGCAGGCATCCACTAATTAAAAGCGAGTATCGAACCAGAAGGCCGGATCAACCGAAGTTGATAACATCTATCTTCTAACGCGCATGCATTCGCTAAATAAAAGCGAGCATCGAACCAGAAGGCCGGATTAACCGAAGTTGATAACATCTATCAGCTAACACGCAGGCATCCGCTAAATAAAAGCGAGCATCGAACCAGAAGGCCCGATCAACCGAAGTTGATAACATATATCTGCTAACGCGCAAGCATCCGCTAAATAAAAGCGATCATCGACCCAGAAGGTCGGATCAACTGAAGTTGTTAACATCTATCTGCTAACGCGCAGGCATCCGCTAAATAAAAGCGAGCATCAAACCAGAAGGTCGGATCAACCGAAGTTGATAACACCTATCTGCTAACTCGTAGGCATCCGTAAAATAAAAGCGAGCATCGCACCAGAAGGCCGGATCAACCGAAGTTTATAACCTCTATCTGCTAACGCGTAGGCATCCGCTAAATAAAAGCGAGCATCGAACCAGAAGGCCGGATCAACCGAAGTTGAAAACATCTATCTGCTAACACGCAGGCATCCGCTAAATATAAGCGAGCATCGAACCAGAAGGCCGGATCAACCGAAGTTGATAACATATATCCGCTAATGCGCAGGCATCCGCTAAATAAAAGCGAGCATCGAACCAGAAGGCCGGATCAACCGAAGTTAATAACATATATCTGCTAACGCGCAAGCATCCGCTAAATAAAAGTGAGCATCGAACCAGAAGGCCGGATCAACCGAAGTTGATAACATCTATCCGCTAACCCGCAGGCATCCGCTAAATAAAAGCGAGCATCGAACCAAAAGGCCGGATCAACCGAAGTTTATAACCTCTATCTGCTAACGCGCAGGCATCCGCTAAATAAAAGCGAGCATCGAACCAGAAGGCCGGATCAACCGAAGTTGAAAACATCTATCTGCTAACACGCAGGCATCCGCTAAATATAAGCGAGCATCGAACCAGAAGGCCGGATCAACCGAAGTTGATAACATATATACGCTAATGGGCAGGCATCCGCTAAATAAAAGCGAGCATCGAACCAGAAGGCCGGATCAACCGAAGTTGATAACATATATCTGCTAACGCGCAGGCATCCGCTAAATAAAAGTGAGCATCGAACTAGAAGGCCGGATCAACCGAAGTTGATAACATATATCTGCTAACGCGCAGGCATCCGCTAAATAAAAGCGAGCATCGAACCAAAATGCCGGATCAACCGAAGTTGATAACATCTATCCGCTAACCCGCAGGCATCCGCTAAATAAAAGCGAGCATCGAACCAGAATGCCGGATCAACCGAAGTTGATAACATCTATCTGCTAACGTGCAGGCATCCGCTAAATAAAAGCGAGCATCGAACCAAAAGGCCGGATCAACCAAAGTTGATAACATTTATCCGCTAACCCGCAGGCATCCGCTAAATAAAAGCGAGCATCAAACCAGAAGATCGGTTCAACCGATGTTTATAACATCTATCTGCTAACGCACATGCATCCGCTATATAAAACCGATCATCAATCCAGAAGGCCGGATCAACCAAAGTTGATAACATCTATCCGCTAATGCGCAGGCATCCGCTAAATAAATGCGAGCATCGAACCAGAAGGCCGGATCAACCGAAGTTGATAACATCTATCTGCTAACACGCTGGCATCCGCTAAATATAAGCGAGCATCGAACCAGAAGGCCGGATCAACCGATGTTGATAACATATATCTGATAATGCGCAGGCATCCGCTAAATAAAAGCGAGCATCGAACCAGAAGGCCGGATCAACCGAAGTTAATAACATATATCTGCTAACGCGCAAGCATCCGCTAAATAAAAGTGAGCATCGAACCAGAAGGCCGGATCAACCGAAGTTGATAACATCTATCCGCTAACCCGCAGGCATCCGCTAAATAAAAGCGAGCATCGAACCAAAAGGCCGGATCAACCGAAGTTTATAACCTCTATCTGCTAACGCGCAGGCATCCGCTAAATAAAAGCGAGCATCGAACCAGAAGGCCGGATCAACCGAAGTTGAAAACATCTATCTGCTAACACGCAGGCATCCGCTAAATATAAGCGAGCATCGAACCAGAAGGCCGGATCAACCGAAGTTGATAACATATATACGCTAATGGGCAGGCATCCGCTAAATAAAAGCGAGCATCGAACCAGAAGGCCGGATCAACCGAAGTTGATAACATATATCTGCTAACGCGCAGGCATCCGCTAAATAAAAGTGAGCATCGAACTAGAAGGCCGGATCAACCGAAGTTGATAACATATATCTGCTAACGCGCAGGCATCCGCTAAATAAAAGCGAGCATCGAACCAAAATGCCGGATCAACCGAAGTTGATAACATCTATCCGCTAACCCGCAGGCATACGCTAAATAAAAGCGAGCATCGAACCAGAATGCCGGATCAACCGAAGTTGATAACATCTATCTGCTAACGTGCAGGCATCCGCTAAATAAAAGCGAGCATCGAACCAAAAGGCCGGATCAACCAAAGTTGATAACATTTATCCGCTAACCCGCAGGCATCCGCTAAATAAAAGCGAGCATCAAACCAGAAGATCGGTTCAACCGATGTTTATAACATCTATCTGCTAACGCACATGCATCCGCTATATAAAACCGATCATCAATCCAGAAGGCCGGATCAACCAAAGTTGATAACATCTATCCGCTAATGCGCAGGCATCCGCTAAATAAATGCGAGCATCGAACCAGAAGGCCGGATCAACCGAAGTTGATAACATCTATCTGCTAACACGCTGGCATCCGCTAAATATAAGCGAGCATCGAACCAGAAGGCCGGATCAACCGATGTTGATAACATATATCTGATAACGCGCAGGCATCCGCTAAATAAAAGCGAGCATCGAACCAGAAGGCCGGATCAACCGAAATTGATAACATCTATCTGCTAACGTGCAGGCATCCGCTAAATAAAAGCGAGCATCGAACCAAAAGGCCGGATCAACCGAAGTTGATAACATCTATCCGCTAACCCGCAGGCATCCGCTAAATAAAACCGAGCATCGAACCAGAATGCCGGATCAACCGAAGTTGATAACATCTTTATGCTAACGCGCAGGCATCCGCTAAATAAATGTGAGCATCGAACAAGAAGGCCGGATCAACCGAAGTTGATAACATCTACCTGCTAACGCGCTGGCATCCGCTAATTAAAAGCGAGTATCGAACCGGAAGGCCAGATAAACCGAAGTTGATAACATCTATCTGCTAACGCGCAGGCATCCGCTAAATAAAAGCGAGCATCGAACCAGAAGGCCGGATTTAACCGAAGTTCATAACGTCTATCTGCTAACGTGCAGGCATCTGCTAAATAAAACCGAGCATCGACCCAGAATGCCGGATCAAATGAAGTTGTTGACATCTATCTGCTAACGCATAGGCATCCGCTAAATATAAGCAAGCATCGAACCAGAAGGCCGGATCAACCGAAGTTGATAACATCTATCTGCTAACGAACAGGCATCCGCTATATAAAACCGAGCATCGAACTAGAAGGCCGAATCAACCGAAGTTGATAACATCTATCTTCTAACGTTCAGGCATTTGCTAAATAAAAGTGAGCATCGAACAAGAAGGACGGATAAACCGAAGTTTATAACATCTACCTGCTAACTCGCAGGAATCCACTAATTAAGAGCGAGTATCGAACCAGAAGGCCGGATCAACCGAAGTTGATAACATCTATCTGCTAACGCGCAGGCATTCGCTAAATAAAAGCGAGCATCGAACCAGAAGGCCGGATTAACCGAAGTTGATAACATCTATCAGCTAACGCGCAGGCATCTGCTAAATAAAAGCGAGCATCGAACCAGAAGGCCCGATCAACCAAAGTTGATAACATATATCTGCTAACGCGCAAGCATCCGCTAAATAAAAGCGAGCATCGACCCAGAAGGTCGGATCAACTGAAGTTGTTAACATCTATCTGCTAACGCGCAGGCATCCGCTAAATAAAAGCGAGCATCAAACCAGAAGGTCGGATCAACCGAAGTTGATAACACCTATCTGCTAACTCGTAGGCATCCGTAAAATAAAAGCGAGCATCGCACCAGAAGGCCGGATCAACCGAAGTTTATAAGCTCTATCTGCTAACGCGCAGGCATCCGCTAAATAAAAGCGAGCATCGAACCAGAAGGCCGGATCAACCGAAGTTGAAAACATCTATCTGCTAACACGCAGGCATCCGCTAAATATAAGCGAGCATCGAACCAGAAGGACGGATCAACCGAAGTTGATAACATATATCCGCTAATGCGCAGGCATCCGCTAAATAAAAGCGAGCATCGAACCAGAAGGCCGGATCAACGGAAGTTGATAACATCTATCCGCTAACCCGCAGGCATCCGCTAAATAAAACCGAGCATCGAACCAGAATGCCGGATCAACCGAAGTTGATAACATCTATCCGCTAACCCGCAGGCATCCGCTAAATAAAAGCGAGCATCGAACCAAAAGGCCGGATCAACCGAAGTTGATAACATCTATCCGCCAACCCGCAGGCATCCGCTAAATAAAAGCGAGCATCGAACCAGAATGCCGAATCAACCGAAGTTGATAACATCTATCTGCTAACGTGCAGGCATCCGCTAAATAAAAGCGAGCATCGAACCAAAAGGTTGGATCAACCGAAGTTGATAACATCTATCCGCTAACCCGCAGGCATCCGCTATATAAAAGCGAGCATCAAACCAGAAGATCGGTTCAACCGATGTTTATAACATCTATCTGCTAACGCACATGCATCCGCTATATAAAACCGATCATCAATCCAGAAGGCCGGATCAACCGAAGTTGATAACATCTATCCGCTAATGCGCAGGCATCCGCTAAATAAATGCGAGCATCGAACCAGAAGGCCGGATCAACCGAAGTTGATAACATCTATCTGCTAACACGCTGGCATCCGCTAAATATAAGCGAGCATCGAACCAGAAGGCCGGATCAACCGATGTTGATAACATATATCTGATAACGCGCAGGCATCCGCTAAATAAAAGCGAGCATCGAACCAGAAGGCCGGATCAACCGAAGTTGATAACATCTATCTGCTAACGTGCAGGCATCCGCTAAATAAAAGCGAGCATCGAACCAAAAGGCCGGATCAACCGAAGTTGATAACATCTATCCGCTAACCCGCAGGCATCCGCTAAATAAAACCGAGCATCGAACCAGAATGCCGGATCAACCGAAGTTGATAACATCTTTATGCTAACGCGCAGGCATCCGCTAAATAAATGTGAGCATCGAACAAGAAGGCCGGATCAACCGAAGTTGATAACATCTACCTGCTAACGCGCTGGCATCCGCTAATTAAAAGCGAGTATCGAACCGGAAGGCCAGATAAACCGAAGTTGATAACATCTATCTGCTAACGCGCAGGCATCCGCTAAATAAAAGCGAGCATCGAACCAGAAGGCCGGATTTAACCGAAGTTCATAACGTCTATCTGCTAACGTGCAGGCATCTGCTAAATAAAACCGAGCATCGACCCAGAATGCCGGATCAAATGAAGTTGTTGACATCTATCTGCTAACGCATAGGCATCCGCTAAATATAAGCAAGCATCGAACCAGAAGGCCGGATCAACCGAAGTTGATAACATCTATCTGCTAACGAACAGGCATCCGCTATATAAAACCGAGCATCGAACTAGAAGGCCGAATCAACCGAAGTTGATAACATCTATCTTCTAACGTTCAGGCATTTGCTAAATAAAAGTGAGCATCGAACAAGAAGGACGGATAAACCGAAGTTTATAACATCTACCTGCTAACTCGCAGGAATCCACTAATTAAGAGCGAGTATCGAACCAGAAGGCCGGATCAACCGAAGTTGATAACATCTATCTGCTAACGCGCAGGCATTCGCTAAATAAAAGCGAGCATCGAACCAGAAGGCCGGATTAACCGAAGTTGATAACATCTATCAGCTAACGCGCAGGCATCTGCTAAATAAAAGCGAGCATCGAACCAGAAGGCCCGATCAACCAAAGTTGATAACATATATCTGCTAACGCGCAAGCATCCGCTAAATAAAAGCGAGCATCGACCCAGAAGGTCGGATCAACTGAAGTTGTTAACATCTATCTGCTAACGCGCAGGCATCCGCTAAATAAAAGCGAGCATCAAACCAGAAGGTCGGATCAACCGAAGTTGATAACACCTATCTGCTAACTCGTAGGCATCCGTAAAATAAAAGCGAGCATCGCACCAGAAGGCCGGATCAACCGAAGTTTATAAGCTCTATCTGCTAACGCGCAGGCATCCGCTAAATAAAAGCGAGCATCGAACCAGAAGGCCGGATCAACCGAAGTTGAAAACATCTATCTGCTAACACGCAGGCATCCGCTAAATATAAGCGAGCATCGAACCAGAAGGACGGATCAACCGAAGTTGATAACATATATCCGCTAATGCGCAGGCATCCGCTAAATAAAAGCGAGCATCGAACCAGAAGGCCGGATCAACGGAAGTTGATAACATCTATCCGCTAACCCGCAGGCATCCGCTAAATAAAACCGAGCATCGAACCAGAATGCCGGATCAACTGAAGTTGATAACATCTTTATGCTAACGCGCAGGCATCCGCTAAATAAATGTGAGCATCGAACAAGAAGGCCGGATCAACCGAAGTTGATAACATCTACCTGCTAACGCGCTGGCATCCGCTAATTAAAAGCGAGTATCGAACCGGAAGGCCGGATAAACCGAAGTTGATAACATCTATCTGCTAACGCGCAGGCATCCGCTAAATAAAAGCGAGCATCGAACCAGAAGGCCGGATTTAACCGAAGTTCATAACGTCTATCTGCTAACGCGCAGGCATCTGCTAAATAAAACCGAGCATCGACCCAGAATGCCGGATCAAATGAAGTTGTTAACATCTATCTGCTAACGCATAGGCATCCGCTAAATATAAGCAAGCATCGAACCAGAAGGCCGGATCAACCGAAGTTGATAACATCTATCTGCTAACGAACAGGCATCCGCTATATAAAACCGAGCATCGAACTAGAAGGCCGGATCAACCGAAGTTGATAACATCTATATGCTAACGTTCAGGCATTTGCTAAATAAAAGTGAGCATCGAACAAGAAGGACGGATAAACCGAAGTTTATAACATCTACCTGCTAACTCGCAGGAATCCACTAATTAAAAGCGAGTATCGAACCAGAAGGCCGGATCAACCGAAGTTGATAACATCTATCTGCTAACGCGCAGGCATTCGCTAAATAAAAGCGAGCATCGAACCAGAAGGCCGGATTAACCGAAGTTGATAACATATATCAGCTAACGCGCAGGCATCCGCTAAATAAAAGCGAGCATCGAACCAGAAGGCCCGATCAACCGAAGTTGATAACATATATCTGCTAACGCGCAAGCATCCGCTAAATAAAAGCGAGCATCGACCCAGAAGGTCGGATCAACTGAAGTTGTTAACATCTATCTGCTAACGCGCAGGCATCCGCTAAATAAAAGCGAGCATCAAACCAGAAGGTCGGATCAACCGAAGTTGATAACACCTATCTGCTAACTCGTAGGCATCCGTAAAATAAAAGCGAGCATCGCACCAGAAGGCCGGATCAACCGAAGTTTATAAGCTCTATCTGCTAACGCGCAGGCATCCGCTAAATAAAAGCGAGCATCGAACCAGAAGGCCGGATCAACCGAAGTTGAAAACATCTATCTGCTAACACGCAGGCATCCGCTAAATATAAGCGAGCATCGAACCAGAAGGACGGATCAACCGAAGTTGATAACATATATCCGCTAATGCGCTGGCATCCGCTAAATAAAAGCGAGCATCGAACCAGAAGGCCGGATCAACCGAAGTTGATAACATATATCTGCTAACGCGCAGGCATCCGCTAAATAAAAGTGAGCATCGAACCAGAAGGCCGGATCAACCGAAGTTGATAACATCTATCCGCTAACCCGCAGGCATCCGCTAAATAAAAGCGAGCATCGAACCAAAAGGCCGGATCAACCGAAGTTGATAACATCTATCCGCCAACCCGCAGGCATCCGCTAAATAAAAGCGAGCATCGAACCAGAATGCCGAATCAACCGAAGTTGATAACATCTATCTGCTAACGTGCAGGCATCCGCTAAATAAAAGCGAGCATCGAACCAAAAGGTTGGATCAACCGAAGTTTATAACATCTATCCGCTAACCCGCAGGCATCCGCTATATAAAAGCGAGCATCAAACCAGAAGATCGGTTCAACCGATGTTTATAACATCTATCTGCTAACGCACATGCATCCGCTATATAAAACCGATCATCAATCCAGAAGGCCGGATCAACCGAAGTTGATAACATCTATCCGCTAATGCGCAGGCATCCGCTAAATAAAAGCGAGCATCGAACCAGAAGGCTTGATCAACCGAAGTTGATAACATCTATCTGCTAACACGCTGGCATCCGCTAAATATAAGCGAGCATCGAACCAGAAGGCCGGATCAACCGATGTTGATAACATATATCTGATAACGCGCAGGCATCCGCTAAATAAAAGCGAGCATCGAACCAGAAGGCCGGATCAACCGAAGTTGATAACATCTATCTGCTAACGTGCAGGCATCCGCTAAATAAAAGCGAGCATCGAACCAAAAGGCCGGATCAACCGAAGTTGATAACATCTATCCGCTAACCCGCAGGCATCCGCTAAATAAAACCGAGCATCTAACCAGAATGCTGGATCAACCGAAGTATATAGCATCTTTATGCTAACGCGCAGGCATCCGCTAAATAAATGTGAGCATCGAACAAGAAGGCCGGATCAACCGAAGTTGATAACATCTACCTGCTAACGCGCTGGCATCCGCTAATTAAAAGCGAGTATCGAACCGGAAGGCCGGATAAACCGAAGTTGATAACATCTATCTGCTAACGCGCAGGCATCCGCTAAATAAAAGCGAGCATCGAACCAGAAGGCCGGATTTAACCGAAGTTCATAACGTCTATCTGCTAACGCGCAGGCATCTGCTAAATAAAACCGAGCATCGACCCAGAATGCCGGATCAAATGAAGTTGTTAACATCTATCTGCTAACGCATAGGCATCCGCTAAATATAAGCAAGCATCGAACCAGAAGGCCGGATCAACCGAAGTTGATAACATCTATCTGCTAACGAACAGGCATCCGCTATATAAAACCAAGCATCGAACTAGAAGGCCGGATCAACCGAAGTTGATAACATCTATCTGCTAACGTTCAGGCATTTGCTAAATAAAAGTGAGCATCGAACAAGAAGGACGGATAAACCGAAGTTTATAACATCTACCTGCTAACTCGCAGGAATCCACTAATTAAAAGCGAGTATCGAACCAGAAGGCCGGATCAACCGAAGTTGATAACATCTATCTGCTAACGCGCAGGCATTCGCTAAATAAAAGCGAGCATCGAACCAGAAGGCCGAATTAACCGAAGTTGATAACATCTATCAGCTAACGCGCAGGCATCCGCTAAATAAAAGCGAGCATCGAACCAGAAGGCCCGATCAACCGAAGTTGATAACATATATCTGCTAACGCGCAAGCATCCGCAAAATAAAAGCGAGCATCGACCCAGAAGGTCGGATCAACTGAAGTTGTTAACATCTATCTGCTAACGCGCAGGCATCCGCTAAATAAAAGCGAGCATCAAACCAGAAGGTCGGATCAACCGAAGTTGATAACACCTATCTGCTAACTCGTAGGCATCCGTAAAATAAAAGCGAGCATCGCACCAGAAGGTCGGATCAACCGAAGTTTATAAGCTCTATCTGCTAACGCGCAGGCATCCGCTAAATAAAAGCGAGCATCGAACCAGAAGGCCGGATCAACCGAAGTTGAAAACATCTATCTGCTAACACGTAGGCATCCGCTAAATATAAGCGAGCATCGAACCAGAAGGACGGATCAACCGAAGTTGATAACATATATCCGCTAATGCGCAGGCATCCGCTAAATAAAAGCGAGCATCGAACCAGAAAGCCGGATCAACGGAAGTTGATAACATCTATCCGCTAACCCGCAGGCATCCCCTAAATAAAACCGAGCATCAAACCAGAATGCCGGATCAACCGAAGTTGATAACATCTTTATGCTAACGCGCAGGCATCCGCTAAATAAATGTGAGCATCGAACAAGAAGGCCGGATCAACCGAAGTTGATAACATCTACCTGCTAACGCGCTGGCATCCGCTAATTAAAAGCGAGTATCAAACCGGAAGGTCGGATAAACCGAAGTTGATAACATCTATCTGCTAACGCGCAGGCATCCGCTAAATAAAAGCGAGCATCGAACCAGAAGGCCGGATTTAACCGAAGTTCATAACGTCTATCTGCTAACGCGCAGGCATCTGCTAAATAAAACCGAACATCGACCCAGAATGCCGGATCAAATGAAGTTGTTAACATCTATCTGCTAACGCATAGGCATCCGCTAAATATAAGCAAGCATCGAACCAGAAGGCCGGATCAACCGAAGTTGATAACATCTATCTGCTAACGAACAGGCATCCGCTATATAAAACCAAGCATCGAACTAGAAGGCCGGATCAACCGAAGTTGATAACATCTATCTGCTAATGTTCAGGCATTTGCTAAATAAAAGTGAGCATCGAACAAGAAGGACGGATAAACCGAAGTTTATAACATCTACCTGCTAACTCGCAGGAATCCACTAATTAAAAGCGAGTATCGAACCAGAAGGCCGGATCAACCGAAGTTGATAACATCTATCTGCTAACGCGCAGGCATTCGCTAAATAAAAGCGAGCATCGAACCAGAAGGCCGGATTAACCGAAGTTGATAACATCTATCAGCTAACGCGCGGGCATTCGCTAAATAAAAGCGAGCATCGAACCAGAAGGCCCGATCAACCGAAGTTGATAACATATATCTGCTAACGCGCAAGCATCCGCTAAATAAAAGCGAGCATCGACCCAGAAGGTCGGATCAACTGAAGTTGTTAACATCTATCTGCTAACGCGCAGGCATCCGCTAAATAAAAGCGAGCATCAAACCAGAAGGTCGGATCAACCGAAGTTGATAACACCTATCTGCTAACTCGTAGGCATCCGTAAAATAAAAGCGAGCATCGCACCAGAAGGCCGGATCAACCGAAGTTTATAAGCTCTATCTGCTAACGCGCAGGCATCCGCTAAATAAAAGCGAGCATCGAACCAGAAGGCCGGATCAACCGAAGTTGAAAACATCTATCTGCTAACACGCAGGCATCCGCTAAATATAAGCGAGCATCGAACCAGAAGGACGGATCAACCGAAGTTGATAACATATATCCGCTAATGCCCAGGCATCCGCTAAATAAAAGCGAGCATCGAACCAGAAGGCCGGATCAACGGAAGTTGATAACATCTATCCGCTAACCCGCAGGCATCCGCTAAATAAAACCGAGCATCGAACCAGAATGCCGGATCAACCGAAGTTGATAACATCTTTATGCTAACGCGCAGGCATCCGCTAAATAAATGTAAGCATCGAACAAGAAGGCCGGATCAACCGAAGTTGATAACATTTACCTGCTAACGCGCTGGCATCCGCTAATTAAAAGCGAGTATCGAACCGGAAGGCCGGATAAACCGAAGTTGATAACATCTATCTGCTAACGCGCAGGCATCCGCTAAATAAAAGCGAGCATCGAACCAGAAGGCCGGATTTAACCGAAGTTCATAACGTCTATCTGCTAACACGCAGGCATCTGCTAAATAAAACCGAGCATCGACCCAGAATGCCGGATCAAATGAAGTTGTTAACATCTATCTGCTAACGCATAGGCATCCGCTAAATATAAGCAAGCATCGAACCAGAAGGCCGGATCAACCGAAGTTGATAACATCTATCTGCTAACGAACAGGCATCCGCTATATAAAACCGAGCATCGAACTAGAAGGCCGGATCAACCGACGTTGATAACATCTATCTGCTAACGTTCAGGCATTTGCTAAATAAAAGTGAGCATCGAACAAGAAGGACGGATAAACCGAAGTTTATAACATCTACCTGCTAACTCGCAGGAATCCACTAATTAAAAGCGAGTATCGAACCAGAAGGCCGGATCAACCGAAGTTGATAACATCTATCTGCTAACGCGCAGGCATTCGCTAAATAAAAGCGAGCATCGAACCAGAAGGCCGGATTAACCGAAGTTGATAACATCTATTAGCTAACGCGCAGGCATCCGCTAAATAAAAGCGAGCATCGAACCAGAAGGCCCGATCAACCGAAGTTGATAACATATATCTGCTAACGCGCAAGCATCCGCAAAATAAAAGCGAGCATCGACCCAGAAGGTCGGATCAACTGAAGTTGTTAACATCTATCTGCTAACGCGCAGGCATCCGCTAAATAAAAGCGAGCATCAAACCAGAAGGTCGGATCAACCGAAGTTGATAACACCTATCTGCTAACTCGTAGGCATCCGTAAAATAAAAGCGAGCATCGCACCAGAAGGCCGGATCAACCGAAGTTTATAAGCTCTATCTGCTAACGCGCAGGCATCCGCTAAATAAAAGCGAGCATCGAACCAGAAGGCCGGATCAACCGAAGTTGAAAACATCTATCTGCTAACACGTAGGCATCCGCTAAATATAAGCGAGCATCGAACCAGAAGGACGGATCAACCGAAGTTGATAACATATATCCGCTAATGCGCAGGCATCCGCTAAATAAAAGCGAGCATCGAACCAGAAAGCCGGATCAACGGAAGTTGATAACATCTATCCGCTAACCCGCAGGCATCCCCTAAATAAAACCGAGCATCGAACCAGAATGCCGGATCAACCGAAGTTGATAACATCTTTATGCTAACGCGCAGGCATCCGCTAAATAAATGTGAGCATCGAACAAGAAGGCCGGATCAACCGAAGTTGATAACATCTACCTGCTAACGCGCTGGCATCCGCTAATTAAAAGCGAGTATCAAACCGGAAGGCCGGATAAACCGAAGTTGATAACATCTATCTGCTAACGCGCAGGCATCCGCTAAATAAAAGCGAGCATCGAACCAGAAGGCCGGATTTAACCGAAGTTCATAACGTCTATCTGCTAACGCGCAGGCATCTGCTAAATAAAACCGAACATCGACCCAGAATGCCGGATCAAATGAAGTTGTTAACATCTATCTGCTAACGCATAGGCATCCGCTAAATATAAGCAAGCATCGAACCAGAAGGCCGGATCAACCGAAGTTGATAACATCTATCTGCTAACGAACAGGCATCCGCTATATAAAACCAAGCATCGAACTAGAAGGCCGGATCAACCGAAGTTGATAACATCTATCTGCTAACGTTCAGGCATTTGCTAAATAAAAGTGAGCATCGAACAAGAAGGACGGATAAACCGAAGTTTATAACATCTACCTGCTAACTCGCAGGAATCCACTAATTAAAAGCGAGTATCGAACCAGAAGGCCGGATCAACCGAAGTTGATAACATCTATCTGCTAACGCGCAGGCATTCGCTAAATAAAAGCGAGCATCGAACCAGAAGGCCGGATTAACCGAAGTTGATAACATCTATCAGCTAACGCGCAGGCATTCGCTAAATAAAAGCGAGCATCGAACCAGAAGGCCCGATCAACCGAAGTTGATAACATATATCTGCTAACGCGCAAGCATCCGCTAAATAAAAGCGAGCATCGACCCAGAAGGTCGGATCAACTGAAGTTGTTAACATCTATCTGCTAACGCGCAGGCATCCGCTAAATAAAAGCGAGCATCAAACCAGAAGGTCGGATCAACCGAAGTTGATAACACCTATCTGCTAACTCGTAGGCATCCGTAAAATAAAAGCGAGCATCGCACCAGAAGGCCGGATCAACCGAAGTTTATAAGCTCTATCTGCTAACGCGCAGGCATCCGCTAAATAAAAGCAAGCATCGAACCAGAAGGCCGGATCAACCGAGGTTGAAAACATCTATCTGCTAACACGCAGGCATCCGCTAAATATAAGCGAGCATCGAACCAGAAGGACGGATCAACCGAAGTTGATAACATATATCCGCTAATGCCCAGGCATCCGCTAAATAAAAGCGAGCATCGAACCAGAAGGCCGGATCAACGGAAGTTGATAACATCTATCCGCTAACCCGCAGGCATCCGCTAAATAAAACCGAGCATCGAACCAGAATGCCGGATCAACCGAAGTTGATAACATCTTTATGCTAACGCGCAGGCATCCGCTAAATAAATGTAAGCATCGAACAAGAAGGACGGATCAACCGAAGTTGATAACATTTACCTGCTAACGCGCTGGCATCCGCTAATTAAAAGCGAGTATCGAACCGGAAGGCCGGATAAACCGAAGTTGATAACATCTATCTGCTAACGCGCAGGCATCCGCTAAATAAAAGCGAGCATCGAACCAGAAGGCCGGATTTAACCGAAGTTCATAACGTCTATCTGCTAACACGCAGGCATCTGCTAAATAAAACCGAGCATCGACCCAGAATGCCGGATCAAATGAAGTTGTTAACATCTATCTGCTAACGCATAGGCATCCGCTAAATATACGCAAGCATCGAACCAGAAGGCCGGATCAACCGAAGTTGATAACATCTATCTGCTAACGAACAGGCATCCGCTATATAAAACCGAGCATCGAACTAGAAGGCCGGATCAACCGAAGTTGATAACATCTATCTGCTAACGTTCAGGCATTTGCTAAATAAAAGTGAGCATCGAACAAGAAGGACGGATAAACCGAAGTTTATAACATCTACCTGCTAACTCGCAGGAATCCACTAATTAAAAGCGAGTATCGAACCAGAAGGCCGGATCAACCGAAGTTGATAACATCTATCTGCTAACGCGCAGGCATTCGCTAAATAAAAGCGAGCATCGAACCAGAAGGCCGGATTAACCGAAGTTGATAACATCTATTAGCTAACGCGCAGGCATCCGCTAAATAAAAGCGAGCATCGAACCAGAAGGCCCGATCAACCGAAGTTGATAACATATATCTGCTAACGCGCAAGCATCCGCTAAATAAAAGCGAGCATCGACCCAGAAGGTCGGATCAACTGAAGTTGTTAACATCTATCTGCTAACGCGCAGGCATCCGCTAAATAAAAGCGAGCATCAAACCAGAAGGTCGGATCAACCGAAGTTGATAACACCTATCTGCTAACTCGTAGGCATCCGTAAAATAAAAGCGAGCATCGCACCAGAAGGCCGGATCAACCGAAGTTTATAAGCTCTATCTGCTAACGCGCAGGCATCCGCTAAATAAAAGCGAGCATCGAACCAGAAGGCCGGATCAACCGAGGTTGAAAACATCTATCTGCTAACACGCAGGCATCCGCTAAATATAAGCGAGCATCGAACCAGAAGGACGGATCAACCGAAGTTGATAACATATATCCGCTAATGCCCAGGCATCCGCTAAATAAAAGCGAGCATCGAACCAGAAGGCCGGATCAACGGAAGTTGATAACATCTATCCGCTAACCCGCAGGCATCCGCTAAATAAAACCGAGCATCGAACCAGAATGCCGGATCAACCGAAGTTGATAACATCTTTATGCTAACGCGCAGGCATCCGCTAAATAAATGTAAGCATCGAACAAGAAGGACGGATCAACCGAAGTTGATAACATTTACCTGCTAACGCGCTGGCATCCGCTAATTAAAAGCGAGTATCGAACCGGAAGGCCGGATAAACCGAAGTTGATAACATCTATCTGCTAACGCGCAGGCATCCGCTAAATAAAAGCGAGCATCGAACCAGAAGGCCGGATTTAACCGAAGTTCATAATGTCTATCTGCTAACACGCAGGCATCTGCTAAATAAAACCGAGCATCGACCCAGAATGCCGGATCAAATGAAGTTGTTAACATCTATCTGCTAACGCATAGGCATCCGCTAAATATAAGCAAGCATCGAACCAGAAGGCCGGATCAACCGAAGTTGATAACATCTATCTGCTAACGAACAGGCATCCGCTATATAAAACCGAGCATCGAACTAGAAGGCCGGATCAACCGAAGTTGATAACATCTATCTGCTAACGTTCAGGCATTTGCTAAATAAAAGTGAGCATCGAACAAAAAGGACGGATAAACCGAAGTTTATAACATCTACCTGCTAACTCGCAGGAATCCACTAATTAAAAGCGAGTATCGAACCAGAAGGCCGGATCAACCGAAGTTGATAACATCTATCTGCTAACGCGCAGGCATTCGCTAAATAAAAGCGAGCATCGAACCAGAAGGCCGGATTAACCGAAGTTGATAACATCTATTAGCTAACGCGCAGGCATCCGCTAAATAAAAGCGAGCATCGAACCAGAAGGCCCGATCAACCGAAGTTGATAACATATATCTGCTAACGCGCAAGCATCCGCTAAATAAAAGCGAGCATCGACCCAGAAGGTCGGATCAACTGAAGTTGTTAACATCTATCTGCTAACGCGCAGGCATCCGCTAAATAAAAGCGAGCATCAAACCAGAAGGTCGGATCAACCGAAGTTGATAACACCTATCTGCTAACTCGTAGGCATCCGTAAAATAAAAGCGAGCATCGCACCAGAAGGCCGGATCAACCAAAGTTTATAAGCTCTATCTGCTAACGCGCAGGCATCCGCTAAATAAAAGCGAGCATCGAACCAGAAGGCCGGATCAACCGAAGTTGAAAACATCTATCTGCTAACACGCAGGCATCCGCTAAATATAAGCGAGCATCGAACCAGAAGGACGGATCAACCGAAGTTGATAACATATATCCGCTAATGCGCAGGCATCCGCTAAATAAAAGCGAGCATCGAACCAGAAGGCCGGATCAACCGAAGTTGATAACATATATCTGCTAACGCGCAGGCATCCGCTAAATAAAAGTGAGCATCGAACCAGAAGGCCGGATCAACCGAAGTTGATAACATCTATCCGCTAACCCGTAGGCATCCGCTAAATAAAAGCGAGCATCGAACCAAAAGGCCGGATCAACCGAAGTTGATAACATCTATCCGCTAACCCGCAGGCATCCTCTAAATAAAAGCGAGCATCGAACCAGAATGCCGGATGAACCGAAGTTGATAACATCTATCTGCTAACGTGCAGGCATCCGCTAAATAAAAGCGAGCATCGAACCAAAAGGCCGGATCAACCGAAGTTGATAACATCTATCCGCTAACCCGTAGGCATCCGCTATATAAAAGCGAGCATCAAACCAGAAGATCGGTTCAACCGATGTTTATAACATCTATCTGCTAACGCACATGCATCCGCTATATAAAACCGATCATCAATCCAGAAGGCCGGATCAACCGAAGTTCATAACATCTATCCGCTAATGCGCAGGCATCCGCTAAATAAAAGCGAGCATCGAACCAGAAGGCCGGATCAACCGAAGTTGATAACATCTATCTGCTAACACGTTGGCATCCGCTAAATATAAGCGAGCATCGAACCAGAAGGCCGGATCAACTGATGTTGATAACATATATCTGATAACGCGCAGGCATCCGCTAAATAAAAGCGAGCATCGAACCAGAAGGCCGGATCAACCGAAGTTGATAACATCTATCTGCTAACGTGCAGGCATCCGCTAAATAAAAGCGAGCATCGAACCAAAAGGCCGGATCAACCGAAGTTGATAACATCTATCCGCTAACCCGCAGGCATCCGCTAAATAAAACCGAGCATCGAACCAGAATGCCGGATCAACCGAAGTTGATAACATCTTTATGCTAACGCGCAGGCATCCGCTAAATAAATGTGAGCATCGAACAAGAAGGCCGGATCAACCGAAGTTGATAACATCTACCTGCTAACGCGCTGGCATCCGCTAATTAAAAGCGAGTATCGAACCGGAAGGCCGGATAAACCGAAGTTGATAACATCTATCTGCTAACGCGCAGGCATCCGCTAAATAAAAGCGAGCATCGAACCTGAAGGCCGGATTTAACCGAAGTTCATAACGTCTATCTGCTAACGCGCAGGCATCTGCTAAATAAAACCGAGCATCGACCCAGAATGCCGGATCAAATGAAGTTGTTAACATCTATCTGCTAACGCATAGGCATCCGCTAAATATAAGCAAGCATCGAACCAGAAGGCCGGATCAACCGAAGTTGATAACATCTATCTGCTAACGAACAGGCATCCGCTATATAAAACCGAGCATCGAACTAGAAGGCCGGATCAACCGAAGTTGATAACATCTATCTGCTAACGTTCAGGCATTTGCTAAATAAAAGTGAGCATCGAACAAGAAGGACGGATAAACCGAAGTTTATAACATCTACCTGCTAACTCGCAGGAATCCACTAATTAAAAGCGAGTATCGAACCAGAAGGCCGGATCAACCAAAGTTGATAACATCTATCTGCTAACGCGCAGGCATTCGCTAAATAAAAGCGAGCATCGAACCAGAAGGCCGGATTAACCGAAGTTGATAACATCTATCAGCTAACACGCAGGCATCCGCTAAATAAAAGCGAGCATCGAACCAGAAGGCCCGATCAACCGAAGTTAATAACATATATCTGCTAACGCGCAAGCATCCGCTAAATAAAAGCGAGCATCGACCCAGAAGGTCGGATCAACTGAAGTTGTTAACATCTATCCGCTAACCCGCAAGCATCCGCTAAATAAAACCGAGCATCGAACCAGAATGCCGGATCAACCGAAGTTGATAACACCTATCTGCTAACTCGTAGGCATCCGTAACATAAAAGCGAGCATCGAACCAGAAGGCCGGATCAACCGAAGTTTATAAGCTCTATCTGCTAACGCGCAGGCATCCGCTAAATAAAAGCGAGCATCGAACCAGAAGGCCGGATCAACCGAAGTTGAAAACATCTATCTGCTAACACGCAGGCATCCGCTAAATATAAGCGAGCATCGAACCAGAAGGACGGATCAACCGAAGTTGATAACATATATCCGCTAATGCGCAGGCATCCGCTAAATAAAAGCGAGCATCGAACCAGAAGGCCGGATCAACCGAAGTTGATAACATATATCTGCTAACGCGCAGGCATCCGCTAAATAAAAGTGAGCATCGAACCAGAAGGCCGGATCAACCGAAGTTGATAACATCTATCTGCTAACGTGCAGGCATCCGCTAAATAAAAGCGAGCATCGAACCAAAAGGCCGGATCTACCGAAGTTGATAACATCTATCCGCTAAACCCACAGGCATCCTCTAAATAAAAGCGAGCATCGAACCAGAATGCCGGATCAACCGAAGTTGATAACATCTATCTGCTAACGTGCAGGCATCCGCTAAATAAAAGCGAGCATCGAACAAGAAGGCCGGATCAACCGAAGTTGATAACATCTATCCGCTAACCCGCAGGCATCCGCTATATAAAAGCGAGCATCAAACCAGAAGATCGGTTCAACCGATGTTTATAACATCTATCTGCTAACGCACATGCATCCGCTATATAAAACCGATCATTAATCCAGAAGGCCGGATCAACCGAAGTTCATAACATCTATCCGCTAATGCGCAGGCATCCGCTAAATAAAAGCGAGCATCGAACCAGAAGGCCGGATCAACCGAAGTTGATAACATCTATCTGCTAACACGCTGGCATCCGCTAAATATAAGCGAGCATCGAACCAGAAGGCCGGATCAACTGATGTTGATAACATATATCTGATAACGCGCAGGCATCCGCTAAATAAAAGCGAGCATCGA
Organism: Lathyrus sativus; assembly: GCA_963859935.3. NCBI lineage: Eukaryota > Viridiplantae > Streptophyta > Magnoliopsida > Fabales > Fabaceae > Lathyrus > Lathyrus sativus. The sequence continues at coordinate 285,695,012 of OZ012741.1, read as the reverse complement.
ACCAGAAGGCCGGATCAACCGAAGTTGATAACATCTATCTGCTAACGTGCAGGCATCCGCTAAATAAAAGCGAGCATCGAACCAAAAGGCCGGATCAACCGAAGTTGATAACATCTATCCGCTAACCCGCAGGCATCCGCTAAATAAAACCGAGCATCGAACCACAATGCCGGATCAACCGAAGTTGATAACATCTTTATGCTAACGCGCAGGCATCCGCTAAATAAATGTGAGCATCGAACAAGAAGGCCGGATCAACCGAAGTTGATAACATCTACCTACTAACGCGCTGGCATCCGCTAATTAAAAGCGAGTATCGAACCGGAAGGACGGATAAACCGAAGTTGATAACATCTATCTGCTAACGCGCAGGCATCCGCTAAATAAAAGCGAGCATCGAACCAGAAGGCCGGATTTAACCGAAGTTCATAACGTCTATCTGCTAACGCGCAGGCATCTGCTAAATAAAACCGAGCATCGACCCAGAATGCCGGATCAAATGAAGTTGTTAACATCTATCTGCTAACGCATAGGCATCCGCTAAATATAAGCAAGCATCGAACCAGAAGGCCGGATCAACCGAAGTTGATAACATCTATCTGCTAACGAACAGGCATCCGCTATATAAAACCGAGCATCGAACTAGAAGGCCGGATCAACCGAAGTTGATAACATCTATCTGCTAACGTTCAGGCATTTGCTAAATAAAAGTGAGCATCGAACAAGAAGGACGGATAAACCGAAGTTTATAACATCTACCTGCTAACTCGCAGGAATCCACTAATTAAAAGCGAGTATCGAACCAGAAGGCCGGATCAACCAAAGTTGATAACATCTATCTGCTAACGCGCAGCCATTCGCTAAATAAAAGCGAGCATCGAACCAGAAGGCCGGATTAACCGAAGTTGATAACATCTATCAGCTAACACGCAGGCATCCGCTAAATAAAAGCGAGCATCGAACCAGAAGGCCCGATCAACCGAAGTTGATAACATATATCTGCTAACGCGGAAGCATCCGCTAAATAAAAGCGAGCATCGACCCAGAAGGTCGGATCAACTGAAGTTGTTAACATCTATCCGCTAACCCGCAGGCATCCGCTAAATAAAACTGAGCATCGAACCAGAATGCCGGATCAACCGAAGTTGATAACACCTATCTGCTAACTCGTAGGCATCCGTAAAATAAAAGCGAGCATCGCACCAGAAGGCCGGATCAACCGAAGTTTATAAGCTCTATCTGCTAACGCGCAGGCATCCGCTAAATAAAAGCGAGCATCGAACCAGAAGGCCGGATCAACCGAAGTTGAAAACATCTATCTGCTAACACGCAGGCATCCTCTAAATATAAGCGAGCATCGAACCAGAAGGACGGATCAACCGAAGTTGATAACATATATCCGCTAATGCGCAGGCATCCGCTAAATAAAAGCGAGCATCGAACCAGAAGGCCGGATCAACCGAAGTTGATAACATATATCTGCTAACGCGCAGGCATCCGCTAAATAAAAGTGAGCATCGAACCAGAAGGCCGGATCAACAGAAGTTGATAACATCTATCCGCTAACCCGCAGGCATCCGCTAAATAAAAGCGAGCATCGAACCACAAGGCCGGATCAACCGAAGTTGATAACATCTATCCGCTAACCCGCAGGCATCCGCTAAATAAAAGCGAGCATCAAACCAGAATGCCGGATCAACCGAAGTTGATAACATCTATCTGCTAACGTGCAGGCATCCGCTAAATAAAAGCGAGCATCGAACCAAAAGGCCGGATCAACCGAAGTTGATAACATCTATCCGCTAACCCGCAGGCATCCGCTAAATAAAAGCGAGCATCAAACCAGAAGATCAGTTCAACCGATGTTTATAACATCTATCTGCTAACGCACATGCATCCGCTATATAAAACCGATCATCAATCCAGAAGGCCGGATCAACCGAAGTTGATAACATCTATCCGCTAATGCGCATGCATCCGCTAAATAAAAGCGAGCATCGAACCAGAAGGCCGGATCAACCGAAGTTGATAACATCTATCTGCTAACACGCTGGCATCCGCTAAATATAAGCGAGCATCGAACCAGAAGGCCAGATCAACCGATGTTGATAACATATATCTGATAACGCGCAGGCATCCGCTAAATAAAAGCGAGCATTGAACCAGAAGGCCGGATCAACCGAAGTTGATAACATCTATCTGCTAACGTGCAGGCATCCGCTAAATAAAAGCGAGCATCGAACCAAAAGGCCGGATCAACCGAAGTTGATAACATCTATCCGCTAACCCGCAGGCATCCGCTAAATAAAACCGAGCATCGAACCAGAATGTCGGATCTACCGAAGTTGATAACATCTTTATGCTAACGCGCAGGCATCCGCTAAATAAATGTGAGCATCGAACAAGAAGGCCGGATCAACCGAAGTTGATAACATCTACCTGCTAACGCGCTGGAATCCGCTAATTAAAAGCGAGTATCGAACCGGAAGGCCGGATAAACCGAAGTTGATAACATCTATCTTCTAACGCGCAGGCATCCGCTAAATAAAAGCGAGCATCGAACCAGAAGGTCGGATTTAACCGAAGTTCATAACGTCTATCTGCTAACGCGCAGGCATCTGCTAAATAAAACCGAGCATAGACCCAGAATGCCGGATCAAATGAAGTTGTTAACATCTATCTGCTAACGCATAGGCATCCGCTAAATATAAGCAAGCATCGAACCAGAAGGCCGGATCAACCGAAGTTGATAACATCTATCTGCTAACGAACAGGCATCCGCTATATAAAACCGAGCATCGAACTAGAAGGCCGGATCAACCGAAGTTGATAACATCTATCTGCTAACGTTCAGGCATTTTCTAAATAAAAGTGAGCATCGAACAAGAAGGACGGATAAACCGAAGTTTAATTATCTACCTGCTAACTCGCAGGCATCCACTAATTAAAAGCGAGTATCGAACCAGAAGGCCGGATCAACCGAAGTTGATAACATCTATCTGCTAACGCGCAGGCATTCGCTAAATAAAAGCGCGCATCGAACCAGAAGGTCGGATTAACCGAAGTTGATAACATCTATCAGCTAACGCGCAGGAATCCGCTAAATAAAAGCGAGCATCGAACCAGAAGGCCCGATCAACCGAAGTTGATAGCATATATCTGCTAACACGCAAGCATCCGCTAAATAAAAGCGAGCATCGACCCAGAAGTTTGGATCAACTGAAGTTGTTAACATCTATCTGCTAACGCGCAGGCATCCGCTAAATAAAAGCGAGCATCAAACCAGAAGGTCGGATCAACCGAAGTTGATAACACCTATCTGCTAACTCGTAGGCATCCGTAAAATAAAAGCGAGCATCGCACCAGAAGGCCGTATTTAACTGAAGTTGATAACGTCTATCTGCTAACGCGCAGGCATCCGCTAAATAAAACAGAGCATCGACCCAGAAGGCCGGATCAACCGAAGTTGAAAACATCTATCTGCTAACACGCAGGCATCCGCTAAATATAAGCGAGCATCGAACCAGAAGGCCGGATCAACCGAAGTTGATAACATATATCTGCTAATGCGCAGGCATCTGCTAAATAAAAGCGAGCATCGAACCAGAAGGCCGGATCAATCGAAGTTGATAACATCTATCTGCTAACGTGCAGGCATCCCCTAAATAAAAGCGAGCATCGAACCAAAAGGTCGGATCAACCGAAGTTGATAACATCTATCCGCTAACCCGCAGGCATCCGCTAAATGAAAGCGAGCATCGAACAAGAATGCCGGATCAACTGAAGTTGATAACATCTTTATGCTAACGCGCAGGCATCCGCTAAATAAATGTGAGCATCGAACAAGAAGGCCGGATCAACCGAAGTTGAAAACATCTATCTGCTAACGCGCTGGCATCCGCTAATTAAAAGCGAGCATCAAACCAGAAGGTCGGATCAAACAAAGTTTATAACATCTATCTGCTAACGCGCAGGCATCCGCTAAATAAAAGCGAGCATCGAACCAGAAGGTCGGATTTAACCGAAGTTCATAACGTCTATCTGCTAACGCGCAGGCATCTGCTAAATAAAACCGAGCATAGACCCAGAATGTCGGATCAAATGAAGTTGTTAACATCTATCTGCTAACGCATAGGCATCCGCTAAATATAAGCAAGCATCGAACCAGAAGGCCGGATCAACCGAAGTTGATAACATCTATCTGCTAACGAACAGGCATCCGCTATATAAAACCGAGCATCGAACTAGAAGGCCGGATCAACCGAAGTTGATAACATCTATCTGCTAACGTTCAGGCATTTTCTAAATAAAAGTGAGCATCGAACAAGAAGGACGGATAAACCGAAGTTTATAACATCTACCTGCTAACTCGCAGGCGTCCACTAATTAAAAGCGAGTATCGAACCAGAAGGCCGGATCAACCGAAGTTGATAACATCTATCTGCTAACGTGCAGGCATTCGCTAAATAAAAGCGCGCATCGAACCAGAAGGTCGGATTAACCGAAGTTGATAACATCTATCAGCTAACGTGCAGGCATCCGCTAAATAAAAGCGAGCATCGAACCAGAAGGCCCGATCAACCGAAGTTGATAGCATATATCTGCTAACACGCAAGCATCCGCTAAATAAAAACGAGCATCGACCCAGAAGGTCGGATCAACTGAAGTTGTTAACATCTATCTGCTAACGCGCAGGCATCCGCTAAATAAAAGCGAGCATCAAACCAGAAGGTCGGATCAACCGAAGTTGATAACACCTATCTGCTAACTCGTAGGCATCCGTAAAATAAAAGCGAGCATCGCACCAGAAGGCCGTATTTAACTGAAGTTGATAACGTCTATCTGCTAACGCGCAGGCATCCGCTAAATAAAACAGAGCATCGACCCAGAAGGCCGGATCAACCGAAGTTGAAAACATCTATCTGCTAACACGCAGGCATCCGCTAAATATAAGCGAGCATCGAACCAGAAGGCCGGATCAACCGAAGTTGATAACATATATCTGCTAATGCGCAGGCATCTGCTAAATAAAAGCGAGCATCGAACCAGAAGGCCGGATCAATCGAAGTTGATAACATCTATCTGCTAACGTGCAGGCATCCCCTAAATAAAAGCGAGCATCGAACCAAAAGGTCGGATCAACCGAAGTTGATAACATCTATCCGCTAACCCGCAGGCATCCGCTAAATGAAAGCGAGCATCGAACAAGAATGCCGGATCAACTGAAGTTGATAACATCTTTATGCTAATGCGCAGGCATCCGCTAAATAAATGTGAGCATCGAACAAGAAGGCCGGATCAACCGAAGTTGAAAACATCTATCTGCTAACGCGCTGGCATCCGCTAATTAAAAGCGAGCATCAACCCAGAAGGTCGGATCAAACAAAGTTTATAACATCTATCTGCTAACGCGCAGGCATCCGCTAAATAAAAGCGAGCATCAAACCAGAAGGTCAGTTCAACCGAAGTTTATAACATCTATCTGCTAACGCACATGCATCCGCTATATAAAACCGATCATCAATCCAGAAGGCCGGATCAACCGAAGTTGATAACATCTATCCGCTAATGCGCAGGCATCCGCTAAATAAAAGCGAGTATCGAAGCAGAAGGCCGGATCAACCGAAGTTGATAACATCTACCTGCTAACGCACAGGCATTCGCTACATAAAAGCTAGCATCGAACCAGAAGGCCGGATTTAACCGAAGTTGATAACGTCTATCTGCTAACGCGCAGGCATCTGCTAAATAAAACAGAGCATCGACCCAGAAGGGCGGATCAAATGAAGTTGTTAACATCTATCTGCTATAGCACAAGCACCCGCTAAATATAAGCGAGCATCGAACCAGAAGGCCGGATCAACCGAAGTTGATAACATCTATCTGCTAACTAACAGGCATCCGCTATATAAAACCGAGCATCGAACCAGAAGGCCGGATCAACCGAAGTTGATAACATCTATCTGCTAACGTGCAGGCATCTGCTAAATAAAAGCGAGCATCGAACCAGAAGGACGGATCAACCGAAGTTGATAATATCTACCTGCTAACGCGCAAGCATCTGCTAAATATAAGCGAGCATCGAACCAGAAGGCCGGATCAACCGAAGTTGATAACATATATCTGCTAACGCACATGCATCCGCTAAATAAAAGTGAGCATCGAACCAGAAGGCCGGATCAACCGAAGTTGATAACATCTATCTGCTAACGCGCAGGCATCCGCTAAATAAAAGCGAGTATCAAACTGGAAGGCCGAATCAACCGAAGTTGATAACATCTATCTGCTAACGTGCAAGCATCCGCTAAATAAAAGCAAGCATCAAACCAGAAGCCCGGATCAACCGAAGTTGATAACATCTATCTGCTAACATGCAGGCATCCGCTAAATAAAAGAGAGCATCTAACCGGAAGGCCGTATCAACCGAAGTTGATAACATCTATCTGCTAACCTGCAGGCATCCGCTAAATAAAAGCGAGCATCGAACAAGAAGGCCAGATCAACCGAAGTTGATAACATCTACCTGCTAACGCGTAGGCATCCACTAATTAAAAGCGAGTATCGAACCAGAAGGTCGGATAAACCGAAGTTGATAACATCTATCTGCTAACGCGCAAGCATCCGCTAAATAAAAGCGAGCATCGACCCAGAAGGCCGGATCAACTGAAGTTGTTAACATCTATCTGCTAACACGCAGGCATCCGCTAAATAAAAGCGAGCATCAAACCAGAAGGCCGGATCAACCGAAGTTGATAACATCTATCTGTTAACGTGTAGGCATCCGCATAACAAAAGAGAGCATAGCACAAGAAGGCCGGATCAACCGAAGTTTATAACATCTATCTGCTAACGCGCAGGCATCCGCTAAATAAAAGCGAGCATCAAACCAGAAGGTCGGTTCAACCGAAGTTGATAACATCTATCTGCTAACGCACAGGCATCCGCTATATAAAACCGATCATCAATCCAGAAGGCCGGATCAACCGAAGTTGATAACATCTATCCGCTAATGCGCAGGCATCCGCTAAATAAAAGCGAGCATCGAACCAGAAGGTTGAATCAACCGAAGTTGATAACATCTATCTGCTAACACGCAGGCATCCGCTAAATATAAGTGAGCATCGAACCAGAAGGCCGGATCAACCGAAGTTGATAACATATATCTGCTAACGCGCAGGCATCCGCTAAATAAAAGTTAGCATCGAACCAGAAGGCCGGATCAACCGAAGTTGATAACATCTATCCGCTAACCCGCAGGCATCCGCTAAATAAAAGCGAGCATCGAACCAAAAGGCCGGATCAACCGAAGTTGATAACATCTATCCGCTAACCCGCAGGCATCCGCTAAATAAAAGTGAGCATCTAACCGGAAGGCCGGATCAACCGAAGATGATAACATCTATCTCCTAACCCGCAGGCATCCGTTAAATAAAAGCGAGCATCGAACAAGAAGGCCGGATCAACCGAAGTTGATAACATCTACCTGCTAACGCGTAGGCATCCACTAATTAAAAGCGAGTATCGAACCAGAAGGCCAGATAAACCGAAGTTGATAACATCTATCTGCTAACGCGCAGGCATCCGCTAAATAAAAGCGAGCATCGAACCAGAAGGCCGGATTTAACCGAAGGTTATAACGTCTATCTGCTAACGCGCAGGCATCTGCTAAATAAAACCGAGCATCGACCCAGAAGGCCGGATCAAATGAAGTTGTTAACATCTATCTGCTAACGCACAGGCATCCGCTAAATATAAGCAAGCATCGAACCAGAAGGCCGGATCAATCGAAGTTGATAACATCTATCTGCTAACGAACAGACATCCTCTATATAAAACCGAGCATCGAACCAGAAGGCCGGATCAACCGAAGTTGATAACATCTATCTGCTAACGTGCAGGCATCTGCTAATTAAAAGCGAGCATCGAACCAGAAGGAGGGATCAACCGAAGTTGATAACATCTATCTGCTAACCTGCAGGCATCCGCTAAATAAAAGCGAGCATCGAACAAGAAGGCCGGATCAACCAAAGTTTATAACATCTACCTGCTAACGCGCAGGCATCCACTAATTAAAAGCGAGTATCGAACCGGAAGGTCGGATCAACCGAAGTTGATAACATCTATTTGCTAACACGTAGGCATTCACTAAATAAAAGCAAGCATCGAACCAGAAGGCCGGATTTAACCGAAGTTGATCACATCTATCTGCTAACACGCAGGCATCTTCTAAATAAAACCGAGCATCGACCCAGAAGGCCGGATCAACTAAAGTTGTTAACATCTATCTGCTAACGCACATGCATCCGCTAAATAAAAGCGAGCATCGAACCAGAAGGCCGGATCAACCGAAGTTGATAACATCTATCAGCTAACGCGCAGGCATCCGCTAAATAAAAGCGAGCATCGAACCAGAAGGCCAGATCAATCGGAGTTGATAACATCTATCTGCTAACACGCAGGCATCCGCTAAATAAAAGCGAGCATCAAACCAGAAGGCCCGATTAACCGAAGTTGATAACATATATCTGCAAACGCGCAAGCATCCGCTAAATAAAAGCGAGCATCGACCCAGAAGGCCGGATCAACTGAAGTTGTTAACATCTATCTGCTAACGCGCAGACATCTGCTAAATAAAAGCGAGCATCAAACCAGAAGACCGGATCAACCGAAGTTGATAACATCTATTTGCTAACGCGTAGGCATCCGCAAAATAAAAGCGAGCATCGCACCAGAAGGCCGGATCAACCAAAGTTGATAACATCTATCCGCTAATGCGCAGGCATCCGCTAAATGAAAGCAAGCATCGAACAAGAATGTCGGATCAACTGAAGTTGATAACATCTTTATGCTAACGCGCAGGCATCCGCTAAATAAATGTGAGCATCGAACAAGAAGGCCGGATCAACCGAAGTTGAAAACATCTATCTGCTAACGCGCTGGCATCCGCTAATTAAAAGCGAGCATCAAACCAGAAGGTCGGATCAAACAAAGTTTATAACATCTATCTGCTAACGCGCAGGCATCCGCTAAATAAAAGCGAGCATCAAACCAGAAGGTCAGTTCAACCGAAGTTTATAACATCTATCTGCTAACGTGCAGACATCCGCTAAATAAAAGTGAGCATCTAACCGGAAGGCCGGATCAACCGAAGATGATAACATCTATCTGCTAACCCGCAGGCATCCGTTAAATAAAAGCGAGCATCGAACAAGAAGGCCGGATCAACCGAAGTTGATAACATCTACCTGCTAACGCGTAGGCATCCACTAATTAAAAGCGAGTATCGAACCAGAAGGCCAGATAAACCGAAGTTGATAACATCTATCTGCTAACGCGCAGGCATCCGCTAAATAAAAGCGAGCATCGAACCAGAAGGCCGGATTTAACCGAAGGTTATAACGTCTATCTGCTAACGCGCAGGCATCTGCTAAATAAAACCGAGCATCGACCCAGAAGGCCGGATAAAATGAAGTTGTTAACATCTATCTGCTAACGCACAGGCATCCGCTAAATATAAGCAAGCATCGAACCAGAAGGCCGGATCAATCGAAGTTGATAACATTTATCTGCTAACGAACAGACATCCTCTATATAAAACCGAGCATCGAACCAGAAGGCCGGATCAACCGAAGTTGATAACATCTATCTGCTAACGTGGAGGCATCTGCTAAATAAAAGCGAGCATCGAACCAGAAGGAGGGATCAACCGAAGTTGATAACATCTATCTGCTAACCTGCAGGCATCCGCTAAATAAAAGCGAGCATCGAACAAGAAGGCCGGATCAACCAAAGTTTATAACATCTACCTGCTAACGCGCAGGCATCCACTAATTAAAAGCGAGTATCGAACCGGAAGGTCGGATCAACCGAAGTTGATAACATCTATTTGCTAACACGTAGGCATTCACTAAATAAAAGCGAGCATCGAACCAGAAGGCCGGATTTAACCGAAGTTGATCACATCTATCTGCTAACACGCAGGCATCTTCTAAATAAAACCGAGCATCGACCCAGAAGGCCGGATCAACTAAAGTTGTTAACATCTATCTGCTAACGCACATGCATCCGCTAAATAAAAGCGAGCATCGAACCAGAAGGCCGGATCAACCGAAGTTGATAACATCTATCAGCTAACGCGCAGGCATCCGCTAAATAAAAGCGAGCATCGAACCAGAAGGCCAGATCAATCGGAGTTGATAACATCTATCTGCTAACACGCAGGCATCCGCTAAATAAAAGCGAGCATCAAACCAGAAGGCTCGATTAACCGAAGTTGATAACATATATCTGCAAACGCGCAAGCATCCGCTAAATAAAAGCGAGCATCGACCCAGAAGGCCGGATCAACTGAAGTTGTCAACATCTATCTGCTAACGCGCAGGCATCTGCTAAATAAAAGCGAGCATCAAACCAGAAGACCGGATCAACCGAAGTTGATAACATCTATTTGCTAACGCGTAGGCATCCGCAAAATAAAAGCGAGCATCGCACCAGAAGGCCGGATCAACCAAAGTTGATAACATCTATCCGCTAATGCGCAGGCATCCGCTAAATGAAAGCGAGCATCGAACAAGAATGCCGGATCAACTGAAGTTGATAACAACTTTATGCTAACGCACAGGCATCCGCTAAATAAATGTGAGCATCGAACAAGAAGGCCGGATCAACCGAAGTTGAAAACATCTATCTGCTAACGCGCTGGCATCCGCTAATTAAAAGCGAGCATCAAACCAGAAGGTCGGATCAAACAAAGTTTATAACATCTATCTGCTAACGCGCAGGCATCCGCTAAATAAAAGCGAGCATCAAACCAGAAGGTCAGTTCAACCGAAGTTTATAACATCTATCTGCTAACGTGCAGACATCCGCTAAATAAAAGTGAGCATCTAACCGGAAGGCCGGATCAACCGAAGATGATAACATCTATCTGCTAACCCGCAGGCATCCGTTAAATAAAAGCGAGCATCGAACAAGAAGGCCGGATCAACCCAAGTTGATAACATCTACCTGCTAACGCGTAGGCATCCACTAATTAAAAGCGAGTATCGAACCAGAAGGCCAGATAAACCGAAGTTGACAACATCTATCTGCTAACGCGCAGGCATCCGCTAAATAAAAGCGAGCATCGAACCAGAAGGCCGGATTTAACCGAAGGTTATAACGTCTATCTGCTAACGCGCAGGCATCTGCTAAATAAAACCGAGCATCGACCCAGAAGGCCGGATCAAATGAAGTTGTTAACATCTATCTGCTAACGCACAGGCATCCGCTAAATATAAGCAAGCATCGAACCAGAAGGCCGGATCAATCGAAGTTGATAACATCTATCTGCTAACGAACAGGCATCCTCTATATAAAACCGAGCATCGAACCAGAAGGCCGGATCAACCGAAGTTGATAACATCTATCTGCTAACGTGCAGGCATCTGCTAAATAAAAGTGAGCATCGAACCAGAAGGAGGGATCAACCGAAGTTGATAACATCTATCTGCTAACCTGCAAGCATCCGCTAAATAAAAGCGAGCATCGAACAAGAAGGCCGGATCAACCAAAGTTTATAACATCTACCTGCTAACGCGCAGGCATCCACTAATTAAAAGCGAGTATCGAACCGGAAGGTCGGATCAACCGAAGTTGATAACATCTATCTGCTAACACGTAGGCATTCACTAAATAAAAGCGAGCATCGAACCAGATGGCCGGATTTAACCGAAGTTGATCACATCTATCTGCTAACACGCAGGCATCTTCTAAATAAAACCGAGCATCGACCCAGAAGGCCGGATCAACTAAAGTTGTTAACATCTATCTGCTAACGCACATGCATCCGCTAAATAAAAGCGAGCATCGAACCAGAAGGCCGGATCAACCGAAGTTGATAACATCTATCAGCTAACGCACAGGCATCCGCTAAATAAAAGCGAGCATCGAACCAGAAGGCCAGATCAATCGAAGTTGATAACATCTATCTGCTAACACGCAGGCATCCGCTAAATAAAAGCGAGCATCAAACCAGAAGGCCCGATTAACCGAAGTTGATAACATATATCTGCAAACGCGCAAGCATCCGCTAAATAAAAGCGAGCATCGACCCAGAAGGCCGGATCAACTGAAGTTGTTAACATCTATCTGCTAACGCGCAGGCATCTGCTAAATAAAAGCGAGCATCAAACCAGAAGACCGGATCAACCGAAGTTGATAACATCTATTTGCTAACGCGTAGGCATCCGCAAAATAAAAGCGAGCATCGCACCAGAAGGCCGGATCAACCAAAGTTGATAACATCTATCCGCTAATGCGCAGGCATCCGCTAAATGAAAGCGAGCATCGAACAAGAATGCCGGATCAACTGAAGTTGATAACATCTTTATGCTAACGCGCAGGCATCCGCTAAATAAATGTGAGCATCGAACAAGAAGGCCGGATCAACCGAAGTTGAAAACATCTATCTGCTAACGTGCTGGCATCCGCTAATTAAAAGCTAGCATCAAACCAGAAGGTTGGATTAAACAAAGTTTATAACATCTATCTGCTAACGCGCAGGCATCCGCTAAATAAAAGCGAGCATCAAACCAGAAGGTCAGTTCAACCGAAGTTTATAACATCTATCTGCTAACGCACATGCATCCGCTATATAAAACCGATCATCAATCCAGAAGGCCGGATCAACCGAAGTTCATAACATCTATCCGCTAATGCGCAGGCATCCGCTAAATAAAAGCGAGTATCGAACCAGAAGGTCGGATCAACCGAAGTTGATAACATCTACCTGCTAACACGCAGGCATCCACTAAATATAAGCGAGCATCGAACCCGAAGGTCGGATCAACCGAAGTTGATAACATATATCTGCTAACGCGCAGGCATCCGCTAAATAAAAGCGAGCATCGAACTAGAAGGCCGGATCAACCGAAGTTGATAACATCTATCTGCTAACGTGCAGGCATCCGCTAAATAAAAGCGAGCATCGAACCAAAAGGCCGGATCAACCGAAGTTGATAACATCTATCCGCTAACCCGCAGGCATCCGCTAAATAAAACCGAGCATCGAACCAGAATGCCGGATCAACCAAAGTTGATAACATCTTTATGCTAACGCGCAGGCATCCGCTAAATAAATGTGAGCATCGAACAGGAAGGCCGGATCAACCGAAGTTGATAACATCTACCTGCTAACGCGCTGGCATCCGCTAATTAAAAGCGAGTATCGAACCGGAAGGTCGGATAAACCGAAGTTGATAACATCTATTAGCTAACGCACAGGAATCTGCTAAATAAAAGCAAGCATCGAACAAGAAGGCCGGATTTAACCGAAGTTCATAACGTCTATCTGCTAACGCGCAGGCATTTGATAAATAAAACCGAGCATCGACCCAGAATGCCAGATCAAATGAAGTTGTTAACATCTATCTTCTAACACGCAGGCATCCGCTAAATTTAAGCGAGCATCGAACCAGAAGGCCGGATCAACCGATGTTGATAACATCTATCTACTAACGCGCAGGCATCCGCTAAATAAAAGTGAGCATCGAACCAGAAGGCCGGATCAACCGAAGTTGATAACATCTATCTGCTAACGTGCAGCCATCCGCTAAATAAAAGCGAGCATCGAACCAAAAGGCCGGATCAACCGAAGTTGATAACATCTATCCGCTAACCCGCAGGAATCCGCTAAATAAAAGCGAGCATCGAACCAGAATGCCAGATCAACCGAAGTTGATAACATCTTTATGCTAACACGCAGGCATCCGCTAAATAAAAGTTAGCATCGAACAAGAAGGTCGGATCAATCGAAGTTGATAACATTTACCTGCTAACACGCAGGCATCCGCTAATTAAAAGCGAGTATCGAACCGGAAGGCCGGATCAACTGAAGTTGATAACATATATCTGCTAACGCGCAGGCAACCACTAAATAAAAGCAAGCATCAAACCAGAAGGCCGGATCAACCGAAGTTGATAACATCTATCTGCTAACGTGCAGGCATCCGCTAAATAAAAGTGAGCATCTAACCGGAAGGCCGGATCAACCGAAGATGATAACATCTATCTGCTAACCTGCAGGCATCCGCTAAATAAAAGCGAGCATCGAACAAGAAGGTCGGATCAACCGAAGTTGATAACATCTACCTGCTAACGCGTAGGCATCCACTAATTAAAAGCGTGTATCGAACCAGAAGGCCGGATAAACCGAAGTTGATAACATCTATCTGCTAACGCGCAGGCATCCGCTAAATAAAAGCGAGCATCGAACCAGAAGGACGGATTTAACCGAAGTTGATAACGTCTATCTGCTAACGCGCAGGCATCTGCTAAATAAAACCGAGCATCGACCCAGAAGGCCGGATCAAATGAAGTTGTTAACATCTATCTGCTAACGCACAGGCATCCGCTAAATATAAGCGAGCATCGAACCAGAAGGACGGATCAACCGAAGTTGATAACATCTATCTGCTAACCTGCAGGCATTCGCTAAATAAAAGTGAGCATCGAACAAGAAGGACGGATAAACCGAAGTTTATAACATCTACCTGCTAACGCGCAGGCATCCACTAATTAAAAGCGAGTATCGAACCGGAAGGTCGGATCAACCGAAGTTGATAACATCTATCTACTAACGCGCAGGCATCCGCTAAATAAAAGCGAGCAACAAACCAGAAGGTCGGTTCAACCGAAGTTTATAACATCTATCTGCTAACGCACAGGCATCCGCTATATAAAACCGATCATCAATCCAGAAGGTCGGATCAACCGAAGTTGATAACATCTATCCGCTAATGCGCAGGCATCCGCTAAATAAAAGCGAGCATCGAACCAGAAGGCCGGATCAACCGAAGTTGATAACATCTATCTGCTAACACGCAGGCATCTGCTAAATATAAGTGAGCATCGAACCAGAAGGCTGGATCAACCGATGTTGATAACATATATCTGCTAACGCGCAGGCATCCGCTAAATAAAAGCGAGCATCGAACCAGAAGGCCGGATCAACCGAAGTTGATAACATCTATCTGCTAACGTGCATGCATCCGCTAAATAAAAGCGAGCATCGAACCAAAAGGTCGGATCAACCGAAGTTGATAACATCTATCCGCTAACCCGCAGGCATCCGCTAAATAAAACCGAGCATCGAACCAGAATGCCGGATCAACCGAAGTTAATAACATCTTTATGCTAACGCGCAGGCATCCGTTAAATAAATGTGAGCATCGAACAAGAAGGCCGGATCAACCGAAGTTGATAACATCTACCTGCTAACACGCTGGCATCCGCTAATTAAAAGCGAGTATCGAACCAGAAGGCCGGATAAACCGAAGTTGATAACATCTATTAGCTAACGCGCAGGAATCCGCTAAATAAAAGCGAGCATCGAACCAGAAGGCCGGATTTAACCGAAGTTCGTAATGTCTATCTGCTAACGCGCAGGCATCTGCTAAATAAAACCGAGCATCGACCCAGAATGCCGGATCAAATGAAGTTGTTAACATCTATCTGCTAACGCACAGGCATCCGCTAAATATAAGCAAGCATCGAACCAGAAGGTCGGATCAACCGAAGTTGATAACATCTATCTGCTAACGAACAGGCATCCGCTATATAAAACCGAGCATCGAACACGAAGGCCGGATCAACCGAAGTTGATAACATCTATCTGCTAACGTGCAGGCATTTGCTAAATAAAAGTGAGCATCGAACAAGAAGGACGGATAAACCGAAGTTTATAACATCTACCTGCTAACTCGCAGGCATCCACTAATTAAAAGCGAGTATCGAACCAGAAGGCCGGATCAACCGAAGTTGATAACATCCATCTGCTAACGCGAAGGCATTCGCTAAATAAAAGCGAGCATCGAACCAGAAGGCCGGATTAACCGAAGTTGATAACATCTATCAGCTAACGCACAGGCATCCGCTAATTAAAAGCGAGTATCGAACAAGAAGGCCCGATCAACCGAAGTTGATAACATATATCTGCTAACGCGCAAGCATCCGCTAAATAAAAGCGAGCATCGACCCAGAAGGCCGGATCAACTGAAGTTGTTAACATCTATATGCTGACGCGCAGGCATCCGCTAAATAAAAGCGAGCATCAAACTAGAAGGTCGGATCAACCGAAGTTGATAACACCTATCTGCTAACTCGTAGGCATCCGTAAAATAAAAGCGAGCATCGCACCAGAAGGCCGGATCAACCGAAGTTGATAACATCTATCTGCTAACACGCAGGCATCTGCTAAATATAAGTGAGCATCGAACCAGAAGGTCGGATCAACCGATGTTGATAACATATATATGCTAACGCGCAGGCATCTGCTAAATAAAAGCGAGCATCGAACCAGAAGGCCGGATCAACCGAAGTTGATAACATCTATCTGCTAACGTGCAGGCATCTGCTAAATAAAAGCGAGCATCGAACCAAAAGGCCGGATCAACCGAAGTTGATATCATCTATCCTCTAACCCGCAGGCATCCGCTAAATAAAACCGAGCATCGAACCAGAATGCCGGATCAACCGAAGTTAATAACATCTTTATGCTAACGCGCAGGCATCCGCTAAATAAATGTGAGCATCGAACAAGAAGGCCGGATCAACCGAAGTTGATAACATCTACCTGCTAACACGCTGGCATCCGCTAATTAAAAGCGAGTATCGAACCGGAAGGCCGGATAAACCGAAGTTGATAACATGTATTAGCTAACGCGCAGGAATCCGCTAAATAAAAGCGAGCATCGAACCAGAAGGCCGGATTTAACCGAAGTTCATAATGTCTATCTGCTAACGCGCTGGCATCTGCTAAATAAAACCGAGCATCGACCCAGAATGCCGGATCAAATGAAGTTATTAACATCTATCTGCTAACGCACAGACATCCGCTAAATATAAGCAAGCATCGAACCAGAAGGCCGGATCAACCGAAGTTGATAACATCTATCTGCTAACGAACAGGCATCCGCTATATAAAACCGAGCATCGAACACGAAGGCCGCATCAACCGAAGTTGATAACATCTATCTGCTAACGTCCAGGCATTTGCTAAATAAAAGTGAGCATCGAACAAGAAGGACGGATAAACCGAAGTTTATAACATCTACCTGCTAACTCGCAGGCATCCACTAATTAAAAGCGAGTATCGAACCAGAAGGCCGGATCAACCGAAGTTGATAACATCCATCTGCTAACGCGAAGGCATTCGCTAAATAAAAGAGAGCATCGAACCAGAAGGCCGGATTAACTGAAGTTGATAACATTTATCAGCTAACGCGCAGGCATCCGCTAAATAAAAGCGAGCATCGAACCAGAAGGCCCGATCAACCGAAGTTGATAACATATATCTGCTAACGTGCAAGCATCCGCTAACTAAAAGCGAGCATCGACCCAGAAGGCCGGATCAACTGAAGTTGTTAACATCTATATGCTGACGCGCAGGCATTCGCTAAATAAAAGCGAGCATCAAACCAGAAGGTCGGATCAACCGAAGTTGATAACACCTATCTGCTAACTCGTAGGCATCCGTAAAATAAAAGCGAGCATCGCACCAGAAGGCCGGATCAACCGAAGTTGATAACATCTATCTGCTAACACGCAGGCATCTGCTAAATATAAGTGAGCATCGAACCAGAAGGCCGGATCAACCGATGTTGATAACATATATCTGCTAACGCGCAGGCATCCGCTAAATAAAAGCGTGCATCGAACCAGAAGGCCGGATCAACCGAAGTTGATAACATCTATCTGCTAACGTGCAAGCATCCGCTAAATAAAAGCGAGCATCGAACCAAAAGGCCGGATCAACCGAAGTTGATAACATCTATCCGCTAACCCGCAGGCATCCGCTAAATAAAACCGAGCATCGAACCAGAATGCCGGATCAACCGAAGTTAATAACATCTTTATGCTAACGCGCAGGCATCCGCCAAATAAATGTGAGCATCGAACAAGAAGGCCGGATCAACCGAAGTTGATAACATCTACCTGCAAACACGCTGGCATCCGCTAATTAAAAGCGAGTATCGAACCGGAAGGCCGGATAAACCGATGTTGATAACATCTATTAGCTAACGCGCAGGAATCCGCTAAATAAAAGCGAGCATCGAACCAGAAGGCCGGATTTAACCGAAGTTCATAATGTCTATCTGCTAACGCGCAGGCATCTGCTAAATAAAACCGAGCATCGACCCAGAATGCCGGATCAAATGAAGTTGTTAACATCTATCTGCTAACGCACAGGCATCCGCTAAATATAAGCAAGCATCGAACCGGAAGGCCGGATCAACCGAAGTTGATAACATCTATCTGCTAACGAACAGGCATCCGCTATATAAAACCGATCATCAATCCAGAAGGCCGGATCAACCGAAGTTTATAACATCTATCCGCTAATGCGCAGGCATCCGCTAAATAAAAGCGAGCATCGAACCAGAAGGCCGGATCAACCGAAGTTGATAACATCTATCTGCTAACACGCAGGCATCTGCTAAATATAAGTGAGCATCGAACCAGAAGGCCGGATCAACCGATGTTGATAACATATATCTGCTAACGCGCAGACATCCACTAAATAAAAGCGAGCATCGAACCAGTAGGCCGGATCAACCGAAGTTGATAACATCTATCTGCTAACCTGCAGGCATCCGCTAAATAAAAGCGAGCATCGAACCAAAAGGCCGGATCAACCGAAGTTGATAACATCTATCCGCTAACCCGCAGGCATCCGCTAAATAAAACCGAGCATCGAACCAGAATGCCGGATCAACCGAAGTTAATAACATCTTTATGCTAACGCGCAGGCATCCGCTAAATAAATGTGAGCATCGAACAAGAAGGCCGGATCAACTGAAGTTGATAACATCTACCTGCTAACACGCTGGCATTCGCTAATTAAAAGCGAGTATCGAACCGGAAGGCCGGATAAACTGAAGTTGATAACATCTATTAGCTAACACGCAGGAATCCGCTAAATAAAAGCGAGCATCGAACCAGAAGGCCGGATTTAACCGAAGTTCATAATGTCTATCTGCTAACGCACAGGCATCTGCTAAATAAAACCGAGCATCGACCCAGAATGCCGGATCAAATGAAGTTGTTAACATCTATCTGCTAACGCACAGGCATCCGCTAAATATAAGCAAGCATCGAACCAGAAGGCCAGATCAACCGAAGTTGATAACATCTATCTGCTAACGAACAGGCATCCACTATAGAAAACCGAGCATCGAACATGAAGGTCGGATCAACCGAAGTTGATAACATCTATCTGCTAACGTGCAGGCATTTTCTAAATAAAAGTGAGCATCGAACAAAAAGGAAGGATAAACCGAAGTTTATAACATCTACCTGCTAACTCGCAGGCATCCACTAATTAAAAGCGAGTATCGAACCAGAAGGCTGGATCAACCGAAGTTGATAACATCCATCTGCTAACGCGAAGGCATTCGCTAAATAAAAGCGAGCATCGAACCAGAAGGCCGGATTAACTGAAGTTGATAACATCTATCAGCTAACGCGCAGGCATCCGCTAAATAAAAGCGAGCATCGAACCAGAAGGCCCGATCAACCGAAGTTGATAACATATATCTGCTAACGCGCAAGCATCCGCTAACTAAAAGCGAGCATCGACCCAGAAGGCCGGATCAACTGAAGTTGTTAACATCTATATGCTGACGCGCAGGCATTCGCTAAATAAAAGCGAGCATCAAACCAGAAGGTCGGATCAACCGAAGTTGATAACACCTATCTGCTAACTCGTAGGCATCCGTAAAATAAAAGCGACAATCGCACCAGAAGGCCGGATCAACTGAAGTTGATAACATCTATCTGCTAACACGCAGGCATCTGCTAAATATAAGTGAGCATCGAACCAGAAGGCCGGATCAACCGATGTTGATAACATATATCTGCTAACGCGCAGGCATCCGCTAAATAAAAGCGAGCATCGAACTAGAAGGCCGGATCAACCGAAGTTGATAACATCTATCTGCTAACGTGCAGGCATCCGCTAAATAAAAGCGAGCATCGAACCAAAAGGCCGGATCAACCGAAGTTGATAACATCTATCCGCTAACCCGCAGGCATCCGCTAAATAAAACCGAGCATCGAACCAGAATACCGGATCAACAGAAGTTAATAACATCTTTATGCTAACGCGCAGGCATCCGCTAAATAAATGTGAGCATCGAACAAGAAGGTCGGATCAACCGAAGTTGATAACATCTACCTGCTAACACGCTGGCATCCGCTAATTAAAAGCGAGTATCGAACCGGAAGGCCAGATAAACCGAAGTTGATAACATCTATTAGCTAACGCGCAGGAATCCGCTAAATAAAAGCGAGCATCGAACCAGAAGGCCGGATTTAACCGAAGTTCATAATGTCTATCTGCTAACGCGCATGCATCTACTAAATAAAACCGACCATCGACCCAGAATGCCGGATCAAATGAAGTTGTTAACATCTATCTGCTAACGCACAGGCATCCGCTAAATATAAGCAAGCATCGAACCAGAAGGCCGGATCAACCGAAGTTGATAACATCTATCTGCTAACGAACAGGCATCCGCTATATAAAACCGATCATAGAACACGAAGGCCGGATCAACCGAAGTTGACAACATCTATCTGCTAACGTGCAGGCATTTGCTAAAAAAAAGTGAGCATCGAACAAGAAGGACGGATAAACCGAAGTTTATAACATCTACCTGCTAACTCGCAGGCATCCACTAATTAAAAGCGAGTATCGAACCAGAAGGCCGGATCAACCGAAGTTGATAACATCCATTTGCTAAAGCGAAGGCATTCGCTAAATAAAAGCGAGCATCGAACCAGAAGGCCGGATTAACTGAAGTTGATAACATCTATTAGCTAACGCGCAGGCATCCGCTAAATAAAAGCGAGCATCGAACCAGAAGGCCCGATCAATTGAAGTTGATAACATATATCTGCTAACGCGCAAGCATCCGTTAACTAAAAGCGAGCATCGACCCAGAAGGCCGGATCAACTGAAGTTGTTAACATCTATCTGCTGACGCGCAGGCATTCGCTAAATAAAAGCGAGCATCAAACCAGAAGGTCGGATCAACCGAAGTTGATAACACCTATCTGCTAACTCGTAGGCATCCGTAAAATAAAAGCGAGCATCGCACCAGAAGGCCGGATCAACCGAAGTTTTTAACTTCTATCTGCTAACGCGCAGGCATCCGCTAAATAAAAGCGAGCATCGAACAAGAAGGCCGGATCAACCGAAGTTGAAAACATCTATCTGCTAACACGCAGGCATCCGCTAAATATAAGCGAGCATCGAACCAGAAGGCCGGATCAACCGAAGTTGATAACATCTATCAGCTAACACACAGGCATCCGCTAAATAAAAGCGAGCATCGAACCAGAAGGCCGGATCAATCGAAGTTGATAACATCTATCTGCTAACACGCAGGCATCCGCTAAATAAAGGCGAGCGTCGAACCAGAAGGCCCGATCAAACGAAGTTGATAACATATATCTGCTAACGCGCACGCATCCGCTAATTAAAAGCGAGCATCGACCCAGAAGGCCGGATCAACTGAAGTTGTTAACATCTATCTGCTAACGCGCAGGCATCCGCTAAATAAAAGCGAGCATCAAACCAGAAGACCGGATCAACTGAAGTTGATAACATCTATCTGTTAACGCGTAGGCATCCGCAAAATAAAAGATAGCATCGCACCAGAAGGCCGGATCAACCAAAGTTTATAACATCTATCTGCTAACGTGCAGGCATCCGCTAAATAAAAGCGAGCATCGAACCAGAAGGCCGGATTTAACTGAAGTTGATTAAGTCTATCTACTAACGCGCAGGCATCTGCTAAATAAAACCGAGCATCGACCCAGAAGGCCGGATCAAATGAAGTTGTTAACATCCATCTGCTAACGCACAGGCATCCGCTAAATATAAGCAAGCATCGAACCAGAAGGCCGGATCAATCGAAGTTGAAAACATCTATCTGCTAACGAACAGGCATCCTCTATATAAAATCGAGCATCGAACCAGAAGGCCGGATCTACCGAAGTTGATAACATCTATCTGCTAACGTGCAGGCATCTGCTAAATAAAAGCGAGCATCAAACCAGAAGGACGGATCAACCGAAGTTGATAACATCTATCTGCTAACCTGCAGGCATCCGCTAAATAAAAGCGAGCATCGAACAAGAAGGCCGGATCAACCGAAGTTTATAACATCTACCTGCTAACGCGCAGGCATCCAATAATTAAAAGCGAGTATCGAACCGGAAGGTCGGATCAACCGAAGTTGATAACATCTATCTGCTAACGCGCAGGCATTCGCTAAATAAAAGCGAGCATCGAACCAGAAGGCCGGATTTAACCAAAGTTGATAACATCTATCTGCTAACATGCAGGCATCTTCTAAATAAAACCGAGCATCGACCCAGAAGGCAGGATCAACAAAAGTTGTTAACATCTATCTGCTAACGCACAGGCATCCGCTAAATAAAAGCGAGCATCGAACCAGAAGGCCGGACCAAACGAAGTTGATAACATCTATCAGCTAACGCAGGCATCCGCTAAATAAAAGCGAGCATCGAACCAGAAGGCCAGGTCAATCGAAGTTGATAACATCTATCTGCTAACACGCAGGCATCCGCTAAATAAAAGCGAGCATCAAACCAGAAGGCCCGATCAACCGAAGTTGATAACATATATCTGCAAACGCGCAAGCATTCGCTAAATAAAAGCGAACATCGACCCAGAAGGCCGGATCAACTGAAGTTGTTAACATCTATCTGCTAACGCGCAGGCATCCGCTAAATAAAAGCGAGCATCAAACCAGAAGACCGGATCAACCGAAGTTGATAACATCTATCTGCTAACGCGTAGGCATCCGCAAAATAAAAGCGAGCATCGCACCAGAAGGCCGGATCAACCAAAGTTTATAACATCTATCTGCTAACGCGCAGGCATCCGCTAAATAAAAGCCAGCATCGAACCAGAAGGCCGGATTTAACTGAAGTTGATAACGTCTATCTGCTAACGCGCAGGCATCTGCTAAATAAAACCGAGCATCGACCCAGAAGGCCGGATCAAATGAAGTTGTTAACATCCATCTGCTAACGCACAGGCATCCGCTAAATATAAGCAAGCATCGAACCAGAAGGACGGATCAATCGAAGTTGAAAACATCTATCTGCTAACGAACAGGCATCCTCTATATAAAATCGAGCATCGAACCAGAAGACCGGATCAACCGAAGTTGATAACATCTATCTGCTAACGTGCAGGCATCTGCTAAATAAAAGCGAGCATCGAACCAGAAGGACGGATCAACCGAAGTTGATAACATCTATCTGCTAACCTGCAGGCATCCGCTAAATAAAAGCGAGCATCGAACAAGAAGGCCGGATCAACCGAAGTTTATAACATCTACCTGCTAACGCGCAGGCATCCACTAATTAAAAGCGAGTATCGAACCGGAAGGTCGGATCAACCGAAGTTGATAACATCTATCTGCTAACGCGCAGGCATTCGCTAAATAAAAGCGAGCATCGAACCAGAAGGACGGATTTAACCGAAGTTGATAACATCTATCTGCTAACATGCAGGCATCTTCTAAATAAAACCGAGCATCGACCTAGAAGGCAGGATCAACTAAAGTTGTTAACATCTATCTGCTAACGCACAGGCATCCGCTAAATAAAAGCGAGCATCGAACCAGAAGGCCGGACCAAACGAAGTTGATAACATCTATCAGCTAACGCAGGCATCCGCTAAATAAAAGCGAGCATCGAACCAGAAGGCCAGGTCAATCGAAGTTGATAACATCTATCTGCTAACACGCAGGCATCCGCTAAATAAAAGCGAGCATCAAACCAGAAGGCCCGATCAACCGAAGTTGATAACATATATCTGCAAACGCGCAAGCATTCGCTAAATAAAAGCGAACATCGACCCAGAAGGCCGGATCAACTGAAGTTGTTAACATCTATCTGCTAACGCGCAGGCATCCGCTAAATAAAAGCGAGCATCAAACCAGAAGACCGGATCAACCGAAGTTGATAACATCTATCTGCTAACGCGTAGGCATCCGCAAAATAAAAGCGAGCATCGCACCAGAAGGCCGGATCAACCAAAGTTTATAACATCTATCTGCTAACGCGCAGGCATCCGCTAAATAAAAGCGAGCATCGAACCAGAAGGCCGGATTTAACTGAAGTTGATAACGTCTATCTGCTAACGCGCAGGCATCTGCTAAATAAAACCGAGCATCGACCCAGAAGGCCGGATCAAATGAAGTTGTTAACATCCATCTGCTAACGCACAGGCATCCGCTAAATATAAGCAAGCATAGAACCAGAAGGCCGGATCAATCGAAGTTGAAAACATCTATCTGCTAACGAACAGGCATCCTCTATATAAAATCGAGCATCGAACCAGAAGACCGGATCAACCGAAGTTGATAACATCTATCTGCTAACGTGCAGGCATCTGCTAAATAAAAGCGAGCATCGAACCAGAAGGACGGATCAACCGAAGTTGATAACATCTATCTGCTAACCTGCAGGCATCCGCTAAATAAAAGCGAGCATCGAACAAGAAGGCCGGATCAACCGAAGTTTATAACATCTACCTGCTAACGCGCAGGCATCCACTAATTAAAAGCGAGTATCGAACCGGAAGGTCGGATCAACCGAAGTTGATAACATCTATCTGCTAACGCGCAGGCATTCGCTAAATAAAAGCGAGCATCGAACCAGAAGGACGGATTTAACCGAAGTTGATAACATCTATCTGCTAACATGCAGGCATCTTCTAAATAAAACCGAGCATCGACCCAGAAGGCAGGATCAACTAAAGTTGTTAACATCTATCTGCTAACGCACAGGCATCCGCTAAATAAAAGCGAGCATCGAACCAGAAGGCCGGACCAAACGAAGTTGATAACATCTATCAGCTAACGCAGGCATCCGCTAAATAAAAGCGAGCATCGAACCAGAAGGCCAGGTCAATCGAAGTTGATAACATCTATCTGCTAACACGCAGGCATCCGCTAAATAAAAGCGAGCATCAAACCAGAAGGCACGATCAACCGAAGTTGATAACATATACCTGCAAACGCGCAAGCATTCGCTAAATAAAAGCGAACATCGACCCAGAAGGCCGGATCAACTGAAGTTGTTAACATCTATCTGCTAACGCGCAGGCATCCGCTAAATAAAAGCGAGCATCAAACCAGAAGACCGGATCAACCGAAGTTGATAACATCTATCTGCTAACGCGTAGGCATCCGCAAAATAAAAGCGAGCATCGCACCAGAAGGCCGGATCAACCAAAGTTTATAACATCTATCTGCTAACGCGCAGGCATCCGCTAAATAAAAGCGAGCATCGAACCAGAAGGCCAGATTTAACTGAAGTTGATAACGTCTATCTGCTAACGCGCAGACATCTGCTAAATAAAACCGAGCATCGACCCAGAAGGTCGGATCAAATGAAGTTGTTAACATCCATCTGCTAACGCACAGGCATCCGCTAAATATAAGCAAGCATCGAACCAGAAGGCCGGATCAATCGAAGTTGAAAACATCTATCTGCTAACGAACAGGCATCCTCTATATAAAATCGAGCATCGAACCAGAAGGCCGGATCAACCGAAGTTGACAACATCTATCTGCTAACGTGCAGGCATCTGCTAAATAAAAGCTAGCATCAAACCAGAAGGACGGATCAACCGAAGTTGATAACATCTATCTGCTAACCTGCAGGCATCCGCTAAATAAAAGCGAGCATCGAACAAGAAGGCCGGATCAACCGAAGTTTATAACATCTACCTGCTAACGCGCAGGCATCCACTAATTAAAAGCGAGTATCGAACCGGAAGGTCGGATCAACCGAAGTTGATAACATCTATCTGCTAACGCGCAGGCATTCGCTAAATAAAAGCGAGCATCGAACCAGAAGGCCGGATTTAACCGAAGTTGATAACATCTATCTGCTAACATGCAGGCATCTTCTAAATAAAACCGAGCATCGACCCAGAAGGCAGGATCAACTAAAGTTGTTAACATCTATCTACTAACGCACAGGCATCCGCTAAATAAAAGCGAGCATCGAACCAGAAGGCCGGATCAAACGAAGTTGATAACATCTATCAGCTAACGCAGGCATCCGCTAAATAAAAGCGAGCATCGAACCAGAAAGCCAGGTCAATCAAAGTTGATAACATCTATCTGCTAACACGCAGGCATTCGCTAAATAAAAGCGAGCATCAAACCAGAAGGCCCGATCAACCGAAGTTGATAACATATATCTGCAAACGCGCAAGCATTCGCTAAATAAAAGCGAACATCGACCCAGAAGGCCGGATCAACTGAAGGTGTTAACATCTATCTGCTAACGCGCAGGCATCCGCTAAATAAAAGCGAGCATCAAACCAGAAGACCGGATCAACCGAAGTTGATAACATCTATCTGCTAACGCGTAGGCATCCGCAAAATAAAAGCGAGCATCGCACCAGAAGGCCGGATCAACCAAAGTTTATAACATCTATCTGCTAACGCGCAGGCATCCGCTAAATAAAAGCGAGCATCGAACCAGAAGGCCGGATTTAACTGAAGTTGATAACGTCTATCTGCTAACGCGCAGGCATCT
Organism: Lathyrus sativus; assembly: GCA_963859935.3. Classification (NCBI taxonomy): domain Eukaryota; kingdom Viridiplantae; phylum Streptophyta; class Magnoliopsida; order Fabales; family Fabaceae; genus Lathyrus; species Lathyrus sativus. The sequence goes on along the minus strand of OZ012741.1, from coordinate 285,668,375 downwards.
GCTAAATAAAACCGAGCATCGACCCAGAAGGCCGGATCAAATGAAGTTGTTAACATCCACCTGCTAACGCACAGGCATCCGCTAAATATAAGCAAGCATCGAACCAGAAGGCCGGATCAATCGAAGTTGAAAACATCTATCTGCTAACGAACAGGCATCCTCTATATAAAATCGAGCATCTAACCAGAAGGCCGGATCAACCGAAGTTGATAACATCTATCTGCTAACGTGCAGGCATCTGCTAAATAAAAGCGAGCATCGAACCAGAAGGACGGATCAACCGAAGTTGATAACATCTATCTGCTAACCTGCAGGCATCCGCTAAATAAAAGCGAGCATCGAACAAGAAGGCCGGATTAACCGAAGTTTATAACATCTACCAGCTAACGCGCAGGCATCCACTAATTAAAAGCGAGTATCGAACCGGAAGGTCGGATCAACCAAACTTGATAACATCTATCTGCTAACGCGCAGGCATTCACTAAATAAAAGCGAGCATCGAACCAGAAGGCCGGATTTAACCGAAGTTGATAACATCTATCTGCTAACATGCAGGCATCTTCTAAATAAAACCGAGCATCGACCCAGAAGGCCGGATCAACTAAAGTTGTTAAAATCTATCTGCTAACGCACAGGCATCCGCTAAATAAAAGCGAGCATCGAACCAGAAGGTCGGATCAAACGAAGTTGATAACATCTATCAGCTAACGCAGGCATCCGCTAAATAAAAGCGAGCATCGAACCAGAAGGCCAGATCAATCGAAGTTGATAATATCTATCTGCTAACACGCAGGCATCGGCTAAATAAAAGCGAGCATCAAACCAGAAGGCCCGATCAACCGAAGTTGATAACATATATCTGCAAACGCGCAAGCATCCGCTAAATAAAAGCGAACATCGACCCAGAAGGCCGGATCAACTGAAGTTGTTAACATCTATCTGCTAACGCGCAGGCATCCGCTAAATAAAAGCGAGCATCAAACCAAAAGACCGGATCAACCGAAGTTGATAACATCTATCTGCTAACGCGTAGGCATCCGCAAAATAAAAGCGAGCATCGCACCAGAAGGCCGGATCAACCAAAGTTTTTAACATCTATCTGCTAACGCACAGGCATCCGCTAAATAAAAGCGAGCATCAAACCAGAAGGTCGGTTCAACCGAAGTTTATAACATCTATTTGCTAACGCACAGGCATCCGCTATATAAAACCGATCATCAATCCAGAAGGCCGGATCAATCGAAGTTGATAACATCTATCTACTAATGCGCAGGCATCCGCTAAATAAAAGCGAGCATCAAACCAAAAGGCCGGATCAACCGAAGTTGATAACATCTATCTACTAACACGCAGGCATCCGCTAAATATAAGCGAGCATCGAACCAGAAGGTTGGATCAACAGATGTTGATAACATATATCTGCTAACGCGCAGGCATCCACTAAATAAAAGCGAGCATCGAACCAGAAGGCCGGATCAACCGAAGTTGATAACATCTATCTACTAACGTGCAGGCATTCGCTAAATAAAAGCGAGCATCGAACCAAAAGGCCGGATCAACCGAAGTTGATAACATCTATCCGCTAACCCGCAGGCATCCGCTAAATAAAACCGAGCATCGAACAAGACTGTCGGATCAACCGAAGTTGATAACATCTTTATGCTAACGCGCAGGCATCCGCTAAATAAATGTGAGCATCGAAAAAGAAGGCCGGATCAACCGAAGTTGATATCATCTACCTGCTAACGCGCTGGCATCCGCTAATTAAAAGCGAGTATCGAACCGGAAGGCCGGATAAACTAAAGTTGATAACATCTATTAGCTAACACGCAGGAATCCGCTAAATAAAAGCGAGCATCGAACCAGAAGGCCGGATTTAACCGAAGTTCATAATGTCTATCTGCTAACACGCAGGCATCTGCTAAATAAAACCGAGCATCGACCCAGAATGCCGGATCAAATGAAGTTGTTAACATCTATCTGCTAACGCACAGGCATCCGCTAAATATAAGCAAGCATCGAACCAGAAGGCCGGATCAACCGAAGTTGATAACATCTATCTGCTAACGAACAGGCATCCGCTATATAAAACCGAGCATCGAACACGAAGGTCGGATCAACCGAAGTTGATAACATCTATCTGCTAACGTGCAGGCATTTGCTAAATAAAAGTGAGCATCGAACAAGAAGGACGGATAAACCGAAGTTTATAACATCTACCTGCTGACGCGCAGGCATCCGCTAAATAAAAGCGAGCATCAAACCATAAGGTCGGATCAAACGAAGTTGATAACACCTATCTGCTAACTCGTAGGCATCCGTAAAATAAAAGCGAGCATCGCACCAGAAGGCCGGATCAACCGAATTTTATAACCTCTATCTGCTAACGCGCAGGCATCCGCTAAATAAAAGCGAGCATCGAACCAGAAGGCCGGATCAACCGAAGTTGAAAACATCTATCTGCTAACACGCAGGCATCCGCTAAATATAAGCGAGCATCGAACCAGAACGCCGGATCAACCGAAGTTGATAACATCTATCAGCTAACACACAGGCATCCGCTAAATAAAAGCGAGCATCGAACCAGAAGGCTGGATCAATCGAAGTTGATAACATCTATCTTCTAACACGCATGCATCCGCTAAATAAAAGCGAGCATCGAACCAGAAGGCCCGATCAACCGAAGTTGATAACATATATCTGCTAACGCGCACGCATCCGCTAATTAAAAGCGAGCATCGACCCAGAAGGCCGGATCAACTGAAGTGGTTAACATGTATCTGCTAACGCGCAGGCATCCGCTAAATAAAAGCGAGCATCAAACCAGAAGACCGGATCAACCGAAGTTGATAACATCTATCTGTTAACGCGTAGGCATCCGCAAAATAAAAGCGAGCATCGCACCAGAAGGTCGGATCAACCAAAGTTTATAACATCTATCTGCTAACGCGCAGGCATCCGCTAAATAAAAGCGAGCATCGAACCAGAAGGCCGGATTTAACTGAAGTTGATAACGTCTATCTGCTAACGCGCAGGCATCTGCTAAATAAAACTGAGCATCGACCCAGAAGGCCGGATGAAATGAAGTTGTTAACATCCATCTGCTAACGCACATGCATCCGCTAAATATAGGCAAGCATCGAACCAGAAGGCCGGATCAATCGAAGTTGAAAACATCTATCTGCTAACGAACACGCATCCTCTATATAAAATCGAGCATCGAACCAGAAGGCCGGATCAATCGAAGTTGATAACATCTATCTGCTAACGTGCAGGCATCTGCTAAATAAAAGCGAGCATCGAACCAGAAGGACGGATCAACCGAAGTTGATAACATCTATCTGCTAACCTGCAGGCATCCGCTAAATAAAAGCGAGCATCAAACCAGAAGACCGGATCAACCGAAGTTGATAACATCTATCTGCTAACGCGTAGGAATCCACAAAATAAAAGCGAGCATCGCACCAGAAGGCCGTATCAACCAAAGTTTATAACATCTATCTGCTAACGCGCAGGCATCCGCTAAATAAAAGCGAGCATCAAACCAGAAGGTCGGTTAACCCGAAGTTTAAAACATCTATCTGCTAACGCACAGGCATCCGCTATATAAAACAGATCATCAATCCAGAAGGCCGGATCAACCGAAGTTGATAACATCTATCTGCTAATGCGCAGGCATCCGCTAAATAAAAGCGAGCATCGAACCAAAAGGCCGGATCAACCGAAGTTGATAACATCTATCTGCTAACACGCAGGCATCCGCTAAATATAAGCGAGCATCGAACCAGAAGGCCGGATCAACCGATGTTGATAACATATATCTGCTAACGCGCAGGCATCCACTAAATAAAAGCGAGCATCGAACCAGAAGGCCGGATCAACCGAAGTTGATAACATCTATCTGCTAACGCGCAGGCATTCGCTAAATAAAAGCGAGCATCGAACCAAAAGGCCGGATCAACCGAAGTTGATAACTTCTATCCGCTAACCCGCAGGCATCCGCTAAATAAAACCGAGCATCGAACAAGAATGTCGGATCAACCGAAGTTGACAATGTCTTTATGCTAACGCGCAGGCATCCGCTAAATAAATGTGAGCATCGAAAAAGAAGGCCGGATCAACCGAAGTTGATATCATCTACCTGCTAACGCACTGGCATCCGCTAATTAAAAGCGAGTATCGAACCGGAAGGCCGGATAAACCGAAGTTGATAACATCTATTAGCTAACACGCAGGAATCCGCTAAATAAAAGCGAGCATCGAACCAGAAGGCCGGATTTAACCGAAGTTCATAATGTCTATCTGCTAACGCGTAGGCATCCGCAAAATAAAAGCGAGCATCGCACCAGAAGGCCGGATCAACCAAAGTTTATAACATCTATCTGCTAACGCGCAGGCATCCGCTAAATAAAAGCGAGCATCGAACCAGAAGGCTGGATTTAACTGAAGTTGATAACGTCTATCTGCTAACGCGCAGGCATCTGCTAAATAAAACCGAGCATCGACCCAGAAGGCCGGATCAAATGAAGTTGTTAACATCCATCTGCTAACGCACATGTATCCGCTAAATATAAGCAAGCATCGAACCAGAAGGCCGGATCAATCGAAGTTGAAAACATCTATCTGCTAACGAACAGGCATCCTCTATATAAAATCGAGCATCGAACCAGAAGGCCGGATCAACCGAAGTTGATAACATCTATCTGCTAACATGCAGGCATCTGCTAAATAAAAGCGAGCATCGAACCAGAAGGACGGATCAACCAAAGTTGATAACATCTATCTGCTAACCTGCAGGCATCCGCTAAATAAAAGCGAGCATCGAACAAGAAGGCCGGATCAACCGAAGTTTATAACACCTACCTGCTAACGCGCAGGCATCCACTAATTATAAGCGAGTATCGAACCGGAAGGTCGGATCAACTGAAGTTGATAACATCTATCTGCTAACGCTTTGGCATTCGCTAAATAAAAGCGAGCATCGAACCAGAAGGCCGGATTTAACCGAAGTTGATAACACCTATCTGCTAACATGCAGGCATCTTCTAAATAAAACCGAGCATCGACCCAGAAGGCCGGACCAACTAAAGTTGTTAACATCTATCTGCTAAGGCACAGGCATCCGCTAAATAAAAGCGAGCATCAAACCAGAAGGTCCGATCAACCGAAGTTGATAACATATATCTGCAAACGCGCAAGCATCCGCTAAATAAAAGCGAACATCGACCCAGAAGGCCGGATCAACTGAAGTTGTTAACATCTATATGCTAACGCGCAGGCATCCGCTAAATAAAAGCGAGCATCAAACCAGAAGACCGGATAAACCGAAGTTGATAACATCTATCTGCTAACGCGTAGGCATCCGCAAAATAAAAGCGAGCATCGCACCAGAAGGCCGGATAAACCAAAGTTTATAACATCTATCTGCTAACGCGCAGGCATCCGCTAAATAAAAGCGAGCATCAAACCAGAAGGTCGGTTCAACCGAAGTTTATAACATCTATCTGCTAACGCACAGGCATCCGCTATATAAAACCGATCATCAATCCAGAAGGCCGGATCAACCGAAGTTGATAACATCTATCTGCTAATGCGCAGGCATCCGCTAAATAAAAGCGAGCATCGAACCAAAAGGCCGGATCAACCGAAGTTGATAACATCTATCTGCTAACACGCAGGAATCCGCTAAATATAAGCGAGCATCGAACCAGAAGGCCGGATAAACCGATGTTGATAACATATATCTGCTAACGCGCAGGCATCCACTAAATAAAAGCGAGCATCGAACCAGAAGGCCGGATCAACCGAAGTTGATAACATCTATCTGCTAACGCGCAGGCATTCGCTAAATAAAAGCGAGCATCAAACCAAAAGGCCGGATCAACCGAAGTTGATAACTTCTATCCGCTAACCCGCAGGCATCCGCTAAATAAAACCGAGCATCGAACAAGAATGTCGGATCAACCGAAGTTGATAACATCTTTATGCTAACGCGCAGGCATCCGCTAAATAAATGTGAGCATCGAAAAAGAAGGCCGGATCAACCGAAGTTGATATCATCTACCTGCTAACGCGCTGGCATCCGCTAATTAAAAGCGAGTATCGAACCGGAAGGCCGGATAAACTGAAGTTGATAACATCTATTAGCTAACACGCAGGAATCCTCTAAATAAAAGCGAGCATCGAACCAGAAGGCCGGATTTAACCGAAGTTCATAATGTCTATCTGCTAACGCGTAGGCATCCGCAAAATAAAAGCGAGAATCGCACCAGAAGGCCGGATCAACCAAAGTTTATAACATCTATCTACTAACGCGCAGGCATCCGCTAAATAAAAGCGAGCATCGAACCAAAAGGCCGGATTTAATTGAAGTTGATAACGTCTATCTGCTAACGCGCAGGCATCTGCTAAATAAAACCGAGCATCGACCCAGAAGGCCGGATCAAATGAAGTTGTTAACATCCATCTGCTAACGCACATGCATCCGCTAAATATAAGCAAGCATCGAACCAGAAGGCCGGATCAATCGAAGTTGAAAACATCTATCTGCTAACGAACAAGCATCCTCTATATAAAATCGAGCATCGAACCAGAAGGCCGGATCAACCGAAGTTGATAACATCTATCTGCTAATGTGCAGGCATCTGCTAAATAAAAGCGAGCATCGAACAAGAAGGCCGGATCAACCGAAGTTTATAACATCTACCTGCTAACGCGCAGGCATCCACTAATTATAAGCGAGTATCGAACCGGAAGGTCGGATCAACCGAAGTTGATAACATCTATCTGCTAACGCTTTGGCATTCGCTAAATAAAAGCGAGCATCGAACCAGAAGGCCGGATTTAACCGAAGTTGATAACATCTATCTGCTAACATGCAGGCATCTTCTAAATAAAACCGAGCATCGACCCAGAAGGTCGGACCAACTAAAGTTGTTAACATCTATCTGCTAAGGCACAGGCATCCGCTAAATAAAAGCGAGCATCAAACCAGAAAGCCCGATCAACCGAAGTTGATAACATATATCTGCAAACGCGCAAGCATCCGCTAAATAAAAGCGAACATCGACCCAGAAGACCGGATCAACTGAAGTTGTTAACATCTATCTGCTAACGCGCAGGCATCCGCTAAATAAAAGCGAGCATCAAACCAGAAGACCGGATCAACCGAAGTTGATAACATCTATCTGCTAACGCGTAGGCATCTGCAAAATAAAAGCGAGCATCGCACCAGAAGGTCGGATCAACCAAAGTTTATAACATCTATCTGCTAACGCGCAGGCATCCGCTAAATAAAAGCGAGCATCAAACCAGAAGGTCGGTTCAGCCGAAGTTTATAACATCTATCTGCTAACGCACAGGCATCCGCTATATAAAACCGATCATCAATCCAGAAGGCCGGATCAACCGAAGTTGATTACATCTATCTGCTAACGCGCAGGCATCCGCTAAATAAAAGCGAGCATCGAACCAAAAGGCCGGATCAACCGAAGTTGATAACATCCATCTGCTAACACGCAGGCATCCGCTAAATATAAGCGAGCATCGAACCAGAAGGCCGGATCAACCGATGTTGATAACATATATCTGCTAACGCGCAGGCATCCACCAAATAAAAGCGAGCATCGAACCAGAAGGCCGGATCAACCGAAGTTGATAACATCTATCTGCTAACGTGCAGGCATCTGCTAAATAAAAGCGAGCATCGAACCAGAAGGACGGATCAACCAAAGTTGATAACATCTATCTGCTAACCTGCAGGCATCTGCTAAATAAAAGCGAGCATCGAACAAGAAGGCCGGATCAACCGAAGTTTATAACATCTACCTGCTAACGCGCAGGCATCCACTAATTATAAGCGAGTATCGAACCGGAAGGTTGGATCAACCGAAGTTGATAACATCTATCTGCTAACGCGCAGGCATTCGCTAAATAAAAGCGAGCATCGAACCAGAAGGCCGGATTTAACCGAAGTTTATAACATCTATCTGCTAACATGCAGGCATCTTCTAAATAAAACCGAGCATCGACCCAGAAGGCCGGACCAACTAAAGTTGTTAACATCTATCTGCTAAGGCACCGGCATCCGCTAAATAAAAGCGAGCATCGAACCAGAAGGCCGGATCAACCGAATTTGATAACATCTATCAGCTAACGCAGGCATCCGCTAAATAAAAGCGAGCATCAAACCAGAAGGCCAGATCAATCGAAGTTGATAACATCTATCTGCTAACACGCAGGCACCTGCTAAATAAAAGCGAGCATCAAACCAGAAGGCCCGATCAACCGAAGTTGATAACATATATCTGCAAACGCGCAAGCATCTGCTAAATAAAAGCGAACATCGACCCAGAAGGCCGGATCAACTGAAGTTGTTAACATCTATCTGCTAACGCGCAGGCATCCGCTAAATAAAAGCGAGCATCAAACCAGAAGACCGGATCAACCGAAGTTGATAACATCTATCTGCTAACGCGTAGGCATCCGCAAAAAAAGCGAGCATCGCACCAGAAGGCCGGATCAACCAAAGTTTATAACATTTATCTGTTAACGCGCAGGCATCCGCTTAATAAAAGCGAGCATCAAACCAGAAGGTCGGTTCAACCGAAGTTTATAACATCTATCTGCTAACGCACAGGCATCCGCTATATAAAACAGATCATCAATCCAGAAGGCTGGATCAACCGAAGTTGATAACATCTATCTACTAATGCGCAGGCATCCGCTAAATAAAAGCGAGCATCGAATAAGAAGGTCGGATCAACCGAAGTTGATAACATCTATCTGCTAACACGCAGGCATCCGCTAAATATAAGCGAGCATCGAACCAGAAGGCCGGATCAACCGATGTTGATAACATATATCTGCTAACGCGCAGGCATCCACTAAATAAAAGCGAGCATCGAACCAGAAGGCCGGATCAACCGAAGTTGATAACATCTATCTGCTAACGTGCAGGCATCTGCTAAATAAAAGCGAGCATCGAACCAGAAGGACGGATCAACCAAAGTTGATAACATCTATCTGCTAACCTGCAGGCATCTGCTAAATAAAAGCGAGCATCGAACAAGAAGGCCGGATCAACCGAAGTTTATAAGATCTACCTGCTAACGCGCAGGCATCCACTAATTATAAGCGAGTATCGAACCGGAAGGTCGGATCAACCGAAGTTGATAACATCTATCTGCTAACGCGCAGGCATTCGCTAAATAAAAGCGAGCATCGAACCAGAAGGCCGGATTTAACCGAAGTTGATAACATCTATCTGCTAACATGCAGGCATCTTCTAAATAAAACCGAGCATCGACCCAGAAGGCCGGACCAACTAAAGTTGTTAACATCTATCTGCTAAGGCACAGGCATCCGCTAAATAAAAGCGAGCATCGAACCAGAAGGCCGGATCAACCGAAGTTGATAACATCTATCAGCTAATGCAGGCATCCGCTAAATAAAAGCGAGCATCAAACCAGAAGGCCAGATCAATCGAAGTTGATAACATCTATCTGCTAACACGCAGGCACCTGCTAAATAAAAGCGAGCATCAAACCAGAAGGCCCGATCAACCGAAGTTGATAACATATATCTGCAAACACGCAAGCATCTGCTAAATAAAAGCGAACATCGACCCAGAAGGCCGGATCAACTGAAGTTGTTAACATCTATCTGCTAACGCGCAGGCATCCGCTAAATAAAAGCGAGCATCAAACCAGAAGACCGGATCAACCGAAGTTGATAACATCTATCTGCTAACGCGTAGGCATCCGCAAAAAAAGCGAGCATCGCACCAGAAGGCCGGATCAACCAAAGTTTATAACATTTATCTGTTAACGCGCAGGCATCCGCTAAATAAAAGCGAGCATCAAACCAGAAGGTCGGTTCGACCGAAGTTTATAACATCTATCAGCTAATGCAGGCATCCGCTAAATAAAAGCGAGCATCAAACCAGAAGGCCAGATCAATCGAAGTTGATAACATCTATCTGCTAACACGCAGGCACCTGCTAAATAAAAGCGAGCATCAAACCAGAAGGCCCGATCAACCGAAGTTGATAACATATATCTGCAAACGCGCAAGCATCTGCTAAATAAAAGCGAACATCGACCCAGAAGGCCGGATCAACTGAAGTTGTTAACATCTATCTGCTAACGCGCAGGCATCCGCTAAATAAAAGCGAGCATCAAACCAGAAGACCGGATCAACCGAAGTTGATAACATCTATCTGCTAACGCGTAGGCATCCGCAAAAAAAGCGAGCATCGCACCAGAAGGCCGGATCAACCAAAGTTTATAACATTTATCTGTTAACGCGCAGGCATCCGCTAAATAAAAGCGAGCATCAAACCAGAAGGTCGGTTCGACCGAAGTTTATAACATCTATCTGCTAACGCACAGGCATCCGCTATATAAAACCGATCATCAATCCAGAAGGCCGGATCAACCGAAGTTGATAACATCTATCTACTAATGTACAGGCATCCGCTAAATAAAAGCGAGCATCGAACAAGAAGGTCGGATCAACCGAAGTTGATAACATCTATCTGCTAACACGCAGGAATCCGCTAAATATAAGCGAGCATCGAACCAGAAGGCCGGATAAACCGATGTTGATAACATATATCTGCTAACGCGCAGGCATCCACTAAATAAAAGCGAGCATCGAACCAGAAGGCCGGATCAACCGAAGTTGATAACATCTATCTGCTAACGCGCAGGCATTCGCTAAATAAAAGCGAGCATCAAACCAAAAGGCCGGATCAACCGAAGTTGATAACTTCTATCCGCTAACCCGCAGGCATCCGCTAAATAAAACCGAGCATCGAACAAGAATGTCGGATCAACCGAAGTTGATAACATCTTTATGCTAACGCGCAGGCATCCGCTAAATAAATGTGAGCATCGAAAAAGAAGGCCGGATCAACCGAAGTTGATATCATCTACCTGCTAACGCGCTGGCATCCGCTAATTAAAAGCGAGTATCGAACCGGAAGGCCGGATAAACTGAAGTTGATAACATCTATTAGCTAACACGCAGGAATCCTCTAAATAAAAGCGAGCATCGAACCAGAAGGCCGGATTTAACCGAAGTTCATAATGTCTATCTGCTAACGCGTAGGCATCCGCAAAATAAAAGCGAGAATCGCACCAGAAGGCCGGATCAACCAAAGTTTATAACATCTATCTACTAACGCGCAGGCATCCGCTAAATAAAAGCGAGCATCGAACCAAAAGGCCGGATTTAATTGAAGTTGATAACGTCTATCTGCTAACGCGCAGGCATCTGCTAAATAAAACCGAGCATCGACCCAGAAGGCCGGATCAAATGAAGTTGTTAACATCCATCTGCTAACGCACATGCATCCGCTAAATATAAGCAAGCATCGAACCAGAAGGCCGGATCAATCGAAGTTGAAAACATCTATCTGCTAACGAACAAGCATCCTCTATATAAAATCGAGCATCGAACCAGAAGGCCGGATCAACCGAAGTTGATAACATCTATCTGCTAACGTGCAGGCATCTGCTAAATAAAAGCGAGCATCGAACAAGAAGGCCGGATCAACCGAAGTTTATAACATCTACCTGCTAACGCGCAGGCATCCACTAATTATAAGCGAGTATCGAACCGGAAGGTCGGATCAACCGAAGTTGATAACATCTATCTGCTAACGCTTTGGCATTCGCTAAATAAAAGCGAGCATCGAACCAGAAGGCCGGATTTAACCGAAGTTGATAACATTTATCTGCTAACATGCAGGCATCTTCTAAATAAAACCGAGCATCGACCCAGAAGGTCGGACCAACTAAAGTTGTTAACATCTATCTGCTAAGGCACAGGCATCCGCTAAATAAAAGCGAGCATCAAACCAGAAAGCCCGATCAACCGAAGTTGATAACATATATCTGCAAACGCGCAAGCATCCGCTAAATAAAAGCGAACATCGACCCAGAAGACCGGATCAACTGAAGTTGTTAACATGTATCTGCTAACGCGCAGGCATCCGCTAAATAAAAGCGAGCATCAAACCAGAAGACCGGATCAACCGAAGTTGATAACATCTATCTGCTAACGCGTAGGCATCCGCAAAATAAAAGCGAGCATCGCACCAGAAGGTCGGATCAACCAAAGTTTATAACATCTATCTGCTAACGCGCAGGCATCCGCTAAATAAAAGCGAGCATCAAACCAGAAGGTCGGTTCAGCCGAAGTTTATAACATCTATCTGCTAACGCACAGGCATCCGCTATATAAAACCGATCATCAATCCAGAAGGCCGGATCAACCGAAGTTGATAACATCTATCTGCTAACGCGCAGGCATCCGCTAAATAAAAGCGAGCATCGAACCAAAAGGCCGGATCAACCGAAGTTGATAACATCCATCTGCTAACACGCAGGCATCCGCTAAATATAAGCGAGCATCGAACCAGAAGGCCGGATCAACCGATGTTGATAACATATATCTGCTAACGCGCAGGCATCCACCAAATAAAAGCGAGCATCGAACCAGAAGGCCGGATCAACCGAAGTTGATAACATCTATCTGCTAACGTGCAGGCATCTGCTAAATAAAAGCGAGCATCGAACCAGAAGGACGGATCAACCAAAGTTGATAACATCTATCTGCTAACCTGCAGGCATCTGCTAAATAAAAGCGAGCATCGAACAAGAAGGCCGGATCAACCGAAGTTTATAACATCTACCTGCTAACGCGCAGGCATCCACTAATTATAAGCGAGTATCGAACCGGAAGGTTGGATCAACCGAAGTTGATAACATCTATCTGCTAACGCGCAGGCATTCGCTAAATAAAAGCGAGCATCGAACCAGAAGGCCGGATTTAACCGAAGTTTATAACATCTATCTGCTAACATGCAGGCATCTTCTAAATAAAACCGAGCATCGACCCAGAAGGCCGGACCAACTAAAGTTGTTAACATCTATCTGCTAAGGCACAGGCATCCGCTAAATAAAAGCGAGCATCGAACCAGAAGGCCGGATCAACCGAATTTGATAACATCTATCAGCTAACGCAGGCATCCGCTAAATAAAAGCGAGCATCAAACCAGAAGGCCAGATCAATCGAAGTTGATAACATCTATCTGCTAACACGCAGGCACCTGCTAAATAAAAGCGAGCATCAAACCAGAAGGCCCGATCAACCGAAGTTGATAACATATATCTGCAAACGCGCAAGCATCTGCTAAATAAAAGCGAACATCGACCCAGAAGGCCGGATCAACTGAAGTTGTTAACATCTATCTGCTAACGCGCAGGCATCCGCTAAATAAAAGCGAGCATCAAACCAGAAGACCGGATCAACCGAAGTTGATAACATCTATCTGCTAACGCGTAGGCATCCGCAAAAAAAGCGAGCATCGCACCAGAAGGCCGGATCAACCAAAGTTTATAACATTTATCTGTTAACGCGCAGGCATCCGCTTAATAAAAGCGAGCATCAAACCAGAAGGTCGGTTCAACCGAAGTTTATAACATCTATCTGCTAACGCACAGGCATCCGCTATATAAAACAGATCATCAATCCAGAAGGCTGGATCAACCGAAGTTGATAACATCTATCTACTAATGCGCAGGCATCCGCTAAATAAAAGCGAGCATCGAATAAGAAGGTCGGATCAACCGAAGTTGATAACATCTATCTGCTAACACGCAGGCATCCGCTAAATATAAGCGAGCATCGAACCAGAAGGCCGGATCAACCGATGTTGATAACATATATCTGCTAACGCGCAGGCATCCACTAAATAAAAGCGAGCATCGAACCAGAAGGCCGGATCAACCGAAGTTGATAACATCTATCTGCTAACGTGCAGGCATCTGCTAAATAAAAGCGAGCATCGAACCAGAAGGACGGATCAACCAAAGTTGATAACATCTATCTGCTAACCTGCAGGCATCTGCTAAATAAAAGCGAGCATCGAACAAGAAGGCCGGATCAACCGAAGTTTATAAGATCTACCTGCTAACGCGCAGGCATCCACTAATTATAAGCGAGTATCGAACCGGAAGGTCGGATCAACCGAAGTTGATAACATCTATCTGCTAACGCGCAGGCATTCGCTAAATAAAAGCGAGCATCGAACCAGAAGGCCGGATTTAACCGAAGTTGATAACATCTATCTGCTAACATGCAGGCATCTTCTAAATAAAACCGAGCATCGACCCAGAAGGCCGGACCAACTAAAGTTGTTAACATCTATCTGCTAAGGCACAGGCATCCGCTAAATAAAAGCGAGCATCGAACCAGAAGGCCGGATCAACCGAAGTTGATAACATCTATCAGCTAATGCAGGCATCCGCTAAATAAAAGCGAGCATCAAACCAGAAGGCCAGATCAATCGAAGTTGATAACATCTATCTGCTAACACGCAGGCACCTGCTAAATAAAAGCGAGCATCAAACCAGAAGGCCCGATCAACCGAAGTTGATAACATATATCTGCAAACGCGCAAGCATCTGCTAAATAAAAGCGAACATCGACCCAGAAGGCCGGATCAACTGAAGTTGTTAACATCTATCTGCTAACGCGCAGGCATCCGCTAAATAAAAGCGAGCATCAAACCAGAAGACCGGATCAACCGAAGTTGATAACATCTATCTGCTAACGCGTAGGCATCCGCAAAAAAAGCGAGCATCGCACCAGAAGGCCGGATCAACCAAAGTTTATAACATTTATCTGTTAACGCGCAGGCATCCGCTAAATAAAAGCGAGCATCAAACCAGAAGGTCGGTTCGACCGAAGTTTATAACATCTATCAGCTAATGCAGGCATCCGCTAAATAAAAGCGAGCATCAAACCAGAAGGCCAGATCAATCGAAGTTGATAACATCTATCTGCTAACACGCAGGCACCTGCTAAATAAAAGCGAGCATCAAACCAGAAGGCCCGATCAACCGAAGTTGATAACATATATCTGCAAACGCGCAAGCATCTGCTAAATAAAAGCGAACATCGACCCAGAAGGCCGGATCAACTGAAGTTGTTAACATCTATCTGCTAACGCGCAGGCATCCGCTAAATAAAAGCGAGCATCAAACCAGAAGACCGGATCAACCGAAGTTGATAACATCTATCTGCTAACGCGTAGGCATCCGCAAAAAAAGCGAGCATCGCACCAGAAGGCCGGATCAACCAAAGTTTATAACATTTATCTGTTAACGCGCAGGCATCCGCTAAATAAAAGCGAGCATCAAACCAGAAGGTCGGTTCGACCGAAGTTTATAACATCTATCTGCTAACGCACAGGCATCCGCTATATAAAACCGATCATCAATCCAGAAGGCCGGATCAACCGAAGTTGATAACATCTATCTACTAATGTACAGGCATCCGCTAAATAAAAGCGAGCATCGAACAAGAAGGTCGGATCAACCGAAGTTGATAACATCTATCTGCTAACACGCAGGCATCCGCTAAATATAAGCGAGCATCGAACCAGAAGGCCGGATCAACCGATGTTGATAACATATATCTGCTAACGCGCCGGCATCCACTAAATAAAAGCGAGCATCGAACCAGAAGGCCGGATCAACCGAAGTTGATAACATCTATCTGCTAACGTGCAGGCATCCACTAAATAAAAGCGAGCATCGAACCAAAAGGCCGAATCAACCGAAGTTGATAACATCTATCCGCTAACCCGCAGGCATCCGCTAAATAAAACCGAGCATCGAACAAGAATGCCGGATCAACCGAAGTTGATAACATCTTTATGCTAACGCGCAGGCATCCGCTAAATAAATGTGAGCATCGAAAAAGAAGGCCGGATCAACCGAAGTTGATATCATCTACCTGCTAACGCGCTGGCATCCGCTAATTAAAAGCGAGTATCGAACCGGAAAGCCGGATAAACCGAAGTTGATAACATCTATTAGCTAACACGCAGGAATCCGCTAAATAAAAGCGAGCATCGAACCAGAAAGCCGGATTTAACCGAAGTTCATAACGTCTATCTGCTAACACGCAGGCATCTGCTAAATAAAACCGAGCATCGACCCAGAATGCCGGATTCAAATGAAGTTGTTAACATCTATCTGCTAACGCACAGGCATCCGCTAAATATAAGCAAGCATCGAACCAGAAGGCCGGATCAACCGAAGTTGATAACATCTATCTGCTAACGAACAGGCATCCGCTATATAAAACCGAGCATCGAACCAGAAGGCCGGATCAACCGAAGTTGATAACATCTATCTGCTAACGTGTAGGCATTTGCTAAATAAAAGTGGGCATCGAACAAGAAGGACGGATAAACCGAAGTTTATAACATCTACCTGCTAACTCGTAGGCATCCACTAATTAATAGCGAGTATCGAACCAGAAGGCCGGATCAACCGAAGTTGATAACATCTATCTGCTAACGCGCAGGCATTCGCTAAATAGAAGCGAGCATCGAACCAGAAGGCCGGATTAATCGAAGTTGATAACATCTATCAGCTAACGCGCAGGCATCCGCTAAATAAAAGCGAGCATCGAACCAGAAGGCCCGATCAACCGAAGTTGATAACATATATCTGCTAACGCGCAAGCATCCGCTAACTAAAAGCGAGCATCGACCCTGAAGGCCGGATCAACTGAAGTTGTTAACATCTATCTGCTGAGGCGCAGGCATCCGCTAAATAAAAGCGAGCATCAAACCAGAAGGTCGGATCAACCGAAGTTGATAACACCTATCTACTAACTCGTAGGCATCCGTAAAATAAAAGCGATCATCGCACCAGAAGGCCGTATCAACCGAAGTTTATAAGCTCTATCTGCTAACGCGCAGGCATCCGCTAAATAAAAGCCAGCATCGAACCAGAAGGCCGGATCAACCGAAGTTGAAAACATCTATCTGCTAACACGCAGGCATCCTCTAAATATAAGCGAGCATCGAACCAGAAGGTCGGATCAACCGAAGTTGATAACATCTATTAGCTAACGCGCAGGCATCCGCTAAATAAAAGCGAGCATCGAACCAGAAGGCCGGATCAATTGAAGTTGATAACATCTATCTGCTAACACGCAGGCATCCGCTAAATAAAAGCGAGCATCAAACCAGAAGGCCCGATCAACCGAAGTTGATATCATATATCTGCTAACGCGCAAGCATCCGCTAAATAAAAGCGAGCATCGACCCAGAAGGCCGGATCAACTGAAGTTGTTAACATCTATCTGCTAACGCGCAGGCATCCGCTAAATAAAAGCGAGCATCAAAACAGAAGACCGGATCAACCGAAGTTGATAACATCTATCTGCTAACGCGTAGGAATCCACAAAATAAAATCGAGCATCGCACCAGAAGGCCGGATCAACCAAAGTTTATAACATCTATCTGCTAACGCGCAGGCATCCGCTAAATAAAAGCGAGCATCAAACCAGAAGGTCGGTTCAACCGAAGTTTATAACATCTATCTGCTAACGCACAGGGATCCGCTATATAAAACCGATCATCAATCCAGAAGGCCGGATCAACCGAAGTTGATAACATCTATCCGCTAATGCGCAGGCACCCGCTAAATAAAAGCGAGCATCGAACCAGAAGGCTGGATCAACCGAAGTTGATAACATCTATCTGCTAAAACGCAGGCATCCGCTAAATATAATCGAGCATCGAACCAGAAGGCCGGATCAACCGATGTTGATAACATATATCTGCTAACGCGCAGGCATCCGCTAAATAAAAGCGAGTATCGAACCAAAAGGCCGAATCAACCGAAGTTGATAATATCTATCCGCTAACCCGCAGGCATCCGCTAAATAAAACCGAGCATCGAACCAGAATGCCGGATCAACCGAAGTTGATAACATCTTTATGCTAACGCGCAGGCATTCGCTAAATAAATGTGAGCATCGAACAAGAAGGCCGGATCAACCGAAGTTGATAACATCTACCTGCTAACGCGCTGGCATCCGCTAATTAAAAGCGAGTATCGAACCGGAAGGCCGGTTAAACCGAAGTTGATAACATCTATCTGCTAACGCGCAGGCATCTGCTAAATAAAACCGAGCATCGACCCAGAATGCCGGATCAAATGAAGTTGTTAACATCTATCTGCTAACGCACAGGCATCCGCTAAATATAAGCAAGCATCGAACCAGAAGGCCGGATCAACCGAAGTTGATAACATCTATCTGCTAACGAACAGGCATCCGCTATATAAAACCGAGCATCAAACCAGAAGGCCGGATGAACCGAAGTTGATAACATCTATCTGCTAACGTGCAGGCATTTTCTAAATAAAAGTGAGCATCGAACAAGAAGGACGGATAAACCGAAGTTTATAACATCTACCTGCTAACTCGCAGGCATCCACTAATTAAAAGCGAGTATCGAACCAGAAGGCCGGATCAACCGAAGTTGATAACATCTATCTGCTAACGCGCAGGCATTCGCTAAATAACAGCGAGCATCGAACCAGAAGGCCGGATTAACCGAAGTTGATAACATCTATCAGCTAACGCGCAGGCATCCGCTAAATAAAAGCGAGCATCGAACCAGAAGGCCCGATCAACCGAAGTTGATAACATATATCTGCTAAGGCGCAAGCATCCGCTAACTAAAAGCGAACATCGACCCAGAAGGCCGGATCAACTGAAGTTGTTAACATCTATCTGCTGACGCGCAGGCATCCGCTAAATAAAAGCGAGCATCAAACCAGAAGGTCGGATCAACCGAAGTTGATAACACCTATTTGCTAACTCGTAGGCATCCGTAAAATAAACGCGAGCATCGCACCAGAAGGCCGGATCAACCGAAGTTTATAACCTCTATCTACTAACGCGCAGGCATCCGCTAAATAAAAGCGAGCATCGAACCAGAAGGCTGGATCACCCGAAGTTGAAAACATCTATCTGCTAACATGCAGGCATCAGCAAAATATAAGCGAGCATCGAACCAGAAGGCCGGATCAACCGAAGTTGATAACATATATCTGCTAATGCGCAGGCATCCGCTAAATAAAAGCGAGCATCGAACCAGAAGGCCGGATCAACCGAAGTTGATAACATCTATCTGCTAACGTGCAGGCATCCGCTAAATAAAAGCGAGCATCGAACCAAAAGGGAGGATCAACCGAAGTTGATAACATCTATCCGCTAACCCGCAGGCATCCGCTAAATAAAAGCGAGCATCGAACAAGAATGTCGGATCAACCGAAGTTGATAACATCTTTATGCTAACGAGCAGGCATCCGCTAAATAAATGTGAGCATCAAACAAGAATGCCGGATCAACCAAAGTTGATAACATCTACCTGCTAACGCGCTGGCATCCGCTAATTAAAAGCGAGCATCAAACCAGAAGGTCAGATCAAAGAAAGTTTATAACATCTATCTGCTAACGCGCAGGCATCTGCTAAATAAAAGCCAGCATCAAACCAGAAGGTCGGTTCAACCGAAGTTAATAACATCTATCTGCTAACGCACAGGCATCCGCTATATAAAACTGATCATCAATCCAGAAGGCCGGATCTACCGAAGTTGATAACATCTATCCGCTAATGCGCAGGCATCCATCAATAAATGTGAGCATCGAACAAGAAGGCCGGATCAACCGAAGTTGATAACATCTACCTGCTAACGCGCTGGCATCCGCTAATTAAAAGCGAGTATCGAACCAGAAGGCCGGATCAACCGAAGTTCATAACATCTATCTGCTAACGTGCAGGAATCCGCTAAATAAAAGCAAGCATCGAACCAAAAGGCCGGATCAACCGAAATTGATAACATCTATCCGCTAACCCGCAGGCATCCGCTAAATAAAACCGAGCATCGAACCAGAATGCCGGATAAACCGAAGTTGATAACATCTTTATGCTAACGCGCAGGCATCCGCTAAATAAATGTGAGCAATGAACAAGAAGGCCGGATCAACCGAAGTTGATAACATCTACCTGCTAACGCGCTGGCATCCGCTAATTAAAAGCGAGTATCGAACCGGAAGGCCGGATAAACCGAAGTTGATAACATCTATCTGCTAACGCGCAGCTATCTGCTAAATATAAGCAAGCATCGAACCAGAAGGCCGGAACAACCGAAGTTGATAACATCTATCTGCTAACGAACAGGCATCCGCTATATAAAACCGAGCATCGAACCAGAAGGCCGGATCAACCGAAGTTTATAACATCTATCTGGTAACGTGCAGGCATTTGCTAAATAAAAGTGAGCATCGAACAAGAAGGACGGATAAACCGAAGTTGATAACATCTACCTGCTAACTCGCAGGCATCCACTAATTAAAAGTGAGTATCGAACCAGAAGGCCCGATCAACCGAAGTTGATAACATATATCTGCTAACGCGCAGGCATCCGCTAAATAAAAGCGAGCATCGACCCAGAAGGTCGGATCAACTGAAGTTGTTAACATCTATCTGCTAACGCGCAGGCATCCGCTAAATAAAAGCGAGCATCAAACCAGAAGGTCGGAGCAACCGAAGTTGATAACACCTATCTGCTAACTCGTAGGCATCCGTTATATAATACCGATCATCAATCCAGAAGGCCGGATCAACCGAAGTTGATAACATCTATCCGTTAATGCACAGGCATCCGCTAAATAAAAGCGAGCATCGAACCAGAAGGCTGGATCAACCGAAGTTGATAACATCTATCTGCTAACACGCAGACATCCGCTAAATATAAGCGAGCATCGAACCAAAAGGCCGGATCAACCGATGTTGATAACATATATCTGCTAATGCGCAGACATCCGCTAAATAAAAGCGAGCATCGAACCAGAAGGCCGGATCAACCGAAGTTTATAACATTTATCTGCTAACGCGCAGCCATCCGCTAAATAAAAGCGAGCATCGAACCAGAAGGCCGGATCAACCGAAGTTGATAACATCTACCTGCTAACGCGCTGGCATCCGCTATATAAAACCGATCATCAATCCAGAAGGCCGGATCAACTGAAGTTTATAACATCTATCCGCTAATGCGCAGGCATCCTCTAAATAAAAGCGAGCATCGAACCAGAAGGCCAGATCAACCGAAGTTGATAACATCTGTCTGCTAACACGCAGGCATCCGCTAAATATAAGCGAGCATCGAACCAGAAGGCCGGATCAATCGATGTTGATAACATATATCTGCTAACTCGCAGGCATCCGCTAAATAAAAGCGAGCATCGAACCAGAAGGCCGGATCAACCGAAGTTGATAACATCTATCCGCTAACCCGCAGGCATCCGCTAAATAAAACCGAGCACCGAACCAGAATGCCGGATCAACCGAAGTTGATAACATCTATCCACTAACCCGCAGGCATCCGCTAAATAAAACCGAGCATCGAACCAGAATGTCGGATCAACCGAAGTTGATAACACCTACCTGCTAACGCGCTGGCATCTGCTAATTAAAAGCGAGTATCGAATCGGAAGGTCGGATAAACCGAAGTTGATAACATCTATCTGCTAACGCGCAGGCATCCGCTAAATAAAAGCGAGCATCGAACCAGAAGGCCGGATTTAACCGAAGTTCATAACGTCTATCTGCTAACGTGCAGGCATCTGCTAAATAAAACCGAGCATCGATCCAGAATGCCGGATCAAATGAAGTTGTTAACATCTATCTGCTAACGCACAGGCATCCGCTAAATATAAGCAAGCATCGAACCAGAAGGCCGAATAAACCGAAGTTGATAACATCTATCTCCTAACGAACAGGCATCCGCTATATAAAACCGAGCATCGAACCAGAAGGCCAGATCAACCGAAGTTGATAACATCTATCTGCTAACGTGCAGGCATTTGCTAAATAAAAGTGAGCATCGAACAAGAAGGACGGATAAACCGAAGTTGATAACATCTACCTGCTAACTCGCAGGCATCCACTAATTAAAAGCGAGTATCGAACCAGAAGGCCGGATCAACCGAAGTTGATAACATCTATCTGCTAACACGCAAGCATTCGCTAAATAAAAGCGAGCATCGAACCAGAAGGCCAGATTAACCGAATTTGATAACATCTATCAGCTAACGCGTAGGCATCCGCTAAATAAAAGCGAGCATCGAACCAGAAGGCCCGATCAACCGAAGTTGATAACATATATCTGCTAACGCGCAAGCATCCGCTAAATAAAAGCGAGCATCGACACAGAAGGCCGGATCAACTGAAGTTGTTAACATCTATCTGCTAACGCGCAGGCATCCGCTAAATAAAAGCGAGCATCAAACCAGAAGGTCGGATCAACCGAAGTTGATAACAACTATCTGCTAACTCGTAGGCATCCGTAAAATAAAAGCGAGCATCGCACCAGAAGGCCGGATCAACCGAAGTTTATAACCTTTATCTGCTAACACGCAGGCATCCGCTAAATAAAAGCGAGCATCGAACCAGAAGGCTGGATCAACCGACGTTGATAACATCTATCTGCTAACACGCAGGCATCCGCTAAATATAAGCGAGCATCGAACCAGAAGGCCGGATCAACCGAAGTTGATAACATATATCCGCTAATGCGCAGGCATCCGCTAAATAAAAGCGAGCATCGAACCAGAAGTCCGGATCAACCGAAGTTGATAACATATATCTACTAATGCGCAGGCATCCGCTAAATAAAACCGAGCATCGAACCAGAAGGCCGGATCAATCAAAGTTGATAACATCTATCTGCTAACGCGCAGGCATCTGCTAAATAAAAGCAAGCATCGAACCAAAAGTCCGGATCAACCGAAGTTGATAACATCTATCCGTTAACCCGCAGGCATCTGCTAAATAAAAGCGAGCATCGAACCAAAAGGTCGGATCAACCGAAGTTGATAACATCTATCCGCTAACCCGCAGGCATTCGCTAAATAAAACGGAGCATCGAACCAGAATGCCGGATCAACCGAAGTTGATAACATCTTTATGCTAACGCGCAGACATCCGCTAAATAAATATGAGCATCGAACAAGAAGGCCGGATCAACCGAAGTTGATAACATCTACCTACTAACGCGCTGGCATCCGCTTATTAAAAGCGAGTATCGAACCGGAAGGCCGGATAAACCGAAGTTGATAACATCTATTTGCTAACGCGCAGGCATCCGCTAAATAAAAGCGAGCATCGAACCAGAAGGCCGGATTTAACCGAAGTTCATAACGTCTATCTGCTAACGCGCAGGCATCTGCTAAATAAAACCGAGCATCGACCCAGAATGCCGGATCAAATGAAGTTGTTAACATCAATCTGCTAACGCACAGGCATCCGCTAAATATAAGTAAGCATCGAACCAGAAGGCCGGATCAACCGAAGTTAATAACATCTATCTGCTAACGAACAGGCATCCGCTATATAAAACCGAGCATCGAACCAGAAGGCCGGATCAACCGAAGTTGATAACATCTATCTGCTAACGTGCAGGAATTTGCTAAATAAAAGTGAGCATCGAACAAGAAGGACGGATAAACCGAAGTTGATAACATCTACCTGCTAACTCGCAGGCATCCACAAATTAAAAGCGAGTATTGAACCAGAAGGCCGGATCAACCAAAGTTGATAACATCTATCTGCTAACACGCAGGCATTCGCTAAATAAAAGCGAGCATCGAACCAGAAGGCCGGATTAACCGAAGTTGATAACATCTATCAGCTAACGCGCAGGCATCCGCTAAATAAAAGCGAGCATCGAACCAGAAGGCCCGATCAACCGAAGTTGATAACATATATCTGCTAACGTGCAAGCATCCGCTAAATAAAAGCGAGCATCGACCCAGAAGGCTGGATCAACTAAAGTTGTTAACATCTATCTGCAAACACGCAGGCATCCGCTAAATAAAAGCGAGCATCAAACCAGAAGGTCGGATCAACCGAAGTTGATAACACCTATCTGCTAACTCGTAGGCATCCGTAAAATAAAAGCGAGCATCGCACCAGAAGGCCGGATCAACCGAAGTTTATAACCTCTATCTTCTAACGCGCAGGCATCCGCTAAATAAAACCGAGCATCGAACCAGAAGGCCGGATCAACCGAAGTTGATAACATCTATCTGCTAACGCGCAGGCATCCGCTAAATATAAGCGAGCATCGAACCAGAAGGCCGGATCAACCGAAGTTGATAACATCTATCCGCTAACCCGCAGGCATCTGCTAAATAAAAGCGAGCATCGAACCAGAAGGTCGGATCAACCGAAGTTGATAACATCTATCTGCTAACATGCAGGCATCCGCTAAATAAAAGCGAGCATCGAACCAAAAGGCCGGATCAACCGAAGTTGATAACATCTATCCGCTAACCCGCAGGCATCCGCTAAATAAAACCGAACATCGAACCAGAATGTCGGATCAACCAAAGTTGATAACATCTTTATGCTAACGCGCTGGCATCCGCTAAATAAATATGAGCATCGAACAAGAAGGCCGGATCAATCGAAGTTGATAACATCTACCTGCTAACGCGCTGGCATCCGCTAATTAAAAGCGAGTATCGAACCGGAAGGCCGGATAAACCGAATTTGATAACATTTATCTGCTAACGCGCAGGCATCCGCTAAATAAAAGCGAGCATCGAACCAGAAGGTCGTATTTAACCGAAGTTCATAACGTCTATCTGCTAACGCGCAGGCATCTGCTAAATAAAACCGAGCATTGACCCAGAATGCCAGATCAAATGAGGTTGTTAACATCTATCTGCTAACGCACAGGCATCCGCTAAATATAAGCAAGCATCGAACCAGAAGGCCGGATTAACCGAAGTTGATAACATCCATCTGCAAACGCGCAGGCATCCGCTAAATAAAAGCGAGCATCGCACCAGAAGGCCGGATCAACCGAAGTTTATAACCTCTATCTTCTAACGCGCAGGCATCCGCTAAATAAAAGCGAGCATCGAACCAGAAGGCCGAATCAACCGAAGTTGATAACATCTATCTTCTAACACGCAGACATCCGCTAAATATAAGCGAGCATCGAACCAGAAGGCCGGATCAACCGATGTTGATAACATCTATCTGCTAACGTGCAGGCATTTGCTAAATAAAAGTGAGCATCGAACAAGAAGGACGGATAAACCAATGTTGATAACATCTACCTGCTAACTCGCAGGCATCCACTAATTAAAAGCGAGTATCGAACCAGAAGGTCGGATCAACCGAAGTTGATAACATCTATCTGCTAACGCGAAGGAATTCGCTAAATAAAAGCGAGCATCGAACCAGAAGGCCGGATTAACCGAAGTTGATAACATCTATCAGCTAACGCGCAGGCATCCGCTAAATAAAAGCGAGCATCGAACCAGAAGGCCCGATCAACCAAAGTTGATAACATATATCTGCTAAGGCGCAAGCATCCGCTAAATAAAAGCGAGCATCGACCCAGAAGGCCGGATCAACTGAAGTTGTTAACATCTATCTGCAAACGCGCAGGCATCCGCTAAATAAAAGCGAGCATCAAACCAGAAGGTCGGATCAACCGAAGTTGATAACACCTATCTGCTAACTCGTAGGCATCCGTAAAATAAAAGCGAGCATCGCACCAGAAGGCCGGATCAACCGAAGTTTATAACCTCTATCTGCTAACGCGCAGGCATCCGCTAAATAAAAGCGAGCATCGAACCAGAAGGCCGGATCAACCGAAGTTGATAACATCTATTTGCTAACACGCAGACATCCGCTAAATATAAGCGAGCATCGAACCAGAAGGCCGGATCAACCGATGTTGATAACATATATCTGCTAACGCGCAGGAATCCGCTAAATAAAAGCGAGCAATGAACCAGAAGGCCGGATCAACCGAAGTTGATAACATCTATCTGCTAACGTGCAGGCATCCGCTAAATAAAAGCGGGCATCGAACCAAAAGGCCGGATCAACCGAAGTTGATAACATCTATCCACTAACCCGCAGGCATCCGCTAAATAAAACCGAGCATCGAACCAGAATGCCGGATCAACCGAAGTTGATAACATCTTTATGCTAACGCGCAGGCATCCGCTAAATAAATTTGAGCATCGAACAAGAAGGCCAGATCAACCGAAGTTGATAACATCTACCTGCTAACGCGCTGTCATCCGCTAATTAAAAGCGAGTATCGAACCGGAAGGCCGGATAAACCGAAGTTGATAATATCTATCTGCTAACGCGCAGGCATCCGCTAAATAAAAGCAAGCATCGAACCAGAAGGCCGGATTTAACCGAAGTTCATAACGTCTATCTGCTAACGCGCAGGCATCTGCTAAATAAAACCGAGCATTGACCGAGAATGCCGGATCAAATGAAGTTGTTAACATCTATCTGCTAACTCACAGGCATCCGCTAAATATAAGCAAGCATCGAACCAGAAGGTCGGATCAACCGAAGTTGATAACATCTATCTGCTAACGAACATGCATCCGCTATATAAAACCGAGCATCGAACCAGAAGGCCGGATCAACTGAAGTTGATAACATCTATCTGCTAACGTGCAGGCATTTGCTAAATAAAAGTGAGCATCGAACAAGAAGGACAGATAAACCGAAGTTGATAACATCTACCTGCTAACTCGCAGGCATCCACTAATTAAAAGCGAGTATCGAACCAGAAGGCCGGATAACCGGAGTTGATAACATCTATCTGCTAACGCGAAGGCATTCGCTAAATAAAAGCGAGCATCGAACCAGAAGGCCGGATTAACCGAAGTTGATAACATCTATCAGCTAACACGCAGGCATCCGCTAAATAAAAGCGAGCATCGAACCCGAAGGCTCGACCAACCGAAGTTGATAACATATATCTGCTAACCCGCAAGCATCCGCTAAATAAAAGCGAGCATCGAACCAAAAGGCCGGATCAACCGAAGTTGATAACATCTATCTGCAAATGTGCAGGCATCCGCTAAATAAAAGCGAGCATCAAACCAGAAGGTCGGATTAACCTAAGTTGATAACACCTATCTGCCAACTCGTAGGCATCCGTAAAATAAAAGCGAGCATCGCACCAGAAGGCCGGATCAACCGAAGTTTATAACCTCTATCTGCTAACGCGCAGGAATCCGCTAAATAAAAGCGAGCATCGAACCAGAAGGCCGGATCAACTGAAGTTGATAACATCTATCTGCTAACACGCAGGCATCCGCTAAATATAAGCGAGCATCGAACCAGAAGGCCGGATCAATCGATGTTGATAACATATATCTGCTAACGCGCAGGCATCCGCTAAATAAAAGCGAGCATCGAACTAGAAGGCCGGATCAACCGAAGTTGATAACATCTATCTTCTGACGTGCAGGCATCCGCTAAATAAAAGCGAGCATCGAACCAAAAGGCCGGATCAACCGAAGTTGATAACATCTATCCGCTAACCCGCAGGCATCCGCTAAATAAAACCGAGCATCGAACCAAAAGGCCGGATCAACCGAAGTTGATAACATCTTTATGCTAACGCGCAGGCATCCACTAAATAAATGTGAGCATCGAACAAGAAGGCCGGATCAACCGAAGTTGATAACATCTACCTGCTAACGCGCTGGCATCCGCTAATTAAAAGCGAGTATCGAACCGGAAGGCCGGATAAACCATAGTTGATAACATCTATCTGCTAACGCGCAGGCATTCGCTAAATAAAAGCGAGCATCGAACCAGAAGGCCGGATTTAACCGAAGTTCATAACGTCTATCTGCTAACGCGCAAGCATCTGCTAAATAAAACCGAGCATCAACCCAGAATGCCGGATCAAATGAAGTTGTTAACATCTACCTGCTAACGCTAGGCATCCGCTAAATATAAGCAAGCATCGAACCAGAAGGCCGGATCAACCGAAGTTGATAACATCTATCTGCTAACGTGCAGGCATTTGCTAAATAAAAGTGAGCATCGAATAAGAAGGACGGATAAACCGAAGTTGATAACATCTACCTGCTAACTCGCAGGCATCCACTAATTAAAAGCGAGTATCGAACCAGAAGGCCGGATCAACCGAAGTTGATAACATCTATCTGCTAACGCGCAGGCATTCGCTAAATAAAAGCGAGCATCGATCCAGAAGGCCGGATTAACCGAAGTTGATAACATCTATCAGCTAACGTGCAGGCATCCGCTAAATAAAAGCGAGCATCGAACCAGAAGTCCCGATCAACCAAAGTTGATAACATATATCTGCTAACGCGCAAGCATCCGCTAAATAAAAGCGAGCATCGACCCAGAAAGCCGGATCAACTGAAGTTGTTAACATCTATCTGCAAACGCGCAGGCATCCGCTAAATAAAAGCGAGCATCAAACCAGAAGGTCGGATCAACCGAAGTTGATAACCCCTATCTGCTAACTCGTAGGCATCCGTAAAATAAAAGCGAGCATCGCACCAGAAGGCCGGATCAACCGAAGTTTATAACCTCTATCTGCTAACACGCAGGCATCCGCTAAATAAAAGCGAGCATCGAACCAGAAGGCCGGATCAACCAAAGTTGATAACATCTATTTGCTAACACGCAGGCATCCGTTAAATATAAGCGAGAATAGAACCAGAAGGCCGGATCAACCGATGTTGATAACATATATCTGCTAACGCGCAGGCATCCTCTAAATAAAAGCGAGCATCGAACCAGAAGGCCGGATCAACCGAAGTTGATAACATCTATCTGCTAACGTGCAGGCATCCGCTAAATAAAAGCGAGCATCAAACCAAAAGGCCGGATCAACCGAAGTTGATAACATCTATCCGCTAACGCGAAGGCATTCGCTAAATAAAAGCGAGCATCGAACCAGAAGGCCGGATTAACCGAAGTTGATAACATCTATCAGCTAACGCGCAGGCATCCGCTAAATAAAAGCGAGCATCGAACCCGAAGGCTCGACCAACCGAAGTTGATAACATATATCTGCTAACCCGCAAGCATCCGCTAAATAAAAGCGAGCATCGAACCAAAAGGCCGGATAAACCGAAGTTGATAACATCTATCTGCAAATGTGCAGGCTGTAACATCCTAATTTTTCCATACACTAAATAATATATCTAGTTAGATTTGAGATTTTAACAATGCTAGTTATTAAAAATTAAATGTTGAAACTAACACTTATAATAATTAATTTATTAATTAATTACTTTTTATATTTATTACTTTTATTCTTCAATTTGAATATCATCGTTTCATTTTATAAACTAAACTTTGAAATTTAAATTGGTACTTAAAACCCTTAACTTTAAGTTAATTAATTATTCATATTATTATTATCATTATTGTTGTTCTTGTTTTGTTATTATTAATTGATTTTATTTTATTTGAATATTATCATTTTACTCTATAAACCAATTAATAAATAAAATAATCTTAAGACAATAAAAATATCAAATAACTATCCTTTTTACTATTTTTATTATTATTAATATTATTAACATTTTACTTTTTATAAAAGAAATATATATCTCATTTTCTATTAATATCCTACATAATATTATGTCATGAAATCAAGCTCCCATACCTTTGTCATAAATTATTTTCACAAAGTCATACTAGAACACCTAAAGCACTATTGATGAAAGATTAGTAAATATTTGATAGAGACATATTTACTAGCAAGAGTTGAAAAGTTGGAAGGTATGGGCAAAAGATGATAAATTATGTTATTTTAATATTTTACAACTAGTATAAATAGGGGTCTCTTCCACCCCATTTTCATTCATTCATTCACAAATCATCTTTCTTACTTCTTTACTTCTTTCCTTCTCTAATTTCTTCATATAGCAATATTAGTTTTAGTTATCGAAGTTCCCACGATATCGGTTCGTAACCTTTAGAGTATTTTGTGGTAAAAGTTCTTCTAAAGTTTCAAGGGAGTTTTATACGTCAAAGTTCTGCCCAAATCATTTTCATAAGTAATCGGTAAGCCGTTATAATGTCCATTTTATTTTAATTATATTATTTTAATTATGTTATTTATATAAAGGTTATTTTAAATTTTCTATGCAAATTCCGTTCAGACGTCGATATATTGAACTTATAAAGTCCAAAATAAATTTTACCATTTTAAGTCGTTATAATGCCCAAATTTTATTATAATTTAAATGTTATTAGAAATATACTCTTGACAATTTTCTAAAACAAACAAATTCAAAAGGAGGTATAATATAATTTATATTTGAATTTAATAATTATTTTGGAGGTTATTATGATATATTTAAATAAATAAATATTTCAAGTTATAACGGGATTATGTTCAATTAACCATAAATTATATTCTAATTATTTCATAAATTTCGTACAATCCAACGGTTATCGTAAATTAGGTTCTTGGCAAAGATCGAAGACAACACTTGTGGACTTTCAACAACACTCAACAAAAGGTGGGGGCAAGATTTCGTATACGATTGGGACGGTTAGCGTAAAATAACTTAATATATATGTGTGTAGTGGTGACCTAAGCCCTACTAGCGATAAATAATTAAGGAGAGCCTATTCTCAAATAATGATTTTCACAAATCACTAGGCGAGGTTACGCCGGCCTTAATTAATTATCATAGGAATAATCTTTGACAATTTGGTATTGTATTGTGCTTGCATTATTCGGTTAATTTTATAATTGTTTATTTTATTTATACTTGAATGATTGTGATTGATAGATTAAGGAAATAATCGGTTAATGAGAGAAAAACATTGCTAGATATTAAGTAATTGATCCCCATTAACATAAGGAAAGTTGGATACAATGAGTAGTTATATTTGGTTGGGTTCTGGCTAAGGAAAGACTTGGTCGACTATGCCGTTTACAGTCCACCTCTCTTACCTGGGAAGTTAACCATACAATTACCCATTATACAAACTGAACTTATTATGTAAGGACAAAGATCAAATATGGCAAGACATTGGATGGATTTGGTACTCAACCTAAGTATCTAGATAATAAGTATAACTTGAAAAGTTGATACGATAATTCCCCATTATTAACTTAATACTTATGGCTAAGAGTTGCCACAAGATGAGTGAGTGATCATATAGACTTGCATTAAGGAATGTGTAAGTCCACCGCCGTGCGGTATGGGACGCACGAGGTTGATCAGTCGCCTGCAATCCCGACGGGGATTATTATCTATGCATGCTAGGCAAGACAAGGTTCTTGGCCTGAATTCTCAGGGACGATCGACTTATAACACCTAGGCTCCATGTGAAGTTAGGTGGCGTAGCTCTTGGTAATTGGGAGTACGTTGGTGGCATGTGGTCTAGTGATATCTGATCTTGGTAAATGGGATAGATATCATTGACAGCGTTTAGTGGCCTGAGTCAGCATATAGTTCAGGGATGCATTAGAATAAATAAAGTATATGTAATTGTGGGTATAAGATACGCTTGTTTGTATAAATATGGTTTCCATATATATTATTATTTTACACATTCATTCCCACTTTTAAACTTGTACATGAATCTTAGCCCTGTGTCATTTTTGTTTTGCATTTTGGATTATTTTATGACGATCAGACGATGAGCTCGAATCTTGCGTACTTCCCGACAACTCAGAAGGAAAGGATATGAAGTGACGTGGAGATGTGTTACTATAACATCTAGATTGGGAGCTGTTAGTGTTTTGTCAAACGCTAATCACATCCCTACTACTACAGTCAGTATAAGTGTCAGTCTTGTTGGACTTAGGAGGTCCCTTTTGGTATGCTTTCTTTTTGGTTTCCTTTCTGTACTTTTATTTTATGTTTTATCTATGTGGCAAGGCCGCTAGTCTTAACGGTGTCAAACTCTGTAAAATATATTTGAAGCATATGTATGTGAAACAGTATGTTTTTAAATAATTAAGTATTGTCCTTTAAAAATTTCAAATTTTTCTGTATTTTTATAAGGTTTCATTAGAATTCCACTAATGGGACATAGGCTGTCTCATTTAATGGTATCAGAGCTGGTCGATTCAGCTCGGACCGTAAGTGTCTAGAATTATACTGACTGTATCAAGTTGGATTCCAAACTGGATGATAACTTTTCTTCTGTGCATTGAGTCTTCATCTTGAGAGCCTTCTAGTATAATGGTCTAGGAAACTTATTTAGCACACTTTATTTTTCCTCCCCAACGGTCACAAACCCAACGGTAACGTAACGGACACTTCACAAAATTCACTTTATAAATACTTCACACCCATCCATTATTTTCATATCAATTCCTAAATATTTATCTATACCTTTCAAATGGCTAAATCCTTTCTTTTATTCATCACTCTTCTTGTCATTATTTTGTTTGTTATTGGTATCATCAAGCATGAAGAATTAGGTAAAGATTTCGTAGCAATAATGATAATTATAGTTTTACCACTATTAGTCTTAGCTTGGTTTACAAGTAGAGGTTTTTGAATGAGACATGGTCATGATTTTTGTAATCGTTGTTATTAAATAAATTGATACATTTTTGTTTATACATTAAATGTTGATTATGTTTTCCTGAATTCTAGTTATATTTAAGATATTAATTCAACATTTTAGACACAATTATCCCTTGCCTGTGGGAGACTTGATAAAAATCCTTATCGATGAATCATTCATTGGGATATAAATATACATAATTGTTATGTTCTTTATGTCTTGTGAATGATTGAACCTAATAACTATTCCTTTTCAGGAAGTTATGGTTCAGAACGTCAGAGGTGCGAGGCGTGGTAGGAGTGCTGCTAGAGGCACTACTAGAGGTATACGTAGGAATGCGAGTGATGAAGTTACTCCTGAAGGAGCACCTACCATTCCCATTGGACGAGAAGATCATTCCCAAACTGGAACGAACTCTCAAGCTGACACTCGAGATGTTCGTGAACTTGCTGCAGCTGTGTTAGTTCAAACACAACAAAATGCTCAAATCCTGCAAATCACTCGAGATCATCAACTCTTTCAGCAACAACAAAGGGAAATGGTGCATGAGGATACAGGATTGAACTCGTTTCTGAAAGGAAAACCACCACAGTTTGGTGGTGACTTTAATCCGGAGGGTGCTGAGAAATGGTTGCAAGAAATGGAGAAGATATTTTCTTTCACTCACTGTAGAGAGAATAGAAGGGTTGGTTATGCAACATTCATGCTGACAGGCGATGCTGAAGCTTGGTGGAGAGGAAAGTATAGATTATTGGAAGAGGAAGGAAGAGAAATCAATTGGACCTTGTTCAAAGAAGAATTTTTGGGGAAGTATTTTCCAAAGTTATGTAGGAAAGAGAAGGAGAGAGAATTTCAGAATCTACGTCAAGGTGTGATGACGGTGGGAGAATATACTAGGAAGTTTGAATCCTTGCTAAAGTATTCTGAGTTTTACCGCTTGCATCCAAGGGAAGAATGGATGTGTGAAAAGTATCAAGATGGATTGAAATATGATATCCAGAGGGCAGTTTTACCTCTGCATATTATGCGCTTTGGTGAGCTAGTAGAAAGGTGTCTGGAGTTGGAAGGGATTGACAATAGGAAGAATCAATATGGATCAGGAGGATCAACCCAAAACAACAATCACAAGGGCCACTTTAACCGAGGCCACGGAGGAAGAATCCAACGAGGGGGTAGGCCATATCAAAGGCCTACACCTTATCATAACCAGGATTCTAGAAGGTTAATGTTCAAGTGTTACAGCTGTGGAGGGGCACATCTTAACAAAGATTGTCCAAATAGAAATATTGGAACTTGTTTTCGCTGTGGTCAGAAAGGCCACTTTCTCAAAGATTGTCCCCAAGGACAAAGTCAACCAACAGGCCAGAGGAGCGGCCTAATAAACAATAACAACATAGGGAGAGCAAGAAATGGAGGCCCAAGTGTTGGTCAGAGACCTCAGAATCAAAATAAGCCAACCACAGGAAGAGTATTTACAATTAGAGGAGCTGAGATCTCAAAGTCAGCTGGGTTAATTCAAGGTATGTGTTTAATTGGAGATAAGTTGGTATCAGTTTTATTCGATTCAGGAGCTACACATTCTTTTATATCTACCTCTTGTGCTGAATTTTTGGGATTCGAAATTGTTGATCACGATTATAAGTTGACTATCACAACTCCCTCGGGAGAAAGAATGGTAACTTATTCAGTCTGTGTAGACTGTCCAATAATCTTAGAAAATAGAAGATTCTTAGTAGATCTTGTGGTACTCCCGCTACAAGACCTAGATGTCATCTTAGGAATGGATTGGTTATCAGCCAACGATGTCAACTTGAGATGCAAGGAGAAAATTTTTACATTTGGAGAAGATAGTGGAGAAATCAGCAAAGCTGAAACCCTCACTCAAAGTTTTATGATGCTATTCTCCATGTCAGTAGGAGAAACCCCTAGTGTGGAAAATTTTCCCGTAGTCTGTGAATTCCCGGAAGTCTTTCCAGAAGAAGTTCCAGGTTTACCACCGGTTAGGGAAGTGGAATTTTCTATAGACTTGGTTCCAGGAACTGGACCAATTTCTATATCTCCTTATCGAATGTCACCCTCAGAGCTTGCGGAGTTAAAGAAACAATTAGACGAGATGTTAGAGAAAGAATTTATTAGACCAAGTGTATCGCCATGGGGAGCTCCAATCTTGTTTGTGAAGAAGAAGGATGGTTCTTCTAGACTTTGTGTGGATTACAGACAACTCAATAAAGCCACTGTGAAAAACAAGTATCCTTTGCCTAGAATCGACGACTTGATGGATCAGTTAAAAGGAGCATCAGTATTCTCAAAGATTGACTTGAAGTCTGGATATCATCAGATCAGGGTGAAGGAAGATGATATTCCAAAAACAGCTTTTAGATCCCGTTATGGACACTATGAGTACTTAGTTATGCCATTTGGTTTGACTAATGCTCCAGCAGTATTCATGGATTACATGAATAGGATCTTTAGGTCATACTTAGATCAATTTGTTGTAGTTTTCATTGATGACATTCTGATTTATTCCAAGAATGAGGTAGAGCACAGAGAACATTTGAGAATTGTGCTACAGATATTAAAGGACCTTCAATTGTACGCGAAATTCTCGAAATGTGAATTTTGGTTGAAGGAGGTACAATTTCTTGGTCATGTAATTAGTAAAGAAGGTATTGCAGTAGACCCAAGTAAAGTCGAAGCAATAACAAAGTGGGAGAGTCCAAAGAATGTTGGCGAGATTCGAAGTTTTCTTGGACTAGCTGGATATTATCGGAGGTTCATTGAAGGATTTTCAAAGATCGCTTTGCCCATGACTCAGTTAACGAGGAAAGGTAAAAACTTTGAATGGACTAAAGAGTGTGAAGAAAGTTTTCAGAAGCTAAAGGAAAGATTGACTTCATCACCAATACTCATCTTACCAGACCCATTAGGAAATTTTGATGTGTATTGTGATGCGTCATATCAAGGTCTTGGGTGTGTGTTGATGCAAGAAAGGAAAGTGATAGCTTATGCATCAAGACAATTGAAGGTGCATGAGAGGAACTACCCAACTCACGACCTAGAGTTAGCGGCAATTGTGTTTGCCTTAAAGATTTGGAGGCATTATCTTTATGGATCAAAGTTCACTGTGTTAAGTGATCACAAAAGCCTGAAGCATTTATTTGATCAGAAAGATTTAAACATGAGACAAAGGCGCTGGATGGAATTCTTGAAGGACTATGATTTTGAGTTGCAATATCATCCCGGAAAGGCCAATGTTGTAGCAGACGCTTTGAGTCGAAAGAAACTTCATGTATCTGCAATGATGTTGAAGGAAGAAGAGTTGATTGACAAATTCGTGGATTTAAACTTAGGAGTACATCACAATGAAGGAAGTATATTCATAGGCGCTATTGTCGTGTCTAATGAATTTCTGAAATGGATCAAAGATGAACAACAACTTGATGACCGTCTAGTGAGCATAAAGGAAAATATAAGAAATGGTCAAAATGGAGAGTTTAACATAAGGAGTGATGGAATCCTAAGGTTTAAAGAAAGGTTGTGTGTACCTCAAAATCAGGATATTCAAAAGTTGATTTTGGAAGAGGGCCACAAAAGTAAGTTGAGTTTTCATCCAGGAGCCACAAAGATGTATCAAGACTTGAAGAAAATGTTTTGGTGGGTTGGAATGAAGAGACATATAGCAGAATATGTTCAAAGTTGCTTGGTATGTCAGAAGGCAAAGATTGAACATCAGAAGCCAGCCGGATTGCTACAACCTTTAGATATTCCAGAGTGGAAGTGGGACGGAATAGCCATGGATTTTGTAACCGCTTTGCCTAAGACTCAGAAACAACATGATGCAATTTGGGTGATCATTGATAGGTTGACAAAGAGTGCACATTTCATTCCCATCAACCAGACGTTTAAATTAGAGAGACTAGCTCAGGTATATGTAAAGGAGATTGTTAGATTGCATGGAATACCTTCAAGTATAGTCAGTGATAGAGATCCCAGATTCACATCAAATTTTTGGCATCAGTTGCATTTAGAGTTAGGAACAAAACTGAGGTTAAGTTCAGCTTATCATCCCCAAACGGATGGCCAGTCTGAGAGGACGATTCAATCGTTAGAGGATTTGTTGAGAGCTTGTGCTCTTGAACACAAAGGAAGTTGGGACGAGTTCTTACCATTGATTGAGTTTACTTACAACAATAGTTTTCACTCAAGTATCGGCATGGCTCCATATGAAGCATTATACGGAAGAAAGTGTCGTACACCTTTATGTTGGTATGAGGTTGGAGAAAATAAAATATTGGGTTCAGAATTCGTGCAACAAACGACAGATCAGGTTAAACTTATTAGAGAAAAAATGAAGGCAGCACAGGACCGTCAAAAGAGTTATAATGATAAGAGGAGAAGACCTTTGGAGTTCGAGGCAGGAGATCACGTGTTCATTAGGGTAACTCCTAGGGCGGGAATTGCACGAGCAATCAAAACTAGGAAGTTAACACCAAGGTTTATCGGGCCTTTTCAAATTCTACGGCGGATTGGACCTGTAGCGTATCACATTGCTTTGCCGCCAAACTTGTCTAATCTTCATGATGTATTTCATGTATCACAACTGAGGAAGTATTATCCGGACCCTTCACATGTCATTGAGCCTGAAACTGTGGAACTTAGAGATAATTTGGAATATGAGGCTATACCTGTCAAGATCTTAGATCATCGTATTAAAGAACTTCGTGGAAAGCAAATACCATTGGTTAGAGTCGTGTGGGATGATGTAACTGGTGATTCTACTTGGGAAAGAGAAGAAGACATGCGTCAGAAGTATCCACATATGTTTTAGGTACGCTAAATTTCGAGGACGAAATTTCTTTTAAGGGGGGTGGTAAT
Organism: Lathyrus sativus; assembly: GCA_963859935.3. Taxonomy (NCBI): domain Eukaryota; kingdom Viridiplantae; phylum Streptophyta; class Magnoliopsida; order Fabales; family Fabaceae; genus Lathyrus; species Lathyrus sativus. The sequence goes on along the minus strand of OZ012741.1, from coordinate 285,631,252 downwards.
GTAACATCCTAATTTTTCCATACACTAAATAATATATCTAGTTAGATTTGAGATTTTAACAATGCTAGTTATTAAAAATTAAATGTTGAAACTAACACTTATAATAATTAATTTATTAATTAATTACTTTTTATATTTATTACTTTTATTCTTCAATTTGAATATCATCGTTTCATTTTATAAACTAAACTTTGAAATTTAAATTGGTACTTAAAACCCTTAACTTTAAGTTAATTAATTATTCATATTATTATTATCATTATTGTTGTTCTTGTTTTGTTATTATTAATTGATTTTATTTTATTTGAATATTATCATTTTACTCTATAAACCAATTAATAAATAAAATAATCTTAAGACAATAAAAATATCAAATAACTATCCTTTTTACTATTTTTATTATTATTAATATTATTAACATTTTACTTTTTATAAAAGAAATATATATCTCATTTTCTATTAATATCCTACATAATATTATGTCATGAAATCAAGCTCCCATACCTTTGTCATAAATTATTTTCACAAAGTCATACTAGAACACCTAAAGCACTATTGATGAAAGATTAGTAAATATTTGATAGAGACATATTTACTAGCAAGAGTTGAAAAGTTGGAAGGTATGGGCAAAAGATGATAAATTATGTTATTTTAATATTTTACAACTAGTATAAATAGGGGTCTCTTCCACCCCATTTTCATTCATTCATTCACAAATCATCTTTCTTACTTCTTTACTTCTTTCCTTCTCTAATTTCTTCATATAGCAATATTAGTTTTAGTTATCGAAGTTCCCACGATATCGGTTCGTAACCTTTAGAGTATTTTGTGGTAAAAGTTCTTCTAAAGTTTCAAGGGAGTTTTATACGTCAAAGTTCTGCCCAAATCATTTTCATAAGTAATCGGTAAGCCGTTATAATGTCCATTTTATTTTAATTATATTATTTTAATTATGTTATTTATATAAAGGTTATTTTAAATTTTCTATGCAAATTCCGTTCAGACGTCGATATATTGAACTTATAAAGTCCAAAATAAATTTTACCATTTTAAGTCGTTATAATGCCCAAATTTTATTATAATTTAAATGTTATTAGAAATATACTCTTGACAATTTTCTAAAACAAACAAATTCAAAAGGAGGTATAATATAATTTATATTTGAATTTAATAATTATTTTGGAGGTTATTATGATATATTTAAATAAATAAATATTTCAAGTTATAACGGGATTATGTTCAATTAACCATAAATTATATTCTAATTATTTCATAAATTTCGTACAATCCAACGGTTATCGTAAATTAGGTTCTTGGCAAAGATCGAAGACAACACTTGTGGACTTTCAACAACACTCAACAAAAGGTGGGGGCAAGATTTCGTATACGATTGGGACGGTTAGCGTAAAATAACTTAATATATATGTGTGTAGTGGTGACCTAAGCCCTACTAGCGATAAATAATTAAGGAGAGCCTATTCTCAAATAATGATTTTCACAAATCACTAGGCGAGGTTACGCCGGCCTTAATTAATTATCATAGGAATAATCTTTGACAATTTGGTATTGTATTGTGCTTGCATTATTCGGTTAATTTTATAATTGTTTATTTTATTTATACTTGAATGATTGTGATTGATAGATTAAGGAAATAATCGGTTAATGAGAGAAAAACATTGCTAGATATTAAGTAATTGATCCCCATTAACATAAGGAAAGTTGGATACAATGAGTAGTTATATTTGGTTGGGTTCTGGCTAAGGAAAGACTTGGTCGACTATGCCGTTTACAGTCCACCTCTCTTACCTGGGAAGTTAACCATACAATTACCCATTATACAAACTGAACTTATTATGTAAGGACAAAGATCAAATATGGCAAGACATTGGATGGATTTGGTACTCAACCTAAGTATCTAGATAATAAGTATAACTTGAAAAGTTGATACGATAATTCCCCATTATTAACTTAATACTTATGGCTAAGAGTTGCCACAAGATGAGTGAGTGATCATATAGACTTGCATTAAGGAATGTGTAAGTCCACCGCCGTGCGGTATGGGACGCACGAGGTTGATCAGTCGCCTGCAATCCCGACGGGGATTATTATCTATGCATGCTAGGCAAGACAAGGTTCTTGGCCTGAATTCTCAGGGACGATCGACTTATAACACCTAGGCTCCATGTGAAGTTAGGTGGCGTAGCTCTTGGTAATTGGGAGTACGTTGGTGGCATGTGGTCTAGTGATATCTGATCTTGGTAAATGGGATAGATATCATTGACAGCGTTTAGTGGCCTGAGTCAGCATATAGTTCAGGGATGCATTAGAATAAATAAAGTATATGTAATTGTGGGTATAAGATACGCTTGTTTGTATAAATATGGTTTCCATATATATTATTATTTTACACATTCATTCCCACTTTTAAACTTGTACATGAATCTTAGCCCTGTGTCATTTTTGTTTTGCATTTTGGATTATTTTATGACGATCAGACGATGAGCTCGAATCTTGCGTACTTCCCGACAACTCAGAAGGAAAGGATATGAAGTGACGTGGAGATGTGTTACTATAACATCTAGATTGGGAGCTGTTAGTGTTTTGTCAAACGCTAATCACATCCCTACTACTACAGTCAGTATAAGTGTCAGTCTTGTTGGACTTAGGAGGTCCCTTTTGGTATGCTTTCTTTTTGGTTTCCTTTCTGTACTTTTATTTTATGTTTTATCTATGTGGCAAGGCCGCTAGTCTTAACGGTGTCAAACTCTGTAAAATATATTTGAAGCATATGTATGTGAAACAGTATGTTTTTAAATAATTAAGTATTGTCCTTTAAAAATTTCAAATTTTTCTGTATTTTTATAAGGTTTCATTAGAATTCCACTAATGGGACATAGGCTGTCTCACAGGCATCCGCTAAATAAAAGCGAGCATCAAACCAGAAGGTCGGATTAACCGAAGTTGATAACACCTATCTGCCAACTCGTAGGCATCCGTATAATAAAAGCGAGCATCGCACCAGAAGGCCGGATCAACCGAAGTTTATAACCTCTATCTGCTAATGCGCAGGCATCCGCTAAATAAAAGCGAGCATCGAACCAGAAGGCCGGATCAACTGAAGTTGATAACATCTATCTGCTAACACGCAGGCATCCGCTAAATATAAGCGAGCATCGAACCAGAAGGCCAGATCAATCGATGTTGATAACATATATCTGCTAACGCGCAGGCATCCGCTAAATAAAAGCGAGCATCGAACCAGAAGGCCGGATCAACCGAAGTTGATAACATCTATCTTCTAACGTGCAGGCATCCGCTAAATAAAAGCGAGCATCGAACCAAAAGGCCGGATCAACCGAAGTTGATAACATCTATCCGCTAACCCGCAGGCATCCGCTAAATAAAACCGAGCATCGAACCAAAAGGCCGGATCAACCGAAGTTGATAACATCTTTATGCTAACGCGCAGGCATCCGCTAAATAAATGTGAGCATCGAACAAGAAGGCCGGATCAACCGAAGTTGATAACATCTACCTGCTAACGCGCTGGCATCCGCTAATTAAAAGCGAGTATCGAACCGGAAGGCCGGATAAACCATAGTTGATAACATCTATCTGCTAACGCGCAGGCATTCGCTAAATAAAAGCGAGCATCGAACCAGAAGGCCGGATTTAACCGAAGTTCATAACGTCTATCTGCTAACGTGCAGGCATCTGCTAAATAAAACCGAGCATCGACCCAAAATGCCGGATCAAATGAAGTTGTTAACATCTACCTGCTAACGCTAGGCATCCGCTAAATATAAGCAAGCATCGAACCAGAAGGCCGGATCAACCGAAGTTGATAACATCTATCTGCTAACGTGCAGGCATTTGCTAAATAAAAGTGAGCATCGAATAAGAAGGACGGATAAACCGAAGTTGATAACATCTACCTGCTAACTCGCAGGCATCCACTAATTAAAAGCGAGTATCGAACCAGAAGGCCGGATCAACCGAAGTTGATAACATCTATCTGCTAACGCGCAGGCATTCGCTAAATAAAAGCGAGCATCGATCCAGAAGTCCGGATTAACCGAAGTTGATAACATCTATCAGCTAACGCGCAGGCATCCGCTAAATAAAAGCGAGCATCGAACCAGAAGTCCCGATCAACCAAAGTTGATAACATATATCTGCTAACGCGCAAGCATCCGCTAAATAAAAGCGAGCATCGACCCAGAAAGCCGGATCAACTGAAGTTGTTAACATCTATCTGCAAACGCGCAGGCATCCGCTAAATAAAAGCGAGCATCAAACCAGAAGGTCGGATCAACCGAAGTTGATAACCCCTATCTGCTAACTCGTAGGCATCCGTAAAATAAAAGCGAGCATCGCACCAGAAGGCCGGATCAACCGAAGTTTATAACCTCTATCTGCTAACACGCAGGCATCCGCTAAATAAAAGCGAGCATCGAACCAGAAGGCCGGATCAACCAAAGTTGATAACATCTATTTGCTAACACGCAGGCATCCGTTGAATATAAGCGAGAATCGAACCAGAAGGCCGGATCAACCGATGTTGATAACATATATCTGCTAACGCGCAGGCATCCTCTAAATAAAAGCGAGCATCGAACCAGAAGGCCGGATCAACCGAAGTTGATAACATCTATCTGCTAACGTGCAGGCATCCGCTAAATAAAAGCGAGCATCAAACCAAAAGGCCATATCAACCGAAGTTGATAACATCTATCCGCTAACGCGAAGGCATTCGCTAAATAAAAGCGAGCATCGAACCAGAAGGCCGGATTAACCGAAGTTGATAACATCTATCAGCTAACGCGCAGGCATCCGCTAAATAAAAGCGAGCATCGAACCCGAAGGCTCGACCAACCGAAGTTGATAACATATATCTGCTAACCCGCAAGCATCCGCTAAATAAAAGCGAGCATCGAACCAAAAGGCCGGATCAACCGAAGTTGATAACATCTATCTGCAAATGTGCAGGCATCCGCTAAATAAAAGCGAGCATCAAACCAGAAGGTCGGATTAACCGAAGTTGATAACACCTATCTGCCAACTCGTAGGCATCCGTATAATAAAAGCGAGCATCGCACCAGAAGGCCGGATCAACCGAAGTTTATAACCTCTATCTGCTAATGCGCAGGCATCCGCTAAATAAAAGCGAGCATCGAACCAGAAGGCCGGATCAACCGAAGTTGATAACATCTATCTGCTAACACGCAGGCATCCGCTAAATATAAGCGAGCATCGAACCAGAAGGCCAGATCAATCGATGTTGATAACATATATCTGCTAACGCGCAGGCATCCGCTAAATAAAAGCGAGCATCGAACCAGAAGGCCGGATCAACCGAAGTTGATAACATCTATCTTCTAACGTGCAAGCATCCGCTAAATAAAAGCGAGCATCGAACCAAAAGGCCGGATCAACCGAAGTTGATAACATCTATCCGCTAACCCGCAGGCATCCGCTAAATAAAACCGAGCATCGAACCAAAAGGCCGGATCAACCGAAGTTGATAACATCTTTATGCTAACGCGCAGGCATCCGCTAAATAAATGTGAGCATCGAACAAGAAGGCCGGATCAACCGAAGTTGATAACATCTACCTGCTAACGCGCTGGCATCCGCTAATTAAAAGCGAGCATCGAACCAAAAGGCCGGATAAACCATAGTTGATAACATCTATCTGCTAACGCGCAGGCATTCGCTAAATAAAAGCGAGCATCGAACCAGAAGGCCGGATTTAACCGAAGTTCATAACGTCTATCTGCTAACGTGCAGGCATCTGCTAAATAAAACCGAGCATCGACCCAGAATGCCGGATCAAATGAAGTTGTTAACATCTACCTGCTAACGCACAGGCATCCGCTAAATATAAGCAAGCATCGAACCAGAAGGCCGGATCAACCGAAGTTGATAACATCTATCTGCTAACGTACAGGCATTTGCTAAATAAAAGCGAGCATCGAACCAGAAGGACGGATAAACCGAAGTTGATAACATCTACCTGCTAACTCGCAGGCATCCATTAATTAAAAACGAGTATCGAACCAGAAGGCCGGATCAACCGAAGTTGATAACATCTATCTGCTAACGCGCAGGCATTCGCTAAATAAAAGCGAGCATCGAACCAGAAGGCCGGATTAACCGAAGTTGATAACATCTATCAGCTAACGCGCAGGCATCCGCTAAATAAAAGCGAGCATCGAACCCGAAGGCTCGACCAACCGAAGTTGATAACATATATCTGCTAACCCGCAAGCATCCGCTAAATAAAAGCGAGCATCGAACCAAAAGGCCGGATCAACCGAAGTTGATAACATCTATCTGCAAATGTGCAGGCATCCGCTAAATAAAAGCGAGCATCAAACCAGAAGGTCGGATTAACCGAAGTTGATAACACCTATCTGCCAACTCGTAGGCATCCGTATAATAAAAGCGAGCATCGCACCAGAAGGCCGGATCAACCGAAGTTTATAACCTCTATCTGCTAATGCGCAGGCATCCGCTAAATAAAAGCGAGCATCGAACCAGAAGGCCGGATCAACCGAAGTTGATAACATCTATCTGCTAACACGCAGGCATCCGCTAAATATAAGCGAGCATCGAACCAGAAGGCCAGATCAATCGATGTTGATAACATATATCTGCTAACGCGCAGGCATCCGCTAAATAAAAGCGAGCATCGAACCAGAAGGCCGGATCAACCGAAGTTGATAACATCTATCTTCTAACGTGCAAGCATCCGCTAAATAAAAGCGAGCATCGAACCAAAAGGCCGGATCAACCGAAGTTGATAACATCTATCCGCTAACCCGCAGGCATCCGCTAAATAAAACCGAGCATCGAACCAAAAGGCCGGATCAACCGAAGTTGATAACATCTTTATGCTAACGCGCAGGCATCCGCTAAATAAATGTGAGCATCGAACAAGAAGGCCGGATCAACCGAAGTTGATAACATCTACCTGCTAACGCGCTGGCATCCGCTAATTAAAAGCGAGCATCGAACCAAAAGGCCGGATAAACCATAGTTGATAACATCTATCTGCTAACGCGCAGGCATTCGCTAAATAAAAGCGAGCATCGAACCAGAAGGCCGGATTTAACCGAAGTTCATAACGTCTATCTGCTAACGTGCAGGCATCTGCTAAATAAAACCGAGCATCGACCCAGAATGCCGGATCAAATGAAGTTGTTAACATCTACCTGCTAACGCACAGGCATCCGCTAAATATAAGCAAGCATCGAACCAGAAGGCCGGATCAACCGAAGTTGATAACATCTATCTGCTAACGTACAGGCATTTGCTAAATAAAAGTGAGCATCGAATAAGAAGGACGGATAAACCGAAGTTGATAACATCTACCTGCTAACTCGCAGGCATCCATTAATTAAAAACGAGTATCGAACCAGAAGGCCGGATCAACCGAAGTTGATAACATCTATCTGCTAACGCGCAGGCATTCGCTAAATAAAAGCGAGCATCGAACCAGAAGGCCGGATTAACCGAAGTTGATAACATCTATCAGCTAACGCGCAGGCATCCGCTAAATAAAAGCGAGCATCGAACCCGAAGGCTCGACCAACCGAAGTTGATAACATATATCTGCTAACCCGCAAGCATCCGCTAAATAAAAGCGAGCATCGAACCAAAAGGCCGGATCAACCGAAGTTGATAACATCTATCTGCAAATGTGCAGGCATCCGCTAAATAAAAGCGAGCATCAAACCAGAAGGTCGGATTAACCGAAGTTGATAACACCTATCTGCCAACTCGTAGGCATCCGTATAATAAAAGCGAGCATCGCACCAGAAGGCCGGATCAACCGAAGTTTATAACCTCTATCTGCTAATGCGCAGGCATCCGCTAAATAAAAGCGAGCATCGAACCAGAAGGCCGGATCAACCGAAGTTGATAACATCTATCTGCTAACACGCAGGCATCCGCTAAATATAAGCGAGCATCGAACCAGAAGGCCAGATCAATCGATGTTGATAACATATATCTGCTAACGCGCAGGCATCCGCTAAATAAAAGCGAGCATCGAACCAGAAGGCCGGATCAACCGAAGTTGATAACATCTATCTTCTAACGTGCAAGCATCCGCTAAATAAAAGCGAGCATCGAACCAAAAGGCCGGATCAACCGAAGTTGATAACATCTATCCGCTAACCCGCAGGCATCCGCTAAATAAAACCGAGCATCGAACCAAAAGGCCGGATCAACCGAAGTTGATAACATCTTTATGCTAACGCGCAGGCATCCGCTAAATAAATGTGAGCATCGAACAAGAAGGCCGGATCAACCGAAGTTGATAACATCTACCTGCTAACGCGCTGGCATCCGCTAATTAAAAGCGAGCATCGAACCAAAAGGCCGGATAAACCATAGTTGATAACATCTATCTGCTAACGCGCAGGCATTCGCTAAATAAAAGCGAGCATCGAACCAGAAGGCCGGATTTAACCGAAGTTCATAACGTCTATCTGCTAACGTGCAGGCATCTGCTAAATAAAACCGAGCATCGACCCAGAATGCCGGATCAAATGAAGTTGTTAACATCTACCTGCTAACGCACAGGCATCCGCTAAATATAAGCAAGCATCGAACCAGAAGGCCGGATCAACCGAAGTTGATAACATCTATCTGCTAACGTACAGGCATTTGCTAAATAAAAGTGAGCATCGAATAAGAAGGACGGATAAACCGAAGTTGATAACATCTACCTGCTAACTCGCAGGCATCCATTAATTAAAAACGAGTATCGAACCAGAAGGCCGGATCAACCGAAGTTGATAACATCTATCTGCTAACGCGCAGGCATTCGCTAAATAAAAGCGAGCATCGAACCAGAAGGCCGGATTAACCGAAGTTGATAACATCTATCAGCTAACGCGCAGGCATCCGCTAAATAAAAGCGAGCATCGAACCAGAAGGCCCGATCAACCAAAGTTGATAACATATATCTGCTAACGCGCAAGCATCCGCTAAATAAAAGCGAGCATCGACCCAGAAGGCCGGATCTACTGAAGTTGTTAACGTCTATCTGCAAACGCGCAGGCATCCGCTAAATAAAAGCGAGCATCAAACCCGAAGGTCGGATCAACCGAAGTTGATAACCCCTATCTGCTAACTCGTAGGCATCCGTAAAATAAAAGCGAGCATCGCACCAGAAGGCCGGATCAACCGAAGTTTATAACCTCTATCTGCTAACGCGCAGGCATCCGCTAAATAAAAGCGAGCATCGAACCAGAAGGCCGGATCAACCGAAGTTGATAACTTCTATCTGCTAACACGCAGGCATCCGTTGAATATAAGCGAGAATCGAACCAGAAAGCCGGATCAACCGATGTTGATAACATATATTTGCTAACGCGCAGGCATCCTCTAAATAAAAGCGAGCATCGAACCAGAAGGCCGGATCAACCGAAGTTGATAACATCTATCTGCTAACGTGCAGGCATCCGCTAAATAAAAGCGAGCATCGAACCAAAAGGCTGGATCAACCGAAGTTGATAACATCTATCCGCTAACCCGCAGGCATCCGCTAAATAAAACCGAGCACCGAACCAGAATGCCGGATCAACCGAAGTTGATAACATCTTTATGCTAACGCGCATGCATCCGCTAAATAAATGTGAGCATCGAACAAGAAGGCCGGATCAACCGAAGTTGATAACATCTACCTGCTAACGCGCTGTCATCCGCTAATTAAAAGCGAGTATAGAACCGGAAGGCCGGATAAACCGAAGTTGATAACATCTATCTGCTAACGCGCAGGAATCCGCTAAATAAAAGCGAGCATCGAACCAGAAGGCCGAATTTAACCGAAGTTCATAACGTCTATCTGCTAACGCGCAGGCATCTGCTAAATAAAACTGAGCATCGACCCAGAATGCCGGATCAAATGAAGTTGTTAACATCTACCTGCTAACGCACAGGCATCCGCTAAATATAAGCAAGCATCGAACCAGAAGGCCGGATCAACCGAAGTTGATAACATCTATCTGCTAACGTGCAGGCATTTGCTAAATAAAAGTTAGCATCGAATAAGAAGGACGGATAAACCGAAGTTGATAACATCTACCTGCTAACTCGCAGGCATCCACTAATTAAAAGCGAGTATCGAACTAGAAGGCCGGATCAACCGAAGTTGATAACATCTATCTGCTAACGCGCAGGCATTCACTAAATAAAAGCGAGCATCGAACCAGAAGGCCGGATTAACCGAAGTTGATAACATCTATCAGCTAACGCGCAGGCATCCGCTAAATAAAAGCGAGCATCGAACCAGAAGGCCCGATCAACCAAAGTTGATAACATATATCTGCTAACGCGCAAGCATCCGCTAAATAAAAGCGAGCATCGACCCAGAAGGCCGGATCTACGGAAGTTGTTAACGTCTATCTGCAAACGCGCAGGCATCCGCTAAATAAAAGCGAGCATCAAACCCGAAGGTCGGATCAACCGAAGTTGATAATCCCTATCTGCTAACTCGTAGGCATCCGTAAAATAAAAGCGAGCATCGCACCAGAAGGCCGGATCAACCGAAGTTTATAACCTCTATCTGCTAACGCGCAGGCATCCGCTAAATAAAAGCGAGCATCGAACCAGAAGGCCGGATCAACCAAAGTTGATAACTTCTATCTGCTAACACGCAGGCATCCGTTAAATATAAGCGAGAATCGAACCAGAAAGCCGGATCAACCGATGTTGATAACATATATTTGCTAACGCGCAGGCATCCTCTAAATAAAAGCGAGCATCGAACCAGAAGGCCGGATCAACCGAAGTTGATAACATCTATCTGCTAACGTGCAGGCATCCGCTAAATAAAAGCGAGCATCGAACCAAAAGGCCGGATCAACCGAAGTTGATAACATCTATCCGCTAACCCGCAGGCATCCGCTAAATAAAACCGAGCACCGAACCAGAATGCCGGATCAACCGAAGTTGATAACATCTTTATGCTAACGCGCATGCATCCGCTAAATAAATGTGAGCATCGAACAAGAAGGCCGGATCAACCGAAGTTGATAACATCTACCTGCTAACGCGCTGTCATCCGCTAATTAAAAGCGAGTATCGAACCGGAAGGCCGGATAAACCGAAGTTGATAACATCTATCTGCTAACGCGCAGGAATCCGCTAAATAAAAGCGAGCATCGAACCAGAAGGCCGAATTTAACCGAAGTTCATAACGTCTATCTGCTAACGCGCAGGCATCTGCTAAATAAAACCGAGCATCGACCCAGAATGCCGGATCAAATGAAGTTGTTAACATCTACCTGCTAACGCACAGGCATCCGCTAAATATAAGCAAGCATCGAACCAGAAGGCCGGATCAACCGAAGTTGATAACATCTATCTGCTAACGTGCAGGCATTTGCTAAATAAAAGTTAGCATCGAATAAGAAGGACGGATAAACCGAAGTTGATAACATCTACCTGCTAACTCGCAGGCATCCTCTAAATAAAAGCGAGCATCGAACCAGAAGGCCGGATCAACCGAAGTTGATAACATCTATCTGCTAACGTGCAGGCATCCGCTAAATAAAAGCGAGCATCGAACCAAAAGGCCGGATCAACCGAAGTTGATAACATCTATCCGCTAACCCGCAGGCATCCGCTAAATAAAACCGAGCACCGAACCAGAATGCCGGATCAACCGAAGTTGATAACATCTTTATGCTAACGCGCATGCATCCGCTAAATAAATGTGAGCATCGAACAAGAAGGCCGGATCAACCGAAGTTGATAACATCTACCTGCTAACGCGCTGTCATCCGCTAATTAAAAGCGAGTATCGAACCGGAAGGCCGGATAAACCGATGTTGATAACATCTATCTGCTAACGCGCAGGAATCCGCTAAATAAAAGCGAGCATCGAACCAGAAGGCCGAATTTAACCGAAGTTCATAACGTCTATCTGCTAACGCGCAGGCATCTGCTAAATAAAACCGAGCATCGACCCAGAATGCCGGATCAAATGAAGTTGTTAACATCTACCTGCTAATGCACAGGCATCCGCTAAATATAAGCAAGCATCGAACCAGAAGGCCGGATCAACCGAAGTTGATAACATCTATCTGCTAACGTGCAGGCATTTGCTAAATAAAAGTGAGCATCGAATAAGAAGGACGGATAAACCGAAGTTGATAACATCTACCTGCTAACTCGCAGGCATCCACTAATTAAAAGCGAGTATCGAACCAGAAGGCCGGATCAACCGAAGTTGATAACATCTATCTGCTAACGCGCAGGCATTCGCTAAATAAAAGCGAGCATCGAACCAGAAGGCCGGATTAACCGAAGTTGATAACATCTATCAGCTAACGCGCAGGCATCCGCTAAATAAAAGCGAGCATCGAACCAGAAGGCCCGATCAACCAAAGTTGATAACATATATCTGCTAACGCGCAAGCATCCGCTAAATAAAAGCGAGCATCGACCCAGAAGGCCGGATCTACTGAAGTTGTTAACGTCTATCTGCAAACGCGCAGGCATCCGCTAAATAAAAGCGAGCATCAAACCCGAAGGTCGGATCAACCGAAGTTGATAACCCCTATCTGCTAACTCGTAGGCATCCGTAAAATAAAAGCGAGCATCGCACCAGAAGGTCGGATCAACCGAAGTTTATAACCTCTATCTGCTAACGCGCAGGCATCCGCTAAATAAAAGCGAGCATCAAACCAGAAGGCCGGATCAACCGAAGTTGATAACTTCTATCTGCTAACACGCAGGCATCCGTTAAATATAAGCGAGAATCGAACCAGAAAGCCGGATCAACCGATGTTGATAACATATATTTGCTAACGCGCAGGCATCCTCTAAATAAAAGCGAGCATCGAACCAGAAGGCCGGATCAACAGAAGTTGATAACATCTATCTGCTAATGTGCAGGCATCCGCTAAATAAAAGCGAGCATCGAACCAAAAGGCCGGATCAACCGAAGTTGATAACATCTATCCGCTAACCCGCAGGCATCCGCTAAATCAAACCGAGCATCGAACCAGAATTCCGGATCAACCGAAGTTGATAACATCTTTCTGCTAACGCGCATGCATCCGCTAAATAAATGTGAGCATCGAACAAGAAGGCCGGATCAACCGAAGTTGATAACATCTACCTGCTAACGCGCTGTCATCCACTAATTAAAAGCGAGTATCGAACCGGAAGGCCGGATAAACCGAAGTTGATAACATCTATCTGCTAACGCGCAGGAATCCGCTAAATAAAAGCGAGCATCGAACCAGAAGGCCGGATTTAACCGAAGTTCATAACGTCTATCTGCTAACGCGCAGGCATCTGCTAAATAAAGCCGAGCATCGACCCAGAATGCTGGATCAAATGAAGTTGTTAACATCTATCTGCTAACACACAGGCATCCGCTAAATATAAGCAAGCATCGAACTAGAAGGTCGGATCAACCGAAGTTGATAACATCTATCTGCTAACGAACAGGCATCCGCTATATAAAACTGAGCATCGAACCAGAAGGCCGGATCAACCAAAGTTGATAACATCTATCTGCTAACGTGCAGACATTTGCTAAATAAAAGTGAGCACCGAATAAGAAGGACGGATTAACTGAAGTTTATAACATCTACCTGCTAACTCGCAGGCATCCACTAATTAAAAGCGAGTATCGAACCAGAAGGCCGGATCAACCGAAGTTGATAACATCTATCTGCTAACGCGTAGGCATTCGCTAAATAAAAGCGAGCATCGAATCAGAAGGCCGGATTAACCGAAGTTGATAACATCTATCAGCTAACGCGCAGGCATCCACTAAATAAAAGCGAGCATCGAACCAGAAGGCCCGATCAACCGAAGTTGATAACATATATCTGCTAACGCGCAAGCATCCGCTAAATAAACGCGAGCATCGACCCAGAAGGCCGGATCAACTGAAGTTGTTAACATCTATCTGCAAACGCGCAGGCATCCGCTAAATAAAAGCGAGCATCAAACCAGAAGGTCGGATCAACCGAAGTTGATAACACCTATCTGCTAACTCGTAGGCATCCGTAAAATAAAAGCGAGCATCGCACCAGAAGGCCGGATCAACCGAAGTTTATAACCTCTATCTGCTAACGCGCAGGCATCCGCTAAATAAAAGCGAGCATCGAACCAGAAGGCCGGATCAACGGAAGTTGATAACATCTATCTGCTAACACGCAGGCATCCGCTAAATATAAGCGAGCATCGAACCAGAAGGCCGGATCAACCGATGTTGATAACATATATCTGCTAACGTGCAGGCATCCGCTAAATAAAAGCGAGCATCGAACCAGAAGGCCGGATCAACTATCTGCTAACGTGTAGGCATCCGCTAAATAAAAGCGAGCATCAAACCAAAAGACCGGATCAACCGAAGTTGAGAACATCTATCCGCTAACCCGCAGGAATCCGTTAAATAAAACCGAGCATCGAACCAGAATGTCGGATCAACCGAAGTTGATAACATCTATCTGCTAACGTGCAGGCATCCGCTAAATAAAAGCGAGCATCGAACCAAAAGGCCGGATCAACCGAAGTTGATAACATCTATCCGCTAACCCGCAGGCATCCGCTAAATAAAACCGAGCATTGAACCAGAATGTCGGATCAACCGAAGTTGATAACATCTTTATGCTAACGCGCAGGCATCCGCTAAATAAATGTGAGCATCGAACAAGAAGGCCAGATCAACCGAAGTTGATAACATCTGCCTGCTAACGCGCTGGCATCCGCTAATTAAAAGCGAGTATCGAACCGGAAGGCCGGATAAACCGAAGTTGATAACATCTATCTGCTAACACGCAGGCATCCGCTAAATCAAAGCGAGCATCGAACCAGAAGGCCGGATTTAACCGAAGTTCATAACATCTATCTGCTAACGCGCAGGCATTTGCTAAATAAAACCGAGCATCGACCTAGAATGCCGGATCAAATGAAGTTGTTAACATCTATCTGCTAACGCACAGGCATCCGCTAAATATAAGCAAGCATCGAACCAGAAGGCCGGATCAACCGAAGTTGATAACATCTATCTGCTAACGAACAGGCATCCGCTATATAAAACCGAGCATCGAACCAGAAGGCCGGATCCACCGAAGTTGATAACATCTATCTGCTAACGTGCAGGCATTTTCTAAATAAAAGTGAGCATCGAACAAGAAGGACGGATAAACCAAAGTTGATAACATCTACCTGCTAACTCGCAGGCATCCACTAATTAAAAGCGAGTATCGAACCAGAAGTCCGGATCAACCGAAGTTGATAACATCTATCTGCTAACGCGCAGGCATTCGCTAAATACAAGCGAGCATCGAACCAGAAGGCCAGATTTAATCGAAGCTAATAACATCTATCAGCTAACACGCAGGCATCCGTTAAATAAAAGTGAGCATCGAACCAGAAGGCCCGATCAACCGAAGTTGATAACATATATCTGCTAACGCGCAAGCATCCGCTAAATAAAAGCGAGCATCGACCCAGAAGGCCGGATCATCTGAAGTTGTTAACATTTATCTGCTAACGCGCAGGCATCCGCTAAATAAAAGCGAGCATCAAACCAGAAGGTCGGATCAACCGAAGTTGATAACACCTATCTGCTAACTCGTAGGCATCCGTAAAATAAAAGTGAGCATCGCACCAGAAGGCCGGATCAACCGAAGTTTATAACCTCTATCTGCTAACGCGCAGGCATCCGCTAAATAAAAGCGAGCATCGAACCAGAAGGCCAGATCAACCGAAGTTGATAACATCTATCTACTAACAAGCAGGCATCCGCTAAATAGAAGCGAGTAACGAACCAGAAGGCCGGATCAACCGATGTTGATAACATATATCTGCTAACGCGCAGGCATCCGCTAAATAAAAGCGAGCATCGAACCAGAAGGCCGGATCAACCGAAGTTGATAACATCTATCTCCTAACATGCAGGCATCCGCTAAATAAAAGCGAGCATCGGGCCAAAAGGCCGGATCAACCGAAGTTCATAACATCTATCCGCTAACCCGCAGGCATCCGCTAAATAAAATCGAGCATCGAACCAGAATGCCGGATCAACTGAAGTTGATAACATCTTTATGCTAACGCGCAGGCATCCGCTGAGCATCGAACAAGAAGGTCGGATCAACCGAAGTTGATAACATCTGCCTGCTAACGCGCTGGCATCCGCTAGTTAAAAGCGAGTATCGAACCGGAAGGCCGGATAAATCTAAGTTGATAACATCTATCTGCTAACACGCAGGCATCCGCTAAATCAAAGCGAGCATCGAACCAGAAGGCCGGATTTAACCGAAGTTCATAACATCTATCTGCTAACACGCAGGCATTTGCTAAATAAAACCGAGCATCGACCCAGAATGTCGGATCAAATGAAGTTGTTAACATCTATCTGCTAACGCACAGGCATCCGCTAAATATAAGCAAGCATCGAACCAGAAGGGCGGATCAACCGAAGTTGATAACATCCATCTGCTAACGAACAGGCATCCGCTATATAAAACCGAGCATCGAACCAGAAGGCCGGATCCACCGAAGTTGATAACATCTATCTGCTAACGTGCTAGCATCCACTAAATAAAAGCGAGCATCGAACCGACAGGCCGGATCAACCGATGTTGATAACATCTACCTGCTAACTCGCAGGCATCCACAAATTAAAAGCGAGTATTGAACCAGAAGGCCGGATCAACCAAAGTTGATAACATCTATCTGCTAACGCGCAGGCATTCGCTAAATAAAAGCGAGCATCGAACCAGAAGGCCGGATTAACCGAAGTTGATAACATCTATCAGCTAACGCGCAGGCATCCGCTAAATAAAAGCGAGCATCGAACCAGAAGGCCCGATCAACCGAAGTTGATAACATATATCTGCTAACGTGCAAGCATCCGCTAAATAAAAGCGAGCATCGACCCAGAAGGCTGGATCAACTGAAGTTGTTAACATCTATCTGCAAACACGCAGGCATCCGCTAAATAAAAGCGAGCATCAAACCAGAAGGTCGGATCAACCGAAGTTGATAACACCTATCTGCTAACTCGTAGGCATCCGTAAAATAAAAGCGAGCATCGCACCAGAAGGCCGGATCAACCGAAGTTTATAACCTCTATCTTCTAACGCGCAGGCATCCTCTAAATAAAACCGAGCATCGAACCAGAAGGCCGGATCAACCGAAGTTGATAACATCTATCTGCTAACGCGCAGGCATCCGCTAAATATAAGCGAGCATCGAACCAGAAGGCCGGATCAACCGAAGTTGATAACATCTATCCGCTAACCCGCAGGCATCTGCTAAATAAAAGCGAGCATCGAACCAGAAGGCCGGATCAACCGAAGTTGATAACATCTATCTGCTAACATGCAGGCATCCGCTAAATAAAAGCGAGCATCGAACCAAAAGGCCGGATCAACCGAAGTTGATAACATCTATCCGCTAACCCGCAGGCATCCGCTAAATAAAACCGAACATCGAACCAGAATGTCGGATCAACCAAAGTTGATAACATCTTTATGCTAACGCGCTGGCATCCGCTAAATAAATATGAGCATCGAACAAGAAGGCCGGATCAATCGAAGTTGATAACATCTACCTGCTAACGCGCTGGCATCCGCTAATTAAAAGCGAGTATCGAACCGGAAGGCCGGATAAACCGAAGTTGATAACATCTATCTGCTAACGCGCAGGCATCCGCTAAATAAAAGAGAGCATCGAACCAGAAGGTCGTATTTAACCGAAGTTCATAACGTCTATCTGCTAACGCGCAGGCATCTGCTAAATAAAACCGAGCATCGACCCAGAATGCCAGATCAAATGAAGTTGTTAACATCTATCTGCTAACGCACAGGCATCCGCTAAATATAAGCAAGCATCGAACCAGAAGGCCGGATTAACCGAAGTTGATAACATCCATCTGCAAACGCGCAGGCATCCGCTAAATAAAAGCGAGCATCGCACCAGAAGGCCGGATCAACCGAAGTTTATAACCTCTATCTTCTAACGCGCAGGCATCCGCTAAATAAAAGCGAGCATCGAACCAGAAGGCCGGATCAACCGAAGTTGATAACATCTATCTTCTAACACGCAGACATCCGCTAAATATAAGCGAGCATCGAACCAGAAGGCCGGATCAACCGATGTTGATAACATCTATCTGCTAACGTGCAGGCATTTGCTAAATAAAAGTCAGCATCGAACAAGAAGGACGGATAAACCAATGTTGATAACATCTACCTGCTAACTCGCAGGCATCCACTAATTAAAAGCGAGTATCGAACCAGAAGGTCGGATCAACCGAAGTTGATAACATCTATCTGCTAACGCGAAGGAATTCGCTAAATAAAAGCGAGCATCGAACCAGAAGGCCGGATTAACCGAAGTTGATAACATCTATCAGCTAACGCGCAGGCATCCGCTAAATAAAAGCGAGCATCGAACCAGAAGGCCCGATCAACCAAAGTTGATAACATATATCTGCTAAGGCGCAAGCATCCGCTAAATAAAAGCGAGCATCGACCCAGAAGGCCGGATCAACTGAAGTTGTTAACATCTATCTGCAAACGCGCAGGCATCCGCTAAATAAAAGCGAGCATCAAACCAGAAGGTCGGATCAACCGAAGTTGATAACACCTATCTGCTAACTCGTAGGCATCCGTAAAATAAAAGCGAGCATCGCACCAGAAGGCCGGATCAACCGAAGTTTATAACCTCTATCTGCTAACGCGCAGGCATCCGCTAAATAAAAGCGAGCATCGAACCAGAAGGCCGGATCAACCGAAGTTGATAACATCTATTTGCTAACACGCAGACATCCGCTAAATATAAGCGAGCATCGAACTAGAAGGCCGGATCAACCGATGTTGATAACATATATCTGCTAACGCGCAGGAATCCGCTAAATAAAAGCGAGCAATGAACCAGAAGGCCGGATCAACCGAAGTTGATAACATCTATCTGCTAACGTGCAGGCATCCGCTAAATAAAAGCGAGCATCGAACCAAAAGGCCGGATCAACCGAAGTTGATAACATCTATCCACTAACCCGCAGGCATCCGCTAAATAAAACCGAGCATCGAACCAGAATGCCGGATCAACCGAAGTTGATAACATCTTTATGCTAACGCGCAGGCATCCGCTAAATAAATGTGAGCATCGAACAAGAAGGCCAGATCAACCGAAGTTGATAACATCTACCTGCTAACGCGCTGTCATCCGCTAATTAAAAGCGAGTATCGAACCGGAAGGCCGGATAAACCGAAGTTGATAATATCTATCTGCTAACGCGCAGGCATCCGCTAAATAAAAGCAAGCATCGAACCAGAAGGCCGGATTTAACCGAAGTTCATAACGTCTATCTGCTAACGCGCAGGCATCTGCTAAATAAAACCGAGCATTGACCGAGAATGCCGGATCAAATGAAGTTGTTAACATCTATCTGCTAACTCACAGGCATCCGCTAAATATAAGCAAGCATCGAACCAGAAGGTCGGATCAACCGAAGTTGATAACATCTATCTGCTAACGAACAGGCATCCGCTATATAAAACCGAGCATCGAACCAGAAGGCCGGATCAACCGAAGTTGATAACATCTATCTGCTAACGTGCAGGCATTTGCTAAATAAAAGTGAGCATCGAACAAGAAGGACAGATAAACCGAAGTTGATAACATCTACCTGCTAACTCGCAGGCATCCACTAATTAAAAGCGAGTATCGAACCAGAAGGCCTGATAACCGGAGTTGATAACATCTATCTGCTAACGCGAAGGCATTCGCTAAATAAAAGCGAGCATCGAACCAGAAGGCCGGATTAACCGAAGTTGATAACATCTATCAGCTAACGCGCAGGCATCCGCTAAATAAAAGCGAGCATCGAACCCGAAGGCTCGACCAACCGAAGTTGATAACATATATCTGCTAACCCGCAAGCATCCGCTAAATAAAAGCGAGCATCGAACCAAAAGGCCGGATCAACCGAAGTTGATAACATCTATCTGCAAATGTGCAGGCATCCGCTAAATAAAAGCGAGCATCAAACCAGAAGGTCGGATTAACCGAAGTTGATAACACCTATCTGCCAACTCGTAGGCATCCGTAAAATAAAAGCGAGCATCGCACCAGAAGGCCGGATCAACCGAAGTTTATAACCTCTATCTGCTAACGCGCAGGCATCCGCTAAATAAAAGCGAGCATCGAACCAGAAGGCCGGATCAACCGAAGTTGATAACATCTATCTGCTAACACGCAGGCATCCGCTAAATATAAGCGAGCATCGAACCAGAAGGCCGGATCAATCGATGTTGATAACATATATCTGCTAACGCGCAGGCATCCGCTAAATAAAAGCGAGCATCGAACCAGAAGGCCGGATCAACCGAAGTTGATAACATCTATCTTCTAACGTGCAGGCATCCGCTAAATAAAAGCGAGCATCGAACCAAAAGGCCGGATCAACCGAAGTTGATAACATCTATCCGCTAACCCGCAGGCATCGGCTAAATAAAACCGAGCATCGAACCAAAAGGCCGGATCAACTGAAGTTGATAACATCTTTATGCTAACGCGCAGGCATCCGCTAAATAAATTCGAGCATCGAACAAGAAGGCCGGATCAACCGAAGTTGATAACATCTACCTGCTAACGAGCTGGCATCCGCTAATTAAAAGCGAGTATCGAACCGGAAGGCCGGATAAACCATAGTTGATAACATCAATCTGCTAACGCGCAGGCATTCGCTAAATAAAAGCGAGCATCGAACCAGAAGGCCGGATTTAACCGAAGTTCATAACGTCTATCTGCTAACGCGCAGGCATCTGCTAAATAAAACCGAGCATCGACCCAGAATGCCGGATCAAATGAAGTTGTTAACATCTACCTGCTAACGCTAGGCATCCGCTAAATATAAGCAAGCATCGAACCAGAAGGCCGGATCAACCGAAGTTGATAACATCTATCTGCTAACGTGCAGGCATTTGCTAAATAAAAGTGAGCATCGAATAAGAAGGACGGATAAACCGAAGTTGATAACATCTACCTGCTAACTCGCAGGCATCCACTAATTAAAAGCGAGTATCGAACCAGAAGGCCGGATCAACCGAAGTTGATAACATCTATCTGCTAACGCGCAGGCATTCGCTAAATAAAAGCGAGCATCGATCCAGAAGGCCGGATTAACCGAAGTTGATAACATCTATCAGCTAACGCGCAGGCATCCGCTAAATAAAAGCGAGCATCGAACCAGAAGGCCCGATCAACCAAAGTTGATAACATATATCTGCTAACGCACAAGCATCCGCTAAATAAAAGCGAGCATCGACCCAGAAAGCCGGATCAACTGAAGTTGTTAACATCTATCTGCAAACGCGCAGGCATCCGCTAAATAAAAGCGAGCATCAAACCAGAAGGTCGGATCAACCGAAGTTGATAACCCCTATCTGCTAACTCGTAGGCATCCGTAAAATAAAAGCGAGCATCGCACCAGAAGGCCGGATCAACCGAAGTTTATAACCTCTATCTGCTAACACGCAGGCATCCGCTAAATAAAAGCGAGCATCGAACCAGAAGGCCGGATCAACCGAAGTTGATAACATCTATCTGCTAACACGCAGGCATCCGTTAAATATAAGCGAGAATCGAACCAGAAGGCCGGATCAACCGATGTTGATAACATATATCTGCTAACGCGCAGGCATCCTCTAAATAAAAGCGAGCATCGAACCAGAAGGCCGGATCAACCGAAGTTGATAACATCTATCTGCTAACGTGCAGGCATCCGCTAAATAAAAGCGAGCATCAAACCAAAAGGCCGGATCAACCGAAGTTGATAACATCTATCCGCTAACGCGAAGGCATTCGCTAAATAAAAGCGAGCATCGAACTAGAAGGCCGGATTAACCGAAGTTGATAACATCTATCAGCTAACGCGCAGGCATCCGCTAAATAAAAGCGAGCATCGAACCCGAAGGCTCGACCAACCGAAGTTGATAACATATATCTGCTAACCCGCAAGCATCCGCTAAATAAAAGCGAGCATCGAACCAAAAGGCCGGATCAACCGAAGTTGATAACATCGATCTGCAAATGTGCAGGCATCCGCTAAATAAAAGCGAGCATCAAACCAGAAGGTCGGATTAACCGAAGTTGATAACACCTATCTGCCAACTCGTAGGCATCCGAATAATAAAAGCGAGCATCGCACCAGAAGGCCGGATCAACCGAAGTTTATAACCTCTATCTGCTAACGCGCAGGCATCCGCTAAATAAAAGCGAGCATCGAACCAGAAGGCCGGATCAACCGAAGTTGATAACATCTATCTGCTAACACGCAGGCATCCGCTAAATATAAGCGAGCATCGAACCAGAAGGCCAGATCAATCGATGTTGATAACATATATCTGCTAACGCGCAGGCATCCGCTAAATAAAAGCGAGCATCGAACCAGAAGGCCGGATCAACCGAAGTTGATAACATCTATCTTCTAACGTGCAGGCATCCGCTAAATAAAAGCGAGCATCGAACCAAAAGGCCGGATCAACCGAAGTTGATAACATCTAGCCGCTAACCCGCAGGCATCCGCTAAATAAAACCGAGCATCGAACCAAAAGGCCGGATCAACCGAAGTTGATAACATCTTTATGCTAACGCGCAGGCATCCGCTAAATAAATGTGAGCATCGAACAAGAAGGCCGGATCAACCGAAGTTGATAATATCTACCTGCTAACGCGCTGGCATCCGCTAATTAAAAGCGAGTATCGAACCGGAAGGCCGGATAAACCATAGTTGATAACATCTATCTGCTAACGCGCAGGCATTCGCTAAATAAAAGCGAGCATCGAACCAGAAGGCCGGATTTAACCGAAGTTCATAACGTCTATCTGCTAACGCGCAGGCATCTGCTAAATAAAACCGAGCATCGACCCAAAATGCCGGATCAAATGAAGTTGTTAACATCTACCTGCTAACGCTAGGCATCCGCTAAATATAAGCAAGCATCGAACCAGAAGGCCGGATCAACCGAAGTTGATAACATCTATCTGCTAACGTGCAGGCATTTGCTAAATAAAAGTGAGCATCGAATAAGAAGGACGGATAAACCGAAGTTGATAACATCTACCTGCTAACTCGCAGGCATCCACTAATTAAAAGCGAGTATCGAACCAGAAGGCCGGATCAACCGAAGTTGATAACATCTATCTGCTAACGCGCAGGCATTCGCTAAATAAAAGCGAGCATCGATCCAGAAGGCCGGATTATCCGAAGTTGATAAC
Source organism: Lathyrus sativus (assembly GCA_963859935.3). Taxonomy (NCBI): domain Eukaryota; kingdom Viridiplantae; phylum Streptophyta; class Magnoliopsida; order Fabales; family Fabaceae; genus Lathyrus; species Lathyrus sativus. The sequence continues at coordinate 285,607,978 of OZ012741.1, read as the reverse complement.
ATCTATCAGCTAACGCGCAGGCATCCGCTAAATAAAAGCGAGCATCGAACCAGAAGGCCCGATCAACCAAAGTTGATAACATATATCTGCTAACGCGCAAGCATCCGCTAAATAAAAGCGAGCATCGACCCAGAAAGCCGGATCAACTGAAGTTGTTAACATCTATCTGCAAACGCGCAGGCATCCACTAAATAAAAGCGAGCATCAAACCAGAAGGTCGGATCAACCGAAGTTGATAACCCCTATCTGCTAACTCGTAGGCATCCGTAAAATAAAAGCGAGCATCGCACCAGAAGGCCGGATCAACCGAAGTTTATAACCTCTATCTGCTAACGCGCAGGCATCCGCTAAATAAAAGCGAGCATCGAACCAGAAGGCCGGATCAACCGAAGTTGATAACATCTATCTGCTAACACGCAGGCATCCGTTAAATATAAGCGAGAATCGAACCAGAAGGCCGGATCAACCGATGTTGATAACATATATCTGCTAACGCGCAGGCATCCTCTAAATAAAAGCGAGCATCGAACCAGAAGGCCGGATCAACCGAAGTTGATAACATCTATCTGCTAACGTGCAGGCATCCGCTAAATAAAAGCGAGCATCGAACCAAAAGGTCGGATCAGCCGAAGTTGATAACATCTATCCGCTAACCCGCAGGCATCCGCTAAATAAAACCGAGCACCGAACCAGAATGCCGGATCAACCGAAGTTGATAACATCTTTATGCTAACGCGCATGCATCCGCTAAATAAATGTGAGCATCGAACAAGAAGGCCGGATCAACCGAAGTTGATAACATCTACCTGCTAACGCGCTGTCATCCGCTAATTAAAAGCGAGTATCGAACCGGAAGGCCGGATAAACCGAAGTTGATAACATCTATCTGCTAACGCGCAGGAATCCGCTAAATAAAAGCGAGCATCGAACCAGAAGGCCGGATTTAACCGAAGTTCATAACGTCTATCTGCTAACGCGCAGGCATCTGCTAAATAAAACCGAGCATCGACCCAGAATGCCGGATCAAATGAAGTTGTTAACATCTACCTGCTAACGCACAGGCATCCGCTAAATATAAGCAAGCATCGAACCAGAAGGCCGGATCAACCGAAGTTGATAACATCTATCTGCTAACGTGCAGGCATTTGCTAAATAAAAGTGAGCATTGAATAAGAAGGACGGATAAACCGAAGTTGATAACATCTACCTGCTAACTCGCAGGCATCCATTAATTAAAAACGAGTATCGAACCAGAAGGCCGGATCAACCGAAGTTGATAACATCTATCTGCTAACGCGCAGGCATTCGCTAAATAAAAGCGAGCATCGAACCAGAAGGCCGGATTAACCGAAGTTGATAACATCTATCAGCTAACGCGCAGGCATCCGCTAAATAAAAGCGAGCATCGAACCAGAAGGCCCGATCAACCAAAGTTGATAACATATATCTGCTAACGCGCAAGCATCCGCTAAATAAAAGCGAGCATCGACCCAGTAGGTCGGATCTACTGAAGTTGTTAACGTCTATCTGCAAACGCGCAGGCATCCGCTAAATAAAAGCGAGCATCAAACCCGAAGGTCGGATCAACCGAAGTTGATAACCCCTATCTGCTAACTCGTAGGCATCCGTAAAATAAAAGCGAGCATCGCACCAGAAGGCCGGATCAACCGAAGTTTATAACCTCTATCTGCTAACGTGCAGGCATCCGCTAAATAAAAGCGAGCATCGAACCAAAAGGCCGGATCAACCGAAGTTGATAACATCTATCCGCTAACCTGCAGGCATCCGCTAAATAAAACCGAGCACCGAACCAGAATGCCGGATCAACCGAAGTTGATAACATCTTTATGCTAACGCGCATGCATCCGCTAAATAAATGTGAGCATCGAACAAGAAGGCCGGATCAACCGAAGTTGATAACATCTACCTGCTAACGCGCTGTCATCCGCTAATTAAAAGCGAGTATCGAACCGGAAGGCCGGATAAACCGAAGTTGATAACATCTATCTGCTAACGCGCAGGAATCCGCTAAATAAAAGCGAGCATCGAACCAGAAGGCCGAATTTAACCGAAGTTCATAACGTCTATCCGCTAACGCGCAGGCATCTGCTAAATAAAACCGAGCATCGACCCAGAATGCCGGATCAAATGAAGTTGTTAACATCTACCTGCTAACGCACAGGCATCCGCTAAATATAAGCAAGCATCGAACCAGAAGGCCGGATCAACCGAAGTTGATAACATCTATCTGCTAACGTGCAGGCATTTGCTAAATAAAAGTGAGCATCGAATAAGAAGGACGGATAAACCGAAGTTGATAACATCTACCTGCTAACTCGCAGGCATCCACTAATTAAAAGCGAGTATCGAACCAGAAGGCCGGATCAACCGAAGTTGATAACATCTATCTGCTAACGCGCAGGCATTCGCTAAAGAAAAGCGAGCATCGAACCAGAAGGCCGGATTAACCGAAGTTGATAACATCTATCAGCTAACGCGCAGGCATCCGCTAAATAAAAGCGAGCATCGAACCAGAAGGCCCGATCAACCAAAGTTGATAACATATATCTGCTAACGCGCAAGCATCCGCTAAATAAAAGCGAGCATCGACCCAGAAGGCCGGATCTACTGAAGTTGTTAACGTCTATCTGCAAACGCGCAGGCATCCGCTAAATAAAAACGAGCATCAAACCCGAAGGTCGGATCAACCGAAGTTGATAACCCCTATCTGCTAACTCGTAGGCATCCGTAAAATAAAAGCGAGCATCGCACCAGAAGGCCGGATCAACCGAAGTTTATAACCTCTATCTGCTAACGCGCAGGCATCCGCTAAATAAAAGCGAGCATCGAACCAGAAGGCCGGATCAACCGAAGTTGATAACTTCTATCTGCTAACACGCAGGCATCCGTTAAATATAAGCGAGAATCGAACCAGAAAGCCGGATCAACCGATGTTGATAACATATATTTGCTAACGCGCAGGCATCCTCTAAATAAAAGCGAGCATCGAACCAGAAGGCCGGATCAACCGAAGTTGATAACATCTATCTGCTAACGTGCAGGCATCCGCTAAATAAAAGCGAGCATCGAACCAAAAGGCCGGATCAACCGAAGTTGATAACATCTATCCGCTAACCCGCAGGCATCCGCTAAATAAAACCGAGCACCGAACCAGAATGCCGGATCAACCGAAGTTGATAACATCTTTATGCTAACGCGCATGCATCCGCTAAATAAATGTGAGCATCGAACAAGAAGGCCGGATCAACCGAAGTTGATCACATCTACCTGCTAACGCGCTGTCATCCGCTAATTAAAAGCGAGTATCGAACCGGAAGGCCGGATAAACCAAAGTTGATAACATCTATCTGCTAACGCGCAGGAATCCGCTAAATAAAAGCGAGCATCGAACCAGAAGGCCGAATTTAACCGAAGTTCATAACGTCTATCTGCTAACGCGCAGGCATCTGCTAAATAAAACCGAGCATCGACCCAGAATGCCGGATCAAATGAAGTTGTTAACATCTACCTGCTAACGCACAGGCATCCGCTAAATATAAGCAAGCATCGAACCAGAAGGCCGGATCAACCGAAGTTGATAACATCTATCTGCTAACGTGCAGGCATTTGCTAAATAAAAGTGAGCATCGAATAAGAAGGACGGATAAACCGAAGTTGATAACATCTACCTGCTAACTCGCAGGCATCCACTAATTAAAAGCGAGTATCGAACCAGAAGGCCGGATCAACCGAAGTTGATAACATCTATCTGCTAACGCGCAGGCATCCGCTAAATAAAAGCGAGCATCGAACCAGAAGGCCCGATCAACCAAAGTTGATAACATATATCTGCTAACGCGCAAGCATCCGCTAAATAAAAGCGAGCATCGACCCAGAAGGCCGGATCTACTGAAGTTGTTAACGTCTATCTGCAAACGCGCAGGCATCCGCTAAATAAAAGCGAGCATCAAACCCGAAGGTCGGATCAACCGAAGTTGATAACCCCTATCTGCTAACTCGTAGGCATCCGTAAAATAAAAGCGAGCATCGCACCAGAAGGTCGGATCAACCGAAGTTTATAACCTCTATCTGCTAACGCGCAGGCATCCGCTAAATAAAAGCGAGCATCGAACCAGAAGGCCGGATCAACCGAAGTTGATAACTTCTATCTGCTAACACGCAGACATCCGTTAAATATAAGCGAGAATCGAACCAGAAAGCCGGATCAACCGATGTTGATAACATATATTTGCTAACGCGCAGGCATCCTCTAAATAAAAGCGAGCATCGAACCAGAAGGCCGGATCAACAGAAGTTGATAACATCTATCTGCTAACGTGCAGGCATCCGCTAAATAAAAGCGAGCATCGAACCAAAAGGCCGGATCAACCGAAGTTGATAACATCTATCCGCTAACCCGCAGGCATCCGCTAAATCAAACCGAGCATCGAACCAGAATGCCGGATCAACCGAAGTTGATAACATCTTTATGCTAACGCGCATGCATCCGCTAAATAAATGTGAGCATCGAACAAGAAGGCCGGATCAACCGAAGTTGATAACATCTACCTGCTAACGCGCTGTCATCCACTAATTAAAAGCGAGTATCGAACCGGAAGGCAGGATAAACCGAAGTTGATAACATCTATCTGCTAACGCGCAGGAATCCGCTAAATAAAAGCGAGCATCGAACCAGAAGGCCGGATTTAACCGAAGTTCATAACGTCTATCTGCTAACGCGCAGGCATCTGCTAAATAAAGCCGAGCATCGACCCAGAATGCTGGATCAAATGAAGTTGTTAACATCTATCTGCTAACACACAGGCATCCGCTAAATATAAGCAAGCATCGAACTAGAAGGTCGGATCAACCGAAGTTGATAACATCTATCTGCTAACGAACAGGCATCCGCTATATAAAACTGAGCATCGAACCAGAAGGCCGGATCAACCAAAGTTGATAACATCTATCTGCTAACGTGCAGACATTTGCTAAATAAAAGTGAGCACCGAATAAGAAGGACGGATTAACCGAAGTTTATAACATCTACCTGCTAACTCGCAGGCATCCACTAATTAAAAGCGAGTATCGAACCAGAAGGCCGGATCAACCGAAGTTGATAACATCTATCTGCTAACGCGCAGGCATTCGCTAAATAAAAGCGAGCATCGAATCAGAAGGCCGGATTAACCGAAGTTGATAACATCTATCAGTTCACGCGCAGGCATCCGCTAAATAAAAGCGATCATCGAACCAGAAGGCCCGATCAACCGAAGTTGATAACATATATCTGCTAACGCGCAAGCATCCGCTAAATAAACGCGAGCATCGACCCAGAAGGCCGGATCAACTGAAGTTGTTAACATCTATCTGCAAACGCGCAGGCATCCGCTAAATAAAAGCGAGCATCAAACCAGAAGGTCGGATCAACCGAAGTTGATAACACCTATCTGCTAACTCGTAGGCATCCGTAAAATAAAAGCGAGCATCGCACCAGAAGGCCGGATCAACCGAAGTTTATAACCTCTATCTGCTAACGCGCAGGCATCCGCTAAATAAAAGCGAGCATCGAACCAGAAGGCCGGATCAACGGAAGTTGATAACATCTATCTGCTAACACGCAGGCATCCGCTAAATATAAGCGAGCATCGAACCAGAAGGCCGGATCAACCGATGTTGATAACATATATCTGCTAACGTGCAGGCATCCGCTAAATAAAAGCGAGCATCGAACCAGAAGGCCGGATCAACTATCTGCTAACGTGTAGGCATCCGCTAAATAAAAGCGAGCATCAAACCAAAAGACCGGATCAACCGAAGTTGAGAACATCTATCCGCTAACCCGCAGGCATCCGTTAAATAAAACCGAGCATCGAACCAGAATGTCAGATCAACCGAAGTTGATAACATCTATCTGCTAACGTGCAGGCATCCGCTAAATAAAAGCGAGCATCGAACCAAAAGGCCGGATCAACCGAAGTTGATAACATCTATCCGCTAACCCGCAGGCATCTGCTAAATAAAACCGAGCATCGAACCAGAATGTCGGATCAACCGAAGTTGATAACATCTTTATGCTAACGCGCAGGCATCCGCTAAATAAATGTGAGCATCGAACAAGAAGGCCAGATCAACCGAAGTTGATAACATCTGCCTGCTAACGCGCTGGCATCCGCTAATTAAAAGCGAGTATCGAACCGGAAGGCCGGATAAACCGAAGTTGATAACATCTATCTGCTAACACGCAGGCATCCGCTAAATCAAAGCGAGCATCGAACCAGAAGGCCGGATTTAACCGAAGTTCATAACATCTATCTGCTAACGCGCAGGCATTTGCTAAATAAAACCGAGCATCGACCCAGAATGCCGGATCAAATGAAGTTGTTAACATCTATCTGCTAACGCACAGGCATCCGCTAAATATAAGCAAGCATCGAACCAGAAGGCCGGATCAACCGAAGTTGATAACATCTATCTGCTAACGAACAGGCATCCGCTATATAAAACCGAGCATCGAACCAGAAGGCCGGATCCACCGAAGTTGATAACATCTATCTGCTAACGTGCAGGCATTTTCTAAATAAAAGTGAGCATCGAACAAGAAGGACGGATAAACCGAAGTTGATAACATCTACCTGCTAACTCGCGGGCATCCACTAATTAAAAGCGAGTATCGAACCAGAAGTCCGGATCAACCGAAGTTGATAACATCTATCTGCTAACGCGCAGGCATTCGCTAAATACAAGCGAGCATCGAACCAGAAGGCCAGATTTAATCGAAGCTAATAACATCTATCAGCTAACACGCAGGCATCCGTTAAATAAAAGTGAGCATCGAACCAGAAGGCCCGATCAACCGAAGTTGATAACATATATCTGCTAACGCGCAAGCATCCGCTAAATAAAAGCGAGCATCGACCCAGAAGGCCGGATCATCTGAAGTTGTTAACATTTATCTGCTAACGCGCAGGCATCCGCTAAATAAAAGCGAGCATCAAACCAGAAGGTCGGATCAACCGAAGTTGATAACACCTATCTGCTAACTCGTAGGCATCCGTAAAATAAAAGTGAGCATCGCACCAGAAGGCCGGATCAACCGAAGTTTATAACCTCTATCTGCTAACGCGCAGGCATCCGCTAAATAAAAGCGAGCATCGAACCAGAAGGCCGGATCAACCGAAGTTGATAACATCTATCTACTAACAAGCAGGCATCCGCTAAATAGAAGCGAGTAACGAACCAGAAGGCCGGATCAACCGATGTTGATAACATATATCTGCTAACGCGCAGGCATCCGCTAAATAAAAGCGAGCATCGAACTAGAAGGCCGGATCAACCGAAGTTGATAACATCTATCTCCTAACATGCAGGCATCCGCTAAATAAAAGCGAGCATCGGGCCAAAAGGCCAGATCAACCGAAGTTCATAACATCTATCCGCTAACCCGCAGGCATCCGCTAAATAAAATCGAGCATCGAACCAGAATGTCGGATCAACTGAAGTTGATAACATCTTTATGCTAACGCGCAGGCATCCGCTGAGCATCGAACAAGAAGGTCGGATCAACCGAAGTTGATAACATCTGCCTGCTAACGCGCTGGCATCCGCTAGTTAAAAGCGAGTATCGAACCGGAAGGCCGGATAAACCTAAGTTGATAACATCTATCTGCTAACACGCAGGCATCCGCTAAATCAAAGCGAGCATCGAACCAGAAGGCCGGATTTAACCGAAGTTCATAACATCTATCTGCTAACACGCAGGCATTTGCTAAATAAAACCGAGCATCGACCCAGAATGTCGGATCAAATGAAGTTGTTAACATCTATCTGCTAACGCACAGGCATCCGCTAAATATAAGCAAGCATCGAACCAGAAGGCCGGATCAACCGAAGTTGATAACATCCATCTGCTAACGAACAGGCATCCGCTATATAAAACCGAGCATCGAACCAGAAGGTCGGATCCACCGAAGTTGATAACATCTATCTGCTAACGTGCAGGCATTTTCTAAATAAAAGTGAGCATCAAACAAGAAGGACGGATAAACCGAAGTTGATAACATCTACCTGCTAACTCGCAGGCATCCACTAATTAAAAGTGAGTAACGAACCAGAAGGCCGGATCAACCGAAGTTGATAACATATATCTGCTAACGCGCAGGCATTCGCTAAATACAAGCGAGCATCGAACCAGAAGGCCAGATTTAACCGAAGTTGATAACATCTATCAGCTAACACGCAGGCATCCGCTAAATAAAAGTGAGCATCGAACCAGAAGGCCCGATCAACCGAAGTTGATAACATATATCTGCTAACGCGCAAGCATCCGCTAAATAAAAGCGAGCATCGACCCAGAAGGTCGGATCAACTGAAGTTGTTAACATTTATCTGCTAACGCGCAGGCATCCGCTAAATAAAAGCGAGCATCAAACCAGAAGGTCGGATCAACCGAAGTTGATAACACCTATCTGCTAACTCATAGGCATCCGTAAAATAAAAGCGAGCATCGCACCAGAAGGCCGGATCAACCGAAGTTTATAACCTCTATCTGCTAACGCGCAGGCATCCGCTAAATAAAAGCGAGCATCGAACCAGAAGGTCGGATCAACCGAAGTTGATAACATCTATCTGCTAACACGCAGGCATCCGCTAAATATAAGCGAGCATCGAATCAGAAGGTCGGATCAACCGATGTTGATAACATATATCTGCTAACGCGCAGGCATCCGCTAAATAAAAGCGAACATCGAACCAGAAGGCCGGATCAACCGAAGTTGATAACATCTATCTGCTAACATGCAGGCATCCGCTAAATAAAAGCGAGCATCAAGCCAAAAGGCCGGATCAACCGAAGTTGATAACATCTATCTGCTAACCCGCAGGCATCCGCTAAATAAAACCGAGCATCGAACCAGAATGCCGGATCAACCGAAGTTGATAACATCTTTATGCTAACGTGCAGGCATCCGCTAAATAAATGTGAGCATCGAACAAGAAGGCCGGATCAACCGAAGTTGATAACATCTGCCTGCTAACGCGCTGGCATCCGCTAATTAAAAGCGAGTATCGAACCGGAAGGCCGGATAAACCAAAGTTGATAACATCTATCTGCTAACACGCAGGCATCCGCTAAATCAAAGCGAGCATCGAACCAGAAGGCCGGATTTAACCGAAGTTCATAACATCTATCTGCTAACGCGCAGGCATTTGCTAAATAAAACCGAGCATCGACCCAGAATGCCGGATCAAATGAAGTTGTTAACATCTATCTGCTAACGCACAGGCATCCGCTAAATATAAGCAAGCATCGAACCAGAAGGGCGGATCAACCGAAGTTGATAACATCTATCTGCTAACGAACAAGCATCCGCTATATAAAACCGAGCATCGAACCAGAAGGCCGGATCCACCGAAGTTGATAACATCTATCTGCTAACGTGCAGGCATTTGCTAAATAAAAGTGAGCATCGAACAAGAAGGACGGATAAACTGAAGTTGATAACATCTACCTGCTAACTCGCAGGCATCCACTAATTAAAAGCGAGTATCGAACCAGAAGGCCGGATCAACCGAAGTTGATAACATCTATCTGCTAACGAGCAGGCATTCGCTAAATACAAGCGAGCATCGAACCAGAAGGCCAGATTTAACCGAAGTTGATAACATCTATCAGCTAACACGCAGGCATCCGCTAAATAAAAGCGAGCATCGAACCAGAAGGCCCGATCAACCGAAGTTGATAACATATATCTGCTAACGCGCAAGTATCCGCTAAATAAAAGCGAGCATCGACCCAAAAGGCGGGATCAACTGAAGTTGTTAACATTTATCTGCTAACGCGCAGGCATCCGCTAAATAAAAGCGAGCATCAAACCAGAAGGTCGGATCAACCGAAGTTGATAACACCTATCTGCTAACTCGTAGGCATCCGTAAAATAAAAGCGAGCATCGCACCAGAAGGCCGGATCAACCGAAGTTTATAACCTCTATCTGCTAACACGCACGCATCCGCTAAATAAAAGCGAGCATCGAACCAGAAGGCCGGATCAACCGAAGTTGATAACATCTATCTGCTAACACGCAGGCATCCGCTAAATATAAGCGAGCATCGAATCAGAAGGCCGGATCAACCGATGTTGATAACATATATCTGCTAACGCGCAGGCATCCGCTAAATAAAAGCGAACATCGAACTAGAAGGCCGGATCAACCGAAGTTGATAACATCTATCTGCTAACATGCAGGCATCCGCTAAATAAAAGCGAGCATCGAGCCAAAAGGCCGGATCAACCGAAGTTGATAACATCTATCTGCTAACCCGCAGGCATCCGCTAAATAAAACCGAGCATCGAACCAGAATGTCGGATCAACCGAAGTTGATAACATCTTTATGCTAACACGCAGGCATCCGCTAAATAAATGTGAGCATCGAACAAGAAGGCCGGATCAACCGAAGTTGATAACATCTGCCTGCTAACGCGCTGGCATCCGCTAATTAAAAGCGAGTATCGAACCGGAAGGCCGGATAAACCGAAGTTGATAACATCTATCTGCTAACACGCAGGCATCCGCTAAATCAAAGCGAGCATCGAACCAGAAGGTCGGATTTAATCAAAGTTCATAACATCTATCTGCTAACGCGCAGGCATTTGCTAAATAAAACCGAGCATCGACCCAGAATGTCGGATCAAATGAAGTTGTTAACATCTATCTGCTAACGCACAGGCATCCGCTAAATATAAGCAAGCATCGAACCAGAAGGTCGGATCAACCGAAGTTGATAACATCTATCTGCTAACGAACAGGCATCCGCTATATAAAACCGAGCATCGAACCAGAAGACCGAATCCACCGAAGTTGATAACATCTATCTGCTAACGTGCAGGCATTTGCTAAATGAAAGTGAGCATCGAACAAGAAGGACGGATAAACCGAAGTTGATAACATCTACCTGCTAACTCGCAGGCATCCACTAATTAAAAGCGAGTATCGAACCAGAAGGCCGGATCAACCGAAGTTGATAACATCTATCTGCTAACGCGCAGGCATTCGCTAAATACAAGCGAGCATCGAACCAGAAGGCCAGATTTAACCGAAGTTTATAACATCTATCAGCTAACACGCAGGCATCCGCTAAATAAAAGCGAGAATCGAACCAGAAGGCCCGATCAACCGAAGTTGATAACATATATCTGCTAACGCGCAAGCATCCGCTAAATAAAAGCGAGCATCGACCCAGAAGGCCGGATATACTGAAGTTGTTAACATTTATCTACTAACGCGCAGGCATCCGCTAAATAAAAGCGAGCATCAAACCAGAAGGTCGGATCAACCGAAGTTGAGAACACCTATCTGCTAACTCGTAGGCATCCGTAAAATAAAAGCGAGCATCGCACCAGAAGGCCAGATCAACCGAAGTTTATAACCTCTATCTGCTAACGCGCAGGCATCCGCTAAATAAAAGCGAGCATCGAACCAGAAGGCCGGATCAACCGAAGTTGATAACATCTATCTGCTAACACACAGGCATCCGCTAAATATAAGCGAGCATCGAACCAGAAGGCCGGATCAACCGATGTTGATAACATATATCTGCTAACGCGCAGGCATCCGCTAAATAAAAGCGAACATCGAACCAGAAGGCCGGATCAACCGAAGTTGATAACATCTATCTGCTAACATGCAGGCATCCGCTAAATAAAAGAGAGCATCGAGCCAAAAGGCCGGATCAACCGAAGTTGATAACATCTATCTGCTAACCCGCTGGCATCCGCTAAATAAAATCGAGCATCGAACCAGAATGCCGGATCAACCAAAGTTGATAACATCTTATGCTAACGCGCAGGCATCCGCTAAATAAATGTGAGCATCGAACAAGAAGGCCGGATCAACCGAAGTTGATAACATCTGCCTGCTAACGCGCTGGCATCCGCTAATTAAAAGCGAGTATCGAACCGGAAGGCCGGATAAACCGAAGTTGATAACATCTATCTGCTAACACGCAGGCATCCGCTAAATCAAAGCGAGCATCGAACCAGAAGGCCGGATTTAACCGAAGTTCATAACATCTATCTGCTAACGCGCAGGCATTTGCTAAATAAAACCGAGCATCGACCCAGAATGCCGGATCAAATGAAGTTGTTAACATCTATCTGCTAACGCACAGGCATCCGCTAAATATAAGCAAGCATCGAACCAGAAGGCCGGATCAACCGAACTTGATAACATCTATCTGCTAACGAACAGGCATCCGCTATATAAAACCGAGCATCGAACCAGAAGGCCGGATCCACCGAAGTTGATAATATCTATCTGCTAACGTGCAGGCATTTGCTAAATAAAAGTGAGCATCGAACAAGAAGGACGGATAAACTGAAGTTGATAACATCTACCTGCTAACTCGCAGGCATCCACTAATTAAAAGCGAGTATCGAACGAGAAGGCCGGATCAACCGAAGTTGATAACATCTATCTTCTAACGCGCAGGCATTCGCTAAATACAAGCGAGCATCGAACTAGAAGGCCAGATTTAACTGAAGTTGATAACATCTATCAGCTAACACGCAGGCATCCGCTAAATAAAAGCGAGCATCGAACCAGAAGGCCCGATCAACCGAGGTTGATAACATATATCTGCTAACGCGCAAGCATCCGCTAAATAAAAGCGAGCATCGACCCAGAAGGCCGGATCAACTGAAGTTGTTAACATTTATCTACTAATGCGCAGGCATCCGCTAAATAAAAGCGAGCATCAAACCAGAAGGTCGGATCAACCGAAGTTGATAACACCTATCTGCTAACTCGTAGGCATCCGTAAAATAAAAGCGAGCATCACACCAGAAGGCCGGATCAACCGAAGTTTATAACCTCTATCTGCTAACGCGCAGGCATCCGCTAAATAAAAGCGAGCATCGAACCAGAAGGTCGGATCAACCGAAGTTGATAACATCTAACTGCTAACACGCAGGCATCCGCTAAATATAAGCGAGCATCGAACCAGAAGGCCGGATCAACCGATGTTGATAACATATATCTGCTAATGCGCAGGCATCCGCTAAATAAAAGCGAACATCGAACTAGAAGGCCGGATCAACCGAAGTTGATAACATCTATCTGCTAACATGCAGGCATCCGCTAAATAAAAGCGAGCATCGAGCCAAAAGGCCGGATCAACCGAAGTTGATAACATCTATCTGCTAACCCGCAGGCATCCGCTAAATAAAACCGAGCATCGAACCAGAATGCCGGATCAACCAAAGTTGATAACATCTTTATGCTAACGCGCAGGCATCCGCTAAATAAATGTGAGCATCGAACAAGAAGGCCGGATCAACCGAAGTTGATAACATCTGCCTGCTAACGCGCTGGCATCCGCTAATTAAAAGCGAGTATCGAACCGGAAGGCCGGATAAACCGAAGTTGATAACATCTATCTGCTAACACGCAGGCATCCGCTAAATCAAAGCGAGCATCGAGCCAGAAGGTCGGATTTAACCGAAGTTCATAACATCTATCTGCTAACGCGCAGGCATTTGCTAAATAAAACCGAGCATCTACCCAGAATGCCGGATCAAATGAAGTTGTTAACATCTATCTGCTAACGCACAGGCATCCGCTAAATATAAGCAAGCATCGAACCAGAAGGCCGGATCAACCGAAGTTTATAACATCTATCTGCTAACGAACAGGCATCCGCTATATAAAACCGAGCATCGAACCAGAAGGCCGGATCCACCGAAGTTGATAATATGTATCTGCTAACGTGCAGGCATTTGCTAAATAAAAGTGAGCATCGAACAAGAAGGACGGATAAACAGAAGTTGATAACATCTACCTGCTAACTCGCAGGCATCCACTAATTAAAAGCGAGTATCGAACCAGAAGGCCGGATCAACCGAAGTTGATAACATCTATCTGCTAACGCGCAGGCATTCGCTAAATACAAGCGAGCATCGAACCAGAAGGCCAGATTTAACTGAAGTTGATAACATCTATCAGCTAACACGCAGGCATCCGCTAAATAAAAGCGAGCATCGAACCAGAAGGCCCGATCAACCGAGGTTGATAACATATATCTGCTAACGCGCAAGCATCCGCTAAATAAAAGCGAGCATCGACCCAGAAGGCCGGATCAACTGAAGTTGTTAACATTTATCTACTAATGCGCAGGCATCCGCTAAATAAAAGCGAGCATCAAACCAGAAGGTCGGATCAACCGAAGTTGATAACACCTATCTCCTAACTCGTAGGCATCCGTAAAATAAAAGCGAGCATCACACCAGAACGCCGGATCAACCGAAGTTTATAACCTCTATCTGCTAACGCGCAGGCATCCGCTAAATAAAAGTGAGCATCGAACCAGAAGGCCGGATCAACCGAAGTTGATAACATCTATCTGCTAACACGCAGGCATCCGCTAAATATAAGCGAGCATCGAACCAGAAGGCCGGATCAACCGATGTTGATAACATATATCTGCTAACGCGCAGGCATCCGCTAAATAAAAGCGAACATCGAACTAGAAGGCCGGATCAACCGAAGTTGATAACATCTATCTGCTAACATGCAGGCATCCGCTAAATAAAAGCGAGCATCGAGCCAAAAGGCCGGATCAACCGAAGTTGATAACATTTATCTGCTAACCCGCAGGCATCCGCTAAATAAAACCGAGCATCGAACCAGAATGCCGGATCAACCGAAGTTAATAACATCTTTATGCTAACGCGCAGGCATCCGCTAAATAAATGTGAGCATCGAACAAGAAGGTCGGATCAACCGAAGTTGATAACATCTGCCTGCTAACGCGCTGGCATCCGCTAATTAAAAGCGAGTATCGAACCGGAAGGCCGGATAAACCGAAGTTGATAACATCTATCTGCTAACACGCAAGCATCCGCTAAATCAAAGCGAGCATCGAACCAGAAGGTCGGATTTAACCGAAGTTCATAACATCTATCTGCTAACGCGCAGGCATTAGCTAAATAAAACCGAGCATCGACCCAGAATGCCGGATCAAATGAAGTTGTTAACATCTATCTGCTAACGCACAGGCATCCGCTAAATATAAGCAAGCATCGAACCAGAAGGTCGGATCAACCGAAGTTGATAACATCTATCTGCTAACGAACAGGCATCCGCTATATAAAACCGAGCATCGAACCAGAAGGCCGAATCCACCGAAGTTGATAACATCTATCTGCTAACGTGCAGGCATTTGCTAAATAAAAGTGAGCATCGAACAAGAAGGACGGATAAACCGAAGTTGATAACATCTACCTGCTAACTCGCAGGCATCCACTAATTAAAAGCGAGTATCGAACCAGAAGGCCAGATCAACCGAAGTTGATAACATCTATCTGCTAACGCGCAGGCATTCGCTAAATACAAGCGAGCATCGAACCAGAAGGCCAGATTTAACCGAAGTTGATAACATCTATCAGCTAACATGCAGGCATCCGCTAAATAAAAGCGAGCATCGAACCAGAAGGCCCGATCAATCGAAGTTGATAACATATATCTGCTAATGCGCAGGCATCCGCTAAATAAAAGCGAGCATCGACCCAGAAGGCCGGATCAACTGAAGTTGTTAACATTTATCTACTAACGCGCAGGCATCCGCTAAATAAAAGCGAGCATCAAACCAGAAGGTCGGATCAACCGAAGTTGATAACACCTATCTGCTAACTCGTAGGCATCTGTAAAACAAAAGCGAGCATCGCACCAGAAGGCCGGATCAACCGAAGTTTATAACCTCTATCTGCTAACGCGCAGGAATTCGCTAAATAAAAGCGAGCATCGAACCAGTAGGCCGGATCAACCGAAGTTGATAACATCTATCTGCTAACACACAGGCATCCACTAAATATAAGCGAGCATCGAACCAGAAGGCCGGATCAACCGAAGTTGATAACATATATCTGCTAATGCGCAGGCATCCGCTAAATAAAAGCGAGCATCGAACCAGAAGGCCGGATCAACCGAAGTTTATAACATATATCTGCTAATGCGCAGGCATCCGCTAAATAAAAGCGAGCATCGAACCAGAAGGTCGGATCAACCGAAGTTGATAACATCTATCTGCTAACGTGCAGGCATCCGCTAAATAAAAGCGAGCATCGAACCAAAAGTCCGGATCAACCGAAGTTGATAACATCTATCCGCTAACCCGCAGGCATCTGCTAAATAAAAGCGAGCATCGAACCAGAATGCCGGATCAAACGAAGTTGATAACATCTTTACGCTAACGCGCAGGCATCCACTAAATAAATGTGAGCATCGAACACGAAGGTCGGATCAACCGAAGTTGATAACATCTACCTGCTAACGCGCTGGCATCCGCTAATTAAAAGCGAGTATCGAACCGGAAGGCCGGATAAACCGAAGTTGATAACATCTATCTGCTAACGCGCAGGCATCCGCTAAATAAAAGCGAGCATCGAGCCAGAAGGCCGGATTTAACCGAAGTTCATAACGTCTATCTGCTAACGCGCAGGCATCTGCTAAATAAAACCGAGCATCGACCCAGAATGCCGGATCAAATGAAGTTGTTAACATCTATCTGCTAACGCACAGGCATCCGCTAAATATAAGCAAGCATCGAACCAGAAGGCCGGATCAACCGAAGTTGATAACATCTATCTGCTAACGAACAGGCATCCGCTATATAAAACCGAGCATCGAACCAGAAGGCCGGATCAACCGAAGTTGATAACATCTATCTGCTAACTTGCAGGCATTTGCTAAATAAAGGTGAGCATCGAACAAGAAGGACGGATAAACCGAAGTTGATAACATCTACCTGCTAACTCGCAGGCATCCACTAATTAAAAGCGAGTATCGAACCAGAAGGCTGGATCAACCGAAGTTGATAACATCTATCTGCTAACGCGCAGACATTCGCTAAATAAAAGCGAGCATCGAACCAGAAGGCCGGATTAACCGAAGTTGATAACATCTATCAGCTAACGCGCAGGCATCCGCTAAATAAAAGTGAGCATCGAACCAGAAGGCCTGATCAATCGATGTTGATAACATATATCTGCTAACGCGCAAGCATCCGCTAAATAAAAGCGAGCATCGACCCAGAAGGCCGGATCAACTGAAGTTGTTAACATCTATCTGCAAACGCGCAGGCATCCGCTAAATAAAAGCGAGCATCAAACCAGAAGGTCGGATCAACCGAAGTTGATAACACCTATCTGCTAACTCGTAGGCATCCGTAAAATAAAAGCGAGCGTCGCACCAGATAGCCGGATCAACCGAAGTTTATAACCTCTATCTGCTAACGCGCAGGCATCCGCTAAATAAAAGCGAGCATCGAACCAGAAGGCCGGATCAACCGAAGTTGATAACATCTATCTGCTAACACGCAGGCATCCGCTAAATATAAGCGAGCATCGAACCAGAAGGCCGGATCAACCGAAGTTGATAACATATATCTGCTAATGCGCAGGCATCCTCTAAATAAAAGCGAGCATCGAACCAGAAGGCCGGATCAACCGAAGTTGATAACATCTATCTGCTAAAACGCAGGCATCCGCTAAATATAAGCGAGCATCGAACCAGAAGGTCGAATCAACCGAAGTTGATAACATATATCTGCTAATGCGCAGGCATCCGCTAAATAAAAGCGAGCATCGAACCAGAAGGCCGGATCAACCGAAGTTGATAACATCTATCTGCTAACGTGCAGGCATCCGCTAAATAAAAGCGAGCATCGAACCAAAAGGCCGGATCAACCGAAGTTGATAATATCTATCCGCTAACCCGCAGGCATCCGCTAAATAAAACCGAGCATCGAACCAGAATGCCGGATCAACCGAAGTTGATAACATCTTTATGCTAACGCGCAGGCATCCGCTAAATAAATGTGAGCATTGAACAAGAAGGTCGGATCAACCGAAGTTGATAACATCTATCTGCTAACGCACAGGCATCCGCTAAATATAAGCAAGCATCGAACCAGAAGGCCGGATCAACCGAAGTTGATAACATCTATCTGCTAACGAACAGGCATCCGCTATATAAAACCGAGCATCGAACCAGAAGGCCGGATCAACCGAAGTTGATAACATCTATCTGCTAACTTGCAGGCATTTGCTAAATAAAAGTGAGCATCGAACAAGAAGGACGGATAAACCGAAGTTGATAACATCTACCTGCTAACTCGCAGGCATCCACTAATTAAAAGCGAGTATCGAACCAGAAGGCTGGATCAACCGAAGTTGATAACATCTATCTGCTAACGCGCAGACATTCGCTAACTAAAAGCGAGCATCGAACCAGAAGGCCGGATTAACCGAAGTTGATAACATCTATCAGCTAACGCGCATGCATCCGCTAAATAAAAGCGAGCATCGAACCAGAAGGCCTGATCAATCGATGTTGATAACATATATCTGCTAACGCGCAAGCATTCGCTAAATAAAAGCGAGCATCGACCCAGAAGGCCGGATCAACTGAAGTTGTTAACATCTATCTGCAAACGCGCAGGCATCCGCTAAATAAAAGCGAGCATCAAACCAGAAGGTCGGATCAACCGAAGTTGATAACACCTATCTGCTAACTCGTAGGCATCCGTAAAATAAAAGCGAGCGTCGCACCAGATAGCCGGATTAACCGAAGTTTATAAACTCTATCTGCTAACGCGCAGGCATCCGCTAAATAAAAGCGAGCATCGAACCAGAAGGCCGGATCAACCGAAGTTGATAACATCTATCTGCTAACACGCAGGCATCCGCTAAATATAAGCGAGCATCGAACCAGAAGGCCGGATCAACCGAAGTTGATAACATATATCTGCTAATGCGCAGGCATCCTCTAAATAAAAGCGAGCATCGAACCAGAAGGCCGGATCAACCGAAGTTGATAACATCTATCTGCTAAAACGCAGGCATCCACTAAATATAAGCGAGCATCGAACCAGAAGGTCGAATCAACCGAAGTTGATAACATATATCTGCTAATGCGCAGGCATCCGCTAAATATAAGCGAGCATCGAACCAGAAGGCCGGATCAACCGAAGTTGATAACATATATCTGCTAATGCGCAGGCATCCTCTAAATAAAAGCGAGCATCGAACCAGAAGGCCGGATCAACCGAAGTTGATAACATCTATCTGCTAAAACGCAGGCATCCGCTAAATATAAGCGAGCATCGAACCAGAAGGTCGAATCAACCGAAGTTGATAACATATATCTGCTAATGCGCAGGCATCCGCTAAATATAAGCAAGCATCGAACCAGAAGGCCGGATCAACCGAAGTTGATAACATCTATCTGCTAACTTGCAGGCATTTGCTAAATAAAAGTGAGCATCGAACAAGAAGGACGGATAAACCGAAGTTGATAACATCTACCTGCTAACTCGCAGGCATCCACTAATTAAAAGCGAGTATCGAACCAGAAGGCTGGATCAACCGAAGTTGATAACATCTATCTGCTAACGCGCAGACATTCGCTAAATAAAAGCGAGCATCGAACCAGAAGGCCGGATTAACCGAAGTTGATAACATCTATCAGCTAACGCGCATGCATCCGCTAAATAAAAGCGAGCATCGAACCAGAAGGCCTGATCAATCGATGTTGATAACATATATCTGCTAACGCGCAAGCATCAGCTAAATAAAAGCGAGCATCGACCCAGAAGGCCGGATCAACTGAAGTTGTTAACATCTATCTGCAAACGCGCAGGCATCCGCTAAATAAAAGCGAGCATCAAACCAGAAGGTCGGATCAACCGAAGTTGATAACACCTATCTGCTAACTCGTAGGCATCCGTAAAATAAAAGCGAGCGTCGCACCAGATAGCCGGATTAACCGAAGTTTATAACCTCTATCTGCTAACGCGCAGGCATCCGCTAAATAAAAGCGAGCATCGAACCAGAAGGCCGGATCAACCGAAGTTGATAACATCTATCTGCTAACACGCAGGCATCCGCTAAATATAAGCGAGCATCGAACCAGAAGGCCGGATCAACCGAAGTTGATAACATATATCTGCTAATGCGCAGGCATCCTCTAAATAAAAGCGAGCATCGAACCAGAAGGCCGGATCAACCGAAGTTGATAACATCTATCTGCTAAAACGCAGGCATCCGCTAAATATAAGCGAGCATCGAACCAGAAGGTCGAATCAACCGAAGTTGATAACATATATCTGCTAATGCGCAGGCATCCGCTAAATAAAAGCGAGCATCGAACCAGAAGGCCGGATCAACCGAAGTTGATAACATCTATCTGCTAACGTGCAGGCATCCGCTAAATAAAAGCGAGCATCGAACCAAAAGGCCGGATCAACCGAAGTTGATAACATCTATCCGCTAACCCGCAGGCATCCGCTAAATAAAACCGAGCATCGAACCAGAATGCCGGATCAACCGAAGTTGATAACATCTTTATGCTAACGCGCAGGCATCCGCTAAATAAATGTGAGCATCGAACAAGAAGGTCGGATCAACCGAAGTTGATAACATCTATCTGCTAACGCGCAGGCATTCGCTAAATAAAAGCGAGCATCGAACCAGAAGGCCGGATTAACCGAAGTTGATAACATCTATCAGCTAACGCGCAGGCATTTGCTAAATAAAAGCGAGCATCGAACCAGAAGGCCCGACCAACCGAAGTTTATAACATATATCTGCTAACGCGCAAGCATCCGCTAAATAAAAGCGAGCATCGACCCAGAAGGCCGGATCAACTGAAGTTGTTAACATCTATCTGCAAACGCGCAGGCATCCGCTAAATAAAAGCGAGCATCAAACCAGAAGGTCGGATCAACCGAAGTTGATAACACCTATCTGCTAACTCGTAGGCATCCGTAAAATAAAAGCGAGCGTCGCACCAGATAGCCGGATCAACCGAAGTTTATAACCTCTATCTGCTAACGCGCAGGCATCCGCTAAATAAAAGCGAGCATCGAACCAGAAGGCCGGATCAACCGAAGTTGATAACATCTATCTGCTAACGTGCAGGCATTTGCTAAATATAAGCGAGCATCGAACAAGAAGGACGGATAAACCGAAGTTGATAACATCTACCTGCTAACTCGCAGGCATCCACTAATTAAAAGCGAGTATCGAACCAGAAGGCCGGATCAACCGAAGTTGATAACATCTATCTGCTAACGCGCAGGCATTCGCTAAATACAAGCGAGCATCGAACCAGAAGGCCAGATTTAACCGAAGTTGATAACATCTATCCGCTAACCCGCATGCATCCGCTAAATAAAACCGAGCATCAAACCAGAAGGCCCGATCAACCGAAGTTGATAACATATATCTGCTAACGCGCAAGCATCCGCTAAATAAAAGCGAGCATCGAACCAGAAGGCCGGATTAACCGAAGTTGATAACATCTATCAGCTAACGTGCAGGCATCCGCTAAATAAAAGCGAGCATCGAACCAGAAGGCCCGACCAACCGAAGTTGATAACATATATCTGCTAACGCGCAAGCATCCGCTAAATAAAAGCGAGCATCGACCCAGAAGGCCGGATCAACTGAAGTTGTTAACATTTATCTACTAACGCGCAGGCATCCGCTAAATAAAAGCGAGCATCAAACCAGAAGGTCGATCAACCGAAGTTGATAACACCTATCTGCTAACTCGTAGGCATCCGTAAAATAAAAGCGAGCATCGCACCAGAAGGCCGGATCAACCGAAGTTTATAACCTCTATCTGCTAACGCGCAGGAATCCGCTAAATAAAAGCGAGCATCGAACCAGAAGGCCGGATCAACCGAAGTTGATAACATCTATCTGCTAACACGCAGGCATCCGCTAAATATAAGCGAGCATCGAACCAGAAGGCCGGATCAACCGATGTTGATAACATATATCTGCTAACGCGCAGGCATCCGCTAAATAAAAGCGAACATAGAACTAGAAGGCCGGATCAACCGAAGTTGATAACATCTATCTGCTAACATGCAGGCATCCGCTAAATAAAAGCGAGCATCGAGCCAAAAGGCCGAATCAACCGAAGTTGATAACATCCATCTGCTAACCCGCAGGCATCCGCTAAATAAAACCGAGCATCGAACCAGAATTCCGGATCAACCGAAGTTGATAACATCTTTATGCTAACGCGCAGGCATCCGCTAAATAAATGTGAGCATCGAACAAGAAGGCCGGATCAACCGAAGTTGATAACATCTGCCTGCTAACGCGCTGGCATCCGCTAATTAAAAGCGAGTATCGAACCGGAAGGCCGGATAAACCGAAGTTGATAACATCTATCTGCTAACACGCAGGCATCCGCTAAATCAAAGCGAGCATCGAACCAGAAGGCCGGATTTAACCGAAGTTCATAACATCTATCTGCTAACGCGCAGGCATTTGCTAAATAAAACCGAGCATCGACCCAGAATGCCGGATCAAATGAAGTTGTTAACATCTATCTGCTAACACACAGGCATCCGCTAAATATAAGCAAGCATCGAACCAGAAGGCCGGATCAACCGAAATTGATAACATCTATCTGCTAACGAACAGGCATCCGCTATATAAAACCGAGCATCGAACCAGAAGGCCGGATCCACCGAAGTTGATAACATCTATCTGCTAACGTGCAGGCATTTGCTAAATAAAAGTGAGCATCGAACAAGAAGGACGGATAAACTGAAGTTGATAACATCTACCTGCTAACTCGCAGGCATCCACTAATTAAAAGCGAGTATCGAACCAGAAGGCCGGATCAACCGAAGTTGATAACATCTATCTGCTAACGCGCAGGCATTCGCTAAATACAAGCGAGCATCGAACCAGAAGGCCAGATTTAACCGAAGTTGATAACATCTATCAGCTAACATGCAGGCATCCGCTAAATAAAAGCGAGCATCGAACCAGAAGGCCCGATCAACCGAAGTTGATAACATATATCTGCTAACGCGCAAGCATCCGCTAAATAAAAGCGAGCATCGACCCAGAAGGCCGGATCAACTGAAGTTGTTAACATTTATCTACTAACGTGCAGGCATCCGCTAAATAAAAGCGAGCATCAAACCAGAAGGTCGGATCAACCGAACTTGATAACACCTACCTGCTAACTCGTAGGCATCCGTAAAATAAAAGCGAGCATCGCACCAGAAGGCCGGATCAACGGAAGTTTATAACCTCTATCTGCTAACGCGCAGGCATCCGCTAAATAAAAGCGAGCATCGAACCAGAAGGCCGGATCAACCGAAGTTGATAACATCTATCTGCTAACACGCAGGCATCCGCTAAATATAAGCGAGCATCGAACCAGAAGGCCGGATCAAGCGATGTTGATAACATATATCTGCTAACGCGCAGGCATCCGCTAAATAAAAGCGAGCATCGAACCAGAAGGTCGGATCAACCGAAGTTGATAACATCTATCTGCTAACATGCAGGCATCCGCTAAATAAAAGCGAGCATCGAGCCAAAAGGCCGGATCAACCGAAGTTGATAACATCTATCCGCTAACCCGCAGGCATCCGCTAAATAAAACCGAGCATCGAAATAGAATGCCGAAACAACCGAAGTTGATAACATCTTTATGCTAACGCGCATGCATCCTCTAAATAAATGTGAGCATCGAACAAGAAGGCCGGATCAACTGAAGTTGATAACATCTACCTGCTAACGCGCTGGCATCTGCTAATTAAAAGCGAGTATCGAACCGGAACACCGGATAAACCGAAGTTGATAACACCTATCTGCTAACGCGCAGGCATCCGCTAAATAAAAGCGAGCATCAAACCAGAAGGCCGGATTTAACCGAAGTTCATAACGTCTATCTTTTAACGCGCAGGCATCTGCTAAATAAAACCGAGCATCGACCCAGAATGCCGGATCAAATGAAGTTGTTAACATCTATCTGCTAACGCACAAACATCCGCTAAATATAAGCAAGCATCGAACCAGAAGGCCGGATCAACCGAAGTTGATAACACCTATCTGCTAACGAACAGGCATCCGCTATATAAAACCGAGCATCGAGCCAGAAGGCCGGATCAACCGAAGTTGATAAAATCTATCTGCTAACGTGCAGGCATTTGCTAAATAAAAGTGAGCATCGAACAAGAAGGACGGATAAACCGAAGTTGATAACATCTACTTGCTAACTCGCAGGCATCCACTAATTAAAAGTGAGTATCGAACCAGAAGGCCGGATCAACCGAAGTTGATAACATCTATCTGCTAACGCGCAGGCATTCGCTAAATAAAAGCGAGCATCGAACCAGAAGGCCGGATTAACCGAAGTTGATAACATCTATCAGCTAACGCGCAGGCATCCGCTAAATAAAAGCGAGCATCGAACCAGAAGGCCCGATCAACCGAAGTTGATAACATATATCTGCTAACGCGCAAGCATCCGCTAAATAAAAGCGAGCATCGACCTAGAAGGCCGGATCAACTGAAGTTGTTAACATCTATCTGCTAACTCGTAGGCATCCGCTAAATAAAACCGAGCATCAAACCAGAAGGTCGAATCAACCGAAGTTGATAACACCTATCTGCTAACTCGTAGGCATCCGTAAAATAAAAGCGAGCATCACACCAGAAGGCCGGATCAACCGAAGTTTATAACCTCTATCTGCTAACGCGCAGGCATCCGCTAAATAAAAGCGAGCATCGAACCAGTAGGCTGGATCAACCGAAGTTGATAACATCTATCTGCTAACACACAGGCATCCGCTAAATATAAGCGAGCATCGAACCAAAAGGCCGGATCAACCGAAGTTGATAACATATATCTGCTAATGCGCAGGCATCCGCTAAATAAAAGCGAGCATCGAACCAGAAGGCCGGATTAACCGAAGTTGATAACATCTATCAGCTAACGTGCAGGCATCCGCTAAATAAAAGCGAGCATCGAACCAGAAGGCCCGACCAACCGAAGTTGATAACATATATCTGCTAACGCGCAAGCATCCGCTAAATAAAAGCGAGCATCGACCCAGAAGGCCGGATCAACTGAAGTTGTTAACATTTATCTACTAACGCGCAGGCATCCGCTAAATAAAAGCGAGCATCAAACCAGAAGGTCGATCAACCGAAGTTGATAACACCTATCTGCTAACTCGTAGGCATCCGTAAAATAAAAGCGAGCATCGCACCAGAAGGCCGGATCAACCGAAGTTTATAACCTCTATCTGCTAACGCGCAGGAATCCGCTAAATAAAAGCGAGCATCGAACCAGAAGGCCGGATCAACCGAAGTTGATAACATCTATCTGCTAACACGCAGGCATCCGCTAAATATAAGCGAGCATCGAACCAGAAGGCCGGATCAACCGATGTTGATAACATATATCTGCTAACGCGCAGGCATCCGCTAAATAAAAGCGAACATAGAACTAGAAGGCCGGATCAACCGAAGTTGATAACATCTATCTGCTAACATGCAGGCATCCGCTAAATAAAAGCGAGCATCGAGCCAAAAGGCCGAATCAACCGAAGTTGATAACATCCATCTGCTAACCCGCAGGCATCCGCTAAATAAAACCGAGCATCGAACCAGAATTCCGGATCAACCGAAGTTGATAACATCTTTATGCTAACGCGCAGGCATCCGCTAAATAAATGTGAGCATCGAACAAGAAGGCCGGATCAACCGAAGTTGATAACATCTGCCTGCTAACGCGCTGGCATCCGCTAATTAAAAGCGAGTATCGAACCGGAAGGCCGGATAAACCGAAGTTGATAACATCTATCTGCTAACACGCAGGCATCCGCTAAATCAAAGCGAGCATCGAACCAGAAGGCCGGATTTAACCGAAGTTCATAACATCTATCTGCTAACGCGCAGGCATTTGCTAAATAAAACCGAGCATCGACCCAGAATGCCGGATCAAATGAAGTTGTTAACATCTATCTGCTAACGCACAGGCATCCGCTAAATATAAGCAAGCATCGAACCAGAAGGCCGGATCAACCGAAATTGATAACATCTATCTGCTAACGAACAGGCATCCGCTATATAAAACCGAGCATCGAACCAGAAGGCCGGATCCACCGAAGTTGATAACATCTATCTGCTAACGTGCAGGCATTTGCTAAATAAAAGTGAGCATCGAACAAGAAGGACGGATAAACTGAAGTTGATAACATCTACCTGCTAACTCGCAGGCATCCACTAATTAAAAGCGAGTATCAAACCAGAAGGCCGGATCAACCGAAGTTGATAACATCTATCTGCTAACGCGCAGGCATTCGCTAAATACAAGCGAGCATCGAACCAGAAGGCAAGATTTAACCGAAGTTGATAACATCTATCAGCTAACATGCAGGCATCCGCTAAATAAAAGCGAGCATCGAACCAGAAGGCCCGATCAACCGAAGTTGATAACATATATCTGCTAACGCGCAAGCATCCGCTAAATAAAAGCGAGCATCGACCCAGAAGGCCGGATCAACTGAAGTTGTTAACATTTATCTACTAACGCGCAGGCATCCGCTAAATAAAAGCGAGCATCAAACCAGAAGGTCGGATCAACCGAACTTGATAACACCTACCTGCTAACTCGTAGGCATCCGTAAAATAAAAGCGAGCATCGCACCAGAAGGCCGGATCAACGGAAGTTTATAACCTCTATCTGCTAACGCGCAGGCATCCGCTAAATAAAAGCGAGCATCGAACCAGAAGGCCGGATCAACCGAAGTTGATAACATCTATCTGCTAACACGCAGGCATCCGCTAAATATAAGCGAGCATCGAACCAGAAGGCCGGATCAAGCGATGTTGATAACATATATTTGCTAACGCGCAGGCATCCGCTAAATAAAAGCGAGCATCGAACCAGAAGGTCGGATCAACCGAAGTTGATAACATCTATCTGCTAACATGCAGGCATCCGCTAAATAAAAGCGAGCATCGAGCCAAAAGGCCGAATCAACCGAAGTTGATAACATCTATCCGCTAACCCGCAGGCATCCGCTAAATAAAACCGAGCATCGAAATAGAATGCCGAAACAACCGAAGTTGATAACATCTTTATGCTAACGCGCAGGCATCCTCTAAATAAATGTGAGCTTCGAACAAGAAGGCCGGATCAACCGAAGTTGATAACATCTACCTGCTAACGCGCTGGCATCTGCTAATTAAAAGCGAGTATCGAACCGGAACACCGGATAAACCGAAGTTGATAACACCTATCTGCTAACGCGCAGGCATCCGCTAAATAAAAGCGAGCATCAAACCAGAAGGCCGGATTTAACCGAAGTTCATAACGTCTATCTGCTAACGCGCAGGCATCTGCTAAATAAAACCGAGCATCGACCCAGAATGCCGGATCAAATGAAGTTGTTAACATCTATCTGCTAACGCACAAACATCCGCTAAATATAAGCAAGCATCGAACCAGAAGGCCGGATCAACCGAAGTTGATAACACCTATCTGCTAACGAACAGGCATCCGCTATATAAAACCGAGCATCGAGCCAGAAGGCCGGATCAACCGAAGTTGATAAAATCTATCTGCTAACGTGCAGGCATTTGCTAAATAAAAGTGAGCATCGAACAAGAAGGACGGATAAACCGAAGTTGATAACATCTACTTGCTAACTCGCAGGCATCCACTAATTAAAAGTGAGTATCGAACCAGAAGGCCGGATCAACTGAAGTTGATAACATCTATCTGCTAACGCGCAAGCATTCGCTAAATAAAAGCGAGCATCGAACCAGAAGGCCGGATTAACCGAAGTTGATAACATCTATCAGCTAACGCGCAGGCATCCGCTAAATAAAAGCGAGCATCGAACCAGAAGGCCCGATCAACCGAAGTTGATAACATATATCTGCTAACGCGCAAGCATCCGCTAAATAAAAGCGAGCATCGACCCAGAAGGCCGGATCAACTGAAGTTGTTAACATCTATCTGCTAACTCGTAGGCATCCGCTAAATAAAACCGAGCATCAAACCAGAAGGTCGAATCAACCGAAGTTGATAACACCTATCTGCTAACTCGTAGGCATCCGTAAAATAAAAGCGAGCATCACACCAGAAGGCCGGATCAACCGAAGTTTATAACCTCTATCTGCTAACGCGCAGGCATCCGCTAAATAAAAGCGAGCATCGAACCAGTAGGCTGGATCAACCGAAGTTGATAACATCTATCTGCTAACACAAAGGCATCCGCTAAATATAAGCGAGCATCGAACCAGAAGGCCGGATCAACCGAAGTTGATAACATATATCTGCTAATGCGCAGGCATCCGCTAAATAAAAGCGAGCATCGAACCAGAAGGCCGGATCAACCGAAGTTGATAACATATATCTGCTAATGCGCAGGCATCCGCTAAATAAAAGCGAGCATCGAACCAGAAGGTCGGATCAACCGAAGTTGATAACATCTATCTGCTAACGTGCAGGCATCCGCTAAATAAAAGCGAGCATCGAACCAAAAGTCCGGATCAACCGAAGTTGATAACATCTATCCGCTAACCCGCAGGCATCTGCTAAATAAAAGCGAGCATCGAACCAGAATGCCGGATCAAACAAAGTTGATAACATCTTTATGCTAACGCGCAGGCATCCGCTAAATAAATGTGAGCATCGAACAAGAAGGTCGGATCAACCGAAGTTGATAACATCTACCTGCTAACGCGCTGGCATCCGCTAATTAAAAGCGAGTATCGAACCGGAAGGCCGGATAAACCGAAGTTGATAACATCTATCTGCTAACGCGCAGGCATCCGCTAAATAAAACCGAGCATCGAACCAGAAGGCCGGATTTAACCGAAGTTCATAACGTCTATCTGCTAACGCGCAGGCATCTGCTAAATAAAACCGAGCATCGACCCAGAATGCCGGATCAAATGAAGTTGTTAACATCTATCTGCTAATGCACAGGCATCCGCTAAATATAAGCAAGCATCGAACCAGAAGGCCGGATCAACCGAAGTTGATAACATCTATCTGCTAACGAACAGGCATCCGCTATATAAAACCGAGCATCGAACCAGAAGGCCGGATCAACCGAAGTTGATAACATCTATCTGCTAACTTGCAGGCATTTGCTAAATAAAAGTGAGCATCGAACAAGAAGGACGGATAAACCGAAGTTGATAACATCTACCTGCTAACTCGCAGGCATCCACTAATTAAAAGCGAGTATCGAACCAGAAGGCTGGATCAACCGAAGTTGATAACATCTATCTGCTAACGCGCAGACATTCGCTAAATAAAAACGAGCATCGAACCAGAAGGCCGGATTAACCGAAGTTGATAACATCTATCAGCTAACGCGCAGGCATCCGCTAAATAAAAGCGAGCATCGAACCAGAAGGCCCGATCAATCGATGTTGATAACATATATCTGCTAACGCGCAAGCATCCGCTAAATAAAAGCGAGCATCGACCCAGAAGGCCGGATCAACTGAAGTTGTTAAAATCTATCTGCAAACGCGCAGGCATTCGCTAAATAAAAGCGAGCATCAAACCAGAAGGTCGGATCAACCGAAGTTGATAACACCTATCTGCTAACTCGTAGGCATCCGTAAAATAAAAGCGAGCGTCGCACCAGATAGCCGGATCAACCAAAGTTTATAACCTCTATCTGCTAACGCGCAGGCATCCGCTAAATAAAAGCGAGCATCGAACCAGAAGGCTGGATCAACCGAAGTTGATAACATCTATCTGCTAACACGCAGGCATCTGCTAAATATAAGCGAGCATCGAACCAGAAGGCCGGATCAACCGAAGTTGATAACATATATCTGCTAATGCGCAGGCATCCTCTAAATAAAAGCGAGCATCGAACCAGAAGGCCGGATCAACCGAAGTTGATAACATCTATCTGCTAAAACGCAGGCATCCGCTAAATATAAGCGAGCATCGAACCAGAAGGCCGAATCAACCGAAGTTGATAACATATATCTGCTAATGCGCAGGCATCCGCTAAATAAAAGCGAGCATCGAACCAGAAGGCAGGATCAACCGAAGTTGATAACATCTATCTGCTAACGTGCAGGCATCCGCTAAATAAAAGCGAGCATCGAACCAAAAGGCCGGATCAACCGAAGTTGATAACATCTATCCGCTAACCCGCAGGCATCCGCTAAATAAAACCGAGCATCGAACCAGAATGCCGGATCAACCGAAGTTGATAACATCTTTATGCTAACGCGCAGGCATCCGCTAAATAAATGTGAGCATCGAACAAGAAGGTCGGATCAACCGAAGTTGATAACATCTATCTGCTAACGCGCAGGCATTCGCTAAATAAAAGCGAGCATCGAACCAGAAGGCCGGATTAACCGAAGTTGATAACATCTATCAGCTAACGCGCAGGCATCCGCTAAATAAAAGCGAGCATCGAACCAGAAGGCCCGACCAACCGAAGTTTATAACATATATCTGCTAACGCGCAAGCATCCGCTAAATAAAAGCGAGCATCGACCCAGAAGGCCGGATCAACTGAAGTTGTTAACATCTATCTGCAAACGCGCAGGCATCCGCTAAATAAAAGCGAGCATCAAACCAGAAGTTCGGATCAACCGAAGTTGATAACACCTATCTGCTAACTCGTAGGCATCCGTAAAATAAAAGCGAGCATCGCACCAGAAGGCCGGATCAACCGAAGTTTATAACCTCTATCTGCTAACGCGCAGGCATCCGCTAAATAAAAGCGAGCATCGAACCAGAAGGCCGGATCAACCGAAGTTGATAACATCTATCTGCTAACGCGCAGGCATTCGCTAAATACAAGCGAGCATCGAACCAGAAGGCCAGATTTAACCGAAGTTGATAACATCTATCAACTAACACGCAGGCATCCGCTAAATAAAAGCGAGCATCGAACCAGAAGGCCCGATCAACCGAAGTTGATAACATATATCTGCTAACGCGCAAGCATCCGCTAAATAAAAGCGAGCATCGACCCAGAAGGCCGGATCAACTGAAGTTGTTAGCATTTATCTACTAACGCGCAGGCATCCGCTAAATAAAAGCGAGCATCAAACCAGAAGGTCGGATCAACCGAAGTTGATAACACCTATCTGCTAACTCGTAGGCATCCGTAAAATAAAAGCGAGCATCGCACCAGAAGGCCGCATCAACCGAAGTTTATAACCTCTATCTGCTAACGCGCAGGAATCCGCTAAATAAAAGCGAGCATCGAACCAGAAGGCCGGATCAACCGAAGTTGATAACATCTATCTGCTAACACGCAGGCATCCGCTAAATATAAGCGAGCATCGAACCAGAAGGCCGGATCAACCGATGTTGATAACATATATCTGCTAACGCGCAGACATCCGCTAAATAAAAGCGAACATCGAACTAGAAGGCCGGATCAACCGAAGTTGATAACATCTATCTGCTAACATGCAGGCATCCGCTAAATAAAAGCGAGCATCGAGCCAAAAGGCCGAATCAACCGAAGTTGATAACATCTATCTGCTAACCCGCAGGCATCCGCTAAATAAAACCGAGCATCGAACCAGAAGGCCGGATCAACTGAAGTTGTTAACATCTATCTGCAAACGCGCAGGCATCCGCTAAATAAAAGCGAGCATCAAACCAGAAGTTCGGATCAACCGAAGTTGATAACACCTATCTGCTAACTCGTAGGCATCCGTAAAATAAAAGCGAGCATCGCACAAGAAGGCCGGATCAACCGAAGTTTATAACCTCTATCTGCTAACGCGCAGGCATCCGCTAAATAAAAGCGAGCATCGAACCAGTAGGCTGGATCAACCGAAGTTGATAACATCTATCTGCTAACACAAAGGCATCCGCTAAATATAAGCGAGCATCGAACCAGAAGGCCGGATCAACCGAAGTTGATAACATATATCTGCTAATGCGCAGGCATCCGCTAAATAAAAGCGAGCATCGAACCAGAAGGCCGGATCAACCGAAGTTGATAACATATATCTGCTAATGCGCAGGCATCCGCTAAATAAAAGCGAGCATCGAACCAGAAGGTCGGATCAACCGAAGTTGATAACATCTATCTGCTAACGTGCAGGCATCCGCTAAATAAAAGCGAGCATCGAACCAAAAGTCCGGATCAACCGAAGTTGATAACATCTATCCGCTAACCCGCAGGCATCTGCT
Organism: Lathyrus sativus; assembly: GCA_963859935.3. Taxonomy (NCBI): domain Eukaryota; kingdom Viridiplantae; phylum Streptophyta; class Magnoliopsida; order Fabales; family Fabaceae; genus Lathyrus; species Lathyrus sativus. Next base: position 285,575,950 of record OZ012741.1, on the reverse strand, counting down.
AAATAAAAGCGAGCATCGAACCAGAATGCCGGATCAAACAAAGTTGATAACATCTTTATGCTAACGCGCAGGCATCCGCTAAATAAATGTGAGCATCGAACAAGAAGGTCGGATCAACCGAAGTTGATAACATCTACCTGCTAACGCGCTGGCATCCGCTAATTAAAAGCGAGTATCGAACCGGAAGGCCGGATAAACCGAAGTTGATAACATCTATCTGCTAACGCGCAGGCATCCGCTAAATAAAACCGAGCATCGAACCAGAAGGCCGGATTTAACCGAAGTTCATAACGTCTATCTGCTAACGCGCAGGCATCTGCTAAATAAAACCGAGCATCGACCCAGAATGCCGGATCAAATGAAGTTGTTAACATCTATCTGCTAATGCACAGGCATCCGCTAAATATAAGCAAGCATCGAACCAGAAGGCCGGATCAACCGAAGTTGATAACATCTATCTGCTAACGAACAGGCATCCGCTATATAAAACCGAGCATCGAACCAGAAGGCCGGATCAACCGAAGTTGATAACATCTATCTGCTAACTTGCAGGCATTTGCTAAATAAAAGTGAGCATCGAACAAGAAGGACGGATAAACCGAAGTTGATAACATCTACCTGCTAACTCGCAGGCATCCACTAATTAAAAGCGAGTATCGAACCAGAAGGCTGGATCAACCGAAGTTGATAACATCTATCTGCTAACGCGCAGACATTCGCTAAATAAAAACGAGCATCGAACCAGAAGGCCGGATTAACCGAAGTTGATAACATCTATCAGCTAACGCGCAGGCATCCGCTAAATAAAAGCGAGCATCGAACCAGAAGGCCCGATCAATCGATGTTGATAACATATATCTGCTAACGCGCAAGCATCCGCTAAATAAAAGCGAGCATCGACCCAGAAGGCCGGATCAACTGAAGTTGTTAAAATCTATCTGCAAACGCGCAGGCATCCGCTAAATAAAAGCGAGCATCAAACCAGAAGGTCGGATCAACCGAAGTTGATAACACCTATCTGCTAACTCGTAGGCATCCGTAAAATAAAAGCGAGCGTCGCACCAGATAGCCGGATCAACCAAAGTTTATAACCTCTATCTGCTAACGCGCAGGCATCCGCTAAATAAAAGCGAGCATCGAACCAGAAGGCTGGATCAACCGAAGTTGATAACATCTATCTGCTAACACGCAGGCATCTGCTAAATATAAGCGAGCATCGAACCAGAAGGCCGGATCAACCGAAGTTGATAACATATATCTGCTAATGCGCAGGCATCCTCTAAATAAAAGCGAGCATCGAACCAGAAGGCCGGATCAACCGAAGTTGATAACATCTATCTGCTAAAACGCAGGCATCCGCTAAATATAAGCGAGCATCGAACCAGAAGGCCGAATCAACCGAAGTTGATAACATATATCTGCTAATGCGCAGGCATCCGCTAAATAAAAGCGAGCATCGAACCAGAAGGCAGGATCAACCGAAGTTGATAACATCTATCTGCTAACGTGCAGGCATCCGCTAAATAAAAGCGAGCATCGAACCAAAAGGCCGGATCAACCGAAGTTGATAACATCTATCCGCTAACCCGCAGGCATCCGCTAAATAAAACCGAGCATCAAACCAGAATGCCGGATCAACCGAAGTTGATAACATCTTTATGCTAACGCGCAGGCATCCGCTAAATAAATGTGAGCATCGAACAAGAAGGTCGGATCAACCGAAGTTGATAACATCTATCTGCTAACGCGCAGGCATTCGCTAAATAAAAGCGAGCATCGAACCAGAAGGCCGGATTAACCGAAGTTGATAACATCTATCAGCTAACGCGCAGGCATCCGCTAAATAAAAGCGAGCATCGAACCAGAAGGCCCGACCAACCGAAGTTTATAACATATATCTGCTAACGCGCAAGCATCCGCTAAATAAAAGCGAGCATCGACCCAGAAGGCCGGATCAACTGAAGTTGTTAACATCTATCTGCAAACGCGCAGGCATCCGCTAAATAAAAGCGAGCATCAAACCAGAAGTTCGGATCAACCGAAGTTGATAACACCTATCTGCTAACTCGTAGGCATCCGTAAAATAAAAGCGAGCATCGCACCAGAAGGCCGGATCAACCGAAGTTTATAACCTCTATCTGCTAACGCGCAGGCATCCGCTAAATAAAAGCGAGCATCGAACCAGAAGGCCGGATCAACCGAAGTTGATAACATCTATCTGCTAACGCGCAGGCATTCGCTAAATACAAGCGAGCATCGAACCAGAAGGCCAGATTTAACCGAAGTTGATAACATCTATCAACTAACACGCAGGCATCCGCTAAATAAAAGCGAGCATCGAACCAGAAGGCCCGATCAACCGAAGTTGATAACATATATCTGCTAACGCGCAAGCATCCGCTAAATAAAAGCGAGCATCGACCCAGAAGGCCGGATCAACTGAAGTTGTTAGCATTTATCTACTAACGCGCAGGCATCCGCTAAATAAAAGCGAGCATCAAACCAGAAGGTCGGATCAACCGAAGTTGATAACACCTATCTGCTAACTCGTAGGCATCCGTAAAATAAAAGCGAGCATCGCACCAGAAGGCCGCATCAACCGAAGTTTATAACCTCTATCTGCTAACGCGCAGGAATCCGCTAAATAAAAGCGAGCATCGAACCAGAAGGCCGGATCAACCGAAGTTGATAACATCTATCTGCTAACACGCAGGCATCCGCTAAATATAAGCGAGCATCGAACCAGAAGGCCGGATCAACCGATGTTGATAACATATATCTGCTAACGCGCAGACATCCGCTAAATAAATGCGAACATCGAACTAGAAGGCCGGATCAACCGAAGTTGATAACATCTATCTGCTAACATGCAGGCATCCGCTAAATAAAAGCGAGCATCGAGCCAAAAGGCCGAATCAACCGAAGTTGATAACATCTATCTGCTAACCCGCAGGCATCCGCTAAATAAAAGCGAGCATCAAACCAGAAGTTCGGATCAACCGAAGTTGATAACACCTATCTGCTAACTCGTAGGCATCCGTAAAATAAAAGCGAGCATCGCACCAGAAGGCCGGATCAACCGAAGTTTATAACCTCTATCTGCTAACGCGCAGGCATCCGCTAAATAAAAGCGAGCATCGAACCAGAAGGCCGGATCAACCGAAGTTGATAACATCTATCTGCTAACGCGCAGGCATTCGCTAAATACAAGCGAGCATCGAACCAGAAGGCCAGATTTAACCGAAGTTGATAACATCTATCAACTAACACGCAGGCATCCGCTAAATAAAAGCGAGCATCGAACCAGAAGGCCCGATCAACCGAAGTTGATAACATATATCTGCTAACGCGCAAGCATCCACTAAATAAAAGCGAGCATCGACCCAGAAGGCCGGATCAACTGAAGTTGTTAGCATTTATCTACTAACGCGCAGGCATCCGCTAAATAAAAGCGAGCATCAAACCAGAAGGTCGGATCAACCGAAGTTGATAACACCTATCTGCTAACTCGTAGGCATCCGTAAAATAAAAGCGAGCATCGCACCAGAAGGCCGCATCAACCGAAGTTTATAACCTCTATCTGCTAACGCGCAGGAATCCGCTAAATAAAAGCGAGCATCGAACCAGAAGGCCGGATCAACCGAAGTTGATAACATCTATCTGCTAACACGCAGGCATCCGCTAAATATAAGCGAGCATCGAACCAGAAGGCCGGATCAACCGATGTTGATAACATATATCTGCTAACGCGCAGACATCCGCTAAATAAAAGCGAACATCGAACTAGAAGGCCGGATCAACCGAAGTTGATAACATCTATCTGCTAACATGCAGGCATCCGCTAAATAAAAGCGAGCATCGAGCCAAAAGGCCGAATCAACCGAAGTTGATAACATCTATCTGCTAACCCGCAGGCATCCGCTAAATAAAACCGAGCATCGAACCAGAAGGCCGGATCTACTGAAGTTGTTAACATCTATCTGCAAACGCGCAGGCATCCGCTAAATAAAAGCGAGCATCAAACCAGAAGTTCGGATCAACCGAAGTTGATAACACCTATCTGCTAACTCGTAGGCATCCGTAAAATAAAAGCGAGCATCGCACAAGAAGGCCGGATCAACCGAAGTTTATAACCTCTATCTGCTAACGCGCAGGCATCCGCTAAATAAAAGCGAGCATCGAACCAGAAGGCCGGATCAAACGAAGTTGATAACATCTATCTGCTAACGCGCAGGCATTCGCTAAATACAAGCGAGCATCGAACCAGAAGGCCAGATTTAACCGAAGTTGATAACATCTATCAGCTAACACGCAGGCATCCGCTAAATAAAAGCGAGCATCGAACCAGAAGGCCCGATCAACCGAAGTTGATAACATATATCTGCTAACGCGCAAGCATCCGCTAAATAAAAGCGAGCATCGACCCAGAAGGCCGGATCAACTGAAGTTGTTAACATTTATCTACTAACGCGCAGGCATCCGCTAAATAAAAGCGAGCATCAAACCAGAAGGTCGGATCAACCGAAGTTGATAACACCTATCTGCTAACTCGTAGGCATCCGTAAAATAAAAGCGAGCATCGCACCAGAAGGCCGCATCAACCTAAGTTTATAACCTCTATCTGCTAACGCGCAGGAATCCGCTAAATAAAAGCGAGCATCGAACCAGAAGGCCGGATCAACCGAAGTTGATAACATCTATCTGCTAACATGCAGGCATCCGCTAAATATAAGCGGGCATCGAACCAGAAGGCCGGATCAACCGATGTTGATAACATATATCTGCTAACGCGCAGACATCCGCTAAATAAAAGCGAACATCGAACTAGAAGGCCGGATCAACCGAAGTTGATAACATCTATCTGCTAACATGCAGACATCCGCTAAATAAAAGCGAGCATCGAGCCAAAAGGCCGAATCAACCGAAGTTGATAACATCTATCTGCTAACCCGCAAGCATCCGCTAAATAAAACCGAGCATCGAACCAGAATGCCGGATCAACCGAAGTTGATAACATCTTTATGCTAACGCGCAGGCATCCGCTAAATAAATGTGAGCATCGAACAAGAAGGCCGGATCAACCGAAGTTGATAACATCTGCCTGCTAACGCGCTGGCATCCGCTAATTAAAAGCGAGTATCGAACCGGAAGGCTGGATAAACCGAAGTTGATAACATCTATCTGCTAACACGCAGGCATCCGCTAAATCAAAGCGAGCATCGAACCAGAAGGCCGGATTTAACCGAAGTTCATAACATCTATCTGCTAACGCGCAGGCATTTGCTAAATAAAACCGAGCATCGACCCAGAATGCCGGATCAAATGAAGTTGTTAACATCTATCTGCTAACGCACAGGCATCCACTAAATATAAGCAAGCATCGAACCAGAAGGCCGGATCAACCGAAGTTGATAACATCTATCTGCTAACGAACAGGCATCCGCTATATAAAACCGAGCATCGAACCAGAAGGCCGAATCCACCGAAGTTGATAACATCTATCTGCTAACGTGCAGCCATTTGCTAAATAAAAGTGAGCATCGAACAAGAAGGACGGATAAACCAAAGTTGATAACATCTACCTGCTAACTCGCAGGCATCCACTAATTAAAAGCGAGTATCGAACCAGAAGGCCAGATCAACCGAAGTTGATAACATCTATCTGCTAACGCGCAGGCATTCGCTAAATACAAGCGAGCATCGAACCAAAAGGCCAGATTTAACCGAAGTTGATAACATCTATCAGCTAACATGCAGGAATCCGCTAAATAAAAGCGAGCATCGAACCAGAAGGCCCGATCAACCGAAGTTGATAACATATATCTGCTAACGCGCAAGCATCCGCAAAATAAAAGCGAGCATCGACCCAGAAGGCCAGATCAACTGAAGTTGTTAACATTTATCTACTAACGCGCAGGCATCCGCTAAATAAAAGCGAGCATCAAACCAGAAGGTCGGATCAACCGAACTTGATAACACCTATCTGCTAACTCGTAGGCATCCGTAAAATAAAAGCGAGCATCGCACCAGAAGGCCGGATCAACGGAAGTTTATAACCTCTATCTGCTAACGCGCAGGCATCCGCTAAATAAAAGCGAGCATCGAACCAGAAGGCCGGATCAACCGAAGTTGATAACATCTATCTGCTAACACGCAGGCATCCGCTAAATATAAGCGAGCATCGAACCAGAAGGCCGGATCAAGCGATGTTGATAACATATATCTGCTAACGCGCAGGCATCCGCTAAATAAAAGCGAGCATCGAACCAGAAGGTCGGATCAACCGAAGTTGATAACATCTATCTGCTAACATGTAGGCATCCGCTAAATAAAAGCGAGCATCGAGCCAAAAGGCCGGATCAACCGAAGTTGATAACATCTATCCGCTAACCCGCAGGCATCCGCTAAATAAAACCGAGCATCGAAATAGAATGCCGGATCAACCGAAGTTGATAACATCTTTATGCTAACGCGCAGGCATCCGCAAAATAAATGTGAGCATCGAACAAGAAGGTCGGATCAACCGAAGTTGATAACATCTACCTGCTAACGCGCTGGCATCCGCTAATTAAAAGCGAGTATCGAACCGGAAGGCCGGTTAAATCGAAGTTGATAACATCTATCTGCTAACGCGCAGGCATCCGCTAAATAAAAGCGAGCATCGAACCAGAAGGCCGGATTTAACCGAAGTTCATAACGTCTATCTGCTAACGCGCAGACATCTGCTAAATAAAACCGAGCATCGACCCAGAATGCCAGATCAAATGAAGTTGTTAACATCTATCTGCTAATGCACAGACATCCGCTAAATATAAGCAAGCATCGAACCAGAAGGCCGGATCAACCGAAGTTGATAACATCTATCTGCTAACGAACAGGCATCCGCTATATAAAACCGAGCATCGAACCAGAAGGCCGGATCAACCGAAGTTGATAACATCTATCTGCTAACTTGCAGGCATTTGCTAAATAAAAGTGAGCATCGAACAAGAAGGACGGATAAACCGAAGTTGATAACATCTACCTGCTAACTCGCAGGCATCCACTAATTAAAAGCGAGTATCGAACCAGAAGGCTGGATCAACCGAAGTTGATAACATCTATCTGCTAACGCGCAAACATTCGCTAAATAAAAACGAGCATCGAACCAGAAGGCCGGATTAACCGAAGTTGATAACATCTATCAGCTAACGCACAGGCATCCGCTAAATAAAAGCGAGCATCGAACCAGAAGGCCCGATCAATCGATGTTGATAACATATATCTGCTAACGCGCAAGCATCCGCTAAATAAAAGCGAGCATCGACCCAGAAGGCCGGATCAACTGAAGTTGTTAACATCTATCTGCAAACGCGCAGGCATCCGCTAAATAAAAGCGAGCATCAAACCAGAAGGTCGGATCAACCGAAGTTGATAACACCTATCTGCTAACTCGTAGGCATCCGTAAAATAAAAGCGAGCGTCGCACCAGATAGCCGAATCAACCGAAGTTTATAACCTCTATCTGCTAACGCGCAGGCATCCGCTAAATAAAAGCGAGCATCGAACCAGAAGGCCGGATTTAACCGAAGTTCATAACGTCTATCTGCTAACGCGCAGACATCTGCTAAATAAAACCGAGCATCGACCCAGAATGCCGGATCAAATGAAGTTGTTAACATCTATCTGCTAATGCACAGGCATCCGCTAAATATAAGCAAGCATCGAACCAGAAGGCCGGATCAACCGAAGTTGATAACATCTATCTGCTAACGAACAGGCATCCGCTATATAAAACCGAGCATCGAACCAGAAAGCCGGATCAACCGAAGTTGATAACATCTATCTGCTAACTTGCAGGCATTTGCTAAATAAAAGTGAGCATCGAACAAGAAGGACGGATAAACCGAAGTTGATAACATCTACCTGCTAACTCGCAGGCATCCACTAATTAAAAGCGAGTATCGAACCAGAAGGCTGGATCAACCGAAGTTGATAACATATATCTGCTAACGCGCAGACATTCGCTAAATAAAAACGAGCATCGAACCAGAAGGCCGGATTAACCGAAGTTGATAACATCTATCAGCTAACGCGCAGGCATCCGCTAAATAAAAGCGAGCATCGAACCAGAAGGCCCGATCAATCGATGTTGATAACATATATCTGCTAACGCGCAAGCATCCGCTAAATAAAAGCGAGCATCGACCCAGAAGGCCGGATCAACTGAAGTTGTTAACATCTATCTGCAAACGCGCAGGCATCCGCTAAATAAAAGCGAGCATCAAACCAGAAGGTCGGATCAACCGAAGTTGATAACACCTATCTGCTAACTCGTAGGCATCCGTAAAATAAAAGCGAGCGTCGCACCAGATAGCCGAATCAACCGAAGTTTATAACCTCTATCTGCTAACGCGCAGGCATCCGCTAAATAAAAGCGAGCATCGAACCAGAAGGCCGGATCAACCGAAGTTGATAACATCTATCTGCTAACACGCAGGCATCTGCTAAATATAAGCGAGCATCGAACCAGAAGGCCGGATCAACCGAAGTTGATAACATATATCTGCTAATGCGCAGGCATCCTCTAAATAAAAGCGAGCATCGAACCAGAAGGCCGGATCAACCGAAGTTGATAACATCTATCTGCTAAAACGCAGGCATCCGCTAAATATAAGCGAGCATCGAACCAGAAGGCCGAATCAACCGAAGTTGATAACATATATCTGCTAATGCGGAGGCATCCGCTAAATAAAAGCGAGCATCGAACCAGAAGGCCGGATCAACCGAAGTTGATAACATCTATCTGCTAACGTGCAGGCATCCGCTAAATAAAAGCGAGCATCGAACCAAAAGGCCGGATCAACCGAAGTTGATAACATCTATCCGCTAACCCGCAGGCATCCGCTAAATAAAACCGAGCATCGAACCAGAATGCCGGATCAACCGAAGTTGATAACATCTTTATGCTAACGCGCAGGCATCCGCTAAATAAATGTGAGCATCGAACAAGAAGGTCGGATCAACCGAAGTTGATAACATCTATCTGCTAACGCGCAGGCATTCGCTAAATAAAATCGAGCATCGAACCAGAAGGCCGGATTAACCGAAGTTGATAACATCTATCAGCTAACGCACAGGCATCCGCTAAATAAAAGCGAGCATCGAACCAGAAGGCCCGACCAACCGAAGTTTATAACATATATCTGCTAACGCGCAAGCATCCGCTAAATAAAAGCGAGCATCGACCCAGAAGGCCGGATCAACTGAAGTTGTTAACATCTATCTGCAAACGCGCAGGCATCCGCTAAATAAAAGCGAGCATCAAACCAGAAGTTCGGATCAACCGAAGTTGATAACACCTATCTGCTAACTCGTAGGCATCCGTAAAATAAAAGCGAGCATCGCACCAGAAGGCCGGATCAACCGAAGTTTATAACCTCTATCTGCTAACGCGCAGGCATCCGCTAAATAAAAGCGAGCATCGAACCAGAAAGCCGGATCAACCGAAGTTGATAACATCTATCTGCTAACACGCAGGCATCCGCTAAATATAAGCGAGCATCGAACCAGAAGGCCGGATCAACCGAAGTTGATAACATATATCTGCTAATGCGCAGGCATCCGCTAAATAAAAGCGAGCATCGAACCAGAAGGCCGGATCAACCGAAGTTGATAACATCTATCTGCTAACATGCAGGCATCCGCTAAATATAAGCGAGCATCGAACCAGAAGGCCGGATCAACCGAAGTTGATAACATATATCTGCTAATGCGTAGGTATCCGCTAAATAAAAGCGAGCATCGAACCAGAAGGCCGAATCAACCGAAGTTGATAACATCTATCTGCTAACATGCAGGCATCCGCTAAATAAAAGCGAGCATCGAACCAAAAGGCCGGATCAACCGAAGTTGATAACATCTATCCGCTAACCCGCAGGCATCCGCTAAATAAAACCGAGCATCGAACCAGAATGCCGGATCAACCGAAGTTGATAACATCTTTATGCTAACGCGCAGGAATCCGCTAAATAAATGTGAGCATCGAATAAGAAGGCCGGATCAACCGAAGTTGATAACATCTACCTGCTAACGCGCTGGCATCCGCTAATTAAAAGCGAGTATCAAACCGGAAGGCCGGATAAACCGAAGTTGATAACATCTATCTGCTAACGCGCAGGCATCCGCTAAATAAAAGCGAGCATCGAACCAGAAGGCCGGATTTAACCGAAGTTCATAACGTCTATCTGCTAACGCGCAGGCATCTGCTAAATAAAACCGAGCATCGACCTAGAATGCCGGATCAAATGAAGTTGTTAACATCTATCTGCTAACTCACAGGCATCCGCTAAATATAAGCAAGCATCGAACCAGAAGGCCGGATCAACCGAAGTTGATAACATCTATCTGCTAACGTGCAGGCATTTGCTAAATAAAAGTGAGCATCGAATAAGAAGGACGGATAAACCGAAGTTGATAACATCTACCTGCTAACTCGCAGGCATCCACTAATTAAAAGCGAGTATCGAACCAGAAGGCCGGATCAACCGAAGAAGATAACATCTATCTGCTAACGCGCAGGCATTCGCTAAATAAAAGCGAGCATCGAACCAGAAGGTCGAATTAACCGAAGTTGATAACATCTATTAGCTAACGCGCATGCGTCCGCTAAATAAAAGCGAGCATCGAACCAGAAGGCCCGATCAACCGAAGTTGATAACCTATATCTGCTAACGCGCAAGCATCCGCTTAATAAAAGCGAGCATCGACCCAGAAGGCCGGATCAACTGAAGTTGTTAACATCTATCTGCAAACGAGCAGGCATCCGCTAAATAAAAGCGAGCATCAAACCAGAAGGTCGGATCAACCGAAGTTGATAACACCTATCTGCTAACTCATAGGCATCCGTAAAATAAAAGCGAGCATCGCACCAGAAGGCCGGATCAACCGAAGTTTATAACCTCTATCTGCTAACGTGCAGGCATCCGCTAAATAAAAGCGAGCATCGAACCAGGAGGCCGGATCAACCGAAGTTGATAACATCTATCTGCTAACACGCACGCATCCGCTAAATATAAGCGAGCATCGAACCAGAAGGCCGGATCAATCGATGTTGATAACATATATCTGCTAACGCGCAAGCATCCGCTAAATAAAAGCGAGCATCGAACCAGAAGGCCGGATCAACCGAAGTTGATAACATCTATCTGCTAACGTGCAGGCATCCGCTAAATAAAACCGAGCATCGAACCAGAATGTCGGATCAACCGAAGTTGATGACATCTTTATGCTAACGCGCAGGCATCCGCTAAACAAATGTGAGCATCGAACAAGAAGGCCGGATCAACGGAAGTTGATAACATCTACCTGCTAACGCGCTGGCATCCGCTAAATAAAAGCGAGTATCGAACCGGAAGGTCGGATAAACCGAAGTTGATAACATCTATCTGCTAACGCGCAGGCACCTGCTAAATAAAAGCGAGCATCGCACCAGAAGGCCGGATCAACCGAAGTTTATAACCTCTATCTGCTAACGTGCAGGCATCCGCTAAATAAAAGCGAGCATCGAACCAGGAGGCCGGATCAACCGAAGTTGATAACATCTATCTGCTAACACGCACGCATCCGCTAAATATAAGCAAGCATCGAACCAGAAGGTCGGATCAACCGATGTTGATAACATCTATCTGCTAACGCGCAAGCATCCGCTAAATAAAAGCGAGCATCGAACCAGAAGGTCGGATCAACCGAAGTTGATAACATCTATCTGCTAACGTGCAGGCATTTGCTAAATAAAAGTGAGCATCGAACAAGAAGGACGGATAAACCGAAGTTGATAACATCTACCTGCTAACTCGCAGGCATCCACTAATTAAAAGCGAGTATCGAACCAGTAGGCCGGATCAACCGAAGTTGATAACATCTATCTGCTAACGCGCAGGCATTCGCTATATAAAAGCGAGCATCGAACCAGAAGGCCAGATTAACCGAAGTTGATAACATCTATCAGCTAACGCGCAGGCATCCGCTACATAAAAGCGAGCATCGAACCAGAAGGCCCGATCAACCGAAGTTGATAACATATATCTGCTAACGCGCAAGTATCCGCAAAATAAAAGCGAGCATCGACCCAGAAGGCCGGATCAACTGAAGTTGTTAACATCTATCTGCTAACGCGCAGGCATCCGCTAAATAAAAGCGAGCATCAAACCAGAAGGTCGGATCAACCGAAGTTGATAACACCTATCTGCTAACTCGTAGGCATCCGTAAAATAAAAGCGAGCATCGCACCAGAAGGCCGGATCAACCGAAGTTTTTAACCTCTATCTTCTAACGCGCAGGCATCCGCTAAATAAAAGCGAGCATCGAACCAGTAGGCCGGATCAACCGAAATTGATAACATCTATCTGCTAACACGCAGGCGTCCGCTAAATATAAGCGAGCATCGAACCAGAAGGCCGGATCAACAAAAGTTGATAACATATATCTGCTAATGCGCAGGCATCCGCTAAATAAAAGCGAGCATCGAACCAGAAGGCCGGATCAACCGAAGTTGATAACATATATCTGCTAATGCGCAGGCATCCGCTAAATAAAAGCGAGCATCGAACCAGAATGCCGGATCAACCGAAGTTGATAACATCTATCTGCTAACGTGCAGGCATCCGCTAAATAAAAGCGAGCATCGAACCATAGGTCCGGATCAACCGAAGTTGATAACATCTATCTGCTAACCCGCAGGCATCTGCTAAATAAAAGCGAGCATCGAACCAGAATGTCGGATCAAACGAAGTTGATAACATCTTTATGCTAACGCGCAGGCATCCGCTAAATAAATGTGAGCATCGAACAAGAAGGCCGGATCAACCGAAGTTGATAATATCTATCTGCTAACGCGCTGGCATCCGCTAATTAAAAGCGAGTATCGAACCAGAAGGCCGGATCAACCGAAGTTGATAACATCTATCTGCTAACGTGCAGGCATCCGCTAAATAAAAGCGAGCATCGAACCAAAAGGCCGGATCAACCGAAGTTGATAACATCTATCCGCTAACCCACAGGCATCCGCTAAATAAAACCGAGCATCGAACCAGAATGCCGGATCAACCGAAGTTGATAACATCTTTATGCTAACGCGCAGGCATCCGCTAAATAAATGTGAGCATCGAACAAGAAGGCCGGATCAACCGAAGTTGATAACATCTACCTGCTAACGCGCTGGCATCCGCTAATTAAAAGCGAGCATCGAACCAGAAGGCCGGATTTAACCGAAGTTCATAACGTCTATCTGCTAACGCGCAGGCATCTGCTAAATAAAACCGAGCATCGACCCAGAATGCCGGATCAAATGAAGTTGTTAACATCTATCTGCTAACTCACAGGCATCCGCTAAATATAAGCAAGCATCGAACCAGAAGGCCGGATCAACCGAAGTTGATAACATCTATCTTCTAACGAACAGACATCTGCTATATAAAACCGAGCATCGAACCAGAAGGCCGGATCAACAGAAGTTGATAACATCTATCTGCTAACGTGCAGGCATTTGCTAAATAAAAGTGAGCATCGAATAAGAAGGACGGATAAACCGAAGTTGATAACATCTACCTGCTAACTCGTAGGCATCCACTAATTAAAAGCGAGTATCGAACCAGAAGAACGGATCAACCGAAGAAGATAACATCTATCTGCTAACGCGCAGGCATTCGCTAAATAAAAGCGAGCATCGAACCAGAAGGTCGGATTAACCGAAGTTGATAACATCTATTAGCTAACGCGCATGCGTCCGCTAAATAAAAGCGAGCATCGAACCAGAAGGCCCGATCAACCGAAGTTAATAACATATATCTGCTAACGCGCAAGCATCCGCTTAATAAAAGCGAGCATCGACCCAGAAGGCCGGATCAACTGAAGTTGTTAACATCTATCTGCAAACGAGCAGGCATCCGCTAAATAAAAGCGAGCATCAAACCAGAAGGTCGGATCAACCGAAGTTGATAACACCTATCTGCTAACTCATAGGCATCCGTAAAATAAAAGAGAGCATCGCACCAGAAGGCCGGATCAACCGAAGTTTATAACCTCTATCTGCTAACGTGCAGGCATCCGCTAAATAAAAGCGAGCATCGAACCAGGAGGCCGGATCAACCGAAGTTGATAACATCTATCTGCTAACACGCACGCATCCGCTAAATATAAGCGAGCATCGAACCAGAAGGCCGGATCAACCGATGTTGATAACATATATCTGCTAACGCGCAAGCATCCGCTAAATAAAAGCGAGCATCGAACCAGAAGGCCGGATCAACCGAAGTTGATAACATCTATCTGCTAACGTGCAGGCATCCGCTAAATAAAAGCGAGCATCGAACCAAAAGGCCGGATCAACCGAAGTTGATAACATCTATCCGCTAACCCGCAGGCATCCGCTAAATAAAACCGAGCATCGAACCAGAATGTCGGATCAACCGAAGTTGATGACATCTTTATGCTAACGTGCAGGCATCCGCTAAACAAATGTGAGCATCGAACAAGAAGGCCGGATCAACGGAAGTTGATAACATCTACCTGCTAACGCGCTGGCATCCGCTAATTAAAAGCGACTATCGAACCGGAAGGTCGGATAAACCGAAGTTGATAACATCTATCTGCTAACGCGCAGGCATCCGCTAAATAAAAGCGAGCATCGAACCAGAAGGCCGGATCAACCGAAGTTGATAACATATATCTGCTAATGCGCAGGCATCCGCTAAATAAAAGCGAGCATCGAACCAGAATGCCGGATCAACCGAAGTTGATAACATCTATCTGCTAACGTGCAGGCATCCGCTAAATAAAAGCGAGCATCGAACCATAGGTCCGGATCAACCGAAGTTGATAACATCTATCTGCTAACCCGCAGGCATCTGCTAAATAAAAGCGAGCATCGAACCAGAATGTTGGATCAAACGAAGTTGATAACATCTTTATGCTAACGCGCAGGCATCCGCTAAATAAATGTGAGCATCGAACAAGAAGGCCGGATCAACCGAAGTTGATAATATCTATCTGCTAACGCGCTGGCATCCGCTAATTAAAAGCGAGTATCGAACCAGAAGGCCGGATCAACCGAAGTTGATAACATCTATCTGCTAACGTGCAGGCATCCGCTAAATAAAAGCGAGCATCGAACCAAAAGGCCGGATCAACCGAAGTTGATAACATCTATCCGCTAACCCACAGGCATCCGCTAAATAAAACCGAGCATCGAACCAGAATGCCGGATCAACCGAAGTTGATAACATCTTTATGCTAACGCGCAGGCATCCGCTAAATAAATGTGAGCATCGAACAAGAAGGCCGGATCAACCGAAGTTGATAACATCTACCTGCTAACGCGCTGGCATCCGCTAATTAAAAGCGAGCATCGAACCAGAAGGCCGGATTTAACCGAAGTTCATAACGTCTATCTGCTAACGCGCAGGCATCTGCTAAATAAAACCGAGCATCGACCCAGAATGCCGGATCAAATGAAGTTGTTAACATCTATCTGCTAACTCACAGGCATCCGCTAAATATAAGCAAGCATCGAACCAGAAGGCCGGATCAACCGAAGTTGATAACATCTATCTTCTAACGAACAGACATCTGCTATATAAAACCGAGCATCGAACCAGAAGGCCGGATCAACAGAAGTTGATAACATCTATCTGCTAACGTGCAGGCATTTGCTAAATAAAAGTGAGCATCGAATAAGAAGGACGGATAAACCGAAGTTGATAACATCTACCTGCTAACTCGTAGGCATCCACTAATTAAAAGCGAGTATCGAACCAGAAGAACGGATCAACCGAAGAAGATAACATCTATCTGCTAACGCGCAGGCATTCGCTAAATAAAAGCGAGCATCGAACCAGAAGGTCGGATTAACCGAAGTTGATAACATCTATTAGCTAACGCGCATGCGTCCGCTAAATAAAAGCGAGCATCGAACCAGAAGGCCCGATCAACCGAAGTTAATAACATATATCTGCTAACGCGCAAGCATCCGCTTAATAAAAGCGAGCATCGACCCAGAAGGCCGGATCAACTGAAGTTGTTAACATCTATCTGCAAACGAGCAGGCATCCGCTAAATAAAAGCGAGCATCAAACCAGAAGGTCGGATCAACCGAAGTTGATAACACCTATCTGCTAACTCATAGGCATCCGTAAAATAAAAGAGAGCATCGCACCAGAAGGCCGGATCAACCGAAGTTTATAACCTCTATCTGCTAACGTGCAGGCATCCGCTAAATAAAAGCGAGCATCGAACCAGGAGGCCGGATCAACCGAAGTTGATAACATCTATCTGCTAACACGCACGCATCCGCTAAATATAAGCGAGCATCGAACCAGAAGGCCGGATCAACCGATGTTGATAACATATATCTGCTAACGCGCAAGCATCCGCTAAATAAAAGCGAGCATCGAACCAGAAGGCCGGATCAACCGAAGTTGATAACATCTATCTGCTAACGTGCAGGCATCCGCTAAATAAAAGCGAGCATCGAACCAAAAGGCCGGATCAACCGAAGTTGATAACATCTATCCGCTAACCCGCAGGCATCCGCTAAATAAAACCGAGCATCGAACCAGAATGTCGGATCAACCGAAGTTGATGACATCTTTATGCTAACGCGCAGGCATCCGCTAAACAAATGTGAGCATCGAACAAGAAGGCCGGATCAACGGAAGTTGATAACATCTACCTGCTAACGCGCTGGCATCCGCTAATTAAAAGCGACTATCGAACCGGAAGGTCGGATAAACCGAAGTTGATAACATCTATCTGCTAACGTGCAGGCATCCGCTAAATAAAAGTGAGCATCGAACCAGAAGGCCGGATTTAACCGAAGTTCATAACGTCTATCTGCTAACGCGCAGGCATCTGCTAAATAAAACCGAGCATCGACCTAGAATGCCGGATCAAATGAAGTTGTTAACATCTATCTGCTACGCACAGGCATCCGCTAAATATAAGCAAGCATCGAACCAGAAGGCCGGATCAACCGAAGTTAATAACATCTATCTGCTAACGAACAGGCATCCGCTATATAAAACCGAGCATCGAACCAGAAGGTCGGATCAACCGAAGTTGATAACATCTATCTGCTAACGTGCAGGCATTTGCTAAATAAAAGTGAGCATCGAACAAGATGGACGGATAAACCGAAGTTGATAACATCTACCTGCTAACTCGCAGGCATCCACTAATTAAAAGCGAGTATCGAACCAGAAGGCCGGATCAACCGAAGTTGATAACATCTATCTGCTAACGCACAGGCATTCGCTATATAAAAGCGAGCATCGAACCAGAAGGCCAGATTAACCGAAGTTGATAACATCTATCAGCTAACGCGCAGGCATCCGCTACATAAAAGCGAGCATCGAACCAGAAGGCCCGATCAACCGAAGTTGATAACATATATCTGCTAACGCGCAAGTATCCGCAAAATAAAAGCGAGCATCGACCCAGAAGGCCGGATCAACTGAAGTTGTTAACATCTATCTGCTAACGCGCAGGCATCCGCTAAATAAAAGCGAGCATCAAACCAGAAGGTCGGATCAACCGAAGTTGATAACACCTATCTGCTAACTCGTAGGCATCCGTAAAATAAAAGCGAGCATCGCACCAGAAGGCCGGATCAACCGAAGTTTTTAACCTCTATCTTCTAACGCGCAGGCATCCGCTAAATAAAAGCGAGCATCGAACCAGTAGGCCGGATCAACCGAAATTGATAACATCTATCTGCTAACACGCAGGCATCCGCTAAATATAAGCGAGCATCGAACCAGAAGGCCGGATCAACAAAAGTTGATAACATATATCTGCTAATGCGCAGGCATCCGCTAAATAAAAGCGAGCATCGAACCAGAAGGCCGGATCAACCGAAGTTGATAACATATATCTGCTAATGCGCAGGCATCCGCTAAATAAAAGCGAGCATCGAACCAGAATGCCGGATCAACCGAAGTTGATAACATCTATCTGCTAACGTGCAGGCATCCGCTAAATAAAAGCGAGCATCGAACCATAGGTCCAGATCAACCGAAGTTGATAACATCTATCTGCTAACCCGCAGGCATCTGCTAAATAAAAGCGAGCATCGAACCAGAATGTCGGATCAAACGAAGTTGATAACATCTTTATGCTAACGCGCAGGCATCCGCTAAATAAATGTGAGCATCGAACAAGAAGGCCGGATCAACCGAAGTTGATAATATCTATCTGCTAACGCGCTGGCATCCGCTAATTAAAAGCGAGTATCGAACCAGAAGGCCGGATCAACCGAAGTTGATAACATCTATCTGCTAACGTGCAGGCATCCGCTAAATAAAAGCGAGCATCGAACCAAAAGGCCGGATCAACCGAAGTTGATAACATCTATCCGCTAACCCGCAGGCATCCGCTAAATAAAACCGAGCATCGAACCAGAATGCCGGATCAACCGAAGTTGATAACATCTTTATGCTAACGCGCAGGCATCCGCTAAATAAATGTGAGCATCGAACAAGAAGGCCGGATCAACCGAAGTTGATAACATCTACCTGCTAACGCGCTGGCATCCGCTAATTAAAAGCGAGTATCGAACCGGAAGGCCGGGTAAACCAAAGATGATAACATCTATCTGCTAACGCGCAGGCATCCGCTAAATAAAAGCGAGCATCGAACCAGAAGGCCGGATTTAACCGAAGTTCATAACGTCTATCTGCTAACACGCAGGCATCTGCTAAATAAAACCGAGCATCGACCCAGAATGCCGGATCAAATGAAGTTGTTAACATCTATCTGCTAACGCATAAGCATCCGCTAAATATAAGCAAGCATCGAACCAGAAGGCCGGATCAACCGAAGTTGATAACATCTAACTGCTAACGAACAGGCATCCGCTATATAAAACCGAGCATCGAACCAGAAGGTCGGATCAACCGAAGTTGATAACATCTATCTGCTAACGTGCAGGCATTTGCTAAATAAAAGTGAGCATCGTATAAGAAAGACGGATAAACCGAAGTTGATAACATCTACCTGCTAACTCGCAGACATCCACTAATTAAAAGCGAGTATCGAACCAGAAGGCCGGATCAACCGAAGTTGATAACATCTATCTGCTAACGCACAAGCATTCGCTAGATAAAAGCGAGCATCGAACCAGAAGGCCGGATTAACCGAAGTTTATGACATCTATCATCTAACGCGCAGGCATCCGCTAAATAAAAGCCAGCATCGAACCAGAAGGCCCGATCAACCGAAGTTGATAACATATATCTGCTAACGCGCAAGCATCCGCTAAATAAAAACAAGCATCGACCCAGAAGGCCGGATCAACTGAAGTTGTTAACATCTATCTGCTAACGCGCAGGCATCCGCTAAATAAAAGCGAGCATCAAACCATAAGGTCGGATCAACCGAAGTTGATAACACCTATCTGCTAACTCGTAGGCATCCGTAAAATAAAAGCGAGCATCGCACCAAAAGGTCGGATCAACCGAAGTTTATAACCTCTATCTGCTAACGCGCAGACATCCGCTAAATAAAAGCGAGCATCGAACCAGAAGGCCGGAACAACCGAAGTTGATAACATCTATCTGCTAACACGCAGGCATCCGCTAAATATAAGCGAGTATTGAACCAGAAGTCCGGATCAACCGAAGTTTATAACATATATCTGCTAATGCGCAGGCATCCGCTAAATAAAAGCGAGCTTCGAACCAGAAGGTCGGATCAACCGAAGTTGATAACATATATCTGCTAATGTGCAGGCATCCGCTAAATAAAAGCGAGCATCGAACCAGAAGGCCGGATCAACCGAAGTTGATAACATCTATCTGCTAACGTGCAGGCATCCGCTAAATAAAAGCGAGCATCGAACCAAAAGTCCGGATCAACCAAAGTTGATAACATCTATCCGCTAACCCGCAGGCATCTGCTAAATAAAAGCGAGCATCGAACCAGAATGTCGGATCAAACAAAGTTGATAACATCTTTATGCTAACGCGCAGGCATCCGCTAAATAAATGAGGGCATCGAACAAGAAGGCCGGATCAACGGAAGTTGATAACATCTACCTGCTAACGCGCAGGCATCCGGTAAATAAAAGCGAGCATCGAACCAAAAGGCCGGATCAACCGAAGTTGATAACATCTATCCGCTAACTCGCAGGCATCCGCTAAATAAAACCGAGCATCGAACCAGAATGTCGGATCAACCGAAGTTGATAACATCTTTTTGCTAACACGCAGGCATCCGCTAAATAAATGTGAGCATCGAACAAGAAGGCCGGATCAACCGAAGTTGATAACATCTACCTGCTAACGCGCTGGCATGCGCTAATTAAAAGCGAGTATCGAACTAGAAGGCCAGATAAACCGAAGTTGATAACATCTATCTGCTAATGCGCAGGCATCCGCTAAATAAAAGCTAGCATCGAACCAGAAGGTCGGATTTAACCGAAGTTCATAACGTCTATCTGCTAACGCGCAGGCATCTGCTAAATAAAACCGAGCATCGACCCAGAATTCCGGATCAAATGAAGTTGTTAACATCTATCTGCTAACGCACAGGCATCCGCTAAATATAAGCAAGCATCGAACCAGAAGGCCGGATCAACCGAAGTTGATAACATCTATCTGCTAACGAACAGGCATCCGCTATATAAAACCGAGCATCGAACCAGAAGGCCGGATCAACCGAAGTTGATAACATCTATCTGCTAACGTGCAGGCATTTGCTAAATAAAAGTGAGCATCAAACAAGAAAGACGGATAAAGCGAAGTTGATAACATCTACCTGCTAACTCGCAGGCATCCACTAATTAAAAGCGAGTATCGAACCAGAAGGCCGGATCAACCGAAGTTGATAACATCTATCTGCTAACGCACAGGCATTCGCTAAATAAAAGCGAGCATCGAACCAGAAGGCCGGATTAACCGA
This sequence comes from Lathyrus sativus, assembly GCA_963859935.3. Taxonomy (NCBI): domain Eukaryota; kingdom Viridiplantae; phylum Streptophyta; class Magnoliopsida; order Fabales; family Fabaceae; genus Lathyrus; species Lathyrus sativus. The sequence goes on along the minus strand of OZ012741.1, from coordinate 285,555,016 downwards.
AGTTTATAACATCTATCAGCTAACGCGCAGGCATCCGCTAAACAAAAGCGAGGATCGAACCAGAAGGCCCGATCAACCGAAGTTGATAACATATATCTGCTAACGCGCAAGCATCCGCTAAATAAAAGCGAGCATCGACCCAGAAGGCCGGATCAACTGAAGTTGTTAACATCTATCTGCTAACGCGCAGGCATCCGCTAAATAAAAGCGAGCATCAAACCAGAAGGTCGGATCAACCGAAGTTGATAACACCTATCTGCTAACTCGTAGGCATCCGTAAAATAAAAGCGAGCATCGCACCAAAAGGTCGGATCAACCGAAGTTTATAACCTCTATCTGCTAACGCGCAGACATCCGCTAAATAAAAGTGAGCATCGAACCAGAAGGCCGGAACAACCGAAGTTGATAACATCTATCTGCTAACACGCAGGCATCCGCTAAATATAAGCGAGTATTGAACCAGAAGGCCGAATCAACCGAAGTTTATAACATATAACTGCTAATGCGCAGGCATCCGCTAAATAAAAGCGAGCTTTGAACCAGAAGGCCGGATCAACCGAAGTTGATAACATATATCTGCTAATGTGCAGGCATCCGCTAAATAAAAGCGAGCATCGAACCAGAAGGCCGGATCAACCGAATTTGATAACATCTATCTGCTAACTTGCAGGCATCCGCTAAATAAAAGCGAGCATCGAACCAAAAGTCCGGATCAACCAAAGTTGATAACATCTATCCGCTAACCCGCAGGCATCTGCTAAATAAAAGCGAGCATCAAACCAGAATGTCGGATCAAACGAAGTTGATAACATCTTTATGCTAACACGCAGGCATCCGCTAAATAAATGTGAGCATCGAACAAGAAGGCCGGATCAACGGAAGTTGATAACATCTACCTGCTAACGCGCAGGAATCCGGTAAATAAAAGCGAGCATCGAACCAAAAGGCCGGATCAACCGAAGTTGATAACATCTATCCGCTAACTCACAGGCATCCGCTAAATAAAACCGAGCATCGAACCAGAATGTCGGATCAACCGAAGTTGATAACATCTTTACGCTAACACGCAGGCATTCGCTAAATAAATGTGAGCATCGAACAAGAAGGCCGGATCAACCGAAGTTGATAACATCTACCTGCTAACGCGCTGGCATCAGCTAATTAAAAGCGAGTATCGAACTAGAAGGCCGGATAAACCGAAGTTGATAACATCTATCTGCTAATGCGCAGGCATCCGCTAAATAAAAGCGAGCATCGAACCAGAAGGCCGGATTTAACCGAAGTTCATAATGTCTATCTGCTAACGCGCAGGCATCTGCTAAATAAAACCGAGCATCGACCCAGAATGCCGGATCAAATGAAGTTGTTAACATCTATCTGCTAATGCACAGGCATCCGCTAAATATAAGCAAGCATCGAACCAGAAGGCCGGATCAACCGAAGTTGATAACATCTATCTGCTAACGAACAGGCATCCGCTATATAAAACCGAGCATCGAACCAGAAGGCCGGATCAACCGAAGTTGATAACATCTATCTGCTAACGTGCAGGCATTTGCTAAATAAAAGTGAGCATCGAACAAGAAAGACGGATAAAGCGAAGTTGATAACATCTACCTGCTAACTCGAAAGGCATCCACTAATTAAAAGCGAGTATCGAACCAGAAGGTCGGATCAACCGAAGTTGATAACAACTATCTGCTAACTCGCAGGCATACTCTAAATAAAAGCGAGCATCGAACCAGAAGGTCGGATTAACCGAAGTTTATAAGATCTATCAGCTAATGCGCAGGCATCCGCTAAATAAAAGCGAGCATCGAACCAGAAGGCCCGATCAACCGAAGTTGATAACATATATCTGCTAATGCGCAAGCATCCGCTAAATAAAAGCGAGCATCGTCCCAGAAGGCCGGATCAACTGAAGTTGTTAACATCTATCTGCTAACGCACAGGCATCCGCTAAATAAAAGCGAGCATCAAACCAGAAGGTCGGATCAACCGAAGTTGATAACACCTATCTGCTAACTCATAGGCATCCATAAAATAAAAGCGAGCATCGCACCAGAAGGCCGGATCAACCGAAGTTTATAACCTCTATCTGCTAACGTGCAGGCATCCGCTAAATAAAAGCGAGCATCGAACCAGAAGGCCGGATCAACCGAAGTTGATAACATCTATCTGCTAACACGCAGGCATCCGCTAAATATAAGCGAGCATCGAACCAGAAGGCCGGATCAACCGAAGTTGATAACATATATCTGCCAATGCACATGCATCCGCTAAATAAAAGCGAGCATCGAACCAGAAGGCCGGATCAATCGAAGTTGATAACATATATCTGCAAATGCGCAGGCATCCGCTAAATAAAAGCGAGCATCGAACCAGAAGGCCGGATCAACCGAAGTTGATAACATCTATCTGCTAACGTGCAGGCATCCACTAAATAAAAGCGAGCATCGAACCAAAAGGCCGGATCTACCGAAGTTGATAACATCTATCCGCTAACCCGCAGGCATCAGCTAAATAAAAGTGAGCATCGAACTAGAATGCCGGATCAACCGAAGTTGATAACATCTTTATGCTAACGCGCAGGCATCCGCTAAATAAATGTGAGCATCGAACAAGAAGGCCGGATCAACCGAGGTTGATAACATCTACCTGCTAACGCGCTGGCATCCGCTAATTAAGAGCGAGTATTGAACCGGAAGGCCGGATAAACCGAAGTTGATAACATCTATCTGCTAACGCGCAGGCATCCACTAAATAAAAGCGAGCATCGAACCAGAAGGCCGAATCAACCGAAGTTTATAACATATAACTGCTAATGCGCAGGCATCCGCTAAATAAAAGCGAGCTTCGAACCAGAAGGCCGGATCAACCGAAGTTGATAACATATATCTGCTAATGTGCAGGCATCCGCTAAATAAAAGCGAGCATCGAACCAGAAGGCCGGATCAACCGAATTTGATAACATCTATCTGCTAACTTGCAGGCATCCGCTAAATAAAAGCGAGCATCGAACCAAAAGTCCGGATCAACCAAAGTTGATAACATCTATCCGCTAACCCGCAGGCATCTGCTAAATAAAAGCGAGCATCAAACCAGAATGTCGGATCAAACGAAGTTGATAACATCTTTATGCTAACACGCAGGCATCCGCTAAATAAATGTGAGCATCGAACAAGAAGGCCGGATCAACGGAAGTTGATAACATCTACCTGCTAACGCGCAGGAATCCGGTAAATAAAAGCGAGCATCGAACCAAAAGGCCGGATCAACCGAAGTTGATAACATCTATCCGCTAACTCACAGGCATCCGCTAAATAAAACCGAGCATCGAACCAGAATGTCGGATCAACCGAAGTTGATAACATCTTTACGCTAACACGCAGGCATTCGCTAAATAAATGTGAGCATCGAACAAGAAGGCCGGATCAACCGAAGTTGATAACATCTACCTGCTAACGCGCTGGCATCAGCTAATTAAAAGCGAGTATCGAACTAGAAGGCCGGATAAACCGAAGTTGATAACATCTATCTGCTAATGCGCAGGCATCCGCTAAATAAAAGCGAGCATCGAACCAGAAGGCCGGATTTAACCGAAGTTCATAATGTCTATCTGCTAACGCGCAGGCATCTGCTAAATAAAACCGAGCATCGACCCAGAATGCCGGATCAAATGAAGTTGTTAACATCTATCTGCTAATGCACAGGCATCCGCTAAATATAAGCAAGCATCGAACCAGAAGGCCGGATCAACCGAAGTTGATAACATCTATCTGCTAACGAACAGGCATCCGCTATATAAAACCGAGCATCGAACCAGAAGGCCGGATCAACCGAAGTTGATAACATCTATCTGCTAACGTGCAGGCATTTGCTAAATAAAAGTGAGCATCGAACAAGAAAGACGGATAAAGCGAAGTTGATAACATCTACCTGCTAACTCGAAAGGCATCCACTAATTAAAAGCGAGTATCGAACCAGAAGGTCGGATCAACCGAAGTTGATAACAACTATCTGCTAACTCGCAGGCATACTCTAAATAAAAGCGAGCATCGAACCAGAAGGTCGGATTAACCGAAGTTTATAAGATCTATCAGCTAATGCGCAGGCATCCGCTAAATAAAAGCGAGCATCGAACCAGAAGGCCCGATCAACCGAAGTTGATAACATATATCTGCTAATGCGCAAGCATCCGCTAAATAAAAGCGAGCATCGTCCCAGAAGGCCGGATCAACTGAAGTTGTTAACATCTATCTGCTAACGCACAGGCATCCGCTAAATAAAAGCGAGCATCAAACCAGAAGGTCGGATCAACCGAAGTTGATAACACCTATCTGCTAACTCATAGGCATCCATAAAATAAAAGCGAGCATCGCACCAGAAGGCCGGATCAACCGAAGTTTATAACCTCTATCTGCTAACGTGCAGGCATCCGCTAAATAAAAGCGAGCATCGAACCAGAAGGCCGGATCAACCGAAGTTGATAACATCTATCTGCTAACACGCAGGCATCCGCTAAATATAAGCGAGCATCGAACCAGAAGGCCGGATCAACCGAAGTTGATAACATATATCTGCCAATGCACATGCATCCGCTAAATAAAAGCGAGCATCGAACCAGAAGGCCGGATCAATCGAAGTTGATAACATATATCTGCAAATGCGCAGGCATCCGCTAAATAAAAGCGAGCATCGAACCAGAAGGCCGGATCAACCGAAGTTGATAACATCTATCTGCTAACGTGCAGGCATCCACTAAATAAAAGCGAGCATCGAACCAAAAGGCCGGATCTACCGAAGTTGATAACATCTATCCGCTAACCCGCAGGCATCAGCTAAATAAAAGTGAGCATCGAACCAGAATGCCGGATCAACCGAAGTTGATAACATCTTTATGCTAACGCGCAGGCATCCGCTAAATAAATGTGAGCATCGAACAAGAAGGCCGGATCAACCGAGGTTGATAACATCTACCTGCTAACGCGCTGGCATCCGCTAATTAAGAGCGAGTATTGAACCGGAAGGCCGGATAAACCGAAGTTGATAACATCTATCTGCTAACGCGCAGGCATCCACTAAATAAAAGCGAGCATCGAACCAGAAGGCCGTATTTAACCGAAGTTGATAACGTCTATCTGCTAACGCGCAGGCATCCGCTAAGTTAAAGCGAGCATCGAACCAGAAGGCCGGATCAACCGATGTTGATAACATCTATCTGCTAACGTGCAGGCATCTGCTAAATAAAAGCGAGCATCGAACCAAAACTCCGGATCAACCGAAGTTAATAACATCTATCCGCTAACCCGCAGGCATCTGCTAAATAAAAGCGAGCATCGAACCAGAATGCCGGATCAAACGAAGTTGATAACATCTTTATGCTAACACGCAGGCATTCTCTAAATAAAAGCGAGCATCGAACCAGAAGGCCGGATTTAACCGAAGTTCATAACGTCTATCTGCTAACGCGCAGGCATCTGCTAAATAAAACCGAGCATCTACCCAGAATTCCGGAACAAATGAAGTTGTTAACATCTATCTGCTAACGCACAGGCATCCGCTAAATATAAGTAAGCATCGAACCAGAAGGCCGGATCAACCGAAGTTGATAACATCTATCTGCTAACGAACAGGCATCCGCTATATAAAACCGAGCATCGAACCAGAAGGCCGGATCAACCGAAGTTGATAACATCTACTTTCTAACTCGCAGGCATCCACTAATTAAAAGCGAGTATCGAACCAGAAGGCCGGATCAACCGAAGTTGATAACATCTATCTGCTAACGCGCAGGCATCCGCTAAATAAAAGCGAGCATCAAACCAGAAGGCCCGATCAATCGAAGTTGATAACATATATCTGCTAACGCACAAGCATCCGCTAAATAAAAGCGAGCATCGACCCAGAAGTCCGGATCAACTGAAGTTGTTAACATCTATCTGCTAACGCGCAGGCATCCGCTAAATAAAAGCGAGCATCAAACCAGAAGGTCGGATCAACCGAAGTTGATAACACCTATCTGCTAACTCATAGGCATCCGTAAAATAAAAGCGAGCATCGCACCAGAAGGCCGGATCAAACGAAGTTTATAACCTCTATCTGCTAAAGCACAGGCATCCACTAAATAAACGCGAGCATCAAACCAGAAGGCCGGATCAACCGAAGTTGATAAGATCTATCTGCTAACACGCAGGCATCCGCTAAATATAAGCGAGCATCGAACCAGAAGGTCGGATCAACCGAAGTTGATAACATATATCTGCTAACGCAGGCATCCGCTAAATAAAAGCGAGCATCGAACTAGAAGGCCGGATCAACCGAAGTTGATAACATATATCTGCTAACGCACATGCATCCGCTAAATTAAAGCGAGCATCGAACCAGAAGGCCGGATCAACCGATGTTGATAACATCTATCTGCTAACGCGCAGGCATCTGCTAAGTTAAAGCGAGCATCGAACCAGAAGGCCGGATCAACCGATGTTGATAACATCTATCTGCTAACGTGCAGGCATCTGCTAAATAAAAGCGAGCATCGAACCAAAACTCCGGATCAACCGAAGTTAATAACATCTATCCGCTAACCCGCAGGCATCTGCTAAATAAAAGCGAGCATCGAACCAGAATGCCGGATCAAACGAAGTTGATAACATCTTTATGCTAACACGCAGGCATTCTCTAAATAAAAGCGAGCATCGAACAAAAAGGCCGGATTTAACCGAAGTTCATAACGTCTATCTGCTAACGCGCAGGCATCCGCTAAATAAAAGCGAGCATCAAACCAGAAGGTCGGATCAACCGAAGTTGATAACACCTATCTGCTAACTCGTAGGCATCCGTAAAATAAAAGCGAGCATCGCACCAGAAGGCCGGATCAACCGAAGTTTATAACCTCTATCTGCTAACGCGCAGACATTCCGCTAAATAAAAGCGAGCATCGAACCAGAAGGCCGGATCAACCGAAGTTGATCACATCTATCTGCTAACACGCAGGCATCCGCTAAATATAAGCGAGCATCGAACCAGAAGGCCGGATGAATCGAAGTTGATAACATATATCTGCTAATGCGCAGGCATCCGCTAAATAAAAGCGAGCATCCAACCAGAAGGCCGGATCAACCAAAGTTGATAACATATATCTGCTAATGCGCAGGCATCCGCTAAATTAAAGAGAGCATCGAACCAGAAGGCCGGATCAACCGATGTTGATAACATCTATCTGCTAACATGCAGGCATCCACTAAATAAAAATGAGCATCAAACCAAAAGTCCGGATCAACCGAAGTTCATAACATCTATCCGCTAACCCGCAGGCATCTGCTAAATAAAAGCGAGCATCGAACCAGAATGTTGGATCAAACGAAGTTGATAACATCTTTATGCTAACGCGCAAGCATCCGCTAAATAAATATGAGCATCGAACAAGAAGGCCGGATCAACCGAAGTTGGTAACATCTACCTGCTAACGCGCTGGCATCCGCTAATTAAAAGCGAGTATTGAACCGGAAGGCCGGATAAACCGAAGTTGATAACATCTATCTGCTAACGCGCAGGCATCCGCTAAATAAAAGAGAGCATCGAACCAGAAGGCCGGATTTAACCGAAGTTGATAACGTCTATCTGCTAACGCGCAGGCATCTGCTAAATAAAACCGAGCATCGACCCAGAAGGTCGGATCAAATGAAGTTGTAAACATCTATCTGCTAACGCACATGCATCCTCTAAATATAAGCAAGCATCGAACCAGAAGGCCGGATCAACCGAAGTTGATAACATCTATCTGCTAACGAACAGGCATCCGCTATATAATACCGAGCATCGAACCAGAAGGCCGGATCAACCGAAGTTGATAACATCTATCTGCTAACGTGCAGGCATCTGCTAAATAAAAGTGAGCATCGAACAAGAAGGACGGATCAACCGAAGTTGATAACATCTACCTGCTAACACGCAGGCAACCACTAATTAAAAGCGAGTATCGAACCGGAAGGCCGGATCAACCGAAGTTGATAACATCTATCAGCTAACGCGCAGGCATCCGTTAATAAAAGTGAGCATCGAACCAGAAGGCCCGATCAACCGAAGTTGATAAGATATATCTGCTAACGCGCAAGCATCCGCTAAATAAAAGCGAGCATCGACTCAGAAGGCCGGATCAACTGAAGTTGATAACATCTATAAGCTAACGCACAGGCATCCGCTAAATAAAAGCGAGCATCAAACCAGAAGGTCGGTTCAACCAAAGTTTATAACATCTATCTGCTAACGCACAGACATTCGCTATATAAAACCGATCATCAATCCAGAAGGCCGGATCAACCGAAGTGGATAACATCTATCCGCTAATGCGCAAGCATCCGCTAAATAAAAGCGAGCATCGAACCAGAAGGCCGGATCAACCGAATTTGATAACATCTATCTGCTAACACGCAGGCATCCGCTAAATATAAGCGAGCATCGAACCAGAAGGTCGGATCAACCGATGTTGATAACATATATTTGCTAACGCGCAGGCATCCGCTAAATAAAAGCGAGCATTGAACCAGAAGGCCGGATCAACCGAAGTTGATAACATCTATCTGTTACGTGCAGGCATCCGCTAAAAAAAATCGAGCATCGAACCAAAAGGTCGGATCAACCAAAGTTGATAACATCTATCCGCTAACCCGCAGGCATCCTCTAAATAAAACCGAGCATCGAACCAGAATGCCGGATCAACCGAAGTTGATAACATCTTTATGCTAACGCGCAGGCATCCGCTAAATAAAAGTGAGCATCGAACAAGAAGGCCGGATCAACCGAAGTTGATAACATCTACCTGCTAACGCGCTGGCATCCGCTAATTAAAAGCGAGTATCGAACCGGAAATCCGGATAAACCGAAGTTGATAACATCTATCTGCTAACGCGCAGGCATCCGCTAAATAAAAGCGAGCATCGAACCAGAAGGCCGGATTTAACCGAAGTTCATAACGTCTATCTGCTAACGCGCAGGCATCTAATAAATAAAACCGAGCATCGACCCAGAATGCCGGATCAAATGAAGTTGTTAACATCTATCTGCTAACGCACAGGCATCCGCTAAATATAAGCAAGCATCGAACAAGAAGGCCGGATCAACCGAAGTTGATAACATCTATCTGCTAACGAACAAGCATCTGCTATATAAAATCGAGCATCGAACCAGAAGGCCGGATCAACCGAAGTTGATAACATCTATCTGCTAACATGTAGGCATTTGCTAAATAAAAGTGAGCATCGAACAAGAAGGACGAATAAACCGAAGTTGATAACATCTACCTGCTAACTCGCAAGCATCCACTAATTAAAAGCGAGTATCGAACCAGAAGGCCGGATCAACCGAAGTTGATAACATCTATCTGCTAACGCGCAGGCATTCGCTAAATAAAAGCGAGCATCGAACCAGAAGGCCGGATTAACCGAAGTTGATAACATCTATCAGCTAACGCGCAGGCATCCGCTAAATAAAAGCGAGCATCGAGCCAGAAGGCCCGATCAACCGAAGTTGATAACATATATCTGCTAACGCGCAAGCATCCGCTAAATAAAAGCGAGCATCGACCCAGAAGGCCGGATCAACTGAAGTTGATAACACCTATCTGCTAACTCGTAGGCATCCGTAAAGTAAAAGCGAGCATCGCACCAGAAGGCCGGATCAACCGAAGTTTATAACCTCTATCTGCTAACGCGCAGGCATCCGCTAAATAAAAGCGAGCATCGAACCAGAAGGCCGGATCAACCGAAGTTGATAACATCTATCTGCTAACACGCAGGCATCCGCTAAATATAAACGAGCATCGAACCAGAAGGCCGGATCAACCGAAGTTGATAACATATATCTGCTAATGCGCAGGCATCCGCTATATAAAAGCGAGCATCGAACCAGAAGGCCGGATCAATCGAAGTTGATAACATCTATCTGCTAACGTGCAGGCATCCGCTAAATAAAAGCGAGCATCGAACCAGAATGCCGGATCAACCGAAGTTGATAACATCTTTATGCTAACGCGCAGGCATCCGCTAAATAAATGTGAGCATCGAACAAGAAGGCCGGATCAACCGAAGTTGATAACATCTACCTGCTAACGCGCTGGCATCCGCTAATTAAAAGCGAGTATCGAACCGGAAGGCCGGATAAACCGAAGTTGATAAATCTATCTGCTAACACGCAGGCATCCACTAAATAAAAGCGAGCATCGACCCAGAAGGCCGGATTTAACCGAAGTTGATAACGTCTATCTGCTAACGCGCAGACATCTGCTAAATAAAACCGAGCATCGACCCAGAAGGCCGGATCAAATGAAGCTGTTAACATCTATCTGCTAACGCAAAGGCATCCTCTAAATATAAGCAAGCATCGAACCAGAAGGTTGGATCAACAGAAGTTGATAACATCTATCTGCTAACGAACAGGCATCCGCTATATAATACCAAGCATCGAACCAGAAGGCCGGATCAACCGAAGTTGATAACATCTATCTACTAACGTGCAGTCATCTGCTAAATAAAAGTGAGCATCGAACAAGAAGGACGGATCAACCGAAGTTGATAACATCTACCTCTTAACGCGCAGGCATTCGCTAAATAAAAGCGAGCATCGAACCAGAAGGCCGGATTAACCGAAGTTGATAACATCTATCAGCTAACGCGCAGGCATCCGCTAAATAAAAGCGAGCATCGAACCAGAAGGCCCGATCAACCGAAGTTGATAACATCTATCTGCTAACGCGCAGGCATCCGCTAAATAAAAGCGAGCATCGAACCAGAAGGCCGGATTTAACCGAAGTTCATAACGTCTATCTGCTAACGCGCAGGCATCTAATAAATAAAACCGAGCATCGACCCAGAATGCCGGATCAAATGAAGTTGTTAACATCTATCTGCTAACGCACAGGCATCCGCTAAATATAAGCAAGCATCGAACAAGAAGGCCGGATCAACCGAAGTTGATAACATCTATCTGCTAACGAACAAGCATCTGCTATATAAAATCGAGCATCGAACCAGAAGGCCGGATCAACCGAAGTTGATAACATCTATCTGCTAACATGTAGGCATTTGCTAAATAAAAGTGAGCATCGAACAAGAAGGACGAATAAACCGAAGTTGATAACATCTACCTGCTAACTCGCAAGCATCCACTAATTAAAAGCGAGTATCGAACCAGAAGGCCGGATCAACCGAAGTTGATAACATCTATCTGCTAACGCGCAGGCATTCGCTAAATAAAAGCGAGCATCGAACCAGAAGGCCGGATTAACCGAAGTTGATAACATCTATCAGCTAACGCGCAGGCATCCGCTAAATAAAAGCGAGCATCGAGCCAGAAGGCCCGATCAACCGAAGTTGATAACATATATCTGCTAACGCGCAAGCATCCGCTAAATAAAAGCGAGCATCGACCCAGAAGGCCGGATCAACTGAAGTTGATAACACCTATCTGCTAACTCGTAGGCATCCGTAAAGTAAAAGCGAGCATCGCACCAGAAGGCCGGATCAACCGAAGTTTATAACCTCTATCTGCTAACGCGCAGGCATCCGCTAAATAAAAGCGAGCATCAAACCAGAAGGCCGGATCAACCAAAGTTGATAACATCTATCTGCTAACACGCAGGCATCCGCTAAATATAAACGAGCATCGAACCAGAAGGCCGGATCAACCGAAGTTGATAACATATATCTGCTAATGCGCAGGCATCCGCTATATAAAAGCGAGCATCGAACCAGAAGGCCGGATCAATCGAAGTTGATAACATCTATCTGCTAACGTGCAGGCATCCGCTAAATAAAAGCGAGCATCGAACCAGAATGCCGGATCAACCGAAGTTGATAACATCTTTATGCTAACGCGCAGGCATCCGCTAAATAAATGTGAGCATCGAACAAGAAGGCCGGATCAACCGAAGTTGATAACATCTACCTGCTAACGCGCTGGCATCCGCTAATTAAAAGCGAGTATCGAACCGGAAGGCCGGATAAACCGAAGTTGATAAATCTATCTGCTAACACGCAGGCATCCACTAAATAAAAGCGAGCATCGACCCAGAAGGCCGGATTTAACCGAAGTTGATAACGTCTATCTGCTAACGCGCAGACATCTGCTAAATAAAACCGAGCATCGACCCAGAAGGCCGGATCAAATGAAGCTGTTAACATCTATCTGCTAACGCAAAGGCATCCTCTAAATATAAGCAAGCATCGAACCAGAAGGTTGGATCAACAGAAGTTGATAACATCTATCTGCTAACGAACAGGCATCCGCTATATAATACCAAGCATCGAACCAGAAGGCCGGATCAACCGAAGTTGATAACATTTATCTACTAACGTGCAGTCATCTGCTAAATAAAAGTGAGCATCGAACAAGAAGGACGGATCAACCGAAGTTGATAACATCTACCTCTTAACGCGCAGGCATTCGCTAAATAAAAGCGAGCATCGAACCAGAAGGCCGGATTAACCGAAGTTGATAACATCTATCAGCTAACGCGCAGGCATCCGCTAAATAAAAGCGAGCATCGAACCAGAAGGCCCGATCAACCGAAGTTGATAACATATATCTGCTAACGCGCAAGCATCCGCTAAATAAAAGAGAGCATCGACCCAGAAGGCCGGATCAACTGAAGTTGTTAACATCTATCTGCTAATGCGCAGGCATCCGCTAAATAAAAGCGAGCATCAAACCAGAATACCGGATCAACCGAAGTTGATAACATCTATCTACTAACGCGTAGGCATCCGCAAAATAAAAGCGAGCATCGCACCGGAAGGTCGGATCAACCAAAGTTTATAACATCTATCGGCTAACGCGCAGGCATCCGCTAAATAAAAGCGAGCATCAAACCAAAAGGTCGGTTCAACCGAAGTTTATAACATCTATCTGCTAACGCACGGGCATCTGCTATATAAAACTGATCATCAATCCAGAAGGCCGGATCAACCGAAGTTGATAACATATATCCGCTAATGCACAGGCATCCGCTAAATAAAAGCGAGCATCGAACCAGAAGGCCGGATCAACCGAAGTTGATAACATCTATCTGCTAACACGCAGGCATCCGCTAAACATAAGCGAGCTCCGAACCAGAAGGCCGGATCAATCGAAGTTGATAACATATATCTGCTAATGCGCAGGCATCCGCTAAATAAAAGCCAGCATCGAACCAGAAGGCCGGATCAACCGAAGTTGATAACATCTATCTGCTAACGTGCAGGCATCCACTAAATAAAAGCGAGCATCGAACCAAAAGGCTGGATCAACCGAAGTTGATAACATCTATCCGCTAACCCGCAGGCATCCGCTAAATAAAACCGAGCATCGAACCAGAATGCCGGATCAACCGAAGTTGATAACATCTTTATGCTAACGCGCAGGCATCCACTAAATAAATGTGAGCATCGAACAAGAAGGCCGGATCAACCGAAGTTGATAACATCTACCTGCTAACGTGCTGGTATCCGCTAATTAAAAGCGAGTATCGAACCGGAAGGCCGGATAAACCGAAGTTGATAACATCTATCTGCTAACGCGCAGGCATCCGCTAAATTAAAGCGAGCATCGACCCAGAAGGCCGGATTTAACCGAACTTGATAACGTCTATCTGCTAACGCGCAGGCATCTGCTAAATAAAACCGAGCATCGAACCAGAAGGCCCGATCAACCGAAGTTGATAACATATATCTGCTAACGCGCAAGCATTCGCTAAATAAAAGCGAGCATCGACCCAGAAGGCCGGATCAACTGAAGTTGTTAACATCTATCTGCTAACGCGCAGGTATCCGCTAAATAAAAGCGAGCATCAAACCAGAAGGTCGGATCAACCGAAGTTGATAACATCTATCTGCTAACGTGTAGGCATTCGCAAAATAAAAGCGAGCATCGCACCAGAAGGCCGGATCAAACAAAGTTTATAACATCTATCTGCTAACGCGCAGGCATCCGCTAAATAAAAGCCAGCATCAAACCAGAAGGTCGGTTCAGTTGAAGTTGATAACATCTATCTGCTAATGCACAGGCATCCGCTATATAAAACCGATTATCAATCCAGAAGGCCGGATCAACCGAAGTTGATAACATCTATCCGCTAATACGCAGGCATCCACTAAATAAAAGCAAGCATCGAACCAGAAGGCCGGATCAACCGAAGTTGATAATATCTATCTGCTAACACGCAGGCATCCGCTAAATATAAGTGAGCATTGAACCAGAAGGCCGGATCAACCGATGTTGATAACATATATCTGCTAACGCGCAGGCATCCGCTAAATAAAAGCGAGCATCGAACCAGAAGACCGGATCAACCGAAGTTGATAACATCTATCTGCTAACGTGCAGGCATCCGCTAAATAAAAGCGAGCATCGAACCAAAAGGCCGGATCAACCGAAGTTGATAACATCTATCCGCTAACCCGCAGGCATCCGCTAAATAAAACCGAGCATTGAACCAGAATGCCGGATCAACCGAAGTTGATAACATCTTTATGCTAACGCGCAGGCATCCGCTAAATAAATGTGAGCATCGAACAAGAAGGCCGGATCAACCGAAGTTGATAACATCTACCTGCAAACCCGCTGGCACCCGCTAATTAAAAGCGAGTATCGAACCGGAAGGCCGGATAAACCGAAGTTGATAACATCTATCGGCTAACGTGCAGGCATCCGCTAAATAAAAGCGAGCATCGAACCAGAAGGCCGGATTTAACCGAAGTTCATAACGTCTATCTGCTAACGCGCAAGCATCTGTTAAATAAAACCGAGCATCGACCCAGAATGTCGGATCAAATGAAGTTGTTAACATCTATCTGCTAACGCACAGGCATCCTCTAAATATAAGCAAGCATCGAACCAGAAGGCCGGATCAACCGAAGTTGATAACATCTATCTGCTAACGAACAGGCATCCGCTATATAAAACCGAGCATCGAACCAGAAGGCCGGATCCACCGAAGTTGATAACATCTATCTGCTAACGTGCAGGCAATTGCTAAATAAAAGTGAGCATCGAACAAGAAGGACGGATAAACCGAAGTTGATAACATCTACCTGCTAACTCGCAGGGATCCACTAATTAAAAGCGAGTATCGAACCAGAAGGTCAGATCAACCGAAGTTGATAACATCTATTTGCTAACGCGCAGGCATTCGCTAAATAAAAGCAAGCATCGAACCAGAAGGCCGTATTAACCGAAGTTGATAACATCTATCAGCTAACGCGCAGGCATCCGCTAAATAAAAGCGAGCATCGAACCAGAAAGCCCGATCAACCAAAGTTGATAACATATATCTACTAACGCGCAAGCATCCGCTAAATAAAAGCGAGCATCGACCCAGAAGGCCGGATCAACTTAAGTTGTTAACATCTATCTGCAAACGCGCAGGCATCCGCTAAATAAAAGCGAGCATCAAACCAGAAGGTCGGATCAACCGAAGTTGATAACACCTATCTGCTAACTCGTAGGCATCCGTAAAATAAAAGCGAGCATCGCACTAGAAGGCCGGATCAACCGAAGTTTATAACCTCTATCTACTAACGTGCAGGCATCCGCTAAATAAAAGCGAGCATCAAACCAGAAGGCCGGATCAACCGATGTTGATAACATCTATCTGCTAATACGCAGGCATCCGATAAACATAAGCGAGCATCGAACCAGAAGGCCGGATCAAACGAAGTTGATAACATATATCTGCTAATGCGCAGGCATCCGCTAAATAAAAGCGAGCATCGAACCAGAAGGCCGGATCAAGCGAAGTTGATAACATCTATCTGCTAACGTGCAGGCATCCGCTAAATAAAAGCGAGCATCGAACCAAAAGGCCGGATCAACCGAAGTTGATAACATCTATCCGCTAACCCGCAGGCATCCGCTAAATAAAAGCGAGCATCGAACCAGAATGCCGGATCAACCGAAGTTGATAACATCTTTATGCTAACGCACAGGCATCCGCTAAATAAATGTGAGCATCGAACAAGAAGGCCAGATCAACCGAAGTTGATAACATCTACCTGCTAACGTGCTGGTATCCGCTAATTAAAAGCGAGTATCGAACCGGGAGGCCGGATAAACCGAAGTTGATAACATCTATCTGCTAACGCACATGCATCCGCTAAATAAAAGCGAGCATCGACCCAGAAGGTCGGATTTAACCGAACTTGATAACGTCTATCTGCTAACACGCAGGCATCTGGTAAATAAAACCGAGCATCGAACCAGAAGGCCCGATCAACCGAAGTTAGGGCTGGAAATGAGTCGAGTCGAGTCGAACTCACCTCAGCTCGGCTCGACTCGTTAAGAATTGTTCGAGTTCGAGTTCGAGTTCGAGTTCGACACGAACTTTTTTTTAAGCTCAAACTCGACTCGTTATAAGTTCACGAACAGTTCGGTTCGACTCGTTAGGTTCATCTCATTAGGTTCATCTCACGTGGTTCACGAACTTAAAAACTATTTTTTTAAATATATATATTTTTTTAGTATATTTGACATTTTAAATAAATATATATATTTTAAATAAAATAAAAGTTATCATATTGAAATTTAACTTTATCTTTGAAATCTACTAATTCAAAACCTACACAACTTTCAAGAGATACATTTGAGAGTCTAATTCAAAAACTACTAAATTTAAGATTAAATTTGTCTAAGATTTGAAGTAAATATTTAAAACTAATCTTAAAGACAGTATAATTCTTTTCATATGTAATCGAGTTGACTCATGAACCTAACGAGTCGAACTATGTATAGTTCAAGTTCAGCTCATTTAGTTAACGAACTTAATTTTTCGCTCATACTCAACTCATTTGGTTCATGAACCTAGTTCAACGATTTAATTGTCGAGTCGAATTCCGAACTATCTTCGAGTTGGTTTGGTTCATTGTCAGCCCTAACCGAAGTTAATAACATATATCTGCTAACGCGCAAGCATCCGCTAAATAAAAGCGAGCATCGACCTAGAAGGCCGGATCAACTGAAGTTGTTAACATCTATCTGCTAACGCGCAGGCATCCGCTAAATAAAGCCGAGCATCAAACCAGAAGGCCGGATCAACCGAAGTTGATAACATCTATCTGCTAACGTGTAGGCATCCGCAAAATAAAAGCGAGCATCGCACCAGAAGGCCGGATCAAACAAAGTTTATAACATCTATCTGCTAACACGCAGGCATCCGCTAAATAAAAGCGAGCATCAAACCAGAAGGTCGGTTCAGTTGAAGTTGATAACATCTATCTGCTAATGCACAGGCATCCGCTATATAAAACCGAGCATCGAACCAGAAGGCCGGATCAACCGAAGTTGATAACATCTATCTGCTGACACGCAGGCATCCGCTAAATATAAGCGAGCATCGAACCAGAAGGCCGGATCAACCGATGTTGATAACATATATCTTCTAACGCGCAGGCATCCGCTAAATAAAAGCGAGCATCGAACCAGAAGGCCGGATCAACCGAAGTTGATAACATCTATCTGCTAACGTGCAGGCATCCGCTAAATAAAAGCGACTATCGAACCAAAAGGCCGGATCAACCAAAGTTGATAACATCTATCCGCTAACCCGCAGGAATCCGCTAAATAAAAGCGAGCATTGAACCAGAATGCCGGATCAACCGAAGTTGATAACATCTTTATGCTAACGTGCAGGTATCCACAAAATTAAAGTGGGCATCGAACGAGAAGGCTGGATCAACCGAAGGTTATAACATCAATCTGTTAACGCGCAGGCATCCGCTAAATAAAAGCAAGCATTGAACCAGAAGGTCAGATCAACCGATGTTGATAACATGTATCTGCTAATCCGTAGGCATCCGCTAAATAAAATCGAGCATCGCACGAGAAGGCCGGATCAACCGAAGTTGATAACATCTTTATGCTAACGTGTCGGCATCCGCTAATTAAAAGCGAGCATCAAACCAGAAGGCCGGATCAACCGAAGTTGAAAACATCTATCTGCTAACGTGCAGGCATCCGCTATATAAAACCGAGCATCGAACCAGAAGGCCGGATCAACCGAAGTTGATAACATCTATCTGCTAACACGCAGGCATCCACTAATTAAAAGTGAGTATCGAACCGGAAGGCCAGATCAACCGAAGTTGATAACATCTATCTTCTAACGCGCAGGCATCCGCTAAATAAAAGCGAGGATCGAACCAGAAGGACGGATTAACCGAAGTTGATAACATCTATCTGCTAACGCGCAGGCATCTGCTAAATAAAACCGAGCATCAACCCAGAAGGCCGAATCAACTGAATTTGTTAACATCTATCTGCTAACGCACAGGCATCCGCTAAATAAAAGCGAGCATCGAACCAAAAGGCCGGATCCACCGAAGTTTATAACATCTATCAGCTAACGTGCAGGCATCCGCTAAATAAATGCGAGCGTCGAACCAGAAGGCCGGATCAACCGAAGTTTATAACATCTATCTGCTAACGCACAAGCATCTGCTAAATAAAAGCGAGCATCGAACCAGAAGGCCGAATCAACCTAAGTTGATAACATCTATCTGCTAACGCGCAGACATCCTCTAAATAAAAGCGAGCATCGAACCAGAAGGCCGGATCAACCGAAGTTGATAACATCTATCTGCTAACGTGCAGGCATCCGCTAAATAAAAGCGAGCATTGAACCAGAAGGCCAGATCAATCAAAGTTGATAACATCTGTATGCTAACGTGCAGGCATCCGCTAAATAAAAGCGAGCATAAAACCAAAAGGCCGGATCAACCGAAGTTGATAACATCTATCTGCTAACGCACAGGCATCCGCTAAATAAAAGCGAGCATCGCACCAGAAGGCCGGATCAACCGAAGTTTATAACATCTATCTGCTAACGCGCATGCATCAGCTAAATAAAAGCGAGCATCAATCCAGAAGGCCGGATCAACCGAAGTTGATAACATCTATCCGCTAACGCGCAAGCATCCAGTAAATAAAAGCGAGGATCGAACCAGAAGGTCGGATCAACCGAAGTTGATAACATATATCTGCTAACGCGCAGGCATCCGCTAAATATAAGCGAGCATCGAACTAGAAGGTCGGATCAACCAAATTGATAACATATATCTGCTAACACGCAGGCATCCGCTAAATAAAAGCAAGTATCGAACCAGAAGGTCGGATCAACCGAAGTTGATAACATCTATCTGCTAAAGTGCAGGCATCCGCTAAATAAAAGTGAGCATCTAACCGGAAGGCCGGATCAACCGAAGTTGATAACATCTATCTGCTAACGTGCAGGCATCCGCTAAATAAAAGCGAGCATCGAACAAGAAGGCCGGATCAACCGAAGTTGATAACATCTACCTGTTAACGCGCAGGCATCCACTAATTAAAAGCGAGTATCAAACCGGAAAGCCAGATAAACAGAAGCTGATAACATCTATCTGCTAACGCGCAGGCATCCACTAAATAAAAGCGAGCATCGAACCAGAAGGCCGGATTTAACCGATGTTGATAACGTCTATCTGCTAACGCGCAGGCATCTGCTAAATAAAACCGAGCGTCGACCCAGAAGAGCGGATCAAATAAAGTTGTTTACATCTATCTGATAACGCATAGGCATCCGCTAAATATAAGCGAGCATCGAACCAGAAGGCCGGAGAAACCGAAGTTGATAACATCTATCTGCTAACGAACAGGCATCCGGTATATAAAACACAGCATCGAACCAGAAGGCCGGATCAACCGAAGTTGATAACATCTATCTGCTAACGTGCAGGCATCTGCTAAATAAAAGCGAGCATCGAACCAGATTTACGGATCAACAGAAGTTGATAACATCTACCTGCTAACGCGCAGGCATCCACTAATTAAAAGCGAGTATCGAATCGGAAGACCGGATCAACCAAAGTTGATAACATCTATTTGCTAACGCGCAGGCATCCTCTAAATATAAGCGAGCACCGAACTAGAAGGACGGATTAACCGAAGTTGATAACATCTATCTGCTAACGCGCAGGCGTCTGCTAAATAAAACCGAGCATCGACCAAGAAGGCCGGATCAACTGAAGTTATTAACATCTATCTGCTAACGCACAGGCATCCGCTAAATAAAAGCGAGCATCGAACCAGAAGGCCGGATCGACCGAAGTTGATAACATCTATAAGCTAACGCACAGGCATCCGCTAAATAAAAGCGAGCATCAAACCAGAAGGCCGGATCAACCGAGGCTTATAACATCTATCTGCTAATGCGCAGGCGTACGCTAAATTAAAGTGAGAATCGAACCAGAAGGCCTGATCAACCAAAGTTGATAACATCTATCCCCTAACTTGCAGGCATCCGCTAAATAAAAGCGAGCCTCGAACCAGAAGGCCGGATCAACCGAAGTTTATAACATCTATCTGCTAATGCACAAGCATCTGCTAAATAAAAGCGAGCATCGAACCAGAAGGCCGAATCAACCTAAGTTGATAACATCTATCTGCTAACGCGCAGGCATCCTCTAAATAAAAGCGAGCATCGAACCAGAAGGCCGGATCAACCGAAGTTGATAACATCTATCTGCTCACGCGCAGGTATCCGCTAAATAAAAGCGAGCATCGAACCAGAAGGCCAGATCAACCAAAGTTGATAACATCTTTATGCTAACGTGCAGGCATCCGCTAAATAAAAGCGAGCATCACACCAGAAGGCCGGATCAACCGAAGTTGATAACATCTATCTGCTAACGCGCAGGCATCCGCTAAATAAAAGCGAGCATCGAACCAGAAGGCCGGATCGACCGAAGTTGATAACATCTATAAGCTAACGCACAGGCATCCGCTAAATAAAAGCGAGCATCGAATCAGAAGGCCGGATCAACCGAGGCAGATAACATCTATCTGCTAATGCGCAGGCGTACGCTAAATTAAAGCGAGAATCGAACCAGAAGGTCGGATTAACCAAAGTTGATAACATCTATCACCTAACTTGCAGGCATCCGCTAAATAAAAGCGAGCCTCGAACCAGAAGGTCGGATCAACCGAACTTTATAACATCTATCTGCTAATGCACAAGCATCTGCTAAATAAAAGCGAGCATCGAACCAGAAGGCCGAATCAACCTAAGTTGATAACATCTATCTGCTAACGCGCAGGCATCCTCTAAATAAAAGCGAGCATCGAACCAGAAGGCCGGATCAACCGAAGTTGATAACATCTATCTGCTAACGCGCAGGCATCCGCTAAATAAAAGCGAGCATCGAACCAGAAGGCCAGATCAACCAAAGTTGATAACATCTTTATGCTAATGCGCAAGCATCCGCTAAATAAAAGCGAGCATCACAGCAGAAGGCCGGATCAACCGAAGTTGATAACATCTATCTGCTAACGCGCAGGCATCCGCTAAATAAAAGCGAGCATCGAACCAGAAGGCCGGATCAACCGAAGTTTATAACATTTATCTGCTAATGCACAAGCATCTGCTAAATAAAAGCGAGCATCGAACCAGAAGGCCGAATCAACCTAAGTTGATAACATCTATCTGCTAACGCACAGGCATCCTCTAAATAAAAGCGAGCATCGAACCAGAAGGCCGGATCAACCGAAGTTGATAACATCTATCTGCTAACGCGCAGGTATCCGCTAAATAAAAGCGAGCATCGAACCAGAAGGCCAGATCAACCAAAGTTGATAACATCTTTATGCTAACGCGCAGGCATCCGCTAAATAAAAGCGAGCATCACACCAGAAGGCCGGATCAACCGAAGTTGATAACATCTATCTGCTAACGCGTAGGCATCCGCTAAATAAAAGCGAGCATCGCACCAGAAGGCCGGATCAACCGAAGTTTATAAGATCTATCTGCTAACGCGCAGGCATCAGCTAAATAAAAGCGAGCACCAAACCAGAAGGCTGGATCAACCGAAGTTGATAACATCTATTTGCTAACCCACAAGCATCCGCAATATAAAACCGAGCATCAATCCAGAAGGCCGGATCAACCGAAGTTGATAACATCTATCCGCTAACGCCCAGGCATCCGCTAAATAAAAGCGAGCTTCGAACCAGAAGGCCGGATCAACCGAAGTTGATAACATATATCTGCTAACGCGTAGGCATCCGCTAAATATAAGCGAGCATCGAACCAGAAGATCGGATCAACCGAAGTTGATAACATATATCTGCTAACGCGCAGGCATCCGCTAAATAAAAGCAAGCATCGAACCAGAAGGCTGGATCAACCGAAGTTGATAACATCTATCTGCTAAAGTGCAGGCATCCGCTAAATAAAAGTGAGCATCTAACCGGAAGGCCGGATCAACCGAAGTTGATAACATCTATCTACTAATGTGCAGGCATCCGCTAAATAAAAGGGAGCATCGAACAAGAAGGCCGGATCAACCGAAGTTGATAACATCTACCTTTTAACTCGCAGGCATCCACTAATTAAAAGCGAGTATCGAACCGGAAAGTCAGATAAACCGAAGCTGATAACATCTATCTGCTAACGCGCAGGCATCCACTAAATAAAAGCGAGCATCGAACCAGAAGGCCGGATTTAACCGAAGTTGATAACGTCTATCTGCTAACGCGCAGGCATCTGCTAAATAAAGCCGAGCATCGACCCAGAAGAGCGGATCAAATAAAGTTGTTAACATCTATCTGCTAACGCACAGGCATCCGCTAAATATAAGCGAGCATCGAACCAGAAGGCCGGATCAACCGAAGTTGATAACATCTATCTGCTAACGACCAGGCATCCGCTATATAAAATCGAGCAACGAACCAGAAGGCCGGATCAACTGAAGTTGATAACATCTATCTGCTAACGTGCAGGCATCTGCTAAATAAAAGCGAGCATCGAACCAGATTTACGGATCAACCGAAGTTGATAACATCTACCTGCTAACGCGCAGGCATCCACTAATTAAAGGCGAGTATCGAATCGGAAGACCGGATCAACCAAAGTTGTTATGGGTTATCTAAGGAAGACTGTGGCTTACAAGCTCCCTACTCCTGATGTTGTTCAGCTGACTGGTTTGATTGCTTTAGCAGATGATTCTGTGAGAGATGTGTTCAGAAAGTCTTACGGCAAACTGCTCAGTTTGGTTCGTAAACCCTCCGTGTTTGAGTTGAAAGGGTTGCATGCTCTGCTGCAGTTCTACGATCCTCCGTTGAGATGCTTCACCTTCCAGGATTTTGCTCTCGCACCTACGCTAGAGGAGTATGTTGATTTGCTAGGTGTGCCTATCAAGAGTCAGATGCCCTTTGTTCATATGGATGCTGAGCCTAATCTGGCTAGTCTAGCTCCCTCACTCCATCTGGATGCCTCCGAGTTGGTATTGTCTAGTTGGAACAAGGTTCCCGGTTTCTCCTTGCAGTTCCTATTGGAAAAAACTCAGCAGTATGCCAAAGACGGATGCTGGGTCGTGTTCAACACCATCCTCGCTCTGTGCATATATGGGATCATTCTGTTCCCCAATATGCCCGACTTTGTGGACTTCGACGCATTTCACATCTTCACTTCAGGGAATCCAGTCCCTACCTTGATAGGAGATGTCTACCATTCCATCCACTACAAAAACGATAACAGAAGGGGTAAGAATGTCTCGTGTTGTGTGCCCCTGCTTTATAGATGGCTTGATAGTCACCTACCCAAGAGGGGTCCCTTTGCTTCGTCTGCAGCCACAACTGAGTGGTCTAAGCGTTTGATGAGTCTGTCAGCGGAGGATATTGACTGGTTTGACAGAGATAGGTTGGGTACCGAGATTATCTTTAGCTGCAGCGGGTTTTCGAATGTGCCTTTGATAGGCAGGAAGGGCTGTATAAACTATAATCCGTCTTTGCTGGTCCGACAGTTTGCTTACGCTTTGAGGAATCCACCAAAGGATGAAGAGGTGCAGGAATCTCTGTACCTCACTGGTCTTCTAGAGGGGGATATGTTATCTAAGCTTCAGCACGCTTGGAATGGTATCAGTAAGCGGGGAAAACCGTTGCTGGGGAAAAGTAATAGCCAAGCCTACGCTCCGTACGTGACTTGGATCAGAGCCAGAGCAGATGCTATAGGGATGTCGTTTCCACCTGCCCAGCTAGAAAGCTCTCCAGTGATCGAAGAGCCTACCACCGTGCCTATTCAGCAGCATAATCAGGTGTTAGCTGAGAGAGATGAGCTGAAAAAGGCAAACAAAGAACTGGAGAGAGAATTGGCTCAACTCAGAAGCGAGAGAAGCGAAGTCGTCCATTCTTTCAAGAGGCAGACAGAGCTGGTGAACCAGTTAGGGACAGATTTGACTAAGCAGATAGCTGAGCGTGAGCGCTTGGGTCGAGACTTCAAAGTTGTCAATGATGTACTGGCCACTAAGAAGCAACACTTGGATGAAGCGTACCGGAGAATATCCAAGTTTAATCGGCACTAGAAGGCCACCCTAGCCAACGGCAAAGAATGGGAGGATAAGCTGAAGCAACAGATCTCCAAGTTGAAAGCCCAGGTGAAGGCTAGTTAGAAGAGGTTTGATGAAGAAACCGCTCGCAGATATGCCGCTGAATTCCAGCTCAACAAAGCTCTCACTAACCTAAAGGAGCGCAAACTGATGTTTGAATCCAAGAAGTGGAAGTTAGAAGATTGTTTCGGCAAAGGAGCATGGGAAGATTCGGTTGAAGGTCTTCAGTACACCATTATGCAGAGAGAGTTACTCGTCGAAGGGTTGCTCACTCGGTCTGATCATCCAGAAACGAAGGGGTTGTTAGAAGAGTTTCGCGCCCGTGGCCGTGCTTGACTATTTGTATTCCTTTTGTTTTGATCATTGTTGTATGCTGACCATCTCCAGGCTTGTTGGTTGAGGTCATACTATTGATTCATCTTGTACTCACTGACGTTGTGTAATGCCTTGATGGGCTTTCTATATATGAGATGTTATTTCCATGACTGGACTCAGACTTCTTATTATCAGCACTGGCACTCAGGCACTAGGATTGGGGGAAATCTCCCTAATGCACAGACACACGTTTACATTTGCATGAAGCATTTGCATAACGAGCACTTTGTCGTTTTTCCTAACCCTTTTGTGTTTTCAGGTTGTTTCAGGTTGTTCCAGGATTGATCAGAGACCCATCCACCGCTATCCGACCAGAGCAAATCAAACCAGAATCATGGAGCAAGTGCAAACTGATGTTCAAGAACTCCGCGAAAGAATGGACCGCTTCATGGAGCTCATGCAAGCGGTTG
Organism: Lathyrus sativus; assembly: GCA_963859935.3. NCBI lineage: Eukaryota > Viridiplantae > Streptophyta > Magnoliopsida > Fabales > Fabaceae > Lathyrus > Lathyrus sativus. The sequence continues at coordinate 285,529,848 of OZ012741.1, read as the reverse complement.
CCAATGGCCAGGATCAGCTCAGAACCTTGGTTCAGCCTCTGATTTCAAGGGTTGATAGTAATGGCGTACTTCATGGCGGGACCGTGCCTACCCCTCCACCAGTTGAAACTCCTCAGAATGGTGTCCCCGTGACCGGGGGGAATGGCAGTGCCAACGGCAATGTGATAGCTAACGTGGGACTCAATGGTAATACAACGGGCGTCGGTAATGGGAATTTCGAAGCTAATGTCAATGTTGGGCTGGGCAACGGCACTGTGGGAGTTGGAAATCTGTTTGGGCCTCAGCCATGGTTAGAAGACCGTCAAGACGATGTGTTCTCGCAGAGAGGTGCTGAAGGAGAGCTGACTGCTGAAGCGCGGCTAAGGTTTAAGGCACTTGAGGACAAGATGAGGAATATCGAGAACCAGAACACCCTGGGTGTTGATATGTCCAAGTTGGGACTGATTGCTGATTTTAAGGTGCCTCCCAAATTCAAGGTACCTGACTTTGAAAAGTACAAGGGCGCCACTTGCCCTCGCGTCCACCTGAGATCATATTATAGGAAAATGTCAGCTCATTCCGAGGACGAGAAGCTGCTGATGCACTTCTTTCAAGACAGTCTGTCCGGACCCTCCCTCGAATGGTACATGAGTCTGGAGCCTACCAGTGTGCGCACGTGGAAGGACCTCGCTGAAGCATTTGTACACCACTACCAATATAACAGTGACTTGGCTCCGAACCGAGTCCAACTGCAAAATCTTTCGCAAAGGAACAATGAAGGGTTCAAGGAATACGCCCAGCGGTGGCGTGAATTGGCAACCAGGGTTCAGCCGCCGATGGTTGAACGCGAGCTTGTGCAAATGTTCGTAGCCACCCTCCCAGGGGTTTATTATGAGAAATTGGTCAGCGGTATGTCCGAAACCTTCTCAGATCTCATTATCACGGGAGAGCACATTGAAAATGGGATCAAACTGGGGAAAATTCAAGGTGATTCATCCTCAACTGGAGGAGGCGGAAAGAAACCTTATGGTGGCAAAAGACGGGAAGGAGAAACGAGCGTCGTGACCAACGCTCGAAGGAAGGGTAAAGGCCCTCACCAACAGGTGGCCAGCATAACTATCCCGACAGTTCAATAGCCGCAACAGCAGCAACAACCGAATCAACAAGGGTACCGAAAGTATCAGAACAAGGCACCTCTATCGAGCCGTCACCTCGAGACACCGCCCATGTCCTATGCCCAGCTGTTACAGACTTTGCTCCAGTTACAACTGATCTAGAAGAGAACCTTGACTCCCTTGACAGGGGCACCTCCGCCAGGTTATGACACGAATGCAACTTGTGAGTTTCACTCAGGGGCACCAGGCCACACAATAGAGAATTGCAAATCCTTCAAGCACAAGGTGCAGGACATGGTGGACGCTAAGATCATCAACTTCTCAGATAATGTGCCAAACGTCATGAAGAACCCTATGCCGAATCATAGGGGAGGTGGAGTAAACGCCATTATTGAGGACGAGAGTTTGGATTTGTTGACTGACGTCAGAGATCTGAAGACGCCGCTTAGCTTCATTAAAGATAAGCTGATGAAAAGGGGTTTCTTTCCAGGGTGCGAAGAGCTGTCTATGGGATGTGCGACAAGTCCTGATGGATGTGAACAGTTGATAGAGGGGATTCAGAGTCTGATGACTGAAGGGATCTTACAGTTTAGCCGAAGGGCCGAAAGCGGATCGGGAGAGGTAATGCTGAAGCAAGATGATGAGGTTGCCACTATCACCGTCCCTCGTCGGACAATAACTATTTCTGCACCCAGGCCGCCCACGATTACCATCACCAAAGCTGGGCCAATACTGTTCGAAAGCACTAATGCTGTCCCATGGCATTATGGGGCAGAGGTCTACTGCAACGGACAGAAGTTGGAACTAGAACCGTTTGGGTCGTCCGTGGAGAACCTAGCGGGCGTTAGCGGAATTACTCGCAGCGGGAGAGTATTTGCACCACCTGAGGTCGTGGCAGATAAAGCGGACAGAGCTGATGCAACTGATAAAGGGAAGAGTAAAGTCGTTGAAGAGATCCCCCGTGGGGTAGAAAAAGACTTACTTGTTAAAGATGCCGAGGAATTTATGAGGTTGATTAAAAAGAGTGACTACAAGATCGTGGATCATCTCCATCAAACACCCTCGAAAATTTCCATCCTGAATTTGTTGTTGTGTTCTGAAGCACACCGCAACGCACTGCTGAAGGTGTTGAATGCCGCATATGTACCGCAGGAAATATTGGTAAACCAGTTGGAAGAGGTTGTAGCCCACATGAATGCCGGAAATGGGTTAGGGTTCACTGACCTGGAGCTGACACCGAAGGGAAGGAACCACAATAGCGCCTTGCACATCTCGATAGAGTGTAGGGGAATGATTATGTATCACGTGTTGGTAGACACAGGGTCATCGCTCAATGTTCTTCCGAAGAAGGCATTGATGAAGTTAGATACTCGCGGAGTAATTTGCACACCCAGTGATCTGGTTGTGAAAGCGTTCGATGGAACCAAACGCCATGTTTTCGGGGAGGTGACGTTGCCAATCCAAGTCGGGCCGAAAACATTCGACGCGATCTTCTACATTATGGACATCATGCCTGCCTACAACTATCTCTTAGGCCGGCCATGGATCCATTCCGCAGGTGCCGTGACCTCCACGTTGCACCAGAAACTCAAGTATGCTGTCGGAGGTAGCATCGTGACCGTATGTGGCGAGGAAGATATAATGGTGAGCCATTTGTTGTTCTTCAAATATGTCGAGATGGATGGGGAAATCCACGAAACCCTATGCCAAGCGTTCGAAGCTGTTAAAGTCAAGAACGTAGCTCCTGTAGTCACTGAAAAGCCAGAGATGACTCTCTCTTCCTTCAAGGAAGCCCGAGCCGTTGTCCAAGCCGGATCTACCCCAGGTTGGGGGCGAATTTTGGAGATACCTAACAAGCAAGACAAGTTTGGGTTGGGATATTCTCTTGCGGCTGAAGCCTCCTCTTCTAGCAGTACGTCGCGAGGTAAAGGGCTGATCCAGTTTACCAGCGGCGGGGTGATATTTGAAAGCATCAATGCAGTGTCTGAAGACAACGGAGATAGCGACTGTGACCTAGACTCTTGGATCCATCCAAGCAAGCCAGGCGAGAGCCTTAACAACTGGTCTGTCAAGGATATCATCCAGATGACAAGCAAAGTGTAATGATTTACTTTTTCCAATCATTGTACAACCCTATGTCCTACCCGGGGCATAGTGGTTTTATTGTCAGGGCCTCGTTTGATTATGCACATGCATTTTATCAATAAATCAAAAGGCGTTTTTCTTCGTATTCAAATATTGTGATCTCTGTTATTCCTGTTTTATATTTGTTTTGAAAAACAATAAAATGGCAATGAGGTTTGTGCTAACCTGCATATCCTTTTTTTAAGCTTAACCCTTGTTATTGCAGGATCCACATAACAGATGACATCGACTCTGGACCTTCTACGACTCACTTCGACTTCGATTGCCCGATCTATCAAGCTGAAGAAGAGATTGATGAAGACGAAGACCTTCCCGAAGAGTTGGCCCGCTTGTTGAAACAAGAAGAGAAAGTTATTCTGCCTCACAAAGAAGAGATTGAGATAGTGAATTTGGGTTCTGAAGAACTTGTTAGGAACGTCAGGATAGGGGCTACATTGCAGAGTGACGTCAAGTGAAGATTGGTCAAGATGCTAAGAGAGTATAGTGACGTCTTTGCTTGGTCATACGAAGACATGCCCGGACTTGACACTGACATTGTGGTCCACCACTTGCCGCTGCGAGAAGATTGCCCTCCCGTTAAGCAGAAGCTTAGGAGGACACGACCAGATATGGCCGTTAAGATCAAAGAAGAAGTGCAAAAGCAGCTTGATGCTGGCTTCTTAGCGGTCACTACTTACCCTCCGTGGGTCACCAACATAGTGCCTGTACCGAAGAAGGACGGTAAGGTGCGAATGTGCGTCGATTATCGGGATTTGAATAGGGCGAGCCCTAAAGATGATTTCCCTCTCCCTCATATCGATGTGTTGGTTGACAATACAACTCAGTTCTCCGTATTTTCATTCATGGATGGCTTCTCCGGCTACAATCAGATCAAGATGGCGCCGGAGGACATGGAGAAAACTACGTTTATTACACCTTGGGGAACATTTTGCTACAAGGTAATGCCTTTCGGTCTGAAGAACGCAGGGGCCACTTACCAGCGAGCAATGGTCACTTTGTTTCATGATATGATTCATCATGAGATTGAAGTCTATGTTGATGACATGATTGCGAAGTCCCAAACGGAGGAGGGACATCTGGTCAATTTGCTGAAGATTTTTGAGAGGCTTAGGAAGTTCAGGTTGAGGCTGAATCCTAACATGTGTACTTTCGGAGTACGGTCTGGAAAACTACTGGGGTTTATCGTGAGCGAAAGAGGCATTGAGGTTGATCCTGCGAAGATTAAAGCAATACAAGAAATGCCAGCGCCAAAAACAGAAAAAGAAGTTCGTGGTTTCTTGGGCAGAATAAACTACATTGCAAGGTTTATCTCTCAGCTCACGGCCACGTGTGAACCGATGTTCAAGCTGCTAAAGAAAGATCAGGCGATTATCTGGAACAAGGATTGCCAGAAGGCATTTGATAAGATAAAACAGTATCTGCAGGAACCTTCGATCTTGATACCCCCAGTGGCCGGATGACCCTTAATCATGTACTTGACAGTTCTTGAGAATAGTATGGGGTGTGTTCTCGGTCAGCACGACGAGACGGGCAGAAAGGAGCATGCCATTTACTATTTGAGTAAAAAGTTCACAGACTGTGAATCTCGTTACTCGATGCTGGAGAAGACGTGTTGTGCACTAGCCTGGGCTGCCAAACGTTTACGACAGTACATGCTCAACCACACCACCATGCTAATTTTGAAGATGGATCCGATCAAGTACGTCTTCGAGAAACAAGCACTTTCGGGCAGGATTGCCAGATGGCAAATGGTGTTGACGGAATATGACATTCAGTACGTTTCCCAGAAGGCCATTAAGGGAAGCGTATTGTCTGAATACCTTGCCGAACAGCCGATCGAAGATTACCAGCCGATGAAATTTGAATTCCCTTATGAGGATATCATGTTTCTCAAAGCGAAGGATTGCGATGAACCGTTGCCCGACGAAGGGCCAGATAGGAAATCCCAATGGAAATTGATATTTGACGGGGAGGTTAACTCTTACGGAAGTGGCATTGGGGCGATCATCACGACTCCCCATGGATCCCACATCCCGTTTACTGCGAGACTGACGTTTCCGGTCACCAATAACGAAGCAGAGTACGAAGCATGCATCATGGGTCTAGAAGAGGCAATTGATTTGAGAATCAAGAACCTAGACGTATACGGTGACTCGGCACTTGTGATTAACCAGATTAAAGGGGAGTGGGAGACTCGTCAATCGAATTTGGTGCCGTACATGAATTATGCCAGAAGGCTGATTCCGTTCTTTGATCGAGTGGAACTCCATCATGTGCCCAGGGCTGAAAATCAGATGGCTAATGCCTTAGCCACGTTGGCTTCGATGTATAAAGTCAATTTTTGGAATGAAGCTCCAAGAATTGTCCTTTCTCGTCTTGATAGACCTGCATTCGTCTTCGCGATCGAGGAAGCCTCTGACGGCAAGCCATGGTTCAATGATATCCAGACTTTCCTTATGACTAAGGAATATCCTGCGGGAGCGTCAACCCAAGATAAGAAGACTCTGAGGAGGCTGTCTGGAAATTTTTATCTTAATCCTGATGGAGTTTTGTATAAAAGAAACCACGATCTCGTGCTACTCAGATGTGTAGATGAGAAAGAGGCGAGTATGCTCATGGAAGAAGTCCATGAAGGCACATTCGGTACGCACGCCGGCGGGCATGCTATGACAAGAAAGATCCTGAGAGCAGGATATTACTGGTTGACGATGGAATCAGATTGCTTTAAATTCGCGAAGAGATGTCATAAATGCCAGATTTATGCTGATAAGATTCACATGCCGCCGTGCCCGTTAAATGTCATGTCCTCCCCGTGGCCATTCTCCATGTGGGGCATCGACATGATAGGCAAGATCGAGCCCATCGCATCTAACGGTCATCGCTTCATTCTAGTAGCTATCGACTACTTCACCAAGTGGGTGGAGGCAGCCTCATATGCTAATGTGACCAAGCAGGTGGTGACTAAATTCATAAAGAGGGACATCATCTGTCGTTACGGAATTCCCGAGCGGATCATTACTGATAATGGTTCGAATCTGAATAACAAGATGATGAAGGAGCTGTGCCAGAGTTTCAGGATTGAACACCACAACTCATCTCCTTACCTGCCGAAGATGAATGGCGCCGTTGAAGCGGCCAATAAGAACATCAAGAAGATTGTTCAGAAGATGGTTGTGACCTACAAGGATTGGCACGAGATGCTGCCATTTGCACTGCACGGTTATCGTGCCACGGTACGTACGTCAAGCAGGGCAAATCCTTTCTCCTTAGTGTACGGTATGGAAGTTGTCCTACCGTTAGAAGTGGAGATCCCTTCTTTGCGAGTTTTGGTTGACGTGAAACTCGACGAGGCAGAATGGATTAAGAACCGACTAAACCAACTCAGCCTGATGGACGAGAAGAGATTAGCATCGATTGCGTATGGTTGTCTGTACCAAAGCCGAATGAAGAAAGCTTATGATAAGAAGGTGCGTCCTAGAAGCTTTCAGACGGGTGATCTCGTCCTGAAGAAGATTCTTCCTCCACACTCCGATCACCGGGGCAAGTAGACTTCTAATTACGAAGGTCCGTACATCGTCAGCAAGGTCTTCTCGGGAGGAGCTTTGTTGTTATCCACGATGGATGGTGAAGATTTTGCATCCCCGGTGAACGCGGACGCAGTTAAAAAATACTTTGCTTAAAAATGACCCGCTGGAAAGAAAAAGAATATCCAGGCAAAAAAGGGGCATCCCGGCGAACCATAAAAAAGGAAAAAGGTTCGGGCAAAAATTAGGGATATAAAAGAAAAGAATATACACCCGCAAAGTCGAAAACCCAGAAGGGCGACTTTGGCAGAAAAGGGTATCCTGGTGAATCGAAAACCTGAAAGGGAGATTCAGGCAAAAGCTAGGGATTTGAAAAAGCAAATGACTGCGTTCCGCGTATGGACTCTCATTGTTTAGTGGTTTGGAAGACCTGAGGGCCGTTTATCTGAATCAATCTCTTCTGGAGCTGAAGGATCGGAGAAGTATCGAAGTCGAGTGGGTCATAGAGGGATCAACTCATGGTGTTCGTCTACGCCTCGTTGCCGACATTTGTATATACTGATGTATATTTATGTTTTATTTTTTTTACGCGGCTTCCTCATTCCAGGAGCTTGCCTCTGTTGTAATATTTATCTGTTTTGTTTGCGAAAAAAAACGCTGATGTTTTTGATAAAATGCGCATACATAAACTTACTGGCCTAGGCCACTGATTGTTGAAACAATGAATTACTTGAACATTGTCACAAGATGATAACCTTGATAGGTCCTTTTGAGAAGGGTATCTTGTCTGTTTGTTTGTATCGTTGCAGGTATAGCATATTCCAGGCAGTGCGCCGTATGCGTCCCCAGGCGGGATGATCCCTTCTTCTCCAGCAAAGTTCAGCAGCCTCTCCCCGCAGAGTCTGAACGTGAGATCGTAGGCATTGATATGTCTCCCCAGGAAGAGAAGATTCTCTCCCCAATCAGATGCATCCTGAAGGAATGTCATCTCCCTAGCTGAGTCATATACGGGAGTGTGTAGCAATTGATAGTTCAAGACTGACGTCTTCAGCGGAATTGAAATTCCCCACAGAGTCGTAGTCTCCCCAGCAAGCAGGACGATTCCTTCTTCCCCAGCCGAGTTTGCAGCTCCCCAAGAGAGACGAGTCCTTGGAAAGCAGTTCGGGCCATGATTGGTTTTCCCCAGTAGAGAGTTGAATAGCTGATGTTGTATTTCCCTGCCAGAGTCGTTACCTCCAGGGAAGTAGTCGCGAAGGCCGCGCAGTTTATTTATGCGATTGACATCGCTTTCCTCAGCAGGTCCAGGTTCTCGTGGAGCTGCGTTTCCCTGCAGCAGTTGACTGAGGTTCATTTCCCCAGGCGGAGTCCGATTGAGATCGGCGTGACTTCTTCTCCTTGGCAGGATGAGTCCTTCCTCCACCAGAGTGGTTCTTTTCTCCTTGACAGGAGGATTCTCCCTTCAGCATTTATTTTGCTGATGGGATCGTAGCATTTTGCATGATTGCATAGCATTTACCCAAAAAAACGCGTAGCATTCTCACCGTGTGGAACATTGCGTCGTTGTCAAAGCATATGCATATGAAACATGAGCTAGGTCGTTACCATTCTTGTTTTGCAGGTGTTCCTCTGTAGAGTCGCTTGCTCAAGATGATTCTTGAATTCCCCAGCAAAGTCGTTTGCCTAAGATGATTCTTGAACTCCTCAGCGAAGCTGATTGCTTAAGATGATCCTTAAAATCCCCGGTGAATTCGCCAGAGTTGGTTGCTCAAGTTGACGCTTGGAGTCCTCGGCAGAGTGTTTGCTCAGGATGATTCCTGAAATGTCCAGCAGAGTTATTAGTCCAGGATGATTCTTGAAGTCCCCACGGGGTTATTTGTTCAAGATGATTCTTGATGTCCTCAGCAGAGTTGACTCACCCAGAATGATTTCTGGATCCCCGAAGCAGAGTTATTTGATAGTTCTCCAGAATCCCCAGCGGAGATGCGTCATCCCCAACAGGTTTCTGAACAGTGAAGTTGAAACTTCCCCTGAAGACTTGATGATTGAAGTCCAACCGTATTAACGAAGCAGTTCTCTCAGCTGATGCGGAGTTCCTGACGGCAGAAGTTTGAGTATCCCCAATTGGTTCATGATTGACTGAGAATTCTATTCCCGACTTAGTGATGAAGTCCGGCTGACGCCCAAAAATTTCTTTGAATGCCCGATGGCATGATTAACTTGATTGTTGATCTGATAAGTCCCGAGGAATCCTGATGCCTGACGGCATGATCGACCATGTATCACCGGTTACCGTGTGACCAATTCCCCAGCCAGTTGTCGTGCAGCTAATATTTCAGTTTTCGAATATTTGTTCCCATCAGAGTACTGTGTACTTGTATAGTTGTCAAATTTTCGGGTTTGTTGATATTCAATTGTCTTGTACCTTGATTGTTTGAGAGCCGTTCGCTTCCCCACCCAGTCAGGTCCAAGCCGTTTGAATAGGGGCAACTGTTGCACCCCAAAATTTGCCCAACATTTCTTTACCTAGCTTGTGTTTTATTTCATTCACATTAGCATTATCATTTGCATTTCATTGACATGTATGCAGGAGATCAAGAGGTATGATTACCCATTAAGAGCTATAAAAGACTATGAAGATGGCTAAGAAGGTTATTCAGGTGCTCAAGGGTTGATATCCTTGTCAGAGAAGTTAAAAGATCCTCAGAGAGAGTGGTTGAAGCCAAGAGTGTGTAGGTCTCCTAACTTGAGAGTTGTGGGAAGCCATCAGATGATTCTGAAGCCATGAAGATAGACTTGAGGTCTTGATAGAGCTCATGAGAAGTTTTGAAGATCACTTTGAGGCCTAGACAGGTCATTGTGCAAGATTAAGAAGACTCAGCCATGAATGGTGCAATTAGGGTTTGACTGGGTCGACCCTAAGTCAACTGATGATTTGAACAAGGTTGAGACCTAATTCAAGAGCCATGTGATCATGGATTGATACATTGAGATGTTATAAGGATGATTCCAAGGTTAACTCATCATGATTGAAGAGTTTGAGAAGTTTCAAGCTAGGGTTTCTAAGGCTTGACAGTGTAAAATCCCCTAGTTTGACCCCTATCTTCAAGGCAGTTTAGCTCAAGATGTGATTGTCATCTCATCTTGCCCCCAACATGAATGTTGTAGAGCATGGTCTTAGCTTTAATTTGAGTGCTAGAAGTCCTTGATAGGATTTATAGAACTAAAGTTATGACTTTGACAAGTTACAGGTCATCTGAGGTTTGTGGATGTGGGAGCTTGAAAGTTACCCAACTTGCATCAAACTTTTACCCTAGAAGGATGATTCCTATGAACTTTTGGTCAACCTGAATGTTGTTCCTTATTCTCTTAGATTTCTAGAGAGTACTAGAAGTCCTTGATAGTATTTGTAGAACTCAAGTTATGGCTTTGACAAGTCAAGGGCATTTTGGTCATTTGGAGATTATAGGTCATTTCAATCATAAGGCCATAACTCCTATTTCCAAGCTTCAAATGGGAAAATGTTCAACAACAAACTTGTTCAAAATGATTTTTTAAGGCTAGTAAAGAGGTCATGAGATGTTGGAAGTGCTTGTAGCTCAAAGTTGCAAAAATGACCTAAAATAAGGATATAAGTTAAATAAACCAAAGTTGGAAATTGATATTTTTGATCTACACATCCAAACCAAGGCATGTAATATATCATTTTGACTCTAAAAAGCATTTTAAGAACTTTGGTTTAGCCACATTTTTGAGTTGAGGTGTAATTGGTGGACTTGCCTTGAAAAGTAGTTACTTACATCTTAAGTAACATTTGCAAAACACATGAGAGATCAATACACAAGCTTCCAAGGCATTGTAACACATCTAATATCTCATTTGGAGAGATTTTGGGATCATAACAAGCTGCTGCAACAAGTGAAACCAGAATTGGTGTGAGTATGGCATGAGATGGTATTTTGATGACATGAGAAATTCAATATCTCCTTGGATGATTCCAGAAGATTCTAGAGAGGTCCAACAACATCTATATATTGATTAGAAGGGGTTCAAGTGCAAGGTTGGTGAGAATTGAGGGAGAGAAGAGAGTTTGCAACTTCACATTGTTCATTGCAACTTGAATTCTGTTTCAGCATTCCACACCATTTTGATCCTTTCTTTTGATCCTAACAACTTTCTTGGATGTGTGTGAGTGTTTCCATAGCAACTCCCAAGCAGATCCATGGCTGAATCGTGTATGAGCAATTGAATTTCAGCACCTGCAAGTCACTATCGGGTTTGGAGTTCCAAGCATTTGCAATCAATTCTCTTACATACAGAAGCAAGAACTTGCTACATCTGTTACTCAAGAATTCACAGGTTTGAATCTTTCATCCCTCACCTTAATTTAAGAAGAATTACCTCAATTTGTTAGGTTAGATTGATAGTATGCGGTTAGGAGATCGTTTCTGGAAATTTAGAGAGGATTTGGTGATGATCAATGAGATGACACAATTTCTGTTTGGATCAAGAACATGCTGGATATTGAGAGATCATGTGACTGTTATAGCGGGAAGTGATCAGGGTAATGTGGTGAACAGTTTAGACCAAACAATTTGAAGAATAGTGATAGTTGAGGTTTGAGCATAATTCTGATTCTTGATCGTGTTTTAGGTTAGAGGTTGATTCAATGAATTCTGAGGCTAGGGTTAGACTCAGGGAGAGATTTAGAGTGATTTAGTGTTTTAGATCTTGAATTTTGATGGAGATTTGGTGAGATGCGAATGTGATGAAGATGAGCATGAGAGCTCTGTTTCAATGGAGGTTCTTCCCTCCATAATTGTTCAAATGAAGGTGATGATGTTAACACCCTTGGATCAGCGAGACTCTTTGACCCCAAAACAAGATCTCACGGCCCAACTTTGTCCTCAGATTGTGAAGGGTTCAGAAACATTGAAACGCACCGTTTCATTTAAACAGTGGCATTGGGCTTAAGTCTGAAACAACTATCCCCACCCCCAATTGATGGCCCATTGCATTTTACACTGAATTCTCTTACTTATTGCACTGTGGCTTTTTCTTTTTTCTTTCTATTTCCATATTAATCTCTGAGTGTGATATGGGCTTAGGCGTTTTTCTACTGGCACCCCCCTGATGGCCTAATCCATGAATTGAACTAATTGTGTTTACTATCTGCACCGTGTGTTTATCTTTTTCTTTTGATTTTCTTTAATTTCTTCATTTTATACATGGTTCTTGATTAAATCATATAAAATTGAAAAATGATTCAATTAACCCTATTCTTTTTGCATTATATTCATGATTGAGTCTAGTATTTTTTAGATAAAAAATATTTTTGTTTCACGTATTTTCTGATTTTATGGGAATTTTCATATTTTATTTGATATTAAAATAGTTATGTTTGATACTTGATTTTGTGGAATTTTGTGTGATCATGTGGTGATGATTTTGATCCTAATTTTTTGTGAGTCGTTAGCATAGATATGCATGCTCCCCATAGAATTTTATCACATTTTTGTGATGAACATAGGTGGTAGTTTAGGTTGCAACCTTTAGAAGCTCCCTTTTTAGGGTTTATGATTGATACCTTTGGATTTAGGACTTAATTTTAGGACTTAATAGGTGATTTAGTCCCTGGTTTTTGTATGAGGCATTCTTAATTGAATTAGGATCCCATAGGAATTTTTGTAGAAATTTATAAGATAGTTTGCTATTTTTGATTGATTTTAGTTTAGGTGCTAGTTTTAGATGATTCTAATGCACTAATTTGACTAGATTAACATCTTTAGTTCCCTTAGATTAGGGTTTTGCTTTGCTTGTTCTTGGATGATGATGAAGACAAGTTGAAGATGCATTGTATTGCTTGAAGAGGCTTGGATTTGAAGATTTTCCCTTCTTGTGGTGTAGTTTTGATTAGGCTAAGATTATGGTTTTGTAGGCAGAGCTTCTAGATAGTTCTCTTCCTTCATAAACATGGATGATGTTGATCACTTCCATTCTTCCCTATGATGAAAGGTCCCTTTGTAAATGCCTCATCCCTCCTTTGGTAGGATGTATGGCTCTTTGCAAATTGGTAGAACCTTTGAGGGTCCCTTCCTCTGATGACAGGATGCTTAGTGGTGACCTTTGGTCTTCACTCTGCTACCAATCATCCCAACTTTGCTCTTGATAGATGCATCTTTCTCCCTTGCTAGAGGATGGAGTTCCTTGCTTGAAGAAGATTGAAGATGGGGTTGATACTTCTTGGTGTTTGAAGGCTACTCTGAGAAGCTGAAGCTTATAGATGAAGAGGAAAGCTAGTTGATACTGGTGAAGCAAAGAGAGCTGAAACCAGAAGACCAAGTTGATGCTTGTAGAGAAGATCCAATTGAGATTGAGTGAAGAGCTGAGGCTTGAGGAATGAAGGATAAAGTTGACACTTACACTGATGCATTTAGAGCCTGAAGGAATCAAGTTGATACTTGCAGTTAGGAGTGAAGCCTGAAGGTGGAATTGACTGAAGAGCTGAAGCTTGGAGAAGAGATAACAAGTTGATACTTATGTTTGATGGATTGAAACCTTGGAGAAGCAAGTTGATACTTGTCATGGAGGATGATAGCCTTGAAGGGTGGTTGAAGTCTGAAGACTGGATTGCTGTCAGAAGAGCTGAAGCTTAAAATGGAAAGAGGGGTTGATCTGCTTTCTTTTCTGTCTGTTTTCTTTTCTGTATTGATGTGCCTTGTTTGACTTGCTTGATGCATTAGAATAAGTTCATATCTAGACTGACCATAAGTTAGGAGCATGATTGCACTAGAGGTTGAGTTGCTCCTATTGCTTGTATTTTTACTGTGTGGCTTTGCTTGCGGGTATTCGGTAGAGCCCAGCTCCCTTGCCTATGTGGTTTGTGATTTTCTTGATGGCATTCTATTTCACTTCTTCTGTATGATTGCAGTTATTATATCTTGCTTGATAGCATGTTATTTCTGCTGTATGATTGCAGTTATTCATATCTGGCTTGAGGTTGAGATGAGCTTGTGGAGGCTGCTGCCCCGCACACATTTCCTCCCTCACTTGCATTGCATGCATTTTACAGTCGTTTACTGTTTACTGTTTTAGCTGATGCTTTATCTGTTTCTGTTTATCATTGACATAATCCCCTAGGAATCTCACTTCCTTTGATAAGGAAGTGATGATTAGAACTTTAGGTTGAAACCTATGCATGATAAATTCTAGGAGTTCCCTGTTTCAAACCTCAACCATAGGATGAATCCTTGGCATGACAACAGTAGGACTTGATAGTATCCCCTTAGTTGAGCCCCTTCTCTTCTCATCTCAAAACAGCTTAAGATACAGTAATCAGGAATGATTTCTTTCGTACGTTACAAGCCTTAAGCTATCTGAGAAAAGATTGTTGGAGAGATTCTTTTCAACAATCTGGATGTTTAGTATGGCACCCTTTGGGTGACATGCGACGCATTCACTCTCAAGTCATAGTCTTTAGTGCGATTGAAATTGCAAACATCAATAAAAAAACAGTTCTTTCTTAAAAGACAGAAAACCAACTTCAAACCCTTTTTGCCCCGTGGGCCCATACTTCAAAGGAAGCTTTTCTGAAGAAAAGAGTGTCGTTAAACTTCAGCGCCACCGCAAACAGGCTTTGTCCCTAACTGGTGGAACTGTTGTTTAACCCTACTCGATAAAATAGATGAATCTGAATCCCCGTAATCCGTATTATCCCGAACTACGTAAGCTCTGATCTCTCATGCCTGTTGAGAGTACGTAGGCACAATACTGATGTATTGGCGAGCTACCTTCCCCCATAACCCGTAGTTAGTCGAACTACGTTGACTCTGATTTCTCGTTCTCTGATGAGAATACGTAGGCATAAAGCGCGACGCTTTGCCGAGTCACTTTCTTTTCTTTTTAAGCCAGCCTTGATAGGTAGATAGATAAAACCAACTCGTCCAGTGAACACAACAAGCGTGGATCCCATCGAGTACGATGGACGTGAGGGGTGCTAATACCTTTCCATTGCATAACCGACTCCCGAACCCAGACATTGGTTGCGACGACATTGTCTTATACCTTTTCGTCAGGTTTTTCCGATCGTTTCCTTTCCCGTTCTGAGGGATAAATAACGAAAGGTGGCGACTCTTCTGTTCAGCCGACACCTTATTTTCGCGGAAGCGACAGCTGGCGACTCTGCTGGGGAACTTGATAGTTTCCTGGGATCCAACGTCCCGAATGCGAGTTAGTTTGGGGATTCGACGTCCCTTGCAAGAGTCAATCCTAGCGCTTGTATGATTACTTGTTGGGTTGTGTTTATTTATCGCATTTTTATTTCCTGCATTTTATTTCCAGTATGATATGATTATCTATGCTGTTGTGGGAGGGGCATTCTGATGAGTGAGAAGCCAGACCCAGGCTTGAGTGAACATAGCATTAGTTGTGGAAATTAGTGGGCGCGTGCTTGCTTGGCAGGCACTAGTGTCTCATGAAATCCACGCTCAGACGAGGTTCTCCCGGTTGACTTCTTTTTCAACCCTTTGGGTTGAGGGGGTTGTTGGTTTGGAGGATTGTCGACTCTGGGGACCGATCATTTGGGATTCAGCCGAGTGAGGCCGCTTCATGAGCTGGTGATGCCACACCTTCTGGGTATCGTATCACCCCTCTTGAATGTCTGTGACGCTGATGACCGCATAGGATGTCGAACTTGTGTCAGTTTAGGTCCATACCTGTGAGCAGGGTTGGGTTTGTTGCAGGAGACCTTGACCTTCAGACCACCTGGTTTTCTTGATAGTGAATCAGTTTTGTTGGTACCAGAGGTTCTCATCATCAGATATGATTGTTCTTGAGAGAACAGATTTATGGTCCTGTGACAGAGGATCTCATTAGCAGATGGGTATTTGTTCTTGACAGAGCAGGTTTTTGATTGGGATCAGAGGATCTCATCAGCAGATGTATGTTCTTGACAGAGCAGATTTATGGTCCTGTATCAGTGGTCCTTATTATTATCAGATGGTTGTTCTTGACAGAGTAGAGTTTTGGTCTTGTGACAGAGGTCCTCATTATCAGATGTGTGTGTTCTTGACAGAGCAGATTTGTGGTCCGATACCAGGGTTTTCTTCTTATCAGATATAGTGGTTGTTCTTGATAGAGCAGGATTATGGTTTTGTTGATACAGAATCTCCACAGCACAGTTGCCTTGATCTCCTGCTGCATGATTGCATTTTACATTGCTTTGCATACCCATTTGCATTTCATTAACGTGTGTCTGTGTTGCAGGTACCGTTTCCCCCGATCCAGGTTTTCTTGCCTCCTATTGTGTTGTTATGGGTTCTCTAAGGAAGACCGTGGCTTACAAGCTCCCTACTCCTGATGTTGTTCAGCTGACTGGTTTGATTGCTTTAGCATATGATTCTGTGAGAGATGAGTTCAGAAAGTCTTACGGCAAACTGCTCAGTTTGGTTCGTAAACCCTCCGTGTTTGAGTTGAAAGGGTTGCATGCTCTGCTGTAGTTCTACGATCCTCCGTTGAGATGCTTCACCTTCCAGGATTTTGCTCTCGCACCTACGCTAGAGGAGTATGTTGATTTGTTAGGTGTGCCTATCAAGAGTCAGATGCCCTTTGTTCATATGGATGCTGAGCCTAATCTGGCTAGTCTAGCTCCCTCACTCCATCTGGATGCCTCCGAGTTGGTATTGTCTAGTTTGAACAAGGTTCCCGGTTTCTCCTTGCAGTTCCTAGTGGGAAAAGCTCAGCGGTGTGCCAAAGACGGATGCTGGGTCGTGTTCAACATCATCCTCGCTCTGTGCATATATGGCATCATTCTGTTCCCCAATATGCCCGACTTTGTGGACTTCGACGCATTTCACATCTTCGCTTCAGGGAATCTAGTCCCTACCTTGATAGGAGATGTCTACCATTCCATCCACTACAAAAACGAGAACAAAAGGGGTAAGAATGTCTCGTGTTGTGTGCCCCTGCTTTATAGATGGCTTGATAGTCACCTACCCAAGAGGGGTCCCTTTGCTTCGTCTGCAGCCACAGTTGAGTGGTCTGAGCGTTTGATGAGTCTGTAAGCGGAGGATATTGACTGGTTTAACAGAGATAGGTTGGGTACCGAGATTATCTTTAGCTGCAGCGGGTTTCCGAACGTGCCTTTGATAGGCAGGAAGGGCTGTATAAACTATAATCTGTCTTTGCTGGTCCGACAGTTTGCTTACGCTTTGAGGAATCCGCCAAAGGATGAAGAGGTGCAGGAATCTCTGTACCTCACTGGTCTTCTAGAGGGGGATATGTTATCTAAGCTTCAGCACGCTTGGAATGGTATTAGTAAGCGGGGAAAACCATTGCTGGGGAAAAGTAATAGCCAAGCCTACGCTCCGTACGTGACTTGGATCAGAGCCAGAGCAGATGCTATAGGGATGTCGTTTCCACCTGCCCAGCTAGAAAGCTCTCCAGTGATCGAAGAACCTACCACCGTGCCTATTCAGCAGCATAATCAGGTGTTAGCTGAGAAAGATGAGTTGAAAAAGGCAAACGAAGAACTGGAGAGAGAATTGGCTCAACTCAGAAGCGAGAGAAGTGAAGTCGTCCATTCTTTCAAGAGGCAGACAGAGCTGGTGAACCAGTTAGGGACAGATTTGACTAAGCAGATAGCTGAGCGTGAGCGCTTGGGTCGAGACTTCAAAGCTGTCAATGATGTACTGGCCACTAAGAAGCAGCACTTGGAGGAAGCGTACCGGAGAATATCCAAATTTAATCAGCACTGGAAGGCCACCCTAGCCAACGACAAAGAACGGGAGGATAAGCTGAAGCAACAGATCTCCAAGTTGAAAGCCCAGGTGAAGGCTAGTGAGAAGAGGTTTGATGAAGAAACCGCTCGCAGATATGCCGCTGAATGCCAGCTCAACAAAGCTCTCGCTAACCTAAAGGAGTGCAAACTAATGTTTGAATCCAAGAAGCGGAAGTTAGAAGATTGTTTCGGCGAAGGAGCATGGGAAGATTCGGTTGAAGGTCTTCAGTACACCATTATGCAGAGAGAGTTACTCGTCGAAGGGTTGCTCACTCGGCCTGATCATCCAGAAATGAAGGGGTTGTTAGAAGCGTTTCGCGCCCGTGGCCGTGCTTGACTATTTGTATTCCTTTTGTTTTGATCATTGTTGTATGCTGACCATCTCCAGGCTTGTTGGTTGAGGTCATGCTATTGATTCATCTTGTACTCACTGACGTTGTGTAATGCCTTGATGGGCTTTCTATATATGAGATGTTATTTCCATGACTGGACTCGAACTTCTTATTATCAGCACTGGCACTCAGGCACTAGGATCGGGGGAAATCTCCCTAACGCACAGACACACGTTTGCATTTGCATGAAGCATTTGCATAACGAGCACTTTGTCGTTTTTCCTAACTCTTTTGTGTTTTCAGGTTGTTTCAGGTTGTTCCAGGATTGATCAGAGACCCATCCACCGCTATCCGACCAGAGCAAATCAAACCAGAATCATGGAGCAAGTGCAAACTGATGTTCAAGAACTCCGCGAAAGAATGGACCGCTTCATGGAGCTCATGCAAGCGGTCGCCAATGGCCAGGATCAGCTCAGAACCTTGGTTCAGCCTCTGATTTCAAGGGTTGATAGTAATGGCGTACTTCATGGCGAGACCGTGCCTACCCCTCCACCAGTTGAAACTCCTCAGAATGGCGTCCCCGTGACCGGGGGGAATGGCAGTGCCAACGGCAATGTGATAGCTAACGTGGGAATCAATGGTAATACGACGGGCGTCGGTAATGGGAATTTCGAATCTAATGTCAATGTTGGGCTGGGCAACGGCACTGTGGGAGTTGAAAATCTGCTTGAGCCTCAGCCATGGTTAGAAGACCGTCAAGACGATGTGTTCTCGCAGAGAGGTGTTGAAGGAGAGCTGACTGCTGAAGCGCCGGATCAACCGAAGTTGATAACATCTATCTGCTAACGCCCAGGCATCCGCTAAATAAAAGCGAGCATCGAACCAGAAGGCCGGATCAACTGAAGTTGATAACATCTATCTGCTAATGCACATGCATCCGCTAAATAAAAGCTAGCGTCAAACCATAGGGTCAGATCAACCGAAGTTGATAATATCTATCTGCTAACGCGCAGGCATCCGCTAAAAGAAAGCGAGCATCGAACCAGAAGGCCGGATCAATCGAAGTTGATAACATCTACCTACTAACACGTAGGCATCCGCTAAATAAAAGCTAGCATCGAAACAGAAGGCCGGATCAACCGAAGTTGATAACATCTATCTGCTAACGCGCAGGCATCTGCTAAATAAAATCGAGCATCAAACCAGAAGGTCAGATCAACCAAAGTTGATAACATCTATCTGCTAACGCACATGCATCCGCTAAATAAAAGCGAGTATTGAAACAGAAGGTCGGATCAACTGAAGTTGTTAACATCTATCTGCTAATGCGCAGGCATCCGCTAAATAAAAGCGAACATCGAACCGGAAGGCCGCATCAACCGAAGTTGATAACATCTATCTGCTAACGCGCAGGCATCCGCTAAATAAAAGAGAGCATCAAACGAGAAGGCCGGATCAACTGAAGTTGATAACATCTCTCTGCTAACGCACATGAATCTGCTAAATAAAAGCAAGCATCGAACCAGAAGGCCGGATCATCAGAAGTTGATAACATCTATCTGCTTAGGCGCAAGCATCCAATAAATAAAAGCGAACATCGAACCGGAAGGCCAGATCAACCGAAGTTGATAACATCTATATGCTAACGCGCAGGCATCCGCTAAATAAAAGCGAGCATCGAACCACAAGTCTGGATCAATGAAAGTTGATAACATCTATCTGCTAACGCGCAGGCATCCGCTAAATAAAAGCTAACATCGAACCATAGGGTCGGATCAACCGAAGTTGATAATATCTATCTGCTAACGCGCAGACATCCGCTAAATAAAAGCGAGCATCAAACCAGCAGGTCGGATCAACCGAAGTTGATAACATCTATCTGCTAATGTGCAGGCATCCGCTAAATAAAAGAAAGCATCAAACCAGAAGGTCGGATCAACCGAAGTTGATAACATCTATCCGCTAACGCGCAGGCATCCGCTAAATAAAAGTGAGCATCGAACCAGAAGGCCGGATCAACCGAAGTTGATAACATCTATCTGCTAACGCGCAG
Source organism: Lathyrus sativus (assembly GCA_963859935.3). NCBI lineage: Eukaryota > Viridiplantae > Streptophyta > Magnoliopsida > Fabales > Fabaceae > Lathyrus > Lathyrus sativus. Next base: position 285,509,926 of record OZ012741.1, on the reverse strand, counting down.
GCATCCGCTAAATAAAAGCGAGTATCGAACTAGAAGGCCGGATCAACCGAAGTTGATAACATCTATCTGCTAACCCGCAGGGATCTGCTAAAGAAAAGCGAGCATCGAACCGGAAGGCCGGATCAATTGAAGTTGATAACATTTATCTGCTATCGTTCAGGCATTCGCTAAATAAAAGTGGGCATCAAACCAGAAGGCCCGATAAACCGAAGTTGATAACATCTATCTGCTAACGTGCAGGCATCCGCTAAATAAAAGCGAGCATCGACCCAGCAGGCCAGATAAACTGAAGTTGTTAACAACTATCTGCTAACGCACAGGAATCCGCTAAATAAAATCGAGCATCGAACCAGAAGGCCGGATCGTCCGAAGTTGATAACATCTATCTGCTAACGCGCAGGCATCCGCTAAATAAAACCGAACATCGAACCGGAAGGCCGGATCAAACGAAGTTGATAACATCTATCTGCTAACGCCCAGACATCCGCTAAATAAAGGCGAGCATCGAACCAGAAGGCCGGATCAACTGAAGTTGATAACATCTATCTGCTAACGCACATGCATCCGCTAAATAAAAGCTAGCATCAAACCATAGGGTTGGATCAGCCGAAGTTTATAATATCTATCTGCTAACACGCAGGCATCTGCTAAATAAAAGCGAGCATCGAACCAGAAGGTCGGATCAATCGTAGTTGATAACATCTATCTGCTAACACGTAGGCATTCACTAAATAAAAGCGAGCATCGCATCAGAAGGCCGGATAAACCGAAGTTGATAACATCTATCTGCTAACGCGCAGGCATCTGCTAAATAAAATCGAGCATCAAACCAGAAGGCCAGATCAACCAAAGTTGATGACATCTATCTTTTAACGTGCAAGCATCTTCTATATAAAACCGAGCATCGAACCAGAAGGTCGGATCAACCGAAGTTGATAACATCTATCTGCTAACGCACATGCATCCGCTAAATAAAAGCGAGTATTGAAACAGAAGGCCGGATCAACTGAAGTTGTTAACATCTATCTGCTAATGCGCAGGCATCCGCTAAATAAAAGCGAACATCGAACCGGAAGGCCGCATCAACCGAAGTTGATAACATCTATCTGCTAACGCGCAGGCATCCACTAAATAAAAGAGAGCATCAAACGAGAAGGCCGGATCAACTGAAGTTGATAACATCTCTCTGCTAACGCACATGCATCTGCTAAATAAAAGCAAGCATCGAACCAGAAGCCGGATCATCAGAAGTTGATAACATCTATTTGCTTACGCGCAAGCATCCAATAAATAAAAGAGAACTTCGAACCGGAAGGCCAGATCAACCGAAGTTGATAACATCTATATGCTAACGTGCAGGCATCCGCTAAATAAAAGCGAGCATCGAACCACAAGTCCGGATCAACGAAAGTTGATAACATCTATTTGCTAACGCGCAGGCATCCGCTAAATAAAAGCTAACATCGAACCATAGGTTCGGATCAACCGAAGTTGATAATATCTATCTGCTAACGCACAGGCATCCGCTAAAAAAAAGCGAGCATCGAACCAGAAGGCCGGATCAACCAAAGTTGATAACATCTACCTGCTAACGCGCAGGCATCCAATAAATAAAAGCGAGGGTCGAACCAGAAGGCCGGATCAACCGAAGTTGATAACATCTATCTGCTAACGCGCAGGCATCTACTAAATAAAATCAAGCATCAAACTAGAAGGCCAGATCAACCAAAGTTGATAAGATCTATCTGCTAACGCACATGCATCCGCTAAATAGAAGCGAGTATTGAAACAGAAGGCCGGATTAACTGAAGTTGTTAACATCTATCTGCTAATGCGCAGACATCCAATAAATAAAAGCGAACATCGAACCGGAAGGCCGGATCAACCGAAGTTGATAACATCTATCTGCTAACGCGCAGGCATCCGCTAAATAAAAGCGAGAATCAAACCAGAAGGTCGGATCAATTGAAGTTGATAACATCTCTTTTCTAACGCACATGCATCCACTAAATAAAAGCGAGCATCGAACCAGAAGGCCGGATCATCAGAAGTTGATAACATCTATCTGCTTAGGCGCAAGCATCCAATAAATAAAAGCGAACATCGAACCGGAAGGCCAGATCAACCGAAGTTGATAACATCTATATGCTAACGCGCAGGCATCCGCTAAATAAAAGCGAGCATCGAACCACAAGTCCGGATCAATGAAAGTTGATAACATCTATCTGCTAACGCGCAGGCATTCGCTAAATAAAAGCTAACAAAGAACCATAGGGTCGGATCAACCGAAGTTGATAATATCTATCTGCTAACACGCAGACATCCGCTAATAAAAGCGAGCATCAAACTAGCAGGTCGGATCAACCGAAGTTGATAACATCTATCTGCTAATGTGCAGGCATCCGCTAAATAAAAGAAAGCATCAAACCAGAAGGTCGGATCAACCGAAGTTGATAACATCTATCCGCTAACGCGCAGGCATCCGCTAAATAAAAGCGAGCATCGAACCAGAAGGCCGGATCAACCGAAGTTGATAACATCTATCTGCTAACGCGCAGGCATCCGCTAAATAAAAGAGAGCATCAAACGAGAAGGCCGGATCAACTGAAGTTGATAACATCTCTCTGCTAACGCACATGCATCTGCTAAATAAAAGCAAGCATCGAACCAGAAGCCGGATCATCAGAAGTTGATAACATCTATTTGCTTACGCGCAAGCATCCAATAAATAAAAGAGAACTTCGAACCGGAAGGCCAGATCAACCGAAGTTGATAACATCTATATGCTAACGCGCAGGCATCCGCTAAATAAAAGCGAGCATCGAACCACAAGTCCGGATCAACGAAAGTTGATAACATCTATTTGCTAACGCGCAGGCATTCGCTAAATAAAAGCTAACATCGAACCATAGGTTCGGATCAACCGAAGTTGATAATATCTATCTGCTAACGCACAGGCATCCGCTAAAAAAAAGCGAGCATCGAACCAGAAGGCCGGATCAACCGAAGTTGATAACATCTACCTGCTAACGCGCAGGCATCCACTAAATAAAAGCGAGGGTCGAACCAGAAGGCCGGATCAACCGAAGTTGATAACATCTATCTGCTAACGCGCAGGCATCTACTAAATAAAATCAAGCATCAAACTAGAAGGCCAGATCAACCAAAGTTGATAAGATCTATCTGCTAACGCACATGCATCCGCTAAATAGAAGCGAGTATTGAAACAGAAGGCCGGATCAACTGAAGTTGTTAACATCTATCTGCTAATGCGCAGACATCCGATAAATAAAAGCGAACATCGAACCGGAAGGCCGGATCAACCGAAGTTGATAACATCTATCTGCTAACACGCAGGCATCCGCTAAATAAAAGCGAGAATCAAACCAGAAGGTCGGATCAATTGAAGTTGATAACATCTCTTTTCTAACGCACATGCATCCGCTAAATAAAAGCGAGCATCGAACCAGAAGGCCGGATCATCAGAAGTTGATAACATCTATCTGCTTAGGCGCAAGCATCCAATAAATAAAAGCGAACATCGAACCGGAAGGCCAGATCAACCGAAGTTGATAACATCTATATGCTAACGCGCAGGCATCCGCTAAATAAAAGCGAGCATCGAACCACAAGTCCGGATCAATGAAAGTTGATAACATCTATCTGCTAACGCGCAGGCATCCGCTAAATAAAATCTAACATAGAACCATAGGGTCGGATCAACTGAAGTTGATAATATCTATCTGCTAACACGCAGACATCCGCTAATAAAAGCGAGCATCAAACTAGCAGGTCGGATCAACCGAAGTTGATAACATCTATCTGCTAATGTGCAGGCATCCGCTAAATAAAAGAAAGCATCAAACCAGAAGGTCGGATCAACCGAAGTTGATAACATCTATCCGCTAACGCGCAGGCATCCGCTAAATAAAAGCGAGCATCGAACCAGAAGGCCGGATCAACCGAAGTTGATAACATCTATCTGCTAACGCGCAGGCATCCGCTAAATAAAAGTGAGTATCGAACTAGAAGGCCGGATCAACCGAAGTTGATAACATCTATCTGCTAACCCGCAGGGATCTGCTAAAGAAAAGCGAGCATCGAACCGGAAGGCCGGATCAACCGAAGTTGATAACATTTATCTGCTAACGTTCAGGCATTCGCTAAATAAAAGTGTGCATCAAACCAGAAGGCCCGATAAACCGAAGTTGATAACATCTATCTGCTAACGTGCATGCATCCGCTAAATAAAAGCGAGCATCGACCCAGAAGGCCAGATCAACTGAAGTTGTTAACAACTATCTGCTAACGCACAGGAATCCGCTAAATAAAATCGAGCATCGAACCAGAAGGCCGGATCGTCCGAAGTTGATAACATCTATCTGCTAACGCGCAGGCATCCGCTAAATAAAACCGAACATCGAACCGGAAGGCCGGATCAAACGAAGTTGATAACATCTATCTGCTAACGCCCAGACATCCGCTAAATAAAGGCGAGCATCGAACCAGAAGGCCGGATCAACTGAAGTTGATAACATCTATCTGCTAACGCACATGCATCCGCTAAATAAAAGCTAGCATCAAACCATAGGGTCGGATCAGCCGAAGTTTATAATATCTATCTGCTAACACGCAGGCATCTGCTAAATAAAAGCGAGCATCGAACCAGAAGGTCAGATCAATCGTAGTTGATAACATCTATCTGCTAACGCGTAGGCATTCACTAAATAAAAGCGAGCATCGCACCAGAAGGCCGGATAAACCGAAGTTGATAACATCTATCTGCTAACGCGCAGGCATCTGCTAAATAAAATCGAGCATCAAACCAGAAGGCCAGATCAACCAAAGTTGATGACATCTATCTTCTAACGTGCAGGCATCTGCTATATAAAACCGAGCATCGAACCAGAAGGTCGGATCAACCGAAGTTGATAACATCTATCTGCTAACGCACATGCATCCGCTAAATAAAAGCGAGTATTGAAACAGAAGGCCGGATCAACTGAAGTTGTTAACATCTATCTGCTAATGCGCAGGCATCCGCTAAATAAAAGCGAACATCGAACCGGAAGGCCACTTCAATCGAAGTTGATAACATCTATCTGCTAACGCGCAGGCATCCGCTAAATAAAAGAGAGCATCAAACGAGAAGGCCGGATCAACTGAAGTTGATAACATCTCTCTGCTAACGCACATGCATCTGCTAAATAAAAGCAAGCATCGAACCAGAAGCCGGATCATCAGAAGTTGATAACATCTATTTGCTTACGCGCAAGCATCCAATAAATAAAAGAGAACTTCGAACCGGAAGGCCAGATCAACCGAAGTTGATAACATCTATATGCTAACGCGCAGGCATCCGCTAAATAAAAGCGAGCATCGAACCACAAGTCCGGATCAACGAAAGTTGATAACATCTATTTGCTAACGCGCAGGCATCCGCTAAATAAAAGCTAACATCGAACCATAGGTTCGGATCAACCGAAGTTGATAATATCTATCTGCTAACGCACAGGCATCCGCTAAAAAAAAGCGAGCATCGAACCAGAAGGCCGGATCAACCAAAGTTGATAACATCTACCTGCTAACGCGCAGGCATCCACTAAATAAAAGCGAGGGTCGAACCAGAAGGCCGGATCAACCAAAGTTTATAACATCTATCTGCTAACGCGCAGGCATCTACTAAATAAAATCGAGCATCAAACTAGAAGGCCAGATCAACCAAAGTTGATAAGATCTATCTGCTAACGCACATGCATCCGCTAAATAGAAGCGAGTATTGAAACAGAAGGCCGGATCAACTGAAGTTGTTAACATCTATCTGCTAATGCGCAGACATCCGATAAATAAAAGCGAACATCGAACCGGAAGGCCGGATCAACCGAAGTTGATAACATCTATCTGCTAACGCGCAGGCATCCGCTAAATAAAAGCGAGAATCAAACCAGAAGGTCGGATCAACTGAAGTTGATAACATCTCTTTGCTAACGCACATGCATCCGCTAAATAAAAGCGAGCATCGAACCAGAAGGCCGGATCATCAGAAGTTGATAACATCTATCTGCTTACGCGCAAGCATCCAATAAATAAAAGCGAACATCGAACCGGAAGGCCAGATCAACCGAAGTTGATAACATCTATATGCTAACGCGCAGGCATCCGCTAAATAAAAGCGAGCATCGAACCACAAGTCCGGATCAATGAAAGTTGATAACATCTATCTGCTAACGCGCAGGCATCCGCTAAATAAAAGCTAACATCGAACCATAGGGTCGGATCAACCGAAGTTGATAATATCTATCTGCTAACGCGCAGGCATCCGCTAAATAAAAGCGAGCATCAAACCAGCAGGTCGGATCAACCGAAGTTGATAACATCTATCTGCTAACGTGCAGGCATCCGCTAAATAAAAGAAAGCATCAAACCAGAAGGTTGGATCAACCGAAGTTGATAACATCTATCCGCTAACGCGCAGGCATCCGCTAAATAAAAGCGTGCATCGAACCAGAAGGCCGGATCAACCGAAGTTGATAACATCTATCTGCTAACGCGCAGGCATCCGCTAAATAAAAGCGAGTATTGAACTAGAAGGCCGGATCAACCGAAGTTGATAACATTTATCTGCTAACCCGCAGGGATCTGCTAAAGAAAAGCGAGCATCGAACCGGAAGGTCGGATCAACCGAAGTTGATAACATTTATCTGCTAACGTTCAGGCATTCGCTAAATAAAAGTGGGCATCAAACCAGAAGGCCCGATAAACCGAAGTTGATAACATCTATCTGCTAACGCGCAGGCATCCGCTAAATAAAAGCGAGCATCGACCCAGAAGGCCGGATCAACTGAAATTGTTAACAACTATCTGCTAACGCACAGGAATCCGCTAAATAAAATCGAGCATCGAACCAGAAGGCCGGATCGTCCGAAGTTGATAACATCTATCTGCTAACGCGCAGGCATCTGCTAAATAAAAGCGAACATCGACCCGGAAGGCCGGATCAAACGAAGTTGATAACATCTATCTGCTAACGCCCAAACATCCGCTAAATAAAGGCGAGCATCAAACCAGAAGGCCGGATCTACCGAAGTTGATAACATCTATCTGCTAACGCACATGCATCCGCTAAATAAAAGCTAGCATCAAACCATAAGGTCGGATCAGCCGAAGTTTATAATATCTATCTGCTAACACGCAGGCATCTGCTAAATAAAAGCGAGCATCGAACCAGAAGGTCGGATCAATCGTAGTTGATAACATCTATCTGCTAACGCGTAGGCATTCACTAAATAAAAGCGAGCATCGCACCAGAAGGCCGGATAAACCGAAGTTGATAACATCTATCTGCTAACGCGCAGGCATCTGCTAAATAAAATCGAGCATCAAACCAGAAGGCCAGATCAACCAAAGTTGATAACATCTATCTTCTAACATGCAGGCATCTGCTATATAAAACCGAGCATCAAACCAGAAGGTCGGATCAACCGAAGTTGATAACATCTATCTGTTAACGCGCAGGCATCCGCTAAATAAAAGCGAGCATCGAACCAAAAGGCCGGATCAATTGAAGTTGATAACATCTATCTGCTAACGCGCAGGCATATGCTAAATAAAGGCGAGCATCGAACCAGAAGGCCAGATCAACCGAAGTTGATAACATCTATCTGCTAACGCGCAGGCATCCGCTAAATAAAAGCGAGCATTGAACCAGAAATTCGGATCAACCGAAGTTGATAACATCTATCTTCTAACGCGCAGGCATCTGCTAAATAAAAGCTAGCATCGAACCATAGGGTCGGATCAACCGAAGTTGATAATATCTATCTGCTAACGCGCATGCATCTGCTAAATAAAAGCGAGCATGGAACCAGAAGGTCGGATCAATCGAAGTTGATAACATCTATCTGCTAACGGGCATGCATTTGCACCAGAAGGCCGGATTACCGAAGTTGATAACATTTATCTGCTAACGCGCATGCATCCGCTAAATAAACTGAGCATCAAACCAGAAGGCCGGATCAACTGAAGTTGATAACATCTATCTGCTAACATGCTGGCATCCGCTAAATAAAAGCGAGCATCGAACCAGAAGGCCGGATCAACCAAAGTTGATAACATCTACCTGCTAACGCGCAGGCATCCACTAATTAAAAGCGAGTATCGAACCGGAAGGCCGGATCAACCGAAGTTGAGAACATCTATCAGCTAACGCGCAGGCAGCCGCTAAATAAAAGCGAGCATCGAACCAGAAGGCCGGATCAACCGAAGTTGATAACATGTATCAGCTAACACGCAGGCATCCGCTAAATAAAAGCGAGCATCGAACCAGAAGGCCGGATCAACCGAAGTTGATAACATCTATCTGCTAACCCGCAGGCATCTACTAAATAAAAGCGAGCATCGAACCAGAAGGTCGGATCAACCAAAGTTTCTAACATTTATCTGCTAACGTGCAGGCATCCGCTAAATTAAAGTGAGCATCAAACCAGGAGGCCCGATAAACCGAAGTAGATAACATCTATCTGCTAACGCGTAGGCATCCGCTTAATAAAAGCGAGCATCGACCCAGAAGGCCGGATCAACTGAAGTTGTTAACATCTATCTGCTAACACACAGGGATCCGCTAAATAAAAGCGAGCATCGAACCAGAAGGCCAGATCAACCAAAGTTGATAACATCTATCTTCTAACATGCAGGCATCTGCTATATAAAACCGAGCATCAAACCAGAAGGTCGGATCAACCGAAGTTGATAACATCTATCTGTTAACGCGCAGGCATCCGCTAAATAAAAGCGAGCATCGAACCAAAAGGCCGGATCAATTGAAGTTGATAACATCTATCTGCTAACGCGCAGGCATCTGCTAAATAAAGGCGAGCATCGAACCAGAAGGCCAGATCAACCGAAGTTGATAACATCTATCTGCTAACGCGCAGGCATCCGCTAAATAAAAGCGAGCATTGAACCAGAAATTCGGATCAACCGAAGTTGATAACATCTATCTTCTAACGCGCAGGCATCCGCTAAATAAAAGCTAGCATCGAACCATAGGGTCGGATCAACCGAAGTTGATAATATCTATCTGCTAACGCGCATGCATCTGCTAAATAAAAGCGAGCATGGAACCAGAAGGTCGGATCAATCGAAGTTGATAACATCTATCTGCTAACGGGCATGCATTCGCACCAGAAGGCCGGATTACCGAAGTTGATAACATTTATCTGCTAACGCGCATGCATCCGCTAAATAAACTGAGCATCAAACCAGAAGGCCGGATCAACTGAAGTTGATAAAATCTATCTTCTAACACGCAGGCATCCGCTAAATAAAAGCGAGCATCGAACCAGAAGGCCGGATCAACCGAAGTTGATAACATCTATCTACTAATGCGTAGGTATCCGCTAAATAAAAGCGAGCATCGAACCAGAAGGCCGGATCAACCGAAGTGGATAACATCTATCAGCTAACGCGGAGGCATCCGCTAAATAAAAGCGAGCATCGAACCAGAAGGTCGGATCAACCGAAGTTGATAACATGTATCAACTAACCCGCAGGCATCCCCTAAATAAAAGCGAGCATCGAACCAGAAGGCCGGATCAACCGAAGTTGATAACATCTATCTACTAATGCGTAGGTATCCGCTAAATAAAAGCGAGCATCGAACCAGAAGGCCGGATCAACCGAAGTTGAGAACATCTATCAGCTAACGCGCAGGCATCCGCTAAATAAAAGCGAGCATCGAACCAGAAGGCCGGATCAACCGAAGTTGATAACATGTATCAGCTAACATGCAGGCAACCGCTAAATAAAAGCGAGTATCGAACCAGAAGGCCGGATCAACCAAAGTTGATAACATCTATCTGCTAACGTGCAGGCACCCGCTAAATAAAAGCGAACATCGAACCAGAAGGCCGGATCAACCGAAGTTGATAACATCTATCTGCTAACGCGCAGGCATCCGCTAAATAAAAGCGAGCATCGAACCAGAAGGCCGGATCAACCGAAGTTGATAACATCTCTCTGCTAACGCGCAGGCATCCGCTAAATAAAAGTGAGCATCGAACCAGAAGGCCGGATCAACTGAAGTTTGTAACACCTCTCTGCTAACGCACATGCATCCGCTAAATAAAAGCGAGCATCGAACCAGAAGGGTGGATCATCCGAAGTTGATAACATCTATATGCTTACGCGCAAGCATCCAATAAATAAAATCGAACATCGAACCGGAAGGCCAGATCAACTGAAGTTGATAACATCTATATGCTAACGCGCAGGCATCCGATAAATAAAAGCGAGCATCGAACCAAAAGTTTGGATCAACCAAAGTTGATAACATCTATCTGCTAACGCGCAGGCATCCGCTAAATAAAAGCTAACATCGGACCATAGGGTCGGATCAATCGAAGTTGATAATATCTATTTGCTAACGCGCAGGCATCTGCTAAATAAAAGCGAGCATCGAACCAGAAGGCCGGATCAATCGAAGTTGATAACATCTATCTGCTAACATGAAGGCATTCGCTAAATAAAATCGAGCATCGCACCAGAAGGCCGGATCAACCGAAGTTGATAACATCTATCTGCTAACACGTAGGCATCTATTAAATAAAAGCGAGCATCAAACCAGATGGCCGGATCAACCGAATTTGATAACATCTATCTGCTAACGTGCAGGCATCCGCTATATAAAACAGAGCATCAAACCAGAAGGTCGGATCAACCGAAGATGATAACATCTATCCGCTAACACGCAGGCATCCGCTAAATAAAAGCGAGCATCGAACCAGAAGGTCGGATCAACCGAAGTTGATAACATCTATCTGCTAACCCGCAGGCATCTACTAAATAAAAGCGAGCATCGAACCAGAAGGTCGGATCAACCAAAGTTTCTAACATTTATCTGCTAACGTGCAGGCATCCGCTAAATTAAAGTGAGCATCAAACCAGGAGGCCCGATAAACCGAAGTAGATAACATCTATATGCTAACGCGTAGGCATCCGCTTAATAAAAGCGAGCATCGACCCAGAAGGCCGGATCAACTGAAGTTGTTAACATCTATCTGCTAACGCACAGGGATCCGCTAAATAAAAGCGAGCATCGAACCAGAAGGCTGGATCATCCGAAGTTGATAACATCTATCTGCTAACGCGCAGGCATTCGCTAAATAAAAGCGAGCATCGCACCAGAAGGTCGGATCAACCGAAGTTGATAACATCTATCTGCTAACGCACATGCATCCGCTAAATAAAATCGAGCATCAAACCAGAAGGTCGGATCAACCAAAGTAGATAACATCTATCCGCTAACGTGCAGGCATCCGCTAAATAAATGCGAGCATCGAACCATAAGGTCGGATAAATCGAAGTTGATAACATCTATCTGCTAACGCGCAAGAATCCGCTAAATAAAAGCGAGCATCGAACCAGAAGGCCAGATCAACCGAAGTTGATAACATCTATCTGCTAACGTGCAGGCATCCGCTAAATAAAAGCGAGCATCGAACTAGAAGGCCGGATCAACCGAAGTTGATAACATCTATCTGCTAACGCGCAGGCATCCACTAAATAAAACCGAGCATCGAACCAGAAGGCCGGATCAACTGAAGTTGATAACATCTCTCTGCTAACGCACATGCATCCACTAAATAAAAATGAGCATCGCACCAGAAGGCCGGGTCAACCGAAGTTGATAACATCTATCTTCTAACGCGCATGCATCTGCTAAATAAAATCGAGCATCAAACCAGAAGGTCGGATCAACCAAAGTAGATAACATCTATCCGCTAACGTGTAGGCATCCGCTAAATGAATGCGAGCATCGAACCAGAAGGTCGGATAAATCGAAGTTGATAACATCTATCTGCTAACGCGCAAGCATCCGCTAAATAAAAGCGAGCATCGAACCAGAAGGCCAGATCAACCGAAGTTGATAACATCTATCTGCTAACGTGCAGGCATCCGCTAAATAAAAGCGAGCATCGAACTAGAAGGCCGGATCAACCGAAGTTGATAACATCTATCTGCTAACGCGCAGGCATCCACTAAATAAAACCGAGCATCAAACCAGAAGGCCGGTTCAACTGAAGTTGATAACATCTCTCTGCTAACGCACATGCATCCACTAAATAAAAATGAGCATCGAACCAGAAGGTCGGATCATCCGAAGTTGATAACATCTATCTGCTTACGCGCAAGCATCCAATAAATAAAAGTGAACATCGAACCGAAAGTCCAGAGCAACCGAAGTTGATAACATCTATATGCTAATGCGCAGGCATCCGCTAAATAAAAGCGAGCATCGAACCAGAAGTCCGGATCAACCAAAGTTGATAACATCTATCTGCTAATGCGCAGGCATTCGCTAAATAAAAGCTAACATCGAACCATAGGGTCGGATCAACCGAAGTTTATAATATCTATCTGCTAACGCACAATCATTCGCTAATAAAAAGTGAGCATCGAACCAGAAGGCCGGATTAACCGAAGTTGATAACATCTACCAGCTAATGCGCAGGCATCCGCTAAAGAAAAGCGAGCATCAAACTAGAAGGCTGGATCAACCGAGGTTGATAACATCTATCTGCTAACGCGCAGGCATCCGCTAAATAAAACCGAGCATCGAACCAGAAGGCTGGATCAAACGAAGCTGATAACATCTATCTGCTAACGCGCAGGCATCCACTAATTAAAAGCGAGCATCGAACCATTAGGCCGGATCAACTGAAGTTGTTAACATCTATCTGCTAACGCACAGGGATCCGCTAAATAAAAGTGAGCATCGAACCAGAAGGCCGGATCATCCGAAGTTGATAACATCTATCTTCTAACGCGTAGGCATCCCCTAAATAAAAGCGAGCATCGAACCAGAAGGCCGGATCAACCGAAGTTGATAACATCTACCTGCTAACGCGCGGGCATCCACTAATTAAAAGCGAGTATCGAACCAGAAGGCCGGATCAACCAAAGTTGATAACATCTACCTACTAACACGCGGGCATTCGCTAAATAAAAGCGAGCATCGAACCAGAAGGCCGGATCAACCGAAGTTGATAACATCTACCTGCTAACGCGCAGGCATCCGCTAAATAAAAGCGAGCATCCAACTAGAAGGCTGGATCAACCGAGGTTGATAACATCTATTTGCTAACGCGCAGGCATCCGCTATATAAAACCGAGCATCGAACCAGAAGGCCGGATCAAACGAAGCTGATAACATCTATCTGCTAACGCGCAGGCATCCTCTAATTAAAAGCGAGCATCGAACCATTAGGCCAGATCAACTGAAGTTGTTAACATTTATCTGCTAACGCACAAGGATCCGCTAATTTAAAACGAGTATTGAAACAGAAGGTCGGATCGTTCGAAGTTGATAACATCTATCTGCTAATGCGCAAGCTCTCGCTAAATAAAAGCGAACATCGAACCAGAAGGCCGGATCAACCAAAGTTAATAACATCTATCTGCTAACACGCAGACATCCGCTAAATAAAAGCAAGCATCGAACCAGAAGGCCGGATCAACTGAAGTTGATAACATCTCTCTGCTAACGCACATGCATCCGCTAAATAAAAATGAGCACCGAACTAGAAGGTTGGATCATCCGAAGTTGATAACATATATCTGCTTACGTGCAAGCATCCAATAAATAAAAGCGAACATCGAACCGGAAGTCCAGATCAACCGAAGTTGATAACATCTATATGCTAACGCGCAGGCATCCGCTAAATAAATGCGAGCATCGAACCAGAAGGCCGGATCAACCGAAGTTGATAACATCTACCTGCTAACGCGCAGGCATCCGCTAAATAAAAGCGAGCATCGAACTAGAAGTCCGGATCAACCAAAGTTGATAACATCTATCTGCTAATGCGCAGGCATCCGCTAAATAAAAGCTAACATCGAACCATAGGGTCGGATCAACCGAAGTTGATAATATCTATCTGCTAACGCACAGGCATTCGCTAAAAAAAAGCGAGCATCGAACCAGAAGGCCGGATCAACCGAAGTTGATAACATCTACCTGCTAACGCGCAGGCATCCGCTAAATAAAAGCGAGCATCGAACTAGAAGGCCGGATCAACCGAGGTTGATAACATCTATCTGCTAACGCGCAAGCATCCGCTAAATAAAACCGAGCATCGAACCAGAAGGCCGGATCAAACGAAGCTGATAACATCTATCTGCCAACGCGCAGGCATCCACTAATTAAAAGCGAGCATCGAACCATTAGGCCAGATCAACTGAAGTTGTTAACATCTATCTCCTAACGCACAGGGATCCGCTAAATAAAAGTGAGCATCGAACCAGAAGGCCGGATCATCTGAAGTTGATAACATCTATCTGCTAACGCGCAGGCATCCGCTAAATAAAAGCGAGCATCGAACCGGAAGGCCGGATCAACCGAAGTTGATAACATCTTCCTGCTAACGCACAGGCATCCACTAATTAAAAGCGAGTATCGAACCGGAAGGCCGGATCAACCAAAGTTGATAACATCTACCTACTAACACGCAGGAATCTGCTAAATAAAAGCGAGCATCCACCCATTAGGCCGGATCAATAGAAGTTGTTAACATCTATCTGCTAACGAACAGGGATCCGCAAAATAAAAGCGAGCATCGAACCAGAACGCCGGATCATCCGAAGTGGATAACATCTATCTGCTAACGCGCAGGCATCCGCTAAATAAAAGCAAACATCGAACCGGAAGGCCGGATCAACCGAAGTTGATAACATCTATCTGCTAACACGCAGGCATCCACTAAATAAAAATGAGATTCCAACCAGAAGACCAGATAACCTGAAGTTGATAACATCTATCTGCTAAGGCACATGCATCCGCTAAATAAAAGCTAGCATCGAACCATAGGGTCGGATCAACCGAAGCTGATAATATCTATCTGCTAACGCGCAGGCATCCGCTAAATAAAAGCGAGCATCGAACCAGAAGGCCGGATCAATCGAAGTTGATAACATCTATCTGCTAACATGCAGGCATTCGCTAAATAAAATCGAGCATCGCACCAGAAGGTCGGATCAACCGAAGTTGATAACATCTATCTGCTAACACGCAGGCGTCTAATAAATAAAAGCGAGCATCAAACCAGAAGGTCGGATTAACCGAATTTGATAACATCTATCTGCTAACGTGCAGGCATCCGCTATATAAAACAGAGCATCAAACCAGAAGGTCGGATCAACCGAAGTTGATAACATCTATCCGCTAACGCGCAGGCATCCGCTAAATAAAAGCGAGCATCGCACCAGAAGGTCGGATCAACCGAAGTTGATAACATCTATCTGCTAACGCGCATGCATATGCTAAATAAAATCGAGCATCAAACCAGAAGGTCGGATCAACCAAAGTAGATAACATCTATCCGCTAACGTGCAGGCATCCGCTAAATAAATGCGAGCATCGAACCATAAGGTGGGATAAATCGAAGTTGATAACATCTATCTGCTAACGCGCAAGCATCCGCTAAATAAAAGCGAGCATCGAACCAGAAGGCCAGATCAACCGAAGTTGATAACATCTATCTGCTAACGTGCAGGCATCCGCTAAATAAAAGCGAGCATCGAACTAGAAGGCCGGATCAACCGAAGTTGATAACATCTATCTGCTAACGCGCAGGCATCCACTAAATAAAACCGAGCATCGAACCAGAAGGGCGGATCAACTGAAGTTGATAACATCTCTCTGCTAACGCACATGCATCCACTAAATAAAAATGAGCATCGCACCAGAAGGCCGAATCAACCGAAGTTGATAACATCTATCTGCTAACGCGCATGCATCTGCTAAATAAAATCGAGCATCAAACCAGAAGGTCGGATCAACCAAAGTAGATAACATCTATCCGCTAACGTGTAGGCATCCGCTAAATGAATGCGAGCATCGAACCAGAAGGTCGGATAAATCGAAGTTGATAACATCTATCTGCTAACGCGCAAGCATCCGCTAAATAAAAGCGAGCATCGAACCAGAAGGCCAGATCAACCGAAGTTGATAACATCTATCTGCTAACATGCAGGCATCCGCTAAATAAAAGCGAGCATCGAACTAGAAGGCCGGATCAACCGAAGTTGATAACATCTATCTGCTAACGTGCAGTAATCCACTAAATAAAACCGAGCATCGAACCAGAAGGCCGGATCAACTGAAGTTGATAACATCTCTCTGCTAACGCACATGCATCCACTAAATAAAAATGAGCATCGAACCAGAAGGCCGGATCATCCGAAGTTGATAACATCTATCTGCTTACGCGCAAGCATCCAATAAATAAAAGCGAACATCGAACCGGAAGTCCAGAGCAACCGAAGTTGATAACATCTATATGCTAACGCGCAGGCATCCGCTAAATAAAAGCGAGCATCGAATCAGAAGTCTGGATCAACCAAAGTTGATAACATCTATCTACTAATGCGCAGGCATTCGCTAAATAAAAGCAAACATCGAACCATAGGGTCGGATCAACCGAAGTTTATAATATCTATCTGCTAACGCACAGTCATTCGCTAATAAAAAGTGAGCATCGAACCAGAAGGCCGGATCAACCGAAGTTGATAACATCTACCTGCTAACGTGCAGGCATCCGCTAAAGAAAAGCGAGCATGGAACTAGAAGGTCGGATCAACCGAGGTTGATAACATCTATCTGCTAACGCGCAGGCATCCGCTAAATAAAATCGAGCATCGAACCAGAAGGCTGGATCAAACGAAGCTGATAACATCTATCTGCTAAGGCGCAGGCATCCACTAATTAAAAGCGAGCATCGAACCATTAGGCCGGATCAACTGAAGTTGTTAACATCTATCTGCTAACGCACAGGGATCCGCTAAATAAAAGTGAGCATCGAACCAGAAGGCCGGATCATCCGAAGTTGATAACATCTATCTGCTAACGCCTAGGCATCCCCTAAATAAAAGCGAGCATCGAACCAGAAGGCCGGATCAACCGAAGTTGATAACATCTACCTGCTAACGCACAGGCATCCACTAATTAAAAGCGAGTATCGAACTAGAAGGCCGGATCAACCGAGGTTGATAACATCTATCTGCTAACGCGCAGGCATCCGCTTTATAAAACCGAGCATCGAACCAGAAGGCCGGATCAAACGAAGCTGATAACATCTATCTGCTAACGCGCAGGCATCCTCTAATTAAAAACGAGCATCGAACCATTAGGCCAGATCAACTGAAGTTGTTAACATCTATCTGCTAACGCACAAGGATCCGCTAAATAAAAACGAGTATTGAAACAGAAGGTCGGATCGTCCGAATTTGATAACATCTATCTGCTAATGCGCAAGCTCCCGCTAAATAAAAGCGAACATCGAACCAGAAGGCCGGATCAACCAAAGTTAATAACATCTATCTGCTAACACGCAGACATCCGCTAAATAAAAGCAAGCATCGAACCAGAAGGCCGGATCAACTGAAGTTGATAACATCTCTCTGCTAACGCACATGCATCCGCTAAATAAAAATGAGCACCGAACCAGAAGGCTGGATCATCCGAAGTTGATAACATCTATCTGCTTACGCGCAAGCATCTAATAAATAAAAGCGAACATCGAACCGGAAGTCCAGATCAACCGAAGTTGATAACATCTATATGCTAACGCGCAGGCATCCGCTAAATAAATGCGAGCATCGAACAAGAAGTCCGGATCAACCAAAGTTGATAACATCTATCTGCTAATGCGCAGGCATCCGCTAAATAAAAGCTAACATCGAACCATAAGGTCGGATCAACCGAAGTTGATAATATCTATCTGCTAACGCACAGGCATTCGCTAAAAAAAAGCGAGCATCGAACCAGAAGGCCGGATCAACCGAAGTTGATAAAATCTACCTGCTAACGCGCAGGCATCCGCTAAATAAAAGCGAGCATCGAACTAGAAGGTCGGATCAACCGAGGTTGATAACATCTATCTGCTAACGCGCAAGCATCCGCTAAATAAAACCGAGCATCGAACCAGAAGGCCGGATCAAACGAAGCTGATAACATCTATCTACCAACGCGCAGGCATCCACTAATTAAAAGCGAGCATCGAACCATTAGGCCAGATCAACTGAAGTTGTTAACATCTATCTCCTAACGCACAGGGATCCGCTAAATAAAAGTAAGCATCGAAACAGAAGGCCGGATCATCCGAAGTTGATAACATCTATCTGCTAACGTGCAGGCATCCGCTAAATAAAAGCGAGCATCGAACCGAAAGGCCGGATCAACCGAAGTTGATAACATCTTCCTGCTAACGCGCAGGCATCCACTAATTAAAAGCGAGTATCGAACCGGAAGGCCGGATCAACCAAAGTTGATAACATCTACCCATTAGGCCGGATCAATAGAAGTTGTTAACATCTATCTGCTAACGAACAGGGATCCGCAAAATAAAAGCGAGCATCGAACCAGAACGCCGGATCATCCGAAGTTGATAACATCTATCTGCTAACGCGCAGGCATCCGCTAAATAAAAGCAAACATCGAACTGGAAGGCCGGATCAACCGAAGTTGATAACATCTATCTGCTAACACGCAGGCATCCGCTAAATAAAAATGAGATTCGAACCAGAAGACCGGATAACCTGAAGTTGATAACATCTATCTGCTAAGGCACATGCATCCGCTAAATAAAAGCTAGCATCGAACCATAGGGTCGGATCAACCGAAGCTGATAATATCTATCTGCTAACGCGCAGGCATCCGCTAAATAAAAGCGAGCATCGAACCAGAAGGCCGGATCAATCGAAGTTGATAACATCTATCTGCTAACATGCAGGCATTCGCTAAATAAAATCGAGCATCGCACCAGAAGGCCGGATCAACCGAAGTTGATAACATCTATCTGCTAACACGCAGGCATCTATTAAATAAAAGCGAGCATCAAACCAGAAGGCCGGATTAACCGAATTTGATAACATCTATCTGCTAACGTGCAGGCATGCGCTATATAAAACAGAGCATCAAACCAGAAGGTCGGATCAACCGAAGTTGATAACATCTATCCGCTAACGCGCAGGCATCCGCTAAATAAAAGCGAGCATCGAACCAGAAGGCCGGATCAACCGAAGTTGATAACATCTATCTGCTAACGCGCAGGCATCCGCTAAATAAAATCGAGCATCGAACCAGAAGGCCGGATCAACCGAAGTTGATAACATCTATCTGCTAACCCGTAGGCATCTACTAAATAAAAGCGAGCATCGAACCAGAAGGTCGGATCAACCGAAGTTTATAACATTTATCTGCTAACGTGCAGGCATCCGCTAAATTAAAGTGAACATCAAACCAAAAGGCCCGATAAACCGAAGTTGATAACATCTATCTGCTAACGCGTATGCATCCGCTTAATAAAAGCGAGCATCAACCTAGAAGGCCGGATCAACTGAAGTTGTTAACATCTATCTGCTAACGCACAGGGATCCGCTAAATAAAAGCGAGCATCGAACCAGAAGGCTGGATCATCCGAAGTTGATAACATCTATCTGCTAACGCGCAGGCATCCGCTAATTAAAAGCGAACATCGAACCGGAAGGCCGGATCAACCGAAGTTGATAACATCTATCTGCTAACGCCCAGGACTCCGCTAAATAAAAGCAAGCATCGAACCAGAAGGCCAGATCAACTGAAGTTGATAACATCTATCTGCTAAAGCACATGCATCCGCTAAATAAAAGCTAGCATCAAACCATAGAGTCGGATCAACCGAAGTTTATAATATCTATCTGCTAACGCGCAGGCATTCGCTAAATAAAAGCGAGCATCGCACCAGAAGGCCGGATCAACCGAAGTTGATAACATCTATCTGCTAACGCGCATGCATCTGCTAAATAAAATCGAGCATCAAACCAGAAGGCCGGATCAACCAAAGTTGATAACATCTATCCGCTAACATGCAGGCATCCGCTAAATAAATGCGAGCATCGAACCAGAAGGTCGGATCAACCGAAGTTGATAACATCTATCTGCTAACGCGCAAGCATCCGCTAAATAAAAGCGAGCATCGAACCAGAAGTCCAGATCAACCGAAGTTGATAACATCTATCTGCTAACGTGCAGGCATCCGCTAAATAAAAGCGAGCATCAAACTATAAGGCCGGATCAACCGAAGTTGAAATCATCTATCTTATAACGCGCAGGCATCCACTAAATAAAACCGAGCATCGAACCAGAAGGCCGGATCAACTGAAGATGATAACATCTCTCTGCTAACGCACATGCATCCACTAAATAAAAATGAGCATCGAACCAGAAGGCCGGATCATCCGAAGTTGATAACATCTATCTGCTTACGCGTTTGCATCCAATAAATAAAAGCGAACATCGAACCGGAAGTCCAGAGCAACCGAAGTTGATAACATCTATATGCTAACGCGCAGGCATCCGCTAAATAAAAGCGAGCATCGAACCAGAAGTCCGGATCAACCAAAGTTGATAACATCTATCTGCTAATGCGTAGGCATCCGCTAATTAAAAGCTAACATCGAACCATAGGGTCGGATCAACCGAAGTTGATAATATCTATCTGCTAACGCACAATCATTCGCTAATAAAAAGCGAGCATCGAACCAGAAGGCTGGATCAATCGAAGTTGATAACATCTACCTGCTAACGCGCAGGCATCCGCTAAATAAAAGCGAGCATCGAACTAGAAGGTCGGATCAACCGAGGTTGATAACATCTATCTGCTAACGCGCAGGCATCCGCTAAATAAAACCGAGCATCGAACCAGAAGGCCGGATCAAACGAAGCTGATAACATCTATCTGCTAACGCGCAGGCATCCACTAATTAAAAGCGAGCATCGAACCATTAGGTCGGATGAACTGAAGTTGATAACATCTACCTACTAACACGCAGGCATCCGCTAAATAAAAGCGAGCATCGACCCATTAGGCCGGATCAACAGGAGTTGTTAACATCTATCTGCTAACGCACAGGGATCCGCAAAATAAAAGCGAGCATTGAACCATATCGCCGGATCATCCGAAGTTGATAACATCTATCTGCTAACGCGCAGGCATCCGCTAAATAAAAGCGAACATCGAACCGGAAGGCCGGATCAACCAAAGTTGATAACATCTATTTTCTAACACGCATGCATCCGCTAAATAAAAATGAGATTCGAACCAGAAGGTCGGATAACCTGAAGTTGATAACATCTATCTGCTAAGGCACATGCATCCGCTAAATAAAAGCTAGCATCGAACCATAGGGTCGGATCAACCGAAGCTGATAATATCTATCTGCTAACGTGCAGGTATCCGCTAAATAAAAGCGAGCATCGAACTAGAAGGTCGGATCAATCGAAGTTGATAACATCTATCTGCTAACACGCAGGCATTCGCTAAATAAAAGCGAGCATCGCACAAGAAGGCCGGATCAACCGAAGTTGATAACATCTATCTGCTAACACGCAGGCATCTATTAAATAAAAGCGAGCATCAAACCAGAAGGCCGGATTAACCGAAGTTGAATACATCTATCTGCTAACGTGCAGTCATCCGCTATATAAAACAGAGCATTAAAACCAGAAGGTCGGATCAACCGAAGTTGATAACATCTATCCGCTAACGCGCAGGCATCCGCTATATAAAAGCGAGCATCGAACCAGAAGGCCGGATCAACCGAAGTTGATAACATCTATCTGCTAACGCGCAGGTATCCGCTAAATAAAAGCGAGCATCGAACCAGAAGGCCGGATCAACCGAAGTTGATAACATCTATCTGCTAACCCGCAGGCATCTGCTAAATAAAAGCGAGCATCGAACCAGAAGGTTAGATCAACCAAAGTTTATAACATTTATCTGCTAACGTGCAGGCATCCGCTAAATTAAAGTGAGCATCAAACCAGAAGGCCCGATAAACCGAAGTTGATAACATCTATCTGCTAACGCGTAGGCATTCGCTTAATAAAAGCGAGCATCGACCCAGAAGGCCGGATCAACTGAAGTTGTTAACATCTATCTGCTAACGCACAGGGATCCGCTAAATAAAAGCGAGCACCGAACCAGAAGGCTGGATCATCTGAAGTTGATGACATCTATCTGCTAACGCGCAGGCATCCGCTAAATAAAAGCGAACATCGAACCGGAAGGCCGGATCAACCGAAGTTGATAACATCTATTTGCTAACGCCCAGGACTCCGCTAAATAAAAGCAAGCATCGAACCAGAAGGCCGGATCAACTGAAGCTGATAACATCTATCTGCTAACGCACATGCATCCGCTGAATAAAAGCTAGCATCAAACCATAGGGTCGGATCAACCGAAGTTTATAATATCTATCTGCTAACATGCAGGCATTCGCTAAATAAAAGCGAGCATCGAACCAGCAGGCCGGATCAACCGAAGTTGATAACATCTATCTGCTAACGTGCATGCATCTGCTAAATAAAATCGAGCATCAAACCAGAAGGCCGGATCAACCAAAGTTGATAACATCTATCCGCTAACGTGCAGGCATCCGCTAAATAAATGCGAGCATCGAACCAGAAGGCCGGATCAACCGAAGTTGATAACATCTGTCTGTTAACGCGCCAGCATCCGCTAAATAAAAGCGAGCATCGAACCAGAAGGCCAGATCAACCGAAGTTGATAACATCTATCTACTAACGTGCAGGCATCCGCTAAATAAAAGCGAGCATCGAACTAGAAGGCCGGATCAGCCGAAGTTGATAACATCTATCTGCTAACGCGCAGGCATCCACTAAATAAAACCGAGCATTGAACCAGAAGGCCGGATCAACTGAAGTTGATAACATCTCTTTGCTAACGCACATGCATCCACTAATAAAAATAAGCATCGAACCAGAAGGCCGGATCATCCGAAGTTGATAACATCTACCTTCTTACGCGCAAGCATCCAATAAATAAAAGCAAACATCGAACCGGAAGTCCAGAGCAACCGAAGTTGATAACATCTATATGCTAACGCGCAGGCATCCGCTAAATAAAAGCGAGCATCGAACCAGAAGGCCGGATCAACTGAAGTTGATAACATCTATCTGCTAACGCACATGCATCTGCTGAATAAAAGCTAGCATCAAACCATAGGGTCGGATCAACCGAAGTTTATAATATCTATCTGCTAACACGCAGGCATTCGCTAAATAAAAGCGAGCATCGCACCAGAAGGCCGGATCAACCGAAGTTGATAACATCTATCTGCTAACGCGCATGCATCTGCTAAATAAAATCGAGCATCAAACCAGAAGGCCGGATCAACCAAAGTTGATAACATCTATCCGCTAACGTGCAGGCATCCGCTAAATAAATGCGAGCATCGAACCAGAAGGCCAGATCAACCGAAGTTGATAACATCTATCTGCTAACGCGCAAGCATCCGCTAAATAAAAGCGAGCATCGAACCAGAAGGCTAGATCAACCGAAGTTGATAACATCTATCTGCTAACGTGCAGGCATCCGCTAAATAAAAGCGAGCATCGAACTAGAAGGCCGGATCATCCGAAGTTGATAACATCTATCTGCTAACACGCAGGCATCCACTAAATAAAACCGAGCATCGAACCAGAAGGTCGGATCAACTGAAGTTGATAACATCTCTCTGCTAACGCACATGCATCGACTAAATAAAAATGAGCATCGAACCAGAAGGCCGGATCATCCGAAGTTGATAACATCTATCTGCTTACGCGCAAGCATCCAATAAATAAAAGCGAACATCGAACCAAAAGTCCAGAGCAACCGAAGTTGATAACATCTATATGCTAACGCGCAGGCATCCGCTAAATAAAAGCGAGCATCGAACCAGAAGTCCGGATCAACCAAAGTTGATAACATCTATCTGCTAATGCGCAGGCATCCGCTAAATAAAAGCTAACATCGAACCATAGGGTCGGATCAACCGAAGTTGATAATATCTATCTGCTAACGCACAGTCATTCGCTAATAAAAAGCGAGCATCGAACCAGAAGGCTGGATCAACCGAAGTTGATAACATCTACCTGCTAACCCGTAGGCATTCGCTAAATAAAAGCGAGCATCGAACTAGAAGGCCGGATCAACCGAGGTTGATAACATCTATCTGCTAACGCGCAGGCATCCGCTAAATAAAATCGAGCATCGAACCATTAGGTCGGATCAACTGAAGTTGTTAACATCTATCTGCTAAAGCACAGGGATTCGCTAAATAAAAGTGAGCATCGAACCAGAAGTCCGGATCATCCGAAGTTGATAACATCTATCTGCTAATGCGCAGGCATCCCCTAAATAAAAGCGAGCATCGAACCGGAAGGCCGGATCAACCGAAGTTGATAACATCTACCTGCTAATGCGCAGGCATGCACTAATTAAAAGCGAGTATCGAACCGGAAGGCCGGATCAACCAAAGTTGATAACATCTACCTACTAACACGCAGGCATCCGCTAAACAAAAGCGAGCATCGACCCATTAGGTCGGATCAACAGGAGTTGTAAACATCTATCTGCTAACGCACAGGGATCCGCAAAATAAAAGCGAGCATCGAACCATAACGACGGATCATCCGAAGTTGATAACATCTATCTGCTAACGCGCAGGCATCTGCTAAATAAAAGCGAACATCGAACCGGAAGGCCGGATCAACCAAAGTTGATAACGTCTATCTGCTAACACGCAGGCATCCGCTAAATAAAAATGAGATTCGAACCAGAAGGTCGGATAACCTGAAGTTGATAACATCTATCTGCTAAGGCACATGCATCCGCTAAATCAAAGCTAGCATCGAACCATAGGGTCGGATCAACCGAAGCTGATAATATCTATCTGCTAACGCGCAGGCATCCACTAAATAAAAGCGAGCATGGAACCAGAAGGCCGGATCAATCGAAGTTGATAACATCTATCTGCTAACACGCAGGCATTCGCTAAATAAAAGCGAGCATCACACCAAAAGGCCGGATCAACCGAAGTTGATAACATCTATCTGCTAACACGCAGGCATCTATTAAATAAAAGCGAGCATCAAACCAGAAGGCCGGATTAACCGAAGTTGAATACATCTATCTGCTAACGTGCAGTCATCCGCTATATAAAACAGAGCATTAAAACCAAAAGGTCGGATCAACCGAAGTTGATAACATCTATCCGCTAACGCGCAGGCATCCGCTAAATAAAAGCGAGCATCGAACCAGAAGGCCGGATCAACCGAAGTTGATAACATCTATCTGCTAACGCGCAGGTATCCGCTAAATAAAAGCGAGCATCGAACCAGAAGGCCGAATCAACCGAAGTTGATAATATCTATCTGCTAACGTGCAGGCATCTGCTATATAAAACAGAGCATCAAACCAGAAGGTCGGATCAATCGAAGTTGATAACATCTATCCGCTCAGCGCATGCATCCGCTAAATAAAAGCGAGCATCGAACCAGAAGGTCGGATCAACCGAAGTTGATAACATCTATCTGCTAACGTGCAGGCATCCGCTAAATAAAAGCGTGCATCGAACCAGAAGGCCAGATCAACCGAAGTTGATAACATTTATCTGCTAACCCGCAGGCATCTGCTAAATAAAAGCGAGCGTCGAACCAGAAGGTCAGATCAACCAAAGTTTATAACATTTATCTGCTAACGTGCAGGCATCCGCTAAATTAAAGTGAGAATCAAACCAGAAGGCCCGATAAACCGAAGTTGATAAGATCTATTTGCTAACGCATAGGCATTCGCTTAATAAAAGCGAGCATCGACCCAGAAGGCCGGATCAACTGAAGTTGTTAACATCTATCTGCTAACGCACAGGGATCCGCTAAATAAAAGCGAGCATCGAACCAGAAGGCTGGATCATCTGAAGTTGATAACATCTATCTGCTAACGTGCAGGCATCCGCTAAATAAAATCGAACATCGAACCGGAAGGCCGGATCAACCGAAGTTGATAACATCTATCTGCTAACGCCCAGGACTCCGCTAAATAAAAGCAAGCATCGAACCAGAAGGCCGGATCAACTGAAGTTGATAACATCTATCTGCTAACGCACATGCATCCGCTGAATAAAAGCTAGCATCAAACCATAGGGTCGGATCAACCGAAGTTTATAATATCTATCTGCTAACACGCAGACATTCGCTAAATAAAAGCGAGCATCGCACCAGAAGGACGGATCAACCGAAGTTGATAACATCTATCTGCTAACGCGCATGCATCTGCTAAATAAAATCGAGCATCAAACCAGAAGGTCGGATCAACCAAAGTTGATAACATCTATCCGCTAACGTGCAGGCCTCTGCTAAATAAATGCGAGCATCGAACCAGAAGGCCGGATCAACCGAAGTTGATAACATCTATCTGCTAACGCGCAAGCATCCGCTAAATAAAAGCGAGAATTGAACCGGAAGGCCGGATCAACCGAAATTGATAACATCTATCTGCTAACGCGCAGGCATCCGCTAAATAAAAGCGAGCATCGAACCAGAAGGCCGGTTCAATCGAAGTTGTTAACATCTATCTGCTAATACGCAGGCATTCGCTAAATAAAAGCGAGCATCTCACCAGAAGGCCGGATCAACCAAAGTTGATAACATCTATCTATTAACGCGCAGGCATCCGCTAAATAAAAGCGAGCATCAAACCAGAAGGCCGGATCAACCAAAGTTGATAACATCTATCTGCTAACGCACAGGCATCCGCTATATAAAACCGAGCATCGAACCAGAAGGTCGGATCAATCGAAGTTGATAACATTTATCTGCTAACGCGCAGGCAACCGCTAAATAAAAGCGAGCATCGAACCAGAAGGCCGGATCAACCAAAGTTGATAACATCTATCTGCTAATGCGCAGGCATCTGCTCAATAAAAGCAAGCATCGAACCAGAAGGCCCGATCAACCGAAGTTGACAACATTTATCTGCTAACGCGCGCATCCGCTAAATAAAAGCGAGCATCGAACTAGAAGGCCGGATCAACTGAAGTTGTTAACATCTATCTGCTAACACATATGCATCCGCTAAATAAAAGCGAGTATTGAAACAGAAGGCCGGATCATCCGAAGTTGATAACATCTATCTGCTAATGCGCAGGCATCCGCTAAATAAAAGCGAACATCGAACCGGAAGGCCGGATCAACCGAAGTTGATAACATCTATCTGCTAACACGCAGGCATCCGCTAAATAAAAGCGAGCATCGAACCAGAATGCCGGATCAACTGAAGTTGATAACATCTCTCTGCTAACGCGCAAGCATCCAATAAATAAAAGCGAACATCGAACCGGAAGTCCAGATCAACCAAAGTTGATAACATCTATATGCTACTGCGCAGGCATCCGCTAAATAAAAGCGAGCATCGACCCATTAGGCCGGATCAACTGAAGTTTTTAACATCTATCTGCTAACGCACAGGGATCCGCTAAATAAAAGCGAGCATCGAACCAGAAGACCGGATCATCCGAAGTTGATAACATCTATCTGCTAACCGCAGGCATCCGCTAAAAAAATGCGAACATCGAACCGGAAGGCCGGATCAACCGAAGTTGATAACATCTATCTGCTAACGGGCAGACATCCGCTAAATAAAAATGAGATTCGAACCAGAAGGCCGGATAACCTGAAGTTGATATGATCCCTCTGCTAACGTACATGCATCCGCTAAATAAAAGCTAGCATCAAACCATAGGGTCGGATCAACCGAAGCTGATAATATCTATCTGCTAACGCGTAGGCATCCGCTAAATAAAAGCGAGCATCGCACCAGAAGGCCGGATCAACATAAGTTGATAACATCTATCTGCTAACACGCAGACATTCGCTAAATAAAAGCGGGCATCGCACCAGAAGGTCGGACTAACCGAAGTTGATAATATCTATCTGCTAACACGCAGACATTTGCTAAATAAAAGCGAGCATCAAACCAGAAGGCCGGATCAACCGAAGTCGATAACATCTATCTGCTAACATGCATGCATCCGCTATATAAAACCGAGTATCAAACAAGAAGGTCGGATCAACCGAAGTTGATAACATCTATCCGCTAACGCGCAGGCATCCGCTAAATAAAAGCGAACATTGAATCGGAATTCCGGATCAACCGAAGTTGATAACATCTATCTGCTAACAAGAAGGCATCCGCTAAATAAAAGCGAGCATCAAACCAGAAGGCCGGATCAACTGAAGTTGATAACATCTCTCTGCTAACGCACATGCATCCGCTAAATAAAAACGAGCATCGAACCAGAAGGCCGGATCATCCGAAGTTGATAACATCTATCTGCTTATGCGCAAGCATCCAATAAATAAAAGTGAACATCAGACCGGAAGTCCAGATCAACCAAAGTTGATAACAACTATATGCTAACGTGCAGGCATCCGCTAAATAAAAGCGAGCATCGACCTATTAGGCCGGATCAACTGAAGTTGTTAACATCTATCTGCAAACGCACAGGGATCCGCTAAATAAAAGTGAGCATCGAACCAGAAGGCTGGATCATCCGAAGTTGATAACATCTATCTGCTAACGCGCAGGCATCCGATAAATAAAAGCGAACATCGAACCGGAAGGCCGGATCAACCGAAGTTGATAACATCTATCTGCTAACGCGCAAGCATCCGCTAAATAAAAATGAGATTCGAACCAGAAGGTCGGATAACCTGAAGTTGATAACATCTATCTGCTAACGCACATGCATCCGCTAAATAGAAGCTAGCATCGAACCATAGGGTCGCATCAACCGAAGCTGATAATATCTATCTGCTAACGCGTAGGCATCCGCTAAATAAAAGCGAGCATCGCACCAGAAGGCCGGATCAACCGAAGTTGATAACATCTATCTGCTAACACGCATGCATTCGCTA
The DNA here is from genome assembly GCA_963859935.3 of Lathyrus sativus. NCBI lineage: Eukaryota > Viridiplantae > Streptophyta > Magnoliopsida > Fabales > Fabaceae > Lathyrus > Lathyrus sativus. The sequence continues at coordinate 285,481,131 of OZ012741.1, read as the reverse complement.
AATAAAAGCGACCATCGCACCAGAAGGCCGGACCAACCGAAGTTGATAACATCTATCTGCTAACACGTAGGCATCTGCTAAATAAAAGCGAGCATCAAACTAGAAGGCCGGATCAACCGAAGTCGATAACATCTATCTGCTAACGTGCAGGCATCTGGTATATAAAATAGAGCATCAAACCAGAAGGTCGGATCAATCGAAGTTGATAACATCTATCCGCTAAGCGCATGCATCCGCTAAATAAAACCAAGCATCAAACCAGAAGGCCGGATCAACCGAAGTTGATAACATCTATCTGCTAACCCGCAGGCATCTGCTAAATAAAAGCGAGCATCGAACCAGAAGGTCAGATCAACCAAAGTTTATAACATTTATCTGCTAACGTGCAGGCATCCGCTAAATTAAAGTGAGAATCAAACCAGAAGGCCCGATAAACCGAAGTTGATAATATCTATTTGCTAACGCGTAGGCATTCGCTTAATAAAAGCGAGCATCGACCCAGAAGGCCGGATCAACTGAAGTTGTTAACATTTATCACCTAACGCACAGGGATCCGCTAAATAAAAGCGAGCATCGAACCAGAAGGCTGGATCATCTGAAGTTGATAACATCTATCTGCTAACGCGCAGGCATCCGCTAAATAAAAGCGAACATCTAACCGGAAGGCCGGATCAACCGAAGTTGATAACATCTATCTGCTAACGCCCAGGACTCCGCTAAATAAAAGCAAGCATCGAACCAGAAGGCCGGATCAACTGAAGTTGATAACATCTATCTGCTAACGCACATGCATCCGCTGAATAAAAGCTAGCATCAAACCATAGGGTCAGATCAACCGAAGTTGATAACATCTATCTGCTAACACGCATGCATTCGCTAAATAAAAGCGACCATCGCACCAGAAGGCCGGACCAACCGAAGTTGATAACATCTATCTGCTAACACGTAGGCATCTGCTAAATAAAAGCGAGCATCAAACCAGAAGGCCGGATCAACCGAAGTCGATAACATCTATCTGCTAACGTGCAGGCCTCCGCTAAATAAATGCGAGCATCGAACCAGAAGGCCGGATCAACCGAAGTTGATAACATCTATCTGCTAACGCGCAAGCATCCGCTAAATAAAAGCGAGAATTGAACCGGAAGGCCGGATGAACCGAAGTTGACAACATCTATCTGCTAACGCGCAGGCATCCGCTAAATAAAAGCGAGCATCGAACCAGAAGGCTGGATCAATCGAAGTTGTTAACATCTATCTACAAATACGCAGGCATTCGCTAAATAAAAGCGAGCATCTCACCAGAAGGTCGGATCAACCAAAGTTGATAACATCTATCTGCTAACGCACAGGCATCCGCTAAATAAAAGCGAGCATCAAACCAGAAGGCCGGATCAACCAAAGTTGATAACATCTATCTGCTAACGCACAGGCATCCGCTATATAAAACCGAGCATCGAACCAGAAGGTCGGATCAATCGAAGTTGATAACATTTATCTGCTAACGCACAGGCAACTGCTAAATAAAAGCGAGCATCGAACCAGAATGCCGGATCAACCAAAGTTGATAACATCTATCTGTTAATGCGCAGGCATCTGCTAAATAAAAGCAAGCATCGAACCAGAAGGCCCGATCAACCGAAGTTGATAACATTTATCTGCTAACGCGCGCATCAGCTAAATAAAAGCGAGCATCGAACTAGAAGGCTGGATCAACTGAAGTTGTTAACATCTATCTGCTAACACACATGCATCCGCTAAATAAAAGCGAGTATTGAAACAGAAGGTCGGATCATCCGAAGTTGATAACATTTATCTGCTAATGCGCAGGCATCCGCTAAATAAAAGTGAACATCGAACCGGAAGGCCGGATCAACCGAAGTTGATAACATCTATCTGCTAACACGCAGGCATCCGCTAAATAAAAGCGAGCATCGAACCAAAATGCCGGATCAACTGAAGTTGATAACATCTCTCTGCTAACGCACATGCATCCGCTAAATAAAAACGAGCATCGAACCTAAAGGCCGGATCATCCGAAGTTGATAACATCTATCTGCTTACGCGCAAGCATCCAATAAATAAAAGCGAACATCGAACCGGAAGTCCAGATCAACCAAAGTTGATAACATCTATATGCTACCGCGCAGGCATCCGCTAAATAAAAGCGAGCATCGACCCATTAGGCCGGATCAACTGAAGTTGTTAACATCTATCTGCTAACCCACAGGGATCCGCTAAATAAAAGCGAGCATCGAACAGAAGGCCGGATCATCCGAAGTTGATAACATCTATCTGCTAACCGCAGGCATCCGCTAAAAAAATGCGAACATCGAACCGGAAGGCCGGATCAACCGAAGTTGATAACATCTATCTGCTAACGCGCAGGCATCTGCTAAATAAAAATGAGATTCGAACCAGAAGGCCGGATAACCTGAAGTTGATAACATCTATCTGCTAACGTACATGCATCCGCTAAATAAAAGCTAGCGTCGAACCATAGGGTCGGATCAACCGAAGCTGATAATATCTATCTGCTAACGCGTAGGCATCCGCTAAATAAAAGCGAGCATCGCACCAGAAGGCCGGATCAACATAAGTTGATAACATCTATCTGCTAACACGCAGGCATTCGCTAAATAAAAGCGGGCATCGCACCAGAAGGTCGGACCAACCGAAGTTGATAACATCTATCTGCTAACACGCAGGCATCTGCTAAATAAAAGCGAGCATCAAACCAGAAGGCCGGATCAACCGAAGTCGATAACATCTATCTGCTAACATGCAGGCATCCGCTATATAAAACCCAGTATCAAACAAGAAGGTCGGATCAACCGAAGTTGATAACATCTATCCGCTAACGCGCAGGCATCCGCTAAATAAAAGCGAACATCGAACCGGAATTCCGGATCAACCGAAGTTGATAACATCTATCTGCTAACACGCATGCATCTGCTAAATAAAAGCGAGCATCAAACCAGAAGGCCGGATCAACCGAAGTCGATAACATCTATCTGCTAACATGCAGGCATCCGCTATATAAAACCGAGTATCAAACAAGAAGGTCGGATCAACCGAAGTTGATAACATCTATCCGCTAACGCGCAGACATCCGCTAAATAAAAGCGAACATTGAACCGGAATTTAGCATCAACCGAAGTTGATAACATCTATCTGCTAACAAGCAGGCATCCGCTAAATAAAAGCGAGCATCAAACCAGAAGGCCGGAACAACTGAAGTTGACAACATCTCTCTGCTAACGCACATGCATCCGCTAAATAAAAACGAGCATCGAACCAGAAGGCCGGATCATCCGAAGTTGATAACATCTATCTGCTTATGCGCAAGCATCCAATAAATAAAAGTGAACATCGGACCGGAAGTCAAGATCAACCAAAGTTGATAATATCTATATGCTAACGTGCAGGCATCCGCTAAATAAAAGCGAGCATCGACCTATTAGGCCGGATCAACTGAAGTTGTTAACATCTATCTGCAAACGCACAGGGATCCGCTAAATAAAAGTGAGCATCGAACCAGAAGGCTGGATCATCCGAAGTTGATAGCATCTATCTACTAACGCGCAGGCATCCGCTAAATAAAAGCGAACATCGAACCGGAAGGCCGGATCAACCGAAGTTCATAACATCTATCTGCTAACGCGCAGGCATCCGCTAAATAAAAATGAGATTCGAACCAGAAGGTCGGATAACCTGAAGTTGATAACATCTATCTGCTAACGCACATGCATCCGCTAAATAAAAGCTAGCATCGAACCATAGGGTCGCATCAACCGAAGCTGATAATATCTATCTGCTAACGCGTAGGCATCCGCTAAATAAAAGCGAGCATCGCACCAGAAGGCCGGATCAACCGAAGTTGATAACATCTATCTGCTAACACGCATGCATTCGCTAAATAAAAGCGACCATCGCACCAGAAGGCCGGACCAACCGAAGTTGATAGCATCTATCTGCTAACACGCAGGCATCTGCTAAATAAAAGCGAGCATCAAACTAGAAGGCCGGATCAACCGAAGTCGATAACATCTATCTGCTAACGTGCAGGCATCTGGTATATAAAATAGAGCATCAAACCAGAAGGTCGGATCAATCGAAGTTGATAACATCTATCCGCTAAGCGCATGCATCCGCTAAATAAAACCAAGCATCAAACCAGAAGGCCGGATCAACCGAAGTTGATAACATCTATCTGCTAACCCGCAGGCATCTGCTAAATAAAAGCGAGCATCGAACCAGAAGGTCAGATCAACCAAAGTTTATAACATTTATCTGCTAACGTGCAGGCATCCGCTAAATTAAAGTGAGAATCAAACCAGAAGGCCCGATAAACCGAAGTTGATAATATCTATTTGCTAACGCGTAGGCATTCGCTTAATAAAAGCGAGCATCGACCCAGAAGGCCGGATCAACTGAAGTTGTTAACATTTATCACCTAACGCACAGGGATCCGCTAAATAAAAGCGAGCATCGAACCAGAAGGCTGGATCATCTGAAGTTGATAACATCTATCTGCTAACGCGCAGGCATCCGCTAAATAAAAGCGAACATCTAACCGGAAGGCCGGATCAACCGAAGTTGATAACATCTATCTGCTAACGCCCAGGACTCCGCTAAATAAAAGCAAGCATCGAACCAGAAGGCCGGATCAACTGAAGTTGATAACATCTATCTGCTAACGCACATGCATCCGCTGAATAAAAGCTAGCATCAAACCATAGGGTCAGATCAACCGAAGTTGATAACATCTATCTGCTAACACGCATGCATTCGCTAAATAAAAGCGACCATCGCACCAGAAGGCCGGACCAACCGAAGTTGATAACATCTATCTGCTAACACGTAGGCATCTGCTAAATAAAAGCGAGCATCAAACCAGAAGGCCGGATCAACCGAAGTCGATAACATCTATCTGCTAACGTGCAGGCCTCCGCTAAATAAATGCGAGCATCGAACCAGAAGGCCGGATCAACCGAAGTTGATAACATCTATCTGCTAACGCGCAAGCATCCGCTAAATAAAAGCGAGAATTGAACCGGAAGGCCGGATGAACCGAAGTTGACAACATCTATCTGCTAACGCGCAGGCATCCGCTAAATAAAAGCGAGCATCGAACCAGAAGGCTGGATCAATCGAAGTTGTTAACATCTATCTACAAATACGCAGGCATTCGCTAAATAAAAGCGAGCATCTCACCAGAAGGTCGGATCAACCAAAGTTGATAACATCTATCTGCTAACGCGCAGGCATCCGCTAAATAAAAGCGAGCATCAAACCAGAAGGCCGGATCAACCAAAGTTGATAACATCTATCTGCTAACGCACAGGCATCCGCTATATAAAACCGAGCATCGAACCAGAAGGTCGGATCAATCGAAGTTGATAACATTTATCTGCTAACGCACAGGCAACTGCTAAATAAAAGCGAGCATCGAACCAGAATGCCGGATCAACCAAAGTTGATAACATCTATCTGTTAATGCGCAGGCATCTGCTAAATAAAAGCAAGCATCGAACCAGAAGGCCCGATCAACCGAAGTTGATAACATTTATCTGCTAACGCGCGCATCAGCTAAATAAAAGCGAGCATCGAACTAGAAGGCTGGATCAACTGAAGTTGTTAACATCTATCTGCTAACACACATGCATCCGCTAAATAAAAGCGAGTATTGAAACAGAAGGTCGGATCATCCGAAGTTGATAACATTTATCTGCTAATGCGCAGGCATCCGCTAAATAAAAGTGAACATCGAACCGGAAGGCCGGATCAACCGAAGTTGATAACATCTATCTGCTAACACGCAGGCATCCGCTAAATAAAAGCGAGCATCGAACCAAAATGCCGGATCAACTGAAGTTGATAACATCTCTCTGCTAACGCACATGCATCCGCTAAATAAAAACGAGCATCGAACCAAAAGGCCGGATCATCCGAAGTTGATAACATCTATCTGCTTACGCGCAAGCATCCAATAAATAAAAGCGAACATCGAACCGGAAGTCCAGATCAACCAAAGTTGATAACATCTATATGCTACCGCGCAGGCATCCGCTAAATAAAAGCGAGCATCGACCCATTAGGCCGGATCAACTGAAGTTGTTAACATCTATCTGCTAACCCACAGGGATCCGCTAAATAAAAGCGAGCATCGAACAGAAGGCCGGATCATCCGAAGTTGATAACATCTATCTGCTAACCGCAGGCATCCGCTAAAAAAATGCGAACATCGAACCGGAAGGCCGGATCAACCGAAGTTGATAACATCTATCTGCTAACGCGCAGGCATCTGCTAAATAAAAATGAGATTCGAACCAGAAGGCCGGATAACCTGAAGTTGATAACATCTATCTGCTAACGTACATGCATCCGCTAAATAAAAGCTAGCGTCGAACCATAGGGTCGGATCAACCGAAGCTGATAATATCTATCTGCTAACGCGTAGGCATCCGCTAAATAAAAGCGAGCATCGCACCAGAAGGCCGGATCAACATAAGTTGATAACATCTATCTGCTAACACGCAGGCATTCGCTAAATAAAAGCGGGCATCGCACCAGAAGGTCGGACCAACCGAAGTTGATAACATCTATCTGCTAACACGCAGGCATCTGCTAAATAAAAGCGAGCATCAAACCAGAAGGCCGGATCAACCGAAGTCGATAACATCTATCTGCTAACATGCAGGCATCCGCTATATAAAACCCAGTATCAAACAAGAAGGTCGGATCAACCGAAGTTGATAACATCTATCCGCTAACGCGCAGGCATCCGCTAAATAAAAGCGAACATCGAACCGGAATTCCGGATCAACCGAAGTTGATAACATCTATCTGCTAACACGCATGCATCTGCTAAATAAAAGCGAGCATCAAACCAGAAGGCCGGATCAACCGAAGTCGATAACATCTATCTGCTAACATGCAGGCATCCGCTATATAAAACCGAGTATCAAACAAGAAGGTCGGATCAACCGAAGTTGATAACATCTATCCGCTAACGCGCAGACATCCGCTAAATAAAAGCGAACATTGAACCGGAATTTAGCATCAACCGAAGTTGATAACATCTATCTGCTAACAAGCAGGCATCCGCTAAATAAAAGCGAGCATCAAACCAGAAGGCCGGAACAACTGAAGTTGACAACATCTCTCTGCTAACGCACATGCATCCGCTAAATAAAAACGAGCATCGAACCAGAAGGCCGGATCATCCGAAGTTGATAACATCTATCTGCTTATGCGCAAGCATCCAATAAATAAAAGTGAACATCGGACCGGAAGTCAAGATCAACCAAAGTTGATAATATCTATATGCTAACGTGCAGGCATCCGCTAAATAAAAGCGAGCATCGACCTATTAGGCCGGATCAACTGAAGTTGTTAACATCTATCTGCAAACGCACAGGGATCCGCTAAATAAAAGTGAGCATCGAACCAGAAGGCTGGATCATCCGAAGTTGATAGCATCTATCTACTAACGCGCAGGCATCCGCTAAATAAAAGCGAACATCGAACCGGAAGGCCGGATCAACCGAAGTTCATAACATCTATCTGCTAACGCGCAGGCATCCGCTAAATAAAAATGAGATTCGAACCAGAAGGTCGGATAACCTGAAGTTGATAACATCTATCTGCTAACGCACATGCATCCGCTAAATAAAAGCTAGCATCGAACCATAGGGTCGCATCAACCGAAGCTGATAATATCTATCTGCTAACGCGTAGGCATCCGCTAAATAAAAGCGAGCATCGCACCAGAAGGCCGGATCAACCGAAGTTGATAACATCTATCTGCTAACACGCATGCATTCGCTAAATAAAAGCGACCATCGCACCAGAAGGCCGGACCAACCGAAGTTGATAGCATCTATCTGCTAACACGCAGGCATCTGCTAAATAAAAGCGAGCATCAAACCAGAAGGCTGGATCAACCGAAGTCGATAACATCTATCTGCTAACGTGCAGGCATCCGCTATATAAAATCGAGCATCAAACCAGAAGGTCGGATCAACCGAAGTTGATAACATCTATCCGCTAACGCGCAGGCATCCGCTAAATAAAAGCGAACATCGAACCGGAAGGCCGGATCAACCGAAGTTGTTAACATCTATCTGCTAACCCACAGGGATCCGCTAAATAAAAGCGAGCATCGAACCAGAAGGTCGGATCATCCGAAGTTGATAACATCTATCTGCTAACCGCAGGCATCCGCTAAAAAAAAGCGAACATCTAACCGGAAGGCCGGATCAACCGAAGTTGATAACATCTATCTGCTAACGCGCAGGCATCTGCTAAATAAAAATGAGATTCGAACCAGAAGTCCGGATAACCTGAAGTTGATAACATCTATCTGCTAACGTACATGCATCCGCTAAATAAAAGCTAGCATCGAACCATAGGGTCGGATCAACCGAAGCTGATAATATCTATCTGCTAACGCGTAGGCATCCGCTAAATAAAAGCGAGCATCGCACCAGAAGGCCGGATCAACATAAGTTGATAACATCTATCTGCTAACACGCAGGCATTCGCTAAATAAAAGCGGGCATCGCACCAGAAGGTCGGACCAACCGAAGTTGATAACATCTATCTGCTAACACGCAGGCATCTGCTAAATAAAAGCGAGCATCAAACCAGAAGGCCGGATCAACCGAAGTCGATAACAACTATCTGCTAACATGCAGGCATCCGCTATATAAAACCGAGTATCAAACAAGAAGGTCGGATCAACCGAAGTTGATAAAATATATCCGCTAACGCGCAGGCATCCGCTAAATAAAAGCGAACATCGAACCGGAATTCCCGATCAACCGAAGTTGATAACATCTATCTGCTAACACGCATGCATCTGCTAAATAAAAGCGAGCATCAAACCAGAAGGCCGGATCAACCGAAGTCGATAACATCTATCTGCTAACATGCAGGCATCCGCTATATAAAACCGAGTATCAAACAAGAAGGTCGGATCAACCGAAGTTGATAACAGCTATCCGCTAACGCGCAGACATCCGCTAAATAAAAGCGAACATTGAACCGGAATTTAGGATCAACCGAAGGTGATAACATCTATCTGCTAACAAGCAGGCATCCGCTAAATAAAAGCGAGCATCAAACCAGAAGGTCGGAACAACTGAAGTTGACAACATCTCTCTGCTAACGCACATGCATCCGCTAAATAAAAACGAGCATCGAACCAGAAGGCCGAATCATCTGAAGTTGATAACATCTATCTACTTATGCGCAAGCATCCAATAAATAAAAGTGAACATCGGACCGGAAGTCCAGATCAACCAAAGTTGATAACATCTATATGCTAACGTGCAGGCATCCGCTAAATAAAAGCGAGCATCGACCTATTAGGCCGGATCAACTGAAGTTGTTAACATCTATCTGCAAACGCACAGGGATCCGCTAAATAAAAGTGAGCATCGAACCAGAAGGTTGGATCATCCGAAGTTGATAACATCTATCTACTAACGCGCAGGCATCCGCTAAATAAAAGCGAACATCGAACCGGAAGGCCGGATCAACCGAAGTTGATAACATCTATCTGCTAACGCGCAGGCATCCGCTAAATAAAAATGAGATTCGAACCAGAAGGTCGGATAACCTGAAGTTGATAACATCTATCTGCTAACGCACATGCATCCGCTAAATAAAAGCTAGCATCGAACCATAGGGTCGCATCAACCGAAGCTGATAATATCTATCTGCTAACGCGTAGGCATCCGCTAAATAAAAGCGAGCATCGCACCAGAAGGCCGGATCAACCGAAGTTGATAACATCTATCTGCTAACACGCATGCATTCGCTAAATAAAAGCGACCATCGCACCAGAAGGTCGGACCAACCGAAGTTGATAACATCTATCTGCTAACACGTAGGCATCTGCTAAATAAAAGCGAGCATCAAACCAGAAGGTCGGATCAACCGAAGTCGATAACATCTATCTGCTAACGTGTAGGCATCCGCTATATAAAATCGAGCATCAAACCAGAAGGTCGGATTAACCGAAGTTGATAACATCTATCCGCTAACGCGCAGGCATCCGCTAAATAAAAGCGAACATTGAACCGGAATTTAGGATCAACCGAAGTTGATAACATCTATCTGCTAACACGCATGCATTCGCTAAATAAAAGCGACCATCAAACCAGAAGGCCGGATCAACTGAAGTTGATAACATCTCTCTGCTAACGCACATGCATCCGCTAAATAAAAACGAGCATCAAACCAGAAGCCCGGATCATCCAAAGTTGATAACATCTACCTGCTTACGCGCAAGCATCCAATAAATAAAAGCGAACATCGAACCGGAAGTCCAGATCAACCAAAGTTAAAAACATCTATATGCTAACGCGCAGGCATCCGCTATATAAAAGCGGGCATCGACCCATTAGGCTGGATCAACTGAAGTTGTTAACATGTATCTGCTAACGCACAGGGATCCGCTAAATAAAAGCGAGCATCGAACTAGAATGCCGGATCAACCGAAGTTGATAACATCTATCTGCTAACACGCAGGCATCCACTAAATAAAACCGAGCATCGAACCAGAAGGCTGTATCAACCGAAGTTGATAACATCTATCTGCTAATGTGCAGGCATCCGCTAAATAAAAACGAGCATAAAACCAAAAGGCCAGATCAATCGAAGTTGATAACATCTATCTACTAACGCACAGGCATCCGCTATATAAAACCGAGCATCGAACAAGAAGGTCGGATCAATCGAAGTTGATAACATCTATCTGCTAACGCGCAGGCATCCGCAAAATAAAAGCGAGCATATAACCAGAAGGCCGGATCAACCGAAGTTGATAACATCTATCTGCTAACGCGTAGGCATCCGCTAAATAAAAGCGAGCATCAAACCAGAAGGCCGGATCAACTGAAGTTGATAACATCTATCTGCTAATGCGCAGGCATCTGCTAAATAAAAGCAAGCATCGAACCAGAAGGCCCGATCAACCGAAGTTGATAACATTTATCCGCTAACGCGCGCATCCGCTAAATAAAAGCGAGCATCGAACCAAAAGGCCGGATCAACTGAAGTTGCTAACATCTATCTGCTAACACACATGCATCCGCTAAATAAAAGCGAGTATTGAAACAGAAGGCCGGATCATCTGAAGTTGATAACATATATCTACTAATGCGCAGGCATCCGCTAAATAAAAACGAACATCGAACCGGAAGGCCGGATCAACCGAAGTTGATAACATCTATCCGCTAACACGCAGGCATCCGCTAAATAAAAGCGAGCATCGAACTAGAAGGCCGGATCAACTGAAGTTGATAACATCTCTCTGCTAACGCACATGCATCCGCTAAATAAAAACGAGCATCGAACCAGAAGGCCTGATCATCTGAAGTTGATAATATCTATCTGCTTACACGCAAGCATCCAATAAATAAAAGCGAACATCGAACCGGAAGTCCAGGTCAACTAAAGTTGATAACATCTATATGCTAACGCACAGGCATCCGCTAAATAAAAGCGAGCATCGACCCATTAGGTCGGATCAACTGAAGTTGTTAACATCTATCTGCTAACGCACAGGGATCCGCTAAATAAAAGCGAGCATCGAACCAGAAGGCCGGATCATCCGAAGTTGATAACATCTATCTACTAACGCGCAGGTGTTGCACCCCAAAATTTGCCCAACTTTTCTTTACCTAGCTTATGTTTCATTTCATTCACATTAGCATTATCATTTGCATTTCATTGACATGTATGCAGGAGATCAAGAGGTATCAGTACCAATTAAGAGCTACACAAGACTATGAAGCTAGCTAAGAAGGTTATTCAAGTGCTCAAGGGTTGATATCCTTGTCAGAGAAGTTAACAGATCCTCAGAGAGAGTGGTTGAAGCCAAGAGTGTGTGCCTCCTAACTTGAGAGTTGTGGGAAGCCATCAGATGATTCTGAAGCCATGAAGTTAGACTTGAGGTCTTGAGAGAGCTCATGAGAAGTGTTGAAGATCACTTTGAGGCCTAGACAGGTCATTGTGCAAGATCAAGAAGCCTCAGCCATGAGTGGTGTAGCTAGGGTTTGACTGGGTCAACCCTAAGTCAACTGATGATTTGGAGAAGGTTGAGACCTAATACAAGAGCCATGTGATCATGGATTAATACTTTGAGATGCTATAAGGATGATTCCAAGGTCAACTCATCATGATTGAAGAGTTTGAGAAGTTTCAAGCTAGGGTTTCTAAGGCTTGACAGTGTAAAATCCCCTAGTTTGACCCCTATCTTCAAGGCAATTTAGCTCAAGATGTGATTGTCATCTCATCTTACCCCCAACATGAATGTTGTAGATCATGATCTTAGCTTTAATTTGAGTTCTAGAAGTACTTGATAGAATTTGTAGAACTCAAGTTATGACTTTGACAAGTTACACGTCATCTGAGGTATGTGAATTTGGAGCTTGAAAGTTGTCCAACTTGCATCAAACTTTTGCCCTAGAAGGATGATTCCTATGAACTTTTGGTCAACATTAATGTTATTCCTTATCCTCTTAGATTTCTAGAGAATACTAGAAGTCCTTGATAGGATTTATAGAACTCAAGTTATGGCTTTGACAAGTCAAGGGCATGTTGGTTATTTGGAGATTATAGGTCATTTCAAGCATAAGGCCATAACTCCTATTTCCAAGCTTCAAATGGGAAAATGTTCAACATAAAACTTGTCCAAAATGATGTTTTAAGGCTAGTCATGAGGTCATGAGAGGTTGGAAGTGCTTGTAGCTCAAAGTTGCAAAAATGACCTAAAATAAGGAGGGTTTTCAAATGAACCAAAGTTGGAAATTGATATTTTTGATCTACATGTCCAAACCAAGGCATGTAATATGTCATTTTGATTCTAAAACACATTTTAAGAACATTGGTTTAGCCACATTTTTGAATTGAAGTTTAATTTGTGGACTTGCTTTGAAAAGTAGTTACTTACATCTTAAGTAACATTTGCCAAACCTAAATTCAAGGCATAATCAAGGTCCCTTGCAAGCCAAACACATCCAAAATGTCATAAGGGGAGAAATTGGAAGGGAATGAGGATGATTTCAAGCTGTTAGCAGAACTATGCATACCATGGCATGTGATTGAAATTCTCATGACATGAGAGATTGAACTTCTCATTAGAAGGATCTAGAGGTTTCTAGATCATCCACACATGTTCTATATATTGAATAGAGGTGATCCAAGGCCAAGGTTGGTGATGATTGAAGGAGAGAGCAGAGATTGAGATTGAAATTTCATTGATTGCAACTGAATTCGGTTACACCATTTCCTTCACTTTCCATCCATTTTCTTGATTGCAATCTCTTCCATGGAGGCTAGGGAATGATTCCAGATCATAATCAAGGGAAATTCGTGGCTGATTGGTGTTCTTGATCTCAGTTTTTTCCACCTGCAACTCAGAGTTCGTTCCAAGAATTGAAGTCATTTCAATCAATTCTATTGCATACAGAAGCTTGGAAGGGATTCACTGAAGGAGTCTGGAGCATTTGAAGGCTTGATTTGAAGGCTTGCTACTTCTGTGCACACGAAATTTTCAGGTTGGTAACTTTCGATCTCCAGCTTGTTTTAGTTAGAATTAAGAGGAATTAGGGTGTTAGATGCATTGAGGATTGATGTAGGAAGGTTTTCAGATCATTAATTTGAGAATTAGTGACCAATTAGGGATGTTACCATTTTCGGTTGAGAGTTGGTTCTTGCGAATCTTGAGGATTTAGGTTGAATTAATTGTATGATTGAGTTCCTTGTGAGATTTGGGACAAGTTTGATCAAGGAATTGTGGCCTGTGGTGGACTCTATGGCAAACTAGGGTTGTGGAATGGTGATCGGAGAAAGTCACCGGCGGTGGTTTTGGGCGCGCAGGTGACCTGAGTTGCAAATATTTGAAATGAAGAAGATGACTTGATAGCCATCAGATCAAGGTTGGACTTTGACTAGGAGCATCATCCAATGGCCACGCGTGCTTCCAAATTTGTGAAGAGCTCTGAACTTTAATGAAACGATGCGTTTCATTAATCAGTTGTTTTGGGCTTAATGCATTAGTTGATACCTGCACCCCCCTGATGGCCCAATTGTTAAAATGAACTGAATTGTGTTACTATCTGCACCACGCGCTTGTTCATTTTATTTTGATTTTCTTTATTTTTTTCATTTTTATTCATGGTTCTTGATAAAATCATAAAAAATGGAAAAATGATTCAATTAATCCCATTCTTTTTGCATTGGATTCATGATAGGATCTAGTATTTTTTAGATAAAAAATATTTTTATTTCATGCATTTTTTGATTTTATGGGATTTTTTACATTTTAATTGATATTAAAATAGTCATGTTTGATGCTTGATATTGGTGAATTTGGTTTGATCATGTGATGATGATTTTGATCTTGACTTTTTGTTAGTAGTTAGCATAGATATGCATGCTCCCCATAGATTTTTCTCACATTTTTGTGATGAATATAAGTGGTAGTTTAGGTTGAAACCTTTAGAAGCTCCATTTTTAGGGTTTATGGTTGATACCTTGTGGTTTAGATTTTATTTTTAGGACTAGGTGGATGATTCAACCTCTGATTTTTGTAGGATAGATTCATGATTGAATTAGGATCCCTTAGGAATTTTTATAGGAATTTTCAATATAGTTTTCTATTTTTGCTTGATTTTAGTTTAAGTGCTAGTTTTAGATGATTCTAATGCACTAATTCAACTAGATTAACTTCTTTAGTTCCCTTAGATTAGGGTTTTGTTGTGCTTGTTCTTGGGTGATGATGAAGACAAGTTGAAGATGCATTGGATTGCTTGAAGAGGCTTGGATGGGAAGATCTTCCCTCCTTTTGGTGTAGTGTTGTTTAGGTGATAAGGTTAGGGTTTTGTAGGCAGAGCTTCTAGATAGATTCTCTTCCTTCATAAACATGGATGATGTTGATCACTTCCATTCTTCCCTATGATGTAAGGTCCCCTTGTAAAGGCCTCATCCCTTCTTTGGTAGGATGTGTGGCTCTCTACAAGTTGGTAGAACCTTTGAGGGTCCCTTTCTCTGATGATAGAAGGCTTAGTGATGACCTTTGGTCTTCACTATGCTACCAATCATCCAAACTTTGCTCTTGATAGATGAATCTTTATCCCTTGTTAGAGGATGGAATTCCTTGCTTGAAGAAGATGCTAGAGGAGTTGATACTTCTTTGTGTTTGGAGATTACTCTGAGAAGCTGAAGCTTATAGATGAAGAGGACCAAGTTGATATTGGTAAAGCAAAGAGAGCTGAAGCTTGAAGACCAAGTTGACACATGTGAAGAGGATCCAATTGAGATTGAGTAAAGAGCCGAGGCTTGAGGAATAAAGGATGAGTTGATACTTACATTGATGCATTGAGAGCCTGAAGGAGTTAAGTTGAGACTTGCAGTTAGGAGTGAAGCCTGAAGGTGGAATTGACTGGAGAGATGAAGCTTGAAGAAGAGAGAATAAGTTGATACTTATGTTTGAGGTATTGAAAACATGAAGAAGCAAGTTGACACTTGCTATTGAAGAGGATAGCCTTGAAAAGCAGCTGAGGACTGAGGACTGAATGGATGTCAGAGGAGAGCTTAGCTGAGGGAGTGGTTGATCTGCTTTCTTCCCTGTCTGTTTGCTTTCTGTGCAACAGTGTTGGTGTGACTTGTTTGATTTGCTTGATGCATTAGAATAAGTTCATATCTAGATAGATTTAAGCTAGGAGCATGATTGCACTAGAGGTTGAGTTGCTCCCTCTGCTTGTATTTTTACTGTATGGCTTTGCTTGCGGGTATTCGGTAGAGCCCTGCTCCCTTGCCTATGTGGTTTGTGTTTGCTTAATAGCATTTCATTTCTTCTGTATGATTGCAGTCACTTATATTTTTCTTGATAGCCTGTTATTTCTCCTGTATGATTGCAGTTATTCATATCTGGCTTGAGGTTGAGATGAGCTTGTGGAGGCTGCTGCCCCACACACATTTCCTCCCTCACTTGCATTGCATGCATTTTACAGTCGTTTACTGTTTACTGTTTAAGCTGATGCTTTATCTGTTTCTGTTTATCATTGACATGATCCCCTAGGAATCTCACTTCCTTTGATAAGGAAGTGATGATTAGAACTTTAGGTTGAAACCTATGCATGATAACATTTAGGAGTTCCCTGTTTCAAACCTCAACCATAGGATGAATCCTTGGCATTACAACATTAGGACTTGAGAGTCTCCCTTTAGTTGAGCCTGTTCTCTCTTCTCATCTCAAAACAAATTAAAATACAGTAATAAAGGTTAACTGACGTCGTACGTTACGAGCCTTAAGCTATCTGAGAAAGGATTGTTGGAGACTTTCTTTTCAACAGTCTGGATGTTTAGTATGGCACCCTTTGGGTGACATGCGACGCATTCACTCTCAGATCATAGTCTCTAGTGCGATATTGGTTGCAAACAACCATAAAAAACAGTTCTTCCGTAAAAGAAAGAAAACAAACTTCAAACCTTTTTGCCCCGTGGGCCCATAATTCAAAGGAAGCTTTTCTGAAGAAAAGAGTGTCGTTAACTCCCAGTTCTACCGCAAACGGTAACGCCTAAGTCTCCAAGGGTTGAGCTGCGTACGCCAAACTGCTGGAACTGTTTGTTAACCCTACTCGATAAAACAGATGAATATGAATCCCCGTAATCCGTGATATCCCGAACTACGTAAGCTCTGATCTCTCATACCTGTTGAGAGTACGTAGGCACAATACTGACGTATTGGCGAGCCACCTTCCCCCGTAACCCGTAGTTAGTCGAACTACGTAGACTCTGATTTCTCATTCTCTGATGAGAATACGTAGGCATAAAGCGCGACGCTTTGCCGAGTCATTTTCTTTTCTTTTGCAGACCAGCCTTGATAGGTAGATAGATAAAACTAACCCGTCATATAAACACAACAAGCGTGGATCCCATCGAGTACGATGGACGTGAGGGGTGCTAATACCTTCCCCTTGCGTAACCGACTCCCGAACCCAGACAATGGTTGCGATGACCTTGTCTTATACCTTTTCGTCAGGTTTTCCCGATCGTTTCCTTTCCCGCTCTGAGGGATAAATAACGAAAGGTGGTGACTCTTCTGTTTTTCCGGCACCTTATTTTCGCGGTAGCGACAACTGGCAACTCTGCTAGGGACTTGATAGTTTCCTGGGATCCAACGTCCCGTATACGAGTAAGTTTGGGGGATCCAACATCCCCTGCGAGAGTCAATCCTAGCGCTTGTATGATTACTTGTTGGGTTGTGTTTGTTTATCGCACTTTATTCCCGCATTTTATTTTCAGTATGATATGATTATCTGTGCTGTTGTGGGAGGGGCATTCTGATGAGTGAGAAGCCAGACCCAGGCTTGAGTGTACCTAGCATTAGTTGTGGAAATTAGTGGGCGCGTGCTTGCTTTGCAGGCACTAGTGTCTCATGAAATCCACGCTCAGACGAGGTTCTCCCGGTTGACTTCTTTTTCAACCCTTTGGGTTGAGGGGGTTGTTGGTTTGGAGGATTGTCGACTCTGGGGACCGATCATTTGGAATTCAGCTGAGTGAGGCCGCTTCAGGAGCTGGTGATGCCACACCTTCTGGGTATCGTATCACCCCTCTTGAATGTCTGTGACACTGATGACCGCATAGGATGCCGAACTTGTGTCAGTTTAGGTCCATACCTGTGAGCAGGGTTGGGTTTGTTGCAGGAAACTTTAACCTTCAGACTACCTGGTTTTCTTAATAGTGAATCAGTTTCGTTGGTATCAGAGGTTCCCATCGTCAGATGTTTGTTCTTGACAGAGCAGATTTATGGTCCTGTATCAGAGGTCCTTATTTTCAGAGATGTTTGTTCTTGACAGAGCAGGTTTATGATTGGGATCAGAGGATCTCATCAGTAGATGTGTATTTGTTCTTGACAGAGCAGGTTTATGATTGGGATCAGAGGATCTCACTAGCAGATGTATGTTTGTTCTTGACAGAGCAGATTGGCGGTCCTGTATCAGAGGTCCTTATTATCAGATGTGTGTTTGTTCTTGACAAAGCAGATTTATGGTCCGATATCTGGGTTTTCTTCTCATCAGATCTATGGTTGTTCTTGACAGAGCAGTGTTGTGGTTTTGTTGATATAGAATCTTCACCTTCATCACTTCAACAGCATAGTCGCCTTGATCTCCTGCTGCATGATTGCATTTTACATTGCTTTGCATACCCATTTGCATTTCATTAACGTGTGTCTGTGTTGCAGGTACCGTTTCCCCCGATTCAGGATTTCTTGCCTTCTATTATGGGTTCTCTGAGGAAGACCGTGGCTTACAAGCTCCCTGCTCCTGATGTTGTTCAGCTGACTGGTTTGATCGCTTTAGCAGATGATTCTGTGAGAGATGAATTCAGAAAGTCCTACGGTAAATTGCTCAGCTTGGTTCGTAAACCCTCTGTGTTTGAGTTGAATGGGTTGCATGCCCTGCTGCAGTTTTACGATCCTCCGTTGAGATGCTTTACTTTCCAGGATTTTGTTCTTGCACCCACGCTAGAGGAGTATGTTGATTTGTTAGGTGTGCCTATCAAGAGTCAGATACCCTTTGTTCATATGGATGTCAAGCCTGACCTGGCTAGTCTAGCTCCCTCACTTCATCTGGATGCCTCCGAGTTGGTATTGTCTAGTTGGAACAAGGTTTCCGGTTTCTCCTTGCAGTTCTTAGTGGGAAAGGCTCAGCAGTGCGCCAAAGACGGATGTTGGGTCGTGTTCAACGCCATTCTCGCTCTGTGCATATATGGCATCATTCTGTTCCCCAATATGCCTGACTTTGTAGACTTCGACGCATTTCACATCTTTGCATCAGGGAATCCAGTCCCTACCTTGATATGAGATGTCTACCATTCCGTCCACTACAAAAACGAGAACAGAAGGGGCAAGAATGTCTCGTGTTGTGTGCCCCTGCTTTATAGATGGCTTGATAGTCATCTACCCAAGAGGGGTCCCTTTGCTTCGTCTACAACCACAGCTGAGTGGTCTGAGCGTCTGATGAGTCTGTCAGCGGAGGATATTGCCTGGTTTGATAGAGATAGGTTGGGTACCGAGATTATCTTCAGCTGCAGCGGGTTTCCGAACGTGCCTTTGATAGGCAGGAAGGACTGTATAAACTATAATCCATCTCTGCTGGTCCGACAATTTGCTTATGCTTTGAGAGCTCCGCCGAAGGATGAAGAGGTGCATGAATCTTTGTACCTCACTGGTCTTCTAGAGGGGGATACTTTATCTAAGCTTCAGCACGCTTGGAATAGTATCAGTAAGCGAGGAAAATTGTTTCTGGGAAAGAGTAATAGCCAAGCCTACGCTCCATATGTGACGGATCAGAGCCAGAGCAGATGCTATAGGGATGCTGTTTCCTCCTGCCAAGCCAGAAATCCCTCCAGTGATTGAAGAGCCTACCACTGTGCCTATTCAGCAGCATAATCAGGTGTTAGCTGAGAGAGATGAATTGAAGAGGGCAAATGAAGAACTGGAGAAAGAATTGGCGCAACTCAGAAGCGAGAGAAGCGAGGCCGTTCATTCCTTCAAGAGGCAGACCGAGCTGGTGAACCAGTTGGGGACAGATCTGACTAAGCAGATAGCTGAGCGCGAGCGCATGGGTCGAGACTTCAAAGCTGTCAACGATGTACTGGCCACGAAGAAGCAGCACTTGGACGAAGCGTACCGGAGGATATCCAAGTTTAACCAGCATTGGAAGGCCACCCTAGCCAACGGCAAGGAACGGAAGGATAAGCTGAAGCAACAGATCTCCAAGTTGAAAGCCCAAGTGAAGGCCAGTGAGAAGAGGTTTGATGAAGAAACCGCTCGCAGATATGCCGCTGAAGGCCAGCTCAACAAAGCTCTCGCTAACCTGAAGGAGCGCAAACTGACGTTTGAATCCAAAAAGCGGAAGTTAGAAGATTGTTTCGGCGAAGGAGTATGGGAAGATTCGGTCGAAGGTCTTCAATACACCATTATGCAGAGGGAGTTGCTCGTCAAAGGGTTGCTCACTCGGCCTGATCATCAAGAAACGAAGGGGTTATTAGAAGAGTTTCGTGCCCGTGGCCGTGCTTGACTATTTGTAATCCTTTTGTTTTGATTGTTGTTGTATGCTGACCATCACCAGGCTTGTTGGTTGAGGTCATGCCATTGATTCTGCTTGTACTCAGTGATTTTGTGTACTGCCTTGATGGGCTTTCTTTATATATGAGACGTTATTTCCATGACTGGACTCGGACTTCTTATTATCAGCACTGGCACTCAGGCACTAGGATCGGGGGGTACCTCCCTAACGCACAGACACACGTTTCCATTTGCATGAAGCATTTGCATAACGAGCACTTTGTCATTTTTCCTAACCCTTTTGTGTTTTCAGGTTGTTTCAGGATTGATCAGAGACCTATCCACCGCTATCCGACCAGAGAAAATCAAACCAGAATTATGGAGCAAGTGCAAATTGATGTTCAAGAACTCCGAGAAAGGATGGACCGCTTCATGGAGCTCATGCAAGCGCTCGTCAATGGCCAGGATCAGCTCAGAACCTTGGTTCAGCCTATGATTTCAAGGGTTGATAGCAATGGCGTACTCCATGGTGGGGCCGTGCCTACCCCTCCACCAGTTGAAACTCCTCAGAATGGCGTCCCCGTGACCGGGGGGAACGGCAGTGCCAACGGCAATGTGATAGCTAACATGGGACTCAACGGCAACATGACGGGCGTCAGTAATGGGAATTTTGAAGCTAACGTCAATGTTGGGCTGGGCAACGGCAATGTGGATGTTGGAAATCTGTTTGGGCCTCAGCCGTGGTTAGAAGACCGGCAAGACGATGTGTTCTCGCAGAGAGGTGCTGAAGGGGAGCTGACTACTGAAGCACGGCTAAGGTTCAAGGCACTCGAGGATAAGATGAGGAATATTGAGAACCAGAACACCATGGGTGTTGATATGTCCAAGTTGGGACTGATTGCTGATTTCAAAGTACCTCCCAAGTTTAAGGTACCTGACTTTGAAAACTACAAGGGCACCACTTGCCCTCGCGTCCATTTGAGATCATATTATAGAAAAATGTCCGCTCATTCTGAGGACGAGAAGTTGCTGATGCACTTCTTTCAGGACAGTCTGTCCGGACCCTCCCTCGAATGGTACATGAGTCTGGAACCTACCAGCGTGCGCACGTGGAAGGAACTTGCTGAAGCATTCGTGCACCACTACCAATATAACAGTGACTTGGCTCCGAACTGAGTCTAACTGCAGAATCTGTCACAAAGGAACAACGAAGGGTTCAAGGAATACGCCCAGCGGTGGCATGAATTGGCAGCCAGGGTTCATCCGCCGATGGTTGAACGTGAGCTTGTGGAAATGTTCGTAGCCACCCTCCCAGGGATTTATTATGAGAAATTGGTCAGCAGTATGTCTGGAACCTTCTCAGATCTCATTATCACGGGTGAGCACATTGAAAATGGGATCAAACTGGGGAAAATTCAAGGTGATTCATCCTCAGCTGGAGGAGGCAAGAAACCTTATGGTGGAAAAAGGAGGGAAGGAGAGACGAGCGCTGTGTCCAACGCTCAAAGGAAAGGCAAGGGCCAGCACCGGCAGGTGGCTAGCATAACAATCCCCGCTGTCCAACAACCCCAACCCCAGCAGCAGCAGCCGAATCAACAAGGGTACAGAAAGTATCAAAACCGGGCACCTCTGTCAAGCCGTCACCTCGAGGCGCCGCCCATGTCCTATGTTCAGCTGTTACAGACTGTGCTTCAGCTACAGTTGATCCAGAAGAGAACCCTGGCTCCCTTGACAGGGGCACCTTCTCCGGGTTATGATGCGAATGCGACTTGCGAATTTCACTCAGGGGCACCAGGCCGCACGATAGAAAATTGCAAAGCCTTCAAACACAAGGTGCAGGATATAGTGGACGCTAAGATCATCAACTTCTCAGATAATGTGCCAAACGTCACGAAGAACCCTATGCCGAATCATAGCGGAGGTGGAGTAAACGCCATTATTGAAGACGAGAGCTTGGATTTGTTGACTGACGTCAGAAATCTGAAGACGCCGCTTAGCTTCGTTAAAGCTAAGTTGATGAAAAGGGGTTTCTTTCCAGGCTGTGGAGAGCTGTGTATGGGATGTGCGACTAGTCCTGATGGATGTGAACAGTTGATAGAGGGGATTCAAAGTCTGATGACCGAAGGAATCATGCAATTTAGCAGAAGGGCCGAAAGCGGATCGGGAGAGGTAATGCTGAAGCAAAGTGATGAGGTTGCCACCATCACCATCCCTCGCCGGACGATAACTATTTCTGCACCCAGGCCGCCCATAATTACCATCACCAAAGCTGGGCCGATACCTTTTGAAAGCACCAACACCGTCCCATGGCATTACGGAGCAGAGGTCTACTGCAACAGACAAAAGTTAGAATTGGAACCCTCAGGGTCATCTGTGGAGAACCTAGTGGGCGTTAGCGGAATTACTCGCAGTGGAAGAGTATTTGCACCACCTGAGATCGTGGCGGACAAAACGGACAGAGCTGACGCAACTGATAAAGGTAAGAGTAAAGTCGTTGAAGAGATCCCTCGTGGGGTAGACAAAGACTTACTTGTTAAGGACGCCGAGGAATTTATGAGGTTGATTAAAAAGAGTGACTACAAGATCGTGGATCATCTCCATCAAACACCCTCGAAAATTTCCATCCTGAATTTGTTGATGTGTTCTGAGGCACACCGCAACGCGCTGCTGAAAGTGTTGAATGTCACGTACGTACCGCAGGAAATATCGGTCAACCAGTTGGAAGGGGTCGTAGCCCACGTGAATGCTGGAAATGAGTTAGGGTTCATTGACCTGGAGCTGACGCCGAAGGGGAGGAACCACAACAGCACCCTGCACATCTCGATAGAGTGTAGGGGAACGATTATGTCTCACGTATTGGTGGACACGGGGTCGTCACTCAACGTTCTTCCGAAGAAGGCGTTGATGAAGTTAGATACTCGCGGAGTGATTTGCACACCCAGTGATCTGGTTGTGAAAGCATTCGATGGAGCCAAACGCCATGTTTTCGGAGAGGTGACGTTGCTAATCCAAGTCGGGCCGGAAACATTCGACGCGGTCTTTTACATTATGGACATCATGCCTGCCTACAGTTGTCTCTTAGGCCGGCTGTGGATTCATTCTGCGGGTGCCGTGACCTCCACGTTGCACCAGAAACTCTTGTATGCTGTCGGAGGTAGCATCGTGACTGTATGTGGCGAGGAAGACATAATGGTGAGCCATTTGTCGTCCTTCAAGTATGTTGAGATGGATGGGGAAATCCACGAAACCCTATGTCAAGCGTTCGAAGTTGTTAAAGTCAAGAACGTAGCTCCTGCAATCACTGGAAAGCCAAAGATGACTCTCTCTTCCTTCAAGGAAGCCTGGGCCGTTATCCAAGCCAGATCTACCCCAGGTTGGGGGTGAGTTCTGGAGATACCTAACAAGCAAGACAAGTTTGGGTTAGGATACTCTCCTGGAGCTGAAGCCTCCTCTTCTAGCAATGCGTCGCGAGGTAAAGGGCCGATCCAGTTTACCAGTGGCGGGGTGATATTTGAAAGCGTCAACGCGGTGTCTAAAGATAGCGGAGACAGCGACTGTGATCTGGACTCTTGGATCCAGCCAAGTAAGCCAGGCGAGAGCCTCAACAACTCGTCCGTCAGGGATATCATCCAAGCGGCAGGCGAAGAGTAATGATTTACTTTTTCCAATCATTGTACCACCCTATGTCCTACCCGGGGCATAGAGGTTTTATTGTCAGGGCCTCGTTTGATTATGTACATGCATTTTACCAATAAATCAAAAGGCGTTTTTCCTCGTATTCAAATATTGTGATCTCTATTATTCCTGTTTTATATTTGTTTTGAAAAACAATAAAATGGCAATGGGGTTTGTGCTAACCTGCATATCCTTGTTTTAAGTTTAACCCTTGTTATTGCAGGATCCACATAACAGATGACATCGACTCTGGACCTTCTACGACTCACTTCGACTTCGATTGCCCGATCTATCTAGCCGAAGAAGAGATTGATGAAGACGAAGACCTTCCCGAAGAGTTGGCCCACTTGTTGAAACAAGAAGAGAAAGTTATTCTGCCTCACGAAGAATAGATCGAGATCGTGAATCTGGGTTCTGAAGAACTAATCAAGAACGTCAGGATAGGGGCCGCATTGCAGAGTGATGTCAAGCAGAGATTGGTCGAGATGCTAAGAGAGTATAGTGACATCTTTGCTTGGTCATACAAAGATATGCCCGGACTTGATACTGACATCGTGGTCCACCACTTGCCGCTGCGAGAAGATTGTCCTCCCGTTAAGCAGAAGCTTAGAAGGACACGACCAGATATGGCCGTTAAGATCAAAGAAGAAGTGCAAAAGCAGCTTGATGCTGGCTTCTTAGCGGTCACTACTTACCCTCCGTGGGTCGCCAACATAGTGCCTGTACCGAAGAAGGACGGTAAGGTGCGAATGTGCATCGATTATCGGGATTTGAATAGGGCGATCCCTAAAGATGATTTCCTACTCCCTCATATTGATGTGTTGGTCGACAATACAGCTCAGTTCTCCATATTTTCGTTCATGGATGGCTTCTCCGGCTACAATCAGATCAAGATGGCGCCGGAGGACATGGAGAAAACTACGTTTATTACGCCTTGGGGAACATTTTACTACAAGGTAATGCCTTTCGGTCTGAAGAACGCAGGGGCCACTTACCAAAGAGCAATGGTTACTTTGTTTCATGACATGATTCATCATGAGATTGAAGTCTATGTTGATGACATGATTGCGAAGTCCCAAACGGAGGAAGGACATCTGGTCAATTTGCTGAAGCTTTTTGAGAGGCTTAGGAAGTTCAGGTTGAGGCTGAATCCTAACTAGTGTACTTTCGGAGTACGGTCCGGAAAGTTACTGGGGTTTATCGTGAGTGAAAGAGGCATTGAGGTTGATCCTGCGAAGATAAAAGCGATACAATAAATGCCCGCGCCAAAAACAGAAAAAGAAGTTTGTGGTTTCCTGGGCAAAATAAACTACATTGCAAGGTTTATTTCTCAGCTCATGGCCACGTGTGAACCGATGTTCAAACTGCTAAAGAAAGATCAGGCGATTATCTAAAACGAGGATTGCCAGAAGGCATTTGATAAGATAAAACAGTATCTGCAGGAACCTCCGATCTTGATACCCCCAGTGGCCGGACGACCCTTAATCATGTACTTGACAGTTCTTGAGAATAGTATGGGATGTGTTCTCGGTCAGCACGACGAGACGGACAGAAAGGAGCATGCCATCTATTATTTGAGTAAAAAGTTCACAGATTGTGAATCTCGTTACTCGATGCTGGAGAAAACGTGTTGTGCACTAGCCTGGGCTTCCAAATGTTTACGACAGTACATGCT
Organism: Lathyrus sativus; assembly: GCA_963859935.3. Classification (NCBI taxonomy): domain Eukaryota; kingdom Viridiplantae; phylum Streptophyta; class Magnoliopsida; order Fabales; family Fabaceae; genus Lathyrus; species Lathyrus sativus. The sequence continues at coordinate 285,455,692 of OZ012741.1, read as the reverse complement.
CAATCACACAACCATGCTAATTTCGAAGATGGATCCGATCAAGTACGTCTTCGAGAAGCAAGCGCTTTCGGGCAGGATTGCCAGATGGAAAATGGTGTTGACGGAATATGACATTCAGTACATTTCCAAGAAGGCCATCAAGGGAAGCGTATTGTCTGAATACCTGGCCGAACAGCCGATCGAGGATTACCAGCCGATGAAATTTGAATTCCCTGATGAGGATATCATGTTTTTCAAAGCGAAAGATTGCGATGAACCGTTGCCCGACGAGGGTCCAGATAGGAAATCCCAGTGGAAATTGATATTTGACGTGGCGGTTAACTCTTACGAAAGTGGCATTGGGGCGATCATCACGACTCCCCATGGATCCCACATCCCGTTCACTGCGAGACTGACGTTTCCAGTCACCAATAATGAAGCGGAGTACGAGGCGTGCATCATGGGTCTAGAAGAAGCAATTGATTTGAGAATCAAGAACCTAGATGTATATGGTGACTCGGCGCTTGTAATCAACCAGGTTAAAGGGGAGTGGGAGACTCGTCAATCGAATTTGGTGTCGTACATGAACTATGCCAGAAGGCTGCTTCCGTTCTTTAATCGAGTGGAACTCCATCATGTGCCTAGGGCTGAAAACCAGATGGCTGATGCCTTAGCCACGTTGGCTTCGATGTATAAAGTAAATTTTTGGAATGAAGCTCCAAGAATTGTCCTTTCTCGTCTTGATAGACCTGCATTCATCTTTGCAATCGAGGAAGCCTCCGACGGTAAGCCATGGTTCCATGATATCCATACCTTCCTTATGACTAAGGAGTATCCTGCAGGAGCGTTAACCCATGATAAGAAGACTCTAAGGAGGATGTCTGGAAATTTTTATCTCAATCCTGATGGAGTTTTGTATAAAAGAAACCACGATCTCGTGCTACTCAGATGTGTAGATGAGAAAGAGGCGAGTATGCTCATGGAAGAAGTCCATGAAGGCACATTTGGTATGCACGCCGGCGGGCATGCTATGACAAGAAAAATCCTGAGAGTAGGATATTACTGGCTGACGATGGAGTCGGATTGCTTCAAATTCGCGAAGAGATGTCATAAATGCCAGATTTATGCTGATAAGATTCATGTGTCGCCGTGCCCGTTGAACGTCATGTCCTCCCCGTGGCCGTTCTCCATGTGGGGCATCGACATGATAGGCAAGATCAAGCCCACTGCATCTAACGGTCATCGCTTCATTCTAGTAGCTATCGACTACTTCACCAAGTGGGTGGAGGCAGCCTCATACGCTAATGTGACCAAGCAGGTGGTGGCTAAATTCATAAAGAGGGACATCATCTGTCGATATGGAATTTCCGAGCGGATCATTACTGATAATGGTTCGAATCTGAATAACAAGATGATGAAGGAGCTGTGCCAGAGTTTCAAGATTGAACACCACAACTCATCTCCTTACCGGCCGAAGATGAACGGCGCCGTTGAAGCGGCCAATAAGAACATCAAGAAGATTGTGCAGAAGATGGTTGTAACCTACAAGGACTGGTGTCATACCCTAAATTTTCCCGCCAGCTTTTGTAAATATTTTTGCTTTTTTTCACTTAATTTCATGCCGTCTAGACACATGTCCACTTTGAGCGTTTTTCAAATCTTGATTTATTTTGCCTAATGGGAGCGCGACACGTGGCCTGAGGGCATTTTCGTAAATATTTCAATCCTTTTTAATTTCTCTTTTTCCTTGCAAATATTACTATTTTGTTCTTTTTTTAATTTTTATCACCTATTTAATTTCATTAGATGTAGAATTTTGTTTTATTATTTTTTTTAGAATTAGAATAGTTATTTATTTATTTCTTTAGAATAGATTTTATTTTAATAGTTTTTAAATAGATTTTTTAATTTAGTTAGAATTTTTATTAGAAATAGTTTTTTATTTATTTAGAATAGAAATAGATTATTTTTATAGCATAGATTTAATTTGTTTTAGAATTATTTTAATATTAAAATTAATTAGATTTGATTTAATTTTAGAGATATTTTAGGATTTTAGAATTAAGTTAATAATGTTAGAGATATTTTAGGATTTTAGAATTAAGTTAGTAATGTTAGAGATATTTTAGGATTTTAGAATTAAGTTAGTAATGTTAGAGATATTTTAGGATTTAAATAGTTTTTAGATTTTGATTTTTTATTCTAGAGTTTTAACTGTTTTTAATTTTATTAGAAATAGTTTTTATTTTAAATAGATTTAGTTATATAGTTTTAGAAATAGTATATTTTAGAATTAGTTTAAATAGATTTAGTTTAATTTAATTATAGTTTTCATTTAAGTTAGATTAATTAGTTTAATTAGAATTTATGGTATTTATTAGTATTATTAAATTAGGAATTATTTATTTCATTATTAATAGAAAGATTTGGTTTAGTTAATTTTTAATAATTTAGATTTTATTTTCTTAGTTTATTTAGCTTTACTAGAAATTAGATTATTATTATTTTCTTTTATTATTTATTTAGATTAGCATTAATTTTATTAGGATTATTTATTATTAGTTATTATTATTATTATTATATTAGGATTTTCTTTTAAAAGTTATTTTCATTTATTTACTTATTTAGATTAGTTTATTAGAATATTATTTTTAGTGTAAATATTATTGTTAGTTTAATAAGAACTTTAATTAGTTTAATAGGAGTAGGATTAGAATTTTTTTTATTTTTTAATTTAAAATTAGTAATTAATTGTTATTCTCTTTTATTTAAATATTTAGTTTAATTAGATTAGATTATTTAATTAGGGTTAATTATTATTTATTAATTAGATTTTTAATTTATTTAGAGTTAATTAGTTTAAGTCATATTTAAGTTAGTCTTTTATAATATTATTTGTATTAGTCATTAGATTTAATTAGTTTGCTTAAGTCAACATTAGTTAACCATTAGCAAATTAATCACTATTTAATTAATTCTAAATCATCACTAATCCACTGCCATGTGTCTGTATATAGGGTACGCCAACCACTATTCACCTCCTCCTTCCCAGAGGGAACCCTAAAAGTTTCAGCCTCCAAACCCTAATTCCTTCAGCCTCTAACCCAAACCCTAGGACAACTCTAGCCGCCCCTTCTGCATCCTCCATCTTCTTGTTCACAACTCAACAAACCACCATTGAAATACATACGACCAATCTTCACGTTCAAACCCAGAACTAGCATCCACCGTACATATCTCGTTTCCTCCATGACCACCATTTAAACAACCTTCTTCTTCTCCTTCAGAAAACCCACCGTCAACCATCTGTTTCCATTTTCACAAAACCGTGAAATCCCAAACCAAACCTCCATTGATGAATCGAAACCCAGCTTTCACCATCATCTTCTCCAAACCGAAATCAAACCCCAAACCAAACTTCACAAACTCCACCCAAAATCAACTCGAAACTTTAAACCCATTTACCTTAAATCCGCAAAAACTATGAAATTCATAACCTCACCACCATTAAACCCGGCGAAACCCACATCCAAACTTCAAATGAAACCCAAATCGAACACAGAGACAATGAAAAGGAAGATGAAACGGAGATGAATTGGAGAAAGATTGAGGAAGGAATGAAAGAGTTGAGAGAGAGAATGAATGGACAGTGAGAGTGAGAGACGGCGAGAAACAGAGAAGAGAGTGAACGTTAGCGAGAGAGACATACAACGAAGAAGAGGATGCTGTTCTTTTTTTTTTTATTCTTTTTTCTGATTTTGTTATTTTGTTATTTATTTTATTTTATGTTTTTTTTTATTTATTTTTTTATTTTATTTTTATTGGACGGTTGACTTGGGCTTGGGGCCCGTTTGGCATTTTGGGCACACCCACCTTATTCACACAAATACATCCCTCTGTTCTTCTTTTAATTTATTAAAAAAATTGTAAATACTTTTTATTTATTTTAGTTTTGTTATGTATATATTGATTTAGTTTATTAGTATGTAAATATACTTTTATTTTATTATATATTATATATCATAGATTTTATATTATTTCTATTTAGAGTTTTTTTTTAAGCTTTTTAAACTTTTTTTTCTTTTTAGAGTTTTATTTATTTTTCTTAATACCTTCTATTTTAAAGATTTTTATTTCACTTTAGAAGTTAATCTTATTTCTCTTTTATTTTTGGACATTTTGTTCCATTTTTTTTTGGGTCGATGACGACATTTCCATCGTTTAACCGTCAAATTATTGACGTGAAACAAAGGATCTGAGACCACCTCTTTTCTTTCTTATTTTTTATTCCGATTCGATTTTATTTTTGACTTATGGATCGATGAAGTCTTTTATCCGCAAGCGTCAGATTTTCGAAGTTGATAACCTTCCCGATTTCAAATCTATGGGGGATGACCATTGGGGTCTTCTTCCTTACTTTGGGATCACGATAGGCTACCTTCGATTAATCGACATTTTGTTTGTGGTTAAGACGATATCCCATTCTTTCGAGTCCCGATTCAGTCCACTAACCAATTAACGACTAACTAACCACTAACCTTTACTTTCTGTCAAATATACAATTGCTTTAATTTTCTGTCAAATATCAACTGCTTTATTTTTCAGTCATTTATATTCTTGTACATATTATATATTCTGTATATTATTATCTTGTATATATCAAATACTTGTACATTCTTCCAAAAATACTTAATAAAATATCGAAATCATTAAAATCCTAATTGGTGGACTGTTGATTATATATTCTGTATATTATCTGTATATATCTGCCTCTGTTTTTTTTCCATCTCTTTGACAGGTACTCATCAATAAGGAATCAAATTCTCTTTGCATTGAATTAAAGAGAGAGGATTGGGTGTAGACCTCTTCTTCTTCGAGCGTTGGGATACCCATTGTAGTGAGGGTGGTTTCGACGCTCGTCTTTCAATACGAAGACGTTTCCATACCATCTCTCCTAAAACCTCGGTCTCGTACCGAGTCCATTTTCAAACCATAATAAATTGATTTCTCTTTGTATCGAATTAAAGAGAGAAGATTGGGTGTAGACCTTTTCTTCTCCGAGTGTTGGGATGCCCACTGTAGTGAGGGTGGTCTCGATACTCGTCTTTCGATACGAAGACGCGACTTTATCCACCATCTCGCTTTCACAACTTCCTTCCACAATTTTCACACCTAAAACCTCGGTCCTGTACCGAGTGCATTTTCAAATCTTTTCATAACAAAAACTTGAATGGTCGTGGAGTGGTTAGGCGTAGGCCTTCTCCTATCCCGAGTGCTGACGTTTACCGTAGGGTTCTCTGTCGCAAAGCACTTACCATTCAAAACCAAAAAGCATCTTTAATAAGAGAACGAAGTTCCCTTTGTATTAGATTAAAGAGAGAGGATTGAGTGTAGTCTTCTTCCTCTCCGAGTGTCAGGATACTCACTGTAGTGTGTGTGGTCTTGATACTCGTCTTTCAATACGAAGACGCTATGTTCGCCACACATTTTTACAACAAAAACTTTGAGACAATGAATTGGGTACTACCCATAGGGGTTACTATCCGAGGACCTATCTCGCCCCAAAAAACAATCTCAACCAATCAAACATGATACCTTGCCTCGCATGGCGAAAACCAACCCTTCAAACAGGATATGTTACGTTCGTTCTACCGCAAACAGGTACGCATAAGTCTCCAAACATGCGAGCAGCAAAACACCTAAACTGCTAGAACGTGCACGATAACATCATCCACAAACATACCGGTTCTCCGCACCGTAGGCACGAACTACGTTGCTCTGATTTCTCATGCATAATGGGAATACGTAGGCATAGGATTGTGATATCCTAGCGAGCACCCTTTTCTTTTTTTCACCCTTTCCCAGAAAGGCATGCTACGTCCGTTCTACCGCAAACAGGTATGCATAAGTCTCCTCACATGCGAGCAGCAAAACACCTAAACTGCTAGAATGCGCACGATAGCATCGTCTACCAGTACACCCCGCTTCCCCGCGCACCGTAGGCCGAACTACGGCTGCTCTGATTCTTTACTTTCTCAAGTAAAGATACGTAGGCACAAGGGCCACAATCCTTGTCGAGCACATTACCCCCCATATCTGTAGTTCCCCGAACTACGCCGACTCTGACTTTCTCACATCTATTGAGAATACATAGGCATAGGACTGTGAAGTCCTACCGAGTCTGTTCTTTCTCTTTTCTTCCTCGTTCTCTCTTTCCTCCTAACCCCTTTTTCCCCGTTTCTAAACCTATATTTCTACCCTTTGGAACTCTCTTTTGTAGCATAATATTTAAGCAAATAAATTCACACATCGACAAACAAAAGGTTCCCATCGAGTATGATGGATGCGAGGGGTGCTAATACCTTCCCCTCGCATAACCGGCTTCCGAACCTGTTCTTGGTTGCGAGACCATCTTATCCTTTCTTTTCTTAAGGTTTTCTCGATATTTTCCTTTCCCCTCATGGGATAGATAAAGTTCGGTGGCGACTCTTCTGTCTATCTTTTTCGCCTCTCCGTCGTTGCGCGATGCATTTTTCGAGTAGCGACAGCTGGCGACTCTGCTGGGGACTACAGCGAGCCAAGCCTATTTTGTTTGTCGTGTTTGTATTTTTTTTTGCCTTATTTGTTTATGCTTTATTCTCTAACCTGTTGGGTTTATTTGGTTGGTTTGTAAGGATAAAAGCTTTCTACCCGAGCTTTCGAGTATACACTAAGTTAGGAGGTGGATTCTTTCTGATTTGCGAGACTTAGGACTCGTTGAGTTGGATCGAATTCCACCGCTCAAACGAGACCCCTTTGGGATGATTATGTCTTACGTGTAGTCGTAATGGCGTCTTTATTTCCAACTTGGGAGTCCGTGACTCTGAGGACCTTTTGTAGAACCTTATTCCGAAGGTTCCTAAAACATAACTCTGTGTTCATCCTTTAAAGGGAATACCGTCTTACGAGTAGTCGTTCTGATGGAAAACTTTTAAGGGTTAGTGCATGGGACTTTGTTTAAAGGCCTTTGGGATACCCTCTTATTAAACCAGTAGATTGCCCACCCGAGGGGAGAGATACCTTTTGTTGTTGTCTTGCAGGATCTGTGACTTTAATCGTTGTTGTGGATCTGTTCTCGTGTGCACTCATTGCATTGCATTTGCATAAGCATATATGCATCATTTTGCATTTTCTTCCCTAACCAGATACCAAGAGCTTACCCGTCCTCTGTCCATAACCTGCAGTTGATTTCCCGACACTCATGTCAAACTTGTGAGAGCTACAAAGAGTTTGAAGAAAGAGGAACGTAGAAGCTTCGAGAAGCCAAGTCAAAATGAAGCAAGCTGAGATAGCTATGTCAGAGAATGACCGCCAGAATGTTGATCCCCCACAAGGATTTATTGTGACGAATAATCCACTGTATGATCTTCCGCAAGTAAACGTTCCTACTCGACCCCAGAGGATGCCAACGACTGATCCCATGGAAGAAAAGCTTCGTGCCCTTGAGGAAACAATTCAAGCTATGAGAGTGTCTGACATGCCCGACCTCGATGCTGCTGATATGTGTCTAGTGCTAGATTTGGTGATTCCTCCAAAATTTAAGATACCCAACTTCGAGATGTACACAGGCTTTAGTTGCTCGAGGCGTCATTTGGTGATGTACTGTCGAAAAATGACCCCCTACACTCATGACGATAAGCTGATGATCCACTGTTTTCAAGAAAGTCTGAGTGGGGCATCATTAAGTTGGTACACAGATTTAGAAAGGAGTCATATCCAATCGTGGAGGGACCTAACCAACGCTTTTCTAAAGTTTTACCAGTTTAATCTGGACACTCCTCCCATCCGCATGCAGTTACAAATCCTATCTCAGAATGAGAATGAACCCTTTAAGGGATATGCACAGCGGTGGAGAGAATTCGCAGCAAGGGTGCAACCACCACTTTTGGACAAGGAGCTGATTGACATGTTCATCAACAGTTTGCAGGGCTCTTATTTTGAAAGAATGGCTGGTTGTACGCCATCAAGCCTCTCTGACCTTGTGATTGTAGGAGAGCGCCTTGAAAGTTACCTCAAAAGTGGACAAATCCAGGACGCATCAGGCAGCCAGGCCAGTGAGATTGAATCTTTCGATGATTTCCATGAGGAAGAGAAGGATGAAACCAGCGCACTCATAGCAAACGTTGAGTATTCTCACGATGTACCAACAAAACTCTATAGTCCCTCGTCTACTCAACAGGCATCATTACCAGTGCCATGTTATCCTCATGGACAATCGGCCATGCCTAAAGCTTCATCCCATAAGCCACGGGTCGCTCCTCATGCAAATCAACGAGCCCATGGCCGAGGTCATCCGAATCAGCGCCGCGATCAGAATAGGCCCAACAACAACTTGGAAAGAAGGACTGCTCCTCTTCATCCGGTCCATATGTCGCACAGTCAGCTTCTCTCGCATTTGATTCAAAACTCATTGGTGGAGCCTAAAACTCTTAAGCCTGTGCCAGAACCTTACCCTCCTGGGTACAATCCCAATGCTCAGTGTGGATATCATGGAGGATCCATGGGGCATTCGACTAAAGAATGCAAAGCCTTCCAAGCCAAGGTGCAACAACTAATTGACAAAGGGTACATCTCTTTTCCAGAAGGAAGTTTGGTTGTCCATGTCAACCTCTCAGCTGTCTAAACTCGAATATTTCAAGGGTCATTTCCAGAAGCCAGTGGTCTAGACAGGCAGACGTCCTCAACATTGGCAGTCCTTGAACGCTTTTATCATTTGCATCTTGTAGTTTATTTCCTGTTAATTGCTACTTGTGTTTAAACATTGTTGTTTTGAATGGTAATATTAATGGAGTTATTATGCATTTTCCGAATCAGTCACGTCGTATTCACTCATTATTTCCACTTATCACAGGCACATACACTTTTATCCACTCCACTTCATCACTGTTGTGTTTAGCAAATATTGGAGGGAGGATGACGAAAACGAAATACCCATAATTGTAAATCATATGCTTTCAGAAAGAATCTCGTCAATGATGTACAGGCATTGTTTCAATTCCCCTAAACACCGGAGATATAAGGAGTTAATCCCTAGTCAACCACTTCGAGCCTAGAAGTAGGAGTTTCCTTCGGATATTCAAACCCTTACACTCAACCGGGGGCAGGGTAGTTGTTCAAGTTAGACCACTATGCATAAAGCAAAATCCAGAAGATGGTCGTTCATCAATGACCCATGACATGGCAGTCACAATCCTCCAACAAAATCAGAAAAAATATCAAAAGCCTGCTAAGTCAAGCACCTCAAACGGGACTTAGGCAAAAAATCAAGGCTATCCCGATGGATCTAACAAGCAAAGTCAGTCCATGCAAAAGTTAGGGATCAAAACAAAACCAAAAGAGGTCCTCAAACCCTCAACAAAAACAAAATAACATTCAGTGGTCACCCCAAAGGGTCACTGACATCCTTCAAAAAGCAAAATAAGGTGGCTGCCATTTCAAGCAAACCTTGAAACCATCAAGCTTACACCGTCAAATAGGTGTAGAATTAACTGAACGTATGACTGGAAGTCATCAAGAAGAAGGGGTGGGTACAAATTAACTTTGAGCCTAATATCCTTTGTTTCTATAACCGTGAGCCAGACCACGTTACAACCCTCGAAAGACCTAATTGAGTCGAGGTTCATTCTGAAAGCATACTATCGCAAGGTTGCGTAACCTGACTCCCCACATATTTGTTAATCATCAGCTTTGGTGTCAATATCCTTGCTATGTCTTTTACACCAATCAAATTAGCACAACGTTTGGACTAACGGTCCATTCGTCTCACTACCACGACACTCAATAAACGACAATTCTTTCAAAAAAAAACTTGCATGAACTTCGCGTTAAAATTACCATTTGTGAACAAACAATTTTAATTGCAAGTCAATAGTGGACGTCAAGGAAATTCCAACACGAAGCGATCAAACAGGACTGGATCATTCAACAGTCTGGATCAGAATCAAGCATACTTTGTAGCCCTGTGGATCTGGGGCATTGGCATCAAAATTTTGGAATCAATCAGTCTGAGCCAAATCCCCAAACAACGGTTGATTATGGGGAAAATCATTCAATTAGCGGTTGATCAAAAGTGAATCATACCAATCAGGGGCAGGCCATCCAGAGTTTCTTTGACTTGAGGATAAATCCCTCCAATGTTCGATCAGGATAAGTCAAGTCGCTTCAACGCTCTTTCAGGAGCAAGATACTCCAACGAGTACATTGAAGCCAACTACCACAAGAATTGGTTAAACGACGATGAATCCTTTCATGGAACAAACTCTAGGGCAAGCCATCTCGAGGTCGTCGTATGGCAAGCTACTCAATCAAATTCATCCTCATTAGCAACTGTTGAGTTCAAAATGAGTGTCGGGGAATCATACTGTCATCTCACCCAATAACCTTAACCTTCCGAAAAGGTCTTGCTGTCATTGGATCCTTCATCCCACAACCTATTACCAGCCCAATTCGAAACCTTCAAAGTCCAGTTCTTGTCTGGAAAACCTTCAAACCAGTCCTCGTCTGGTCAACCTCCGCTGAATACCAGTTCCCGTCCGGTATATGTCAGCTTTCAAACTAGTCCCATCTGGTCTACCCTCCGCTGAATACCAGTTCCCGTCCGGTATATGTCAGCTTTTAAACCAGCTCCCATCTAGTCACCCTTCCTTTTAGCCTACCATTTAACCAGCCTACCATTTCACCAGTTCTTGTCTGGTAAACCTCATCCCAAAGTCCAGCTCCCATCTGGAAAACCACAAAATTAGCCCTCCTTCAGCTTAACCTTTCGCCAACCAGTCCTTGTCTGGTGGTATACCCTCCGAATACCAGCCCTCATCTGGTACTTCAAACCCAAAGTCCAATCTACATTGGCAACCACCCAAGTCCACCCTGTCGGCACATGCATTTCCATCACCCATCTGCAATCGTGTGCATCATACGCATCGCATTCAACATCATAAGCATCTTGCTTCATAAGCATCTTGTATCATATGCATCCTAGAATCATATCATACTCTTCCCTAGCTCTTGCATCTCTGCATATTAGCATTTGCATTCGCATTTCCATTTATGGAACATCATCGTCATCAAGCATCTGCATATGCGAGCTCAGATCCGAGATCAATCCCGAAGATTTCCAGGATCATATTCAGCCCATTCAGGGGCATCTTTCGCAAGACCGTGGGTGTTACCCACAAAGCTGTTCGACTTTTGTTGGACAAATTCAAGAGCTTCAATGCAATCATCAGCCCAGTCAGGGGCATTATTTGCAAAAACCGTGGGTTCTCCCACAAAATTCAAGAATATCAAAGCAAAATTCCGCCCAGACAGGGGCACCTTTTCAAGACCATGGGTGTATCGCATGATGTATTTCAACCCCATGGTTAATCAAATCTTCAACGACAAATTTAGCCCAGTCAGGGGCATATCATTTAAAGTCAGCAATAAGTGGCAATCTCTTCGGAGAAGCTTATCTCCCTACATCCTTTTGGGTGTCAGGTTTGTCTGTATTTCATTTCTCAAATTTTTGTTTTCCTTTTTTGGACAAATTCAGGGTCTTCTTTGTATCTAATCGACTTATACCTTGAAAGATGAATGCTGCAGTAATTCATCTTACTCGGTCTAAGCCGATTAGATAGGGGCATCTGTCATACCCTAAATTTGCCCGCCGGCTTTTGTATATATTTTTGCTTTTTTTCACTTAATTTCATGCCGTCTAGACACATGTCCACTTTGAGCGTTTTTCAAATCTTGGTTTATTTTGCCTAATGGGAGCGCGACACGTGGCCTGAGGGCATTTTCGTAAATATTTCAATCCTTTTTAATTTCTCTTTTTCCTTGCAAATATTACTATTTTGTTCTTTTTTTATTTTTATCACCTATTTAATTTCATTAGATGTAGAATTTTGTTTTATTATTTTTTTTAGAATTAGAATAGTTATTTATTTATTTCTTTAGAATAGATTTTATTTTAATAGTTTTTAAATAGATTTTTTAATTTAGTTAGAATTTTTATTAGAAATAGTTTTTTATTTATTTAGAATAGAAATAGATTATTTTTATAGCATAGATTTAATTTGTTTTAGAATTATTTTAATATTAAAATTAATTAGATTTGATTTAATTTTAGAGATATTTTAGGATTTTAGAATTAAGTTAGTAATGTTAGAGATATTTTAGGATTTTAGAATTAAGTTAGTAATGTTAGAGATATTTTAGAATTTTAGAATTAAGTTAGTAATGTTAGAGATATTTTAGGATTTAAATAGTTTTTAGATTTTGATTTTTTATTCTAGAGTTTTAACTGTTTTTAATTTTATTAGAAATAGTTTTTATTTTAAATAGATTTAGTTATATAGTTTTAGAAATAGTATATTTTAGAATTAGTTTAAATAGATTTAGTTTAATTTAATTATAGTTTTCATTTAAGTTAGATTAATTAGTTTAATTAGAATTTATGGTATTTATTAGTATTATTAAATTAGGAATTATTTATTTCATTATTAATAGTCAGATTTGGTTTAGTTAATTTTTAATAATTTAGATTTTATTTTCTTAGTTTATTTAGCTTTACTAGAAATTAGATTATTATTATTTTTTTTTATTATTTATTTAGATTAGCATTAATTTTATTAGGATTATTTATTATTAGTTATTATTATTATTATTATATTAGGATTTTCTTTTAAAAGTTATTTTCATTTATTTACTTATTTAGATTAGTTTATTAGAATATTATTTTTAGTGTAAATATTATTGTTAGTTTAATAAGAACTTTAATTAGTTTAATAGGAGTAGGATTAGAATTTTTTTTATTTTTTAATTTAAAATTAGTAATTAATTGTTATTCTCTTTTATTTAAATATTTAGTTTAATTAGATTAGATTATTTAATTAGGGTTAATTATTATTTATTAATTAGATTTTTAATTTATTTAGAGTTAATTAGTTTAAGTCATATTTAAGTTAGTCTTTTATAATATTATTTGTATTAGTCATTAGATTTAATTAGTTTGCTTAAGTCAACATTAGTTAACCATTAGCCAATTAATCACTATTTAATTAATTCTAAATCATCACTAATCCACTGCCATGTGTCTGTATATAGGGTACGCCAACCACTATTCACCTCCTCCTTCCCAGAGGGAACCCTAAAAGTTTCAGCCTCCAAACCCTAATTCCTTCAGCCTCCAACCCAAACCCTAGGACAACTCTAGCCGCCCCTTCTGCATCCTCCATCTTCTTGTTCACAACTCAACAAACCACCATTGAAATCCATACGACCCATCTTCACGTTCAAACCCAGAACTAGCATCCACCGTACATATCTCGTTTCCTCCATGACCACCATTTAAACAACCTTCTTCTTCTCCTTCAGAAAACCCACTGTCAACCATCTGTTTCCATTTTCACAAAACCGTGAAATCCCAAACCAAACCTCCATTGATGAATCGAAACCCAGCTTTCACCATCATCTTCTCCAAACCGAAATCAAACCCCAAACCAAACTTCACAAACTCCACCCAAAATCAACTCGAAACTTCAAACCCATTTACCTTAAATCCGCAAAAACTATGAAATTCATAACCTCACCACCATTAAACCCGGCGAAACCCACATCCAAACTTCAAATGAAACCCAAATCGAACACAGAGACAATGAAAAGGAAGATGAAACGGAGATGAATTGGAGAAAGATTGAGGAAGGAATGAAAGAGTTGAGAGAGAGAATGAATGGACAGTGAGAGTGAGAGACGGCGAGAAACAGAGAAGAGAGTGAACGTTAGCGAGAGAGACATACAACGAAGAAGAGGATGCTGTTCTTTTTTTTTTATTATTCTTTTTTCTGATTTTGTTATTTTGTTATTTATTTTATTTTATGTTTTTTTTTTATTTATTTTTTTATTTATTTTTTTATTTATTTTTTTATTTTATTTTTATTGGACGGTTGACTTGGGCTTGGGGCCCGTTTGGCATTTTGGGCACACCCACCTTATTCACACAAATACATCCCTCTGTTCTTCTTTTAATTTATTAAAAAAGTTGTAAATACTTTTTATTTATTTCAGTTTTGTTATGTATATATTGATTTAGTTTATTAGTATGTAAATATACTTTTATTTTATTATATATTATATATCATAGATTTTATATTATTTCTATTTAGAGTTTTTTTTTTAAGCTTTTTAAACTTTTTTTTCTTTTTAGAGTTTTATTTATTTTTCTTAATACCTTCTATTTTAAAGATTTTTATTTCACTTTAGAAGTTAATCTTATTTCTCTTTTATTTTTGGACATTTTGTTCCATTTTTTTTTTGGGTCGATGACGATATTTCCATCGTTTAACCGTCAAATTATTGACGTGAAACAAAGGATCTGAGACCACCTCTTTTCTTTCTTATTTTTTATTCCGATTCGATTTTATTTTTGACTTATGGATCGATGAAGTCTTTTATCCGCAAGCGTCAGATTTTCGAAGTTGATAACCTTCCCGATTTCAAATCTATGGGGGATGACCATTGGGGTCTTCTTCCTTACTTTGGGATCACGATAGGCTACCTTCGATTAATCGACATTTTGTTTGTTGTTAAGACGATATCCCATTCTTTCGAGTCCCGATTCAGTCCACTAACCAATTAATGACTAACTAACCACTAACCTTTACTTTCTGTCAAATATACAATTGCTTTAATTTTCTGTCAAATATCAACTGCTTTATTTTTCAGTCATTTATATTCTTGTACATATTATATATTCTGTATATTATTATCTTGTATATATCAAATACTTGTACATTCTTCCAAAAATACTTAATAAAATATCGAAATCATTAAAATCCTAATTGGTGGACTGTTGATTATATATTCTGTATATTATCTGTATATATCTGCCTCTGTTTTTTTTCCATCTCTTTGACAGGTACTCATCAATAAGGAATCAAATTCTCTTTGCATTGAATTAAAGAGAGAGGATTGGGTGTAGACCTCTTCTTCTTCGAGCGTTGGGATACCCATTGTAGTGAGGGTGGTTTCGACGCTCGTCTTTCAATACGAAGACGTTTCCATACCATCTCTCCTAAAACCTCGGTCTCGTACCGAGTCCATTTTCAAACCATAATAAATTGATTTCTCTTTGTATCGAATTAAAGAGAGAAGATTGGGTGTAGACCTTTTCTTCTCCGAGTGTTGGGATGCCCACTGTAGTGAGGGTGGTCTCGATACTCGTCTTTCGATACGAAGACGCGACTTTATCCACCATCTCGCTTTCACAACTTCCTTCCACAATTTTCACACCTAAAACCTCGGTCCTGTACCGAGTGCATTTTCAAATCTTTTCATAACAAAAACTTGAATGGTCATGGAGTGGTTAGGCGTAGGCCTTCTCCTATCCCGAGTGCTGACGTTTACCGTAGGGTTCTCTGTCGCAAAGCACTTACCATTCAAAACCAAAAAGCATCTTTAATAAGAGATTGAAGTTCCCTTTGTATTGGATTAAAGAGAGAGGATTGAGTGTAGTCTTCTTCCTCTCCGAGTGTCAGGATACTCACTGTAGTGTGTGTGGTCTTGATACTCGTCTTTCAATACGAAGACGCTATGTTCGCCACACATTTTTACAACAAAAACTTTGAGACAATGAATTGGGTACTACCCATAGGGGTTACTATCCGAGGACCTATCTCGCCCCAAAAAACAATCTCAACCAATCAAACATGATACCTTGCCTCGCATGGCGAAAACCAACCCTTCAAACAGGATATGTTACGTTCGTTCTACCGCAAACAGGTACGCATAAGTCTCCAAACATGCGAGCAGCAAAACACCTAAACTGCTAGAACGTGCACGATAACATCATCCACAAACATATCGGTTCTCCGCACCGTAGGCACGAACTACGTTGCTCTGATTTCTCATGCATAATGGGAATACGTAGGCATAGGATTGTGATATCCTAGCGAGCACCCTTTTCTTTTTTTCACCCTTTCCCAGAAAGGCATGCTACGTCCGTTCTACCGCAAACAGGTATGCATAAGTCTCCTCACATGCGAGCAGCAAAACACCTAAACTGCTAGAATGCGCACGATAGCATCGTCTACCAGTACACCCCGCTTCCCCGCGCACCGTAGGCCGAACTACGGCTGCTCTGATTCTTTACTTTCTCAAGTAAAGATACGTAGGCACAAGGGTCACAATCCTTGCCGAGCACATTACCCCCCATATCTGTAGTTCCCCGAACTACGCCGACTCTGACTTTCTCACATCTATTGAGAATACGTAGGCATAGGACTGTGAAGTCCTACCGAGTCTGTTCTTTCTCTTTTCTTCCTCGTTCTCTCTTTCCTCCTAACCCCTCTTTCCCCGTTTCTAAACCTATATTTCTACCCTTTGGAACTCTCTTTTGTAGCATAATATTTAAGCAAATAAATTCACACATCGACAAACAAAAGGTTCCCATCGAGTACGATGGATGCGAGGGGTGCTAATACCTTCCCCTCGCATAACCGGCTTCCGAACCTGTTCTTGGTTGCGAGACCATCTTATCCTTTCTTTTCTTAAGGTTTTCTCGATATTTTCCTTTCCCCTCATGGGATAGATAAAGTTCGGTGGCGACTCTTCTGTCTATCTTTTTCGCCTCTCCGTCGTTGCGCGATGCATTTTTCGAGTAGCGACAACTGGCACGAGATGCTGCCATTTGCATTGCACGGTTATCGTACGATGGTACGTACATCAATCGGGGCAACTCCTTTCTCCTTAGTGTACGGTATGGAAGTTGTCCTACCGTTGGAAGTGGAGATTCCTTCTTTGCGAGTTTTGGTTGACGTGAAACTCGATGAGGCAGAATGGATTAAGAACCGACTAAACCAACTCAGCCTGATGGACGAAAAGAGGTTAGCATCGATTGCATATGGTCGTCTGTACCAAAGCCGAATGAAGAAAGCTTATGATAAGAAGGTGCGTCCTAGAAGCTTTCAGACGGGTGATCTCGTCCTGAAGAAGATTCTTCCTCCACACTCCGATCACCGGGGCAAGTGGATTCCAAATTACGAAGGTCCGTACGTCGTTAGCAAGGTCTTCTCGGGAGGAGCTTTGTTGTTATCCACGATGGATGGCGAAGATTTTGCATCCCCGGTGAACGCGGACGCAGTTAAAAAATACTTTGCTTAAAAATGACCCGCTGGAAAGAAAAAGAATATCCAGGCAAAAATGGGGCATCCTGGCGAACCATAAAAAAGGAAAAAGGTTCGGGCAAAAATAGGGATATAAAGAAAAGAATATACACCCGCAAAGTCGAAAACCTGGAAGGGCGACTTTGGCAAAAAAGGGTATCCCGGTGAATCGAAAACCCGAAAGGGCGATTCAGGCAAAAGTTAGGGATTTGAAAAAGCAAATGAGTGCGTTCCGCGTGTGGACTTTCATCGTTTCATGGTTTGGAAGACCTGAGGGCCGTTTATCTGAATCAATCTCTTCTGAAGCTGAAGTGTCGGAGAAGTATCAATGTCGAGTGGGTCCTAGAGGGATCAACTCATGGTGTTCGTCTACGCGTCGTTGCCGACATTTGTATATATTGATGTATATTTATGTTTTATTTTTGCGCGGCTTCCTCTTTCCAGGAGCTTGCATCTTTTGTAAAACATTTTTACCCATTCAGGGGTTTGTTATCAATAAAATGTATACTATTCAGCAATTCTGTTTGTCTGTTTAGCATTTATCTGTTTTGTTGCGAAAAAGAACGCCGATGTTTTTGATAAAATGCGCATACATAAACCTACTGGCCTAGGCCACTAATTGTTGAAACAATGAATTACTTGAACATTGTCACAAGATGATAACCTTGATAGGTCCCTTTGAGAAGGGTATCTTGTCTGTTTGTTTGTGTTGTTGCAGGTGTAGCATATACCAGGCAGTACGTCGTATGCGTCCCCAGGCAGGATGATTCCTTCTCCTCCAGCAAAGTTCAGCAGCCTCTACCCACAGAGTCTGAACATGAGATCGTAAGCATTGATATGTCTCCCCAGGCAGAGAAGATTCTCTCCCCAATCAGATGTACCCTGAAGGATCGTCGTCTCCCCAGCTGAGTCATACAATGAAACATGTAGCAATTGATAGTTCAGGACTGAAGTCCTCAGGAGAATTAAGGTTCCCCATAGAGTCGTACTCTCCCCAGCAAGCAGGACGATTCCTTCTTCCCCAACCGATTTTGCAGATCCCCAAGAGAGTAGAGTCCTTGGAAAGCGTTCGGGCCATGAGTGGTTTTCCCCTAGTGGAGTGTTGGATAGCTGATGCTGTATCTCCCCAGCGGAGTCGGTATCGCCAGGAAAGTAGTCGCGAAGGTCGTGCAATTTATTTATGCAATTGACATCATTTTCCTCAGCAGTCGTGGTTCATACACCTAGATAAGCAGGTGCAGGTTCTCGTAGAACTTTGTTCCCCTGCAGCAGTCGACTGAAGTTCATTTCCTCAGGCGGAGTCCAATTGAGATTGGTGTGACCTCTTCTCCTTGGTAGGATGATTCTTTCCACCACCAGAGTGGCTCTTTCTCCTTGACAGGAGGCTTTTCCCTTCAGCATTTATTTTGCTGATGGGGTCGTAGCATTTTGCATGATTGCATAGCATTTACCCTAAACGCGTAGCATTTCCACCGTCTGGAGCATTGCGCCATTGTCGATCATATGCATATGAAACATGAGCTAGGTTGTTACCGTTCTTGTTTTGCAGGAATTCCCCAGCAAAGTCGTTTGCCCAAGATGATTCTTGAATTCTCCATCGAAGTTATTGCTTAAGATGATTCTTGAAATCCCCAAGGAAGTCGCCAGAGTTGGTTGCTCAAGTTGATGATTAGAGTCCCCGGCAGAGTGTTTGCTCAGGATGATTCCTGAAATCTCCAGCAGAGTTATTGGTTCAGGATGATTCTTGAAGTCCCCGGCGGAGTTATTTGTCCAAGATGATTCTTGAAGCCCTCAGCAGAGTTGATTCCCCCAGAATGATTTCTGGATCCCCGAAGCAGAGTTACTTGATAGTTCTCCCGAATCCCCAGCGGAGATGTGCAATCCCTGGCAGGTTTTAAACATA
Organism: Lathyrus sativus; assembly: GCA_963859935.3. Taxonomy (NCBI): domain Eukaryota; kingdom Viridiplantae; phylum Streptophyta; class Magnoliopsida; order Fabales; family Fabaceae; genus Lathyrus; species Lathyrus sativus. The sequence continues at coordinate 285,436,633 of OZ012741.1, read as the reverse complement.
GAAGTTGAAACTTCCCTTGAAGACTTGATGATTGAAGTCCAACCGTGTTGAAGAAGCAGTTCTCTCAGCTGATGCGGAGTGTCTGATGGCAGAAGTTTGGATATCCCCCAATTGGTTCATGATTGACCGAGAAGTCTATTCCCGACTTACTGACGAAGTTCGGCTGAAGCCCAAAATTTCTTTGAATGCCCGATGGCATGATTAACTTGATCGGTGACCTGATGAGTCCCAAGGAATCTTGATGCCTGACGGCCTGATCGACCATGTATCACCGGTTACCGTGTGACCAATTCCCCAGCTAGTTGCTGTGCAGCTAATATTTCAGTTTTCGAAGATTTGTTCCCATCAGAGTACCGTGTACTTGTGCAGTTGGCAAATTTTTGGGTTTGTTGGTATTCAATCGTCTCACACCTTAATTGTTTGAGAGCCGTTCGCTTCTCACCCAGTCAGGTCCAAGCCGTTTGAATAGGGGCAGCTGTTGCACCCTAAAATTTGTCCAACTTTTCTTTACCTAGCTTATGTTTCATTTCATTCACATTAGCATTATCATTTGCATTTCATTGACATGTATGCAGGAGATCAAGAGGTATGAGTACCAATTAAGAGCTACACAAGACTATGAAGCTAGCTAAGAAGGTTATTCAAGTGCTCAAGGGTTGATATCCTTGTCAGAGAAGTTAACAGATCCTCAGAGAGAGTGGTTGAAGCCAAGAGTGTGTGCCTCCTAACTTGAGAGTTGTGGGAAGCTATCAGATGATTCTGAAGCCATGAAGTTAGACTTGAGGTCTTGAGAGAGCTCATGAGAAGTGTTGAAGATCACTTTGAGGCCTAGATAGGTCATTGTGCAAGATCAAGAAGCCTCAGCCATGAGTGGTGTAGCTAGGGTTTGACTAGGTCAACCCTAAGTCAACTGATGATTTAGAGAAGGTTGAGACCTAATCCAAGAGCCATGTGATCATGGATTGATACGTTGAGATGCTATAAGGATGATTCCAAGGTCAACTCATCATGATTGAAGAGTTTGAGAAGTTTCAAGCTAGGGTTTCTAAGGCTTGACAGTGTAAAATCCCCTAGTTTGACCCCTATCTTCAAGGCAATTTAGCTCAAGATGTGATTGTCATCTCATCTTACCCCCAACATGAATGTTGTAGAGCATGATCTTAGCTTTAATATGAGTTCTATAAGTCCTTGATAGAATTTGTAGAACTCAAGTTATGACTTTGACGAGTTACAGGTCATCTGAGGTATGTGAATTTGGAGCTTGAAAGTTATCCAACTTGCATCAAACTTTTGCCCTAGAAGGATGATTCCTATGAACTTTTGGTCAACATTAATGTTGTTCCTTATCCTCTTAGATTTCTAGAGAGTACTAGAAGTCATTGATAGGATTTGTAGAACTCATGTTATGGCTTTGACAAGTCAAGGGCATGTTGGTCATTTGGAGATTATAGGTCATTTCAAGCATAAGACCATAACTCCTATTTCCAAGCTTCAAATGGGAAAATGTTCAACATCAAACTTGTCCAAAATGATGTTTTAAGGCTAGTCAAGAGGTCATGAGAGGTTGGAAGTGCTTGTAGCTCAAATTTGCAAAAATGACCTAAAATAAGGAGGATTTTCAAATGAACCAAAGTTGGAAATTGATATTTTTGATCTACATGTCCAAACCAAGGCATGTAATATGTCATTTTGATTCTAAAACACATTTTAAGAACATTGGTTTAGCCACATTTTTGAATTGAAGTTTAATTTGTGGACTTGCTTTGAAAAGTAGTTACTTACATCTTAAGTAACATTTGCCAAACCTAAATTCAAGGCATAATCAAGGTCCCTTGCAAGCCAAACACATCCAAAATGTCATAAGGGGAGAAATTGGAAGGGAATGAGGATGATTTCAAGCTGTTAGCAGAACTATGCATACCATGGCATGTGATTGAAATTCTCATGACATGAGAGATTGAACTTCTCATTAGAAGGATCTATAGGTGTCTAGATCATCCACACATGTTCTATATATTGAATAGAGGTGATCCAAGGCCAAGGTTGGTGATGATTGAAGGAGAGAGCAGAGAGCAGAGATTGAAATTTCATTGATTGCAACTGAATTCGGTTACACCATTTCCTTCACTTTCCATCCATTTTCTTGATTGCAATCTCTTCCATGGAGGCTAGGGAATGATTCCAGATCATAATCAAGGGAAATTCATGGCTGATTGGTGTTCTTGATCTCAGTTTTTTCCACCTGCAACTCAGAGTTGGTTCCAAGAATTGAATTCATTTCAATCAATTCTATTGCATACAGAAGCTTGGAAGGGATTCACTGAAGGAGTCTGGAGCATTTGAAGGCTTGCTACTTCTGTGCACACGAAATTTTCAGGTTGGTAACTTTCGATCTCCAGCTTGTTTTAGTTAGAATTAAGAGGAATTAGGGTGTTAGATGCATTGAGGATTGATGTAAGAAGGTTTTCAGATCATTAATTTGAGAATTAGTGACCAATTAGGGATGTTACCATTTTCGGTTGAGAGTTGGTTCTTGCGAATCTTGAGGATTTAGGTTGAATTAATGGTATGATTGAGTTCCTTGTGAGATTTGGGACAAGTTTGATCAAGGAATCATGGCCTGTGGTGGACTCTATGGCAAACTAGGGTTGTGGAATGGTGATCGGAGAAAGTCACCGACGGTGGTTTTGGGCGCGCAGGTGACCTGAGTTGCAAATATTTAAAATGAAGAAGATGACTTGATAGCCATCAGATCAAGGTTGGACTTTGACTGGGAGCATCATCCAACGACCACGCGTGCTTCCGAATTTGTGAAGAGCTCTGAACTTTAATGAAACGATGCGTTTCATTAATCAGTTATTTTGGGCTTAATGCATTAGTTGATACCTGCACCCCTCTGATGGCCCAATTGTTAAAATGAACTGAATTGTCTTAGTATCTGCACCACGCGCTTGTTCATTTTATTTTGATTTTCTTTATTTTTTTTCATTTTTATTCATGGTTCTTGATAAAATCATAAAAAATGGAAAAATGATTCAATTAATCCCATTCTTTTTGCATTGGATTCATGATAGGATCTAGTACTGTTTAGATAAAATATATTTTATGCGATTTTTTACATTTTAATTGATATTAAAATAGTCATGTTTGATGCTTGATATTGGTGAATTTGGTTTGATCATGTAATGATGATTTTGGTCTTGATTTTTTGTGAGTAGTTAGCATAGATATGCATGCTCCCCGTAGATTTTTCTCATATTTTTGTGATGAATATAAGTGGCAGTTTAGGTTGAAACCTTTAGAAGCTCCATCTTTAGGGTTTATGGTTGATACCTTGTGGTTTAGATTTTATTTTTAGGACTAGGTTGATGATTCAACCTCTGATTTTTGTAGGATAGATTCATGATTGAATTAGGATCCCTTAGGAATTTTTGTAGAAATTTTCAATATAGTTTTCTATTTTTGATTGATTTTAGTTTAAGTGCTAGTTTTAGATGATTCTAATGCACTAATTCAACTAGATTAACTTCTTTAGTTCCCTTAGATTAGGGTTTTGCTGTGCTTGTTCTTGGGTGATGATGAAGACAAGTTGAAGATGCATTGGATTTCTTGAAGAGGCTTGGATGGGAAGATCTTCCCTCCTTTTGGTGTAGTGTTGTTTAGGTGTTAAGGTTAGGGTTTTGTAGGCAGAGCTTCTAGATAGATTCTCTTCCTTCATAAACATGGATGATGTTGATCACTTCCATTGTTCCCTATGATGTAAGGTCCCCTTGTAAAGGCCTCATCCCTCCTTTGGTAGGATGTGTGGCTCTCTACAAGTTGGTAGAACCTTTGAGGGTCCCTTTCTCTGATGATAGGAGGCTTAGTGGTGACCTTTGGTCTTCACTCTGCTACCAATCATCCAAACTTTGCTTTTGATAGATGAATCTTTCTCCCTTGTTAGAGGATGGAATTCCTTTCTTGAAGAAGATGCTAGAGGAGTTGATACTTCTTTGTGTTTGGAGATTACTCTGAGAAGCTGAAGCTTATAGATGAAGAGGACCAAGTTGATATTGGTAACGCAAAGAGAGCTGAAGCTTGAAGACCAAGTTGACACATGTGAAGAGGATCCAATTGAGATTGAGTAAAGAGCTGAGGCTTGAGGAATAAAGGATGAGTTGATACTTACATTGATACATTGAGAGCCTGAAGGAGTTAAGTTGAGACTTGCAGTTAGGAGTGAAGCCTGAAGGTGTAATTGACTGGAGAGCTGAAGCTTGAAGATGAGAGAATAAGTTGATACTTATGTTTGAGGTATTGAAAACTTGAAGAAGCAAGTTGACACTTGCTATTGAAGAGGATAGCCTTGAAAAGCAGCTGAGGACTAAGGACTGAATGGCTGTCAGAGGAGAGCTTAGCTGAGGGAGTGGTTGATCTGCTTTCTTCCCTGTCTGTTTGCTTTCTGTGCAACAGTGTTGGTGTGACTTGTTTGATTTGCTTGATGCATTAGAATAAGTTCATATCTAGATAGATTTAAGCTAGGAGCATGATTGCACTAGAGGTTGAGTTGCTCCCTCTGCTTGTATTTTTACTGTATGGCTTTGCTTGCGGGTATTCGGTAGAGCCCTGCTCCCTTGCCTATGTGGTTTGTGTTTGCTTGATAGCATTTTATTTCTTTTGTATGATTGTAGTCACTTATATTTTGCTTGATAGCATGTTATTTCTCCTGTATGATTGCAGTTATTCATATCTGGCTTGAGGTTGAGATGAGCTTGTGGAGGTTGCTGCCCCACACACATTTCCTCCCTCACTTGCATTGCATGCATTTTACAGTCGTTTACTATTTACTGTTTAAGCTGATGCTTTATCTGTTTCTGTTTATCATTGACATGATCCCCTAGGAATCTCACTTCCTTTGATAAGGAAGTGATGATTAGAACTTTAGGTTGAAACCTATGCATGATAACATTTAGGAGTTCCCTGTTTCAAACCTCAACCATAGGATGAATCCTTGGCATGACAACATTAGGACTTGAGAGTCTCCCTTTAGTTGAGCCTGTTCTCTCTTCTCATCTCAAAACAAATTAAAATACAGTAATAAAGGTTAACTGACGTCGTACGTTACGAGCCTTAAGCTATCTGAGAAAGGATTGTTGGAGAGTTTCTTTTCAACAGTCTGGATGTTTAGTATGGCACCCTTTGGGTGACATGCGACACATTCACTCTCAGGTCATAGTCTCTAGTGCGAAATTGGTTGCAAACAACCATAAAAAACAGTTCTTCCGTAAAAGACAGAAAACAAACTTCAAACCTTTTTGCCCCGTGGGCCCATAATTCAAAGGAAGCTTTTTTGAAGAAAAGAGTGTTGTTAACTCCTAGTTCTACCGCAAACGGTAACGCCTAAGTCTCCAAGGGTCGAGCTGCGTACGCCAAACTGCTGGAACTGTTTGTTAACCCTACTCGATAAAACAGATGAATCTGAATCCCCGTAATTTGTAATATCCCGAACTACGTAAGCTCTGATCTCTCATACCTGTTGAGAGTACGTAGGCACAATACTGACGTATTGGCGAGCCACCTTCCCCCGTAACCCGTAGTTAGCCGAACTACGTAGACTCTGATTTCTCATTCTCTGATGAGAATACGTAGGCATAAAGCGCGACGCTTTGCCGAGTCATTTTCTTTTCTTTTGCAAACCAGCCTTGATAGGTAGATAGATAAAACCAACCCGTCATATAAACACAACAAGCGTGGATCTCATCGAGTACGATGGACGTGAGGGGTGCTAATACCTTCCCCTTGCGTAACAGACTCCCGAACCCAGACAATGGTTGCGATGACCTTGTCTTATACCTTTTCGTCAGGTTTTTCCGGTCGTTTCCTTTCCCGCTCTGAGGGATAAATAACGAAAGGTGGGGACTCTTTTGTTTTGCCGACACCTTATTTTCGCGGTAGCGACAGCAGGCATTCGCTAAATAAAAGCGAACATCGAACCGGAAGGCCGGATCAACCGAAGTTGATAACATCTATCTGCTAACGCGCAGGCATCCGCTAAATAAAAATGAGATTCGAACCAGAAGGCCGGATAACCTAAATTTGATAACATCTATCTGCTAACGCACATGCATCCGCTAAATAAAAGCTAGCATCGAACCATAGGGTCGGATCAACCGAAGCTGATAATATATATCTGCTAACGTGCAGGCATCCGCTAAATAAAAGCGAGCATCGAACCAGAAGGCCGGATCAATCGAAGTTGATAACATCTATCTGCTAACGTGCAGGCATCCGCTAAATAAAAGCGAGCATCGAACCAGAAGGCCGGATCAACCGAAGTTGATAACATCTATCTGCTAACGCACAGGCATCCGCTTAATAAAAGCGAGCATCGAACCAGAAGACCGGATCAACCGAAGTTTATAACATTTATCTGCTTACGCGCAGGCATCCTCTAAATAAAAGCGAGCATCGAACCAGAAGGCTGGATCATCCGAAGTTGATAACATCTATCTGCTAACGCGCAGGCATCCGCTAAATAAAAGCGAACATCGAACCGGAAGGCCGGATCAACCGAAGTTGATAACATCTATCTGCTGACGCCCAAGCATCCGCTAAATAAAAGCGAGCATCAAACCACCAGGCCGGATCAACTGAAGTTGATAACATCTATCTGCTAACGCACAGGCATCCGTTAAATAAAAGCGAGCATCAAACCATAGGGTCGGATCAACCGAAGTTTATACTATCTATCTGCTAAGGCGCAGGCATCCGCTATATAAAACCTAGCATCGAATCAGAAGGTCGGATCAACCGAAGTTGATAACATCTATCTGCTAACGCGCAGGCATCCGCAAAATAAAAGCGAGCATCGCACCAGAAGGCCGGATCAACTGAAGTTGATAACATCTATTTTCTAACATGCAGGCATCCGCTAAATAAGAGCGAGAATCGAACCAGAGGGTCGGATAAACGGAAGTTGATAATATCTATCTGCTAACGCACAGGCATTCGCTAAAAAAAAGCGAGCATCGAACCAGAAGGCCGGATCAACCGAAGTTGATAACATCTACCTGCTAACGCGCAGACAACCGCTAAATAAAAGCGAGCATCGAACTAGAAGGCCGGATCAACCGAAGTTGATAGCATCTATCTGCTGACGCGCAGGCATCCACTAAACAAAAGCAAGCATCGAACCAGAAGGCCGGATTAAACGAAGTTGATAACATCTATCTGCTAACGTGCTGGCATCCGCTAAATAAAAGCGAGCATCGAACCGGAAGGCCAGATCAACCGAAGTTGATAACATCTATCTGCTAACACGCAGGCATCCGCTAAATAAAAGCGAGCATCGACCCATTAGGCCGGATCAACTGAAGTTGTTAACATCTATCTGCTAACGCACAAGGATCCGCTAAATAAAAGCGAGCATCGAACCAGAAGGCCGGATCAATCGAAGTTGATAACATCTATCTGCTAACACGCAGGCATTCGCTAAATAAAAGCGAGCATCGCACCAGAAGGCCGGATCAACCGAATATGATAACATCTATCTGCTAACACGCAGGCATCTGCTAAATAAAAGCGAGCATCCAACGAGAAGGCCGGATCAACCGAAGTTGATAACATCTATCTGCTAACATGCAGGCATCCGCTATATAAGACCGAGCATCAAACCAGAAGGTCGGATCAACCGAAGTTGATAACATCTATCGGCTAACGAGCAGGCATCCGCTAAATAAAAGCGAGCATCGAACCAGAAGTCTGGATCAACCGAAGTTGATAACATATATCTGCTAACGTGCAGGCATCCGCTAAATAAAAGCGAGCATCGAACCAGAAGGCCGGATCAACCGAAGTTGATAACATCTATCTGCTAACCCGCAGGCATCTGCTAAATAAAAGCGAGCATTGAACCAGAAGGCCGGATCAACCGAAGTTTATAACATTTATCTGCTAACGTGCAGGCATCCGCTAAATAAAAGTGAGCATCAAACCAGAAGGCCCGATAAACTGAAGTTGATAACATCTATCTGCTAACGCGTAGGCATCCGCTTAATAAAAGCGAGCATCGACTCAGAAGGCCGGATCAACTGAAGTTGTTAACATCTATCTGCTAATGCACAGGGATCCGCTAAATAAAAGCGAGCATCGAACCAGAAGGTTGGATCATCCGAAGTTGATAACATCTATCTGCTAACGCGCAGCATCCGCTAAATAAAAGAGAACATCGAACCGGAAGGCCGGTTCAACCGAAGTTGATAACATCTATCTGCTAACACCCAGGCATCCGCTAAATAAAAGCGAGCATCGAACCAGAAGGCCGGATCAACTGAAGTTGATAATATCTATTTTCTAACGCACATGCATCCGCTAAATAAAAGCTAGCATCAAACTATAGGGTCGGATCAACCGAAGTTTATAATATCTATCTGCTAACGCGCAGGCATCTGCTAAATAAAAGCGAGCATTGAACCAGAAGGTCGGATCAACCGAAGTTTATAACATTTATCTGCTAACGTGCTGGCATCCGCTAAATAAAAGTGAGCATCAAACCAGAAGGCCCGATAAACCGAAGTTGATAACATCTATCTGCTAACGCGTAGGCATCCGCTTAATAAAAGCGAGCATCGACTCAGAAGGCCGGATCAACTGAAGTTGTTAACATCTATCTGCTAACGCACACTGATCCGCTAAATAAAAGCGAGCATCGAACCATAAGGCTGGATCATCCGAAGTTGATAACATCTATCTGCTAACGCGCAACATCCTCTAAACAAAAGCGAACATCGAACCGGAAGGCCGGATCAACCGAAGTTGATAACATCTATCTGCTAACGCGCAGGCATCCGCTAAATTAAAGCGAGCATCGAACCAGAAGGCCGGATCAATCGAAGTTGATAACATCTATCTGCTAACGCGCAGGCATTCGCTAAATAAAAGCGAGCATCGCACCAGAAGGCGGGATCAACCGAACTTGATAACATCTATCTGCTTACGCACAGGCATCTGCTAAATAAAAGCGAGCATCAAACCAGAAGGCCGGATCAACCGAAGTTGATAACATCTATCTGCTAACGCACAGGCATCCGCTATATAAAACCAAGCATCGAACCAGAAGGTCGGATCAACCAAAGTTGATAACATCTATCTTCTAACGCGCAGGTATCCGCAAAATAAAAGCGAGCATATAACCAGAAGGCCGGATCAACGAAGTTGATAACATCTATCTGCTAACACGCAGGCATCTGCTAAATAAAAGCGAGCATCAAACCAGAAGGCCGAACCAACCAAAGTTGATAACATCTATCTGCTAACGTGCAGGCATCCACTAAATAAAAGCGAGCATCGAACCAAAAGGTCGGATCAAGTGAAGTTGATAACATCTATCTGCTAATGCACATGCGTCCGCTATATAAAACCGAGCATCGAACCAGGAGGCTGGATCAACTGAAGTTTATAACATCTATCCACTAACGCACAGGCATCCGCTATATAAAACAAAGCATCGAACCAGAAGGCTGGATCAACCGAAGTTGATAACATCTATCTGCTAACACGCAGGCATTTGCTATATAAAAGCGAGTATCGCACCAGAAGGCCGAATCAACCGAAGTTGATAACATCTATCTGCTAATGCGCAGGGATCCGCTAAATAAAAGCGAGCATCAAACCAGAAGGTCGGATCAACCGAAGTTGATAACATCTATCTGCTAACCCACAAGCATCCGCTATATAAAACCAAGCATCGAACCCGAAGGTCAGATCAACCGAAGTTGATAACATCTATCTGCTAACGCCCAGGCATCCGCAAACTAAAAGCGAGCATATAACCAAAAGGCCATATCAACCGAAGTTGATAACATCTATCTGCTAACGTGCAGGCATCCGCTAAATAAAAGCGAGAATCGAACCAGAGGGTCGGATCAACGGAAGTTAATAATATCTATCTGCTAACGCACAGGCATTCGCAAAAAAAAAAGCGAGCATCGAACCAGAAGGCCGGATCAACCGAAGTTGATAACATCTACCTGCTAACGCGTAGGCAACCGCTAAATAAAAGCGAGCATCGAACTTGAAGGCCGGATCAACCGAAGTTGAGAACATCTATCTGCTGCGCGCAGGCATCCGCTAAATAAAACAGAGCATCAAACCAGAAGGCCGGATCAAACGAAGTTGATAACATCTATCTGCTAACGTGCTGGCATCCGCTAAATAAAAGCGAGTATCGAACCGGAAGGCCGGATCAACCAAAGTTGATAGCATCTATCTGCTAACGTGCAGGCATCCGCAAATAAAACCGAGCATCAAACCAGAAGGTCGGATCAATCGAAGTTGATAACATCTATCCGCTAACGAGCAGGCATACGCTAAATAAAATCGAGCATCGAACCAGAAGTCCGGATCAACCGAAGTTGATAACATCTATCTGCTAACATGCAGGCATCCGCTAAATAAAAGCGAGCATCGAACCAGAAGGCCGGATCAACCGAAGTTGATAACATCTATCTACTAACCCGCAGGCATCTGCTAAATAAAAGCGAGCATTGAACCAGAAGGACGGATCAACCGAAGTTTATAACATTTATCTGCTAACGTGCAAGCATCCGCTAAATTAAAGTGAGCATCAAACCAGAAGGCCCGATAAACCGAAGTTGATAGCATCTATCTGCTAACGCGTAGGCATCCGCTTAATAAAAGCGAGCATCGACTCAGAAGGCCGGTTCAACTGAAGTTGTTAACATCTATCTGCTAACGCACAGGGATCCGCTAAATAAAAGCGAGCATCGAACCAGAAGGCTGGATCATCCGAAGTTGATAACATCTATCTGCTAACACGCAGCATCCGCTAAATAAAAGCGAACATCGAACCGGAAGGTAGGATCAATCGAAGTTGATAACATCTATCTGCTAACCCCGAGGCATCCGCTAAATAAAAGCGAGCATCGAACCAGAAGGCCGGATCAACTGAAGTTGACAACATCTATTTGCTAACGCACATGCATCCGCTAAATAAAAGCTAGCATCAAATAATAGGGTCGGATCAACCAAACTATATAATATGTATCTGCTAACGCGCAGGCATCCGCTAAATAAAAGCGAGCATCGAACCAGAAGGCCGGATCAATCGAAGTTGATAACATCTATCTGCTAACGTGCAGGCATACGCTAAATAAAAGCGAGCATCGCACCAGAAGGCCGGATCAACCGAAGTTGATAACATCTATCTGCTAACGCGCAGGCATCTGCTAAATAAAATCGAGCATCAAACCAGAAGGCCGGATCAACCCAAGTTGATAACATCTATCCGCTAACGCGCAGGCATCCGTTAAATAAAAGCGAGCATCGAACCAGAAGGCCGGATCAACCGAAGTTGATAACGTCTATCTGCTAACTCGCAGGCATCCACTAAATAAAAGCGAGCATCGAACCAGAAGGCCAAATCAACCGAAGTTGATAACATCTATCTGCAAACGCGCAGGCATCCGCTAAAAAAAGCGAGAATCAAACCGGAAGGCCGGATCAACCGAAGTTGATAACATCTATCTGCTAATGCACAGGCATCCACTAAATTAAAGCGAGCATCGAACCAGAAGGCCGGATCAATCGAAGTTGATAACATCTACCTGCTAACGCGCAGGCAACCGCTAAATAAAAGCGAGCATCGAACTAGAAGGCCGGATCAACCAAAGTTGATAACATCTATCTGCTGATGCGTAGGCATCCGCTAAATAAAACCGAGCATCGAACCAGAAGGCTGGATTAAACGAAGTTGATAACATCTATCTTCTAACGCGCAGGTATCTGCAAAATAAAAGCGAGCATATAACCAGAAGGCCGGATCAACTGAAGTTGATAACATCTATCTGCTAACGTGCAGGCATCCGCTAAATAAAAGCGAGCATCGAACCAGTAGGCCGAACCAACTGAAGTTGATAACATCTATCTGCTAACGCACAGGCATCCGCTATATAAAACTGAGCATCAAACCAGAAGGCTTGATCAACTGAAGTTTATAACATCTATCCACTAACGCACAGGCATCCGTTATATAAAACCAAGCATCGAACCAGAAGTCTGGATCAACCGAAGTTGATAACATCTATCCGCTAACGCGCAGTCATTCTCTAAATAAAAGCGAGCATCGAACCAGAAGGCCAGATCAACCGAAGTTGATAACATTAATCTGCTAACGCGCAGGCATCCGCTAAATAAAAGCGAGCATCAAACCAAAAGGCGGGATCAACCGAAGTTGATAACATCTATCTGCTAACGCACAGGAAACCTCTATATAAAACCGAGCATCGAACCAGAAGGCCAGATCAACCGAAGTTGATAACATCTATCTGCTAACGTGCTAGCATCCGCTAAATAAAAGCGAGCATCGAACCGGAAGGCCGGATCAACCGATGTTGATAACATCTATCTGCTAACGCGCAGGCATCCACTAATTAAAACCGAGTATCGAACCGAAAGGTCGGATCAACCGATGTTGATAACATCTATATGCTAACGTGCAGGCATCCGCTAAATAAAAGCGAGTATCGAACCAGAAGGCCAGATCAACCGAAGTTGATAACATATATCTGCTAACGTGCAGGCATCCGCTAAATAAAAGTGAGCATTGAACCAGAAGGCTGGATCAACCGAAGTTGATAACATCTATCTGCTAACGCGCAGGCATCCGCTAAATAAAAGGGAGCACCGAACCAGAAGGCCGGATCAACCGAAGTTGATAACGTCTATCTGTTAACGCGCTGGCATCCGCTAAATAAAAGCGAGCATCGAACCAGAAGGGCGGATCAACTGATGTTGTAAACATCTATCTCCTAACTCACAGGGATCCCCTAAATAAAAGCGAGCATCCAACTAGAAGGCCGGATCATCCGAAGTTGATAACATCTATCTGCCAACGTGCAGGCATCCGGTAAATAAAAGCGAACATCGAACCGGAAGGCCGGATCAACCGAACTTGATAACATCTATCTGCTAACGAGCAAGCATCCGCTAAATAAAAGCGAGCATCGAACCAGAAGGCCGGATCAACTGAAGTTGATAACATCTATCTGCTAATGCACATGCATCCTCTAAATAAAAGTGAGCATCGAACCAGAAGGCCGGATCAACCGAAGATGATAACATCTATCTGCTAACGCGCAGGTATCCGCTAAATAAAACCGAGCATCTAACCGGAAGGCTGGATCAACCGAAGTTGATAACATCTATCTGCTAACGCACATGCATCTGTTATATAAAACCGTGCATCAAACCAGAAGGCCGGATCAACCGAAGTTGATAACATCTATCTGCTAACGTGCTGGCATCCGCTAAATAAAAGCCCGCATCGAACCGGAAGGCCGGATCAACCGAAGTTGATAACATCTACCTGCCAACGCGCAGGCATCCACTAATAAAAAGCAAGTATCGAACCGGAAGGACGGATCAAACGAAGTTGATAACATTTTTCTGCTAACGCGCAGGCATCCGCTAAATAAAAGTGAGCATTGAACCAGAAGGAAGGATCAACCGAAGTTGATAACATATATCTGCTAACGTGCAGGCATCCGCTAAATAAAAGTGAGCATCGAACCAGAAGGCCCGATCAACCGAAGTTGATAACATCTGTCTGCTAACGCGCAGGCATCCGCTAAATAAAAGCGAGCATCGAACCAGAAAGCCAGATCAACTGAAGTTGATAACATCTATCTGCTAACGCACAGGCATCCGCTATATAAATCTGAGCATTGAACCAGAAGGCCGGATCAACTAAAGTAGATAACATCTATCTGCTAACGTGATGGAATCCGCTAAATAAAAGCGATCATCGAACCGGAAGGCCGGATCAACCGAAGTTGATAACATCTATCTGCTAACGCGCAGGCATCCGCTAAATAAAAGCGAGCATCGAACCAGAAGGTCAGATCAACCGAAGTTGATAACATCTATCTGCTAACGTGCAGGCATCCGCTAAACAAAAGCGTGAATTGAACCGGAAGGTCGGATCAACCGAAGTGGATAACATCTATCTGCTAACGTGCAGGCATCTGCTAAATAAAAGCGAGCATTGAACCAGAAGGTCGGATCAACTGAAGTTGATAACATCTATCTGCTAACGCGCAGGCATCCACTAAATAAAAGCGAGCATCTCACCAGAAGGCCGAATCAACCGAAGTTGATAACATCTATCTGCTAACGCGCAGGCATCCGCTAAATAAAAGCGAGCATCAAACCAGAAGGCCGGATCAACCGAAGTTGATAACATATATCTGCTAACGCACAGGCATCCGCTATATAAAACCGAGCATCGAACCAGAAGGTCGGATCAATCGAAGTTGATAACATCTATCTGCTAACGCGCAGCCATCCGCAAAATAAAAGCGAGCATATAACCAGAAGGCCGGATCAACCGAAGTTGATAACATCTATCTGCTATCGTGCAGGCATCCGCTAAATAAAAGCGAGCATCGAACCAGAAGGCCGGATCAACCGAAGTTGATAACATCTATCTGCTAACGCGCAGACATCTGCTAAATAAAATCGAGCATCGAACCAAAAGGCCCGATTAACAGAAGTTGATAACATTTATCTGCTAACACGCGCATCAGCTAAATAAAAGCGAGCATCGAACCATAAGGCCGGATCAACTAAAGTTGTTAACTTCTATCTGCTTACACACATGCATCCGCTAAATAAAAGCGAGTATTGAGACAGAAGGCTGGATCATCCGAAGTTGATAACATCTATCTGCTAATGGGCAGGCATCCGCTAAATAAAAGCGAACATCGAACCGGAAGGCCGGATCAACCGAAGTTGATAACATCTATCTGCAAACACGCAGGCATCCGCTAAATAAAAGCGTGCATCGAACCAGAAGGCTGGATCAACTGAAGTTGATAACATCTCTCTGCTAACGCACATGCATCCGCTAAATAAAAACGAGCATCGAACCAGAAGGCCTGATCATCCGAAGTTGATAACATCTATCTGCTTACGCGCAAGCATCCAATAAATAAAAGCGAACATCGAACCAGAAGTCCAGATCAACCAAAGTTGATAACATCTATAAAAGCGAGCATCGACCCATTAGGCCGGATCAACTGAAGTTGTTAACATCTATCTGCTAAAGCACAGGCATCCGCTAAATAAAAGCGAGCATCGACCCATTAGGCCGGATCAACTGAAGTTGTTAACATCTATCTGCTAAAGCACAGGGATCCGCTAAATAAAAGCGAGCATCGAACCAGAAGGTCGGATCATCCGAAGTTGATAACATCTATCTGCTAACGCGCAGGCATCCACTAAATAAAAGCGAACATCGAACCGGAAGGCCAGATCAACCGAAGTTGATAACATCTATCTGCTAACGTGCAGGCATCCGCTAAATAAAAGAGAGAATTGAACCGGAAGGCCGGATCAACCGAAGTTGATAACATCTATCTACTAACGCGCAGGCATACGCTAAATAAAAGCGAGCATCGAACCAGAATGCCGGATCAATCGGAGTTGATAACATCTATCTGCTAACACGCAGGCATTCGCTAAATAAAAGCGAGCATCTCACCAGAAGGTCGGATCAACCGAAGTTGATAACATCTATCTGCTAACACGCAGGCATTCGCTAAATAAAAGCGAGCATCAAACCAGAAGGCCGGATCAACCGAAGTTGATAACATCTATCTACTAACGCACAGGCATCCGCTATATAAATCCGAGCATCGAACCAGAAGGTCGGATCAACCGAAGTTGATAACATCTATCTGCTAACGCACAGGCATCCGCTATATAAATCTGAGCATTGAACCAGAAGGCCGGATCAACCGAAGTTGATAACATCTATCTGCTAACGTGATGGAATCCGCTAAATAAAAGCGAGCATTGAACCAAAAGGCAAGATCAACCGAAGTTGATAACATCTATCTGCTAACGTGCAGGCATCTGCTAAATAAAAGTGAGCATCGAACCAGAAGGCCGGATCAACCGAAGTTGATAACATCTATCTGCTAACGCGCAGGCATCTGCTAAATAAAATCGAGCATCGAACCAGAAGGCCCGATCAACCGAAGTTGATAACATTTATCTGCTAACGCGCGCATCCGCTAAATAAAAGCGAGCATTAAACAATAAGATCAACTGAAGTTGTTAACATCTATCTGCTAACACACATGCATCCGCTAAATAAAAACGAGCATCGAACCAGAAGGCCGGATCAACCGAAGTTGATAACATCTATCTGCTAACACGCAGGCATCCGCTAAATAAAAGCGAGCATCGAACCAGAAGTCCAGATCAACCAAAGTTGATAACATCTATATGCTAACGCGCAGGCATCCGCTAAATAAAAGCGAGCATCGACCCATTAGGCCGGATCAACTGAAGTTGTTAACATCTATTTGCTAACGCACAGAGATCTGCTAAATAAAGGCGAGCATCGAACCAGAAGGCCGGATCATCCGAAGTTGATAACATCTATCCGCTAACGCGCAGGCATCCGCTAAATAAAGGCGAACATCGAACCGGAAGGCCGGATCAACCGAAGTTGATAACATCTATCTGCTAACGTGCAGGCATCCGCTATATAAAGCGGAGCATCAAACCAGAAGGTCGGATCAACTGAAGTTGATAACATCTATCCGCTAACGTGCAGGTATCCGCTAAATAAAAGCGAGCATCGAACCAGAAGGGCGGATCAACCGAAGTTGATAACATCTATCTGCTAACACGTAGGCATCCGCTTAATAAAAGCGAGCATCGAACCAGAAGGCCGAATCAACCGAAGTTTATAATATCTATCTGCTAACACGCAGGCATCCGCTAAATAAAAGCGAGCATTGAACCAGAAGGTGGATCATCCAAAGTTGATAACATGTATCTTCTAACGCGCAGGCATCCGTTAAATAAAAGCGAACATCGAACCGGAAGGCCGGATCAACCGAAGTTGATAACATCTATCTGCTGACGCCCAGGCATCCGCTAAATAAAAGCGAGCATCGAACCAGAAGGCCGGATCAACTGAAGTTGTTAACTTCTATCTGCTAACACACATGCATCCGCTAAATAAAAGCGAGTATTGAAACAGAAGGCCGGATTATCCGAAGTTGATAACATCTATCTGCTAATGGGCAGGCATCCGCTAAATAAAAGCGAACATCAAACCGGATGGTCGGATCAACCGAAGTTGATAAAATCTATCTGCTAACACGCAGGCATCTGCTAAATAAAAGCGAGCATCGAACCAAAAGGCCGGATCAACTGAAGTTGATAACATCTCTCTGCTAACGCACATGCATCCGCTAAATAAAAACGAGCATCGAACCAGAAGGCCGGATCATCCGAAGTTGATAACATCAATATGCTAACGCGCAGGCATCCGCTAAATAAAAGCGAGCATCGACCCATTAGGCCGGATCAACTGAAGTTGTTAACATCTATTTGCTAACGCGCAAGCATCCGCTAAATAAAGGCGAACATCGAACCGGAAGGCCGGATCAACCGAAGTTGATAACATCTATCTGCTAACGCGTAGGCATCCGCTAAATAAAAATGAGATTCGAACCAGAAGGTCGGATAACCTGAAGTTGATAACATCTATCTGCTAACGCACATGCATCCGCTAAATAAAAGGTAGCATCGAACCATAGGGTCGGATCCAACGAAGCTGATAATATCTATCTGCTAATGCGTAGGAATCCGCTAAATAAAAGCGAGCATCGCACCAGAAGTCCGGATCAACCGAAGTTGATAACATCTATCTGCTAACGCGCAGGCATTCGCTAAATAAAAGCGAGCATCGCACCAGAAGGCCGGATCAACCGAAGTTGATAACATCTATCTGCGAACGCTCAGGCATCTGCTAAATAAAATCGAACATCGAACCAGAAGGCCGGATCAACCGATGTTGATAACATCTGTCTGCTAACACGCAGGCATCCGCTAAATAAAAGCGAGCATCGAACCAGAAGGCCGGATCAACTGAAGTTGATAACATCTATCCGCTAACGCGCAGGCATCCGCTAAATAAAAGCGAGCATCGAATCAGAAGGCCGGATCAACCGAAGTTGATAACATCTATCTGCTAACACGCAGGCATCCGCTTAATAAAAGCGAGCATCGAACCAGAAGGCCGAATCAACCGAAGTTTATAACATCTATCTGCTAACGCGTAGGCATCCGCTAAATAAAAGCGAGCATCGCACCAGAAGGCTAGATCAACTGAAGTTGACAACATCTATCTGCTAACACGCAGGCATTCGCTAAATAAAAGTGAGCATCGGACCAGAAGGCCAGACCAACCGAATTTGATAACATTTATCTGCTAACACGCAGGCATCTGCTAAATAAAAGCGAGCATCAAACCAGAAGGCCGGATCAACCGAAGTTGATAACATCTATCTGCTAACGTGCAGTCATCCGCTATATAAAGCCGAGCATCAAACCAGAAGGTCGGATCAACCGATGTTGATAACATCTATCCACTAACGCGCAGGCATCCGCTAAATAAAAGCGAGCATCGAACCAGAAGGCCGGATCATTCGAAGTTGATAACATCTATCTGCTAACACGCAGGCATCCGCTTAATAAAAGCGAGCATCGAACCAGAAGGCCGAATCAACCGAAGTTTATAACATCTATCTGCTAACGCGCAGGCATCCGCTCAATAAAAGCGAGCATCGAACCAGAAGGCTGGATCATCCGAAGTTGATAACATGTATCTTCTAACGCGCAGGCATCCGCTAAATAAAAGCGAACATCGAACCGGAAGGCCGGATCAACCGAAGTTGATAACATCTATATGCTGACGCCCAGGCATCCGCTAAATAAAAGCGAGCATTGAACCAGAAGGCCGGATCAACTGAAGATGATAACATCTATCTGCTAACGGACATGCATCCGCTAATTAAAAGCTAGCATCAAACCATAGGGTCGGATCACCCGAAGTTTATAATATCTATTTGCTAACGCGCAGGCATCCTCTAAATAAAAGCGAGCATCGAACCAGATGGCCGGATCAATCGAAGTTGATAACATTTATCTGCTAACGCGTAGGCATTCGCTAAATAAAAGCGAGCATCGCACCAGAAGGCTAGATCAACTGAAGTTGACAACATCTATCTGCTAACACTCAGGCATTCGCTAAATAAAAGTGAGCATCGGACCAGAAGGCCAGACCAACCGAATTTGATAACATTTATCTGCTAACACGCAGGCATCTGCTAAATAAAAGCGAGCATCAAACCAGAAGGCCGGATCAACCGAAGTTGATAACATCTATCTGCTAACGTGCAGTCATCCGCTATATAAAGCCGAGCATCAAACCAGAAGGTCGGATCAACCGATGTTGATAACATCTATCCACTAACGCGCAGGCATCCGCTAAATAAAAGCGAGCATCGAACCAGAAGGCCGGATCATTCGAAGTTGATAACATCTATCTGCTAACACGCAGGCATCCGCTTAATAAAAGCGAGCATCGAACCAGAAGGCCGAATCAACCGAAGTTTATAACATCTATCTGCTAACGCGCAGGCATCCGCTCAATAAAAGCGAGCATCGAACCAGAAGGCTGGATCATCCGAAGTTGATAACATGTATCTTCTAACGCGCAGGCATCCGCTAAATAAAAGCGAACATCGAACCGGAAGGCCGGATCAACCGAAGTTGATAACATCTATATGCTGACGCCCAGGCATCCGCTAAATAAAAGCGAGCATCGAACCAGAAGGCCGGATCAACTGAAGATGATAACATCTATCTGCTAACGGACATGCATCCGCTAATTAAAAGCTAGCATCAAACCATAGGGTCGGATCACCCGAAGTTTATAATATCTATTTGCTAACGCGCAGGCATCCTCTAAATAAAAGCGAGCATCGAACCAGATGGCCGGATCAATCGAAGTTGATAACATTTATCTGCTAACGCGTAGGCATTCGCTAAATAAAATCGAGCATCGAACCAGAAGGCCGGATCAACCGATGTTGATAACATCTATCTACTAACACGCAGGCATCCGCTAAATAAAATGGAGCATCGAACCAGAAGGCCGGATCAACTGAAGTTGTTAACTTCTATCTGCTAACACACATGCATCCGCTAAATAAAAGCGAGTATTGAAACAGAAGGCCGGATTATCCGAAGTTGATAACATCTATCTGCTAATGGGCAGGCATCCGCTAAATAAAAGCGAACATCAAACCGGATGGTCGGATCAACCGAAGTTGATAAAATCTATCTGCTAACACGCAGGCATCTGCTAAATAAAAGCGAGCATCGAACCAAAAGGCCGGATCAACTGAAGTTGATAACATCTCTCTTCTAACGCACATGCATCCGCTAAATAAAAACGAGCATCGAACCAGAAGGCCGGATCATCCGAAGTTGATAACATCAATATGCTAACGCGCAGGCATCCGCTAAATAAAAGCGAGCATCGACCCATTAGGCCGGATCAACTGAAGTTGTTAACATCTATTTGCTAACGCGCAAGCATCCGCTAAATAAAGGCGAACATCGAACCGGAAGGCCGGATCAACCGAAGTTGATAACATCTATCTGCTAACGCGTAGGCATCCGCTAAATAAAAATGAGATTCGAACCAGAAGGTCGGATAACCTGAAGTTGATAACATCTATCTGCTAACGCACATGCATCCGCTAAATAAAAGGTAGCATCGAACCATAGGGTCGGATCCAACGAAGCTGATAATATCTATCTGCTAATGCGTAGGAATCCGCTAAATAAAAGCGAGCATCGCACCAGAAGTCCGGATCAACCGAAGTTGATAACATCTATCTGCTAACGCGCAGGCATTCGCTAAATAAAAGCGAGCATCGCACCAGAAGGCCGGATCAACCGAAGTTGATAACATCTATCTGCGAACGCTCAGGCATCTGCTAAATAAAATCGAACATCGAACCAGAAGGCCGGATCAACCGATGTTGATAACATCTGTCTGCTAACACGCAGGCATCCGCTAAATAAAAGCGAGCATCGAACCAGAAGGCCGGATCAACTGAAGTTGATAACATCTATCCGCTAACGCGCAGGCATCCGCTAAATAAAAGCGAGCATCGAATCAGAAGGCCGGATCAACCGAAGTTGATAACATCTATCTGCTAACACGCAGGCATCCGCTTAATAAAAGCGAGCATCGAACCAGAAGGCCGAATCAACCGAAGTTTATAACATCTATCTGCTAACGCGTAGGCATCCTCTAAATAAAAGCGAGCATCGCACCAGAAGGCTAGATCAACTGAAGTTGACAACATCTATCTGCTAACACGCAGGCATTCGCTAAATAAAAGTGAGCATCGGACCAGAAGGCCAGACCAACCGAATTTGATAACATTTATCTGCTAACACGCAGGCATCTGCTAAATAAAAGCGAGCATCAAACCAGAAGGCCGGATCAACCGAAGTTGATAACATCTATCTGCTAACGTGCAGTCATCCGCTATATAAAGCCGAGCATCAAACCAGAAGGTCGGATCAACCGATGTTGATAACATCTATCCACTAACACGCAGGCATCCGCTAAATAAAAGCGAGCATCGAACCAGAAGGCCGGATCATTCGAAGTTGATAACATCTATCTGCTAACACGCAGGCATCCGCTTAATAAAAGCGAGCATCGAACCAGAAGGCCGAATCAACCGAAGTTTATAACATCTATCTGCTAACGCGCAGGCATCCGCTCAATAAAAGCGAGCATCGAACCAGAAGGCTGGATCATCCGAAGTTGATAACATGTATCTTCTAACGCGCAGGCATCCGCTAAATAAAAGCGAACATCGAACCGGAAGGCCGGATCAACCGAAGTTGATAACATCTATATGCTGACGCCCAAGCATCCGCTAAATAAAAGCGAGCATCGAACCAGAAGGCCGGATCAACTGAAGATGATAACATCTATCTGCTAACGGACATGCATCCGCTAATTAAAAGCTAGCATCAAACCATAGGGTCGGATCACCCGAAGTTTATAATATCTATTTGCTAACGCGCAGGCATCCTCTAAATAAAAGCGAGCATCGAACCAGATGGCCGGATCAATCGAAGTTGATAACATTTATCTGCTAACGCGTAGGCATTCGCTAAATAAAAGCGAGCATCGCACCAGAAGGCTAGATCAACTGAAGTTGACAACATCTATCTGCTAACACGCAGGCATTCGCTAAATAAAAGTGAGCATCGGACCAGAAGGCCAGACCAACCGAATTTGATAACATTTATCTGCTAACACGCAGGCATCTGCTAAATAAAAGCGAGCATCAAACCAGAAGGCCGGATCAACCGAAGTTGATAACATCTATCTGCTAACGTGCAGTCATCCGCTATATAAAGCCGAGCATCAAACCAGAAGGTTGGATCAACCGATGTTGATAACATCTATCCACTAACGCGCAGGCATCCGCTAAATAAAAGCGAGCATCGAACCAGAAGGCCGGATCATTCGAAGTTGATAACATCTATCTGCTAACACGCAGGCATCCGCTTAATAAAAGCGAGCATCGAACCAGAAGGCCGAATCAACCGAAGTTTATAACATCTATCTGCTAACGCGCAGGCATCCGCTCAATAAAAGCGAGCATCGAACCAGAAGGCTGGATCATCCGAAGTTGATAACATGTATCTTCTAACGCGCAGGCATCCGCTAAATAAAAGCGAACATCGAACCGGAAGGCCGGATCAACCGAAGTTGATAACATCTATATGCTGACGCCCAGGCATCCGCTAAATAAAAGCGAGCATCGAACCAGAAGGCCGGATCAACTGAAGATGATAACATCTATCTGCTAACGGACATGCATCCGCTAATTAAAAGCTAGCATCAAACCATAGGGTCGGATCACCCGAAGTTTATAATATCTATTTGCTAACGCGCAGGCATCCTCTAAATAAAAGCGAGCATCGAACCAGATGGCCGGATCAATCGAAGTTGATAACATTTATCTGCTAACGCGTAGGCATTCGCTAAATAAAATCGAGCATCGAACCAGAAGGCCGGATCAACCGATGTTGATAACATCTATCTACTAACACGCAGGCATCCGCTAAATAAAATGGAGCATCGAACCAGAAGGCCGGATCAACTGAAGTTGTTAACTTCTATCTGCTAACACACATGCATCCGCTAAATAAAAGCGAGTATTGAAACAGAAGGCCGGATTATCCGAAGTTGATAACATCTATCTGCTAATGGGCAGGCATCCGCTAAATAAAAGCGAACATCAAACCGGATGGTCGGATCAACCGAAGTTGATAAAATCTATCTGCTAACACGCAGGCATCTGCTAAATAAAAGCGAGCATCGAACCAAAAGGCCGGATCAACTGAAGTTGATAACATCTCTCTTCTAACGCACATGCATCCGCTAAATAAAAACGAGCATCGAACCAGAAGGCCGGATCATCCGAAGTTGATAACATCAATATGCTAACGCGCAGGCATCCGCTAAATAAAAGCGAGCATCGACCCATTAGGCCGGATCAACTGAAGTTGTTAACATATATTTGCTAACGCGCAAGCATCCGCTAAATAAAGGCGAACATCGAACCGGAAGGCCGGATCAACCGAAGTTGATAACATCTATCTGCTAACGCGTAGGCATCCGCTAAATAAAAATGAGATTCGAACCAGAAGGTCGGATAACCTGAAGTTGATAACATCTATCTGCTAACGCACATGCATCCGCTAAATAAAAGGTAGCATCGAACCATAGGGTCGGATCCAACGAAGCTGATAATATCTATCTGCTAATGCGTAGGAATCCGCTAAATAAAAGCGAGCATCGCACCAGAAGTCCGGATCAACCGAAGTTGATAACATCTATCTGCTAACGCGCAGGCATTCGCTAAATAAAAGCGAGCATCGCACCAGAAGGCCGGATCAACCGAAGTTGATAACATCTATCTGCGAACGCTCAGGCATCTGCTAAATAAAATCGAACATCGAACCAGAAGGCCGGATCAACCGATGTTGATAACATCTGTCTGCTAACACGCAGGCATCCGCTAAATAAAAGCGAGCATCGAACCAGAAGGCCGGATCAACTGAAGTTGATAACATCTATCCGCTAACGCGCAGGCATCCGCTAAATAAAAGCGAGCATCGAATCAGAAGGCCGGATCAACCGAAGTTGATAACATCTATCTGCTAACACGCAGGCATCCGCTTAATAAAAGCGAGCATCGAACCAGAAGGCCGAATCAACCGAAGTTTATAACATCTATCTGCTAACGCGTAGGCATCCGCTAAATAAAAGCGAGCATCGCACCAGAAGGCTAGATCAACTGAAGTTGACAACATCTATCTGCTAACACGCAGGCATTCGCTAAATAAAAGTGAGCATCGGACCAGAAGGCCAGACCAACCGAATTTGATAACATTTATCTGCTAACACGCAGGCATCTGCTAAATAAAAGCGAGCATCAAACCAGAAGGCCGGATCAACCGAAGTTGATAACATCTATCTGCTAACGTGCAGTCATCCGCTATATAAAGCCGAGCATCAAACCAGAAGGTCGGATCAACCGATGTTGATAACATCTATCCACTAACGCGCAGGCATCCGCTAAATAAAAGCGAGCATCGAACCAGAAGGCCGGATCATTCGAAGTTGATAACATCTATCTGCTAACACGCAGGCATCCGCTTAATAAAAGCGAGCATCGAACCAGAAGGCCGAATCAACCGAAGTTTATAACATCTATCTGCTAACGCGCAGGCATCCGCTCAATAAAAGCGAGCATCGAACCAGAAGGCTGGATCATCCGAAGTTGATAACATGTATCTTCTAACGCGCAGGCATCCGCTAAATAAAAGCGAACATCGAACCGGAAGGCCGGATCAACCGAAGTTGATAACATCTATATGCTGACGCCCAGGCATCCGCTAAATAAAAGCGAGCATCGAACCAGAAGGCCGGATCAACTGAAGATGATAACATCTATCTGCTAACGGACATGCATCCGCTAATTAAAAGCTAGCATCAAACCATAGGGTCGGATCACCCGAAGTTTATAATATCTATTTGCTAACGCGCAGGCATCCTCTAAATAAAAGCGAGCATCGAACCAGATGGCCGGATCAATCGAAGTTGATAACATTTATCTGCTAACGCGTAGGCATTCGCTAAATAAAAGCGAGCATCGCACCAGAAGGCTAGATCAACTGAAGTTGACAACATCTATCTGCTAACACGCAGGCATTCGCTAAATAAAAGTGAGCATCGGACCAGAAGGCCAGACCAACCGAATTTGATAACATTTATCTGCTAACACGTAGGCATCTGCTAAATAAAAGCGAGCATCAAACCAGAAGGCCGGATCAACCGAAGTTGATAACATCTATCTGCTAACGTGCAGTCATCCGCTATATAAAGCCGAGCATCAAACCAGAAGGTCGGATCAACCGATGTTGATAACATCTATCCACTAACGCGCAGGCATCCGCTAAATAAAAGCGAGCATCGAACCAGAAGGCCGGATCATTCGAAGTTGATAACATCTATCTGCTAACACGCAGGCATCCGCTTAATAAAAGCGAGCATCGAACCAGAAGGCCGAATCAACCGAAGTTTATAACATCTATCTGCTAACGCGCAGGCATCCGCTCAATAAAAGCGAGCATCGAACCAGAAGGCTGGATCATCCGAAGTTGATAACATGTATCTTCTAACGCGCAGGCATCCGCTAAATAAAAGCGAACATCGAACCGGAAGGCCGGATCAACCGAAGTTGATAACATCTATATGCTGACGCCCAGGCATCCGCTAAATAAAAGCGAGCATCGAACCAGAAGGCCGGATCAACTGAAGATGATAACATCTATCTGCTAACGGACATGCATCCGCTAATTAAAAGCTAGCATCAAACCATAGGGTCGGATCACCCGAAGTTTATAATATCTATTTGCTAACGCGCAGGCATCCTCTAAATAAAAGCGAGCATCGAACCAGATGGCCGGATCAATCGAAGTTGATAACATTTATCTGCTAACGCGTAGGCATTCGCTAAATAAAATCGAGCATCGAACCAGAAGGCCGGATCAACCGATGTTGATAACATCTATCTACTAACACGCAGGCATCCGCTAAATAAAAGCGAGCATCGAACCAGAAGGCCGGATCAACTGAAGTTGTTAACTTCTATCTGCTAACACACATGCATCCGCTAAATAAAAGCGAGTATTGAAACAGAAGGCCGGATTATCCGAAGTTGATAACATCTATCTGCTAATGGGCAGGCATCCGCTAAATAAAAGCGAACATCGAACAGGATGGCCAGATAAACCGAAGTTGATAAAATCTATCTGCTAACACGCAGGCATCCGCTAAATAAAAGCGAGCATCGAACCAGAAGGCCGGATCAACTGAAGTTGATAACATCTCTCTGCTAACGCACATGCATCCGCTAAATAAAAACGAGCATCGAACCAGAAGGACGGATCATCTGAAGTTGATAACATCAATATGCTAACGAGCAGGGATCTGCTAAATAAAAGCAAGCATCGACCCATTAGGCTGGATCAACTGAAGTTGTTAACATCTATTTGCTAACGCACAGAGATCCGCTAAATAAAAGCGAGCATCGAACCAGAAGGCCGGATCATCTGATGTTGATAACATCTATCTGCTAACATGCAGGCATCCGCTAAATAAAGGCGAACATCGAACCGGAAGGCCGGATCAACCGAAGTTGATAACATCTATCTGCTAACGCGTAGGCATCCGCTAAATAAAAATGAGATTCGAACCAGAAGGCCGGATAACCTGAAGTTGATAACATCTATCTGCTAACGCACATGCATCCGCTAAATAAAAGGTAGCATCGAACCATAGGGTCGGATCCACCGAAGCTGATAATATCTATCTGCTAACGCGTAGGAATCCGCTAAATAAAAGCGAGCATCGCACCAGAAGGCCGGATCAACCGAAGTTGATAACATCTATCTGCCTACGCGCAGGCATTCGCTAAATAAAAGCGAGCATCGCACCAGAAGGCCGGATCAACCGAAGTTGATAACATCTATCTGCTAACGCTCAGGCATCTGCTAAATAAAATCGAGCATCGAACCACAAGGCCGGATCAACCGATGTTGATAACATCTGTCTGCTAACACGCAGGCATCCGCTAAATAAAAGCGAGCATCGAACCAGAAGGTCGGATCAACTGTAGTTGATAACATCTATCCGCTAACGCGCAGGCATCCGCTAAATAAAAGCGAGCATCGAACCAGAAGGCCGGATCAACCGAAGTTGATAACATCTATCTGCTAACACGGAGGCATCCGCTTAATAAAAGCGAGCATCGAACCAGAAGGCCGAATCAACCGAAGTTTATAACATCTATCTGCTAACGCGTAGGCATCCGCTAAATAAAAGCGAGCATCGCACCAGAAGGCCGGATCAACTGAAGTTGACAACATCTATCTGCTAACACGCAGGCATTCGCTAAATAAAAGTAAGCATCGGACCAGAAGGCCAGACCAACCGAATTTGATAACATTTATCTGCTAACACGCAGGCATCTGCTAAATAAAAGCGAGCATCAAACCAGAAGGCCGGATCAACCGAAGTTGATAACATCTATCTGCTAACGTGCAGGCATCCGCTATATAAAGCCGAGCATCAAACCAGAAGGTCGGATCAACCGATGTTGATAACATCTATCCGCTAACGCGCAGGCATTCGCTAAATAAAAGCGAGCATCGAACCAGAAGGTCGGATCAACCGAAGTTGATAACATCTATCTGCTAACACGCAGGCATCCGCTTAATAAAAGCGAGCATCGAACCAGAAGGTCGGATCAACTGAAGATGATAACATCTATCTGCTAACGCGCAGGCATCCGCTCAATAAAAGCGAGCATCGAACCAGAAGGCTGGATCATCCGAAGTTGATAACATGTATCTTCTAACGCGCAGGCATCCGCTAAATAAAAGCGAACATCGAACCGGAAGGCCGGATCAACCGAAGTTGATAACATCTATATGCTGACGCCCAGGCATCCGCTAAATAAAATCGAGCATCGAACCAGAAGGCCGGATCAACTGAAGATGATAACATCTATCTGCTAACGCACATGCATCCGCTAATTAAAAGCTAGCATCAAACCATAGGGTCGGATCAACCGAAGTTTATAATATCTATTTGCTAACGCGCAGGCATCCGCTAAATAAAAGCGAGCATAGAACCAGAAGGACGGATCAACCGAAGTTGATAACGTCTATCTGCTAACGCGCAGGCATTCGCTAAATAAAAGCGAGCATCGCACCAGAAGGCCGGATCAACCGAAGTTGATAACATCTATCTGCTAACGCGCAGGCATCTGCTAAATAAAATCGAGCATCGAACCAGAAGGCCGGATCCACTGAAGTTGTTAACTTCTATCTGCTAACACACATGCATCCGCTAAATAAAAGCGAGTATTGAAACAGAAGGCCGGATTATCCGAAGTTGATAACATCTATATGCTAATGGGCAGGCATCCGCTAAATAAAAGCGAACATCGAACCGTATGGCCAGATAAACCGAAGTTGATAAAATCTATCTGCTAACACGCAGGCATCCGCTAAATAAAAGCGAGCATCGAACCAGAAGGCCGGATCAACTGAAGTTGATAACATCTCTCTGCTAACGCACATGCATCCGCTAAATAAAAACGAGCATCGAACCAGAAGGACGGATCATCTGAAGTTGATAACATCAATATGCCAACGAGCAGGGATCCGCTAAATAAAAGCGAGCATCGACCCATTAGGCTGGATCAACTGAAGGTGTTAACATCTATTTGCTAACGCACAGAGATCCGCTAAATAAAAGCGAGCATCGAACCAGAAGGCCGAATCATCTGAAGTTGATAACATCTATCTGCTAACGTGCAGGCATCCGCAAAATAAAGGCGAACATTGAACCGGAAGGCCGGATCGACCGAAGTTGATAACATCTATCTGCTAACGCGTAGGCATCCGCTAAATAAAAATGAGATTCGAACCAGAAGGACGGATAACCTGAAGTTGATAACATCTATCTGCTAACGCACATGCATCCGCTAAATAAAAGCTAGCATCGAACCATAGGGTCGGATCCACCGAAGCTGATAATATCTATCTGCTAACGCGTAGGCATCCACTAAATAAAAGCGAGCATCGCACCAGAAGGCCGGATCAACCGAAGTTGATAACATCTATCTGCTAACACGCAGGCATTCGCTAAATAAAAGCGAGCATCGCACCAGAAGGCCAGACCAACCGAATTTGATAACATCTATCTGCTAACACGCAGGCATCTGCTAAATAAAAGCGAGCATCAAACCAGAAAGCCGGATCAACCGAAGTTGATAACATCTATCTACTTACGTGCAGGCATCCGCTATATAAAGCCGAGCATCAAACCAGAAGGTCGGATCAACCGAAGTTGATAACATCTATCTGCTAACACGCAGGCATCCGCTAAATAAAAGCGAGCATCGAACCAGAAGTCCGGATCAACCGAAGTTTATAACATCTATCTGCTAACGCGCAGGCATCCGCTAAATAAAAGCGAGCATTGAACCAGAAGGCTGGATCATCCGAAGTTGATAACATGTATTTTCTAACGCGCAGGCATCCGCTAAATAAAAGCGAACATCGAACCGGAAGGCCGGATCAACCGAAGTTGATAACATCTATCTGCTGACGCCCAGGCATCCGCTAAATAAAAGCGAGCATCGAACCAGAAGGCCGGATCAACTGAAGTTGATAACATCTATCTGCTAACGCACATGCATCCGCTAATTAAAAGCTAGCATCAAACCATAGGGTCGGATCAACCGAAGTTTATAATATCTATTTGCTAACGCGCAGGCATCCGCTAAATAAAAGCGAGCATCAAACCAGAAGGCCGGATCAATTGAAGTTGATAACATCTATCTGCTAACGCGCAGGCATTCGCTAAATAAAAGCGAGCATCGCACCAGAAGGCCGGATCAACCGAAGTTGATAACATCTATCTGCTAACGCGCAGGCATCTGTTAAATAAAATCGAGCATCGAACCAGAAGGCCAGAACAACCGAAGTTGATAACATCTATCTGCTAACACGCAGGCATCCGCTAAATAAAAGCGAGCATCGAACCAGAAGGCCGGATCAACTGAAGTTGTTAACTTCTATCTGCTAACACACATAAATCCGCTAAATAAAAGCGAGTATTAAAACAAAAGGCCGGATCATCCGAAGTTGATAACATCTATCTGCTAATGGGCAGGCATCCACTAAATAAAAGCGCACATCGACCCATTAGGCCGGATCAACCAAAGTTGATAACATCTATCTGCTAACACACAGGTATCCGCTGAATAAAAGCGAGCATCGAACAAAAAGGCCGGATCAACTGAAGTTGATAACATCTCTCTGCTAACGCACATGCATCCGCTAAATAAAAACGAGCATCGAACCAGAAGGTCGGATCATCCGAAGTTGATAACATCTATCTGCTTACGCGCAGGCATCCGCTAAATAAAAGCGAGCATCGAACCGGAAGTCCAGATCAACCAAAGTTGATAACATCTATATGCTAACGCGCAGACATCCGCTAAATAAAAGCGAGCATCGACCCATTAGGCCGGATCAACTGAAGTTGGTAACATCCATCTGCTAACGCACAGGGATCCGCTAAACAAAAGCGAGCATCGAACAAGAAGGCCGGATCATCCGAAGTTGATAACATCTATCTGCTAACACGCAGTCATCCGCTAAATAAAAGCGAGCATCGAACCAGAAGGTCGGATCAACCGAAGTTGATAACATCTATCTGCTAACGCGCAGGCATCCGCAAAATAAAAGCGAGCATATAACCAGAAGGCCGGATCAACCGAAGTTGATAACATCTATCTACTAACGCGTCGGGCATCCGCTAAATAAAAGCGAGCATAGAACCAGAAGGACGGATCAACCGAAGTTGATAACATCTATCTGCTAATGCGCAGGCATTTGCTAAATAAAAGCGAGCATCGAACCAGAAGGCCCGATCAACCGAAGTTGATAACATCTATATGCTAACGCGTAGGCATCCGCTAAATAAAAGCGAGCATCAAACCAGAAGGCCGGATCAACTGAAGTTGTTAACATCTATCTGCTAACGCACAGGGATCCGCTAAATAAAAGCGAGCATCGAACCAGAAGGCTGGATCAACTAAAGTTGTTAACATCTATCTGCTAACACACAGGCATCCGCTAAATAAAAGCGAGCATCGAACCAGAAGGTCGTATCAACTAAAGTTGATAACATCTCTCTGCTAACGCACATGCATCCGCTAAATAAATACGAGCATCGAACCAGAAGGCCGGATCATCCAAAGTTGATAACATCTATCTGCTTACGCGCAAGCATCCAATAAATAAAAGCGAACATTAAACCGGAAGTCCAGATCAACCGAAATTGATAACATCTATATGCTAACGCGCAAGCATCCATTAAATAAAAGCGAACATCGAACCAGTTGTCTGGATCAACCAAAGTTGATAACATCTATCTGCTAACGCGCAGGCATCCGCTAAATAAAAGCTAACATCGAACCATAGGGTCGGATCAACGGAAGTTGATAATATCTATCTGCTAACGCACAGGCATTCGCTAAAAAAAAGCGAGCATCGAATCAGAAGGCTGGATCAACCGAAGTTGATAACATCTACCTGCTAACGCGAAGGCATCCGCTAAATAAAAGCGAGCATCGAACTAGAAGGTCGGATCAACCGAAGTTGATAACATCTATTTGCTAACGTGCACGCATCCGCTAAATAAAACCGAGCATCGAACTAGAAGGTCGGATCAAATGAAGTTGATAACATCTATCTGCTAATGTGCTGGCATCCGCTAAATAAAAGCGAGTATCGAAGCGGAAGGCCGGATCAACCAAAGTTGATAACAACTACCTACTAACGCGTCGACATCCGCTAAATAAAAGCGAGTATCGACCCATTAGGTCGGATCAACTGAAGTTGTTAACATTTATCTGCTAACGCACAGGGATCCACTAAATAAAAGCGAGCATCGAACCAGAAGGCCGGATCAATCGAAGTTGATAACATCAATCTGCTAACACGCAGGCATTCGCTAAATAAAAGCGAGCATCACAGCAGAAGTCCGGATCAACCGAAATTGATAACATCTATCTGCTAACACGCAGGTATCTGCTAAATAAAAGCGAGCATCAAACCAGAAGGCCGGGTCAACCAAAGTTGATAACATCTATCTGCTCACGTGCAGACATCCGCTATATAAAACCGAGCATCAAACCAGAAGGTCGGATCAACCGAAGTTATTAACATCTATCCGTTAACTCGCAGGCATCCGCTAAATAAAAGCGAGCATCGAACCAGAAGGCCGGATCAACCGAAGTTGATAACATCTATCTGCTAACATGCAGGCATCCGCTAAATAAAAGCGAGCATCGAACCAGAAGGTCGGATCAACCGAAGTCGATAACATCTATCTGCTAACCCGCAGGCATCTGCTAAATAAAAGAGAGCATCGAACCAGAAGGTCGGATTAACCGACGTTTTTTACATTTATCTGCTAACGTGCAGGCATACGCTAAATAAAAGTGAGCATCAAACCAGAAGCCCGATAAACCGAAGTTGATAACATCTATATGCTAACGCGTAGGCATCCGCTTAATAAAAGCGAGCATCGACCCAGAAGGCCGAATCAACTGAAGTTGTTAACTTCTATATTCTAACGCACAGGGATCCGCTAAATAAAAGCGAGCATCGAACCAGAAGGCCGGATCAACCGAAGTTGATAACATCTATCTGCTAACACCCAGGCATCCGATAAATAAAAGCGAGCATCGAAACAGAAGACCGGATCAACTGAAGTTGAAAACATCTATCTGCTAACGCAAATGCATCCGCTAAATAAAAGCTAGCATCAAACCATAGGGTCGGATCAACCGAAGTTTATAATATCTATCTGCTAACGTGCAAGCATCCTCTAAATAAAAGCGAGCATCGAACCAGAAGTCCGGATCAATCGAAGTTGATAACCTCTATCTGCTAACGTGCAGGCATTCGCTAAATAAAAGCGTGTATCGCACCAGAAGGCCGGATCAACCGAAGTTGATAACATCTATCTGCTAACTCGCAGGCATCTACTAAATAAAATCGAGCATCAAACCAGAAGGCCGAATCAACCAAAGTTGATAACATCTATTTGCTAACGCGCAGGCATCCGCTAAATAACAGCGAGAATCGAACCGGAAGGCCGGATCAACCGAAGTTGATTTCATCTATCTGCTAACGCGCACGCATCCGCTAAACAAAAGCGAACATCGAACCAGAAGGTCGGATCAATCGAAGTTGATAACATCTATCTGCTAACGCGCAGGCATTCGCTAAATAAAAGCGAGCATCACACCAGAAGGCCGGATCAACCGAAGTTGATAACATCTATCTGCTAACGCGCAGGCATCTCCTAATAAAAGAGAGCATCAAACCAGAAGGCCGGATCAACCGAAGTTGATAACATCTATCTGCTAACGCACAGGCATCCGCTATATAAAACCGAGCATCGAACCAGAAGGTCGGATCAACAAAAGTTGATAACATCTATCTGCTAATGTGCAGGTATCCGCAAAATAAAAGCGAGCATATAACCAGAAGGCCGGATCAACCGAAGTTGATAATATCTATCTGCTAACGCGCAGGCATCC
This sequence comes from Lathyrus sativus, assembly GCA_963859935.3. Classification (NCBI taxonomy): domain Eukaryota; kingdom Viridiplantae; phylum Streptophyta; class Magnoliopsida; order Fabales; family Fabaceae; genus Lathyrus; species Lathyrus sativus. The sequence continues at coordinate 285,402,968 of OZ012741.1, read as the reverse complement.
GCTAAATAAAAGCGAGCATCAAACCAGAAGGCGGAATCAACCGAAGTTGATAACATCTATCTGCTAACGTGCACGCATCCGCTAAATAAAAGCGAGCGTCGAACCAGAAGGTCGGATCAACTGAAGTTGATAACATCTATCTGCTAACGCACAGGCATCCGCTATATAAAACCGAGCATCGAACCAGAAGGTTGGATCATCCGAGTTGATAACATGTATCTTCTAACGCGCAGGCATCCGCTAAATAAAAGCGAACATCGAACCGAAAGGCCGGATCAACCGAAGTTGATAACATCTATCTGTTAACGTGCTAGCATCCGCTAAATAAAAGCGAGAATCGAACCGGAAGGCCGGATCAACCGAAGTTGATAACATCTATCTGCTAACGCGCAAGCATCCGCTAAATAAAAGCGAGCATCGAACCAGAAGGCCAGATCATCCGAAGTTGATAACATCTATCTGCTAACACGCAGTCATCCGCTAAATAAAAGCGAGCATCGAACCAGAAGGTCGGATCAACCGAAGTTGATAACATCTATCTGCTAACGCGCAGGCATCCGCAAAATAAAAGCGAGCATATAACCAGAAGGCCGGATCAACCGAAGTTGATAACATCTATCTACTAACGCGTCGGGCATCCGCTAAATAAAAGCGAGCATAGAACCAGAAGGACGGATCAACCGAAGTTGATAACATCTATCTGCTAATGCGCAGGCATTTGCTAAATAAAAGCGAGCATCGAACCAGAAGGCCCGATCAACCGAAGTTGATAACATCTATATGCTAACGCGTAGGCATCCGCTAAATCAAAGCGAGCATCAAACCAGAAGGCCGGATCAACTGAAGTTGTTAACATCTATCTGCTAACGCACAGGGATCCACTAAATAAAAGCGAGCATCGAACCAGAAGGCTGGATCAACTAAAGTTGTTAACATCTATCTGCTAACACACAGGCATCCGCTAAATAAAAGCGAGCATCGAACCAGAAGGTCGTATCAACTAAAGTTGATAACATCTCTCTGCTAACGCACATGCATCCGCTAAATAAATACGAGCATCGAACCAGAAGGCCGGATCATCCAAAGTTGATAACATCTATCTGCTTACGCGCAAGCATCCAATAAATAAAAGCGAACATTAAACCGGAAGTCCAGATCAACCGAAATTGATAACATCTATATGCTAACGCGCAAGCATCCATTAAATAAAAGCGAACATCGAACCAGTTGTCTGGATCAACCAAAGTTGATAACATCTATCTGCTAACGCGCAGGCATCCGCTAAATAAAAGCTAACATCGAACCATAGGGTCGGATCAACGGAAGTTGATAATATCTATCTGCTAACGCACAGGCATTCGCTAAAAAAAAGCGAGCATCGAATCAGAAGGCTGGATCAACCGAAGTTGATAACATCTACCTGCTAACGCGAAGGCATCCGCTAAATAAAAGCGAGCATCGAACTAGAAGGTCGGATCAACCGAAGTTGATAACATCTATTTGCTAACGTGCACGCATCCGCTAAATAAAACCGAGCATCGAACTAGAAGGTCGGATCAAATGAAGTTGATAACATCTATCTGCTAATGTGCTGGCATCCGCTAAATAAAAGCGAGTATCGAAGCGGAAGGCCGGATCAACCAAAGTTGATAACAACTACCTACTAACGCGTCGACATCCGCTAAATAAAAGCGAGTATCGACCCATTAGGTCGGATCAACTGAAGTTGTTAACATTTATCTGCTAACGCACAGGGATCCACTAAATAAAAGCGAGCATCGAACCAGAAGGCCGGATCAATCGAAGTTGATAACATCAATCTGCTAACACGCAGGCATTTGCTAAATAAAAGCGAGCATCACAGCAGAAGTCCGGATCAACCGAAATTGATAACATCTATCTGCTAACACGCAGGTATCTGCTAAATAAAAGCGAGCATCAAACCAGAAGGCCGGGTCAACCAAAGTTGATAACATCTATCTGCTCACGTGCAGACATCCGCTATATAAAACCGAGCATCAAACCAGAAGGTCGGATCAACCGAAGTTATTAACATCTATCCGTTAACTCGCAGGCATCCGCTAAATAAAAGCGAGCATCGAACCAGAAGGCCGGATCAACCGAAGTTGATAACATCTATCTGCTAACATGCAGGCATCCGCTAAATAAAAGCGAGCATCGAACCAGAAGGTCGGATCAACCGAAGTCGATAACATCTATCTGCTAACCCGCAGGCATCTGCTAAATAAAAGAGAGCATCGAACCAGAAGGTCGGATTAACCGACGTTTTTTACATTTATCTGCTAACGTGCAGGCATACGCTAAATAAAAGTGAGCATCAAACCAGAAGCCCGATAAACCGAAGTTGATAACATCTATATGCTAACGCGTAGGCATCCGCTTAATAAAAGCGAGCATCGACCCAGAAGGCCGAATCAACTGAAGTTGTTAACATCTATCTTCTAACGCACAGGGATCCGCTAAATAAAAGCGAGCATCGAACCAGAAGGCCGGATCAACCGAAGTTGATAACATCTATCTGCTAACACCCAGGCATCCGATAAATAAAAGCGAGCATCGAAACAGAAGACCGGATCAACTGAAGTTGATAACATCTATCTGCTAACGCAAATGCATCCGCTAAATAAAAGCTAGCATCAAACCATAGGGTCGGATCAACCGAAGTTTATAATATCTATCTGCTAACGTGCAAGCATCCTCTAAATAAAAGCGAGCATCGAACCAGAAGTCCGGATCAATCGAAGTTGATAACCTCTATCTGCTAACGTGCAGGCATTCGCTAAATAAAAGCGTGTATCGCACCAGAAGGCCGGATCAACCGAAGTTGATAACATCTATCTGCTAACTCGCAGGCATCTACTAAATAAAATCGAGCATCAAACCAGAAGGCCGAATCAACCAAAGTTGATAACATCTATTTGCTAACGCGCAGGCATCCGCTAAATAACAGCGAGAATCGAACCGGAAGGCCGGATCAACCGAAGTTAATTTCATCTATCTGCTAACGCGCACGCATCCGCTAAACAAAAGCGAACATCGAACCAGAAGGTCGGATCAATCGAAGTTGATAACATCTATCTGCTAACGCGCAGGCATTCGCTAAATAAAAGCGAGCATCACACCAGAAGGCCGGATCAACCGAAGTTGATAACATCTATCTGCTAACGCGCAGGCATCTCCTAATAAAAGAGAGCATCAAACCAGAAGGCCGGATCAACCGAAGTTGATAACATCTATCTGCTAACGCACAGGCATCCGCTATATAAAACCGAGCATCGAACCAGAAGGTCGGATCAACAAAAGTTGATAACATCTATCTGCTAATGTGCAGGTATCCGCAAAATAAAAGCGAGCATATAACCAGAAGGCCGGATCAACCGAAGTTGATAATATCTATCTGCTAACGCGCAGGCATCCGCTAAATAAAAGCGAGCATCAAACCAGAAGGCGGAATCAACCGAAGTTGATAACATCTATCTGCTAACGTGCACGCATCCGCTAAATAAAAGCGAGCGTCGAACCAGAAGGTCGGATCAACTGAAGTTGATAACATCTATCTGCTAACGCACAGGCATCCGCTATATAAAACCGAGCATCGAACCAGAAGGTTGGATCATCCGAGTTGATAACATGTATCTTCTAACGCGCAGGCATCCGCTAAATAAAAGCGAACATCGAACCGAAAGGCCGGATCAACCGAAGTTGATAACATCTATCTGCTAACGTGCTAGCATCCGCTAAATAAAAGCGAGAATCGAACCGGAAGGCCGGATCAACCGAAGTTGATAACATCTATCTGCTAACGCGCAAGCATCCGCTAAATAAAAGCGAGCATCGAACCAGAAGGCCAGATCATCCGAAGTTGATAACATCTATCTGCTAACACGCAGTCATCCGCTAAATAAAAGCGAGCATCGAACCAGAAGGTCGGATCAACCGAAGTTGATAACATCTATCTGCTAACGCGCAGGCATCCGCAAAATAAAAGCGAGCATATAACCAGAAGGCCGGATCAACCGAAGTTGATAACATCTATCTACTAACGCGTCGGGCATCCGCTAAATAAAAGCGAGCATAGAACCAGAAGGACGGATCAACCGAAGTTGATAACATCTATCTGCTAATGCGCAGGCATTTGCTAAATAAAAGCGAGCATCGAACCAGAAGGCCCGATCAACCGAAGTTGATAACATCTATATGCTAACGCGTAGGCATCCGCTAAATCAAAGCGAGCATCAAACCAGAAGGCCGGATCAACTGAAGTTGTTAACATCTATCTGCTAACGCACAGGGATCCACTAAATAAAAGCGAGCATCGAACCAGAAGGCTGGATCAACTAAAGTTGTTAACATCTATCTGCTAACACACAGGCATCCGCTAAATAAAAGCGAGCATCGAACCAGAAGGTCGTATCATCTAAAGTTGATAACATCTCTCTGCTAACGCACATGCATCCGCTAAATAAATACGAGCATCGAACCAGAAGGCCGGATCATCCAAAGTTGATAACATCTATCTGCTTACGCGCAAGCATCCTATAATAAAAGCGAACATTAAACCGGAAGTCCAGATCAACCGAAATTGATAACATCTATATGCTAACGCGCAAGCATCCATTAAATAAAAGCGAACATCGAACCAGTTGTCTGGATCAACCAAAGTTGATAACATCTATCTGCTAATGCGCAGGCATCCGCTAAATAAAAGCTAACATCGAACCATAGGGTCGGATCAACGGAAGTTGATAATATCTATCTGCTAACGCACAGGCATTCGCTAAAAAAAAGCGAGCATCGAATCAGAAGGCTGGATCAACCGAAGTTGATAACATCTACCTGCTAACGCGAAGGCATCCGCTAAATAAAAGCGAGCATCGAACTAGAAGGTCGGATCAACCGAAGTTGATAACATCTATTTGCTAACGTGCACGCATCCGCTAAATAAAACCGAGCATCGAACTAGAAGGTCGGATCAAATGAAGTTGATAACATCTATCTGCTAATGTGCTGGCATCCGCTAAATAAAAGCGAGTATCGAAGCAGAAGGCCGGATCAACCAAAGTTGATAACAACTACCTACTAACGCGTCGACATCCGCTAAATAAAAGCGAGTATCGACCCATTAGGTCGGATCAACTGAAGTTGTTAACATTTATCTGCTAACGCACAGGGATCCGCTAAATAAAAGCGAGCATCGAACCAGAAGGCCGGATCAATCGAAGTTGATAACATCAATCTGCTAACACGCAGGCATTCGCTAAATAAAAGCGAGCATCACACCAGAAGGCCGGATCAACCGAAATTGATAACATCTATCTGCTAACACGCAGGTATCTGCTAAATAAAAGCGAGCATCAAACCAGAAGGCCGGGTCATCCAAAGTTGATAACATCTATCTGCTCACGTGCAGACATCCGCTATATAAAACCGAGCATCAAACCAGAAGGTCGGATCAACCGAAGTTATTAACATCTATCCGTTAACTCGCAGGCATCCGCTAAATAAAAGCGAGCATCGAACCAGAAGGCCGGATCAACCGAAGTTGATAACATCTATCTGCTAACATGCAGGCATCCGCTAAATAAAAGCGAGCATCGAACCAGAAGGTCGGATCAACCGAAGTCGATAACATCTATCTGCTAACCCGCAGGCATCTGCTAAATAAAAGAGAGCATCGAACCAGAAGGTCGGATCAACCGACGTTTTTTACATTTATCTGCTAACGTGCAGGAATACGCTAAATAAAAGTGAGCATCAAACCAGAAGCCCGATAAACCGAAGTTGATAACATCTATATGCTAACGCGTAGGCATCCGCTTAATAAAAGCGAGCATCGACCCAGAAGGCCGAATCAACTGAAGTTGTTAACATCTATCTTCTAACGCACAGGGATCCGCTAAATAAAAGCGAGCATCGAACCAGAAGGCCGGATCAACCGAAGTTGATAACATCTATCTGCTAACACCCAGGCATCCGATAAATAAAAGCGAGCATCGAACCAGAAGACCGGATCAACTGAAGTTGATAACATCTATCTGCTAACGCACATGCATCCGCTAAATAAAAGCTAGCATCAAACCATAGGGTTGGATCAACCGAAGTTTATAATATCTATCTGCTAACGCGCAAGCATCCTCTAAATAAAAGCGAGCATCGAACCAGAAGTCCGGATCAATCGAAGTTGATAACCTCTATCTGCTAACGTGCAGGCATTCGCTAAATAAAAGCGTGTATCGCACCAGAAGGCCGGATCAACCGAAGTTGATAACATCTATCTGCTAACTCGCAGGCATCTACTAAATAAAATCGAGCATCAAACCAGAAGGCCGAATCAACCAAAGTTGATAACATCTATTTGCTAACGCGCAGGCATCCGCTAAATAACAGCGAGAGTCGAACCGGAAGGCCGGATCAACCGAAGTTGATAACATCTATCTGCTAACGCGCACGCATCCGCTAAACAAAAGCGAACATCGAACCAGAAGGTCGGATCAATCGAAGTTGATAACATCTATCTGCTAACGCGCAGGCATTCGATAAATAAAAGCGAGCATCGCACCAGAAGGCCGGATCAACCGAAGTTGATAACATCTATCTGCTAACGCGCAGGCATCTCCTAATAAAAGCGAGCATCAAACCAGAAGGCCGGATCAACCGAAGTTGATAACATCTATCTGCTAACGCACAGGCATCCGCTATATAAAACCGAGCATCGAACCAGAAGGTCGGATCAACAAAAGTTGATAACATCTATCTGCTAATGTGCAGGTATCCGCAAAATAAAAGCGAGCATATAACCAGAAGGCCGGATCAACCGAAGTTGATAATATCTATCTGCTAACGCGCAGGCATCCGCTAAATAAAAGCGAGCATCAAACCAGAAGGCGGAATCAACCGAAGTTGATAACATCTATCTGCTAACGTGCACGCATCCGCTAAATAAAAGCGAGCGTCGAACCAGAAGGTCGGATCAACTGAAGTTGATAACATCTATCTGCTAACGCACAGGCATCCGCTATATAAAACCGAGCATCGAACCAGAAGGTTGGATCATCCGAGTTGATAACATGTATCTTCTAACGCGCAGGCATCCGCTAAATAAAAGCGAACATCGAACCGAAAGGCCGGATCAACCGAAGTTGATAACATCTATCTGCTAACGTGCTAGCATCCGCTAAATAAGAGCGAGAATCGAACCGGAAGGCCGGATCAACCGAAGTTGATAACATCTATCTGCTAACGCGCAAGCATCCGCTAAATAAAAGCGAGCATCGAACCAGAAGGCCGGATCAACCGAAGTTGATAACATCTATCTGCTAACGTGCAGGCATTCGCTAAATAAAAGCGAGCATCGCACCAGAAGGCCGGATCAAGCGAAGTTGATAACATCTATCTGCTAACGCGCAAGCATTTACTAAATAAAAGCGAGCATCCAACCAGAAGGCCGGATCAACCAAAGTTGATAACATCTATCTGCTAACGCACAGGCATCCACTATATAAAAGCGAGCATCGAACCAGAAGGTCGGATCAACCGAAGTTTATAACATCTATCTGCTAACGCACAGGCATCCGCTATATAAAACCGAGCATCGAACCAGAAGGCTGGATCAACTTAAGTTTATAACATCTATCCGCTAACGCACAGGCATCCGTTATATAAAACCGAGCATCAAACCAGAAGGCTGGATCAACCGAAGTTGATAACATCTATCCGCTAACGCGCAGTCATCCGCTAAATAAAAGCGAGCATCGAACCAGAAGGCCGGATCAACCGAAGTTGATAACATCAATCTTCTAACGCGCAGGCATCCGCTAAATAAAAGCGAGCATCAAACCAAAAGGTCGGATCGACCGAAGTTGATAACATGTATCTGCTAACGCACAGGAAACCGCTATATAAAACCGAGCATCGAACCAGAAGGCCAGATCAACCAAAGTTGATAACATCTATCTGCTAACGTGCTAGCATCCGTTAAATAAAAGCGAGCATCGAACTGGAAGGCCGGATCAACTGATGTTGATAACATCTATCTGCTAATGCGCAGGCATCCACTAATTAAAACCGAGTATCGAACCGGAAGGCCGGATCAATCGATGTTGATAACATCTATATGCTAACGTGCAGGCATCCGCTAAATAAAAGCGAGCATCGAACCAGAAGGCCGGACCAACCGAAGTTGATAACATGTATCTGCTAACACGCATACATCCGCTAAATAAAAGTGAGCATTGAACTAGAAGGCCGGATCAACCGAAGTTGATAACGTATATCTGTTAACGCGCTGGCATCCGCTAAATAAAAGCGAGCATCGAACCAGAAGGCCGGATCAACCGAAGTTGATAACATCTATCTGCTAACGCGCAGACATCCTCTAAATAAAAGCGAGTATCGAACCAGAAGGTCGGATCAACCGAAGTTAATAACATCTATCTGTTAACGCGCAGGTACCCGCAAAATAAAAGCGAGCATATAACCAGAAGTCCGGATCAACCGAAGTTGATAACATCTATCTACTAACGCGCAGGCATCCGCTAAATAAAAGCGAGCATCGAACCAGAAGGCCGAATCAACCAAAGTTGATAACATCTATCTGCTAACGTGCAGGCATCCGCTAAATAAAAGCGAGCATCGAAACAGAAGGTCGGATCAGTTGAAATTGATAACATCTATCTGCTAACGCACAGGCATGCGCTATATAAAACCGAGCATCGAGCCAGAAGGCTGGATCAACTGAAGTTTATAACATCTATCCACTAAAGCACAGGCATCCGCTATATAAAACCGAGCATCGAACCAGAAGGCTGAATCAACCGAAGTTGATAACATCTATCCGCTAACGCGCAGGCATCCGCTAAATAAAAGCGAGCATCGAACCAGAAGGCCGGATCAACTGAAGTTGATAACATCAATCTGCTAACGCGCAGGAATCCGCTAAATAAAAGCGAGCATCAAACCAAAAGGCCGGATCAACCGAAGTTGATAACATCTATCTGCTAACGCACAGGAAACCGCTATATAAAACCGAGCATCGAACCAGAAGGTCAGATCAACCAAAGTTGATAACATCTATCTGCTAACGTGCTAGCATCCGCTAAATAAAAGCGAGCATCGAACTGGAAGGCCGGATCAACCGATGTTGATAACATCTATCTGCTAACACGCAGACATCCACTAATTAAAAGCGAGTATCGAACCGGAAGGCCGGATCAACCTATGTTGATAACATCTATATGCTAACCCACAGGCATCCGCTAATTAAAAGCGAGCATCGAACCAGAAGGCCGGATCAACCGAAGTTGATAACATCTATCTGCTAACGTGCAGGCATCCGCTAAATAAAAGTGAGCATTGAACCAGAAGGCCGGATCAACCGAAGTTGATAACATCTATCTGCTAACGCGCAGGCATCCGCTAAATAAAAGGGAGCACCGAACCAGAAGGCCGGATCAATCGAAGTTGATAACTTCTATCTGTTAACGCGCTGGCATCCGCTAAATAAAAGCGAGCATCGAACCAGAAGGCCAGATCAACCGAAGTTGATAACATCTATCTGCTAACGTGCAGGCATCCTCTAAATAAAAGCGAGCATCGAACCAGAAGGCCGGCTCAACTGAAGTTGATAACATCTATATGCTAACGCGCAGGCATCTACTAAATAAAAGCGAGTATCGAACCCGAAGGCCGGATTAACCGAAGTTGATAACATCTATCTGCTAACATGCAGGCATCTGCTAAATAAAAGTGAGCTTCAAACCAGAAGGCCCGATCAACCAAAGTTGATAACATCTATCTCCTAACGTGCAGGCATCCGCTAAATAAAAGCGAGCATCGACCCAGAAGTTCGGATCAACTGATGTTGTAAACATCTATCTCCTAACGCACAGGGATCCGCTAAATAAAAGCGAGCATCAAACCAGAAGGCCGGATCATCCGAAGTTGATAACATCTATCTGCTAACGCGCAGGCATCTGCTAAATAAAAGCGAACATCGAACTGGAAGGCCGGTTCAACCGAAGTTGATAACATCTATCTGCTAACGCGCAGGCATCCGCTAAACAAAAGCGAGCATCGAACCAGAAGGCCGGATCAACTGAAGTTGATAACATCTATCTGTTAACGCACATGCATCCGCTAAATAAAAGTGAGCATCGAACTAGAAGGCCGGATCAACCGAAGTTGATAACATCTATCTGCTAACGCGCAGGCATCCACTAAATCATCTAACCGGAAGGCCGGATCAACCGAAGTTGATAACATCTATCTGCTAACGCACATGCATCTGTTATATAAAACCGAGCATCGAACCAGAAGGTCGGATCAACCGAAATTGATAACATCTATCTGCTAACGTGCTGGCATCCGCTAAATAAAAGCGAGCATCGAACCGGAAGGTCGGATCAACCGAAGTTGATAACATATACCTGCTAACGCGCAGGCATCCACTGATAAAAAGCGAGTATCGAATCGGAAGGCCGGATTAACCGAAGTTTATAACATCTTTCTGCTAACGCGTAGGCATCCGCTAAATAAAAGCGAGCATTGAACCAGAAGGCAGGATCAACCGAAGTTGATAACATCTATCTGCTAACGTGCAGGCATCCGCTAAATAAAAGTGAGCATCGACCCAGAAGGCCCGATCAACCGAAGTTGATAACATCTATCTGCTAACGCACATGCATCACCGAGCATCGAACCAGAAGGTCGGATCAACCGAAGTTGATAACATCTATCTCCTAACGTGCAGGTATCCGCAAAATAAAAGCGAGCATATAACCAGAAGGCCGGATCAACCAAAGTTGATAACATCTATCTGCTAACTCGCAGGCATCCGCTAAATAAAAGCGAGCATCGAACCAGAAGGCCGAATTAACCAAAGTTGATAACATCTATCTGCTAACGTGCAGGCATCCGCTAAATAAAAGCGAGCTTCGAACCAGAACGTCGGATCAACTGAAGTTGATAACATCTATCTGCTAACGCACAGGCATCCGCTATATAAACCGAGCATCGAACCAGAAGGCTAGATCAACTGAAGTTTATAACATCTATCCACTAACGCACAGGCATCCGCTATATAAAACCGGGCATCGAACCATAAGGCTAGATCAACTGAAGTTGATAACATCTATTCGCTAACGCGCAGGCATCCGCTAAATAAAACGAGCATCGAACCAGAAGGCCGTATCAACCAAAGTTCATAACATCAATCTGCTAACACGCAGGCATCCGCTAAACTAAAGCGAGCATTAAACCAAAAGGCCGGATCAACCGAAGTTGATAACATCTATCTGCTAACGCACAGGAAACAGCTATATAAAACCGAGCATCGAACCAGAAGGCGAGATAAACCAAAGTTGATAACATCTATCTGCTAACGTGCTAGCATCCACTAAATAAAAGCGAGCATCGAACCGACAGGCCGGATCAACCAATGTTGATAACATCTATCTGCTAACGTGCAGGCATCAACTAATTAAAAGCGAGTATCGAACCGGAAGGCCGGATCAACCGATGTTGATAACATCTATATGCTAACATGCAGGCATCTGCTAAATAAAAGCGAGCATAGAACCAGAAGGCCGGATCAACCGAAGTTGATAACATCTATCTGCTAACGCGCAGGCATCTGCTAAATAAAAGTGAGCATTGAACCAGAAGGCCGAATCAATCGAAGTTGATAACATCTATCTGCTAACGCGCATGCATCCGCTAAATAAAATTGAGCATCTAACCGGAAGGCCGGATCAGCCGAAGTTGATAACATCTATCTGCTAACGCACAGGCATCTGTTATATAAAACCGAGCATCGAACAAGAAGGCCGGATCAACCGAAGTTGATAACATCTATCTGCTAACATGCAGGCATCCTCTAAATAAAAGCGAGCATCGAACCAGAAGGCCGGATCAACTGAAGTTGATAACATCTATATGCTAACGCGCAGGCATCTGCTAAATAAAAGTGAGCATTGAACCCGAAGGCCGGATCAACCGAAGTTGATAACATCTATCTGCTAACATGCAAGCATCTGCTAAATAAAAGTGAGCATCAAACCAGAAGGCCCGATCAACCGAAGTTGATAACATCTATCTGCTAACACGCAGGCATCCGCTAAATAAAAGCGAGCATCAACCCAGAAGGCCGGATCAACTGATTTTGTAAACATCTATCTCCTAACACACACGGATCCGCTAAATAAAAGCGAGCATCAAACCAGAAGGCCGGATCATCCGAAGTTGATAACATCTATCTGCTAACACGCAGGCATCCGCTAAATAAAAGCGAACATCGAACCGGAAAGCCGGATCAACCGAAGTTGATAACATCTATCTGCTAACGCGCAGGCATCCGCTAAATAAAAGCGAGCATCGAACCAGAAGGCCGGATCAACCGAAGTTGATAACATCTATCCGCTAACGCACATGCATCCGCTAAATAAAAGTTAGCATCGAACCAGAAGGCCGGATCTACCGAAGTTGATAACATCTATCTGCTAACGCGCAGGCATCCGCTAAATAAAACCGAGCATCTAACCGGAAGGCCGGACCAACCGAAGTTGATAACATCTATCTGCTAACGCACAGGCATCTGTTATATAAAACCGAGCATCGAACCAGAAGGCCGGATCACCCGAAGTTGATAACATCTATCTGCTAACGTGCTGACATCCGCTAAATAAAAGCGAGCATCGAACTGGAAGACCGGATCAACCGAAGTTGAAAACATCTACCTGCTAACGTGAAGGCATCCACTAATAAAAAGCGAGTATCGAACCGGAAGGCCGGATCAACCGAAGTTGATAACATCTTTCTGCTAACGCGCAGGCATCCGCTAAATAAAAGCGAGCATTGAACCAGAGGGCAGGATTAACCGAAGTTGATAACATCTATCTGCTAACGTGCAGGCATCCGCTAAATAAAAGTGAGCATCGAATCAGAAGGCCCGATCAACCGAAGTTGATAACATCTATCTGCTAACGCACAGGCATCACCGAGCATCGAACCAGAAGGTCGAATCAACCGAAGTTGATAACATCTATCTGCTAACGCGCAGGTATCCGCAAATTAAACGCGAGCATATAACCAGAAGTCCGGATCAACCGAAGTTGATAACATCTTTCTGCTAACGCGCAGGCATCCGCTAAATAAAAGCGAGCATCGAACCAGAAGTCCGAATCAACCAAAGTTGATAACATCTATCTGCTAACGTGCACGCATCCGCTAAATAAAAGCGAGCATCGAACCAGAAGGTCGGATCAACTAAAGTTGATAACATCTATCTGCTAACGCACATGTATCCTCTATATAAAACCGAGCATCGAACCAGAAGGCTGGATCAACTGAAGTTTATAACATCTATCCGCTAACGCACAGGCATCCGCTATATAAAACCGAGCATCGAACCAGAAGGCTAGATCAACCGAAGTTGATAACATATATCCGCTAACGCGCAGGCATCCGCTAAATAAAAGCGAGCATCGAACCAGAAGGCCGGATCAAGCGAAGTTGATAACATCAATCTGCTAACGCGCAGGCATCCGCTAAATAAAAGCGAGCATCAAACCAAAAGGCCGGATCAACCGAAGTTGATAACATCTATCTGCTAACGCACATGAAACTGCTATATAAAACCGAGCATCGACCCAGAAGGCCAGATCAACCGAAGTTGATAAAATCTATCTGCTAACGTGCTAGCATCCGCTAAATAAAAGCGAGAATCGAACCGGAAGGTCGGATCAACCGATGTTGATAACATCTATCTGCTAACGCGTAGGCATCCACTAATTAATAGCGAGTATCGAACCGGAAGGCCGGATCAACCGATGTTGATAACATCTATATGCTAACGTGCAGGCATCCACTAAATATAAGCGAGCATCGAACCATAAGGCCGGATTAACCGAAGTTGATAACATCTATCTGCTAACGCGCAGGCATCCGCTAAATAAAAGTGAGCATTGAACCAGAGGGCCGGATCAATCGAAGTTGATAACATCTTTCTGCTAACGCGCAGACATCCGCTAAATAAAAGCGAGCATTGAACCAGAAGGCAGGATCAACCGAAGTTGATAACATCTATCTGCTAACGTCCAAGCATCCGCTAAATAAAAATGAGCATCGAACCAGAAGGCCCGATCAACTAAAGTTGATAACATCTATCTGCTAACGCGCAAGCATCCGCTAAATAAAAGCAAGCATCGAACCAGAAGGCCGGATCAACCGAAGTTGATAACATCTATCCGCTAACGCGCAGGCATCCACTAAATAAAAGCGAGCATCGAACCAAAAGGCCGGATCAACCGAAGTTGATAACATCTTTATGTTAACACGCAGGCATCCGCTAAATAAAAGTGAGCATCGAACCAGAAGGTCGGATCAACCGAAGTTGATAACATCTATCTGCTAACGCGCAGGCATCTACTAAATAAAACCAAGCATTTAACCGGAAGGCCGGATCAACCAAAGTTGATAACATCTATCTGCTAAGCACAGGCATCCGCTATATAAAACCGAGCATCAAACCAGAAGGTCGGATCAACCGAAGTTGATAACATCTATCTGCTAACGTGTCGGCATCCGCTAAATAAAAGCGAGCATCAAATCGGAAGGCCGTATCAACCGAAGTTGATAACATCTACCTGCTAACGCCCAGGCATCCACTAATTAAAAGCGAGTATCGAACCGGAAGGTCGATTCAATCGAAGTTGATAACATCTATCTGCCAACGCGCAGACATCCGCTAAATAAAAGTGAGCATCGAACCAGAAGGCCGGATCAACCGAAGTTGATAACATCAATCTGCTAACGCGCAGGCATACGCTAAATAAAAGCGAGCATCAAAGCAAAAGGCCGGATCAACCGAAGTTGATAACATCTATCTGCTAACGCACATGAAACCGCTATATAAAACGGAGCATCGACCTAGAAGGCCAGATCAACCGAAGTTGATAAAATCTATCTGCTAACGTGCTAGCATCCGCTAAATAAAAGCGAGCATCGAACCGGAAGGCCGGATCAACCGATGTTGATAACATCTATCTGCTAACGCGCAGGCATCCACTAATTAAAAGCGAGTATCGAACCGGAAGGCCGAATCAATCGATGTTGATAACATCTATATGCTAACGTGCAGGCATCCAATAAATAAAATCGAGCATCGAACCATAAGGCCGGATCAACCGAAGTTGATACCATCTATCTGCTAACGCGCAGGCATCCGCTAAATAAAAGTGAGCATTGAACCAGAAGGCCGGATCAATCGAAGTTGATAACATCTTTCTGCTAACGCGCAGACATCCGCTAAATAAAAGCGAGCATTGAACCAGAAGGAAGGATCAACCGAAGTTGATAACATCTATCTGCTAACGTCCAGGCATCCGCTAAATAAAACTGAGCATCGAACCAGAAGGCCCGATCAACCGAAGTTGATAACATCTATCTGCTAACCCGCAGGCATCCGCTAAATAAAAGCGAGCATCGAACCAGAAGGCCGGATCAAACGAAGTTGATAACATCTATCCGCTAACGCGCAGGCATCCACTAAATAAAAGCGAGCATCGAACCAAAAGACCGGATCAACCAAAGTTGATAACATCTTTATGTTAACACGCAGGCATCCGCTAAATAAAAGTGAGCATCGAACCAGAAGGTCGGATCAACCGAAGTTGATAACATCTATCTGCTAACGCGCAGGCATCTACTAAATAAAACCAAGCATTAAACCGGAAGGCCGGATCAACCGAAGTTGATAACATCTATCTGCTAACGCACAGGCATCCGCTATATAAAACCGAGCATCGAACCAGAAGGCCGGATCAACCGAAGTTGATAACATCTATCTGCTAACGTGTCGGCATCCGCTAAATAAAAGCGAGCATCGAATCGGAAGGCCGTATCAACCGAAGTTGATAACATCTACCTGCTAACATGCAGGCATCCACTAATTAAAAGCGAGTATCGAACCGGAAGGTCGATTCAATCGAAGTTGATAACATCTATCTGCCAACGCCCAAACATCCGCTAAATAAAAGCGAGCATCGAACCAGAAGGCCGGATCAACCGAAGTTGATAACATCTATCTGCTAACGGGCAGGCATACGCTAAATAAAAGCGAGCATCAAACCAGAAGGCTGGATCAACCGGAGTTGATAACATCTATCTGCTAACGCACAGGCATCCGCTAAATAAAAGCGAGCACCGAACCAGAAGGCCAGATCAACCGAAGTTGATAATGTCTATCTGCTAACGCGCTGGCATCCGCTAAATAAAAGCGAGCATTGAACCAGAAGGCCGGATCAACCGAAGTTGATAACATCTATCTTCTAACGTGCAGGCATCCGCTAAATAAAAGCGAGCATCGAACCAGAAGGCCGGATCATCCGAAGTTGGTAACATCTATCTGCTAATGTGCTGGCATCTGCTAAATAAAAGCGAGCATCGAACCGGAAGGCCGGATCAACCGAAGTTGATAACATCTACCTGCTAACGCGCAGGCATCCACTAATTAAAAGCGAGTATCGAACCGGAAGGCCGGATCAACCGAAGTTGATAACATCATTCTACAAACGCGCAGGCATCCGCTAAATAAAAGCGAGCATCAAACAAAAAGGCCGGATCAACCGAAGTTGATAACATCTATCTGCTAACGCACAGGCATCCGCTGAATAAAACCGAGCATCGAACCAGAAGGCCGGATCAACCGAAGTTGATAACATCTATCCGCTAACGCGCAGGCATCCACTAAATAAAAGCGAGCATCGAACCAAAAGGCCGGATCAACCGAAGTTGATAACATCTTTATGTTAACACGCAGGCATCCGCTAAATAAAAGTGAGCATCGAACCAGAAGGTCGGATCAACCGAAGTTGATAACATCTATCTGCTAACGCGCAGGCATCTACTAAATAAAACCAAGCATTTAACCGGAAGGCCGGATCAACCGAAGTTGATAACATCTATCTGCTAACGCACAGGCATCCGCTATATAAAACCGAGCATCAAACCAGAAGGCCGGATCAACCGAAGTTGATAACATCTATCTGCTAACGTGTCGGCATCCGCTAAATAAAAGCGAGCATCGAATCGGAAGGCCGTATCAACCGAAGTTGATAACATCTACCTGCTAACGCCCAGGCATCCACTAATTAAAAGCGAGTATCGAACCGGAAGGTCGATTCAATCGAAGTTGATAACGTCTATCTGCCAACGCGCAGACATCCGCTAAATAAAAGCGAGCATCGAACCAGAAGGCCGAATCAACCGAAGTTGATAACATCAATCTGCTAACGCGCAGGCATCCGCTAAATAAAAGCGAGCATCAAACCAAAAGGCCAGATCAACCGAAGTTGATAACAACTATCTACTAACGCACATGAAACCGCTATATAAAACGGAGCATCGACCTAGAAGGCCAGATCAACCGAAGTTGATAAAATCTATCTGCTAACGTGCTAGCATCCGCTAAATAAAAGCGAGCATCGAACCGGAAGGCCGGATCAACCGATGTTGATAACATCTATCTGCTAACGCGCAGGCATCCACTAATTAAAAGCGAGTATCGAACCGGAAGGCCGAATCAACCGATGTTGATAACATCTATATGCTAACGTGCAGGCATCCAATAAATAAAATCGAGCATCGAACCATAAGGCCGGATCAACCGAAGTTGATAACATCTATCTGCTAACGCGCAGGCATCCGCTAAATAAAAGTGAGCATTGAACCAGAAGGCCGGATCAATCGAAGTTGATAACATCTTTCTGCTAACGCGCAGATATCCGCTAAATAAAAGCGAGCATTGAACCAGAAGGAAGGATCAACCGAAGTTGATAACATCTATCTGCTAACGTCCAGGCATCCGCTAAATAAAACTGAGCATCGAACCAGAAGGCCCGATCAACCGAAGTTGATGACATCTATCTGCTAACCCGCAGGCATCCGCTAAATAAAAGCGAGCATCGAACCAGAAGGCCGGATCAAACGAAGTTGATAACATCTATCCGCTAACGCGCAGGCATCCACTAAATAAAAGCGAGCATCGAACCAAAAGGCCGGATCGACCAAAGTTAATAACATCTTTATGTTAACACGCAGGCATCCGTTAAATAAAAGTGAGCATCGAACCAGAAGGTCGGATCAACCGAAGTTGATAACATCTATCTGCTAACGCGCAGGCATCTACTAAATAAAACCAAGCATTTAACCGGAAGGCCGGATCAACCGAAGTTGATAACATCTAGCTGCTAACGCACAGGCATCCGCTATATAAAACCGAGCATCGAACCAGAAGGCCGGATCAACCGAAGTTGATAACATCTATCTGCTAACGTGTCGGCATCCGCTAAATAAAAGCGAGCATCGAATCGGAAGGCCGTATCAACCGAAGTTGATAACATCTACCTGCTAACGTGCAGGCATCCACTAATTAAAAGCGAGTATCGAACCGGAAGGTCGATTCAATCGAAGTTGATAACATCTATCTGCCAACGCGCAAACATCCGCTAAATAAAAGCGAGCATCGAACCAGAAGGCCGGATCAACCGAAGTTGATAACATCTATCTGCTAACGGGCAGGCATACGCTAAATAAAAGCGAGCATCAAACCAGAAGGCCGGATCAACTGAAGTTGATAACATCTATCTGCTAACGCACAGGCATCCGCTAAATAAAAGCGAGCACCGAACCAGAAGGCCAGATCAACCGAAGTTGATAATGTCTATCTGCTAACGCGCTAGCATCCGCTAAATAAAAGCGAGCATTGAACCAGAAGGTCGGATCAACCAAAGTTGATAACATCTATCTTCTAACGCGCAGGCATCCGCTAAATAAAAGCGAGCATCGAACCAGAAGGCCGGATCAACCGAAGTTGATAACATCTATCTGCTAACATGCTGGCATCTGCTAAATAAAAGCGAGCATCGAACCGGAAGGCCGGATCAACCGAAGTTGATAACATCTACCTGCTAACGCGCAGGCATCCACTAATTAAAAGCGAGTATCGAACCGGAAGGCCGGATCAACCGAAGTTGATAACATCTATCTACTAACGCGCAGGCATCCGCTAAATAAAAGCGAGCATCAAACAAAAAGGCCGGATCAACCGAAGTTGATAACATCTATCTGCTAACGCACAGGCATCCGCTATATAAAACCGAGCATCGAACCAGAAGGCCGGATCAACCGAAGTTGATAACATCTATCCGCTAACGCGCTGGTATCCACTAAATAAAAGCGAGCATCAAACCAAAAGTCCGGATCAACCGAAGTTGATAACATCTTTATGTTAACACGCAGACATCCGCTAAATAAAAGTGAGCATCGAACCAGAAGGTCGGATCAACCGAAGTTGATAACATCTATCTGCTAACGCGCAGGCATCTACTACCAAGCATCTAACCGGAAGGCCGGATCAACCGAAGTTGATAACATCTATCTGCTAATGCACAAGCATCTGCTATATAAAACCGAGCATCGAACCAGAAGGCCGGATCAACCGATGTTGATAACATCTATCTGCTAACGTGTCGGCATCCGCTAAATAAAAGCGAGCATCGAACCGGAAGGCCGTATCAACCGAAGTTGATAACATCTACCTGCTAACGTGCAGGTAGCCACTAATTAAAAGCGAGTATCGAACCGGAAGGCCGAATCAATCGAAGTTGATAACATCTATCTGCTAACGCGCAGACATCCGCTAAATAAAAGCGAGCATCGAACCAGAAGGCCGGATCAACCGAAGTTGATAACATCTATCTGCTAACGGGCAGGCATACGCTAAATAAAAGCGAGCATCAAACCAGAAAGCCGGATCAACCGACGTTGATAACTTCTATCTGCTAACGCACAGGCATCCGCTAAATAAAATCGAGCACCGAACCAGAAGGCCGGATCAACCGAAGTTGATAACATCTATCTGCTAACATGCTGGCATCCGCTAAATAAAAGCAAGCATCGAACCGGAAGGCCGGATCAACCGAAGTTGATAACATCTACCTGCTAACGCGCAGGCATCCACTAATTAAAAGCGAGTATCGAACCGGAAGGCCGGATCAACCGAAGTTGATAACATCTATCTACTAACGCGCAGGCATCCGCTAAATAAAAGCGAGCATCAAACAAAAAGGCCGGATCAACCGAAGTTGATAACATCTATCTGCTAACGCACAGGCATCCGCTATATAAAACCGAGCATCGAACCAGAAGGCCAGATCAACCGAAGTTGATAACATCTATCCGCTAACGCGCAGGTATCCACTAAATAAAAGCGAGCATCAAACCAAAAGTCCGGATCAACCGAAGTTGATAACATCTTTATGTTAACACGCAGACATCCGCTAAATAAAAGTGAGCATCGAACCAGAAGGTCGGATCAACCGAAGTTGATAACATCTATCTGCTAACGCGCAGGCATCTACTAAATAAAACCAAGCATTTAACCGGAAGGCCGGATCAACCGAAGTTGATAACATCTAGCTGCTAACGCACAGGCATCCGCTATATAAAACCGAGCATCGAACCAGAAGGCCGGATCAACCGAAGTTGATAACATCTATCTGCTAACGTGTCGGCATCCGCTAAATAAAAGCGAGCATCGAATCGGAAGGCCGTATCAACCGAAGTTGATAACATCTACCTGCTAACGTGCAGGCATCCACTAATTAAAAGCGAGTATCGAACCGGAAGGTCGATTCAATCGAAGTTGATAACATCTATCTGCCAACGCGCAAACATCCGCTAAATAAAAGCGAGCATCGAACCAGAAGGCCGGATCAACCGAAGTTGATAACATCTATCTGCTAACGGGCAGGCATACGCTAAATAAAAGCGAGCATCAAACCAGAAGGCCGGATCAACTGAAGTTGATAACATCTATCTGCTAACGCACAGGCATCCGCTAAATAAAAGCGAGCACCGAACCAGAAGGCCAGATCAACCGAAGTTGATAATGTCTATCTGCTAACGCGCTAGCATCCGCTAAATAAAAGCGAGCATTGAACCAGAAGGTCGGATCAACCAAAGTTGATAACATCTATCTTCTAACGCGCAGGCATCCGCTAAATAAAAGCGAGCATCGAACCAGAAGGCCGGATCAACCGAAGTTGATAACATCTATCTGCTAACATGCTGGCATCTGCTAAATAAAAGCGAGCATCGAACCGGAAGGCCGGATCAACCGAAGTTGATAACATCTACCTGCTAACGCGCAGGCATCCACTAATTAAAAGCGAGTATCGAACCGGAAGGCCGGATCAACCGAAGTTGATAACATCTATCTACTAACGCGCAGGCATCCGCTAAATAAAAGCGAGCATTAAACAAAAAGGCCGGATCAACCGAAGTTGATAACATCTATCTGCTAACGCACAGGCATCCGCTATATAAAACCGAGCATCGAACCAGAAGGCCGGATCAACCGAAGTTGATAACATCTATCCGCTAACGCGCAGGTATCCACTAAATAAAAGCGAGCATCAAACCAAAAGTCCGGATCAACCGAAGTTGATAACATCTTTATGTTAACACGCAGACATCCGCTAAATAAAAGTGAGCATCGAACCAGAAGGTCGGATCAACCGAAGTTGATAACATCTATCTGCTAACGCGCAGGCATCTACTACCAAGCATCTAACCGGAAGGCCGGATCAACCGAAGTTGATAACATCTATCTGCTAATGCACAAGCATCCGCTATATAAAACCGAGCATCGAACCAGAAGGCCGGATCAACCGATGTTGATAACATCTATCTGCTAACGTGTCGGCATCCGCTAAATAAAAGCGAGCATCGAACCGGAAGGCCGTATCAACCGAAGTTGATAACATCTACCTGCTAACGTGCAGGTAGCCACTAATTAAAAGCGAGTATCGAACCGGAAGGCCGAATCAATCGAAGTTGATAACATCTATCTGCTAACGCGCAGACATCCGCTAAATAAAAGCGAGCATCGAACCAGAAGGCCGGATCAACCGAAGTTGATAACATCTATCTGCTAACGGGCAGGCATACGCTAAATAAAAGCGAGCATCAAACCAGAAAGCCGGATCAACCGACGTTGATAACTTCTATCTGCTAACGCACAGGCATCCGCTAAATAAAATCGAGCACCGAACCAGAAGGCCGGATCAACCGAAGTTGATAACATCTATCTGCTAACATGCTGGCATCCGCTAAATAAAAGCAAGCATCGAACCGGAAGGCCGGATCAACCGAAGTTGATAACATCTACCTGCTAACGCGCAGGCATCCACTAATTAAAAGCGAGTATCGAACCGGAAGGCCGGATCAACCGAAGTTGATAACATCTATCTACTAACGCGCAGGCATCCGCTAAATAAAAGCGAGCATCAAACAAAAAGGCCGGATCAACCGAAGTTGATAACATCTATCTGCTAACGCACAGGCATCCGCTATATAAAACCGAGCATCGAACCAGAAGGCCAGATCAACCGAAGTTGATAACATCTATCCGCTAACGCGCAGGTATCCACTAAATAAAAGCGAGCATCAAACCAAAAGTCCGGATCAACCGAAGTTGATAACATCTTTATGTTAACACGCAGACATCCGCTAAATAAAAGTGAGCATCGAACCAGAAGGTCGGATCAACCGAAGTTGATAACATCTATCTGCTAACGCGCAGGCATCTACTAAATAAAACCAAGCATATAACCGGAAGGCCGGATCAACCGAAGTTGATAACATCTATCTGCTAATGCACAAGCATCCGCTATATAAAACCGAGCATCGAACCAGAAGGCCGGATCAACCGAAGTTGATAACATCTATCTGCTAACGTGTCGGCATTCGCTAAATAAAAGCGAGCATCGAACCGGAAGGCCGTATCAACCGAAGTTGATAACATCTACCTGCTAACGTGCAGGTAGCCACTAATTAAAAGCGAGTATCGAACCGGAAGGCCGAATCAATCGAAGTTGATAACATCTATCTGCTAACGTGCAGACATCCGCTAAATAAAAGCGAGCATCGAACCAGAAGGCCGGATCAACCGAAGTTGATAACATCTATCTGCTAACGGGTAGGCATACGCTAAATAAAAGCGAGCATCAAACCAGAAAGTCGGATCAACCGACGTTGATAACTTCTATCTGCTAATGCACAGGCATCCGCTAAATAAAAGCGAGCACCGAATCAGAAGGCCGGATCAACCAAAGTTGATAACGTCTATCTGCTAACGCGCTGGCATCCACTAAATAAAAGCGAGCATCGAACCAGAAGGCCGGATCAACCGAAGTTGATAACATCTATCTTCTAACGCACAGACATCCGCTAAATAAAAGCTAGCATCGAACCAGAAGGCCGGATCAACCGAAGTTGATAACATCTATCTGCTAACATGCTGGAATCCGCTAAATAAAAGCGAGCATCAAACCGGAAGGTCGGATCAACCGAAGTTGATAACATCTACCTGCTAACGCGCAGGCATCCACTAATTAAAAGCGAGTATCGAACCGGAAGGCCGGATCAACCGATGTTGATAACATCTATCTGCTAACGTGCAGGCATCCGCTAAATAAAAGCGAGCTACGAACCAGAACGTCGGATCAACTGAAGTTGATAACATCTATCTGCTAACGCACAGACATCCGCTATATGAAACCGAGCATCAAACCAGAAGGCTGGATCTACTGAAGTTTATAACATCTATCCGCTAACGCACAGGCATCCGCTATATAAAATCGGGCATCGAACCAGAAGGCTGGATCAACCGAAGTTGATAACATCTATTCGCTAACGTGCATGCATCCGCTAAATAAAAGCGAGCATCGAACCAGAAGGCCGGATCAACCAAAGTTCATAACATCAATCTGCTAACGCGCAGGCATCCGCTAAATTAAAGGGAGCATCAAACCAAAAGGCCGGATCAACCGAAGTTGATAACATGTATCTGCTAACGCACAGGAAACAGCTATATAAAACCGAGCATCGAACCAGAAGGCGAGATCAACCAAAGTTGATAACATCTACCTGCTAACGCGCAGGCATCCACTAATTAAAAGCGAGTATCGAACCGGAAGGCCGGATCAACCGAAGTTGATAACATCTATCTGCTAATGCACAAGCATCCGCTATATAAAACCGAGCATCGAACCAGAAGGCCGGATCAACCAAAGTTGATAACATCTATCTGCTAACGTGTCGGCATTCGCTAAATAAAAGCGAGCATCGAACCGGAAGGCCGTATCAACCGAAGTTGATAACATCTACCTGCTAACGTGCAGGTAGCCACTAATTAAAAGCGAGTATCGAACCGGAAGGCTGAATCAATCGAAGTTGATAACATCTATCTGCTAACGCGCAGACATCCGCTAAATAAAAGCGAGCATCGAACCAGAAGGCCGGATCAACCGAAGTTGATAACATCTATCTGCTAACGGGCAGACATACGCTAAATAAAAGCGAGCATCAAACCAGAAAGCCGGATCAACCGACGTTGATAACTTCTATCTGCTAATGCACAGGCATCCGCTAAATAAAAGCGAGCACCGAATCAGAAGGCCGGATCAACCAAAGTTGATAACGTCTATCTGCTAACGCGCTGGCATTCTTTCCATCTTTGCACATACCCTCTGAATGATTCATTCTCCGCCTGAGATAATTCTTGCAGATGTACGAGGCTAGGAGCCATATCCAGGTTGTAATCGTACTGCTTCATGAAAGCTCTGGCTAACTCCGCCCATGATCAAATCTGATTACTCCCTAATTGCACATACCACCTCAAGGATGCCCCAGTCAGGATATACTGAAAGCAATGGATCATCAACTTGTCATTTCGCACAAACGCAGTCATTCTTTGACAGAACATCATCAAATGCAGCTTCAGACAGCTAACTCCCATGTACTTTTCAAACTCCGGCACTTTGAACTGATAAGGCAACACCAGGTCAGGAACCAAACACATATCTGCGGCATTCAGGTTAATAGCATCTTTGACCTCCAAAGCTTTAACCTTTTCTTCCAGTACTCGGAACCTTCTAGCACCTTCAAGAGCTCTTGAGTTTACAGTCCTGGCTACCGAGATATCTCTGCGTGGATTCCTCTCAGGGAAAACAACACCTTGATTGCTAACAGGAGGAGGACGTTCATTTCGGGCAACAAACTGCTCATGTCGATCTCGGTTCTCAACAGTAGGCTGCACAACTGGGTCTACAGTCAGGTTGTTTGCTTGTGGGAAGTCTTCCATAGAATCATACCGATGGTTGGACGTCATGGTAAACCCCGTCAAAGTGTTAGGAGACTGGAAATTGCCTTCAGACATAGCTATCAATTACCTTGAACTGACTACACTGCTTGATTAGGCTCAGATCTGCTTCAACCCCCTTGGTCGTCCTCTGACAATCAACAGTTGCTCAATCCGAACTCCGGGTACTCACCTTCAGGAAACAAAGGCTGGATCAGAACTCTGGCTAGCTGGAGAAATGCTATGCAATATGATGCGAAGATGCCTATGCAAATGCAATGCAATGCAACAAACACTGGATCACAGCCCCCACACAATCTAAATACTGCTGCACTGCTGACGGAGTACGTTTGCTCTGAAGAGAAGACCAAAATAATGGGTAGGTTGGAAGTCAAGTTTCCTGCAAAAAAACCCCCCACTCACAGGTATGGACCTATATCTGACAAGGTACGACATCCTATGCGGTCGTTAGCGTCACAGACTTTCAAAACTGACGATACGATTCCCAGAAGGAGTGGCATCATCGAGTCCTGAAGAGGCCTCACTTAGCTAACTTCCAAATGATCGGTTCCCAGAGTCGACAATCCAACTAACCAGCAACCCGAGCCACCCAAAGGGTGGGACAAGAGGCCAACCAGAAGAACCTCGTCTGAGTGTAGATTTCACGGGACACTAGGACATGCAAAGCATGTGCGCGCCCACTAATCTCTACTCTAAATCTAAGTGCACTCAAGCCCAGGTCCGGCTTATCTCTCATTCATAGAACACCCGTCACACCCCAACAGTAACAGATAATATCAATAAATAAACACCCAATAGACAAGCAAACAAGGGCTAGGATTGACTCTCTCTTAGGGGCCGTTGGATCCCACATGCATGGGGAACTATCGCCGTCCCCAGCAGAGTCGCCAGCTGTCGCTACTGCGAAAATCGGCGCCGGCTGACAGAAGAGTCGCCACCGTGCGTTATTTATCCCAACGGAGGGAAAGGAAACGCTCGAAGTAAACCTCGCAAAAAACGGGGAAAGGTATGGTCATCGCAACCAAAACCTGGGTTCGGGAGTCGGTTACGCAAGGGGAAGGTATTAGCACCCCTCACGTCCGTCGTACTCGACGGGATCCACGCTTGCTTGGGTTGTCTAAAGGATGCAAAAACAATCTATCTACGGCTGCTAAATCTAAACGGAAGGGAATTGACTCGATAGAGCGTCGCACTCTACGCCTACGTATTCTCAAGAGAGAAAGTCAGAGTCAACGTAGTTCGGGACTACAGGGGAAACTAGCTCCCCAAGACCTCGCGTCTTGTGCCTACGTACTTCCACGCTGCATGGAAGATCAGAGCTTTACGTAGTTCAGACTAACTACGGCTAAACTGGGGTATTCTCACACAGCAGTGAGAAAAATCAACTGGTTTCAAAGATTCGGGAACCTATGGGCAAAACTATGGCTTGGTCTCAAATGCACTCGGGCAAGAGAGAAAAAAGGGTAACAATTAGTCGTCAGCGGGAAAGTCTCGATCGCACAGCAGCGAGAGAACAGAAAGTCAGTCGTTAGTGTGCTCGCTAGGATATCGCATCCTATGCCTACATATCCTCGTCGGGTACGAGGAATCAGAGCAGCTGTAGTTCGGCTACTTCGGGACTACAGCTCAAATCTCATTTTATTAACATTCTGAAAAATGATTACAATGATTGAATACTACAACATAAACCCCTAGGACATACTATCCTATCTATCATGGAAAAATCGAGTGGAAAATAGTCCCCTAACAAGTGGACTTCTAAACCATCCTAAAAAATGTGTAAAATATCTCTATGAAGAAATACACTCTAAAAAATATTAAACTAATATTTTTCCTTTTTTCCACACTATTTCGTGTATTTTTCACTTTCTCAAATATTTTCGCATTCTTTTCACATATTCTTTTTCAATATTTTTTTTATACTCTTTTTCAATCTTTTCCCCATATTTTCCCTCCAATATTTTTCTCAAATATTTTTTCTCATTTTTTTTCATCAATATTTTTTCATATTCATATTTCTTTTCTTTTTTCTTTCAAATATAACCTCTTTTTCTCTTTTCTATTCAAATATACTTTTTCTTTAATATTCTCCTTTTTTATTCTTTTCAAATATACTTTTCTTTAATATTCTCTTTTTTCCTAAACAAAGAAAATAAGAAAAATAAAAAAATACAAAAAAAGGGGGGGGGGGGGGGGGTAACAGAGTACAAGGGTGTTAGTACAAGCAGAAACAAAAACAGCAAAACTGGGCCCAGCCCAGCAGCTGTTGCTGCAAAAACGAAGGGGGGGCAAATGGTGAAATGGAGGGCGCAGACAGCAACAAGAAACTCATATTGGGCCCAGCCCAATGCCTTTCAGCAACAAAAAACGGAAGGATGGAAAAAAAGCAATGGGCCTCGTAGCCCCCAAGCCCACCCCGGTCTATCTCCTCGCCCTCTCCTTCCACTCTTACTCTGAAACCCTAGTGGACCTCTCACGGCGCCGCAAACCTTCCGTTCCCCATCTCCAATTCAAAATCTCTTCTCTCTGGTTAAACCTCCTTCGCAGATCCACCCCTCACCAATTCTTCTTCTCCAAATAATCTCCATTTGATCGTACCATAAACCCTATCGCCTTAGTAATATCAGCGCAAACAATACCTATTGGGAGGATCTGGAGATTCAAGCTCCTTGGAGATCCTGAGCTTCGTTGAAGGCGCTTGAAGAAGATACTCGAAAACTGGAGAATCATGAAAGTCGTGAGGTTACCGGCCAGATGAAGATCCTTGGAGTTCGTGGATGCAAGAGGACGGATGAAGATTTCTGGATAAAGATCTTGGATCTTGGATGAATGCTCTTGAGTTGTTTTTCGAAGAAGATGGAGAACAGCGTTCTTGAAGAAGTTAGATGTTTCTGGAAATTTTATGATGAACCTGATGAACTCAAGAACTGATGAAGATGAAGAATGTTGATTGAAGATCCTTTGAAGAATCTGGCTGAGGATTCTTGAGGACCGATGAGCAAATTCTGGGAAAAGACTGATGGAGGTTGATGAAGGTTGGAGGATCTTGAACGCGATTAGAGCTTGATGAAGAGTGTTGAACGATGAGGAGGTTTTCTGGACTTTCTGGAAAAAAATGATGATGAATTTGATGGACATTGGATGAATAAGTGACCGGAGAAGATGAAGATCAAAGGCTATTGGTGGTGGTTTGGACGAGAACTGGAGAATTTCTGGGTTTTTTGTGTCTCCGGCGAGCTAGACGGTGGCCGGAGGTAGTTACGGTCGCCGGCGATGAAATGTTGTGGTGGTTGCATGGCCGCCGGCCATGCAACCGGTGGAGACTCAGACGGAGCCACCTGGCATGGGTAGTGGGCGGAATGAATGCATGTAGAACGCGTGGAGGGGTGAGTGGGGGGAGTGGGCGCATGTGCGCCACGTAGTGATAGTGTGGCAGAGAGATAGAAGGTGCATGCGATGAGGTGTCTGCGTGGAATTAGGATAGGTGGGGTCCCCTTTGGCTTACACGTGCTGTGCATTTATACCAATTGACCAAAAATTTGACTGCAGACTTTGCATTGAATGGAAATGATTGGGCTTTGTGGAGACTTTGGATATTAAGCCCAGCGTGAATCTGATGGACTAATAAGAACTAATACATGTAAAAAAAATGAATTAGCATGGATTACATGAAAACTGATTAATACGGAAATGGATTAATGGATAAGATGATTAAGGACTAATGCAGGACTAATGGATGACGTGAATGATTAGTGCAATGAATTAATGGGCTGACAAAATCCGATTAATGAAATGGAATGAGGATTAATGAATTGATTACCTAATGGGATTAAGACCTAATTACCCTAACTAAATCTAATTAATCAACATCTAAAACTATTAAGACTAATCTAAAAATTAAAAGCTGTTAATTCTATTTTAAAAGAACAATGATTAATACCTAATAGAAACTATTAAAAGAAGATCTATCTATTAAAAAGATTTATTAAAATTCTATTTTAAAAAATCTATAGAAAAAAAAACTATATTATTCCTATAAAACCATAATATTTCTATATCAAGAAAATGCTATTAAATTCTATATTATCTAAAAAGAAAATCTATATTAAGAACTTATATTGTAAAAAAGAAAAATATATTTTCTATTAAACTCTAATGTTCTAAAAGACTATTATTTATTTCATTTAAATCTAAAAAAATCTATTTAAAATCTAATAAAACCCTAATAATGGCCAATAAAATCCAGAAAAATCACAATAATTCCCGAAGGAACACAAATAGCACCGAACGGCAAATAACACTGTGAGAGCGCACCGGGATAACCGATAAAAATAAACGGACACCGAAATATCCTCAAAAACAACAGCGCGAGCTGAAAACACCGGGAATAGCACGCCTGCTCAAAAAATACGATTCTACCTATCTAAACTGATTAAAAACCACCTGAAACACGAGACGAGAGCTGTGATCCCGATAAAATCAAAACAAATGAAAAATGCACTGTATGCGATATGCAGATGCGAATGCAGTCATGCGTCGAAACATAGAGCCAGATACGAGACCCGGTTGGTCAAATTTTGGGGTGCAACAGCTGCCCCTATTCAAGCCACTTGGACCTGAAGGGTTGAAGAGCGCTCAGCCTTCAAACATTCGGAGGTACGAGACGGTTGAATACCAATGAAACCCTAAAATTTGCCAACCGCGGGAATATACTGCAAAACTGCTTGAGGAATAAAATCCAGAACCGAACCTAGCCGTCACGGCAACAAACTAATCAGTCATTTGGTAAAGAACTCATGATTTTAACACCTGCTACTCGCGTTATACCACTTATAACAAACCTGAAGGTTGCAACAAAACATCTGATCTTCTCACATTGTCTACTTATAGACGGGAAGACAAATATACTCACATCGTCTAAGGATAGACGGAAAGACACCCTGGATTCATTCAACACCGTCCCGAAGGAAAAAAATCAATACTCACATCGTCTAATGATAGACGGGAAGACACCCATAATCCATACTCACATCGTCTAAGGATAGACGGGAAGACAAATATACTCACATCGTCTAAGGATAGACGGAAAGACACCCTGTTTCATTCAACACCGTCCCGAAGGAAAAAATCGATACTCACATCGTCTAATGATAGACGGGAAGACACCCTGGATTCATTCAACACCGTCCCGAAGGAAAAAATCAATACTCACATCGTCTAATGATAGACGGGAAGACACCCATAATCCATACTCACATCGTCTAAGGATAGACGGGAAGACACCCATAATCCCGAAGGAACAAAAATCAATTAATACTCACATCGTCTGAGGACAGACGGGAAGACACCCATAATCCCGAAGGAAAAAAATCAATTCAATACTCACATCGTCTGAGGACAGACGGGAAGACACCCATAATCCTGAAGGAACAAAAATCAATTCAATACTCACATCGTCTGAGGACAGACGGGAAGACACCCATAATCCCGAAGGAAAAAAATCAATTCAATACTCACATCGTCTGAGGACAGACGGGAAGATACCCATAATCCCGAAGGAACAAAAATCAATTCAATACTCACATCGTCTGAGGACAGACGGGAAGACACCCATAATCCCGAAGGAACAAAAATCAATTCAATACTCACATCGTCTGAGGACAGACGGGAAGACACCCATAATCCCAAAGGAAAAAAATCAATTCAATACTCACATCGTCTGAGGACAGACGGGAAGACACCCATAATCCCGAAGGAACAAAAATCAATTCAATACTCACATCGTCTGAGGACAGACGGGAAGACACACATACGCATTTCGACACCATCCATCAACTTTCAGAATCCTTTCGTCTACGGGACTTGATGGAAAGAACAATATCCTTAAAGGGGCCACATCATCAGTAAGGACCGACGGGAAGAAAACCACCTTCGAAGAGCTATGTCGTCAATAAGAATCGACAATCAGGAAAACCCTCTTGAAATGTCATCTCATCCGATAAACAGAAAGAAAACCACTATCCGAAAGATCACTTTGAAACCCTGAACATCTAATGATAGCTAGAGAAGACTAGTTGGGGAAACACGCCGTCTATATGATCTGATGATAAAAACTCGCTGAAAAATCACCTGCAACTTCACATCGTCTACTGATAGACGGAAAGAAAACCACTCAGAGAAACCCCATGTTGAAACCCCATTGGAACAAATTACCTGACTTCACATCGTCTACTGACAGACGAGAAGAAAACCACTTTCGAACTCAAGACGTCTAACAATAGACGGAGAAATCCACTTATTGGAGGAACACCTCGTCAATATGAATTGACGGAAAGAAAAAGCTTGTCGATACCAGATAACTGATTGATCAAAGCATAGCTGTTGTACGATCTGAAATATGAATAAGCCGCTGAATAGCTTGAACACTGCGGGATGAAAGCCCCTGAACTGATCACAGAGTAGTTCACGCGCCATATGAGGCTGATAGAAAACCTGGCTTATGCTTCGCATGCATATGCGTATGCTTGAATTTTTCTATGACGTAATGCTCCATTCAAGATGGAAATGCTATGCATTTTGAAAATGAAATGTAAGTATGATGCAAATATGATGATGCATGCAATATCCTAATGCAGGCTCGAGCTGCTGGAGAAAGTCGGGTACAGAAAACCACTTCAGCAAAATAAATGCTGAAGACGAAGCCCACTCCGCTGGGGGTAAACCGGATATCACAAAATTATTCCAGCAAAATAAATGCTGGAAGAGTGAACTCAACTCTGCTGGGGGGATTTGGGAACTTAACCGAACACCTCGTTGAAGTAATACCCTGCTGGGGAATATAACTCTGTTGGAGAATAGCAGATGTGCCAAGTATGATTGGACTTCTCTGGGGGATAGCTTACCCGTGCCACTGACAAATTGGACTCTGCTGGAGAAAATAGACGGAGTCTTCCTGCCTACTGACGAAGCTCGGATTCGGAAACTGATGCGCCAACACGGATGGGCCCCACAGTGATCGCCAACATGGGTTTGAACTTTTAGGCTATCTGCGCTGGGTCAGGTACAACTGACACTGGAAAGCACTCTGTCCGAATGCACAGCTTTCTGGTTGAGGCGTCGAAGGAATAGTGACACGACCTCCCAACATTCGCCTTGCACTCGAAAATTGGATGACTCTGCTCAAATAACCCTGAATAACTCTGATGATGCGGAGAAGAACAACCCCTTCGCTTCTGATATGCCCCAGCCTGCGGGACCTCTGTGGGGATAGTCCTCGAAAGGAAACCTAAAAATCTGAGCCCTGATGGTCTGATATGACATGCCCCGGCGTTCTGAACTTCGGAGAGATGCTTCACATCAAATGCTCCTCGAACAAAGAACAACCTCTGCGCTCTTAAGATGGCCTGCCCCTGACTGCGATGACCTCGCTCCTGGTTATCTGATTCAGAGTAGTGCCCCTGACTACGAGATATTCACCGAATCTCGACCTGATTGCCCTAGGATAACTGATTTCGAAAGGCTGACCTGACTGGGGATTACAATAATAGCTTGCCCCTGCTCTCGGAACATTCGGGCGTTCTGCATTCTATCCTGACCGTACCTTCCATTGTAGGAAACTTTCCTGCCGTTAAGCGCTTACTCGCAAGTAAAACAAGTTGTTCTGCGTAAAAGATATACTAATGCAACACATATGACAGCTTTGACATCCAATCTGTTCACTGGGAAAAGGAAAAACAATTTATGGCATATAATGCACAAAACATTTATCAAGAGTATCAACATCAGTACCAACATGGTAAGAGGAACCCTTTTAGGAGTCAGAATCGACGCGACTTTTACCGAAGTATGCTTTCGAAACAACCTGCTTCAATTAGGACTTTTGAAGGTTGTAACGTGGTCAGGTTCGCGGTTTTGAAGGAAAGAATAAAGGCTCAAAGTTTATTTTAACCCACCCATTCTCGTTGATGTTCTCCCATCCTACGTTCAGCTAATTCGACCTTAGCGCTCACCTCTCAGAGGCTGAAAGATAGGAGTGATAGTTCGAGAAACTTTTGGATTTTGGAGCGACAGCCACTCACTTTTCGTCTTTGACACTTGAGGTCACACGACTCGTACTTCATTTGAGGATTTTTCTTTTTGTCCTCCTTTCATCTTTTTTCTTTTCCCTAACTTTTGCCTGGACTGCCTCCTTTTGAGTTTCTTTTGATTTTTTAAGTCCAGCGGGATGCCCTCATTTTTGCCTAAGTCATTCGTTTTGAAGTTTTCTTGACTTAGCGGGCTTTTGATTCTTTTTTTTTCTTCGTTTTTTCTTTCGAACAAGTCGTGTGACACTGGTTGTCTGACTCTTTGGGGAATGATATGACTGCCCCACTCTTGATTGAACCATTGTGGTCTTTTAGGCACGACCTATAGGGACGTGATTGATCCTCGAACGGACACTCCTTTTGCAATTTGGACGCTCGGTCAAATTAGCTAACACCTACCCTGCCCCCGGTTAAGATTGAGGGTTTTTCGCTTTCAGAAAGAACTCCTACTACTAGGCTCAAAGGGGTTGACAAGGGATTATCTTCCTTATAACTCCGGTGTTTAGGGATTTGAAACAATGCCTGTACATCATCAGCAGGTCTCATTTCAAAAGCATACAATATCGGAAGTTGCATGTTGTTCATTTTCGTCATCCTCCTCAGATTCCTCTTAACCAGGCGTTGGACATTTGTAAAAACAATTAGTGAACACGAATGGATTTAATCAAAACATGCATATTTATTTCATTATCATCAATCGAATGAAAACAACAAGCTTTACAAACAAGATTGCATTTTAACCAGGAAAGAAACTATAAATGTAAAGAAATGACAAGATAAAACAAAGAAAAATGCTAGCTTCCAAGAACCGGGCCTTCACATCTGTCTTGCTGCTGAACCAGCCATCTTCACAATCAATTATTAGAGGCAATTCGATATTGTCCTGATCTGCTTTCAACGACTCAACCAAATTATAGAGCCCCTTCTCCTTCATTCAGATGATTTTGGGACCTTCCTGCCCGAAGCTGATTGCTGCACTATCAAGTAGGTCCTGCACCTTGTGCTTAAAGGCCAGACAATCTTCAATATTGTGCCCCTGTGCTCCTGAATGGAAATCGCAGCGCTCCTTGATATCATAACCTGCTGGAGGCGTACCGGTCAGCGGGGCTAACTTCCTCTTCTCAACCAACTGCAATTGTAGCAACACCTGAAGAAGTTCGGCATACGGCATCGGAGGCACACTAAATACCCTCAACGGCCTCTGATTTTGAGCTCCTCGCTGATTGGGATGCTGTGGCCTCTTCCACTGTTGAGATCGTTGCTGTTGCTGCTGGTATCGGGTTGACTGTTGAACAACCTTCGTAGCAAATACAACATCGGTTTCTTGATTTTCACCGCACTGATTAAAACACTCCTTATGCTTAGCCATTTTCTTTCTCAAATCTGCCCCAGGAATAGGCAACAGTTGTGGGCATGGAGATTCTGACACCATGGAGTCCAGGATACGCTTCTGACCTACTGCAGCTTTAGAAGCATCTGTCATCTTAGCATCAGCTGGGATAGGAGCAATACGCACCGCTACACCGCTCGGCGTGAATTCAATATCTTTCGAGTCAATCAGGTCTTGAACATTGTGCTTAAAAGCATGACAACTCTCGATGCCGTGTCCAAGTGCCCCAGAATGAAACTCACATTGCTTACCGGAATCGTACCCGTGAGGAAGCGCTCCCGTGGGTGGTTCCATTGCTCTCTTTTCAACCATTTTGAACCTCAATAAAGTCTGCAAGAGCTCAGCATATGTTGTAGGCGGCGCCTCAAATATTCTCTTTGGCTTCCCCTCCTGGATCCTCCGCTGAACCGGATGCATCTTTGGTTGTACTTGCTCAGGTTCCACGGGCACAGGTGGCACGAGCTTCTTCACTGCGGCTTCAAATAGCTGATCATCTTCTTTCCTAAGCACATTCTTGACTACTTCCATGATCAAGCTCAATTGGGTCTTCAGCTGACTGTTTTCCTCTTTGGGAATCTTCTGCTCCAGACGCATCTCTTGCATGTCTCTCATCATCTGCCCCAGCTGGCTTCGGACTTCAATCAATTCAACCTGATTCTGTTCCATTTCTCTGAAGGAATTCCTGCAACAAACTGGACGATGAGGAAATAAGACCCGCGGTTCTGATGTACCTGTTAAATGATCATGCAATGCAGAAAGCAAACACATATTCATGACAAGACAAAGAGAAACTCAAACTATAAGCACCCAGACGAACATCTCCCACACGTGTATAACCAACAAAAGCAGTACGTAAGCACAAATGAGTACGAATACCATGACCCCAGCCAATAATCCTGGTGGTGGTCAGCAAATACTAATGCACAAAAGCTAAACGGGTTGGGCAGGGAAAACAGATGCGACACCCGGCACAGAAACCTCTAGAAACTTCCCCGATATTCAACTGAACTATCTGATTGACAATCTTCAGAGCACACACTTCCTGAGGAGTCTTCCATGACATTAACTGACGAACCCACACAACTGGATGATGGAGAATCATTAATCTGAACAAGCCCCTGAGGCGTGATGCAAATCCGGTTAGAGTCTAACAGATCCTGAATCTGGCTTCTAAGCACCTCACAATCATTGGTTGAATGCCCCTGTGCCCCAACATGGTACTCACAGCGGGCGCTGGCATCAAAACCCGGAGGATACGGTGGAATCACTGGCTTAGTCTCTTTCGGCACTATCAATCCGCTTCTGACCAGTTCTGGTAACAACTGACTGTACGACACTGGTAGCTGAGTAAACTGCCTTTCAGGTTTCCTTGGTCTTCGTTGGGCGTGCTGACGCGATCGGCGATAGGATGATCGTTGACTTGAAGTGTCTGAAAACCGATCCCGAGATGCTAGAGACTCTGAGACGACGCCATTTCCTTCTTCCCACTCTTCTTGAGAACTGATAACTGATTCAGTCTTATCCACTGGGATATAAGGGACATCTCGAAGCTTTCCACTCTTGAGTCCTCTCTCAACAAGTTCCCCCATTCTCATTATGCCCACAAAGCTTGTGCAACCGAACAATTTGTCGTAATAATGGCCTTTCAGAGTACCCAAGAAGATGTCAACCATTTCTCTTTCCTGAAGCGGTGGTTGAACACTAGCAGCCATTCTTTCCATCTTTGCACATACCCTCTGAATGATTCATTCTCCGCCTGAGATAATTCTTGCAGATGTACGAGGCTAGGAGCCATATCCAGGTTGTAATCGTAGTGCTTCATGAAAGCTCTGGCTAACTCCGCCCATGATCAAATCTGATTACTCCCTAATTGCACATACCACCTCAAGGATGCCCCAGTCAGGCTATACTGAAAGCAATGGATCATCAACTTGTCATTTCGCACAAACGCAGTCATTCTTTGACAGAACATCATCAAATGCAGCTTCAGACAGCTAACTCCCATGTACTTTTCAAACTCCGGCACTTTGAACTGATAAGGCAACACCAGGTCAGGAACCAAACACATATCTGCGGCATTCAGGTTAATAGCATCTTTGACCTCCAAAGCTTTAACCTTTTCTTCCAGTACTCGGAACCTTCTAGCACCTTCAAGAGCTCTTGAGTTTACAGTCCTGGCTACCGAGATATCTCTGCGTGTATTCCTCTCAGGGAAAACAACACCTTGATTGCTAACAGGAGGAGGACGTTCATTTCGGGCAACAAACTGCTCATGTCGATCTCGGTTCTCAACAGTAGGCTGCACAACTGGGTCTACAGTCAGGTTGTTTGCTTGTGGGAAGTCTTCCATAGAATCATACCGATGGTTGGACGTCATGGTAAACCCCGTCAAAGTGTTAGGAGACTGGAAATTGCCTTCAGACATAGCTATCAATTACCTTGAACTGACTACACTGCTTGATTAGGCTCAGATCTGCTTCAACCCCCTTGGTCGTCCTCTGACAATCAACAGTTGCTCAATCCGAACTCCGGGTACTCACCTTCAGGAAACAAAGGCTGGATCAGAACTCTGGCTAGCTGGAGAAATGCTATGCAATATGATGCGAAGATGCCTATGCAAATGCAATGCAATGCAACAAACACTGGATCACAGCCCCCACACAATCTAAATACTGCTGCACTGCTGACGGAGTATGTTTGCTCTGAAGAGAAGACCAAAATAATGGGTAGGTTGGAAGTCAAGTTTCCTGCAAAAAACCCCCCCACTCACAGGTATGGACCTATATCTGACAAGGTACGGCATCCTATGCGGTCGTTAGCGTCACAGACTTTCAAAACTGACGATACGATTCCCAGAAGGAGTGGCATCATCGAGTCCTGAAGAGGCCTCACTTAGCTAACTTCCAAATGATCGGTTCCCAGAGTCGACAATCCAACTAACCAGCAACCCGAGCCACCCAAAGGGTGGGACAAGAGGCCAACCAGAAGAACCTCGTCTGAGTGTAGATTTCACGGGACACTAGGACATGCAAAGCATGTGCGCGCCCACTAATCTCTACTCTAAATCTAAGTGCACTCAAGCCCAGGTCCGGCTTATCTCTCATTCATAGAACACCCGTCACACCCCAACAGTAACAGATAATATCAATAAATAAACACCCAATAGACAAGCAAACAAGCGCTAGGATTGACTCTCTCTTAGGGGCCGTTGGATCCCACATGCATGGGGAACTATCGCCGTCCCCAGCAGAGTCGCCAGCTGTCGCTACTGCGAAAATCGGCGCCGGCTGACAGAAGAGTCGCCACCGTGCGTTATTTATCCCAACGGAGGGAAAGGAAACGCTCGAAGTAAACCTCGCAAAAAACGGGGAAAGATATGGTCATCGCAACCAAAACCTGGGTTCGGGAGTCGGTTACGCAAGGGGAAGGTATTAGCACCCCTCACGTCCGTCGTACTCGACGGGATCCACGCTTGCTTGGGTTGTCTAAAGGATGCAAAAACGATCTATCTACGGCTGCTAAATCTAAACGGAAGGGAATTGACTCGATAGAGCGTCGCACTCTACGCCTACGTATTCTCAAGAGAGAAAGTCAGAGTCAACGTAGTTCGGGACTACAGGGGAAACTAGCTCGCCAAGACCTCGCGTCTTGTGCCTACGTACTTCCACGCTGCATGGAAGATCAGAGCTTTACGTAGTTCAGACTAACTACGGCTAAACTGGGGTATTCTCACACAGCAGTGAGAAAAATCAACTGGTTTCAAAGATTCGGGAACCTATGGGCAAAACTATGGCTTGGTCTCAAATGCACTCGGGCAAGAGAGAAAAAAGGGAAACAATTAGTCGTCAGCGGGAAAGTCTCGATCGCACAGCAGCGAGAGAACAGAAAGTCAGTCGTTAGTGTGCTCGCTAGGATATCGCATCCTATGCCTACATATCCTCGTCGGGTACGAGGAATCAGAGCAGCTGTAGTTCGGCTACTTCGGGACCACAGCTCAAATCTCATTTTATTAACATTCTGAAAAATGATTACAATGATTGAATACTACAACATAAACCCCTAGGACATACTATCCTATCTATCATGGAAAAATCGAGTGGAAAATAGTCCCCTAACAAGTGGACTTCTAAACCATCCTAAAAAATGTGTAAAATATCTCTATGAAGAAATACACTCTAAAAAATATTAAACTAATATTTTTCCTTTTTTCCACACTATTTCGTGTATTTTTCACTTTCTCAAATATTTTCGCATTCTTTTCACATATTCTTTTTCAATATTTTTTTTATACTCTTTTTCAATCTTTTCCCCATATTTTCCCTCCAATATTTTTCTCAAATATTTTTTCTCATTTTTTTTCATCAATATTTTTTCATATTCATATTTCTTTTCTTTTTTCTTTCAAATATAACCTCTTTTTCTCTTTTCTATTCAAATATACTTTTTCTTTAATATTCTCCTTTTTTATTCTTTTCAAATATACTTTTCTTTAATATTCTCTTTTTTCCTAAACAAAGAAAATAAGAAAAATAAAAAAATACAAAAAAAGGGGAGGGGGGGGGGGGGGTAACAGAGTACAAGGGTGTTAGTACAAGCAGAAACAAAAACAGCAAAACTGGGCCCAGCCCAGCAGCTGTTGCTGCAAAAACGAAGGGGGGGCAAATGGTGAAAGGGAGGGCGCAGACAGCAACAAGAAACTCATATTGGGCCCAGCCCAATGCCTTTCAGCAACAAAAAACGGAAGGATGGAAAAAAAGCAATGGGCCTCGTAGCCCCCAAGCCCACCCCGGTCTATCTCCTCGCCCTCTCCTTCCACTCTTACTCTGAAACCCTAGTGGACCTCTCATGGCGCCGCAAACCTTCCGTTCCCCATCTCCAATTCAAAATCTCTTCTCTCTGGTTAAACCTCCTTCGCAGATCCACCCCTCACCAATTCTTCTTCTCCAAATAATCTCCATTTGATCGTACCATAAACCCTATCGCCTTAGTAATATCAGCGCAAACAATACCTATTGGGAGGATCTGGAGATTCAAGCTCCTTGGAGATCCTGAGCTTCGTTGAAGGCGCTTGAAGAAGATACTCGAAAACTGGAGAATCATGAAAGTCGTGAGGTTACCGGCCAGATGAAGATCCTTGGAGTTCGTGGATGCAAGAGGACGGATGAAGATTTCTGGATAAAGATCTTGGATCTTGGATGAATGCTCTTGAGTTGTTTTTCGAAGAAGATGGAGAACAACGTTCTTGAAGAAGTTAGATGTTTCTGGAAATTTTATGATGAACCTGATGAACTCAAGAACTGATGAAGATGAAGAATGTTGATTGAAGATCCTTTGAAGAATCTGGCTGAGGATTCTTGAGGACCGATGAGCAAATTCTGGGAAAAGACTGATGGAGGTTGATGAAGGTTGGAGGATCTTGAACGCGATTAGAGCTTGATGAAGAGTGTTGAACGATGAGGAGGTTTTCTGGACTTTCTGGAAAAAAATGATGATGAATTTGATGGACATTGGATGAATAAGTGACCGGAGAAGATGAAGATCAAAGGCTATTGGTGGTGGTTTGGACGAGAACTGGAGAATTTCTGGGTTTTTTGTGTCTCCGGCGAGCTAGACGGTGGCCGGAGGTAGTTACGGTCGCCGGCGATGAAATGTTGTGGTGGTTGCATGGCCGTCGGCCATGCAACCGGTGGAGACTCAGACGGAGCCACCTGGCATGGGTAGTGGGCGGAATGAATGCATGTAGAACGCGTGGAGGGGTGAGTGGGGGGAGTGGGCGCATGTGCGCCACGTAGTGATAGTGTGGCAGAGAGAGAGAAGGTGCATGCGATGAGGTGTCTGCGTGGAATTAGGATAGGTGGGGTCCCCTTTGGCTTACACGTGCTGTGCATTTATACCAATTGACCAAAAATTTGACTGCAGACTTTGCATTGAATGGAAATGATTGGGCTTTGTGGAGACTTTGGATATTAAGCCCAGCGTGAATCTGATGGACTAATAAGAACTAATACATGTAAAAAAAATGAATTAGCATGGATTACATGAAAACTGATTAATATGGAAATGGATTAATGGATAAGATGATTAAGGACTAATGCAGGACTAATGGATGACGTGAATGATTAGTGCAATGAATTAATGGGCTCACAAAATCCGATTAATGAAATGGAATGAGGATTAATGAATTGATTACCTAATGGGATTAAGACCTAATTACCCTAACTAAATCTAATTAATCAACATCTAAAACTATTAAGACTAATCTAAAAATTAAAAGCTGTTAATTCTATTTTAAAAGAACAATGATTAATACCTAATAGAAACTATTAAAAGAAGATCTATCTATTAAAAAGATTTATTAAAATTCTATTTTAAAAAATCTATAGAAAAAAAAAACTATATTATTCCAATAAAACCATAATATTTCTATATCAAGAAAATGCTATTAAATTCTATATTATCTAAAAAGAAAATCTATATTAAGAACTTATATTGTAAAAAAGAAAAATATATTTTCTATTAAACTCTAATGTTCTAAAAGACTATTATTTATTTCATTTAAATCTAAAAAAATCTATTTAAAATCTAATAAAACCCTAATAATGGCCAATAAAATCCAGAAAAATCACAATAATTCCCGAAGGAACACAAATAGCACCGAACGGCAAATAACACTGTGAGAGCGCACCGGGATAACCGATAAAAATAAACGGACACCGAAATATCCTCAAAAACAACAGCGCGAGCTGAAAACACCGGGAATAGCACGCCTGCTCAAAAAATACGATTCTACCTATCTAAACTGATTAAAAACCACCTGAAACACGAGACGAAAGCTGTGATCCCGATAAAATCAAAACAAATGAAAAATGCACTGTATGCGATATGCAGATGCGAATGCAGTCATGCGTCGAAACATAGAGCCAGATACGAGACCCGGTTGGTCAAATTTTGGGGTGCAACAACGTGCTGGCATCCGCTAAATAAAAGCGAGCATCGAACCGGAAGGCCGGATCAACCGAAGTTGATAACATCTACCTGCTAACGCGCAGGCATCCACTAATTAAAAACGAGTATCGAACCGAAAGGCCGGATCAACCGATGTTGATAACATCTATCTGGTAACGTGCAGGCATCCGCTAAATAAAAGCGAGCTTTGAACCAGAACGTCGGATCAACTGAAGTTGATAACATCTATCTACTAACGCACAGGCATCCGCTATATAAAACCGAGCATCGAACCAGAAGGCTGGATCTACTGAAGTTTATAACATCTATCCGCTAACGCACAGGCATCCGCTATATAAAACCGGGCATCGAACCAGAAGGATGGATCAACCGAAGTTGATAACATCTATTCGCTAACGCGCAGGCATCCGCTAAATAAAAGCGAGCATCGAACCAAAAGGCCGGATCAACCAAAGTTCATAACATCAATCTGCTAACGCGCAGGCATCCGCTAAATTAAAGCGAGCATCAAACCAAAAGGCCGGATCAACTGAAGTTGATAACATGTATCTGCTAACGCACAGGAAACAGCTATATAAAACCGAGCATCGAACCAGAAGGCGAGATCAACCAAAGTCGATAACATCTATCTGCTAACGTGCTAGCATCCACTAAATAAAAGCGAGCATCGAACCGACAGGCCGGATCAACCGATGTTGATAACATCTATCTGCTAACGCGCAGGCATCCACTAATTAAAAGCGAGTATCGAACCGGAAGGCCGGATCAACCGATGTTGATAACATCTATATGCTAACATGCAGGCATCTGCTAAATAAAAGCGAGCATAGA
Organism: Lathyrus sativus; assembly: GCA_963859935.3. Classification (NCBI taxonomy): domain Eukaryota; kingdom Viridiplantae; phylum Streptophyta; class Magnoliopsida; order Fabales; family Fabaceae; genus Lathyrus; species Lathyrus sativus. Next base: position 285,360,457 of record OZ012741.1, on the reverse strand, counting down.
ACCAGAAGTCCGGATCAACCGAAGTTGATAACATCTATCTGCTAATGCGCAGGCATCTGCTAAATAAAAGTGAGCATTGAACCAGAAGGCCGAATCAATCGAAGTTGATAACATCTATCTGCTAACGCGCAGGCATCCGCTAAATAAAACCGAGCATCTAACCGGAAGGCCGGATCAGCCGAAGTTGATAACATCAATTTTCTAACGCACAGGCATCTGTTATATATAACCGAGCATCGAACCAGAAGGCTGGATCAACCGAAGTTGATAACATCTATCTGCTAATGCACAGGCATCCGCTATATAAAACCGAGCATCAAACCAGAAGGCCGGATCAACCGAAGTTGATAACATCTATCTGCTAACGTGTCGGCATCCGCTAAATAAAAGCGAGCATCGAACCGGAGGGCCGTATCAACCGAAGTTGATAACATCTACCTGCTAACGTGCAGGCAGCCACTAATTAAAAGCGAGTATCGAACCGGAAGGCCGAATCAATCGAAGTTGATAACATCTATCTGCTAACGCGCAGACATCCGCTAAATAAAAGCGAGCATCGAACCAGAAGGCCGGATCAACCGAAGTTGATAACATCTATCTGCTAACGGGTAGGCATACGCTAAATAAAAGCGAGCATCAAACCAGAAAGCCGGATCAACCGACGTTGATAACATCTATCTGCTAACGCACAGGCATCCGCTAAATAAAAGCGAGCACCGAATCAGAAGGCCGGATCAACCGAAGTTGATAACGTCTATCTGCTAACGCGCTGGCATCCGCTAAATAAAAGCGAGCATCGAACCAGAAGGCCGGATCAACCGAAGTTGATAACACCTATCTTCTAACGCACAGGCATCCGCTAAATAAAAGCGAGCATCGAACCAGAAGGCCGGATCAACCGAAGTTGATAACATCTATCTGCTAACGTGTGTCGCTACTGCGAAAATCGGCGCCGGCTGACAGAAGAGTCGCCACCGTGCGTTATTTATCCCAACGGAGGGAAAGGAAACGCTCGAAGTAAACCTCGCAAAAAACGGGGAAAGGTATGGTCATCGCAACCAAAACCTGGGTTCGGGAGTCGGTTACGCAAGGGGAAGGTATTAGCACCCCTCACGTCCGTCGTAGTCGACGGGATCTGTAACACCCATTTTAATTATTTAGTCACTTTATTATTATTTTAAAAATTATATGTTGGTGTGCCCTTTGGTGGGGGTGTATTTGATGATGTTTGGTGGGTGTCCCTAATGTGGGAGGACTATTGGTGATATTTTGGTGTGAAATATAGTAATATAAAAATAATAGTAACATTGGTGGGGGTGTTATTATTATTATTATATTTATTATATTTGTTACTATTATTAATATTATTATTATTTTGGTGAAATAATAATATTAGTATTATTATATTATTATTATATTATTTTTATTAATATTATTATTATTATTGGTGTGATAATATTATTATTATTATAATTATAATTATTGTTGGGTGTATCACTATTATTATTATTATGTTGAATATTACTATAATATTATAATAGTATTATATTATATTATATTATTATTATTATTATAATGATTATTATAATTATTATTATTAGAATTATTATTGGGAATATTAGTGGTTGGAATAAGTAAAATAAGAGGTGAAAGGGTTATTGGGAAGTTAGAATGGAAATATGAAAAGTCACGATAGAAACCGTGAGGAAGGAAATATGAAGGGGTAGCAAGGAGATATTAGAAAAGTTGGAATGGAGAGGAAATGGATTACCATAGGCGTGGGATATTGGTGTGATAATAATAATAGTATTATTATTATTATTATTACTATTATTATTATTAGTGTTATTATTATTATTATTATTAAAAGTATTATTATGATTATTGGAGAGATAATAATATTATTATTATTGTTATTATTAATAGTATTATTATTATTAAGATTATTATTATTATTATCATTATTATTATTATTAGAATTATTAATATTATTATTATTATTATTATTATTATTATTATTATTATTATTATTAATATGTGGTATTATTAATATTAGTAAGATTATATTAGTATTATTATTATTATTAAGATTATTAATATTATATTATTTTATTAGTTATTATTATTGGGATTAGAATAATTAAAAAGGGAAATAGAATATGAGGGGTTAGGAGAGTTACGATACATTTTAGAAAATTGAGAAAAAAGAGCGATAGAAAGAGAGAAGAGGAAAGAACGAGGAAAGTGAAAAAGAACGAAGGAAAAAGGGAACGAAGAACGGAAGAGGAAGGAGAAGGCCAAGAGACCAATTCTAGGAGGAATTCTATCGATCGACCAATTGTCAAGGTAAGGGGGGAGAAATTTGATTGGGAATGGTTTATACATGTATAGGGTAGAGGGGATTCCTTAACCCCGTAGGAATTTATCGTTATATAAAGTTTTATATTGGCATGCTATGATTATTGTTGATGTTGGGGGATTGATGAATGCTGATGATGCATTTTGGGGTATATATATATATGGTGATGATGTTACTGTAGTATTGATCCATTTTGTTGGATTGTTGATGTTACTGTAGTGTTGATAGTAACTAGGAATATAAAGCTGATGAGATTATGTGTTGTTACCGTAGTGTTGGCAATGACCGTGATTATAGCTTTGGGAAAAGTTATGTGTTGTTTCCCTATAGCGTCGTTAATGACTATGGTTAGGACCTTGGTGAGATTCAGAGTGACTCTGAAATGTCGGTAATGTACCGTAATGTCGGTTCTAGAGTAGAAATTATAGGATAATTGGTAAGTATAATATCTATTGGCATGTTTGTGATTGTGGATTGATGTTGATGAATTATTGATTTTGGTGTAATATATCTATACATATGCATTGTTGTATGATGATATGATCAGGAGGATCGTGTGCACTTAGCGTGCCAGAATATAATAATTATGCATTGGTGTCTTACATATCATGGTGTTTTGGTGGGATGAATCATGTCTCAGGAGGAGCGTAAGTGATTCATCCGTACTCCTTTGTGGAGAATGGTGGGGGATAGATCATGTCTCAGGAGGAGCGTAAGTGATCTATCCAGGTTCGATTGAATGAACCAATGAGTCGGTACCGCATGCATGGTGTTGAGTTGCATAATTGCATTATAATATGTTATATTGTAATTTGAACAGTAGGTTCGTTATATGGTGTTGTTGGGGTGAATAATTGATGTGTTGGTGTGTTTTACTGCCTTATTACATGTATTACATTACCATTATATTTTTGATCATGATTTCTCACCCCTTGTTGTTGTTGTGGTCTGTGCTTCTTCGGAAGTACAGATAATCCAGGTGCTTAGCTAGCTTGGATATTGGTGTGACTGTCGAGTCTAGGATGCTCTGATACGTAGCACGGGACTTGGGCATTTTTATTGTTTCATGTTGAACTCCTATTTTTTTCCTGCGAACGTATCAAAATTTTTATTTAATTGTATTATTTAAATATTCCGCTGTATTTGGAGAAAAACCTTTTTTATAAGGAAACGTGATTTTTATGAGATATCCCACTTGGGAAGGAAACTCTGATTTTTATTATGTTATTCATATTTTATTTGTTTTGGGAAGTGGGGTGTTACAGGATCCACGCTTGCTTGGGTTGTCTAAAGGATGCAAAAACAATCTATCTACGGCTGCTAAATCTAAACGGAAGGGAATTGACTCGATAGAGCGTCGCACTCTACGCCTACGTATTCTCAAGAGAGAAAGTCAGAGTCAACGTAGTTCGGGACTACAGGGGAAACTAGCTCGCCAAGACCTAGCGTCTTGTGCCTACGTACTTCCACACTGCATGGAAGATCAGAGCTTTACGTAGTTCAGACTAACTACGGCTAAACTGGGGTATTCTCACACAGCAGTGAGAAAAATCAACTGGTTTCAAAGATTCGGGAACCTATGGGCAAAACTATGGCTTGGTCTCAAATGCACTCGGGCAAGAGAGAAAAAAGGGTAACAATTAGTCATCAGTGGGAAAGTCTCGATCGCACAGCAGCGAGGAAACAGAAAGTCAGTCGTTAGTGTGCTCGCTAGGATATCGCATCCTATGCCTACATATCCTCGTCGGGTACGAGGAATCAGAGCAGCTGTAGTTCGGCTACTTCGGGACCACAGCTCAAATCTCATTTTATTAACATTCTGAAAAATGATTACAATGATTGAATACTGCAACATAAACCCCTAGGACATACTATCCTATCTATCATGGAAAAATCGAGTGGAAAATAGTCCCCTAACAAGTGGACTTCTAAATCATCCTAAAAAATGTGTAAAATATCTCTATGAAGAAATACACTCTAAAAAATATTAAACTAATATTTTTCCTTTTTTCCACACTATTTCGTGTATTTTTCACTTTCTCAAATATTTTCGCATTCTTTTCACATATTCTTTTTCAATATTTTTTTTATACTCTTTTTCAATCTTTTCCCCATATTTTCCCTCCAATATTTTTCTCAAATATTTTTTCTCATTTTTTTTCATCAATATTTTTTCATATTCATATTTCTTTTCTTTTTTCTTTCAAATATAACCTCTTTTTCTCTTTTCTATTCAAATATACTTTTTCTTTAATATTCTCCTTTTTTATTCTTTTCAAATATACTTTTCTTTAATATTCTCTTTTTTCCTAAACAAAGAAAATAAGAAAAATAAAAAAAGACAAAAAAAAGGGGGGGGGGGGTAACAGAGTACAAGGGTGTTTGTACAAGCAGAAACAAAAACAGCAAAACTGGGCCCAGCCCAGCAGCTGTTGCTGCAAAAACGAAGGGGGGGTAAATGGTGAAATGGAGGGCGCAGACAGCAACAAGAAACTCATATTGGGCCCAGCCCAATGCCTTTCAGCAACAAAAAACGGAAGGATGGAAAAAAAGCAATGGGCCTCGTAGCCCCCAAGCCCACCCCGGTCTATCTCCTCGCCCTCTCCTTCCACTCTTACTCTGAAACCCTAGTGGACCTCTCACGGCGCCGCAAACCTTCCGTTCCCCATCTCCAATTCAAAATCTCTTCTCTCTGGTTAAACCTCCTTCGCAGATCCACCCCTCACCAATTCTTCTTCTCCAAATAATCTCCATTTGATCGTACCATAAACCCTATCGCCTTGGTAATATCAGCGCAAACAATACCTATTGGGAGGATCTGGAGATTCAAGCTCCTTGGAGATCCTGAGCTTCGTTGAAGGCGCTTGAAGAAGATACTCGAAAACTGGAGAATCATGAAAGTCGTGAGGTTACCGGCCAGATGAAGATCCTTGGAGTTCGTGGATGCAAGAGGACGGATGAAGATTTCTGGATAAAGATCTTGGATCTTGGATGAATGCTCTTGAGTTGTTTTTCGAAGAAGATGGAGAACAGCGTTCTTGAAGAAGTTAGATGTTTCTGGAAATTTTATGATGAACCTGATGAACTCAAGAACTGATGAAGATGAAGAATGTTGATTGAAGATCCTTTGAAGAATCTGGCTGAGGATTCTTGAGGACCGATGAGCAAATTCTGGGAAAAGACTGATGGAGGTTGATGAAGGTTGGAGGATCTTGAACGCGATTAGAGCTTGATGAAGAGTGTTGAACGATGAGGAGGTTTTCTGGACTTTCTGGAAAAAAATGATGATGAATTTGATGGACATTGGATGAATCAGTGACCGGAGAAGATGAAGATCAAAGGCTATTGGTGGTGGTTTGGACGAGAACTGGAGAATTTCTGGGTTTTTTGTGTCTCCGGCGAGCTAGACGGTGGCCGGAGGTAGTTACGGTCGCCGGCGATGAAATGTTGTGGTGGTTGCATGGCCGTCGGCCATGCAACCGGTGGAGACTCAGACGGAGCCACCTGGCATGGGTAGTGGGCGGAATGAATGCATGTAGAACGCGTGGAGGGGTGAGTGGGGGGAGTGGGCGCATGTGCGCCACGTAGTGATAGTGTGGCAAAGAGAGAGAAGGTGCATGCGATGAGGTGTCTGCGTGGAATTAGGATAGGTGGGGTCCCCTTTGGCTTACACGTGCTGTGCATTTATACCAATTGACCAAAAATTTGACTGCAGACTTTGCATTGAATGGAAATGATTGGGCTTTGTGGAGACTTTGGATATTAAGCCCAGCGTGAATCTGATGGACTAATAAGAACTAATACATGTAAAAAAAATGAATTAGCATGGATTACATGAAAACTGATTAATATGGAAATGGATTAATGGATAAGATGATTAAGGACTAATGCAGGACTAATGGATGACGTGAATGATTAGTGCAATGAATTAATGGGCTGACAAAATCCGATTAATGAAATGGAATGAGGATTAATGAATTGATTACCTAATGGGATTAAGACCTAATTACCCTAACTAAATCTAATTAATCAACATCTAAAACTATTAAGACTAATCTAAAAATTAAAAGCTGTTAATTCTATTTTAAAAGAACAATGATTAATACCTAATAGAAACTATTAAAAGAAGATCTATCTATTAAAAAGATTTATTAAAATTCTATTTTAAAAAATCTATAGAAAAAAAAACTATATTATTCCTATAAAACCATAATATTTCTATATCAAGAAAATGCTATTAAATTCTATATTATCTAAAAAGAAAATCTATATTAAGAACTTATATTGTAAAAAAGAAAAATATATTTTCTATTAAACTCTAATGTTCTAAAAGACTATTATTTATTTCATTTAAATCTAAAAAAATCTATTTAAAATCTAATAAAACCCTAATAATGGCCAATAAAATCCATAAAAATCACAATAATTCCCGAAGGAACACAAATAGCACCGAACGGCAAATAACACTGTGAGAGCGCACCGGGATAACCGATAAAAATAAACGGACACCGAAATATCCTCAAAAACAACAGCGCGAGCTGAAAACACCGGGAATAGCACGCCTGCTCAAAAAATACGATTCTACCTATCTAAACTGATTAAAAACCACCTGAAACACGAGACGAAAGTTGTGATCCCGATAAAATCAAAACAAATGAAAAATGCACTGTATGCGATATGCAGATGAGAATGCAGTCATGCGTCGAAACATAGAGCCAGATACGAGACCCGGTTGGTCAAATTTTGGGGTGCAACAACGTGCTGGCATCCGCTAAATAAAAGCGAGCATCGAACCGGAAGGCCGGATCAACCGAAGTTGATAACATCTACCTGCTAACGCGCAGGCATCCACTAATTAAAAACGAGTATCGAACCGGAAGGCCGGATCAACCGATGTTGATAACATCTATCTGCTAACGTGCAGGCATCCGCTAAATAAAAGCGAGCTTCGAACCAGAACGTCGGATCAACTGAAGTTGATAACATCTATCTACTAACGCACAGGCATCCGCTATATAAAACCGAGCATCGAACCAGAAGGCTGGATCTACTGAAGTTTATAACATCTATCCGCTAACGCACAGGCATCCGCTATATAAAACCGGGCATCGAACCAGAAGGATGGATCAACCGAAGTTGATAACATCTATTCGCTAACGCGCAGGCATCCGCTAAATAAAAGCGAGCATCGAACCAGAAGGCCGGATCAACCAAAGTTCATAACATCAATCTGCTAACGCGCAGGCATCCACTAAATTAAAGCGAGCATCAAACCAAAAGGCCGGATCAACCGAAGTTAATAACATGTATCTGCTAACGCACAGGAAACAGCTATATAAAACCGAGCATCGAACCAGAAGGCGAGATCAACCAAAGTCGATAACATCTATCTGCTAACGTGCTAGCATCCACTAAATAAAAGCGAGCATCGAACCGACAGGCCGGATCAACCGATGTTGATAACATCTATCTGCTAACGCGCAGGCATCCACTAATTAAAAGCGAGTATCGAACCGGAAGGCCGGATCAACCGATGTTGATAACATCTATATGCTAACATGCAGGCATCTGCTAAATAAAAGCGAGCATAGAACCAGAAGGCCGGATCAACCGAAGTTGATAACATCTATCTGCTAACGCGCAGGCATCTGCTAAATAAAAGTGAGCATTGAACCAGAAGGCCGAATCAATCGAAGTTGATAACATCTATCTGCTAACGCGCAGGCATCCGCTAAATAAAACCGAGCATCTAACCGGAAGGCCGGATCAGCCGAAGTTGATAACATCTATCTGCTAACGCACAGGCATCTGTTATATAAAACCGAGCATCGAACCAGAAGGCTGGATCAACCGAAGTTGATAACATCTATCTGCTAATGCACAGGCATCCGCTATATAAAACCGAGCATCGAACCAGAAGGCCGGATCAACCGAAGTTGATAACATCTATCTGCTAACGTGTCGGCATCCGCTAAATAAAAGCGAGCATCGAACCGGAAGGCCGTATCAACCGAAGTTGGCAACATCTACCTGCTAACGTGCAGGCAGCCACTAATTAAAAGCGAGTATCGAACCGGAAGGCCGAATCAATCGAAGTTGATAACATCTATCTGCTAACGCGCAGACATCCACTAAATAAAAGCGAGCATCGAACCAGAAGGCCGGATCAACCGAAGTTGATAACATCTATCTGCTAAGGGCAGGCATACGCTAAATAAAAGCGAGCATCAAACCAGAAAGCCGGATCAACCGACGTTGATAACATCTATCTGCTAACGCACAGGCATCCGCTAAATAAAAGCGAGCACCGAATCAGAAGGCCGGATCAACCGAAGTTGATAACGTCTATCTCCTAACGCGCTGGCATCCGCTAAATAAAAGCGAGCATCGAACCAGAAGGCCGGATCAACCGAAGTTGATAACATCTATCTTCTAACGCACAGGCATCCGCTAAATAAAAGCGAGCATCGAACCAGAAGGCCGGATCAACCGAAGTTGATAATATCTATCTGCTAACGTGCTGGCATCCGCTAAATAAAAGCGAGCATCGAACCGGAAGGCCGGATCAACCGAAGTTGATAACATCTACCTGCTAACGCGCAGGCATCCACTAATTAAAAGCGAGTATCGAACCAGAAGGCCGGATCAACCGATGTTGATAACATCTATCTGCTAACGTGCAGGCATCCGCTAAATAAAAGCGAGCTTCGAACCAGAACGTCGGATCAACTGAAGTTGATAACATCTATCTACTAACGCACAGGCATCCACTATATAAAACCGAGCATCGAACCAGAAGGCTGGATCTACTGAAGTTTATAACATCTATCCGCTAACGCACAGGCATCCGCTATATAAAATCGGGCATCGAACCAGAAGGCTGGATCAACCGAAGTTGATAACATCTATTCGCTAACGCGCAGGCATCCACTAAATAAAAGCGAGCATCGAACCAGAAGGCCGGATCAACCAAAGTTCATAACATCAATCTGATAACGCGCAGGCATCCGCTAAATTAAAGCGAGCATCAAACCAAAAGGCCGGATCAACCGAAGTTGATAACATGTATCTGCTAACGCACAGGAAACAGCTATATAAAACCGAGCATCGAACCAGAAGGCGAGATCAACCAAAGTTGATAACATCTGTCTACTAACGTGCTAGCATCCACTAAATAAAAGCGAGCATCGAACCGACAGGCCGGATCAACCGATGTTGATAACATCTATCTGCTAACGCGCAGGCATCCACTAATTAAAAGCGAGTATCGAACCGGAAGGCCGGATCAACCGATGTTGATAACATCTATATGCTAACATGCAGGCATCTGCTAAATAAAAGCGAGCATAGAACCAGAAGGCCGGATCAACCGAAGTTGATAACATCTATCTGCTAACGCGCAGGCATCTGCTAAATAAAAGTGAACATTGAACCAGAAGGCCGAATCAATCGAAGTTGATAACATCTATCTGCTAACGCGCAGGCATCCGCTAAATAAAACCGAGCATCTAACCGGAAGGCCGGATCAGCCGAAGTTGATAACATCTATCTGCTAACGCACAGGCATCTGTTATATAAAACCGAGCATCGAACCAGAAGGCTGTATCAACCGAAGTTGATAACATCTATCTGCTAATGCACAGGCATCCGCTATATAAAACCGAGCATCGAACCAGAAGGCCGGATCAACCGAAGTTGATAACATCTATCTGCTAACGTGTCGGCATCCGCTAAATAAAAGCGAGCATCGAACCGGAAGGCCGTATTAACCGAAGTTGATAACATCTATCTGCTAACGTGCAGGCAGCCACTAATTAAAAGCGAGTATCGAACCGGAAGGCCGAATCAATCGAAGTTGATAACATCTATCTGCTAACGCGCAGACATCCGCTAAATAAAAGCGAGCATCGAACCAGAAGGCCGGATCAACCGAAGTTGATAACATCTATCTGCTAACGGGCAGGCATACGCTAAATAAAAGCGAGCATCAAACCAGAAAGTCGGATCAACCGACGTTGATAACATCTATCTGCTAATGTACAAGCATCCGCTAAATAAAAGCGAGCACCGAATCAGAAGGCAGGATCAACCGAAGTTGATAACAACTATCTGCTAACACGCTGGCATCCGCTAAATAAAAGCGAGCATTGAACCAGAAGGCCGGATCAACCGAAGTTGATAACATCTATCTTCTATCGCACAGGCATCCGCTAGATAAAAGCGAGCATCAAACCAGAAGGCCAGATCAACCGAAGTTGATAACATCTATCTGCGAACGTGCTGGCATCCTCTAAATAAAAGCGAGCATCAAACCGGAAGGCCGAATCAACCGAAGTTGATAACATCTACCTGCTAACGCGCAGGCATCCACTAATTAAAAGCGAGTATCGAACCGGAAGGCCGGATCAACCGATATTGATAACATCTATCTGCTAACGTGCAGGCATCCGCTAAATAAAAGCGAGCTTCGAACCAGAACGTCGGATCAACTGAAGTTGATAACATCTATCTACTAACGCACAGGCATCCGCTATATAAAACCGAGCATCGAACCAGAAGGCTGGATCTACTGAAGTTTATAACATCTATCCGCTAACGCACAGGCATCCGCTATATAAAACCGGGCATCGAACCAGAAGGCTGGATCAACCGAAGTTGATAACATCTATTCGCTAACGCGCAGGCATCCGCTAAATAAAAGCGAGCATCGAACCAGAAGGCCGGATCAACCAAAGTTCATAACATCAATCTGCTAACGCGCAGGCATCCGCTAAATTAAAGCGAGCATCAAACCAAAAGGCTGGATCAACCGAAGTTGATAACATGTATCTGCTAACGCACAGGAAACAACTATATAAAACCGAGCATCGAACCAGAAGGCGAGATCAACCAAAGTTGATAACATCTATCTGCTAACGTGTTAGCATCCACTAAATAAAAGCGAGCATCGAACCGACAGGCCGGATCAACCGATGTTAATAACATCTATCTGCTAACGCGCAGGCATCCACTAATTAAAAGCGAGTATCGAACCGGAAGGCCGGATCAACCGATGTTGATAACATCTATATGCTAACATGCAGGCATCTGCTAAATAAAAGCGAGCATAGAACCAGAAGGCCGGATCAACCGAAGTTGATAACATCTATCTGCTAACGCGCAGGCATCTGCTAAATAAAAGTGAGCATTGAACCAGAAGGCCGAATCAATCGAAGTTGATAACATCTATCTGCTAACGCGCAGGCATCTGCTAAATAAAACCGAGCATCTAACCGGAAGGCCGGATCAACCGAAGTTGATAACATCTATCTGCTAACGCACAGGCATCTGTTATATAAAACCGAGCATCGAACCAGAAGGCTGGATCAACCGAAGTTGATAACATCTATCTGCTAATGCACAAGCATCCGCTATATAAAACCGAGCATCGAACTAGAAGGCCGGATCAACCGAAGTTGATAACATCTATCTTCTATCGCACAGGCATCCGCTAGATAAAAGCGAGCATCAAACCAGAAGGCCAGATCAACCGAAGTTGATAACATCTATCTGCGAACGTGCTGGCATCCTCTAAATAAAAGCGAGCATCAAACCGGAAGGCCGAATCAACCGAAGTTGATAACATCTACCTGCTAACGCGCAGGCATCCACTAATTAAAAGCGAGTATCGAACCGGAAGGCCGGATCAACCGATATTGATAACATCTATCTGCTAACGTGCAGGCATCCGCTAAATAAAAGCGAGCTTCGAACCAGAACGTCGGATCAACTGAAGTTGATAACATCTATCTACTAACGCACAGGCATCCGCTATATAAAACCGAGCATCGAACCAGAAGGCTGGATCTACTGAAGTTTATAACATCTATCCGCTAACGCACAGGCATCCGCTATATAAAACCGGGCATCGAACCAGAAGGCTGGATCAACCGAAGTTGATAACATCTATTCGCTAACGCGCAGGCATCCGCTAAATAAAAGCGAGCATCGAACCAGAAGGCCGGATCAACCAAAGTTCATAACATCAATCTGCTAACGCGCAGGCATCCGCTAAATTAAAGCGAGCATCAAACCAAAAGGCTGGATCAACCGAAGTTGATAACATGTATCTGCTAACGCACAGGAAACAACTATATAAAACCGAGCATCGAACCAGAAGGCGAGATCAACCAAAGTTGATAACATCTATCTGCTAACGTGTTAGCATCCACTAAATAAAAGCGAGCATCGAACCGACAGGCCGGATCAACCGATGTTAATAACATCTATCTGCTAACGCGCAGGCATCCACTAATTAAAAGCGAGTATCGAACCGGAAGGCCGGATCAACCGATGTTGATAACATCTATATGCTAACATGCAGGCATCTGCTAAATAAAAGCGAGCATAGAACCAGAAGGCCGGATCAACCGAAGTTGATAACATCTATCTGCTAACGCGCAGGCATCTGCTAAATAAAAGTGAGCATTGAACCAGAAGGCCGAATCAATCGAAGTTGATAACATCTATCTGCTAACGCGCAGGCATCTGCTAAATAAAACCGAGCATCTAACCGGAAGGCCGGATCAACCGAAGTTGATAACATCTATCTGCTAACGCACAGGCATCTGTTATATAAAACCGAGCATCGAACCAGAAGGCTGGATCAACCGAAGTTGATAACATCTATCTGCTAATGCACAAGCATCCGCTATATAAAACCGAGCATCGAACTAGAAGGCCGGATCAACCGAAGTTGATAACATCTATCTTCTATCGCACAGGCATCCGCTAGATAAAAGCGAGCATCAAACCAGAAGGCCAGATCAACCGAAGTTGATAACATCTATCTGCGAACGTGCTGGCATCCTCTAAATAAAAGCGAGCATCAAACCGGAAGGCCGAATCAACCGAAGTTGATAACATCTACCTGCTAACGCGCAGGCATCCACTAATTAAAAGCGAGTATCGAACCGGAAGGCCGGATCAACCGATATTGATAACATCTATCTGCTAACGTGCAGGCATCCGCTAAATAAAAGCGAGCTTCGAACCAGAACGTCGGATCAACTGAAGTTGATAACATCTATCTACTAACGCACAGGCATCCGCTATATAAAACCGAGCATCGAACCAGAAGGCTGGATCTACTGAAGTTTATAACATCTATCCGCTAACGCACAGGCATCCGCTATATAAAACCGGGCATCGAACCAGAAGGCTGGATCAACCGAAGTTGATAACATCTATTCACTAACGCGCAGGCATCCGCTAAATAAAAGCGAGCATCGAACCAGAAGGCCGGATCAACCAAAGTTCATAACATCAATCTGCTAACGCGCAGGCATCCGCTAAATTAAAGCGAGCATCAAACCAAAAGGCTGGATCAACCGAAGTTGATAACATGTATCTGCTAACGCACAGGAAACAACTATATAAAACCGAGCATCGAACCAGAAGGCGAGATCAACCAAAGTTGATAACATCTATCTGCTAACGTGTTAGCATCCACTAAATAAAAGCGAGCATCGAACCGACAGGCCGGATCAACCGATGTTAATAACATCTATCTGCTAACGCGCAGGCATCCACTAATTAAAAGCGAGTATCGAACCGGAAGGCCGGATCAACCGATGTTGATAACATCTATATGCTAACATGCAGGCATCTGCTAAATAAAAGCGAGCATAGAACCAGAAGGCCGGATCAACCGAAGTTGATAACATCTATCTGCTAACGCGCAGGCATCTGCTAAATAAAAGTGAGCATTGAACCAGAAGGCCGAATCAATCGAAGTTGATAACATCTATCTGCTAACGCGCAGGCATCTGCTAAATAAAACCGAGCATCTAACCGGAAGGCCGGATCAACCGAAGTTGATAACATCTATCTGCTAACGCACAGGCATCTGTTATATAAAACCGAGCATCGAACCAGAAGGCTGGATCAACCGAAGTTGATAACATCTATCTGCTAATGCACAAGCATCCGCTATATAAAACCGAGCATCGAACTAGAAGGCCGGATCAACCGAAGTTGATAACATCTATCTTCTATCGCACAGGCATCCGCTAGATAAAAGCGAGCATCAAACCAGAAGGCCAGATCAACCGAAGTTGATAACATCTATCTGCGAACGTGCTGGCATCCTCTAAATAAAAGCGAGCATCAAACCGGAAGGCCGAATCAACCGAAGTTGATAACATCTACCTGCTAACGCGCAGGCATCCACTAATTAAAAGCGAGTATCGAACCGGAAGGCCGGATCAACCGATATTGATAACATCTATCTGCTAACGTGCAGGCATCCGCTAAATAAAAGCGAGCTTCGAACCAGAACGTCGGATCAACTGAAGTTGATAACATCTATCTACTAACGCACAGGCATCCGCTATATAAAACCGAGCATCGAACCAGAAGGCTGGATCTACTGAAGTTTATAACATCTATCCGCTAACGCACAGGCATCCGCTATATAAAACCGGGCATCGAACCAGAAGGCTGGATCAACCGAAGTTGATAACATCTATTCACTAACGCGCAGGCATCCGCTAAATAAAAGCGAGCATCGAACCAGAAGGCCGGATCAACCAAAGTTCATAACATCAATCTGCTAACGCGCAGGCATCCGCTAAATTAAAGCGAGCATCAAACCAAAAGGCTGGATCAACCGAAGTTGATAACATGTATCTGCTAACGCACAGGAAACAACTATATAAAACCGAGCATCGAACCAGAAGGCGAGATCAACCAAAGTTGATAACATCTATCTGCTAACGTGTTAGCATCCACTAAATAAAAGCGAGCATCGAACCGACAGGCCGGATCAACCGATGTTAATAACATCTATCTGCTAACGCGCAGGCAACCACTAATTAAAAGCGAGTATCGAACCGGAAGGCCGGATCAACCGATGTTGATAACATCTATATGCTAACATGCAGGCATCTGCTAAATAAAAGCGAGCATAGAACCAGAAGGCCGGATCAACCGAAGTTGATAACATCTATCTGCTAACGCGCAGGCATCTGCTAAATAAAAGTGAGCATTGAACCAGAAGGCCGAATCAATCGAAGTTGATAACATCTATCTGCTAACGCGCAGGCATCTGCTAAATAAAACCGAGCATCTAACCGGAAGGTCGGATCAACCGAAGTTGATAACATCTATCTGCTAACGCACAGGCATCTGTTATATAAAACCGAGCATCGAACCAGAAGGCTGGATCAACCGAAGTTGATAACATCTATCTGCTAATGCACAAGCATCCGCTATATAAAACCGAGCATCGAACTAGAAGGCCGGATCAACCGAAGTTGATAACATCTATCTGCTAACGTGTCGGCATCCGCTAAATAAAAGCGAGCATCGAACTGGAAGGCCGTATCAACCGAAGTTGATAACATCTACCTGCTAACGTGCAGGCAGCCACTAATTAAAAGCGAGTATCGAACCGGAAGGCCGAATCAATCGAAGTTGATAACATCTATCTGCTAACGCGTAGACATCTGCTAAATAAAAGCGAGCATCGAACCAGAAGGCCGGATCAACCGAAGTTGATAACATCTATCTGCTAACGGGCAGGCATACGCTAAATAAAAGCGAGCATCAAACCAGAAAGCCGGATCAACCGACGTTGATAACATCTATCTGCTAACGCACAGGCATCCGCTAAATAAAAGCGAGCACCGAATCAGAAGGTCGGATCAACCGAAGTTGATAACGTCTATCTGCTAACGCGCTGGTATCCGCTAAATAAAAGCGAGCATCGAACCAGAAGGCCGGATCAACCGAAGTTGAAAACATCTATCTTCTAACGCACAGGCATCCGCTAAATAAAAGCGAGCATCGAACCAGAAGGCCGGATCAACCGAAGTTGATAACATCTATCTGCTAACGTGCTGGCATCCGCTAAATAAAAGCGAGCATGGAACCGGAAGGCCGGATCAACCGAAGTTGATAACGTCTACCTGCTAACGCGCAGGCATCCACTAATTAAAAGCGAGTATCGAACCGGAAGGCCGGATCAACCGATGTTGATAACATCTATCTGCTAACGTGCAGGCATCCGCTAAATAAAAGCGAGCTTCGAACCAGAACGTCGGATCAACTGAAGTTGATAACATCTATCTACTAACGCACAGGCATCCGCTATATAAAACCGAGCATCGAACCAGAAGGCTGGATCTACTGAAGTTTATAACATCTATCCGCTAACGCACAGGCATCCGCTATATAAAACCGGGCATCGAACCAGAAGGATGGATCAACCGAAGTTGATAACATCTATTCGCTAACGCGCAGGCATCCGCTAAATAAAAGCGAGCATCGAACCAGAAGGCCGGATCAACCAAAGTTCATAACATCAATCTGCTAACGCGCAGGCATCCGCTAAATTAAAGCGAGCATCAAACCAAAAGGCCGGATCAACCGAAGTTAATAACATGTATCTGCTAACGCACAGGAAACAGCTATATAAAACCGAGCATCGAACCAGAAGGCGAGATCAACCAAAGTCGATAACATCTATCTGCTAACGTGCTAGCATCCACTAAATAAAATCGAGCATCGAACCGACAGGCCGGATCAACCGATGTTGATAACATCTATCTGCTAACGCGCAGGCATCCACTAATTAAAAGCGAGTATCGAACCGGAAGGCCGGATCAACCGATGTTGATAACATCTGTATGCTAACATGCAGGCATCTGCTAAATAAAAGCGAGCATAGAACCAGAAGGCCGGATCAACCGAAGTTGATAACATCTATCTGCTAACGCGCAGGCATCTGCTAAATAAAAGTGAGCATTGAACCAGAAGGCCGATTCAATCGAAGTTGATAACATCTATCTGCTAACGCGCAGGCATCCGCTAAATAAAACCGAGCATCTAACCGGAAGGCCGGATCAGCCGAAGTTGATAACATCTATCTGCTAACGCACAGGCATCTGTTATATAAAACCGAGCATCGAACCAGAAGGCTGGATCAACCGAAGTTGATAACATCTATCTGCTAATGCACAGGCATCCGCTATATAAAACCGAGCATCGAACCAGAAGGCCGGATCAACCGAAGTTGATAACATCTATCTGCTAACGTGTCGGCATCCGCTAAATAAAAGCGAGCATCGAACCGGAAGGCCGTATCAACCGAAGTTGACAACATCTACCTGCTAACGTGCAGGCAGCCACTAATTAAAAGCGAGTATCGAACCGGAAGGCCGAATCAATCGAAGTTGATAACATCTATCTGCTAACGCGCAGACATCCACTAAATAAAAGCGAGCATCGAACCAGAAGGCCGGATCAACCGAAGTTGATAACATCTATCTGCTAAGGGCAGGCATACGCTAAATAAAAGCGAGCATCAAACCAGAAAGCCGGATCAACCGACGTTGATAACATCTATCTGCTAACGCACAGGCATCCGCTAAATAAAAGCGAGCACCGAATCAGAAGGCAGGATCAACCGAAGTTGATAACGTCTATCTCCTAACGCGCTGGCATCCGCTAAATAAAAGCGAGCATCGAACCAGAAGGCCGGATCAACCGAAGTTGATAACATCTATCTTCTAACGCACAGGCATCCGCTAAATAAAAGCGAGCATCAAACCAGAAGGCCAGATCAACCGAAGTTGATAACATCTATCTGCGAACGTGCTGGCATCCTCTAAATAAAAGCGAGCATCAAACCGGAAGGCCGAATCAACCGAAGTTGATAACATCTACCTGCTAACGCGCAGGCATCCACTAATTAAAAGCGAGTATCGAACCGGAAGGCCGGATCAACCGATATTGATAACATCTATCTGCTAACGTGCAGGCATCCGCTAAATAAAAGCGAGCTTCGAACCAGAACGTCGGATCAACTGAAGTTGATAACATCTATCTACTAACGCACAGGCATCCGCTATATAAAACCGAGCATCGAACCAGAAGGCTGGATCTACTGAAGTTTATAACATCTATCCGCTAACGCACAGGCATCCGCTATATAAAACCGGGCATCGAACCAGAAGGCTGGATCAACCGAAGTTGATAACATCTATTCGCTAACGCGCAGGCATCCGCTAAATAAAAGCGAGCATCGAACCAGAAGGCCGGATCAACCAAAGTTCATAACATCAATCTGCTAACGCGCAGGCATCCGCTAAATTAAAGCGAGCATCAAACCAAAAGGCCGGATCAACCGAAGTTAATAACATGTATCTGCTAACGCACAGGAAACAGCTATATAAAACCGAGCATCGAACCAGAAGGCGAGATCAACCAAAGTCGATAACATCTATCTGCTAACGTGCTAGCATCCACTAAATAAAATCGAGCATCGAACCGACAGGCCGGATCAACCGATGTTGATAACATCTATCTGCTAACGCGCAGGCATCCACTAATTAAAAGCGAGTATCGAACCGGAAGGCCGGATCAACCGATGTTGATAACATCTGTATGCTAACATGCAGGCATCTGCTAAATAAAAGCGAGCATAGAACCAGAAGGCCGGATCAACCGAAGTTGATAACATCTATCTGCTAACGCGCAGGCATCTGCTAAATAAAAGTGAGCATTGAACCAGAAGGCCGATTCAATCGAAGTTGATAACATCTATCTGCTAACGCGCAGGCATCCGCTAAATAAAACCGAGCATCTAACCGGAAGGCCGGATCAGCCGAAGTTGATAACATCTATCTGCTAACGCACAGGCATCTGTTATATAAAACCGAGCATCGAACCAGAAGGCTGGATCAACCGAAGTTGATAACATCTATCTGCTAATGCACAGGCATCCGCTATATAAAACCGAGCATCGAACCAGAAGGCCGGATCAACCGAAGTTGATAACATCTATCTGCTAACGTGTCGGCATCCGCTAAATAAAAGCGAGCATCGAACCGGAAGGCCGTATCAACCGAAGTTGACAACATCTACCTGCTAACGTGCAGGCAGCCACTAATTAAAAGCGAGTATCGAACCGGAAGGCCGAATCAATCGAAGTTGATAACATCTATCTGCTAACGCGCAGACATCCACTAAATAAAAGCGAGCATCGAACCAGAAGGCCGGATCAACCGAAGTTGATAACATCTATCTGCTAAGGGCAGGCATACGCTAAATAAAAGCGAGCATCAAACCAGAAAGCCGGATCAACCGACGTTGATAACATCTATCTGCTAACGCACAGGCATCCGCTAAATAAAAGCGAGCACCGAATCAGAAGGCAGGATCAACCGAAGTTGATAACGTCTATCTCCTAACGCGCTGGCATCCGCTAAATAAAAGCGAGCATCGAACCAGAAGGCCGGATCAACCGAAGTTGATAACATCTATCTTCTAACGCACAGGCATCCGCTAAATAAAAGCGAGCATCAAACCAGAAGGCCAGATCAACCGAAGTTGATAACATCTATCTGCGAACGTGCTGGCATCCTCTAAATAAAAGCGAGCATCAAACCGGAAGGCCGAATCAACCGAAGTTGATAACATCTACCTGCTAACGCGCAGGCATCCACTAATTAAAAGCGAGTATCGAACCGGAAGGCCGGATCAACCGATATTGATAACATCTATCTGCTAACGTGCAGGCATCCGCTAAATAAAAGCGAGCTTCGAACCAGAACGTCGGATCAACTGAAGTTGATAACATCTATCTACTAACGCACAGGCATCCGCTATATAAAACCGAGCATCGAACCAGAAGGCTGGATCTACTGAAGTTTATAACATCTATCCGCTAACGCACAGGCATCCGCTATATAAAACCGGGCATCGAACCAGAAGGCTGGATCAACCGAAGTTGATAACATCTATTCGCTAACGCGCAGGCATCCGCTAAATAAAAGCGAGCATCGAACCAGAAGGCCGGATCAACCAAAGTTCATAACATCAATCTGCTAACGCGCAGGCATCCGCTAAATTAAAGCGAGCATCAAACCAAAAGGCTGGATCAACCGAAGTTGATAACATGTATCTGCTAACGCACAGGAAACAACTATATAAAACCGAGCATCGAACCAGAAGGCGAGATCAACCAAAGTTGATAACATCTATCTGCTAACGTGTTAGCATCCACTAAATAAAAGCGAGCATCGAACCGACAGGCCGGATCAACCGATGTTAATAACATCTATCTGCTAACGCGCAGGCATCCACTAATTAAAAGCGAGTATCGAACCGGAAGGCCGGATCAACCGATGTTGATAACATCTATATGCTAACATGCAGGCATCTGCTAAATAAAAGCGAGCATAGAACCAGAAGGCCGGATCAACCGAAGTTGATAACATCTATCTGCTAACGCGCAGGCATCTGCTAAATAAAAGTGAGCATTGAACCAGAAGGCCGAATCAATCGAAGTTGATAACATCTATCTGCTAACGCGCAGGCATCTGCTAAATAAAACCGAGCATCTAACCGGAAGGCCGGATCAACCGAAGTTGATAACATCTATCTGCTAACGCACAGGCATCTGTTATATAAAACCGAGCATCGAACCAGAAGGCTGGATCAACCGAAGTTGATAACATCTATCTGCTAATGCACAAGCATCCGCTATATAAAACCGAGCATCGAACTAGAAGGCCGGATCAACCGAAGTTGATAACATCTATCTTCTATCGCACAGGCATCCGCTAGATAAAAGCGAGCATCAAACCAGAAGGCCAGATCAACCGAAGTTGATAACATCTATCTGCGAACGTGCTGGCATCCTCTAAATAAAAGCGAGCATCAAACCGGAAGGCCGAATCAACCGAAGTTGATAACATCTACCTGCTAACGCGCAGGCATCCACTAATTAAAAGCGAGTATCGAACCGGAAGGCCGGATCAACCGATATTGATAACATCTATCTGCTAACGTGCAGGCATCCGCTAAATAAAAGCGAGCTTCGAACCAGAACGTCGGATCAACTGAAGTTGATAACATCTATCTACTAACGCACAGGCATCCGCTATATAAAACCGAGCATCGAACCAGAAGGCTGGATCTACTGAAGTTTATAACATCTATCCGCTAACGCACAGGCATCCGCTATATAAAACCGGGCATCGAACCAGAAGGCTGGATCAACCGAAGTTGATAACATCTATTCACTAACGCGCAGGCATCCGCTAAATAAAAGCGAGCATCGAACCAGAAGGCCGGATCAACCAAAGTTCATAACATCAATCTGCTAACGCGCAGGCATCCGCTAAATTAAAGCGAGCATCAAACCAAAAGGCTGGATCAACCGAAGTTGATAACATGTATCTGCTAACGCACAGGAAACAACTATATAAAACCGAGCATCGAACCAGAAGGCGAGATCAACCAAAGTTGATAACATCTATCTGCTAACGTGTTAGCATCCACTAAATAAAAGCGAGCATCGAACCGACAGGCCGGATCAACCGATGTTAATAACATCTATCTGCTAACGCGCAGGCATCCACTAATTAAAAGCGAGTATCGAACCGGAAGGCCGGATCAACCGATGTTGATAACATCTATATGCTAACATGCAGGCATCTGCTAAATAAAAGCGAGCATAGAACCAGAAGGCCGGATCAACCGAAGTTGATAACATCTATCTGCTAACGCGCAGGCATCTGCTAAATAAAAGTGAGCATTGAACCAGAAGGCCGAATCAATCGAAGTTGATAACATCTATCTGCTAACGCGCAGGCATCTGCTAAATAAAACCGAGCATCTAACCGGAAGGCCGGATCAACCGAAGTTGATAACATCTATCTGCTAACGCACAGGCATCTGTTATATAAAACCGAGCATCGAACCAGAAGGCTGGATCAACCGAAGTTGATAACATCTATCTGCTAATGCACAAGCATCCGCTATATAAAACCGAGCATCGAACTAGAAGGCCGGATCAACCGAAGTTGATAACATCTATCTGCTAACGTGTCGGCATCCGCTAAATAAAAGCGAGCATCGAACTGGAAGGCCGTATCAACCGAAGTTGATAACATCTACCTGCTAACGTGCAGGCAGCCACTAATTAAAAGCGAGTATCGAACCGGAAGGCCGAATCAATCGAAGTTGATAACATCTATCTGCTAACGCGTAGACATCTGCTAAATAAAAGCGAGCATCGAACCAGAAGGCCGGATCAACCGAAGTTGATAACATCTATCTGCTAACGGGCAGGCATACGCTAAATAAAAGCGAGCATCAAACCAGAAAGCCGGATCAACCGACGTTGATAACATCTATCTGCTAACGCACAGGCATCCGCTAAATAAAAGCGAGCACCGAATCAGAAGGTCGGATCAACCGAAGTTGATAACGTCTATCTGCTAACGCGCTGGTATCCGCTAAATAAAAGCGAGCATCGAACCAGAAGGCCGGATCAACCGAAGTTGAAAACATCTATCTTCTAACGCACAGGCATCCGCTAAATAAAAGCGAGCATCGAACCAGAAGGCCGGATCAACCGAAGTTGATAACATCTATCTGCTAACGTGCTGGCATCCGCTAAATAAAAGCGAGCATGGAACCGGAAGGCCGGATCAACCGAAGTTGATAACGTCTACCTGCTAACGCGCAGGCATCCACTAATTAAAAGCGAGTATCGAACCGGAAGGCCGGATCAACCGATGTTGATAACATCTATCTGCTAACGTGCAGGCATCCGCTAAATAAAAGCGAGCTTCGAACCAGAACGTCGGATCAACTGAAGTTGATAACATCTATCTACTAACGCACAGGCATCCGCTATATAAAACCGAGCATCGAACCAGAAGGCTGGATCTACTGAAGTTTATAACATCTATCCGCTAACGCACAGGCATCCGCTAAATAAAAGCGAGCATCGAACCAGAAGGCCGGATCAACCAAAGTTCATAACATCAATCTGCTAACGCGCAGGCATCCGCTAAATTAAAGCGAGCATCAAACCAAAAGGCCGGATCAACCGAAGTTAATAACATGTATCTGCTAACGCACAGGAAACAGCTATATAAAACCGAGCATCGAACCAGAAGGCGAGATCAACCAAAGTCGATAACATCTATCTGCTAACGTGCTAGCATCCACTAAATAAAATCGAGCATCGAACCGACAGGCCGGATCAACCGATGTTGATAACATCTATCTGCTAACGCGCAGGCATCCACTAATTAAAAGCGAGTATCGAACCGGAAGGCCGGATCAACCGATGTTGATAACATCTGTATGCTAACATGCAGGCATCTGCTAAATAAAAGCGAGCATAGAACCAGAAGGCCGGATCAACCGAAGTTGATAACATCTATCTGCTAACGCGCAGGCATCTGCTAAATAAAAGTGAGCATTGAACCAGAAGGCCGATTCAATCGAAGTTGATAACATCTATCTGCTAACGCGCAGGCATCCGCTAAATAAAACCGAGCATCTAACCGGAAGGCCGGATCAGCCGAAGTTGATAACATCTATCTGCTAACGCACAGGCATCTGTTATATAAAACCGAGCATCGAACCAGAAGGCTGGATCAACCGAAGTTGATAACATCTATCTGCTAATGCACAGGCATCCGCTATATAAAACCGAGCATCGAACCAGAAGGCCGGATCAACCGAAGTTGATAACATCTATCTGCTAACGTGTCGGCATCCGCTAAATAAAAGCGAGCATCGAACCGGAAGGCCGTATCAACCGAAGTTGACAACATCTACCTGCTAACGTGCAGGCAGCCACTAATTAAAAGCGAGTATCGAACCGGAAGGCCGAATCAATCGAAGTTGATAACATCTATCTGCTAACGCGCAGACATCCACTAAATAAAAGCGAGCATCGAACCAGAAGGCCGGATCAACCGAAGTTGATAACATCTATCTGCTAAGGGCAGGCATACGCTAAATAAAAGCGAGCATCAAACCAGAAAGCCGGATCAACCGACGTTGATAACATCTATCTGCTAACGCACAGGCATCCGCTAAATAAAAGCGAGCACCGAATCAGAAGGCCGGATCAACCGAAGTTGATAACGTCTATCTCCTAACGCGCTGGCATCCGCTAAATAAAAGCGAGCATCGAACCAGAAGGCCGGATCAACCGAAGTTGATAACATCTATCTTCTAACGCACAGGCATCCGCTAAATAAAAGCGAGCATCGAACCAGAAGGCCGGATCAACCGAAGTTGATAATATATATCTGCTAACGTGCTGGCATCCGCTAAATAAAAGCGAGCATCGAACCGGAAGGCCGGATCAACCGAAGTTGATAACATCTATCTGCTAACGCGCAGGCATCCACTAATTAAAAGCGAGTATCGAACCAGAAGGCCGGATCAACCGATGTTGATAACATCTATCTGCTAACGTGCAGGCATCCGCTAAATAAAAGCGAGCTTCGAACCAGAACGTCGGATCAACTGAAGTTGATAACATCTATCTACTAACGCACAGGCATCCACTATATAAAACCGAGCATCGAACCAGAAGGCTGGATCTACTGAAGTTTATAACATCTATCCGCTAACGCACAGGCATCTGCTATATAAAATCGGGCATCGAACCAGAAGGCTGGATCAACCGAAGTTGATAACATCTATTCGCTAACGCGCAGGCATCCACTAAATAAAAGCGAGCATCGAACCAGAAGGCCGGATCAACCAAAGTTCATAACATCAATCTGATAACGCGCAGGCATCCGCTAAATTAAAGCGAGCATCAAACCAAAAGGCCGGATCAACCGAAGTTGATAACATGTATCTGCTAACGCACAGGAAACAACTATATAAAACCGAGCATCGAACCAGAAGGCGAGATCAACCAAAGTTGATAACATCTATCTACTAACGTGCTAGCATCCACTAAATAAAAGCGAGCATCGAACCGACAGGCCGGATCAACCGATGTTGATAACATCTATCTGCTAACGCGCAGGCATCCACTAATTAAAAGCGAGTATCGAACCGGAAGGCCGGATCAACCGATGTTGATAACATCTATATGCTAACATGCAGGCATCTGCTAAATAAAAGCGAGCATAGAACCAGAAGGCCGGATCAACCGAAGTTGATAACATCTATCTGCTAACGCGCAGGCATCTGCTAAATAAAAGTGAACATTGAACCAGAAGGCCGAATCAATCGAAGTTGATAACATCTATCTGCTAACGCGCAGGCATCCGCTAAATAAAACCGAGCATCTAACCGGAAGGCCGGATCAGCCGAAGTTGATAACATCTATCTGCTAACGCACAGGCATCTGTTATATAAAACCGAGCATCGAACCAGAAGGCTGTATCAACCGAAGTTGATAACATCTATCTGCTAATGCACAGGCATCCGCTTTATAAAACCGAGCATCGAACCAGAAGGCCGGATCAACCGAAGTTGATAACATCTATCTGCTAACGTGTCGGCATCCGCTAAATAAAAGCGAGCATCGAACCGGAAGGCCGTATCAACCGAAGTTGATAACATCTATCTGCTAACGTGCAGGCAGCCACTAATTAAAAGCGAGTATCGAACCGGAAGGCCGAATCAATCGAAGTTGATAACATCTATCTGCTAACGCGCAGACATCCACTAAATAAAAGCGAGCATCGAACCAGAAGGCCGGATCAACCGAAGTTGATAACATCTATCTGCTAACGGGCAGGCATACGCTAAATAAAAGCGAGCATCAAACCAGAAAGTCGGATCAACCGACGTTGATAACATCTATCTGCTAATGTACAAGCATCCGCTAAATAAAAGCGAGCACCGAATCAGAAGGCAGGATCAACCGAAGTTGATAACAACTATCTGCTAACGCGCTGGCATCCGCTAAATATAAGCGAGCATTGAACCAGAAGGCCGGATCAACCGAAGTTGATAACATCTATCTTCTAACGCACAGGCATCCGCTAGAGAAAAGCGAGCATCAAACCAGAAGGCCAGATCAACCGAAGTTGATAACATCTATCTGCGAACGTGCTGGCATCCTCTAAATAAAAGCGAGCATCAAACCGGAAGGCCGAATCAACCGAAGTTGATAACATCTACCTGCTAACGCGCAGGCATCCACTAATTAAAAGCGAGTATCGAACCGGAAGGCCGGATCAACCGATATTGATAACATCTATCTGCTAACGTGCAGGCATCCGCTAAATAAAAGCGAGTTTCGAATCAGAACGTCGGATCAACTGAAGTTGATAACATCTATCTACTAACGCACAGGCATCCGCTATATAAAACCGAGCATCGAACCAGAAGGCTGGATCTACTGAAGTTTATAACATCTATCCGCTAACGCACAGGCATCCGCTATATAAAACCGGGCATCGAACCAGAAGGCTGGATCAACCGAAGTTGATAACATCTATTCGCTAACGCGCAGGCATCCGCTAAATAAAAGCGAGCATCGAACCAGAAGGCCGGATCAACCAAAGTTCATAACATCAATCTGCTAACGCGCAGGCATCCGCTAAATTAAAGCGAGCATCAAACCAAAAGGCCGGATCAACCGAAGTTGATAACATGTATCTGCTAACGCACAGGAAACAACTATATAAAACCGAGCATCGAACCAGAAGGCGAGATCAACCAAAGTTGATAACATCTATCTGCTAACGTGTTAGCATCCACTAAATAAAAGCGAGCATCGAACCGACAGGCCGGATCAACCGATGTTAATAACATCTATCTGCTAACACGCAGGCATCCACTAATTAAAAGCGAGTATCGAACCGGAAGGCCGGATCAACCGATGTTGATAACATCTATATGCTAACATGCAGGCATCTGCTAAATTAAAGCGAGCATAGAACCAGAAGGCCGGATCAACCGAAGTTGATAACATCTATCTGCTAACGCGCAGGCATCTGCTAAATAAAAGTGAGCATTGAACCAGAAGGCCGAATCAATCGAAGTTGATAACATCTATCTGCTAACGCGCAGGCATCTGCTAAATAAAACCGAGCATCTAACCGGAAGGCCGGATCAACCGAAGTTGATAACATCTATCTGCTAACGCACAGGCATCTGTTATATAAAACCGAGCATCGAACCAGAAGGCTGGATCAACCGAAGTTGATAACATCTATCTGCTAATGCACAGGCATCCGCTATATAAAACCGAGCATCGAACCAGAAGGCCGGATCAACCGAAGTTGATAACATCTATCTGCTAACGTGTCGGCATCCGCTAAATAAAAGCGAGCATCGAACTGGAAGGCCGTATCAACCGAAGTTGATAACATCTACCTGCTAACGTGCAGGCAGCCACTAATTAAAAGCGAGTATCGAACCGGAAGGCCGAATCAATCGAAGTTGATAACATCTATCTGCTAACGCGTAGACATCTGCTAAATAAAAGCGAGCATCGAACCAGAAGGCCGGATCAACCGAAGTTGATAACATCTATCTGCTAACGGGCAGGCATACGCTAAATAAAAGCGAGCATCAAACCAGAAAGCCGGATCAACCGACGTTGATAACATCTATCTGCTGACGCACAGGCATCCGCTAAATAAAAGCGAGCACCGAATCAGAAGGTCGGATCAACCGAAGTTGATAACGTCTATCTGCTAACGCGCTGGTATCCGCTAAATAAAAGCGAGCATCGAACCAGAAGGCCGGATCAACCGAAGTTGAAAACATCTATCTTCTAACGCACAGGCATCCGCTAAATAAAAGCGAGCATCGAACCAGAAGGCCGGATCAACCGAAGTTGATAACATCTATCTGCAAACGTGCTGGCATCCGCTAAAGAAAAGCGAGCATCGAACCGGAAGGCCGGATCAACCGAAGTTGATAACATCTACCTGCTAACGCGCAGGCATCCACTAATTAAAAGCGAGTATCGAACCGGAAGGCCGGATCAACCGATGTTGATAACATCTA
Organism: Lathyrus sativus; assembly: GCA_963859935.3. Classification (NCBI taxonomy): domain Eukaryota; kingdom Viridiplantae; phylum Streptophyta; class Magnoliopsida; order Fabales; family Fabaceae; genus Lathyrus; species Lathyrus sativus. The sequence goes on along the minus strand of OZ012741.1, from coordinate 285,332,313 downwards.
TCTGCTAACGTGCAGGCATCCGCTAAATAAAAGCGAGCTTCGAACCAGAACGTCGGATCAACTGAAGTTGATAACATCTATCTACTAACGTAAAGGCATCCGCTATATAAAACCGAGCATCGAACCAGAAGGCTGGATCTACTGAAGTTTATAACATCTATCCGCTAACGCACAGGCATCCGCTATATAAAACCGGGCATCGAACTAGAAGGCTGGATCAACCGAAGTTGATAACATCTATTCGCTAACGCGCAGGCATCCGCTAAATAAAAGCGAGCATCGAACCAGAAGGCCGGATCAACCAAAGTTCATAACATCAATCTGCTAATGCGCAGGCATCCGCTAAATTAAAGCGAGCATCAAACCAAAAGGCCGGATCAACCGAAGTTGATAACATGTATCTGCTAACGCACAGGAAACAGCTATATAAAACCGAGCATCGAACCAGAAGGCGAGATCAACCAAAGTTGATAACATCTATCTGCTAACGTGCTAGCATCCACTAAATAAAAGCGAGCATCGAACCGACAGGCCGGATCAACCGATGTTGATAACATCTATCTGCTAACGCGCACGCATCCACTAATTAAAAGCGAGTATCGAACCGGAAGGCCGGATCAACCGATGTTGACAACATCTATATGCTAACATGCAGGCATCTGCTAAATTAAAGCGAGCATAGAACCAGAAGGCCAAATCAACCGAAGTTGATAACATCTATCTGCTAACGCGCAGGCATCTGCTAAATAAAAGTGAGCATTGAACCAAAAGGCCGAATCAATCGAAGTTGATAACATCTATCTGCTAACGCGCAGGCATCCGCTAAATAAAACGGAGCATCTAACCGGAAGGCCGGATCAGCCGAAGTTGATAACATCTATCTGCTAACGCACATGCATCTGTTATATAAAACCGAGCATCGAACCAGAAGGCTGGATCAACCGAAGTTGATAACATCTATCTGCTAACATGCAGGCATCCTCTAAATAAAAGCGAGCATCGAACCAGAAGGCCGGATCAACTGAAGTTGATAACATCTATATGCTAACACGCAGGCATCTGCTAAATAAAAGTGAGCATCGAACCCGAAGGCCGGATCAACCGAAGTTGATAACATCTATCTGCTAACATGCAGGCATCTGCTAAATAAAAGTGAGCATCAAACCAGAAGGCCCGATCAACCGAAGTTGATAACATCTATCTGCTAACCCGCAGGCATCCGCTAAATAAAAGCGAGCATCAACCCAGAAGTCCGGATCAACTGATTTTGTAAACATCTATCTCCTAACGCACACGGATCCGCTAAATAAAAGCGAGCATAAAACCAGAAGGCCGGATCATCCGAAGTTGATAACATCTATCTGCTAACACGCAGGCATCCGCTAAATAAAAGCGAACATCGAACCGGAAAGCCGGATCAACCGAAGTTGATAACATCTATCTGCTAACGCGCAGGCATCCGCTAAATAAAAGCGAGCATCGAACCAGAAGGCCGGATCAACCAAAGTTGATAACATCTATTCGCTAACGCACATGCATCCGCTACATAAAAGTGAGCATCGAACCAGAAGGCCGGATCTACCGAAGTTGATAACATCTATCTGCTAACGCGCAGGCATCCGCTAAATAAAACCGAGCATCTAACCGGAAGGCCGGATCAACCGAAGTTGATAACATCTATCTGCTAACGCACAGGCATCTGTTATATAAAACTGAGCATCGAACCAGAAGGCCGGATCAACCGAAGTTGATAACATCTATCTGCTAACGTGCTGACATCCGCTAAATAAAAGCGAGCATCGAACCGGAAGACCGGATCAACCGTAGTTGAAAACATCTACCTGCTAACGTGCATGCATCCACTAATAAAAAGCGAGTATCGAACCGGAAGGCCGGATCAACCGAAGTTGATAACATCTTTCTGCTAACGCGCAGGCATCCGCTAAATAAAAGCGAGCATTGAACCAAAGGGCAGGATTAACCGAAGTTGATAACATCTATCTGCTAACGTGCAGGCATCCGCTAAATAAAAGTGAGCATCGAACCAGAAGGCCCGATCAACCGAAGTTGATAACATCTATCTGCTAACGCACAGGCATCACCGAGCATCGAACCAGAAGGTCGGATCAACCGAAGTTGATAACATCTATCTGCTAACGCGCAGGTATCCGCAAATTAAACGCGAGCATATAACCAGAAGTCCGGATCAACTGAAGTTGATAACATCTATCTGCTAACGCACAGGTATCCTCTATATAAAACCGAGCATCGAACCAGAAGGCTGGATCAACTGAAGTTTATAACATCTATCCGCTAACGCACAGGCATCCGCTATATAAAACCGAGCATCGAACCAGAAGGCTGGATCAACCGAAGTTGATAACATATATCCGCTAACGCGCAGGCATCCGCTAAATAAAAGCGAGCATCGAACCAGAAGGCCGGATCAACCGAAGTTGATAACATCAATATGCTAACGCACAGGCATCCGCTAAATAAAAGCGAGCATCAAACCAAAAGGCCGGATCAACCGAAGTTGATAACATCTATCTGCTAACGCACATGAAACCGCTATATAAAACCGAGCATCGACCCAGAAGGCCAGATCAACTGAAGTTGATAAAATCTATCTGGTAACGTGCTAGCATCCGCTAAATAAAAGCGAGCAACGAACCGGAAGGCCGGATCAACCGATGTTGGTAACATCTATCTGCTAACGCGCAGGCATCCACTAATTAAAAGCGAGTATCGAACCGGAAGGTCGGATCAACCGATGTTGATAACATCTATATGCTAACGTGCAGGCATCCACTAAATAAAAGCAAGCATCGAACCATAAGGCCGGATCAACCGAAGTTGATAACATCTATCTGCTAACGCGCAGGCATCCGCTAAATAAAAGTGAGCATTGAACCAGAAGGTCGGATCAATCGAAGTTGATAACATCTTTCTGCTAACGCGCAGACATCCGCTAAATAAAAGCGAGCATTGAACAAGAAGGCAGGATCAACCGAAGTTGATAACATCTATCTGCTAATGTCCAGGCATCCGCTAAATAAAACTGAGCATCAAACCAGAAGGCCCGATCAACCGAAGTTGATAACATCTATCTGCTAACGCGCAGGCATCCGCTAAATAAAAGCGAGCATCGAACCAGAAGGCCGGATCAACCGAAGTTGATAACATCTATCCGCTAACGCGCAGGCATCCACTAAATAAAAGCGAGCATCGAACCAAAAGGCTGGATCAACCGAAGTTGATAACATCTTTATGTTAACACGGGCATCCGCTAAATAAAAGTGAGCATCGAACCAGAAGGTCGGATCAACCGAAGTTGATAACATCTATCTGCTAACGCGCAGGCATCTACTAAATAAAACCAAGCATTTAACCGGAAGGCCGGATCAACCGAAGTTGATAACATCTATCTGCTAACGCACAGACATCCGCTATATAAAACCGAGCATCGAACCAGAAGGCCGGATCAACCGAAGTTGATAACATCTATCTGCTAACGTGTCGGCATCCGCTAAATAAAAGCGTGCATCGAATCGGAAGGCCGTATCAACCGAAGTTGATAACATCTACCTGCTAACGCGCAGGCATCCACTAATTAAAAGCGAGTATCGAACCGGAAGGTCGATTAAATCGAAGTTGATAACATTTATCTGCCAACGCGCAGACATCCGCTAAATAAAAGCGAGCATCGAACCAGAAGGCCGGATCAACCGAAGTTGATAACATCTATCTGCTAACGGGCAGGCATACGCTAAATAAAAGCGAGCATCAAACCAGAAGGCCGGATCAACCGAAGTTTATAACATCTATCTGCTAACGCACAGGCATCCGCTAAATAAAAGCGAGCACCGAACCAGAAGGCCAGATCAACCGAAGTTGATAATGTCTATCTGCTAACATGCTGGCATCCGCTAAATAAAAGCGAGCATTGAACCAGAAGGCCGGATCAACCGAAGTTGATAACATCTATCTTCTAACGCGCAGGCATCCGCTAAATAAAAGCGAGCATTGAACCAGAAGGCCGGATCAACCGAAGTTGATAACATCTATCTGCTAACATGCTGGCATCTGCTAAATAAAAGCGAGCGTCGAACCGGAAGGCCGGATCAACCGAAGTTGATAACATCTACCTGCTAACGCGCAGGAATCCACTAATTAAAAGCGAGTATCGAACCGGAAGGCCGGATCAACCGAAGTTGATAACATCTATCTACTAACGCGCAGGCATCCGCTTAATAAAAGCGAGCATCAAACAAAAAGGCGGGATCAACCGAAGTTGATAACATCTATCTGCTAACGCACAGGCATCTGCTATATAAAACCGAGCATCGAACCAGAAGGCCAGATCAACCGAAGTTGATAACATCTATCCGCTAACGTGCAGGCATCCGCTAAATAAAAACGAGCATCAAACCAAAAGTCCGGATCAACCGAAGTTGATAACATCTTTATGTTAACACGCAGACATCCGCTAAATAAAAGTGAGCATCGAACCAGAAGGTCGGATCAACCGAAGTTGATAACATCTATCTGCTAACGCGCAGGCATCTACTAAATAAAACCAAGCATCTAACCCGAAGGCCGGATCAACCGAAGTTGATAACATCTATCTGCTAATGCACAGGCATTCGCTATATAAAACCGAGCATCGAACCAGAAGGCCGGATCAATCGAAGTTCATAACATCTATCTGCTAACGTGTCGGCATCCGCTAAATAAAAGCGAGCATCGAACCGGAAGGCCGTATCAACCGAAGTTGATAACGTCTACCTGCTAACGTGCAGGCAGCCACTAATTAAAAGCGAGTATCGAACCGGAAGGCCGAATCAATCGAAGTTGATAACATCTATCTGCTAACGCGCAGACATCCGCTAAATAAAAGCGAGCATCGAACCAGAAGGCCGGATCAACCGAAGTTGATAACATCTATCTGCTAACGGGCAGGCATACGCTAAATAAAAGCGAGCATCAAACCAGAAAGCCGGATCAACCGACGTTGATAACATCTATCTGCTAACGCACAGGTATCCGCTAAATAAAAGCGAGCTCCGAATCAGAAGGCCAGATCAATCAAAGTTGATAACGTCTATCTGCTAACGCGCTGGCATCCGCTAAATAAAAGCGAGCATCGAACCAGAAGGCCGGATCAACCGAAGTTGATAACATCTATCTGCTAACGTGCTGGCATCCGCTAAATAAAAGCGAGCATTGAACCGGAAGGCCGGATCAACCGAAGTTGATAACATCTACCTGCTAACGCGCAGGCATCCACTAATTAAAAGCGTGTATCGAACCGGAAGGCCGGATCAATCGAAGTTGATAACATCTATCTGCTAACGCGCAGGCATCCGCTAAATAAAAGCGAGCATCAAATAAAAAGGCCGGATCAACCGAAGTTGATAACATCTATCTGCTAATGCACAGGCATCCGCTATATAAAACCGAGCGTCCAACCAAAAGGCTGGATCAACCGAAGTTGATAACATCTATCTGCTAACATGTTGGCATCCGCTAAATAAAAGCGAGCATTGAACTGGAAGGACGGATCAACCGAAGTTGATAACATCTACCTGCTAATGCGCATGCATCCATTAATTAAAAGCGAAGTTGATAACATCTATCTGCTAACGCGCAGGCATCCCCTAAATAAAAGCGAACATCGAACCGGAAGGCCGGATCAACCGAAGTTGATAACATCTATCAACTAACGCGCAGGCATCCGCTAAATAAAAGCGAGCATCGAACCAGAAGGCCGGATCAACTGAAGTTGATAACATCTATCTGCTAACACACATGCATCCGCTAAATAAAAGTGAGCATCAAACCAGAAGGCCGGATCAACCGAAGTTGATAACATCTATCTGCTAACATGCAGGCTCCGCTAAATAAAAGCGAGCATCGACCCAGAAGTCCGGATCAACTGATGTTGTAAACATCTATCTCCTAACGCACAGGGATCCGCTAAATAAAAGCGAGCATCAAACCAAAAGGCCGGATCATCCGAAGTTGATAACATCTATCTGCTAACGCGCAGGAATCCGCTAAATAAAAGCAAACATCGAACCGGAAGGCCGGATCAACCGAAGTTGATAACATCTATCTGCTAACGCACATGCATCTGTTATATAAAACCGAGCATCGAACCAGAAGGTCGGATCAACCGAAATTGATAACAGCTATCTGCTAACGTGCTGGCATCCGCTAAATAAAAGCGAGCATCGAACCGGAAGGCCGGATCAACCGAAGTTGATAACATCTACCTGCTAACGCGCAGGCATCCACTGTTAAAAAGCGAGTATCGAACCGGAAGGCCGGATCAACCGAAGTTTATAACATCTTTCTACTAACGCGCAGGCATCCGTTAAATAAAAGCGAGCATTGAACCAGAAGGCAGGATCAACCGAAGTTGATAACATCTATCTGCTAACGTGCAGGCATCCGCTAAATAAAAGTGAGCATCGAACAAGAAGGCCCGATCAACCGAAGTTGATAACATCTATCTGCTAACGCACAGGCATCACCGAGCATCGAACCAGAAGGTCGGATCAACCAAAGTTGATAACATCTATCTCCTAACGTGCAGGTATCCGCAAAATAAAAGCGAGCATATAACCAGAAGGCCGGATTAACCGAAGTTGATAACATCTATCTGCTAACTCGCAGGCATCCGCTAAATAAAAGCGAGCATCGAACCAGAAGGCTGAATTAACCAAAGTTGATAACATCTATCTGCTAACGTGCAGGCATCCGCTAAATAAAAGCGAGCATCGAACCAAAACGTCGGATCAACTGAAGTTGATAACATCTATCTGCTAACGCACAGGCATCCGCTATATAAAACCGAGCATCGAACCAGAAGGCTGGATCAACTGAAGTTTATAACATCTATCCGCTAACGCACAGGCATCCGCTATATAAAACCGAGCATCGAACCAGAAGGCTGGATCAACCGAAGTTGATAACATATATCCGCTAACGCGCAGGCATCCGCTAAATAAAAGCGAGCATCGAACCAGAAGGCCGGATCAACCGAAGTTGATAACATCAATCTGCTAACACGCAGGCATCCGCTAAATAAAAGCGAGCATCAAACCAAAAGGCCGGATCAACCGAAGTTGATAACATCTATCTGCTAACGCACATGAAACCGCTATATAAAACCGAGCATCGACCTAGAAGGCCAGATCAACCGAATTTGATAAAATATATCTGCTAACGTGCTAGCATCCGCTAAATAAAATCGAGGATCGAACCGGAAGGCCGGATCAACCGATGTTGATAACATCTATATGCTAACGTGCAGGCATCCACTAAATAAAAGCGAGCATCGAACCATAAGGCCGGATCAACCGAAGTTGATAACATCTATCCGCTAACACGCAGGCATCCGCTAAATAAAAGTGAGCATTGAACCAGAAGGCCGGATCAATCGAAGTTGATAACATCTTTCTGCTAACGCGCAGACATACGCTAAATAAAAGCGAGCATTGAACCAGAAGGCAGGATCAACCGAAGTTGATAACATCTATCTGCTAACGTCCAGGCATCTGCTAAATAAAACTGAGCATCGAACCAGAAGGCCCGATCAACCGAAGTTGATAACATCAATCTGGTAACGCGCAGGCATCCGCTAAATAAAAGCGAGCATCGAACCAGAAGGCCGGATCAACCGAAGTTGATAACATCAATCCGCTAACGCGCAAGCATCCGCTAAATAAAAGCGAGCATCAAACCAAAAGGCTGGATCAACCAAAGTTGATAACATCTTTATGTTAACACGCAGGCATCCGCTAAATAAAAGTGAGCATCGAACCAGAAGGTCGGATCAACCGAAGTTGATAACATCTATCTGTTAACGCGCAGGCATCTACTAAATAAAACCAAGCATTTAACCAGAAGGCCGGATCAACCGAAGTTGATAACATCTATCTGCTAACGCACAAGCATCCATTATATAAAACCGAGCATCGAACCAGAAGGCCGGATCAACTGAAGTTGATAACATCTATCTGCTAACGTGTCGGCATCCGCTAAATAAAAGCGAGCATTGAATCGGAAGGCCGTATCAACCGAAGTTGATAACATCTACCTGCTAACGCGCAGGCATCCACTAATTAAAAGCGAGTATCGAACCGGAAGGTCGATTCAATCGAAGTTGATAACATCTATCTGCCAACACGCAGACATCCGCTAAATAAAAGCGAGCATCGAACCAGAAGGCCGGATCCACCGAAGTTGATAACATCTATTTGCTAACGCACAGGCATCCGCTAAATAAAAGCGAGCACCGAACCAGAAGGCCAGATCAACCGAAGTTGATAATGTATATCTGCTAACGCGCTGGCATCCGCTAAATAAAAGCGAGCATTGAACCAGAAGGCCGGATCAACCAAAGTTGATAACATCTATCTTCTAACGCGCAGGCATCCGCTAAATAAAAGCGAGCATCGAACCAGAAGTCCGGATTAACCGAAGTTGATAACATCTATCTGCTAACGTGTTGGCATATGCTAAATAAAAGCGAGCATCGAACCAGAAGGCCAGATCAACCGAAGTTGATAACATCTACCTGCTAACACGCAGGCATCCACTAATTAAAAGCGAGTATCGAACCGGAAGGCCGGATCAACCAAAGTTGATAACATCTATCTGCTAACGCGCAGGCATCCGCTAAATAAAAGCGAGCATCAAACAAAAAGGCTGGATCAATCGAAGTTGATAACATCTATCTGCTAACGCATAGGCATCCGCTATATAAAACCGAGCATCGAACCAGAAGGCCGGATCAACCGAAGTTGATAACATCTATCCGCTAACGCGCAGGCATCCGCTAAATAAAAGCGAGCATCAAACCAGAAGTCCGGATCAACCGAAGTAGATAACATCTTTATGTTAACACGCAGGCATCTGCTAAATAAAAGTGAGCATCGAACCAGAAGGTCGGATAAACCGAAGTTGATAACATCTATCTGCTAACGCGCAGGCATCTAGTAAATAAAACCAAGCATCTAACCGGAAGGCCGGATCAATCGAAGTTGATAACATCTATCTGCTAACACGCAGACATCCGCTAAATAAAAGCGAGCATCGAACCAGAAGGCCGGATCAACCGAAGTTGATAACATCTATCTGCTAACGGGCAGGCATACGCTAAATAAAAGCGAGCATCAAACCAGAAAGCCGGATAAACCGACGTTGATAACATCTATCTGCTAACGCACAGGCATCCGCTAAATAAAGGCGACCACCGAATCAGAAGGCCGGATCAACCGAAGTTGATAACGTCTATCTGCTAACGCGCTAGCATCCGCTAAATAAAAGCGAGCATCGAACCAGAAGGCCGGATCAACCGAAGTTGATAACATCTATCTTCTAACACGCAGGCATCCGCTAAATAAAAGCGAGAATCGAACCAGAAGGCCGGATCAACCGAAGTTGATAACATCTATCTGCTAACGTGCTGGCATCCGCTAAATAAAAGCGAGCATCGAACCGGAAGGCCGGATCAACCGAAGTTGATAACATCTACCTGCTAACGCGCAGGCATCCACTAATTAAAAGCGAGTATCGAACCGGAAGGCCGGATCAATCGATGTTGATAACATCTATCTGCTAACGCGCAGGCATCCGCTAAATAAAAGCGAGCATCAAACAAAAAGTCCGGATCAACCGAAGTTGATAACATCTATCTGCTAACGCACAGGCATCCTCTATATAAAACCGAGCATCGAACCAGAAGGCCGGATCAACCGAAGTTGATAACATCTATCTGCTAACATGTTGGCATCCGCTAAATAAAAGCGAGCATCGAACCGGAAGGACGGATCAACCGAAGTTGATAACATCTACCTGCTAATGCGCATGCATCCATGAATTAAAAGCGAGTATCGAACCGGAAGGACGGATCAACCGATGTTGATAACATCAATCTGCTAACATGCAGGCATCCGCTAAATAAAAGCGAGCATCGAACCAGAAGGTCGGAACAACTGAAGTTGATAATATATATCTGCTAACGCACAGGCATCCGCTATATAAAACCGAGCATCGAACCAGAAGGCTGGATCAACTGAAGTTTATAACATCTATCTGCTAACACACAGGCATCTGTTATATAAAACCGAGCATCGAACCAGAAGGCCGGATCAACCGAAGTTGATAACATCTATCTGCCAACATGCTGGCATCCGCTAAATAAAAGCGAGCATTGAACCGGAAGGCCGGATCAACCAAAGTTGACAACATCTATCTGCTAACGTGTAGGCATCCGCTAAATAAAAGCGAGTATCGAACCGGAAGTCCGGATCAACCGAAGTTGATAACATCTTTCTTCTAACGCGCAGACATCCGCTAAATAAAATCGAGCATTGAACCAAAAGGCAGGATCAACCGAAGTTGATAACATCTATCTGCTAACGTGCAGGCATCCGCTAAATAAAAGTGAGCATCGAACCAGAAGGCCCGATCAACCGAAGTTGATAACATCTATCGGCTAACGGGAAGGCATCCGCTAAATAAAAGCGAGCATCGAACCAGCAGGCCGGATCAACCGAAGTTGATAACATCTATCCGCTAACGCGCAGTCATCCACTAAATAAAAGCGAGCATCGAACCAAAAGGCCTGATCAACCGAAGTTAATAACATCTTTATGTTAACACGCAGGCATCCGCTAAATAAAAGTGAGCATCGAACCAGAAGGTCGGATCAACCGAAGTTGATAACATCTATCTTCTAACACGCAGGGATCTACAAAATAAAACCAAGCATCTAACCGGAAGGCCGGATCAACCGAAGTTGATAACATCTATCTGCTAACGCACAGGCATCCGCTATATAAAACCGAGCATTGAACCAGAAGGTCGGATCAACTGAAGTTGATTACATCAATCTGCTAACGTGTCGGCATCCGCTAAATAAAAGCGAGCATCGAACCTGAAGGCCGAATCAATCGAAGTTGATAACATCTATCTGCTAACGCGCAGACATCCGCCAAATAAAAGCGAGCATCGAACCAGAACGCCGGATCAACCGAAGTTGATAACATCTATCTGCTAACGGGCAGGCATACGCTAAATAAAAGCGAGCATCAAACCAGAAAGCCGGATCAACCGACATTGATAACATCTATCTTCTAACGCACAGGAATCCGTTAAATAAAAGCGAGCACCGAATCAGAAGGCCGGATCAACCGAAGTTGATAACGTCTATCTGCTAACGCGCTGGCATCCGATAAATAAAAGCGAGCATCTAACCAGAAGGCCGGATCAACCGAAGTTGATAACATCTATTTTCTAACACGCAGGCATCCGCTAAATAAAAGCGAGCATCAAACCAGAAGGCCGGATCAACCGAAGTTGATAACATCTATCTGCTAACGTGCTGGCATCCGCTAAATAAAAGCGAGCATCGAACCGGAAGGCCGGATCAACCGAAGTTGATAACATCTACCTGCTAATGCGCAGGCATCCACTAATTAAAAGCGAGTATCGAACCGGAAGGCCGGATCAATCGAAGTTGATAACATCTATCTGCTAACGCGCAGGCATCCGCTAAATAAAAGCGAGTATCAAACAAAAAGGTATGATCAACCGAAGTTGATAATATCTATCTACTAATGCACAAGCATCCGCTATATAAAACCGAGCATCGAACCAGAAGGCTGGATCAACTGAAGTTTATAACATCTATCTGCTAATGCACATGCATCTGTTATATAAAACCGAGCATCGAACCGGAAGGCCGGTTCAACCGAAGTTGATAACATCTATCTGCTAACGTGCTATCATCCGCTAAATGAAAGCGAGCATTGAACCGGAAGGCCGGATCAACCGAAGTTGATAACATCTACCTGCTAACGCGCAGGCATCCACTAATAAAAAGCGAGTATCGAACCGGAAGTCCGGATCAACCGAAGTTGATAACATCTTTCTGCTAACGCACAGACATCTGCTAAATAAAACCGAGCATTGAACCAGAAGGCAGGATCAACCGAAGTTGATAACATCTATCTGCTAACGTGCAGGCATCCGCTAAATAAAAGTGAGCATCGAACCAGAAGGCCCGATCAACCGAAGTTGATAACATCTATCGGCTAACGGGAAGGCATCTGCTAAATAAAAGCGAGCATCGAACCAGAAGGCCGGATCAACCGAAGTTGATAACATCTATCCGCTAACGCGCAGTCATCCGCTAAATAAAAGCGAGCATCGAACCAAAAGGCCCGATCAACCGAAGTTAATAACATCTTTATGTTAACACGCAAGCATCCGCTAAATAAAAGTGAGCATCGAACCAGAAGGTCGGATCAACCGAAGTTGATAACATCTATCTGCTAACACGCAGGGATCTACAAAATAAAACCAAGCATCTAACCGGAAGGCCGGATCAACCGAAGTTGATAACATCTATCTGCTAACGCACAGGCATCCGCTATATAAAATCGAGCATCGAACCAGAAGGCCAGATCAACCGAAGTTGATAACATCTATCTGCTAACGTGTCGGCATCCGCTAAATAAAAGCGAGCATCGAACCGGAAGGCCGAATCAATCGAAGTTGATAACATCTATCTGCTAACGCGCAGGCATCCGCTAAATAAAAGCGAGCATTGAACCAGAAGGCAGGATCAACCGAAGTTGATAACATCTATCTGCTAACGCGCAAACATCCGCTAAATAAACGGGAGCATCGAACCAGAAGGCCGGATCAACCGAAGTTGATAACATCTCTCTGCTAACGGGCAGGCATACGCAAAATAAAAGCGAGCATCGAACCGGAAGGCCGGATCAACCGAAGTTGATGACATCTACCTGCTAACGCGAAGGCATCCACTAGTTAAAAGCGAGTATCGAACCGGAAGGCCGGATCAACCGAAGTTGATAACATCTATCTGCTAACGTGCAGGCATCCGCTAAATAAAACCGAGCATCAAACAAAAAGGCCGAATCAACCAAAGTTGATAACATCTATCTTCTAACGCACAGGCATCTGCTATATAAAACCGAGCATCGAACCAGAAGGCCGGATCAACCGAAGTTGATAACATCTATCCGCTAACGCGCAGGCATCCGCTAAATAAAAGCGAGCATCGAACCAAAAGGCCGGATCAACCGAAGTTGATAACATATTTATGTTAACACGCAGGCATCCGCTAAATAAAAGTGAGCATCGAACCAGAAGGTCGGATCAACCGAAGTTGATAACATCTATCTGCTAACGCGCAGGCATCTACTAAATAAAACCAAGCATCTAACCGGAAGGCTGGATCAACCGAAGTTGATAACATCTATCTGCTAACGCACAGACATCTGTTATATAAAACCGAGCATCGAACCAGAAGGCCGGTTCAACCGAAGTTGATAACATCTATCTGCTAACGTGTCGGCATCCGCTAAATAAAAGCGAGCATCGAACCGGAAGGCCGTATCAACCGAAGTTGATAACATCTACCTGCTAACGTGCAGGCAGCCACTAATTAAAAGCGAGTATCGAACCGGAAGACCGAATCAATCGAAGTTGATAACATCTATCTGCTAACGCGCAGACATCCGCTAAATAAAAGCGAGCATGGAACCAGAAGGCCAGATCAACCGAAGTTGATAACATCTATCTGCTAACAGGCAGGCATACGCTAAATAAAAGCGAGCATCAAACCAGAAAGCCGGATCAACCGAAGTTGATAACATCTATCTGCTAATGCACAGGCATCCGCTAAATAAAAGCGAGCATCGAACCAGAAGGCCGGATCAATCGAAGTTGATAACATCTATCTGCTAACGTGCAGGCATCCGCTAAATAAAAGCGAGCATCAAACAAAAAGGCCGGATCAACCGAAGTTGATAACATCTATCTACTAACGCACAAGCATCCGCTATATAAAACCGAGCATCGAACCAGAAGGCCAGATCAACCGAAGTTGATAACATCTATATGCTAACATGTTGGCATCCGCTAAATAAAAGCGAGCATCGAACCGGAAGGACGGATCAATCGAAGTTGATAACATCTACCTGCTAATGCGCAGGCATCCATTAATTAAAAGTGAGTATCGAACCGGAAGGCCGGATCAACCGATGTTGATAACATCTATCTGCTAACGTGCAGGCATCCGCTAAATAAAAGCGAGCATCGAACCAGAAGGTCGGATCAGCTGAAGTTGATAATATCTATCTGCTAACGCACAGGCATCCGCTATATAAAACCGAGCATCGAACCAGAAGGCTGGATCAACTGAAGTTTATAACATCTATCTGCTAACGCACATGCATCTGTTATATAAAACCGAGCATCGAACTAGAAGGCCGGATCAACCGAAGTTGATAACATCTATCTGCTAACGTGCTGGCATCCGCTAAATAAAAGCGAGCATTGAACCTGAAGTCCGGATCAATCGATGTTGATAACATCTACCTGCTAACGCGCAGGCATCCACTAATAAAAAGCGAGTATCGAACCGGAAGGCCGGATCAACCGAAGTTGATAACATCTTTCTGCTAACGCGCAGACATCCGCTAAATAAAACCGAGCATTGAACCAGAAGGCAGGATCAACCGAAGTTGATAACATCTATCTGCTAACGTGCTGGCATCCGCTAAATAAAAGCGAGCATCGAACCGGAAGGCCGGATCAACCGAAGTTGATAACATCTACCTGCTAAAGCGCAGGCATCCACTAATTAAAAGCGAGTATCGAACCGGAAGGCCGGATCAATCGAAGTTGATAACATCTATCTGCTAACGCGCAAGCATCCGCTAAATAAAAGCGAGCATCAAACAAAAAGGCCGGATCAACCGAAGTTGATAACATCTATCTGCTAACGCACAAGCATCCGCTATATAAAACCGAGCATCGAACCAGAAGGCCAGATCAACCGAAGTTGATAACATCTATATGCTAACATGTTGGCATCCGCTAAATAAAAGCGAGCATCGAACCGGAAGTACGGATCAACCGAAGTTGATAACATCTACCTGCTAATACGCAGGCATCCATTAATTAAAATCGAGTATCGAACCGGAAGGCCGGATCAACCGATGTTGATAACATCTATCTGCTAACGTGCAGGCATCCGCTAAATAAAAGCGATCATCGAACCAGAAGGTCGGATCAACTGAAGTTGATAATATCTATCTGCTAACGCACAGGCATCCGCTATATAAAACCGAGCATCGAACCAGAAGGCTGGATCAACTGAAGTTTATAACATCTATCTGCTAACGCACAGGCATCTGTTATATAAAACCGAGCATTGAACTAGAAGGCCGGATCAACCGAAGTTGATAACATCTATCTGCTAACGTGCTGGCATCCGCTAAATAAAAGCGAGCATTGAATCGGAAGTCCGGATCAACCGAAGTTGATAACATCTACCTGCTAACGCGCAGGCATCCACTAATAAAAAGCGAGTATCGAACCGGAAGGCCGGATCAACCGAAGTTGATAACATCTTTCTGCTAACGCGCAGACATCCGCTAAATAAAACCGAGCATTGAACCAGAAGGCAGGATCAACCGAAGTTGATAACATCTATCTGCTAACGTGCTGGCATCCGCTAAATAAAAGCGAGCATCGAACCGGAAGGCCGGATCAACCGAAGTTGATAACATCTACCTGCTAAAGCGCAGACATCCACTAATTAAAAGCGAGTATCGAACCGGAAGTCCGGATCAATCGAAGTTGATAACATCTATCTGCTAACGCGCAGGCATCCGCTAAATAAAAGCGAGCATCAAACAAAAAGGCCGGATCAACCGAAGTTGATAACATCTATCTGCTAACGCACAGGCATCCGCTATATAAAACCGAGCATCGAACCAGAAGGCCAGATCAACCGAAGTTGATAACATCTATATGCTAACATGTTGGCATCCGCTAAATAAAAGCGAGCATCGAACCGGAAGTACGGATCAACCGAAGTTGATAACATCTACCTGCTAATGCGCAGGCATCCATTAATTAAAATCGAGTATCGAACCGGAAGGCCGGATCAACCGATGTTGATAACATCTATCTGCTAACGTGCAGGCATCCGCTAAATAAAAGCGAGCATCGAACCAGAAGGTCGGATCAACTGAAGTTGATAATATCTATCTGCTAACGCACAGGCATCCGCTATATAAAACCGAGCATCGAACCAGAAGGCTGGATCAACTGAAGTTTATAACATCTATCTGCTAACGCACAGGCATCTGTTATATAAAACCGAGCATCGAACTAGAAGGCCGGATCAACCGAAGTTGATAACATCTATCTGCTAACGTGCTGGCGTCCGCTAAATAAAAGCGAGCATTGAACCTGAAGTCCGGATCAATCGATGTTGATAACATCTACCTGCTAACGCGCAGGCATCCACTAATAAAAAGCGAGTATCGAACCGGAAGGCCGGATCAATCGAAGTTGATAACATCTTTCTGCTAACGCGCAGACATCCGCTAAATAAAACCGAGCATTGAACCAGAAGGCAGGATCAACCGAAGTTGATAACATCTATCTGCTAACGTGCTGGCATCCGCTAAATAAAAGCGAGCATCGAACCGGAAGGCCGGATCAACCGAAGTTGATAACATCTACCTGCTAAAGCGCAGGCATCCACTAATTAAAAGCGAGTATCGAACCGGAAGGCCGGATCAATCGAAGTTGATAACATCTATCTGCTAACGCGCAGGCATCCGCTAAATAAAAGCGAGCATCAAACAAAAAGGCTGGATCAACCGAAGTTGATAACATCTATCTGCTAACGCACAAGCATCCGCTATATAAAACCGAGCATCGAACCAGAAGGCCAGATCAACCGAAGTTGATAACATCTATATGCTAACATGTTGGCATCCGCTAAATAAAAGCGAGCATCGAACCGGAAGTACGGATCAACCGAAGTTGATAACATCTACCTGCTAATACGCAGGCATCCATTAATTAAAATCGAGTATCGAACCGGAAGGCCGGATCAACCGATGTTGATAACATCTATCTGCTAACGTGCAGGCATCCGCTAAATAAAAGCGAGCATCGAACCAGAAGGTCAGATCAACTGAAGTTGATAATATCTATCTGCTAACGCACAGGCATCCGCTATATAAAACCGAGCATCGAACCAGAAGGCTGGATCAACTGAAGTTTATAACATCTATCTGCTAACGCACAGGCATCTGTTATATAAAACCGAGCATCGAACCAGAAGGTCGGATTAACCGAAGTTGATAACATCTATCTGCTAACGTGCTGGCATCCGCTAAATAAAAGCGAGCATCGAACCGGAAGGCCGGATCAACCGAAGTTGATAACATCTACCTGCTAAAGCGCAGGCATCCACTAATTAAAAGCGAGTATCGAACCGGAAGTCCGGATCAATCGAAGTTGATAACATCTATCTGCTAACGCGCAGGCATCCGCTAAATAAAAGCGAGCATCAAACAAAAAGGCCGGATCAACCGAAGTTGATAACATCTATCTGCTAACGCACAGGCATCCGCTATATAAAACCGAGCATCGAACCAGAAGGCCAGATCAACCGAAGTTGATAACATCTATATGCTAACATGTTGGCATCCGCTAAATAAAAGCGAGCATCGAACCGGAAGTACGGATCAACCGAAGTTGATAACATCTACCTGCTAATGCGCAGGCATCCATTAATTAAAATCGAGTATCGAACCGGAAGGCCGGATCAACCGATGTTGATAACATCTATCTGCTAACGTGCAGGCATCCGCTAAATAAAAGCGAGCATCGAACCAGAAGGTCGGATCAACTGAAGTTGATAATATCTATCTGCTAACGCACAGGCATCCGCTATATAAAACCGAGCATCGAACCAGAAGGCTGGATCAACTGAAGTTTATAACATCTATCTGCTAACGCACAGGCATCTGTTATATAAAACCGAGCATCGAACTAGAAGGCCGGATCAACCGAAGTTGATAACATCTATCTGCTAACGTGCTGGCGTCCGCTAAATAAAAGCGAGCATTGAACCTGAAGTCCGGATCAATCGATGTTGATAACATCTACCTGCTAACGCGCAGGCATCCACTAATAAAAAGCGAGTATCGAACCGGAAGGCCGGATCAATCGAAGTTGATAACATCTTTCTGCTAACGCGCAGACATCCGCTAAATAAAACCGAGCATTGAACCAGAAGGCAGGATCAACCGAAGTTGATAACATCTATCTGCTAACGTGCTGGCATCCGCTAAATAAAAGCGAGCATCGAACCGGAAGGCCGGATCAACCGAAGTTGATAACATCTACCTGCTAAAGCGCAGGCATCCACTAATTAAAAGCGAGTATCGAACCGGAAGGCCGGATCAATCGAAGTTGATAACATCTATCTGCTAACGCGCAGGCATCCGCTAAATAAAAGCGAGCATCAAACAAAAAGGCTGGATCAACCGAAGTTGATAACATCTATCTGCTAACGCACAAGCATCCGCTATATAAAACCGAGCATCGAACCAGAAGGCCAGATCAACCGAAGTTGATAACATCTATATGCTAACATGTTGGCATCCGCTAAATAAAAGCGAGCATCGAACCGGAAGTACGGATCAACCGAAGTTGATAACATCTACCTGCTAATACGCAGGCATCCATTAATTAAAATCGAGTATCGAACCGGAAGGCCGGATCAACCGATGTTGATAACATCTATCTGCTAACGTGCAGGCATCCGCTAAATAAAAGCGAGCATCGAACCAGAAGGTCAGATCAACTGAAGTTGATAATATCTATCTGCTAACGCACAGGCATCCGCTATATAAAACCGAGCATCGAACCAGAAGGCTGGATCAACTGAAGTTTATAACATCTATCTGCTAACGCACAGGCATCTGTTATATAAAACCGAGCATCGAACCAGAAGGTCGGATTAACCGAAGTTGATAACATCTATCTGCTAACGTGCTGGCATCCGCTAAATAAAAGCGAGCATCGAACCGGAAGGCCGGATCAACCGAAGTTGATAACATCTACCTGCTAAAGCGCAGGCATCCACTAATTAAAAGCGAGTATCGAACCGGAAGTCCGGATCAATCGAAGTTGATAACATCTATCTGCTAACGCGCAGGCATCCGCTAAATAAAAGCGAGCATCAAACAAAAAGGCCGGATCAACCGAAGTTGATAACATCTATCTGCTAACGCACAGGCATCCGCTATATAAAACCGAGCATCGAACCAGAAGGCCAGATCAACCGAAGTTGATAACATTTATATGCTAACATGTTGGCATCCGCTAAATAAAAGCGAGCATCGAACCGGAAGTACGGATCAACCGAAGTTGATAACATCTACCTGCTAATGCGCAGGCATCCATTAATTAAAATCGAGTATCGAACCGGAAGGCCGGATCAACCGATGTTGATAACATCTATCTGCTAACGTGCAGGCATCCGCTAAATAAAAGCGAGCATCGAACCAGAAGGTCGGATCAACTGAAGTTGATAATATCTATCTGCTAACGCACAGGCATCCGCTATATAAAACCGAGCATCGAACCAGAAGGCTGGATCAACTGAAGTTTATAACATCTATCTGCTAACGCACAGGCATCTGTTATATAAAACCGAGCATCGAACTAGAAGGCCGGATCAACCGAAGTTGATAACATCTATCTGCTAACGTGCTGGCATCCGCTAAATAAAAGCGAGCATTGAACCTGAAGTCCGGATCAATCGATGTTGATAACATCTACCTGCTAACGCGCAGGCATCCACTAATAAAAAGCGAGTATCGAACCGGAAGGCCGGATCAACCGAAGTTGATAACATCTTTCTGCTAACGCGCAGACATCCGCTAAATAAAACCGAGCATTGAACCAGAAGGCAGGATCAACCGAAGTTGATAACATCTATCTGCTAACGTGCTGGCATCCGCTAAATAAAAGCGAGCATCGAACCGGAAGGCCGGATCAACCGAAGTTGATAACATCTACCTGCTAAAGCGCAGGCATCCACTAATTAAAAGCGAGTATCGAACCGGAAGGCCGGATCAATCGAAGTTGATAACATCTATCTGCTAACGCGCAGGCATCCGCTAAATAAATGCGAGCATCAAACAAAAAGGCTGGATCAACCGAAGTTGATAACATCTATCTGCTAACGCACAAGCATCCGCTATATAAAACCGAGCATCGAACCAGAAGGCCAGATCAACCGAAGTTGATAACATCTATATGCTAACATGTTGGCATCCGCTAAATAAAAGCGAGCATCGAACCGGAAGTACGGATCAACCGAAGTTGATAACATCTACCTGCTAATACGCAGGCATCCATTAATTAAAATCGAGTATCGAACCGGAAGGCCGGATCAACCGATGTTGATAACATCTATCTGCTAACGTGCAGGCATCCGCTAAATAAAAGCGAGCATCGAACCAGAAGGTCAGATCAACTGAAGTTGATAATATCTATCTGCTAACGCACAGGCATCCGCTATATAAAACCGAGCATCGAACCAGAAGGCTGGATCAACTGAAGTTTATAACATCTATCTGCTAACGCACAGGCATCTGTTATATAAAACCGAGCATCGAACCAGAAGGTCGGATTAACCGAAGTTGATAACATCTATCTGCTAACGTGCTGGCATCCGCTAAATAAAAGCGAGCATTGAACCGGAACTTCGAATCAATCGAAGTTGATAACATCTATATGCTAACGCGCAGACATCCGCTAAATAAAAGCGAGCATCGAACCAGAAGGCCAGATCAACCGAAGTTGATAACATCTATCTGCTAACGGGCAGGCATACGCTAAATAAAAGCGAGCATCAAACCAGAAAGCCGGATCAACCGAAGTTGATAACATCTATCTGCTAACGCACAGGCATCCGCTATATAAAACCGAGCATCGAACCAGAAGGCCGGATCAACCGAAGTTGATAACATCTATATGCTAACATGTTGGCATCCGCTAAATAAAAGCGAGCATCGAACCGGAAGGACGGATCAACCGAAGTTGATAACATCTACCTGCTAATGCGCAGGCATCCATTAATTAAAAGCGAGTATCGAACCGGAAGGCCGGATCAACCGATGTTGATAACATCTATCTGCTAACGCGCAGGCATCTACTAAATAAAACCAAGCATCTAACCGGAAGGCTGGATCAACCGAAGTTGATAACATCTATCTGCTAACGCACAGACATCCGCTATATAAAACCGAGCATCGAACCAGAAGGCCGGATCAACCGAAGTTGATAACATCTATCTGCTAACGTGTCGGCATCCGCTAAATAAAAGCGAGCATCGAACCGGAAGGCCGTATCAACCGAAGTTGATAACATCTACCTGCTAACGTGCAGGAAGCCACTAATTAAAAGCGAGTATCGAACCGGAAGACCGAATCAATCGAAGTTGATAACATCTATCTACTAACGCGCAGACATCCGCTAAATAAAAGCGAGCATGGAACCAGAAGGCCAGATCAACCGAAGTTGATAACATCTATCTGCTAACGGGCAGGCATACGCTAAATAAAAGCGAGCATCAAACCAGAAAGCCGGATCAACCGAAGTTGATAACATCTATCTGCTAATGCACAGGCATCCGCTAAATAAAAGCGAGCATCGAACCGGAAGGCCGGATCAATCGAAGTTGATAACATCTATCTGCTAACGTGCAGGAATCCGCTAAATAAAAGCGAGCATCAAACAAAAAGGCCGGATCAACCGAAGTTGATAACATCTATCTACTAACGCACAGGCATCCGCTATATAAAACCGAGCATCAAACCAGAAGGCCGGATCAACCGAAGTTGATAACATCTATATGCTAACATGTTGGCATCCGCTAAATAAAAGCGAGCATCGAACCGGAAGGACGGATCAATCGAAGTTGATAACATCTACCTGCTAATGCGCAGGCATCCATTAATTAAAAGTGAGTATCGAACCAGAAGGTCGGATCAACTGATGTTGATAACATCTATCTGCTAACGTGCAGGCATCCGCTAAATAAAAGCGAGCATCGAACCAGAAGGTCGGATCAACTGAAGTTGATAATATCTATCTGCTAACGCACAGGCATCCGCTATATAAAACCGAGCATCGAACCAGAAGGCTGGATCAACTGAAGTTTATAACATCTATCTGCTAACGCACAGGCATCTGTTATATAAAACCGAGCATTGAACTAGAAGGCCGGATCAACCGAAGTTGATAACATCTATCTGCTAACGCGCTGGCATCCGCTAAATAAAAGCGAGCATTGAACCGGAAGTCCGGATCAACCGAAGTTGATAACATCTACCTGCTAACGCGCAGGCATCCACTAATAAAAAGCGAGTATCGAACCGGAAGGCCGGATCAACCGAAGTTGATAACATCTTTCTGCTAACGCGCAGACATCCGCTAAATAAAACCGAGCATTGAACCAGAAGGCAGGATCAACCGAAGTTGATAACATCTATCTGCTAACGTGCTGGCATCCGCTAAATAAAAGCGAGCATCGAACCGGAAGGCCGGATCAACCGAAGTTGATAACATCTACCTGCTAAAGCGCAGGCATCCACTAATTAAAAGCGAGTATCGAACCGGATGTCCGGATCAATCGAAGTTGATAACATCTATCTGCTAACGCGCAGGCATCCGCTAAATAAAAGCGAGCATCAAACAAAAAGGCCGGATCAACCGAAGTTGATAACATCTATCTGCTAACGCACAGGCATCCGCTATATAAAACCGAGCATCGAACCAGAAGGCCAGATCAACCGAAGTTGATAACATCTATATGCTAACATGTTGGCATCCGCTAAATAAAAGCGAGCATCGAACCGGAAGTACGGATCAACCGAAGTTGATAACATCTACCTGCTAATGCGCAGGCATCCATTAATTAAAATCGAGTATCGAACCGGAAGGCCGGATCAACCGATGTTGATAACATCTATCTGCTAACGTGCAGGCATCCGCTAAATAAAAGCGAGCATCGAACCAGAAGGTCGGATCAACTGAAGTTGATAATATCTATCTGCTAACGCACAGGCATCCGCTATATAAAACCGAGCATCGAACCAGAAGGCTGGATCAACTGAAGTTTATAACATCTATCTGCTAACACACAGACATCTATTATATAAAACCGAGCATCGAACCAGAAGGTCGGATTAACCGAAGTTGATAACATCTATCTGCTAACTTGCTGGCATCCGCTAAATAAAAGCGAGCATTGAACCGGAAGTTCGAATCAATCGAAGTTGATAACATCTATCTGCTAACACGCAGACATCCGCTAAATAAAAGCGAGCATCGAACCAGAAGGCCAGATCAACCGAAGTTGATAACATCTATCTGCTAACGGGCAGGCATACGCTAAATAAAAGCAAGCATCAAACCAGAAAGCCGGATCAACCGAAGTTGATAACATCTATCTGCTAACGCACAGGCATCCGCTATATAAAACCGAGCATCGAACCAGAAGGCCGGATCAACCGAAGTTGATAACATCTATATGCTAACATGTTGGCATCCGCTAAATAAAAGCGAGCATCGAACCGGAAGGACGGATCAACCGAAGTTGATAACATCTACCTGCTAATGCGCAGGCATCCATTAATTAAAAGCGAGTATCGAACCGGAAGGTCGGATCAACCGATGTTGATAACATCTATCTGCTAACGTGCAGGCATCCGCTAAATAAAAGCGAGCATCGAACAAGAAGGTCGGATCAACTGAAGTTGATAATATCTATCTGCTAACGCACAGGCATCCGCTATATAAAACCGAGCATCGAACCAGAAGGCTGGATCAACTGAAGTTTATAACATCTATCTGCTAACGCACAGGCATCTGTTATATAAAACCGAGCATCGAACCAGAAGGCCGGATCAACCGAAGTTGATAACATCTATCTGCTAACGTGCTGGCATCCACTAAATAAAAGCGAGCATTAAACCTGAAGTCCGGATCAATCGAAGTTGATAACATCTACCTGCTAACGCGCAGGCATCCACTAATAAAAAGCGAGTATCGAACCGGAAGGCCGGATCAACCGAAGTAGATAACATCTTTCTGCTAACGCGCAGACATCCGTTAAATAAAACCGAGCATTTAACCAGAAGGCAGGATCAACTGAAGTTGATAACATCTATCTGCTAACGTGTTGGCATCCGCTAAATAAAAGCGAGCATCGAACCGGAAGGCCAGATCAACCGAAGTTGATAACATCTACTTGCTAACACGCAGGCATCCACTAAATAAAAGCGAGTATCGAACCGGAAGGCCGGATCAATCGAAGTTGATAACATCTATCTGCTAACGCGCAGGCATCCGCTAAATAAAAGCGAGCATCAAACAAAAAGGCCGGATCAACCGAAGTTGATAACATCTATCTGCTAACGCACAGGCATCCGCTATATAAAACCGAGCATCGAACCAGAAGGCCGGATCAACCGAAGTTGATAACATCTATATGCTAACATGTTGGCATCCGCTAAATAAAAGCGAGCATCGAACCGGAAGGACGGATCAACCGAAGTTGATAACATCTACCTGCTAATGCGCAGGCATCCATTAATTTAAAGCGAGTATCGAACCGGAAGGCCGGATCAACCGATGTTGATAACATCTATCTGCTAACGTGCAGGCATCCGCTAAATAAAAGCGAGCATCGAACCAGAAGGTCGGATCAACTGAAGTTGATAATATCTATCTGCTAACGCACAGGCATCCGCTATATAAAACTGAGCATCGAACCAGAAGGCTGGATCAACTGAAGTTTATAACATCTATCTACTAACGCACAGGCATCTGTTATATAAAACTGAGCATCGAACCAGAAGGCCGGATCAACCGAAGTTGATAACATCTATCTGCTAACGTGCTGGCATCCGCTAAATAAAAGCGAGCATTGAACCGGAAGTCCGGATCAACCGAAGTTGATAACATCTACCTTCTAACGCGCAGGCATCCACTAATAAAAAGCGAGTATCGAACCGGAAGGCCGGATCAACCGAAGTTGATAACATCTTTCTGCTAACGCGCAGACATCCGCTAAATAAAACCGAGCATTGAACCAAAAGGCAAGATCAACCGAAGTTGATAACATCTATCTGCTAACGTGCTGGCATCCGCTAAATAAAAGCGAGCATCGAACCGGAAGGCCGGATCAACCAAAGTTGATAACATCAACCTGCTAACGCGCAGGCATCCACTAATTAAAAGTGAGTATCGAACTGGAAGGCCGGATAAATCGAAGTTGATAACATCTATCTGCTAACGCGCAGGCATCCGCTAAATAAAAGCGAGCATCAAACAAAAAGGCCGGATCAACCGAAGTTGATAACATCTATCTGCTAACGCACGGGCATCCGCTATATAAAATCGAGCATCGAACCAGAAAGCCGGATCAACCGAAGTTGATAACATCTATATGCTAACATGTTGGCATCCGCTAAATAAAAGCGAGCATCGAACCGGAAGGACGGATCAACCGAAGTTGATAACATCTACCTGCTAATGCGCAGGCATCCATTAATTAAAAGCGAGTATCGAACCGGAAGGCCGGATCAACCGATGTTGATAACATCTATCTGCTAACGTGCAGGCATCCGCTAAATAAAAGCGAGCATCGAACCAGAAGGTCGGATCAACTGAAGTTGATAATATCTATCTGCTAACGCACAGGCATCCGCTATAGAAAACCGAGCATCAAACCAGAAGGCTGGATCAACTGAAGTTTATAACATCTATCTGCTAACGCACAGGCATCTGTTATATAAAACCGAGCATCGAACCAGAAGGCCGGATCAACCGAAGTTGATAACATCTATCTGCTAACGTGCTGGCATCCGCTAAATAAAAGCGAGCATTGAACCGGAAGTCCGGATCAACCGAAGTTGATAACATCTACCTTCTAACGCGCAGGCATCCACTAATAAAAAGCGAGTATCGAACCGGAAGGCCGGATCAACCGAAGTTGATAACATCTTTCTGCTAACGCGCAGACATCCGCTAAATAAAACCGAGCATTGAACCAAAAGGCAGGATCAACCGAAGTTGATAACATCTATCTGCTAACGTGCTGGCATCCGCTAAATAAAAGCGAGCATCGAACCGGAAGGCCGGATCAACCGAAGTTGATAACATCAACCTGCTAACGCGCAGGCATCCACTAATTAAAAGCGAGTATCGAACTGGAAGGCCGGATAAATCGAAGTTGATAACATCTATCTGCTAACGCGCAGACATCCGCTAAATAAAAGCGAGCATCAAACAAAAAGGCCGGATCAACCGAAGTTGATAACATCTATCTGCTAACGCACGGGCATCCGCTATATAAAATCGAGCATCGAACCAGAAGGCCGGATCAACCGAAGTTGATAACATCTATATGCTAACATGTTGGCATCCGCTAAATAAAAGCGAGCATCGAACCGGAAGGACGGATCAACCGAAGTTGATAACATCTACCTGCTAATGCGCAGGCATCCATTAATTAAAAGCGAGTATCGAACCGGAAGGCCGGATCAACCGATGTTGATAACATCTATCTGCTAACGTGCAGGCATCCGCTAAATAAAAGCGAGCATCGAACCAGAAGGTCGGATCAACTGAAGTTGATAATATCTATCTGCTAACGCACAGGCATCCACTATAGAAAACCGAGCATCGAACCAGAAGGCTGGATCAACTGAAGTTTATAACATCTATCTGCTAACGCACAAGCATCTGTGATATAAAACCGAGCATCGAACCAGAAGGTCGGATCAACCGAAGTTGATAACATCTATCTGCTAACGTGCTGGCATCCGCTAAATAAAAGCGAGCATTGAACCGGAAGTCCGGATCAACCGAAGTTGATAACATCTACCTTCTAACGCGCAGGCATCCACTAATAAAAAGCGAGTATCGAACCGGAAGGCCGGATCAACCGAAGTTGATAACATCTTTCTGATAACGCGCAAACATCCGCTAAATAAAACCGAGCATTGAACCAGAAGGCAGGATCAACCGAAGTTGATAACATCTATCTGCTAACGTGCTGGCATCCGCTAAATAAAAGCGAGCATCGAACCGGAAGGCCGGATCAATCGAAGTTGATAACATCTACCTGCTAACGCGTAGGCATCCACTAATTAAAAGCGAGTATCGAACTGGAAGGCCGGATAAATCGAAGTTGATAACATCTATCTGCTAACGCGCAGGCATCCGCTAAATAAAAGCGAGCATCAAACAAAAAGGCCGGATCAACCGAAGTTGATAACATCTATCTGCTAACGCACAGGCATCCGCTATATAAAACCGAGCATCGAACCAGAAGGCCGGATCAACCGAAGTTGATAACATCTATATGCTAACATGTTGGCATCCGCTAAATAAAAGCGAGCATCGAACCGGAAGGACGGATCAACCGAAGTTGATAACATCTACCTGCTAATGCGCAGGCATCCATTAATTAAAAGCGAGTATCGAACCGGAAGGCCAGATCAACCGATGTTGATAACATCTATCTGCTAACATGCAGGCATCCGCTAAATAAAAGCGAGCATCGAACCAGAAGGTCGGATCAACTGAAGTTGATAATATCTATCTGCTAACGCACAGGCATCCGCTATAGAAAACCGATCATCGAACCAGAAGGCTGGATCAACTGAAGTTTATAACATCTATCTGCTAACGCACAGGCATCTGTGATATAAAACCGAGCATCGAACCAGAAGGTCGGATCAACCGAAGTTGATAACATCTATCTGCTAACGTGCTGGCATCCGCTAAATAAAAGCGAGCATAGAACCGGAAGTCCGGATCAACCGAAGTTGATAACATCTACCTTCTAACGCGCAGGCATCTGTTATATAAAACCGAGCATCGAACCAGAAGGCCGGATCAACCGAAGTTGATAACATCTATCTGCTAACGTGCTGGCATCCGCTAAATAAAAGCGAGCATTGAACCGGAAGTCCGGATCAACCGAAGTTGATTACATCTACCTTCTAACGCGCAGGCATCCACTAATAAAAAACGAGTATCGAACCGGAAGGCCGGATCAACCGAAGTTTATAACATCTTTCTGCTAACGCGCAGACATCCGCTAAATAAAACCGAGCATTGAACCAAAAGGCAGGATCAACCGAAGTTGATAACATCTATCTGCTAACGTGCTGGCATCCGCTAAATAAAAGCGAGCATCGAACCGGAAGGCCGGATCAACCGAAGTTGATAACATCTACCTGCTAACGCGCAGGCATCCACTAATTAAAAGCGAGTATCGAACTGGAAGGCCGGATAAATCGAAGTTGATAACATCTATCTGCTAACGCGCAGGCATCCGCTAAATAAAAGCGAGCATCAAACAAAAAGGCCGGATCAACCGAAGTTGATAACATCTATCTGCTAACGCACGGGCATCCGCTATATAAAATCGAGCATCGAACCAGAAGGCCGGATCAACCGAAGTTGATAACATCTATATGCTAACATGTTGGCATCCGCTAAATAAAAGCGAGCATCGAACCGGAAGGACGGATAAACCGAAGTTGATAACATCTACCTGCTAATGCGCAGGCATCCATTAATTAAAAGCGAGTATCGAACCGGAAGGCCGGATCAACCGATGTTGATAACATCTATCTGCTAACGTGCAGGCATCCGCTAAATAAAAGCGAGCATCGAACCAGAAGGTCGGATCAACTGAAGTTGATAATATCTATCTTCTAACGCACAGGCATCCGCTATAGAAAACCGAGCATCGAACTAGAAGGCTGGATCAACTGAAGTTTATAACATCTATCTGCTAACGCACAAGCATCTGTGATATAAAACCGAGCATCGAACCAGAAGGTCGGATCAACCGAAGTTGATAACATCTATCTGCTAACGTGCTGGCATCCGCTAAATAAAAGCGAGCATTGAACCGGAAGTCCGGATCAACCGAAGTTGATAACATCTACCTTCTAACGCGCAGGCATCCACTAATAAAAAGCGAGTATCGAACCGGAAGGCCGGATCAACCGAAGTTGATAACATCTTTCTGCTAACGCGCAAACATCCGCTAAATAAAACCGAGCATTGAACCAGAAGGAAGGATCAACCGAAGTTGATAACATCTATCTGCTAACGTGCTGGCATCCGCTAAATAAAAGCGAGCATCGAACCGGAAGGCCGGATCAATCGAAGTTGATAACATCTACCTGCTAACGCGCAGGCATCCACTAATTAAAAGCGAGTATCGAACTGGAAGGCCGGATAAATCGAAGTTGATAACATCTATCTACTAACGCGCAGGCATCCGCTAAATAAAAGCGAGCATCAAACAAAAAGGCCGGATCAATCGAAGTTGATAACATCTATCTGCTAACGCACAGGCATCCGCTATATAAAACCGAGCATCGAACCACAAGGCCGGATCAACCGAAGTTGATAACATCTATATGCTAACATGTTGGCATCAGCTAAATAAAAGCGAGCATCGAACCGGAAGGACGGATCAACCGAAGTTGATAACATCTACCTGCTAATGCGCAGGCATCCATTAATTAAAAGCGAGTATCGAACCGGAAGGCCAGATCAACCGATGTTGATAACATCTATCTGCTAACGTGCAGGCATCCGCTAAATAAAAGCGAGCATCGAACCAGAAGGTCGGATCAACTGAAGTTGATAATATCTATCTGCTAACGCACAGGCATCCGCTATAGAAAACCGAGCATCGAACCAGAAGGCTGGATCAACTGAAGTTTATAACATCTATCTGCTAACGCACAGGCATCTGTGATATAAAACCGAGCATCGAACCAGAAGGCCGGATCAACCGAAGTTGATAACATCTATCTGCTAACGTGCTGGCATCCGCTAAATAAAAGCGAGCATTGAACCGGAAGTCCGGATCAACCGAAGTTGATAACATCTACCTTCTAACGCGCAGGCATCCACTAATAAAAAGCGAGTATCGAACCGGAAGGCCGGATCAACCGAAGTTGATAACATCTTTCTGCTAACGCGCAGACATCCGCTAAATAAAACCGAGCATTGAACCAGAAGGCAGGATCAACCGAAGTTGATAACATCTATCTGCTAACGTGCTGGCATCCGCTAAATAAAAGCGAGCATCGAACCGGAAGGCCGGATCAACCGAAGTTGATAACATCTACCTGCTAACGCGCAGGCATCCACTAATTAAAAGCGAGTATCGAACTGGAAGGCCGGATAAATCGAAGTTGATAACATCTATCTGCTAACGCGCTGGCATCCGCTAAATAAAAGTGAGCATCAAACTAAAAGGCCGGATCAACCGAAGTTGATAACATCTATCTGCTAACACACAGGCATCCGCTATATAAAACCGTGCATCGAACCAGAAGGCCGGATCAACCGAAGTTGATAACATCTATATGCTAACATGTTGGCATCCGCTAAATAAAAGCGAGCATTGAACCAGAAGGACGGATCAACCGAAGTTGATAACATCTACCTGCTAATGCGCAGGCATCCATTAGTTAAAAGCGAGTATCGAACCGGAAGGCCGGATCAACCGATGTTGATAACATCTATCTGCTAACGTGCAGGCATCCGCTAAATAAAAGCGAGCATCGAACCAGAAGGTCGGATCAACTGAAGTTGATAATATCTATCTGCTAACGCACAGGCATCCGCTATATAAAACCGAGCATCGAACCAGAAGGCTGGATCAACTGAAGTTTATAACATCTATCTGCTAACGCACAGGCATCTGTTATATAAAACCGAGCATCGAACCAGAAGGCCGGATCAACCGAAGTTGATAACATCTATCTGCTAACGTGCTGGCATCCGCTAAATAAAACCGAGCATTGAACCGGAAGTCCGGATGAACCGAAGTTGATATTATCTACCTGCTAACACGCAGGCATCCACTAATAAAAAGCGAGTATCGAACCGGAAGGCTGGATCAACCGAAGTTGATAACATCTTTCTGCTAACGCGCAAACATCCGCTAAATAAAACCGAGCATTGAACCAGAAGGCAGGATCAACCGAAGTTGATAACATCTATCTGCTAACGTGCTGGCATCCGCTAAATAAAAGCGAGCATCGAACCGGAAGGCCGGATCAACCGAAGTTGATAACATCTACCTGCTAACGCGCAGGCATCCACTAATTAAAAGCGAGTATCGAACTGGAAGGCCGGATAAATCGAAGTTGATAACATCTATCTGCTAACGCGCTGGCATCCGCTAAATAAAAGTGAGCATCAAACTAAAAGGCCGGATCAACCGAAGTTGATAACATCTATCTGCTAACACACAGGCATCCGCTATATAAAACCGTGCATCGAACCAGAAGGCCGGATCAACCAAAGTTGATAACATCTATATGCTAACATGTTGGCATCCGCTAAATAAAAGCGAGCATTGAACCAGAAGGACGGATCAACCGAAGTTGATAACATCTACCTGCTAATGCGCAGGCATCCATTAGTTAAAAGCGAGTATCGAACCGGAAGGCCGGATCAACCGATGTTGATAACATCTATCTGCTAACGTGCAGGCATCCGCTAAATAAAAGCGAGCATCGAACCAGAAGGTCGGATCAACTGAAGTTGATAATATCTATCTGCTAACGCACAGGCATCCGCTATATAAAACCGAGCATCGAACCAGAAGGCTGGATCAACTGAAGTTTATAACATCTATCTGCTAACGCACAGGCATCTGTTATATAAAACCGAGCATCGAACCAGAAGGCCGGATCAACCGAAGTTGATAACATCTATCTGCTAACGTGCTGGCATCCGCTAAATAAAACCGAGCATTGAACCGGAAGTCCGGATGAACCGAAGTTGATATTATCTACCTGCTAACACGCAGGCTTCCACTAATAAAAAGCGAGTATCGAACCGGAAGGCTGGATCAACCGAAGTTGATAACATCTTTCTGCTAACGCGCAGACATCCGCTAAATAAAACCGAGCATTGAACCAGAAGGCAGGATCAACCGAAGTTGATAACATCTATCTGCTAACGTGCAGGCATCCACTAAATAAAAGTGAGCATCAAACCAGAAGGCCCGATTAACCGAAGTTGATAACATCTATCTGCTAACGCGCAGGCATCCGCTAAATAAAAGCAAGCATCGAACCAGAAGGCCGGATCAACCGAAGTTGATAACATCTATCCGCTAACACGCAGTCATCCGCTAAATAAAAGCGAGCATTGAACCAAAAGGCCGGATCAACCGAAGTTGATAACATCTTTATGTTAACACGCAGGCATCCGCTAAATAAAAGTGAGCATCGAACCAGAAGGTCGGATCAACCGAAGTTGATAACATCTATCTGCTAACGCGAAGGCATCTACTAAATAAAACCAAGCATCTAACCGGAAGGCCGGATCAACTGAAGTTGATAACATCTATCTGCTAACGCACAGGCATCCGCTATATTAAACCGAGCATCGAACCAGAAGGCCGGTTCAACCGAAGTTGATAACATCTATCTGCTAACGTGTCGGCATCCGCTAAATAAAAGCGAGCATCGAACCGGAAGGCCGTATCAATCGAAGTTGATAACATCTACCTGCTAACGTGCAGGCAGCCACTAATTAAAAGCGAGTATCGAACCAGAAGGCCGAACCAATCGAATTTGATAACATCTATCTGCTAACGCGCAGACATCCGCTAAATAAAAGCGAGCATCGAACCAGAAGGCCGGATCAACCGAAGTTGATAACATCTATTTGCTAACGGGCAGGCATACGCTAAATAAAAGCGAGCATCAAACCAGAAAGCCGGATTAACCGAAGTTGATAACATCTATCTGCTAGCGCACAGGCATCCGCTAAATAAAAGCGAGCACCAAATCAGAAGGCCGGATCAACCGAAGTTGATAACGTCTATCTGCTAACGCGCAGGCATCCTCTAAATAAAACCGAGCATTGAACCAGAAGGCAGGATCAACCGAAGTTGATAACATCTATCTGCTAACGCGCAGACATCCGCTAAATAAAAGGGAGCATCGAACCAGAAGGTCGGATCAACCGAAGTGGATAAAATCTTTCTGCTAACGGGCAGGCATACGCTAAATAAAAGCGAGCATCGAACCGGAAGGCCGGATCAACCAAAGTTGATAACATCTACCTGCTAACGTGCAGGCATCCACTAATTAAAAGCGAGTATCGAACCGGAAGGCCAGATCAACCGAAGTTGATAACATCTATCTACTAACGCGCAGGCATCCGCTAAATAAAACCGAGCATCAAACAAAAAGGCTGGATCAACCGAAGTTGATAACATCTATCTTCTAACGCACAGGCATCCGCTATATAAAACCGAGCATCGAACCAGAAGGCCGGATCAACCGAAGTTGATAACATCTATCCGCTAACGCGCAGGCATCCGCTAAATAAAAGCGAGCATCGAACCAAAAGGCCGGATGAACCGAAGTTGATAACATCTTTATGTTAACACGCAGGCATCCGCTAAATAAAAGTGAGCATCGAAGCAGAAGGTTGGATCAACCTAAGTTGATAACATCTATCTGCTAACACGCAGACATCTACTAAATAAAACCAAGCATCTAACCGGAAGGCCGGATCAACCGAAGTTGATAACATCTATCTGCTAACGCACATGCATCCGCTATATAAAACCGAGCATCGAACCAGAAGGCCGGTTCAACCGAAGTTGATAACATCTATCTGCTAACGTGTCGGCATCCGCTAAATAAAAGCGAGCTTCGAACCGGAAGGCCGTATCAACCGAAGTTGATAACATCTACCTGCTAACGTGCAGGCAGCCACTAATTAAAAGCGAGTATCGAACCGGAAGGCCGAATCAATCGAAGTTGATAACATCTATCTGTTAACGCGTAAACATCCGCTAAATAAAAGAGAGCATCGAACCAAAAGGCCGGATCAACCGAAGTTGATAACATCTATCTGCTAACGGGCAGGCATACGCTAAATAAAAGCGAGCATCAAACCAGAAAGCTGGATCAACTGAAGTTGATAACATCTATCTGCTAATGCACAGGCATCCGCTAAATAAAAGCGAGCACCGAATCAGAAGGCCGGATCAACCGAAGTTGATAACGTCTATCTGCTAACGCGCTGGTATCCGCTAAATAAAAGCGAGCATCGAACTAGTAGGCCGGATCAACCGAAGTTGGTAACATCTATCTTCTAACACGCAGGCATCCGCTAAATAAAAGCGAGCATCGAACCAGAAGGTCGGATCAACCGAAGTGGATAACATCTATCTGCTAACGTGCCG
This sequence comes from Lathyrus sativus, assembly GCA_963859935.3. Lineage (NCBI taxonomy): Eukaryota > Viridiplantae > Streptophyta > Magnoliopsida > Fabales > Fabaceae > Lathyrus > Lathyrus sativus. The sequence goes on along the minus strand of OZ012741.1, from coordinate 285,298,112 downwards.
GCATCCGCTAAATAAAAGCGAGCATCGAACCGGAAGGCCGGATCAACCGAAGTTGATAACATCTACCTGCTAACGCGCAGGCATCCACTAATTAAAAGGGGTATCGAACCGGAAGGCCGGATCAACCGAAGTTGATAACATCTATCTGCTAACGCGCATGCATCCGCTAAATAAAAGCGAGCATCAAACAAAAAGGTCGGATCAACCGAAGTTGATAACATCTATCTGCTAACGCACAGGCATTCGCTATATAAAACCGAGCATCGAACCAGAAGGCCGGATCAACCGAAGTTGATAACATCTATATGCTAACATGTTGGCATCCGCTAAATAAAAGCGAGCATCGAACCGGAAGGACGGATCAACCGAAGTTGATAACATCTACCTGCTAATGCGCAGGCATCCATTAATTAAAAGCGAGTATCGAACCGGAAGGCCGGATCAACCGATGTTGATAACATCTATCTGCTAACGTGCAGACATCCGCTAAATAAAAGCGAGCATGGAACCAGAAGGTCGGATCAACTGAAGGTTATAATATATATCTGCTAACGCACAGGCATCCGCTATATAAAACCGAGCATCGAACCAGAAGGCTGGATCAACTGAAGTTTATAACATCTATCTGCTAACGCACAGGCATCTGTTATATAAAACCGAGCATCGAACCAGAAGGCTGGATCAACCGAAGTTGATAACATCTATCTGCTAACATGCTGGCATCCGCTAAATAAAAGCGAGCATTGAATCGGAAGTCCGGATCAACCGAAGTTGATAATATCTACCTGCTAACGCGCAGGCATCCACTAATAAAAAGCGAGTATCGAACCGGAAGGCCGGATCAACCGAAGTTGATAACATCTTTCTGCTAACACGCAGACATCCGCTAAATAAAACCGAGCATTGAACCAGAAGGCAGGATCAACCGAAGTTGATAACATCTATCTGCTAACGTGCAGGCATCCGCTAAATAAAAGTGAGCATCGAGCCAGAAGACCCGATTAACCGAAGTTGATAACATCTATCTGCTAACGTGCAGGCATCCGCTAAATAAAAGCGAGCATTGAACCAAAAGGCCGGATCAACCGAAGTTGATAACATCTATCCGCTAACACGCAGTCATCCGCTAAATAAAAGCGAGCATCGAACCCAAAGGCCGGATCAACCGAAGTTAATAACATCTTTATGTTAACACGCAGGCATCCGCTAAATAAAAGTGAGCATCGAACCAGAAGGTCGGATCAAACGAAGTTGATAACATCTATCTGCTAACGCGCAGGGATCTACTAAATAAAACGAAGCATCTAACCGGAAGGCCGGATCAACCGAAGTTGATAACATCTATCTGCTAACGCTCAGGCATCCGCTATATAAAACCGAGCATCGAACCAGAAGGCCGGATCAACCGAAGTTGATAACATCTATCTGCTAACGTGTCGGCATCCGCTAAATAAAAGCGAGCATCGAACCGGAAGGCTGAATCAATCGAAGTTGATAACATCTATCTGCTAACGCGCAGGCATCCGCTAAATAAAAGCGAGCATTGAACCAGAAGGCAGGATCAATCGAAGTTGATAACATCTATCTGATAACGCGCAGACATCCGCTAAATAAAAGCGAGCATCGAACCAGAAGGCCGGATCAACCGAAGTTGATAACATCTATCTGCTAACGGGCAGGCATACGCTAAATAAAAGCGAGCATCAAACCAGAAGGCCGGATCAACCGAAGTTGATAACATCTATCTGCTAACGAGCAGGCATCCGCTAAATAAAAGCGAGCACCGAACCAGAAGGCCGGATCAACCAAAGTTGATAACGTCTATCTGCTAACGTGCTGGCATCCGCTAAATAAAAGCGAGCATCGAATCAGAAGGCCGGATCAACCGAAGTTGATAACGTCTATCTGCTAACGCGCTGGTATCCGCTAAATAAAAGCGAGCATCGAACTAGAAGGTCGGATCAACCGAAGTTGATAACATCTATCTTCTAACACGCATGCATCCGTTAAATAAAAGCGAGCATCGAACCAGAAGGCCGGATCAACCGAAGTTGATAACATCTATCTGCTAACGTGCTGGCATCCGCTAAATAAAAGCGAGCATCGAACCGGAAGGCCAGATCAACCGAAGTTGATAACATCTACCTGCTAACGCGCAGGCATCCATTAATTAAAAGCGAGTATCGAACCGGAAGGCCGGATCAATCGAAGTTGATAACATCTATCTGCTAACGCGCATGCATCCGCTAAATAAAAGCGAGCATCAAACAAAAAGGCCGGATCAACCGAAGTTGATAACATCTATCTGCTAACGCAAAGGCATCCGCTATATAAAACCGAGCATCGAACCAGAAGGCCAGATCAACCGAAGTTGATAACATATATCTGCTAACATGTTGGCATCCGCTAAATAAAAGCGAGCATCAAACCGAAAGGACGGATCAACCGAAGTTGATAACATCTACCTGCTAATGCGCAGACATCCATTAATTAAAAGCGAGTATCGAACCGGAAGGTCGGATCAACCGATGTTGATAACATCTATCTGCTAACGTGCAGACTGTCGCTACTGCGAAAATCGGCGCCGGCTGAACAGAAGAGTCGCCACCGTGCGTTATTTATCCCACGGGAGGGAAAGGAAACGCTCAGAGTAAACCTCGCACAACACGGGAAAGGTATGGTCATCGCAACCAAAACCTGGGTTCGGGAGTCGGTTACGCAAGGGGAAGGTATTAGCACCCCTCACGTCCGTCGTACTCGACGGGATCCACGCTTGTTTTCGGGTATGGATTGTTATTCTATCTAAACTATAGGGCAAGGGTTAAAAAGAAAATAAAATGAAAATAAAAAAATGACTCGGCAAAGTATCGCACTTTATGCCTACGTATTCCCGCCTGGAACGAGAAATCAGAGTCAACGTAGTTCGCCTACCTACGGGAAAGGAGGGGAAGGTTGCTCGCTAGGATATCGCATCCTATGCCTACGTACTTTCACACAGCATGAAAGATCAGAGCAAACGTAGTTCGGGCCATGTACGACACAAGCTTGTCTTGGTTGATTTTATTCCTTCTGAAAAAGGTTTTTCTGATTAGCAGTCCAAGCGGACAAAAATGACGCTTTGATGAGTTCACATTCTTTTACGGAAGAAGTGTCTTTTATTGTGTTTGAAATCTTTATGTGTTTTTCTGTTTGTTTTGAGAAAGAAAGAGACAGAACTCTAACCTACGGTTGCGAAGGGAAACAAACTAACCTAATGTTATCATGCATGGGTTAAGACCTAGTGTCTATCATGCTCCTCTCTTGCATAGAGAGAAACAGAGATCCTACGGGATAGGCAGAAACAGAAACAATATCAAATATATATACAGTAAAGCAGTAAAATGCATGGATGCAACAGCACAAGCGAGGCAAGGGAGTCCCACTCAACCTCGAACCTAGAAAACAATAGGCAAAAGTGAACAGCCTTCACTTTCAACCCAGCAGGGTAAACGGCAAACAATACAGTTCAGAAAACCAATCAATACATCAGCAAATGAAATACAGCAAAAGAGACAGCATCAGCAGCTCTGACTCAACATCTGGCTCCAAGCAATCTCCAATCAGCTACGGGCTTCAACAAGCATCAATCTCCATCTTCATGACCTTCAGGCAAGGGCTTTGATCATCAGTCTTCTATCTGCAATGGCTTTTCTTCAAGCTCAAACCTCCAGGATGAGGGATCAGTCACAAGAGTGGATTGGGTGTTAAGCAATCAGTTGACTACCAAAGGTGGTGAACAGACTGCTTCTAACACAAAAGACATTTTCTCTCAAGAGTTCTATCTCATAGACACTATCACCAAGCCTTCCAAAGGAAGGGGGTGAGTGTCTTAGAGAGACTCTGAATCACAGAGAAGAATGGATGCAGACAAGGCAATCCATGTTTGAGAAACAATCATTCTAATCTAGAGCTCTGCCTAGCTCCTAAACCCTAGTCTCCTCAGCAGCTGCTAGCAAAAACCTCCTCCTCAACTCTGGCAGTTGATCTTCAACATCTGGATCTCCAATGGTCTTCATCTCCTCAAATCTTCAGCTTCCCCAGGGCCCCAGGCAATCCCAATACCCAAACAATCAAACAATAATCCCCAGAGGGCACACCACACCAGACAAACAGATATACAGACAGTATTAATAGCAGTAGGGGAATCCTGACTTTTTCTAAAAGGATCTAATAACTACCCATAGCCCCTATAGTCCCATAACTAATCTATTCAAACCCTAAGTCCTAAGAGAGATGAAATCAAACTTCCTAAGTCATCACCTAAAAAACCCTAATTTGTTCATGATGTTCAAACCTATTTTAATCACCTAAAATTTAATCTCTAAAAATGGGAACTAAATTGTTTCTACAAGTTCAGTGTCTAATCTAAACAATATAAAAAGAATGAACAAAAAATATGAAAGCATGTAATAGAACAAAAATTATTAAAATGATGCATGAAATGAATCTATTTAAAATGACATTTATTTAGAAAATATGGAAAAAATATGAAATAAAACTAAAAATGCAATTTTATTTTTCTATAATTTTCTACACATCCTAAAGAAAATGATGTAAAAAGAATGAAGTGAAAATGATTTTTTATGAATTTGTTATGAATTTATGAAAATGCATAAAAAATTAAGAGAAATAAAAACAAAATGCAAGAACTAAATGGGAGAGGGGTGTATTTAGTAGGCGCGCTTAGTTCAATTCAGGATGGGCCACACAGACAGGGGTGTGAATAGCACAATAGTTAAGGCCCAGCAACACTCAGAATTAGTGAAGAATAAAAAGGACGCTGGGGGGTGAGAATAGAAGCTGAATCATGTTCAAAATTAAGTTGGGCTTGGTATTGGGGGTGGGAATAATAACACAATCTGAGGCCCGCCCGTTTCAATTAATGAAACGGTGCGTTTGGCACCCAGTCAACTCCCTCCAAAATCTGCTTCAAATCTCAGCCACACGATGGCTCATCCAGTCAAAAGTCTACCACGAAATGAAGGGTCTAGATTGTATCTTCTCCAATGGTTCTGCTGAATTAGGGTTTGAGCTTCCATGGCCACCATGCACGAGCTAACTTCAAGCTCTCAGCTCTCCATCTCCAGTCCATGAATCAACATGCTACAAACATGAAAGTTGCTCAGGATCTCTCCCTCTATAATCCTATAGCGCTAGTTTGCTTTGAAACTCATCACAACAACAAACCCGCGCGCAACAAACTCTGGTCACCATGGAAATCCTCTGAGATGCACCAACACAATTCTCCATCAAACCTATCCTAATCTGCTCTATGCATAATGGTGATTAACCTGTGCTATCAAGCTAAGATTCTAATGCACTAACCTAAGAGTTTTAAACCCTAGCAGTTTCTACAACCTGCTAACAATGGTCTCTATTCAGCCTCAAATTCATCCTAATTACTCTACTAACCACCTAGATCACATCTAAACTAACAAAACTATGCCTAACTAACTGAATCAAGCAATTTGGATGAAAACATACCTGGTGCAAAAGCTTGAAAACAGCTATGGAAGATTGAGGATCTGAGGCTTCCAAGGCTTGGATCTTGATCAATTAACTCAAGGATTGATTCTGTATGCAATACTTTGATGATTCCTGGCTTGAATTGTGCTGTCCAATGGAGATTGTGATTTTGATGTTCTTGAAGAAAGTGCTCGAAAATGGAGTCTAACCACCTTGTTCTTGATTGAATTATGATCTATGATGATGATTGAATAAGATTGAATTGAAGTGGATGAAAATTGATGAAGGTTTTGGAGAATTGGAATGAAAATTCAATGAAAAAAAATGAGAGAATTTTGTGAAATTCTTGGTGCAAATGAAGCCAACCCTTGATCAATCCTCATTTCATGAATATATAGACCTCATATGAACATTCTAGATCCATCTTGCACATTCCCTTGCTTTCCAACTTTGATCCATTTTGGTCATGTTTCTTTAATTACAAGTAACCAAAGATAACTTTCTTTTTTCCTTCTAAACTCAAAAAAGTGTTTGAACCATTGTTCTTAGAATTGCTTTTCCATTCAAAATCATATATTGGAAGTCTCCATTTGGACTCATAAATCTCCCAAACCATTTTTCACTTTGAATTTCTTTGAATTATAAGCCATTTTAGTTCATATTTTGACCAATTATGCAACTTCATGTTATGAGCTTCTCCAATAATTTGTGACCTTCTTTCTAGACTTAAAATCCCATTTGGAGCAAGTTTGATGTTGTAAGTTTTTCCATTTGAGGCCTCCTTGTATGAGTTTTGGACATAGGTTAAAATGACCTGTAATTCACAAATGCCCAAAATACCCTTTGCTTGCCAAGACCATAAGTTGAGTTCCACACATCATATGAAGGCATGCCATACCATTCTAGAAAGCTAAGACAATGAGGAACAATTCTTATGTTGACCAAGAATTCATTTGAAATCTCCTTGAGGGGTAAAACTAGCTTGGAAGTCAAGTCACTTTCACAGACAAAAATTCAGATACCTCAGATGACCTGTAACTTGCAAGGACCATAACTTGAGTTCTATAAATCTCCTTGATGTCTTCCACCACTCAAATTAAAGGTCTTGAGATCCTCTACAAGTTTCATGTTGGCCAAGAAGCCATTTGAAGCTAGCATTTTGACTTATCTTGCTTGGAAATTTGACCTAAACTAGGGGATTTTACAGAGAAACCCTAATTTAGAAACTCCTCTTCTCCTTGATTTCTCTTGAATTCTCCTTGGCATATCTCCATATCCTTCTCTATATGTCAAATGATAACCCCCACATCTCTCCAATAGACTTGAATGCCCTCTTAAGTCAGTCAATTGACCTAGGGTTGACCTAGGGTTGACCCAGATGAAACCCTAGTTGACTGCCTTCAACTATAGCTCTTGTGCTCTCATCAATGACTTGTCTCCTTCTCCAAATGACTTTCTAAGTCTCTCAAGATGTCTAGATACTCTCCATGCCTTCACTTCACAGCTCACAATCCTCTTGTTGATCCTCAGATACCCTCAGCTAGGAGATGGACTCAAGGCTTGATCTGCTGAGCTCTTTACTTTCAAATTCTTTCCTGATGACTTGAATGAGGTTGAATTGGGATAATAACCTCTTGATAGGCTTCTAGAGAAAAAATAATGATTGGTCCCTTGTTGAATGACTTGCTATGCTTATGCTATGCAGATGGTTAGTCTATGTACATGACTTTATATGCAAATGCTAATGATAATGAAACATAAACCAAGGAATAAGGTTGGGCAAATTTTAGGGTGCAACAGCTGCCCCTATTCAAGCGACTTGGACCCGATTGGGTGAAGAGCCCGGAGCCTTCAGACATTCGCGGTACGAGACGGTTGAATACTAGGAACCCAGAAATTTGCCAACCGCAGAAATAAACTGCGCTCCTGCTTGAGGAACGACGTTCATCAGCTGAATCTGACTGTTACAGTAACCCACTGATCTCGCGCGACCGTGCTGGGGATTGTCTTCATCGTTCTGAAGAGGATTCTGTCGTAACAGATTGCTTGCTTGTCCACGTTAGGACTCTGTCTGTCGTTAATACGAACAAATCTCAACTAAAACCTGTCCACGTTAGGGCTCCACCTGCTGTTAACCCAGAAAAATCTCGGCAACTCCGCTGGGGATAATTCGTCTGCATTTCTATAAACTGAATCGTCCACGTTAGAAATAATACTCTTCCACGTTAGGAGTAACACTTGTCCACGTTAGGAATAACACCGTCCACGTTAGGAATTATTTCTTCCGCATCTGTCCACGTCAGGACTAACCCTTTCATCTTTCCACGTCAGGAAGCACTCTTCTTTCAGCGTAAGGAGAACTATATCAATCTGTCCACGTAAGGACTCCAATACCACTTGACATGTCCGCGTCAGGACTCCAATCTTTCCACGTAAGGGATACAACTTTGGTTCTGAACCTGTCCACGTCAGGACTCAACTTTTCTTGCATTTGTCCATGTAAGGACCCCAATTTCTCCGCGTAAGGAATAAACTTCTTCTTCCACGTTAGGAATATCTTCTTTGATCTGTCCGCGTCAGGACTCAATCTCTTTCCACGTCAGGAATAATCCATTTCTTTCCACGTCAGGAATCAATCTTGATATATCCGCGTGAGGACTTAATCTTTCCACGTAAGGAATAAACTCGTCTTTCCACGTAAGGAAACCACTTTTCTTCCACGTAAGGGATGCTCTTGATATGTCCACGTAAGGACTCTGATCTTTCCACGTAAGGAATGCCAACTTCTTCGCGATTTGTCCGCGTCAGGACTAAACTTTTCCACGTCAGGAAACGCCTTCTCTTTCCACGTCAGGAATCAACATCTTTCCACGTAAGGAATCCAACTTCTGATATGTCCGCGTAAGGACTACATCGTCCACGTTAGGAATAACAATTTCTTTGATTTGTCCACGTCAGGACACTGATATCGTCTTGATTTGTCCACGTTAGGACTCAAGCGTCTTCGACCTGCTGAGGAAATAAGACTTGTCCACGTAAGGATTCACACATTGGTCTGATCTGTCCGCGTCAGGACACCAACACAAAGAGTAATCACTTTTGTCAACGTCATGACCTCCCATTCCACTAATTTCAAGAAACCGAATCTGCCCATGATAGGACCAACACACCTCACCACTCCAGGGAAATAAACCTGTCCACGTTAGGACGCCCACTTTTGAAGAAATCCCGTCAATACAGGAATAAATTGTCCGCGTCAGGACTTAGTTCTTCAATGATCCTCACCCACAAAACTCCTTAGCACTGACGTAACAGTGACTTTGAGATGAACTCTACTGGGGATGTCTGGAAACCCAACTATCGGACGCCTGTTCTGATAACCGGCGGTGGCCTCTGAAATTCCGACTCATGGAACCCGTTGATGACAAACAAACTCTGCTTGGGGATAAAGAGACACTTATCCTGGCAACCCTGGTGGGGAAAATAAGAGACATTTGCATAAATGACTCTGTTAGAGACAAAGAGAATCTCATCATGCTAACTCTGTGGGGGAATACTGCCGAAACTGACATTATCATTGGATGTCTCATGCCGAGATCTTGAGTGTTTGATTGTTCATTTGAGCAAGAGCCCTCTCCACCTGAACTGCTAGAGTACAGAAACTGCTTCAGCAAAATAAATGCTGGAAGGTAATGCCGACTCCGCCGGGGATAGCCAGATGCTACAGAATTGTTCCAGCAAAATAAATGCTGGAAGGATGAATTCGACCCTGCTGGGAAATTGGGAACTCAAGTCGAGCAACTTGTTGAGGTAACCCCCTGCTGGGGAATATAACTCTGCTGGGGAATAGCAGATGCACATAGTACGATCGGACTTTCTGTTGGAACGTGAACTGATATCACCAGTATCCTTGACAAAATAAATGACAGGACCCACCATCAACTCTGTTTTGGAGAGTCTTGATCTTCGAGTTCCACTGGAAGGAATGAACACACTTGCAAAGAGAATTCCGCTGGGGATGGGATGATTCTCTTGGGGAAAATTAACTGACTCCACTGGGGGAGAGTGCATGACCCTGCGGGGACAGATGAGCCTGTCTGAATACAGCCTTATGATCTTAGAATCGCCAAACTCTGCTGAGGACGAATAACTTTTCTGGAGCACGTCCTTTGGATAAGCTACGGCTAGCTGGGGAATTCTATCCTCCTTCAGGAAAAACATGCATGACCTGCGTGGAGACTGAGTCTTTCGTTATCGCGATCTTTTGATCATCTTCCTCGTATGGTTATGAAACCTGCAACAACACAAACAAGACACGACAAGCCTGTGCAATCAAATCAATTCAGGTTAGTGACGTTACACTCAGTTAATTCAAAGCTTTAACAATTGTTGGCAAGGGCCAGCGACGTTATACTCATGCTAGTTTCATCAAACTTAGGCGTTTTATCATGCACAAAACAGTAAAGAACAGGCATCAAGTACTGAATAACACATTTTCATTGATTGGGCCCCTGAATGGGCAGAGTTTTTGTACACGGGATGTAACTCCTGAAAAGAGGAAGCTACGCAAAGCAAATACATAAGTATGCACAAGAATCATGAATATTTTGACAAATTAAATTCTGTACACATGTCGGCAACGGGATGCAGATGAACACCACGAACTGATCCTCCTATGACTCATCCGACTCTAATGCTTTCCCGGTATCCACTTTTCAGAAGAGGTTGTATCCGATAACTGGCTCCTCAAATATATTCTCCCGCATTGATGCTCATTGAATTCGGACCGCAGTCATTTGCTTTTCAAATCCCTAACTTTTGCGTGAACCGCCCTTTACGGGTTTTCAGTTCACCGGGATACCCTTTTTTGCCGAAGCCGCCCAGTGTGGGTTTTCAACTTCGCGGGTGTACATTTTTTCAATTTGATCTCTAACTTTTGCCCGAACCTTTCATTCTGTTTTTGGTTCGCCAGGATGCCCCATTTTTGCCTGGACTCTCTTTTTTCTGTCCAGCGGGTCTATTTTAAGCAAAGTATTTTTTAACTGCGTCCGAATTCACAGGTGACGCAAAGTCTTCCCCGTCCATGGTGGACAACAACAACGCTCCTCCTGAAAAGACCTTACTGACAACGTATGGCCCTTCGTAGTTGGGGGTCCACTTGCCCCTGTGATCTGCCTGCGGCGGGAGAATCCTTTTCAGCACAAGGTCGCCCGTCTGAAAGCTTCGCGGAAGTATCTTCTTGTCGTACGCTTTCTTCATTCGTCTTTGGTACAAACGACCATATGCCAGAGAAGCTAGCCTCTTCTCATCCATCAAACTCAGTTGGTTCAATCTATTCGTTACCCATTCTGCCTCGTCCAGCTGAACGTCTCGCAATACCCTCAGAGACGGGATCTCAACTTCTAATGGTAGTACTGCTTCCATTCCGTATACCAACGAGAACGGAGTTGCCCCGGTTGATGTGCGTACCGTCGTACGATAACCGTGCAATGCGAAGGGTAGCATCTCGTGCCAATCCTTATAAGTCACCACCATTTTCTGGACAATTTTCTTGATATTCTTATTGGCCGCTTCGACAGCGCCATTCATCTTGGGTCGGTAAGGGGAGGAGTTGTGATGTTCGATCTTGAAATTCTGACAGAGCTCCTTCATCATTTTGTTGTTCAGATTTGAACCGTTATCCGTGATTATCCGCTCGGGAATCCCATATCGGCAAATGATATCTCTCTTGATGAACCTAGCCACCACTTGCTTTGTTACGTTTGCATAAGACACCGCTTCCACCCACTTGGTGAAATAATCGATCGCTACTAGGATGAACCGATGCCCGTTAGAAGCCGTCGGCTCGATCTTTCCGATCATATCGATTCCCCACATCGAGAATGGCCATGGGGATGACATCACATTTAGAGGACTCGGAGGCACGTGTATCTTGTCAGCATAAATTTGGCACTTGTGGCACTTCCTTGCGAACTTGAAACAATCAGTTTCCATCGTCAGCCAAAAATAACCTGCCCTCAGCAGCTTTCTCGTCATAGCATGTCCACCAGCATGCGTACCAAAGGCACCTTCGTGAATTTCCTCCATGAGAAGCTTTGCCTCTTTCTCGTCTACGCAACGCAACAACACCAAATCGTGGTTTCTTCTGTACAAGACGCCATCCGGGTTCAAGTAGAAATTACCCGCTAATCTCCTGAGAGTCTTCTGATCTTGACTGGATGCCCCAGCCGGATACTCTTTATTCTTCAGGAAATTAAGAATATCAAAATACCACGGTTTGTCATCAGATGCTTCATCAATAGCAAATACATAAGCTGGCCTGTCCAACCGGGAGATAGTGATTTGGGGAGCTTCGTTCCAGAAGTTGACTTTGTACATGGAAGACAAAGTGGCAAGGGCGTCAGCCATTTGATTTTCTGCCCGTGGTACGTGATGCAATTCAACCTTGTCGAAGAAAGGCAACAATCTCCTTGCATAATTCATATAATGTATCAAATTGGGCTGCCGTGTCTCCCATTCCCCTTTGATCTGATTCACTACCAGAGCTGAGTCTCCGTATACGTCTAGATGTTTGATTCGCAAATCAATGGCTTCTTCAAGCCCCATTATACAAGCTTCGTATTCGGCCTCATTGTTGGTAACGGCAAAGGTCAATCGGGCAGTAAACGGGATGTGCGACCCGTGTGGCGTAGTGATAATTGCCCCTATTCCGCTACCGTAAGCATTCACAGCTCCATCAAAAATCATTTTCCACTGGGAACCTAACTCTGGCCCCTCGTCTGGCAACGGTTCCTCACAATCCTTCATCTTTAGGTACATGATATCCTCGTCGGGAAAATCAAACCTCATCGATTGATACTCTTCAATAGGCTGCTCCGTCAGATACTCAGACAGCACACTCCCCTTTATAGCCTTTTGCGAGACGTATTGAATGTCATATTCAGTCAAGACCATCTGCCAACGGGCAATTCTTCCTGACAACGCCTGCTTTTCGAATATATATTTGATTGGATCCATCTTCGAGATGAGCATGGTTGTATGATTCAGCATGTACTGCCTCAAACGCTTGGCGGCCCAGGCTAGCGCGCAACAAGTTTTCTCCAGCATTGAGTATCGAGATTCACAGTCTGTAAATTTCTTACTCAGATAATAGATTGCATGCTCTTTTCTCCCTGTCTCGTCATGTTGACCGAGAACACAACCCATGCTTCCCTCAAGAACCGTCAAATACATTATCAAGGGTCTCCCTGCCACTGGGGGTATCAAAATAGGAGGCTCCTGCAGATACTTCTTTATTTTATCGAACGCCTTTTGACAATTTTCGTTCCACGTTACAGCTTGATCTTTCTTTAGTAACTTGAATAATGGTTCACACGTGGCCGTTAGGTGAGATATGAACCGGGCAATGTAGTTCAATCTCCCTAAAAACCCGCGCACCTCTTTCTCTGTTTTAGGCGTCGGAATTTCTTGAATCGCTTTTATTTTAGCAGGATCGACCTCTATTCCTCTTTCGCTTACGATAAACCCCAGCAGTTTACCCGATCTCACCCCGAAGGTGCATTTGTTAGGGTTCAGTCTCAGCCTGAACTTCCTCAGTCTTTTAAACAACTTCAACAGATTCACCAGATGCTCTTCCTCCGTCTGGGATTTGGCAATCATATCGTCAACATAAACTTCGATCTCTTTATGCATCATGTCATGAAAAAGAGTCGTCATCGCACGCTGATATGTTGCCCCAGCATTTTTCAAACCAAAGGGCATCACTTTGTAGCAAAATGTTCCCCACGGCGTTATGAAAGTAGTCTTCTCCATATCCTTTGGCGCCATTTTAATTTGATTATAGCCTGAAAAGCCATCCATGAAGGAGAATACAGAGTATTGAGCGGTATTATCAACTAACACGTCAATGTGAGGAAGTGGAAAATCGTCTTTTGGGCTTGCCTTATTCAAATCTCTATAATCCACGCACATTCGAACCTTGCCATCTTTCTTTGGCACGGGTACGATGTTGGCAACCCATGAGGGATACTTCGTCACAGCCAGGAAACCAGCGTCCCACTGTTTCTGAACTTCCTCTTTGATCTTCATTGCCATATCTGGTCGTGTTCTGCGAAGCTTTTGTTTGACTGGCGGGCAGTCTTCTTTCAGTGGCAGGCGATGCACAACCATATCAGTATCGAGCCCCGGCATATCTTGATACGACCAAGCGAATACATCATTATACTCTTGGAGCATTTCAACCAGTCTCCGCTTGATATCACTCTGCAATGCGGCTCCGATACGAATATTCTTCTCAACCCCTTCCGTCCCCAAATTGATAATTTCGATAACCTCGTCGTGAGGTAGAATGGCTCTTTCCTCTTGCTTCACTAACCAAGACAGTTCTTCAGGAACGTCGCTATCTTCGACAACCTCTTCTTCGGCCTGGAATACCGGGTGCTCAAAGTCGGGACGAGTCATAGGTGGTTCAAGGATGTCATCTGAAAATGTTATCCTGCAAAAGGAATGGTTAAGTGCTTCAAAATGCGTATAAAGCGGATAACCACATTGCCATCTTATTGAAAAATACAAAACAAGAAAGACAGAGATTACGGTATTTGCACATGAGAAAACGCCATTTATTCAATGATTAACACGCAATGTTTATAACAACACAGCCCTAAGCAAATCCTGATGCCCCGGGCAAGACATCAGATTATTCAACAATTAATAAAGCAAAGCATTACTGTTTAAAAGTCACAGGAACAAGCTCCTGAATAGACCAGTTGCACAGTCCTTGTCCTGGCGTGCTTGGCTGAATCCAGGCATCCATATCACAGTCGCTGTCTCCTTCATCGGACTCTGAAGCAGCATTGACAGTTTCATGACACACTCCACTGGCAGAGATGGTGATTGACTTTCTGAAACGGGGGGATTCCACGGAAGGAGTTGATGACGACGGTCGGTACCCCAGTCCGAACCGGTCCATCTTCACCGGAATGTCCAACACTTTGCCCCAGCCTTTGGCTTCTCCTGCTTCCACTAGAGCTTGAGCTTCTTTATACGATGAGACAGCTATCTCTGGCACTTTGCTCGGCCCGGGACCTTTGTCCTTGATGCGCAAACCTTCGAATGCCTGGCATGGTGTCTCGTGGATCTCCCCGTCGACTTCCACATATTTAAACGATGATAGATGGCTGACCAGGATGTCTTCTTCTCCGCACACGGTGACTACGCTGTCTCCGACCATATACTTTAACTTCTGATGCAGGGTGGACGTGACAGCCCCTGCCCCATGAATCCAGGGTCTTCCAAGCAAGCAGCTGTACGCAGGCTGTATATCCATGATATAAAACTCCGTTGCAAACACTTCCGGCCCCACTTGCAGAGGCAAGGTAATCGATCCGAAGACTGTTCTCCGCGTGCCGTCAAACGCTCGGACTACCAAATCACTGGGTGTACACAAAATCCCTCGAACATCCAGCTTCATCATCGCCTTCTTAGGCAGCACATTCAAAGACGATCCGGTGTCAACCAATACGTGCGACATTACTGATCCCCTACACTCAACAGATACGTGTAATGCCATATTATGATCCCTTCCTTTCGGAGTCAAGTCAAAATCGGTAAAGCCCAGACTGTGGCCAGCATTCACATGTGCCAATACTCCTTCTAGCTGGTTTACAGAGACATCTTGTGGTACAAAAGAAGTGTCCAGGACTTTCAGCAAAGCGTTTCTATGAGCTTCCGAACATAAGAGCAATGACAAGATAGATATTTTTGATGGTGTCTGCTGCAGATGCTCCACAATCTTATAATCACTTTTCCGAATTAAGCGCATGAATTCTTCCACATCTTTCGATGCTGCTTCTTTTTCACTTGCTTGAACCGGAACATTTTCAACCACTTTCCCTTTTCCTTTCGCTAGCCTTTCAGCCTCCACTTCAGGAGATATAAAGATCATGCCGCTCCTCGTCATGCCTCCTGAACCAACAACGTTATCCACAATCTCCGTTGGCTGCTTGTTAACATCGATCTTTATCCCATCACAATACACCTCTAGCCCATATGACCATGGGACTGCTTTCGTGTTCTCATACGGGATCGGCCCGGCTTTAGTTATGGTAATCGGTGGTCGCTGAGCTGGTGCTGCAATAGTGATCGTCTTCCGAGGAATTGTTACTGTGGCCACATCACTCCGATCATCCACTACTGCCCCTGCAGGCTCATCAGTTGCTGTTCTGTCAAACTGCAATACGCCATCATCAATTAAGGCCTGAATGCCTTTCTTCAAATCCTCACACCCCCCAGCTAGGGTCCAACAGTCTAAGCAATACTCATTACATCCTGGGTAAACACCTCCCTGCAACAGTCGGCTCTTTATCTCGCTCAGCGGCGTCTTTAAATCTTCCACATTCATAATCAGATTCAACCCTTCCTCGGTCAGAATGGCGTTCGCCCCGTGATTAGGCATGGGTTTCTGGACTATATTCGGACCTGCCGTTCCGAAATTGATAGTCTTGTTGTCTAAGAGATCCTGCACAACGTGCTTAAAAGCATGGCAACCTTCTATATCGTGGCCCGGGGCCCCAGAATGAAACTCACAGTGCCTATTCGCATCGTAGCCGAACGGGGGAGTTCCCGTGATCGGCGCCAGGGTTCTTTTCTCTACCAGATTCAATCCCAACAATGTCTGCAATAAATCAGCATAGGTAGAGGGAGGCTTCTCAAATACTCTTCTCGGCTTGCCACCCTGGAATCTTCGCTGAGCCTGCTGTGCCCCCTGCTGAGGCTGCTGCTGCTGTGGCATTGGTTGCTGCTGAACCGGTTGTTGTTGCTGGATTGGTTGTTGCTGATAGGGAATAGTAACACTCGACACCTGCTGCGGCTGACGATATTGACCTCGTCCCCTGCCTCGGCCTCCAAATACCGCGCTTGCCTCGCCCTGACGGCGCCCACCATAAGCTTTCCTATTACTGCCAGATGCAGTTGATTCCTCGACTTGGAACTTTCCTTGCTTAATGTTACGCTCAATCTTTTCCCCCATCAGAATCAGGTCTGAAAAACTAGCCAGAGACGTATGAAACAGCATATCATGAAACAGCCCTGTGAATGTGCCAATAAACATATCGTTCATTTCCTTATCTTCTACAGGAGGACGGACCCTGGCAGCCATATCGCGCCACCTTTGCGCGTACTCTTTAAAACTCTCCCCCTTCTTCTGCGAAAGCCCGGCCAACTGGACCCGATTGGGTGCCAGGTCGCTGTTATATTTGTAATGGGCTACAAATGCCTCCGCCAATTGCTTCCAAGTCTTGATATCAGTTGGCTCCAACCCCATGTACCACTCTAGGGAAGGGCCCGACAGACTATCCTGAAAGAAATGCATAAGCATTCTTTCATCAGTGGAGTATGCAGACATCTTTCTGTAATAAGCTCGTACATGCACTTTCGGACACGTATCTCCTTTGTACTTATCGAACGCAGGCGCTTTGAACTTAATTGGCACCCTCAAGCCAGGTACCAAGCCCATGGCTGCCATGTCCAACCCCACAGCACTCTGATTTAGGACTCCCTTCATTTGCTCTTCCAGCATTCTAATCTTTTGGGAATCATCCATCGGTCCTTCAAGACCTCCTCCAGAGAAGGCGTCCTCCTGCTGATCCTCTTGCCACATACCATTTCCAGCCCCGTACCCGTCGTACGCATTATTACGTCCAGCTCTGATCTGATTCATCCCCGGACCTCGGCCTCTGTTGCCGTACCCTTGAACACCTCCAGCGGGACCAAAAGCCATAACTCCAGTACCATTTCCGTTTCCAAAGCCTCCGTAACCCTGATTGACCATACCATAACCATCTTGCCCAAAGCCTTGAGCATTAAAGCCATACTTGCCAGTGTTATCGAATCCCTGATCGTTGAATCCGAACCCAGTATTGACAAAGCCATTGCCTCCGAGATTATCTCCCACATTGACATCACCCAGCCCAGCATTATGGACAGCAGCATCATTTCCAACTCCGACGTTACCATTCACAGCAGCGGTAGCGTTGTTGACGTTAGCAGCGGGTATATTGACGACAGGCGGAGCCACTGGCGTGGGAGTGCCGTCTCCATGAGCAGTATCAACCCGGACAGACTGATGATCTTCGTTACCATGACCAGCGTTGCGAGCCAACAGAGGCTGGACCATGGCCTGCAAGTTCTCCTGCCCTTTTGCTATAGCCTCCATGGTCTGCATGAAGAGAGCGAGCTTCTCGCGTACATCCTGCATCTCGTTCTGTATTTGGTCCATGACTTTCCGACAGTTGGAGCGTGTAGAATAGCGGTGCGGATGCTGATCTGCAATCCTGAAAGGTACCTGATACAGAGCGAGAGATAAGACACCATTCAAAGATTACCTGTTATGCAACATGAATATGAATGCAATGCAATGTGTCTGTGCATTAGGGAAGTTCATTCCCCCCAGTTCTAGTGCGAAGGTGCCGGTGCAGTGACAGTGCTGACAATAAGAATATCGGAGTTGAATCATAGAAAGCCTCATATATTGCAGAGAGAATCAATAAGCCCAGGGTACAATATCACTGAGAGTACAAAGAAGGCATGACCTCAACCAACAATCCTGGTGATGGTCAGCACTATGCAAATAAAGCATACAAATTACTATATGAAATGATCAAATCCTCCCAAAAGTCTGGTACTCCTCTATCAACTTCTTGGTCTCCGGATGGCTTGGTCGATCAAGCAGCCCTTCAACAAGCTGGTTCCTCCTCTTAAGGACACGGCGCACGTCTTCAGCAGTTTCTTCCCAGGTTGCTTCTCCGAAGCAATCTTCTAACTTTCGCTTCTGAGACACTGCTTCATCTCTGGATTTGATTGCCTTGTTCAGTGCATGCTGGACACTATACCGGGTCATCACTTCCTCCTCACACTTCTTGATGCTAGACTTCAACTTCTCTTCGAGGTCGGAAATTTGCTGCTTCAGCTTATCTTCCCTCTTCTTGTTGTTAGTGAGAGTAGCATTCCAAGTCTTATTGCAAGAGGATATCTCTCGGTGTGCCGCGTCGAGCGCTTTCTTTTTGGCTTCCAGCATGTCATGGGAGCTTCTGAACTCTTGCCCCAGACGTTCACGCTTTTTCTTTTCCTCGGTCAACTCAGCTCCTAATCTGTTTACCAGCTCGATCTGCTGTTGGAAAGCATATACGGCCTTGTTTTTCTCGCTGCGTACTTGGGCTAACTCTTGCTCTAACCCTTCATTAATCTTCATCAAGGCTTCTTTCTCCTTCACCACCTGTTCATAGACTTCTCTAGCAACAGTAGTTGGCTCTGCTACCGGAACGGGAACGAGAATTGGTGCATCTGGAAACGGCATCCTCAACTGACTAGCCCTCTCCTGAATCCAAACTCTGTAAGGTGCATAGGCCTGACAGTCATTCTTACCTAACAGTGGCTTCCCTTTGCGGTTAATACGTGTCCAGGCATGTTGCAACTTGGCCAATAACTCCCCCTTCAAATCCCCTGTGAAGTACAGAGATTCCTGTACTTCTTCCTCTTGAGGTGGATTCTTCAGCGCATATCCGAACTGGCGAATGAATAGAGAAGGGTTATAATTGATACACCCTTTTCTTCCTATCAACGGCACATTAGGGTACCCAGAACAACTGAAGATGAGCTCAGATCCCAACAGGTCTCGATCAAACCACTCCATATCTTCCGACGATAGCCTCATCAGGCGCTCTGGCCAACCAACTGGAACTGTAGTCTCTGCAGCAGATCCTCTCTTAGGAAGGTGACTCTCAAACCACATACTCAACAAGGGTACACAAAGATGAACATTCTTCCCTCTTCCCTTCTCGTTCTTGTAATGCAGTGAGTGGTAGAAATCTCCGAGTAAGGTAGGTACAGGATTACCAGCGGCAAACAGGTAGAAAGCATCGAAGTCCACAAAATCCGGTATGTTGGGGAACAAAACTATACCATAAATGCACAAAGCCAACACAGCATTGAAAGCAACCCAGCACCCGCTCTTGGCATACTCTTGGGCTTTACCAACTAAGAACTGAAATGAGAAGCCTGGAACTCCACGGGAAACAGTAGTCACAAGTTCAGAAGCATCAACATGCAAGGCTTTTGCCAATTCCTCAGGCTTGGGCTTGGCGCCATAATGAATGAATGGAACCTGGTTCTGCACGGGCAGCTCAACATACTCAGCGTATTCCTCCAGGGTTGGTCCCATAACAAAGTTAGAGAACGTAAAGCACCTCAAAGCAGGGTCGTAGAATTGCATCAGAGCATACAACCCATCCAACTCTACCTCTGTAGGTTTGCACACCAATCTCAGTAATCTACCATAGCTCATCCGGAAACTCCTACGAACACCCTCATCAGCAAGAGAGATCAACCCAAGTAAAGGAACAATATAAGGCGTAGGAAATTTGTAAGCAACCGTTCTCCTTAAGCTAGTCATGATCAAACACTCAGAAGTCTGGGCACTAGAACCAGGGAAATGCAAATGCACCTGCAGCACAGACACACGTTAGTGAAATGCAAATGGTAATGGATATGCAAGCAATGCAATGCAAGTATCATGCAACGGGGACCAAAGCTGTAGCTGAATAGCCTGAACCCAATCAAGAAAGGTCTCAGATAGACCATCCAAAAGTCATCAAACCCTGGTCTCAGATAGACCATCCAAAAGTCATCAAACCCTGGTCTCAGATAGACCTAAAATAAAACTCCAACACTGGTCTCTGACAGACCTCAAATCATAACTCCGACTGGTCTCTGATAGACCTCAAATCACATCTATAATTGGTCTCTGACAAACCTCAGAACACATCTCCAAATGGTCTCTGACAGACCCCAGAACACATCTCCAAATGGTCTCTGACAGACCTCATAACTCTCCATAAATAACCAGGATCTCTGATCAAGAAATAACCGGTAGTCTGGAGGTCTAGTTACCTGCATAACCCTGAATCCCCTCACAGGTGGGTGGCCCTATAACTGGCACAAGGTACGGCATCCTATGCGGTCGTTGGCGTCACAGACTTTCAGGGTTGATGATACGATTCCCAGAAGGAGTGGCATCATCAATTCCTGAAGAGGCCTCACTTAGCCAACTTCCAAATGATCGGTCCCCAGAGTCGACAATCCAACTAACCAGCAACCCACGCCAACCAAAGGAAGGGGCAGGAGGCCAACCAGAGGAACCTCGTCTGAGTGTAGATTTCATGGGACACCAAAGCAAGCAAAGCAAGCGGGCGCCCACTAATTTCTACTCTAATTCTAGGTGCACTCAAGCCCAGGTCCGGCTTCTCACTCAATATCAGAACACCCGTCACACCCCAGATATAGCAATAATAATCAATATATACAAAGCTGAAAATAAAGGTCAGAAATATAAATCCATACAAAATCCTCGACGGGAAAACAAACGCTAGGATTGACTCTCTCAAGGGACGTTGGATCCCAAATGCATAAGAACCATCGCAGTCCTTAGCAGCCAGGGGACGTTGGATCCCCAGCAGAGTCGCCAGCTGTCGCTACTGCGAAAATCGGCGCCGGCTGAACAGAAGAGTCGCCACCGTGCGTTATTTATCCCACGGGAGGGAAAGGAAACGCTCAGAGTAAACCTCGCACAACACGGGAAAGGTATGGTCATCGCAACCAAAACCTGGGTTCGGGAGTCGGTTACGCAAGGGGAAGGTATTAGCACCCCTCACGTCCGTCGTACTCGACGGGATCCACGCTTGTTTTCGGGTATGGATTGTTATTCTATCTAAACTATAGGGCAAGGGTTAAAAAGAAAATAAAATGAAAATAAAAAAATGACTCGGCAAAGTATCGCACTTTATGCCTACGTATTCCCGCCTGGAACGAGAAATCAGAGTCAACGTAGTTCGCCTACCTACGGGAAAGGAGGGGAAGGTTGCTCGCTAGGATATCGCATCCTATGCCTACGTACTTTCACACAGCATGAAAGATCAGAGCAAACGTAGTTCGGGCCATGTACGACACAAGCTTGTCTTGGTTGATTTTATTCCTTCTGAAAAAGGTTTTTCTGATTAGCAGTCCAAGCGGACAAAAATGACGCTTTGATGAGTTCACATTCTTTTACGGAAGAAGTGTCTTTTATTGTGTTTGAAATCTTTATGTGTTTTTCTGTTTGTTTTGAGAAAGAAAGAGACAGAACTCTAACCTACGGTTGCGAAGGGAAACAAACTAACCTAATGTTATCATGCATGGGTTAAGACCTAGTGTCTATCATGCTCCTCTCTTGCATAGAGAGAAACAGAGATCCTACGGGATAGGCAGAAACAGAAACAATATCAAATATATATACAGTAAAGCAGTAAAATGCATGGATGCAACAGCACAAGCGAGGCAAGGGAGTCCCACTCAACCTCGAACCTAGAAAACAATAGGCAAAAGTGAACAGCCTTCACTTTCAACCCAGCAGGGTAAACGGCAAACAATACAGTTCAGAAAACCAATCAATACATCAGCAAATGAAATACAGCAAAAGAGACAGCATCAGCAGCTCTGACTCAACATCTGGCTCCAAGCAATCTCCAATCAGCTACGGGCTTCAACAAGCATCAATCTCCATCTTCATGACCTTCAGGCAAGGGCTTTGATCATCAGTCTTCTATCTGCAATGGCTTTTCTTCAAGCTCAAACCTCCAGGATGAGGGATCAGTCACAAGAGTGGATTGGGTGTTAAGCAATCAGTTGACTACCAAAGGTGGTGAACAGACTGCTTCTAACACAAAAGACATTTTCTCTCAAGAGTTCTATCTCATAGACACTATCACCAAGCCTTCCAAAGGAAGGGGGTGAGTGTCTTAGAGAGACTCTGAATCACAGAGAAGAATGGATGCAGACAAGGCAATCCATGTTTGAGAAACAATCATTCTAATCTAGAGCTCTGCCTAGCTCCTAAACCCTAGTCTCCTCAGCAGCTGCTAGCAAAAACCTCCTCCTCAACTCTGGCAGTTGATCTTCAACATCTGGATCTCCAATGGTCTTCATCTCCTCAAATCTTCAGCTTCCCCAGGGCCCCAGGCAATCCCAATACCCAAACAATCAAACAATAATCCCCAGAGGGCACACCACACCAGACAAACAGATATACAGACAGTATTAATAGCAGTAGGGGAATCCTGACTTTTTCTAAAAGGATCTAATAACTACCCATAGCCCCTATAGTCCCATAACTAATCTATTCAAACCCTAAGTCCTAAGGGAGATGAAATCAAACTTCCTAAGTCATCACCTAAAAACCCTAATTTGTTCATGATGTTCAAACCTATTTTAATCACCTAAAATTTAATCTCTAAAAATGGGAACTAAATTGTTTCTACAAGTTCAGTGTCTAATCTAAACAATATAAAAAGAATGAACAAAAAATATGAAAGCATGTAATAGAACAAAAATTATTAAAATGATGCATGAAATGAATCTATTTAAAATGACATTTATTTAGAAAATATGGAAAAAATATGAAATAAAACTAAAAATGCAATTTTATTTTTCTATAATTTTCTACACATCCTAAAGAAAATGATGTAAAAAGAATGAAGTGAAAATGATTTTTTATGAATTTGTTATGAATTTATGAAAATGCATAAAAAATTAAGAGAAATAAAAACAAAATGCAAGAACTAAATGGGAGAGGGGTGTATTTAGTAGGCGCGCTTAGTTCAATTCAGGATGGGCCACACAGACAGGGGTGTGAATAGCACAATAGTTAAGGCCCAGCAACACTCAGAATTAGTGAAGAATAAAAAGGACGCTGGGGGTGAGAATAGAAGCTGAATCATGTTCAAAATTAAGTTGGGCTTGGTATTGGGGGTGGGAATAATAACACAATCTGAGGCCCGCCCGTTTCAATTAATGAAACGGTGCGTTTGGCACCCAGTCAACTCCCTCCAAAATCTGCTTCAAATCTCAGCCACACGATGGCTCATCCAGTCAAAAGTCTACCACGAAATGAAGGGTCTAGATTGTATCTTCTCCAATGGTTCTGCTGAATTAGGGTTTGAGCTTCCATGGCCACCATGCACGAGCTAACTTCAAGCTCTCAGCTCTCCATCTCCAGTCCATGAATCAACATGCTACAAACATGAAAGTTGCTCAGGATCTCTCCCTCTATAATCCTATAGCGCTAGTTTGCTTTGAAACTCATCACAACAACAAACCCGCGCGCAACAAACTCTGGTCACCATGGAAATCCTCTGAGATGCACCAACACAATTCTCCATCAAACCTATCCTAATCTGCTCTATGCATAATGGTGATTAACCTGTGCTATCAAGCTAAGATTCTAATGCACTAACCTAAGAGTTTTAAACCCTAGCAGTTTCTACAACCTGCTAACAATGGTCTCTATTCAGCCTCAAATTCATCCTAATTACTCTACTAACCACCTAGATCACATCTAAACTAACAAAACTATGCCTAACTAACTGAATCAAGCAATTTGGATGAAAACATACCTGGTGCAAAAGCTTGAAAACAGCTATGGAAGATTGAGGATCTGAGGCTTCCAAGGCTTGGATCTTGATCAATTAACTCAAGGATTGATTCTGTATGCAATACTTTGATGATTCCTGGCTTGAATTGTGCTGTCCAATGGAGATTGTGATTTTGATGTTCTTGAAGAAAGTGCTCGAAAATGGAGTCTAACCACCTTGTTCTTGATTGAATTATGATCTATGATGATGATTGAATAAGATTGAATTGAAGTGGATGAAAATTGATGAAGGTTTTGGAGAATTGGAATGAAAATTCAATGAAAAAAAATGAGAGAATTTTGTGAAATTCTTGGTGCAAATGAAGCCAACCCTTGATCAATCCTCATTTCATGAATATATAGACCTCATATGAACATTCTAGATCCATCTTGCACATTCCCTTGCTTTCCAACTTTGATCCATTTTGGTCATGTTTCTTTAATTACAAGTAACCAAAGATAACTTTCTTTTTTCCTTCTAAACTCAAAAAAGTGTTTGAACCATTGTTCTTAGAATTGCTTTTCCATTCAAAATCATATATTGGAAGTCTCCATTTGGACTCATAAATCTCCCAAACCATTTTTCACTTTGAATTTCTTTGAATTATAAGCCATTTTAGTTCATATTTTGACCAATTATGCAACTTCATGTTATGAGCTTCTCCAATAATTTGTGACCTTCTTTCTAGACTTAAAATCCCATTTGGAGCAAGTTTGATGTTGTAAGGTTTTCCATTTGAGGCCTCCTTGTATGAGTTTTGGACATAGGTTAAAATGACCTGTAATTCACAAATGCCCAAAATACCCTTTGCTTGCCAAGACCATAAGTTGAGTTCCACACATCATATGAAGGCATGCCATACCATTCTAGAAAGCTAAGACAATGAGGAACAATTCTTATGTTGACCAAGAATTCATTTGAAATCTCCTTGAGGGGTAAAACTAGCTTGGAAGTCAAGTCACTTTCACAGACAAAAATTCAGATACCTCAGATGACCTGTAACTTGCAAGGACCATAACTTGAGTTCTATAAATCTCCTTGATGTCTTCCACCACTCAAATTAAAGGTCTTGAGATCCTCTACAAGTTTCATGTTGGCAAAGAAGCCATTTGAAGCTAGCATTTTGACTTATCTTGCTTGGAAATTTGACCTAAACTAGGGGATTTTACAGAGAAACCCTAATTTAGAAACTCCTCTTCTCCTTGATTTCTCTTGAATTCTCCTTGGCATATCTCCATATCCTTCTCTATATGTCAAATGATAACCCCCACATCTCTCCAATAGACTTGAATGCCCTCTTAAGTCAGTCAATTGACCTAGGGTTGACCTAGGGTTGACCCAGATGAAACCCTAGTTGACTGCCTTCAACTATAGCTCTTGTGCTCTCATCAATGACTTGTCTCCTTCTCCAAATGACTTTCTAAGTCTCTCAAGATGTCTAGATACTCTCCATGCCTTCACTTCACAGCTCACAATCCTCTTGTTGATCCTCAGATACCCTCAGCTAGGAGATGGACTCAAGGCTTGATCTGCTGAGCTCTTTACTTTCAAATTCTTTCCTGATGACTTGAATGAGGTTGAATTGGGATAATAACCTCTTGATAGGCTTCTAGAGAAAAAATAATGATTGGTCCCCTGTTGAATGACTTGCTATGCTTATGCTATGCAGATGGTTAGTCTATGTACATGACTTTATATGCAAATGCTAATGATAATGAAACATAAACCAAGGAATAAGGTTGGGCAAATTTTAGGGTGCAACACAGACATCCGCTAAATAAAAGCGAGCATGGAACCAGAAGGTCGGATCAACTGAAGGTTATAATATATATCTGCTAACGCACAGGCATCCGCTATATAAAACCGAGCATCGAACCAGAAGGCTGGATCAACTGAAGTTTATAACATCTATCTGCTAACGCACAGGCATCTGTTATATAAAACCGAGCATTGAACCAGAAGGCTAGATCAACCGAAGTTGATAACATCTATCTGCTAACATGCTGGCATCCGCTAAATAAAAGCGAGCATTGAACCGGAAGTCCGGATCAACCGAAGTTGATAATATCTACCTGCTAACGCGCAGGCATCCACTAATAAAAAGCGAGTATCGAACCGGAAGGCCGGATCAACCGAAGTTGATAACATCTTTCTGCTAACACGCAGACATCCGCTAAATAAAACCGAGCATTGAACCAGAAGGCAGGATCAACCGAAGTTGATAACATCTATCTGCTAACGTGCAGGCATCCGCTAAATAAAAGTGAGCATCGAGCCAGAAGACCCGATTAACCGAAGTTGATAACATCTATCTGCTAACGTGCAGGCATCTGCTAAATAAAAGCGAGCATTGAACCAAAAGGCCGGATCAACCGAAGTTGATAACATCTATCCGCTAACACGCAGTCATCCGCTAAATAAAAGCGAGCATCGAACCCAAAGGCCGGATCAACCGAAGTTAATAACATCTTTATGTTAACACGCAGGCATCCGCTAAATAAAAGTGAGCATCGAACCAGAAGGTCGGATCAAACGAAGTTGATAACATCTATCTGCTAACGCGCAGGGATCTACTAAATAAAACGAAGCATCTAACCGGAAGGCCGGATCAACCGAAGTTGATAACATCTATCTGCTAACGCACAGGCATCCGCTATATAAAACCGAGCATCGAACCAGAAGGCCGGATCAACCGAAGTTGATAACATCTATCTGCTAACGTGTCGGCATCCGCTAAATAAAAGCGAGCATCGAACCGGAAGGCTGAATCAATCGAAGTTGATAACATCTATCTGCTAACGCGCAGGCATCCGCTAAATAAAAGCGAGCATTGAACCAGAAGGCAGGATCAATCGAAGTTGATAACATCTATCTGATAACGCGCAGACATCCGCTAAATAAAAGCGAGCATCGAACCAGAAGGCCGGATCAACCGAAGTTGATAACATCTATCTGCTAACGGGCAGGCATACGCTAAATAAAAGCGAGCATCAAACCAGAAGGCCGGATCAACCGAAGTTGATAACATCTATCTGCTAACGAGCAAGCATCCGCTAAATAAAAGCGAGCACCGAACCAGAAGGCCGGATCAACCAAAGTTGATAACGTCTATCTGCTAACGTGCTGGCATCCGCTAAATAAAAGCGAGCATCGAATCAGAAGGCCGGATCAACCGAAGTTGATAACGTCTATCTGCTAACGCGCTGGTATCCGCTAAATAAAAGCGAGCATCGAACTAGAAGGTCGGATCAACCGAAGTTGATAACATCTATCTTCTAACACGCATGCATCCGTTAAATAAAAGCGAGCATCGAACCAGAAGGCCGGATCAACCGAAGTTGATAACATCTATCTGCTAACGTGCTGGCATCCGCTAAATAAAAGCGAGCATCGAACCGGAAGGCCAGATCAACCGAAGTTGATAACATCTACCTGCTAACGCGCAGGCATCCACTAATTAAAAGCGAGTATCGAACCGGAAGGCCGGATCAATCGAAGTTGATAACATCTATCTGCTAACGCGCAGGCATCCGCTAAATAAAAGCGAGCATCAAACAAAAAGGCCGGATCAACCGAAGTTGATAACATCTATCTGCTAACGCAAAGGCATCCGCTATATAAAACCGAGCATCGAACCAGAAGGCCAGATCAACCGAAGTTGATAACATATATCTGCTAACATGTTGGCATCCGCTAAATAAAAGCGAGCATCAAACCGAAAGGACGGATCAACCGAAGTTGATAACATCTATCTGCTAATGCGCAGACATCCATTAATTAAAAGCGAGTATCGAACCGGAAGGCCGGATCAACCGATGTTGATAACATCTATCTGCTAACATGCAGGCATCCGCTAAATAAAAGCGAGCATCGAACCAGAAGGTCGGATCAACTGAAGTTGATAATATATATCTGCTAACGCACAGGCATCCGCTATATAAAACCGAGCATCGAACCAGAAGGCTGGATCAACTGAAGTTTATAACATCTATCTGCTAACACACAGGCATCTGTTATATAAAACCGAGCATCGAACCAGAAGGCCGGATCAACCGAAGTTGATAACATCTATCTGCCAACATGCTGGCATCCGCTAAATAAAAGCGAGCATTGAACCAGAAGGCAGGATCAACCAAAGTTGACAACATCTATCTGCTAACGTGTAGGCATCCGCTAAATAAAAGTGAGCATCGAACCAGAAGGCCCGATTAATCGAAGTTGATAACATCTATCTACTAACGCGCAGGCATCCGCTAAATAAAAACGAGCATCAAACCAGAAGGCCGGATTAACCGAAGTTGATAACATCTATCCGCTAACACGCAGTCATCCGCTAAATAAAAGCGAGCATCGAACCCAAAGGCCGGATCAACCAAAGTTAATAACATCTTTATGTTAACACGCAGGCATCCGCTAAATAAAAGTGAGCATCGAACCAGAAGGTCGGATCAAACGAAGTTGATAACATCTATCGGCTAACGCACAGGGATCTACTAAATAAAACGAAGCATCTAACCGGAAGGCCGGATCAACCGAAGTTGATAACATCTATCTGCTAATGCACAGGCATCCGCTATATAAAACCGAGCATCGAACCAGAAGGCCGGATCAACCGAAGTTGATAACATCTATCTACTAACGTGTCGGCATCCGCTAAATAAAAGCGAGCATCGAACCGGAAGGCTGAATCAATCGAAGTTGATAACATCTATCTCCTAACGCGCAGGCATCCGCTAAATAAAAGAGAGCATTGAACCAGAAGGCAGGATCAACCGAAGTTGATAACATCTATCTGATAACGCGCAGACATCCGCTAAATAAAAGCGAGCATCGAACCATAAGGCCGTATCAACCGAAGTTTATAACATCTATCTGCTAACGGGCAAGCATACGCTAAATAAAAGCGAGCATCAAACCAGAAGTCCGGATCAACCGAAGTTGATAACATCTATCTGCTAACGCGCAGGCATCCGCTAAATAAAAGCGAGCACCGAACCAGAAGGCCGGATCAACCAAAGTTGATAACGTCTATCTGCTAACGTGCTGGCATCCGCTAAATAAAAGCGAGCATCGAACCTGAAGGCCGGATCAACCGAAGTTGATAACATCTACCTGCTAATGCGCAGGCATCCACTAATTAAAAGCGAGTATCGAACCGGAAGGCCGGATCAACCGAAGTTGATAACATCTATCTGCTAACGCGCAGGCATCCCCTAAATAAAAGCGAGCATCAAACAAAAAGGTCGGATCCACCGAAGTTGATAACGTGTATCTGCTAACGCACATGCATCCGCTATATAAAACCGAGCATCGAACCAAAAGGCCGTATCAACCGAAGTTGATAACATCTTTATGTTAACACGCAGACATCCGCTAAATAAAAGAGAGCATCGAACCAGAAGGTCGGATCAACCGAAGTTGATAACATCTATCTGCTAACGCGCATGCATCTACTAAATAAAACCAAGCATCTAACCAGAAGGCCGGATCAACCGAAGTTGATAACATATATCTTCTAACGCACAGGCATCTGCTATATAAAACCGAGCATCGAACTAGAAGGCCGGATCAACCGAAGTTGATAACATCTATCTGCTAACGTGATCGCATCCGCTAAATAAAAGCGAGCATCAAACCGGAAGGTCGTATCAACCGAAGTTTATGACATCTACCTGCTAACGCGCAGGTATCCACTAATTTAAAGCGAGTATCAAACCGGAAGGCCGAATCAATCGAAGTTGATAACATCTATCTGCTAACGCACAGACATCCGCTAAATAAAAGCGAGCATCGAACCGGAAGGCTGGATCAACCGAAGTTGATAACATCTACCTGCTATAACGGGCAGGCATACGCTAAATAAAAGCGAGCATCAAACCAGAAGGCCGGATCAACCGAAGTTGATAACATCTATCTGCTAACGTGCAGGCATCCGCTAAATAAAAGCGAGCACCAAACCAGAACCAGAAGGCCGGATCAATCGAAGTTGATAACGTCTATCTGCTAACATGCTGGCATCCGCTAAATAAAAGCGAGCATTGAACCAGAAGGGCGGATCAACCGAAGTTGATAACATCTATCTGCTAACGTGCTGGCATCCGCTAAATAAAAGCGAGCATCGAACCGGAAGGCCGGATCAACCGAAGTTGATAACATCTACCTGCTAACGCGCAGGCATCCACTAATTAAAAGCGACTATCGAACCGGAAGGCCAGATCAACCGAAGTTGATAACATCTATCTGCTAACGCACAGACATCCGCTAAATAAAAGCGAGCATCGAACCGGAAGGCTGGATCAACCGAAGTTGATAATATCTACCTGCTATAACGGGCAGGCATACGCTAAATAAAAGCGAGCATCAAACCAGAAGGCCGGATCAACCGAAGTTGATAACATCTATCTGCTAACGTGCAGGCATCCGCTAAATAAAAGCGAGCACCAAACCAGAACCAGAAGGCCGGATCAATCGAAGTTGATAACGTCTATCTGCTAACACGCTGGCATCCGCTAAATAAAAGCGAGCATTGAACCAGAAGGGCGGATCAACCGAAGTTGATAACATCTATCTGCTAACATGCTGGCATCCGCTAAATAAAAGCGAGCATCGAACCGGAAGGCCGGATCAACCGAAGTTGATAACATCTACCTGCTAACGCGCAGGCATCCACTAATTAAAAGCGAGTATCGAACCGGAAGGCCGGATCAACCGAAGTTGATAACATCTATTTGCTAACGTGCGGGCATCCGCTAAATAAAAGCGAGCATCAAACAAAAAGGTCGGATCAACCGAAGTTTATAACATCTATCTGCTAACGCACAGGCATACGCTATATAAAACCGAGCATCGAACCAGAAGGTCGGATCAACCGAAGTTGATAACATCTATCTGCTAACGTGTTGGCATCCGTTAAATAAAAGCGAGCATCGAACCGGAAGGACGGATCAACCGAAGTTGATAACATCTACCTGCTAATGCGCAGGCATCCATTAATTAAAAGCGATTATCGAACCGGAAGGCCAGATCAACCGATGTTGATAACATCTATCTGCTAACGTGCAGGCATCCGCTAAATAAAAGCGAGCATCAAACCAGAAGGCCAGATCAACCGAAGTTGATAACATCTATCTGCTAACGCGCAGGCATCCGCTAAATAAAAGGGAGCATCAAACCAAAAGGTCGGATCAACCGAAGTTGATAACATCTATCTGCTAACGCACAGGAAACCGCTATATAAAACCGAGCATCGAACCAGAAGGCCATATCAAGCTAAGTTGATAACATCTATATGCTAATGTGCTAGCATTCTCTAAATAAAAGCGAACATCGAACCGGAACGCTGGATCAACTGATGTTGATAACATCTACCTGCTAACGCGCAGGCATTCACTAATTAAAAGCGAGTATCGAACCGGAAGGCCGGATCAACCGATGTTGATAACATCTATCTGCTAACGTGCAGACATCCGGTAAATAAAAGCGAGCATCAAACCAGAAGGCCGGATCAACTGAAGTTGATAACATCTATCTGCTAACGCGCAGGCATCCGCTAAATAAAAGTAAGCATCGAACCAGAAGGTCGGATCAACCGAAGTTGATAACATCTATCTGCTAACGCGCAGACATCCGCTAAATAAAAGGGAGCACCGAACCAGAAGGCCGGTTCAACCGACGTTGATAATGTCTATCTGTTAACGCCCTGCCATCCACTAAATAAAAGCGAGCATCGAACCAGAAGGCCGGATCAACCGAAGTTGAGAACGTCTATCTGCTAACGCGCAGGCATCCTCTAAATAAAAGCGAGCATCGAACCAGAAGGTCGGATCAACTGAAGTTGAAAACATCTATCTGCTAACGCGCAGGCATCTGCTAAATAAAAGCGAGCATCGAACCAGAAGGCCGGATCAACCGAAGTTGATAACATCTATGTGCTAACATGCAGGCATCCGCTAAATAAAAGTGAGCATCAAACCAGAAGGCCCGATCAACCGAAGTTGATAACATCTATCTGCTTACGCGCAGGCATCCACTAGATAAAAGCGAGCATCGATCCAGAAGGCCGGATCAACTGATGTTGTTAACATCTATCTCCTAACACACAGGGATCCGCTAAATAAAAGCAAGCATCAAACCAGAAGGCCGGATCATCCGAAGTTGATAACATCTATCTGCTAACGCGCAGGCATCCGCTAAATAATAGCGAACATCGAACAGGAAGGCCGGATCAACCGAAGTTGATAACATCTATCTGCTAACGCGCAGGCATCCGCTAAATAAAAGAGAACATCGAACCAGAAGGCCGGATCAACTGAACATCTATCTGCTAACGCACATGCATCCGCTAAATAAAAGTGAGCATCGAACCAGAAGGCCGGATCAACCGAAGTTGATAACATCTATCTGCTAACGCGCATGCATCCTCTAAATAGTACAGAGCATCTAACCGGAAGGCCGGATCAACCGAAGTTGATAACATCTATCTGCAACTGTGTTGGCATCCGCTAAATAAAAGCGAACATCGAACCGGAATACCGGATCAACCAAAGTTGATAACATCTACCTGCTAACGCGCAGGCACCCACTAATTAAAAGCGAGTATTGAACCGTAAGGCCGAATCAATCGAAGTTGATAACATCTATCTGCTAACACGCAGGAATCCGCTAAATAAAAGCGAGCATCGAACCAAAAGGCCGGATCAACCGAAGTTGATAACATCTATCTGCTAACGGGCAGGCATACGCTAAATAAAAGCGAGCATCGAACTAGAAGGCCGGATCAACCGAAGATGATAACATCTATCTGCTAACACGCAGGCATCCGCTAAAGAAAAGCGAGCACCAAACCAGAAGGCCGGACCAACCGAAGTTGATAACGTCTATCTGCTAACGCGCTGGCATCCGCTAAATAAAAGCAAGCATCAAACCAGAAGGCCGGATCAACCGAGGTTGATAACATCTATCTTCTAACGCGCAGGCATCCGCTAAATAAAAGCGAGCATCGAACCAGAAGGCTGGATCAACCGAAGTTGATAACATCTATCTGCTAACGTGCTGGCATCCGCTAAATAAAAGCGAGCATCGAACAGGAAGGCCGGATCAACTGAAGTTGATAACATCTACATGCTAACGCGCATGCATCCACTAATTAAAAGCGAGTATCGAACCGGAAGGCCGGATCAACCGAAGTTGATAACATCTATCTGCTAACGTGCAGGCATCCGCTAAGTAAAAGCGAGCATCAAACAAGAAGGCCGGATCAACCGAAGTTGATAACATCTATCTGTTAAAGCACAGGTATCCGCTATATAAAACCGAGCATCGAACCAGAAGGCCGGATCAACCGCAGTTGATAACATCTATCTGCTATCGTGTTGGCATCCGCTAAATAAAAGCGAGCATCGAACCAGAAGGATGGATCAACCGAAGTTGATAACATCTACTTGCTAACGCGCAGGCATCCACTAATTAAAAGCGAGTATCGAACCGGAAGGCCGGATCAACCAAACTTGATAACATCTATCTGATAACGCACAGGCATCCGCTAAATAAAAGCGAGCATAAAAAAAAAAGGCCGGATCAACCGAAGTTGATAACATCTATCTGCTAACGCGCAGGCATCCTCTAAATAAAAGCGAGCATCGAACCAGAAGGCCGAATCAACTGAAGTTGACAACATCTATCTGCTAACGCGCAGGCATCTGCTAAATAAAAGCGAGCATCGAACCAGAAGGCCGGATCAACCGAAGTTGATAACATCTATCTGCTAAGATGCAGGCATCCGCTAAATAAAAGTGAGCATCAAACCAGAAGGCCCGATCAACCGAAGTTGATAACATCTATCTGCTAACGCGCAGGCATCCGCTAAATAAAAGCGAGCATCGACCCAGAAGGCCGGATCAACTGATGTTGTTAACATCTATCTCCTAACGCACAGGGATCCGCTAAATAAAAGCAAGCATCGAACCAGAAGGCCGGATCATCCGAAGTTGATAACATCTATCTGCTAACGCGCAGGCATCTGCTAAATAAAAGCGAACATCGAACCGGAAGGCCGGATCAACCGAAGTTGATAACATCTATCTGCTAACGTGCAGGCATCCGCTAAATAAAAGAGAACATCGAACCAGAAGGCCGGATCAACTGAACATCTATCTGCTAACGCACATGCATCCGTTAAATAAAAGTGAGCATCGAACCAGAAGGCCGGATCAACCGAAGTTGATAACATCTATCTGCTAACGCGCAGGCATCCTCTAAATAAAATCGAGCATCTAACCGGAAGGCCGGATCAACCGAAGTTGATAACATCTATCTGCTAACGCACAAGCATCAGTTAAATAAAACCGAGCATCGAACCAGAAGGCCGGATCAACCGTAGTTGATAACATCTATCTGCTAACGTGCTAGCATCCGCTAAATAAAAGCGAACATCGAACCGGAATGCCGGATCAACCAAAGTTGATAACATCTACCTGCTAACGCGCAGGCATCCACTAATTAAAAGCGAGTATCGAACCGTAAGGCCGAATCAATCGAAGTTGATAACATCTATCTGCTAACGCGCAGGAATCCGCTAAATAAAAGCGAGCATCGAACCAAAAGGCCGGATCAACCGAAGTTGATAACATCTATCTGCTAACGGGAAGGCATACGCTAAATAAAAGCGAGCATCGAACTAGAAGGCCGGATCAACCGAAGATGATAACATCTATCTGCTAACGCGCAGGCATCCGCTAAAGAAAAGCAAGCACCGAACCAGAAGGCCGGATCAACCGAAGTTGATAACGTCTATCTGCTAATGCGCTGACATCCACTTTATAAAAGCGAGCATCGAACCAGTAGGCCGGATCAACCGAAGTTGATAACATCTATCTGCTAACGTGCTGGCATCCGCTAAATAAAAGTGAGCATCGAACTGGAAGGCCGGATCAACTGAAGTTGATAAGATCTACCTACTAACGCGCATGAATCCACTAATTAAAAGCGAGTATCGAACCGGAAGGCCGGATCAACCGAAGTTGATAACATCTATCTGCTAACGTGCAGTCATCCGCTAAATAAAAGCGAGCATCAAACAAGAAGGCTGGATCAAACGAAGTTAATAACATCTATCTGCTAAAGCACAGGCATCCGCTATATAAAACCGAGCATCGAACCAGAAGGCCGGATCAACCGAAGTTGATAACATCTATCTGCTATCGTATTGGCATCCGCTAAATAAAAGCGAGCATCAAACCGGAAGGATGTATCAACCGAACTTGATAACATCTACCTGCTAACGCGCAGGCATCCACTAATTAAAAGCGAGCATCAAACCGGAAGGCCGGATCAACCAAAGTTGATAGCATCTATCTGCTAACGCGCAGGCATCCGCTAATTAAAAGCGATTACCGAACCAGAAGGCCGAATCAACCGAAGTTGATAACGTCTATCTGCTAACACGCTGGCATCCGCTAAATAAAAGCGAGCACCGAACCAGAAGGTCGGATCAACCGATGTTGATAACATCTATCTGCTAACGTGCAGGCATCCGCTAAATAAAAGCGAGCATCGAACCAGAAGGCCGGATCAACCGAAGTTGATAACATCTATCTGCTAACGCGCAGGCATCTGCTAAATAAAAGTGAGCATCGAACCAGAAGGCCGGATCAACCAAAGTTGATAATATCTATCTGCTAACGTGCAGGCATCCGCTAAATAAAAGTGAGCATCGAACCAGAAGGCCCGATCAATCGAAGTTGTTAACATCTATCTGCTAACGCGCAGGCATCCGCTAAATAAAAGCGAGCATCGACCCGGAAGGCCAGATCAACTGAAGTTTTTAACATCTATCTGTTAACGCACAGGGATCCGCTAAATAAAAGCGAGCATCGAACCAGAAGGCCGGATCATTCGAAGTTGATAACATCTATCTGCTAACGCGCATGCATCCGCTAAATAAAACCGAGCATCTAACCGGAAGGCCGGATCAACCAAAGTTGATAACATCTATCTGCTAACGCACAGGCATCTGTTATATAAAACCGAGCATCGAACCAGAAGGCCGGATCAACCGAAGTTGATAACATCTATCTGCTAACATGTTGGCATCCGCTAAATAAAAGCGAGCATCGAACCGGAAGGCCGGATCAACCGAAGTTGATAACATCTACCTACTAACGTGCAGGCATCCACTAATTAAAATCGAGTATCGAACCGGAAGGCCGGATCAACCGAAGTTGATAACATCTATCGCTAACACGCAGGCATCCGCTAAAAAAAAGCGAGCATCGAACCAGAAGGTCGGATCAATTGAAGTTGATAACATCTATCTGCTAACGCGCAGGCATCCGCTAAATAAATGCGAGCATCGAACCAGAAGGTCGGATCAACCGAAGTTGATAACATCTATCTGCTAACGTGTAGGCATCCGCTAAATAAAAGCGAGCACCGAACCAGAAGGCCGGATCAACCGAAGTTGATAACGTCTATCTGCCAACGCGCTGGCATCCGCTAAATAAAAGCGAGCATCGAACCAGAAGGCCGGATCAACCGATTTTGATAACATCTTTATGTTAACACGCAGGCATCCGCTAAATAAAAGTGAGCATCGAACAAGAAGGTCGGATCAACCGAAGTTGATAACATCTATCTGCTAATGCGCAGGCATCCGCTAAATAAAACCGAGCGTCTAACCGGAAGGCCGGATCAACCGAACTTGATAACATCTATCTGCTAACGCACAGGCATCCGCTATATAAAACCAAGCATCGAACCAGAAGGCCAGATCAACCAAAGTTGATAACATCTATCTGCTAACGTGCTGGCATACGATAAATAATAGTGAGCATCGAACCAGAAGGCTGGATCAACCGAAGTTGATAACATCTATCTGCTAACGCGCAGGCATCCGCTAAATAAAAGCGAGCTCCGAACCAGAATGTCGGATCAACCGAAGTTGATAACATCTATCTGCTAACGCGCTGACATCCGCTAAATAAAAGCGAGCATCAAACCAGAAGGCCGGATCAACCGAAGTTGATAACATCTATCTTCTAACGCGCAGGCATCCGCTAAATAAAAGCGAGCATCGAACCAGAAGGATGGATAACCCGAAGTTGATAACATCTATCTGCTAACGTGTTGGCATCCGCTAAATAAAAGCGAGCATCGAACCGGAAGGCCGGATCAACCGAAGTTGATAACATATACCTGCTAACGCGCAGACATCCACTAATTAAAATCGAGTATCGAACCGGAAGGCCGGATCAACCGAAGTTGATAACATCTATCGCTAACGCGCAGGCATCCACTAAAAAAAAGCGAGCATGAAACCAGAAGGCCGGATCAACTGAAGTTGATAACATCTATCTGCTAACGCACAGGCATCCGCTATATAAAACCGAGCATCGAACCAGAAGGCCGGATCAACCGAAGTTGATAACATCTATCTGCTAACGTGTTGGCATCCGCTAAATAAAAGCGAGAATCAAGCTGGAAGGACGGATCAACCGAAGTTGATAACATCTACCTGCTAACGTGCAGGCATCCACTAATTAAAAGCGAGTATCGAACCGGAAGGCTGGATCAACCGAAGTTGATAACATCTATCTGCTAAAGCGCAGACATCCGCTAAATAAAAGCGAGCATTGAACCAGAAGGCCGGATCAACCGAAGTTTATAACATCTATCTGCTAACGCGCAGGCATCCGCTAAATAAAAGCGAGCATCGAACCAGAAGGTCGGATTAACCGAAGTTGATAACGTCTATCTGCTAACGCGCTGGCATCTGCTAAATAAAAGCGAGCATCGAACCAAGGCCGGAACAACCGATTTTGATAACATCTTTATGTTAACACGCAGGCATCCGCTAAATAAGAGTGAGCATCGAACCTGAAGGCCGGATCAACCGAAGTTTATAACATCTATCTGCTAACGCACAGGCATCCGCTAAATAAAATCGAGCGTCTAACCGGAAGGCCGGATCAACTGAAGTTGATAACATATATCTGCTAACGCACAGGAATCCGCTAAATAAAAGCGAGCATCGAACCGGAAGGTCAGGTCAACCGAAGTTGATAACATCTACCTGCTAACTCGCAGGAATACACTAATTAAAAGCGAGTATCGAACCAGAAGTCAGGATCAATCAAAGTTGATAACATCTATCTGCTAATGCGCAGTCATCCGCTAAATAAAAGCGAGCATTGAACCAGAAGGCTGGATCAACCGAAGTTGATAACATCTATCTGCTAACGAGCAGGAATCTGCTAAATAAAAGCGAGCATCGAACCAGAAGGCCGGATCAACCGAAGTTGATAACATCTACCTGCTAACGTGCAGGCATCCACTAATTAAAAGCGAGTATCGAACTTGAAGGCCGGATCAACCGAAGTTGATAACATCTATCTGCTAACCCGCAGGCATCCGCTAAATAAAAGCGAGCATATAACCATAAGTCCGGATCAACCAAAGTTTATTACATCTATCTGCTAATGCGCAGACATCCGCTAAATAAAAGCGAGCATCGAACCAGAAGGCCGGATCAACCGAAGTTGATAACATCTATCTGCTAATGCGCAGGCATCCGCTAAATAAAAGCGAGCACCGAACCAGAAGGCCGGATCAACCGAAGTTGATAACGTCTATCTGCTAACGTGCTGGCATCCGCTAAATAAAAGCGAGCATCGAACCAGAAGGCCGGATCAACCGATTTTGATAACATCTTTATGTTAACACGCAGGCATCCGCTAAATAAAAGTGAGCGTCGAACAAGAAGGCCGGATCAACCGAAGTTGATAACATCTATCTGCTAACGCGCAGGCATCCGCTAAATAAAACCGAGCGTCTAACCGGAAGGCCGGATCAACCGAAGTTGATAACATCTATCTGCTAACGCACATGCATCCGCTATATAAAACCGAGCATCGAACCAGAAGGCCGGATCAACCGAAGTTGATAACATCTATCTGCAAACGTGCTGGCATCCGCTAAATAAAAGCGAGCATCGAACCGGAAGGCCAGATCAACCGAAGTTTGTAACATCTACCTGCTAACGCGCAGGCATCCACTAATTAAAAGCGAGTATCGAACCGGAAGTCCGGATCAATCAAAGTTGATAACATCTATCTGCTAACGCGCATTCATCCGCTAAATAAAAGCGAGCATCGAACCGGATGGCCGGATCAACCGAAGTTGATAACATCTATCTGCTAATGAGCAGGCATCCGCTAAATAAAAGCGAGCACCGAACCAGAAGGCCGGATCAACCAAAGTTAATAACGTCTATCTGCTAACGCGCTGGCATCCGCTAAATACAAGCGAGCATCGAACCAGAAGGCCGGATCAACCGATTTTGATAACATCTTTATGTTAACACACAGGCATCCGCTAAATAAAAGTGAGCATCGAACCAGAAGGCCGGATCAACCGAAGTTGATAACATCTATCTGCTAACGCGCAGGCATCTGCTAAATAAAACCGAGCGTCTAACCGGATGGACGGATCAACCGAAGTTGATAACATCTATCTGCTAACGCACAGTCATCCACTATATAAAGCCGAGCATCGAACCAGAAGGCCGGATCAACCGAAGTTGATAACATCTATCTGCTAACGTGCTGGCATCCGCTAAATAAAAGCGAGCATCGAACCGGAAGGCCGAATCAACCGAAGTTGAAAAAATATACCTGCTAACGCGCAGGCATCCACTAATTAAAAGCGAGTATCGAACCAGAAGCCCGGATCAATCGAAGTTGATAACATCTATCAGCTAACACGTAGGCATTCGCTAAATAAAAGCGAGCATCGAACCAGAAGGCCGGATCAACAGAAGTTGATAACATCTATCTGCTAACGTGCAGTCATACGCTAAATAATAGCGAGCATCGAACCAGAAGGCCGGATCAACCGAAGTTGATAACATCTATCTGCTAACGCGCAGGCATCCGCTAAATAAAAGCGAGCTCCGAACCAGAATGCCGGATCAACCAAAGTTGATAACGTCTATCTGTTAACGCGCTGGCATCCGCTAAATAAAAGCGAGCATCAAACTAGAAGGCCGGATCAACCGAAGTTGATAAAATCTATCTTCTAACGCGCAGGCATCCGCTAAATAAAAGCGAGCATCGAACCAGAAGGCCGGATCAACCAAAGTTGATAACATCTATCTGCTAACGTGTTGGCATCCACTAAATAAAAGTGAGCATCGAACCGGAAGGCCGGATCAAACGAAGTTGATAACATCTACCTGCTAACGCGCAGGCATCCACTAATTAAAATCGAGTATCGGACCAGAAGGCC
This sequence comes from Lathyrus sativus, assembly GCA_963859935.3. Classification (NCBI taxonomy): domain Eukaryota; kingdom Viridiplantae; phylum Streptophyta; class Magnoliopsida; order Fabales; family Fabaceae; genus Lathyrus; species Lathyrus sativus. The sequence goes on along the minus strand of OZ012741.1, from coordinate 285,257,829 downwards.
GGATCAACCGAAGTTGATAACATTTATCGCTAACGCGCAGGCATCCGCTAAAAAAAAGCGAGCATCAAACCAGAAGGCCGGATCAACTGAAGTTGATAACATCTATATGCTAACGCACAGGCATCCGCTATATAAAACCGAGCATCGAACCAGAAGGCCGGATCAACCGAAGTTGATAACATCTATCTACTAACGTGTTGGCATCCGCGAAATAAAAGCGAGCATCGAACCGGAAGGACAGATCAATTGAAGTTGATAACATCTACCTGCTAAAGTGCAGGCATCCACTAAGTAAAAGCGAGTATCGAACCGGAAGGCCGGATCAACCGAAGTTGATAACATCTATCTGCTAACGCGCAAGCATCCTCTAAATAAAAGCGAGCATCGAACCAGAAGGCCGGATCAACCGAAATTTATAACATCTACCTGCTAACGCGCAGGCATCCGCTAAATAAAAGCGAGCATCGAACCAGAAGGCCGGATCAACCGAAGTTGATAACATCTATCTGCTAACGCGCAGGCATCCGCTAAATAAAAGCGAGCACCAAACCAGAAGGTCGGATCAACCGAAGTTTATAATGTATATCTGCTAACACGCTGGCATCCGCTAAATAAAAGCGAGCATCGAACCAGAAGGCCGGATCAACCGATTTTGATAACATCTTTATGTTAACACGCAGGCATCCGCTAAACAAAAGTGAGCATCGAACCAGAAGGCCGGATCAACCGAAGTTGATAACATCTATCTACTAACGCGCAGGCATCCGCTAAATAAAACCGAGCGTCTAACCGGAAGGCCGGATCAACCGAAGTTGATAACATCTATATGCTAACGCACAGGAATCCGCTATATAAAACCGAGCATCGAACCAGAAGGCCGGATCAGTCAAGTTGATAACATCTATCTGCTAACGTGCTGGCATCCGCTAAATAAAAGCGAGCATCGAACCGGAAGGCCAGATCAACTGAAGTTGATAACATCTACCTGCTAACGCGCAGGCATCCACTAATTAAAAGCGAGTATAGAACCGGAAGTCCGGATCGATCAAAGTTGATAACATCTATCAGCTAACGCGTAGTCATCCGCTAAATAAAAGCGAGCATCGAACCGGAAAGCCGGATCAACCAAAATTGATAACATCTATCTGCTAACACGCAGGAATCTGCTAAATAAAAACGAGCATCGAACCAGAAGGCCGATTCAACCGAAGTTGATAACATCTATCTGCTAATGCGCAGGCATCGGCTAAATAAAAGCGAGCACCGACCCAGAAGGCCGGATAACCCGAAGTTGATAACGTCTGTCTGCTAACGCGCTGACATCCGCTAAATAAAAGCGAGCATTGAACCAGAAGGCCGGATCAACCGAAGTTGATAACATCTATCTTCTAACGCGCAGGCATCCGCTAAATAAAAGCGAGCATCAAACCAGAAGGCCGGATCAACCGAAGTTGATAACATCTATCTGCTAACGTGCTGGCATCCGCTAAATTAAAGCGAGCATCGAACCGGAAGGCCGGATCAACCGAAGTTGATAACATCTACCTGCTAACGCGCAGACATCTACTAGTTAAAAGCGAGTATCGAACCGGAAGGCCGGATCTACCGAAGTTGATAACATCTATCGCTAATGCACAGGCATCCGCTAAATAAAAGCGAGCATCGAACCAGAAGGCCGGATCAACCGAAGTTTATAACATCTAACTGCTAATACGCAGGCATCCGCTAAATAAAAGTGAGTGATCGGGAAAATAACAAGTGTACTATTTTTACCAATTGTAGTAATAAGGGAAAAGTCCCAAGTATCGATCTCGAGGGCTGCGTAGTAATTAACGGGATTTTTAGGATTCAAAGGAACAAAAGATCTAGTGGTTTGTTTGGTAGCAGAGTAATATAACAAGTAAATAAAGACTTATAAATCAATCTAAGAACAGTGTTAGGGGAGTGGGTACGATGCGAGTAAAGACCCTGTATGATTATCCTGCTATAATAGTTATTAACCTTAATTCATCAGTTGACCAATTTAGTTTTCTTAATTCCTTAATGAAAACCCTTTGATGAGTTTCATGTACACTAATTCCTCAGTGTCCATGAAAAGCATCAAGCAATAGTTTAGACCATAAAATATGTGATACGGGATATCCTCATTCCTAAGCAATATCGACCGTGAGCCTATTTTGCAAAAGTGTAAGGTTTCCTTTCCAGACTAAAACCTAAGCATAATTCGAATTCTACTTTCCAATATGAATACGCATTAAGATTGATGCAAAATAAAAGATATAAGGTGAATAACATAGTTCTAATAGAATAATCAAATAAAAGTCATTACATCGCAAATTAGGACCACCCCCTAACAACTTGGGGTTTAGCTGCTCATGTTCTCTGTAAACATAAAAGCAATTAGAAATGAAAAGGAGAAGATCATTACAATTCGAGTTGAATCCCTTGGATCATCAATTGCTTCCGCTTTTGACCGATCCTTTGTTCTCCAGAAGAACTCTCTCCTCAGTTGTCAATCCTAATATCAGTTCAAAAGTGTCTCCTACTTTCTAAAAAGTGACTCTTATATCTAAATTCAAATTACATCGCGAAATGTCTCAAATGCCCTTCGAAATAGGTCTGACAGCAAAAAATCAAAAAATATAACAATTTCACTCTCAGTGGCCCTGACACGGGCCGTGTTGTGCAACACGGGTAGCCGTGTCAGGCTGCTGACTCCTTCAGGGCGCGTTTCCATCTCCAAGGGCTGCAACACAGACCGTGTTGCATGACACGGGTGTCGCTTGCGCGAAAATAAGGTGCCGGCATGACAGAAGAGTCGCCACCTTTCGTTATTTATCCCTCAGAGCGGGAAAGGAAACGATCGGAAAAACCTGCGGAAAAGGGTAAGACAAGGTCATCGCAACCATTGTCTGGGTTCGGGAGTCGGTTACGCAAGGGGAAGGTATTAGCACCCCTCACGTCCGTCGTACTTGACGGAATCCACGCTTGTTTGTTTACTTGGACGAGTTGGTTTTATTCTATCTACCTATCAAGGCTGGCTGAAAAAGAAAAGAAAAATGACTCGGCAAAGCGTCGCACTTTATGCCTACGTATTCTCATCAGAGAATGAGAAATCAGAGTCAACGTAGTTCGCCCTACGAAGGGTTAAGGTGGGGAAAGGTTGCTCGCTAGGACATCGCATCATATGCCTACGTACTTTCATACAGCATGAAAGATCAGAGCAAACGTAGTTCGGGAAACTACGGTTTATTTCCTGATTTGAAAGAAGTGTTTTTTATTATGTTTGCGATTTCAACCGCACTAGAGACTATGACCTGATAGTGAATGCGTCGCCTGTCACCCAAAGAGTACCATACTAAACATCCAGACTGTGGAAAAGAAACTCTCCCACAATCCTTTCTCAGATAGCTTAAGGCTCGTAACGTACGAAAGAAATCATTCATGATTACTGTACCTTAAACTGTTTTGAGATGAGAAGAGAACAGGCCCAACTAGGAGGGAGACTATCAAGTCCTACTGTTATCATGCCATGGATTCATCCTATGGTTGAGGTTTGAACAGGGAACTCCTAGAAGCTGTCATGCATAGGTTTCAACCTAAAAGTCTATCATCAAATCCTTATCAAAGGAAATGAGAGTCCTAAGGGATCATGTCAATGATACACCAAAACAGACAAAACCTCAGCTTAACAGTAAAATGCATGCAATGCAAGTGAGGGAGGAAATGTGTGTGGGGCTTCAGCCTCCACAAGCTTATCTCAACCTCAAGCCAGTCATGAAATAACAGTAATCATACTGAAAAATAAACAACATGCTATCAAGCAATATACAGATGAAAGAAATGAAGTGCCATCAGGAAAACAAACCCACATGCTTGAGAAAGAAATTCTACATCTAAGCTCTAATCCTAACCCTGAAAACAAAACCCTAATCAGATCTCTAAGCAAAGCCCTAAAGCAAAAGAAATCAATCCCAGTCTTCAAGCTTCAAAACAAGCTTACCAAAGAAAGGGAGCTAAGTAGGCAGACTCATAGTGCCCTCCTCAGGAAAGCACTAGGAGGCTTATACTCAGGAATCGTATCCTATGTGGCTCAACAACTGTGATCAGTTTACATTCCTCCTCAGGAGAAATTAAACTCACATGAAGGCTCCAACATCACTGGATACTTGAGAAATCCTACATGAACTAGGGGAACTAAGTGAATAGACCCATAGGACCTTCCTCAGGAAAGTACTAGGAGGCTTCTACTTAGGAATCGTATCCCATGTGGCTCAACAACTGTGATCAGTTTACATTCCTCCTCAGGAGAAACTAAACTCACATGAAGGCTCCAACATCATTGGATACTTAAGAAATCCTAGATGAACTAAGGGAACTAAGTGAATAGACCCATAGGACCTTCCTCAGGAAAGTACTAGGAGGCTTCCACTTAGGAATCGTATCCCATATGGCTCAACAACTGTGATCAGTTTACATTCCTCCTCAGGAGAAACTAAACTCACATGAAGGCTCCAACATCATTGGATACTTAAGAAAGAGGTGAGAAGAAAGAATGAAAGACATCCATAGTGCCTTCCTCAAGAAAGTACCATTAATTTCCCTCAAACTTCAGGATCTCAAACCCCACAGACAGAGAACAAGCTCCAACCTCTCAACCTATGGGTCTTCAATCTTCTCCTTCATCATGCTCCTCAACAAGATCTTCAAAACAAACTAATCCCCACAACAATTCCCCAAAGATAAACCCCAGAGACAGACAAATATCACACAGACAGTCAATACAATCAGTCCTATTCAGAAAATATCTAAAAATACTAAAGCAAGGGGGAAAAATCTAACAATCATTCACAAGGGTCTATCATACTTACCCATAATATCCCTATATGCCCATACCCAAAAAAATCAAGTCAAAACTCTCAAAAGAAAATGAATCATTTCACATATGCATAACCTAAACCCTAATTTGGTACCCTAATGCTAACCTAATTAAACTAATCAAATTTTAATCTAAAATACATGAATTAAATCCTATGGGAAACTATGATTCAATATCTAATCATACCAAAAAGAATGAATCAAAAAGATTAAGGGAAAGTCCTACACTAAATTCTACAAAACTGAGTATCAAACTAAACCTATTTAAAAAGCTATTTACAAGAATAATATTCTAAAAATATGAAACTAAAAATAAAAGGGAATTTTTATTTTTATTAATTTTCTACACAAAATTATTGACATAATGCAAAAACAAGAATTGAAAAATATTAATTTTTCTATTTTATATGATTTATTGAAAATGCTAAAAATATTAAAAGAAATTAAATCAAAAGAAAATGAATTAAAGGGGAGGGGTGAGAACAGAACTGCGCCCTAGTTGTTTATGATGGTGGGCCAAGAACCCAGAGGTGCAGATAGAAGGCGCGTAGGCCCACTATGAATCAGAAATTAAATGGAAAAATTAAAAGGAAAATAATATGAGAACGGTGTATTTAGCAAGTTTTGAACGTTCATTTTGGTTTGGGCCGTCTGGGTGGGGTGCGAGTATCAAAGCTCGCTGAGGCCCAAGATTCCTCTTTTATTTAAACGCTGCGTTACAGCTGGGAGGTTTCCCTCCGCTCTCGTTTTAAATTGGGACCGCTGGATTAGATTGGGGGTCAAAGGTCTTAGGGTGATCGGACGACTGGGAGGTTGTCTTCAACCTCCAGCTAGGGTTTACTCCCAAATCAGTTTCCACGCGCTATACTTCAACCTCCTCGCTCTCTCTGCTCACTCCATGAAAACATAAAATTCAAAGACCAAATTCGTGCCATTTTCTTCCAAGATTGTAACCATGGTCTTGGTTTTCCCTAAGACTTCCTATAACTCGCAAACAGAGGACATGAAAAGCATGATTCCAGCATATTTCTCTGACATCAACCTTGATGCAACTTGATTCTAATGATCTAAACTTGTTCCTTATGTTACCCTCACCAATCTAAACCATACCATGATCATTACAACCTACTAAACAGCTTGCTCTTAATCTTTAAAGAAAAAGTGACCTGCCATGGAACCTCATAGAATCTCCTCTAAGTTTCAGAAAATGATCACCTAATAAAACCTAACCATTCTACATCTAAGAATCTAATTGAATGCATATAAATAAGGTGGTATGGAGAAGAATCCAAACCTGTCAAAATGGTAATGGTGAGTGCAGCTAGAGGTGGTTTCAGAGCTTGTAGTTGCTTCCAAGGGATCCTCTAATGGTGTAGAGGTTTCTGTTTGCAAGAATCTTGGAGGAGAAGGCTTGTGGAGATGAATTGGTGACCTTGCTTACTTTTGAAGAAACCTTGAATATCACTTTCTCCTTCACTCTTCACCACTGAATTCACCAACCTTTACCAACCCCCAATCTCATGGTGATTCACTCTTTAAATAACAATCAAAAGAACCTTCTAGAATCATCTAGAATCCTCTAGGAAAAGCTTTGAAAATATCCTTTGGTGATACTTTGTCCATCTCATATCTCATGTGCCAAGCCTTTGAATTTGTGTCAAAATATCCTCTTGTGAGATATTGAGAAGGAATGTGTGAAAAAACAAGCTTAGCTTTGCCTTATGTGAAGTTTCTCAAAGTTCCTTAATATGCAAGAAACAAAATTACAAAGTAACCCCAATTTTAAGACCTCAAACCAAAAATGTGCTTGAACCATTGTTTTTAAAATGATGTTTGGATTCAAAATGACATATTGGATGACCTATTTTGGATTCATAGATCTCCCAAACCAATTTCTAACTTGGATCCATTTAAGTTATAAGCCATTTTTAGGTCATTTTCAACCATTCTTGTAAATCCTTGCTACAAGCTTTTCCAACAACTCATGACCACTTTTATAGGCTTAAAATGCCATTTTGAACAACTTTGATGTTTTGAGTTTTTTCATTTGAGGCTTGGAAATAGGAGATATGGCCTTTGCTTAAAATGACCTATAATCACCAAATGACCAAAATACCCCTGTCTTGTTCAAACCATAAGTTGAGTTCTACAAATCCTATCAAGGACTTATAGTACTATCTAGAAAGCTAAGAAGATGCTCTTCAACATTCATGTTGACCAAGAGATCATAGGAATCATCCTACTAGGGCAAAAGTTGTCTGCAATTTGGGTGACTTTCAAGGACCCAAATTCACATACCTCAGATGACCTGTAATTTGTCAAAACCATAACTTGAGCTCTGCACATCCTATCAAGGACTTCTACCCCTCAAATTAAAGCTAAGAACAAGCTCTATAACATTCATTTTATGGGGAAGATGAGATATCAATCACATCTTGAGCTAAAACTTCCTGGAAGATGGGGATCAAATTAGAGTTTTTTCACTGTCCATCCTTAGGAACCCTGACTTAAAACTTCTCAAACTCCTCAATCATGATGAGTTGGTCTAGGAATCATCTTTATAACATATCCATACATTATTCCATGATCACATGGCTCTTGGATTAGGTCTCAACCTTCTCCAAATCTTCATCTGACCTAGGATTGACCCAGTCAAACCCTAATTCTACCATTCATAGTTGAATCTTCTGAATTCTTGCATAATGACCTCTCTGGGCTTCATGATGGCTTTCAAGACACCTCATAGGCTTTCTCAAAGCTTCAAGTTCATTCTAAAAGTCTCAGAATCATCTGAGGAGCACCCACAACTCTCAAGTTAGGAGGCACACAACTCTGGTTTCAACCAATTCCTCTGAGGATCTCTTGAACTTTCTGATGAAGGTATCAACTTTCAAACACTTGATGGATAAATAATTGTTGGTCAAATTTTGGGGTGCAACAGCTGCCCCTATTCAAACGGCTTGAACCTGACTGGGTGAGAAGCGAACGGCTCTCAGCCAATCAAGGTGCGAGACGGTTGAATACCGGTAAACCCGAAAATTTGCCAACTGCACGAGCACACGATACTCTGCGGGGAATAAATCTTCGAACACTGCAACACTAGCTGCACGGCAACTAGCTGGAGAAATACTGATCGGACATCGCTGTCAGTCATCTACATTAAATTCTTCTGACATCGTCTTCAGGCAACCAAAACACCCAACATCACCGCTGGAGAACTAAATCTGAATAATTCTGACCTGGGGTTCACCCCTGGTAAATGGAACAAAAGGTACACTTGCGTATTTGAAACTACTCCGCTGGGAATGAGAGACTTAACCGAGCACACTCTGATCTGGGATTCTCCCTCAGAACCATAACGAACATCCAAATATTACTGCATACTGCTCACCGTAGAACCTCAACATCAAAGCTATATGAAACCCTGGCCCCTGGCCACTTCCAGCTTCAGCTAGAAAAGATCTTCAAGTATTCCTGAAGATGGGATCCTTGGCCTCCAAGGATATAAACCTTGTCCGTCGGCGATTCCAGCTTCAGCTAGAAAAGATCTTCAAGTATTTCTGAAGATAAGCATCCTTGGCCTTCAAGGATGTAAACTTTGCCCGTCGGCAACTCTGCAGGAGGTATCTTCGACTTCAGTCTGAAGAAATGGTCCTTGGCCTTCAAGGATACATGGATCTGCCTTCAGGCAACTCCGCCTCTGCTATAGAGTATCCGTGACTTCAGTCAGGGATATACTTCGGCCTTCAGTCCGAAAAATGAATCCTAAGTCATTCATGACTTTGGGGATAACCTTGCCTTCAGGCACCTTCGCTTCAGCTTGGGAAATCTGTGACTTCAGTCAGAGAAGTGGTATCCTGAGCCATTCATGACTCTACGGGGATTCAAACACTTTGCCTTCAGGCAAACTCCGTTTCAGCTGGAGAAACATCTTCGACTTCAGTCAGAAGAAACACTATTCACTTGATCACAATCAATCATCACCTCAGGACAACTGACTTGGTCTTCAGGCCAACACGGATCACCTACAAACCTTTGAACCATGTCTTCAGACACACGTTGATTCATCAACAAGGAAATCTGAATCCACAGGAACCTTCTGATATCGCCTTCAGGCGTTTACGAAGTCAATCTTCAGATTAGACATCACTGTTGGAGCAAACATATCACGCTGCTAAGGACTTCAAGAATCATCTTGAACAAACAACTCCGTCGGGCACCTTCAAGAATCATCCTGAACCGATAACCATTCTGGAGACTTTACTCTGCTGGGTATTCCAGGAATCCTCCTGGACAGCTCTTGCCGGGGATCTCAAAAATCATCTTGAGCAAACGGCCGTGCTGAGGGATTCGAGAATCATCTCGAACTGAAGACTTCGTTGGCGAGAATGTCAGGAATCATCCTGAGCAACTGATCCTTCGGCGGAACACCTGTAAAACAAGAATGATAATAACCTAGATCATGTTTATGATGCATATGCTTCGGTGCCATTCCCCACACGGTGGAAATGCTATGCGTTTATGCTAAATGCTATGCAATCATGCACAATGCCGCGATCATGCACAATGCCATGCAATCATGCACAATGATGCGATCCCATCAGCAACATAAATGCCGAAGGGGAATTCTCCTGTCAAGGAGAAAGAACTACTCAGATAGAGGAATCATCCCGTTGAGGAGGACGTGGACACGCTAATATCAATCGGACTCTGCCTGGGGAAATGATCTTCGGTTGACTGCTGCAGGGAAAACAACTTCAGTTGATCGCTGCAGGGGGACGAAGCTCTACGAGAACCTGGATCTGCTGAAGGAAATGATACCAATCGCGTGAATGAACTGCGTGGCCGCCATGGCTACTTTTCTGGGGATGATAACTCTGTGGGGAAACAACTTCAGCTGCTCAACACTCCACTGGGGAAACAACTAAACATGGTCTGATCAATTTCCAAGGATTCGGCTCTCTTGGACATCTGCAAACTCGGCTGAGGAAGGAGAAATCATTCTGCTTCGCTGGAGAGAGTACGACTCTGGGGAAGATACGGCATCAACTGCTTAATACTCCGCTAGGGAAAATCCACTCATGGTCCCAACTGCTTCCAAGGATTCGGCTCTCTTGGGGGTTTCCGGACTCAGCCGGGGAGAGAAATCATTCTACTTCACTGGAGGGTACGACTCTGATGAGGAATTTTAATTCCGCTGGGGAAGAAAGAATCATCTGACTTCGGGGGAGAGTACAACTCTGCAGGGGAACACAACATCAGTTGTTCCAACACTCTACTGGGGGAAGAAGGAATCATCCGACTTCGGGAGAGGGTACGGTTCTGGCGGGGAATCTCAATTCCACTGGAGACTTCAGTCTGGCACCATCAGTCACGGCATACTTCGGTGTACGAACAATTTCCTACGAAACCTGCACTTGTGACTCGGTGCTGGGGGAACACCTGCTCCTGCGACTTTACTGGGGAAACACGAGCTTCGGCACCCGAACACCTCTATGAAATCTACACTTGTGACCCGGTGCGGGGGGACATGAGCTTCGGCCCTATACTCAGCTGAGAAAATGACGTTCATTCAGGATGCGTCTGCTTGGGGAAGAGAATCCTCTCTGCCTGGGGAGACATCTCAATGCTCACGATCTCGCGTTCATACTCTGCGGAGGAGAGACTACTGAACTTCGCTGGAGAAGGAGGACTCGCCCCGCTTCGGGGATATCAATCCTGGTCTGCTGAGGGTAATCTTGACCCTAATCTGATAAGGGATAAACGCCATCTCAATTTTCTGCAGTCTCAGACTGTACAGGGGGAACAACCTCAAATCGTACATCTCTGCTGAGAAACGATCCTGGTTCAACAACGTCGACACAGGGAACACAGGCTACCAATCATGGAGCCAAGTAACATGTTAGGCTGTAGGATAACAATCCAATGACCGCAAGGCTTCTTCAGAAGGTTCAGGGTTTAGCGAGGTAATGACACGATTCCCCGATACTCAATTCTTGCTAGGGTGAACAAACTCATTTGAACAACTTGCCCTAGCGCAATTCAACTTGCCCCAACCCGACTTTTGGGAATAATTCATTCTGAAGCGAAAACAACTGGCCACCAGACAATCTTCGGATGGCTTGCCCCAACACCTGCACAACGGAAGGGTTCATCCCCCACTAATCAACTCTCAGCATGGTCAGCTTCAATATCTCTGAAGTAGTTTGCCCCTGAACGAGCGATGAGCGACTCAACATGCTCTGATTGAACACTGGAGGGATCTGCCCTCAAATCGCAAGAATTCTGGATAACTGCCCCTGATTGGGTCTCGAGAAGATTCACTTCCGACCAACCGCTTCTTGCATAAACTGCCCCATAATCAACTGATGCTCCGGGACTTGTCCTCAGACTAACTGATTCCAAACTCACTGGAAGTCAATGCCCCAGATTCACAGGGTTTCACAGCACACCATTCTGATCCGGACCTCTGACGATTCAGTCCTGATTGACTATTCCCTGTTGAAGTTCCTTCGTATCAGCTACTAACCTGCAAAAATTGTTTATTCACGAATGGTAATTTTAATGCGGTGTTCATGCAAATTTCGAAAAAAATGTTGTACTGTCACTCATTTACGTGTCATGCTAGTGAGTGACGAATGAACCAAAGAGTTCAAACGTAGTGCTGATGTAATCGGTGAAAAATAAGGATATGATTAGCAAATCATGCAGGAGTCAGGTTACTCCACCTTATCGTAATGCGCTTTCAGAATAAACCCTGCCTCAATTAAGTCTTTTAAGGTTTGTATCGTGGTCGGGTTCATGGTTCGTGAAACAAAGGATATTTGGCTCAAATTATGATTTGTACCCACCCCTTCTACGTGATGATCTCCGATCCTAAAGTTCAGTTAACTTGGGTCGAGCGCTCGCCTCTTCGAGAGGTATGTTGAACATTGGGAACAACTGGTTAAAGGATTCCCAAGGTGTTTCGGAGCGACAGTTACTCCTTTTTCGTATTCGGTGTCTGTATCTACACGACTTTGTCCTTGTTTGAGGATTTTTCTCTTTTATAATCCTTTCTTTTTCATTCTTTTTTTTTTATTCCCTAATTTTTGCCTGGACTGACTCCTTTTGAGTTCTTTTCGATTTTTCCTTTTGAAGTCCAGCGGGATGCCCTGATTTGTTTTTTGCCTAAGTATTTGCTTTCTAGCTTTTCTTTTTTACTTAGCTGGCTTTCTTATTCCTTTTTTTTTTGGAACAAGTCGTGCGACACTGGCTTTCTGGATTTATCCGAGAGGCTTGTAACTGTCTCACTCCTGATTGGTGAGGTTTAACCATTGTGGTTGATGAGGTACGACCTCTGGCGAGGAATATGATGTGATTGGTCCTCGAAGGACAACACTCCTCTATAAGACTTGAACGCTCGATCAAGCTGACTGGCAACTACCCTGCCCCGGGTTAAGATGTGAGGGTTAAAAAGTCCGAAAGAAACTCCTACTCCTCGGCTCGAAGTGGTTAACAAGGGATTCTCTTCCTTATCTCTCCGGTGTTTAGGGATTTGAAACAATGCCTTATACGTCATCGGCAAGGTTTTATCTGAAAGCAATACGATCATTGGTTATGAATATTCAGTTTCATCATCCTCCCTCCACTCATTGCTAATCACAGTAATAAAGTGGAGTAAATAAAATGCAAGTGTTAGTGCAATGCAGTGAATGAGTGACAACGACATAACTAATTCAGAAAAAATGCATAGTCACTTTATTAATATTACCATTCGAAACATACAATGTTTAACAGCAAGTAGTAACTAACAGAAAAGAAACTACAAATGCAAAATGGTAAAAAGTCCGAGGACTGCCAATGCTGAGGACGTCTGCCTGTCTGGATCACTGACTTCTGGAAATAACCCTCTGAATCTGCGAGCTCAGACAGCTGAGAGGTTGTCACGCACAACCAAAACTCCATCCGGAAAGGAGATACACCCTTGGTCGATCAATTGTTGCACTTTCGCCTGGAAAGCCTTGCAATCTTTAGTTGAATGCCCCGGAGATCCACCATGGTAACCACACTGAGCATGAGGATTGTACCCTGGAGGGTAAGGCTCTGGCACGGGCTTGAGAGCTTTCGGTTCCACCAAAGAATTCTGAATCAACTGTGGAAGAATCTGGCTATACGGCACAGGCACTGGGTGGAAAGAAGCATTCCTTCGTTCTAAGTGGTTGCGAGGTCTCTTGTGATCCTGGTGTTGGTATTCTTTTTGCCAAGGAGCAAGAGGTCGCCGTTTCTGAGTGGTAATGGTCCCTTGTTTAGGCGCTTGCGTCCTTGAACTTGATCCAGGTAGAAGCTGCGAGCGAGGCGATGCAGTCACCAAAGGTCGCGGGACATATTCAAGATCTTTCTCAGCTTCAGGCAAAGAAGTGGAATCATTCACCTCTTCTGCAGGGTACGTGATGAACTTTCCCGATGCTCTCATGCCGCCCGGCACAAGCCTAATTGTCCTTGAGTCAATAAGGTCTTGAATCTTATTCTTGAGAGCCCTAAATGTTTCAACATGGTGCCTCGGTGCTCCTGAGTGGAAATCACAACGTGTGCTGAGATCAATGTCTGGTGACACGTCATCTGGTGGGTCCGAGGTCCGAAGCTTGAGAACACGGTTCTGAACCAACAGTGGCAACAGCTGGGCATAACTCACAGGTATTGGGTCCACAGCTCTATCAAGTAACCTCTTCTTTTGATTATAACCTTCAGTTTATTCTGAGATGCCCGGCGCGGCTGCTGACGAGACAGGTCTTGAGCTTCATGCTGTGTAGAGGATCTATGAGGTCCATTTGGCTTCAGCACAGGTGGCACTGACGGTAACGGAGGAAGCACTTTGGGCTCCACCTTGGGTGCTTGACCACTCTCCTTTTTTAGCATACTTCTCACCACTCCCATGAGAAAGCTCAACTGATTCTGCAGCTGCTGATTCTCTTCTCTGAGTACTTGCTGGTCCAGGCGCACTGCCTGCACGTCATTCATGACCTGCCCCAACTGGCTTTGGATTTTCCCCAGTTCAGCTTGTACCTGCTCCATTATTCTGAGTTGCTCGATTCTGAGTCAAACCTGCAAACACAAGGGTTAGAAAACAAGATTCGGCTTCTGTCATGCAAGATGAATTATGCTAATGCCATGGGTGTCTGTACGTTTAGGAGATCACCCCTAATGCTGGTGTCAACGCGCTAACATAGTGTCAATGCAGTGATAAGACTAGATCCATTCATGGAAGAAAATATCTCATATTGCTCGGGACACCAGAATCAGGGTACGAAACGCGCCTCCAGCACAGACACATGCTAATGGAATGCAAACATGAATATACGAGCTAATGCAAAATGCAGTCATGCAATAATATATCCGGGTAACTGCTGTGGAGGTTCGGTATCAACAATCACTGATGAGATGAAAACCCCGGTGGAGGACCACAGATCTGATCTGCTAAGAACGACCTTCTGATAGGACCATATACATAAGATCAAAATTTTGCTCTGTCGAGAACAAATGTCTGATAATAAGGACCCCGTATGTATGATCAAGAAATATCTGCTGATGAAGTCTTCAGACCCCAAATCAAAAATCTGCCCTATCAAGAACAAACATACAACTGCTGATGAGATCTTCAGACCCCACTCAAAATCTGCCCTATCAAGAACAAACAACATCTGCTGATGAGATCTTCAAACCCCAAAATCTGCTCTATCCGGGACAAACCCCTGATGACAATACTCTGATCAAAACCTGCTCTCTCAAGAACAGACATACACCTGATGACAAGATCCTCTGATCAAAACCTGCTCTATCAAGAACAGACAAATCTGCAACTGAGAAACCTGGTACCAACATAACTGACCCATTGTCAAGAAAACCAGGTAGTCTGAAGGTCAAGGTTTCCTGCAATAAACCCAATCCCGCTCACAGGTATGGACCTAATCCACGGACAAAGGTACGGCATCCTATGCGGTCATCAACGTCATAGACTTTCATGAGTGACGATACGATTCCCAGAAGGAGTGGCATCATCAAGTCATGAAGAGGCCTCACTTAGCTGACTTCCAAATGATCGGTCCCCAGAGTCGACAATCCTCACGTCTGGACTCCCCTCAGATCCTCAGGACCGGAAAGGAGCACATCTGCAAGAACCTCGTCTGAGCGCAGATTTCGTAGGGAACTGTGCCTGCTCAGCAGACAGGTTCGTCTACTACTCTCCGCAACTATGTCTAGGTGTATACTCAAGCCCAGGTCCGGCTTCTCACTTATAGTAACATCCCTCTCCCATAGCAGCACAGATAATCATATCAAACTGGAAATAAAATGCGGGAAATAAAGTGCGAGAAGTAAAAATGCGATAAATAAACGCAACCCAACAAGCAATCATACAAGCGCTAGGATCGACTCTCATAGGGAACCGGAGAACCAGAGATTCTGGGTTCTTTTCCCCAGCAGAGTCGCCAGCTGTCGCTTGCGCGAAAATAAGGTGCCGGCATGACAGAAGAGTCGCCACCTTTCGTTATTTATCCCTCAGAGCGGGAAAGGAAACGATCGGAAAAACCTGACGAAAAAGGGTAAGACAAGGTCATCGCAACCATTGTCTGGGTTCGGGAGTCGGTTACGCAAGGGGAAGGTATTAGCACCCCTCACGTCCGTCGTACTCGACGGGATCCACGCTTGTTTGTTTACTTGGACGAGTTGGTTTTATTCTATCTACCTATCAAGGCTGGCTGAAAAAGAAAAGAAAAATGACTCGGCAAAGCGTCGCACTTTATGCCTACGTATTCTCATCAGAGAATGAGAAATCAGAGTCAACGTAGTTCGCCCTACGAAGGGTTAAGGTGGGGAAAGGTTGCTCGCTAGGACATCGCATCCTATGCCTACGTACTTTCATACAGCATGAAAGATCAGAGCAAACGTAGTTCGGGAAACTACGGTTTATTTCCTGATTTGAAAGAAGTGTTTTTTATTGTGTTTGCGATTTCAACCGCACTAGAGACTATGACCTGATAGTGAATGCGTCGCCTGTCACCCAAAGGGTACCATACTAAACATCCAGACTGTGGAAAAGAAACTCTCCCACAATCCTTTCTTAGATAGCTTAAGGCTCGTAACGTACGAAAGAAATCATTCATGATTACTGTATGATAAACTGTTTTGAGATGAGAAGAGAACAGGCCCAACTAGGAGGGAGACTATCAAGTCCTACTGTTATCATGCCATGGATTCATCCTATGGTTGAGGTTTGAACAGGGAACTCCTAGAAGCTGTCATGCATAGGTTTCAACCTAAAAGTCTATCATCAAATCCTTATCAAAGGAAATGAGAGTCATAAGGGATCATGTCAATGATACACCAAAACAGACAAAGCCTCAGCTTAACAGTAAAATGCATGCAATGCAAGTGAGGGAGGAAATGTGTGTGGGGCTTCAGCCTCCACAAGCTCATCTCAACCTCAAGCCAGTCATGAAATAACAGTAATCATACTGAAAAATAAACAACATGCTATCAAGCAATATACAGATGAAAGAAATGAAGTGCCATCAGGCAAACAAACCCACATGCTTGAGAAAGAAATTCTACATCTAAGCTCTAATCCTAACCCTGAAAACAAAACCCTAATCAGATCTCTAAGCAAAGCCCTAAAGCAAAAGAAATCAATCCCAGTCTTCAAGCTTCAAAACAAGCTTACCAAAGAAAGGGAGCTAAGTAGGCAGACTCATAGTGCCCTCCTCAGGAAAGCACTAGGAGGCTTATACTCAGGAATCGTATCCTATGTGGCTCAACAACTGTGATCAGTTTACATTCCTCCTCAAGAGAAATTAAACTCACATGAAGGCTCCAACATCACTGGATACTTGAGAAATCCTACATGAACTAGGGGAACTAAGTGAATAGACCCATAGGACCTTCCTCAGGAAAGTACTAGGAGGCTTCCACTTAGGAATCGTATCCCATGTGGCTCAACAACTGTGATCAGTTTACATTCCTCCTCAGGAGAAACTAAACTCACATGAAGGCTCCAACATCATTGGATACTTAAGAAATCCTAGATGAACTAAGGGAACTAAGTGAATAGACCCATAGGACCTTCCTCAGGAAAGTACTAGGAGGCTTCCACTTAGGAATCATATCCCATATGGCTCAACAACTGTGATCAGTTTACATTCCTCCTCAGGAGAAACTAAACTCACATGAAGGCTCCAACATCATTGGATACTTAAGAAAGAGGTGAGAAGAAAGAATGAAAGACATCCATAGTGCCTTCCTCAGGAAAGTACCATGAATTTCCCTCAAACTTCAGGATCTCAAACCCCACAGACAGAGAACAAGCTCCAACCTCTCAACCTCTGGGTCTTCAATCTTCTCCTTCATCATGCTCCTTAACAAGATCTTCAAAACAAACTAAGCCCCACAACAATTCCCCAAAGATAAACCCCAGAGACAGACAAATATCACACAGACAGTCAATACAATCAGTCCTATTCAGAAAATATCTAAAAATACTAAAGCAAGGGGGAAAAATCTAACAATCATTCAAAAGGGTCTATCATACTTACCCATAATATCCCTATATGCCCATACCCAAAAAAATCAAGTCAAAACTCTCAAAAGAAAATGAATTATTTCACATATGCATAACCTAAACCCTAATTTGGTACTCTAATGCTAACCTAATAAAACTAATCAAATTTTAATCTAAAAAACATGAATTAAATCCTATGGGAAACTATGATTAAATATCTAATCATACCAAAAAGAATGAATCAAAAAGATTAAGGGAAAGTCCTACACTAAATTCTACAAAATTGAGTATCAAACTAAACCTATTTAAAAAGCTATTTACAAGAATAATATTCTAAAAATATGAAACTAAAACTAAAAGGGAATTTTTATTTTTATTAATTTTCTACACAAAATTATTGACCTAATGCAAACACAAGAATTGAAAAATATTAATTTTTCTATTTTATATGATTTATTGAAAATGCTAAAAATATTAAAAGAAATTAAATCAAAAGAAAATGAATTAAAGGGGAGGGGGTGTGAACAGAACTGTGCCCTAGTTGTTTATGATGGTGGGCCAAGAACCCAGGGGTGCAGATAGAAGGCGCGCAGGCCCACTATGAATCAGAAATTAAATGGAAAAATTAAAAGGAAAATAATATGAGAACGATGTATTTAGCAAGTTTTTAACGTTCATTTTGGTTTGGGCCGTCTGGGTGGGGTGCGAGTATCAAAGCTCGCTGAGGCCCAAGATTCCTCTTTTATTTAAACGCTGCGTTGCAGCTGGGAGGTTTCCCTCCGCTCTCGTTTTAAATTGGGACCGCTGGATTAGATTGGGGGTCAAAGGTCTTAGGGTGATCAGACGGCTGGGAGGTTGTCTTCAACCTCCAGCTAGGGTTTACTCCCAAATCAGTTTCCACGCGCTATACTTCAACCTCCTCGCTCTCTCTGCTCACTCCATGAAAACATAAAATTCAAAGACCAAATTCGTGCCATTTTCTTCCAAGATTGTAACCATGGTCTTGGTTTTCCCTAAGACTTCCTATAACTCGCAAACAGAGGACATGAAAAGCATGGTTCCAGCATATTTCTCTGACATTAACCTTGATGCAACTTGATTCTAATGATCTAAACTTGTTCCTTATGTTACCCTCACCAATCTAAACCATACCATGATCATTACAACCTACTAAACAGCTTGCTCTTAATCTTTAAAGAAAAAGTGACCTGCCATGGAACCTCATAGAATCTCCTCTAAGTTTCAGAAAATGATCACCTAATAAAACCTAACCATTCTACATCTAAGAATCTAATTGAATGCATATAAATAAGGTGGTATGGAGAAGAATCTAAACCTGTCAAAATGGTAATGGTGAGTGCAGCTAGAGGTGGTTTCAGAGCTTGTAGTTGCTTCCAAGGGATCCTCTAATGGTGTAGAGGTTTCTGTTTGCATGAATCTTGGAGGAGAAGGCTTGTGGAGATGAATTGGTGACCTTGCTTACTTTTGAAGAAACCTTGAATATCAGTTTCTCCTTCACTCTTCACCACTGAATTCACCAACCTTTACCAACCCCCAATCTCATGGTGATTCACTCTTTAAATAACAATCAAAAGAACCTTCTAGAATCATCTAGAATCCTCTAGGAAAAGCTTTGAAAATCTCCTTTGGTGATACTTTGTCCATCTCATATCTCATGTGCCAAGCCTTTGAATTTGTGTCAAAATATCCTCTTGTGAGATATTGAGAAGGAATATGTGAAAAAACAAGCTTAGCTTTGCCTTATGTGAAGTTTCTCAAAGTTCCTTAATATGCAAGAAACAAAATTACAAAGTAACCCCAATTTTAAGACCTCAAACCAAAAATGTGCTTGAACCATTGTTTTTAAAATGATGTTTGGATTCAAAATGACATATTGGATGACCTATTTTGGATTCATAGATCTCCCAAACCAATTTCCAACTTGGATCCATTTAAGTTATAAGCCATTTTTAGGTCATTTTCAACCATTCTTGTAAATCCTTGCTACAAGCTTTTCCAACAACTCATGACCACTTTTATAGGCTTAAAATGCCATTTTGAACAACTTTGATGTTTTGAGTTTTTTCATTTGAGGCTTGGAAATAGGAGATATGGCCTTTGCTTAAAATGACCTATAATCACCAAATGACCAAAATACCCCTGTCTTGTTCAAACCATAAGTTGAGTTCTACAAATCCTATCAAGGACTTATAGTACTCTCTAGAAAGCTAAGACGATGCTCTTCAACATTCATGTTGACCAAGAGATCATAGGAATCATCCTACTAGGGCAAAAGTTGTCTGCAAGTTGGGTGACTTTCAAGGACCTAGATTCACATACCTCAGATGACCTGTAATTTGTCAAAACCATAACTTGAGCTCTGCACATCCTATCAAGGACTTATACCCCTAAAATTAAATCTAAGAACAAGCTCTACAACATTCATGTTGTGGGGAAGATGAGATATCAATCACATCTTGAGCTAAAACTGCCTGGAAGATGGGGATCAAATTAGGGTTTTTTCACTGTCCATCCTTAGGAACCCTGACTTAAAACTTCTCAAACTCCTCAATCATGATGAGTTGGTCTAGGAATCATCTTTATAACATCTCCATACATCATTCCATGATCACATGGTGTCGCTACTGCGAAAATCGGCGCCGGCTGAACAGAAGAGTCGCCACCGTGCGTTATTTATCCCACGGGAGGGAAAGGAAACGCTCAGAGTAAACCTCGCACAACACGGGAAAGGTATGGTCATCGCAACCAAAACCTGGATTCGGGAGTCGGTTACGCAAGGGGAAGGTATTAGCACCCCTCACGTCCGTCGTACTCGACGGGATCCACGCTTGTTTTCGGGTATGGATTGTTATTCTATCTAAACCATAGGTCAAGGGTGAAAAAGAAAATAAAATGAAAATAAAAATGACTCGGCAAAGTATCGCACTTTATGCCTACGTATTCCCGTCTGGAACGAGAAATCAGAGTCAACGTAGTTCGCCTACCTACGGGAAAGGAGGGGAAAGTTGCTCGCTAGGATATCGCATCCTATGCCTACGTACTTTCATACAGCATGAAAGATCAGAGCAAACGTAGCTCGGGCCTCGTACGACACAAGTTTGTCCTTGATTGATTTTTATTCCTTCTGAAAAAGGTTTTTTTTTGATTAACAGTCCAAGAGGACAAAAATGACGTCTTGATGAGTTCACATTCTTTTACGAAAGAAATGTCTTTTATTGTGTTTGAAATCTTTATGTGTTTTTTCTGTTTGTTTTGAGAAGGAAAGAGACAGAACTCTAACCTACGGTTGCGAAGGGAAACAAACTAACCTAATGTTATCATGCATGGGTTAAGACCTAGTGTCTATCATGCTCCTCTCTTGCACAGAGAGAAACAGAGATCCTACGGGATAGGCAGAAATAGAAACAATATCAGATATATACAGTAAAGCAGTAAAATGCATGGATGCAACAGTACAAGCGAGGCAAGGGAGTCCCACTCAACCTCGAACCTAGAAAACAATAGGCAAAAGTGAACAGGCTTCACTTTCAACCCAACAGGGTAAACAGCAAACAATACAGTTCAGAAAACCCATCAATACATCAACAAATGAAATACAGCAAAAGAAACAGCATCAGCAGCTCTGAATCAACATCTGGCTTCAAGTAACCTCCAATCAGCTACAGGCTTCAACAAGCATCAATCTCCATCTTCATGGCCTTCAGACAAGGGCTTTGATCATCAGTCTTCCATCTGCAATGGCTTTTCTTCAAGCTCAAACCTCCAGGATGAGGGATCAGTCACAAGAGTGAATTGGGTGTTAAGCAATCAGCTGACTACCAAAGGTGGTGAACAGACTGCTTCTAACACAAGAGACATTTTCTCTCAAGAGTTCTATCTCATAGACACTATCACCAAGCCTTCCAAAGGAAGGGGGTGAGTGTCTTAGAGAGACTCTGAATCACAGAGAAGAATGGATGCAGACAAGGCAATCCATGTTTGAGAAACAATCTTTCTAATCTAGAGCTTTGCCTAGCTCCTAAACTCTAGTCTCCTCAGCAACTGATAGCAAGAAACTCCTCCTCAACTCTGACAGTTGATCTTCAATCTTTGAATCTCCAATAGCTTCATCTCCACAAATCTTCAGCTTCCCCAGGGCCCCAGACAAACCCAATACCCATACAAACAATCAATAAACCCCAGAGGGCACACCACACCAGACATCAGATATACAGACAGTAATAATAGCAGTAGGGGAATCCTAACTGTTCTCTAAGGGATCTAATAACTACCCATAGCCCCTATAGTCCCATAACTAATCTATTCAAACCCTAAGTCCTAAGGGAAATGAAATCAAACTCCTAAGTTGTCACCTAAAAACCCTAGTTTTGTACATGATGTTCAAGCATTTATTAATCACCTAAAATTAACCTCTAAAAATGGGAACTAAAATATTTCTACAAGTTGAATATCTCATCTAAACAATATGAAAAGAATGATCAAAAAATATTAAAGCATGTGAGAGAACAAAAATCATAAAAATAATGCATGAAATGAACTATTTAATGGGACATTTATTTAGAAAATGTGAAAAAAATATGAAATAAAACTAAAAATGAGAATTTATTTTCCTATAATATTCTAGACATTTTAATGAAGATATGGTAAAAAGAATGGATGAAAATGCATTTTTTATGAATTAGTTATGATTTTATGAAAATTGGTAAAATAAAATGGAATTAAGAAAAATAAAATGAATTAAATGAGGGAGAGGGGTGCATTTAGAAACTCGCCCAGTTATAATCCCATTGGGCCAGGAAATAGGGGGGTGCTGGCAGCGCTTTCACACTGGGCCCAACAACAATCAGAATTAAAGAAATAAATAAAACACGCTGGGGGGTGAGAAAAGAAAAGGAATTACGTTGAAATTGGTTTGGGCTTGGTTTAGGGGGGTGGGATTAGCATGATCCAACTCAGGCCCGCCCGTTTCAATTAATGAAACGGTGCGTTTTGGCCAGGGTCCTTCCCTCCAATTTCAGATCAAACGCTGGCCATTGGATCTTACTGATAGTCAAAGGTCCAAACCACAATGAACGGCTATGATTGTATCTTCCCCAAATAACCTGCAACCTAGGGTTTCACTTCACCATGCGAGCTCATGCACGAGCTACTTTCCCCCTCTCTGTTCTCCATCTCCAAGCCACGAATCATCACGCCATAAACACGAAAGTGACTCAGGATCTTCCCCTCTACAATCCTATACCACTAGCTCAGTCTGAAACTCACAGAATCTCTCAACCCGATCGAGGTAAAAACTGGTCATCATGAAATCATACTGTTATGAACCATCACCATTCCTCCTCAAACTTGACCTAAACTAACCTATGCCTAATGGAGATTAATTTGATCAATCACGCTACAATTATGATGCACTAATCTAAGAGATATAAGCACCAACAGTTTGTTACACCTGTCACTAACCATCACCAAATCGTTCCAAATTCATCTAGCTTAATCTCCTAACCACCTATATCAAGTCTAAGCTAATAAAATCATGTGAAACCAACAGAATCAAGCTAATCGAATGAAAACTTACCTGATGAGAAACCTTGAAAACAGCTATGGAAATGGAAGATATGAAGCTTTTGAGACTTGGATCTTGATTCACCAATTCAATACTCAATTCTGTATGCACAATTTTGGAGGTTCCTTGCTTGAATCATGCAATTCACTTGAACTTGTGATTTTGATGTTGATGAAAGAGGCACTCGAAAATGGATGAGAACTACCAAAACCTTGCTTCAATTATGATCTAAGATGATGATGGAGTGAAATTGAATTGATCTTGATGAAGATTGATGAAGAATTTGAGAGATTTGGAATGAAACTTTTATGAAAAAGTGTGAGAAATTTGTGGAATTCTTGGTGCAAATGAGGCCAACCCTTGCCAAATTCATCTTTCATGAATATATAGACCCCAATGGTACATTCTAGATCCATCTTGCACATTCCCTTGTTTTCAAACTTTGGCTCATTTTGATTATGTTTCTTAAAAGGTAAGCAACCATGGATAACTTCATTTTTTCCTTCTAAACTCAAAAAAGTGTGTGAACCATTGTTCTTAGAATTGTTTTTCCATTCAAAATCATATATTGGAAGTCTCCATTTGGACTTGTAAATCTCCCAAACCATTTTTCAACTTGAAATTATTCACTTTATAAGCCTTTTTAGTTCATATTTTGACCAATTATGCAACATCATGCTATGAGCTTCTCCAATAACTTGTGACCTTCTTTCTAGACTTAAAATCCCATTTGGAGCAAGTTTGATGTTGTAAGTTTTTCCATTTGAGGCCTCCTTGTATGAGTTTTGGGTATAGGTTAAAATGACCTGTAATTCACAAATGCCCAAAATACCCTTTGCTTGTCAAGACCATAAGTTGGGTTCTCCACATCATATGAAGGCATGCCATACCATTCTAGAAAGCTAAGACAACGAGGAACAATTCTTATGTTGACCAAGAATCCATTTGAAATCTCCTTGAGGGGCAAAACTAGCTTGGAAGTCAAGTCACTTTCACAGACAAAAATTCAGACACCTCAGATGACCTGTAACTTGTAAGGACCATAACTTGAGTTCCATAAATCTCCTTAAGGTCTTCCACCACTCAAATTAAAGGTCTTGAGATTCTCTACAAGTTTCATGTTGGCCAAGAAGCCATTTGAAGCTAGCATTTTGACTTATCTTGCTTGGAAATTTGACCTAAACTAGGGGATTTTACAGAGAAACCCTAATTTAGTAACTCCTCTTCTCCTTGATTTCTCTTGAATTCTCCTTGTCATATCTCCATATCCTTCTTCATATGTCAAATGTTGATCCCCACATCTCTCCAATAGACTTGAATGCCCTCTTAAGTCAGTCAATTGACCTAGGGTTGACCTAGGGTTGACCCAGATGAAACCCTAGTTGACTGTCTTCAACTGTAGCTCTTGTGCTTTCATCAATGACTTGTTTTCTTCTCCAAATGACTTTCTAAATCTCTCATAATGTCTAGATGCTCTCCATGCTTTCATTCCACAGCTCACAACCCTCTTATTGATCCTCAGATACCCTCAGCTAGGAGATGGACTCAAGGCTTGATCTGCTGAACTCTTTGCTTTCAAATTCTTTCCTGATGACTTGAATATGACTGAATTGGGATAATAACCTCTTGATAGGCCTCTAGAGATGAAAATAATGATTGGTCCCCTGTTGAATGACTTGCTATGCTTATGCTATGCAAATGGTTAGTCTATGTACATGACTCTATATGCAAATGCTAATGGTGATGAAACATAAATCCAAGTAATAAGGTTGAGCAAATTTTATGGTGCAACAGCTGCCCCTATTCAAGCGACTTGGACCCGATTGGATGAAGAGCCCGGAGCCTTCAGACATTCGCGGTACGAGACGGTTGAATACTAGTGAAACCAGAAATTTGCCAACCGCAGAAATAAACTGCGCTCCTGCTTGAGGAATGACATTCGTCAGCTGAATCTGACTGTTAGAGCAACCCACTGATCTCGCACGACCGTGCTGGGGATTGTCTTCATCGTTCTGAAGAGAATTCTGTCATAACATTTTGCTTACTTGTCCACGTGAGGACTCTGTCTGTCGTCGATACGAAGAAATCTCAACTAAATCTGTCCACGTCAGGACTCCACTTACTGTCAACCCAGAAAAATCTCGGCAACTCCGCTGGGGATAATTCGTCCGCATTTCCATAAATTGAATCGCCCACGTTAGGAAAAACTCTTCCGCGTTAGGAGTAACACCTGTCCACGTTAGGAATCAAAACTCTGTATCTGTCCCCGTCAGGACTAACCCTTTCATCTTTCCACGTCAGGAAGCAATCTTCTTTCCACATAAGGAGAACTACATCAATCTGTCCACGTAAGGACTCCAATACCACTTGACGTGTCCGCGTCAGGACTCCGATCTTTCCACGTAAGGAATTCCACTTTGGTGCTGAACCTGTCCACGTCAGGACTCAACTTCTCGAATCTGTCCACGTCAGGACCCCAATTTCTCCGCGTAAGGAATAAACTTCTTCTTCCACGTTAGGAATATCTTGATATGATCTGTCCGCGCCAGGACTAGACTTTTCCACGTCAGGAATAATCCATTTCTTTCCCCGTCAGGAATCAATCTTGATATGTCCGCGTCAGGACTTTGATCTTTCCACGTAAGGAATAAACTCGCCTTTCCACGTAAGGAAACCATTTTTCTTCTACGTAAGGAATGCTCTTGATATGTCCACGTAAGGACTCCGATCTTTCCACGTTAGGAATAAACCCTTTCTAGATATGTCCGCGTAAGGACTAAACTTTTCCACGTAAGGAATACATCTTAACCTGTCCACGTAAGGACTCCACTCTTTCCACGTTAGGAATCTTCTCCTGATATGTCCGCGTCAGGACTAAACTTTTCCACGTCAGGAATGCCATCTTAATCTGTCCACGTAAGGACTCTCTTCTTTCCACGTTAGGAATACTGTCATTTCCACGTAAGGAAACTATCTTCTGACACGTCCGCGTATGGACTCCATCTTTTCCGCGTTAGGAATCTCCGTCTTTCCACGTTAGGAATCACTTCTGTTGATAGGTCCGCGTAAGGACTACATCTTTCCACGTTAGGAATAATAATCTCTTTGATCTGTCCGCGTTAGGACACTGATCTCGTCTTGATTTATCCACGTAAGGACTCAGGCGTCTTCGACTCACTGAGGAAATAAGACTTGTCCACGTAAGGACTCACACCTTCGACTCACTGGGGAAATATCCGCGTTAGGACTTACACTTTGCCAACAACACGAAGAAGGATAAATTTGTCCACGTCAGGATTCTTGTATCTTGTCATCACAAAGAACTATAAACTTGTCCACGTCAGGACGCACGTTCACCATTACGAATAAAGATATCTGCCGAAAACAAAATGATCCACGTCAGGATACCAACACGAAGAGTACCCAATCTTTTGTCGACGTCATGACCTCCTTTTCTCCAAATTTCGAGAGACCGAATCTATCCACGTCAGGATTAACGCACCTTACCAATCCGGTAAAACAAACCTGTCCACGTTAGGACGCCCACTTCTGAAGAAATCCCGTCATTCTAGGAGTAAATGGTCCACGTCAGGACTTAATTCTTCAATGATCCTTACCCACAAACTGCTCAGCACTGACGTGACAGCGACTTCGAGATGAACTCTACTGGGGATGTCTGAAAACCAACTATCGGACGCCTGCTCCGAAATTCTGATTCATGCGATCCGTTGATGACAAACAAACTCTGCTTGGGGATAAGAAGACACTTATCCTGGCCACTCTGACTGGGGAAAAAATAAGAGACATTTGCACAAACGGCTCTGCTGGAGACAAAGAGAGTTTTATCATGATAACTCTGTGAGGAATACCGCCGAAACTGACATTATTATTGAATATCTCCTGCCGAGATCTTGACTGTTTGGTGATTTATTTGAGCAAGAGCTCTCTCCACCTGAACTACTAGAGTACAGACACTGCTTCAGCAAAATAAATGCTGGAAGGGTAACGCCGACTCGCCGGGGATAGCCTGATGCTACAAAATTATTCCGGCAAAATAAATGCTGGTAGGATGAAGTCGACCCTGCTGGGAAGTTGGGAACTCAAACCACACGTCTTGTTGAAGTAATCCCCTGCTGGGGAATATGACTTCGCTGGAGAATAACAGATGTGCACAGTATGCTCAGACCTTCTGCTGGAACGTGAACCGATATCACCAGTATCTCTGACAAAATAACTGACAGGACCCAACATCAACTCTGCTTTGGAGAGTCTTGACCTTCGAATTCCACTGGAAGGAAAAAACACTTGCTAAAAGAACTCCGCTGGAGAGAGGATAATTCTCTAAGGGAACATTAACTGACTCCGCTGGGGGGAGAATGCATGACCCTGCGGGGAAGATGAACCTGTCTGAATACAGCCTTACGATCGCGGAATCACCAAACTCTGCTGAGGACGAGTAACTTCTCTGGAGCACACCCTTTGGATAAGCTACGGCTAGCTGGGGAATTCTATCTTTCTTCAGGAAGAACCTGCATGACCTGCGTGGGGATCACGCCTTTCACTATTGCAATCTTTTGATCACCTTCCTCGTACAGTTATGAAACCTGCAACAACACAAACAAAGCACGACAAGCCTATGCAATCCAAATCGATTCAGGTTAGTGACGTTACACTCAGTTAATTCAAAGCTTTAACAATTGTTGGCAAGGGCCAGTAATGTTATACTCATGCTAGCTTCAATAAACTTAGGCGTTTTATCATGCGCAAAACAGTAAAGAACAGGCATCAAGTACTGAATAACACATTTTCATTGATTGGGCCCCTGAATGGGCGGAGTTTTTGTACACGGGATGTAACTCCTGAAAAGAGGAAGCTACGCAAAGCAGATACACGAGTATGCAAGTATTCACAAGAAGCATAAATATTGACAAATTAAATTTTGTACACATGTCGGCAACTGGATGCAGATGAACACCACGAACTGATCCTCCCATGACTCGTCCGACTCTTATACTTTCCCGGTATCCCTACTTCTGAAGAGGTTGTATCCGATAACTGACTCCTCAAACATATTCTCCCGCACTGATGCTCATCGAATACCAAATTCGGACCGCAGTCATTTGCTTTTCTCATCCCTAACTTTTGCGTGAACCGCCCTTTACGGGTTTTCAGTTCACCGGGATACCCTTTTTTGCCGAAGCCGCCCAGTGTAGGTTTTCAACTTCGCGGGTGTACATTTTTCAATTTTATCCCTAACTTTTGCCCGAACCTTTCATTCTGTTTTTGGTTCGCCAGGATGCCCCATTTTTGCCTGGACTCTCTTTTTTCTGTCCAGCGGGTCTATTTTAAGCAAAGTATTTTTTAACTGCGTCCGAATTCACAGGTGATGCAAAGTCTTCCCCGTCCATGGTGGACAACAATAAAGCTCCTCCTGAAAAGACCTTACTGACAACGTATGGCCCTTCGTAGTTGGGGGTCCACTTGCCCCTGTGATCTGCTTGCGGCGGGAGAATCCTTTTCAGCACAAGGTCGCCCGTCTGAAAGCTTCGCGGAAGTATTTTCTTGTCGTACGCTTTCTTCATTCGTCTTTGATACAAACGACCGTATGCCAGAGAAGCTAGCCTCTTCTCATCCATCAAACTCAGTTGGTTCAATCTATTCGTTACCCATTCTGCCTCGTCCAGCTGAACGTCTCGCAATACCCTCAGAGAAGGGATCTCAACTTCCAATGGTAATACCGCTTCCATTCCGTATACCAACGAGAATGGAGTTGCCCCGGTTGATGTGCGTACCGTCGTACGATAACCGTGCAAAGCGAAAGGTAGCATTTCATGCCAATCTTTATAAGTCACCACCATTTTCTGGACGATTTTCTTGATATTCTTATTGGCCGCTTCGACAGCGCCATTCATCTTGGGTCGGTAAGGGGAGGAGTTGTGATGTTCGATCTTGAAATTCTGACAGAGCTCCTTCATCATTTTGTTGTTCAGATTAGAACCATTATCCGTGATTATCCGCTCGGGAATTCCGTATCGGCAAATGATATCTCTCTTGATGAATCTAGCCACCACTTGCTTCGTTACGTTTGCGTAAGACGCCGCTTCCACCCACTTGGTGAAATAATCGATTGCTACTAGGATGAACCGATGCCCGTTAGAAGCCGTCGGCTCAATCTTTCCAATCATATCGATTCCCCACATTGAGAATGGCCATGGAGATGACATCACATTTAGAGGACTCGGAGGCACATGTATTTTGTCAGCATAAATTTGGCACTTGTGGCACTTTCTTGCAAACTTGAAACAATCAGTTTCCATCGTCAGCCAAAAGTAACCTGCCCGCAGCAGTTTTCTCGTCATAGCATGCCCACCAGCATGCGTACCGAATGCACCTTCGTGAATTTCCTCCATGAGAAGCTTTGCCTCTTTCTCGTCTACACAACGCAACAACACCAAGTCGTGGTTTCTTCTGTATAAGACGCCATCCGGGTTCAAATAGAAATTACCCGCTAATCTCCTGAGAGTTTTCTGATCTTGACTGGAT
The DNA here is from genome assembly GCA_963859935.3 of Lathyrus sativus. NCBI lineage: Eukaryota > Viridiplantae > Streptophyta > Magnoliopsida > Fabales > Fabaceae > Lathyrus > Lathyrus sativus. The sequence goes on along the minus strand of OZ012741.1, from coordinate 285,228,292 downwards.
GCCCCAGCCGGATACTCTTTATTCTTCAGGAAATTAAGGATATCAAAATACCACGGTTTGCCATCAGACGCTTCATCAATAGCAAATACATAAGCTGGCCTGTCCAACCGAGAGATAGTGATTTGGGGAGCTTCGTTCCAGAAATTGACCTTGTACATGGAAGACAAGGTGGCAAGGGCGTCAGCCATTTGATTTTCTGCCCGTGGCACGTGATGCAACTCAACCTTGTCGAAGAAAGGCAACAATCTCCTTGCATAATTCATATAATGTATCAAATTGGGCTGCCGTGTCTCCCATTCCCCTTTGATCTGATTCACCACCAGAGCTGAGTCTCCGTATACGTCTAGATGTTTGATTCGCAAATCAATGGCTTCTTCAAGCCCCATTATACAAGCTTCGTATTCGGCCTCATTGTTGGTAACGGCAAAGGTCAATCGGGCAGTAAACGGGATGTGCGACCCGTGCGGCGTAGTGATAATTGCCCCTATTCCGCTACCGTAAGCATTCACAGCTCCGTCAAATATCATCTGCCATTGGGACCCCGGCTCTGGTCCTTCGTCTGGTAACGGCTCTTCGCAATCCTTCATCTTGAGATACATGATATCCTCGTCAGGAAAGTCAAATCTCATTGATTGATACTCTTCAATAGGCTGCTCCGCCAGATATTCGGACAACACACTCCCCTTTATTGCCTTTTGCGAGACGTATTGAATATCATATTCAGTCAAGATCATCTGCCACCTGGCAATTCTACCTGACAACGCCTGCTTTTCAAATATATATTTGATTGGATCCATCTTCGAGATGAGCATGGTTGTATGATTCAGCATGTACTGCCTCAAACGCTTGGCGGCCCAGGCTAGCGCGCAACAAGTTTTCTCCAGCATTGAGTATCGAGATTCACAGTCTGTAAATTTCTTACTCAAATAATAGATTGCATGCTCTTTTCTCCCCGTCTCGTCGTGTTGACCGAGAACGCAACCCATGCTTCCCTCAAGAACCGTCAAATACATTATCAAGGGTCTCTCTGCCACTGGGGGTATCAAAATAGGAGGCTCCTGCAGATACTTCTTTATTTTGTCGAACGCCTTTTGACAATTATCGTTCCACGTTACAGCTTGATCTTTCTTCAACAGCTTGAATAATGGTTCACACGTGGCCGTTAGGTGAGATATGAACCGAGCAATGTAGTTCAATCTCCCCAAAAACCCGCGCACCTCTTTCTCTGTTTTAGGCGTCGGCATTTCTTGAATCGCTTTTACTTTAGCAGGATCGACCTCTATTCCTCTTTCGCTTACTATGAACCCCAGGAGTTTACCCGATCTCACCCCGAAGGTGCATTTGTTAGGGTTCAGCCTCAGCCTGAACTTCCTAAGCCTTTTAAACAACTTCAACAGATTCACCAGATGCTCTTCCTCCGTCTGGGATTTGGCAATCATATCGTCAACATAAACTTCAATCTCTTTATGCATCATGTCATGAAAGAGAGTCGTCATCGCACGCTGATACGTTGCCCCAGCATTTTTCAAACCAAAGGGCATCACTTTATAGCAAAATGTTCCCCAAGGCGTTATGAAAGTAGTCTTCTCCATATCCTCCGGCGCCATTTTAATCTGATTATAGCCTGAAAAGCCATCCATGAAGGAGAATACAGAGTATTGAGCGGTATTATCAACTAATACGTCAATATGAGGAAGTGGAAAATCGTCTTTTGGGCTTGCTTTATTCAAATCTCTATAATCCACGCACATTCGAACCTTGCCATCTTTCTTTGGCACTGGCACGATGTTAGCAACCCATGAGGGATACTTCGTCACAGCCAGGAACCCAGCGTCCCACTGTTTCTGAACCTCCTCTTTGATCTTCATTGCCATATCTGGGCGAGTTCTGCGAAGTTTTTGTTTGACAGGCGGGCAGTCTTCTTTCAGTGGCAGACGATGCACAACCATATCTGTATCGAGCCCTGGCATATCTTGATACGACCAAGCGAATACATCATTATACTCTCGGAGCATTTCAACCAGTTTTCGCTTGATATCACTCTGCAGTGCAGCTCCAATACGAATATTTTTCTCAACCCCTTCCGACCCCAAATTGATAATCTCGATAGCCTCGTCGTGAGGCAGAATGGCTCTTTCCTCTTGCTTCACCAACCAAGACAGTTCTTCAGGAACGTCGCTATCTTCGACAACCTCTTCTTCGGTCTGGAATACCGGGTGCTCGAAGTCGGGACGAGTCATAGGTGGTTCAAGGATGTCATCTGAAAATGTTATCCTGCAAAAGAAAGGGTTAAGTGCTTCAAAATGCGTATAAAGCGGATAACCACGTTGCCATTTTATTGAAAAATACAAAACAAGAAAGATAGGGATTACAGTATTTACACATGAAAAAAAAACGCCATTTATTTAATGATTAACGAAGCAATGTTTATAACAACACAGCCCTAAGCAAATCCCGATGCCCCGGGCAAGACATCAGATTATTCAACAATTAATAAAGCAAAGCATTACTGTTTAAAAGTCACAGGAACAAGCTCCTGAATAGACCAGTTGCACAGTCCTTGTCCTGGCGTGCTTGGCTGAATCCAGGCATCCATATCACAGTCGCTGTCCCCTTCATCGGATTCCGAAGCAGCATTGACAGATTCCTGGCATACTCCACTGGCAGAGATGGTGATTGACTTTCTGAAATGAGGGGCCCCCACGGAAGGAGTTGATGACGACGGTCGGTACCCCAGTCCGAACCGGTCCATTTTCACCGGAATGTCCAATACTTTGCCCCAGCCCGTGGCTTCTCCTGCCTTCACTAGCGCTTGAGCCTCTTTATACGAAGAAACAGCTATCTCTGGCACTTTGCTTGGCCCGGGGCTCTTGTCCTTTATGCGTAAACCTTCGAATGCCTGGCATGGCGTCTCGTGGATCTCCCCGTCGACTTCCACATATTTGAACGAAGAAAGATGGCTGACCAGGATGTCTTCTTCTCCGCACACGGTGACTACACTGTCTCCGACCATATACTTTAACTTTTGATGCAGGGTAGACGTGACTGCCCCTGCCCCGTGAATCCAAGGTCTTCCCAGCAAGCAGCTGTACGCAGGCTGTATATCCATGATATAAAACTCCGTTGCAAACACTTCCGGCCCCACTTGCAGAGGCAAGGTAATCGATCCGAAGACTGTTCTCCGCGTGCCGTCAAACGCTCTGACTACCAAATCACTTGGTGTACACAAAATCCCTCGAACATCCAGCTTCATCATCGCCTTCTTAGGCAGCACATTCAAAGACGACCCGGTGTCAACCAATACATGCGACATTGTTGATCCCCTACACTCAACAGATACGTGTAATGCCATATTATGATCCCTTCCTTTCGGAGTCAAGTCGAAATCAGTAAAGCCCAGACTGTGGCCCGCATTTACATGTGCCAATACCCCTTCTAGCTGGTTTACGGAGACATCCTGTGGTACAAAAGAAGTGTCCAGGACTTTCAGCAAAGCGTTTCGGTGAGCTTCCGAACACAACAGCAATGACAGAATAGATATTTTGGATGGCGTTTGCTGCAGATGCTCCACAATTTTATAATCGCTCTTCCGAATCAAGCGCATGAATTCCTCCACATCTTTCGATGCTGCTTCTTTTTCATTTGCTTGTACCGGAACATTCTCAACCGCTTTCCCTTTTCCTTTCGCTAGCCTTTCGGCCTCTACTTCAGGAGATATAAAGATCCTGCCGCTCCTTGTCATGCCTCCCGGGCCAACAACATTATCCACAACCTCCGCTGACCGCTTGTTAACATCGATTTTAATCCCGTCACAATACACCTCTAGCCCATATGACCATGGGACCGCTTTCGTGCTCTCATACGGGATTGGCCCGACTTTAGTTATAGTAATCGGTGGTCGCTGAGCTGGTGCTGAAATAGTGATCGTCTTCCTAGGAATTGTCACTGTGGCAACATCACTCTGATTATCCATTACTGCCCCTGCCGGCTCATCAGTTGCTGTTCTATCAAACTGCAATACACCTTCATCAATCAGGGCCTGAATGCCTTTCTTCAAATCCTCACACCCCCCAGACAGGGCCCAACAATCTAAGCAGTACTCATTACAACCCGGGTAAACACCTCCTTGCAACAGTCGGCTTTTTATTTCGCTCAGCGGCGTCTTTAAATCCTCAACATTCATAATCAGATTCAGACCTTCCTCAGTCAGCACGGCGTTCGCCCCATGATTAGGCATGGGTTTCTGGACTATATTCGCACCGGTCGTTCCGAAGTTGATAGACTTGTTGTCCAAGAGATCCTGCACAACGTGCTTAAAAGCGTGACAACCTTCTATATCATGGCCCGGGGCCCCAGAATGAAACTCGCAGCGCCTATTTGCATCATAGCCGAACGGGGGAGTTCCCGTTATCGGCGCCAAGGTTCTTTTCTCTACTAGATTCAATCCCAACAAAGTCTGCAATAAATCAGCATAGGTGGAGGGAGGCTTCTCAAACACCCTTCTCGGCTTACCACCCTGGAATTTTCGTTGAGCTTGCTGTGCCCCCTGCTGAGGCTGCTGCTGCTGTGGCATTGGTTGCTGCTGAACCTGTTGTTGTTGCTGGATTGGCTGCTGTTGATACGGAATAGTAACACTCGACACTTGCTGCGGCTGACGATATTGACTTCTTCCCCTGCCTCGGCCTCGGCCTCGGCCTCCAAATACAGCGCTAGCTTCGCCCTGACGGCGCCCCCCATAAGCTTTCTTATTACTGCCAGATGCAGTTGATTCATCGACTTGGAACTTTCCTTGCTTAATGTTCCGCTCAATCTTTTCACCCATCAGAATCAGATCTGAAAAACTAGCCAGAGACGTATGAAACAGCATATCATGAAACAGCCCGGTGAATGTGCCAACAAACATGTCATTCATTTCTTTATCTTCCACAGGGGGACGGACCCTGGCAGCCATATCGCGCCACCTTTGCGCGTATTCTTTAAAACTCTCCCCCTTCTTCTGCGAAAGCCCGGCCAACTGGACCCGATTGGGTGCCAGGTCGCTGTTATACTTGTAATGGGCTACGAACGCCTCCGCCAATTGCTTCCAAGTCTTGATATCAGTTGGCTCCAACCCCATGTACCACTCTAGGGAAGGACCCGATAGACTATCCTGAAAGAAATGCATGAGCATTCTTTCGTCAGTGGAGTATGCAGACATCTTTCTGTAATAAGCTCGGACATGCACCTTCGGACATGTATCTCCTTTGTACTTATCGAACGCAGGCGCTTTGAACTTGATTGGCACCCTCAGCCCAGGTACCAAGCCCATTGTTGCCATGTCCAGACCCACAGCGCTCTGGTTTAGGACTCCTTTCATTTGCTCTTCCAGCATTCTAATCTTTTGAGAATCATCCATCGGCCCTTCAAAACCCCCTCCAGAGAAGGCGTCCTCCTGTTGATCCTCTTGCCACATACCGTTTCCAGCCCCGTATCCATCATATGCATTATTACGTCCAGCTCTGACCTGATTCATCCCCGGAACTCGGCCTCTGTTGCCGTACCCTTGAACACCTCCAGCAGGACCACCAGTCATAAAACCAGCACCGTTTCCGTTTCCAAAGCCTCCGTAGCCCTGATTGACCATACCATAACCATCTTGCCCAAAGCCTTGAGCATTAAAGCCATACTTGCCAGTGTTGTCGAATCCCTGATCGTTGAATCCGAACCCAGTATTGACAAAGCCATTGCCTCCGAGATTATCTCCCAAATTGACATCACCCAGCCCAGCGTTGTGGACAGCAGTTTCATTTCCAACTCCGACGTTACCATTCACAGCAGCGGTAGCGTTGTTGACGTTAGCAGCATTCACATTGACGACAGGCGGAGCCACTGGCGTTGGAGTGCCATCTCCATGAGCAGTATCAACCCGGACAGACTGATGATCTTCGTTACCATGACCAGCATTGCGAGCCAACAGAGGCTGGACCATGGCCTGCAAATTCTCTTGCCCTTTTGCTATAGCTTCCATGGTCTGCATGAAGAGGGCGAGCTTCTCGCGTACATCCTGCATCTCGTTCTGAATCTGGTCCATGACTTTCCGACAGTTGGATCGTGTAGAATAGCGGTGCGGATGTTGATCTGGAATCCTGTTAAGTACCTGAATTAAAGCAGGAGATAAGACACCATTCAAAGATTACCTGTCATGCAATATGAATATGAATGCAATGCAATGTGTCTGTGCATTAGGGAAGTTCATTCCCCCAGTTCTAGTGCGAGGGTGCCGGTGCAGTGACAGTGTTGACAATAGGAATATCGGAGCTGAATCATAGAAAGCCTCATATATAGCAGAGAGAATCAATAAGCCCAGGGTACAATATCACTGAGAGTACCAAGATGGCATGACCTCAACCAACAATCCTGGTGATGGTCAGCACTATGCAAATAAAGCATACAAATAATGGAATGGTCAGATCCTCCCAAAAGTCTGGTACTCCTCTATCAACTTCTTGGTCTCCGGATGGCTTGGTCGATCAAGCAGCCCTTCAACAAGCTGGTTTCTCTTCTTAAGGATACGGCGTACGTCTTCAGCAGTTTCTTCCCATGTTGCTTCTCCGAAGCAATCTTCTAACTTTCGCTTCTGGGACACTGCTTCATCTCTAGATTTGATTGCCTTGTTCAGTGCATGCTGGACACTATACCGGTTCATCACTTCCTCCTCACACTTCTTGATGCTAGACTTCAACTTCTCCTCGAGGTCGGAAATTTGCTGCTTCAGCTTATCTTCCCTCTTCTTGTTGTTGGTGAGTGTAGCATTCCAAGTCTTATTGCAAGAAGATATCTCTCGGTGTGCTGCGTCGAGCGCCTTCTTTTTGGCTTCCAGCATGTCATGGGAACTTCTGAACTCTTGCCCCAGACGTTCGCGCTTCTTCTTTTCCTCGGTCAACTCAGCTCCTAACCTGTTTACCAGCTCAATCTGTTGTTGGAAAGCATATACAGCCTTGTGTTTCTCGCTGCGTGCCTGGGCTAGCTCTTGCTCTAACCCTTCATTAATCTTCATCAAAGCTTCTTTCTCTCTCACAACCTGTTCATATGCTTCTCTAGAAACAGTAGTCGGCTCTTCTACCGGAATAGGATCAAGAATTGGTGCATCTGGAAATGGCATCTTCAACTGACTAGCCCTCTCCTGAATCCAAGCTCTATAAGGTGCATAGGCCTGACAGTCATTCTTTCCTAACAACGGCTTCCCTTTGCGGTTAATACGCGTCCAAGCATGTCGCAACTTGGCTAATAACTCCCCCTTTACGTCACCAGTGAAGTATAGAGATTCCTGTACTTCTTCCTCTTGAGGTGGATTCTTCAGCGCATATCCGAACTGGCGAATGAATAAAGAAGGGTTGTAATTGATACACCCTTTTCTTCCAATCAATGGGACATTAGGGTAACCAGAACAACTGAAGATGAGCTCCGATCCCAACAGGTCTCTATCAAACCACTCCATGTCTTCCGACGATAGCCTCATCAAACGCTCCGGCCAACCAACTGGAGCTGTAGTCTCTGCAGCAGATCCTCTCTTAGGAAGATGACTCTCAAACCACATACTCAATAAGGGCACACACAGATGAACATTCTTCCCTCTTCCCTTCTCATTCTTGTAATGCAGTGAGTGGTAGAGGTCTCCGAGTAAGGTAGGTACAGGATTACCAGCGGCGAACAAGTAGAAAGCATCGAAGTCCACAAAATCCGGTATATTGGGGAACAGTACTATGCCATAAATGCACAAGGCCAACACAGCGTTGAAAGCAACCCAGCACCCACTCTTGGCATACTCTTGGGCTTTACCCACTAAAAACTGAAATGAGAATCCTGGAACTCCACGGGAAACAGTAGTCACAAGTTCAGAAGCATCAACATGCAAGGCTTTTGCCAATTCCTCCGGCTTGGGCTTGGCATCATAATGAATGAATGGAACCTGGTTCTGCACAGGCAGCTCAACATACTCAGCGTATTCCTCCAGAGTTGGTCCCATAATAAAGTCAGAGAACGTGAAACACCTCAAAGCAGGGTCATAGAATTGCATCAAAGCATACAGCCCATCTAACTCTACCTCTGTAGGTTTGCACACCAATCTCAATAATCTACCATAGCTCATCCGGAAACTCCTACGAACACTCTCATCAGCAAGAGAGATCAACCCCAGTAAAGGAACAATATCTAGCGTAGGCAATTTGTAGGCAACTGTTCTCCTTAAGCTAGTCATGATCGAATACTCAGAAGTCTGGGCACTAGAACTAGGGAAATGCAAATGCACCTGCAGCACAGACACACGTTAGTGAAATGCAAATGGTAATGGATATGCAAGGATGCAATGCAAGTAACATTCAACAGGGACCAAAGCTGCAGCTGAATAGCCTAAACCCAATCAAGAAAGGTCTCAGATAGACCATCCATAAGTCATCAAACCCTGGTCTCAGATAGACCTAAAATAGAACTCCAACACTGGTCTCTGACAGACCTCAAACCATAACTCCCTGGTCTCTGATAGACCTCAAATCACATCTCTAATTGGTCTCTGACAGACCTCAGAACTCTCCCAATTGGTCTTTGACAGACCTCAGAACACATCTCCAAATGGTCTCTGACAGACCTCATAACTCTCCATAAATAACCAGGATCTCTGATCAAGAAATAACCGGTAGTCTGGAGGTCTAGTTACCTGCATAACCCTGAATCCCCTCACAGGTGGGTGGCCCTATAACTGGCACAAGGTACGGCATCCTATGCGGTCGTCGGCGTCACAGACTTTCAGGGCTGATGATACGATTCCCAGAAGGAGTGGCATCATCAATTCCTGAAGAGGCCTCACTCAGCCAACTTCCAAATGATCGGTCCCCAGAGTCGACAATCCAACTAACCAGCAACCCACACCAACCAAAGGAAGGGGCAGGAGGCCAACCAGAGGAACCTCGTCTGAGTGTAGATTTCATGGGACACCAAAGCAAGCAAAGCAAGCGGGCGCCCACTAATTTCTACTCTAATTCTAGGTGCACTCAAGCCCAGGTCCGGCTTATCTCTCAATATCAGAACACCCGTCACACCCCAATACAGCAATAATAAACAATATATAAAGCTGAAAATACAAGGTTAGAAATATACAATAACACCATACAAAATCCTCGACGGGAAAACAAGCGTTAGGATTGACTCTCTTAAGGGACGTTGGATCCCAAATGCATAAGAACCATCGCAGTCCTTAGCAGCCAGGGGACGTTGGATCCCCAGCAGAGTCGCCAGCTGTCGCTACTGCGAAAATCGGCGCCGGCTGAACAGAAGAGTCGCCACCGTGCGTTATTTATCCCACGGGAGGGAAAGGAAACGCTCAGAGTAAACCTCGCACAACACGGGAAAGGTATGGTCATCGCAACCAAAACCTGGATTCGGGAGTCGGTTACGCAAGGGGAAGGTATTAGCACCCCTCACGTCCGTCGTACTCGACGGGATCCACGCTTGTTTTCGGGTATGGATTGTTATTCTATCTAAACCATAGGTCAAGGGTGAAAAAGAAAATAAAATGAAAATAAAAATGACTCGGCAAAGTATCGCACTTTATGCCTACGTATTCCCGTCTGGAACGAGAAATCAGAGTCAACGTAGTTCGCCTACCTACGGGAAAGGAGGGGAAAGTTGCTCGCTAGGATATCGCATCCTATGCCTACGTACTTTCATACAGCATGAAAGATCAGAGCAAACGTAGCTCGGGCCTCGTACGACACAAGTTTGTCCTTGATTGATTTTTATTCCTTCTGAAAAAGGTTTTTTTTTTATTAACAGTCCAAGAGGACAAAAATGACGTCTTGATGAGTTCACATTCTTTTACGAAAGAAATGTCTTTTATTGTGTTTGAAATCTTTATGTGTTTTTTCTGTTTGTTTTGAGAAGGAAAGAGACAGAACTCTAACCTACGGTTGCGAAGGGAAACAAACTAACCTAATGTTATCATGCATGGGTTAAGACCTAGTGTCTATCATGCTCCTCTCTTGCACAGAGAGAAACAGAGATCCTACGGGATAGGCAGAAATAGAAACAATATCAGATATATACAGTAAAGCAGTAAAATGCATGGATGCAACAGTACAAGCGAGGCAAGGGAGTCCCACTCAACCTCGAACCTAGAAAACAATAGGCAAAAGTGAACAGGCTTCACTTTCAACCCAACAGGGTAAACAGCAAACAATACAGTTCAGAAAACCCATCAATACATCAACAAATGAAATACAGCAAAAGAAACAGCATCAGCAGCTCTGAATCAACATCTGGCTTCAAGTAACCTCCAATCAGCTACAGGCTTCAACAAGCATCAATCTCCATCTTCATGGCCTTCAGACAAGGGCTTTGATCATCAGTCTTCCATCTGCAATGGCTTTTCTTCAAGCTCAAACCTCCAGGATGAGGGATCAGTCACAAGAGTGAATTGGGTGTTAAGCAATCAGCTGACTACCAAAGGTGGTGAACAGACTGCTTCTAACACAAGAGACATTTTCTCTCAAGAGTTCTATCTCATAGACACTATCACCAAGCCTTCCAAAGGAAGGGGGTGAGTGTCTTAGAGAGACTCTGAATCACAGAGAAGAATGGATGCAGACAAGGCAATCCATGTTTGAGAAACAATCTTTCTAATCTAGAGCTCTGCCTAGCTCCTAAACTCTAGTCTCCTCAGCAACTGATAGCAAGAAACTCCTCCTCAACTCTGACAGTTGATCTTCAATCTTTGAATCTCCAATAGCTTCATCTCCACAAATCTTCAGCTTCCCCAGGGCCCCAGACAAACCCAATACCCATACAAACAATCAATAAACCCCAGAGGGCACACCACACCAGACATCAGATATACAGACAGTAATAATAGCAGTAGGGGAATCCTAACTGTTCTCTAAGGGATCTAATAACTACCCATAGCCCCTATAGTCCCATAACTAATCTATTCAAACCCTAAGTCCTAAGGGAAATGAAATCAAACTCCTAAGTTGTCACCTAAAAACCCTAGTTTTGTACATGATGTTCAAGCATTTATTAATCACCTAAAATTAACCTCTAAAAATGGGAACTAAAATATTTCTACAAGTTGAATATCTCATCTAAACAATATGAAAAGAATGATCAAAAAATATTAAAGCATGTGAGAGAACAAAAATCATAAAAATAATGCATGAAATGAACTATTTAATGGGACATTTATTTAGAAAATGTGAAAAAAATATGAAATAAAACTAAAAATGAGAATTTATTTTCCTATAATATTCTAGACATTTTAATGAAGATATGGTAAAAAGAATGGATGAAAATGCATTTTTTATGAATTAGTTATGATTTTATGAAAATTGGTAAAATAAAATGGAATTAAGAAAAATAAAATGAATTAAATGAGGGAGAGGGGTGCATTTAGAAACTCGCCCAGTTATAATCCCATTGGGCCAGGAAATAGGGGGGTGCTGGCAGCGCTTTCACACTGGGCCCAACAACAATCAGAATTAAAGAAATAAATAAAACACGCTGGGGGGTGAGAAAAGAAAAGGAATTACGTTGAAATTGGTTTGGGCTTGGTTTAGGGGGGTGGGATTAGCATGATCCAACTCAGGCCCGCCCGTTTCAATTAATGAAACGGTGCGTTTTGGCCAGGGTCCTTCCCTCCAATTTCAGATCAAACGCTGGCCATTGGATCTTACTGATAGTCAAAGGTCCAAACCACAATGAACGGCTATGATTGTATCTTCCCCAAATAACCTGCAACCTAGGGTTTCACTTCACCATGCGAGCTCATGCACGAGCTACTTTCCCCCTCTCTGTTCTCCATCTCCAAGCCACGAATCATCACGCCATAAACACGAAAGTGGCTCAGGATCTTCCCCTCTACAATCCTATACCACTAGCTCAGTCTGAAACTCACAGAATCTCTCAACCCGATCGAGGTAAAAACTGGTCATCATGAAATCATACTGTTATGAACCATCACCATTCCTCCTCAAACTTGACCTAAACTAACCTATGCCTAATGGAGATTAATTTGATCAATCACGCTACAATTATGATGCACTAATCTAAGAGATATAAGCACCAACAGTTTGTTACACCTGTCACTAACCATCACCAAATCGTTCCAAATTCATCTAGCTTAATCTCCTAACCACCTATATCAAGTCTAAGCTAATAAAATCATGTGAAACCAACAGAATCAAGCTAATCGAATGAAAACTTACCTGATGAGAAACCTTGAAAACAGCTATGGAAATGGAAGATATGAAGCTTTTGAGACTTGGATCTTGATTCACCAATTCAATACTCAATTCTGTATGCACAATTTTGGAGGTTCCTTGCTTGAATCATGCAATTCACTTGAACTTGTGATTTTGATGTTGATGAAAGAGGCACTCGAAAATGGATGAGAACTACCAAAACCTTGCTTCAATTATGATCTAAGATGATGATGGAGTGAAATTGAATTGATCTTGATGAAGATTGATGAAGAATTTGAGAGATTTGGAATGAAACTTTTATGAAAAAGTGTGAGAAATTTGTGGAATTCTTGGTGCAAATGAGGCCAACCCTTGCCAAATTCATCTTTCATGAATATATAGACCCCAATGGTACATTCTAGATCCATCTTGCACATTCCCTTGTTTTCAAACTTTGGCTCATTTTGATTATGTTTCTTAAAAGGTAAGCAACCATGGATAACTTCATTTTTTCCTTCTAAACTCAAAAAAGTGTGTGAACCATTGTTCTTAGAATTGTTTTTCCATTCAAAATCATATATTGGAAGTCTCCATTTGGACTTGTAAATCTCCCAAACCATTTTTCAACTTGAAATTATTCACTTTATAAGCCTTTTTAGTTCATATTTTGACCAATTATGCAACATCATGCTATGAGCTTCTCCAATAACTTGTGACCTTCTTTCTAGACTTAAAATCCCATTTGGAGCAAGTTTGATGTTGTAAGTTTTTCCATTTGAGGCCTCCTTGTATGAGTTTTGGGTATAGGTTAAAATGACCTGTAATTCACAAATGCCCAAAATACCCTTTGCTTGTCAAGACCATAAGTTGGGTTCTCCACATCATATGAAGGCATGCCATACCATTCTAGAAAGCTAAGACAACGAGGAACAATTCTTATGTTGACCAAGAATCCATTTGAAATCTCCTTGAGGGGCAAAACTAGCTTGGAAGTCAAGTCACTTTCACAGACAAAAATTCAGACACCTCAGATGACCTGTAACTTGTAAGGACCATAACTTGAGTTCCATAAATCTCCTTAAGGTCTTCCACCACTCAAATTAAAGGTCTTGAGATTCTCTACAAGTTTCATGTTGGCCAAGAAGCCATTTGAAGCTAGCATTTTGACTTATCTTGCTTGGAAATTTGACCTAAACTAGGGGATTTTACAGAGAAACCCTAATTTAGTAACTCCTCTTCTCCTTGATTTCTCTTGAATTCTCCTTGTCATATCTCCATATCCTTCTTCATATGTCAAATGTTGATCCCCACATCTCTCCAATAGACTTGAATGCCCTCTTAAGTCAGTCAATTGACCTAGGGTTGACCTAGGGTTGACCCAGATGAAACCCTAGTTGACTGTCTTCAACTGTAGCTCTTGTGCTTTCATCAATGACTTGTTTTCTTCTCCAAATGACTTTCTAAATCTCTCATAATGTCTAGATGCTCTCCATGCTTTCATTCCACAGCTCACAACCCTCTTATTGATCCTCAGATACCCTCAGCTAGGAGATGGACTCAAGGCTTGATCTGCTGAACTCTTTGCTTTCAAATTCTTTCCTGATGACTTGAATATGACTGAATTGGGATAATAACCTCTTGATAGGCCTCTAGAGATGAAAATAATGATTGGTCCCCTGTTGAATGACTTGCTATGCTTATGCTATGCAAATGGTTAGTCTATGTACATGACTCTATATGCAAATGCTAATGGTGATGAAACATAAATCCAAGTAATAAGGTTGAGCAAATTTTATGGTGCAACACATGGCTCTTGGATTAGGTCTCAACCTTCTCCAAATCTTCATCTGACCTAGGATTGACCCAGTCAAACCCTAATTCTACCATTCATAGTTGAATCTTCTGAATTCTTGCATAATGACCTCTCTGGGCTTCATGATGGCTTTCAAGACACCTCATAGGCTTTCTCAAAGCTTCAAGTTCATTCTCAAAGTCTCAGAATCATCTGAGGAGCACCCACAACTCTCAAGTTAGGAGGCACACAACTCTGGTTTCAACCAATTCCTCTGAGGATCTCTTGAACTTTTTGATGAAGGTATCAACTTTCAAACACTTGATGGATAAATAATTGTTGGTCAAATTTTGGGGTGTAACAACGGGCACCCGTGTTGTGCATCTGTTTCCCATTTTCTTCTGCTTAGGTCTACCCGTATCTGCCAACCGTGTCCTCCATGACACGGGCCGTGTTGTGCAACACGGGTACCCGTGTTGTGGCTCTGACTTCCCTTTTCCGACTTTTCTTTGCCTCCGAAAGCGATGCGGTCGTCATGCTATCCATTCCTGTCAAAAACACACTAAAAGAAACCGAATCAAACGCACCAGCGGCAAAAGTAATACAAACTTCGAAATAAGACTTGAAGACAAACAACTACAAGTAATTCAGATAATAACAACGAAAGCTTCAAAAACAGATAAAAACGGTGCAAAATTAACAACAAACAGCGTTTGAAAACACAAGTAAAATCCACCGATCAAACTCCCCCGAACTTGAACTTTTGCTTGTCCTCATGCAAAAAGCTCGCCAAACCGAACTTAATATCTTTTTTCATAACGGAACCATCCATAGAAATGTGAGTTACGGTGATGATACTCATACTTGAACTTCACATTCCAAGTCCTACTAGGATTAATCTCGGCTTTTCCCTCAAAACAAGTAACATGCAAACACTAGACTGCGGTAAACCACAGACCTCAGTCTCCCTATGGGTAACCTCTCCGACTATGCTTTGTACTTAAGTCTTCTTTTTCGATTTTTCTCCCTTTCATTCGGACAATCACTATACGGCTTTTATGATTTTCCTCGTGTGCACAAGATTTATCAACGACATTTTTCTTTTTCGGGCACTATTACTCTTTTTGAATGGCTTTCAGGTTCGACCGCCGTTGGGCTGAATAACCGGGTGAGGGTTACCCAACTTAGAAGGATTAGTCGCCTAATTGCCCCTTTTTTGTTTGTTTTTTTTTTCTTTCTCTGTGCCTTAGCTCAATATTTTTCATTAACCTTGCACACACGATTCTTATTGATGAAACCTGATTGTCAAAATAAACTACTCAGGGGTACTTCTCAGATCAAAGCACTATGGTACAAATCTACACGTCGAACTCGTTCCTATTCGGGAAACCCAGGGTGTTTGCCTTTTACCTATCTCTCAAGATTGTTCCGATTTCATCCTCACAGTTATTTTCTGAGTATTCTATATACTTTCTCATCACCTTACTCAACATCCTCACTAAACAGTTCACCAACCAACAATGTTATTAATTTTATTAGCTCAATGTCAGGGGGTTTTCCTGTGGACTTTCTATCATGTTTTCAAACTAACACTGAAAATTAAATAACCAAATAACTAAAACAGAAATGAAAACACACAAATAACATAAACAAATAACATAAAAACACAAATAAAATAAATAAAATACCCCCACACTAGGATTCAACAGTGTCCTCACTGTTGGCACACTAGTAGCAGAGGACTCACAGAGTTCATGGTTGTGGAGGTTGGTCGCGCAGCATCATCTGCCGCATCCATTCGTGCATCTCACCGATCAACCTGCCTTGTCGGATTTGTTCGTTCCCTTGTCTTGTCTGCTCCTCGCCTTGCCTTGTCTGCTCACTTCGGATATGACACATCTCATTCTCCATCCAATCCCATTCTTTTTTAGATAAGCTCCAAGAGCCTGAGCCGGACTCCTGATGGGATGAGACTCGCGTAGGCGGTATAGGCGCTTCTTCTACCTGATCTCCTTCATCCTCAAAGAATTTTGTACCTGTACCATCATAAAATTGGTCTTCTTCATCCTGCATTGTGCTCTCATATAGCCAGTTATTCACATTTTGAATACTAATAAAGTCAGGGGCAGGTAAAACGAGGAGATGACTTTTTCGGCTTACCAAGGAGTAGTAATTATCAAAGACTTGAATCATACCTTGGGCAGTCAGTGTGGCAAGATCTATTTTTGTCTTACCTTCAACAGTGGGTTCCTCTCTCAAGAGAGCACCGTGGCCAAAGTGATTTGCGATTTGAGTAATCATACCGCCTACACTTATTTCGCCGGAAGGTGCATTCGCAACCCTCTTCAGGTGGTCAGCTGCAAAGGCAGCTACATTAATGAGTTCTTGATTTGCCATGCCATACATGAAGTACAACTCCCTCTGAGTCGCCACTCCTGTGCTGTCACCCCTGCCGAACAGTGTATAGGCCAATCCCTTTTGAGCGTACCTGAAACATGGGTTATGGATACACGAGGCTTTTGC
Source organism: Lathyrus sativus (assembly GCA_963859935.3). Lineage (NCBI taxonomy): Eukaryota > Viridiplantae > Streptophyta > Magnoliopsida > Fabales > Fabaceae > Lathyrus > Lathyrus sativus. The sequence goes on along the minus strand of OZ012741.1, from coordinate 285,211,771 downwards.
CGCCTTCGCGACATAATCAGTTCGGCCTGTAATAGCCTTCCAGAAGTCCCCTGCATTAAAATTTCCCGGAGGGGCTCCGGGTCCAAAATTGGGGAGCTTCAGAATATCTCCCAATTCGGCTATGGTCAGTATCAAATAACCGAAACCTCTGTGTACCATAATATTCCTCCTCCACACCTGTCCACCGGTGCTTCAACTGAAATTCTAAAGTACTCAAGAATTCAACAGTTATGCGCTCATAAGTTGGCGCTTCCAATTGCATAAATTCTAGCATACCCAGAGTGTGAAATATCATATAGACTTCTACTCTCAGCCCTAGATTATCAAGCGTAGTGTTACAGATATACCTTGTGGGAGCGAGCTTACGCTTGATGATGTTGGAGTACTTCTTCTGATGATCCGGATCTTCAAAGAGTATGCCGTGAGGATTCGCCATACGGTGTGCTCTCTTTCTGGGGCGCGAAGTTTCCGCCACTGCTTTTCCCGTGTCTCTACGAGGAGGCATTATTAATCCTGCAAAACACAAACAACACAGATAGTTCGAAAAATTTCGAAATCACTGTTAGTGAAAAACGCGACCGTAGAAATAAGCACAATGATGAGTAGAACGTTTTTTGTGAAGGGCAGAAGTGTTTCCGATGAGTGGTTGTGGTGGATATGGAAACTTTTTGGAGAGTAGGCTATGGAGGCTAAGGGTTTTGTGAGGGAGAAGAAGAAGGGAGATGAAGTGATTTTGAATAATGATAAGGAATGGGTGGTTACTAATGATAAGTGTGGAGTAAAACAGGTGGGCCCCACTTGGTAAAATATGATTAATGACAGCGTGCCTTACAACACGGGCCGTGTTACACAACACGGGCACCCGTGTTGCACCTCCTGCACTATATTTTTTTTCAACACCACGCACCTGCAACACGGGCCGTGTTGCGCAACATGGGCACCCGTGTTGCACCACTGACTCCACTTTTTTTTTCAAGTTGTTCAGCCCTGATGTGCTAGGCCTGACACGGCCCGTGTTGTGTAACACGGCCACCCGTGTCAGGGTGTTGTTTTTCAAATTTTCTCCTCTCCTCCGGTCTCCGACAATCTTCTTTCACCGATGAGCCTCGAGTTAATCAAAACCTGTTAAAAAAAACAAAATGAAAGCGTGAGTGTAAAATACGTGGGTTGCCTCCCACGAAGCGCTTCGTTTTACGTCGCCCGGCTCGACGGTCCTTCATCGTATCATGTGAGATGAACGACATTGTTTCGATCTTTCTGCTGTCCCTCGTAGTAAGGTTTCAGACGCTGACCATTTACTTTAAAAATGTCTCCATTTGCTGGATTTTTCAGCTCGACTGCTCCGTGCTGAAACGCCTTATGTACTACAAATGGTCCTGACCATTTTGATTTAAGCTTTCCCGGAAAGAGTTTCAGCCGGGAGTTGTAAAACAGTACTAATTGTCCTTCCCGAAATTCTTTCTTCTGAATTCGTCGGTCATGCCATTTCTTTGCTTGATCTTTGTAAAATTTGGCATTCTCATATGCCCGGTTCCTGAATTCCTCTAGCTCATGGAGTTGGAGAGTTCTAGACTCTCCTGCTTTGGTGAGGTCTAGGTTAAGGACTTTTGATGCCCATAATGCCTTGTGTTCTAACTCTAGAGGCAGATGGCAGGCTTTACCATAGACCAGTTGGTAAGGGGACATACCAATGGGTGTTTTGTATGCAGTGCGATACGCCCAGAGAGCGTCGTCCAGCTTTACTGCCCAGTCCTTACGGGAGGCACGCACTGTTTTCTCTAATATCTGTTTGAGTTGTCGATTTGACACCTCGGCTTGCCTGTTGGTTTGAGGATGGTACGGAGTAGATATTTTGTGCTTCACATTATACTTAAGGAGTAACTTTTCCATGAGATGATTCAGGAAGTGAGTTCCTTCATCACTTATAAGGGCCCTTGGTACTCCAAACCGCGAAAATATGTTCTCCTCAGAAACCTGACCACTACCTTAGCATCATTTGTTGGTAGTGCCACTGCTTCTACCCACTTCGAAACATAGTCAACTGCCACCAGTATATAGTGTTTTCCAAATGATGGTGGGAATGGTCCCATAAAGTCAATCCCCCAAACATCAAACAACTCTACTTCCAACATGGAATTCTGCGGCATCTAGTTTCTTTTCGAGATATTTCCTGTCCGTTGACATTTGTCGCATTCCTTAACTACGTTCTGGGCATCCTTGAACAAAGACGGCCAATACAACCCCGATTGGAGGACTTTGGCTGCGGTCCGGTCGCCATTGAAATGCCCTCCATAATCTGAATTATGACATGCTTCGAGCACCTTCCTTTACTCGTTTTTCGGAACGCATCGTCTGATCAGTCCATCCACCCCTTTCTTGTAAAGAAACGGGTCATCCCATAAGTAAAACCTGCAGTCATGAACAAACTTTTTCCGTTTGTTAGAATCAAAATCGTCGGGTATAAGACCCCCGACCAAATAGTTGGCGTAATCCGCAAACCAAGGAACACCATGAATAACTAGGATGTTTTCATCAGCAAACTCATCCTTTATCGGACGCTTTTCCTCGTTTTCTTCAATCGGTGACATTCATGAGAGGTGATCAACTATAGTATTTTCACATCCTCTCTTATCACGAATCTCCACATCGAATTCTTGGAGAAGAAGGATCCATCTCAGCAGCTTGGGCTTTGACTCCTGCTTAGCAAAAAGATATTTTAACGCAGCATGGTCAGTATAAACAATCACTTTAGAACCCAACAGATATTGCCTAAATTTGTTAAAGGCATACACCACCACTAGCAACTCCTTCTCGGTAGTTGCGTAATTCATCTGTGCCGGGATCAAAACGTGACTCGCATAGTAAATAACATGCAAAAGCTTCTCTTTCCGCTGCCCCAATACAGCCCCCACCGCGATGTCACTGGCGTCACACATGATCTCAAACGGCAGCGACCAGTCTGGGGCTATCACAATTGGTGCTGACACTAACTTATTTTTCAGGTTTTCGAATGCGTCAGCACATTCCTTATTGAACACAAACGTCGTGTCCTTGACTAACAAGGACGTCAACGGTTTAGCTATCTTGGAGAAGTCTCTTATGAACCTGCGGTAGAAGCCTGCGTGACCCAAGAAGCTTCGGATACCTTTCTCGTTCACGGGTGGTGGTAACTTGGATATTACTTCCACTTTTGCTTGATCGACTTCGATCCCTTTGTGTGAGATTTTGTGACCAAGGACAATGCCCTCTCTTACCATGAAATGACATTTTTCCCAATTTAGTATCAAGTTACTTTCCTGACATCTCTGCAAAACAAGTGACAGGTTAGTTAAACAATTATCAAATGATGATCCAAAAACCGAAAAATCATCCATGAAGACTTCCATATGTTTCTCAAGCATATCTGCAAAAATAGAAGTCATGCATCTTTGAAACGTTGTTGGGGCATTACATAACCCGAATGGCATCCTCCTATAAGCAAAAACTCCGTACGGGTATGTGAAAGCTGTCTTCTCTTGATCCTCCGGCGCAACCGCGATTTGGTTGTATCCGGAGTATCCATCTAGAAAACAATAGTAATCGTGACCAGCCAATCTTTCTAGCATCTGATCAATAAAGGGCAAGGGAAAGTGATCTTTTCTGGTGGCTAAATTAAGTCTCCTATAATCAATTCATACCCTCCAACCAGTGACTGTACGCGTAGGAATCAACTCATTCTTGTCATTAGTCACCACAGTTGTACCTCCTTTCTTGGGCACCATGTGAACAGGGCTCACCCATGAACTGTCCGATATAGGATAGATAAGTCCAGCATCCAATAATTTCACCACTTCCTTTCTTACGACTTCCTTCATAACGGGGTTCAGTCTTCTCTGGGGCTGCACAACCGGTTTGTGGTCTTTCTCCATAAGGATTTTGTGCATGCAAACTGTAGGACTTATACCCTTGAGGTCATCGATTTTCCAGCCAATAGCACTCAAATTTTTTAAGAACCCCAATCAGTTGTTTGTCTTGGACACTTTTCAAACTAGAGCTGATAATGGCGGGACACCTTTCCTCGGTGTCTAGAAAAACATATTTGAGATTTTCCGGCAGTTGTTTCAATTCCGAACCTTTAGGCTTTTCGTCATTACCTTCCAGCGCTATAGGTTGCCGTAAGTCCTCCCATCGGTGTGTTCAGGATCCCCTTTGGAATGGTCGAGTTTCCAACATTTCAACTACTTCCCTGTCATTCTCATCCACTTCTTTATCTTCCTTAAAGATGGACATGCTTAACACTCTCTCAAGGGGCAGTTGGGTCACACTCTCCAAATGTTCGCTCTCTACGACTTGTTCTAGCACTTGTATGTTGCTACTTGTGCCAAGATCCTGTTTATGCTTCATGGTATTACTAACATCAATTTTTAACTCCTCGTCATATACCTTCAAGGTCAGGGTGCCGCCTTCCATATCTATCATGACTCTCCCGGTTTCCAAGAATGGTCGGCCCAAAATTAAAGGCATTTCTTCATCTTCCGACATCTCTAGGACCACAAAATCAACCGGAAACACAAATTTATCTACCTTAACTAGAACATCTTGAACCACTCCATACGACCGCTTAACTGAATGATCAGCAAACTGGAGAGTCATCCGAGTGTCTTGAATCACACCGATATCCAACTTTTTGTAGATGGACAAGGGCATGAGGCTAATACTTGCTCCCAAATCAATTAAAGCTCTGTTGAATGACCTATCGCCAATAGTGCATGGGATAGTAACAGCTCCACTGTCTTTCTTCTTGACCGGAATCTTCAGACCCTGCAAAATAGCACTACAAGTTTCCGTTAGAATAACAGGTTCGGACTCACTAGTCCGCTTCTTAGCAATGATGTCCTTCATGAATTTTGCATAGGTGGGCATTTGTTCTAGTGCCTCCAACAACGGAATGTTCAGCTCTAACTTTTTAAACATCTCAAGGAATTTCTCGAAATTCTTCTCTTGCTGTCCTTTCTTTTTATTTCTTGAGGGGTATGGCAGCTTGATCACCGGTTTCGGTTCTACCACTTTTTCTTTAGTTACCGGTACCGGTGTCACCACTTCTTCCTCAACTATTTCATTTTCTTTAATTTCCAGCTCAACCTCAATCATCTGATCATTTAGTTTTGTTTCCTCTTCTTCTACTTCCTTGGATTTTCCACTTCTTGTTACTACCGCCTTAATTTGGTGGTGATCCTTCAGATTTGGTACTGTGGCACTTGGAAGTGTACCCGGCGCTTGCGAACTCGCTAGTTGTTGAGCAATTTGACTCATTTGTACTTCAAGATTTTTTATGGATGCTCCAACATTCCTGAAGTTACTCCTTGTCTCTTCTTGAAATTAAGAACTTTGGGCGGCCATTTTCTCAATGGCTACTTCCCAATCAGCTTTTCGAGGAGCTTGTTGTTGATATTGAGGTTGGTACAGTGTCTGCTGGTACTGCTGTTGCTGAGGTTGATACGGTTGTTGGCCTTGAACAGGTTTTTGTACATTTCCTTGTTGATCTTTCCATGAAAAATTTGGGTGATTTTTCCAACCAGGATTATATATGTTGGCGTAGGGATTGTTCTGCCTCAACATATTAATCTGTTCCACTTGCTCTTGAGTTGCTACACAATGCACTGTAAAGTGTGGTCCACCGCATATTTCACAAGGTGCTGCTTGAACTGGTTCAACCTGTGCCACTGTCTGAGTTTCAACATTCATTTTCTTTAACCTTCTCTCTACCTCAGAGGTGATCTGATCCTCCATTTTAACAACCTGGTCTGCCAGCTTCAGATCAATCTTACCTTCCGGTTGGTTTACCGTGCGATCATACAACTCAAGGTGCTCGTTAGCGGCAATTGCTTCTATGATCCTTTTGATACCTGTGGCCGTTGAGAAGTTGGTTGAGCCACCGGCAGCAGTGTCTATGAGCTGTTTCATTTTGAGTCGTAATCCATTCACAAAGTTTTGCATCTGCTCAGTGGCGTCCATGTTATGAGTAGGACATGCTGTAAGACACCTCTTAAACCGCTTATATGCATCCCCTAAAGATTCTCCTTCTTTTTGCTTGAAGTTGACAATGTCATATCTTTTTTGGATGAACACTGAGGCAGGGAAATACTCATTCAGGAACGCAGTTTCCATCTCTTGCCATGTTGTGATACTCCCAGCTGGAAGCGAGTAAAACCATTCTTCCGCATCATCAGTGAGTGTGAACGGGAACATAACCAATCTCTTGGCCTCTTCGGAATGTCCTTCTATCTTCAACGAGGTGGTGGTCGTAAGGAATCTCTGAAGATGTTTATTTGCATCTTCGTTGATTCTTCCGGCAAACGGCTTGCTCTCCAACTGACGGATGGTGGAAGGGTGTAGCTGAAAATGCACAACATTCAGCGGTTGATTCATAATGGTCATCCGGTTTGGTTGAGCATTGGCCCCTCCATAGTCTCCTAGCAGTCTTTCAGGCTGAGGTGGATTTCCATCCATTTGAACAGTTTCAGGTGTTGTCTCTCTCTCTTCGGAGTTGCTCTGCACAGATATAATTTCCTCTATTTCTTCCAGTCTTTTAACTTTAGCTATTCTCCGTCTTTCGTGTAACGCTCGTTCTGGTTCTGTATCAAAATAATATTTAGCTGAGGCCTGACCTCGCATACACAATTAGACAAGCGTTAGATAATACAAGCAGAGAAACAAATGCAGTGAATAATAAAATTTTAGTCGCAGAGCAACAAAATTTCTTTTGGATTCTAAAAACAATGTTAATTTGGCAGTCCCCGGCAACGGCGCCAAAAACTTGATCGGGAAAATAGCAAGTGTACTATTTTTACCAATTGTAGTAATAAGGGAAAAGTCCCAAGTATCGATCTCGAGGACTGTGTAGTAATTAACGGGATTTTTAGGATTCAAAGGAACAAAAGATCTAGTGGTTTGTTTGGTAGCAGAGTAATATAACAAGTAAATAAAGACTTATAAATCAATCTAAGAACAGTGTTAGGGGAGTGGGTACGATGCGAGTAAAGACCTGTATGATTATCCTGCTATAATAGTTATTAACCTTAATTCATCAGTTGGCCAATTTAGTTTTCTTAATTCCTTAATGAAAACCCTTTGATGAGTTTCATGTACACTAATTCCTCAGTGTCCATGAAAAGCATCAAGCAATAGTTCAGACCATAAAATATGTGATACGGGATATCCTCATTCCTAAGCAATATCGACCGTGAGCCTATTTTGCAAAAGTGTAAGGTTTCCTTTCCAGACTAAAACCTAAGCATAATTCGAATTCTACTTTCCAATATGAATACGCATTAAGATTGATGCAAAATAAAAGATATAAGGTGAATAACATAGTTCTAATAGAATAATCAAATAAAAGTCATTACATCGCAACTTAGGACCACCCCCTAACAACTTGGGGTTTAGCTGCTCATGTTCTTTGTAAACATAAAAGCAATTAGAAATGAAAAGGAGAAGATCATTACAAATCGAGTTGAATCCCTTGGATCATCAATTGCTTCTGCTTTTGATCGATCCTTTGTTCTCCAGAAGAACTCTCTCCTCAGTTGTCAATCCTAATATCGGTTCAAAAGTGTCTCCTACTTTCTAAAAAGTGACTCTTATATCTAAATTCAAATTACATCGCGAAATGGCTCAAATACCCTTCGAAATAGGTCTGACAGCAAAAAATCAGAAAACATAACAATTTCACTCTCAGTGGCCCTGACACGGGCCGTGTTGTGCAACACGGGTGGCCGTGTCAGGCTGCTGACTCCTTCAGGGCGCGTTTCCATCTCTAAGGGCTGCAACACGGGCCGTGTTGCATGACACGGGCACCCGTGTTGTGCATCTGTTTCCCATTTTCTTCTGCTTAGGTCTACCCGTGTCTGCCAACCATGTCCTCCATGACACGGGTCGTGTTGTGCAACACGGGTACCCGTGTTGTGGCTCTGACTTCCCTTTTCCGACTTTTCTTTGCCTCCGAAAGCGGTGCGGTCGTCATGCTATCCATTCCTGTCAAAAACACACTAAAAGAAACCGAATCAAACGCACCAGCGGCAAAAGTAATACAAACATCAAAATAAGACTTGAAGACAAACAACTACAAGTAATTCAGATAATAACAATGAAAGCTTCGAAAACAGATAAAAACGGTGCAAAATTAACAACAAACAGCATTTGAAAACACAAGTAAAATCCACCGATCAGCGAGCATCGAACCAGAAGGCCGGATCAACCGAAGTTGATACCATCTATCTACTAACGTGCAGGCATCCGCTAAATAAAAGCGAGCACCGAACCAGAAGGCCGGATTAACCGAAGTTGATAACGTCTATCTGCTAACGCGCTGGCATCCGCTAACTAAAAGCGAGCATCAAACCAGAAGGCCGGATCAACCGATTTTGATAACATCTTTATGTTAACACGCAGGCATCCGCTAAATAAAAGTGAGCATCGAACCAGAAGGTCGGATCAACCGAAGTTGATAACATCTATTAGCTAACGCGCAGGCATCCGCTAAATAAAACCGAGTGTCTAACCGGAAGGCCGGATCAACTGAAGTTGATAACAACTATCTGCTAACGCACAGGCATCCGCTATATAAAGCCGACCATCGAACCAGAAGTCCGGATCAACCGAAGTTGATAACATCTATCTGCTAACGTGCTGGCATCCGCTAAATAAAAGCGAGCATCGAACCGGAAGGCCGGATCAACCGAAGTTGAAAAAATCTACCTGCTAACGCGCAGGCATCCACTAATTAAAAGCGAGTATCGAACCGGAAGTCCGGATCAATCGAAGTTGATAACATCTATCTACTAACGCACAGGCATCCGCTAAATGAAAGCGAGCATCGAACCAGAAGGCCGGATCAACAGAAGTTGATAACATTTCTCTGCTAACGTGCAGGCATAAGCTAAATAATAGCGAGCATCGAACCAGAAGGCCGGATCAACCGAAGTTGATAACATCTATCTGCTAACGCGCAGGCATCCACTAAATAAAAGTGAGCATTAAACCAGAAGGCCGGATCAACCAAAGTTGATAACGTCTATCTGCTAACGCGCTGGCATCCGCTAAATAAAAGCGAGCATCGAACCAGAAGGTCGGATCAACCGAAGTTGATAACATCTATCTTCTAACACGCAGACATCCGCTAAATAAAAGCGAGCATCGAACCAGAAGGCCGGATCAACCGATGTTGACAACATCTATCTACTAACGTGCTGGCATCTGGTAAATAAAAGCGAGCATCGAATCGGAAGGCCGGATCAACCGAAGTTGATAACATCTACCTGCTAACGTGCATGCATCCACTAATTAAAAGCGAGTATCGAACCAGAAGAACGGATCAACCGAAGTTGATAACATATATCGCTAACGCGCAGGCATCCGCTTAATTAAAGCGAGTATCAAACCAGAAGGCCGAATCAACCGAAGTTGATAACATCTATCTGCTAACGCACAGACATCCGCTATATAAAACCGAGCATCGAACCAGAAGGCCAGATCAACCGAAGTTCATAACATCTATCTGCTAACATGTTGGCATCCGCTAAATAAAAGCGAGCATCGAACCGGAAGGACGGTTCAACCGAAGTTGATAAAATATACCTGCTAACGTGCAGGCATCCACTAATTAAAAGCGAGTATCGAACCGGAAGGCTGGATCAACCAAAGTCGATAACATCTATCTGCTAATGGGCAGGCATCCGGTAAATAAAAGCGAGCATCGAACCAGAAGGCCGAATCAACCGAAGTTTATAACATCTATTTGCTAACGCGCAGGCATCCGCTAAATAAAAGCGAGCATCGAACCAGAAGGCCGGATCAACCGAAGTTGATAACATCTATCTGCTAACGCGCAGGCATCTGCTAAATAAAATCAAGCATCGAACCAGAAGGCCGGATCAACCGAAGTTGATAATATCTATCTACAAACGTGCAGGCATCCGCTAAATAAAAGTGAGCATCAAACCAGAAGGCCCGATCAACCGAAGTTGATAACATCTATCTGCTAACGCGCAGGCATCCGCTAAATAAAAGCGAGTATCGACCCAGAAGGCCGAATCAACTGAAGTTGTTAACATCTATCTGCTAACGCACAGGGATCCGCTAAATAAAAGCGAGCATCAAACCAGAAGGCCGGATCATCCGAAGTTGATAACATCTATCTGCTAACGCGCAAGCATCCGCTAAATAAAAGCGAACATCGAACCGGAAGGTCGGATCAACCGAAGTTGATAACATCTATCTGCTAACGCACAGGCATCCGCTATATAAAACCGAACATCGAACCAGAAGGTCGGATCAACCGAAGTTGATAATATCTATCTGCTAACGTGCAGGCATCCGCTAAATAAAAGCGAGCATCGAACCGGAAGGACAGATCAACCGAAGTTGATAACATCTACCTGCTAACGTGCATGCATCCACTAATTAGAAGCGAGTATCGAACCGGAAGGCCGGATCAACCGAAGTTGATAACGTCTCACTGCTAACGCGCAGACATCCGCTAAATAAAAGCGAGCATCAAACCAGAAGGCCGGATCAACCGAATTTTATAACATCTATCTGCTAACGCGCAAGCATCCGCTAAATAAAAGCGAGCATCAAACCAGAAGTCCGGATCAACCGAAGCTGATAACATCTATCTGCTAACGCGCAGGCATCTGCTAAATAAAACCGAGCGTCTAACCGGAAGGCCGGATCAACCAAAGTTGATAACGTCTATCTGCTAACGCACAGGCATCCTCTATATAAAACCGAGCATCGAACCAGAAGGTCGGATCAACCGAAGTTGATAACATCTATCTTCTAACACGCAGACATCCGCTAAATAAAAGCGAGCATCGAACCAGAAGGCCGGATCAACCGATGTTGACAACATCTATCTGCTAACGTGCTGGCATCTGGTAAATAAAAGCGAGCATCGAATCGGAAGGCCGGATCAACCGAAGTTGATAACATCTACCTGCTAACGTGCATGCATCCACTAATTAAAAGCGAGTATCGAACCAGAAGAACGGATCAACCGAAGTTGATAACATATATCGCTAACGCGCAAGCATCCGCTTAATAAAAGCGAGTATCAAACCAGAAGGCCGAATCAACCGAAGTTGATAACATCTATCTGCTAACGCACAGACATCCGCTATATAAAACCAAGCATCGAACCAGAAGGCCGGATCAACCGAAGTTCATAACATCTATCTGCTAACATGTTGGCATCCGCTAAATAAAAGCGAGCATCGAACCGGAAGGACGGTTCAACCGAAGTTGATAAAATATACCTGCTAACGTGCAGGCATCCACTAATTAAAAGCGAGTATCGAAACGGAAGGCTGGATCAACCAAAGTCGTTAACATCTATCTGCTAATGGGCAGGCATCCGGTAAATAAAAGCGAGCATCGAACCAGAAGGCCGAATCAACCGAAGTTTATAACATCTATTTGCTAACGCGCAGGCATCCGCTAAATAAAAGCGAGCATCGAACCAGAAGGCCGGATCAACCGAAGTTGATAACATCTATCTGCTAACGCGCAGGCATCTGCTAAATAAAATCAAGCATCGAACCAGAAGGCCGGATCAACCGAAGTTGATAATATCTATCTACAAACGTGCAGGCATCCGCTAAATAAAAGTGAGCATCAAACCAGAAGGCCCGATCAACCGAAGTTGATAACATCTATCTGCTAACGCGCAGGCATCCGCTAAATAAAAGCGAGTATCGACCCAGAAGGCCGAATCAACTGAAGTTGTTAACATCTATCTGCAAACGCACAGGGATCCGCTAAATAAAAGCGAGCATCAAACCAGAAGGCCGGATCATCCGAAGTTGATAACATCTATCTGCTAACGCGCAAGCATCCGCTAAATAAAAGCGAACATCGAACCGGAAGGTCGGATCAACCGAAGTTGATAACATCTATCTGCTAACGCACAGGCATCCGCTATATAAAACCGAACATCGAACCAGAAGGTCGGATCAACCGAAGTTGATAATATCTATCTGCTAACGTGCAGGCATCCGCTAAATAAAAGCGAGCATCGAACCGGAAGGACGGATCAACCGAAGTTGATAACATCTACCTGCTAACGTGCATGCATCCACTAATTAGAAGCGAGTATCGAACCGGAAGGCCGGATCAACCGAAGTTGATAACGTCTCACTGCTAACGCGCAGACATCCGCTAAATAAAAGCGAGCATCAAACCAGAAGGCCGGATCAACCGAATTTTATAACATCTATCTGCTAACGCGCAAGCATCCGCTAAATAAAAGCGAGCATCAAACCAGAAGTCCGGATCAACCGAAGCTGATAACATCTATCTGCTAACGCGCAGGCATCTGCTAAATAAAACCGAGCGTCTAACCGGAAGGCCGGATCAACCAAAGTTGATAACGTCTATCTGCTAACGCACAGGCATCCTCTATATAAAACCGAGCATCGAACCAGAAGGTCGGATCAACCGAAGTTGATAACATCTATCTTCTAACACGCAGACATCCGCTAAATAAAAGCGAGCATCGAACCAGAAGGCCGGATCAACCGATGTTGACAACATCTATCTGCTAACGTGCTGGCATCTGGTAAATAAAAGCGAGCATCGAATCGGAAGGCCGGATCAACCGAAGTTGATAACATCTACCTGCTAACGTGCATGCATCCACTAATTAAAAGCGAGTATCGAACCAGAAGAACGGATCAACCGAAGTTGATAACATATATCGCTAACGCGCAAGCATCCGCTTAATAAAAGCGAGTATCAAACCAGAAGGCCGAATCAACCGAAGTTGATAACATCTATCTGCTAACGCACAGACATCCGCTATATAAAACCAAGCATCGAACCAGAAGGCCGGATCAACCGAAGTTCATAACATCTATCTGCTAACATGTTGGCATCCGCTAAATAAAAGCGAGCATCGAACCGGAAGGACGGTTCAACCGAAGTTGATAAAATATACCTGCTAACGTGCAGGCATCCACTAATTAAAAGCGAGTATCGAAACGGAAGGCTGGATCAACCAAAGTCGTTAACATCTATCTGCTAATGGGCAGGCATCCGGTAAATAAAAGCGAGCATCGAACCAGAAGGCCGGATCAACCGAAGTTTATAACATCTATTTGCTAACGCGCAGGCATCCGCTAAATAAAAGCGAGCATCGAACCAGAAGGCCGGATCAACCGAAGTTGATAACATCTATCTGCTAACGCGCAGGCATCTGCTAAATAAAATCAAGCATCGAACCAGAAGGCCGGATCAACCGAAGTTGATAATATCTATCTGCAAACGTGCAGGCATCCGCTAAATAAAAGTGAGCATCAAACCAGAAGGCCCGATCAACCGAAGTTGATAACATCTATCTGCTAACGCGCAGGCATCCGCTAAATAAAAGCGAGCATCGACCCAGAAGGCCGAATCAACTGAAGTTGTTAACATCTATCTGCTAACGCACAGGGATCCGCTAAATAAAAGCGAGCATCAAACCAGAAGGCCGGATCATCCGAAGTTGATAACATCTATCTGCTAACGCGCAAGCATCCGCTAAATAAAAGCGAACATCGAACCGGAAGGTCGGATCAACCGAAGTTGATAACATCTATCTGCTAACGCACAGGCATCCGCTATATAAAACTGAACATCGAACCAGAAGGTCGGATCAACCGAAGTTGATAATATCTATCTGCTAACGTGCAGGCATCCGCTAAATAAAAGCGAGCATCGAACCGGAAGGACGGATCAACCGAAGTTGATAACATCTACCTGCTAACGTGCATGCATCCACTAATTAGAAGCGAGTATCGAACCGGAAGGCCGGATCAACCGAAGTTGATAACATCTCACTGCTAACGCGCAGACATCCGCTAAATAAAAGCGAGCATCAAACCAGAAGGCCGGATCAACCGAATTTTATAACATCTATCTGCTAACGCGCAAGCATCCGCTAAATAAAAGCGAGCATCAAACCAGAAGGCCGGATCAACCGAAGCTGATAACATCTATCTGCTAACGCGCAGGCATCTGCTAAATAAAACCGAGCGTCTAACCGGAAGGCCGGATCAACCAAAGTTGATAATATATACCTGCAAACGTGCAGGCATCCGCTAAATAAAAGCGTGTATCGAACCAGAAGGCTGGATCAACCAAAGTCGATAACATCTATCTGCTAATGGGCAGGCATCCGCTAAATAAAAGCGAGTATCGACCCAGAAGGCCGAATCAACTGAAGTTTATAACATCTATTTGCTAACGCGCAGGCATCCGCTAAATAAAAGCGAGCATCAAACCAGAAGGCCGGATCATCCGAAGTTGATAACATCTATCTGCTAACGCGCAGGCATCTGCTAAATAAAATCAAGCATCGAACCAGAAGGCCGGATCAACCGAAGTTGATAATATCTATCTGCAAACGTGCAGGCATCCGCTAAATAAAAGTGAGCATCAAACCAGAAGGCCCGATCAACCGAAGTTGATAACATCTATCTGCTAACGTGCAGGCATCCGCTAAATAAAAGCGAGCATCGAACCGGAAGGACGGATCAACCGAAGTTGATAACATCTACCTGCTAACATGCATGCATCCACTAATTAGAAGCGAGTATCGAACCGGAAGGCCGGATCAACCGAAGTTGATAACATCTCACTGCTAACGCGCAGACATCCGCTAAATAAAAGCGAGCATCAAACCAGAAGGTCGGATCAACCGAATTTTATAACATCTATCTGCTAACGCGCAAGCATCCGCTAAATAAAAGCGAGCATCAAACCAGAAGGCCGGATCAACCGAAGCTGATAACATCTATCTGCTAACGCGCAGGCATCTGCTAAATAAAACCGAGCGTCTAACCGGAAGGCCGGATCAACCAAAGTTGATAACGTCTATCTGCTAACGCACAGGCATCCGCTATATAAAACCGAGAATCGAACCAGAAGGCCGGATCAACCGAAGTTGATAACATCTCACTGCTAACGCGCAGACATCCGCTAAATAAAAGCGAGCATCGAACCAGAAGGCCGGATCAACCGATGTTGACAACATCTATCTGCTAACGTGCAGGCATCCGCTAAATAAAAGCGAGCATCAAACCAGAAGGCCGGATCAACCGAAGCTGATAACATCTATCTGCTAACGCGCAGGCATCCGCTAAATTAAACCGAGCGTCTAACCGGAAGGCCGGATCAACCAAAGTTGATAACGTCTATCTGCTAACGCACAGGCATCCGCTATATAAAACCGAGAATCGAACCAGAAGGCCGGATCAACCGAAGTTGATAACATTTATCTGCTAACGTGTTGGCATCCGCTAAATAAAAGCGAACATCGAACCAGAAGGCCGGATCAACCTAAGCTGATAACATCTATCTGCTAACGTGCAGGCATCCACTAATTAAAAGCGAGTATCAAACCGGAAGGCCGGATCAACCGAAGTTGATAACATCTATCTGCTAACGTGCAGGCATCCAGTAAATAAAAGCTAGCATCGAACCAGAAGGTCGGATCAACCGAAGTTTATAACATCTATCTGCTCCCGCGCAGGCATCCGCTAAATAAAAGCGAGCATCGACCTAGAAGGCCAGATCAACTGAGGTTGTTAACATCTATCTGCTAACGCACAGGGATCCGCTAAATAAAAACGAGCAACGAACCAGATGGCCGGATCATCCGAAGTTGATAACATCTATCTGAAAACGCGCAAGCATTCGATAAATAAAAGCGAACATCGAACCGGAAGGCCGGATCAACCGAAGTTGATAACATCTATCTGCTAACGCACAGGCATCCGCTATATAAAACCGAACATCGAACCAGAAGGTCGGATCAACCGAAGTTGATAATATCTATCTGCTAACGTGCAGGCATCCGCTAAATAAAAGCGAGCATCGAACCGGAAGGACGGATCAACCGAAGTTGATAACATCTACCTGCTAACGTGCATGCATCCACTAATTAGAAGCGAGTATCGAACCGGAAGGCCGGATCAACCGAATTTTATAACATCTATCTGCTAACGCGCAAGCATCCGCTAAATAAAAGCGAGCATCAAACCAGAAGGCCGGATCAACCGAAGCTGATAACATCTATCTGCTAACGCGCAGGCATCTGCTAAATAAAACCGAGCGTCTAACCGGAAGGTCGGATCAACCAAAGTTGATAACGTCTATCTGCTAACGCACAGGCATCCGCTATATAAAACCGAGAATCGAACCAGAAGGCCGAATCAACCGAAGTTGATAACATCTCACTGCTAACGCGCAGACATCCGCTAAATAAAAGCGAGCATCGAACCGGAAGGCCGGATCAACCGAATTTTATAACATCTATCTGCTAACGTGCAGGCATCCGCTAAATAAAAGCGAGCATCAAACCAGAAGGCCGGATCAACCGAAGCTGATAACATCTATCTGCTAACGCGCAGGCGTCCCCTAAATTAAACCGAGCGTCTAACCGGAAGGCCGGATCAACCAAAGTTGATAACGTCTATCTGCTAACGCACAGGCATCCGCTATATAAAACCGAGAATCGAACCAGAAGGCCGGATCAACCGAAGTTGATAACATCTATCTGCTAACGTGTTGGCATCCGCTAAATAAAAGCGAGCATCGAACCGGAAGGACGGATCAACCAAAGTTGAAAACATCTACCTGCTAACGTGCAGGCATCCACTAATTAAAAGCGAGTATCAAACCGGAAGGCCGGATCAACCGAAGTTGATAACATCTATCTGCTAACGTGCAGGCATCCAGTAAATAAAAGCTAGCATCGAACCAGAAGGTCGGATCAACCGAAGTTTATAACATCTATCTGCTCCCGCGCAGGCATCCGCTAAATAAAAGCGAGCATCGACCTAGAAGGCCAGATCAACTGAGGTTGTTAACATCTATCTGCTAACGCACAGGGATCCGCTAAATAAAAGCGAGCAACGAACCAGATGGCCGGATCATCCGAAGTTGATAACATCTATCTGAAAACGCGCAAGCATTCGATAAATAAAAGCGAACATCGAACCGGAAGGCCGGATCAACCGAAGCTGATAACATCTATCTGCTAACGCGCAGGCATCTGCTAAATAAAATCGAGCGTCTAACCGGAAGGCCGGATCAACCAAAGTTGATAATATCTATCTGCAAACGTGCAGGCATCCGCTTAATAAAAGTGAGCATCAAACCAGAAGGCCCGATCAACCGAAGTTGATAACATCTATCTGCTAACGCGCAGGCATCCGCTAAATATAAGCGAGTATCGACCCAGAAGGCCGAATCAACTGAAGTTGTTAACATCTATCTGCTAACGCACAGGGATCCGCTAAATAAAAGCGAGCATCAAACCAGAAGGCCAGATCATCCGAAGTTGATAACATCTATCTGCTAACGCGCAAGCATCCGCTAAATAAAAGCGAACATCAAACCGGAAGGTCGGATCAACCGAAGTTGATAACGTCTATCTGCTAACGCACAGGCATCCGCTATATAAAACCGAACATCGAACCAGAAGGTCGGATCAACCGAAGTTGATAATATCTATCTGCTAACGTGCAGGCATCCGCTAAATAAAAGCGAGCATCGAACCGGAAGGACGGATCAACCGAAGTTGATAACATCTACCTGCTAACGTGCATGCATCCACTAATTAGAAGCGAGTATCGAACCGGAAGGCCGGATCAACCGAAGTTGATAACATCTCACTGCTAACGCGCAGACATCCGCTAAATAAAAGCGAGCATCAAACCAGAAGGCCGGATCAACCGAATTTTATAACATCTATCTGCTAACGCGCAAGCATCCGCTAAATAAAAGCGAGCATCAAACCAGAAGGCCGGATCAACCGAAGCTGATAACATCTATCTGCTAACGCGCAGGCATCTGCTAAATAAAACCGAGCGTCTAACCAGAAGGCCGGATCAACCAAAGTTGATAACGTCTATCTGCTAACGCACAGGCATCCGCTATATAAAACCGAGCATCGAACCAGAAGGTCGGATCAACCGAAGTTGATAACATCTATCTTCTAACACGCAGACATCCGCTAAATAAAAGCGAGCATCGAACCAGAAGGCCGGATCAACCGATGTTGACAACATCTATCTGCTAACGTGCTGGCATCTGGTAAATAAAAGCGAGCATCGAATCGGAAGGCCGGATGAACCGAAGTTGATAACATCTACCTGCTAACGTGCATGCATCCACTAATTAAAAGCGAGTATCGAACCAGAAGAACGGATCAACCGAAGTTGATAACATATATCGCTAACGCGCAAGCATCCGCTTAATAAAAGCGAGTATCAAACCAGAAGGCCGAATCAACCGAAGTTGATAACATCTATCTGCTAACGCACAGACATCCGCTATATAAAACCGAGCATCGAACCAGAAGGCCGGATCAACCGAAGTTCATAACATCTATCTGCTAACATGTTGGCATCCGCTAAATAAAAGCGAGCATCGAACCGGAAGGACGGTTCAACCGAAGTTGATAAAATATACCTGCTAACGTGCAGGCATCCACTAATTAAAAGCGAGTATCGAAACGGAAGGCTGGATCAACCAAAGTCGATAACATCTATCTGCTAATGGGCAGGCATCCGGTAAATAAAAGCGAGCATCGAACCAGAAGGCCGGATCAACCGAAGTTTATAACATCTATTTGCTAACGCGCAGGCATCCGCTAAATAAAAGCGAGCATCGAACCAGAAGGCCGGATCAACCGAAGTTGATAACATCTATCTGCTAACGCGCAGGCATCTGCTAAATAAAATCAAGCATCGAACCAGAAGGCCGGATCAACCGAAGTTGATAATATCTATCTGCAAACGTGCAGGCATCCGCTAAATAAAAGTGAGCATCAAACCAGAAGGCCCGATCAACCGAAGTTGATAACATCTATCTGCTAACGCGCAGGCATCCGCTAAATAAAAGCGAGCATCGACCTAGAAGGCCGAATCAACTGAAGTTGTTAACATCTATCTGCTAACGCACAGGGATCCGCTAAATAAAAGCGAGCATCAAACCAGAAGGCCGGATCATCCGAAGTTGATAACATCTATCTGCTAACGCGCAAGCATCCGCTAAATAAAAGCGAACATCGAACCGGAAGGTCGGATCAACCGAAGTTGATAACATCTATCTGCTAACGCACAGGCATCCGCTATATAAAACCGAACATCGAACCAGAAGGTCGGATCAACCGAAGTTAATAATATCTATCTGCTAACGTGCAGGCATCCGCTAAATAAAAGCGAGCATCGAACCGGAAGGACGGATCAACCGAAGTTGATAACATCTACCTGCTAACGTGCATGCATCCACTAATTAGAAGCGAGTATCGAACCAGAAGGCCGGATCAACCGAAGTTGATAACATCTCACTGCTAACGCGCAGACATCCGCTAAATAAAAGCGAGCATCAAACCAGAAGGCCGGATCAACCGAATTTTATAACATCTATCTGCTAACGCGCAAGCATCCGCTAAATAAAAGCGAGCATCAAACCAGAAGGCCGGATCAACCGAAGCTGATAACATCTATCTGCTAACGCGCAGGCATCTGCTAAATA
Organism: Lathyrus sativus; assembly: GCA_963859935.3. Classification (NCBI taxonomy): domain Eukaryota; kingdom Viridiplantae; phylum Streptophyta; class Magnoliopsida; order Fabales; family Fabaceae; genus Lathyrus; species Lathyrus sativus. The sequence goes on along the minus strand of OZ012741.1, from coordinate 285,192,211 downwards.
AAACCGAGCATCTAACCGGAAGGCCGGATCAACCAAAGTTGATAACGTCTATCTGCTAACGCACAGGCATCCGCTATATAAAACCGAAAATCGAACCAGAAGGTCGGATCAACCGAAGTTGATAACATCTCACTGCTAACGCGCAGACATCCGCTAAATAAAAGCGAGCATCGAACCGGAAGGCCGGATCAACCGAATTTTATAACATCTATCTGCTAACGTGCAGGCATCCGCTAAATAAAAGCGAGCATCAAACCAGAAGGCCGGATCAACCGAAGCTGATAACATCTATCTGCTAACGCGCAGGCATCCGCTAAATTAAACCGAGCGTTTAACCGGAAGGCCGGATCAACCAAAGTTGATAACGTCTATCTGCTAACGCACAGGCATCCGCTATATAAAACCGAGAATCGAACCAGAAGGCCGGATCAACCGAAGTTGATAACATCTATCTGCTAACGTGTTGGCATCCGCTAAATAAAAGCGAGCATCGAACCGGAAGGACGGATAACCCAAAGTTGAAAACATCTACCTGCTAACGTGCAGGCATCCACTAATTAAAAGCGAGTATCAAACCGGAAGGACGGATCAACTGAAGTTGATAACATCTATCTACTAACGTGCAGGCATCCAGTAAATAAAAGCTAGCATCGAACCAGAAGGTCGGATCAACCGAAGTTTATAACATCTATCTGCTCCCGCGCAGGCATCCGCTAAATAAAAGCGAGCATCGACCTAGAAGGCCAGATCAACTGAGGTTGTTAACATCTATCTGCTAACGCACAGGGATCCGCTAAATAAAAGCGAGCAACGAACCAGATGGCCGGATCATCCGAAGTTGATAACATCTATCTGAAAACGCGCAAGCATTCGATAAATAAAAGCGAACATCGAACCGGAAGGCCGGATCAACCGAAGTTGATAACATCTATCTGCTAACGCACAGGCATCCGCTATATAAAACCGAACATCGAACCAGAAGGTCGGATCAACCGAAGTTGATAATATCTATCTGCTAACGTGCAGGCATCCGCTAAATAAAAGCGAGCATCGAACCGGAAGGACGGATCAACCGAAGTTGATAACATCTACCTGCTAACGTGCATGCATCCACTAATTAGAAGCGAGTATCGAACCGGAAGGCCGGATCAACCGAAGTTGATAACATCTCACTGCTAACACGCAGACATCCGCTAAATAAAAGCGAGCATCAAACCAGAAGGCCGGATCAACCGAATTTTATAACATCTATCTGCTAACGCGCAAGCATCCGCTAAATAAAAGCGAGCATCAAACCAGAAGGCCGGATCAACCGAAGCTGATAACATCTATCTGCTAACGCGCAGGCATCTGCTAAATAAAACCGAGCGTCTAACCGGAAGGCCGGATCAACCAAAGTTGATAACGTCTATCTGCTAACGCACAGGCATCCGCTATATAAAACCGAGAATCGAACCAGAAGGCCGGATCAACCGAAGTTGATAACATCTCACTGCTAACGCGCAGACATCCGCTAAATAAAAGCGAGCATCGATCCGGAAGGCCGGATCAACCGAATTTTATAACATCTATCTGCTAACGTGCATGCATCCGCTAAATAAAAGCGAGCATCAAACCAGAAGGCCGGATCAACCGAAGCTGATAACATCTATCTGCTAACGCGCAGGCATCCGCTAAATTAAACCGAGCGTCTAACCGGAAGGCCGGATCAACCAAAGTTGATAACGTCTATCTGCTAACGCACAGGCATCCGCTATATAAAACCGAGAATCGAACCAGAAGGCCGGATCAACCGAAGTTGATAACATTTATCTGCTAACGTGTTGGCATCCGCTAAATAAAAGCGAGCATCGAACCGGAAGGACGGATCAACCAAAGTTGAAAACATCTACCTGCTAACGTGCAGGCATCCACTAATTAAAAGCGAGTATCAAACCGGAAGGCCGGATCAACCGAAGTTGATAACATCTATCTGCTAACGTGCAGGCATCCAGTAAATAAAAGCTAGCATCGAACCAGAAGGTCGGATCAACCGAAGTTTATAACATCTATCTGCTCCCGCGCAGGCATCCGCTAAATAAAAGCGAGCATCGACCTAGAAGGCCAGATCAATTGAGGTTGTTAACATCTATCTGCTAACGCACAGGGATCCGCTAAATAAAAGCGAGCAACGAACCAGATAGCAGGATCATCCGAAGTTGATAACATCTATCTGAAAACGCGCAAGCATTCGATAAATAAAAGCGAACATCGAACCGGAAGGCCGGATCAACCGAAGTTGATAACATCTATCTGCTAACGCACAGGCATCCGCTATATAAAACCGAACATCGAACCAGAAGGTCGGATCAACCGAAGTTGATAATATCTATCTGCTAACGTGCAGGCATCCGCTAAATAAAAGCGAGCATCGAACCGGAAGGACGGATCAACCGAAGTTGATAACATCTACCTGCTAACGTGCATGCATCCACTAATTAGAAGCGAGTATCGAACCGGAAGGCCGGATCAACCGAAGTTGATAACATCTCACTGCTAACACGCAGACATCCGCTAAATAAAAGCGAGCATCAAACCAGAAGGCCGGATCAACCGAATTTTATAACATCTATCTGCTAACGCGCAAGCATCCGCTAAATAAAAGCGAGCATCAAACCAGAAGGCCGGATCAACCGAAGCTGATAACATCTATCTGCTAACGCGCAGGCATCTGCTAAATAAAACCGAGCGTCTAACCGGAAGGCCGGATCAACCAAAGTTGATAACGTCTATCTGCTAACGCACAGGCATCCGCTATATAAAACCGAGAATCGAACCAGAAGGCCGGATCAACCGAAGTTGATAACATCTCACTGCTAACGCGCAGACATCCGCTAAATAAAAGCGAGCATCGAACCAGAAGGCCGGATCAACCGATGTTGACAACATCTATCTGCTAACGTGCAGGCATCCGCTAAATAAAAGCGAGCATCAAACCAGAAGGCCGGATCAACCGAAGCTGATAACATCTATCTGCTAACGCGCAGGCATCCGCTAAATTAAACCGAGCGTCTAACCGGAAGGCCGGATCAACCAAAGTTGATAACGTCTATCTGCTAACGCACATGCATCCGCTATATAAAACCGAGAATCGAACCAGAAGGCCAGATCAACCGAAGTTGATAACATTTATCTGCTAACGTGTTGGCATCCGCTAAATAAAAGTGAGCATCGAACCGGAAGGACGGATCAACCAAAGTTGAAAACATCTACCTGCTAACGTGCAGGCATCCACTAATTAAAAGCGAGTATCAAACCGGAAGGCCGGATCAACCGAAGTTGATAACATCTATCTGCTAACGTGCAGGCATCCAGTAAATAAAAGCTAGCATCGAACCAGAAGGTCGGATCAACCGAAGTTTATAACATCTATCTGCTCCCGCGCAGGCATCCGCTAAATAAAAGCGAGCATCGACCTAGAAGGCCAGATCAACTGAGGTTGTTAACATCTATCTGCTAACGCACAGGGATCCGCTAAATAAAAGCGAGCAACGAACCAGATGGCCGGATCATCCGAAGTTGATAACATCTATCTGAAAACGCGCAAGCATTCGATAAATAAAAGCGAACATCGAACCGGAAGGCCGGATCAACCGAAGTTGATAACATCTATCTGCTAACGCGCAGGAATCTGCTAAATAAAAGCGAGCATCGAACAAGAAGCTCGGATCAACTGAAGTTGATAACATCTATCTACTAACGTGCAGGCATCCGCTAAATAAAAGCGAGCATCGAACCAGATGGTCGGATCAACCGAAGTTGATAACATCTATCTGTTAATACGCAGGCATCCGCTAAATAAAAGCGAGAATCGCACCAGAGGGCCGGATCAACCAAAGTTGATAACAACTATCTGCTAACACTCAGGCATCCGGTAAATAAAAGCGAATATCGAAGCGGAAGGCCGGATCAACCGAAGTTGATAACATCTATCTGCTAACGCGCAGACATCCGCTAAATAAAAGCGAGCACCAAACCAGAAGGCCGGATTAACCGAAGTTGACAACGCCTATTTGCTAACGCGCAGGCATACGCTAAATAAAAGCGAGCATCGAACCAGAAGGCTAGATCAACCGAAGTTGATAACATCTATTTGCTAACGCTTAGGCATCCGCTAAATAAAAGCGAGCACCGAACTAGAAGGCCGGATAAACCGAAGTTGACAACGTCTATCCGCTAACGCGCTGGAATCCACTAAATAAAAGCGAGCATCGAACCAGAAGGCCAGAACAACCGAAGTTGATAACATCTATCTTCTAACGCGCAGGCATCCGCTAAATAAAAGCGAGCATCGAACCAGAATGCCGGATCAACCGAAGTTGAAAACATCTATCTGCTAACGTGTTGGCATCCGCTAAATAAAAGCGAGCATTGAACCGAAAGGCCCGATCAACCGAAGTTGATAACATCTACCTGCTAACGCGCAGGCATCAACTTATTAAAAGCGAGTATCGAACCGGAAGGCCGGATCAACCGAAGTTGATAACATCTATCGCTAACGCGCAGACATCCGCTAAATAAAAGCGAGCATCAAACCAGAAGGCCGGATCAACCGAATTTTATAACATCTATCTGCTAACGCACAAGCATCCGCTAAATAAAAGCGAGCATCGAACCAGAAGGCCGGATCAACCGAAGCTGATAACATCTATCTGCTAACGCGCAGGCATCCGCTAAATTAAACCGAGCGTCTAACCGGAAGGCCGGATCAACCAAAGTTGATAACGTCTATTTGCTAACGCACAGGCATCTGCTATATAAAACCGAGAATCGAACCAGAAGGCCGGATCAACCGAAGTTGATAACATCTATCTGCTAACGTGTTGGCATCCGCTAAATAAAAGCGAGCATCGAACCGGAAGGACGGATCAACCAAAGTTGAAAACATCTACCTGCTAACGTGCAGGCATCCACTAATTAAAAGCGAGTATCAAACCGGAAGGCCGGATCAACCGAAGTTGATAACATCTATCTGCTAACGTGCAGGCATCCGGTAAATAAAAGCTAGCATCGAACCAGAAGGTCGGATCAACCGAAGTTTATAACATCTATCTGCTCCCACGCAGGCATCCGCTAAATAAAAGCGAGCATCGACCTAGAAGGCCAGATCAACTGAGGTTGTTAACATCTATCTGCTAACGCACAGGGATCCGCTAAATAAAAGCGAGCAACGAACCAGATGGCCGGATCATCCGAAGTTGATAACATCTATCTGAAAACGCGCAAGCATTCGATAAATAAAAGCGAACATCGAACCGGAAGGCCGGATCAACCGAAGTTGATAACATCTATCTGCTAACGCGCAGGAATCTGCTAAATAAAAGCGAGCATCGAACAAGAAGCTCGGATCAACCGAAGTTGATAACATCTATCTACTAACGTGCATGCATCCGCTAAATAAAAGCGAGCATCGAACCAGAAGGTCGGATCAACCGAAGTTGATAACATCTATCTGTTAATGCGCAGGCATCCGCTAAATAAAAGCGAGAATCGCACCAGAGGGCCGGATCAACCAAAGTTGATAACAGCTATCTGCTAACACTCAGGCATCCGGTAAAAAAAAGCGAATATCGAAGCGGAAGGCCGGATCAACCGAAGTTGATAACATCTATCTGCTAACGCGCAGACATCTGCTAAATAAAAGCGAGCACCGAACCAGAAGGCCGGATTAACCGAAGTTGACAACGCCTATTTACTAACGCGCAGGCATCCGCTAAATAAAAGCGAGCATCGAACCAGAAGGCTGGATCAACAGAAGTTGATAACATCTATTTGCTAACGCTTAGGCATCCGCTAAATAAAAGCGAGCACCGAACTAGAAGGCCGGATAAACCGAAGTTGACAACGTCTATCTGCTAACGCGCTGGCATCCGCTAAATAAAAGCGAGCATCGAACCAGAAGGCCAGATCAACCGAAGTTGATAACATCTATCTTCTAACGCGCAGGCATCCGCTAAATAAAAGCGAGCATCGAACCAGAATGCCAGATCAACCGAAGTTGAAAACATCTATCTGCTAACGTGTTGGCATCCGCTAAATAAAAGCGAGCATCGAACCGAAAGGCCCGATCAACCGAAGTTGATAACATCTACCCGCTAACGCGCAGGCATCCACTTATTAAAAGCGAGTTTCGAACCGGAAGGCCGGATCAACCGAAGTTGATAACATCTATCTTTTAATGCGCAGGCATCCGCTAAATAAAAGCGAGAATCGCACCAGAGGGCCGGATCAACCAAAGTTGATAACAACTATCTGCTAACACTCAGGCATCCGGTAAATAAAAGCGAATATCGAAGCGGAAGGCCGGATCAACCGAAGTTGATAACATCTATCTGCTAACGCGCAGACATCCGATAAATAAAAGCGAGCACCAAACCAGAAGGCCGGATTAACCGAAGTTGACAACGCCTATTTGCTAACGCGCAGGCATACGCTAAATAAAAGCGAGCATCGAACCAGAAGGCTGGATCAACCGAAGTTGATAACATCTATTTGCTAACGCTTAGGCATCCGCTAAATAAAAGCGAGCACCGAACTAGAAACCCGGATAAACCGAAGTTGACAACGTCTATCTACTAACGCGCTGGAATCCACTAAATAAAAGCGAGCATCGAACCAGAAGGCCAGATCAACCGAAGTTGATAACATCTATCTTCTAACGCGCAGGCATCCGCTAAATAAAAGCGAGCATCGAACCAGAATGCCGGATCAACCGAAGTTGAAAACATCTATCTGCTAACGTGTTGGCATCCGCTAAATAAAAGCGAGCATCGAACCGAAAGGCCCGATCAACCGAAGTTGATAACATCTACCTGCTAACGCGCAGGCATCCACTTATTAAAAGCGAGTATCGAACCGGAAGGCCGGATCAACCGAAGTTGATAACATCTATCGCTAACGCGCAGACATCCGCTAAATAAAAGCGAGCATCAAACCAGAAGGCCGGATCAACCGAATTTTATAACATCTATCTGCTAACGCACAAGCATCCGCTAAATAAAAGCGAGCATCGAACCAGAAGGCCGGATCAACCGAAGCTGATAACATCTATCTGCTAACGCGCAGGCATCCGCTAAATTAAACCGAGCGTCTAACCGGAAGGCCGGATCAACCAAAGTTGATAACGTCTATTTGCTAACGCACAGGCATCCGCTATATAAAACCTAGAATCGAACCAGAAGGCCGGATCAACCGAAGTTGATAACATCTATCTGCTAACGTGTTGGCATCCGCTAAATAAAAGCAAGCATCGAACTGGAAGGACGGATCAACCAAAGTTGAAAACATCTACCTGCTAACATGCAGGCATCCACTAATTAAAAGCGAGTATCAAACCGGAAGGCCGGATCAACCGAAGTTGATAACATCTATCTGCTAACGTGCAGGCATCCGGTAAATAAAAGCTAGCATCGAACCAGAACGTCGGATCAACCGAAGTTTATAACATCTATCTGCTCCCACGCAGGCATCCGCTAAATAAAAGCGAGCATCGACCTAGAAGGCCAGATCAACTGAGGTTGTTAACATCTATCTGCTAACGCACAGGGATCCGCTAAATAAAAGCGAGCAACGAACCAGATGGCCGGATCATCCGAAGTTGATAACATCTATCTGAAAACGCGCAAGCATTCGATAAATAAAAGCGAACATCGAACCGGAAAGCCGGATCAACCGAAGTTGATAACATCTATCTGCTAACGCGCAGGAATCTGCTAAATAAAAGCGAGCATCGAACAAGAAGCTCGGATCAACCGAAGTTGATAACATCTATCTACTAACGTGCATGCATCCGCTAAATAAAAGCGAGCATCGAACCAGAAGGTCGGATCAACCGAAGTTGATAACATCTATCTGTTAATACGCAGGCATCCGCTAAATAAAAGCGAGAATCGCACCAGAGGGCCGGATCAACCAAAGTTGATAACAGCTATCTGCTAACACTCAGGCATCCGGTAAATAAAAGCGAATATCGAAGCGGAAGGCCGGATCAACCGAAGTTGATAACATCTATCTGCTAACGCGCAGACATCTGCTAAATAAAAGCGAGCACCGAACCAGAAGGCCGGATTAACCGAAGTTGACAACGCCTATTTGCTAACGCGCAGGCATCCACTAAATAAAAGCGAGCATCGAACCAGAAGGCTGGATCAACCGAAGTTGATAACATCTATTTGCTAACGCTTAGGCATCCGCTAAATAAAATCGAGCACCGAACTAGAAGGCCGGATAAACCGAAGTTGACAACGTCTATCTGCTAACGCGCTGGCATCCGCTAAATAAAAGCGAGCATCGAACCAGAAGGCCAGATCAACCGAAGTTGATAACATCTATCTTCTAACGCGCAGGCATCCGCTAAATAAAAGCGAGCATCGAACCAGAATGCCGGATCAACCGAATTGAAAACATCTATCTGCTAACGTGTTGGCATCCGCTAAATAAAAGCGAGCATCGAACCGAAAGGCCCGATCAACCGAAGTTGATAACATCTACCTGCTAACGCGCAGGCATCCACTTATTAAAAGCGAGTATCGAACCGGAAGGCCGGATCAACCGAAGTTGATAACATCTATCGCTAACGCGCAGACATCCGCTAAATAAAAGCGAGCATCAAACCAGAAGGCCGGATCAACCGAATTTTATAACATTTATCTGCTAACGCACAAGCATCCGCTAAATAAAAGCGAGCATCGAACCAGAAGGCCGGATCAACCGAAGCTGATAACATCTATCTGCTAACGCGCAGGCATCCGCTAAATTAAACCGAGCGTCTAACCGGAAGGCCGGATCAACCAAAGTTGATAACGTTTATTTGCTAACGCACAGGCATCCGCTATATAAAACCGAGAATCGAACGAGAAGGCCGGATCAACCGAAGTTGATAACATCTATCTGCTAACGTGTTGGCATCCGCTAAATAAAAGCGAGCATCGAACCGGAAGGACGGATCAACCAAAGTTGAAAACATCTACCTGCTAACGTGCAGGCATCCACTAATTAAAAGCGAGTATCAAACCGAAAGGCCGGATCAACCGAAGTTGATAACATCTATCTGCTAACGTGCAGGCATCCGGTAAATAAAAGCTAGCATCGAACCAGAAGGTCGGATCAACCGAAGTTTATAACATCTATCTGCTCCCACGCAGGCATCCGCTAAATAAAAGCGAGCATCGACCTAGAAGGCCAGATCAACTGAGGTTGTTAACATCTATCTGCTAACGCACAGGGATCCACTAAATAAAAGTGAGCAACGAACCAGATGGCCGGATCATCCGAAGTTGATAACATATATCTGAAAACGCGCAAGCATTCGATAAATTAAAGCGAACATCGAACCGAAAGGCTGGATCAACCGAAGTTGATAACATCTATCTGCTAACGCGCAGGAATCTGCTAAATAAAAGCGAGCATCGAACAAGAAGCTCGGATCAACCGAAGTTGATAACATCTATCTACTAACGTGCATGCATCCGCTAAATAAAAGCGAGCATCGAACCAGAAGGTCGGATCAACCGAAGTTGATAACATCTATCTGTTAATGCGCAGGCATCCGCTAAATAAAAGCGAGAATCGCACCAGAGGGCCGGATCAACCAAAGTTGATAACAGCTATCTGCTAACACTCAGGCATCCGGTAAATAAAAGCGAATATCGAAGCGGAAGGCCGGATCAACCGAAGTTGATAACATCTATCTGCTAACGCGCAGACATCCGCTAAATAAAAGCGAGCACCGAACCAGAAGGCCGGATTAACCGAAGTTTACAACGCCTATTTGCTAACGCGCAGGCATACGCTAAATAAAAGCGAGCATCGAACCAGAAGGCTGGATCAACCGAAGTTGATAACATCTATTTGCTAACGCTTAGGCATCCGCTAAATAAAAGCGAGCACCGAACTAGAAGGCCGGATAAACAGAAGTTGACAACGTCTATCTGCTAACGCGCTGGCATCCGCTAAATAAAAGCGAGCATCGAACCAGAAGGCCAGATCAACCGAAGTTGATAACATCTATCTTCTAACGCGCAGGCATCCGCTAAATAAAAGCGAGCATCGAACCAGAATGCCGGATCAACCGAAGTAGAAAACATCTATCTGCTAACGTGTTGGCATCCGCTAAATAAAGGCGAGCATCGAACCGAAAGGCCCGATCAACCGAAGTTGATAACATCTACCTACTAACGCGCAGGCATCCACTTATTAAAAGCGAGTATCGAACCGGAAGGCCGGATCAACCAAAGTTGATAACATCTATCGCTAATGCGCAGACATCCGCTAAATAAAAGCGAGCATCAAACCAGAAGGCCGGATCAACCGAATTTTATAACATCTATCTGCTAACGCGCAAGCATCCGCTAAATAAAAGCGAGCATCGAACGAGAAGGCCGGATCAACCGAAGCTGATAACATCTATCTGCTAACGCGCAGGCATCCGCTAAATTAAACCGAGCGTCTAACCGGAAGGCCGGATCAACCAAAGTTGATAACGTCTATCTGCTAACGCACAGGCATCCGCTATATAAAACCGAGAATCGAACCAGAAGGCCGGATCAACCGAAGTTGATAACATCTATCTGCTAACGTGTTGGCATCCGCTAAATAAAAGCGAGCATCGAACCGGAAGGACGGATCAACCAAAGTTGAAAACATCTACCTGCTAACGTGCAGGCATCCACTAATTAAAAGCGAGTATCAAACCGGAAGGCCGGATCAATCGAAGTTGATAACATCTATCTGCTAACGTGCAGGCATCCAGTAAATAAAAGCTAGCATCGAACCAGAAGGTCGGATCAACCGAAGTTTATAACATCTATCTGCTCCCGCGCAGGCATCCGCTAAATAAAAGCGAGCATCGACCTAGAAGGCCAGATCAACTGAGGTTGTTAACATCTATCTGCTAACACACAGGGATCCGCTAAATAAAAGCGAGCAAGGAACCAGATGGCCGGATCATCCGAAGTTGATAACATCTATCTGAAAACGCGCAAGCATTCGATAAATAAAAGCGAACATCGAACCGGAAGGCCGGATCAACCGAAGTTGATAACATCTATCTGCTAACGTGCAGGAATCTGCTAAATAAAAGCGAGCATCGAACAAGAAGCTCGGATCAACCGAAGTTGATAACATCTATCTACTAACGTGCAGGCATCCGCTAAATAAAAGCGAGCATCGAACCAGAAGGTCGGATCAACCGAAGTTGATAACATCTATCTGTTAATGCGCAGGCATCCGCTAAATAAAAGCGAGAATCGCACCAGAGGGCCGGATCAACCAAAGTTGATAACAGCTATCTGCTAACACTCAGGCATCCGGTAAATAAAAGCGAATATCGAAGCGGAAGGCCGGATCAACTGAAGTTGATAACATCTATCTGCTAACGCGCAGACATTTGCTAAATAAAAGCGAGCACCGAACCAGAAGGCCGGATTAACCGAAGTTGACAACGCCTATTTGCTAACGCGCAGGCATCCGCTAAATAAAAGCGAGCATCGAACCAGAAGGCTGGATCAACCGAAGTTGATAACATCTATTTGCTAACGCTTAGGCATCCGCTAAATAAAAGCGAGCACCGAACTAGAAGGCCGGATAAACCGAAGTTGACAACGTCTATCTGCTAACGCGCTGGCATCCGCTAAATAAAAGCGAGCATCGAACCAGAAGGCCAGATCAACCGAAGTTGATAACATCTATCTTCTAACGCGCAGGCATCCGCTAAACAAAAGCGAGCATCGAACCAGAATGCCGGATCAACCGAAGTAGAAAACATCTATCTGCTAACGTGTTGGCATCCGCTAAATAAAATCGAGCATCGAACCGAAAGGCCCGATCAACCGAAGTTGATAACATCTACCTGCTAACACGCAGGCATCCACTTATTAAAAGCGAGTATCGAACCGGAAGGCCGGATCAACCGAAGTTGATAACATCTATCGCTAACGCGCAGACATCCGCTAAATAAAAGCGAGCATCAAACCAGAAGGCCGGATCAACCGAATTTTATAACATCTATCTGCTAACGCGCAAGCATCCGCTAAATAAAAGCGAGCATCGAACCAGAAGGCCGGATCAACCGAAGCTGATAACATCTATCTGCTAACGTGCAGGCATCCGTTAAATTAAACCGAGCGTCTAACCGGAAGGCCGGATCAACCAAAGTTGATAACGTCTATCTGCTAACGCACAGGCATCCGCTATATAAAACCGAGAATCGAACCAGAAGGCCGGATCAACCGAAGTTGATAACATCTATCTGCTAACGTGTTGGCATCCGCTAAATAAAAGCGAGCATCGAACCGGAAGGACGGATCAACCAAAGTTGAAAACATCTACCTGCTAACGTGCAGGCATCCACTAATTAAAAGCGAGTATCAAACCGGAAGGCCGGATCAATCGAAGTTGATAACATCTATCTGCTAACGTGCAGGCATCCAGTAAATAAAAGCTAGCATCGAACCAGAAGGTCGGATCAACCGAAGTTTATAACATCTATCTGCTCCCGCGCAGGCATCCGCTAAATAAAAGCGAGCATCGACCTAGAAGGCCAGATCAACTGAGGTTGTTAACATCTATCTGCTAACGCACAGGGATCCGCTAAATAAAAGCGAGCAAGGAACCAGATGGCCGGATCATCCGAAGTTGATAACATCTATCTGAAAACGCGCAAGCATTCGATAAATAAAAGCGAACATCGAACCGGAAGGCCGGATCAACCGAAGTTGATATCATCTATCTGCTAACGCGCAGGAATCTGCTAAATAAAAGCGAGCATCGAACAAGAAGCTCGGATCAACCGAAGTTGATAACATCTATCTACTAACGTGCAGGCATCCGCTAAATAAAAGCGAGCATCGAACCAGAAGGTCGGATCAACCGAAGTTGATAACATCTATCTGTTAATGCGCAGGCATCCCCTAAATAAAAGCGAGAATCGCACCAGAGGGCCGGATCAACCGAAGTTGATAACATCTATCTGCTAACACTCAGGCATCCGGTAAATAAAAGCGAATATCGAAGCGGAAGGCCGGATCAACTGAAGTTGATAACATCTATCTGCTAACGCGCAGACATCTGCTAAATAAAAGCGAGCACCGAACCAGAAGGCCGGATTAACCGAAGTTGACAACGCCTATTTGCTAACGTGCAGGCATCCGCTAAATAAAAGCGAGCATCGAACCAGAAGGCTGGATCAACCGAAGTTGATAACATCTATTTGCTAACGCTAAGGCATCCGCTAAATAAAAGCGAGCACCGAACTAGAAGGCCGGATAAACCGAAGTTGACAACGTCTATCTGCTAACGCGCTGGCATCCGCTAAATAAAAGCGAGCATCGAACCAGAAGGCCAGATCAACCGAAGTTGATAACATCTATCTTCTAACGTGCAGGCATCCGCTAAATAAAAGCGAGCATCGAACCAGAATGCCGGATCAACCGAAGTTGAAAACATCTATCTGCTAACGTGTTGGCATCCGCTAAATAAAAGCGAGCATCGAACCGAAAGGCCCGATCAACCGAAGTTGATAACATCTACCTGCTAACGCGCAGGCATCCACTTATTAAAAGCGAGTATAGAACCGGAAGGCCGGATCAACCGAAGTTGATAACATCTATCGCTAACGCGCAGACATCCGCTAAATAAAAGCGAGCATCAAACCAGAAGGCCGGATCAACCGAATTTTATAACATCTATCTGCTAACGCACAAGCATCCGCTAAATAAAAGCGAGCATCGAACCAGAAGGCCGGATCAACCGAAGCTGATAACATCTATCTGCTAACGCGCAGGCATCCGCTAAATTAAACCGAGCGTCTAACCGGAAGGCCGGATCAACCAAAGTTGATAACGTCTATCTGCTAACGCACAGGCATCCGCTATATAAAACCGAGAATCGAACCAGAAGGCCGGATCAACCGAAGTTGATAACATCTATCTGCTAACGTGTTGGCATCCGCTAAATAAAAGCGAGCATCGAACCGGAAGGACGGATCAACCAAAGTTGAAAACATCTACCTGCTAACGTGCAGGCATCCACTAATTAAAAGCGAGTATCAAACCGGAAGGCCGGATCAACCGAAGTTGATAACATCTATCTGCTAACGTGCAGGCATCCAGTAAATAAAAGCTAGCATCGAACCAGAAGGTCGGATCAACCGAAGTTTATAACATCTATCTGCTCCCGCGCAGGCATCCGCTAAATAAAAGCGAGCATCGACCTAGAAGGCCAGATCAACTGAGGTTGTTAACATCTATCTGCTAACACACAGGGATCCGCTAAATAAAAGCGAGCAAGGAACCAGATGGCCGGATCATCCGAAGTTGATAACATCTATCTGAAAACGCGCAAGCATTCGATAAATAAAAGCGAACATCGAACCGGAAGGCCGGATCAACCGAAGTTGATAACATCTATCTGCTAACGTGCAGGAATCTGCTAAATAAAAGCGAGCATCGAACAAGAAGCTCGGATCAACCGAAGTTGATAACATCTATCTACTAACGTGCAGGCATCCGCTAAATAAAAGCGAGCATCGAACCAGAAGGTCGGATCAACCGAAGTTGATAACATCTATCTGTTAATGCGCAGGCATCCGCTAAATAAAAGCGAGAATCGCACCAGAGGGCCGGATCAACCAAAGTTGATAACAGCTATCTGCTAACACTCAGGCATCCGGTAAATAAAAGCGAATATCGAAGCGGAAGGCCGGATCAACTGAAGTTGATAACATCTATCTGCTAACGCGCAGACATTTGCTAAATAAAAGCGAGCACCGAACCAGAAGGCCGGATTAACCGAAGTTGACAACGCCTATTTGCTAACGCGCAGGCATCCGCTAAATAAAAGCGAGCATCGAACCAGAAGGCTGGATCAACCGAAGTTGATAACATCTATTTGCTAACGCTTAGGCATCCGCTAAATAAAAGCGAGCACCGAACTAGAAGGCCGGATAAACCGAAGTTGACAACGTCTATCTGCTAACGCGCTGGCATCCGCTAAATAAAAGCGAGCATCGAACCAGAAGGCCAGATCAACCGAAGTTGATAACATCTATCTTCTAACGCGCAGGCATCCGCTAAACAAAAGCGAGCATCGAACCAGAATGCCGGATCAACCGAAGTAGAAAACATCTATCTGCTAACGTGTTGGCATCCGCTAAATAAAATCGAGCATCGA
Source organism: Lathyrus sativus (assembly GCA_963859935.3). Taxonomy (NCBI): domain Eukaryota; kingdom Viridiplantae; phylum Streptophyta; class Magnoliopsida; order Fabales; family Fabaceae; genus Lathyrus; species Lathyrus sativus. The sequence continues at coordinate 285,177,004 of OZ012741.1, read as the reverse complement.
ACCGAAAGGCCCGATCAACCGAAGTTGATAACATCTACCTGCTAACACGCAGGCATCCACTTATTAAAAGCGAGTATCGAACCGGAAGGCCGGATCAACCGAAGTTGATAACATCTATCGCTAACGCGCAGACATCCGCTAAATAAAAGCGAGCATCAAACCAGAAGGCCGGATCAACCGAATTTTATAACATCTATCTGCTAACGCGCAAGCATCCGCTAAATAAAAGCGAGCATCGAACCAGAAGGCCGGATCAACCGAAGCTGATAACATCTATCTGCTAACGTGCAGGCATCCGTTAAATTAAACCGAGCGTCTAACCGGAAGGCCGGATCAACCAAAGTTGATAACGTCTATCTGCTAACGCACAGGCATCCGCTATATAAAACCGAGAATCGAACCAGAAGGCCGGATCAACCGAAGTTGATAACATCTATCTGCTAACGTGTTGGCATCCGCTAAATAAAAGCGAGCATCGAACCGGAAGGACGGATCAACCAAAGTTGAAAACATCTACCTGCTAACGTGCAGGCATCCACTAATTAAAAGCGAGTATCAAACCGGAAGGCCGGATCAATCGAAGTTGATAACATCTATCTGCTAACGTGCAGGCATCCAGTAAATAAAAGCTAGCATCGAACCAGAAGGTCGGATCAACCGAAGTTTATAACATCTATCTGCTCCCGCGCAGGCATCCGCTAAATAAAAGCGAGCATCGACCTAGAAGGCCAGATCAACTGAGGTTGTTAACATCTATCTGCTAACGCACAGGGATCCGCTAAATAAAAGCGAGCAAGGAACCAGATGGCCGGATCATCCGAAGTTGATAACATCTATCTGAAAACGCGCAAGCATTCGATAAATAAAAGCGAACATCGAACCGGAAGGCCGGATCAACCGAAGTTGATATCATCTATCTGCTAACGCGCAGGAATCTGCTAAATAAAAGCGAGCATCGAACAAGAAGCTCGGATCAACCGAAGTTGATAACATCTATCTACTAACGTGCAGGCATCCGCTAAATAAAAGCGAGCATCGAACCAGAAGGTCGGATCAACCGAAGTTGATAACATCTATCTGTTAATGCGCAGGCATCCCCTAAATAAAAGCGAGAATCGCACCAGAGGGCCGGATCAACCGAAGTTGATAACATCTATCTGCTAACACTCAGGCATCCGGTAAATAAAAGCGAATATCGAAGCGGAAGGCCGGATCAACTGAAGTTGATAACATCTATCTGCTAACGCGCAGACATCTGCTAAATAAAAGCGAGCACCGAACCAGAAGGCCGGATTAACCGAAGTTGACAACGCCTATTTGCTAACGTGCAGGCATCCGCTAAATAAAAGCGAGCATCGAACCAGAAGGCTGGATCAACCGAAGTTGATAACATCTATTTGCTAACGCTAAGGCATCCGCTAAATAAAAGCGAGCACCGAACTAGAAGGCCGGATAAACCGAAGTTGACAACGTCTATCTGCTAACGCGCTGGCATCCGCTAAATAAAAGCGAGCATCGAACCAGAAGGCCAGATCAACCGAAGTTGATAACATCTATCTTCTAACGTGCAGGCATCCGCTAAATAAAAGCGAGCATCGAACCAGAATGCCGGATCAACCGAAGTTGAAAACATCTATCTGCTAACGTGTTGGCATCCGCTAAATAAAAGCGAGCATCGAACCGAAAGGCCCGATCAACCGAAGTTGATAACATCTACCTGCTAACGCGCAGGCATCCACTTATTAAAAGCGAGTATAGAACCGGAAGGCCGGATCAACCGAAGTTGATAACATCTATCGCTAACGCGCAGACATCCGCTAAATAAAAGCGAGCATCAAACCAGAAGGCCGGATCAACCGAATTTTATAACATCTATCTGCTAACGCACAAGCATCCGCTAAATAAAAGCGAGCATCGAACCAGAAGGCCGGATCAACCGAAGCTGATAACATCTATCTGCTAACGCGCAGGCATCCGCTAAATTAAACCGAGCGTCTAACCGGAAGGCCGGATCAACCAAAGTTGATAACGTCTATCTGCTAACGCACAGGCATCCGCTATATAAAACCGAGAATCGAACCAGAAGGCCGGATCAACCGAAGTTGATAACATCTATCTGCTAACGTGTTGGCATCCGCTAAATAAAAGCGAGCATCGAACCGGAAGGACGGATCAACCAAAGTTGAAAACATCTACCTGCTAACGTGCAGGCATCCACTAATTAAAAGCGAGTATCAAACCGGAAGGCCGGATCAACCGAAGTTGATAACATCTATCTGCTAACGTGCAGGCATCCGGTAAATAAAAGCTAGCATCGAACCAGAAGGTCGGATCAACCGAAGTTTATAACATCTATCTGCTCTCGCGCAGGCATCCGCTAAATAAAAGCGAGCATCGACCTAGAAGGCCAGATCAACTGAGGTTGTTAACATCTATCTGCTAACGCACAGGGATCCGCTAAATAAAAGCGAGCAACGAACCAGATGGCCGGATCATCCGAAGTTGATAACATCTATCTGAAAACGCGCAAGCATTCGATAAATAAAAGCGAACATCGAACCGGAAGGCCGGATCAACCGAAGTTGATAACATCTATCTGCTAACGCGCAGGAATCTGCTAAATAAAAGCGAGCATCGAACAAGAAGCTCGGATCAACCGAAGTTGATAACATCTATCTACTAACGTGCAGGCATCCACTAAATAAAAGCGAGCATCGAACCAGAAGGTCGGATCAACCGAAGTTGATAACATCTATCTGTTAATGCGCAGGCATCCGCTAAATAAAAGCGAGAATCGCACCAGAGGGCCGGATCAACCAAAGTTGATAACTGCTATCTGCTAACACTCAGGCATCCGGTAAATAAAAGTGAATATCGAAGCGGAAGGCCGGATCAACCGAAGTTGATAACATCTATCTGCTAACGCGCAGACATCCGCTAAATAAAAGCGAGCACCGAACCAAAAGGCCGGATTAACCGAAGTTGACAACGCCTATTTGCTAACACGCAGGCATCCGCTAAATAAAAGCGAGCATCGAACCAGAAGGCTGGATCAACCGAAGTTGATAACATCTATTTGCTAACGCTTAGGCATCCGCTAAATAAAAGCGACCACCGAACTAGAAGGCCAGATAAACCGAAGTTGACAACGTCTATCTGCTAACGCGCTGACATCCGCTAAATAAAAGCGAGCATCGAACCAGAAGGCCAGATCAACCGAAGTTGATAACATCTATCTTGTAACGCGCAGGCATCCGCTAAATAAAAGCGAGCATCGAACCAGAATGCCGGATCAACCGAAGTTGAAAACATCTATCTGCTAACGTGTTGGCATCCGCTAAATAAAAGCGAGCATCGAACTGAAAGGCCCGATCAACCGAAGTTGATAACATCTACCTGCTAACGCGTAGGCATCCACTTATTAAAAGCGAGTATCGAACCGGAAGGCCGGATCAACCGAAGTTAATAACATCTATCGCTAACGCGCAGACATCCGCTAAATAAAAGCGAGCATCAAACCAGAAGGCCGGAACAACCGAATTTTATAACATCTATCTGCTAACGCGCAAGCATCCGCTAAATAAAAGCGAGCATCGAACCAGAAGGCCGGATCAACCGAAGCTGATAACATCTATCTGCTAACGCGCAGGCATCCGCTAAATTAAACCGAGCGTCTAACCGGAAGGCCGGATCAACCAAAGTTGATAACGTCTATCTGCTAACGCACAGGCATCCGCTATATAAAACCCAGAATCGAACCAGAAGCTCGGATCAACCGAAGTTGATAACATCTATCTGCTAACGTGTTGGCATCCGCTAAATAAAAGCGAGCATCGAACCGGAAGGACGGATCAACCAAAGTTGAAAACATCTACCTGCTAACGTGCAGGCATCCACTAATTAAAAGCGAGTATCAAACCGGAAGGCCAGATCAACCGAAGTTGATAACATCTATCTGCTAACGTGCAGGCATCCGGTAAATAAAAGCTAGCATCGAACCAGAAGGTCGGATCAACCGAAGTTTATAACATCTACCTGCTCCCGCGCAGGCATCCGCTAAATAAAAGCGAGCATCGACCTAGAAGGCCAGATCAACTGAGGTTGTTAACATCTATCTGCTAACGCACAGGGATCCGCTAAATAAAAGCGAGCAACGAACCAGATGGCCGGATCATCCGAAGTTGATAACATCTATCTGAAAACGCGCAAGCATTCGATAAATAAAAGCGAACATCGAACCGGAAGGCCGGATCAACCGAAGTTGATAACATCTATCTGCTAACGCGCAGGAATCTGCTAAATAAAAGCGAGCATCGAACAAGAAGCTCGGATCAACCGAAGTTGATAACATCTATCTACTAACGTGCAGGCATCCGCTAAATAAAAGCGAGCATCGAACCAGAAGGTCGGATCAACCGAAGTTGATAACATCTATCTGTTAATGCGCAGGCATCCGCTAAATAAAAGCGAGAATCGCACCAGAGGACCGGATCAACCAAAGTTGATAACAGCTATCTGCTAACACTCAGGCATCCGGTAAATAAAAGCGAATATCGAAGCGGAAGGCCGGATCAACCGAAGTTGATAACATCTATCTGCTAACGCGCAGACATCTGCTAAATAAAAGCGAGCACCGAACCAGAAGGCCAGATTAACCGAAGTTGACAACGCCTATTTGCTAACGCGCAGGCATCCGCTAAATAAAAGTGAGCATCGAACCAGAAGGCTGGATCAAACGAAGTTGATAACATCTATTTGCTAACGCTTAGGCATCCGCTAAATAAAAGCGAGCACCGAACTAGAAGGCCAGATAAACCGAAGTTGACAACGTCTATCTGCTAACGCGCTGACATCCGCTAAATAAAAGCGAGCATCGAACCAGAAGGCCAGATCAACCGAAGTTGATAACATCTATCTTCTAACGCGCAGGCATCCGCTAAATAAAAGCGAGCATCGAACCAGAATGCCGGATCAACCGAAGTTGAAAACATCTATCTGCTAACGTGTTGGCATCCGCTAAATAAAAGCGAGCATCGAACCGAAAGGCCCGATCAACCGAAGTTGATAACATCTACCTGCTAACACGCAGGCATCCACTTATTAAAAGCGAGTATCGAACCGGAAGGCCGGATCAATCGAAGTTGATAACATCTATCGCTAACGCGCAGACATCCGCTAAATAAAAACGAGCATCAAACCAGAAGGCTGGAACAACCGAATTTTATAACATCTATCTGCTAACGCGCAAGCATCCGCTAAATAAAAGCGAGCATCGAACCAGAAGGCCGGATCAACCGAAGCTGATAACATCTATCTGCTAACGCGCAGGCATCCGCTAAATTAAACCGAGCGTCTAACCGGAAGGCCGGATCAACCAAAGTTGATAACGTCTATCTGCTAACGCACAGGCATCCGCTATATAAAACCGAGAATCGAACCAGATGGCCGGATCAACCGAAGTTGATAACATCTATCTGCTAACGTGTTGGCATCCGCTAAATAAAAGCGAGCATAGAACCGGAAGGACGGATCAACCAAAGTTGAAAACATCTACCTGCTAACGTGCAGGCATCCACTAATTAAAAGCGAGTATCAAACTGGAAGGCCGGATCAACCGAAGTTGATAACATCTATCTGCTAACGTGCAGGCATCCGGTAAATAAAAGCTAGCATCGAACCAGAAGGTCGGATCAACCGAAGTTTATAACATCTATCTGCTCTCGCGCAGGCATCCGCTAAATAAAAGCGAGCATCGACCTAGAAGGCCAGATCAACTGAGGTTGTTAACATCTATCTGCTAACGCACAGGGATCCGCTAAATAAAAGCGAGCAACGAACCAGATGGCCGGATCATCCGAAGTTGATAACATCTATCTGAAAACGCGCAAGCATTCGATAAATAAAAGCGAACATCGAACCGGAAGGCCGGATCAACCGAAGTTGATAACATCTATCTGCTAACGCGCAGGAATCTGCTAAATAAAAGCGAGCATCGAACAAGAAGCTCGGATCAACCGAAGTTGATAACATCTATCTACTAACGTGCAGGCATCCACTAAATAAAAGCGAGCATCGAACCAGAAGGTCGGATCAACCGAAGTTGATAACATCTATCTGTTAATGCGCAGGCATCCGCTAAATAAAAGCGAGAATCGCACCAGAGGGCCGGATCAACCAAAGTTGATAACAGCTATCTGCTAACACTCAGGCATCCGGTAAATAAAAGTGAATATCGAAGCGGAAGGCCGGATCAACCGAAGTTGATAACATCTATCTGCTAACGCGCAGACATCCGCTAAATAAAAGCGAGCACCGAACCAAAAGGCCGGATTAACCGAAGTTGACAACGCCTATTTGCTAACGCGCAGGCATCCGCTAAATAAAAGCGAGCATCGAACCAGAAGGCTGGATCAACCGAAGTTGATAACATCTATTTGCTAACGCTTAGGCATCCGCTAAATAAAAGCGAGCACCGAACTAGAAGGCCAGATAAACCGAAGTTGACAACGTCTATCTGCTAACGCGCTGACATCCGCTAAATAAAAGCGAGCATCGAACCAGAAGGCCAGATCAACCGAAGTTGATAACATCTATCTTGTAACGCGCAGGCATCCGCTAAATAAAAGCGAGCATCGAACCAGAATGCCGGATCAACCGAAGTTGAAAACATCTATCTGCTAACGTGTTGGCATCCGCTAAATAAAAGCGAGCATCGAACTGAAAGGCCCGATCAACCGAAGTTGATAACATCTACCTGCTAACGCGTAGGCATCCACTTATTAAAAGCGAGTATCGAACCGGAAGGCCGGATCAACCGAAGTTGATAACATCTATCGCTAACGCGCAGACATCCGCTAAATAAAAGCGAGCATCAAACCAGAAGGCCGGAACAACCGAATTTTATAACATCTATCTGCTAACGCGCAAGCATCCGCTAAATAAAAGCGAGCATCGAACCAGAAGGCCGGATCAACCGAAGCTGATAACATCTATCTGCTAACGCGCAGGCATCCGCTAAATTAAACCGAGCGTCTAACCGGAAGGCCGGATCAACCAAAGTTGATAACGTCTATCTGCTAACGCACAGGCATCCGCTATATAAAACCCAGAATCGAACCAGAAGCCCGGATCAACCGAAGTTGATAACATCTATCTGCTAACGTGTTGGCATCCGCTAAATAAAAGCGAGCATCGAACCGGAAGGACGGATCAACCAAAGTTGAAAACATCTACCTGCTAACGTGCAGGCATCCACTAATTAAAAGCGAGTATCAAACCGGAAGGCCAGATCAACCGAAGTTGATAACATCTATCTGCTAACGTGCAGGCATCCGGTAAATAAAAGCTAGCATCGAACCAGAAGGTCGGATCAACCGAAGTTTATAACATCTACCTGCTCCCGCGCAGGCATCCGCTAAATAAAAGCGAGCATCGACCTAGAAGGCCAGATCAACTGAGGTTGTTAACATCTATCTGCTAACGCACAGGGATCCGCTAAATAAAAGCGAGCAACGAACCAGATGGCCGGATCATCCGAAGTTGATAACATCTATCTGAAAACGCGCAAGCATTCGATAAATAAAAGCGAACATCGAACCGGAAGGCCGGATCAACCGAAGTTGATAACATCTATCTACTAACGCGCAGGAATCTGCTAAATAAAAGCGAGCATCGAACAAGAAGCTCGGATCAACCGAAGTTGATAACATCTATCTACTAACGTGCAGGCATCCGCTAAATAAAAGCGAGCATCGAACCAGAAGGTCGGATCAACCGAAGTTGATAACATCTATCTGTTAATGCGCAGGCATCCGCTAAATAAAAGCGAGAATCGCACCAGAGGACCGGATCAACCAAAGTTGATAACAGCTATCTGCTAACACTCAGGCATCCGGTAAATAAAAGCGAATATCGAAGCGGAAGGCCGGATCAACCGAAGTTGATAACATCTATCTGCTAACGCGCAGACATCCGCTAAATAAAAGCGAGCACCGAACCAGAAGGCCGGATTAACCGAAGTTGACAACGCCTATTTGCTAACGCGCAGGCATCCGCTAAATAAAAGTGAGCATCGAACCAGAAGGCTGGATCAAACGAAGTTGATAACATCTATTTGCTAACGCTTAGGCATCCGCTAAATAAAAGCGAGCACCGAACTAGAAGGCCAGATAAACCGAAGTTGACAACGTCTATCTGCTAACGCGCTGACATCCGCTAAATAAAAGCGAGCATCGAACCAGAAGGCCAGATCAACCGAAGTTGATAACATCTATCTTCTAACGCGCAGGCATCCGCTAAATAAAAGCGAGCATCGAACCAGAATGCCGGATCAACCGAAGTTGAAAACATCTATCTGCTAACGTGTTGGCATCCGCTAAATAAAAGCGAGCATCGAACCGAAAGGCCCGATCAACCGAAGTTGATAACATCTACCTGCTAACGCGCAGGCATCCACTTATTAAAAGCGAGTATCGAACCGGAAGGCCGGATCAATCGAAGTTGATAACATCTATCGCTAACGCGCAGACATCCGCTAAATAAAAACGAGCATCAAACCAGAAGGCTGGAACAACCGAATTTTATAACATCTATCTGCTAACGCGCAAGCATCCGCTAAATAAAAGCGAGCATCGAACCAGAAGGCCGGATCAACCGAAGCTGATAACATCTATCTGCTAACGCGCAGGCATCCGCTAAATTAAACCGAGCGTCTAACCGGAAGGCCGGATCAACCAAAGTTGATAACGTCTATCTGCTAACGCACAGGCATCCGCTATATAAAACCGAGAATCGAACCAGAAGCCCGGATCAACCGAAGTTGATAACATCTATCTGCTAACGTGTTGGCATCCGCTAAATAAAAGCGAGCATCGAACCAGAAGGACGGATCAACCAAAGTTGAAAACATCTACCTGCTAACGTGCAGGCATCCACTAATTAAAAGCGAGTATCAAACCGGAAGGCCAGATCAACCGAAGTTGATAACATCTATCTGCTAACGTGCAGGCATCCGGTAAATAAAAGCTAGCATCGAACCAGAAGGTCGGATCAACCGAAGTTTATAACATCTACCTGCTCCCGCGCAGGCATCCGCTAAATAAAAGCGAGCATCGTCCTAGAAGGCCAGATCAACTGAGGTTGTTAACATCTATCTGCTAACGCACAGGGATCCGCTAAATAAAAGCGAGCAACGAACCAGATGGCCGGATCATCCGAAGTTGATAACATCTATCTAAAAACGCGCAAGCATTCGATAAATAAAAGCGAACATCGAACCGGAAGGCCGGATCAACCGAAGTTGATAACATCTATCTGCTAACGCGCAGGAATATGCTAAATAAAAGCGAGCATCGAACCAGAAGGCTGGATCAACCGAAGTTGATAACATCTATTTGCTAACGCTTAGGCATCCGCTAAATAAAAGCGAGCACCGAACTAGAAGGCCGGATAAACCGAAGTTGACAACGTCTATCTGCTAACGCGCTGGCATCCGCTAAATAAAAGCGAGCATCGAACCAGAAGGCCAGATCAACCGAAGTTGATAACATCTATCTTCTAACGCGCAGGCATCCGCTAAATAAAAGCGAGCATCGAACCAGAATGCCGGATCAACCGAAGTTGAAAACATCTATCTGCTAACGTGTTGGCATCCGCTAAATAAAAGCGAGCATCGAACCGAAAGGCCCGATCAACCGAAGTTGATAACATCTACCTGCTAACGCGCAGGCATCCACTTATTAAAAGCGAGTATCGAACCGGAAGGCCGGATCAACCGAAGTTGATAACATCTATCGCTAACGCGCAGACATCCGCTAAATAAAAGCGAGCATCAAACCAGAAGGTCGGATCAACCGAATTTTATAACATCTATCTGCTAACGCGCAAGCATCCGCTAAATAAAAGCGAGCATCGAACCAGAAGGCCGGATCAACCGAAGCTGATAACATCTATCTGCTAACGCGCAGGCATCCGCTAAATTAAACCGAGCGTCTAACCGGAAGGCCGGATCAACCAAAGTTGATAACGTCTATCTGCTAACGCACAGGCATCCGCTATATAAAACCGAGAATCGAACCAGAAGGCCGGATCAACCGAAGTTGATAACATCTATCTGCTAACGTGTTGGCATCCGCTAAATAAAAGCGAGCATCGAACCAGAAGGACGGATCAACCAAAGTTGAAAACATCTACCTGCTAACGTGCAGGCATCCACTAATTAAAAGCGAGTATCAAACCGGAAGGCCAGATCAACCGAAGTTGATAACATTTATCTGCTAACGTGCAGGCATCCGGTAAATAAAAGCTAGCATCGAACCAGAAGGTCGGATCAACCGAAGTTTATAACATCTACCTGCTCCCGTGCAGGCATCCGCTAAATAAAAGCGAGCATCGTCCTAGAAGGCCAGATCAACTGAGGTTGTTAACATCTATCTGCTAACGCACAGGGATCCGCTAAATAAAAGCGAGCAACGAACCAGATGGCCGGATCATCCGAAGTTGATAACATCTATCTAAAAACGCGCAAGCATTCGATAAATAAAAGCGAACATCGAACCGGAAGGCCGGATCAACCGAAGTTGATAACATCTATCTGCTAACGCGCAGGAATCTGCTAAATAAAAGCGAGCATCGAACCAGAAGGCTGGATCAACCGAAGTTGATAACATCTATTTGCTAACGCTTAGGCATCCGCTAAATAAAAGCGAGCACCGAACTAGAAGGCCGGATAAACCGAAGTTGACAACGTCTATCTGCTAACGCGCTGGCATCCGCTAAATAAAAGCGAGCATCGAACCAGAAGGCCAGATCAACCGAAGTTGATAACATCTATCTTCTAACGCGCAGGCATCCGCTAAATAAAAGCGAGCATCGAACCAGAATGCCGGATCAACCGAAGTTGAAAACATCTATCTGCTAACGTGTTGGCATCCGCTAAATAAAAGCGAGCATCGAACCGAAAGGCCCGATCAACCGAAGTTGATAACATCTACCTGCTAACGCGCAGGCATCCACTTATTAAAAGCGAGTATCGAACCGGAAGGCCGGATCAACCGAAGTTGATAACATCTATCGCTAACGCGCAGACATCCGCTAAATAAAAGCGAGCATCAAACCAGAAGGTCGGATCAACCGAATTTTATAACATCTATCTGCTAACGCGCAAGCATCCGCTAAATAAAAGCGAGCATCGAACCAGAAGGCCGGATCAACCGAAGCTGATAACATCTATCTGCTAACGCGCAGGCATCCGCTAAATTAAACCGAGCGTCTAACCGGAAGGCCGGATCAACCAAAGTTGATAACGTCTATCTGCTAACGCACAGGCATCCGCTATATAAAACCGAGAATCGAACCAGAAGGCCGGATCAACCGAAGTTGATAACATCTATCTGCTAACGTGTTGGCATCCGCTAAATAAAAGCGAGCATCGAACCGGAAGGACGGATCAACCAAAGTTGAAAACATCTACCTGCTAACGTGCAGGCATCCACTAATTAAAAGCGAGTATCAAACCGGAAGGCTGGATCAACCGAAGTTGATAACATCTATCTGCTAACGTGCAGGCATCCGGTAAATAAAAGCTAACATCGAACCAGAAGGTCGGATCAACCGAAGTTTATAACATCTATCTGCTCTCGCGCAGGCATCCGCTAAATAAAAGCGAGCATCGACCTAGAAGGCCAGATCAACTGAGGTTGTTAACATCTATCTGCTAACGCACAGGGATCCGCTAAATAAAAGCGAGCAACGAACCAGATGGCCGGATCATCCGAAGTTGATAACATCTATCTGAAAACGCGCAAGCATTCGATAAATAAAAGCGAACATCGAACTGGAAGGCCGGATCAACCGAAGTTGATAACATCTATCTGCTAACGCGCAGGAATCTGCTAAATAAAAGCGAGCATCGAACAAGAAGCTCGGATCAACCGAAGTTGATAACATCTATCTACTAACGTGCAGGCATCCACTAAATAAAAGCGAGCATCGAACCAGAAGGTCGGATCAACGGAAGTTGATAACATCTATCTGTCAATGCGCAGGCATCCGCTAAATAAAAGCGAGAATCGCACCAAAGGGCCGGATCAACCAAAGTTGATAACAGCTATCTGCTAACACTCAGGCATTCGGTAAATAAAAGCGAATATCGAAGCGGAAGGCCGGATCAACCGAAGTTGATAACATCTATCTGCTAACGCGCAGACATCCGCTAAATAAAAGCGAGCACCGAACCAGAAGGCCGGATTAACCGAAGTTGACAACGCCTATTTGCTAACGCGCAGGCATCCGCTAAATAAAAGCGAGCATCGAACCAGAAGGCTGGATCAACCGAAGTTGATAACATCTATTTGCTAACGCTTAGGCATCCGCTAAATAAAAGCGAGCACCGAACTAGAAGGCCAGATAAACCGAAGTTGACAACGTCTATCTGCTAACGCGCTGACATCCGCTAAATAAAAGCGAGCATCGAACCAGAAGGCCAGATCAACCGAAGTTGATAACATCTATCTTCTAACGCGCAGGCATCCGCTAAATAAAAGCGAGCATCGAACCAGAATGCCGGATCAACCGAAGTTGAAAACATCTATCTGCTAACGTGTTGGCATCCGCTAAATAAAAGCGAGCATCAAACCGAAAGGCCCGATCAACCGAAGTTGATAACATCTACCTGCTAACGCGCAGGCATCCACTTATTAAAAGCGAGTATCGAACCGGAAGGCCGGATCAATTGAAGTTGATAACATCTATCGCTAACGCGCAGACATCCGCTAAATAAAAGCGAGCATCAAACCAGAAGGCCGGAACAACCGAATTTTATAACATCTATCTGCTAACGCGCAAGCATCCGCTAAATAAAAGCGAGCATCGAACCAGAAGGTCGGATCAACCGAAGCTGATAACATCTATCTGCTAACGCGCAGGCATCCGCTAAATTAAACCGAGCGTCTAACCGGAAGGCCGGATCAACCAAAGTTGATAACGTCTATCTGCTAACGCACAGGCATCCGCTATATAAAACCCAGAATCGAACCAGAAGCCCGGATCAACCGAAGTTGATAACATCTATCTGCTAACATGTTGGCATCCGCTAAATAAAAGCGAGCATCGAACCGGAAGGACGGATCAACCAAAGTTGAAAACATCTACCTGCTAACGTGCAGGCATCCACTAATTAAAAGCGAGTATCAAACCGGAAGGTCAGATCAACCGAAGTTGATAACATCTATCTGCTAACGTGCAGGCATCCGGTAAATAAAAGCTAGCATCGAACCAGAAGGTCGGATCAACCGAAGTTTATAACATCTACCTGCTCCCGCGCAGGCATCCGCTAAATAAAAGCGAGCATCGACCTAGAAGGCCAGATCAACTGAGGTTGTTAACATCTATCTGCTAACGCACAGGGATCCGCTAAATAAAAGCGAGCAACGAACCAGATGGCCGGATCATCCGAAGTTGATAACATCTATCTGAAAACGCGCAAGCATTCGATAAATAAAAGCGAACATCGAACCGGAAGGCCGGATCAACCGAAGTTGTTAACATCTATCTGCTAACGCGCAGGAATCTGCTAAATAAAAGCGAGCATCGAACAAGAAGCTCGGATCAACCGAAGTTGATAACATCTATCTACTAACGTGCAGGCATCCGCTAAATAAAAGCGAGCATCGAACCAGAAGGTCGGATCAACCGAAGTTGATAACATCTATCTGTTAATGCGCAGGCATCCGCTAAATAAAAGCGAGAATCGCACCAGAGGACCGGATCAACCAAAGTTGATAACAGCTATCTGCTAACACTCAGGCATCTGGTAAATAAAAGCGAATATCGAAGCAGAAGGCCGGATCAACCGAAGTTGATAACATCTATCTGCTAACGCGCAGACATCCGCTAAATAAAAGCAAGCACGAAACCAGAAGGCCGGATTAACCGAAGTTGACAACACCTATTTGCTAACGCGCAGGCATCCGCTAAATAAAAGCGAGCATCGAACCAGAAGGCTGGATCAACCGAAGTTGATAACATCTATTTGCTAACGCTTAGGCATTCGCTAAATAAAAGCGAGCACCGAACTAGAAGGCCAGATAAACCGAAGTTGACAACGTCTATCTGCTAACGCGCTGACATCCGCTAAATAAAAGCGAGCATCGAACCAGAAGGCCAGATCAACCGAAGTTGATAACATCTATCTTCTAACGCGCAGGCATCCGCTAAATAAAAGCGAGCATCGAACCAGAATGCCGGATCAACCGAAGTTGAAAACATCTATCTGCTAACGTGTTGGCATCCGCTAAATAAAAGCGAGCATCGAACCTAAAGGCCCGATCAACCGAAGTTGATAACATCTACCTGCTAACGCGCAGGCATCCACTTATTAAAAGCGAGTATCGAACCGGAAGGCCGGATCAATCGAAGTTGATAACATCTATCGCTAACGCGCAGACATCCGCTAAATAAAAGCGAGCATCAAACCAGAAGGCTGGAACAACCAAATTTTATAACATCTATCTGCTAACGCGCAAGCATCCGCTAAATAAAAGCGAGCATCGAACCAGAAGGCCGGATCAACCGAAGCTGATAACATCTATCTGCTAACGCGCAGGCATCCGCTAAATTAAACCGAGCGTCTAACCGGAAGGCCGGATCAACCAAAGTTGATAACGTCTATCTGCTAACGCACAGGCATCCGCTATATAAAACCCAGAATCGAACCAGAAGCCCAGATCAACCGAAATTGATAACATCTATCTGCTAACGTGTTGGCATCCGCTAAATAAAAGCGAGCATCGAACCGGAAGGACGGATCAACCAAAGTTGAAAACATCTACCTGCTAACGTGCAGGCATCCACTAATTAAAAGCGAGTATCAAACCGGAAGGCCAGATCAACCGAAGTTGATAACATCTATCTGCTAACGTGCAGGCATCCGGTAAATAAAAGCTAGCATCGAACCAGAAGGTCGGATCAACCGAAGTTTATAACATCTACCTGCTCTCGCGCAGGCATCCGCTAAATAAAAGCGAGCATCGACCTAGAAGGCCAGATCAACTGAGGTTGTTAACATCTATCTGCTAACGCACAGGGATCCGCTAAATAAAAGCGAGCAACGAACCAGATGGCCGGATCATCCGAAGTTGATAACATCTATCTGAAAACGCGCAAGCATTCGATAAATAAAAGCGAACATCGAACCGGAAGGCCGGATCAACCGAAGTTGATAACATCTATCTGCTAACGCGCAGGAATCTGCTAAATAAAAGCGAGCATCGAACAAGAAGCTCGGATCAACCGAAGTTGATAACATCTATCTACTAACGTGCAGGCATCCGCTAAATAAAAGCGAGCATCGAACCAGAAGGTCGGATCAACCGAAGTTGATAACATCTATCTGTTAATGCGCAGGCATCCGCTAAATAAAAGCGAGAATCGCACCAGAGGACCGGATCAACCAAAGTTGATAACAGCTATCTGCTAACACTCAGGCATCCGGTAAATAAAAGCGAATATCGAAGCGGAAGGCCGGATCAACCGAAGTTGATAACATTTATCTGCTAACGCGCAGACATCCGCTAAATAAAAGCAAGCACCGAACCAGAAGGCCGGATTAACCGAAGTTGACAACGCCTATTTGCTAACGCGCAGGCATCCGCTAAATAAAAGCGAGCATCGAACCAGAAGGATGGAACAACCGAATTTTATAACATCTATCTGCTAACGCGCAAGCATCCGCTAAATAAAAGCGAGCATCGAACCAGAAGGCCGGATCAACCGAAGCTGATAACATCTATCTGCTAACGCGCAGGCATCCGCTAAATTAAACCGAGCGTCTAACCGGAAGGCCGGATCAACCAAAGTTGATAACGTCTATCTGCTAACGCACAGGCATCCGCTATATAAAACCGAGAATCGAACCAGAAGCCCGGATCAACCGAAGTTGATAACATCTATCTGCTAACGTGTTGGCATCCGCTAAATAAAAGCGAGCATCGAACCGGAAGGACGGATCAACCAAAGTTGAAAACATCTACCTGCTAACGTGCAGGCATCCACTAATTAAAAGCGAGTATCAAACCGGAAGGCCAGATCAACCGAAGTTGATAACATCTATCTGCTAACGTGCAGGCATCCGGTAAATAAAAGCTAGCATCGAACCAGAAGGTCGGATCAACCAAAGTTTATAACATCTACCTGCTCCCGTGCAGGCATCCGCTAAATAAAAGCGAGCATCGACCTAGAAGGCCAGATCAACTGAGGTTGTTAACATCTATCTGCTAACGCACAGGGATCCGCTAAATAAAAGCGAGCAACGAACCAGATGGCCGGATCATCCGAAGTTGATAACATCTATCTGAAAACGCGCAAGGATTCGATAAATAAAAGCGAACATCGAACCGGAAGGCCGGATCAACCGAAGTTGATAACATCTATCTGCTAACGCGCAGGAATCTGCTAAATAAAAGCGAGCATCGAACAAGAAGCTCGGATCAACCGAAGTTGATAACATCTATCTACTAACGTGCAGGCATCCGCTAAATAAAAGCGAGCATCGAACCAGAAGGTCGGATCAACCGAAGTTGATAACATCTACATGTTAATGCGCAGGCATCCGCTAAATAAAAGCGAGAATCGCACCAGAGGACCGGATCAACCAAAGTTGATAACAGCTATCTGCTAACACTCAGGCATCCGGTAAATAAAAGCGAATATCGAAGCGGAAGGCCGGGTCAACCGAAGTTGATAACATCTATCTGCTAACGCGCAGACATCCGCTAAATAAAAGCGAGCACCGAACCAGAAGGCCGGATTAACCGAAGTTGACAACGCCTATTTGCTAACGCGCAGGCATCCGCTAAATAAAAGCGAGCATCGAACCAGAAGGCTGGATCAACCGAAGTTGATAACATCTATTTGCTAACGCTTAGGCATCCGCTAAATAAAAGCGAGCACCGAACCAGAAGGCCGGATAAACCGAAGTTGACAACGTCTATCTGCTAAGGCGCTGGCATCCGCTAAATAAAAGCGAGCATCGAACCAGAAGGCCCGATCAACCGAAGTTGATAACATCTATCTTCTAACGCGCAGGCATCCGCTAAATAAAAGCGAGCATCGAACCAGAATGCCGGATCAACCGAAGTTGAAAACATCTATCTGCTAACGTGTTGGCATTCGCTAAATAAAAGCGAGCATCGAACCGAAAGGCCCGATCAACCGAAGTTGATAACATCTACCTGCTAACGTGCAGGCATCCACTTATTAAAAGCGAGTATCGAACCGGAAGGCCGGATCAACCGAAGTTGATAACATCTATCGCTAACGCGCAGGCATCCGCTAAATAAAAGCGAGCATCAAACCAGAATGCCGGATCAACCGAAGTTGATAACATCTATCTGCTAACGCACAGGCATCCACTATATAAAACCGAGCATCGAACCAGAATGCCGGATCAACCGAAGTTGATAACATCTATCTACTAACGTGTTGGCATCCGCTAAATAAAAGCGAGCATCGAACCGGAAGGACGGATCAACCGAAGTTGATAACCTCTATCTGCTAACGCGCAGGCATCCGCTAAATAAAACCGAGCGTTTAACCCGAAGGACGGATCAACTGATGTTGATAACTTCTATCTGCTAACGTGCAGGCATCCAGGAAATAAAAGCGAGTATCGAACCAGAAGGCCGGATCAACCGAAGTTTATAACATCTCTATGCTAACGCACAGGCATCCGCTAAATAAAAGCGAGCATCGAACCAGAAGGCCGGATCATCCGAAGTTGATAACATCTATCTGCTAACGTGCACGCATCCGCTAAATAAAAGTGAGCATCGAACCAGAAGGCCCGATCAACCGAAGTTGATAGCATCTATCTGCTTACGCGCAAGCAACCGCTAAATAAAAGCGAACTTCGAACCGGAAGGCCGGATCAACCGAAGTTGATAACATCTATCTGCTCACGCGCAGGCATCCGCTAAATGAAAGCGAGCATCGACCCAGAAGGCCAGATCAACTGAAGTTGTTAACATCTATCTGCTAACGCACAAGGATCCTCTAAATAAAAGTGAGCATTGAACAAGATGGCCGGATCCTCCGAAGTTGATAATATCTATCTGCAAACGCGCAAGCATCCGATAAATAAAAGCGAACATCGAACCGGAAGGCCGGATCAACCGAAGTTGATAACATCTATCTGCTAACGCGCAGGAATCTGCTAAATAAAAGCGAGCATCGAACCAGAAGCTCGGATCAACCGAAGTTGATAACATCTATCTACTAACTTGCAGGCATCCGCTAAATAAAAGCGAGCATCGAACCAGAAGGTCGGATCAACCGAAGTTGATAACATCTATCTGTTAATGCGCAGGCATCCGCTAAATAAAAGCGAGCATCGACCCAGAAGGCAGGATCAACTGAAGTTGTTAACATCTATCTGCTAACGCACAGGGATCCGCTAAATAAAAGCGAGCATCAAACAAGAAGGCCGGATCATCCGAAGTTGATAACATCTATCTGCTAACGCGCAAGAATCCACTAAATAAAAGCGAACATCGAACCAGAAGGCCGGATCAACTGAAGATGATAACATCTATCTGCTAACGCGCAGGCATCCGCTAAATAAAAGCGAGCATCGACCCAGAAGGCCAGATCAACTGAAGTTGTTAACATCTATCTGCTAACGCACAGGGATCCGCTAAATAAAAGTGAGCATCGAACAAGAAGACAGGATCATCCGAAGTTGATAACATCTATCTGCTAACGCGCAAGCATCCGATAAATAAAACCGAACATCGAACCGAAAGTCCAGATCAATCGAAGTTGATAACATCTATCTGCTAACACGCAGGCATCCGCTAAATAAAAGTGAGCATCGAACCAGAAGACCGGATCAACCGAAGTTGATAACATCTACCAGCAAATGTGCAGGCATCCACTAATTAAAAGCGAGTATCGAACCGGAAGTCCGGATCAATCGAAGTTGATAACATCTATCTGCTAACGCGCAGGCATCCGATAAATAAAAGCGAGCATCGAACCAGAAGGCCGGCTCATCCGAAGTTGATAACATCTATCTGCTAACGTGCAGGCATATGCTAAATAAAAGCGAGCATCGAACCAAAAGGCTGGGTCAACCGAAGTTGATAACATCTATCTCCTAACACGCAGGCATCTGCCAAATAAAAGCGAGCACCGAACCAGAAGGTCGGATCAACCGAAGTTGACAACGTCTATCTGCTAACGCGCTGGCATCCGCTAAATAAAAGCGAGCATCGAACCAGAAGGCCAGATCAACCGAAGTTGATAACATCTATCTTCTAACGCGCAGGCATCCGCTAAATAAAAGCGAGCACCGAACCAGAAGGCCGGATCAACCGAAGTTGATAACATCTATCTGCTAACGTGTTGGCATCCGCTAAATAAAAGAGAGCATCGAACCGGAAGGACGGATCAACCGAAGTTGATAACATCTACCTGCTAACGTGCGGGCATCCACTATTTAAAAGCGAGTATCTAACCGGAAGGCCGGATAACCCGAAGTTGATAACATCTATCTGCTAACGCGCAGGCATCCGGTAAATAAAAGCGAGCATCGAACCAGAAGGCCCGATCAACCAAAGTTTATATTATCTATCTGCTAACGTGCAGGCATCCGCTAAATAAAATCGAGCGTCAAACCAGAAGGCCGGATCAATCGAAGTTGATAACATCTATCTGCTAACGCGCAGGCATCCGCTAAATAAAAGCGAGCACAAAACCAAAAGGCCGGATCAACCGAAGTTGATAACGTCTATCTGCTAACACGCTGGCATCCGCTAAATAAAAGCGAGCGTCGAACCAGAAGATCGGATCAACCGATGTTTATAACATCTATCTGCTAACGTGCAGGCATCCGCTAAATAAAAGCGAGCATCGAACCAGAAGGCCGGATCAACCGAAGTTGATAACATCTATCTGCAAACACGCAGGATCTGCTAAATAAAAGCGAGCATCGAACTAGAAGGCCGGATCAACCGAAGTGGATAATATCTATCTGCTAACGTGCAGGCATCCGTAAATAAAAGTGAGCATCGAACCAGAAGGCCCGATCAACCAAAGTTGATAACATCTATCTGCTAACGCGCATGCATCCGCTAAATAAAAGCGAGCATCGACCCAGAAGGCCAGATCAACTGAAGTTGTTAACATCTATCTGCTAACGCACAGGGATCCGCTAAATAAAGGTGAGCATCGAACAAGAAGACAAGATCATCCGAAGTTGATAACATCTATCTGCTAACGCACAGGGATCCGCTAAATAAAAGCGAACATCGAACCGGAAGTCCGGATCAATCGAAGTTGATAACATCTATCTGCTAACATGCAGGCATCCGCTAAATAAAAGCGAGCATCGAACCAGAAGGCCGGATCATCCGAAGTTGATAACTTCTATCTGCTAACGTGCAGGCATACGCTAAATAAAAGCGAGCATCGAACCAGAAGGCCGGATCAACCGAAGTTGAAAACATCTATCTGCTAACGCGCAGGCATCCGCTAAATAAAAGCGAGCACCGAACCAGAAGGCCGGATCAACCAAAGTTTATACCATCTATCTGCTAACGTGTTGGCATCTGCTAAATAAAAGCGAGCATCGAACCAGAAGGCTGGATCAACCAAAGTTGATAACATCTACCTGCTAACGCGCAGGCATCCACTTATTAAATGCGAGTATTGAATCGGAAGGCCGGATCAACCGAAGTAGATAACATCTATCGCTAACGCGCAGGCATCCGCTAAATAAAAGCGAGCATCAATCCAGAATGCCGGATCAACCGAAGTTGATAACATCTATCTTCTAACGTGTTGGCATCCGCTAAATAAAAGCGAGCATCGAACCGGAAGGACAGATCAACCGAAGTTGATAACATCTACCTGCTAACGTGCAGGCATCCACTAATTAAAAGCGAGTATCGAACCGGAACGCCGGATCAACCGAAGTTGATAACATTTATCTGCTAACGCGCAGGCATCCGGTAAATAAAAGCGAGCATCGAACCAGAAGGCCGGATCAACCGAAGTTTATAACATCTATCTGCTAACGCACAGGCATCCGCTAAATAAAAGCGAGCATCGAACCAGAAGGACGGATCTATTGAAGTTGATAACATCTATCTGCTAACGCGCAGGCATCCGCTAAATAAAAGCGAGCACCGAACCAGAAGGCCGGATCAACCGAAGTTGATAACGTCAATCTGCTAACGCGTTGGCATCCGCTAAATAAAAGCGAGCATCAAACCAGAAGGCCGGATCAACCGATGTTGATAACATCTATCTGCTAACATGCAGGCATCCGCTAAATAAAAGCGAGCATCGAACCAGAAGGCAGGATCAACCGAAGTTAATAACATCTATCTGGTGACGCCCAGGCATCCGCTAAATAAAAGCGAGCATCGAACCAGCAGGCCGGAACAATTGAAGTTGATAACATCTATCAGCTAACGCGCTGGCATCCGCTAAATAAAAGCGAGCATCGAACCAGAAGGCCGGATCAATCGAAGTTGATAACATCTATCTGCTAACGCGCAGGCATCCGCTAAATAAAAGCGAGCACCGAACCAGAAGGCCGGATCAACCAAAGTTTATACCATCTATCTGCTAACGTGTTGGCATCTGCTAAATAAAAGCGAGCATCGAACCGGAAGGCTGGATCAACCGAAGTTGATAACATCTACCTGCTAACGCGCAGGCATCCACTTATTAAAAGCGAGTATTGAATCGGAAGGCCGGATCAACCGAAGTTGATAACATCTATCGCTAACACGCAGGCATTCGCTAAATAAAAGCGAGCATCAAGCCAGAATGACGGATCAACCGAAGTTGATAACATCTATCTTCTAACGTGTTGGCATCCGCTAAATAAAAGCGAGCATCGAACCGGAAGGACAGATCAACCGAAGTTGATAACATCTACCTGCTAACGTGCAGGCATCCACTAATTAAAAGCGAGTATCGAACCGGAAGGCCGGATCAACCGAAGTTGATAACATCTATCTGCTAACGCACAGGCATCCGATAAATAAAAGCGAGCATCGAACCAGAAGGCCGAATCATCCGAAGTTGATAACATCTATCTGCTAACGTGCAGGCATATGCTAAATAAAAGCGAGCATCGAACCAAAAGGCTGGGTCAACCGAAGTTGATAACATCTATCTCCTAACACGCAGGCATCTGCCAAATAAAAGCGAGCACCAAACCAGAAGGTCGGATCAACCGAAGTTGACAACGTCTATCTGCTAACGCGCTGGCATCCGCTAAATAAAAGCGAGCATCGAACCAGAAGGCCAGATCAACCAAAGTTGATAACATCTATCTTCTAACGTGCAGGCATCCGCTAAATAAAAGCGAGCACCGAACCAGAAGGCCGGATCAACCGAAGTTGATAACATCTATCTGCTAACGTGTTGGCATCCGCTAAATAAAAGAGAGCATCGAACCGGAAGGACGGATCAACCGAAGTTGATAACATCTACCTGCTAACGTGCAGGCATCCACTATTTAAAAGCGAGTATCTAACCGGAAGGCCGGATCAACCGAAGTTGATAACATCTATCTGCTAACGCGCAGGCATCCGGTAAATAAAAGCGAGCATCGAACCAGAAGGCCCGATCAACCAAAGTTTATATTATCTATCTGCTAACATGCAGGCATCCGCTAAATAAAATCGAGCGTCAAACCAGAAGGCCGGATCAATCGAAGTTGATAACATCTATCTGCTAACGCGCAGGCATCCGCTAAATAAAAGCGAGCACAAAACCAAAAGGCCGGATCAACCGAAGTTGATAACGTCTATCTGCTAACACGCTGGCATCCGCTAAATAAAAGCGAGCGTCGAACCAGAAGGTCGGATCAACCGATGTTTATAACATCTATCTGCTAACGTGCAGGCATCCGCTAAATAAAAGCGAGCATCGAACCAGAAGGCCGGATCAACCGAAGTTGATAACATCTATCTGCAAACACGCAGGATCTGCTAAATAAAAGCGAGCATCGAACTAGAAGGCCGGATCAACCGAAGTTGATAATATCTATCTGCTAACGTGCAGGCATCCGTAAATAAAAGTGAGCATCGAACCAGAAGGCCCGATCAACCAAAGTTGATAACATCTATCTGCTAACGCGCATGCATCCGCTAAATAAAAGCGAGCATCGACCCAGAAGGCCAGATCAACTGAAGTTGTTAACATCTATCTGCTAACGCACAGGCATCCGCTAAATAAAAGCGAGCATCGACCCAGAAGGCCAGATCAACTGAAGTTGTTAACATCTATCTGCTAACGCACAAGGATCCTCTAAATAAAAGTGAGCATCGAACAAGATGGCCGGATCCTCCGAAGTTGATAATATCTATCTGCAAACGCGCAAGCATCCGATAAATAAAAGCGAACATCGAACCGGAAGGCCGGATCAACCGAAGTTGATAACATCTATCTGCTAACGCGCAGGAATCTGCTAAATAAAAGCGAGCATCGAACCAGAAGCTCGGATCAACCGAAGTTGATAACATCTATCTACTAACTTGCAGGCATCCGCTAAATAAAAGCGAGCATCGAACCAGAAGGTCGGATCAACCGAAGTTGATAACATCTATCTGTTAATGCGCAGGCATCCGCTAAATAAAAGCGAGCATCGACCCAGAAGGCAGGATCAACTGAAGTTGTTAACATCTATCTGCTAACGCACAGGGATCCGCTAAATAAAAGCGAGCATCAAACAAGAAGGCCGGATCATCCGAAGTTGATAACATCTATCTGCTAACGCGCAAGAATCCACTAAATAAAAGCGAACATCGAACCAGAAGGCCGGATCAACTGAAGATGATAACATCTATCTGCTAACGCGCAGGCATCCGCTAAATAAAAGCGAGCATCGACCCAGAAGGCCAGATCAACTGAAGTTGTTAACATCTATCTGCTAACGCACAGGGATCCGCTAAATAAAAGTGAGCATCGAACAAGAAGACAGGATCATCCGAAGTTGATAACATCTATCTGCTAACGCGCAAGCATCCGATAAATAAAACCGAACATCGAACCGAAAGTCCAGATCAATCGAAGTTGATAACATCTATCTGCTAACACGCAGGCATCCGCTAAATAAAAGCGAGCATCGAACCGGAAGGACAGATCAACCGAAGTTGATAACATCTACCTGCTAACGTGCAGGCATCCACTAATTAAAAGCGAGTATCGAACCGGAAGGCCGGATCAACCGAAGTTGATAACATCTATCTGCTAACGCACAGGCATCCGATAAATAAAAGCGAGCATCGAACCAGAAGGCCGGCTCATCCGAAGTTGATAACATCTATCTGCTAACGTGCAGGCATATGCTAAATAAAAGCGAGCATCGAACCAAAAGGCTGGGTCAACCGAAGTTGATAACATCTATCTCCTAACACGCAGGCATCTGCCAAATAAAAGCGAGCACCGAACCAGAAGGTCGGATCAACCGAAGTTGACAACGTCTATCTGCTAACGCGCTGGCATCCGCTAAATAAAAGCGAGCATCGAACCAGAAGGCCAGATCAACCGAAGTTGATAACATCTATCTTCTAACGCGCAGGCATCCGCTAAATAAAAGCGAGCACCGAACCAGAAGGCCGGATCAACCGAAGTTGATAACATCTATCTGCTAACGTGTTGGCATCCGCTAAATAAAAGCGAGCATCGAACCGGAAGGACGGATCAACCGAAGTTGATAACATCTACCTGCTAACATGCAGGCATCCACTAATTAAAAGCGAGTATCTAACCGGAAGGCCGGATAACCCGAAGTTGATAACATCTATCTGCTAACGCGCAGGCATCCGGTAAATAAAAGCGAGCATCGAACCAGAAGGCCCGATCAACCAAAGTTTATATTATCTATCTGCTAACGTGCAGGCATCCGCTAAATAAAATCGAGCGTCAAACCAGAAGGCCGGATCAATCGAAGTTGATAACATCTATCTGCTAACGCGCAGGCATCCGCTAAATAAAAGCGAGCACAAAACCAAAAGGCCGGATCAACCGAAGTTGATAACGTCTATCTGCTAACACGCTGGCATCCGCTAAATAAAAGCGAGCGTCGAACCAGAAGGTCGGATCAACCGATGTTTATAACATCTATCTGCTAACGTGCAGGCATCCGCTAAATAAAAGCGAGCATCGAACCAGAAGGCCGGATCAACCGCAGTTGATAACATCTATCTGCAAACACGCAGGATCTGCTAAATAAAAGCGAGCATCGAACTAGAAGGCCGGATCAACCGAAGTGGATAATATCTATCTGCTAACGTGCAGGCATCCGTAAATAAAAGTGAGCATCGAACCAGAAGGCCCGATCAACCAAAGTTGATAACATCTATCTGCTAACGCGCATGCATCCGCTAAATAAAAGCGAGCATCGACCCAGAAGGCCAGATCAACTGAAGTTGTTAACATCTATCTGCTAACGCACAGGGATCCGCTAAATAAAGGTGAGCATCGAACAAGAAGACAAGATCATCCGAAGTTGATAACATCTATCTGCTAACGCACAGGGATCCGCTAAATAAAAGCGAACATCGAACCGGAAGTCCGGATCAATCGAAGTTGATAACATCTATCTGCTAACATGCAGGCATCCGCTAAATAAAAGCGAGCATCGAACCAGAAGGCCGGATCATCCGAAGTTGATAACTTCTATCTGCTAACGTGCAGGCATACGCTAAATAAAAGCGAGCATCGAACCAGAAGGCCGGATCAACCGAAGTTGAAAACATCTATCTGCTAACGCGCAGGCATCCGCTAAATAAAAGCGAGCACCGAACCAGAAGGCCGGATCAACCAAAGTTTATACCATCTATCTGCTAACGTGTTGGCATCTGCTAAATAAAAGCGAGCATCGAACCAGAAGGCTGGATCAACCAAAGTTGATAACATCTACCTGCTAACGCGCAGGCATCCACTTATTAAATGCGAGTATTGAATCGGAAGGCCGGATCAATCGAAGTAGATAACATCTATCGCTAACGCGCAGGCATCCGCTAAATAAAAGCGAGCATCAAACCAGAATGCCGGATCAACCGAAGTTGATAACATCTATCTTCTAACGTGTTGGCATCCGCTAAATAAAAGCGAGCATCGAACCGGAAGGACAGATCAACCGAAGTTGATAACATCTACCTGCTAACGTGCAGGCATCCACTAATTAAAAGCGAGTATCGAACCGGAACGCCGGATCAACCGAAGTTGATAACATCTATCTGCTAACGCGCAGGCATCCGGTAAATAAAAGCGAGCATCGAACCAGAAGGCCGGATCAACCGAAGTTTATAACATCTATCTGCTAACGCACAGGCATCCGCTAAATAAAAGCGAGCATCGAACCAGAAGGACGGATCTATTGAAGTTGATAACATCTATCTGCTAACGCGCAGGCATCCGCTAAATAAAAGCGAGCACCGAACCAGAAGGCCGGATCAACCGAAGTTGATAACGTCAATCTGCTAACGCGCTGGCATCCGCTAAATAAAAGCGAGCATCAAACCAGAAGGCCGGATCAACCGATATTGATAACATCTATCTGCTAACATGCAGGCATCCGCTAAATAAAAGCGAGCATCGAACCAGAAGGCAGGATCAACCGAAGTTAATAACATCTATCTGGTGACGCCCAGGCATCCGCTAAATAAAAGCGAGCATCGAACCAGCAGGCCGGAACAATTGAAGTTGATAACATCTATCAGCTAACGCGCTGGCATCCGCTAAATAAAAGCGAGCATCGAACCAGAAGGCCGGATCAATCGAAGTTGATAACATCTATCTGCTAACGCGCAGGCATCCGCTAAATAAAAGCGAGCACCGAACCAGAAGGCCGGATCAACCAAAGTTTATACCATCTATCTGCTAACGTGTTGGCATCTGCTAAATAAAAGCGAGCATCGAACCGGAAGGCTGGATCAACCGAAGTTGATAACATCTACCTGCTAACGCGCAGGCATCCACTTATTAAAAGCGAGTATTGAATCGGAAGGCCGGATCAACCGAAGTTGATAACATCTATCGCTAACGCGCAGGCATTCGCTAAATAAAAGCGAGCATCAAGCCAGAATGACGGATCAACCGAAGTTGATAACATCTATCTTCTAACGTGTTGGCATCCGCTAAATAAAAGCGAGCATCGAACCGGAAGGACAGATCAACCGAAGTTGATAACATCTACCTGCTAACATGCAGGCATCCACTAATTAAAAGCGAGTATCGAACCGGAAGGCCGGATCAACCGAAGTTGATAACATCTATCTGCTAACGCGCAGGCATCCGGTAAATAAAAGCGAGCATCGAACCAGAAGGCCGGATCAACCGAAGTTTATAACATCTATCTGCTAACGCGCAAGCATCCGCTAAATAAAAGCGAGCATCGAACCAGAAGGACGGATCTATTGAAGTTGATAACATCTATCTGCTAACGTGCAGGCATCCGCTAAATAAAAGCGAGCACCGAACCAGAAGGCCGGATCAACCAAAGTTGATAACGTCTATCTGCTAACGCGCTGGCATCCGCTAAATAAAAGCGAGCATCGAACCAGAAGGCCGGATCAACCGATGTTGATAACATCTATCTGCTAACATGCAGGCATCCGCTAAATAAAAGCGAGCATCGAACCAGAAGGCAGGATCAACCGAAGTTAATAACATCTATCTGCTGATGCCCAGGCATCCGCTAAATAAAAGCGAGCATCGAACCAGCAGGCCGGATCAACTGAACTTGATAACATCTATCTGCTAACGCGCTGGCATCCGCTAAATAAAAGCGAGCATCGAACCAGAAGGCCGGATCAATCGAAGTTGATAACATCTATCTGCTAACGCGCAGGCATCCGCTAAATAAAAGCGAGCACCGAACCAGAAGGCCGGATCAACCGAAGTTGATAACGTCTATCTGCTAACGTGCTGGCATCCGCTAAATAAAAGCGAGCATCGAACCAGAAGGCCGGATCAATCGAAGTTGATAACATCTATCTGCTAACGCGCAGGCATTCGCTAAATAAAAGCGAGCACCGAACCAGAATGTCGGATCAACCGAAGTTTATACCATCTATCTGCTAACATGTTGGCATCTGCTAAATAAAAGCGAGCATCGAACCGGAAGGCTGGATCAACCGAAGTTGATAACATCTACCTGCTAACGCGCAGGCATCCACTTATTAAAAGCGAGTATTGAATCGGAAGGTCGGATCAACCGAAGTTGATAACATCTATCTGCTAACGCGCAAGCATCCGGTAAATAAAAGTGAGCATCGAACCAGAAGGCCGGATCAACAGAAGTTTATAACATCTATCTGCTAACGCGCAAGCATCCGCTAAATAAAAGCAAGCATCGAACCAGAAGGACGGATCTATTGAAGTTGATAACATCTATCTGCTAACGTGCAGGCATCCGCTAAATAAAAGCGAGCACCGAACCAGAAGGCCGGATCAACCAAAGTTGATAACGTCTATCTGCTAACGCGCTGGTATCCGCTAAATAAAAGCGAGCATCGAACCAGAAGGCCGGATCAACCGATGTTGATAACATCTATCTGCTAACATGCAGGCATCCGCTAAATAAAAGCGAGCATCGAACCAGAAGGCAGGATCAACCGAAGTTAATAACATCTATCTGCTGACGCCCAGGCATCCGCTAAATAAAAGCGAGCATCGAACCAGCAGGCCGGATCAACTGAAGTTGATAACATCTATCTGCTAACACGCTGGCATCCGCTAAATAAAAGCGAGCATCGAACCAGAAGGTCGGATCAATCGAAGTTGATAACATCTATCTGCTAACGCGCAGGCATCCGCTAAATAAAAGCGAGCACCGAACCAGAAGGCCGGATCAACCGAAGTTGATTACGTCTATCTGCTAAAGTGCTGGCATCCGCTAAATAAAAGCGAGCATCGAACCAGAAGGTCGGATCAACCGAAGTAGATAACATCTATCTGCTAACGCGCATGCATCCGGTAAATAAAAGCAAGCATCGAACCAGAAGGTCGGATCAACCGAAGTTTATAACATCTATCTGATAACTCGCAGGCATCCGCTAAATAAAAGCGAGCATCGAACCAGAAGGCCGGATCAATCGAAGTTGATAACATCTATCTGCTAACGTGCAGGCATCCGCTAAATAAAAGCGAGCATCGAACCAGAAGGCAGGATCAACAAAATTTAATAACGTCTATCTTCTAACGCGCAGGCATCTGCTAAATAAAAGCGAGCATCGATCCAAAAGGCCGGAACAACCGAAGTTGATAATATCTATCTGCTAACGTGCAGGCATCCGCTAAATAAAAGTGAGCATCGAACTAGAAGGTCGGATCAACCGAAGTTGATAACGTCAATCTGCTAACGCGCTGGCATCCGCTAAATAAAAGCGAGCATCAAACCAGAAGGCCGGATCAACCGATATTGATAACATCTATCTGCTAACATGCAGGCATCCGCTAAATAAAAGCGAGCATCGAACCAGAAGGCAGGATCAACCGAAGTTAATAACATCTATCTGGTGACGCCCAGGCATCCGCTAAATAAAAGCGAGCATCGAACCAGCAGGCCGGAACAATTGAAGTTGATAACATCTATCAGCTAACGCGCTGGCATCCGCTAAATAAAAGCGAGCATCGGACCAGAAGGCCGGATCAATCGAAGTTGATAACATCTATCTGCTAACGCGCAGGCATCCGCTAAATAAAAGCGAGCACCAAACCAGAAGGCCGGATCAACCAAAGTTTATACCATCTATCTGCTAACGTGTTGGCATCTGCTAAATAAAAGCGAGCATCGAACCGGAAGGCTGGATCAACCGAAGTTGATAACATCTACCTGCTAACGCGCAGGCATCCACTTATTAAAAGCGAGTATTGAATCGGAAGCCCGGATCAACCGAAGTTGATAACATCTATCGCTAACGCGCAGGCATTCGCTAAATAAAAGCGAGCATCAAGCCAGAATGACGGATCAACCGAAGTTGATAACATATATCTTCTAACGTGTTGGCATCCGCTAAATAAAAGCGAGCATCGAACCGGAAGGACAGATCAACCGAAGTTGATAACATCTACCTGCTAACATGCAGGCATCCACTAATTAAAAGCGAGTATCGAACCGGAAGGCCGGATCAACCGAAGTTGATAACATCTATCTGCTAACGCGCAGGCATCCGGTAAATAAAAGCGAGCATCGAACCAGAAGGCCGGATCAACCGAAGTTTATAACATCTATCTGCTAACGCGCAAGCATCCGCTAAATAAAAGCGAGCATCGAACCAGAAGGACGGATCTATTGAAGTTGATAACATCTATCTGCTAACGCGCAGGCATTCGCTAAATAAAAGCGAGCACCGAACCAGAAGGCCGGATCAACCAAAGTTGATAATGTCTATCTGCTAACGCGTTGGCATCCGCTAAATAAAAGCGAGCATCGAACCAGAAGGCCGGATCAACCGATGTTGATAACATCTATCTGCTAACATGCAGGCATCCGCTAAATAAAAGCGAGCATCGAACCAGAAGGCAGGATCAACCGAAGTTAATAACATCTATCTGCTGATGCCCAGGCATCCGCTAAATAAAAGCGAGCATCGAACCAGCAGGCCGGATCAACTGAACTTGATAACATCTATCTGCTAACGCACTGGCATCCGCTAAATAAAAGCGAGCATCGAACCAGAAGGCCGGATCAATCGAAGTTGATAACATCTATCTGCTAACGCGCAGGCATCCGCTAAATAAAAGCGAGCACCGAACCAGAAGGCCGGATCAACCGAAGTTGATAACGTCTATCTGCTAACGTGCTGGCATCCGCTAAATAAAAGCGAGCATCGAACCAGAAGGCCGGATCAATCGAAGTTGATAACATCTATCTGCTAACGCGCAGGCATTCGCTAAATAAAAGCGAGCACCGAACCAGAATGTCGGATCAACCGAAGTTTATACCATCTATCTGCTAACATGTTGGCATCTGCTAAATAAAAGCGAGCATCGAACCGGAAGGCTGGATCAACCGAAGTTGATAACATCTACCTGCTAACGCGCAGGCATCCACTTATTAAAAGCGAGTATTGAATCGGAAGGTCGGATCAACCGAAGTTGATAACATCTATCTGCTAACGCGCAAGCATCCGGTAAATAAAAGTGAGCATCGAACCAGAAGGCCGGATCAACAGAAGTTTATAACATCTATCTGCTAACGCGCAAGCATCCGCTAAATAAAAGCAAGCATCGAACCAGAAGGACGGATCTATTGAAGTTGATAACATCTATCTGCTAACGTGCAGGCATCCGCTAAATAAAAGCGAGCACCGAACCAGAAGGCCGGATCAACCAAAGTTGATAACGTCTATCTGCTAACGCGCTGGTATCCGCTAAATAAAAGCGAGCATCGAACCAGAAGGCCGGATCAACCGATGTTGATAACATCTATCTGCTAACATGCAGGCATCCGCTAAATAAAAGCGAGCATCGAACCAGAAGGCAGGATCAACCGAAGTTAATAACATCTATCTGCTGACGCCCAGGCATCCGCTAAATAAAAGCGAGCATCGAACCAGCAGGCCGGATCAACTGAAGTTGATAACATCTATCTGCTAACGCGCTGGCATCCGCTAAATAAAAGCGAGCATCGAACCAGAAGGCCGGATCAATCGAAGTTGATAACATCTATCTGCTAACGCGCAGGCATCCGCTAAATAAAAGCGAGCACCGAACCAGAAGGCCGGATCAACCGAAGTTGATTACGTCTATCTGCTAAAGTGCTGGCATCCGCTAAATAAAAGCGAGCATCGAACCAGAAGGTCGGATCAACCGAAGTAGATAACATCTATCTGCTAACGCGCATGCATCCGGTAAATAAAAGCAAGCATCGAACCAGAAGGTCGGATCAACCGAAGTTTATAACATCTATCTGATAACGCGCAGGCATCCGCTAAATAAAAGCGAGCATCGAACCAGAAGGCCGGATCAATCGAAGTTGATAACATCTATCTGCTAACGTGCAGGCATCCGCTAAATAAAAGCGAGCATCGAACCAGAAGGCAGGATCAACAAAATTTAATAACGTCTATCTTCTAACGCGCAGGCATCTGCTAAATAAAAGCGAGCATCGATCCAAAAGGCCGGAACAACCGAAGTTGATAATATCTATCTGCTAACGTGCAGGCATCCGCTAAATAAAAGTGAGCATCGAACTAGAAGGCCCGATCTACCGAAGTTGATAACATCTATCTGCTAACGTGCAGGCATCCGCTAAATAAAAGCGAGCATCGACCCAGAAGGCAGGATCAACTGAAGTTGTTAACATATATCTGCTAACGCACAGGGATCCGCTAAATAAAAGAGAGCATCAAACCAGAAGGCCGGATCATCCGAAGTTGGTAACATCTATCTGCTAACGCGCAAGCATCCGCTAAATAAAAGCGAACATCGAACCGGAAGGTCGGATCAACCGAAGTTGATAACATCTATCTGCTAACGCGCAGGCATCCGCTAAATAAAAGTGAGCATCGACCCAGAAGGCCAGATCAACTGAAGTTGTTAACATCTATCTGCTAACGCACAGGGATCCGCTAAATAAAAGCGAGCATCGAACCAGAAGGCCGGATCAACCGATGTTGATAACATCTATCTGCTAACATGCAGGCATCCGCTAAATAAAAGCGAGCATGGAACCAGAAGGCCGGATCAACCGAAGTTGATAACATCTATCTACTAACGCACGGGCATCCACTATATAAAACCGAGCATCGAACCAGAATGCCGGATCAACCGAAGTTGATAACATCTATCTGCTAACGTGTTGGCATCCGCTAAATAAAAGTGAGCATCGAACCGGAAGGACGGATCAACCGAAGTTGATAACATCTACCTGCTAACGTGCATGCATCCACTAATTAAAAGCGGGTATCGAACCGGAAGGCAAGATCAACCGAAGTTGATAACATCTATCTGCTAACGCGCAGGCATCTGCTAAATAAAAGCGAGCATTGAACCAGAAGGTCGGATCAACGGAAGTTGATAATATCTATCTGCTAACGTGCAGGCATCCGCTAAATAAAAGTGAGCATTGAACCAGAAGGCCCGATCAACTGAAGTTGATAACATCTATCTGCTAACGCGCAGGCATCCGCTAAATGAAAGCGAGCATCGACCCAGAAGGCCGGATCAACTGAAGTTGTTAACATCTATCTGCTAACACACAGGGATCCGCTAAGTAAAAGCGAGCATCAAACCAGAAGGCCGGATCATCCGAAGTTGATAACATCTATCTGCCAACGCGCAAGCATCCGCTAAATAAAAGGGAACATCGAACCGGAAGGCCGGATCATCCGAAGTTGATAACATCTATCTGCTAACGGGCAGGCATCCGCTAAATAAAAGCGAGCATCGGCCTAGAAGGCCAGATCAACTGAAGTTGTTAACATCTATCTGCTAACGCACAGGGCTCCGCTAAATAAAAGCGAGCATCGAACCAGATGGCCGGATCATCCGAAGTTGATAACATCTATCTGCTAATGCGCAAGCATTCGCTAAATAAAAGCGAACATCGAACCCGAAGGCCGAATCAACCGAAGTTGATAACATCTATCTGCTAACATGCAGGCATCCGTTAAATAAAAGCGAGCATCGACCCAGAAGGCCAGATCAACTGAAGTTGTTAACATCTATCTGCTAACGCACAGGGATCCGCTAAATAAAAGCGAGCATCGAACCAGAACGCCGGATCATCCGAAGTTGATAACATCTATCGCTAACGCGCAGGCCTCCGCTAAATAAAAGCGAGCATCAAACCAGAATACCGGATCAACCGAAGTTGATAACATCTATCTACTAACGCACAGGCATCCGCTATATAAAACCGAGCATCGAACCAGAATGTCGGATCAACCGAAGTTGATAACATCTATCTGCTAACATGTTGGCATCCGCTAAATAAAAGCGTGCATCGAACCGGAAGGACGGATCAACCGAAGTTGATAACATCTACCAGCTAACGTGCAGGCATCCACTAATTAAAAGTGAGTATGTAACCGGAAGGCCGAATCAACCGAAGTTGATAACATCTATCTGCTAACACGCAGGCATCCGGTAAATAAAAGCGAGCATCGAACCAGAAGGCCGGATCATCCGAAGTTGATAACATCTATCTTCTAACGCGCAAGCATCCGCTAAATAAAAGCGAACATAGAACCGGAGGGGCCGGATAAACCGAAGTTGATAACATCTATCTGCTAACGCGCAGGCATCCGCTAAATAAAAGAGAGCATCGACCCAGAAGGCCAGATCTACTGAAGTTGTTAACATCTCTCTGCTAACGCACAGGGATCCGCTAAATAAAAGCGAGCATCGAACCAGAAGGCCGGATCATCCGAAGTTGATAACATCTATCTGCTAACGTGCAGGCATCCGCTAAATAAAAGCGAGCATCGAACCAGAAGGCCGGATCAATCGAAGTTTATAACATCTATCTGCTAACGCGCAGGCATCCGCTAAATAAAAGCGAGCACCAAACCAGAAGGCCGGATCAACCGAAATTGATAACATCTATTTGCTAACGTGTTGGCATCCACTAAATAAAAGCGAGCATCGAACCGGAAAGCCGGATCAACCGAAGTTGATAACATCTATCTGCTAACATGCAGGCATCCGTTAAATAAAAGCGAGCATCGACCCAGAAGGCCAGATCAACTGAAGTTATTAACATCTATCTGCTAACGCACAGGGATCCGCTAAATAAAACCGAGCATCGAACCAGAACGCCGGATCATCCGAAGTTGATAACATCTATCGCTAACGCGCAGGCCTCCGCTAAATAAAAGCGAGCATCAAACCAGAATACCGGATCAACCGAAGTTGATAACATCTATCTACTAACGCACAGGCATCCGCTATATAAAACCGAGCATCGAACCAGAATGTCGGATCAACCGAAGTTGATAACATCTATCTGCTAACATGTTGGCATCCGCTAAATAATAGCGTGCATCGAACCGGAAGGACGGATCAACCGAAGTTGATAACATCTACCAGCTAACGTGCAGGCATCCACTAATTAAAAGTGAGTATGTAACCGGAAGGCCGAATCAACCGAAGTTGATAACATCTATCTGCTAACACGCAGGCATCCGGTAAATAAAAGCGAGCATCGAACCAGAAGGCCGGATCATCCGAAGTTGATAACATCTATCTTCTAACGCGCAAGCATCCGCTAAATAAAAGCGAACATAGAACCGGAGGGGCCGGATAAACCGAAGTTGATAACATCTATCTGCTAACGCGCAGGCATCCGCTAAATAAAAGAGAGCATCGACCCAGAAGGCCAGATCTACTGAAGTTGTTAACATCTCTCTGCTAACGCACAGGGATCCGCTAAATAAAAGCGAGCATCGAACCAGAAGGCCGGATCATCCGAAGTTGATAACATCTATCTGCTAACGTGCAGGCATCCGCTAAATAAAAGCGAGCATCGAACCAGAAGGCCGGATCAATCGAAGTTTATAACATCTATCTGCTAACGCGCAGGCATCCGCTAAATAAAAGCGAGCACCAAACCAGAAGGCCGGATCAACCGAAATTGATAACATCTATCTGCTAACGTGTTGGCATCCACTAAATAAAAGCGAGCATCGAACCGGAAAGCCGGATCAACCGAAGTTGATAACATCTATCTGCTAACATGCAGGCATCCGTTAAATAAAAGCGAGCATCGACCCAGAAGGCCAGATCAACTGAAGTTGTTAACATCTATCTGCTAACGCACAGGGATCCGCTAAATAAAAGCGAGCATCGAACCAGAACGCCGGATCATCCGAAATTGATAACATCTATCGCTAACGCGCAGGCCTCCGCTAAATAAAAGCGAGCATCAAACCAGAATACCGGATCAACCGAAGTTGATAACATCTATCTACTAACGCACAGGCATCCGCTATATAAAACCGAGCATCGAACCAGAATGTCGGATCAACCGAAGTTGATAACATCTATCTGCTAACATGTTGGCATCCGCTAAATAAAAGCGTGCATCGAACCGGAAGGACGGATCAACCGAAGTTGATAACATCTACCAGCTAACGTGCAGGCATCCACTAATTAAAAGTGAGTATGTAACCGGAAGGCCGAATCAACCGAAGTTAATAACATCTATCTGCTAACACGCAGGCATCCGGTAAATAAAAGCGAGCATCGAACCAGAAGGCCGGATCATCCGAAGTTGATAACATCTATCTTCTAACGCGCAAGCATCCGCTAAATAAAAGCGAACATTGAACCGGAGGGGCCGGATAAACCGAAGTTGATAACATCTATCTGCTAACGCGCAGGCATCCGCTAAATAAAAGAGAGCATCGACCCAGAAGGCCAGATCTACTGAAGTTGTTAACATCTCTCTGCTAACGCACAGGGATCCGCTAAATAAAAGCGAGCATCGAACCAGAAGGCCGGATCAT
This sequence comes from Lathyrus sativus, assembly GCA_963859935.3. NCBI lineage: Eukaryota > Viridiplantae > Streptophyta > Magnoliopsida > Fabales > Fabaceae > Lathyrus > Lathyrus sativus. The sequence continues at coordinate 285,140,528 of OZ012741.1, read as the reverse complement.
CCGAAGTTGATAACATCTATCTGCTAACGTGCAGGCATCCGCTAAATAAAAGCGAGCATCGAACCAGAAGGCCGGATCAATCGAAGTTTATAACATCTATCTGCTAACGCGCAGGCATCCGCTAAATAAAAGCGAGCACCAAACCAGAAGGCCGGATCAACCGAAATTGATAACATCTATCTGCTAACGTGTTGGCATCCACTAAATAAAAGCGAGCATCGAACCGGAAAGCCGGATCAACCGAAGTTGATAACATCTACCTGCTAACGCGCAGGCATCAAGTTATTAAAAGCGAGTATCGAATCAGAAGGCCGGATCAACAGAAGTTGATAACATCTATCGCTAACGCGCAGGCATCTGCTAAATAAAAGCGAGCATTAAACTAGAATGCCGGATCAACCGAAGTTAATAACATCTATCTGCTAACGCACAGGCATCCGCTATATAAAACCGAGTATCGAACAAGAAATCCAGATCAACCGAAGTTGATAACATCTATCTGCTAACATGCAGGCATCCACTAATTAAAAGCGAGTATTGAACCGGAAGGCCGGATCAACCAAAGTTGATAACATCTATCTGCTAACATGAAGGCATTCGGTAAATAAAAGCGAGCATCGAACCAGAAGGCCGGATCAACTGAAGTTTATAACATCTATCTGCTAACGCGCAGGCATCCGCTAAATAAAAGCGAGCATCGAACCAGAAGGCCAGATCAATCGAAGTTGATAACATCTATCTGCTAACGTGCAGGCATCCGCTAAATAAAAGCGAGCACCGAACCAGAAGGCCGGATCAACAGAAGTTGATAACGTCTATCTGCTAACGCGCTGGCATCCGCTAAATAAAAGCGAGCATCGAACCAGAAGGCCGGATCATCCGAAGTTGATAACATATATCTGCTAACGCGCAAGCATCCGATAAATAAAAGCGAACATCGAACCGGAAGGCCGGATCAACCGAATTTGATAACATCTATCTACTAACGCGCAGGCATCCGCTAAATAAAAGTGAGCATCGACCCAGAAGGCCAGATCAACTGAAGTTGTTAACATCTATCTGCTAACGCACAGGGATCCGCCTAATAAAAGCGAGCATCGAACCAGAAGGCCGGATCAACCGATGTTGATAACATCTATCTGCTAAGATGCAGGCATCCGCTAAGTAAAAGCGAGCATCGAACCAAAAGGCAGGATCAACCGAAGTTAATAACATCTATCTGCTGACGCCCAGGCATCCGCTAAATATAAGCGAGCATCGAACCAGCAGGCCGGATCAACTGAAGTTGATAACATCTATCTGCTAACGCGCTGGCATCCGCTAAATAAAAGCGAGCATCGAACCAGAAGGCCGGATCAATCGAAGTTGATAACATCTATCTGCTAGCGCGCAGGCATCCGCTAAATAAAAGCGAGCACCGAACCAGAAGGCCGGATCAACCGAAGTTGATAACGTCTATCTGCTAACGTGCTGGCATCCGCTAAATAAAAGCGAGCATCGAACCAGAAGGTCGGATCAACCGAAGTTGATAACATCTATCTGCTAACGCGCATGCATCCGGTAAATAAAAGCGAGCATCGAACCAGAAGGTCGGATCAACCGAAGTTTATAACATCTATCTGATAACGCGCAGGCATCCGCAAAATAAAAGCGAGCATCGAACCAGAAGGTCGGATTAATCGAAGTTGATAACATCTATCTGCTAACGTGCAGGCATCCGCTAAATAAAAGCGAGCACCGAACCAGAAGGCCGTATCAACCGAAGTTGACAACGTCTTTCTGCTAACGCGCTGACATCCGCTAAATAAAAGCGAGCATCGAACCAGAAGGCCGGATCAACCGATGTTGATAACATCTATCTGCTAACGTGCAGGCATCCGCTAAATAAAAGCGAGCATCGACCCAGAAGGCAGGATTAACTGAAGTTGTTAACATCTATCTGCTAACGCACAGGGATCCGCTAAATAAAAGAGAGCATCAAACCAGAAGGCCGGATCATCCGAAGTTGAAAACATCTATCTGCTAACGCGCAAGCATCCGCTAAATAAAAGCGAACATCGAACCGGAAGGTCGGATCAACCGAAGTTGATAACATCTATCTGCTAACGCGCAGGCATCCGCTAAATAAAAGTGAGCATCGACCCAGAAGGCCAGATCAACTGAAGTCGTTAACATCTATCTGCTAACGCAAAGGGATCCGCTAAATAAAAGCGAGCATCGAACCAGAAGGTCGGATCAACCGATGTTGATAACATCTATCTGCTAACATGCAGGCATCCGCTAAATAAAAGCGAGCATGGAACCAGAAGGCCGGATCAACCGAAGTTGATAACATCTATCTACTAACGCACGGACATCCGCTATATAAAACCGAGCATCGAACCAGAATGCCGGATCAACCGAAGTTGATAACATCTATCTGCTAACGTGTTGGAATCCGCTAAATAAAAGCGAGCATCGAACCAGAACGACGGATCACCCGAAGTTGATAACATCTACCTGCTAACGTGCATGCATCCACTAATTAAAAGCGGGTATCGAACCGGAAGGCAGGATCAACCGAAGTTGATAACATCTATCTACTAACGCGCAGGCATCTGCTAAATAAAAGAGAGCATTGAACCAGAAGGTCGGATCAACGGAAGTTGATAATATCTATCTGCTAACGTGCAGGCATCCGCTAAATAAAAGTGAGCATCGAACCAGAAGGCCCGATCAACTGAAGTTGATAACATCTATCTGCTAACGCGCATGCATCCGCTAAATGAAAGCGAGCATCGACCCAGAAGGCCGGATCAACTGAAGTTGTTAACATCTATCTGCTAACGCACAGGGATCCGCTAAATAAAAGCGAGCATCAAACCAGAAGGCCGGATCATCCGAAGTTGATAACATCTATCTGCCAACGCGCAAGCATCCGCTAAATAAAAGGGAACATCGAACCGGAAGGCCGGATCATCCGAAGTTGATAACATCTATCTGCTAACGGGCAGGCATCCGTTAAATAAAAGCGAGCATCGACCCAGAAGGCCAGATCAACTGAAGTTGTTAACATCTATCTGCTAACGCACAGGGATCCAATAAATAAAAGCGAGCATCGAACCAGAACGCCGGATCATCCGAAGTTTATAACATCTATCGCTAACGCGCAGGCATCCGCTAAATAAAAGCGAGCATCAAACCAGAATACCGGATCAACCAAAGTTGATAACATCTATCTACTAACGCACAGGCATCCGCTATATAAAACCGAGCATCGAACCAGAATGCCGGATCAACCGAAGTTGATAACATCTATCTGCTAACGTGTTGGCATCCGCTAAATAAAAGCGTGCATCGAACCGGAAGGACGGATCAACCGAAGTTGATAACATCTACCAACTAACGTGCAGGCATCCACTAATTAAAAGCGAGTATCGAACCGGAAGGCCGGATCAACCGAAGTTGATAACATCTATCTGCTAACACGCAGGCATCCGGTAAATAAAAGCGAGCATCGAAACAGAAGGCCGGATCATCCGAAGTTGATAACATCTATCTGCTAATGCGCAAGCATCCGCTAAATAAAAGCGAACATCGAACCGGAAGGGCCGGATAAACCGAAGTTGAGAACATCTATCTGCTAACGCGCAGGCATCCGCTAAATAAAAGAGAGCATCGACCCAGAAGGCCAGATCTACTGAAGTTGTTAACATCTCTCTGCTAACGCACAAGGATCCGCTAAATAAAAGCGAGCATCGAACCAGAAGGCCGGATCATCCGAAGTTGATAACATCTATCTGCTAACGTGCAGGCATCTGCTAAATAAAAGCGAGGATCGAACCAGAAGACCGGATCAACCGAAGTTGATAACATCTATCTGCTAACGCGCAGGCATCCGCTAAATAAAAGCGAGCACCGAACCAGAAGGCCGGATCAACCGAAGTTGATAACATCTATCTGCTAACGTGTTGGCATCCACTAAATAAAAGCGAGCATCGAACCGGAAGGCCGGATCAACCGAAGTTGATAACATCTACCTGCTAACGGGAAGGCATCCAGTTATTAAAAGCGAGTATCGAATCGGAAGGCCGGATCAACCGAAGTTGATAACATCTATCGCTAACGCGCAGGCATCTGCTAAATAAAAGCGAGCATTAAACCAGAATGCCGGATCAACCGAAGTTAATAACATCTATCTGCTAACACACAGGCATCCGCTATATAAAACCGAGTATCGAACCAGAATGCCGGATCAACCGAAGTTGATAACATCTATCTGCTAACTTATTGGCATCCGCTAAATAAAAGCGAGCATCGAACTGGAAGGACAGATCAACCGAAGTTGATAACATCTACCTGCTAACATGCAGGCATCCACTAATTAAAAGCGAGTATCGAACCGGAAGGCCGGATCAACCAAAGTTGATAACATCTATCTGCTAACGTGAAGGCATCCGGTAAATAAAAGCGAGCATCGAACCAGAAGGCCGGATCAACTGAAGTTTATAACATCTATCTGCTAACACGCAAGCATCCGCTAAATAAAAGCGAGCATCGAACCAGAAGGCCGGATCAATCGAAGTTGATAACATCTATCTGCTAACGCGCAGGCATCGGCTAAATAAAAGCGAGCACCGAACCAGAAGGCCGGATCAACCGAAGTTGATAACGTCTATCTGCTAACGCGCTGGCATCCGCTAAATAAAAGCGAGCATCGAACCAGAAGGCCGGATCAACCTATGTTGATAACATCTATCTGCTAACGTGCAGGCATCCGCTAAATAAAAGCGAGCATCGAACTAGAAGGCCGGATCAACTGAAGTTGATAACATCTATCTGCTAACGTGCAGGCATCTGCTAAATAAAAGCGAGCATCGAACCAGAAGGCCGAATCAACCGAAGTTGATAATATCTATCTGCTAACGTGCAGGCATCCGCTAAATAAAAGTGAGCATCGAACTAGAAGGCCCGATCAACCGAAGTTGATAACATCTATCTGCTAACGCGCAGGCATCCGGTAAATAAAAGCGAGCATCGAACCAGAAGGCCGGATCATCCGAAGTTGATAACATCTATCTTCTAACGCGCAAGCATCCGCTAAATAAAAGCGAACATAGAACCGGAACGGCCGGATAAACCGAAGTTGATAACATCTATCTGCTAACGCGCAGGCATCCGCTAAATAAAAGAGAGCATCGACCCAGAAGGCCAGATCTACTGAAGTTGTTAACATCTCTCTGCTAACGCACAGGGATCCGCTAAATAAAAGCGAGCATCGAACCAGAAGGCCAGATCATCCGAAGTTGATAACATCTATCTGCTAACGTGCAGGCATCCGCTAAATAAAAGCGAGCATCGAACCAGAAGGCCGGATCAACCGAAGTTGATAACATCTATCTGCTAACGCGCAGGCATCCGCTAAATAAAAGCGAGCACCAAACCAGAAGGCCGGATCAACCGAAATTGATAACATCTATCTGCTAACGTGTTGGCATCCACTAAATAAAAGCGAGCGTCGAACCGGAAAGCCGGATCAACCGAAGTTGATAACATCTATCTGCTAACATGCAGGCATCCGTTAAATAAAAGCGAGCATCGACCCAGAAGGCCAGATCAACTGAAGTTGTTAACATCTATCTGCTAACGCACATGGATCCGCTAAATAAAAGCGAGCATCGAACCAGAACGCCGGATCATCCGAAGTTGATAACATCTATCGCTAACGCGCAGGCCTCCGCTAAATAAAAGCGAGCATCAAACCAGAATACCGGATCAACCGAAGTTGATAACATCTATCTGCTAACGCGCATGCATCCGGTAAATAAAAGCGAGCATCGAACCAGAAGGTCGGATCAACCGAAGTTTATAACATCTATCTGATAACGCGCAGGCATCCGCAAAATAAAAGCGAGCATCGAACCAGAAGGTCGGATTAATCGAAGTTGATAACATCTATCTGCTAACGTGCAGGCATCCGCTAAATAAAAGCGAGCACCGAACCAGAAGGCCAGATCAACCGAAGTTGACAACGTCTATCTGCTAACGCGCTGACATCCGCTAAATAAAAGCGAGCATCGAACCAGAAGGCCGGATCAACCGATGTTGATAACATCTATCTGCTAACGTGCAGGCATCCGCTAAATAAAAGCGAGCATCGACCCAGAAGGCAGGATCAACTGAAGTTGTTAACATCTATCTGCTAACGCACAGGGATCCGCTAAATAAAAGAGAGCATCAAACCAGAAGGCCGGATCATCCGAAGTTGAAAACATCTATCTGCTAACGCGCAAGCATCCGCTAAATAAAAGCGAACATCGAACCGGAAGGTCGGATCAACCGAAGTTGATAACATCTATCTGCTAACGCGCAGGCATCCGCTAAATAAAAGTGAGCATCGACCCAGAAGGCCAGATCAACTGAAGTCGTTAACATCTATCTGCTAACGCAAAGGGATCCGCTAAATAAAAGCGAGCATCGAACCAGAAGGTCGGATCAACCGATGTTGATAACATCTATCTGCTAACATGCAGGCATCCGCTAAATAAAAGCGAGCATGGAACCAGAAGGCCGGATCAACCGAAGTTGATAACATCTATCTACTAACGCACGGACATCCGCTATATAAAACCGAGCATCGAACCAGAATGCCGGATCAACCGAAGTTGATAACATCTATCTGCTAACGTGTTGGCATCCGCTAAATAAAAGCGAGCATCGAACCAGAACGACGGATCACCCGAAGTTGATAACATCTACCTGCTAACGTGCATGCATCCACTAATTAAAAGCGGGTATCGAACCGGAAGGCAGGATCAACCGAAGTTGATAACATCTATCTACTAACGCGCAGGCATCTGCTAAATAAAAGAGAGCATTGAACCAGAAGGTCGGATCAACGGAAGTTGATAATATCTATCTGCTAACGTGCAGGCATCCGCTAAATAAAAGTGAGCATCGAACCAGAAGGCCCGATCAACTGAAGTTGATAACATCTATCTGCTAACGCGCATGCATCCGCTAAATGAAAGCGAGCATCGACCCAGAAGGCCGGATCAACTGAAGTTGTTAACATCTATCTGCTAACGCACAGGGATCCGCTAAATAAAAGCGAGCATCAAACCAGAAGGCCGGATCATCCGAAGTTGATAACATCTATCTGCCAACGCGCAAGCATCCGCTAAATAAAAGGGAACATCGAACCGGAAGGCCGGATCATCCGAAGTTGATAACATCTATCTGCTAACGGGCAGGCATCCGTTAAATAAAAGCGAGCATCGACCCAGAAGGCCAGATCAACTGAAGTTGTTAACATCTATCTGCTAACGCACAGGGATCCAATAAATAAAAGCGAGCATCGAACCAGAACGCCGGATCATCCGAAGTTTATAACATCTATCGCTAACGCGCAGGCATCCGCTAAATAAAAGCGAGCATCAAACCAGAATACCGGATCAACCAAAGTTGATAACATCTATCTACTAACGCACAGGCATCCGCTATATAAAACCGAGCATCGAACCAGAATGCCGGATCAACCGAAGTTGATAACATCTATCTGCTAACGTGTTGGCATCCGCTAAATAAAAGCGTGCATCGAACCGGAAGGACGGATCAACCGAAGTTGATAACATCTACCAACTAACGTGCAGGCATCCACTAATTAAAAGCGAGTATCGAACCGGAAGGCCGGATCAACCGAAGTTGATAACATCTATCTGCTAACACGCAGGCATCCGGTAAATAAAAGCGAGCATCGAAACAGAAGGCCGGATCATCCGAAGTTGATAACATCTATCTGCTAATGCGCAAGCATCCGCTAAATAAAAGCGAACATCGAACCGGAAGGGCCGGATAAACCGAAGTTGAGAACATCTATCTGCTAACGCGCAGGCATCCGCTAAATAAAAGAGAGCATCGACCCAGAAGGCCAGATCTACTGAAGTTGTTAACATCTCTCTGCTAACGCACAAGGATCCGCTAAATAAAAGCGAGCATCGAACCAGAAGGCCGGATCATCCGAAGTTGATAACATCTATCTGCTAACGTGCAGGCATCTGCTAAATAAAAGCGAGGATCGAACCAGAAGACCGGATCAACCGAAGTTGATAACATCTATCTGCTAACGCGCAGGCATCCGCTAAATAAAAGCGAGCACCGAACCAGAAGGCCGGATCAACCGAAGTTGATAACATCTATCTGCTAACGTGTTGGCATCCACTAAATAAAAGCGAGCATCGAACCGGAAGGCCGGATCAACCGAAGTTGATAACATCTACCTGCTAACGGGAAGGCATCCAGTTATTAAAAGCGAGTATCGAATCGGAAGGCCGGATCAACCGAAGTTGATAAAATCTATCGCTAACGCGCAGGCATCTGCTAAATAAAAGCGAGCATTAAACCAGAATGCCGGATCAACCGAAGTTAATAACATCTATCTGCTAACACACAGGCATCCGCTATATAAAACCGAGTATCGAACCAGAATGCCGGATCAACCGAAGTTGATAACATCTATCTGCTAACTTGTTGGCATCCGCTAAATAAAAGCTAGCATCGAACTGGAAGGACAGATCAACCGAAGTTGATAACATCTACCTGCTAACATGCAGGCATCCACTAATTAAAAGCGAGTATCGAACCGGAAGGCCGGATCAACCAAAGTTGATAACATCTATCTGCTAACGTGAAGGCATCCGGTAAATAAAAGCGAGCATCGAACCAGAAGGCCGGATCAACTGAAGTTTATAACATCTATCTGCTAACACGCAAGCATCCGCTAAATAAAAGCGAGCATCGAACCAGAAGGCCGGATCAATCGAAGTTGATAACATCTATCTGCTAACGCGCTGGCATCCGCTAAATAAAAGCGAGCATCGAACCAGAAGGCCGGATCAACCTATGTTGATAACATCTATCTGCTAACGTGCAGGCATCCGTTAAATAAAAGCGAGCATCGAACTAGAAGGCCGGATCAACTGAAGTTGATAACATCTATCTGCTAACGTGCAGGCATCTGCTAAATAAAAGCGAGCATCGAACCAGAAGGCCGAATCAACCGAAGTTGATAATATCTATCTGCTAACGTGCAGGCATCCGCTAAATAAAAGTGAGCATCGAACTAGAAGGCCCGATCAACCGAAGTTGATAACATCTATCTGCTAACGCGCAGGCATCCGCTAAATAAAAGCGAGCATCGACCCAGAAGGCCGGATCATCCGAAGTTGATAACATCTATCTGCTAATGCGCAAGCATCCGCTAAATAAAAGCGAACATCGAACCGGAACGGCCGGATAAACCGAAGTTGATAACATCTATTTGCTAACGCGCAGGCATCCGCTAAATAAAAGAGAGCATCGACCCAGAAGGCCAGATCTACTGAAGTTGTTAACATCTCTCTGCTAACGCACAAGGATCCGCTAAATAAAAGCGAGCATCGAACCAGAAGGCCAGATCATCCGAAGTTGATAACATCTATCTGCTAACGTGCAGGCATCCGCTAAATAAAAGCGAGCATCGAACCAGAAGGCCGGATCAACCGAAGTTGATAACATCTATCTGCTAACGCGCAAGCATCCGCTAAATAAAAGCGAGCACCGAACCAGAAAGCCGGATCAACCGAAGTTGATAACATCTATCTGCTAACTTGTTGGCATCCACTAAATAAAAGCGAGCATCGAACCGGAAGGCCGGATCAACCGAAGGTGATAACATCTACCTGCTAACGGGCAGGCATCCAGTTATTAAAAGCGATTATCGAATCGGAAGGTCGGATCAACCGAAGTTGATAACATCTATCGCTAACGCGCAGGCATCTGCTAAATAAAAGCGAGCATTAAACCAGAATGCCGGATCAACCGAAGTTAATAACATCTATCTGCTAACACACAGGCATCCGCTATATAAAACCGAGTATCGAACCAGAATGCCGGATCAACCAAAGTTGATAACATCTATCTGCTAACTTGTTGGCATCCGCTAAATAAAAGCGAGCATCGAACTGGAATGACAGATCAACCGAAGTTGATAACATCTACCTGCTAACATGCAGGCATCCACTAATTAAAGGCGAGTATCGAACCGGAAGGCCGGATCAACCAAAGTTGATAACATCTATCTGCTAACGTGAAGGCATCCGGTAAATAAAAGCGAGCATCGAACCAGAAGGCCGGATCAACTGAAGTTTATAACATCTATCTGCTAACGTGCAGGCATCCGCTTAATAAAAGCGAGCATCGAACCAGAAGGCCGGATCAATCGAAGTTGATAACATCTATCTGCTAACGCGCAGGCATCGGCTAAATAAAAGCGAGCACCGAACCAGAAGGCCGGATCAACCGAAGTTGATAACGTCTATCTGCTAACGCGCTGGATTCCGCTAAATAAAAGCGAGCATCGAACCAGAAGGCCGGATCAACCGATGTTGATAACATCTATCTGCTAACGTGCAGGCATCCGCTAAATAAAAGTGAGCATCGAACTAGAAGGCCCGATCAACCGAAGTTGATAACATCTATCTGCTAACGCGCAGGCATCCGCTAAATAAAAGCGAGCATCGACCCAGAAGGCCGGATCATCCGAAGTTGATAACATCTATCTGCTAATGCGCAAGCATCCGCTAAATAAAAGCGAACATCGAACCGGAAGGGCCGGATAAACCGAAGTTGATAACATCTATCTGCTAACGCGCAGGCATCCGCTAAATAAAAGAGAGCATCGACCCAGAAGGCCAGATCTACTGAAGTTGTTAACATCTCTCTGCTAACGCACAAGGATCCGCTAAATAAAAGCGAGCATCGAACCAGAAGGCCGGATCATCCGAAGTTGATAACATCTATCTGCTAACGTGCAGGCATCCGCTAAATAAAAACGAGCATTGAACCAGAAGGCCGGATCAACCGAAGTTGATAACATCTATCTGCTAACGCGCAGGCATCCGCTAAATAAAAGCGAGCACCGAACCAGAAGGCCGGATCAACCGAAGTTGATAACATCTATCTGCTAACGTGTTGGCATCAACTAAATAAAAGCGAGCATCGAACCGGAAGGCCGGATCAACCGAAGTTGATAACATCTACCTGCTAACGGGCAGGCATCCAGTTATTAAAAGCGAGTATCGAATCGGAAGGCCGGATCAACCGAAGTTGATAACATCTATCGCTAACACGCAGGCATCTGCTAAATAAAAGCGAGCATTAAACCAGAATGCCAGATCAACCGAAGTTAATAACATCTATCTGCTAACGCACACGCATTCGCTATATAAAACCGAGTATCGAACCAGAATGTCGGATCAACCGAAGTTGATAACATCTATCTGCTAACTTGTTGGCATCCGCTAAATAAAAGCGAGCATCGAACTGGAAGGACAGATCAACCGAAGTTGATAACATCTACCTGCTAACATGCAAGCATCCACTAATTAAAAGCGAGTATCGAACCGGAAGGTCGGATCAACCGAAGTTGATAACATCTATCTGCTAACGTGAAGGCATCCGGTAAATAAAAGCGAGCATCGAACCAGAAGGCCGGATCAACTGAAGTTTATAACATCTATCTGCTAACGCGCAGGCATCTGCTAAATAAAAGCGAGCATCGAACCAGAAGGTCGGATCAATCGAAGTTGATAACATCTATCTGCTAACGCGCGGGCATCGGCTAAATAAAAGCGAGCACCGAACCAGAAGGCCGGATCAACCGAAGTTGATAATGTCTATCTGCTAACGCGCTGGCATCCGCTAAATAAAAGCGAGCATCAAACCAGAAGGCCGGATCAACCGATGTTGATAACATCTATCTGCTAACGTGCAGGCATCCGCTAAATAAAAGCGAGCATCGAACTAGAAGGCCGGATCAACTGAAGTTGATAACATCTATCTGCTAACGTGCAGGCATCTGCTAAATAAAAGCGAGCATCGAACCAGAAGGCCGGATCAACCGAAGTTGATAATATCTATCTGCTAACGTGCAGGCATCCGCTAAATAAAAGTGAGGATCGAACTAGAAGGCCCGATCAACCGAAGTTGATAACATCTATCTGCTAACGCGCAGGCATCCGCTAAATAAAAGCGAGCATCGACCCAGAAGGCAGGATCAACTGAAGTTGTTAACATCTATCTGCTAACACACTGGGATCCGTTAAATAAAAGCGAGCATCGAACCAGAAGGCCGGATCAACTGAAGTTGATAATATCTATCTGCTAATGTGCAGGCATCCGCTAAATAAAAGTGAGCATCGAACTAGAAGGCCCGATCAACCGAAGTTGATAACATCTATCTGCCAACGCGCAGGCATCCGCTAAATAAAAGCGAGCATCGACCCAGAAGGCCGGATCATCCGAAGTTGATAACATCTATCTGCTAATGCGCAAGCATCCGCTAAATAAAAGCGAACATCGAACCGGAAGGGCCGGATAAACCGAAGTTGATAACATCTATCTGCTAACGCGCAGGCATCCGCTAAATAAAAGAGAGCATCGACCCAGAAGGCCAGATCTACTGAAGTTGTTAACATCTCTCTGCTAACGCACAAGGATCCGCTAAATAAAAGCGAGCATCGAACCAGAAGGCCGGATCATCCGAAGTTGATAACATCTATCTGCTAACGTGCAGGCATCCGCTAAATAAAAGCGAGCATCGAACCAGAAGGCCGGATCAACCGAAGTTGATAACATCTATCTGCTAACGCGCAGGCATCCGCTAAATAAAAGCGAGCACCGAACCAGAAGGCCGGATCAACCGAAGTTGATAAAACCTATCTGCTAACGTGTTGGCATCAACTAAATAAAAGCGAGCATCGAACCGGAAGGCCGGATCAACCGAAGTTGATAACATCTACCTGCTAACGGGCAGGCATCCAGTTATTAAAAGCGAGTATCGAATCGGAAGGCCGGATCAACCGAAGTTGATAACATCTATCGCTAACACGCAGGCATCTGCTAAATAAAAGCGAGCATTAAACCAGAATGCCAGATCAACCGAAGTTAATAACATCTATCTGCTAACGCACACGCATTCGCTATATAAAACCGAGTATCGAACCAGAATGTCGGATCAACCGAAGTTGATAACATCTATCTGCTAACTTGTTGGCATCCGCTAAATAAAAGCGAGCATCGAACTGGAAGGACAGATCAACCGAAGTTGATAACATCTACCTGCTAACATGCAGGCATCCACTAATTAAAAGCGAGTATCGAACCGGAAGGTCGGATCAACCGAAGTTGATAACATCTATCTACTAACGTGAAGGCATCCGGTAAATAAAAGCGAGCATCGAACCAGAAGGCCGGATCAACTGAAGTTTATAACATCTATCTGCTAACGCGCAGGCATCTGCTAAATAAAAGCGAGCATCGAACCAGAAGGTCGGATCAATCGAAGTTGATAACATCTATCTGCTAACGCGCGGGCATCGGCTAAATAAAAGCGAGCACCGAACCAGAAGGCCGGATCAACCGAAGTTGATAACGTCTATCTGCTAACGGGCAGGCATCCAGTTATTAAAAGCGAGTATCGAATCGGAAGGCCGGATCAACCGAAGTTGATAACATCTATCGCTAACACGCAGGCATCTGCTAAATAAAAGCGAGCATTAAACCAGAATGCCAGATCAACCGAAGTTAATAACATCTATCTGCTAACGCACACGCATTCGCTATATAAAACCGAGTATCGAACCAGAATGTCGGATCAACCGAAGTTGATAACATCTATCTGCTAACTTGTTGGCATCCGCTAAATAAAAGCGAGCATCGAACTGGAAGGACAGATCAACCGAAGTTGATAACATCTACCTGCTAACATGCAAGCATCCACTAATTAAAAGCGAGTATCGAACCGGAAGGTCGGATCAACCGAAGTTGATAACATCTATCTGCTAACGTGAAGGCATCCGGTAAATAAAAGCGAGCATCGAACCAGAAGGCCGGATCAACTGAAGTTTATAACATCTATCTGCTAACGCGCAGGCATCTGCTAAATAAAAGCGAGCATCGAACCAGAAGGTCGGATCAATCGAAGTTGATAACATCTATCTGCTAACGCGCGGGCATCGGCTAAATAAAAGCGAGCACCGAACCAGAAGGCCGGATCAACCGAAGTTGATAATGTCTATCTGCTAACGCGCTGGCATCCGCTAAATAAAAGCGAGCATCAAACCAGAAGGCCGGATCAACCGATGTTGATAACATCTATCTGCTAACGTGCAGGCATCCGCTAAATAAAAGCGAGCATCGAACTAGAAGGCCGGATCAACTGAAGTTGATAACATCTATCTGCTAACGTGCAGGCATCTGCTAAATAAAAGCGAGCATCGAACCAGAAGGCCGGATCAACCGAAGTTGATAATATCTATCTGCTAACGTGCAGGCATCCGCTAAATAAAAGTGAGGATCGAACTAGAAGGCCCGATCAACCGAAGTTGATAACATCTATCTGCTAACGCGCAGGCATCCGCTAAATAAAAGCGAGCATCGACCCAGAAGGCAGGATCAACTGAAGTTGTTAACATCTATCTGCTAACACACTGGGATCCGTTAAATAAAAGCGAGCATCGAACCAGAAGGCCGGATCAACTGAAGTTGATAATATCTATCTGCTAACGTGCAGGCATCCGCTAAATAAAAGTGAGCATCGAACTAGAAGGCCCGATCAACCGAAGTTGATAACATCTATCTGCCAACGCGCAGGCATCCGCTAAATAAAAGCGAGCATCGACCCAGAAGGCCGGATCATCCGAAGTTGATAACATCTATCTGCTAATGCGCAAGCATCCGCTAAATAAAAGCGAACATCGAACCGGAAGGGCCGGATAAACCGAAGTTGATAACATCTATCTGCTAACGCGCAGGCATCCGCTAAATAAAAGAGAGCATCGACCCAGAAGGCCAGATCTACTGAAGTTGTTAACATCTCTCTGCTAACGCACAAGGATCCGCTAAATAAAAGCGAGCATCGAACCAGAAGGCCGGATCATCCGAAGTTGATAACATCTATCTGCTAACGTGCAGGCATCCGCTAAATAAAAGCGAGCATCGAACCAGAAGGCCGGATCAACCGAAGTTGATAACATCTATCTGCTAACGCGCAGGCATCCGCTAAATAAAAGCGAGCACCGAACCAGAAGGCCGGATCAACCGAAGTTGATAACATCTATCTGCTAACGTGTTGGCATCAACTAAATAAAAGCGAGCATCGAACCGGAAGGCCGGATCAACCGAAGTTGATAACATCTACCTGCTAACGGGCAGGCATCCAGTTATTAAAAGCGAGTATCGAATCGGAAGGCCGGATCAACCGAAGTTGATAACATCTATCGCTAACACGCAGGCATCTGCTAAATAAAAGCGAGCATTAAACCAGAATGCCAGATCAACCGAAGTTAATAACATCTATCTGCTAACGCACACGCATTCGCTATATAAAACCGAGTATCGAACCAGAATGTCGGATCAACCGAAGTTGATAACATCTATCTGCTAACTTGTTGGCATCCGCTAAATAAAAGCGAGCATCGAACTGGAAGGACAGATCAACCGAAGTTGATAACATCTACCTGCTAACATGCAGGCATCCACTAATTAAAAGCGAGTATCGAACCGGAAGGTCGGATCAACCGAAGTTGATAACATCTATCTACTAACGTGAAGGCATCCGGTAAATAAAAGCGAGCATCGAACCAGAAGGCCGGATCAACTGAAGTTTATAACATCTATCTGCTAACGCGCAGGCATCTGCTAAATAAAAGCGAGCATCGAACCAGAAGGTCGGATCAATCGAAGTTGATAACATCTATCTGCTAACGCGCGGGCATCGGCTAAATAAAAGCGAGCACCGAACCAGAAGGCCGGATCAACCGAAGTTGATAACGTCTATCTGCTAACGCGCTGGCATCCGCTAAATAAAAGCGAGCATCAAACCAGAAGGCCGGATCAACCGATGTTGATAACATCTATCTGCTAACGTGCAGGCATCCGCTAAATAAAAGCGAGCATCGAACTAGAAGGCCGGATCAACTGAAGTTGATAACATCTATCTGCTAACGTGCAGGCATCTGCTAAATAAAAGCGAGCATCGAACCAGAAGGCCGGATCAACCGAAGTTGATAATATCTATCTGCTAACGTGCAGGCATCCGCTAAATAAAAGTGAGGATCGAACTAGAAGGCCCGATCAACCGAAGTTGATAACATC
The DNA here is from genome assembly GCA_963859935.3 of Lathyrus sativus. Taxonomy (NCBI): domain Eukaryota; kingdom Viridiplantae; phylum Streptophyta; class Magnoliopsida; order Fabales; family Fabaceae; genus Lathyrus; species Lathyrus sativus. The sequence continues at coordinate 285,124,355 of OZ012741.1, read as the reverse complement.
TATCTGCTAACGCGCAGGCATCCGCTAAATAAAAGCGAGCATCGACCCAGAAGGCAGGATCAACTGAAGTTGTTAACATCTATCTGCTAACACACTGGGATCCGCTAAATAAAAGCGAGCATCAAACCAGAAGGCCGGATCATCCGAAGTTGATAACATATATCTGCTAACGTGCAAGCATCCGCTAAATAAAAGCGAACATCGAACCGGAAGGCCGGATCAACCGAAGTTGATAACATCTATCTGCTAACGCGCAGGCATCCGCTAAATAAAAGCGACCATCGACCCAGAAGGCCAGATCAACCAAAGTTGTCAACATCTATCTGCTAACGCACAGGGATCCGCTAAATAAAAGCGAGCATCGAACCAGAAGGCCGGATCATCTGAAGTTGATAACATCTATCTGCTAACGCGCAAGCATCCGATAAATAAAACCGAGCATCAAACTAGAATGTAGGATCAACCGAAGTTGATAACATCTATCTGCTAACGCGCAGGAATCCGTTAAATAAAAGCGAGCATCGACCAAGAAGGCCAGATCAACTGAAGTTGTTAACATCTATCTGCTAACGCACAGGGATCCGCTAAATAAAAGCGAGCATCGAACCAGAACGCCGGATCATCCGAAGTTGATAACATCTATCACTAACGCGCATGCATCCGCTAAATAAAAGCGAGCATCAAACTAGAATGTCGGATCAACCGAAGTTGATAACATGTATCTGCTAACGCACAGGCATCCGCTATATAAAACCGAGCATCGAACCAGAATGCCGGATCAACCGAAGTTGATATCATCTATCTGCTAACGTGTTGGCATCCGCTAAATAAAACCGAGCATCGAACCGGAAGGACGGATCAACCGAAGTTGATAACATCTACATGCTAACGTGCAGGCATCCACTAATTAAAAGCGAGTATCGAACTGGAAGGCCGGATCAACCGAAGTTGATAACATCTATCTGCTAACACGCAAGCATCTGCTAAATAAAAGCGAGCATCGAACCAGAAGGTCGGATCAACCGAAGTTGATAATATCTATCTGCTAACGTGCAGGCATCCGCTAAATAAAAGTGAGCATCGAACCGGAAGGCCGGATCAACCGAAGTTGATAACATTTATCTGCTAACGCGCAGGCATCCTCTAAATAAAAGCGAGCATCGACCCAGAAGGCCGTATCAACTGAAGTTGTTAACATCTATCTGCTAACGCACAGGGATCCGCTAAATAAAAGCGAGCATCAAACCAGAAGGTCGGCTCATCCGAAGTTGATAACATCTATCTGCCAACGCGCAAGCATCCGCTAAATAAAAGCGAGCATCGAACCAGAAGGTCGGATCATCCGAAGTTGATAACATCTATCTGCTAACGCGCAAGCATCCGATAAATAAAAGCGAGCATCATACCAGAATTCCGGATCAACCGAAGTCGATAACATCTATCTGCTAATGCACAGGCATCCGCAATATAAAACCGAGCATCGAACCAGAATTCCGGAGCAACCGAAATTGATAACATTTATCTGCTAACATGTTGGCATCCGCTAAATAAAAGTGAGCATCGAACCGGAAGGACGGATCAACCGAAGTTGATAACATCTACCAGCTAACGTGCAGGCATCCACTAATTAAAAGCGAGTATCGAACCGGAAGGCCGGATCAACCGAAGTTGATAACATCTATCTCCTAACGCGCAGGCATCTGCTAAATAAAAGCGAGCATCGAACCAGAAGGCTGGATCAACTGAAGTTGATAATATCTATCTGCTAACGTGCAGGCATCCGCTAAATAAAAGTGACCATCGAACCAGAAGCCCCGATCAACCGAAGTTGATAACATCTATCTGCTAACGCGCAGGCATTCGCTAAATAAAAGCGAGCATCGACCCAGAAGGCCAGATCAACTGAAGTTGTTAATATCTATCTGCTAACGCACAGGGATCCGCTAAATAAAAGAGAGCATGAAACCAGAAGGCCGGATCAACTAAAGTTGTTAACATCTATCTGCTAACGCGCAAGCATCCGCTAAATAAAAGCGAACATCGAACCGGAAGGCCGGCTCAACCAAAGTTGATAACATCTATCTGCTAACGTGCAGGCATCCACTAAATAAAAGCGAGCTTCGCCCCAGAAGGCCAGATCAACTGAAGTTTTTTACATCTATCTGCTAACGCACAGGGATTCGCTAAATTAAAGCGAGCATTGAACCAGAAGGACGGATCATTCGAAGTTGATAACATCTATCTGCTAACACGCAAGCATCTACTAAATAAAAGCAAACATCAAACCGGACTGCCGGATCAACCGAAGTTGATAACATCTATCTGCTAACACGCAGGCATCCGCTAAATAAAAGCGAGCATCGACCCAGAAGGCCAGATCAACTGAAGTTGTTAACATTTATCTGCTAACGCACAGGGATCCGCTAAATAAAAGCGAGCGTCGAACCAGAAGGCCGGATCATCCAAAGTTGATAACATCTATCGCTAACCTGCAAGCATCCGCTAAATAAAAGCGAGCATCAAACCAGAATGCCGGATCAACCGAAGTTGATAACATCTATCTGCTAACGCACAGACATCCGCAATATAAAACCGAGCATCGAACCAGAATGCCGGATCAACCGAAGTTGATAACATCTATCTGCTAACGTGTTGGCATCCGCTAAATAAAAGCGAGCATCGAACCGGAAGGACGGATCAACCGAAGTTGATAACATCTACCTGCTAACGTGCAGGCATCCACTAATTAAAAGCGAGTATCGAACCGGAAGGCCGGATCAACCGAAGTTGATAACATCTATCTGCTAACGCGCAGGCATCTGCTAAATAAAAGCGAGCATCGAACCAGAAGGTGGGATCAACCGAAGTTTATAACATCTATCTCCTAACGCGCAGGCATCCGCTAAATAAAAGCGAGCATCGAACCAGAAGGCCGGATCAACGAAAGTTGATAACATCTATCTGCTTCGCGCAGGCATCCGCTAAATAAAAGAGAGCATCGACCCAGAAGGCCGGATCATCCGAAGTTGATAACATCTATCTGCTAACGCGCAAGCATCCGCTAAATAAAAGCGAACATCGAACCGGAAGGCCGGATCAACCGAAGTTGATAACATCTATCTGCTAACGTGCAGGCATCCGCTAAATAAAAGCGAGCATCGACCCAAAAGGCCAGATCAACTGAAGTTGTTAATATCTATTTGCTAATGCACAGGGATCCGCTAAATAAAAGCGAGCATGAAACCAGAAGGCCGGATCAACTGAAGTTGTTAACATCTATTTGCTAACGCGCAAGCATACGCTAAATAAAAGCGAACATCGAACCGGAAGGCCGGCTCAACCAAAGTTGATAACATCTATCTGCTAACGTGCAGGCATCCGCTAAATAAAAGCGAGCTTCGACCCAGAAGGCCAGATCAACTGAAGTTGTTAACATCTATCTGCTAACGCACAGGGATTTGCTAAATTAAAGCGAGCATTGAACCAGAAGGACGGATCATTCGAAGTTGATAACATCTATCTGCTAACGCGCAAGCATCTGCTAAATAAAAGAAAACATCAAACCGGACTTCCGGATCAACCGAAGTTGATAACATCTATCTGCTAACACGCAGGCATCCGCTAAATAAAAGCGAGCATCGACCCAGAAGGCCAGATCAACTGAAGTTGTTAACATTTATCTGCTAACGCACAGGGATCCGCTAAATAAAAGCGAGCGTCGAACCAGAAGGCCGGATCATCCAAAGTTGATAACATCTATCGCTAACCCGCAAGCATCCGCTAAATAAAAGCGAGCATCAAACCAGAATGCCGGATCAACCGAAGTTGATAACATCTATCTGCTAACGCACAGGCATCCGCAATATAAAACCGAGCATCGAACCAGAATGCCGGATCAACCGAAGTTGATAACATCTATCTGCTAACGTGTTGGCATCCGCTAAATAAAAGCGAGCATCGAACCGGAAGGTTGGATCAACCAAAGTTGATAACATCTACCTGCTAACGTGCAGGCATCCACTAATAAAAAGCGAGTATCGAACCGGAAGGCCGGATCAACCGAAGTTGATAACATCTATCTGCTAACGCGCAGGCATCTGCTAAATAAAAGCGAGCATCGAACCAGAAGGTGGGATCAACCGAAGTTTATAACATCTATCTCCTAACGCGCAGGCATCTGCTAAATAAAAGCGAGCATCGAACCAGAAGGCCGGATCAACCAAAGTTGATAACATCTATCTGCTTCGCGCAGGCATCCGCTAAATAAAAGCGAGCATCGACCCAGAAGGCCGGATCAACTGAAGTTGTTAACATCTATCTACTAACGCACAGGGATCCGCTAAATAAAAGCGAGCATCAAACCAGAAGGTCGGATCATTCGAAGTTGATAACATCTATCTGCCAACGCGCAACCATTCGCTAAATAAAAGCGAACATCGAACCAGAAGGCCAGATCAACCGAAGTTGATAACATCTATCTGCTAACGCGCAGGCATCCGCTAAATAAAAGCGAGCATTGACCAAGAAGGCCAGATCAACTGAAGTTGTTAACATCTATCTGCTAACGCACAGGGATCCGCTAAATAAAAGAGAGCATCAAACCAGAAGGTCGTATCATCCGAAGTTGATAACATCTATCTGCCAACGCACAAGCATTCGCTAAATAAAAGCGAACATCGAACCGGAAGGCCGGATCAACCGAAGTTGATAACATCTATCTGCTAACGCGCAGGCATCCGCTAAATAAAAGCGAGCATTGACCAAGAAGGCCAGATCAACTGAAGTTTTTAACATCTATCTGCTAACGCACAGGGATCCGCTAAATAAAAGCGAGCATCGAACAAGAAGGCCGGATCAACCGAAGTTGATAACATCTATCTGCTAACGCGCAAGCATCCGATAAATAAAAGCGAGCATCATACCAGAATGTCGGATCAACCGAAGTCGATAACATCTATCTGCTAATGCACAGGCATCCGCAATATAAAACCGAGCATCGAACCAGAATTCCGAAGCAACCGAAATTTATAACATTTATCTGCTAACGTGTTGGCATCCCCTAAATAAAAGTGAGCATCGAACCGGAAGGACGGATCAACCGAAGTTGATAACATCTACCAGCTAACGTGCAGGCATCCACTAATTAAAAGCGAGTATCGAACCGGAAGGCCGGATCAACCGAAGTTGATAACATCTATCTCCTAACGCGCAGGCATCTGCTAAATAAAAGCGAGCATCGAACCAGAAGGCCGGATCAACTGAAGTTGATAATATCTATCTGCTAACATGCAGGCATCCGCTAATTAAAAGTGACCATCGAACCAGAAGCCCCGATCAACCGAAGTTGATAACATCTATCTGCTAACGCGCAGGCATCCGCTAAATAAAAGCGAGCATCGACCCAGAAGGCCAGATCAACTGAAGTTGTTAATATCTATCTGCTAACGCACAGGGATCCGCTAAATAAAAGCGAGCATGAAACCAGAAGGCCGGATCAACTGAAGTTGTTAACATCTATCTGCTAACGCGCAAGCATCCGCTAAATAAAAGCGAACATCGAACCGGAAGGTCGGCTCAACCAAAGTTTATAACATCTATCTGCTAACGTGCAGGCATCCGCTAAATAAAAGCGAGCTTCGCCCCAGAAGGCCAGATCAACTGAAGTTTTTAACATCTATCTGCTAACGCACAGGGATTCGCTAAATTAAAGCGAGCATTGAACCAGAAGGACGGATCATTTGAAGTTGATAACATCTATCTGCTAACGCGCAAGCATCTGCTAAATAAAAGCAAACATCAAACCGGACTGCCGGATCAACTAAAGTTGATAACATCTATCTGCTAACACGCAGGCATCCGCTAAATAAAAGCGAACATCGACCCAGAAGGCCAGATCAACTAAAGTTGTTAACATTTATCTGCTAACGCACAGGGATCCGCTAAATAAAAGCGAGCGTCGAACCAGAAGGACGGATCATCCAAAGTTGATAACATCTATCGCTAACCCGCAAGCATCCGCTAAATAAAAGCGAGCATTAAACCAGAATGCCGGATCAACCGAAGTTGATAACATCTATCTGCTAATGCACAGGCATCCGCAATATAAAACCGAGCATCGAACCAGAATGCCGGATCAACCGAAGTTGATAACATCTATCTGCTAACGTGTTGGCATCCGCTAAATAAAAGCGAGCATCGAACCGGAAGGACGGATCAACCGAAGTTGATAACATCTAGCTGCTAACGTGCAGGCATCCACTAATTAAAAGCGAGTATCGAACCGGAAGGCCGGATCAACCGAAGTTGATAACATCTATCTGCTAACGTGCAGGCATCTGCTAAATAAAAGCGAGCATCGAACTAGAAGGTGGGATCAACCGAAGTTTATAACATCTATCTCCTAACGCGCAGGCATCCGCTAAATAAAAGCGAGCATCGAACCAGAAGGCCGGATCAACCAAAGTTGATAACATCTATCTGCTTCGCGCAGGCATCCGCTAAATAAAAGCGAGCATCGACCCAGAAGGCCGGATCATCCGAAGTTGATAACATCTATCTGCTAACGCGCAAGCATCTGCTAAATAAAAGAGAACATCGAACCGGAAGGCCGGATCAACCGAAGTTGATAACATCTATCTGCTAACGTGCAGGCATCCGCTAAATAAAAGCGAGCATCGACCCAGAAGGCCAGATCAACTGAAGTTGTTAATATCTATCTGCTAATGCACAGGGATCCGCTAAATAAAAGCGAGCATAAAACCAGAAGGCCGGATCAACTGAAGTTGTTAACATCTATCTGCTAACGCGCAAGCATACGCTAAATAAAAGCGAACATCGAACCGGAAGGCCGGCTCAACCAAAGTTGATAACATCTATCTGCTAACGTGCAGGCATCCGCTAAATAAAAGCGAGCTTCGACCCAGAAGGCCAGATCAACTGAAGTTGTTAACATCTATCTGCTAACACACAGGGATTCGCTAAATTAAAGCGAGCATTGAACCAGAAGGACGGATCATTCGAAGTTGATAACATCTATCTGCTAACGCGCAAGCATCTGCTAAATAAAAGAAAACATCAAACCAGACTGCCGGATCAACCGAAGTTGATAACATCTATCTGCTAACACGCAGGCATCCGCTAAATAAAAGCGAGCATCGACCCAGAAGGCCAGATCAACTGAAGTTGTTAACATTTATCTGCTAACGCACAGGAATCCGCTAAATAAAAGCGAGCGTCGAACCAGAAGGCCGGATCATCCAAAGTTGATAACATCTATCGCTAACCCGCAAGCATCCGCTAAATAAAAGCGAGCATCAAACCAGAATGTCGGATCAACCGAAGTTGATAACATCTATCTGCTAACGCACAGGCATCCGCAATATAAAACCGAGCATCGAACCAGAATGCCGGATCAACCGAAGTTGATAACATCTATCTGCTAACGTGTTGGCATCCGCTAAATAAAAGCGAGCATCGAACCGGAAGGTTGGATCAACCAAAGTTGATAACATCTACCTGATAACGTGCAGGCATCCACTAATAAAAAGCGAGTATCGAACCGGAAGGCCGGATCAACCGAAGTTGATAACATCTATCTGCTAACGCGCAGGCATCTGCTAAATAAAAGCGAGCATCGAACCAGAAGGTGGGATCAACCGAAGTTTATAACATCTATCTCCTAACGCGCAGGCATCTGCTAAATAAAAGCGAGCATCGAACCAGAAGGCCGGATCAACCAAAGTTGATAACATCTATCTGCTTCGCGCAGGCATCCGCTAAATAAAAGCGAGCATCGACCCAGAAGGCCGGATCAACTGAAGTTGTTAACATCTATCTACTAACGCACAGGGATCCGCTAAATAAAAGCGAGCATCAAACCAGAAGGTCGGATCATTCGAAGTTGATAACATCTATCTGCCAACGCGCAACCATTCGCTAAATAAAAGCGAACATCGAACCGGAAGGCCAGATCAACCGAAGTTGATAACATCTATCTGCTAACGCGCAGGCATCCGCTAAATAAAAGCGAGCATTGACCAAGAAGGCCAGATCAACTGAAGTTGTTAACATCTATCTGCTAACGCACAGGGATCCGCTAAATAAAAGAGAGCATCAAACCAGAAGGTCGTATCATCCGAAGTTGATAACATCTATCTGCCAACGCACAAGCATTCGCTAAATAAAAGCGAACATCGAACCGGAAGGCCGGATCAACCGAAGTTGATAACATCTATCTGCTAACGCGCAGGCATCCGCTAAATAAAAGCGAGCATTGACCAAGAAGGCCAGATCAACTGAAGTTTTTAACATCTATCTGCTAACGCACAGGGATCCGCTAAATAAAAGCGAGCATCGAACAAGAAGGCCGGATCAACCGAAGTTGATAACATCTATCTGCTAACGCGCAAGCATCCGATAAATAAAAGCGAGCATCATACCAGAATGTCGGATCAACCGAAGTCGATAACATCTATCTGCTAATGCACAGGCATCCGCAATATAAAACCGAGCATCGAACCAGAATTCCGGAGCAACCGAAATTGATAACATTTATCTGCTAACGTGTTGGCATCCCCTAAATAAAAGTGAGCATCGAACCGGAAGGACGGATCAACCGAAGTTGATAACATCTACCAGCTAACGTGCAGGCATCCACTAATTAAAAGCGAGTATCGAACCGGAAGGCCGGATCAACCGAAGTTGATAACATCTATCTCCTAACGCGCAGGCATCTGCTAAATAAAAGCGAGCATCGAACCAGAAGGCCGGATCAACTGAAGTTGATAATATCTATCTGCTAACGTGCAGGCATCCGCTAATTAAAAGTGACCATCGAACCAGAAGCCCCGATCAATCGAAGTTGATAACATCTATCTGCTAACGCGCAGGCATCCGCTAAATAAAAGCGAGCATCGACCCAGAAGGCCAGATCAACTGAAGTTGTTAATATCTATCTGCTAACGCACAGGGATCCGCTAAATAAAAGCGAGCATGAAACCAGAAGGCCGGATCAACTGAAGTTGTTAACATTTATCTGCTAACGCGCAAGCATCCGCTAAATAAAAGTGAACATCGAACCGGAAGGTCGGCTCAACCAAAGTTGATAACATCTATCTGCTAACGTGCAGGCATCCGCTAAATAAAAGCGAGCTTCGCCCCAGAAGGCCAGATCAACTGAAGTTTTTAACATCTATCTGCTAACGCACAGGGATTCGCTAAATTAAAGCGAGCATTGAACCAGAAGGACGGATCATTTGAAGTTGATAACATCTATCTGCTAACGCGCAAGCATCTGCTAAATAAAAGCAAACATCAAACCGGACTGCCGGATCAACCGAAGTTGATAACATCTATCTGCTAACACGCAGGCATCCGCTAAATAAAAGCGAGCATCGACCCAGAAGGCCAGATCAACTGAAGTTGTTAACATTTATCTGCTAACGCACAGGGAACCGCTAAATAAAAGCGAGCGTCGAACCAGAAGGCCGGATCATCCAAAGTTGATAACATCTATCGCTAACCCGCAAGCATCCGCTAAATAAAAGCGAGCATTAAACCAGAATGTCGGATCAACCGAAGTTGATAACATCTATCTGCTAATGCACAGGCATCCGCAATATAAAACCGAGCATCGAACCAGAATGCCGGATCAACCGAAGTTGATAACATCTATCTGCTAATGTGTTGGCATCCGCTAAATAAAAGCGAGCATCGAACCGAAAGGACGGATCAACCGAAGTTGATAACATCTAGCTGCTAACGTGCAGGCATCCACTAATTAAAAGCGAGTATCGAACCGGAAGGCCGGATCAACCGAAGTTGATAACATCTATCTGCTAACACGCAGGCATCCGGTAAATAAAAGCGAGCATCGAACCAGAAGGCCGGATCATCCGAAGTTGATAACATCTATCGCTAACCCGCAAGCATCCGCTAAATAAAAGCGAGCATTAAACCAGAATGTCGGATCAACCGAAGTTGATAACATCTATCTGCTAATGCACAGGCATCTGCAATATAAAACCGAGCATCGAACCAGAATGCCGGATCAACCGAAGTTGATAACATCTATCTGCTAACGTGTTGGCATCCGCTAAATAAAAGCGAGCATCGAACCGGAAGGACGGATCAACCGAAGTTGATAACATCTAGCTGCTAACGTGCAGGCATCCACTAATTAAAAGCGAGTATCGAACCGGAAGGCCGGATCAACCGAAGTTGATAACATCTATCTGCTAACGCGCAGGCATCTGCTAAATAAAAGCGAGCATCGAACCAGAAGGTGGGATCAACCGAAGTTTATAACATCTATCTCCTAACGCGCAGGCATCCGCTAAATAAAAGCGAGCATCGAACCAGAAGGCCGGATCAACCAAAGTTGATAACATCTATCTGCTTCGCGCAGGCATCCGCTAAATAAAAGCGAGCATCGACCCAGAAGGCCGGATCATCCGAAATTGATAACATCTATCTGCTAACGCGCAAGCATCCGCTAAATAAAAGCGAACATCGAACCGGAAGGCCGGATAAACCGAAGTTGATAACATCTATCTGCTAACGTGCAGGCATCCGCTAAATAAAAGCGAGCATCGACCCAGAAGGCCAGATCAACTGAAGTTGTTAATATCTATCTGCTAATGCACAGGGATCCGCTAAATAAAAGCGAGCATAAAACCAGAAGGCTGGATCAACTGAAGTTGTTAACATCTATCTGCTAACGCGCAAGCATACGCTAAATAAAAGCGAACATCGAATCGGAAGGCCGGCTTAACCAAAGTTGATAACATCTATCTGCTAACGTGCAGGCATCCGCTAAATAAAAGCGAGCTTCGACCCAGAAGGCCAGATCAACTGAAGTTGTGAACATCTATCTGCTAACACACAGGGATTCGCTAAATTAAAGCGAGCATTGAACCAGAAGGACGGATCATTCGAAGTTGATAACATCTATCTGCTAACGCGCAAGCATCTGCTAAATAAAAGAAAACATCAAACCAGACTGCCGGATCAACCGAAGTTGATAACATCTATCTGCTAACACGCAGGCATCCGCTAAATAAAAGCGAGCATCGACCCAGAAGGCCAGATCAACTGAAGTTGTTAACATTTATCTGCTAACGCACAGGGATCCGCTAAATAAATGCGAGCGTCGAACCAGAAGGCCGGATCATCCAAAGTTGATAACATCTATCGCTAACCCGCAAGCATCCGCTAAATAAAAGCGAGCATCAAACCAGAATGTCGGATCAACCGAAGTTGATAACATCTATCTGCTAACGCACAGGCATCCGCAATATAAAACCGAGCATCGAACCAGAATGCCGGATCAACCGAAGTTGATAACATCTATCTGCTAACGTGTTGGCATCCGCTAAATAAAAGCGAGCATCGAACCGGAAGGTTGGATCAACCAAAGTTGATAACATCTACCTGCTAACGTGAAGGCATCCACTAATAAAAAGCGAGTATCGAACCGGATGGCCGGATCAACCGAAGTTGATAACATCTATCTGCTAACGCGCAGGCATCTGCTAAATAAAAGCGAGCATTGAACCAGAAGGTGGGATCAACCGAAGTTTATAACATCTATCTCTTAACGCGCAGGCATCCGCTAAATAAAAGCGAGCATCGAACCAGAAGGCCGGATCAACCAAAGTTAATAACATCTATCTGCTTCGCGCAGGCATCCGCTAAATAAAAGCGAGCATCGACCCAGAAGGCCGGATCAACTGAAGTTGTTAACATCTATCTACTAACGCACAGGGATCCGCTAAATAAAAGCGAGCATCAAACCAGAAGGTCGGATCATTCGAAGTTGATAACATCTATCTGCCAACGCGCAACCATTCGCTAAATAAAAGCGAACATCGAACCGGAAGGCCAGATCAACCGAAGTTGATAACATCTATCTGCTAACGCGCAGGCATCCGCTAAATAAAAGCGAGCATTGACCAAGAAGGCCAGATCAACTGAAGTTGTTAACATCTATCTGCTAACGCACAGGGATCCGCTAAATAAAAGAGAGCATCAAACCAGAAGGTCGTATCATCCGAAGTTGATAACATCTATCTGCCAACGCACAAGCATTCGCTAAATAAAAGCGAACATCGAACCGGAAGGCCGGATCAACCGAAGTTGATAACATCTATCTGCTAACGCGCAGGCATCCGCTAAATAAAAGCGAGCATTGACCAAGAAGGCCAGATCAACTGAAGTTTTTAACATCTATCTGCTAACGCACAGGGATCCGCTAAATAAAAGCGAGCATCGAACAAGAAGGCCGGATCAACCGAAGTTGATAACATCTATCTGCTAACGCGCAAGCATCCGATAAATAAAAGCGAGCATCATACCAGAATGTCGGATCAACCGAAGTCGATAACATCTATCTGCTAATGCACAGGCATCCGCAATATAAAACCGAGCATCGAACCAGAATTCCAGAGCAACCGAAATTGATAACATTTATCTGCTAACGTGTTGGCATCCCCTAAATAAAAGTGAGCATCGAACCGGAAGGACGGATCAACCGAAGTTGATAACATCTACCAGCTAACGTGCAGGCATCCACTAATTAAAAGCGAGTATCGAACCGGAAGGCCGGATCAACCGAAGTTGATAACATCTATCTCCTAACGCGCAGGCATCTGCTAAATAAAAGCGAGCATCGAACCAGAAGGCCGGATCAACTGAAGTTGATAATATCTATCTGCTAACGTGCAGGCATCCGCTAATTAAAAGTGACCATCGAACCAGAAGCCCCGATCAACCGAAGTTGATAACATCTATCTGCTAACGCGCAGGCATCCGCTAAATAAAAGCGAGCATCGACCCAGAAGGCCAGATCAACTGAAGTTGTTAATATCTATCTGCTAACGCACAGGGATCCGCTAAATAAAAGCGAGCATGAAACCAGAAGGCCGGATCAACTGAAGTTGTTAACATCTATCTGCTAACGCGCAAGCATCCGCTAAATAAAAGCGAACATCGAACCGGAAGGTCGGCTCAACCAAAGTTGATAACATCTATCTGCTAACGTGCAGGCATCCGCTAAATAAAAGCGAGCTTCGCCCCAGAAGGCCAGATCAACTGAAGTTTTTAACATCTATCTGCTAACGCACAGGGATTCGCTAAATTAAAGCGAGCATTGAACGAGAAGGACGAATCATTTGAAGTTGATAACATCTATCTGCTAACGCGCAAGCATCTGCTAAATAAAAGCAAACATCAAACCGGACTGCCGGATCAACCGAAGTTGATAACATCTATCTGCTAACACGCAGGCATCCGCTAAATAAAAGCGAGCATCGACCCAGAAGGCCAGATCAACTGAAGTTGTTAACATTTATCTGCTAACGCACAGGGATCCGCTAAATAAAAGCGAGCGTCGAACCAGAAGGCCGGATCATCCAAAGTTGATAACATCTATCGCTAACCCGCAAGCATCCGCTAAATAAAAGCGAGCATTAAACCAGAATGCCGGATCAACCGAAGTTGATAACATCTATCTGCTAATGCACAGGCATCCGCAATATAAAACCGAGCATCGAACCAGAATGCCGGATCAACCGAAGTTGATAACATCTATCTGCTAACGTGTTGGCATCCGCTAAATAAAAGCGAGCATCGAACCGGAAGGACGGATCAACCGAAGTTGATAACATCTAGCTGCTAACGTGCAGGCATCCACTAATTAAAAGCGAGTTTCAAACCGGAAGGCCGGATCAACCGAAGTTGATAACATCTATCTGCTAACGCGCAGGCATCTGCTAAATAAAAGCGAGCATCGAACCAGAAGGTGGGATCAACCGAAGTTTATAACATCTATCTCCTAACGCGCAGGCATCCGCTAAATAAAAGCGAGCATCGAACCAGAAGGCCGGATCAACCAAAGTTGATAACATCTATCTGCTTCGCGCAGTCATCCGCTAAATAAAAGCGAGCATTGACCCAGAAGGCCGGATCATCCGAAGTTGATAACATCTATCTGCTAACGCGCAAGCATCCGCTAAATAAAAGCGAACATCGAACCGGAAGGCCGGATCAACCGAAGTTGATAACATCTATCTGCTAACGTGCAGGCATCCGCTAAATAAAAGCGAGCATCGACCCAGAAGGCCAGATCAACTGAAGTTGTTAATATCTATCTGCTAATGCACAGGGATCCGCTAAATAAAAGCGAGCATAAAACCAGAAGGCCGGATCAACTGAAGTTGTTAACATCTATCTGCTAACGCGCAAGCATACGCTAAATAAAAGCGAACATCGAACCGGAAGGACGGCTCAACCAAAGTTGATAACATCTATCTGCTAACGTGCAGGCATCCGCTAAATAAAAGCGAGCTTCGACCCAGAAGGCCAGATCAACTGAAGTTGTTAACATCTATCTGCTAACGCACAGGGAATCGCTAAATTAAAGCGAGCATTGAACCAGAAGGACGGATCATTCGAAGTTGATAACATCTATCTGCTAACGCGCAAGCATCTGCTAAATAAAAGAAAACATCAAACCAGACTGCCGGATCAACCGAAGTTGATAACATCTATCTGCTAACACGCAGGCATCCGCTAAATAAAAGCGAGCATCGACCCAGAAGGCCAGATCAACTGAAGTTGTTAACATTTATCTGCTAACGCACAGGGATCCGCTAAATAAAAGCGAGCGTCGAACCAGAAGGCCGGATCATCCAAAGTTGATAACATCTATCGCTAACCCGCAAGCATCCGCTAAATAAAAGCGAGCATCAAACCAGAATGTCGGATCAACCGAAGTTGATAACATCTATCTGCTAACGCACAGGCATCCGCAATATAAAACCGAGCATCGAACCAGAATGCCGGATCAACCGAAGTTGATAACATCTATCTGCTAACGTGTTGGCATCCGCTAAATAAAAGCGAGCATCGAACCGGAAGGTTGGATCAACCAAAGTTGATAACATCTACCTGCTAATGTGCAGGCATCCACTAATAAAAAGCGAGTATCGAACCGGAAGGCCGGATCAACCGAAGTTGATAACATCTATCTGCTAACGCGCAGGCATCTGCTAAATAAAAGCGAGCATCGAACCAGAAGGTGGGATCAACCGAAGTTTATAACATCTATCTCCTAACGCGCAGGCATCCGCTAAATAAAAGCGAGCATCGAACCAGAAGGCCGGATCAACCAAAGTTGATAACATCTATCTGCTTCGCGCAGGCATCCGCTAAATAAAAGCGAGCATCGACCCAGAAGGCCGGATCAACTGAAGTTGTTAACATCTATCTACTAACGCACAGGGATCCGCTAAATAAAAGCGAGCATCAAACCAGAAGGTCGGATCATTCGAAGTTGATAACATCTATCTGCCAACGCGCAACCATTCGCTAAATAAAAGCGAACATCGAACCGGAAGGCCAGATCAACCGAAGTTGATAACATCTATCTGCTAACGCGCAGGCATCCGCTAAATAAAAGCGAGCATTGACCAAGAAGGCCAGATCAACTGAAGTTGTTAACATCTATCTGCTAACGCACAGGGATCCGCTAAATAAAAGAGAGCATCAAACCAGAAGGTCGTATCATCCGAAGTTGATAACATCTATCTGCCAACGCACAAGCATTCGCTAAATAAAAGCGAACATCGAACCGGAAGGCCGGATCAACCGAAGTTGATAACATCTATCTGCTAACGCGCAGGCATCCGCTAAATAAAAGCGAGCATTGACCAAGAAGGCCAGATCAACTGAAGTTTTTAACATCTATCTGCTAACGCACAGGGATCCGCTAAATAAAAGCGAGCATCGAACAAGAAGGCCGGATCAACCGAAGTTGATAACATCTATCTGCTAACGCGCAAGCATCCGATAAATAAAAGCGAGCATCATACCAGAATGTCGGATCAACCGAAGTCGATAACATCTATCTGCTAATGCACAGGCATCCGCAATATAAAACCGAGCATCGAACCAGAATTCCGGAGCAACCGAAATTGATAACATTTATCTGCTAACGTGTTGGCATCCCCTAAATAAAAGTGAGCATCGAACCGGAAGGACGGATCAACCGAAGTTGATAACATCTACCAGCTAACGTGCAGGCATCCACTAATTAAAAGCGAGTATCGAACCGGAAGGCCGGATCAACCGAAGTTGATAACATCTATCTCCTAACGCGCAGGCATCTGCTAAATAAAAGAGAGCATCGAACCAGAAGGCCGGATCAACTGAAGTTGATAATATCTATCTGCTAACGTGCAGGCATCCGCTAATTAAAAGTGACCAGCGAACCAGAAGCCCCGATCAACCGAAGTTAATAACATCTATCTGCTAACGCGCAGGCATCCGCTAAATAAAAGCGAGCATCGACCCAGAAGGCCAGATCAACTGAAGTTGTTAATATCTATCTGCTAACGCACAGGGATCCGCTAAATAAAAGCGAGCATGAAACCAGAAGGCCGGATCAACTGAAGTTGTTAACATCTATCTGCTAACGCGCAAGCATTCGCTAAATAAAAGCGAACATCGAACCGGAAGGTCGGCTCAACCAAAGTTGATAACATCTATCTGCTAACATGCAGGCATCCGCTAAATAAAAGCGAGCTTCGCCCCAGAAGGCCAGATCAACTGAAGTTTTTAACATCTATCTGATAACGCACAGGGATTCGCTAAATTAAAGCGAGCATTGAACCAGAAGGACGGATCATTTGAAGTTGATAACATCTATCTGCTAACGCGCAAGCATCTGCTAAATAAAAGCAAACATCAAATCGGACTGCCGGATCAACCGAAGTTGATAACATCTATCTGCTAACACGCAGGCATCCGCTAAATAAAAGCGAGCATCGACCCAGAAGGCCAGATCAACTGAAGTTGTTAACATTTATCTGCTAACGCACAGGGATCCGCTAAATAAAAGCGAGCGTCGAACCAGAAGGCCGGATCATCCAAAGTTGATAACATCTATCGCTAACCCGCAAGCATCCGCTAAATAAAAGCGAGCATCAAACCAGAATGTCGGATCAACCGAAGTTGATAACATCTATCTGCTAACACACAGGCATCCGCAATATAAAACCGAGCATCGAACCAGAATGCCGGATCAACCGAAGTTGATAACATCTATCTGCTAACGTGTTGGCATCCGCTAAATAAAAGCGAGCATCGAACCGGAAGGTTGGATCAACCAAAGTTGATAACATCTACCTGCTAATGTGCAGGCATCCACTAATAAAAAGCGAGTATCGAACCGGAAGGCCGGATCAACCGAAGTTGATAACATCTATCTGCTAACGCGCAGGCATCTGCTAAATAAAAGCGAGCATCGAACCAGAAGGTGGGATCAACCGAAGTTTATAACATCTATCTCCTAACGCGCAGGCATCCGCTAAATAAAAGCGAGCATCGAACCAGAAGGCCGGATCAACCAAAGTTGATAACATCTATCTGCTTCGCGCAGGCATCCGCTAAATAAAAGCGAGCATCGACCCAGAAGGCCGGATCAACTGAAGTTGTTAACATCTATCTACTAACGCACAGGGATCCGCTAAATAAAAGCGAGCATCAAACCAGAAGGTCGGATCATTCGAAGTTGATAACATCTATCTGCCAACGCGCAACCATTCGCTAAATAAAAGCGAACATCGAACCGGAAGGCCAGATCAACCGAAGTTGATAACATCTATCTGCTAACGCGCAGGCATCCGCTAAATAAAAGCGAGCATTGACCAAGAAGGCCAGATCAACTGAAGTTGTTAACATCTATCTGCTAACGCACAGGGATCCGCTAAATAAAAGAGAGCATCAAACCAGAAGGTCGTATCATCCGAAGTTGATAACATCTATCTGCCAACGCACAAGCATTCGCTAAATAAAAGCGAACATCGAACCGGAAGGCCGGATCAACCGAAGTTGATAACATCTATCTGCTAACGCGCAGGCATCCGCTAAATAAAAGCGAGCATTGACCAAGAAGGCCAGATCAACTGAAGTTTTTAACATCTATCTGCTAACGCACAGGGATCCGCTAAATAAAAGCGAGCATCGAACAAGAAGGCCGGATCAACCGAAGTTGATAACATCTATCTGCTAACGCGCAAGCATCCGATAAATAAAAGCGAGCATCATACCAGAATGTCGGATCAACCGAAGTCGATAACATCTATCTGCTAATGCACAGGCATCCGCAATATAAAACCGAGCATCGAACCAAAATTCCGGAGCAACCGAAATTGATAACATTTATCTGCTAACGTGTTGGCATCCCCTAAATAAAAGTGAGCATCGAACCGGAAGGACGGATCAACCGAAGTTGATAACATCTACCAGCTAACGTGCAGGCATCCACTAATTAAAAGCGAGTATCGAACCGGAAGGCCGGATCAACCGAAGTTGATAACATCTATCTCCTAACGCGCAGGCATCTGCTAAATAAAAGGGAGCATCGAACCAGAAGGCCGGATCAACTGAAGTTGATAATATCTATCTGCTAACGTGCAGGCATCCGCTAATTAAAAGTGACCATCGAACCAGAAGCCCCGATCAACCGAAGTTAATAACATCTATCTGCTAACGCGCAGGCATCCGCTAAATAAAAGCGAGCATCGACCCAGAAGGCCAGATCAACTGAAGTTGTTAATATCTATCTGCTAACGCACAGGGATCCGCTAAATAAAAGCGAGCATGAAACCAGAAGGCCGGATCAACTGAAGTTGTTAACATCTATCTGCTAACGCGCAAGCATTCGCTAAATAAAAGCGAACATCGAACCGGAAGGTCGGCTCAACCAAAGTTGATAACATCTATCTGCTAACGTGCAGGCATCCGCTAAATAAAAGCGAGCTTCGCCCCAGAAGGCCAGATCAACTGAAGTTTTTAACATCTATCTGCTAACGCACAGGGATTCGCTAAATTAAAGCGAGCATTGAACCAGAAGGACGGATCATTTGAAGTTGATAACATCTATCTGCTAACGCGCAAGCATCTGCTAAATAAAAGCAAACATCAAACCGGACTGCCGGATCAACCGAAGTTGATAACATCTATCTGCTAACACGCAGGCATCCGCTAAATAAAAGCGAGCATCGACCCAGAAGGCCAGATCAACTGAAGTTGTTAACATTTATCTGCTAACGCACAGGGATCCGCTAAATAAAAGCGAGCGTCGAACCAAAAGGCCGGATCATCCAAAGTTGATAACATCTATCGCTAACCCGCAAGCAGCCGCTAAATAAAAGCGAGCATCAAACCAGAATGTCGGATCAACCGAAGTTGATAACATCTATCTGCTAATGCATAGGCATCCGCAATATAAAACCGAGCATCGAACCAGAATGCCGGATCAACCGAAGTTGATAACATCTATCTGCTAACGTGTTGGCATCCGCTAAATAAAAGCGAGCATCGAACCGGAAGGACGGATCAACCGAAGTTGATAACATCTAGCTGCTAACGTGCAGGCATCCACTAATTAAAAGCGAGTATCGAACCGGAAGGCCGGATCAACCGAAGTTGATAACATCTATCTGCTAACGCGCAGGCATCTGCTAAATAAAAGCGAGCATCGAACCAGAAGGTGGGATCAACCGAAGTTTATAACATCTATCTCCTAACGCGCAGGCATCCGCTAAATAAAAGCGAGCATCGAACCAGAAGGCCGGATCAACCAAAGTTGATAACATCTATCTGCTTCGCGCAGGCATCCGCTAAATAAAAGCGAGCATCGACCCAGAAGGCCGGATCATCCGAAGTTGATAACATCTATCTGCTAACGCGCAAGCATTCGCTAAATAAAAGCGAACATCGAACCGGAAGGCCGGATCAACCGAAGTTGATAACATCTATCTGCTAACGCGCAGGCATCCGCTAAATAAAACTGAGCATTGACCAAGAAGGCCAGATCAACTGAAGTTTTTAACATCTATCTGCTAACGCACAGGGATCCGCTAAATAAAAGCGAGCATCGAACAAGAAGGCCGGATCAACCGAAGTTGATAACATCTATCTGCTAACGCGCAAGCATCTGATAAGTAAAAGCGAGCATCATACCAGAATGTCGGATCAACCGAAGTCGATAACATCTATCAGCTAATGCACAGGCATCCGCAATATAAAACCGAGCATCGAACCAGAATTCCGGAGCAACCGAAATTGATAACATTTATCTGCTAACGTGTTGGCATCCCCTAAATAAAAGTGAGCATCGAACCGGAAGGACGGATCAACCGAAGTTGATAACATCTACCAGCTAACGTGCAGGCATCCACTAATTAAAAGCGAGTATCGAACCGGAAGGCCGGATCAACCGAAGTTGATAACATCTATCTCCTAACGCGCAGGCATCTGCTAAATAAAAGCGAGCATCGAACCAGAAGGCCGGATCAACTGAAGTTGATAATATCTATCTGCTAACGTGCAGGCATCCGCTAAATAAAAGTGACCATCGAACCAGAAGCCCCGATCAACCGAAGTTGATAACATCTATCTGCTAACGCGCAGGCATCCGCTAAATAAAAGCGAGCATCGACCCAGAAGGCCAGATCAACTGAAGTTGTTAATATCTATCTGCTAACGCATAGGGATCCGCTAAATAAAAGCGAGCATGAAACCAGAAGGCCGGATCAACTGAAGTTGTTAACATCTATCTGCTAACGCGCAAGCATCCGCTAAATAAAAGCGAACATCGAACCGGAAGGCCGGCTCAACCAAAGTTGATAACATCTATCTGCTAACGTGCAGGCATCCGCTAAATAAAAGCGAGCTTCGCCCCAGAAGGCCAGATCAACTGAAGTTTTTAACATCTATCTGCTAACGCACAGGGATTCGCTAAATTAAAGCGAGCATTGAACCAGAAGGACGGATCATTCGAAGTTGATAACATCTATCTGCTAACGCGCAAGCATCTGCTAAATAAAAGCAAACATCAAACCGGACTGCCGGATCAACCGAAGTTGATAACATCTATCTGCTAACACGCAGGCATCCGCTAAATAAAAGCGAGCATCGACCCAGAAGGCCAAATCAACTGAAGTTGTTAACATTTATCTGCTAACGCACAGGGATCCGCTAAATAAAAGCGAGCGTCGAACCAGAAGGCCGGATCATCCAAAGTTGATAACATCTATCGCTAACCCGCAAGCATCCGCTAAATAAAAGCGAGCATCAAACCAGAATGTCGGATCAACCGAAGTTGATAACATCTATCTGCTAATGCACAGGCATCCGCAATATAAAACCGAGCATCGAACCAGAATGCCGGATCAACCGAAGTTGATAACATCTATCTGCTAACGTGTTGGCATCCGCTAAATAAAAGCGAGCATCGAACCGGAAGGACGGATCAACCGAAGTTGATAACATCTACCTGCTAACGTGCAGGCATCCACTAATTAAAAGCGAGTATCGAACCGGAAGGCCGGATCAACCGAAGTTGATAACATCTATCTGCTAACGCGCATGCATCTGCTAAATAAAAGCGAGCATCGAACCAGAAGGTGGGATCAACCGAAGTTTATAACATCTATCTCCTAACGCGCAGGCATCCGCTAAATAAAAGCGAGCATCGAACCAGAAGGCCGGATCAACCAAAGTTGATAACATCTATCTGCTTCGCGCAGGCATCCGCTAAATAAAAGCGAGCATCGACCCAGAAGGCCGGATCATCCGAAGTTGATAACATCTATCTGCTAACGCGCAAGCATTCGCTAAATAAAAGCGAACATCGAACCGGAAGGCCGGATCAACCGAAGTTGATAACATCTATCTGCTAACGCGCAGGCATCCGCTAAATAAAAGCGAGCATTGACCAAGAAGGCCAGATCAACTGAAGTTTTTAACATCTATCTGCTAACGCACAGGGATCCGCTAAATAAAAGCGAGCATCGAACAAGAAGGCCGGATCAACCGAAGTTGATAACATCTATCTGCTAACGCGCAAGCATCCGATAAGTAAAAGCGAGCATCATACCTGAATGTCGGATCAACCGAAGTCGATAACATCTATCAGCTAATGCACAAGCATCCGCAATATAAAACCGAGCATCGAACCAGAATTCCGGAGCAACCGAAATTGATAACATTTATCTGCTAACGTGTTGGCATCCCCTAAATAAAAGTGAGCATCGAACCGGAAGGACGGATCAACCGAAGTTGATAACATCTACCAGCTAACGTGCAGGCATCCACTATTAAAAGCGAGTATCGAACCGGAAGGCCGGATCAACCGAAGTTGATAACATCTATCTCCTAACGCGCAGGCATCTGCTAAATAAAAGCGAGCATCGAACCAGAAGGCCGGATCAACTAAAGTTGATAATATCTATCTGCTAACGTGCAGGCATCCGCTAAATAAAAGTGACCATCGAACCAGAAGCCCCGATCAACCGAAGTTGATAACATCTATCTGCTAACGCGCAGGCATCCGCTAAATAAAAGCGAGCATCGACCCAGAAGGCCAGATCAACTGAAGTTGTTAATATCTATCTGCTAACGCACAGGGATCCGCTAAATAAAAGCGAGCATGAAACCAGAAGGCCGGATCAACTGAAGTTGTTAACATCTATCTGCTAACGCGCAAGCATCCGCTAAATAAAAGCGAACATCGAACCGGAAGGCCGGCTCAACCAAAGTTGATAACATCTATCTGCTAACGTGCAGGCATCCGCTAAATAAAAGCGAGCTTCGCCCCAGAAGGCCAGATCAACTGAAGTTTTTAACATCTATCTGCTAACGCACAGGGATTCGCTAAATTAAAGCGAGCATTGAACCAGAAGGACGGATCATTCGAAGTTGATAACATCTATCTGCTAACGCGCAAGCATCTGCTAAATAAAAGCAAACATCAAACCGGACTGCCGGATCAACCGAAGTTGATAACATTTATCTGCTAACACGCAGGCATCCGCTAAATAAAAGCGAGCATCGACCCAGAAGGCCAGATCAACTGAAGTTGTTAACATTTATCTGCTAACGCACAGGGATCCTCTAAATAAAAGCGAGCGTCGAACCAGAAGGCCGGATCATCCAAAGTTGATAACATCTATCGCTAACCCGCAAGCATCCGCTAAATAAAAGAGAGCATCAAACCAGAATGCCGGATCAACCGAAGTCGATAACATCTATCTGCTAATGCACAGGCATCCGCAATATAAAACCGAGCATCGAACCAGAATGCCGGATCAACCGAAGTTGATAACATCTATCTGCTAACGTGTTGGCATCCGCTAAATAAAAGCGAGCATCGAACCGGAAGGACGGATCAACCGAAGTTGATAACATCTACCTGCTAACGTGCAGGCATCCACTAATTAAAAGCGAGTATCGAACCGGAAGGCCGGATCAACCGAAGTTGATAACATCTATCTGCTAACGCGCATGCATCTGCTAAATAAAAGCGAGCATCGAACCAGAAGGTGGGATCAACCGAAGTTTATAACATCTATCTCCTAACGCGCAGGCATCCACTAAATAAAAGCGAGCATCGAACCAGAAGGCCGGATCAACCAAAGTTGATAACATCTATCTGCTTCGCGCAGGCATCCGCTAAATAAAAGCGAGCATCGACCCAGAAGGCCGGATCATCCGAAGTTGATAACATCTATCTGCTAACGCGCAAGCATTCGCTAAATAAAAGCGAACATCGAACCGGAAGGCCGGATCAACCGAAGTTGATAACATCTATCTGCTAACGCGCAGGCATCCGCTAAATAAAAGCGAGCATTGACCAAGAAGGCCAGATCAACTGAAGTTTTTAACACCTATCTGCTAACGCACAGGGATCCGCTAAATAAAAGCGAGCATCGAACAAGAAGGCCGGATCAACCGAAGTTGATAACATCTATCTGCTAACGCGCAAGCATCCGATAAGTAAAAGCGAGCATCATACCAGAATGTCGGATCAACCGAAGTCGATAACATCTATCAGCTAATGCACAGGCATCCGCAATATAAAACCGAGCATCGAACCAGAATTCCGGAGCAACCGAAATTGATAACATTTATCTGCTAACGTGTTGGCATCCCCTAAATAAAAGTGAGCATCGAACCGGAAGGACGGATCAACCGAAGTTGATAACATCTACCAGCTAACGTGCAGGCATCCACTAATTAAAAGCGAGTATCGAACCGGAAGGCCGGACCAACCGAAGTTGATAACATCTATCTCCTAACGCGCAGGCATCTGCTAAATAAAAGCGAGCATCGAACCAGAAGGCCGGATCAACTGAAGTTGATAATATCTATCTGATAACGTGCAGGCATCCGCTAAATAAAAGTGACCATCGAACCAGAAGCCCCGATCAACCGAAGTTGATAACATCTATCTGCTAACGCGCAGGCATCCGCTAAATAAAAGCGAGCATCGACCCAGAAGGCCAGATCAACTGAAGTTGTTAATATCTATCTGCTAACGCATAGGGATCCGCTAAATAAAAGCGAGCATGAAACCAGAAAGCCGGATCAACTGAAGTTGTTAACATCTATCTGCTAACACGCAAGCATCCGCTAAATAAAAGCGAACATCGAACCGGAAGGCCGGCTCAACCAAAGTTGATAACATCTATCTGCTAACGTGCAGGCATCCGCTAAATAAAAGCAAGCTTCGCCCCAGAAGGCCAGATCAACTGAAGTTTTTAACATCTATCTGCTAACGCACAGGGATTCGCTAAATTAAAGCGAGCATTGAACCAGAAGGACGGATCATTCGAAGTTGATAACATCTATCTGCTAACGCGCAAGCATCTGCTAAATAAAAGCAAACATCAAACCGGACTGCCGGATCAACCGAAGTTGATAACATTTATCTGCTAACACGCAGGCATCCGCTAAATAAAAGCGAGCATCGACCCAGAAGGCCAGATCAACTGAAGTTGTTAACATTTATCTGCTAACGCACAGGGATCCTCTAAATAAAAGCGAGCGTCGAACCAGAAGGCCGGATCATCCAAAGTTGATAACATCTATCGCTAACCCGCAAGCATCCGCTAAATAAAAGCGAGCATCAAACCAGAATGCCGGATCAACCGAAGTTGATAACATCTATCTGCTAATGCACAGGCATCCGCAATATAAAACCGAGCATCGAACCAGAATGCCGGATCAACCGAAGTTGATAACATCTATCTGCTAACGTGTTGGCATCCGCTAAATAAAAGCGAGCATCGAACCGGAAGGACGGATCAACCGAAGTTGATAACATCTACCTGCTAACGTGCAGGCATCCACTAATTAAAAGCGAGTATCGAACCGGAAGGCCGGATCAACCGAAGTTGATAACATCGATCTGCTAACGCGCATGCATCTGCTAAATAAAAGCGAGCATCGAACCAGAAGGTGGGATCAACCGAAGTTTATAACATCTATCTCCTAATGCGCAGGCATCCACTAAATAAAAGCGAGCATCGAACCAGAAGGCCGGATCAACCAAAGTTGATAACATCAATCTGCTTCGCGCAGGCATCCGCTAAATAAAAGCGAGCATCGACCCAGAAGGCCGGATCATCCGAAGTTGATAACATCTATCTGCTAACGCGCAAGCATTCGCTAAATAAAAGCGAACATCGAACCGGAAGGCCGGATCAACCGAAGTTAATAACATCTATCTGCTAACGCGCAGGCATCCGCTAAATAAAAGCGAGCATTGACCAAGAAGGCCAGATCAACTGAAGTTTTTAACATCTATCTGCTAACGCACAGGGATCCGCTAAATAAAAGCGAGCATCGAACAAGAAGGCCGGATCAACCGAAGTTGATAACATCTATCTGCTAACGCGCAAGCATCCGATAAGTAAAAGCGAGCATCATACCAGAATGTCGGATCAACCGAAGTCGATAACATCTATCAGCTAATGCACAGGCATCCGCAATATAAAACCGAGCATCGAACCAGAATTCCGGAGCAACCGAAATTGATAACATTTATCTGCTAACGTGTTGGCATCCCCTAAATAAAAGTGAGCATCGAACCGGAAGGACGTATCAACCGAAGTTGATAACATCTACCAGCTAACGTGCAGGCATCCACTAATTAAAAGCGAGTATCGAACCGGAAGGCCGGATCAACCGAAGTTGATAACATCTATCTCCTAACGCGCAGGCATCTGCTAAATAAAAGCGAGCATCGAACCAGAAGGCCGGATCAACTGAAGTTGATAATATCTATCTGCTAACGTGCAGGCATCCGCTAAATAAAAGTGACCATCGAACCAGAAGCCCCGATCAACCGAAGTTGATAACATCTATCTGCTAACGCGCAGGCATCCGCTAAATAAAAGCGAGCATCGACCCAGAAGGCCAGATCAACTGAAGTTGTTAATATCTATCTGCTAACGCATAGGGATCCACTAAATAAAAGCGAGCATGAAACCAGAAGGCCGGATCAACTGAAGTTGTTAACATCTATCTGCTAACGCGCAAGCATCCGCTAAATAAAAGCGAACATCGAACCGGAAGGCCGGCTCAACCAAAGTTGATAACATCTATCTGCTAACGTGCAGGCATCCGCTAAATAAAAGCGAGCTTCGCCCCAGAAGGCCAGATCAACTGAAGTTTTTAACATCTATCTGCTAACGCACAGGGATTCGCTAAATTAAAGCGAGCATTGAACCAGAAGGACGGATCATTCGAAGTTGATAACATCTATCTGCTAACGCGCAAGCATCTGCTAAATAAAAGCAAACATCAAACCGGACTGCCGGATCAACCGAAGTTGATAACATTTATCTGCTAACACGCAGGCATCCGCTAAATAAAAGCGAGCATCAACCCAGAAGGCCAAATCAACTGAAGTTGTTAACATTTATCTGCTAACGCACAGGGATCCTCTAAATAAAAGCGAGCGTCGAACCAGAAGGCCGGATCATCCAAAGTTGATAACATCTATCGCTAACCCGCAAGCATCCGCTAAATAAAAGCGAGCATCAAACCAGAATGCCGGATCAACCGAAGTTGATAACATCTATCTGCTAATGCACAGGCATCCGCAATATAAAACCGAGCATCGAACCAGAATGCCGGATCAACCGAAGTTGATAACATCTATCTGCTAACGTGTTGGCATCCGCTAAATAAAAGCGAGCATCGAACCGGAAGGACGGATCAACCGAAGTTGATAACATCTACCTGCTAACGTGCAGGCATCCACTAATTAAAAGCGAGTATCGAACCGGAAGGCCGGATCAACCGAAGTTGATAACATCTATCTGCTAACGCGCATGGATCTGCTAAATAAAAGCGAGCATCGAACCAGAAGGTGGGATCAACCGAAGTTTATAACATCTATCTCCTAATGCGCAGGCATCCACTAAATAAAAGCGAGCATCGAACCAGAAGGCCGGATCAACCAAAGTTGATAACATCTATCTGCTTCGCGCAGGCATCCGCTAAATAAAAGCGAGCATCGACCCAGAAGGCCGGATCATCCGAAGTTGATAACATCTATCTGCTAACGCGCAAGCATTCGCTAAATAAAAGCGAACATCGAACCGGAAGGCCGGATCAACCGAAGTTAATAACATCTATCTGCTAACGCGCAGGCATCCGCTAAATAAAAGCGAGCATTGACCAAGAAGGCCAGATCAACTGAAGTTTTTAACATCTATCTGCTAACGCACAGGGATCCGCTAAATAAAAGCGAGCATCGAACAAGAAGGCCGGATCAACCGAAGTTGATAACATCTATCTGCTAACGCGCAAGCATCCGATAAGTAAAAGCGAGCATCATACCAGAATGTCGGATCAACCGAAGTCGATAACATCTATCTGCTAATGCACAGGCATCCGCAATATAAAACCGAGCATCGAACCAGAATTCCGGAGCAACCGAAATTGATAACATTTATCTGCTAACGTGTTGGCATCCCCTAAATAAAAGTGAGCATCGAACCGGAAGGACGGATCAACCGAAGTTGATAACATCTACCAGCTAACGTGCAGGCATCCACTAATTAAAAGCGAGTATCGAACCGGAAGGCCGGATCAACCGAAGTTGATAACATCTATCTCCTAACGCGCAGGCATCTGCTAAATAAAAGCGAGCATCGAACCAGAAGGCCGGATCAACTGAAGTTGATAATATCTATCTGCTAACGTGCAGGCATCCGCTAAATAAAAGTGACCATCGAACCAGAAGCCCCGATCAACCGAAGTTGATAACATCTATCTGCTAACGCGCAGGCATCCGCTAAATAAAAGCGAGCATCGACCCAGAAGGCCAGATCAACTGAAGTTGTTAATACCTATCTGCTAACGCACAGGGATGCGCTAAATAAAAGCGAGCATGAAACCAGAAGGCCGGATCAACTGAAGTTGTTAACATCTATCTGCTAACGCGCAAGCATCCGCTAAATAAAAGCGAACATCGAACTGGAAGGCCGGCTCAACCAAAGTTGATAACATCTATCTGCTAACGTGCAGGCATCCGCTAAATAAAAGCGAGCTTCGCCCCAGAAGGCCAGATCAACTGAAGTTTTTAACATCTATCTGCTAACGCACAGGGATTCGCTAAATTAAAGCGAGCATTGAACCAGAAGGACGGATCATTCGAAGTTGATAACATCTATCTGCTAACGCGCAAGCATCTGCTAAATAAAAGCAAACATCAAACCGGACTGCCGGATCAACCGAAGTTGATAACATTTATCTGCTAACACGCAGGCATCCGCTAAATAAAAGCGAGCATCGACCCAGAAGGCCAGATCAACTGAAGTTGTTAACATTTATCTGCTAACGCACAGGGATCCGCTAAATAAAAGCGAGCGTCGAACCAGAAGGCCGGATCATCCAAAGTTGATAACATCTATCGCTAACCCGCAAGCATCCGCTAAATAAAAGCGAGCATCAAACCAGAATGCCGGATCAACCGAAGTTGATAACATCTATCTGCTAATGCACAGGCATCCGCAATATAAAACCGAGCATCGAACCAGAATGCCGGATCAACCGAAGTTGATAACATCTATCTGCTAACGTGTTGGCATCCGCTAAATAAAAGCGAGCATCGAACCGGAAGGACGGATCAACCGAAGTTGATAACATCTACCTGCTAACGTGCAGGCATCCACTAATTAAAAGCGAGTATCGAACCGGAAGGTCGGATCAACCGAAGTTGATAACATCTATCTGCTAACGCGCAGGCATCTGCTAAATAAAAGCGAGCATCGAACCAGAAGGTGGGATCAACCGAAGTTTATAACATCTATCTCCTAACGCGCAGGCATCCGCTAAATAAAAGCGAGCATCGAACCAGAAGGCCGGATCAACCAAAGTTGATAACATCTATCTGCTTCGCGCAGGCATCCGCTAAATAAAAGCGAGCATCGACCCAGAAGGCCGGATCATCCGAAGTTGATAACATCTATCTGCTAACGCGCAAGCATTCACTAAATAAAAGCGAACATCGAACCGGAAGGCCGGATCAACCGAAGTTGATAACATCTATCTGCTAACGCGCAGGCATCCGCTAAATAAAAGCGAGCATTGACCAAGTAGGCCAGATCAACTGAAGTTTTTAACATCTATCTGCTAACGCACAGGGATCCGCTAAATAAAAGCGAGCATCGAACAAGAAGGCCGGATCAACCGAAGTTGATAACATCTATCTACTAACGCGCAAGCATCCGATAAATAAAAGCGAGCATCATACCAGAATGCCGGATCAACCGAAGTCGATAACATCTATCTGCTAATGCACAGGCATCCGCAATATAAAACCGAGCATCGAACCAGAATTCCGGAGCAACCGAAATTGATAACATTTATCTGCTAACGTGTTGGCATCCCCTAAATAAAAGTGAGCATCGAACCGGAAGGACGGATCAACCGAAGTTGATAACATCTACCAGCTAACGTGCAGGCATCCACTAATTAAAAGCGAGTATCGAACCGGAAGGCAGGATCAACCCAAGTTGATAACATCTATCTCCTAACGCGCAGGCATCTGCTAAATAAAAGCGAGCATCGAACCAGAAGGCCAAATCAACTGAAGTTGATAATATCTATCTGCTAACGTGCAGGCATCCGCTAAATAAAAGTGACCATCGAACCAGAAGCCCCGATCAACCGAAGTTGATAACATCTATCTGCTAACACGCAGGCATCCGCTAAATAAAAGCGAGCATCGACCCAGAAGGCCAGATCAACTGAAGTTGTTAATATCTATCTGCTAACGCACAGGGATCCGCTAAATAAAAGCGAGCATGAAACCAGAAGGCCGGATCAACTGAAGTTGTTAACATCTATCTGCTAACGCGCAAGCATCCGCTAAATAAAAGCGAACATCGAACCGGAAGGCTGGCTCAACCAAAGTTGATAACATCTATCTGCTAACGTGCAGGCATCCGCTAAATAAAAGCGAGCTTCGCCCCAGAAGGCCAGATCAACTGAAGTTTTTAACATCTATCTGCTAACGCACAGGGATTCGCTAAATTAAAGCGAGCATTGAACCAGAAGGACGGATCATTCGAAGTTGATAACATCTATCTGCTAACGCGCAAGCATCTGCTAAATAAAAGAAAACATCAAACCGGACTGTCGGATCAACCGAAGTTGATAACATCTATCTGCTAACACGCACGCATCCGCTAAATAAAAGCGAGCATCGACCCAGAAGGCCAGATCAACTGAAGTTGTTAACATTTATCTGCTAACGCACAGGGATCCGCTAAATAAAAGCGAGCGTCGAACCAGAAGGCCGGATCATCCAAAGTTGATAACATCTATCGCTAACCCGCAAGCATCCGCTAAATAAAAGCGAGCATCAAACCAGAATTCCGGATCAACCGAAGTTGATAACATCTATCTGCTAACGCACAGGCATCCGCAATATAAAACCGAGCATCGAACCAGAATGCCGGATCAACCGAAGTTGATAACATCTATCTGCTAATGTGTTGGCATCCGCTAAATAAAAGCGAGCATCGAACCGGAAGGTTGGATCAACCGAAGTTGATAACATCTACCTGCTAACGTGCAGGCATCCACTAATAAAAAGCGAGTATCGAACCGGAAGGCCGGATCAACCGAAGTTGATAACATCTATTTGCTAACGCGCAGGCATCTGCTAAATAAAAGCGAGCATCGAACCAGAAGGTGGGATCAACCGAAGTTTATAACATCTATCTCCTAACGCGCAGGCATCCACTAAATAAAAGCGAGCATCGAACCAGAAGGCCGGATCAACCAAAGTTGATAACATCTATCTGCTTCGCGCAGGCATCCGCTAAATAAAAGCGAGCATCGACCCAGAAGGCCGGA
Organism: Lathyrus sativus; assembly: GCA_963859935.3. Lineage (NCBI taxonomy): Eukaryota > Viridiplantae > Streptophyta > Magnoliopsida > Fabales > Fabaceae > Lathyrus > Lathyrus sativus. The sequence goes on along the minus strand of OZ012741.1, from coordinate 285,093,131 downwards.
TCAACTGAAGTTGTTAACATCTATCTACTAACGCACAGGGATCCGCTAAATAAAAGCGAGCATCAAACCAGAAGGTCGGATCATTCGAAGTTGATAACATCTATCTGCCAACGCGCAAGCATTCGCTAAATAAAAGCGAACATCGAACCGGAAGGCCGGATCAACCGAAGTTGATAACATCTATCTGCTAACGCGCAGGCATCCACTAAATATAAGCGAGCATTGACCAAGAAGGCCAGATCAACTGAAGTTGTTAACATCTATCTGCTAACGCACAGGGATCCGCTAAATAAAAGAGAGCATCAAACCAGAAGGTCGTATCATCCGAAGTTGATAACATCTATCTGCCAACGCACAAGCATTCGCTAAATAAAAGCGAACATCGAACCGGAAGGCCGGATCAACCGAAGTTGATAACATCTATCTGCTAACGCGCAGGCATCCGCTAAATAAAAGCGAGCATTGACCAAGAAGTCCAGATCAACTGAAGTTTTTAACATCTATCTGCTAACGCACAGGGATCCGCTAAATAAAAGCGAGCATCGAACAAGAAGGCCAGATCAACCGAAGTTGATAACATCTATCTGCTAACGCGCAAGCATCCGATAAATAAAAGCGAGCATCATACCAGAACTCCGGATCAACCGAAGTCGATAACATCTATCTGCTAATGCACAGGCATCCGCAATATAAAACCGAGCATCGAACCAGAATTCCGGAGCAACCGAAATTGATAACATTTATCTGCTAACGTGTTGGCATCCGCTAAATAAAAGTGAGCATCAAACCGGAACGACGGATCAACCGAAGTTGATAACATCTACCAGCTAACGTGCAGGCATCCACTAATTAAAAGCGAGTATCGAACCGGAAGGCCGGATCAACCGAAGTTGAAAACATCTATCTCCTAACGCGCAGGCATCTGCTAAATAAAAGTGAGCATCCAACCAGAAGGCCAGATCAACTGAAGTTGATAATATCTATCTGCTAACGTGCAGGCATCCGCTAAATAAAAGTGACCATCGAACCAGAAGCCCCGATCAACCGAAGTTGATAGCATATATCTGCTAACGCGCAGGCATCCGCTAAATAAAAGCGAGCATCGACCCAGAAGGCCAGATCAACTGAAGTTGTTAATATCTATCTGCTAACGCACAGGGATCCGCTAAATAAAAGCGAGCATGAAACCAGAAGGCCGGATCAACTGAAGTTGTTAACATCTATCTGCTAACGCGCAAGCATCCGCTAAATAAAAGCGAACATCGAACCGGAAGGCCGGCTCAACCAAAGTTGATAACATCTATCTGCTAACGTGCAGGCATCCGCTAAATAAAAGCGAGCTTCGCCCCAGAAGGCTAGATCAACTGAAGTTTTTAACATCTATCTGCTAACGCACAGGGATTCGCTAAATTAAAGCGAGCATTGAACCAGAAGGACGGATCATTCGAAGTTGATAACATCTATCTGCTAACGCGCAAGCATCTGCTAAATAAAAGCAAACATCAAACCGGACTGCCGGATCAACCGAAGTTGATAACATTTATCTGCTAACACGCAGGCATCCGCTAAATAAAAGCGAGCATCGACCCAGAAGGCCAGATCAACTGAAGTTGTTAACATTTATCTGCTAACGCACAGGGATCCGCTAAATAAAAGCGAGCGTCGAACCAGAAGGCCGGATCATCCAAAGTTGATAACATCTATCGCTAACCCGCAAGCATCCGCTAAATAAAAGCGAGCATCAAACCAGAATGCCGGATCAACCGAAGTTGATAACATCTATCTGCTAATGCACAGGCATCCGCAATATAAAACCGAGCATCGAACCAGAATGCCGGATCAACCGAAGTTGATAACATCTATCTGCTAACGTGTTGGCATCCGCTAAATAAAAGCGAGCATCGAACCGGAAGGACGGATCGACCGAAGTTGATAACATCTACCTGCTAACGTGCAGGCATCCACTAATTAAAAGCGAGTATCGAACCGGAAGGCCGGATCAACCGAAGTTGATAACATCTATCTGCTAACGCGCAGGCATCTGCTAAATAAAAGCGAGCATCGAACCAGAAGGTGGGATCAACCGAAGTTTATAACATCTATCTCCTAACGCGCAGGCATCCGCTAAATAAAAGCGAGCATCGAACCAGAAGGCCGGATCAACCAAAGTTGATAACATCTATCTGCTTCGCGCAGGCATCCGCTAAATAAAAGCGAGCATCGACCCAGAAGGCCGGATCATCCGAAGTTGATAACATCTATCTGCTAACGCGCAAGCATTCGCTAAATAAAAGCGAACATCGAACCGGAAGGCCGGATCAACCGAAGTTGATAACATCTATCTGCTAACGCGCAGGCATCCGCTAAATAAAAGCGAGCATTGACCAAGTAGGCCAGATCAACTGAAGTTTTTAACATCTATCTGCTAACGCACAGGGATCCGCTAAATAAAAGCGAGCATCGAACAAGAAGGCCGGATCAACCGAAGTTGATAACATCTATCTGCTAACGCGCAAGCATCCGATAAATAAAAGCGAGCATCATACCAGAATGCCGGATCAACCGAAGTCGATAACATCTATCTGCTAATGCACAGGCATCCGCAATATAAAACCGAGCATCGAACCAGAATTCCGGAGCAACCGAAATTGATAACATTTATCTGCTAACGTGTTGGCATCCCCTAAATAAAAGTGAGCATCGAACCGGAAGGACGGATCAACCGAAGTTGATAACATCTACCAGCTAACGTGCAGGCATCCACTAATTAAAAGCGAGTATCGAACCGGAAGGCCGGATCAACCGAAGTTGATAACATCTATCTCCTAACGCGCAGGCATCTGCTAAATAAAAGCGAGCATCGAACCAGAAGGCCGGATCAACTGAAGTTGATAATATCTATCTGCTAACGTGCAGGCATCCGCTAAATAAAAGTGACCATCGAACCAGAAGCCCCGTTCAACCGAAGTTGATAACATCTATCTGCTAACACGCAGGCATCCGCTAAATAAAAGCGAGCATCGACCCAGAAGGCCAGATCAACTGAAGTTGTTAATATCTATCTGCTAACGCACAGGGATCCGCTAAATAAAAGCGAGCATGAAACCAGAAGTCCGGATCAACTGAAGTTGTTAACATCTATCTGCTAACGCGCAAGCATCCGCTAAATAAAAGCGAACATCGAACCGGAAGGCCGGCTCAACCAAAGTTGATAACATCTATCTGCTAACGTGCAGGCATCCGCTAAATAAAAGCGAGCTTCGCCCCAGAAGGCCAGATCAACTGAAGTTTTTAACATCTATCTGCTAACGCACATGGACTCGCTAAATTAAAGCGAGCATTGAACCAGAAGGACCGATCATTCGAAGTTGATAACATCTATCTGCTAACGCGCAAGCATCTGCTAAATAAACGAAAACATCAAACCGGACTGTCGGATCAACCGAAGTTGATAACATCTATCTGCTAACACGCACGCATCCGCTAAATAAAAGCGAGCATCGACCCAGAAGGCCAGATCAACTGAAGTTGTTAACATTTATCTGCTAACGCACAGGGATCCGCTAAATAAAAGCGAGCGTCGAACCAGAAGGCCGGATCATCCAAAGTTGATAACATCTATCGCTAACCCGCAAGCATCCGCTAAATAAAAGCGAGCATCAAACCAGAATTCCGGATCAACCGAAGTTGATAACATCTATCTGCTAACGCACAGGCATCCGCAATATAAAACCGAGCATCGAACCAGAATGCCGGATCAACCGAAGTTGATAACATCTATCTGCTAACGTGTTGGCATCCGCTAAATAAAAGCGAGCATCGAACCGGAAGGTTGGATCAACCGAAGTTGATAACATCTACCTGCTAACGTGCAGGCATCCACTAATAAAAAGCGAGTATCGAACCGGACGGCCGGATCAACCGAAGTTGATAACATCTATTTGCTAACGCGCAGGCATCTGCTAAATAAAAGCGAGCATCGAACCAGAAGGTGGGATCAACCGAAGTTTATAACATCTATCTCCTAACGCGCAGGCATCCACTAAATAAAAGCGAGCATCGAACCAGAAGGCCGGATCAACCAAAGTTGATAACATCTATCTGCTTCGCGCAGGCATCCGCTAAATAAAAGCGAGCATCGACCCAGAAGGCCAGATCAACTGAAGTTGTTAATATCTATCTGCTAACGCACAGGGATCCGCTAAATAAAAGCGAGCATGAAACCAGAAGTCCGGATCAACTGAAGTTGTTAACATCTATCTGCTAACGCGCAAGCATCCGCTAAATAAAAGCGAACATCGAACCGGAAGGCCGGCTCAACCAAAGTTGATAACATCTATCTGCTAACGTGCAGGCATCCGCTAAATAAAAGCGAGCTTCGCCCCAGAAGGCCAGATCAACTGAAGTTTTTAACATCTATCTGCTAACGCACAGGGACTCGCTAAATTAAAGCGAGCATTGAACCAGAAGGACGGATCATTCGAAGTTGATAACATCTATCTGCTAACGCGCAAGCATCTGCTAAATAAAAGAAAACATCAAACCGGACTGTCGGATCAATCGAAGTTGATAACATCTATCTGCTAACACGCACGCATCCGCTAAATAAAAGCGAGCATCGACCCAGAAGGCCAGATCAACTGAAGTTGTTAACATTTATCTGCTAACGCACAGGGATCCGCTAAATAAAAGCGAGCGTCGAACCAGAAGGCCGGATCATCCAAAGTTGATAACATCTATCGCTAACCCGCAAGCATCCGCTAAATAAAAGCGAGCATCAAACCAGAATTCCGGATCAACCGAAGTTGATAACATCTATCTGCTAACGCACAGGCATCCGCAATATAAAACCGAGCATCGAACCAGAATGCCGGATCAACCGAAGTTGATAACATCTATCTGCTAACGTGTTGGCATCCGCTAAATAAAAGCGAGCATCGAACCGGAAGGTTGGATCAACCGAAGTTGATAACATCTACCTGCTAACATGCAGGCATCCACTAATAAAAAGCGAGTATCGAACCGGACGGCCGGATCAACCGAAGTTGATAACATCTATTTGCTAACGCGCAGGCATCTGCTAAATAAAAGCGAGCATCGAACCAGAAGGTGGGATCAACCGAAGTTTATAACATCTATCTCCTAACGCGCAGGCATCCACTAAATAAAAGCGAGCATCGAACCAGAAGGCCGGATCAACCAAAGTTGATAACATCTATCTGCTTCGCGCAGGCATCCGCTAAATAAAAGCGAGCATCGACCCAGAAGGCCGGATCAACTGAAGTTGTTAACATCTATCTACTAACGCACAGGGATCCGCTAAATAAAAGCGAGCATCAAACCAGAAGGTCGGATCATTCGAAGTTGATAACATCTATCTGCCAACGCGCAAGCATTCGCTAAATAAAAGCGAACATCGAACCGGAAGGCCGGATCAACCGAAGTTGATAACATCTATCTGCTAACGCGCAGGCATCCACTAAATATAAGCGAGCATTGACCAAGAAGGCCAGATCAACTGAAGTTGTTAACATCTATCTGCTAACGCACAGGGATCCGCTAAATAAAAGAGAGCATCAAACCAGAAGGTCGTATCATCCGAAGTTGATAACATCTATCTGCCAACGCACAAGCATTCGCTAAATAAAAGCGAACATCGAACCGGAAGGCCGGATCAACCGAAGTTGATAACATCTATCTGCTAACGCGCAGGCATCCGCTAAATAAAAGCGAGCATTGACCAAGAAGGCCAGATCAACTGAAGTTTTTAACATCTATCTGCTAACGCACAGGGATCCGCTAAATAAAAGCGAGCATCGAACAAGAAGGCCAGATCAACCGAAGTTGATAACATCTATCTGCTAACGCGCAAGCATCCGATAAATAAAAGCGAGCATCATACCAGAACTACGGATCAACCGAAGTCGATAACATCTATCTGCTAATGCACAGGCATCCGCAATATAAAACCGAGCATCGAACCAGAATTCCGGAGCAACCGAAATTGATAACATTTATCTGCTAACGTGTTGGCATCCGCTAAATAAAAGTGAGCATCAAACCGGAAGGACGGATCAACCGAAGTTGATAACATCTACCAGCTAACGTGCAGGCATCCACTAATTAAAAGCGAGTATCGAACCGGAAGGCCGGATCAACCGAAGTTGATAACATCTATCTCCTAACACGCAGGCATCTGCTAAATAAAAGTGAGCATCCAACCAGAAGGCCGGATCAACTGAAGTTGATAATATCTATCTGCTAACGTGCAGGCATCCGCTAAATAAAAGTGACCATCGAACCAGAAGCCCCGATCAACCGAAGTTGATAACATATATCTGCTAACGCGCAGGCATCCGCTAAATAAAAGCGAGCATCGACCCAGAAGGCCAGATCAACTGAAGTTGTTAATATCTATCTGCTAACGCACAGGGATCCGCTAAATAAAAGCGAGCATGAAACCAGAAGGCCGGATCAACTGAAGTTGTTAACATCTATCTGCTAACGCGCAAGCATCCGCTAAATAAAAGCGAACATCGAACCAGAAGGCCGGCTCAACCAAAGTTGATAACATCTATCTGCTAACGTGCAGGCATCCGCTAAATAAAAGCGAGCTTCGCCCCAGAAGGCCAGATCAACTGAAGTTTTTAACATCTATCTGCTAACGCACAGGGATTCGCTAAATTAAAGCGAGCATTGAACCAGAAGGACGGATCATTCGAAGTTGATAACATCTATCTGCTAACGCGCAAGCATCTGCTAAATAAAAGCAAACATCAAACCGGACTGCCGGATCAACCGAAGTTGATAACATCTATCTGCTAACACGCAGGCATCCGCTAAATAAAAGCGAGCATCGACCCAGAAGGCCAGATCAACTGAAGTTGTTAACATTTATCTGCTAACGCACAGGGATCCGCTAAATAAAAGCGAGCGTCGAACCAGAAGGCCGGATCATCCAAAGTTGATAACATCTATCGCTAACCCGCAAGCATCCGCTAAATAAAAGCGAGCATCAAACCAGAATGCTGGATCAACCAAAGTTGATAACATCTATCTGCTAATGCACAGGCATCCGCAATATAAAACCGAGCATCGAACCAGAATGCCGGATCAACCGAAGTTGATAACATCTATCTGCTAACGTGTTGGCATCCGCTAAATAAAAGCGAGCATCGAACCGGAAGGACGGATCAACCGAAGTTGATAACATCTACCTGCTAACGTGCAGGCATCCACTAATTAAAAGCGAGTATCGAACCGGAAGGCCGGATCAACCGAAGTTGATAACATCTATCTGCTAACGCGCAGGCATCTGCTAAATAAAAGCGAGCATCGAACCAGAAGGTGGGATCAACCGAAGTTTATAACATCTATCTCCTAACGCGCAGGCATCCGCTAAATAAAAGCGAGCATCGAACCAGAAGGCCGGATCAACCAAAGTTGATAACATCTATCTGCTTCGCGCAGGCATCCGCTAAATAAAAGCGAGCATCGACCCAGAAGGCCGGATCATCCGAAGTTGATAACATCTATCTGCTAACGCGCAAGCATCCGCTAAATAAAAGCGAACATCGAACCGGAAGGCCGGATCAACCGAAGTTGATAACATCTATCTGCTAACGTGCAGGCATCCGCTAAATAAAAGCGAGCATCGACCCAGAAGGCCAGATCAACTGAAGTTGTTAATATCTATCTGCTAATGCACAGGGATCCGCTAAATAAAAGCGAGCATGAAACCAGAAGGCCGGATCAACTGAAGTTGTAAACATCTATCTGCTAACGCGCAAGCATACGCTAAATAAAAGCGAACATCGAACCGGAAGGCCGGCTCAACCAAAGTTGATAACATCTATCTGCTAACGTGCAGGCATCCGCTAAATAAAAGCGAGCTTCGCCCCAGAAGGCCAGATCAACTGAAGTTTTTAACATCTATCTGCTAACGCACAGGGACTCTCTAAATTAAAGCGAGCATTGAACCAGAAGGACGGATCATTCGAAGTTGATAACATCTATCTGCTAACGCGCAAGCATCTGCTAAATAAAAGAAAACATCAAACCGGACTGTCGGATCAACCGAAGTTGATAACATCTATCTGCTAACACGCACGCATCCGCTAAATAAAAGCGAGCATCGACCCAGAAGGCCAGATCAACTGAAGTTGTTAACATTTATCTGCTAACGCACAGGGATCCGCTAAATAAAAGCGAGCGTCGAACCAGAAGGCCGGATCATCCAAAGTTGATAACATCTATCGCTAACCCGCAAGCATCCGCTAAATAAAAGCGAGCATCAAACCAGAATTCCGGATCAACCGAAGTTGATAACATCTATCTGCTAACGCACAGGCATCCGCAATATAAAACCGAGCATCGAACCAGAATGCCGGACCAACCGAAGTTGATAACATCTATCTGCTAACGTGTTGGCATCCGCTAAATAAAAGCGAGCATCGAACCGGAAGGTTGGATCAACCGAAGTTGATAACATCTACCTGCTAACGTGCAGGCATCCACTAATAAAAAGCGAGTATCGAACCGGAAGGCTGGATCAACCGAAGTTGATAACATATATCTGCTAACGCGCAGGCATCTGCTAAATAAAAGCGAGCATCGAACCAGAAGGTGGGATCAACCGAAGTTTATAACATCTATCTCCTAACGCGCAGGCATCCGCTAAATAAAAGCGAGCATCGAACCAGAAGGCCGGATCAACCAAAGTTGATAACATCTATCTGCTTCGCGCAGGCATCCGCTAAATAAAAGCGAGCATCGACCCAGAAGGCCGGATCAACTGAAGTTGTTAACATCTATCTACTAACGCACAGGGATCCGCTAAATAAAAGCGAGCATCAAACCAGAAGGTCGGATCATTCGAAGTTGATAACATCTATCTGCCAACGCGCAAGCATTCGCTAAATAAAAGCGAACATCGAACCGGAAGGCCGGATCAACCGAAGTTGATAACATCTATCTGCTAACGCGCAGGCATCCGCCAAATAAAAGCGAGCATTGACCAAGAAGGCCAGATCAACTGAAGTTGTTAACATCTATCTGCTAACGCACAGGGATCCGCTAAATAAAAGAGAGCATCAAACCAGAAGGTCGTATCATCTGAAGTTGATAACATCTATCTACCAACGCACAAGCATTCGCTAAATAAAAGCGAACATCGAACCGGAAGGCTGGATCAACCGAAGTTGATAACATCTATCTGCTAACGCGCAGGCATCCGCTAAATAAAAGCGAGCATTGACCAAGAAGGCCAGATCAACTGAAGTTTTTAACATCTATCTGCTAACGCACAGGGATCCGCTAAATAAAAGCGAGCATCGAACAAGAAGGCCGGATCAACCGAAGTTGATAACATCTATCTGCTAACGCGCAGGCATCCGCTAAATAAAAGCGAGCATTGACCCAGAAGGCCAGATCAACTGAAGTTGTTAACATCTATCTGCTAACGCACAGGGCTCCGCTAAATAAAAGCGAGCATCGAACCAGAAGGCCAGATCATCCGAAGTTGATAACATCTATCTGCTAATGCGCAAGCATCCGCTAAATAAAAGCGAACATCGAACCGGAAGGCCGGATCAACCGAAGTTGATAACATCTATCTGCTAACGCGCAGGCATCCGCTAAATAAAAGCGAGCATTGACCAAGAAGGCCAGATCAACTGAAGTTTTTAACATCTATCTGCTAACGCACAGGGATCCGCTAAATAAAAGCGAGCATCGAACAAGAAGGCCAGAACAACCGAAGTTGATAACATCTATCTGCTAACGCGCAAGCATCCGATAAATAAAAGCGAGCATCATACCAGAATTCCGGATCAACCGAAGTCGATAACATCTATCTGCTAATGCAAAGGCATCCGCAATATGAAACCGAGCATCGAACCAGAATTCCGGAGCAACCGAAATTGATAACATTTATCTGCTAACGTGTTGGCATCCGCTAAATAAAAGTGAGCATCGAACCGGAAGGACGGATCAACCGAAGTTGATAACATCTACCAGCTAACGTGCAGGCATCCACTAATTAAAAGCGAGTATCGAACCGGAAGGCCGGAACAACCGAAGTTGATAACATCTATCTCCTAACGCGCAGGCATCTGCTAAATAAAAGTGAGCATCCAACCAGAAGGCCGGGTCAACTGAAGTTGATAATATCTATCTGCTAACGTGCAGGCATCCGCTAAATAAAAGTGACCATCGAACCAGAAGCCCCGATCAACCGAAGTTGATAACATATATCTGCTAACGCGCACGCATCCGCTAAATAAAAGCGAGCATCGACCGAGAAGGCCAGATCAACTGAAGTTGTTAATATCTATCTGCTAACGCACAGGGATCCGCTAAATAAAAGCGAGCATGAAACCAGAAGGCCGGATCAACTGAAGTTGTTAACATCTATCTGCTAACGCGCAAGCATCCGCTAAATAAAAGCGAACATCAAACCGGAAGGCCGGCTCAACCAAAGTTGATAACATCTATCTGCTAACGTGCAGGCATCCGCTAAATAAAAGCGAGCTTCGCCCCAGAAGGCCAGATCAACTGAAGTTTTTAACATCTATCTGCTAACGCACAGGGATTCGCTAAATTAAAGCGAGCGTCGAACCAGAAGGCCGGATCATCCAAAGGTTATAACATCTATCGCTAACCCGCAAGCATCCGCTAAATAAAAGCGAGCATTAAACCAGAATGCTGGATCAACCAAAGTTGATAACATCTATCTGCTAATGCACAGGCATCCGCAATATAAAACCGAGCATCGAACCAGAATGCCGGATCAACCGAAGTTGATAACATCTATCTGCTAACGTGTTGGCATCCGCTAAATAAAAGCGAGCATCGAACCGGAAGGACGGATCAACCGAAGTTGATAACATCTACCTGCTAACGTGCAGGCATCCACTAATTAAAAGCGAGTATCGAACCGGAAGGCCGGATCAACCGAAGTTGATAACATCTATCTGCTAACGCGCAGGCATCTGCTAAATAATAGCGAGCATCGAACCAGAAGGTGGGATCAACCAAAGTTTATAACATCTATCTCCTAACGCGCAGGCATCCGCTAAATAAAAGCGAGCATCGAACCAGAAGGCCGGATCAACCAAAGTTGATAACATCTATCTGCTTCGCGCAGGCATCCGCTAAATAAAAGCGAGCATCGACCCAGAAGGCCGGATCATCCGAAGTTGATAACACCTATCTGCTAACACGCAAGCATCCGCTAAATAAAAGCGAACATCGAACCGGAAGGCCGGATCAACCGAAGTTGATAACATCTATCTGCTAACGTGCAGGCATCCGCTAAATAAAAGCGAGCATCGACCCAGAAGGCCAGATCAACTGAAGTTGTTAATATCTATCTGCTAATGCACAGGGATCCGCTAAATAAAAGCGAGCATGAAACCAGAAGGCCGGATCAACTGAAGTTGTTAACATCTATCTGCTAACGCGCAAGCATACGCTAAATAAAAGCGAACATCGAACCGGAAGGCCGGCCCAACCAAAGTTGATAACATCTATCTGCTAACGTGCAGGCATCCGCTAAATAAAAGCGAGCTTCGACCCAGAAGGCCAGATCAACTGAAGTTGTTAACATCTATCTGCTAACGCACAGGGATTCGCTAAATTAAAGCGAGCATTGAACCAGAAGGACGGATCATTCGAAGTTGATAACATCTATCTGCTAACGCGCCAGCATCTGCTAAATAAAAGAAAACATCAAACCGGACTGCCGGATCAACCGAAGTTGATAACATCTATCTGCTAACACGCAGGCATCCGCTAAATAAAAGCGAGCATCGACCCAGAAGGCCAGATCAACTGAAGTTGTTAACATTTATCTGCTAACGCACAGGGATCCGCTAAATAAAAGCGAGCGTCGAACCAGAAGGCCGGATCATCCAAAGGTTATAACATCTATCGCTAACCCGCAAGCATCCGCTAAATAAAAGCGAGCATCAAACCTGAATGCCGGATCAACCGAAGTTGATAACATCTATCTGCTAACGCACAGGCATCCGCAATATAAAACCGAGCATCGAACCAGAATGCCGGATCAACCGAAGTTGATAACATCTATCTGCTAACGTGTTGGCATCCGCTAAATAAAAGCGAGCATCGAACCGGAAGGTTGGATCAACCGAAGTTGATAACATCTACCTGCTAACGTGCAGGCATCCACTAATAAAAAGCGAGTATCGAACCGGAAGGCCGGATCAACCGAAGTTGATAACATCTATCTGCTAACGCGCAGGCATCTGCTAAATAAAAGCGAGCATCGAACCAGAAGGTGGGATCAACCGAAGTTTATAACATCTATCTCCTAACGCGCAGGCATCCGCTAAATAAAAGCGAGCATCGAACCAGAAGGCCGGATCAACCAAAGTTGATAACATCTATCTGCTTCGCGCAGGCATCCGCTAAATAAAAGCGAGCATCGACCCAGAAGGCCGGATCAACTGAAGTTGTTAACATCTATCTACTAACGCACAGGGATCCGCTAAATAAAAGCGAGCATCAAACCAGAAGGTCGGATCATTCGAAGTTGATAACATCTATCTGCCAACGCGCAAGCATTCGCTAAATAAAAGCGAACATCGAACCGGAAGGCCGGATCAACCGAAGTTGATAACATCTATCTGCTAACGCGCAGGCATCCGCTAAATAAAAGCGAGCATTGACCAAGAAGGCCAGATCAACTGAAATTGTTAACATCTATCTGCTAACACACAGGGATCCGCTAAATAAAAGAGAGCATCAAACCATCATCCGAAGTTGATAACATCTATCTGCCAACGCACAAGCATTCCCTAAATAAAAGCGAACATCGAACTGGAAGGCCGGATCAACCGAAGTTGATAACATCTATCTGCTAATGCGCAGGCATCCGCTAAATAAAAGCGAGCATTGACCAAGAAGGCCAGATCAACTGAAGTTTTTAACATCTATCTGCTAATGCACAGGGATCCGCTAAATAAAAGCGAGCATGAAACCAGAAGGCCGGATCAATTGAAGTTGTTAACATCTATCTGCTAACACGCAAGCATACGCTAAATAAAAGCGAACATCGAACCGGAAGGCCGGCTCAACCAAAGTTGATAACATCTATCTGCTAACGTGCAGACATCCGCTAAATAAAAGCGAGCTTCGACCCAGAAGGCCAGATCAACTGAAGTTGTTAACATCTATCTGCTAACGCACAGGGATTCGCTAAATTAAAGCGAGCATTGAACCAGATGGACGGATCATTCGAAGTTGATAACATCTATCTGCTAACGCGCAAGCATCTGCTAAATAAAAGAAAACATCAAACCGGACTGCCGGATCAACCAAAGTTGATAACATCTATCTGCTAACACGCAGGCATCCGCTAAATAAAAGCGAGCATCGACCCAGAAGGCCAGATCAACTGAAGTTGTTAACATTTATCTGCTAACGCACAGGGATCCGCTAAATAAAAGCGAGCGTCGAACCAGAAGGCCGGATCATCCAAAGTTGATAACATCTATCGCTAACCCGCAAGCATCCGCTAAATAAACGCGAGCATCAAACCAGAATGCCGGATCAACCGAAGTTGATAACATCTATTTGCTAACGCACAGGCATCCGCAATATAAAACCGAGCATCGAACCAGAATGTCGGATCAACCGAAGTTGATAACATCTATCTGCTAACGTGTTGGCATCCGCTAAATAAAAGCGAGCATCGAACCGGAAGGTTGGATCAACCGAAGTTGATAACATCTACCTGCTAACGTGCATTCATCCACTAATAAAAAGCGAGTATCGAACCGGAAGGCCGGATCAACCGAAGTTGATAACATCTATCTGCTAACGCGCAGGCATCTGCTAAATAAAAGCGAGCATCGAACCAGAAGGTGGGATCAACCGAAGTTTATAACATCTATCTCCTAACGCGCAGGCATCCGCTAAATAAAAGCGAGCATCGAACCAGAAGGCCGGATCAACCAAAGTTGATAACATCTATCTGCTTCGCGCAGGCATTGGCTAAATAAAAGCGAGCATCGACCCAGAAGGCCGGATCAACTGAAGTTGTTAACATCTATCTACTAACGCACAGGGATCCGCTAAATAAAAGCGAGCATCAAACCAGAAGGTCGGATCATTCGAAGTTGATAACATCTATCTTCCAACGCGCAAGCATTCGCTAAATAAAAGCGAACATCGAACCGGAAGGCCGGATCAACCGAAGTTGATAACATCTATCTGCTAACGCGCAGGCATCCGCTAAATAAAAGCGAGCATTGACCAAGAAGGCCAGATCAACTGAAGTTGTTAACATCTATCTGCTAACGCACAGGGATCCGCTAAATAAAAGAGAGCATCAAACCAGAAGGTCGTATCATCCGAAGTTGATAACATCTATCTGCCAACGCACAAGCATTCGCTAAATAAAAGCGAACATCGAACTGGAAGGCCGGATCAACCGAAGTTGATAACATCTATCTGCTAACGCGTAGGCATCCGCTAAATAAAAGCGAGCATTGACCAAGAAGGCCAGATCAACTGAAGTTTTTAACATCTATCTGCTAATGCACAGGGATCCGCTAAATAAAAGCGAGCATGAAACCAGAAGGCCGGATCAACTGAAGTTGTTAACATCTATCTGCTAACGCGCAATCATACGCTAAATAAAAGCGAACATCAAACCGGAAGGCCGGCTCAACCAAAGTCGATAACATCTATCTGCTAACGTGCAGGCATCCGCTAAATAAAAGCGAGCTTCGACCCAAAAGGCCAGATCAACTGAAGTTGTTAACATCTATCTGCTAACGCACATGGATTCGCTAAATTAAAGCGAGCATTGAACCAGAAGGACAGATCATTCGAAGTTGATAACATCTATCTGCTAACGCGCAAGCATCTGCTAAATAAAAGAAAACATCAAACCGGACTGCCGGATCAACCGAAGTTGATAACATCTATCTGCTAACACGCAGGCATCCGCTAAATAAAAGCGAGCATCGACCCAGAAGGCCAGATCAACTGAAGTTGTTAACATTTATCTGCTAACGCACAGGGATCCGCTAAATAAAAGCGAGCGTCGAACCAGAAGGCCGGATCATCCAAAGTTGATAACATCTATCGCTAACCCGCAAGCATCTGCTAAATAAAAGCGAGCATCAAACCAGAATGCCGGATCAACCGAAGTTGATAACATCTATCTGCTAACGCACAGGCATCCGCAATATAAAACGGAGCATCAAACCAGAATACCGGATCAACCGAAGTTGATAACATCTATCTGCTAACGTGTTGGCATCCGCTAAATAAAAGCGAGCATCGAACCGGAAGGTTGGATCAACCGAAGTTGATAACATCTACCTGCTAACGTGCAGGCATCCACTAATAAAAAGCGAGTATCGAACCGGAAGGCCGGATCAACCGAAGTTGATAACATCTATCTGCTAACGCGCAGGCATCTGCTAAATAAAAGCGAACATCGAACCAGAAGGTGGGATCAACCGAAGTTTATAACATCTATCTCCTAACGCGCAGGCATCCGCTAAATAAAAGCGAGCATCGAACCAGAAGGCCGGATCAACCAAAGTTGATAACATCTATCTGCTTCGCGTAGGCATCCGCTAAATAAAAGCGAGCATCGACCCAGAAGGCCGGATCAACTGAAGTTGTTAACATCTATCTACTAACGCACAGGGATCCGCTAAATAAAAGTGAGCATCAAACCAGAAGGTCGGATCATTCGAAGTTGATAACATCTATCTGCCAACGCGCAAGCATTCGCTAAATAAAAGCGAACATCGAACCGGAAGGCCAGATCAACCGAAGTTGATAACATCTATCTGCTAACGCGCAGGCATCCGCTAAATAAAAGCGAGCATTGACCAAGAAGGCCAGATCAACTGAAGTTGTTAACATCTATCTGCTAACGCACAGGGATCCGCTAAATAAAAGAGAGCATCAAACCAGAAGGTCATATCATCCGAAGTTGATAACATCTATCTGCCAACGCACAAGCATTCGCTAAATAAAATCGAACATCGAACCGGAAGGCCGGATCAACCCAAGTTGATAACATCTATCTGCTAACGCGCAGGCATCCGCTAAATAAAAGCGAGCATTGACCAAGAAGGCCAGATCAACTGAAGTTTTTAACATCTATCTGCTAACGCACATGGATCCGCTAAATAAAAGCGAGCATCGAACAAGAAGGCCGGATCAACCGAAGTTGATAACATCTATCTGCTAACGCGCAGGCATCCGCTAAATAAAAGCGAGCATTGACCCAGAAGGCCAGATCAACTGAAGTTGTTAACATCTATCTGCTAACGCACAGGGCTCCGCTAAATAAAAGCGAGCATCGAACCAGAAGGCCAGATCATCCGAAGTTGATAACATCTATCTGCTAATACGCAAGCATCCGCTAAATAAAAGCGAACATCGAACCGGAAGGCCGGATCAACCGAAGTTGATAACATCTATCTGCTAACGCGCAGGCATCCGCTAAATAAAAGCGAGCATCGACCCAGAAGGCCAGATCAACTGAAGTTGTTAACATCTATCTGGGAACGCACAGGGATCCGCTAAATAAAAGCGTGCATCGAACCAGAAGGCCGGATCATCCGAAGTTGATAACATCTATCGCTAACGTGCAGGCATCCGCTAAATAAAAGTGAGCATCAAACCAGAATGCCGGATCAACCGAAGTTGATAACATCTATCTGCTAACGCACAGGCATCTGCTATATAAAACTGAGCATCGAACCAGAATGCCGGATCAACCGAAGTTGATAACATCTAACTGCTAACATGTTGGCATCCGCTAAATAAAAGCGAGCATCGAACCGGAAGGACGGATCAACCGAAGTTGATAACATCTACCAGCTAACGTGCAGGCATCCACTAATTAAAAGCGAGTATCGAACCGGAAGGTCGGATCAACCGAAGTTGATAACATCTATCTGCTAACGCGTAGGCATCCGGTAAATAAAAGCGAGCATCGAACCAGAAGGCCCGATCAACCGAAGTTGATAACATCTATCTGCTAATGCGCAGGCATCCACTAAATAAAAGCGAGCATCAAGCCAGAAGGCCAGATCAACTAAAGTTGTTAACATCTATCTGCTAACGCACAGGGATCCGCTAAATAAAAGCGAGCATCGAACCAGAAGGCCAGATCATCCGAAGTTGATAACATCTATCTGCTAATGCGCAAGCATCCGCTAAATAAAAGCGAACATCGAACCGGAAGGCCGGATCAACCGAAGTTAATAACATCTATCTGCTAACGCGCAGGCATCCGCTAAATAAAAGCGAGCATCGACCCAGAAGGCCAGATCAACTGAAGTTGTTAACATCTATCTGGGAACGCACAGGGATCCGCTAAATAAAAGCGAGCATCGAACCAGAAGGCCGGATCATCCGAAGTTGATAACATCTATCGCTAACGTGCAGGCATCCGCTAAATAAAAGTGAGCATCAAACCAGAATGCCGGATCAACCGAAGTTGATAACATCTATCTGCTAACGCACAGGCATCTGCTATATAAAACTGAGCATCGAACCAGAATGCCGGATCAACCGAAGTTGATAACATCTATCTGCTAACATGTTGGCATCCGCTAAATAAAAGCGAGCATCGAACCGGAAGGACGGATCAACCGAAGTTGATAACATCTACCAGCTAACGTGCAGGCATCCACTAATTAAAAGCGAGTATCGAACCGGAAGGTCGGATCAACCGAAGTTGATAACATCTATCTGCTAACGCGTAGGCATCCGGTAAATAAAAGCGAGCATCGAACCAGAAGGCCCGATCAACCAAAGTTGATAACATCTATCTGCTAACGCGCAGGCATCCGCCTAATAAATGCGAGCATCAAGCCAGAAGGCCAGATCAACTAAAGTTGTTAATATCTATCTGCTAACGCACAGGGATCCGCTAAATAAAAGCGAGCATGAAACCAGAAGGCCGGATCATCCGAAGTTGATAACATCTATCTGCTAACGCGAAAGCATCCGCTAAATAAAAGCGAACATTGAACCGGAAGGCCGGATCAACCGAAGTTGATAACATCTATCTGCTAACGCGTAAGCATCCGCTAAATAAAAGAGAGCATCGACCCAGAAGGGCACATCTACTGAAGTTATTAACATCTATCTGCTAACACACAGGGATCCGCTAAATAAAAGCGAGCATCGAACCAGAAGGCCGGATCAACCGAAGTTGATAACATCTATCTGCTAACGCGCAGGCATCCGCTAAATAAAAGAGAGCATCGACCCAGAAGGGTAGATCTATTGAAGTTATTAACATCTATCTGCTAACGCACAGGGATCCGCTAAATAAAAGCGAGCGTCGAACCAGAAGGCCAGATCATCCGAAGTTGATAACATCTATCGCTAACCCGCAAGCATCCGCTAAATAAAAGCGAGCATCAAACCAGAATGCCGGATCAACCGAAGTTGATAACATTTATCTGCTAACGCACAAGCATCCGCAATATAAAACCGAGCATCGAACCAGAATGCCGGATCAACCGAAGTTGATAACATCTATCTGCTAACGTGTTGGCATCCGCTAAATAAAAGCGAGCATCGAACCGGAAGGACGGATCAACCGAAGTTGATAACATCTACCTGCTAACGTGCAGACATCCACTAATTAAAAGCGAGTATCGAAACGGAAGGCCGGATCAACCGAAGTTGATAACATCTATCTGCTAACGCGCAGGCATCTGCTAAATAAAAGCGAGCATCGAACCAGAAGGTCGGATCAACCGAAGTTTATAACATCTATCTCCTAACGCGCAGGCATCCGCTAAATAAAAGCGAGTATCGAACCAGAAGGCCGGATCAACCAAAGTTGATAACATCTAACTGCTTCCCGCAGGCATCCGCTAAATAAAAGCGAGCATCGACCCAGAAGGCCGAATCAACTGAAGTTGTTAACATCTATCTGCTAACGCACAGGGATCCGCTAAATAAAATCGAGCATCAAACTAGAAGGTCGGATCATCCGAAGTTGATAACATCTATCTGCCAACGCGCAAGCATTCGCTAAATAAAAGCGAACATCGAACCGGAAGGCCAGATCAACCGAAGTTGATAACATCTATCTGCTAACGTGCAGGCATCCGCTAAATAAAAGCGAGCATTGACCAAGAAGGCCAGATCAACTGAAGTTGTTAACATCGATCTGCAAACGCACAGGGATCCGTAAAATAAAAGCGAGCATCGAACCAGAAAGTCGGATCATCCGAAGTTGATAACATCTATCTGCTAACGCGCATGCATCCGCTAAATAAAAGCGAACATCGAACCGGAAGGCCGGATCAACTGAAGTTGATAACATCTATCTGCTAACGCGCAGGCATCCGCTAAATAAACGCGAGCATCGACCCAGAAGGCCAGATCAACTGAAGTTGTTAACATCTATCTACTAACGCACAGGGCTCCGCTAAATAAAAGCGAGCATCGAACCAGAAGGCCGGATCATTTGAAGTTGATAACATCTATCTGCTAATGCGCAAGCATCTGCTAAATAAAAGCGAACATCGAACCGGAAGGCCGGATCAACCGAAGTTGATAACATCTATCTGCTAACGCGCAGGCATCCGCTAAATAAAAGCGAGCATCGACCCAGAAGGCCAGATCAACTGAAGTTGTTAACATCTATCTGCTAACGCACAGGGATCCGCTATATAAAAGCGAGCATCGAACTAGAAGGCAGAATCATCCGAAGTTGATAACATCTATCTGCTAACATGCAAGCATCCGCTAAATAAAAGCGAACATCGAACCGGAAGGCCGGATCAACCGAAGTTGATAACATCTATCTGCTAACGCGCAGGCATCCGCTAAATAAAAGCGAGCATCGACCCAGAAGGCCAGATCAACTGAAGTTGTTAACATCTATCTACTAACGCACAGGGCTCTGCTAAATAAAAGCGAGCATCGAACCAGAAGGCCGGATCATCCGAAGTTGATAACATCTATCTGCTAATGCGCAAGCATCCGCTAAATAAAAGCGAACATCGATCCGGAAGGCCGGATCAACCGAAGTTGATAACATCTATTTGCTAACGCGCAGGCATCCGCTAAATAAAACTGAGCATCGAACCAGAATGCCGGATCAACCGAAGTTGATAACATCTATCTGCTAACGCACAAGGATCCGCTAAATAAAAGCGAGCATCGAACCAGAAGGCCAGATCATCCGAAGTTGATAACATCTATCGCTAACATGCAGGCATCTGCTAAATAAAAGCGAGCATCAAACCTGAATGCCGGATCAACCGAAGTTGATAACATTTATCTGCTAACGCACAGGCATCCGCTATATAAAACCGAGCATCGAACCAGAATGTCAGATCAACCGAAGTTGATAACATCTATCTACTAACGTGTTGGCATCCGCTAAATAAAAGCGAGCATCGAACCGGAAGGACGGATAAACCGAAGTTGATAACATCTATCTGCTAACGCGCATGCATCGGCTAAATAAAAGAGAGCATCGACCCAAAAGGGCAGATCTATTGAAGTTATTAACATCTATCTGCTAACGCACAGGGATCCTCAAAATAAAAGCGAGCGTCGAACCAGAAGGCCGGATCATCTGAAGTTGATAACATCTAACTGCTTCCCGCAGGCATCCGCTAAATAAAAGCGAGCATCGACCCAGAAGGCCGGATCAACTGAAGTTGTTAACATCTATCTGCTAACGCACAGGGATCCGCTAAATAAAATCGAGCATCAAACTAGAAGGTCGGATCATCCGAAGTTGATAACATCTATCTGCCAACGCGCAAGCATTCTCTAAATAAAAGCGAACATCGAACCGGAAGGCCAGATCAACCGAAGTTGATAACATCTATCTGCTAACGCGCAGGCATCCGCTAAATAAAAGCGAGCATTGACCAAGAAGGCCAGATCAACTGAAGTTGTTAACATCTATCTGTAAACGCACAGGGATCCGCAAAATAAAAGCGAGCATCGAACCAGAAAGTCGGATCATCCGAAGTTGATAACATCTATCTGCTAACGCGCATGCATCCGCTAAATAAAAGCGAACATCGAACCGGAAGGCCGGATCAACCGAAGTTGATAACATCTATCTGCTAACGCGCAGGCATCCGCTAAATAAACGCGAGCATCGACCCAGAAGGCCAGATCAACTGAAGTTGTTAACATCTATCTGCTAACGCATAGGGCTCCGCTAAATAAAAGCGAGCATCGAACCTGAAGGCCGGATCATTTGAAGTTGATAACATCTATCTGCTAATGCGCAAGCATCTGCTAAATAAAAGCGAACATCGAACCGGAAGGCCGGATCAACCGAAGTTGATAACATCTATCTGCTAACGCGCAGGCATCCGCTAAATAAAAGCGAGCATCGACCCAGAAGGCCAGATCAACTGAAGTTGTTAACATCTATCTGCTAACGCACAGGGATCTGCTATATAAAAGCGAGCATCGAACTAGAAGGCAGAATCATCCGAAGTTGATAACATCTATCTGCTAACATGCAAGCATCCGCTAAATAAAAGCGAACATCGAACCGGAAGGCCGGATCAACCGAAGTTGATAACATCTATCTGCTAACGCGCAGGCATCCGCTAAATAAAAGCGAGCATCGACCCAGAAGGCCAGATCAACTGAAGTTGTTAACATCTATCTGCTAACGCACAGGGCTCCGCTAAATAAAAGCGAGCATCGAACAAGAAGGCCGGATCATCCGAAGTTGATAACATCTATCTGCTAATGCGCAATCATCCGCTAAATAAAAGCGAACATCGATCCGGAAGGCCGGATCAACCGAAGTTGATAACATCTATTTGCTAACGCGCAGGCATCCGCTAAATAAAACCGAGCATCGAACCAGAATGCCGGATCAACCGAAGTTGATAACATCTATCTGCTAACGCACAGGGATCCGCTAAATAAAAGCGAGCGTCGAACCAGAAGGCCGGATCATCCGAAGTTGATAACATCTATCGCTAACATGCAGGCATCCGCTAAATAAAAGCGAGCATCAAACCTGAATGCCGGATCAACCGAAGTTGATAACATCTATCTGCTAACGCACATGCATCCGCTATATAAAACCGAGCATCGAACCAGAATGTCGGATCAACCGAAGTTGATAACATCTATTTGCTAACGTGTTGGCATCCGCTAAATAAAAGCGAGCATCGAACCGGAAGGACGGATCAACCGAAGTTGATAACATCTACCTGCTAACATGCAGACATCCACTAATTAAAAGCGAGTATCGAACCGGAAGGCCGGATCAACCGAAGTTGATAGCATCTATCTGCTAACGCGCAGGCATCTGCTAAATAAAGGTGAGCATCGAACCAGAAGGTCGGATCAAGTTTATAACATCTATCTCCTAACGCGCAGACATCCGCTAAATAAAAGTGAGCATCGAACCAGAAGGTCGGATCAACCAAAGTTGATAACATCTATCTGCTTCCCGCAGGCATCCGCTAAATTAAAGAGAGCATCGACCCAGAAGGCCGGATCAACTGAAGTTGTTAACATCTATCTGCTAACGCACAGGGATCCGCTAAATAAAAGCGAGCATCAAACCAGAAGGTCGGATCTTTCGAAGTTGATAACATCTATCTGCCAACGCGCAAGCATTCGCTAAATAAAAGCGAACATCGAACCGGAAGGCCGGATCAACCGAAGTTGATAACATCTATCTGATAACACGCAGGCATCCGCTAAATAAAAGCGAGCATTGACCAAGAAGGCCAGATCAACTGAAGTTGTTAACATCTATCTGCTAACGCACAGGGATCCGTAAAATAAAAGCGAGCATCGAACCAGAAGGTCGGATCATCCGAAGTTGATAACATTTATCTGCTAACGCGCAAGCATCCGCTAAATAAAAGCGAACATCGAACAGGAAGGCCGGATCAACCGAAGTTGATAACATCTATCTGCTAACGCGCAAGCATCCGCTAAATAAACGCGAGCATCGACCCAGAAGGCCATATCAACTGAAGTTGTTAGCATCTATCTGCTAACGCACAGGGCTCAGCTAAATAAAAGCGAGCATCAAACCAGAAGGCCGGATCATCCGAAGTTGATAACATCTATCTGCTAATGCGCAAGCATCCGCTAAACAAAAGCGAACATCGAACCGGAAGGTCGGATCAACCGAAGTTGATAACATCTATCTGCTAACGCGCAGGCATCCGCTAAATTAAACCGAGCATCGAACCAGAATGCCGGATCAACCGAAGTTGATAACATCTATCTGCTAACGCACAAGGATCCGCTAAATAAAAGCGAGCATCGAACCAGAAGGCCGGATCATCCGAAGTTGATAACATCTATCGCTAACGTGCAGGCATCCGCTAAATAAAAGCGAGCATCAAACCAGAATGCCGGATCAACCGAAGTTGATAACATCTATCTGCTAACGCACAGGCATCCGCTATATAAAACCGAGCATCGAACCAGAATGTCGGATCAAACGAAGTTGATAACATCTATCTGCTAACGCGCAGGCATCCGCTAAATAAAAGCGAGCATCGACCCAGACGGCCAGATCAACTGAAGTTGTTAACATCTATCTGCTAACGCACAGGGATCTGCTATATAAAAGCGAGCATCGAACTAGAAGGCAGAATTATCCGAAGTTGATAACATCTATCTGCTAACATGCAAGCATCCGCTAAATAAAAGCGAACATCGAACCGGAAGGCCGGATCAACCGAAGTTGATAACATCTATCTGCTAACGCGCAGGCATCCGCTAAATAAAAGCGAGCATCGACCCAGAAGGCCAGATCAACTGAAGTTGTTAACATCTATCTGCTAACGCACAGGGCTCCGCTAAATAAAAGCGAGCATCGAACCAGAAGGCCGGATCATCCGAAGTTGATAACATCTATCTGCTAATACGCAAGCATCCGCTAAATAAAAGCGAACATCGATCCGGAAGGCCGGATCAACCGAAGTTGATAACATCTATTTGCTAACGCGCAGGCATCCGCTAAATAAAACCGAGCATCGAACCAGAATGCCGGATCAACCGAAGTTGATAACATCTATCTGCTAACGCACAAGGATCCGCTAAATAAAAGCGAGCATCAAACCAGAAGGCCAGATCATCCGAAGTTGATAACATCTATCGCTAACATGCAGGCATCCGCTAAATAAAAGCGAGCATCAAACCTGAATGCCGGATCAACCGAAGTTGATAACATCTATCTGCTAACGCACAGGCATCCGCTATATAAAACCGAGCATCGAACCAGAATGTCAGATCAACCGAAGTTGATAACATCTATCTGCTAACGCGCATGCATCCGCTAAATAAAAGAGAGCATCGACCCAAAAGGGCAGATCTATTGAAGTTATTAACATCTACCTGCTAACGCACAGGGATCCGCTAAATAAAAGCGAGCGTCGAACCAGAAGGCCGGATCATCCGAAGTTGATAACATCTATCGCTAACCCGCAAGCATCCGCTAAATAAAAGCGAGCATCAAACCAGAATGCCAGATCAACCGAAGTTGATAACATCTATCTGCTAACGCACATGCATCCGCAATATAAAACCGAGCATCGAACCAGAATGCCGGATCAACCGAAGTTGATAACATCTATTTGCTAACGTGTTGGCATCCGCTAAATAAAAGTGAGCATCGAACCGGAAGGACGGATCAACCGAAGTTGATAACATCTACCTGCTAACATGCAGACATCCACTAATTAAAAGCGAGTATCGAACCGGAAGGCCGGATCAACCGAAGTTGATAGCATCTATCTGCTAACGCGCAGGCATCTGCTAAATAAAGGCGAGTATCGAACCAGAAGGTCGGATCAAGTTTATAACATCTATCTCCTAACGCGCAGACATCCGCTAAATAAAAGTGAGCATCGAACCAGAAGGTCGGATCAACCAAAGTTGATAACATCTATCTGCTTCCCGCAGGCATCCGCTAAATAAAAGCGAGCATCGACCCAGAAGGCCGGATCAACTGAAGTTGTTAACATCTATCTGCTAACGCACAGGGATCCGCTAAATAAAAGCGAGCATCAAACCAGAAGGTCGGATCTTTCGAAGTTGATAACATCTATCTGCCAACGCGCAAGCATTCGCTAAATAAAAGCGAACATCGAACCGGAAGGCCGGATCAACCGAAGTTGATAACATCTATCTGCTAACACGCAGGCATCCGCTAAATAAAAGCGAGCATTGATCAAGAAGGCCAGATCAACTGAAGTTGTTAACATCTATCTGCTAACGCACAGGGATCCGTAAAATAAAAGCGAGCATCGAACCAAAAGGTCGGATCATCCGAAGTTGATAACATCTATCTGCTAACGCGCATGCATCCGCTAAATAAAAGCGAACATCGAACCGGAAGGCCGGATCAACCGAAGTTGATAACATCTATCTGCTAACGCGCAGGCATCCGCTAAATAAACGCGAGCATCGACCCACAAGGCCAGATCAACTGAAGTTGTTAACATCTATCTGCTAACGCACAGGGCTCCGCTAAATAAAAGCGAGCATCGAACCATAAGGCCGGATCATTTGAAGTTGATAACATCTATCTGCTAATGCGCAAGCATCTGCTAAATAAAAGCGAACATCGAACCGGAAGGCCGGATCAACCGAAGTTGATAACATCTATCTGCTAACGTGCAGGCATCCGCTAAATAAAAGCGAGCATCGACCCAGAAGGCCAGATCAACTGAAGTTGTTAACATCTATCTGCTAACGCACAGGGATCTGCTATATAAAAGCGAGCATCGAACTAGAAGGCAGAATCATCCGAAGTTGATAACATCTATCTGCTAACATGCAAGCATCCGCTAAATAAAAGCGAACATCGAACCGGAAGGCCGGATCAACTGAAGTTGATAACATCTATCTGCTAACGCGCAGGCATCCGCTAAATAAAAGCGAGCATCGACCCAGAAGGCCAGATCAACTGAAGTTGTTAACATCTATCTGCTAACGCACAGGGCTCCGCTAAATAAAAGCGAGCATCGAACCAGAAGGCCGGATCATCCGAAGTTGATAACATCTATCTGCTAATGCGCAAGCATCCGCTAAATAAAAGCGAACATCGATCCGGAAGGCCGGATCAACCGAAGTTGATAACATCTATTTGCTAACGCGCAGGCATCCGCTAAATAAAACCGAGCATCGAACAAGAATGCCGGATCAACCGAAGTTGATAACATCTATCTGCTAACGCACAGGGATCCGCTAAATAAAAGCGAGCGTCGAACCAGAAGGCCGAATCATCCGAAGTTGATAGCATCTATCGCTAACATGCAGGCATCCGCTAAATAAAAGCGAGCATCAAACCTGAATGCCGGATCAACCGAAGTTGATAACATCTATCTGCTAACGCACATGCATCCGCTATATAAAACCGAGCATCGAACCAGAATGTCGGATCAACCGAAGTTGATAACATCTATTTGCTAACGTGTTGGCATCCGCTAAATAAAAGCGAGCATCGAACCGGAAGGACGGATCAACCGAAGTTGATAACATCTACCTGCTAACATGCAGACATCCACTAATTAAAAGCGAGTATCGAACCGGAAGGCCGGATCAACCGAAGTTGATAGCATCTATCTGCTAACGCGCAGGCATCTGCTAAATAAAGGCGAGCATCGAACCAGAAGGTCGGATCAAGTTTATAACATCTATCTCCTAACGCGCAGACATCCGCTAAATAAAAGTGAGCATCGAACCAGAAGGTCGGATCAACCAAAGTTGATAACATCTATCTGCTTCCCGCAGGCATCCGCTAAATTAAAGAGAGCATCGACCCAGAAGGCCAGATCAACTGAAGTTGTTAACATCTATCTGCTAACGCACAGGGATCCGTAAAATAAAAGCGAGCATCGAACCAGAAGGTCGGATCATCCGAAGTTGATAACATCTATCTGCTAACGCGCATGCATCCGCTAAATAAAAGCGAACATCGAACCGGAAGGCCGGATCAACCGAAGTTGATAACATCTATCTGCTAACGCGCAGGCATCCGCTAAATAAACGCGAGCATCGACCCAGAAGGCCAGATCAACTGAAGTTGTTAACATCTATCTGCTAACGCACAGGGCTCCGCTAAATAAAAGCGAGCATCGAACCAGAAGGCCGGATCATTTGAAGTTGATAACATCTATCTGCTAATGCGCAAGCATCTGCTAAATAAAAGCGAACATCGAACCGGAAGGCCGGATCAACCGAAGTTGATAACATCTATCTGCTAACGTGCAGGCATCCGCTAAATAAAAGCGAGCATCGACCCAGAAGGCCAGATCAACTGAAGTTGTTAACATCTATCTGCTAACGCACAGGGATCTGCTATATAAAAGCGAGCATCGAACTAGAAGGCAGAATCATCCGAAGTTGATAACATCTATCTGCTAACATGCAAGCATCCGCTAAATAAAAGCGAACATCGAACCGGAAGGCCGGATCAACCGAAGTTGATAACATCTATCTTCTAACGCGCAGGCATCCGCTAAATAAAACCGAGCATCGACCCAGAAGGCCAGATCAACTGAAGTTGTTAACATATATCTGCTAACGCACAGGGCTCCGCTAAATAAAAGCGAGCATCGAACCAGAAGGCCGGATCATCCGAAGTTGATAACATCTATCTGCTAATGCGCAAGCATCCGCTAAATAAAAGCGAACATCGATCCGGAAGGCCGGATCAACCGAAGTTGATAACATCTATTTGCTAACGCGCAGGCATCCGCTAAATAAAACCGAGCATCGAACAAGAATGCCGGATCAACCGAAGTTGATAACATCTATCTGCTAACGCACAGGGATCCGCTAAATAAAAGCGAGCGTCGAACCAGAAGGCCGGATCATCCGAAGTTGATAACATCTATCGCTAACATGCAGGCATCCGCTAAATAAAAGCGAGCATCAAACCTGAATTCCGGATCAACCGAAGTTGATAACATCTATCTGCTAACGCACATGCATCCGCTATATAAAACCGAGCATCGAACCAGAATGTCGGATCAACCGAAGTTGATAACATCTATTTGCTAACGTGTTGGCATCCGCTAAATAAAAGCGAGCATCGAACCGGAAGGACGGATCAACCGAAGTTGATAACATCTACCTGCTAACATGCAGACATCCACTAATTAAAAGCGAGTATCGAACCGGAAGGCCGGATCAACCGAAGTTGATAGCATCTATCTGCTAACGCGCAGGCATCTGCTAAATAAAGGCGAGCATCGAACCAGAAGGTCGGATCAAGTTTATAACATCTATCTCCTAACGCGCAGACATCCGCTAAATAAAAGTGAGCATCGAACCAGAAGGTCGGATCAACCAAAGTTGATAACATCTATCTGCTTCCCGCAGGCATCCGCTAAATTAAAGAGAGCATCGACCCAGAAGGCCGGATCAACTGAAGTTGTTAACATCTATCTGCTAACGCACAGGGATCCGCTAAATAAAAGCGAGCATCAAACCAGAAGGTCGGATCTTTCGAAGTTGATAACATCTATCTGCCAACGCGCAAGCATTCGCTAAATAAAAGCGAACATCGAACCGGAAGGCCGGATCAACCGAAGTTGATAACATCTATCTGCTAACACGCAGGCATCCGCTAAATAAAAGCGAGCATTGACCAAGAAGGCCAGATCAACTGAAGTTGTTAACATCTATCTGCTAACGCACAGGGATCCGTAAAATAAAAGCGAGCATCGAACCAGAAGGTCGGATCATCCGAAGTTGATAACATCTATCTGCTAACGCGCAAGCATCCGCTAAATAAAAGCGAACATCGAACAGGAAGGCCGGATCAACCGAAGTTGATAACATCTATCTGCTAACGCGCAGGCATCCGCTAAATAAACGCGAGCATCGACCCAGAAGGCCAGATCAACTGAAGTTGTTAGCATCTATCTGCTAACGCACAGGGCTCAGCTAAATAAAAGCGAGCATCGAACTAGAAGGCAGAATCATCCGAAGTTGATAACATCTATCTGCTAACATGCAAGCATCCGCTAAATAAAAGCGAACATCGAACCGGAAGGCCGGATCAACCGAAGTTGATAACATCTATCTTCTAACGCGCAGGCATCCGCTAAATAAAAGCGAGCATCGACCCAGAAGGCCAGATCAACTGAAGTTGTTAGCATCTATCTGCTAACGCACAGGGATCTGCTATATAAAAGCGAGCATCGAACTAGAAGGCAGAATCATCCGAAGTTGATAACATCTATCTGCTAACATGCAAGCATCCGCTAAATAAAAGCGAACATCGAACCGGAAGGCCGGATCAACCGAAGTTGATAACATCTATCTTCTAACGCGCAGGCATCCGCTAAATAAAAGCGAGCATCGACCCAGAAGGCCAGATCAACTGAAGTTGTTAACATCTATCTGCTAACGCACAGGGCTCCGCTAAATAAAAGCGAGCATCGAACCAGAAGGCCGGATCATCCGAAGTTGATAACATCTATCTGCTAATGCGCAAGCATCCGCTAAATAAAAGCGAACATCGATCCGGAAGGCCGGATCAACCGAAGTTGATAACATCTATTTGCTAACGCGCAGGCATCCGCTAAATAAAACCGAGCATCGAACAAGAATTCCGGATCAACCGAAGTTGATAACATCTATCTGCTAACGCACAGGGATCCGCTAAATAAAAGCGAGCGTCGAACCAGAAGGCCGGATCATCCGAAGTTGATAACATCTACCGCTAACATGCAGGCATCCGCTAAATAAAAGCGAGCATCAAACCTGAATGCCGGATCAACCGAAGTTGATAACATCTATCTGCTAACGCACATGCATCCGCTATATAAAACCGAGCATCGAACCAGAATGTCGGATCAACCGAAGTTGATAACATCTATTTGCTAACGTGTTGGCATCCGCTAAATAAAAGCGAGCATCGAACCGGAAGGACGGATCAACCGAAGTTGATAACATCTACCTGCTAACATGCAGACATCCACTAATTAAAAGCGAGTATCGAACCGGAAGGCCGGATCAACCGAAGTTGATAGCATCTATCTGCTAACGCGCAGGCATCTGCTAAATAAAGGCGAGCATCGAACCAGAAGGTCGGATCAAGTTTATAACATCTATCTCCTAACGCGCAGACATCCGCTAAATAAAAGTGAGCATCGAACCAGAAGGTCGGATCAACCAAAGTTGATAACATCTATCTGCTTCCCGCAGGCATCCGCTAAATAAAAGCGAGCATCGACCCAGAAGGCCGGATCAACTGAAGTTGTTAACATCTATCTGCTAACGCACAGGGATCCGCTAAATAAAAGCGAGCATCAAACCAGAAGGTCGGATCTTTCGAAGTTGATAACATCTATCTGCCAACGCGCAAGCATTCGCTAAATAAAAGCGAACATCGAACCGGAAGGCCGGATCAACCGAAGTTGATAACATCTATCTGCTAACACGCAGGCATCCGCTAAATAAAAGCGAGCATTGATCAAGAAGGCCAGATCAACTGAAGTTGTTAACATCTATCTGCTAACGCACAGGGATCCGTAAAATAAAAGCGAGCATCGAACCAAAAGGTCGGATCATCCGAAGTTGATAACATCTATCTGCTAACGCGCATGCATCCGCTAAATAAAAGCGAACATCGAACCGGAAGGCCGGATCAACCGAAGTTGATAACATCTATCTGCTAACGCGCAGGCATCCGCTAAATAAACGCGAGCATCGACCCACAAGGCCAGATCAACTGAAGTTGTTAACATCT
The DNA here is from genome assembly GCA_963859935.3 of Lathyrus sativus. Taxonomy (NCBI): domain Eukaryota; kingdom Viridiplantae; phylum Streptophyta; class Magnoliopsida; order Fabales; family Fabaceae; genus Lathyrus; species Lathyrus sativus. Next base: position 285,062,380 of record OZ012741.1, on the reverse strand, counting down.
ATCTGCTAACGCACAGGGCTCCGCTAAATAAAAGCGAGCATCGAACCATAAGGCCGGATCATTTGAAGTTGATAACATCTATCTGCTAATGCGCAAGCATCTGCTAAATAAAAGCGAACATCGAACCGGAAGGCCGGATCAACCGAAGTTGATAACATCTATCTGCTAACGTGCAGGCATCCGCTAAATAAAAGCGAGCATCGACCCAGAAGGCCAGATCAACTGAAGTTGTTAACATCTATCTGCTAACGCACAGGGATCTGCTATATAAAAGCGAGCATCGAACTAGAAGGCAGAATCATCCGAAGTTGATAACATCTATCTGCTAACATGCAAGCATCCGCTAAATAAAAGCGAACATCGAACCGGAAGGCCGGATCAACTGAAGTTGATAACATCTATCTGCTAACGCGCAGGCATCCGCTAAATAAAAGCGAGCATCGACCCAGAAGGCCAGATCAACTGAAGTTGTTAACATCTATCTGCTAACGCACAGGGCTCCGCTAAATAAAAGCGAGCATCGAACCAGAAGGCCGGATCATCCGAAGTTGATAACATCTATCTGCTAATGCGCAAGCATCCGCTAAATAAAAGCGAACATCGATCCGGAAGGCCGGATCAACCGAAGTTGATAACATCTATTTGCTAACGCGCAGGCATCCGCTAAATAAAACCGAGCATCGAACAAGAATGCCGGATCAACCGAAGTTGATAACATCTATCTGCTAACGCACAGGGATCCGCTAAATAAAAGCGAGCGTCGAACCAGAAGGCCGAATCATCCGAAGTTGATAGCATCTATCGCTAACATGCAGGCATCCGCTAAATAAAAGCGAGCATCAAACCTGAATGCCGGATCAACCGAAGTTGATAACATCTATCTGCTAACGCACATGCATCCGCTATATAAAACCGAGCATCGAACCAGAATGTCGGATCAACCGAAGTTGATAACATCTATTTGCTAACGTGTTGGCATCCGCTAAATAAAAGCGAGCATCGAACCGGAAGGACGGATCAACCGAAGTTGATAACATCTACCTGCTAACATGCAGACATCCACTAATTAAAAGCGAGTATCGAACCGGAAGGCCGGATCAACCGAAGTTGATAGCATCTATCTGCTAACGCGCAGGCATCTGCTAAATAAAGGCGAGCATCGAACCAGAAGGTCGGATCAAGTTTATAACATCTATCTCCTAACGCGCAGACATCCGCTAAATAAAAGTGAGCATCGAACCAGAAGGTCGGATCAACCAAAGTTGATAACATCTATCTGCTTCCCGCAGGCATCCGCTAAATTAAAGAGAGCATCGACCCAGAAGGCCAGATCAACTGAAGTTGTTAACATCTATCTGCTAACGCACAGGGATCCGTAAAATAAAAGCGAGCATCGAACCAGAAGGTCGGATCATCCGAAGTTGATAACATCTATCTGCTAACGCGCATGCATCCGCTAAATAAAAGCGAACATCGAACCGGAAGGCCGGATCAACCGAAGTTGATAACATCTATCTGCTAACGCGCAGGCATCCGCTAAATAAACGCGAGCATCGACCCAGAAGGCCAGATCAACTGAAGTTGTTAACATCTATCTGCTAACGCACAGGGCTCCGCTAAATAAAAGCGAGCATCGAACCAGAAGGCCGGATCATTTGAAGTTGATAACATCTATCTGCTAATGCGCAAGCATCTGCTAAATAAAAGCGAACATCGAACCGGAAGGCCGGATCAACCGAAGTTGATAACATCTATCTGCTAACGTGCAGGCATCCGCTAAATAAAAGCGAGCATCGACCCAGAAGGCCAGATCAACTGAAGTTGTTAACATCTATCTGCTAACGCACAGGGATCTGCTATATAAAAGCGAGCATCGAACTAGAAGGCAGAATCATCCGAAGTTGATAACATCTATCTGCTAACATGCAAGCATCCGCTAAATAAAAGCGAACATCGAACCGGAAGGCCGGATCAACCGAAGTTGATAACATCTATCTTCTAACGCGCAGGCATCCGCTAAATAAAAGCGAGCATCGACCCAGAAGGCCAGATCAACTGAAGTTGTTAACATATATCTGCTAACGCACAGGGCTCCGCTAAATAAAAGCGAGCATCGAACCAGAAGGCCGGATCATCCGAAGTTGATAACATCTATCTGCTAATGCGCAAGCATCCGCTAAATAAAAGCGAACATCGATCCGGAAGGCCGGATCAACCGAAGTTGATAACATCTATTTGCTAACGCGCAGGCATCCGCTAAATAAAACCGAGCATCGAACAAGAATGCCGGATCAACCGAAGTTGATAACATCTATCTGCTAACGCACAGGGATCCGCTAAATAAAAGCGAGCGTCGAACCAGAAGGCCGGATCATCCGAAGTTGATAACATCTATCGCTAACATGCAGGCATCCGCTAAATAAAAGCGAGCATCAAACCTGAATTCCGGATCAACCGAAGTTGATAACATCTATCTGCTAACGCACATGCATCCGCTATATAAAACCGAGCATCGAACCAGAATGTCGGATCAACCGAAGTTGATAACATCTATTTGCTAACGTGTTGGCATCCGCTAAATAAAAGCGAGCATCGAACCGGAAGGACGGATCAACCGAAGTTGATAACATCTACCTGCTAACATGCAGACATCCACTAATTAAAAGCGAGTATCGAACCGGAAGGCCGGATCAACCGAAGTTGATAGCATCTATCTGCTAACGCGCAGGCATCTGCTAAATAAAGGCGAGCATCGAACCAGAAGGTCGGATCAAGTTTATAACATCTATCTCCTAACGCGCAGACATCCGCTAAATAAAAGTGAGCATCGAACCAGAAGGTCGGATCAACCAAAGTTGATAACATCTATCTGCTTCCCGCAGGCATCCGCTAAATTAAAGAGAGCATCGACCCAGAAGGCCGGATCAACTGAAGTTGTTAACATCTATCTGCTAACGCACAGGGATCCGCTAAATAAAAGCGAGCATTAAACCAGAAGGTCGGATCTTTCGAAGTTGATAACATCTATCTGCCAACGCGCAAGCATTCGCTAAATAAAAGCGAACATCGAACCGGAAGGCCGGATCAACCGAAGTTGATAACATCTATCTGCTAACACGCAGGCATCCGCTAAATAAAAGCGAGCATTGACCAAGAAGGCCAGATCAACTGAAGTTGTTAACATCTATCTGCTAACGCACAGGGATCCGTAAAATAAAAGCGAGCATCGAACCAGAAGGTCGGATCATCCGAAGTTGATAACATCTATCTGCTAACGCGCAAGCATCCGCTAAATAAAAGCGAACATCGAACAGGAAGGCCGGATCAACCGAAGTTGATAACATCTATCTGCTAACGCGCAGGCATCCGCTAAATAAACGCGAGCATCGACCCAGAAGGCCAGATCAACTGAAGTTGTTAGCATCTATCTGCTAACGCATAGGGCTCAGCTAAATAAAAGCGAGCATCGAACTAGAAGGCAGAATCATCCGAAGTTGATAACATCTATCTGCTAACATGCAAGCATCCGCTAAATAAAAGCGAACATCGAACCGGAAGGCCGGATCAACCGAAGTTGATAACATCTATCTTCTAACGCGCAGGCATCCGCTAAATAAAAGCGAGCATCGACCCAGAAGGCCAGATCAACTGAAGTTGTTAGCATCTATCTGCTAACGCACAGGGATCTGCTATATAAAAGCGAGCATCGAACTAGAAGGCAGAATCATCCGAAGTTGATAACATCTATCTGCTAACATGCAAGCATCCGCTAAATAAAAGCGAACATCGAACCGGAAGGCCGGATCAACCGAAGTTGATAACATCTATCTTCTAACGCGCAGGCATCCGCTAAATAAAAGCGAGCATCGACCCAGAAGGCCAGATCAACTGAAGTTGTTAACATCTATCTGCTAACGCACAGGGCTCCGCTAAATAAAAGCGAGCATCGAACCAGAAGGCCGGATCATCCGAAGTTGATAACATCTATCTGCTAATGCGCAAGCATCCGCTAAATAAAAGCGAACATCGATCCGGAAGGCCGGATCAACCGAAGTTGATAACATCTATTTGCTAACGCGCAGGCATCCGCTAAATAAAACCGAGCATCGAACAAGAATTCCGGATCAACCGAAGTTGATAACATCTATCTGCTAACGCACAGGGATCCGCTAAATAAAAGCGAGCGTCGAACCAGAAGGCCGGATCATCCGAAGTTGATAACATCTACCGCTAACATGCAGGCATCCGCTAAATAAAAGCGAGCATCAAACCTGAATGCCGGATCAACCGAAGTTGATAACATCTATCTGCTAACGCACATGCATCCGCTATATAAAACCGAGCATCGAACCAGAATGTCGGATCAACCGAAGTTGATAACATCTATTTGCTAACGTGTTGGCATCCGCTAAATAAAAGCGAGCATCGAACCGGAAGGACGGATCAACCGAAGTTGATAACATCTACCTGCTAACATGCAGACATCCACTAATTAAAAGCGAGTATCGAACCGGAAGGCCGGATCAACCGAAGTTGATAGCATCTATCTGCTAACGCGCAGGCATCTGCTAAATAAAGGCGAGCATCGAACCAGAAGGTCGGATCAAGTTTATAACATCTATCTCCTAACGCGCAGACATCCGCTAAATAAAAGTGAGCATCGAACCAGAAGGTCGGATCAACCAAAGTTGATAACATCTATCTGCTTCCCGCAGGCATCCGCTAAATTAAAGAGAGCATCGACCCAGAAGGCCGGATCAACTGAAGTTGTTAACATCTATCTGCTAACGCACAGGGATCCGCTAAATAAAAGCGAGCATCAAACCAGAAGGTCGGATCTTTCGAAGTTGATAACATCTATCTGCCAACGCGCAAGCATTCGCTAAATAAAAGCGAACATCGAACCGGAAGGCCGGATCAACCGAAGTTGATAACATCTATCTGCTAACACGCAGGCATCCGCTAAATAAAAGCGAGCATTGACCAAGAAGGCCAGATCAACTGAAGTTGTTAACATCTATCTGCTAACGCACAGGGATCCGTAAAATAAAAGCGAGCATCGAACCAGAAGGTCGGATCATCCGAAGTTGATAACATCTATCTGCTAACGCGCAAGCATCCGCTAAATAAAAGCGAACATCGAACAGGAAGGCCGGATCAACCGAAGTTGATAACATCTATCTGCTAACGCGCAGGCATCCGCTAAATAAACGCGAGCATCGACCCAGAAGGCCAGATCAACTGAAGTTGTTAGCATCTATCTGCTAACGCACAGGGCTCAGCTAAATAAAAGCGAGCATCAAACCAGAAGGCCGGATCATCCGAAGTTGATAACATCTATCTGCTAATGCGCAAGCATCCGATAAATAAAAGCGAACATCGAACCGGAAGGTCGGATCAACCGAAGTTGATAACATCTATCTGCTAACGCGCAGGCATCCGCTAAATTAAACCGAGCATCGAACCAGAATGCCGGATCAACCGAAGTTGATAACATCTATCTGCTAACGCACAAGGATCCGCTAAATAAAAGCGAGCATCGAACCAGAAGGCCGGATCATCCGAAGTTGATAACATCTATCGCTAACGTGCAGGCATCCGCTAAATAAAAGCGAGCATCAAACCAGAATGCCGGATCAACCGAAGTTGATAACATCTATCTGCTAACGCACAGGCATCCGCTATATAAAACCGAGCATCGAACCAGAATGTCGGATCAAACGAAGTTGATAACATCTATCTGCTAACGCGCAGGCATCCGCTAAATAAAAGCGAGCATCGACCCAGAAGGCCAGATCAACTGAAGTTGTTAACATCTATCTGCTAACGCACAGGGATCTGCTATATAAAAGCGAGCATCGAACTAGAAGGCAGAATCATCCGAAGTTGATAACATCTATCTGCTAACATGCAAGCATCCGCTAAATAAAAGCGAACATCGAACCGGAAGGCCGGATCAACCGAAGTTGATAACATCTATCTGCTAACGCGCAGGCATCCGCTAAATAAAAGCGAGCATCGACCCAGAAGGCCAGATCAACTGAAGTTGTTAACATCTATCTGCTAACGCACAGGGCTCCGCTAAATAAAAGCGAGCATCGAACCAGAAGGCCGGATCATCCGAAGTTGATAACATCTATCTGCTAATGCGCAAGCATCCGCTAAATAAAAGCGAACATCGATCCGGAAGGCCGGATCAACCGAAGTTGATAACATCTATTTGCTAACGCGCAGGCATCCGCTAAATAAAACCGAGCATCGAACCAGAATGCCGGATCAACCGAAGTTGATAACATCTATCTGCTAACGCACAAGGATCGGCTAAATAAAAGCGAGCATCAAACCAGAAGGCCAGATCATCCGAAGTTGATAACATCTATCGCTAACATGCAGGCATCCGCTAAATAAAAGCGAGCATCAAACCTGAATGTCGGATCAACCGAAGTTGATAACATCTATCTGGTAACGCACAGGCATCCGCTATATAAAACCGAGCATCGAACCAGAATGTCATATCAACCGAAGTTGATAACATCTATCTGCTAACGCGCATGCATCCGCTAAATAAAAGAGAGCATCGACCCAAAAGGGCAGATCTATTGAAGTTATTAACATCTATCTGCTAACGCACAGGGATCCGCTAAATAAAGCGAGCGTCGAACCAGAAGGCCGGATCATCCGAAGTTGATAACATCTATCGCTAACCCGCAAGCATCCGCTAAATAAAAGCGAGCATCAAACCAGAATGCCAGATCAACCGAAGTTGATAACATCTATCTGCTAACGCACATGCATCCGCAATATAAAACTGAGCATCGAACCAGAATGTCGGATCAACCGAAGTTGATAACATCTATTTGCTAACGTGTTGGCATCCGCTAAATAAAAGTGAGCATCGAACCGGAAGGACGGATCAACCGAAGTTGATAACATCTACCTGCTAACATGCAGACATCCACTAATTAAAAGCGAGTATCGAACCGGAAGGCCGGATCAACCGAAGTTGATAGCATCTATCTGCTAACGCGCAGGCATCTGCTAAATAAAGGCGAGTATCGAACCAGAAGGTCGGATCAAGTTTATAACATCTATCTCCTAACGCGCAGACATCCGCTAAATAAAAGTGAGCATCGAACCAGAAGGTCGGATCAACCAAAGTTGATAACATCTATCTGCTTCCCGCAGGCATCCGCTAAATAAAAGCGAGCATCGACCCAGAAGGCCGGATCAACTGAAGTTGTTAACATCTATCTGCTAACGCACAGGGATCCGCTAAATAAAAGCGAGCATCAAACCAGAAGGTCGGATCTTTCGAAGTTGATAACATCTATCTGCTAACGCGCAAGCATCCGCTAAATAAAAGCGAACATCGAACAGGAAGGCCGGATCAACCGAAGTTGATAACATCTATCTGCTAACGCGCAGGCATCCGCTAAATAAACGCGAGCATCGACCCAGAAGGCCAGATCAACTGAAGTTGTTAACATCTATCTGCTAACGCACAGGGATCCGCTAAATAAAAGCGAGCATCGAACCAGAAGGCCGGATCATCCGAAGTTGATAACATCTATCTGCTAATGCGCAAGCATCCGCTAAATAAAAGCGAACATCGATCCGGAAGGCCGGATCAACCGAAGTTGATAACATCTATTTGCTAACGCGCAGGCATCCGCTAAATAAAACCGAGCATCGAACCAGAATGTCGGATCAACCGAAGTTGATAACATCTATTTGCTAACGCACAAGGATCCGCTAAATAAAAGCGAGCATCAAACCAGAAGGCCAGATCATCCGAAGTTGATAACATCTATCGCTAACATGCAGGCATCCGCTAAATAAAAGCGAGCATCAAACCTGAATGCCGGATCAACCGAAGTTGATAACATCTATCTGCTAACGCACAGGCATCCGCTATATAAAACTGAGCATCGAACCAGAATGTCAGATCAACCGAAGTTGATAACATCTATCTGCTAACGCGCATGCATCCGCTAAATAAAAGAGAGCATCGACCCAAAAGGGCAGATCTATTGAAGTTATTAACATCTATCTGCTAACGCACAGGGATCCGCTAAATAAAGCGAGCGTCGAACCAGAAGGCCGGATCATCCGAAGTTGATAACATCTATCGCTAACCCGCAAGCATCCGCTAAATAAAAGCGAGCATCAAACCAGAATGCCAGATCAACCGAAGTTGATAACATCTATCTGCTAACGCACATGCATCCGCAATATAAAACTGAGCATCGAACCAGAATGCCGGATCAACCGAAGTTGATAACATCTATTTGCTAACGTGTTGGCATCCGCTAAATAAAAGTGAGCATCGAACCGGAAGGACGGATCAACCGAAGTTGATAACATCTACCTGCTAACATGCAGACATCCACTAATTAAAAGCGAGTATCGAACCGGAAGGCCGGATCAACCGAAGTTGATAGCATCTATCTGCTAACGCGCAGGCATCTGCTAAATAAAGGCGAGTATCGAACCAGAAGGTCGGATCAAGTTTATAACATCTATCTCCTAACGCGCAGACATCCGCTAAATAAAAGTGAGCATCGAACCAGAAGGTCGGATCAACCAAAGTTGATAACATCTATCTGCTTCCCGCAGGCATCCGCTAAATAAAAGCGAGCATCGACCCAGAAGGCCGGATCAACTGAAGTTGTTAACATCTATCTGCTAACGCACAGGGATCCGCTAAATAAAAGCGAGCATCAAACCAGAAGGTCGGATCTTTCGAAGTTGATAACATCTATCTGCTAACGCGCAAGCATCCGCTAAATAAAAGCGAACATCGAACAGGAAGGCCGGATCAACCGAAGTTGATAACATCTATCTGCTAACGCGCAGGCATCCGCTAAATAAACGCGAGCATCGACCCAGAAGGCCAGATCAACTGAAGTTGTTAACATCTATCTGCTAACGCACAGGGATCCGCTAAATAAAAGCGAGCATCGAACCAGAAGGCCGGATCATCCGAAGTTGATAACATCTATCTGCTAATGCGCAAGCATCCGCTAAATAAAAGCGAACATCGATCCGGAAGGCCGGATCAACCGAAGTTGATAACATCTATTTGCTAACGCGCAGGCATCCGCTAAATAAAACCGAGCATCGAACCAGAATGTCGGATCAACCGAAGTTGATAACATCTATTTGCTAACGCACAAGGATCCGCTAAATAAAAGCGAGCATCAAACCAGAAGGCCAGATCATCCGAAGTTGATAACATCTATCGCTAACATGCAGGCATCCGCTAAATAAAAGCGAGCATCAAACCTGAATGCCGGATCAACCGAAGTTGATAACATCTATCTGCTAACGCACAGGCATCCGCTATATAAAACTGAGCATCGAACCAGAATGTCAGATCAACCGAAGTTGATAACATCTATCTGCTAACGCGCATGCATCCGCTAAATAAAAGAGAGCATCGACCCAAAAGGGCAGATCTATTGAAGTTATTAACATCTATCTGCTAACGCACAGGGATCCGCTAAATAAAAGCGAGCGTCGAACCAGAAGGCCGGATCATCCGAAGTTGATAACATCTATCGCTAACCCGCAAGCATTCGCTAAATAAAAGCGAGCATCAAACCAGAATGCCAGATCAACCGAAGTTGATAACATCTATCTGCTAACGCACATGCATCCGCAATATAAAACCGAGCATCGAACCAGAATGCCGGATCAACCGAAGTTGATAACATCTATTTGCTAACGTGTTGGCATCCGCTAAATAAAAGCGAGCATCGAACCGGAAGGACGGATCAACCGAAGTTGATAACATCTACCTGCTAACATGCAGACATCCACTAATTAAAAGCGAGTATCGAACCGGAAGGCCGATTCAACCGAAGTTGATAGCATCTATCTGCTAACGCGCAGGCATCTGCTAAATAAAGGCGAGCATCGAACCAGAAGGTCGGATCAAGTTTATAACATCTATCTCCTAACGCGCAGACATCCGCTAAATAAAAGTGAGCATCGAACCAGAAGGTCGGATCAACCAAAGTTGATAACATCTATCTGCTTCCCACAGGCATCCGCTAAATAAAAGCGAGCATCGACCCAGAAGGCCGGATCAACTGAAGTTGTTAACATCTATCTGCTAACGCACAGGGATCCGCTAAATAAAAGCGAGCATCAAACCAGAAGGTCGGATCTTTCGAAGTTGATAACATCTATCTGCCAACGTGCAAGCATTCGCTAAATAAAAGCGAACATCGAACCGGAAGGCCGGATCAACCGAAGTTGATAACATCTATCTGCTAACACGCAGGCATCCGCTAAATAAAAGCGAGCATTGACCAAGAAGGCCAGATCAACTGAAGTTGTTAACATCTATCTGCTAACGCACAGGGATCCGTAAAATAAAAGCGAGCATCGAACCAGAAGGTCGGATCATCCGAAGTTGATAACATCTATCTGCTAACGCGCAAGCATCCGCTAAATAAAAGCGAACATCGAACAGGAAGGCCGGATCAACCGAAGTTGATAACATCTATCTGCTAACGCGCAGGCATCCGCTAAATAAACACGAGCATCGACCCAGAAGGCCAGATCAACTGAAGTTGTTAGCATCTATCTGCTAACGCACAGGGCTCAGCTAAATAAAAGCGAGCATCAAACCAGAAGGCCGGATCATCCGAAGTTGATAACATCTATCTGCTAATGCGCAAGCATCCGCTAAATAAAAGCGAACATCGAACCGGAAGGTCGTATCAACCGAAGTTGATAACATCTATCTGCTAACGCGCAGGCATCCGCTAAATAAAACCGAGCATCGAACCAGAATGCCGGATCAACCGAAGTTGATAATATCTATCTGCTAACGCACAGGGATCCGCTAAATAAAAGCGAGCATCGAACCAGAAGGCTGGATCATCCGAAGTTGATAACATCTATCTGCTAACGCGCAAGCATCCGATAAATAAAAGCGAGCATCAAACCAGAATTCCGGATCAACCGAAGTCGATAACATCTATCTGCTAATGCACAGGCATCCGCAATATAAAACCGAGCATCAAACCAGAATGCTGGAGCAACCGAAGTTGATAACATTTATCTGCTAACACGTTGGCATCCGCTAAATAAAAGCGAGCATCGAACCGGAAGGACGGATCAAGCGAAGTTGATAACATCTACCAGCTAACGTGCAGGCATCCACAAATTAAAAGCGAGAATCAAACCGGAAGGCCGGATCAACCGAAGTTGATAACATCTATCTGCTAACACGCAGGCATCTGCTAAATAAAAGCGAGCATCGAACCAGAAGGTCGGATCAACTGAAGTTGATAATATCTATCTGCTAACGCGCAAGCGTCCGCTAAAGAAAAGCGAACATCGAACCGGAAGGCCGGATCAACCGAAGTTGATAACATCTATCTGCTAACGCGCAGACATCCGCTAAATAAAAGAGAGCATCGACCCAGAAGGCCCGATCAACTGAAGTTGTTAATATCTATCTGCTAACGCACAGGGATCCGCTAAATAAAAGCGAGAATGAAACCAGAAGGTCGGATCATCCGAAGTTGATAACATCTATCTGCTAACGCGCAAGCATCCGCTAAATAAAAGCGAACATCGAACCGGAAGGCCGGATCAACCGAAGTTGATAACATCTATCTGCTAACGCGCAGGCATCCGCTAAATAAAAGCGAGCATCGACCCAGAAGGCCAGATCAACTGAAGTTGTTAACATCTATCTGCTAACGCACAGGGATTCGCTAAATTAAAGCGAGCATTGAACCAGAAGGACGGATCATTCGAAGTTGATAACATCTACCAGCTAACACGCAAGCATCCGCTAAATAAAAGCAAACATCAAACCGGATGGCCGGATCAACCGAAGTTGATAACATCTATCTGCTAACCCGCAGGCATCCGCTAGATAAAACGAGCATCGAACCAGAAGGCCAGATCAACTGAAGTTGTTAACATTTATCTGCTAACGCACAGGGATCCGCTAAATAAAAGCGAGCATCGAACCAGAAGGCCGGATCATCCGAAGTTTATAACATCTATCGCTAACCCGCAAGCATCGGCTAAATAAAAGCGAGCATCAAACCAAAATGCCGGATCAACCGAAGTTGATAACATCTATCTGCTAACGCACAGGCATCCGCAATATAAAACCGAGCATCGAACCAGAATGCCGGATCAACCGAAGTTGATAACATCTATCTGCTAACGTGTTGGCATCCGCTAAATAAAAGCGAGCATCGAACCGGAAGGACGGATCAACCGAAGTTGATAACATCTACCTGCTAACGTGCAGGCATCCACTAATTAAAAGCGAGTATCGAACCGGAAGGCCGGATCAACCGAAGTTGATAATATCTATCTGCTAACACGCAGGCATCTGCTAAATAAAAGCGAGCATCGAACCAGAAGGTCAGATCAACCAAAATTTATAACATCTATCTCCTAATGCGCAGGCATCCGCTAAATAAAAGCGAGCATCGAACCAGAAGGCCGGATCAACCAAAGTTGATAACATCTATCTGCTTCGCGCAGGCATCCGCTAAATAAAAGCGAGCATCAACCCAGAAGGCCGGATCAACTGAAGTTGTTAACATCTATCTGCTAACACACAGGGATCCGCTAAATAAAAGCGAGCATCGAACCAGAAGGCCGGTTCATCCGAAGTTGATAACATCTATCTGCTAATGCGCAAGCATCCTCTAAATAAAAGTGAACATCGAACCGGAAGGCCGGATCAACCGAAGTTGATAACATCTATCTGCTAACGCGCAGGCATCCGCTAAATAAAAGCTAGCATTGACCAAGAAGGCCAGATCAACTGAAGTTGTTAACATCTATCTGCTAACGCACAGGGATCCGCTAAATAAAAGCGAGCATCGAACCAGAAGGCCGGATCATCCGAAGTTGATAACATCTATCTGCTAACGCGCAAGCATCCGCTAAATAAAAGCGAACATCGAACCGGAAGGCCGAATCAACCGAAGTTGATAACATCTATCTGCTAACGCGCAGGCATCCGCTAAATAAAAGGGAGCATCGACCCAGAAGGCCAGATCAACTGAAGTTGTTAACATCTATCTGCTAACGCACAGGGCTCCGCTAAATAAAAGCGAGCATCGAACCAGAAGGTCGGATCAGCCGAAGTTGATAACATCTATATGCTAATGCGCAAGCATCCGCTAAATAAAAGCGAACATCGAACAGGAAGGCCGGATCAACCGAAGTTGATAACATCTATTTGCTAACATGCAGGCATCCGCTAAATAAAAGCGAGCATCGACCCAGAAGGCCAGATCAACTGAAGTTGTTAACATCTATCTGCTAACGCACAGGGATCCGCTAAATAAAAGCGAGCATCGAACCAGAAGGCCGGATCATCCGAAGTTGATAACATCTATCGCTAACGTGCAGGCATCCGCTAAATAAAAGCGAGCATCAAACCAGAATGCCGGATCAACTGAAGTTGATAACATATATCTGCTAACGCACAGGCATCCGCTATATAAAACCGAGCATCAAACCAGAATGTCGGATCAACCGAAATTGATAACATCTATCTGCTAACGTGTTGGATCCGCTAAATAAAAGCGAGCATCGAACCGGAAGGACGGATCAACCGAAGTTGATAACATCTACCAGCTAACGTGCAGGCATCCACTAATTAAAAGCGAGTATCGAACCGGAAGGCCGGATCAACCGAAGTTGATAACATCTATCTGCTAACGCGTAGGCATCCGATAAATAAAAGCGAGCTTCGAACCAGAAGGCCGGATCATCCGAAGTTGATAATATCTATCTGCTAACGCGCAAGCATCCGCTAAATAAAAGCGAACATCGAACCGGAAGGCCGGATCAACCGAAGTTGATAACATCTATCTGCTAACACGCATACATCCGCTAAATAAAAGAGAGCATCGGCCCAGAAGGGCATATCTACTGAAGTTATTAACATCTATCTGCTAACGCACAGGGATCCGCTAAATAAAAGCGAGCATCGAACCAGAAGGCCGGATCATCCGAAGTTGATAACATCTATCTGCTAACGCGCAAGCATCCGATAAAAAAAAGCGAGCATCAAACCAGAATGCCGGATCAACCGAAGTCGATAACATCTATTTGCTAATGCACAGGCATCCGCAATATAAAACCGAGCATCGAACCAGAATGCCGGATCAACCGAAGTTGATAACATCTATCTGCTAACGCACAAGGATCCGCTAAATAAAAGCGAGCATCGAACCATAAGGCCGGATCATCCGAAGTTGATAACATCTATCGCTAACGTGCAGGCATCCGCTAAATAAAAGCGAGCATCAAACCAGAATGCCGGATCAACCGAAGTTGATAACATCTATCTGCTAACGCACAGGCATCCGCTATATAAAACCGAGCATCGAACCAGAATGTCGGATCAAACGAAGTTGATAACATCTATCTGCTAACGTGTTGGCATCCGCTAAATAAAAGCGAGCATCGAACCGGAAGGACGGATCAACCGAAGTTGATAACATCTACCAGCTAACGTGCAGGCATCCACTAATTAAAAGCGAGTATCGAACCGGAAGGCCGGATCAACCGAAGTTGATAACATCTATCTGCTAACGCGCAAGCATCCGCTAAAGAAAAGCGAACATCGAACCGGAAGGCCGGATCAACCGAACTTGATAACATCTATCTGCTAACGCGCAGACATCCGCTAAATAAAAGAGAGCATCGACCCAGAAGGGCAGATCTACTGAACTTATGAATATCTATCTGCTAACACACAGGGATCCGCTAAATAAAAGCGAGCATCGAACCAGAAGGCCGGATCATCCGAAGTTGATAACATCTATCTGCTAACGCGCAAGAATCCGATAAATAAAAGCGAGCACCAAACCAGAATGCCGGATCAACCGAAGTCGATAACATCTATCTGCTAATGCACAGGCATCCGCAATATAAAACCGAGCATCAAACCAGAATGCCGGAGCAACCGAAGTTGATAACATTTATCTGCTAACATGTTGGCATCCGCTAAATAAAAGCGAGCATCGAACCGGAAGGACGGATCAAGCGAAGTTGATAACATCTACCAACTAACGTGCAGGCATCCATTAATTAAAAGCGAGTATCAAACCGGAAGGCCGGATCAACCGAGGTTGATAACATCTATCTGCTAACACGCAGGCATCTGCTAAATAAAAGCGAGCATCGAACCAGAAGGTCGGATCAACTGAAGTTGATAATATCTATCTGCTAACGTGCAGGCATCCGCTAAATAAAAGTGAGCATCGAACCAGAAGGCCCGATCAACCGAAGTTGATAACATCTATCTGCTAACGCGCAGGCATCCGCTAAATAAAAGCGAGCATCGACCCAGAAGGCCAGATCAACTGAAGTTGTTAATATCTATCTGCTAACGCACAGGGATCCGCTAAATAAAAGCGAGAATGAAACCAGAAGGCCGGATCATCCGAAGTTGATAACATCTATCTGCTAACGCGCAAGCATCCGCTAAATAAAAGCGAACATCGAACCGGAAGGCCGGATCAACCGAAGTTGATAACATCTATCTGCTAACGCGCAGGCATCCGCTAAATAAAAGCGAGCATCGACCCAGAAGGCCAGATCAACTGAAGTTGTTAACATCTATCTGCTAACGCACAGGGATTCGCTAAATTAAAGCGAGCATTGAACCAGAAGGACGGATCATTCGAAGTTGATAACATGTATCAGCTAACGCGCAAGCATCCGCTAAATAACAGCAAACATCGAACCGGAAGGCCGGATCAACCGAAGTTGATAACATCTATCTGCTAACACGCAGGCATCCGCGAAATAAAAGCGAGCATCGAACCAGAAGGCCAGATCAACTGAAGTTGTTAACATTTATCTGCTAACGCACAGGGATCCGCTAAATAAAAGCGAGCATCGAACCAGAAGGCCGGATCATCCGAAGTTGATAACATCTATCGCTAACCCGCAAGCATCGGCTAAATAAAAGCGAGCATCAAACCAAAATGCCGGATCAACCGAAGTTGATAACATCTATCTGCTAACGCACAGGCATCCGCAATATAAAACCGAGCATCGAACCAGAATGCCGGATCAACCGAAGTTGATAACATCTATCTGCTAACGTGTTGGCATCCGCTAAATAAAAGCGAGCATCGAACCGGAAGGACGGATCAACCGAAGTTGATAACATCTACCTACTAACGTGCAGACATCCACTAATTAAAAGCGAGTATCGAACCGGAAGGCCAGATCAACCGAAGTTGAGAATATCTATCTGCTAACACGCAAGCATCTGCTAAATAAAAGCGAGCATCGAACCAGAAGGTCAGATCAACCGAAATTTATAACATCTATCTCCTAACGCGCAGGCATCCGCTAAATAAAAGCGAGCATCGAACCAGAAGGCCAGATTAACCAAAGTTGATAACATCTATCTGCTTCGCGCAGGCATCCACTAAATAAAAGCGAGCATCGACCCAGAAGGCCGGATCAACTGAAGTTGTTAACATCTATCTGCTAACACACAGGGATCCGCTAAATAAAAGCGAGCATCGAACCAGAAGGCCGGATCATCCGAAGTTGATAACATCTATCTGCTAATGCGCAAGCATCCTCTAAATAAAAGAGAACATCGAACCGGAAGGCCGGATCAACCGAAGTTGATAACATCTATCTGCTAACGCGCAGGCATCCGCTAAATAAAAGCGAGCATTGACCAAGAAGGCCAGATCAACTGAAGTTGTTAACATCTATCTGCTAACGCACAGGGATCCGCTAAATAAAAGCGAGCATCGAACCAGAAGGTCGGATCATCCGAAGTTGATAACATCTATCTGCTAACGCGCAAGCATCCGCTAAATAAAAGCGAACATCGAACCGGAAGGCCGGATCAACCGAAGTTGATAACATCTATCTGCTAACGCGCAGGCATCCGCTAAATAAAAGCGAGCATCGAACCAGAAGGCCAGATCAACCAAAGTTGATAACATCTATCTGCTTCGCGCAGGCATCCACTAAATAAAAGCGAGCATCGACCCAGAAGGCCGGATCAACTGAAGTTGTTAACATCTATCTGCTAACACACAGGGATCCGCTAAATAAAAGCGAGCATCGAACCAGAAGGCCGGATCATCCGAAGTTGATAACATCTATCTGCTAATGCGCAAGCATCCTCTAAATAAAAGAGAACATCGAACCGGAAGGCCGGATCAACCGAAGTTGATAACATCTATCTGCTAACGCGCAGGCATCCGCTAAATAAAAGCGAGCATTGACCAAGAAGGCCAGATCAACTGAAGTTGTTAACATCTATCTGCTAACGCACAGGGATCCGCTAAATAAAAGCGAGCATCGAACCAGAAGGTCGGATCATCCGAAGTTGATAACATCTATCTGCTAACGCGCAAGCATCCGCTAAATAAAAGCGAACATCGAACCGGAAGGCCGGATCAACCGAAGTTGATAACATCTATCTGCTAACGCGCAGGCATCCGCTAAATAAAAGCGAGCATCGAACCAGAAGGCCAGATCAACCAAAGTTGATAACATCTATCTGCTTCGCGCAGGCATCCACTAAATAAAAGCGAGCATCGACCCAGAAGGCCGGATCAACTGAAGTTGTTAACATCTATCTGCTAACACACAGGGATCCGCTAAATAAAAGCGAGCATCGAACCAGAAGGCCGGATCATCCGAAGTTGATAACATCTATCTGCTAATGCGCAAGCATCCTCTAAATAAAAGAGAACATCGAACCGGAAGGCCGGATCAACCGAAGTTGATAACATCTATCTGCTAACGCGCAGGCATCCGCTAAATAAAAGCGAGCATTGACCAAGAAGGCTAGATCAACCGAAGTTGTTAACATCTATCTGCTAACGCACAGGGATCCGCTAAATAAAAGCGAGCATCGAACCAGAAGGCCGGATCAACTGAAGTTGATAACATCTATCTGCTAACGCGCAAGCATCCGCTAAATAAAAGCAAACATCGAACCGGAAGGCCGGATCAACCGAAGTTGATAACATCTATCTACTAACGCGCAGGCATCCGCTAAATAAAAGCGAGCATCGACCCAGAAGGTCAGATCAACTGAAGTTGTTAATATCTATCTGCTAACGCACAGGGATCCGCTAAATAAAAGCTAGCATGAAACCAGAAGGCCGGATCATCCGAAGTTGATAACATCTATCTGCTAACGCGCAAGCATCCGCTAAATAAAAGCGAACATCGAACCGGAAGGCCGGATCAAGCGAAGTTGATAACATCTATCTGCTAACACGCAGGCATCCGCTAAATAAAAGCGAGCATCGACCCAGAAGGCCAGATCAACTGAAGTTGTTAACATCTATCTGCTAACGCACAGGGATTCGCTAAATTAAAGCGAGCATTGAACCAGAAGGACGGATCATTCGAAGTTGATAACATCTATCTACTAACGCGCAAGCATCCGCTTAATAATAGCTAACATCAAACCGGAAGGCTGGATCAACCGAAGTTGATAACATCTATCTGCTAACGCGCAGGCATCCGCTAAATAAAAGCGAGCATCGACCCAGAAGGCCAGATCAACTGAAGTTGTTAACATCTATCTGCTAACGCACAGGGATTCGCTAAATTAAAGCGAGCATTGAACCAGAAGGACGAATCATTCGAAGTTGATAACATCTATCTACTAACGCGCAAGCATCCGCTAAATAATAGCAAACATCAAACCGGAAGGCCGGATCAACCGAAGTTGATAACATCTATATGCTAACACGCAGGCATCCGCTAAATAAAAGCGAGCATCGACCCAGAATGCCGGATCAACCGAAGTTGATAACATCTATCTGCTAACGTGTTGGCATCCGCTAAATAAAAGCGAGCATCGAACCGGAAGGACGGATCAACCAAAGTTGATAACATCTACCTGCTAACGTGCAGGCATCCACTAATTAAAAGCCAGCATCGAACCGGAAGGACGGATCAACCGAAGTTGATAACATCTATCTGCTAATGTGTTGGCATCCGCTAAATAAAAGCGAGCATCGAACCGGAAGGACGGATCAACCAAAGTTGATAACATCTACCTGCTAACATGCAGGCATCCACTAATTAAAAGCCAGCATCGAACCGGAAGGCCGGATCAACCGAAGTTGATAACATCTATCTCCTAACACGCAGGCATCCGCAATATAAAACCGAGCATCGAACCAGAATGCCGGATCAACCGAAGTTAATAACATCTATCTGCTAACGTGTTGGCATCCGCTAAATAAAAGCGAGCATCGAACCGGAAGGACGGATCAACCAAAGTTGATAACATCTACCTGCTAACGTGCAGGCATCCACTAATTAAAAGCCAGCATCGAACCGGAAGGACGGATCAACCGAAGTTGATAAAACCTATCTGCTAACGTGTTGGCATCCGCTAAATAAAAGCGAGCATCGAACCGGAAGGACGGATCAACCAAAGTTGATAACATCTACCTGCTAACGTGCAGGCATCCACTAATTAAAAGCCAGCATCGAACCGGAAGGCCGGATCAACCGAAGTTGCTAAAACCTATCTCCTAACACGCAGGCATCCGCTAAATAAAAGCGAGCATCGACCCAGAAGGCCGGATCAACTGAAGTTGTTAACATCTATCTGCTAACGCACAGGGATCCGTTAAATAAAAGCGAGCATCAAACCAAAAGGTCGGATCATCTGAAGTTGATAACATCTATCTGCCAACGCGTAAGTATTCGCTAAATAAAAGCGAACATTGAACCGGAAGGCCGGATCAACCGAAGTTGAAAACATCTATCTGCTAACGCGCAGGCATCCGCTAAATAAAAGCGAGCATTGACCAAGATGGCCAGATCAACTGAAGTTGTTAACATCTATCTGCTAACGCACTGGGATCCGCTAAATAAAAGCGAGCATCGAACCAGAAGGCCGGATCATCCGAAGTTGATAACATCTATCGGCTAACGCGCAAGCATCCACTAATTAAAAGCGAACATCGAACCGGAAGGCCGGATCAAACGAAGTTGATAACATCTATCTGCTAACGCGCAGGCATCCGCTAAATAAAAGCGACCATCGACCCAGAAGGCCAGATCAACTGAAGTTGTTAACATCTATCTGCTAACGCACAGGGATCCGCTAAATAAAAGCGAGCATCGAACCAAAAGGCCGGATCATCCGAAGTTGATAATGTCTATCGCTAACGTGCAGGCATCCGCTAAATAAAAGCGAGCATCAAACCAGAATGCCGGATCAACCGAAGTTGATAACATCTATCTGCTAACGCACAGGCATTCGCTATATAAAACCAAGCATCGAACCAGAATGCCGGATCAACCGAAGTTGATAACATCTATCTGCTAACGTGTTGGCATCCGCTAAATAAAAGCGAGCATCGAACCGGAAGGACGGATCAACCGAAGTTGATAACATCTACCAGCTAACGTGCAGGCATCCACTAATTAAAAGCGAGTATCGAACCAGAAGGTCAGATCAACCGAAGTTGATAACATCTATCTGCTAACACGTAGGCATCTGGTAAATAAAAGCGAGCTTCGAACCAGAAGGTCGGATCATCCGAAGTTGATAACATCTATCTGCTAACGCGTAGGCATCCGCTAAATAAAAGCGAACATCGAACCGGAAGGCCGGTTCAACCGAAGTTGATAACATCTATCTGCTAACACGCATACATCCGCTAAATAAAAGAGAGCATCGACCCAGAAGGGCAGATCTACTGAAGTTATTAACATATATCTGCTAACGCACAGGGATCCGCTAAATAAAAGCGAGCATCGAACCAGAAGGTCGGATCATCCGAAGTTGATAACATCTGTCTGCTAACGTGCTAGCAACCGATAAATAAAAGTGAGCATCAAACCAGAATGCCGGATCAACCGAAGTCGATAACATCTATCTGCTAATGCACAGGCATCCGCAATATAAAACCGAGCATCGAACCAGAATGCCGGAGCAACCGAAGTTGATAACAGTTATCTGCTAACGTGTTGGCATCCGCTAAATAAAAGCGAGCATCGAACCGGAAGGACGGATCAAGCGAAGTTGATAACATCTACCAGCTAACATGCAGGCATCCACTAATTAAAAGCGAGTATCGAACCGGAAGGTCGGATCAACTGAAGTTGATAACGTCTATCTGCTAACGCGCAGGAATCCGCTAAATAAAAGCGACCATCGACCCAGAAGGCCAGATCAACTGAAGTTGTTAACATCTATCTGCTAACGCACAGGGATCCGCTAAATAAAAGCGAGCATCGACCCAGAAGGCCAGATCAACTGAAGTTGTTAATATCTATCTGCTAACGCACAGGGATCCGCTAAATAAAAGCGAGCATGAAACCAGAAGGCCGGATCATCCGAAGTTGATAACATCTATCTGCTAACGCGCAAGCATCCGCTAAATAAATGCGAACATCGAACCGGAAGGCCGGATCAACCGAAGTTGTAACATCTATCTGCTAACGCGCAGGCATCCACTAAATAAAAGCGAGCATCGACCCAGAAGGCCAGATCAACTGAAGTTGTTAACATCTATCTACTAACGCACAGGGATTCGCTAAATTAAAGCGAGCATTAAACCAGAAGGACGGATCATTCGAAGTTGATAACATCTATCTACTAACGCGCAAGCATCCGCTAAATAAAAGCAAACATCAAACCAGAAGGTCGGATCAACCGAAGTTGATATCATCTATCTGCTAACATGCAGGCATCCGCTAAAAAAAAGCGAGCATCGACCCAGAAGGTCAGATCAACTGAAGTTGTTAACATTTATCTGCTAACGCACAGGGATCCGCTAAATAAAAGCGAGCATCGAATTAGAAGGCCGAATCATCCGAAGTTGATAACATCTATCGCTAACCCTCAAGCATCCGCTAAATAAAAGCAAGCATCAAACCAAAATGCCGGATCAACCGAAGTTGATAACACCTACCTGCTAACGCACAGGCATCCGCAATATAAAACCGAGCATCGAACCAGAATGCCGGATCAACCGAAGTTGATAACATCTATCTGCTAACGTGTTGGCATCCGCTAAATAAAAGCGAGCATCGAACCGGAAGGACGGATCGACCGAAGTTGATAACATCTACCTACTAACGTGCAGGCATCCACTAATTAAAAGCGAGTATCGAACCGGAAGGCCGGATCAACCGAAGTTGATAACATCTATCTGCTAACGCGCAGGCATCTGCTAAATAAAAGCGAGCATCGACCCAGAAGGTCGGATCAACCGAAATTCATAACATTTATCTCCTAACGCGCAGGCATCCGCTAAATAAAAGCAAGCATCGAACCAGAAGGCCGGATCAACCAAAGTTGATAACATCTATCTGCTTCGCGCAGGCATCCGCTAAATAAAAGCGAGCATCGACCCAGAAGGCCGGATCAACTGAAGTTGTTAACATCTACCTGCTAACGCACAGGGATCCGCTAAATAAAAGCGAGCATCAAACCAGAAGGTCGGATCATCTGAAGTTGATAACATCTATCTGCCAACGCGCAAGCATTCGCTAAATAAAAGCGAACATCGAACCGGAAGACCGGATCAACCGAAGTTGACAACATCTATCTGCTAACGCGCAGGCATCCGCTAAATAAAAGTGAGCATTGACTAAGAAGGCCAGATCAACTGAAGTTGTTAACATCTATCTGCTAACGCACAGGGATCCGCTAAATAAAAGCGAGCATCGAACCAGAAGGCCGGATCATCCGAAGTTGATAACATCTATCTGCTAACACGCAAGCATCCGCTAAATAAAATGAACATCGAACCGGAAGTCCGGATCAACCGAAGTTGATAACATCTATCTGCTAACGCGCAGGCATCCGCTAAATAAAAGCGACCATCGACCCAGAAGTCCAGATCAACTGAAGTTGTTAACATCTATCTGCTAACGCACAGGGATCCGCTAAATAAAAGCGAGCATCGAACCAGAAGGCCGGATCATCCGAAGTTGATAACATCTATCGCTAACGTGCAGGCATCCGCTAAATAAAAGCGAGCATCAAACCAGAATGCCGGATCAACCGTAGGTGATAACATCTATCTGCTAACACACATGCATCTGCTATATAAAACCGAGCATCGAACCAGAATGCCGGATCAACCGAAGTTGATAACATCTATCTGCTAACGTGTTGGCTTCCGCTAAATAAAAGCGAGCATCGAACCGGATGGATGGATCAACCGAAGTTGATAACATCTACCAGCTAACGTGCAGGCATCCACTAATTAAAAGCGAGTATCGAACCGGAAGGTCGGATCAACCGAAGTTGATAACATCTATCTGCTAACGTGTAAGCATCCGGTAAATAAAAGCGAGCTTCGAACCAGAAGGCCGGATCATCTGAAGTTGATAACATCTATCTGCTAACGCGCAAGCATCCGCTAAATAAAAGCGAACATCGAACCGGAAGGCCGGATCAACCAAAGTTGATAACATCTATCTGCTAACACGCAGACATCCGCTAAATAAAAGAGAGCATCGACCCAGAAGGGTAGATCTACTGAAGTTATTAACATCTATCCGCTAACGCACAGGGATCCGCTAAATAAAAGCGAGCATCAAACCAGAAGGCCGGATCATCTGAAGTTGATAACATTTATCTGCTAACACGCAAGCATCCGATAAATAAAAGCGAGCATCAAACCAGAATGCCGGATCAACCAAAGTCGATAACATCTATCTGCTAATGCACAGGCATCCGCAATATAAAACCGAGCATCGAACCAGAATGCCGGAGCAACCGAAGTTGATAACATTTATCTGCTAACGTGTTGGCATCCGCTAAATAAAAGTGAGCATCGAACCGGAAGGACGGATCAAGCGAAGTTGATAATATCTACCAGCTAACGTGCAGGCATCCACTAATTAAAAGCGAGTATCGAACCGGAAGGCCGGATCAACCGAAGTTGATAACATCTATCTGCTAACGCGCAGGCATCTGCTAAATAAAAGCGAGCATCGAACCAGAAGGCCGGATCAACTGAAGTTGATAATATCTATCTGCTAACGTGCAGGCATCCGCTAAATAAAAGTGAGCATCGAACCAGAAGGCCCGATCAACCGAAGTTGATAACATCTATCTGCTAACGCGCAGGCATCCGCTAAATAAAAGCGAGCATCGACCCAGAAGGCCGGATCAACTGAAGTTGTTAACATCTATCTGCTAACGCAAAGGGATCCGCTAAATAAAAGCGAGCATCAAACCAGAAGGTCGGATCATCCGAAGTTGATAACATCTATCTGCCAACGCGCAAGCATTCGCTAAATAAAAGCGAACATCGAACCGCAAGGCCGGATTAATCGAAGTTGATAACATCTATCTGCTAACGCGCAGGCATCCGCTAAATAAAAGCGAGCATTGACCAAGAAGGCCAGATCAACTGAAGTTGTTAACATCTATCTGCTAACGCACAGGGATCCGCAAAATAAAAGCGAGCATCGAACCAGAAGGCCGGATCATCCGAAGTTGATAACATCTATCTGCTAATGCGCAAGCATCCGCTAAATAAAGGCGAACATCGAACCGGAAGGCCGGATCAACCGAAGTTGATAACATCTATCTGCTAACACGCAGACATCCGCTAAAAAATAAAGAGCATCGACCCAGAAGGGCAGATCTACTGAAGTTATTAACATCTATCTGCTAACGCACAGGGATCCGCTAAATAAAAGCGAGCATCGAACCAGAAGGCCGGATCATCCGAAGTTGATAACATCTATCTGCTAACGCGCAAGCATCCGATAAATAAAAGCGAGCATCAAACCAGAATGCCGGATCAACCAAAGTCGATAACATCTATCTGTTAATGCACAGGCATCCGCAATATAAAACCGAGCATCGAACCAGAATGCCGGAGCAACCGAAGTTGATAACATTTATCAGCTAACGTGTTGGCATCCGCTAAATAAAAGCGAGCATCGAACCGGAAGGACGGATCAAGCGAAGTTGATAACATCTACCAGCTAACGTGCAGGCATCCACTAATTAAAAGCGAGTATCGAACCGGAAGGCCGGATCAACCGAAGTTGATAACATCTATCTGCTAACGCGCAGGCATCTGCTTAATAAAAGCGAGCATCGAACCAGAAGGCCGGATCAACTGAAGTTGATAATATCTATCTGCTAACGTGCAGGCATCCGCTAAATAAAAGTGAGCATCGAACCAGAAGGCCCGATCAACCGAAGTTGATAACATCTATCTGCTAACGCGCAGGCATCCGCTAAATAAAAGCGAGCATCGACCCAGAAGGCCAGATCAACTGAAGTTGTTAATATCTATCTGCTAACGCACAGGGATCCGCTAAATAAAAGCGATCATGAAACCAGAAGGCCGGATCATTCGAAGTTGATAACATCTATCTGCTAACGCGCAAGCATCTGCTAAATAAAAGCAAACATCAAACCGGAAGGCCGGATCAACCGAAGTTGATAACATCTATCTGCTAACATGCAGGCATCCGCTAAATAAAAGCGAGCATCGACCCAGAAGGCCAGATCAACTGAAGTTGTTAACATTTATCTTCTAACGCACAGGGATCCGCTAAATAAAAGCGAGCATCGAACCAGAAGGCCGGATCATCCGAAGTTGATAACATCTATCGCTAACCCGCAAGCATCCGCTAAATAAAAGCGAGCATCAATCCAAAATTCCGGATCAACCGAAGTTGATAACATCTATCGGCTAACGCACAGGCATCCGCAATATAAAACCGAGCATCAAACCAAAATGTCGGATCAACCGAAGTTGATAACATCTATCTGCTAACGTGTTGGCATCCGCTAAATAAAAGCGAGCATCGAACCGGAAGGACGGATCAACCGAAGTTGATAACATCTACCTGCTAACGTGCAGGCATCTACTAATTAAAAGCGAGTATCGAACCGGAAGGCCGGATCAACCGAAGTTGATAACATCTATCTGCTAACGCGCAGGCATCTGCTAAATAAAAGCGAGCATCGAACCAGAAGGTCGGATCAACCGAAATTTATAACATCTATCTCCTAACGCGCAGGCATCCGCTAAATAAAAGCGAGCATCGAACCAGAAGGCCGGATCAACCAAAGTTGATAACATCTATCTGCTTCGCGCAGGCATCCGCTAAATAAAAGCGAGCATCGACCCAGAGGGCCGGATCAACTGAAGTTTTTAACATCTATCTGCTAACGCACAGGGATCCGCTAAATAAAAGCGAGCATCGAACCGGAAGGCCGGATCATCCGAAGTTGATAACATCTATCTGCCAACGCGCAAGCATTCGCTAAATAAAAGCGAACATCGAACCGCAAGGCCGGATCAACCAAAGTTGATAACATCTATCTGCTAACGCGCAGGCATCCGCTAAATAAAAGCGAGCATTAACCAAGAAGGCCAGATCAACTGAAGTTGTTAACATCTATCTGCTAACGCACAGAGATCCGCTAAATAAAAGCGAGCAAGAAACCAGAAGGTCGGATCATCCGAAATTGATAACATCTATCTGCTAACGCGCAAGCATCCGCTAAATAAAAGAGAACATCAAACCGGAAGGCCGGATCAACCGAAGTTGATAAAATCTATCTGCTAACGCGCAGGAATCCGCTAAATAAAAGCGACCATCGACCCAGAAGGCCAGATCAACTGAAGATGTTAACATCTATCTGCTAACGCACAGGGATCAGCTAAATAAAAGCGAGCATCGAACCAGAAGGCCGGATCATCCGAAGTTGATAACCTCTATCGCTAACGTGTAGGCATCCGCTAAATAAAAGCGAGCATCAAACCAGAATGTCGGATCATCCGAAGTTGATAACATCTATCTGCTAACGCGCAAGCATCCGCTAAATAAAAGCGAACATCGAACCGGAAGGCCGGATCAACCGAAGTTGATAACATCTATCTGCTAACACGCAGGCATCCGCTAAATAAAAGCGAGCATCGACCCAGAAGGCCAGATCAACTGAAGTTGTTAATATCTATCTGCTAACACACAGGGATCCGCTAAATAAAAGCGAGCATGAAACCAGAAGGCCGGATCATCCGAAGTTGATAACATCTATCTACTAACGCACAAGCATCCGCTAAATAAAACCGAACATCGAACCGGAAGGCCGGATCAACCGAAGTTGATAACATCTATCTGCTAACGCGCAGGCGTCCGCTAAATAAAAGCGAGCATCGACCCAGAAGGCCAGATCAACTGAAGTTGTTAACATCTATCTTCTAACGCACAGGGATTCGCTAAATTAAAGCGAGCATTGAACCAGAAGGACGGATCATTCGAAGTTGATAACATCTACCTGCTAACGCGCAATCATCCGCTAAATAAAAGCAAACATCAAACCGGAAGGCCGGATCAACCGAAGTTGATAACATCTATCTGCTAACACACAGGCATCTGCTAAATAAAAGCGAGCATCGAACCAGAAGGTCGGATCAACCGAAATTTATAACATCTATCTCCTAACGCGCAAACATCCGCTAAATAAAAGCGAGCATCGAACCAGAAGGCCGGATCAACCAAAGTTAATAGCATCTATCTGCTTCGCGCAGGCATCCGCTAAATAAAAGCGAGCATCAACCCAGAAGGCCGGATCAACTGAAGTTGTTAACATCTATCTGCTAACGCACAGGGATCCGCTAAATAAAAGCGAGCATCAAACCAGAAGGTCGGATCATCCGAAGTTGATAACATCTATCTGTCAACGCGCAAGCATTCGCTAAATAAAAGCGAACATCGAACCGCAAGGCCGGATCAATCGAAGTTGATAACATCTATCTGCTAACGCGCAGGCATCCGCTAAATAAAAGCGAGCATTGACCAAGAAGGCCAGATCAACTGAAGTTGTTAACATCTATCTGCTAATGCACAGGGATCTGCAAAATAAAAGCGAGCATCGAACCAGAAGGCCGGATCATCCGAAGTTGATAACATCTATCTGCTAACGCGCAAGCATCCGCTAAATAAAAGCGAACATCGAACCAGAAGGCCGGATCAACCAAAGTTGATAACATCTATCTGCTAACGCGCAGGCATCCGCTAAATAAAAGCGACCATCGACCCAGAAGGCCAGATCAACTGAAGTTGTTAACATCTATCTGCTAACTGACAGGGATCCGCTAAATAAAAGCGAGCATCGAACCAGAATGCCGGATCAACCGAAGTTGATAACATCTATCTGCTAACGCACAGGCATCCGCTATATAAAACCGAGCATCGAACCAGAATGTCGGATCAACTGAAGTTGATAACATCTATCTGCTAACATGTTGGCATCCGCTAAATAAAAGCGAGCATCGAACCGGAAGGACGGATCAACCGAAGTTGATAACATCTACCAGCTAACGTGCAGGCATCCACTAATTAAAAGCGAGTATCGAACTGGAAGGCCGGATCATCCGAAGTTCATAACATCTATCTGCTAACGCACAGGGATCCGCTAAATAAAAGCGAGCATCGAACCAGAAGGCCGGATCATCCGAAGTTCATAACATCTATCGCTGACGTGCAGGCATCTGCTAAATAAAAGCGAGCATCAAACCAGAATGCCGGATCATTCGAAGTTGATAACATCTATCTGCTAACGCGCAAGCATCCGCTAAATAAAAGCGAGTATCGAACCAGAAGGCCGGATCAACCAAAGTTGATAAAATCTATCTGCTTCGCGTAGGTATCCGCTAAATAAAAGCGAGCATCGACCCAGAAGGCCGGATCAACTGAAGTTGTTAACATCTATCTGCTAACTCACAGGGATCCGCTAAATAAAAGCGAGCATCAAACCAGAAGGTCGGCTCATCCGAAGATGATAACATCTATCTGCCAACACGCAAGCATTCGCTAAATAAAAGCGAACATCGAACCGGAAGGCCGAATCAACCGAAGATGATAACATCTATCTGCTAACGCGCAGGCATCCGCTAAATAAAAGCGAGCATTGACCAAGAAGTCCAAATCAACTGAAGTTGTTAACATCTATCTGCTAACGCACAGGGATCCGCTAAATAAAAGCGAGCATCGAACCAGAAGGCCGGATCATCCGAAGTTGATAACATCTATCTGCTAACGCGCAAGCATCCGCTAGATAAAAGCGAACATCGAACCGGAAGGCCGGATCAACCGAAATTGATAACATCTATCTGCTAACGCGCAAGCATCTGCTAAATAAAAGCGACCATCGACCCAGAAGGCCAGATCAACTGAAGTTGTTAACATCTATCTGCTAACGCACAGGGATCCGCTAAATAAAAGCGAGCATCAAACCAAAATGCCGGATCAACCGAAGTTGATAACATCTATCTGCTAACGCACAGGCATCCGCAATATAAAACCGAGCATCGAACCAGAATGCCGGATCAACCGAAGTTGATAACATCTATCTGCTAACGTGTTGGCATCCGCTAAATAAAGGCGAGCATTGAACCGGAAGGACGGATCAACCGAAGTTGATAACATCTACCTGCTAACGTGCAGGCATCCATAAATTAAAAGCGAGTATCGAACCGGAAGGCCGGATCAACCGAAGTTGATAACATCTATCTGCTAACATGCAGGCATCTGCTAAATAAAAGCGAGCATCGAACCAGAAGGTAGGATCAACCGAAATTTATAACATCTATCTCCTAACGCGCAGGCATCCGCTAAATAAAAGCGAGCATCGAACCAGAAGGCCGGATCAACCAAAGTTTATAAAATCTATCTGCTTCGCGTAGGCATCCGCTAAATAAAAGCGAGCATCGACCCAGAAGGTCGGATCAACTGAAGTTGATAACATCTATCTGCTAACTCACAGGGATCCGCTAAATAAAAGCGAGCATCGAACCAGAAGGCCGGATCATCCGAAGTTCATAACATCTATCTGCCAACTCGCAAGCATTCGCTAAATAAAAGCGAACATCGAACCGGAAGGCCGGATCAACCGAAGTTGATAACATCTATCTGCTAACGCGCAGGCATCCACTAAATAAAAGCGAGCATTGACCAAGAAGGCCAGATCAACTGAAGTTGTTAACATCTATCTGCTAACGCACAGGGATCCGCTACATAAAAGCGAGCATCGAACCAGAAGGCCGGATCATCCGAAGTTGATAACATCTATCTGCTAACGCGCAAGCATCCGCTAGATAAAAGCGAACATCGAACCGGAAGGCCGGATCAACCGAAATTGATAACATCTATCTGCTAACGTGCAGGCATCTGCTAAATAAAAGCGACCATCGACCCAGAAGGCCAGATCAACTGAAGTTGTTAACATCTATCTGCTAACGCACAGGGATCCGCTAAATAAAAGCAAGCATCGAACCAGAAGGCTGGATCATCCGAAGTTCATAACATCTATCACTGACGTGCATGCATCTGCTAAATAAAAGCGAGCATCAAACCAGAATGCTGGATCATCCGAAGTTAATAACATCTATCTGCTAACGCGCAAGCATCCGCTAAATAAAAGCGAACATCGAACCGGAAGGCCGGGTCAACCGAAGTTGATAACATCTATCTGCTAATGCGCAGGCATCCGCTAAATAAAAGCGAGCATCGACCCAGAAGGCCAGATCAACTGAAGTTGTTAATATCTATCTGCTAACGCACAGGGATCCGCTAAATAAAAGCGAGCATGAAACCAGAAGGCCGGATCATCCGAAGTTGATAACATCTATCTGCTAACGCACAAGCATCCGCTAAATAAAAGCGAACATCGAACCGGAAGGCCGGATCAACCGAAGTTGATAACATCTATCTGCTAACGCACAGGGATCCGCTAAATAAAAGCGAGCATCGAACCAGAAGGCCGGATCATCCGAAGTTGATAACATCTATCGCTAACGTGCAGGCATCCGCTAAATAAAAGCGAGCATCAAACCAGAATGTCGGATCAACCGAAGTTGATAACATTTATCTGCTAACGCACAGGCATCCGCTATATAAAATCGAGCATCGAACCAGAATGTCGGATCAACTGAAGTTGATAACATCTATCTGCTAACATGTTGGCATACGCTAAATAAAAGCGAGCATCGAACCGGAAGGACGGAATAACCGAAGTTGATAACATCTACCAGCTAACGTGCAGGCATCCACTAATTAAAAGCGAGTATCGAACTGGAAGGCCGGATCAACCGAAGTTGATAACATCTATCGGCTAACGCGCAGGCATCCGGTAAATAAAAGCGAGCATCGAACCGGAAGGTCGGATCATCCGAAGTTGATAACATCTATCAGCTAACACGCAAGCATCCGCTAAATAAAAGTGAACATCGAACCGGAAGGCCGGATCAACCGAAGTTGATAACATCTATCTGCTAATGCGCAGGCATCCGCTAAATAAAAGTGAGCATCGACCCAGAAGGGCAGATCTATTGAAGTTGATAACATCTATCTGCTAACGCAAAGAAATCCGCTAAATAAATGCGAGCATGAAACCAGAAGACCGGATCATCCGAAGTTGATAACATCTATCTGCTAACGCGCAAGCATCCGGTAAATAAAAGCGAACATCGAACCGGAAGGCCGGATCAACCGAAGTTGATAACATCTATCTGCTAACGCGCAAGCATCCGCTATATAAAACCGAGCATCGAACCGGAATTCCGGATCAACCGAAGTTGATAACATCTATCTGCTAACGTGTTGGCATCTGCTAAATAAAAGCGAGCATCCAACCGGAAGGACGGATCAACCGAAGTTGATAACATCTACCTGCTAACGTGCAAGCATCCACTAAATAAAAGCGAGTATCGAAACGGAAGGCCGGACCAACCGAAGTTGATAACATCTATCTGCCAACGCGCAGGCATCTGCTAAATAAAAGCGAGCATCGAACCAGAAGGTCGGATCAACCAAAGTTTATAACATCTATCTGCTAACGCGCAGGCATCCGCTAAATAAAAGCGAACATCGAACCAGAAGGCCCGATCAACCAAAGTTGATAACATCTATCTACTAACACGCAGGCATCCGCTAAATAAAAGCGAGCATCGACCCAGAAGGCCGGATCAACTGAAGTTGTTAACATTTATCTGCTAACGCACAGGGATCCGCTAAATAAAAGCGAGCATCGAACCAGAAGGTCGGATCATCCGAAGTTGATAACATCTATCGCTAACCCGCAAGCATCCAATAAAATAAAAGCGAGCATCAAACCAAAATGCCGGATCAACCGAAGTTGATAACATCTATCTGCTAACGCACAGGCATCCGCAATATAAAACCGAGCATCGAACCAGAATGCCGGATCAACCGAAGTTGATAACATCTATCTGCTAACGTGTTGGCATCCGCTAAATAAAGGCGAGCATCGAACCGGAAGGACGGATCAACCGAAGTTGATAAGATCTACCTGCTAACGTGCAGGCATCCACAAATTAAAAGCGAGTATCGAACCGGAAGGCCGGATCAACCGAAGTTGATAACATCTATCTGCTAACATGCAGGCATCTGCTAAATAAAAGCGAGCATCGAACCAGAAGGTCGGATCAACCGAAATTTATAACATCTATCTCCTAACGCGCAGGCATCCGCTAAATAAAAGCGAGCATCGAACCAGAAGGCCGGATCAACCAAAGTTGATAAAATCTATCTGCTTCGCGTAGGCATCCGCTAAATAAAAGCGAGCATCGACCCAGAAGGCCAGATCAACTGAAGTTGTTAACATCTATCTGCTAACTCACAGGGATCCGCTAAATAAAAGCGAGCATCAAACCAGAAGGTCGGATCATCCGAAGATGATAACATCTATCTGCCAACACGCAAGCATTCGCTAAATAAAAGCGAACATCGAACCGGAAGGCCGAATCAACCGAAGTTGATAACATCTATCTGCTAACGCGCAGGCATCCGCTAAATAAAAGCGAGCATTGACCAAGAAGGCCAGATCAACTGAAGTTGTTAACATCTATCTGCTAACGCACAGGGATCCGCTAAATAAAAGCGAGCATCAAACCAGAATGTCGGAGCAACCGAAGTTGATAACATCTATCTGCTAACGCGCAAGCATTCGCTAGATAAAAGCGAACATCGAACCGGAAGGACGGATCAACCGAAGTTGATAACATCTATCTGCTAACGCGTAGGCATCTGCTAAATAAAAGCGACCATCGACCCAGAAGGCCAGATCAACTGAAGTTGTTAACATGTATCTGCTAACGCACAGGGATCCGCTAAATAAAAGCGAGCATCGAACCAGAAGGCCGGATCATCCGAAGTTGATAACATCTATCTGCTAACGCGCAAGCATCCGCTAAATAAAAGCGAACATCGAACCGGAAGGCCGGATCAACCGAAGTTGATAATATCTATCTGCTAACACGCAAGCATCCACTAAATAAAAGCGAGCATCGACCCAGAAGGCCAGATCAACTGAAGTTGTTAACATCTATCTGCTAACGCACAGGGATTCACTAAATTAAAGCGAACATTGAACCAGAAGGACGGATCATTCGAAGTTGATAACATCTATCTGCTAACGCGCAAGCATCCGCTAAATAAAAGCAAACATCAAACCGGAAGGCCGGATCAACCGAAGTTGATAACATCCATCTGCTAACACACAGGCATCCGCTAAATAAAAGCGAGCATCGACCCAGAAGGCCAGATCAACTGAAGTTGTTAACATTTATCTGCTAACACACAGGGATCCGCTAAATAAAAGCGAGCATCGAACCAGAAGGCCGGATCATCCGAATTTGATAACATCTATCGCTAACCCGCAAGCATCCGCTAAATAAAAGCGAGCATCAAACCAAAATGCCGGATCAACCGAAGTTGATAACATCTATCTGCTAACGTGTTGGCATCTGCTAAATAAAAGTTGGCATCGAACCAGAAGGTCGGATCAACCGAAGTTTATAACATCTATCTGCTAACGCGCAGGCATCCGCTAAATAAAAGCGAGCATCGAACCAGAAGGGCGGATCAACCAAAGTTGATAACATCTATCTACTAACGCGCAGGCATCCGCTAAATAAAAGCGAGCATCGACCCAGAAGGCCGGATCAACTGAAGTTGTTAACATTTATCTGCTAACGCACAGGGATCCGCTAAATAAAAGCGAGCATCGAACCAGAAGGCCGGATCATCCGAAGTTGATAACATCTATCGCTAACCCGCAAGCATCCGCTAAATAAAAGCGAGCATCAAACCAAAATGCCGGATCAACCGAAGTTGATAACATCAATCTTCTAACGCACAGGCATCCGCAATATAAAACCGAGCATCGAACCAGAATGCCGGATCAACCGAAGTTGATAACATCTATCTGCTAACGTGTTGGCATCCACTAAATAAAGGCGAGCATCGAACCGGAAGGACGGATCAACCGAAGTTGATAACATCTACCTGCTAACGTGCAGGCATCCACTAATTAAAAGTGAGTATCGAACCGGAAGGCCGGATCAACCGAAGTTGATAACATCTATCTGCTAACGCGCAGACATCTGCTAAATAAAAGCGAGCATCGAACCAGAAGGTCGGATCAATCGAAGTTTATAACATCTATCTGCTAACGCGCAGGCATCCGCTAAATAAAAGCGAGCATCGACACAGAAGGCCGGATCAACTGAAGTTGTTAACATCTATCTGCTAACTCACAGGGATCCGCAAAATAAAAGCGAGCATCAAACCAGAAGGTCGAATCATCCGAAGTTGATAACATCTATCTGCCAACACGCAGGCATCCGCTAAATAAAAGGGAACATCGAACCAGAAGGCCGGATCAACCAAAGTTGATAACATCTATCTGCTAACGCGCAGGCATCCGCTAAATAAAAGCGACCATCGACCCAGAAGGCCAGATCAACTGAAGTTGTTAACATCTATCTGCTAACTCACAGGGATCCGCTAAATAAAAGCGAGCATCGAACCAGAAGGCCGGATCATCCGAAGTTCATAACATCTATCGCTGACGTGCAGGCATCCGCTAAATAAAAGCGAGCATCAAACCAAAATGCCGGATCAACCGAAGTTGATAACATCTATCTGCTAACGCACAGGCATCCGCTATATAAAACCGAGCATCGAACCAGAATGTCGGATCAACTGAAGTTGATAACATCTATCTGCTAACATGTTGGCATCCGCTAAATAAAAGTGAGCATCGAACCGGAAGGACGGATCAACCGAAGTTGATAACATCTACCAGCTAACGTGCAGGCATCCACTAATTAAAAGCGAGTATCGAACTGGAAGGCCGGATCATCCGAAGTTCATAACATCTATCTGCTAACGCACAGGGATCCGCTAAATAAAAGCGAGCATCGAACCAAAAGGCCGGATCATCCGAAGTTCATAACATCTATCGCTGACGTGCAGGCATCTGCTAAATAAAAGCGAGCATCAAACCAGAATGCCGGATCATTCGAAGTTGATAACATCTATCTGCTAACGCGCAAGCATCCGCTAAATAAAAGCGAGCATCGAACCAGAAGGCCGGATCAACCAAAGTTGATAAAATCTATCTGCTTCGCGTAGGCATCCGCTAAATAAAAGCGAGCATCGACCCAGAAGGCCGGATCAACTGAAGTTGTTAACTTCTATCTGCTAACTCACAGGGATCCGCTAAATAAAAGCGAGCATCAAACCAGAAGGTCGGATCATCCGAAGATGATAACATCTATCTGCCAACACGCAAGCATTCGCTAAATAAAAGCGAACATCGAACCGGAAGGCCGAATCAACCGAAGATGATAACATCTATCTGCTAACGCACAGGCATCCGCAATATAAAACCGAGCATCGAACCAGAATGCCGGATCAACCGAAGTTGATAACATCTATCTGCTAACGTGTTGGCATCCGCTAAATAAAGGCGAGCATCGAACCGGAAGGACGGATCAACCGAAGTTGATAAGATCTACCTGCTAACGTGCAGGCATCCACAAATTAAAAGCGAGTATCGAACCGGAAGGCCGGATCAACCGAAGTTGATAACATCTATCTGCTAACATGCAGGCATCTGCTAAATAAAAGCGAGCATCGAACCAGAAGGTCGGATCAACCGAAATTTATAACATCTATCTCCTAACGCGCAGGCATCCGCTAAATAAAAGCGAGCATCGAACCAGAAGGCCGGATCAACCAAAGTTGATAAAATCTATCTGCTTCGCGTAGGCATCCGCTAAATAAAAGCGAGCATCGACCCAGAAGGCCAGATCAACTGAAGTTGTAAACATCTATCTGCTAACTCACAGGGATCCGCTAAATAAAAGAGAGCATCAAACCAGAAGGTCGGATCATCTGAAGATGATAACATCTATCTGCCAACACGCAAGCATTCGCTAAATAAAAGCGAACATCGAACCGGAAGGCCGAATCAACCGAAGTTGATAACATCTATCTGCTAACGCGCAGGCATCCGCTAAATAAAAGCGAGCATTGACCAAGAAGGCCAGATCAACTGAAGTTGTTAACATCTATCTGCTAACGCACAGGGATCCGCTAAATAAAAGCGAGCATCAAACCAGAATGTCGGAGCAACCGAAGTTGATAACATCTATCTGCTAACGCGCAAGCATTCGCTAGATAAAAGCGAACATCGAACCGGAAGGACGGATCAACCGAAGTTGATAACATCTATCTGCTAACGCGCAGGCATCTGCTAAATAAAAGCGACCATCGACCCAGAAGGCCAGATCAACTGAAGTTGTTAACATGTATCTGCTAACGCACAGGGATCCGCTAAATAAAAGCGAGCATCGAACCAGAAGGCCGGATCATCCGAAGTTGATAACATCTATCTGCTAACGCGCAAGCATCCGCTAAATAAAAGCGAACATCGAACCGGAAGGCCGGATCAACCGAAGTTGATAACATCTATCTGCTAACACGCAGGCATCCACTAAATAAAAGCGAGCATCGACCCAGAAGGCCAGATCAACTGAAGTTGTTAACATCTATCTGCTAACGCACAGGGATTCACTAAATTAAAGCGAACATTGAACCAGAAGGACGGATCATTCGAAGTTGATAACATCTATCTGCTAACGCGCAAGCATCCGCTAAATAAAAGCAAACATCAAACCGGAAGGCCGGATCAACCGAAGTTGATAACATCCATCTGCTAACACACAGGCATCCGCTAAATAAAAGCGAGCATCGACCCAGAAGGCCAGATCAACTGAAGTTGTTAACATTTATCTGCTAACACACAGGGATCCGCTAAATAAAAGCGAGCATCGAACCAGAAGGCCGGATCATCCGAATTTGATAACATCTATCGCTAACCCGCAAGCATCCGCTAAATAAAAGCGAGCATCAAACCAAAATGCCGGATCAACCGAAGTTGATAACATCTATCTGCTAACGTGTTGGCATCTGCTAAATAAAAGCGAGCATCGAACCAGAAGGTCGGATCAACCGAAGTTTATAACATCTATCTGCTAACGCGCAGGCATCCGCTAAATAAAAGCGAGCATCGAACCAGAAGGGCGGATCAACCAAAGTTGATAACATCTATCTACTAACGCGCAGGCATCCGCTAAATAAAAGCGAGCATCGACCCAGAAGGCCGGATCAACTGAAGTTGTTAACATTTATCTGCTAACGCACAGGGATCCGCTAAATAAAAGCGAGCATCGAACCAGAAGGACGGATCATCCGAAGTTGATAACATCTATCGCTAACCCGCAAGCATCCGCTAAATAAAAGCGAGCATCAAACCAAAATGCCGGATCAACCGAAGTTGATAACATCAATCTTCTAACGCACAGGCATCCGCAATATAAAACCGAGCATCGAACCAGAATGCCGGATCAACCGAAGTTGATAACATCTATCTGCTAACGTGTTGGCATCCACTAAATAAAGGCGAGCATCGAACCGGAAGGACGGATCAACCGAAGTTGATAACATCTACCTGCTAACGTGCAGGCATCCACTAATTAAAAGTGAGTATCGAACCGGAAGGCCGGATCAACCGAAGTTGATAACATCTATCTGCTAACGCGCAGACATCTGCTAAATAAAAGCGAGCATCGAACCAGAAGGCCGGATCAACTGAAGTTGTTAACATCTATCTGCTAACTCACAGGGATCCGCAAAATAAAAGCGATCATCAAACCAGAAGGTCGAATCATCCGAAGTTGATAACATCTATCTGCCAACACGCAGGCATCCGCTAAATAAAAGGGAACATCGAACCAGAAGGCCGGATCAACCAAAGTTGATAACATCTATCTGCTAACGCGCAGGCATCCGCTAAATAAAAGCGACCATCGACCCAGAAGGCCAGATCAACTGAAGTTGTTAACATCTATCTGCTAACTCACAGGGATCCGCTAAATAAAAGCGAGCATCGAACCAGAAGGCCGGATCATCCGAAGTTCATAACATCTATCGCTGACGTGCAGGCATCCGCTAAATAAAAGCGAGCATCAAACCAGAAGGCCGGATCAACCGAAGTTGATAACATCTATCTGCTAACGCACAGGCATCCGCTATATAAAACCGAGCATCGAACCAGAATGTCGGATCAACTGAAGTTGATAACATCTATCTGCTAACATGTTGGCATCCGCTAAATAAAAGTGAGCATCGAACCGGAAGGACGGATCAACCGAAGTTGATAACATCTACCAGCTAACGTGCAGGCATCCACTAATTCAAAGCGAGTATCGAACTGGAAGGCCGGATCATCCGAAGTTCATAACATCTATCTGCTAACGCACAGGGATCCGCTAAATAAAAGCGAGCATCGAACCAGAAGGCCGGATCATCCGAAGTTCATAACATCTATCGCTGACGTGCGGGCATCTGCTAAATAAAAGCGAGCATCAAACCAGAATGCCGGATCATTCGAAGTTGATAACATCTATCTGCTAACGCGCAAGCATCCGCTAAATAAAAGCGAGCATCGAACCAGAAGGCCGGATCAACCAAAGTTGATAAAATCTATCTGCTTCGCGTAGGCATCCGCTAAATAAAAGCGAGCATCGACCTAGAAGGCCGGATCAACTGAAGTTGTTAACATCTATCTGCTAACTCACAGGGATCCGCTAAATAAAAGCGAGCATCAAACCAGAAGGTCGGATCATCCGAAGATGATAACATCTATCTGCCAACACGCAAGCATTCGCTAAATAAAAGCGAACATCGAACCGGAAGGCCGAATCAACCGAAGATGATAACATCTATCTGCTAACGCGCAGGCATCCGCTAAATAAAAGCGAGCATTGACCAAGAAGGCCAGATCAACTGAAGTTGTTAACATCTATCTGCTAACGCACAGGGATCCGCTAAATAAAAGCGAGCATCGAACCAGAAGGCCGGATCATCCGAAGTTGATAACATCTATCTGCTAACGCGCAAGCATCCGCTAGATAAAAGCGAACATCGAACCGGAAGGCCGGATCAACCGAAATTGATAACATCTATCTGCTAACGCGCAGGCATCTGCTAAATAAAAGCGACCATCGACCCAGAAGGCCAGATCAACTGAAGTTGTTAACATCTATCTGCTAACGCACAGGGATCCGCTATATAAAAGCGAGCATCAAACCAAAATGCCGGATCAACCGAAGTTGATAACATCTATCTGCTAACGCACAGGCATCCGCAATATAAAACCGAGCATCGAACCAGAATGCCGGATCAACCGAAGTTGATAACATCTATCGGCTAACGTGTTGGCATCCGCTAAATAAAGGCGAGCATTGAACCGGAAGGACGGATCAACCGAAGTTGATAACATCTACCTGCTAACGTGCAGGCATCCACAAATTAAAAGCGAGTATCGAACCGGAAGGCCGGATCAACCGAAGTTGATAACATCTATCTGCTAACATGCAGGCATCTGCTAAATAAAAGCGAGCATCGAACCAGAAGGTCGGATCAACCGAAATTTATAACATCTAACTCCTAACGCGCAGGCATCCGCTAAATAAAAGCGAGCATCGAACCAGAAGGCCGGATCAACCAAAGTTGATAAAATCTATCTGCTTCGCGTAGGCATCCGCTAAATAAAAGCGAGCATCGACCCAGAAGGCCGGATCAACTGAAGTTGATAACATCTATCTGCTAACTCACAGGGATCCGCTAAATAAAAGCGAGCATCGAACCAGAAGGCCGGATCATCCGAAGTTCATAACATCTATCTGCCAACACGCAAGCATCCGCTAAATAAAAGCGAACATCGAACCGGAAGGCCGGATCAACTGAAGTTGATAACATCTATCTGCTAACGCGCAGGCATCCGCTAAATAAAAGCGACCATTGACCAAGAAGGCCAGATCAACTGAAGTTGTTAACATCTATCTGCTAACGCACAGGGATCCGCTAAATAAAAGCGAGCATCGAACCAGAAGGTCGGATCATCCGAAGTACATAACATCTATCACTGACGTGCAGGCATCTGCTAAATAAAAGCGAGCATCAAACCAGAATGTCGGATCATCCGAAGTTGATAACATCTATCTGCTAACGCGCAAGCATCCGCTAAAGAAAAGCGAACATCGAACCGGAAGGCCGGATCAACCGAAGTTGATA
Organism: Lathyrus sativus; assembly: GCA_963859935.3. Classification (NCBI taxonomy): domain Eukaryota; kingdom Viridiplantae; phylum Streptophyta; class Magnoliopsida; order Fabales; family Fabaceae; genus Lathyrus; species Lathyrus sativus. Next base: position 285,021,913 of record OZ012741.1, on the reverse strand, counting down.
ACATCTATCTGCTAACGCGCAGGCATCCGCTAAATAAAAGCGAGCATCGACCCAGAAGGCCAGATCAACTGAAGTTGTTAATATCTATCTGCTAACGCACAGGGATCCGCTAAATAAAAGCGAGCATGAAACCAGAAGGCCGGATCATCCGAAGTTGATAACATCTATCTGCTAACGCACAAGCATCCGCTAAATAAAAGCGAACATCGAACCGGAAGGCCGGATCAACCGAAGTTGATAACATCTATCTGCTAACGCACAGGGATCCGCTAAATAAAAGCGAGCATCGAACCAGAAGGCCGGATCATCCGAAGTTGATAACATCTATCGCTAACGTGCAGGCATCCGCTAAATAAAAGCGAGCATCAAACCAGAATGCCGGATCAACCGAAGTTGATAACATTTATCTGCTAACGCACAGGCATCCGCTATATAAAATCGAGCATCGAACCAGAATGTCGGATCAACTGAAGTTGATAACATCTATCTGCTAACATGTTGGCATCCGCTAAATAAAAGCGAGCATCGAACCGGAAGGACGGAATAACCGAAGTTGATAACATCTACCAGCTAACGTGCAGGCATCCGCTAATTAAAAGCGAGTATCGAACTGGAAGGCCGGATCAACCGAAGTTGATAACATCTATCGACTAACGCGCAGGCATCCGGTAAATAAAAGCGAGCATCGAACCGGAAGGCTGGATCATCCGAAGTTGATAACATCTATCTGCTAACACGCAAGCATCCGCTAAATAAAAGTGAACATCGAACCGGAAGGCCGGATCAACCGAAGTTGATAACATCTATCTGCTAATGCGCAGGCATCCGCTAAATAAAAGTGAGCATCGACCCAGAAGGGCAGATCTATTGAAGTTGTTAACATCTATCTGCTAACGCAAAGGGATCCGCTAAATAAAAGCGAGCATGAAACCAGAAGGTCGGATCATCCGAAGTTGATAACATCTATCTGTTAACGCGCAAGCATCCGCTAAATAAAAGCGAACATCGAACCGGAAGGCCGGATCAACCGAAGTTGATAACATCTATCTGCTAACGCGCAAGCATCCGCTATATAAAACCGAGCATCGAACCGGAATGCCGGATCAACCGAAGTTGATAACATCTATCTGCTAACATGTTGGCATCTGCTAAATAAAAGAGAGCATCCAACCGGAAGGACGGATCAACCGAAGTTGATAACATCTACCTGCTAACGTGCAAGCATCCACTAAATAAAAGCGAGTATCGAAACGGAAGGCCGGACCAACCGAAGTTGATAACATCTATCTGCTAACGCGCAGACATCTGCTAAATAAAAGCGAGCATCGAACCAGAAGGTCGGATCAACCAAAGTTTATAACATCTATCTGCTAACGCGCAGGCATCTGCTAAATAAAAGCGAGCATCGAACCAGAAGGCCGGATCAACCAAAGTTGATAACATCTATCTACTAACACGCAGGCATCCGCTAAATAAAAGCGAGCATCGACCCAGAAGGCCGGATCAACTGAAGTTGTTAACATTTATCTGCTAACGCACAGGGATCCGCTAAATAAAAGCGAGCATCAAACCAGAAGGTCGGATCATCCGAAGTTGATAACATCTATCGCTAACCCGCAAGCATCCAATAAAATAAAAGCGAGCATCAAACCAAAATGCCGGATCAACCGAAGTTGATAACATCTATCTGCTAACGCACAGGCATCTGCAATATAAAACCGAGCATCGAACCAGAATGCCGGATCAACCGAAGTTGATAACATCTATCTGCTAACGTGTTGGCATCCGCTAAATAAAGGCGAGCATCGAACCGGAAGGACGGATCAACCGAAGTTGATAAGATCTACCTGCTAACGTGCAGGCATCCACAAATTAAAAGCGAGTATCGAACCGGAAGGCCGGATCAACCGAAGTTGATAACATCTATCTGCTAACATGCAGGCATCTGCTAAATAAAAGCGAGCATCGAACCAGAAGGTCGGATCAACCGAAATTTATAACATCTATCTCCTAACGCGCAGGCATCCGCTAAATAAAAGCGAGCATCGAACCAGAAGGCCGGATCAACCAAAGTTGATAAAATCTATCTGCTTCGCGTAGGCATCCGCTAAATAAAAGCGAGCATCGACCCAGAAGGCCGGATCATCCGAATTTGATAACATCTATCGCTAACCCGCAAGCATCCGCTAAATAAAAGCGAGCATCAAACCAAAATGCCGGATCAACCGAAGTTGATAACATCTATCTGCTAACGTGTTGGCATCTGCTAAATAAAAGTTGGCATCGAACCAGAAGGTCGGATCAACCGAAGTTTATAACATCTATCTGCTAACGCGCAGGCATCCGCTAAATAAAAGCGAGCATCGAACCAGAAGGGCGGATCAACCAAAGTTGATAACATCTATCTACTAACGCGCAGGCATCCGCTAAATAAAAGCGAGCATCGACCCAGAAGGCCGGATCAACTGAAGTTGTTAACATTTATCTGCTAACGCACAGGGATCCGCTAAATAAAAGCGAGCATCGAACCAGAAGGCCGGATCATCCGAAGTTGATAACATCTATCGCTAACCCGCAAGCATCCGCTAAATAAAAGCGAGCATCAAACCAAAATGCCGGATCAACCGAAGTTGATAACATCAATCTTCTAACGCACAGGCATCCGCAATATAAAACCGAGCATCGAACCAGAATGCCGGATCAACCGAAGTTGATAACATCTATCTGCTAACGTGTTGGCATCCACTAAATAAAGGCGAGCATCGAACCGGAAGGACGGATCAACCGAAGTTGATAACATCTACCTGCTAACGTGCAGGCATCCACTAATTAAAAGTGAGTATCGAACCGGAAGGCCGGATCAACCGAAGTTGATAACATCTATCTGCTAACGCGCAGACATCTGCTAAATAAAAGCGAGCATCGAACCAGAAGGTCGGATCAATCGAAGTTTATAACATCTATCTGCTAACGCGCAGGCATCCGCTAAATAAAAGCGAGCATCGACACAGAAGGCCGGATCAACTGAAGTTGTTAACATCTATCTGCTAACTCACAGGGATCCGCAAAATAAAAGCGAGCATCAAACCAGAAGGTCGAATCATCCGAAGTTGATAACATCTATCTGCCAACACGCAGGCATCCGCTAAATAAAAGGGAACATCGAACCAGAAGGCCGGATCAACCAAAGTTGATAACATCTATCTGCTAACGCGCAGGCATCCGCTAAATAAAAGCGACCATCGACCCAGAAGGCCAGATCAACTGAAGTTGTTAACATCTATCTGCTAACTCACAGGGATCCGCTAAATAAAAGCGAGCATCGAACCAGAAGGCCGGATCATCCGAAGTTCATAACATCTATCGCTGACGTGCAGGCATCCGCTAAATAAAAGCGAGCATCAAACCAGAAGGCCGGATCAACCGAAGTTGATAACATCTATCTGCTAACGCACAGGCATCCGCTATATAAAACCGAGCATCGAACCAGAATGTCGGATCAACTGAAGTTGATAACATCTATCTGCTAACATGTTGGCATCCGCTAAATAAAAGTGAGCATCGAACCGGAAGGACGGATCAACCGAAGTTGATAACATCTACCAGCTAACGTGCAGGCATCCACTAATTCAAAGCGAGTATCGAACTGGAAGGCCGGATCATCCGAAGTTCATAACATCTATCTGCTAACGCACAGGGATCCGCTAAATAAAAGCGAGCATCGAACCAGAAGGCCGGATCATCCGAAGTTCATAACATCTATCGCTGACGTGCGGGCATCTGCTAAATAAAAGCGAGCATCAAACCAGAATGCCGGATCATTCGAAGTTGATAACATCTATCTGCTAACGCGCAAGCATCCGCTAAATAAAAGCGAGCATCGAACCAGAAGGCCGGATCAACCAAAGTTGATAAAATCTATCTGCTTCGCGTAGGCATCCGCTAAATAAAAGCGAGCATCGACCTAGAAGGCCGGATCAACTGAAGTTGTTAACATCTATCTGCTAACTCACAGGGATCCGCTAAATAAAAGCGAGCATCAAACCAGAAGGTCGGATCATCCGAAGATGATAACATCTATCTGCCAACACGCAAGCATTCGCTAAATAAAAGCGAACATCGAACCGGAAGGCCGAATCAACCGAAGATGATAACATCTATCTGCTAACGCGCAGGCATCCGCTAAATAAAAGCGAGCATTGACCAAGAAGGCCAGATCAACTGAAGTTGTTAACATCTATCTGCTAACGCACAGGGATCCGCTAAATAAAAGCGAGCATCGAACCAGAAGGCCGGATCATCCGAAGTTGATAACATCTATCTGCTAACGCGCAAGCATCCGCTAGATAAAAGCGAACATCGAACCGGAAGGCCGGATCAACCGAAATTGATAACATCTATCTGCTAACGCGCAGGCATCTGCTAAATAAAAGCGACCATCGACCCAGAAGGCCAGATCAACTGAAGTTGTTAACATCTATCTGCTAACGCACAGGGATCCGCTATATAAAAGCGAGCATCAAACCAAAATGCCGGATCAACCGAAGTTGATAACATCTATCTGCTAACGCACAGGCATCCGCAATATAAAACCGAGCATCGAACCAGAATGCCGGATCAACCGAAGTTGATAACATCTATCGGCTAACGTGTTGGCATCCGCTAAATAAAGGCGAGCATTGAACCGGAAGGACGGATCAACCGAAGTTGATAACATCTACCTGCTAACGTGCAGGCATCCACAAATTAAAAGCGAGTATCGAACCGGAAGGCCGGATCAACCGAAGTTGATAACATCTATCTGCTAACATGCAGGCATCTGCTAAATAAAAGCGAGCATCGAACCAGAAGGTCGGATCAACCGAAATTTATAACATCTAACTCCTAACGCGCAGGCATCCGCTAAATAAAAGCGAGCATCGAACCAGAAGGCCGGATCAACCAAAGTTGATAAAATCTATCTGCTTCGCGTAGGCATCCGCTAAATAAAAGCGAGCATCGACCCAGAAGGCCGGATCAACTGAAGTTGATAACATCTATCTGCTAACTCACAGGGATCCGCTAAATAAAAGCGAGCATCGAACCAGAAGGCCGGATCATCCGAAGTTCATAACATCTATCTGCCAACACGCAAGCATCCGCTAAATAAAAGCGAACATCGAACCGGAAGGCCGGATCAACTGAAGTTGATAACATCTATCTGCTAACGCGCAGGCATCCGCTAAATAAAAGCGACCATTGACCAAGAAGGCCAGATCAACTGAAGTTGTTAACATCTATCTGCTAACGCACAGGGATCCGCTAAATAAAAGCGAGCATCGAACCAGAAGGTCGGATCATCCGAAGTACATAACATCTATCACTGACGTGCAGGCATCTGCTAAATAAAAGCGAGCATCAAACCAGAATGTCGGATCATCCGAAGTTGATAACATCTATCTGCTAACGCGCAAGCATCCGCTAAAGAAAAGCGAACATCGAACCGGAAGGCCGGATCAACCGAAGTTGATAACATCTATCTGCTAACGCGCAGGCATCCGCTAAATAAAAGCGAGCATCGACCCAGAAGGCCAGATCAACTGAAGTTGTTAATATCTATCTGCTAACGCACAGGGATCCGCTAAATAAAAGCGAGCATGAAACCAGAAGGCCGGATCATCCGAAGTTGATAACATCTATCTGCTAACGCACAAGCATCCGCTAAATAAAAGCGAACATCGAACCGGAAGGCCGGATCAACCGAAGTTGATAACATCTATCTGCTAACGCACAGGGATCCGCTAAATAAAAGCGAGCATCGAACCAGAAGGCCGGATCATCCGAAGTTGATAACATCTATCGCTAACGTGCAGGCATCCGCTAAATAAAAGCGAGCATCAAACCAGAATGCCGGATCAACCGAAGTTGATAACATTTATCTGCTAACGCACAGGCATCCGCTATATAAAATCGAGCATCGAACCAGAATGTCGGATCAACTGAAGTTGATAACATCTATCTGCTAACATGTTGGCATCCGCTAAATAAAAGCGAGCATCGAACCGGAAGGACGGAATAACCGAAGTTGATAACATCTACCAGCTAACGTGCAGGCATCCGCTAATTAAAAGCGAGTATCGAACTGGAAGGCCGGATCAACCGAAGTTGATAACATCTATCGACTAACGCGCAGGCATCCGGTAAATAAAAGCGAGCATCGAACCGGAAGGCTGGATCATCCGAAGTTGATAACATCTATCTGCTAACACGCAAGCATCCGCTAAATAAAAGTGAACATCGAACCGGAAGGCCGGATCAACCGAAGTTGATAACATCTATCTGCTAATGCGCAGGCATCCGCTAAATAAAAGTGAGCATCGACCCAGAAGGGCAGATCTATTGAAGTTGTTAACATCTATCTGCTAACGCAAAGGGATCCGCTAAATAAAAGCGAGCATGAAACCAGAAGGTCGGATCATCCGAAGTTGATAACATCTATCTGTTAACGCGCAAGCATCCGCTAAATAAAAGCGAACATCGAACCGGAAGGCCGGATCAACCGAAGTTGATAACATCTATCTGCTAACGCGCAAGCATCCGCTATATAAAACCGAGCATCGAACCGGAATGCCGGATCAACCGAAGTTGATAACATCTATCTGCTAACATGTTGGCATCTGCTAAATAAAAGAGAGCATCCAACCGGAAGGACGGATCAACCGAAGTTGATAACATCTACCTGCTAACGTGCAAGCATCCACTAAATAAAAGCGAGTATCGAAACGGAAGGCCGGACCAACCGAAGTTGATAACATCTATCTGCTAACGCGCAGACATCTGCTAAATAAAAGCGAGCATCGAACCAGAAGGTCGGATCAACCAAAGTTTATAACATCTATCTGCTAACGCGCAGGCATCTGCTAAATAAAAGCGAGCATCGAACCAGAAGGCCGGATCAACCAAAGTTGATAACATCTATCTACTAACACGCAGGCATCCGCTAAATAAAAGCGAGCATCGACCCAGAAGGCCGGATCAACTGAAGTTGTTAACATTTATCTGCTAACGCACAGGGATCCGCTAAATAAAAGCGAGCATCAAACCAGAAGGTCGGATCATCCGAAGTTGATAACATCTATCGCTAACCCGCAAGCATCCAATAAAATAAAAGCGAGCATCAAACCAAAATGCCGGATCAACCGAAGTTGATAACATCTATCTGCTAACGCACAGGCATCTGCAATATAAAACCGAGCATCGAACCAGAATGCCGGATCAACCGAAGTTGATAACATCTATCTGCTAACGTGTTGGCATCCGCTAAATAAAGGCGAGCATCGAACCGGAAGGACGGATCAACCGAAGTTGATAAGATCTACCTGCTAACGTGCAGGCATCCACAAATTAAAAGCGAGTATCGAACCGGAAGGCCGGATCAACCGAAGTTGATAACATCTATCTGCTAACATGCAGGCATCTGCTAAATAAAAGCGAGCATCGAACCAGAAGGTCGGATCAACCGAAATTTATAACATCTATCTCCTAACGCGCAGGCATCCGCTAAATAAAAGCGAGCATCGAACCAGAAGGCCGGATCAACCAAAGTTGATAAAATCTATCTGCTTCGCGTAGGCATCCGCTAAATAAAAGCGAGCATCGACCCAGAAGGCCGGATCATCCGAATTTGATAACATCTATCGCTAACCCGCAAGCATCCGCTAAATAAAAGCGAGCATCAAACCAAAATGCCGGATCAACCGAAGTTGATAACATCTATCTGCTAACGTGTTGGCATCTGCTAAATAAAAGTTGGCATCGAACCAGAAGGTCGGATCAACCGAAGTTTATAACATCTATCTGCTAACGCGCAGGCATCCGCTAAATAAAAGCGAGCATTGACCAAGAAGGCCAGATCAACTGAAGTTGTTAACATCTACCTGCTAACGCACAGGGATCCGCTAAATAAAAGCGAGCATCGAACCAGAAGGCCGGATCATCCGAAGTTGATAACATCTATCTGCTAACGCGCAAGCATTCACTAGATAAAAGCGAACATCGAACCGGAAGGACGGATCAACCGAAGTTGATAACATCTATCTGCTAACGCGCAGGCATCTTCTAAATAAAAGCGACCATCGACCCAGAAGGCCAGATCAACTGAAGTTGTTAACATCTATCTGCTAACGCACAGGGATCCGCTAAATAAAAGCGAGCATCGAACCAGAAGGTCGGATCATCCGAAGTTGATAACATCTATCTGCTAACGCGCAAGCATCCGCTAAATAAAAGCGAACATCGAACCGGAAGGCCGGATCAACCGAAGTTGATAACATCTATCTGCTAACACGCAGGCATCCGCTAAATAAAAGCGAGCATCGACCCAGAAGGCCAGATCAACTGAAGTTGTTAAAATCTATCTGCTAACGCACAGGGATTCACTAAATTAAAGCGAGCATTGAACCAGAAGGACGGATCATTCGAAGTTGATAACATCTATCTACTAACGCGCAAGCATCCGCTAAATAAAAGCAAACATCAAACCGGAAGGCCGGATCAACCGAAGTTGATAACATCCATCTGCTAACACGCAGGCATCCGCTAAATAAAAGCGAGCATCGACCCAGAAGGCCAGATCAACTGAAGTTGTTAACATTTATCTGCTAACACACAGGGATCCGCTAAATAAAAGCGAGCATCGAACCAGAAGGCCGGATCATCCGAATTTGATAACATCTATCACTAACCCGCAAGCATCCGCTAAATTAAAGCGAGCATCAAACCAAAATGCCGGATCAACCGAAGTTGATAACATCTATCTGCTAACGTGTTGGCATCTGCTAAATAAAAGCGAGCATCGAACCGGAAAGACGGATCAACCGAGGTTGATAACATCTACCTGCTAACGTGCAGGCATCCACTAATTAAAAGCGAGTATCGAACCGGAAGGCCGGATCAACCGATGTTGAAAACATCTATCTGCTAACGCGCAGGCATCTGCTAAATAAAAGCGAGCATCGAACCAGAAGGTCGGATCAACCGAAGTTTATAACATCTATCTGCTAACGCGTAGGCATCCGCTAAATAAAAGCGAGCATCGAACCAGAAGGGCGGATCAACCAAAGTTGATAACATCTATCTACTAACACGCAGGCATCCGCTAAATAAAAGCGAGCATCGACCCAGAAGGCCGGATCAACTGAAGTTGTTAACATTTATCTGCTAACGCACAGGGAACCGCTAAATATAAGCGAGCATCGAACCAGAAGGCCGGATCATCCGAAGTTGATAACATCTATCGCTAACCCGCAAGCATCCGCTAAATAAAAGCGAGCATCAAACCAAAATGCCAGATCAACCGAAGTTGATAACATCTATCTTCTAACGCACAGGCATCCGCAATATAAAACCGAGCATCGAACCAGAATGCCGGATCAACCGAAGATGATAACATCTATCTGCTAACGTGTTGGCATCCACTAAATAAAGGTGAGCATCGAACCAGAAGGACGGATCAACCGAAGTTGATAACATCTACCTGCTAACGTGCAGGCATCCACTAATTAAAAGTGAGTATCGAACCGGAAGGCCGGATCAACCGAAGTTGATAACATCTATCTGCTAACGCGCAGACATCTGCTAAATAAAAGCGAGCATCGAACCAGAAGGTCGGATCAATCGAAGTTTATAACATCTATCTGCTAACGCGCAGGCATCCGCTAAATAAAAGCGAGCATCGACCCAGAAGGCCGGATCAACTGAAGTTGTTAACATCTATCTGCTAACTCACAGGGATCCGCAAAATAAAAGCGAGCATCAAACCAGAAGGTCGAATCATCCGAAGTTGATAACATCTATCTGCCAACACGCAAGCATTCGCTAAATAAAAGCGAACATCGAACCGGAAGGCCGAATCAACCGAAGTTGATAACATCTATCTGCTAACGTGCAGGCATCCGCTAAATAAAAGCGAGCATTGACCAAGAAGGCCAGATCAACTGAAGTTGTTAACATCAATCTGCTAACGCACAGGGATCCGCTAAATAAAAGCGAGCATCGAACCAGAAGGCCGGATCATCCGAAGTTCATAACATCTATCGCTAACGTGCAGGCATCCGCTAAATAAAAGCGAGCATCAAACCAGAAGGCCGGATCATCCGAAGTTGATAACATCTATCTGCTAACGCGCAAGCATCCGCTAAATAAAAGCGAACATCGAACCGGAAGGCCGGATCAACCGAAGTTGATAACATCTATCTGCTAACGCGCAGGCATCTGCTAAATAAAAGCGACCATCGACCCAGAAGGCCAGATCGACTGAAGTTGTTAACATCTATTTGCTAACGCACAGGGATCCGCTAAATAAAAGCGAGCATCGAACCAGAAGGCCGAATCATCCGAAGTTCATAACATCTATCGCTAACGTGCAGGCATCCGCTAAATAAAAGCGAGCATCAAACCAAAATGCCGGATCATCCGAAGTTGATAACATCTATCTGCTTACACGCAAGCATTCGCTAAATAAAAGCGAACATCGAACCGGAAGTCCGGATCAACCGAAGTTGATAACATCTATCTGCTAACGCGCAGGCATCCGCTAAAAAAAAGCGGGCATCGACCCAGAAGGCCAGATCAACTGAAGTTGTTAATATCTATCTGCTAACGCACAGGGATCTGCTAAATAAAAGCGAGCATGAAACCAGAAGGCCGGATCATCTGAAGTTGATAACATCTATCTGCTAACGCGCAAGCATCCGCTAAATAAAACCGAACATCGAACCGGAAGACCGGATCAACCGAAGTTGATAACATCTATCTGCTAACTTGCAGGCATCCGCTAAATAAAAGCGAGCATCGACCCAGAAGGCCAGATCAACTGAAGTTGTTAACAACTATCTGCTAACGCACAGGGATTCGCTAAATTAAAGCGAGCATTGAACCAGAAGGACTGATCATTCGAAGTTGATAACATCTATCTGCTAACGCACAAGCGTCCGCTAAATAAAAGCAAACATCAAACCGAAAGGCCGGATTAACCGAAGTTGATAACATCTATCTGCTAACACGCAGGCATCCGCTAAATAAAAGCGAGCATCGACCCAGAAGGCCAGATCAACTGAAGTTGTTAACATTTATCTGCTAACGCACAGGGATCCGCTAAATAAAAGTGAGCATCGAACCAGAAGGCCGAATCATCCGAATTTGATAACATCTATCGCTTACCCGCAAGCATCCGCTAAATAAAAGCGAGCATCAAACCAAAATGCCGGATCAACCGAAGTTGATAACATCTATCTGCTAACGCACAGGCATCCGCAAGATAAAACCGAGCATCGACCCAGAATGCTGGATCAACCGAAGTTGATAACATCTATCTGCTAACGTGTTGGCATCCGCTAAATAAAAGCGAGCATCGAACCGGAAGGACGGATCAACCGAAGTTGATAACATCTACCTGCTAACGTGCAGGCATCCACTAATTAAAAGCGAGTATCGAACCGGAAGGCCGGATCAACCGAAGTTGATAACATCTATCTGCTAACGCGCAGGCATCTGCTAAATAAAAGCGAGCATCGAACCATAAGGTCGGATCAACCGAAGTTTATAACATCTATCTCCTAACGTGCAGGCATCCGCTAAATATAAGCGAGCATCGAACCAGAAGGCCGGATCAACCAAAGTTAATAGCATCTATCTGCTTCGCGCAGGCATCCGCTAAATAAAAGCGAGCATCAACCCAGAAGGCCGGATCAACTGAAGTTGTTAACATCTATCTGCTAACGCACAGGGATCCGCTAAATAAAAGCGAGCATCAAACCAGAAGGTCGGATCATCAGAAGTTGATAACATCTATCTGGCAACGCGCAAGCATTCGCTAAATAAAAGCGAACATCAAACCGGAAGGCCGGATCAATCGAAGTTGATAACATCTATCTGCTAACGCGCAGGCATCCGCTAAATAAAAGCGAGCATTGACCAAGAAGGCCAGATCAATTGAAGTTGTTAACATCTATCTGCTAACGCACAGGGATCCGCTAAATAAAAGCGAGCATCGAACCAGAAGGCCGGATCATCCGAAGTTGATAACCTCTATCTGCTAACGCGCAAGCATCCGCTAAATAAAAGCGAACATCGAACCGGAAGGCCGGATCAACCGAAGTTGATAACATCTATCTGCTAACGCGCAGGCATCCGCTAAATAAAAGCAACCATCGACCTAGAAGGCCAGATCAACTGAAGTTGTTAACATCTATTTGCTAACGCACACGGATCCGCTAAATAAAAGCGAGCATCGAACCAGAAGGTCGGATCATCCGAAGTTGATAACATCTATCTGCTAACGCGCAAGCATCCGATAAATAAAAGCGAGCATCAAACCTGAATGTCGGTTCAACCAAAGTCGATAACATGTATCTGTTAACGCACAGGCATCCGCTATATAAAACCGAGCATCGAACCAGAATGTCGGAGCAACCGAAGTTGATAACATCTATCTGCTAACGTGTTGGCATCCGCTAAATAAAAGCGAGCATCGAACCGAAAGGACGGATCAAGCGAAGTTGATAACATCTACCAGCTAACCTGCAGGCACCCACTAATTAAAAGCGAGTATCGAACCGGAAGGCCGGATCAACCGAAGTTGATAACATCTATCTGCTAACGCGCAGGCATCTGCTAAATAAAAGCGAGCATCAAACCAGAAGGCCGGATCAAATGAAGTTGATAATATCTATCTGCTAACGTGCAGGAATCCGCTAATAAAAAGTGAGCATCGAACCAGAAGGCCCGATCAACCGAAGTTGATAACTTCTATTTGCTAACACGCAGGCATCCACTAAATAAAAGCGAGCATCGACCCAGAAGGCCAGATCAACTGAAGTTGTTAACATCTATCTGCTAACGCACAGGGATCCGCTAAATAAAAGCGAGCATGAAACCAGAAGGCCGGATCATCCGAAGTTGATAACATCTATCTGCTAACGCGCAAGCATCCGCTAAATAAAAGCGAACATCGCACCGGAAGGCCGGATCAACCGAAGTTGATAACATCTATCTGCTAACGCGCAGGCATCCGCTAAATAAAAGCGAGCATCGACCCAGAAGGCCAGATTAACTGAAGTTGTTAACATCTATCTGCTAACGCACATGGATCCGCTAAATTAAAGCGAGTTTTGAACCAGAAGGCCGGATCATTCAAAGTTGATAACATCTATCTACTAACGCGCAAGCATCCGCTAAATAAAAGCGAACATCGAACCGGAAGGCCGGATCAACTGAAGTTGATAACATCTATCTGCTAACGCACAGGCATCCGCTATATAAAACCGAGCATCGAACCGGAATGCCGGGTCAACCGAAGTTGATAACATCTATCTGCTAACGTGTTGGCATCTGCTAAATAAAAGCGAGCATCGAAACGGAAGGACGGATCAACCGAAGTTGATAACATCTACCTGCTAACGTGCAGGCATCCACTAATTAAAAGTGAGTATCGAACTGGAAGGCCGGATCAACCGAAGTTGATAACATCTATCTGCTAACGCGCAGGCATCTGCTAAATAAAAGCGAGCATCAAACCAGAAGGTCGGATCAACCGAAGTTTATAACATCTATCTGCTAACGTGCAGGCATCCGCTAAATAAAACCGAGCATCGAACCAGAAGGCCGGATCAACCAAAGTTGATAACATCTATCTGCTTCGCGCAGGCATCCGCTAAATAAAAGCGAGCATCGACCCATAAGGCCGGATCAACTGAAGTTGTTAACATCTATCTGCTAACGCATAGGGATCCGCTAAATAAAAGCGAGCATCAAACCAGAAGGTCGGATCATCCGAAGTTGATAACATCTATCTGCTAACGCGCAAGCATCCGCTAAATAAAAGCGAACATCGAACCAGAAGGCCGGATCAACCGAAGTTGTTAACATCTATCTGCCAACGCGCAAGCATTCGCCAAATAAAAGCGAACATCGAACCGGAAGGCCGGATCAATCGAAGTTGATAACATCTATCTGCTAACACGCAGGCATCCGCTAAATAAAAGCGAGCATTTACCAAGAAGGCCAGATCAACTGAAGTTGTTAACATCTATCTGCTAACGAACAGGGATCCGCTAAATAAAAGCGAGCATCGAACCAGAAGGCCAGATCATCCGAAGTTGATAACATCTATCTGCTAACGCGCAAGCATCCGCTAAATAAAAGCGAACATCGAACCGAAAGGCCGGATCAACTGAAGTTGATAACATCTATCTGCTAACGCGCAGGCATCCGCTAAATAAAAGCGACCATCGACCCAGAAGGCCAGATCAACTGAAGTTGTTAACATCTATTTGCTAACGCTTAGGGATCCGCTAAATAAAAGCGAGCATCGAACCAGAAGGTCGGATCATCCGAAGTTGATAACATCTATCTGCTAACGCGCAAGCATCCGATAAATAAAAGCGAGCATCAAACCAGAAAGCCGGTTCAACCAAAGTCGATAACATCTATCTGCTAACGCACAAGCATCCGCTATATAAAACCGAGCATCGAACCCGAATGCCGGAGCAACCGAAGTTGATAACATCTATCTGCTAACGTGTTGGCATCCGCTAAATAAAAGCGAGCGTCGAACCGGAAGGACGGATCAAGCGAAGTTGACAACATCTACCAGCTAACCTGCAGGCATCCACTAATTAAAAGCGAGTATCGAACCGGAAGGCCGGAACAACTGAAGTTGATAACATCTATCTGCTAACGCGCAGGCATCTGCTAAATAAAAGCGAGCATCGAACCAGAAGGCCGGATCAACTGAAGTTGATAATATCTATCTGCTAACGTGCAGGAATCCGCTAAATAAAAGCGAGCATCGACCCAGAAGGCCAGATCAACTGAAGTTGTTAACATCTATCTGCTAACGCACAGGGATCCGCTAAATAAAAGCGAGCATGAAACCAGAAGGCCGGATCATCCGAAGTTGATAACATCTATCTGCTAATGCGCAAGCATCCGCTAAATAAAAGCGAACATCGAACCGGAAGGCCGGATCAACCGAAGTTGATAACATCTATCTGCTAACGCGCAGGCATCCGCTAAATAAAAGCGAGCATCGACCCAGAAGGCCAGATCAACTGAAGTTGTTAACATCTATCTGCTAACGCACAGGGATCCGCTAAATAAAAGCGAGCATGAAACCAGAAGGACGGATCAACCGAAGTTGATAACATCTACCTGCTAACGTGCAGGCATCCACTAATTAAAAGCGAGTATCGAACCGGAAGGCCGGATCAACCGAAGTTGATAACATCTATCTGCTAACGCGCAGGCATCTGCTAAATAAAAGCGAGCATCGAACCATAAGGTCGGATCAACCGAAGTTTATAACATCTATCTCCTAACGTGCAGGCATCCGCTAAATATAAGCGAGCATCGAACCAGAAGGCCGGATCAACCAAAGTTAATAGCATCTATCTGCTTCGCGCAGGCATCCGCTAAATAAAAGCGAGCATCAACCCAGAAGGCCGGATCAACTGAAGTTGTTAACATCTATCTGCTAACGCACAGGGATCCGCTAAATAAAAGCGAGCATCAAACCAGAAGGTCGGATCATCAGAAGTTGATAACATCTATCTGGCAACGCGCAAGCATTCGCTAAATAAAAGCGAACATCAAACCGGAAGGCCGGATCAATCGAAGTTGATAACATCTATCTGCTAACGCGCAGGCATCCGCTAAATAAAAGCGAGCATTGACCAAGAAGGCCAGATCAATTGAAGTTGTTAACATCTATCTGCTAACGCACAGGGATCCGCTAAATAAAAGCGAGCATCGAACCAGAAGGCCGGATCATCCGAAGTTGATAACCTCTATCTGCTAACGCGCAAGCATCCGCTAAATAAAAGCGAACATCGAACCGGAAGGCCGGATCAACCGAAGTTGATAACATCTATCTGCTAACGCGCAGGCATCCGCTAAATAAAAGCAACCATCGACCTAGAAGGCCAGATCAACTGAAGTTGTTAACATCTATTTGCTAACGCACACGGATCCGCTAAATAAAAGCGAGCATCGAACCAGAAGGTCGGATCATCCGAAGTTGATAACATCTATCTGCTAACGCGCAAGCATCCGATAAATAAAAGCGAGCATCAAACCTGAATGTCGGTTCAACCAAAGTCGATAACATGTATCTGTTAACGCACAGGCATCCGCTATATAAAACCGAGCATCGAACCAGAATGTCGGAGCAACCGAAGTTGATAACATCTATCTGCTAACGTGTTGGCATCCGCTAAATAAAAGCGAGCATCGAACCGAAAGGACGGATCAAGCGAAGTTGATAACATCTACCAGCTAACCTGCAGGCACCCACTAATTAAAAGCGAGTATCGAACCGGAAGGCCGGATCAACCGAAGTTGATAACATCTATCTGCTAACGCGCAGGCATCTGCTAAATAAAAGCGAGCATCAAACCAGAAGGCCGGATCAAATGAAGTTGATAATATCTATCTGCTAACGTGCAGGAATCCGCTAATAAAAAGTGAGCATCGAACCAGAAGGCCCGATCAACCGAAGTTGATAACTTCTATTTGCTAACACGCAGGCATCCACTAAATAAAAGCGAGCATCGACCCAGAAGGCCAGATCAACTGAAGTTGTTAACATCTATCTGCTAACGCACAGGGATCCGCTAAATAAAAGCGAGCATGAAACCAGAAGGCCGGATCATCCGAAGTTGATAACATCTATCTGCTAACGCGCAAGCATCCGCTAAATAAAAGCGAACATCGCACCGGAAGGCCGGATCAACCGAAGTTGATAACATCTATCTGCTAACGCGCAGGCATCCGCTAAATAAAAGCGAGCATCGACCCAGAAGGCCAGATTAACTGAAGTTGTTAACATCTATCTGCTAACGCACATGGATCCGCTAAATTAAAGCGAGTTTTGAACCAGAAGGCCGGATCATTCAAAGTTGATAACATCTATCTACTAACGCGCAAGCATCCGCTAAATAAAAGCGAACATCGAACCGGAAGGCCGGATCAACTGAAGTTGATAACATCTATCTGCTAACGCACAGGCATCCGCTATATAAAACCGAGCATCGAACCGGAATGCCGGGTCAACCGAAGTTGATAACATCTATCTGCTAACGTGTTGGCATCCGCTAAATAAAAGCGAGCATCGAAACGGAAGGACGGATCAACCGAAGTTGATAACATCTACCTGCTAACGTGCAGGCATCCACTAATTAAAAGTGAGTATCGAACTGGAAGGCCGGATCAACCGAAGTTGATAACATCTATCTGCTAACGCGCAGGCATCTGCTAAATAAAAGCGAGCATCAAACCAGAAGGTCGGATCAACCGAAGTTTATAACATCTATCTGCTAACGTGCAGGCATCCGCTAAATAAAACCGAGCATCGAACCAGAAGGCCGGATCAACCAAAGTTGATAACATCTATCTGCTTCGCGCAGGCATCCGCTAAATAAAAGCGAGCATCGACCCATAAGGCCGGATCAACTGAAGTTGTTAACATCTATCTGCTAACGCACAGGGATCCGCTAAATAAAAGCGAGCATCAAACCAGAAGGTCGGATCATCCGAAGTTGATAACATATATCTGCTAACGCGCAAGCATCCGCTAAATAAAAGCGAACATCGAACCAGAAGGCCGGATCAACCGAAGTTGTTAACATCTATCTGCCAACGCGCAAGCATTCGCCAAATAAAAGCGAACATCGAACCGGAAGGCCGGATCAATCGAAGTTGATAACATCTATCTGCTAACACGCAGGCATCCGCTAAATAAAAGCGAGCATTTACCAAGAAGGCCAGATCAACTGAAGTTGTTAACATCTATCTGCTAACGAACAGGGATCCGCTAAATAAAAGCGAGCATCGAACCAGAAGGCCAGATCATCCGAAGTTGATAACATCTATCTGCTAACGCGCAAGCATCCGCTAAATAAAAGCGAACATCGAACCGAAAGGCCGGATCAACTGAAGTTGATAACATCTATCTGCTAACGCGCAGGCATCCGCTAAATAAAAGCGACCATCGACCCAGAAGGCCAGATCAACTGAAGTTGTTAACATCTATTTGCTAACGCTTAGGGATCCGCTAAATAAAAGCGAGCATCGAACCAGAAGGTCGGATCATCCGAAGTTGATAACATCTATCTGCTAACGCGCAAGCATCCGATAAATAAAAGCGAGCATCAAACCAGAAAGCCGGTTCAACCAAAGTCGATAACATCTATCTGCTAACGCACAAGCATCCGCTATATAAAACCGAGCATCGAACCCGAATGCCGGAGCAACCGAAGTTGATAACATCTATCTGCTAACGTGTTGGCATCCGCTAAATAAAAGCGAGCGTCGAACCGGAAGGACGGATCAAGCGAAGTTGACAACATCTACCAGCTAACCTGCAGGCATCCACTAATTAAAAGCGAGTATCGAACCGGAAGGCCGGAACAACTGAAGTTGATAACATCTATCTGCTAACGCGCAGGCATCTGCTAAATAAAAGCGAGCATCGAACCAGAAGGCCGGATCAACTGAAGTTGATAATATCTATCTGCTAACGTGCAGGAATCCGCTAAATAAAAGCGAGCATCGACCCAGAAGGCCAGATCAACTGGAGTTGTTAACATCTATCTGCTAACGCACAGGGATCCGCTAAATAAAAGCGAGCATGAAACCAGAAGGCCGGATCATCCGAAGTTGATAACATCTATCTGCTAATGCGCAAGCATCCGCTAAATAAAAGCGAACATCGAACCGGAAGGCCGGATCAACCGAAGTTGATAACATCTATCTGCTAACGCGCAGGCATCCGCTAAATAAAAGCGAGCATCGACCCAGAAGGCCAGATCAACTGAAGTTGTTAACATCTATCTGCTAACGCACAGGGATCCGCTAAATAAAAGCGAGCATGAAACCAGAAGGACGGATCAACCGAAGTTGATAACATCTACCTGCTAACGTGCAGGCATCCACTAATTAAAAGCGAGTATCGAACCGGAAGGCCGGATCAACCGAAGTTGATAACATCTATCTGCTAACGCGCAGGCATCTGCTAAATAAAAGCGAGCATCGAACCATAAGGTCGGATCAACCGAAGTTTATAACATCTATCTCCTAACGTGCAGGCATCCGCTAAATATAAGCGAGCATCGAACCAGAAGGCCGGATCAACCAAAGTTAATAGCATCTATCTGCTTCGCGCAGGCATCCGCTAAATAAAAGCGAGCATCAACCCAGAAGGCCGGATCAACTGAAGTTGTTAACATCTATCTGCTAACGCACAGGGATCCGCTAAATAAAAGCGAGCATCAAACCAGAAGGTCGGATCATCAGAAGTTGATAACATCTATCTGGCAACGCGCAAGCATTCGCTAAATAAAAGCGAACATCAAACCGGAAGGCCGGATCAATCGAAGTTGATAACATCTATCTGCTAACGCGCAGGCATCCGCTAAATAAAAGCGAGCATTGACCAAGAAGGCCAGATCAATTGAAGTTGTTAACATCTATCTGCTAACGCACAGGGATCCGCTAAATAAAAGCGAGCATCGAACCAGAAGGCCGGATCATCCGAAGTTGATAACCTCTATCTGCTAACGCGCAAGCATCCGCTAAATAAAAGCGAACATCGAACCGGAAGGCCGGATCAACCGAAGTTGATAACATCTATCTGCTAACGCGCAGGCATCCGCTAAATAAAAGCAACCATCGACCTAGAAGGCCAGATCAACTGAAGTTGTTAACATCTATTTGCTAACGCACACGGATCCGCTAAATAAAAGCGAGCATCGAACCAGAAGGTCGGATCATCCGAAGTTGATAACATCTATCTGCTAACGCGCAAGCATCCGATAAATAAAAGCGAGCATCAAACCTGAATGTCGGTTCAACCAAAGTCGATAACATGTATCTGTTAACGCACAGGCATCCGCTATATAAAACCGAGCATCGAACCAGAATGTCGGAGCAACCGAAGTTGATAACATCTATCTGCTAACGTGTTGGCATCCGCTAAATAAAAGCGAGCATCGAACCGAAAGGACGGATCAAGCGAAGTTGATAACATCTACCAGCTAACCTGCAGGCACCCACTAATTAAAAGCGAGTATCGAACCGGAAGGCCGGATCAACCGAAGTTGATAACATCTATCTGCTAACGCGCAGGCATCTGCTAAATAAAAGCGAGCATCAAACCAGAAGGCCGGATCAAATGAAGTTGATAATATCTATCTGCTAACGTGCAGGAATCCGCTAATAAAAAGTGAGCATCGAACCAGAAGGCCCGATCAACCGAAGTTGATAACTTCTATTTGCTAACACGCAGGCATCCACTAAATAAAAGCGAGCATCGACCCAGAAGGCCAGATCAACTGAAGTTGTTAACATCTATCTGCTAACGCACAGGGATCCGCTAAATAAAAGCGAGCATGAAACCAGAAGGCCGGATCATCCGAAGTTGATAACATCTATCTGCTAACGCGCAAGCATCCGCTAAATAAAAGCGAACATCGCACCGGAAGGCCGGATCAACCGAAGTTGATAACATCTATCTGCTAACGCGCAGGCATCCGCTAAATAAAAGCGAGCATCGACCCAGAAGGCCAGATTAACTGAAGTTGTTAACATCTATCTGCTAACGCACATGGATCCGCTAAATTAAAGCGAGTTTTGAACCAGAAGGCCGGATCATTCAAAGTTGATAACATCTATCTACTAACGCGCAAGCATCCGCTAAATAAAAGCGAACATCGAACCGGAAGGCCGGATCAACTGAAGTTGATAACATCTATCTGCTAACGCACAGGCATCCGCTATATAAAACCGAGCATCGAACCGGAATGCCGGGTCAACCGAAGTTGATAACATCTATCTGCTAACGTGTTGGCATCTGCTAAATAAAAGCGAGCATCGAAACGGAAGGACGGATCAACCGAAGTTGATAACATCTACCTGCTAACGTGCAGGCATCCACTAATTAAAAGTGAGTATCGAACTGGAAGGCCGGATCAACCGAAGTTGATAACATCTATCTGCTAACGCGCAGGCATCTGCTAAATAAAAGCGAGCATCAAACCAGAAGGTCGGATCAACCGAAGTTTATAACATCTATCTGCTAACGTGCAGGCATCCGCTAAATAAAACCGAGCATCGAACCAGAAGGCCGGATCAACCAAAGTTGATAACATCTATCTGCTTCGCGCAGGCATCCGCTAAATAAAAGCGAGCATCGACCCATAAGGCCGGATCAACTGAAGTTGTTAACATCTATCTGCTAACGCACAGGGATCCGCTAAATAAAAGCGAGCATCAAACCAGAAGGTCGGATCATCCGAAGTTGATAACATCTATCTGCTAACGCGCAAGCATCCGCTAAATAAAAGCGAACATCGAACCAGAAGGCCGGATCAACCGAAGTTGTTAACATCTATCTGCCAACGCGCAAGCATTCGCCAAATAAAAGCGAACATCGAACCGGAAGGCCGGATCAATCGAAGTTGATAACATCTATCTGCTAACACGCAGGCATCCGCTAAATAAAAGCGAGCATTTACCAAGAAGGCCAGATCAACTGAAGTTGTTAACATCTATCTGCTAACGAACAGGGATCCGCTAAATAAAAGCGAGCATCGAACCAGAAGGCCAGATCATCCGAAGTTGATAACATCTATCTGCTAACGCGCAAGCATCCGCTAAATAAAAGCGAACATCGAACCGAAAGGCCGGATCAACTGAAGTTGATAACATCTATCTGCTAACGCGCAGGCATCCGCTAAATAAAAGCGACCATCGACCCAGAAGGCCAGATCAACTGAAGTTGTTAACATCTATTTGCTAACGCTTAGGGATCCGCTAAATAAAAGCGAGCATCGAACCAGAAGGTCGGATCATCCGAAGTTGATAACATCTATCTGCTAACGCGCAAGCATCCGATAAATAAAAGCGAGCATCAAACCAGAAAGCCGGTTCAACCAAAGTCGATAACATCTATCTGCTAACGCACAAGCATCCGCTATATAAAACCGAGCATCGAACCCGAATGCCGGAGCAACCGAAGTTGATAACATCTATCTGCTAACGTGTTGGCATCCGCTAAATAAAAGCGAGCGTCGAACCGGAAGGACGGATCAAGCGAAGTTGACAACATCTACCAGCTAACCTGCAGGCATCCACTAATTAAAAGCGAGTATCGAACCGGAAGGCCGGAACAACTGAAGTTGATAACATCTATCTGCTAACGCGCAGGCATCTGCTAAATAAAAGCGAGCATCGAACCAGAAGGCCGGATCAACTGAAGTTGATAATATCTATCTGCTAACGTGCAGGAATCCGCTAAATAAAAGCGAGCATCGACCCAGAAGGCCAGATCAACTGAAGTTGTTAACATCTATCTGCTAACGCACAGGGATCCGCTAAATAAAAGCGAGCATGAAACCAGAAGGCCGGATCATCCGAAGTTGATAACATCTATCTGCTAATGCGCAAGCATCCGCTAAATAAAAGCGAACATCGAACCGGAAGGCCGGATCAACCGAAGTTGATAACATCTATCTGCTAACGCGCAGGCATCCGCTAAATAAAAGCGAGCATCGACCCAGAAGGCCAGATCAACTGAAGTTGTTAACATCTATCTGCTAACGCACAGGGATCCGCTAAATAAAAGCGAGCATGAAACCAGAAGGCCGGATCATCCGAAGTTGATAACATCTATCTGCTAAGGCGCAAGCATCCGCTAAATAAAAGCGAACATCGCACCGAAAGGCCGGATCAACCGAAGTTGATAACATCTATCTGCTAACGCGCAGGCATCCGCTAAATAAAAGCGAGCATCGACCCAAAAGGCCAGATCAACTGAAGTTGTTAACATCTATCTGCTAACGCACAGGGATCCGCTAAATTAAAGCGAGCATTGAACCAGAAGGCCGGATCATTCAAAGTTGATAACATCTATCTGCTAACGCGCAAGCATCCGCTAAATAAAAGCCAACATCGAACCAGAAGGCCGGATCAACTGAAGTTGATAACATCTATCTGCTAACGCACAGGCATCCGCTATATAAAACCGAGCATCGAACCGGAATGCCGGATCAACCGAAGTTGATAATATCTATCTGCTAACGTGTTGGCATCCGCTAAATAAAAGCGAGCATCGAACCGGAAGGACGGATCAAGCGAAGTTGATAACATCTACCAGCTAACCTGCAGGCATCCACTAATTAAAAGCGAGTATCGAACCGGAAGGCTGGAACAACTGAAGTTGATAACATCTATCTGCTAACGCGCAGGCATCTGCTAAATAAAAGCGAGCATCGAACCAGAAGGCCGGATCAACTGAAGTTGATAATATCTATCTGCTAACGTGCAGGAATCCGCTAAATAAAAGCGATCATCGACCCAGAAGGCCAGATCAACTGAAGTTGTTAACATCTATCTGCTAACGCACAGGGGTCCGCTAAATAAAAGCGAGCATGAAACCAGAAGGCCGGATCATCCGAAGTTGATAACATCTATCTGCTAATGCGCAAGATCCGCTAAATAAAAGCGAACATCGAACCGGAAGGCCGGATCAACCGAAGTTGATAACATCTATCTGCTAACGCGCAGGCATCCGCTAAATAAAAGCGAGTATCGACCCAGACGGCCAGATCAACTGAAGTTGTTAACATCTATCTGCTAACGCACAGGGATCCGCTAAATAAAAGCGAGCATGAAACCAGAAGGTCGGATCATCCGAAGTTGATAACATCTATCTGCTAACGCGCAAGCATCCGCTAAATAAAAGCGAACATCGAACAGGAAGGCCGGATCAACCGAAGTTGATAACATCTATCTGCTAACGCGCAAACATCCGCTAAATAAAAGCGAGCATCGACCCAGAAGGCCAGATCAACTGAAGTTGTTAATATCTATCTACTAACGCACAGGGATCCGCTAAATTAAAGCGAGCATTGAACCAGAAGGCCGGATCATTCAAAGTTGATAACATCTATCTGCTAACGCGCAAGCATCCGCTAAATAAAAGCGAACATCGAACCGGAAGGCCGGATCAACTGAAGTTGATAACATCTATCTGCTAACGCACAGGCATCCGCTATATAAAACCGAGCATCGAACTGGAATGCCGGATCAACCGAAGTTAATAACATCTATTTGCTAACGTGTTGGCATCTGCGAAATAAAAGCAAGCATCGAACCGGAAGGACGGATCAACGGAAGTTGATAACATCTACCTGCTAACGTGCAGGCATCCACTAATTAAAAGTGAGTATCGAACCGGAAGGCCGGATCAACCGAAGTTGATAACATCTATCTGCTAACGCGCAGGCATCTGCTAAATAAAAGCGAGCATCAAACCAGAAGGTCGGATCAACCGAAGTTTATAACATCTATCTGCTAACTCGCAGGCATCCGCTAAATAAAAGCGAGCATCGAACCAGAAGGCCGGATAAACCAAAGTTGATAACATCTATTTGCTTCGCGCAGGCATCCGCTAAATAAAAGCGAGCATCGACCCAGAAGGCCGGATCAACTGAAGTTGTTAACATCTATCTGCTAATGCACAGGGATCCGCTAAATATAAGCGAGCATCAAACCAGAAGGCCGGATCATCCGAAGTTGATAACATCTGTCTGCTAACGCACAAGCATCCGCTAAATAAAAGCGAACATCGAACCGGAAGGCCGGATCAACCGAAGTTGATAACATCTATCTGCTAACGCGCAGGCATCCGCTAAATAAAAGAGAGCATCGACCCAGAAAGGCAGATCTACTGAAGTTATTAACATCTATCTGCTAACGCACAGGGATCTGCTAAATAAAAGCGAGCATCGAACCAGAAGGCCGGATCATCCGAAGTTGATAAAATCTATCTGCTAACGCGCAAGCATCCGATAAATAAAAGCGAGCATCAAACCAGAATGCTGGATCAACCGAAGTCGATAACATCTATCTGCTAATGCACAGGCATCCACTATATAAAACCGAGCATCAAACCAGAATGCCGGAGCAACCGAAGTTGATAACATCTATCTGCTAACGTGTTGGCATCCGCTAAATAAAAGCGAGCATCGAACCGGAAGGACGGATCAAGCGAAGTTGATAACATCTACCAGCGAACGTGCAGGCATCCACTAATTAAAAGCAAGTATCGAACCGGAAGGCCGGATCAACCGAATTTGATAACATCTATCTGCTAACGCGCAGACATCTGCTAAATAAAAGCGAGCATCGAACCAGAAGGCCGGATCAACTGAAGTTGATAATATCTATCTGCTAACGTGCAGGCATCCGCTAAATAAAAGTGAGCATCGAACCAGAAGGACCGATCAACCGAAGTTGATAACATCTATCTGCTAACGCGCAGGCATCCGCTAAATAAAAGCGAGCATCCACCCAGATGGCCAGATGAACTGAAGCTGTTAATATCTATCTGTTAACGCACAGGGATCCGATAAATAAAAGCGAGCATGAAACCAGAAGGCCGGATCATCCGAAGTTGATAACATCTATCTGCTAATGCGCAAGCATTCGCTAAATCAAAGCGAACATCGAACCGGAAGGCCGGATCAACCGAAGTTGATAACATCTATCTGCTAACGCGCAGGCATCCGCTAAAGAAAAGCGAGCATCGACCCAGAAGGCCAGATCAACTGAAGTTGTTAACATCTATCTGCTAACGCACAGGGATCCGCTAAATTAAAGCGAACATTGAACCAGAAGGCCGGATCATTCGAAGTTGATAACATCTATCTGCTAACGCGCAAGCATCCGCTAAATAAAAGCAAACATCAAACCGGAAGGCCAGATCAACCGAAGTTGATAACATCTATCTACTAACACGCAGGCATCCGCTAAATAAAAGCGAGCATCGACCCAGAAGGCCAGATCAACTGAAGTTGTTTATATTTATAAGCTAACGCACAGGGATCCGCTAAATAAAAGCGAGCATCGAACCAGAACGTCGGATCATCCGAAGTTGATAACATCTATCGCTAACCCGCAAGCATCCGCTAAATAAAAGCGAGCATCAAACCTGAATGTCGGATCAACCGAAGTTGATAACATCTACCTGCTAACGCACAGGCATCCGCTATATAAAACCGAGCATTTAACCAGAATGCCGGATCAAACGAAGTTGATAACATCTATTTGCTAAAGTGTTGGCATCCGCTAAATAAAAGCGAGCATCGAACCGGAAGGACGGATCAACCGAAGTTGATAACATCTACCTGCTAACGTGCAGGCATCCACTAATTAAAAGCGAGTATCGAACCGGAAGGCCGGATCAACCGAAGTTGATAACATCTATCTGCTAACGCGCAGGCATCTGCTAAATAAAAGCGAGCATCGAACCAGAAGGCCGGATCAATTGAAGTTGATAATATCTATCTGCTAATGTGCAGAAATCCGCTAAATAAAAGCGAGCATCGACCCAGAAGGGCAGATCAACGGAAGTTGTTAACATCTATCTGCTAACGCACAGGGATCCGCTAAATAAAAGCGAGCATGAAACCAGAAGGCCGGATCATCCGAAGTTGATAACATCTATCTGCTAACGCGCAAGCATCCGCTAAATAAAAGCGAACATCGAACCGGAAGGCTGGATCAACCGAAGTTGATAAAATCTATCTGCTAACGCGCAGGCATCCGCTAAATAAAAGCTAGCATCTACCCAGAAAGCCAGATCAACTGAAGTTGTTAACATCTATCTGCTAACGCACAGGGATCCACTAAATAAAAGCGAGCATGAAACCAGAAGGCCGGATCATCCGAAGTTGATAACATCTATCTGCTAATGCGCAAGCATCCGCTAAATAAAAGCGAACATCGAACCGGAAGGCCGGATCAACCGAAGTTGATAACATCTATCTGCTAACGCGCAGGCATCCGCTAAATAAAAGCGAGCATCGACCCAGAAGGCCAGATCAACTGAAGTTGTTAACATCTATCTGCTAACGCACAGGGATCCGCTAAATTAAAGCGAGCATTGAACCAGAAGGCCGGATCATTCGAAGTTGATAACATCTATCTGCTAACGCGCAAGCATCCGCTAAATAAAAGCAAACATCAAACCGGAAGGCCGGATCAACCGAAGTTGATAACATCTATCTGCTAACACGCAGGCATCCGCTAAATAAAGCGAGCATCGACCCAGAAGGCCAGATCAACTGAAGTTGTTTATATTTATAAGCTAACGCACAGGGATCCGCTAAATAAAAGCGAGCATCGAACCAGAACGTCGGATCATCCGAAGTTGATAACATCTATCGCTAACCCGCAAGCATCCGCTAAATAAAAGCGAGCATCAAACCTGAATGTCGGATCAACCGAAGTTGATAACATCTACCTGCTAACGCACAGGCATCCGCTATATAAAACCGAGCATTTAACCAGAATGCCGGATCAAACGAAGTTGATAACATCTATTTGCTAAAGTGTTGGCATCCGCTAAATAAAAGCGAGCATCGAACCGGAAGGACGGATCAACCGAAGTTGATAACATCTACCTGCTAACGTGCAGGCATCCACTAATTAAAAGCGAGTATCGAACCGGAAGGCCGGATCAACCGAAGTTGATAACATCTATCTGCTAACGCGCAGGCATCTGCTAAATAAAAGCGAGCATCGAACCAGAAGGCCGGATCAATTGAAGTTGATAATATCTATCTGCTAATGTGCAGAAATCCGCTAAATAAAAGCGAGCATCGACCCAGAAGGCCAGATCAACTGAAGTTGTTAACATCTATCTGCTAACGCACAGGGATCCGCTAAATAAAAGCGAGCATGAAACCAGAAGGCCGGATCATCCGAAGTTGATAACATCTATCTGCTAACGCGCAAGCATCCGCTAAATAAAAGCGAACATCGAACCGGAAGGCTGGATCAACCGAAGTTGATAAAATCTATCTGCTAACGCGCAGGCATCCGCTAAATAAAAGCTAGCATCTACCCAGAAAGCCAGATCAACTGAAGTTGTTAACATCTATCTGCTAACGCACAGGGATCCACTAAATAAAAGCGAGCATGAAACCAGAAGGCCGGATCATCCGAAGTTGATAACATCTATCTGCTAATGCGCAAGCATCCGCTAAATAAAAGCGAACATCGAACCGGAAGGCCGGATCAACCGAAGTTGATAACATCTATCTGCTAACGCGCAGGCATCCGCTAAATAAAAGCGAGCATCGACCCAGAAGGCCAGATCAACTGAAGTTGTTAACATCTATCTGCTAACGCACAGGGATCCGCTAAATTAAAGCGAGCATTGAACCAGAAGGCCGGATCATTCGAAGTTGATAACATCTATCTGCTAACGCGCAAGCATCCGCTAAATAAAAGCAAACATCAAACCGGAAGGCCGGATCAACCGAAGTTGATAACATCTATCTGCTAACACGCAGGCATCCGCTAAATAAAGCGAGCATCGACCCAGAAGGCCAGATCAACTGAAGTTGTTTATATTTATAAGCTAACGCACAGAGATCCGCTAAATAAAAGCGAGCATCGAACCAGAACGTCGGATCATCCGAAGTTGATAACATCTATCGCTAACCCGCAAGCATCCGCTAAATAAAAGCGAGCATCAAACCTGAATGCTGGATCAACCGAAGTTGATAACATCTACCTGCTAACGCACAGGCATCCGCTATATAAAACCGAGCATCGAACCAGAATGCCGGATCAAACGAAGTTGATAACATCTATTTGCTAACGTGTTGGCATCCGCTAAATAAAAGCGAGCATCGAACCGGAAGGACGGATCAACCGAAGTTGATAACATCTACCTGCTAACGTGCAGGCATCCACTAATTAAAAGCGAGTATCGAACCGGAAGGCCGGATCAACCGAAGTTGATAACATCTATCTGCTAACGCGCATGCATCTGCTAAATAAAAGAGAGCATCGAACCAGAAGGCCGGATCAACTGAAGTTGATAATATCTATCTGCTAATGTGAAGGAATCTGCTAAATAAAAGCGAGCATCGACC
Organism: Lathyrus sativus; assembly: GCA_963859935.3. Taxonomy (NCBI): domain Eukaryota; kingdom Viridiplantae; phylum Streptophyta; class Magnoliopsida; order Fabales; family Fabaceae; genus Lathyrus; species Lathyrus sativus. Next base: position 284,992,931 of record OZ012741.1, on the reverse strand, counting down.
CAGAAGGCCAGATCAACTTAAGTTGTTAACATCTATCTGCTAACGCACAGGGATCCGCTAAATAAAAGCGAGCATGAAACCAGAAGGCCGGATCATTCAAAGTTGATAACATCTATCTGCTAACGCGCAAGCATCCGCTAAATAAAAGCGAACATCGAACCGGAAGGCCGGATCAACCGAAGTTGACAACATCTATCTGCTAACGCGCAGGCATCCGCTAAATAAAAGCGAGCATCGACCCAGAAGGCCAGATCAACTGAAGTTGTTAACATCTATCTGCTAACGCACAGGGATCCGCTAAATAAAAGCGAGCATGAAACCAGAAGGCCGGATCATCCGAAGTTGATAACATCTATCTGCTAACGCGCAAGCATCCGCTAAATAAAAGCGAACATCGAATCAGAATGCCGGATCAACCGAAGTTGATAATATCTATCTGCTAACACGCAGGCATCCGCTAAATAAAAGCGAGCATCGACCCAGAAGGCCAGATCAACTGAAGTTGTTTATATTTATAAGCTAACGCACATGGATCCGCTAAATAAAAGCGAGCATCGAACCAGAACGTCGGATCATCCGAAGTTGATAACATCTACCTGCTAACGCACAGGCATCCGCTATATAAAACCGAGCATCGAACCAGAATGCCGAATCAAACGAAGTTGATAACATCTATTTGCTAACGTGTTGGCATCCGCTAAATCAAAGCGAGCATCAAACCGGAAGGACGGATCAACCGAAGTTGATAACATCTACCTGCTAACGTGCAGGCATCCACTAATTAAAAGCGAGTATCGAACCGGAAGGCCGGATCAACCGAAGTTGATAACATCTATCTGCTAACGCGCAGGCATCTGCTAAATAAAAGCGAGCATCGAACCAGATGGCCGGATCATCCGAAGTTGATAACATCTATCTGCTAACGCGCAAGTATCCGCTAAATAAAAGCGAACATCGAACCGGAAGGCCGGACAAGCCGAAGTTGATAACATCTATCTGCTAATGCGCATGCATCCGCTAAGTAAAAGAGAGCATCGACCCAGAAGGGCAGATCTACTGAAGTTATTAACATCTATCTGCTAACGCATAGGGATCCGCTAAATAAAAGCGAGCATCGAACCATAAGGCCGGATCATCCAAAGTTGATAAAATCTATCTGCTAACGCGCAAGCATCCGATAAATAAAAGCGAGCATCAAAGCAGAATGCCGGATCAACCAAAGTCGATAACATCTATCTGCTAATGCACAGGCATCCGCTATATAAAACCGAGCATCGAACCAGAATGCCGTAGCACCCGAAGTTGATAACATCTATCTGCTAACGTGTTGGCATCCGCTAAATAAAAGCGAGCATCGAACCGGAAGGACGGATCAAGCGAAGTTGATAACATCTACCAGCTAACGTGCAGGCATCCACTAATTAAAAGCGAGTATCGAACCGGAAGGCCGGATCAACCGAAGTTGATAACATCTATCTGCTAACGCGCAAGCATCTGCTAAATAAAAGCGAGCATCGAACTAGAAGGCCGGATCAACTGAAGTTGATAATATCTATCTGCTAACGTGCAGGCATCCGCTAAATAAAAGTGAGCATCGAACCAGAAGGCCCGATCAACCGAAGTTGATAACATCTATCGGCTAACGCGCAGGCATCCGCTAAATAAAAGCGAGCATCGACCCAGAAGGCCAGATCAACTGAAGTTGTTAATATCTATCTGCTAACGCACAGGGATCCGCTAAATAAAAGCGAGCATGAAACCAGAAGGCCGGATCATCCGAAGTTGATAACATCTATCTGCTAACACTCAGGCATCCGCTAAATAAAAGCGAGCGCCGACCCAGAAGGCTAGATCAACTGAAGTTGTTAATATCTATCTGCTAATGCACAGGGATCCGCTAAATAAAAGCGAGCATGAAACCAGAAGGCCGGATCATCCGAAGTTGATAACATCTATCTGCTAACGCGCAAGCATCCGCTAAATAAAAGCGAAATCGAACCGGAAGGCCGGATCAACCGAAGTTGATAACATATATCTGCTAACGCGCAGGCATCTGCTAAATAAAAGCGAGCATCGACCCAGAAGGCCAGATCAACTGAAGTTGTTAACATCTATCTGCTAACGCACAGGGATCCGCTAAATAAAAGTGAGCATGAAACCAGAAGGTCGGATCATCCGAAGTTGATAACATCTGTCTGCTAACGCGCAAGCATCCGCTAAATAAAAGCGAACATCGAACCGGAATGCCCGATCAACCGAAGTTGATAACATCTATCTGCTAACGCGCAGGCATCCACTAAATAAAAGCGAGCATCGACCCTGAAGGCCAGATCAACTGAAGTTGTTAACATCTATCTGCTAACGCACAGGGATCCGCTAAATTAAAGCGAGCATTGAACCAGAAGGCCGGATCATTCGATGTTGATAACATCTATCTGCTAACGCGCAAGCATCCGCTAAATAAAAGCAAACATCAAACCAGAAGGCCGGATCAACCGAAGTTGATAACATCTATCTGCTAACACGCAGGCATCCGCTAAATAAAAGCGAGCATCGACCCAGAAGGCCAGATTAACTAAAGTTGTTAGCATTTATAAGCTAACGCACAAGGATCCACTAAATAAAAGCGAGCATCGTACCAGAAGGCCGGATCATCCGAAGTTGATAACATCTATCTGCTAACGCGCAGGCATCTGCTAAATAAAAGCGAGCATCGAACCAGAAGGTCGAATCAACCGAAGTTTATAACATCTATCTGCTAACTCGCAGGCATCCGCTAAATAAAAGTGAGCATCGAACCAGAAGGCCGGATCAACCAAAGTTGATAACATCTATCTGCTTCGCACAGGCATCCGCTAAATAAAAGCGAGCATCGACCCAGAAGGCCGGATCAACTGAAGTTGTTAACATCTATCTGCTAACGCACAGGGATCCGCTAAATAAAAGCGAGCATCAAACCAGAAGGCCGGATCATCCGAAGTTGATAACATCTGTCTGCTATTTCACAAGCATCCGCTAAATAAAAGCGAACATCGAACCGGAAGGCCGGATCAACCGAAGTTGATAACATCTATCTGCTAACGCGCAGACATCCGCTAAATAAAAGAGAGCATCGACCCAGAAAGGCAGATCTACTGAAGTTATTAACATCTATCTGCTAACGCACAGGGATTCGCTAAATAAAAGCGAGCATCAAACCAGAATGCCGGATCAACCGAAGTCGATAACATCTATCTGCTAATGCACAGGCATCCACTATATAAAACCGAGCATCGAACCAGAATGCCGGAGCAACCGAAGTTGATAACATCTATCTGCTAACGTGTTGGCATCCGCTAAATAAAAGCGAGCATCGAACCGGAAGGACGGATCAAGCGAAGTTGATAACATCTACCAGCTAACGTGCAGGTATCCACTAATTAAAAGCAAGTATCGAACCGGAAGGCCGGATCAACCGAGGTTGATAACATCTATCTGCTAACGCGCAGGCATCTGCTAAATAAAAGCAAGCATCGAACCAGAAGGCCGGATCAACCGAAGTTTATAACATCTATCTGCTAACGCGCAGGCATCCGCTAAATAAAAGCGAGCATCGAACTAGAAGGCCGGATCAACCAAAGTTGATAACATCTATCTGCTTCGCGCAGGCATCCGCTAAATAAAAGCGAGCATCGACCCAGAAGGCCGGATCAACTGAAGTTGTTAACATCTATCTGCTAACGCACAGGGATCCGCTAAATAAAAGCGAGCATCAAACCAGAAGGCCGGATCATCCGAAGTTGATAACATTTGTCTGCTAACGCGCAAGCATCTGCTAAATAAAAGAGAACATCGAACCGGAAGGCCGGATCAACCGAAGTTGATAACATCTATCTGCTAACGCGCAGGCATCCGCTAAATAAAAGCGAGCATCGACCCAGAAGGCCAGATCCACTGAAGTTGTTAACATCTATCTGCTAACGCACAGGGATCCGCTAAATAAAAGCGAGCATGAAACCAGAAGGTCGGATCATCCGAAGTTGATAACATCTATCTGCTAACGCGCAAGCATCCGCTAAATAAAAGCGAACATCGAACCGGAAGGCCTGATCAACCGAAGTTGATAACATCTATCTGCTAACGTGCAGGCATCCGCTAAATAAAAGCGAGCGTCGACCCTGAAGGCCAGATTAACTGAAGTTGTTAACATTTATAAGCTAACGCACAGGTATCCGCTAAATAAAAGCGAGCATCAAACCAGAAGGCCGAATCATCCGAAGTTGATAACATCTATCGCTAACCCGCAAGCATCCGCTAAATAAAAGCGAGCATCAAATCAGAATGCCGGATCAACCGAAGTTGATAACATCTACCTGCTAACGCACAGGCATCCTCTATATAAAACCGAGCATCGAACCAGAATGTCGGATCAACCAAAGTTGATAACATCTATCTGCTAACGTGTTGGCATCCGCTAAATAAAAGCGAGCATCGAACCGGAAGGACGGATCAAGCGAAGTTGATAACATCTACCAGCTAACGTGCAGGCATCCACTAATTAAAAGCAAGTATCGAACCGGAAGGCCGGATCAACCGAAGTTGATAACATCTATCTGCTAACGCGCAGGCATCCGCTAAATAAAAGCGAGCATCGAACCAGAAGGCCGGATCAACCGAAGTTTATAACATCTATCTGCTAACGCGGAGGCATCCGCTAAATAAAAGTGAGCATCGAACCAGAAGGCCGGATCAACCAAAGTTGATAACATCTATCTGCTTCGCGCAGGCATCCGCTAAATAAAAGCCAGCATCGACCCAGAAGGCCGGATCAACTGAAGTTGTTAACATCTATCTGCTAACGCACAGGGATCCGCTAAATAAAAGCGAGCATCAAACCAGAAGGCCGGATCATCCGAAGTTGATAACATCTGTCTGCTAACGCGCAAGCATCCGCTAAATAAAAGCGAACATCGAACCGGAAGGCCGGATCAACCGAAGTTGATAACATCTATCTGCTAACGCGCAGGCATCCGCTAAATAAAAGCGAGCATCGACCCAGAAGGCCAGATCCACTGAAGTTGTTAACATCTATCTGCTAACGCACAGGGATCCGCTAAATAAAAGCGAGCATGAAACCAGAAGGCCGGATCATCCGAAGTTGATAACATCTATCTGCTAACGCGCAAGCATCCGCTAAATAAAAGCGAACATCGAACCGGAAGGCCTGATCAACCGAAGTTGATAACATCTATCTGCTAACGTGCAGGCATCCGCTAAATAAAAGCGAGCGTCGACCCTGAAGGCCAGATTAACTGAAGTTGTTAACATTTATAAGCTAACGCACAGGTATCCGCTAAATAAAAGCGAGCATCAAACCAGAAGGCCGAATCATCCGAAGTTGATAACATCTATCGCTAACCCGCAAGCATCCGCTAAATAAAAGCGAGCATCAAATCAGAATGCCGGATCAACCGAAGTTGATAACATCTACCTGCTAACGCACAGGCATCCTCTATATAAAACCGAGCATCGAACCAGAATGCCGGATCAACCAAAGTTGATAACATCTATCTGCTAACGTGTTGGCATCCGCTAAATAAAAGCGAGCATCGAACCGGAAGGACGGATCAACCGAAGTTGATAACATCTACCTGCTAACACGCAGGCATCCGCTAAATAGAAGCGAGCATCGAACCAGAAGGCCGGATCAACCAAAGTTGATAACATCTATCTGCTTCGCGCAGGCATCCGCTAAATAAAAGCGAGCATCGAACCAGAAGGTCGGATCAACCCAAGTTTATAACATCTATCTGCTAACGCGGAGGCATCCGCTAAATAAAAGCGAGCATCGAACCAGAAGGACGGATCAACCAAAGTTGATAACATCTATCTGCTTCACGCAGGCATCCGCTAAATAAAAGCGAGCATCGACCCAAAAGGCTGGATCAACTGAAGTTGTTAACATCTATCTTCTAACGCACAGGGATCCGCTAAATAAAAGCGAGCATCAAACCAGAAGGCCGGATCATCCGAAGTTGATAACATCTATCTGCTAACGCACAAGCATCCGCTAAATAAAAGCGAACATCGAACCAGAAGGCCGAATCAACCGAAGTTGATAACATCTATCTGCTAACGCGCAGGCATCCATTAAATAAAAGAGAGCATCGACCCATAAGGGCAGATCTACTGAAGTTATTAACATCTATCTGCTAAAGCACAGGGATCCGCTAAATAAAAGCGAGCATCGAACCATAAGGCCGGATCATCCGAAGTTGATAAAATCTATCTGCTAACGCGCAAGCATCAGATAAATAAAAGCGAGCATCAAACCAGAATGCCGGATCAACCGAGGTCGAAAACATCTATCTGCTAATGCACAGGAATCCGCTATATAAAACCGAGCATCGAACCAGAATGCCCTAGCACCCGAAGTTGATAACATCTATCTGTTAACGAGTTGACATCTACTAAATAAAAGCGAGCATCGAACCGGAAGGACGGATCAAGCGAAGTTGATAACATCTACCAGCTAACGTGCAGGCATCCAATAATTAAAAGCGAGTATCGAACCGAAAGGCCGGATCAACCGAAGTTGATAACATCTATCTGCTAACATGCAGGCATCTGCTAAATAAAAGCGAGCATTGAACCAGAAGGCCGGATCAACTGAAGTTGATAATATCTATCTGCTAACGCGCAGGCATCCGCTAAATAAAAGTGAGCATCAAACCAGAAGGCCCAATCAACCGAAGTTGATAACATCTATCTGCTAACGTGCAGGCATCCGCTAAATAAAAGCGAGCATCGACCCAGAAGGCTAGATCAACTGAAGTTGTTAATATCTATCTGCTAACGCACAGGGATCCGCTAAATAAAAGCCAGCATGAAACCAGAAGGCCGGATCATCCGAAGTTGATAACATCTATCTGCTAACGCGCAAGCATCCGCTAAATAAAAGCGAACATCGAACCGGAAGGCCGGATAAACCGAAGTTGATAACATCTATCTGCTAACGTGCAGGCATCCGCTAAATAAAAGCGAGCATCGACCCAGAAGGCCAGATCAACTGAAGTTGTTAACATCTATCTGCTAACGCGCAAGCATCCGCTAAATAAAAGCAAACATCAAACCGGAAGGCCGGATCAACCGAAGTTTATAACATCTATCTGCTAACGCGCAGACATCCGCTAAATAAAAGCGAGCATCGAACCGGAAGGACGGATCAACCGAAGTTGATAACATCTATCTGCTAACATGCAGGCATCCGCTAAATAAAAGCGAGCATCGACCCAGAAGGCCAGATCAACTGAAGTTGTTAACATCTATCTGCTAACGCATAGGGATCCGCTAAATAAAAGCGAGCATGAAATCAGAAGGCCGGATCATCCGAAGTTGATAATATCTATCTGCTAACGCGCAAGCATCCGCTAAATAAAAGCGAACATCGAACCGGAAGGCCGGATCAACCGATGTTGATAACATCTATCTGCTAACGTGCAGGCATCCGCTAAATAAAATCGAGCATCGACCCAGAAGGCCAGATCAACTGAAGTTGTTAACATCTATCTGCTAACGCGCAAGCATCCGCTACATAAAAGCAAACATCAAACCGGAAGGCCGGATCAACCGAAGTTTATAACATCTATCTGCTAACGCGCAGGCATCCGCTAAATAAAAGCGAGCAGCGAACCGGAAGGACGGATCAACCGAAGTTGATAACATCTATCTGCTTCGCGCAGGCATCCGCTAAATAAAAGCGAGCATCGACCCAGAAGGCCGGATCAACTGAAGTTGTTAACATCTATCTGCTAACGCACAGGGATCCGCTAAATTAAAGCGAGCATTGAACCAGAAGGCTGGATCATTCGAAGTTGATAACATCTATCTGCTAACGCGCAAGCATCAGCTAAATAAAAGCAAACATCAAACCGGAAGGCCAGATCAACCGAAGTTGATAACATCTATCTGCTAACGTGTTGGCATCCGCTAAATAAAAGCGAGCATCGAACCGGAAGGACGGATCAACCGAAGTTGATAACATCTACCTACTAACGTGCAGGCATCCACTAATTAAAAGCGAGTATCGAACCGGAAGGCCGGATCAACCGAAGTTTATAACATCTATCTGCTAACACGCAGGCATCTACTAAATAAAAGCGAGCATCGAACCAGAATGTCGGATCAACCGAAGTTTATAACATCTATCTGCTAACGCGCAGGCATCCGCTAAATAAAAGCGAGCATCGAACCAGAAGGCCGGATCAACCAAAGTTGATAACATCTATCTGCTTCGCGCAGGCATCCGCTAAATAAAAGCGAGCATCGACCCAGAAGGCCGGATCAACTGAAGTTGTTAACATCTATCTGCTAATGCACAGGGATCCGCTAAATAAAAGCGAGCATCAAACCAGAAGGCCGGATCATCCGAAGTTGATAACATCTATCTGCTAACGCGCAAGCATCCACTAAATAAAAGCGAACATCGAACCAGAAGGCTGGATCAACCGAAGTCGATAACATCTATCTGCTAATGCACAGGCATCCGCTATATCAAACCGAGCATCGAACCAGAATGTCGGAGCACCCGAAGTTGAAAACATCTATCTGCTAACGTGTTGGCATCTGCTAAATAAAAGCGAGCATCGAACCGGAAGGACGGATCAAGCGAAATTGATAACATCTACCAGCTAACGTGCAAGCATCCACTAATTAAAAGCGAGTATCGAACCGGAAGGCCGGATCAACCGAAGTTGATAACATCTATCTGCTAACACGCAGGCATCTGCTAAATAAAAGCGAGCATCGAACTAGAAGGCCGGATCAACTGAAGTTGATAATATCTATCTGCTAACGTGCAGGCATCCGCGAAATAAAAGTGAGCATCGAACCAGAAGGCCCGATCAACCGAAGTTGATAACATCTATCGGCTAACGCGCAGGCATCCGCTAAATAAAAGCGAGCATCGACCCAGAAGGCCAGATCAACTGAAGTTGTTAACATCTATCTGCTAACGCGCAAGCATCCGCTACATAAAAGCAAACATCAAACCGGAAGGCCGGATCAACCGAAGTTTATAACATCTATCTGCTAACGCGCAGGCATCCGCTAAATAAAAGCGAGCAGCGAACCGGAAGGACGGATCAACCGAAGTTGATAACATCTATCTGCTTCGCGCAGGCATCCGCTAAATAAAAGCGAGCATCGACCCAGAAGGCCGGATCAACTGAAGTTGTTAACATCTATCTGCTAACGCACAGGGATCCGCTAAATTAAAGCGAGCATTGAACCAGAAGGCTGGATCATTCGAAGTTGATAACATCTATCTGCTAACGCGCAAGCATCAGCTAAATAAAAGCAAACATCAAACCGGAAGGCCAGATCAACCGAAGTTGATAACATCTATCTGCTAACGTGTTGGCATCCGCTAAATAAAAGCGAGCATCGAACCGGAAGGACGGATCAACCGAAGTTGATAACATCTACCTACTAACGTGCAGGCATCCACTAATTAAAAGCGAGTATCGAACCGGAAGGCCGGATCAACCGAAGTTTATAACATCTATCTGCTAACACGCAGGCATCTACTAAATAAAAGCGAGCATCGAACCAGAATGTCGGATCAACCGAAGTTTATAACATCTATCTGCTAACGCGCAGGCATCCGCTAAATAAAAGCGAGCATCGAACCAGAAGGCCGGATCAACCAAAGTTGATAACATCTATCTGCTTCGCGCAGGCATCCGCTAAATAAAAGCGAGCATCGACCCAGAAGGCCGGATCAACTGAAGTTGTTAACATCTATCTGCTAATGCACAGGGATCCGCTAAATAAAAGCGAGCATCAAACCAGAAGGCCGGATCATCCGAAGTTGATAACATCTATCTGCTAACGCGCAAGCATCCACTAAATAAAAGCGAACATCGAACCAGAAGGCTGGATCAACCGAAGTCGATAACATCTATCTGCTAATGCACAGGCATCCGCTATATCAAACCGAGCATCGAACCAGAATGTCGGAGCACCCGAAGTTGAAAACATCTATCTGCTAACGTGTTGGCATCTGCTAAATAAAAGCGAGCATCGAACCGGAAGGACGGATCAAGCGAAATTGATAACATCTACCAGCTAACGTGCAAGCATCCACTAATTAAAAGCGAGTATCGAACCGGAAGGCCGGATCAACCGAAGTTGATAACATCTATCTGCTAACACGCAGGCATCTGCTAAATAAAAGCGAGCATCGAACTAGAAGGCCGGATCAACTGAAGTTGATAATATCTATCTGCTAACGTGCAGGCATCCGCGAAATAAAAGTGAGCATCGAACCAGAAGGCCCGATCAACCGAAGTTGATAACATCTATCGGCTAACGCGCAGGCATCCGCTAAATAAAAGCGAGCATCGACCCAGAAGGCCAGATCAAGTGAAGTTGTTAACATCTATCTGCTAACGCACAGGGATCCGCTAAATAAAAGCGAGCATGAAACCAGAAGGCCGGATCAACCAAAGTTGATAACATCTATCTGCTAACATGCAGGCATCCGCTAAATAAAAGCGAGCATCGACCCAGAAGGCCGGATCAACTGAAGTTGTTAACATCTATCTGCTAACGCACAGGGATCCGCTAAATAAAAGCGAGCATCAAACCAGAAGGCCGGATCATCCGAAGTTGATATCATCTATCTGCTAACGCGCAAGCATCCGCTAAATAAAAGCGAACATCGAACCGGAAGGCCGGATCAACCGAAGTTGATAACATCTATCTGCTAACGTGCAGGCATCCGCTAAATAAAAGCGAGCATCGACCCAGAAGGCCAGATCAACTGAAGTTGTTAACATCTATCTGCTAACGCGCAAGCATCCGCTACATAAAAGCAAACATCAAACCGGAAGGCCGGATCAACCGAAGTTTATAACATCTATCTGCTAACGCGCAGGCATCCGCTAAATAAAAGCGAGCAGCGAACCGGAAGGACGGATCAACCGAAGTTGATAACATCTATCTGCTTCGCGCAGGCATCCGCTAAATAAAAGCGAGCATCGACCCAGAAGGCCGGATCAACTGAAGTTGTTAACATCTATCTGCTAACGCACAGGGATCCGCTAAATTAAAGCGAGCATTGAACCAGAAGGCTGGATCATTCGAAGTTGATAACATCTATCTGCTAACGCGCAAGCATCAGCTAAATAAAAGCAAACATCAAACCGGAAGGCCAGATCAACCGAAGTTGATAACATCTATCTGCTAACGTGTTGGCATCCGCTAAATAAAAGCGAGCATCGAACCGGAAGGACGGATCAACCGAAGTTGATAACATCTACCTACTAACGTGCAGGCATCCACTAATTAAAAGCGAGTATCGAACCGGAAGGCCGGATCAACCGAAGTTTATAACATCTATCTGCTAACACGCAGGCATCTACTAAATAAAAGCGAGCATCGAACCAGAATGTCGGATCAACCGAAGTTTATAACATCTATCTGCTAACGCGCAGGCATCCGCTAAATAAAAGCGAGCATCGAACCAGAAGGCCGGATCAACCAAAGTTGATAACATCTATCTGCTTCGCGCAGGCATCCGCTAAATAAAAGCGAGCATCGACCCAGAAGGCCGGATCAACTGAAGTTGTTAACATCTATCTGCTAATGCACAGGGATCCGCTAAATAAAAGCGAGCATCAAACCAGAAGGCCGGATCATCCGAAGTTGATAACATCTATCTGCTAACGCGCAAGCATCCACTAAATAAAAGCGAACATCGAACCAGAAGGCTGGATCAACCGAAGTCGATAACATCTATCTGCTAATGCACAGGCATCCGCTATATCAAACCGAGCATCGAACCAGAATGTCGGAGCACCCGAAGTTGAAAACATCTATCTGCTAACGTGTTGGCATCTGCTAAATAAAAGCGAGCATCGAACCGGAAGGACGGATCAAGCGAAATTGATAACATCTACCAGCTAACGTGCAAGCATCCACTAATTAAAAGCGAGTATCGAACCGGAAGGCCGGATCAACCGAAGTTGATAACATCTATCTGCTAACACGCAGGCATCTGCTAAATAAAAGCGAGCATCGAACTAGAAGGCCGGATCAACTGAAGTTGATAATATCTATCTGCTAACGTGCAGGCATCCGCGAAATAAAAGTGAGCATCGAACCAGAAGGCCCGATCAACCGAAGTTGATAACATCTATCGGCTAACGCGCAGGCATCCGCTAAATAAAAGCGAGCATCGACCCAGAAGGCCAGATCAAGTGAAGTTGTTAACATCTATCTGCTAACGCACAGGGATCCGCTAAATAAAAGCGAGCATGAAACCAGAAGGCCGGATCAACCAAAGTTGATAACATCTATCTGCTTCGCGCAGGCATCCGCTAAATAAAAGCGAGCATCGACCCAGAAGGCCGGATCAACTGAAGTTGTTAACATCTATCTGCTAACGCACAGGGATCCGCTAAATAAAAGCGAGCATCAAACCAGAAGGCCGGATCATCCGAAGTTGATATCATCTATCTGCTAACGCGCAAGCATCCGCTAAATAAAAGCGAACATCGAACCGGAAGGCCGGATCAACCGAAGTTGATAACATCTATCTGCTAACGTGCAGGCATCCGCTAAATAAAAGAGAGCATCGACCCAGAATGGCAGATCTACTGAAGTTATTAACATCTATCTGCTAACGCACAGGGATCCGCTAAATAAAAGCAAGCATCGAACCATAAGGCCGGATCATCCGAAGTTGATAAAATCTATCTGCTAACGCGCAAGCATCCGATAAATAAAAGCGAGCATCAAACTAGAATGCCGGATCAACCGATGTCGATAACATATATCTGCTAATGCACAGGCATCCGCTATATAAAACCGAGCATCGAACCAGAATGTCGTAGCACCCGAAGTTGATAACATCTATCTGCTAACGTGTTGGCATCTGCTAAATAAAAGCGAGCATCGAACCGGAAGGACGGATCAAGCGAAGTTGATAACATCTAACAGCTAACGTGCAGGCATCCACTTATTAAAAGCGAGTATCGAACCGGAAGGCCGGATCAACCGATGTTGAAAACATCTATCTGCTAACGTGCAGGCATCTGCTAAATAAAAGCGAGCATCGAACCAGAAGGCCGGATCAACTGAAGTTGATAATATCTATCTGTTAACGTGCAGGCATCCGCTAAATAAAAGTGAGCATCAAACCAGAAGGCCATATCAACAGAAGTTGATAACATCTATCTGCTAACGCGCAGGCATCCGCTAAATAAAAGCGAGCATCGACCCAGAAGGCCAGATCAACTGAAGTTGTTAATATCTATCTGCTAACGCACAGGGATCCGCTAAATAAAAGCCAACATGAAACCAGAAGGCCGGATCATTCGAAGTTGATAACATCTATCTGCTAAAGCGCAAGCATCCGCTAAATAAAAGCGAACATCGAACCGGAAGGCCGGATAAACCGAAGTTGATAACATCTATCTGCTAACGCGCAGGCATCCGCTAAATAAAAGCGAGCATCGACCCAGTAGGCCAGATCAACTGAAGTTGTTAACATCTATCTGCTAACGCACAGGGATCCGCTAAATAAAAGCGAGCATGAAACCAGAAGGCCGGACCATCCGAAGTTGATAACATCTATCTGCCAACGCGCAAGCATCCGCTAAATAAAAGCGAACATCGAACCGGAAGGCCGGATCAACCGAAGTTGATAACATCTATCTGCTAACGCGCAGGCATCCGCTAAATAAAAGCGAGCATCGACCCAGAAGGCCAGATCAACTGAAGTTGTTAACATCTATCTGCTAACGAACAGGGATCCGCTAAACTAAAGTGAGCATTGAACCAGAAGGCCGGATCATTCGAAGTTGATAACATCTATCTGCTAACGCGCAAGCATCCGCTAAATAAAAGCAAACATCAAACCGGAAGGCCGGATCAACCGAAGTTGATAACATCTATCTGCTAACGCACAGGCATCCGCTAAATAAAAGCGAGCATCGAACCAGAATGCCAGATCAACCGAAGTTGATAACATCTATCTGCTAACGTGTTGGCATCCGCTAAATAAAAGTGAGCATCGAACCGGAAGGACGGATCAACCGAAGTTGATAACTTCTACCTATTAACGTGCAGGTATCCAGTAATTAAAAGCGAGTATCGAACCGGAAGGCCGGATCAACCGAAGTTGATAACATCTATCTGCTAACGCGCAGGCTTCTGCTAAATAAAAGCGAGCATCGAACCAGAAGGTCGGATCAACCGAAGTTTATAACATCTATCTGCTAACGCGCAGGCATCCGCTAAATAAAAGCGAGCATCGAACCAGAAGGCCGGATCAACCAAAGTTGATAACATCTATCTGCTTCGCGAAGGCATCCGCTAAATAAAAGTGAGCATCGACCCAGAAGGCCGGATCAACTGAAGTTGTTAACATCTATCTGCTAATGCACAGGGATCCGCTAAATAAAAGCGAGCATCAAACCAGAAGCCCGGATCATCCGAAGTTGATAACATCTATCTGCTAACGCGCAAGCATCCGCTAAATAAAAGCGAACATCGAACCGGAAGGCCGGATCAACCGAAGTTGATAACATCTATCTGCTAACGCGCAGGCATCCGCTAAATAAAAGAGAGCATCGACCCAGAAGGGAAGATCTACTGAAGTTATTAACATCTATCTGCTAACGCACAGGGATACGCTAAATAAAAGCTAGCATCGAACCAGAAGGCCGGATCATCCGAAGTTGATAAAATCTATCTGCTAACGCGCAAGCATCTGATAAATAAAAGCGAGCATCAAACCAAAATGCCGGATCAACCGAAGTCGATAACATCTATCTGCTAATGCACAGGCATCCGCTATATAAAACCGAGCATCGAACCAGAATGCCGGAGAACCCGAAGTTGATAACATCTATCTGCTAACATGTTGGCATCCGCTAAATAAAAGCGAGCATCGAACCGGAAGGACAGATCAAGCAAAGTTGATAACATCTACCAGCTAACGTGAAGGCATCCACTAATTAAAAGCGAGTATCGAACCGGAAGGCCGGATCAACCAAAGTTGATAACATCTATCTGCTAACACGCAGGCATCTGCTAAATAAAAGCGAGCATCGAACTAGAAGGCCGGATCAACCGAAGTTTATAACATCTATCTGCTAACGCGCAGGCATCCGCTAAATAAAAGCGAGCATCGAACCAGAAGGCCGGATCAACCAAAGTTGATAACATCTATCTGCTTCACGCAGGCATCCACTAAATAAAAGCGAGCATCGAACCAGAAGGCCGGATCAACTGAAGTTGTTAACATCTATCTGCTAACGCACAGGGATCCGCTAAATAAAAGCGAGCATCAAACCAGAAGGTCGGATCATCCAAAGTTGATAACATCTATCTGCCAACGCGCAAGCATTCGCTAAATAAAAGCGAACATCGAATCGGAAGGCCGGATCAACCGAAGTTGATAACATCTATCTGCTAACGTGCAGGCATCCGCTAAATAAAAGTGAGCGTTGACCAAGAAGGCCAGATCAACTGAAGTTGTTAACATCTATTTGCTAACGCACAAGGATCCGCTAAATAAAAGCGAGCATCGAACCAGAAGGCCGGATCATCCGAAGTTGATAACATCTATCTGCTAACGCGCAAGCATCCGCTAAATAAAAGCGAACATCGAACCGGAAGGCCAGATCAACCGAAGTTGATAACATCTATCTGCTAACGCGCAGGCATCTGCTAAATAAAAGCGACCATCGACCCAGAAGGCCAGATCAACTGAAGTTGTTAACATCTATCTGCTAACGCACATGGATCCGCTAAATAAAAGCGAGCATCGAACCAGAAGGCTGGATAATCCGAAGTTGATAACATCTATCGCTAACGTGCAGGCATCCGCTAAATAAAAGCGAGCATTAAACCAGAATGCCGGATCAATCGAATTTGATAACATCTATCTGCTAACGAACAGGCATCCGCTATATAAAACCGAGCATCGAACCAGAATGTCGGATCAACCGAAGTTGATAACATCTATCTGCTAACGCGCAGGCATCCGCTAAATAAAAGCGAGCATCGAACCGGAAGGACGGATCAACCGAAGTTGATAACATCTACCAGCTAACCTGCAGGCATCCACTAATTAAAAGCGAGTATCGAACCGGAAGGCCGGATCAACCGAAGTTGATAACATCTATTTTCTAACGCGCAAGCGTCCAGTAAATAAAAGCGAGCATCGAACCAGAAGGCCGCATCATCCGAAGTTGATAACATCTATCTGCTAACGCGCAAGCATCCGCTAAATAAAAGCGAACATCGAACCGGAAGGCCGGATCAACCGAAGTTGATAACATCTATCTGCTAACGCGCAAGCATCCGCTAAATAAAAGAGAGCATCGACCTAGAAGGGCAGATCTACTGAAGTTATTAACATCTATCTACTAACGCACAGGGATCTTCTAAATAAAAGCGAGCATCGAACCAGAAGGTCGGATCATCCGAAGTTGATAACATCTATCTGCTAACGCGCAAGCATCCGATAAATAAAAGCGAGCATCAAACCAGAATGCCGGATCAACCGAAGTCGATAACATCTATCTGCTAATGGACAGGCATCTGCTATATAAAACCGAGCATCGAAACAGAATGTCGGAGACACCGAAGTTGATAACATCTATCTGCTAACGTGTTGGCATCCGCTAAATAAAAGCGAGCATCGAACCGGAAGGACGGGTCAAGCGAAGTTGATAACATCTACCAGCTAACGTGCAGGAATCCACTAATAAAAAGCGAGTATCGAACCGGAAGGCCGGATCAACCGAAGTTGATAACATCTATCTGCTAACGCGCAGGCATCTGCTAAATAAAAGCGAGCATCGAACCAGAAGGCCGGATTAACTGAAGGTGATAATATCTATCTGCTAACATGCAGGCATCCGCTAAATAAAAGTGAGCATCGAACCAGAAGGCCTGATCAACCGAAGTTGATAACATCTATCTGCTAACGCGCAGGCATCCGCTAAACAAAAGCGAGCATCGACCCAGAAGGCCAGATCAACTGAAGTTGTTAATATCTATCTGCTAACGCACAGGGATCCGCTAAATAAAAGCGAGCATGAAACCAGAAGGCCGGATAATTCGAAGTTGATAACATCTATCTGCTAACGCGCAAGCGTCCGCTAAATAAAAGCGAACATCGAACCGGAAGGCCGGATCAACCGAAGTTTATAACATCTATCTGCTAACGCGCAGGCATCCGCTAAATAAAAGCGAGCATCGACTCAGAAGGCCAGATCAACTGAAGTTGTTAACATCTATCTACTAACGCACAAGGATTCGCTAAATTAAAGCGAGCATTGAACCAGAAGGACAGATCATTCGAAGTTGATAACATCTATCTGCTAACGCGCAAGCATCCACTAAATAAAAGCAAACATCAAACCGGAAGGCCGGATACACCGAAGTTGATAACATCTATCTGCTAACACGCAGGCATCCGCTAAATAAAAGCTAGCATCGACCCAGAAGGCCAGATCAACTGAAGTTGTTAACATTAATCTGCTAACGCACAGGGATTCGCTAAATAAAAGCGAGCATCGAACCAGAAGGCCGGATCATCCGAAGTTGATAACATCTATCTGCCAACACGCAAGCATTCGCTAAATAAAAGCGAACATCGAACCGGAAGGCCGGATCAACTGAAGTTGATAACATCTATCTGCTAACGCGCATGCATCCGCTAAATAAAAGCGACCATCGACCCAGAAGGCCAGGTCAACTGAAGTTGTTAACATCTATCTGCTAACGCACATGGATCCGCTAAATAAAAGCGAGCATCGAACCAGAAGGCCGGATCATCCGAAGTTGATAACATCTATCGCTAACGTGCAGGCATCCGCTAAATAAAAGCGAGCATTAAACCAGAATGCCGGATCAACCGAAGTTCATAACATCTATCTGCTAACGCACAGGCATCCGCTATATAAGACCGAGCATCGAACCAGAATGCCGGATCAACCGAAGTTGATAACATCTATCTTCTAACGTGTTGGCATCCGCTAAATAAAAGCGAGCATCGAACAGGAAGGACGGATAAACCGAAGTTGATAACATCTACCAGCTAACGTGCAGGCATCCACTAATTAAAAGTGAGCATCGAACCGGAAGGCCGGATCAACCGAAGTTGATAACATCTATCCGCTAACGCACAGGCATCCGCTATATAAAACTGAGCATCGAACCAGAATGTCGGATCAACCGAAGTTGATAACATCTATCTGCCAACGTGTTGGCATCCGCTAAATAAAAGCGAGCATCGAACCGGAAGGACGGATCAACCGAACTTTATAACATCTACCAGCTAACGTGCAGGCATCCACTAATTAAAAGCGAGTATCGAATTGGAAGGCCGGATCAACCGAAGTTGATAACATCTATCTGCTAACGCGCAGGCATCCGGTAAATAAAAGCGAGCATCGAACCAGAAGGCCGGATCATCCGAAGTTGATAACATCTATCTGCTAACGCGCAAGCATCCGCTAAATAAAAGCGAACATCGAACCTGAAGGCCTGATCAACCGAAATTGATAACATCTATCTGCTAACGCGCAGGCATCCTCTAAATAAAAGCGACCATCGACCCAGAAGGCTAGATCAACTGAACTTGTTAACATCTATCTGCTAACACACAGGGATCCGCTAATTAAAAGCGAGCATTGAACCAGAAGGCCGGATCATCCGAAGTTGATAACATCTATCTGCTAACTCGCAAGCATCCGATAAATAAAAGCGAGCATCAAACCAGAATGCCGGTTTAACCGAAGTCGATAACATCTATCTGCTAACGCACAGGCATCCGCTATATAAAACCGAGCATCGAACCAGAATGCCGGAGCAACCAAATTTGATAACATCTATCTGCTAACGTGTTGGCATCCGCTAAATAAAAGCGAGCATCGAACCGGAAGGACGGGTCAAGCGAAGTTGATAACATCTACCAGCTAACATGCAGGCATCCACTAATTAAAAGCGAGTATCGAACCGGAAGGCCGGATCAACCGAAGTTGATAACATCTATATGCTAACGCGCAGGCATCTGCTAAATAAAAGCGATCATCGACCCAGAAGGCCAGATCAACTGAAGTTCTTAACATCTATCTGCTAACGCACAGGGATCCGCAAAATAAAAGCGAGCATGAAACCAGAAGGTCGGATCATTCGAAGTTGATAACATCTATCTGCTAACGCGCAAGCATCCGCTAAATAAAAGCGAACATCGAACCGGAAGGCCGTATCAACCGAAGTTGATAACATCTATCTGCTAACGTGCAGGCATCCGCTAAATAAAAGCGAGCGTCGACCTAGAAGGCCAGATCAGCTGAAGTTGTTAACATCTATCTGCTAACGCACAGGGATCCGCTAAATTAAAGCGAGCATTGAACCAGAAGGCCGGATCATTCGAAGTTGATAACATCTATCTGCTAACGCGCAAGCATCCGCTAAATAAAACCAAACATCAAACCGGAAGGCCGGATCATCCGAAGTTGATAACATCTATCTGCTAACACGCAGGAATCCGCTAAATAAAAGCGAGCATCGACCCAGAAGGCCAGATCAACTGAAGTTGTTAACATTTATAAGCTAACGCACAGGGATCCGCTAAATAAAAGCGAGCATTGAACCAGAAGGCCGGATCATCCGAAGTTCATAACATCTATCGCTCAACCGCAAGCATCCGCTAAATAAAAGCGAGCATCAAACTAGAATGTCGGATCAACCGAAGTTGATAACATCTATCTGCTAACGCACAGACATCCACTATATAAAACCGAGCATCGAACTAGAATGCCGGATCAACCGAAGTTGATAACATCTATCTGCTAACGTGTTGGCATCCGCTAAATAAAAGCGAGCATTTAACCGGAAGGACGGATCAACCGAAGTTGATAACATCTACCAGCTAACGTGCAGACATCCACTAATTAAAAGCGAGTATCGAATTGGAAGGCCGGATCAACCGAAGTTGATAACATCTATCTGCTAACGCGCAGGCATCCGGTAAATAAAAGCGAGCATCGAACCAGAAGGCCGGATCATCCGAAGTTGATAACATCTATCTGCTAACGCGCAAGCATCCGCTAAATAAAAGCGAACATCGAACCGGAAGGCCGGATCAACCGAAATTGATAACATCTATCTGCTAACGCGCAGGCATCCGCTAAATAAAAGCGACCATCGACCCAGAAGGCTAGATCAACTGAATTTGTTAACATCTATCTGCTAACGCACAGGGATCCGCTAATTAAAAGCGAGCATCGAACCAGAAGGCCGGATCATCCGAAGTTGATAACATCTATCTGCTAACTCGCAAGCATCCGATAAATAAAAGCGAGCATCAAACCAGAATGTCGGTTTAACCGAAGTCGATAACATCTATCTGCTAACGCACAGGCATCCGCTATATAAAACCGAGCATCGAACCAGAATGCCGGAGCAACCGAATTTGATAACATCTATCTGCTAACGTGTTGGCATCCGCTAAATAAAAGCGAGCATCGAACCGGAAGGACGGGTCAAGCGAAGTTGATAACATCTACCAGCTAACATGCAGGCATCAACTAATTAAAAGCGAGTATCGAACCGGAAGGTCGGATCAACCGAAGTTGATAACATCTATCTGCTAACACGCAAGCATCTGCTAAATAAAAGCGAGCATCGAACTAGAAGGCCGGATCAACTGAAGTTGTTAATATCTATCTGCTAACGTGCAGGCATCCGCTAAATAAAATTGAGCATCGGACCAGAAGGCCCGATCAACCAAAGTTGATAACATCTATCTGCTAACGCGCAGGCATCCGCTAAATAAAAGCTAGCATCGACCCAGAAGGCCAAATCAATTGAAGTTCTTAACATCTATCTGCTAACGCACAGGGATCCGCAAAATAAAAGCGAGCATGAAACCAGAAGGCCGGATCATCCGAAGTTGATAACATATATCTGCTAACGCGCAAGCATCCGCTAAATAAAAGCGAACATCGAACCGGAAGGCCGGATCAACCGAAGTTGATAACATCTATCTGCTAACACGCAGGAATCCGCTAAATAAAAGCGAGCATCGACCCAGAAGGCCAGATCAACTGAAGTTGTTAACATTTATAAGCTAACGCACAGGGATCCGCTAAATAAAAGCGAGCATCGAACCAGAAGGCCGGATCATCCGAAGTTCATAACATCTATCGCTCACCCGCAAGCATCCGCTAAATAAAAGCGAGCATCAAACTAGAATGCCGGATCAACCGAAGTTGATAACATCTATCTGCTAACGCACAGGCATCCACTATATAAAACCGAGCATCAAACCAGAATGTCGGATCAACCGAAGTTTATAACATCTATCTGCTAACGTGTTGGAATCCGCTAAATAAAAGCGAGTATCGAATGGAAGGACGGATCAACCGAACTTAATAACATCTACCTGCTAACGTGCAGGCATCCACTAATTAAAAGCGAGTATCGAACCAGAAGGCCGGATCAACCGAAGTTGATAACATCTATCTGCTAACGCACAGGCATCCGCTATATAAAACTGAGCATCGAACCAGAATGTCGGATCAACCGAAGTTGATAACATCTATCTGCCAACGTGTTGGCATCCGCTAAATAAAAGCGAGCATCGAACCAGAAGGCCGGATCAACCAAAGTTGATAACATCTATCTGCTTCGTGCAGGCATCCGCTAAATAAAAGCGAGCATCGACCCAGAAGGCCGGATCAACTGCAGTTGTTAACATTTATCTGTTAACGCACAGGGATCTGCTAAATAAAAGCGAGCATCAAACCAGAAGGTCGGATCATCCGAAGTTGATAACATTTATCTGCCAACGCGCAACCATTCGCTAAATAAAAGCGAACATCGAACCGGAAGGCCGGATCAACCGAAGTTGATAACATCTATCTGCTAACGCGCAGGCATCCGCTAAATAAAAGCGAGCATCGACCCAGTAGGCCAGATCAACTGAAGTTGTTAACATCTATCTGCTAACGCACAGGGATCCGCTAAATAAAAGCGAGCATGAAACCAGAAGGCCGGATCATCCGAAGTTGATAACATCTATCTGCTAACGCGCAAGCATCCGCTAAATAAAAGTGAACATCGAACCGGAAGGCCGGATCAACCGAAGTTGATAACATCTATCTGCTAACGTGCAGGCATCCGCTAAATAAAAGCGAGCATCGACCCAGAAGGCCAGATCAACTGAAGTTGTTAACATCTATCTGCTAACGAACAGGGATCCGCTAAATTAAAGTGAGCATTGAACAAGAAGGCCGGATCATTCGAAGTTGATAACATCTATCTGCTAACGCGCAAGCATCCGCTAAATAAAAGCAAACATCAAACCGGAAGGCCGGATCAACCGAAGTTGATAACATCTATCTGCTAAAGCACAGGCATCCGCTATATAAAACCGAGCATCGAACCAGAATGCCAGATAAACCGAAGTTGATAACATCTATCTGCTAACGTGTTGGCATCCGCTAAATAAAAGCGAGCATCGAACCGGAAGGACGGATCAACCGAAGTTGATAACTTCTACCTATTAACGTGCAGGTATCCACTAATTAAAAGCGAGTATCGAACCGGAAGGCCGGATCAACCGAAGTTGATAACATCTATCTGCTAACGCGCAGGCTTCTGCTAAATAAAAGCGACCATCGAACCAGAAGGTCGGATCAACCGAAGTTTATAACATCTATCTGCTAACGCGCAGGCATCCGCTAAATAAAAGCGAGCATCGAACCAGAAGGCCGGATCAACCAAAGTTGATAACATCTATCTGCTTCGCGAAGGCATCCGCTAAATAAAAGTGAGCATCGACCCAGAAGGCCGGATCAACTGAAGTTGTTAACATCTATCTGCTAATGCACAGGGATCCGCTAAATAAAAGCGAGCATCAAACCAGAAGCCCGGATCATCCGAAGTTGATAACATCTATCTGCTAACGCGCAAGCATCCGCTAAATAAAAGCGAACATCGAACCGGAAGGCCGGATCAACCGAAGTTGATAACATCTATCTGCTAACGCGCAGGCATCCGCTAAATAAAAGAGAGCATCGACCCAGAAGGGAAGATCTACTGAAGTTATTAACATCTATCTGCTAACGCACAGGGATACGCTAAATAAAAGCGAGCATCGAACCAGAAGGCCGGATCATCCGAAGTTGATAAAATCTATCTGCTAACGCGCAAGCATCTGATAAATAAAAGCGAGCATCAAACCAAAATGCCGGATCAACCGAAGTCGATAACATCTATCTGCTAATGCACAGGCATCCGCTATATAAAACTGAGCATCGAACCAGAATGCCAGAGCACCCGAAGTTGATAACATCTATCTGCTAACGTGTTGGCATCCGCTAAATAAAAGCGAGCATCGAACCGGAAGGACAGATCAAGCGAAGTTGATAACATCTACCAGCTAACGTGAAGGCATCCACTAATTAAAAGCGAGTATCGAACCGGAAGGCCGGGTCAACCAAAGTTGATAACATCTATCTGCTAACACGCAGGCATCTGCTAAATAAAAGCGAGCATCGAACTAGAAGGCCGGATCAACTGAAGTTGATAATATCTATCTGCTAACGTGCAGGCATCCGCTAAATAAAAGTGAGCATCGAACCAGAAGGCCCGATCAACCGAAGTTGATAACATCTATCGGCTAACGCGCAGGCATCCGCTAAATAAAAGCGAGCATCGACCAAGAAGGCCAGACCAACTGAAGTTGTTAATATCTATCTGCTAACGCACAGGGATCCGCTAAATAAAAGCGAGCATGAAACCAGAAGGCCGGATCATCCGAAGTTGATAACATTTATCTGCTAACGCGCAAGCATCCACTGAATAAAAGCGAACATCTAACTGGAAGGCCGGATCAACCGAAGTTGATAACATCTATCTGCTAACGCGCAGGCATCCGCTAAATAAAAGCGAGCATCGACCCAGAAGGCCAGATCAACTGAAGTTGTTAACATCTATCTGCTAACGCACAGGGATCCGCTAAATAAAAGCGAGCATCAAACCAGAAGGTCAGATCATCCGAAGTTGATAACATCTATCGCTAACCCGCAAGCATCCGCTAAATAAAAGCGAGCATCAAACTAGAATGCCGGATCAACCGAAGTTGATAACATCTATCTGCTAACGCACAGGCATCCGCAATATAAAACCGAGCATCGAACCACAATGCCGGATCAACCGAAGTTGATAACATCTATCTGCTAACGTGTTGGCATCCGCTAAATAAAAGCGAGCATCGAACCGGAAGGACGGATCAACCGAAGTTGATAACATCTGCCTGCTAACGTGCAGGCATCCACTAATTAAAAGCGAGTATTGAACCGGAAGGCCGGATCAACCGAAGTTGATAACATCTATCTGCTAACGCGCAGGCATCTGCTAAATAAAAGCGAGCATCGAACCAGATGGTCGGATTAACCGAAGTTTATAACATCTATCTGCTAACGCGCAGGCATCCGCTAAATAAAAGCGAGCATCGAACCAGAAGGCCGGATCAACCAAAGTTGATAACATCTATTTGCTTCACGCAGGCATCCACTAAATAAAAGCGAGCATCGACCCAGAAGGCCGGATCAACTGAAGTTGTTAACATCTATCTGCTAACGCACAGGGATCCGCTAAATAAAAGCGAGCATCAAACCAGAAGGTCGGATCATCCAAAGTTGATAACATCTATCTGCCGACGCGCAAGCATTCGCTAAATAAAAGCGAACATCGAACCGGAAGGCCGGATCAACCGAAGTTGATAACATCTATCTGCTAACGTGCAGGCATCCGCTAAATAAAAGTGAGTGTTGACCAAGAAGGCCAGATCAACTGAAGTTGTTAACATCTATCTGCTAACGCACAAGGATCTGCTAAATAAAAGCGAGCATCGAACCAGAAGGCCGGATCATCCGAAGTTGATAACATCTATCTGCTAACGCGCAAGAATCCGCTAAATAAAAGCGAACATCGAACCGGAAGGCCAGATCAACCGAAGTTGATAACATCTATCTGCTAACACGCAGGCATCTGCTAAATAAAAGCGACCATCGACCCAGAAGGCCAGATCAACTGAAGTTGTTAACATCTATCTGCTAACGCACATGGATCCGCTAAATAAAAGCGAGCATCGAACCAGAAGGCTGGATAATCCGAAGTTGATAACATCTATCGCTAACGTGCAGGCATCTGCTAAATAAAAGAGAGCATCAAACCAGAATGCCAGATCAACCGAAGTCGATAACATCTATCTGCTAATGCACAGGCATCTGCTATATAAATCCGAGCATCCAAACAGAATGTCGGAGCAACCGAAGTTGATAACATCTATCTGCTAAAGTGTTGGCATCCGCTAAATAAAAGCGAGCATCGAACCGGAAGGACGGATCAAGCGAAGTTGATAACATCTACCAGCTAACGTGCAGGCATCCACTAATAAAAAGCGAGTATCGAACCGGAAGGCCGGATCAACCGAAGTTGATAACATCTATCTGCGAACGCGCAGGCATCTGCTAAATAAAAGCGAGCATCGAACCAGAAGGCCGGATTAACTGAAGGTGATAATATCTATCTGCTAACATGCAGGCATCCGCTAAATAAAAGTGAGCATCGAACCAGAAGGCCTGATCAACCGAAGTTGATAACATCTATCTGCTAACGCGCAGGCATCCGCTAAACAAAAGCGAGCATCGACCCAGAAGGCCAGATCAACTGAAGTTGTTAATATCTATCTGCTAACGCACAGGGATTCGCTAAATAAAAGCAAGCATGAAACCAGAAGGCCGGATCATCCGAAGTTGATAACATCTATCTGCTAACGCGCAAGCGTCCGCTAAATAAAAGCGAACATCGAACCGGAAGGCCGGATCAACCGAAGTTTATAACATCTATCTGCTAACGCGCAGGCATCCGCTAAATAAAAGTGAGCATCGACTCAGAAGGCCAGATCAACTGAAGTTGTTAACATCTATCTGCTAACACACAGGGATTCGCTAAATTAAAGCGAGCATTGAACCAGAAGGACAGATCATTCGAAGTTGATAACATCTATCTGCTAACGCGCAAGCATCCACTAAATAAAAGCAAACATCAAACCGGAAGGCCGGATACACCGAAGTTGATAACATCTATCTGCTAACACGCAGGCATCCGCTAAATAAAAGCTAGCATCGACCCAGAAGGCCAGATCAACTGAAGTTGTTAACATTTATCTGCTAACGCACAGGGATCCGCTAAATAAAAGCGAGCATCGAACTAGAAGGCCGGATCATCCGAAGTTGATAACATCTATCACTAACCCGCAAGCATCCGCTAAATAAAAGCAAGCATCAAACCAGAATGCCGGATCAACCGAAGTTGATAACATCTATCTACTAACGCACAGGCATCCGCAATATAAAACCGAGTATCGAACCAGAATGCCGGATCAACCGAAGTTGATAACATCTATCTGCTAACGTGTTGGCATCCGCTAAATAAAAGCAAGCATCGAACCGGAAGGACGGATCAACCGAAGTTTATAACATCTACCTGCTAACGTGCAGGCATCCACTAATTAAAAGCGAGTATCGAACCGGAAGGACGGATCAACCGAAGTTGATAACATCTACCTGCTAACGTGCAGGCATCCACTAATTAAAAGCGAGTATCGAACCGGAAGGCCGGATCAACATAAGTTGATAACATCTAACTGCTAACGCGCAGGCATCTACTAAATAAAAGCGAGCATCGAACCAGAAGGTCGGATCAACCGAAGTTTATAACATCTATCTGCTAACGCGCAGGCATCCACTAAATAAAAGCGAGCATCGAACCAGAAGGCCGGATCAACTGAAGTTGTTAACATCTATCTGCTAATGCACATGGATCCGCTAAATAAAAGCGAGCATCAAACCAGAAGGTCGGATCATCCGAAGTTGATAACATCTATCTGCCAACGCGCAAGCATTTGCTAAATAAAAGCGAACATCGAACCGGAAGGCCGGATCAACCGAAGTTGATAACATCTATCTGCTAACGCGCAGGCATCCGCTAAATAAAAGCGACCATCGACCCAGAAGGCCAGATCAACTGAAGTTGTTAACATCTATCTGCTAACGCACATGGATCCGCTAAATAAAAGCGAGCATCGAACCAGAAGGCCGGATCATCCGAAGTTGATAACATCTATCGCTAACGTGCAGGCATCCGCTAAATAAAAGCGAGCATTAAACCAGAATGCCGGATTAACCGAAGTTGATAACATCTATCTGCTAACGCATAGGCATCCGCTATATAAGACCGAGCATCGAACCAGAATGCCGGATCAACCGAAGTTGATAACATCTATCTTCTAACGTGTTGGCATCCGCTAAATAAAAGCGAGCATCGAACCAGAAGGACGGATAAACCGAAGTTGATAACATCTACCAGCTAACGTGCAGGCATCCACTAATTAAAAGCGAGCACCGGAAGGCCGGATCAACCGAAGTTGATAA
Organism: Lathyrus sativus; assembly: GCA_963859935.3. Classification (NCBI taxonomy): domain Eukaryota; kingdom Viridiplantae; phylum Streptophyta; class Magnoliopsida; order Fabales; family Fabaceae; genus Lathyrus; species Lathyrus sativus. Next base: position 284,965,416 of record OZ012741.1, on the reverse strand, counting down.
CATCTATCCGCTAACACACAGGCATCCGCTATATAAAACTGAGCATCGAACCAGAATGTCGGATCAACCGAAGTTGATAACATCTATCTGCCAACGTGTTGGCATCCGCTAAATAAAAGCGAGCATCGAACCGGAAGGACGGATCAACCGAAGTTTATAACATCTACCAGCTAACGTGCAGGCATCCACTAATTAAAAGCGAGTATCGAATTGGAAGGCCGGATCAACCGAAGTTGATAACATCTATCTGCTAACGCGCAGGCATCCGGTAAATAAAAGCGAGCATCGAACCAGAAGGCCGGATCATCCGAAGTTGATAACATCTATCTGCTAACGCGCAAGCATCCGCTAAATAAAAGCGAACATCGAACCGGAAGGCCTGATCAACCGAAATTGATAACATCTATCTGCTAACGCGCAGGCATCCGCTAAATAAAAGCGACCATCGACCCAGAAGGCTAGATCAACTGAACTTGTTAACATCTATCTGCTAACGCACAGGGATCCGCTAATTAAATGCGAGCATCGAACCAGAAGGCCGGATCATCCGAAGTTGATAACATCTATCTGCTAACTCGCAAGCATCCGATAAATAAAAGCGAACATCAAACCAGAATGCCGGTTTAACCGAAGTCGATAACATCTATCTGCTAACGCACAGGCATCCGCTATATAAAACCGAGCATCGAACCAGAATGCCGGAGCAACCGAATTTGATAACATCTATCGGCTAACGTGTTGGCATCCGCTAAATAAAAGCGAGCATCGAACCGGAAGGACGGGTCAAGCGAAGTTGATAACATCTACCAGCTAACATGCAGGCATCCACTAATTAAAAGCGAGTATCGAACCGGAAGGTCGGATCAACCGAAGTTTATAACATCTATCTGCTAACGCGCAAGCATCTGCTAAATAAAAGCGAGCATCGAACTAGAAGGCCGGATCAACTGAAGTTGTTAATATCTATCTGCTAACGTGCAGGCATCCGCTAAATAAAATTGAGCATCGGACCAGAAGGCCCGATCAACCAAAGTTGATAACATCTATCTGCTAACGCGCAGACATCCGCTAAATAAAAGCGAGCATCGACCCAGAAGGCCAGATCAATTGAAGTTGTTAACATCTATCTGCTAACGCACAGGGATCCGCAAAATAAAAGCGAGCATGAAACCAGAAGGCCGGATCATCCGAAGTTGATAATATCTATCTGCTAACGCGCAAGCATCCGCTAAATAAAAGCGAACATCGAACCGGAAGGCCGGATCAACCGAAGTTGATAACATCTATCTGCTAACGCGCAGTCATCCGCTAAATAAAAGCGAGCATCGACCCAGAAGGCCAGATCAGCTGAAGTTGTTAACATCTATCTGCTAACGCACAGGGATCCGCTAAATTAAAGCGAGCATTGAACCAGAAGGCCAGATCATTCGAAGTTGATAACATCTATCTGCTAACGCGCAAGCATCCGCTAAATAAAAGTAAACATCAAACCGGAAGGCCGGATCAACCGAAGTTGATAACATCTATCTGCTAACACGCAGGAATCCGCTAAATAAAAGCGAGCATCGACCCAGAAGGCCAGATCAACTGAAGTTGTTAACATTTATAAGCTAACGCACAGGGATCCGCTAAATAAAAGCGAGCATCGAACCAGAAGGCCGGATCATCCGAAGTTCATAACATCTATCGCTCACCCGCAAGCATCCGCTAAATAAAAGCGAGCATCAAACTAGAATGCCGGATCAACCTAAGTTGATAACATCTATCTGCTAACGCACAGGCATCCACTATATAAAACCGAGCATCAAACCAGAATGTCGGATCAACCGAAGTTTATAACATCTATCTGCTAACATGTTGGAATCCGCTAAATAAAAGCGAGCATCGAACGGAAGGACGGATCAACCGAACTTAATAACATCTACCTGCTAACGTGCAGGCATCCACTAATTAAAAGCGAGTATCGAACCAGAAGGCCGGATCAACCGAAGTTGATAACATCTATCTGCTAACGCACAGGCATCCGCTATATAAAACTGAGCATCGAACCAGAATGTCGGATCAACTGAAGTTGATAACATCTATCTGCCAACGTGTTGGCATCCGCTAAATAAAAGCGAGCATCGAACCAGAAGGCCGGATCAACGAAAGTTGATAACATCTATCTGCTTCGTGCAGGCATCCGCTAAATAAAAGCGTGCATCGACCCAGAAGGCCGGATCAACTGCAGTTGTTAACATCTATCTACTAACGCACAGGGATCTGCTAAATAAAAGCGAGCATCAAACCAGAAGGTCGGATCATCCGAAGTTGATAACATTTATCTGCCAACGCGCAAGCATTCGCTAAATAAAAGCGAACATCGAACCGGAAGGCCGGATCAACCGAAGTTGATAACATCTATCTGCTAACGCGCAGGCATCCGCTAAATAAAAGCGAGCATTGACCAAGAAGGCCAGATCAACTGAAGTTGTTAACATCTATCTGCTAACGCACAGGGATCCGCTAAATAAAGGCGAGCATCGAACCAGAAGGCTGGATCATCCGAAGTTGATAACATCGATCTGCTAACGCGCAAGCATCCGCTAAATAGAAGCGAACATCGAACCGGAAGGCCGGATCAACCGAAGTTGATAACATCTATCGGCTAACACGCAGGCATCCGCTAAATAAAAGCGACCATCGACCCAGAAGGCTAGATCAACTGAAGTTGTTAAGATCTATCTGCTAACGCACAGGGATCCGCTAAATAAAAGCGAGCATCGAGCCAGAAGGCCGGATCATCCGAAGTTGATAAAATCTATCGCTAGCGCGCAGGCATCTGCTAAATTAAAGCGAGCATCAAACCAGAATTCCGGATCAACCGAAGTCGATAACATCTATCTGCTAACGCACAGGCATCCACTATATAAAACCGAGCATCGAACCAGAATGCCGGATCAACCGAAGTTGATAACATCTATCTGCTAACGTGTTGGCATCTGCTAAATAAAAGCGAGCATCGAACTGGAAGGACGGATCAAGCGAAGTTGATAACATCTACCTACTAACGTGCAGGCATCCACTAATTAAAAGCGAGTATCGAACCGGAAGGCCGGATCAACCGAAGTTGATAACATCTATCTGCTAACGTGCAGGCATCTTCTAAATAAAAGCGAGCATCGAACCAGAAGGTCGGATCAACCGAAGTTTATAACATCTATCTGCTAACGCGCATGCATCCGCTAAATAAAAGCGACCATCGAACCAGAAGACCGGATCAACCAAAGTTGATAACATCTATCTGCTTCGCGCAGGCATCCGCTAAATAAAAGCGAGCACCGAACCAGAAGGCCGGATCAACCGATGTTGATAACGTCTATCTGCTAATACGCTGGCATCCGCTAAATAAAATTGAGCATCGAACCAGAAGGCCGGATCAACCGATGTTGATAACATCTATCTGCTAACGCGCAAGTATCCGCTAAATAAAAGCGAGCATCGAACCAGAAGGCCGGATCAATTGAAGTTGATAACATCTATCTGCTAATGCGCAGGCATATGCTAAATAAAAGCGAGCATCGAACCAGAAGGCCGGATCAACCGAAGTTGATAATATCTATCTGCTAATGTGCAGGCATCCGCTAAATAAAAGCGAGCATCGAACCAGAAGGCCCGATCAACCGAAGTTGATAACATCTATCTGCTAACGCGCAGGGATCTGCTAAATAAAAGCAAGCATCAAACCAGATGGCCGGATCATCCGAAGTTGATAATATCTATCTGCCAACGTGCAAGCATCCGCTAAATAAAAGCGAACATGGAATCGGAAGGCCGGATCAACCGAAATTGATAACATCTATCTGCTAACGCGCAGGCATCCGCTAAATAAAAGCGAGCATCAACCCAGAAGGCCAGATCAACTGAAGTTGTTAACATCTATCTGATAACGCACAGGGATCCGCTAAATTAAAGCGAGAATCGATCCAGAAGGCCGGATCATCCGAGGTTTATAACATCTATCTACGAACGCGTAAGCATCCGCTAAATAAAAGCGAACATCGAACCGGAAGGCCGGATCAACCGAAGTTGATAACATCTATCTACTAATGCGCAGGCATCCGCTAAATAAAAGCGACCATCAACCCAGAAGGCCAGATCAACTGAAGTTGTTAACATCTATCTGCTAACGCACAGGGATCCGCTAAATAAAAGCGAGCATCGAACCAGAAGGCCGGATCATCCAAAGTTGATAACATCTATCGCTAGCGCGCAGGCATCCGCTAAATAAAAGCGAGCATCAAACTAGAATGCTGGATCAACCGAAGTTGATAACATCTATTTGTTACACACAGGAATCCGCTATATAAAACCGAGCATGGAACCAGAATGCCGGATCAACCGAAGTTGATAACATCTATCTGCTAACGTGTTGGCATCCGCTAAATAAAAGCGAGCAACGAACCAGAATGACGGATCAACCGAAGTTGATAACATCTAACTGCTAACGTGCAGGCATCCACTAATTAAAAGCAAGTATCGAACCGGAAGGCCGGATCAACCGAAGTTGATTACATCTATCTGCTAACGCGCATGCATCCGGTAAATAAAAGAGAGCATCGAACCAGAAGGCCGGATCAACCGAAGTTGATATCATCTATCTGCTAACGCGCAGGCATTCCCTAAATAAAAGCGAGCATCGAACCAGAAGGCCGGATCAACCAAAGTTGATATCATCTATCTGCTTCGCGCAGGCATCCGCTAAATAAAAGCGAGCACCGAACCAGAAGGCCGGATCAACCAAAGTTGATAACGTCTATCTACTAACGCGCTGGCATCCGCTAAATAAAAGCGAGCATCGAACCAGAAGGCCAGATCAACCGATGTTGATAACATCTATCTACTAACGCGCAGGCATCCGCTAAATAAAAGCGAGCATCAAACCAGAATGCCGGATCAACCGAAGTTGATAACATCTATCTGCTAACGCGCAGACACCCACTAAATAAAAGCAAGCATCGACCCAGAAGGCCGGATCAACCAAAGTTGATAACATTCATCTGCTAACGCACCGGCATCCTCTAAATAGAAGCGAGCATCAAACCAGAAGCTCGGATCAACCGAAGTTGATAACATTTATCTGCTAATGCGCAGGCATCCGCTAAATAAAAGCGAGCATCGACCCAGAAGGCCGGATCAACTGAAGTTGTTAACATCTATCTTCTAAAGCACAGGGATCCGCTAAATAAAGGCGAGCATCGAACCAGAAGGCTGGATCATCCGAAGTTGATAACATCGATCTGCTAACGCGCAAGCATCCGCTAAATAGAAGCGAACATCGAACCGGAAGGCCGGATCAATCGAAGTTGATAACATCTATCTGCTAACACGCAGGCATCCGCTAAATAAAAGCGACCATCGACCCAGAAGGCTAGATCAACTGAAGTTGTTAACATCTATCTGCTAACGCACAGGGATCCGCTAAATAAAGGCGAGCATCAAACCAGAAGGCCGGATCATCTGAAGTTGATAAAATCTATCGCTAGCGCGCAGGCATCTACTAAATTAAAGCGAGCATCAAACCAGAATTCCGGATAAACCGAAGTCGATAACATCTATCTGCTAACGCACAGGCATCCGCTATATAAAACCGAGCATCGAACCAGAATGCCGGATCAAACGAAGTTGATAACATCTATCTCCTAACGTGTTGGCATCTGCTAAATAAAAGCGAGCATCGAACTGGAAGGACGGATCAAGCGAAGTTGATAACATCTACCTACTAACGTGCAGGCATCCACTAATTAAAAGCGAGTATCGAACCGGAAGGCCGGATCAACTGAAGTTGATAACATCTATCTGCTAACGCGCAGGCATCTTCTAAATAAAAGTAAGCATCGAACCAGAAGCTCGGATCAACCGAAGTTTATAACATCTATCTGCTAACGCGCAGGCATCCGCTAAATAAAAGCGAGCATCGAACCAGAAGGCCAGATCAACCAAAGTTGATAACATCTATCTGCTTCGCGCAGGCATCCGCTAAATAAAAGAGAGCACCGAACCAAAAGGCCGGATCAACCGAAGTTGATAACGTCTATCTGCTAATGCGCTGGCATCCGCTAAATAAAAGTGAGCATCGAACCAGAAGGCCGGATCAACCGATGTTGATAACATCTATCTGCTAACGCGCAGGTATCTGCTAAATAAAAGCGAGCATCGAACCAGAAGGCTGGATCAACTGAAGTTGATAACATCTATCTGCTAACGTGCAGACATCCGCTAAATAAAAGCGAGCATCGAACCGGAAGGCCGGATCAACCGAAGTTGATAACATCTATCTGCTAACGTGCAGGCATCCGCTAAATAAATACGAGCATCGACCCAGAAGGCCAAATCAACTGAAGTTGTTAACATCTATCTGCTAACGCACAGGGATCCGCTAAATAAAAGCGAGCATCGAACCGGAAGGCCGGATCATCCGAGGTTTATAACATCTATCTACTAACGCGCAAGCATCCGCTAAATAAAAGCGAACATTGAACCGGAAGGCCGGATCAACCGAAGTTGATAACATCTATCTACTAATGCGCAGGCATCCGCTAAATAAAAGCGACCATCAACCCAGAAGGCCAGATCAACTGAAGTTGTTAACATCTATCTGCTAACGCAAAGGGATCCGCTAAATAAAAGCGAGCATCGAACCAGAAGGCCGGATCATCCAAAGTTGATAACATCTATCGCTAGCGCGCAGGCATCCGCTAAATAAAAGCGAGCATCAAACTAGAATGCTGGATCAACCGAAGTTGATAACATCTATTTGTTACACACAGGCATCCGCTATATAAAACCGAGCATGGAACCAGAATGCCGGATCAACCGAAGTTGATAACATCTATCTGCTAACGTGTTGGCATCCGCTAAATAAAAGCGAGCAACGAACCGGAATGACGGATCAACCGAAGTTGATAACATCTAACTGCTAACGTGCAGGCATCCACTAATTAAAAGCAAGTATCGAACCGGAAGGCCGGATCAACCGAAGTTGATTACATCTATCTGCTAACGCGCAGGCATCCGGTAAATAAAAGAGAGCATCGAACCAGAAGGCCGGATCAACCGAAGTTGATATCATCTATCTGCTAACGCGCAGGCATCCCCTAAATAAAAGCGAGCATCGAACCAGAAGGCCGGATCAACCAAAGTTGATATCATCTATCTGCTTCGCGCAGGCATCCGCTAAATAAAAGCGAGCACCGAACCAGAAGGACGGATCAACCGAAGTTGATAACGTCTATCTACTAACGCGCTGGCATCCGCTAAATAAAAGCGAGCATCGAACCAGAAGGCCAGATCAACCGATGTTGATAACATCTATCTACTAACGCGCAGGCATCCGCTAAATAAAAGCGAGCATCAAACCAGAATGTCGGATCAACCGAAGTTGATAACATCTATCTGCTAACGCGCAGACACCCACTAAATAAAAGCAAGCATCGACCCAGAAGGCCGGATCAACCGAAGTTGATATCATCTATCTGCTAACGCGCAGGCATCCCCTAAATAAAAGCGAGCATCGAACCAGAAGGCCGGATCAACCAAAGTTGATATCATCTATCTGCTTCACGCAGGCATCCGCTAAATAAAAGCGAGCACCGAACCAGAAGGCCGGATCAACCGAAGTTGATAACGTCTATCTACTAACGCGCTGGCATCCGCTAAATAAAAGCGAGCATCGAATCAGAAGGCCAGATCAACCGATGTTGATAACATCTATCTACTAACGCGCAGGCATCCGCTAAATAAAAGCGAGCATCAAACCAGAATGTCGGATCAACCGAAGTTGATAACATCTATCTGCTAACGCGCAGACACCCACTAAATAAAAGCAAGCATCGACCCAGAAGGCCGGATCAACTGAAGTTGTTAACATCTATCTGCTAACGCACATGGATCCGCAAAATAAAAGCAAGCATCAAACTAGAAGGCTGGATCATCCGAAGTTGATAACATCTATTCTGCTAACGCGCAAGCATCCGCTAAATAAAAGCGAACATCGACCCAGAAGGCCAGATCAACTGAAGTTGTTAACATCTATCTACTAACGCACAGGGATCCGCTAAAAAAAAGCGAGCATCGAACCAGAAGGCTAGATCAACTGAAGTTGTTAACATCTATCTGCTAACGCACAGGGATCCGCTAAATAAAAGTGAGCATCGAACCAGAAGGCCGGATCATCTGAAGTTGATAAAATCTATCGCTAGCGCGCAGGCATCTGCTAAATTAAAGCGAGCATCAAACCAGAATTCCGGATAAACCGAAGTCGATAACATCTATCTGCTAACGCACAGGCATCCGCTATATAAAACCGAGCATTGAACCAGAATGCCGGATCAAACGAAGTTGATAACATCTATCTGCTAACGTGTTGGCATCTGCTAAATAAAAGCGAGCATCGAACTGGAAGGACGGATCAAGCGAAGTTGATAACATCTACCTACTAACGTGCAGGCATCCACTAATTAAAAGCGAGTATCGAACCGGAAGGCCGGATCAACTGAAGTTGATAACATCTATCTGCTAACGCGCAGGCATCCGCAAAATAAAAGCGAGCATCGAACCAGAAGGTCAGATCAACCGAAATTGATAACATATATCTGCTAACGCGCAGGCATCCGCTAAATAAAAGAAAACATCAAACCGGAAGGCCGGATCAACCGAAGTTGATAACATCTATCTGCTAATGCGCAGGCATCCGCTAAATAAAAGCGAGCATCGAACCAGAAGCTCGGATCAACCGAAGTTTATAACATCTATCTGCTAACGCGCAGGCATCCGCTAAATAAAAGCGAGCATCGAACCAGAAGGCCAGATCAACCAAAGTTGATAACATCTATCTGCTTCGCGCAGGCATCCGCTAAATAAAAGAGAGCACCGAACCAAAAGGCCGGATCAACCGAAGTTGATAACGTCTATCTGCTAATGCGCTGGCATCCGCTAAATAAAAGTGAGCATCGAACCAGAAGGCCGGATCAACCGATGTTGATAACATCTATCTGCTAACGCGCAGGTATCTGCTAAATAAAAGCGAGCATCGAACCAGAAGGCCGGATCAACTGAAGTTGATAACATCTATCTGCTAACGTGCAGACATCCGCTAAATAAAAGCGAGCATCAAACCGGAAGGCCGGATCAACCGAAGTTGATAACATCTATCTGCTAATGTGCAGGCATCCGCTAAATAAATACGAGCATCGACCCAGAAGGCCAAATCAACTGAAGTTGTTAACATCTATCTGCTAACGCACAGGGATCCGCTAAATAAAAGAGAGCATCGAACCGGAAGGCCGAATCATCCAAAGTTGATAACATCTATCGCTAGCGCGCAGGCATCCGCTAAATAAAAGCGAGCATCAAACTAGAATGCTGGATCAACCGAAGTTGATAACATCTATTTGTTACACACAGGCATCCGCTATATAAAACCGAGCATGGAACCAGAATGCCGGATCAACCGAAGTTGATAACATCTATCTGCTAACGTGTTGGCATCCGCTAAATAAAAGCGAGCAACGAACCGGAATGACGGATCAACCGAAGTTGATAACATCTACCTGCTAACGTGCAGGCATCCACTAATTAAAAGCAAGTATCGAACCGGAAGGCCGGATCAACCGAAGTTGATTACATCTATCTGCTAACGCGCAGGCATCCGGTAAATAAAAGAGAGCATCGAACCAGAAGGCTGGATCAACCGAAGTTGATATCATCTATCTGCTAACGCGCAGGCATCCCCTAAATAAAAGCGAGCATCGAACCAGAAGGCCGGATCAACCAAAGTTGATAACATCTATCTGCTTCGCGCAGGCATCCGCTAAATAAAAGCGAGCACCGAACCAGAATGCCGGATCAACCGAAGTTGATAACGTCTATCTACTAACGCGCTGTCATCCGCTAAATAAAAGCGAGCATCAAACCAGAAGGCCAGATCAACCGATGTTGATAACATCTATCTACTAACGCGCAGGCATCCGCTAAATAAAAGCGAGCATCGAACCAGAATGCCGGATCAACCGAAGTTGATAACATCTATCTGCTAACGCGCAGACACCCACTAAATAAAAGCAAGCATCGACCCAGAAGGCCGGATCAACTGAAGTTGTTAACATCTATCTGCTAACGCACAGGGATCCGCAAAATAAAAGCAAGCATCAAACCAGAAGGTTGGATCATCCGAAGTTGATAACATCTATTCTGCTAACGCGCAAGCATCCGCTAAATAAAAGCGAACATCGACCCAGAAGGCCAGATTAACTGAAGTTGTTAACATCTATCTACTAACGCACATGGATCCGCTAAAAAAAAGCGAGCATCGAACCAGAAGGCCAGATCATCTGAAGTTGATAACATCTATCTACTAACGCGCAAGCATCCGATAAATAAAAGCGAACATCGAACCAGAAGGCCGGATCAACCGAAGTTGATAACATCTATCTGCTAACGCGCAGGAATCTGCTAAATAAAAGCGAGCATCAAAGCAGAAGCTCGGATCAACTGAAGTTGATAACATCTATCTACTAACGTGCAGGCATTCGCTAAATAAAAGCTAGCATCGAACCAGAAGGTCAGATCAACCGAAGTTGATAACATCTATCTGTTAATGCGGAGGCATCCGCTAAATATAAGCGAGCATCGCACCAGAGGACCGGATCAACCGAAGTTGATAACATGTATCTGCTAACGCGCAGGCATCCGATAAATAAAAGCGAACATCGAACCGGAAGGCCGGATCAACCAAAGTTGATAACATTCATCTACTAACGCGCCGGCATCCTCTAAATAAAAGCGAGCATCAAACCAGAAGCTCGGATCAACCGAAGTTGATAACATTTATCTGCTAATGCGCAGGCATCCGCTAAATAAAAGCGAGCATCGACCCAGAAGGTCGGATCAACTGAAGTTGTTAACATCTATCTACTAACGCACAGGGATCCGCTAAATAAAGGCGAGCATCGAACCAGAAGGCTGGATCATCCGAAGTTGATAACATCGATCTGCTAACACGCAAGCATCCGCTAAATAGAAGCGAACATAGAACCGGAAGGCCGGATCAACCGAAGTTGATAACATCTATCTGCTAACACGCAGGCATCCGCTAAATAAAAGCGACCATCGACCCAGAAGGCTAGATCAACTGAAGTTGTTAACATCTATCTGCTAACGCACAGGGATCCGCTAAATAAAAGCGAGCATCGAACCAGAAGGCCGGATCATCTGAAGTTGATAAAATCTATCGCTAGCGCGCAGGCATCTGCTAAATTAAAGCGAGCATCAAACCAGAATTCCGGATTAACCGAAGTCGATAACATCTATCTGCTAACGCACAGGCATCCGCTATATAAAACCGAGCATCGAACCAGAATGCCGGGTCAAACGAAGTTGATAACATCTATCTGCTAACGTGTTGGCATCTGCTAAATAAAAGCGAGCATCGAACTGGAAGGACGGATCAAGCGAAGTTGATAACATCTACCTACTAACGTGCAGGCATCCACTAATTAAAAGCGAGTATCGAACCAGAAGGTCGGATCAACTGAAGTTGATAACATCTATCTGCTAACGCGCAGGCATCTTCTAAATAAAAGCGAGCATCGAACCAGAAGCTCGGATCAACCGAAGTTTATAACATCTATCTGCTAACGCGCAGGCATCCGCTAAATAAAAGCGAGCATCGAACCAGAAGGCCAGATCAACCAAAGTTGATAACATCTATCTGCTTCGCGCAGGCATCCGCTAAATAAAAGAGAGCACCGAACCAAAAGGCCGGATCAACCGAAGTTGATAACGTCTATCTGCTAATGCGCTGGCATCCGCTAAATAAAAGTGAGCATCGAACCAGAAGGCCGGATCAACCGATGTTGATAACATCTATCTGCTAACGCGCAGGTATCTGCTAAATAAAAGCGAGCATCGAACCAGAAGGCCGGATCAACTGAAGTTGATAACATCTATCTGCTAACGTGCAGACATCCGCTAAATAAAAGCGAGCATCAAACCGGAAGGCCGGATCAACCGAAGTTGATAACATCTATCTGCTAACGTGCAGGCATCCGCTAAATAAATACGAGCATCGACCCAGAAGGCCAAATCAACTGAAGTTGTTAACATCTATCTGCTAACGCACAGGGATCCGCTAAATAAAAGCGAGCATCGAACCGGAAGGCCGGATCATCCGAGGTTTATAACATCTATCTACTAACGCGCAAGCATCCGCTAAATAAAAGCGAACATCGAACCGGAAGGCCGGATCAACCGAAGTTGATAACATCTATCTACTAATGCGCAGGAATCCGCTAAATAAAAGCGACCATCAACCCAGAAGGCCTGATCAACTGAAGTTGTTAACATCTATCTGCTAACGCACAGGGATCCGCTAAATAAAAGCGAGCATCGAACCAGAAGGCCGGATCATCCAAAGTTGATAACATCTATCACTAGCGCGCAGGCATCCGCTAAATAAAAGCGAGCATCAAACTAGAATGCTGGATCAACCGAAGTTGATAACATCTATTTGTTACACACAGGCATCCGCTATATAAAACTGAGCATGGAACCAGAATGCCGGATCAACCGAAGTTGATAACATCTATCTGCTAACGTGTTGGCATCCGCTAAATAAAAGCGAGCAACGAACCGGAATGACGGATCAACCGAAGTTGATAACATCTACCTGCTAACGTGCAGGCATCCACTAATTAAAAGCAAGTATCGAACCGGAAGGCCGGATCAACCGAAGTTGATTACATCTATCTGCTAACGCGCAGGCATCCGGTAAATAAAAGAGAGCATCGAACCAGAAGGCCGGATCAACCGAAGTTGATATCATCTATCTGCTAACGCGCAGGCATCCCCTAAATAAAAGCGAGCATCGAACCAGAAGGCCGGATCAACCAAAGTTGATAACATCTATCTGCTTCGTGCATGCATCCGCTAAATAAAAGCGAGCACCGAACCAGAAGGCCGGATCAACCGAAGTTGATAACGTCTATCTACTAACGCGCTGGCATCCGCTAAATAAAAGCGAGCATCGAACCAGAAGGCCAGATCAACCGATGTTGATAACATCTATCTACTAACGCGCAGGCATCCGCTAAATAAAAGCGAGCATCGAACCAGAATGCCGGATCAACCGAAGTTGATAACATCTATCTGCTAACGCGCAGACACCCACTAAATAAAAGCAAGCATCGACCCAGAAGGCCGGATCAACTGAAGTTGTTAACATCTATCTGGTAACGCACAGGGATCCGCAAAATAAAAGCAAGCATCAAACCAGAAGGCTGGATCATCCGAAGTTGATAACATCTATTCTGCTAACGCGCAAGCATCCGCTAAATAAAAGCGAACATCGACCCAGAAGGCCAGATCAACTGAAGTTGTTAACATCTATCTACTAACGCACATGGATCCGCTAAAAAAAAGCGAGCATCGAACCAGAAGGCCAGATCATCTGAAGTTGATAACATCTATCTGCTAACGTGCAGACATCCGCTAAATAAAAGCGAGCATCGAACCGGAAGGCCGGATCAACCGAAGTTGATAACATCTATCTGCTAACGTGCAGGCATCCTCTAAATAAATACGAGCATCGACCCAGAAGGCCAAATCAACTGAAGTTGTTAACATCTATCTGCTAACGCACAGGGATCCGCTAAATAAAAGCGAGCATCGAACCGGAAGGCCGGATCATCCGAGGTTTATAACATCTATCTACTAACGCGCAAGCATCCGCTAAATAAAAGCGAACATCGAACCGGAAGGCCGGATCAACCGAAGTTGATAACATCTATCTACTAATGCGCAGGAATCCGCTAAATAAAAGCGACCATCAACCCAGAAGGCCTGATCAACTGAAGTTGTTAACATCTATCTGCTAACGCACAGGGATCCGCTAAATAAAAGCGAGCATCGAACCAGAAGGCCGGATCATCCAAAGTTGATAACATCTATCACTAGCGCGCAGGCATCCGCTAAATAAAAGCGAGCATCAAACTAGAATGCTGGATCAACCGAAGTTGATAACATCTATTTGTTACACACAGGCATCCGCTATATAAAACTGAGCATGGAACCAGAATGCCGGATCAACCGAAGTTGATAACATCTATCTGCTAACGTGTTGGCATCCGCTAAATAAAAGCGAGCAACGAACCGGAATGACGGATCAACCGAAGTTGATAACATCTACCTGCTAACGTGCAGGCATCCACTAATTAAAAGCAAGTATCGAACCGGAAGGCCGGATCAACCGAAGTTGATTACATCTATCTGCTAACGCGCAGGCATCCGGTAAATAAAAGAGAGCATCGAACCAGAAGGCCGGATCAACCGAAGTTGATATCATCTATCTGCTAACGTGCAGGCATCCCCTAAATAAAAGCGAGCATCGAACCAGAAGGCCGGATCAACCAAAGTTGATAACATCTATCTGCTTCGTGCATGCATCCGCTAAATAAAAGCGAGCACCGAACCAGAAGGCCGGATCAACCGAAGTTGATAACGTCTATCTACTAACGCGCTGGCATCCGCTAAATAAAAGCGAGCATCGAACCAGAAGGCCAGATCAACCGATGTTGATAACATCTATCTACTAACGCGCAGGCATCCGCTAAATAAAAGCGAGCATCGAACCAGAATGCCGGATCAACCGAAGTTGATAACATCTATCTGCTAACGCGCAGACACCCACTAAATAAAAGCAAGCATCGACCCAGAAGGCCGGATCAACTGAAGTTGTTAACATCTATCTGCTAACGCACAGGGATCCGCAAAATAAAAGCAAGCATCAAACCAGAAGGCTGGATCATCCGAAGTTGATAACATCTATTCTGCTAACGCGCAAGCATCCGCTAAATAAAAGCGAACATCGACCCAGAAGGCCAGATCAACTGAAGTTGTTAACATCTATCTACTAACGCACATGGATCCGCTAAAAAAAAGCGAGCATCGAACCAGAAGGCCAGATCATCTGAAGTTGATAACATCTATCTGCTAACGCGCAAGCATCCGATAAATAAAAGCGAACATCGAACCAGAAGGCCGGATCAACTGAAGTTGATAACATCTATCTGCTAACGCGCAGGAATCTGCTAAATAAAAGCGAGCATCAAAGCAGAAGCTCGGATCAATTGAAGTTGATAACATCTATCTACTAACGTGCAGACATCCGCTAAATAAAAGCGAGCATCGACCCAGAAGGCCGGATCAACTGAAGTTGTTAACATCTATCTACTAACGCACAGGGATCCGCTAAATAAAGGCGAACATCGAACCAGAAGGCTGGATCATCCGAAGTTGATAACATCGATCTGCTAATGCGCAAGCATCCGCTAAATAGAAGCGAACATAGAACCGGAAGGCCGGATCAACCGAAGTTGATAACATCTATCTGCTAACACGCAGGCATCCGCTAAATAAAAGCGACCATCGACCCAGAAGGCTAGATCAACTGAAGTTGTTAACATCTATCTGCTAACGCACAGGGATCCGCTAAATAAAAGCGAGCATCGAACCAGAAGGCCGGATCATCTGAAGTTGATAAAATCTATCGCTAGCGCGCAGGCATCTGCTAAATTAAAGCGAGCATCAAACCAGAATTCCGGATCAACTGAAGTCGATAACATCTATCTGCTAACGCACAGGCATCCGCTATATAAAACCGAGCATCGAACCAGAATGCCGGATCAAACGAAGTTGATAACATCTATCTGCTAACATGTTGGCATCTGCTAAATAAAAGCGAGCATCAAACTGGAAGGACGGATCAAGCGAAGTTGATAACATCTACCTACTAACGTGCAGGCATCCACTAATTAAAAGCGAGTATCGAACCGGAAGGTCGGATCAACTGAAGTTGATAACATCTATCTGCTAACGCGCAGGCATCTTCTAAATAAAAGCGAGCATCGAACCAGAAGCTCGGATCAACCGAAGTTTATAACATCTATCTGCTAACGCGCAGGCATCCGCTAAATAAAAGCGAGCATCGAACCAGAAGGCCAGATCAACCAAAGTTGATAACATCTATCTGCTTCGCGCAGGCATCCGCTAAATAAAAGCGAGCACCGAACCAAAAGGCCGGATCAACCGAAGTTGATAACGTCTATCTGCTAATGCGCTGGCATCCGCTAAATAAAAGTGAGCATTGAACTAGAAGGTCGGATCAACCGATGTTGATAACATCTATCTGCTAACGCGCAGGTATCTGCTAAATAAAAGCGAGCATCGAACCAGAAGGCCGGATCAACTGAAGTTGATAACATCTATCTGCTAACGCGCAGGCATATGCTAAATAAAAGCGAGCATCGAACCAGAAGGCCGGATCAACCGAAGTTGATAATATCTATCTGCTAACGTGCAGGCATCCGCTAAATAAAAGCGAGAATCGAACCAGAAGGCCCGATCAACCGAAGTTGATAACATCTATCTGCTAACGCGCAGGGATCCGCTAAATAGAAGCAAGCATCAAACCAGATCGCCGGATCATCCGAAGTTGATAATATCTATCTGCCAACGCGCAAGCATCCGCTAAATAAAAGCGAACATGGAACCGGAAGGCCGGATCAACCGAAATTGATAATATCTATCTGCTAACGCGCAGGCATCCGCTAAATAAAAGCGAGCATCGACCCAGAAGGCCAAATCAACTGAAGTTGTTAACATCTATCTGCTAACGCACAGGGATCCGCTAAATAAAAGCGAGCATCGAACCAGAAGGCCGGATCATCCGAAGTTTATAACATCTATCTACTAACGCGCAAGCATCCGCTAAATAAAAGCGAACATCGAACCGGAAGGCCGGATCAACCGAAGTTGATAACATCTATCTACTAACGTGCAGGCATCCGCTAAATAAAAGCGACCATCAAAGCAGAAGGCCAGATCAACTGAAGTTGTTAACATCTATCTGCTAACGCATAGGGATCCGCTAAATAAAAGCGAGCATCGAACCAGAAGGCCGGATCATCCAAAGTTGATAACATCTATTGCTAGCGCTCAGACATCCGCTAAATAAAAGCGAGCATCAAACTAGAATGCCGGATCAACCGAAGTTGATAACATCTATCTGTTACACACAGGCATCTGCTATATAAAACCGAGCATCGAACCAGAATGTCGGATCAACCGAAGTTGATAACATCTATCAGCTAACGTGTTGGTATCCGCTAAATAAAAGCGAGCAACGAACCGGAATGACGGATCAACCGAAGATGATAACATCTACCTGCTAACGTGCAGGCATCCACTAATTAAAAGTAAGTATCGAACCGGAAGGCCGGATCAACCGAAGTTGATTACATCTATCTGCTAACGCGCAGGCATCCGGTAAATAAAAGAGAGCATCGAACCAGAAGGCCGGATCAACCGAAGTTGATATCATCTCTCTGCTAACGCGCAGGCATCCCCTAAATAAAAGCGAGCGTCGAACCAGAAGTCCGGATCAACCAAAGTTGACAACATCTATCTGCTTCGCGCAGGCATCCGCTAAATAAAAGCGAGCACCGAACCAGAAGGCCGGATCAACCGAAGTTGATAACGTCTATCTACTAATGCGCTGGCATCCGCTAAATAAAAGCGAGCATCGAACCAGAAGGCCAGATCAACCGATGTTGATAACATCTATCTACTAACGCGCAGGCATCCGCTAAATAAAAGCGAGCATCGAACCAGAATGTCGGATCAACCGAAGTTGATAACATCTATCTGCTAACGCGCAGACACCCACTATATAAAAGCAAGCATCGACCCAGAAGGCCGGATCAACTGAAGTTGTTAACATCTATCTGCTAACGCACAGGGATCCGCAAAATAAAAGCAAGCATCAAACCAGAAGGCTGGATCATCCGAAGTTGATAACATCTATTCTGCTAACGCGCAAGCATCCGCTAAATAAAAGCGAACATCGACGCAGAAGGCCAGATCAACTGAAGTTGTTAACATCTATCTACTAACGCACATGGATCCGCTAAAAAAAAGCGAGCATCGAACCAGAAGGCCAGATCATCTGAAGTTGATAACATCTATCTGCTAACGTGCAGACATCCGCTAAATAAAAGCGAGCATCGAACCGGAAGGCCGGATCAACCGAAGTTGATAACATCTATCT
Organism: Lathyrus sativus; assembly: GCA_963859935.3. Taxonomy (NCBI): domain Eukaryota; kingdom Viridiplantae; phylum Streptophyta; class Magnoliopsida; order Fabales; family Fabaceae; genus Lathyrus; species Lathyrus sativus. The sequence goes on along the minus strand of OZ012741.1, from coordinate 284,947,274 downwards.
GCTAACGTGCAGGCATCCTCTAAATAAATACGAGCATCGACCCAGAAGGCCAAATCAACTGAAGTTGTTAACATCTATCTGCTAACGCACAGGGATCCGCTAAATAAAAGCGAGCATCGAACCGGAAGGCCGGATCATCCGAGGTTTATAACATCTATCTACTAACGCGCAAGCATCCGCTAAATAAAAGCGAACATCGAACCGGAAGGCCGGATCAACCGAAGTTGATAACATCTATCTACTAATGCGCAGGAATCCGCTAAATAAAAGCGACCATCAACCCAGAAGGCCTGATCAACTGAAGTTGTTAACATCTATCTGCTAACGCACAGGGATCCGCTAAATAAAAGCGAGCATCGAACCAGAAGGCCGGATCATCCAAAGTTGATAACATCTATCACTAGCGCGCAGGCATCCGCTAAATAAAAGCGAGCATCAAACTAGAATGCTGGATCAACCGAAGTTGATAACATCTATTTGTTACACACAGGCATCCGCTATATAAAACTGAGCATGGAACCAGAATGCCGGATCAACCGAAGTTGATAACATCTATCTGCTAACGTGTTGGCATCCGCTAAATAAAAGCGAGCAACGAACCGGAATGACGGATCAACCGAAGTTGATAACATCTACCTGCTAACGTGCAGGCATCCACTAATTAAAAGCAAGTATCGAACCGGAAGGCCGGATCAACCGAAGTTGATTACATCTATCTGCTAACGCGCAGGCATCCGGTAAATAAAAGAGAGCATCGAACCAGAAGGCCGGATCAACCGAAGTTGATATCATCTATCTGCTAACGCGCAGGCATCCCCTAAATAAAAGCGAGCATCGAACCAGAAGGCCGGATCAACCAAAGTTGATAACATCTATCTGCTTCGTGCATGCATCCGCTAAATAAAAGCGAGCACCGAACCAGAAGGCCGGATCAACCGAAGTTGATAACGTCTATCTACTAACGCGCTGGCATCCGCTAAATAAAAGCGAGCATCGAACCAGAAGGCCAGATCAACCGATGTTGATAACATCTATCTACTAACGCGCAGGCATCCGCTAAATAAAAGCGAGCATCGAACCAGAATGCCGGATCAACCGAAGTTGATAACATCTATCTGCTAACGCGCAGACACCCACTAAATAAAAGCAAGCATCGACCCAGAAGGCCGGATCAACTGAAGTTGTTAACATCTATCTGCTAACGCACAGGGATCCGCAAAATAAAAGCAAGCATCAAACCAGAAGGCTGGATCATCCGAAGTTGATAACATCTATTCTGCTAACGCGCAAGCATCCGCTAAATAAAAGCGAACATCGACCCAGAAGGCCAGATCAACTGAAGTTGTTAACATCTATCTACTAACGCACATGGATCCGCTAAAAAAAAGCGAGCATCGAACCAGAAGGCCAGATCATCTGAAGTTGATAACATCTATCTGCTAACGCGCAAGCATCCGATAAATAAAAGCGAACATCGAACCAGAAGGCCGGATCAACTGAAGTTGATAACATCTATCTGCTAACGCGCAGGAATCTGCTAAATAAAAGCGAGCATCAAAGCAGAAGCTCGGATCAATTGAAGTTGATAACATCTATCTACTAACGTTCAGACATCCGCTAAATAAAAGCGAGCATCGACCCAGAAGGCCGGATCAACTGAAGTTGTTAACATCTATCTACTAACGCACAGGGATCCGCTAAATAAAGGCGAACATCGAACCAGAAGGCTGGATCATCCGAAGTTGATAACATCGATCTGCTAATGCGCAAGCATCCGCTAAATAGAAGCGAACATAGAACCGGAAGGCCGGATCAACCGAAGTTGATAACATCTATCTGCTAACACGCAGGCATCCGCTAAATAAAAGCGACCATCGACCCAGAAGGCTAGATCAACTGAAGTTGTTAACATCTATCTGCTAACGCACAGGGATCCGCTAAATAAAAGCGAGCATCGAACCAGAAGGCCGGATCATCTGAAGTTGATAAAATCTATCGCTAGCGCGCAGGCATCTGCTAAATTAAAGCGAGCATCAAACCAGAATTCCGGATCAACTGAAGTCGATAACATCTATCTGCTAACGCACAGGCATCCGCTATATAAAACCGAGCATCGAACCAGAATGCCGGATCAAACAAAGTTGATAACATCTATCTGCTAACATGTTGGCATCTGCTAAATAAAAGCGAGCATCAAACTGGAAGGACGGATCAAGCGAAGTTGATAACATCTACCTACTAACGTGCAGGCATCCACTAATTAAAAGCGAGTATCGAACCGGAAGGTCGGATCAACTGAAGTTGATAACATCTATCTGCTAACGCGCAGGCATCTTCTAAATAAAAGCGAGCATCGAACCAGAAGCTCGGATCAACCGAAGTTTATAACATCTATCTGCTAACGCGCAGGCATCCGCTAAATAAAAGCGAGCATCGAACCAGAAGGCCAGATCAACCAAAGTTGATAACATCTATCTGCTTCGCGCAGGCATCCGCTAAATAAAAGCGAGCACCGAACCAAAAGGCCGGATCAACCGAAGTTGATAACGTCTATCTGCTAATGCGCTGGCATCCGCTAAATAAAAGTGAGCATCGAACTAGAAGGTCGGATCAACCGATGTTGATAACATCTATCTGCTAACGCGCAGGTATCTGCTAAATAAAAGCGAGCATCGAACCAGAAGGCCGGATCAACTGAAGTTGATAACATCTATCTGCTAACGCGCAGGCATATGCTAAATAAAAGCGAGCATCGAACCAGAAGGCCGGATCAACCGAAGTTGATAATATCTATCTGCTAACGTGCAGGCATCCGCTAAATAAAAGCGAGCATCGAACCAGAAGGCCCGATCAACCGAAGTTGATAACATCTATCTGCTAACGCGCAGGGATCCGCTAAATAGAAGCAAGCATCAAACCAGATCGCCGGATCATCCGAAGTTGATAATATCTATCTGCCAACGCGCAAGCATCCGCTAAATAAAAGCGAACATGGAACCGGAAGGCCGGATCAACCGAAATTGATAACATCTATCTGCTAACGCGCAGGCATCCGCTAAATAAAAGCGAGCATCGACCCAGAAGGCCAAATCAACTGAAGTTGTTAACATCTATCTGCTAACGCACAGGGATCCGCTAAATAAAAGCGAGCATCGAACCAGAAGGCCGGATCATCCGAAGTTTATAACATCTATCTACTAACGCGCAAGCATCCGCTAAATAAAAGCGAACATCGAACCGGAAGGCCGGATCAACCGAAGTTGATAACATCTATCTACTAACGTGCAGGCATCCGCTAAATAAAAGCGACCATCAAAGCAGAAGGCCAGATCAACTGAAGTTGTTAACATCTATCTGCTAACGCATAGGGATCCGCTAAATAAAAGCGAGCATCGAACCAGAAGGCCGGATCATCCAAAGTTGATAACATCTATTGCTAGCGCTCAGACATCCGCTAAATAAAAGCGAGCATCAAACTAGAATGCCGGATCAACCGAAGTTGATAACATCTATCTGTTACACACAGGCATCTGCTATATAAAACCGAGCATCGAACCAGAATGTCGGATCAACCGAAGTTGATAACATCTATCAGCTAACGTGTTGGTATCCGCTAAATAAAAGCGAGCAACGAACCGGAATGACGGATCAACCGAAGATGATAACATCTACCTGCTAACGTGCAGGCATCCACTAATTAAAAGTAAGTATCGAACCGGAAGGCCGGATCAACCGAAGTTGATTACATCTATCTGCTAACGCGCAGGCATCCGGTAAATAAAAGAGAGCATCGAACCAGAAGGCCGGATCAACCGAAGTTGATATCATCTCTCTGCTAACGCGCAGGCATCCCCTAAATAAAAGCGAGCGTCGAACCAGAAGTCCGGATCAACCAAAGTTGACAACATCTATCTGCTTCGCGCAGGCATCCGCTAAATAAAAGCGAGCACCGAACCAGAAGGCCGGATCAACCGAAGTTGATAACGTCTATCTACTAATGCGCTGGCATCCGCTAAATAAAAGCGAGCATCGAACCAGAAGGCCAGATCAACCGATGTTGATAACATCTATCTACTAACGCGCAGGCATCCGCTAAATAAAAGCGAGCATTGAACCAGAATGTCGGATCAACCGAAGTTGATAACATCTATCTGCTAACGCGCAGACACCCACTATATAAAAGCAAGCATCGACCCAGAAGGCCGGATCAACTGAAGTTGTTAACATCTATCTGCTAACGCACAGGGATCCGCAAAATAAAAGCAAGCATCAAACTAGAAGGCTGGATCATCCGAAGTTGATAACATCTATTCTGCTAACGCGCAAGCATCCTTTAAATAAAAGCGAACATCGAACCGGAAGGCCGGATCAACCGAAGTTGATAATATCTATCTGCTAACGCGCAGACATCCGCTAAATAAAAGTGAGCATCGACCCACAAGGCCAGATCAACTGTAGTTGTTAACATCTATCTGCTAACGCACAGGGATCCGCTAAATAAAAGCGAGCATCGAACCAGAAGGCCGGATCAACCAAAGTTGATAACATCTATCGCTAGCGCGCAGGCATCTGCTAAATAAAAGCGAGCATCAAACTAGAATGCCGGATCAACCGAAGTTGATAACATCTATCTGTTACACACAGGCATCCTCTATATAAAACCGAGCATCGAACCAGAATGCCGGATCAACCGAAGTTGATAACATCTATCTGCTAACGTGTTGGCATCCGCTAAATAAAAGCGAGCAACGAACCGGAATGACGGATCAACCGAAGTTGATAACATCTACCTGCTAACGTGCAGGCATCCACTAATTAAAAGTAAGTATCGAACCGGAAGGCCGGATCAACCGAAGTTGATTACATCTATCTGCTAACGCGCAGGCATCCGGTAAATAAAAGAGAGCATCAAACCAGAAGGCCGGATCAACCAAAGTTGATATCATCTATCTGCTAACGCGCAGGCATCCCCTAAATAAAAGCGAGCATCGAACCAGAACGCCGGATCAACCAAAGTTGATAGCATCTATCTGCTTCGCGCAGGCATCCGCTAAATAAAAGCGATCACCGAACCAGAAGGCCGGATCAACCGAAGTTGATAATGTCTATCTACTAACGCGCTGGCATCCGCTAAATAAAAGCGAGCATCGAACCAGAAGGCCAGATCAACCGATGTTGATAACATCTATCTACTAACGCGCAGGCATCCGCTAAATAAAAGCGAGCATCGAACCAGAATGCCGGATCAACCGAAGTTGATAACATCTATCTGCTAACGCGCAGACACCCACTAAATAAAAGCAAGCATCGACCCAGAAGGTCGGATCAACTGAAGTTGTTAACATCTATCTGCTAACGCACAGGGATCCGCAAAATAAAAGCAAGCATCAAACCAGAAGGCTGGATCATCCGAAGTTGATAACATCTATTCTGCTAACACGCAAGCATCCGGTAAATAAAAGCAAACATCGAACCGGAAGGCCGGATCAACCGAAGTTGATAACATCTATCTGCTAACGCGCAGACATCTGCTAAATAAAAGCGGGCATCGACCCAGAAGTCCAGATCAACTGAAGTTGTTAACATCTATCTACTAACACACATGGATCCGCTAAATAAAAGCGAGCATCGAACCAGAAGGCCAGATCATCTGAAGTTGATAACATCTATCTGCTAACGCGCAAGCATCCGATAAGTAAAAGCGAATATCGAACCGGAAGGCCGGATCAACCGAAGTTGATAACATCTATTTGTTAATGCGGAGGCATCCGCTAAATATAAGCGAGCATCGCACCAGAGGACTGGATCAACCGAAGTTGATAACATCTATCTGCTAACGCGCAGGCATCCGATAAATAAAAGCGAACATCGAACCGGAAGGCCGGATCAACCAAAGTTGATAACATTCATCTACTAACGCGCCGGCATCCTCTAAATAAAAGCGAGCATCAAACCAAAAGCTCGGATAAACCGAAGTTGATAACATTTATCTGCTAATGCGCAGGCATCCGCTAAATAAAAGCGAGCATCACACCAGAAGGCCGGATCAACCGAAGATGATAACATCTATCTGCTAACGCGCAGGCATCTGCTAAATAAAAGGGAGCATCAAAACAGAAGGCAGGATAACCCGAGGTTGATAACATCTATCTGCTAACGCGCAGGCATCCACTAAATAAGAGCCAGCATCGAACCAAAAGGCAGGATCAACCAAAGTTTATAACATCTATCTGCTAACGCGCAGGCATCTGCTAAACAAAAGCGAGCATCGAACCAGAAGGCCCGATCAACCGAAGTTGATAACATCTATCTGCTAACGTGCAGGTATCCGCTAAATAAAATCGAGCACCAAACCAGAAGGCCGGATCAACCGAAGTTGATAACGTCTATCTTCTAACGCGCTGGTAGAAGGCCGGATCAACCGAAGTTGATAACATCTATCTGCTAACGCCCAGGCATCCGCTAAATAAAAGCGAGCATCGAACCAGAAGGCCGAATCAACCAAAGTTGATAAAATCTATCTGCTAATGCGCAGACATCTGCTAAATAAAAAGGAGCATCGAACCAGAAGGCCGGATCAACCGAAGTTGATAATGTCTATCTGCTAACGTGCAGGCATCCGCTAAATAAAAGTGAGCATCGAACCGGAAGGCCGGATCAACCGAAGTTGATAACATTTATCTACTATCGCGCAGGCACTTACTAAATAAAAGCGAGCATCGACCCAGAAGGCCGGATCAATTGAAGTTGTTAACATCTATCTGCTAACGCACAGGGATCCGCTAAATAAAAGCAAGCATCAAACCAGAAGGTCGGATCATCCGAAGTTGATAACATCTATTCTGATAACGCGCAAGCATCCGCTAAATAAAAGCGAACATCGAACCGGAAGGCCGGATCAACCGAAGTTGATAATATCTATCTGCTAACGCGCAGACATCCACTAAATAAAAGCGACCATCGACCCAGAAGGCCAGATCAACTAAAGTTGTTAACATCTATCTGTTAACACACAGGGATCCGCTAAATAAAAGCGAGCATCGAACCAGCAGGCTAGATCATCTGAAGTTTATAACATCTATCTGCTAACGCGCAAGTATCCGATAAATAAAAGCGAACATCGAACCGGAAGGCCGGATCAACCGAAGTTGATAACATCTATCTGCTAACGCGCAGGAATCTGCTAAATAAAAGCGAGCATCGAACCAGAAGCTCGGATCAACCAAAGTTGATAACATCTATCTACTAACGTGCAGGCATCCGCTAAATAAAATCGAGCATCGAACCAGAAGGTCGGATCAACCGAAGTTGATAACATCTATCTGTTAATACAGAGGCATCCGCTAAATATAAGCGAGCATCGCACCAGAGGGCCGGATCAACCGAAGTTGATAACATCTATCTGCTAACGCGCAGGCATCCGATAAATAAAAGCGAACATCGAACCGGAAGGCCGGATCAACCGAAGTTGATAACATCCATCTGGTAACGCGCAAGCATCCTCTAAATAAAAGCGAGCATCAAACCAGAAGCTCGGATCAACTCAAGTTGATAACATTTATCTGCTAATGCGCAGGCATCCGCTAAATAAAAGCGAGCATCGCACCAGAAGGCCGGATCAACCGAAGTTGATAACATCTATCTGCTAACGCGCAGGCATCCGCTAAATAAAAGCGAGCATCAAACCAGAAGGCAGGATAAAACGAAGTTGATAACATCTATCTGCTAACGCGCAGGCATCCGCTAAATAAAAGCCAGCATCGAACCAGAAGGTCGGATCAACCGAAGTTGATAACATCTATTTCCTAATGCACAGGCATCCGCTAAATAAAAATGAGTATCGAACCAGAAGTCCCAATCAACCGAAGTTGATAACATCTATCTGCTAACGCGCAGGCATCCGCTAAATAAAAGCGAGCATCGAACCAAAAGGCCGGATCAACCGAAGTTGATGACGTCTATCTTCTAACACGCTGGCAGAAGGCCGGATCAACCGAAGTTGATAACATGTATCTGCTAACGCGCAGGCATCCGCTAAATAAAAGCAAGCATCGAACCAGAAGGCCGGATCAACCGAATTTGATAAAATCTACCTGCTAACGCGCATGCATCTGCTAAATAAAAGGGAGCATCGAACCAGAAGGACGGATCAACCGAAGTTGATAATATCTATCTGCTAATGTGCAGGCATCCGCTAAATAAAAGTGAGCATTGAACCAGAAGGCCCGATCAACCGAAGTTGATCACATCTATCTGCTAACGCGCAGGCATCCGCTAAATAAAAGCGAGCATCGACCCAGAAGGTCGGATCAACTGAAGTTGTAAACATCTATCTGCTAACGCACAGGGATCTGCTAAATAAAACCGAGCATCGAACCAGAAGACCGGATCATCCGAAGTTGATAACATCTATATGCTAACGCGCAAGCATCCGCTAAATAAAAGTGAACATTGAACCGGAAGGCCGGATCAACCGAAGTTGATAACATCTATCTGCTAACGCGCAGGCATCCACTAAATAAAAGCGAGCATTGAACCAGAAGGCCAGATCCACTGAAGTTGATAACATCTATCTGCTAACACACATGCATCCGCTAAATAAAAGCGAGCATCGAGCCAGAAGGTCGGATAATCCGAAGTTGATAACATCTATCTGCTAACGCGCAAGCATCCGATAAATAAAAGCGAACATCGAACCGGATGGCCGGATCAACCGAAGTTGATAACATCTATCTGCTAACGCGCAGGCATCCGCTAAATAAAAGCGAGCATCGAACCATAAGCTCGGATCAACCGAAGTTGATAACATTTATCTGCTTATACGCAGGCATCCGCTAAATAAAAGCGAGCATCGCACCAGAAGGCCGGATCAACCGAAATTAATAACATCTATCTGCTAACGCGCAGGCATCCGCTAAATAAAAGCGAGCATCAAACCAGAAGGCAGGATAACCCGAAGTTGATAACATCTATCTGCTAACATGCAGGCATCCGTTAAATAAAAGTGAGTATCGAACCAGAAGGCCCGATCAACCGAAGTTTATAACATCTATCTGCTAACGCACAGGCATCCGCTAAATAAAAGCGATCATCGACCTAGAAGGCCGGATCAACCGAAGTTGTTAACATCTATCTGCTAACGCACAGGGATCCGCTAAATAAAAGCGAGCATCGAACCAGAAGGTCGGATCAACCGAAGTTGATAACATCTGTCTATTAATGTGCAGGCATCTGCTAAATAAAAGCGAGCATCGAACCAAAAGGCCTGATCAACCGAAGTTGATAACATCTATCTGCTAACGCGCAGGAATCCGCTAAATAAAAGCGAGCATCGACCCAGAAGGCCGGATCAACTGAAGTTGTTAAAAACTATCTGCTAACGCACTGGGATCCGCTAAATAAAAGCGAGCATCAAACCAGAAGGCGGGATCATCCGAAGTTGATAACATATATATGCTAACGCGCAAGCATCCGCTAAATAAAAGCGAACATCGAACCGGAAGGCCGGATCAACCCAAGTTAATAACATCTATCTGCTAACGCGCAGGCATCCGCTAAATAAAAGCGAGCATCAAACCAGATGGCAGGATAACCCGAAGTTGATAACATTTATCTGCTAACGTGCAGGCATCCGTTAAATAAAAGTGAGCATCGAACCAGAAGGCCCGATCAACCGAAGTTGATAACATCTATCTGCTAACGCGCAGGCATCAGTTTAATAAAAGCGAGCATCGACCTAGAAGGCCGGATCAACTGAAGTTGTTAACATCTATCTGCTAACGCACAGGGATCCGCTAAATAAAAGCTAGCATCGAACCAGAAGGCCGGATCATCCGAAGTTGATAACATCTATATGCTAACGCGCAAGCATCCGCTAAATAAAAGCGAACATCGATTCGGAAGGCCGGATCAACCGAAGTTGATAACATCTATCTGCTAACGCGCAGGCATCCGCTAAATAAAAGCGAGCATCGAACCAGAAGGCCGGATCAACTGAAGTTGATAACATCTATCTGCTAATGCATATGCATTCGCTAAATAAAAGCGAGCATCGAACCAGAAGGTCGGATCATCCGAATTTGATAACATCTATCTGCTAACGTGCTGGCATCCGCTAAATAAAAGCGAGCATCCAACCAGAAGGACGGATCAACCGAAGTTGATAACATCTACCTGCTAACGCGCAGGCATCCACTAATTAAAAGCGAGTATCAAACCGGAAGGCCGGATCAACCGAAGTTGATAACATCTATCTGCTAATGCTCAGGCATCCGCTAAATAAAAGCGAGCACCGAACCAGAAGGCCGGATCAACTGAAGTTGATAACATCTATCTACTAACGCATTGGCAGAAGGCCGGATCAACCGAAGTTGATAACATCTATCTGCTAACGCGCAGGCATCCGCTAAATAAAAGCAAGCATCGAACCAGAAGGCCGAATCAACCGAAGTTATTAACATCCATCTGCTAACGCACATGCATCTGCTAAATAAAAGGGAGCATCCAACCAGAAGGCCGGATCAACCGAAGTTGATAATATCTATCTGCTAACGTGCAGGCATTCGCTGAATAAAAGTGAGCATCGAACCAGAAGGCCCGATCAACCGAAGTTGATAACATCTATCTGCTAACACGCAGGCATCCGCTAAATAAAAGCGAGCATCGACCCAGAAGGCCGGATCAACTAAAGTTGTTAACATCTATCTGCTAACGCACATGGATCCGCTAAATAAAAGCGAGCATCGAACCAGAAGGCCAGATCATCCGAAGTTGATTACATCTATATGCTAATTCGCAAGCATCCACTAAATAAAAGCGAACATCGGACCGGAAGGCCGGATCAACCGAAGTTGATAACATCTATCTGCTAACGCGCAGGCATCCGCTAAATAAAAGCGAGCATCGAACATGAAGGTCGGATCAACTGAAGTTGATAACATCTATCTGCTAACGCATATGCATCCGCTAAATAAAAGCGAGCGTTGAACCAGAAGGTCGGATCATCCGAAGTTGATAATATCTATCTGCTAATGCGCAAGCATCCCATAAATAAAAGCGAACATCGAACCGGAAGGTCGGATCAACCGAAGTTGATAACATCTATCTGCTAACGCGCAGGTGTCGCTTCCGTGAAAATAAGGTTCCGGCAAAATAGAAGAGTCACCACCTTTCGTTATTTATCCCTCAGAACGGGAAAGGAAACGATCGGAAAAACCTTACGAAAAGGTATAAGACAAGGTCATCGCAACCGTTGTCTGGGTTCGGGAGTCGGTTACGCAAGGGGAAGGTATTAACACCCCTCACGTCCATCGTACTCGATGGGATCCATGCTTGTTGTGTTTATCTGACGGGTTTGTTTACTATCTACCTATCAAGGCTGGTCTTAAAAGAAAAGAAAATGACTCGGCAAAGCATCGCGCTTTATGCCTACGTATTCTCATCAGAGAATGAGAAATCAGAGTCAACGTAGTTCGACTAACTACAGTTTACAGGGAAGGTGGCTCGGCAATACGTCAGTATTGTGCCTACGTACTCTCAACAGGTATGAGAGATCAGAGCTTACGTAGTTCGGGATAATAGGGATTACGGGGATTCAGATTCATCTGTTTTTCGAGTAGGGTTAACAAACAGTTCCAGCAGTTTGGTGTACGCAGCTCAACCCTTGGAGACTTAGGCGTTACCGTTTGCGGTAGAACTGAGAGTTAACGACACTCTTTTCTTCAGAAAAGCTTCCTTTGAATTATGGGCCCACGGGGCAAAAAGGTTTGAAGTTTGTTTTCTGTCTTTTACGGAAGAACTGTTTTTTATGGTTGTTTGCAACTAATATCGCACTAGAGACTATGACCTGAGAGTGAATGTCTCGCATGTCACCCAAAGGGTGCCATACTAAACATCCAGACTGTTGAAAAGAAACTCTCCAACAATCTTTTCTCAGATAGCTTAAGGCTCGTAACGTACGACGTCAGTTAACCTTTAGTACTATATTTTAATTTGTTTTGAGATGAGAAGAGAGAACGGACAGGTTCAACTAAAGGGAGACTATCAATTCCTACTGTTGTCATGCCAAGGATTCATCCTATGGTTGAGGTTTGAAACAGTGAACTCCTAGAAGTTATCATGCATAGGTTTTAACCTAAAGTTCTAATCATCACTTCCTTATTAAAGGAAGTGAGATTCCTAAGGGATCATGTCAATGATAAACAGAAATAGATAAAGCATCAGCTTAAACAGTAAACAAATATACAGTAAAATACATGCAATGCAAGTGAGGGAGGAAATGTGTGTGGGGCAGCAGCCTCCACAACCTCATCTCAACCTCAAGCCAGATATGAACAATTGTAATCATACAGAGGAAATAACATGCTATCAAGCAAAATATAATAACTGCAATCATACAGAACAGAAAATGCTATCAAGCAAAATAGAATAACTGCAATCATACAGAAGAAATAAAATAAAATGCCATCAAGCCAATCACAAACCACATAGGCAAGGGAGCAGGGCTCTACCGAATACCCGCAAGCAAAGCCATACAGTAAAAATACCAGCAGAGGGAGCAACTCAACCTCTAGTGCAATCATGCTCCTAGCTTACGTCAGTCTAGATATGGACTTATTCTAATGCATCAAGCAAATCACACAAGTCACATCAATACAGTTGCACAGAAAGCAAACAGACAGGAAAGCAGATTCACAGCTCCCTACAGCAAAGCAATCTTCTGACAGCAATTCAGTCCTCAGTCTTCAACAGCTCTTCAAGACTATCCTCTTCAATAGCAAGTGTCAACTTGCTTCTTCAAGCTTCTAAACTACCAAACATAAGTATCAACTTATTCTCTCTTCTTCAAGCCTCAGCTCTTCAGTAATTTCCACCTTCAGGCTTCACTCCTCATATCAAGTATCAACTTGGCTCCTTCAGGCTCTCAACGCATTAAACTCACAAGTATCAACTTGCTTCTTCCTTAAGCTTCAGCTTCTTCATTCCATCTCCAATGGATTCCTCTCACAAGTATCAACTTATTCTTCTCCTTCCTCAAGCTTCAGCTCTTTCTTCAATCTCAATTTGATTTTCTTCTTCACACAAGTATCAACTTGTTCTTCTGGATCTTCAAGCTTCAGCTCTAAAGGTAGTCTTCAAACACAGAGAAGTATCAACTTCTAGCCTCTTCCATCTTCTAGCAAGGAACTCCATCCTCTAGCAAGGGAGAAAGATTCATCTAACAATAGCAAAGTTTGGATGATTGGTAGCAGAGTGAAGATCAAAGGTCACCACTAAGCATCCTATCATTAGAGAAAGGGACCCTCAAAGGTTCTACCAACTTGTAAAGAGTCACACATCCTACCAAAGGAGGGATGAGGCCTTTACAAGGGGACCTTACATGATAGGGCAGAATGGAAGTGATCAACGTCTTCCATGTTTATGAAGGAATAAAATCTATCTAGAAGCTCTGCCTACAAACCCTAATCTTAACACCTAATCAACACTACACCAAAAGAAGAGAAGATCCTCACATCCAAGCTTCTTCAACTTAATCCATGATAGCCCAAGCTAATCTTCAACATCCTCCAAGAACAAGAGAGACAAAACCCTAATCTAAGGTAACTAAAGAAGTCATTCTAGTTGAATTAATGCATTAGAATCATCTAAAGTTAGCACCTAAACTTAAATCAAACAAAAATAGTAAACTACATTGCAAATTCCTACAAAAATTCCTAAGGGACCCTAATTGAATCATGAATCTACCATACAAAAATCAGAGGTTGAATCATCCACCAAGTTCTAGAAATAAACCCTAAATCATAAGGTATCAACCATAAACCCTAAAAATGGAGCCCTTAAATTTTCAACCTAAAACTACCACTTATATTCATCACAAAAATGTGAGAAAAATCTAGGGGTGAGCATGCATATCTATTCTAACTACACACAAAAAATCAGGGCAAGAATCATCATCACATGATCAAACCAAATTCAACAAGATCAAGCATCAACCATGATTATTTTAATACCAATTAAAATGTAAAATGCACATAAAATCAAAAAATGCATGGAATATTAATATTTTTTATCTAAACAAATACTAGATTCAATCATGAATCCATGGCAAAAAGAATGGAATTAATTGAGTTATTTTTCAATTATTTATGAATTATTCAATAACCATGAATGAAATGAAAAATTAAAAGAAAATCAAAAGAAAAATGATAAACGCGTGGTGTGAATAGCACAAAAACTCAGTTCATTTCAGGGTTGGGCCCAAAGAGGGGGTGTGAGTATCAACTATTGACTAAGCCCACCCAGATTACATTAATGAAACACTGCGTTCCAAGTACTCAGAGATCCTTCACAAAATTTCCATCGCTCGTGGCCGTTAGATCCCACTTTGGTCAAAGGTCTCAGCCCAATCCAATGGCCATGAGGTTGTCTTCAACCTTTTGAATTTCTGAAACTTCAATCACCTGCGCGCGCTAGAGTCACCGCCGGTGACTTCTCCGACCAATCACCCTCAACCCTAACTCTTTCTAGAATCCTCCATTTCAAACGGTCTCTACAAGAAACTTGTCCCAAATTTCACAAGGAATCTTCCTATACCACTTAATCATCCTAAAAGTTCAAGATTTGCAAAGACACGATCTCAACCGTGTTAGACTAAGGCACGGATCTAGAAGGGGGGGGTTGAATAGATCCCTTTTAAAAATTTGAGTGGCGCTACCAATAAAATTGGTTTTCAAAATTGTTTTCAAATGCGGAAGCGGCCTTGGAAAATATAGTCTAAAACGAACAACTATTGGAGAGCCGGATATGCGTCAAGCAGATGAATTTAAGACGATAACGGATAGTAAATCACTACACACTTTTATGCAAAACTCAGATGTGATTCACTCGTACTATTTCCTTATTCCAATGATCAAAAATTACACCAAAACTAGCAGCAAAATTAAGGCAATTTTAGTTCAGCACTTTTGTCGAACAGTTGGTGTGCACAAATACCTTAAATGATATTTGTGTTGAATGAGTGATTGAAAAAGCCTTAGTACAGTATTTCTATTGTACTTAGTAGTTAAAAAACAGTGTTTCACCAACTCACTCAATCAATACTACAATTTGACAAAATCACTTATTCTAGAATCACTTAATTTTTAAGCTGTAATTGAAAATGCAGAAAATAAAGGAACACAAGATTTGATGAGGCAGTTCCCCCAGTCGTCCTCGCGTTGGGGTACGTCTGCCCTCAATTCTACAATGAGAATTGAGATATGTATTGAATAGATATCACCTGTTTGGTAGAACAGTTATACACAAGAATCGATAGACAATTGATACAAACAATCTTAATGTTGCTGATAATTTCTACCACTTCTTGCCCCTTGATTCAAGATGAATCAAGTCCTCCAATTTGATGTGAATGACCTCCGATTGCAGCCACCTTATTGACAACTCTTCCGTTGATCAAACCTTCGGCACGGCTGATCTTAGACACACCCAAATTGAACCCGGAACGTCTTCAACCTTTCAACGCCCTAGCTACTAGATTGATCAACCTTCCGCTAATCAATCACCTTCGCACTCGCTTGATTGTTGAACCGACGATTCCGTAACAAAAGCCTTCAAAACCTGTAGTCTTGATAGGTAAAACCTCAAAGGTTTTCTCCCAAGAAACACCTGCACCAGCTTCCACTCGAACCGGATCTTCAATCACGCGTTCGAACCTTATCACCGTCGAGCAAACCACAAACCGCAGCAAAAAAATTGATTATCTGTAATTTGAGGATTTGTGAGTTGATTGAACGATGAAGATGAAGAACACTGATGCACCTCTTTCACGTTTCTTGACCTGAACACTTTCTCACAATGCTTTCAAAAATGTTAGTTGTTAAAATTGAAAAGACAGCTATTTATAGTAATATACAAAACAGACAGTTGACAGATCAATGAAACATAGCAGAATTTCTGTTTCTGCGCGCGAACGGTCGACCATAGGGTCGGCGTGCGCTGAGCCGTGTGATTCTCAAACTGTCATGCGCCGAGTCAGCGGTCGACGCATGATCTTCATGCGCTGAGCCGTCTGATTCTTAAACCTGCATGCGCCAAGTTAACGGTCGACGCATGACCTTCATGCGCTGACCCGTGTGAACTGAATGAAACTGTGTGCTGACGGTATGGTCGGCTCATGGTTCAAAAATCTGCAAAAACATAAATTTCTACAGCTTTTTGTGCATTACGTCATTGTAAAAATTGAATCATAAGTAGCGTGAATGATTTAAACGAAAGAAGGATATCTCTTAGCAAGTTGTCATCATCAAAAACCAGAGGCACGCTTGTGTTGGTAGATACTTTGCCTTCACATTCTCCCCCTTTTTGATGATGGCAACCTACTGTTACGCAACACGTGATAGGTATAGGTATGCTCCCCCTTTCTTTTACAATTATAGCGGTCGTAATCATCGTCTATCTACTGCTCGGTTCTCCCCCTTGACAACATCAAAAAGAGGTAAACTCGTGACACAATAACAACACATTGAATCATGCATAAATGAGATACCAACAGATGAGAAGTAAACAACAGTTATACATACGATGGAGATAACAGTTAATAGATTACAGAACCACAAAAATGTCATGATAGCAACATAGAAGTAAGCAACAATCATAGTGAGTTTGGGCAGAAAAGCAAAACACAACAAACAAAATGAATGCAAGCCAAAATAGGAAACAACAAATGACATATGAGCGCATGCTAATAGCCCCGTCCACGTCCGCGACCACGACCACGCCTGTCATAGTAATGAGGATGGCGTTGGGGATGAGCTAGATCAGTAAATTCTTCTGTGATGTTATTCAAAAAGTCAAGACTGTCGACAATGGCGCGCTCTTCAGCTTGATGACAGTGAGTTAGAGTCTCGAATCGAGCGTCCAGCTGAGTCGACATTCCACTGATCCGTTCATTTTGGTTATGCAGTTCAGAACGAATTTGTGCCAGTCTTTCATTTTGATCCCTCATGAATTTTTGCTGTTGTTCCTGCATATTGGTCATAAAATTTCGCAGTTCCAACTGCATCGACTGCATCATTTCTAAAATCTCCGAATTGTTTGACGGTTGTTGAGGAGAAGGTGGGTCTGCAGTGCTTGGTTGATACGGCTGATAGAATTTGCCAAGGGTGGTCCACCCGGTGTATTGCCATTCACCCCAGCCTTGGTTATTCTCCTCATCCTCATTTTCCTGTTGGTCATGCTTCAGATTTTTCACCAGATACAAAAGTTAACAGGGTGCGCCGACCGCTGCCCTGTTATGGTCGACTCAATATGCAACAAACAGCAGATTTTTGTATTTTACCATATTCAGAGGTACATGCTATGCAAAAATGATGTCATGACATATAAGAAAAAAATATCTATATACATATGCAGTAGATGTCATACAAATTTAGCGTAGTATAAGCGATATGATTTGAGATCAACAGGATTATCAAACAAAGAGAGAGAGAAAGAACAATATCACCTTGATGCCTGATTTGCTTGATACACAACATACTTATACTTACACGAATATCAAATTGTTAGAAGTACAACAGCATGATTATTTGAATGAAATAAGATAACATCAGCAAATATTATTCCCGTTCCGAAATGTCGAGGATGCCAAGTTCTCGGCGGATATGAAAGAAAGGTTCCGTTGCTAGCGGCTTTGTGAAAATGTCCGCTAGTTGGTTTTTAGTGTCAACGTGTTCAAATACAACATCACCTTTCTCAACATGGTCCCTAAGAAAATGGTGTCGAATTTCTATATGTTTAGTGCGAGAGTGTAATACGGGATTTTTGGTAAGGTTAATAGCGCTAGTGTTGTCACATAGGATAGGAATACGTTCAAGTTTAAGATTGAAATCTAGTAGTTGTTGCTTAATCCACAGAATTTGAGCACAACAACTACCAGCGGCAACGTATTCCGCCTCGGCCGTTGATAAAGCAACTGAAACTTGTTTCTTGCTATGCCAACTAACCAAGGAGTTTGAAAACAAATGACATGTACCACTAGTGCTTTTCCTATCCGATTTGCACCCGGCAAAGTCGGAATCGGAGTAACCTACCAACGAGCAATCACTACCCTTAGAATACCACAATCCATACTTCGGGGTACCTGACAGGTATCGAAGAATTCGTTTAACAGCTTTTAGGTGGGATTCTTTGGGACATGATTGGTATCGTGCACACATGCACACACTAAACATAATATCAGGACGTGACGCAGTAAGATAGAGAAGTGAACCAATCATACCTCTATATCGTTTTACCTCTACGTCCTTGCCATTTTCATCTTTATCCAAATTTACGCATGTAGGCATTGGGGTGTCTATGGCCTTGGATTTTGCCATGTCAAATCTCTTGATCAAGTCCAAACAATATTTTGTTTGGCTCACGAATGTCCCTTCTTGGAGTTGTTTAATTTGCAGGCCGAGGAAGTATGTGAGCTCCCCCATCATACTCATCTCGAATTCGCCCTGCATGAGGTCAGAAAACTCTCTCACGAGATTCATGTTAGTGGATCCAAATATAATATCGTCAACATAGATTTGCACCAAAATCAAGTGCTTTCCTTGACGTTTAATGAAGAGTGTAGTGTCAACCTTTCCTCGTGAGTACCCCTGATTAAGTAAAAACTTACTTAGTCGCTCATACCAAGCTCTAGGAGCTTGTTTGAGACCATATAAAGCTCTTTTTAACTTGTAAACATGTTCAGGGTATTCATGAGATTCAAAACCGGGAGGTTGAGACACATATACTTCTTCATTTATGTGACCGTTAAGGAACGCACTTTTAACATCCATTTGAAATAACTTAAAATCCTTTGCACATGCAAAGGCGAGTAAAAGGCGTATAGCCTCGAGTCGGGCAACCGGCGCATAAGTTTCCTCATAGTCGATGCCTTCCTCTTGGTTATACCCTTGAGCGACCAATCTCGCTTTATTACGGGTTATTACCCCGTTTTCGTCCAACTTGTTCCTAAACACCCATCGGGTGCCGATTACTCGATGGCCTCGCGGAGGAGGGACAAGGTCCCATACCTCGTTTCTTTTAAACTGATTTAGTTCCTCTTGCATCGATAAAAACCAGTACTCATCGAGTAGGGCCTCTTTGGGGTTTTTAGGCTCTATTTGTGAAACGAAAGCGAAGTGATAACAAAAGTTACTTAGCTTAGATCGAGTGGTGACTCCCTTTGTGATGTCTCCGAGAATATTGTCAATTGGATGATCTTTACACGACTTCCAAGCTTGAGGGAGATCATCGTTTGTAGGCGGATGAGCTTCCTCAGTTACCTCATGGTGTGCATCCTTATCCTCCTCAATTTTGACTCTATCGGGTTGATCAATCCCCGTTTCGCCACCTTTGAGTATGTCTTCTGTGGATGTACCTGCACCATGAACAACACTATCCTTTCCGACATTTCTCGGATAGGACTCATCAAACGTAACGTGCACAGACTCTTCAACAGCTAGTAATCTTTTATTATAAATCCTATATGCTTTACTTGATTGCGAGTACCCTAGAAAAATGCCTTCATCGGCTTTTGAATCAAACTTGCCCAAGTTTTCCCTTCCATTGTTTAATACAAAGCACTTGCATCCAAAAACATGAAGGTGAGAAACATTAGGCTTTCGCCCTTTTAAAAGTTCATACGGAGTTTTGTTTAGAATGGGGCGGATGAGTACCCTATTCAAAACATAACCTGCCGTACTAATGGCGTCGGCCCAAAAGTATTTTGGTAAACCACTATCATTAATCATTGTTCTTCCCAATTCTTCTAAAATTCTGTTTTTACGCTCCACAACCCCATTTTGTTGAGGAGTTCGTGGAGCCGAGAAGTTATGATCGATGCCATGGTTACCGCAATATTCTTCAAATAAATGATTTTCAAATTCACCTCCGTGGTCACTTCTTATTGACACAATGTTTGTATTTAACTTATTTTGGGAGAGCTTGGCAAATCTCTCAAAAGCGGCAAACGTGTCACTTTTACTCACTAAGAAGATGGTCCAACAGAACCTAGAAAAGTCGTCCACTATTACGAATCCGTAATAGTTTCCTCCTAGACTTTTGATCCTAGACGGCCCAAACAAGTCCATATGAAGTAGTTCAAGAGGTCTCGTTGTTGAAATAATCTTTTTGGATTTAAAGGAGATCCTCGTTTGTTTTCCTTTTTGACAAGCATCACAAAGGTGATCCTTGGTGAACTTAATTTTGGGAAGTCCTAGTACTAGATCTTTTGAGACAATCTTATTGAGTAAGTCAAAGTTGACATGCGCTAAGCGCCTATGCCATAGCCATGAGTCTTCACTCATAGATATGAGACATTGATCGCTTGTTGGGGATACCACATTCAAGTCAAGCATATACACATTGTTTACTCTAAAACCAATAAACACATTCTTCTTATCACTTTCATGCACAATTTTGCAGCAATCTTTTGAAAAGGAAACATTGTAACCTTTGTCGCATAATTGGCTAATGCTAAGGAGATTATGTTTAAGGTTTTCGACAAGCAACACATCGGAAATTGTAGTAGAGGAGGGATTACCTATACTACCTTTACCTAGTATCGCTCCGCGGTTGTTATCACCGTATGTTACATACCCTTTCTTCTTAGCCACGAAGTCTATGAATAAGGATATGTCTCCAGACATGTGCCTTGAGCACCCACTATCAAGAACCCATCTTCTCTCGGTGGACTCGACACATTTCACCTGTCAAAATATAACTTAGAAAAGGGAGGTACCCAATGGCATATTGGGTCCTAATAGGTTAGCGACAAGACGGTTGCGTTTGGGCAACCATTGGTAGATGCCTTTAGGAACAAGAAATCTCCTAAATCGACATTTACCAATGGAGTGGCCTTTCTTGCAACAGTAAAAGCATACAAAGTCGATATTAGAATCACTTTCACTTGCTTGATCCCTAATTACATATGCATATTTTTGATATGGGTTTATCATACTTTTTCTAAAATCCTTTTTATCGATTGCAAATGTAATTTTAGGTTCAAGTGCCTTGTCTAATTTGGCCTTAAGGTTTCTAACCTCACCTTGCCAAATATGACAAGTATCACAACCAAAGTTGAAAGGATTACTATTGTCCTTACAATCCGATTCATTATCTTTCACAATGGAAGCCTTAAGGTCCTCTAATTTCTTTTCGGACTCTAAGACTTTGTGCTCTAAATATGTAAAAATTCTTCTATTAGAAGCAAGTTTCTTAAAGGCTTCAGTTGCTTCCTTGTGTAAAACATCGAATGCGGTTTGTAATTCGGAATGAGACATATTAGATGACATATTATATCTAGAGTGACGTACCTGTTTCTTTTTCTTTTTCTGATTTGCGGAGAGACATAGATTCACGGACTCTTCTTCATCACTAGAGCTTTCATTAGAGGAGGAAGAATCACTGTCGCTTTCCCACGCGATGTACGCCCTCCTAGGCTTTGATGCTCTCTTATGTGACTTCGATTGTTCCTTTTCTTTTCCCTTGTTGTTCATTGGACAGTCCGGTTTGTAGTGACCGGGCTTTCCACATTTATAGCACGTTCCTCTAGTCTTTTTGCCTTTTTGATTGTCATCTTTGGAGAACCTTGATTGCCTTCGGAAATTTACCAGGTTCTTCTCCGAATGTTGGATGCCGTTCTTTCTCACGTACCGGTTATACCGTTTAACGAACAGCCCCATGTCCTCATTTATGTCTTCTTCTTCGTCGTCGCTTGAAGAATAATCACTTTGCTCTTTTGCTTTAGACTTCGAGGAAGAAGCCTTAAGAGCTATTGACTTCTTTTCACTCATCTTTACTTTGTCCTTCTTTTCTTTCCTTTCATGTTGGTCAAGACTCAAGAGTACCTGTTCATGCTCTTGTAGTTTGCCAAACAATGTAGTCAGGTCTAATACCGTAAGATCATTTGCCTCTTTGATGGCGGTCACTTTCGGCTGCCATTCCCTGCTAAGACATCTCAAAACTTTATTAGTAGCAAGATCATTGGAAATAGGTCTTCCTAGTGAATGTAATCTGTTTATGAGATGAGTAAATCTCTTTTGCATGTCAGCAATGGTTTCCCCTTGCTCCATGAAAAAGAGATCAAACTCTTGTATAAGAGTGTTGATTCGAGCCAACTTAACATCGTTTGTCCCCTCATGGGCAATTTGTAGTGCATCCCACATAGTCTTAGCCGTAGGGCAATGGGATACACGGTAGTATTCATCTACACCTAATGAGGAGATTAGAATGTTCTTAGCTTTCCAATCGTAATTATACTTTCGCTCATCGTCGTCGGTCCATTGTGCTTCGGGCTTTGGCACAACTTCGTTATTCTCATTTGTCATGGTTATTTCAATCGGACCATTGAGAATAACGTTCCATATCTTTCTATCTATGGAATTAATGTGCACCCGCATACAGTCTTTCCAATAGCTATAATTTTCACCGTTAAAAACGGGAGCTCTATTGTACGCCCCTTTTGGTTCGTTAGCCATTATTCTATCAATGTTGTATTTGAAGCACCGGAGAACCGGAGCTCTTGATACCACTTGTTAGACTAAGGCACGGATCTAGAAGGGGGGGGTTGAATAGATCCCTTTTAAAAATTTGAGTGGCGCTACCAATAAAATTGGTTTTCAAAATTGTTTTCAAATGCGGAAGCGGCCTTGGAAAATATAGTCTAAAACGAACAACTATTGGAGAGCCGGATATGCGTCAAGCAGATGAATTTAAGACGATAACGGATAGTAAATCACTACACACTTTTATGCAAAACTCAGATGTGATTCACTCGTACTATTTCCTTATTCCAATGATCAAAAATTACACCAAAACTAGCAGCAAAATTAAGGCAATTTTAGTTCAGCACTTTTGTCGAACAGTTGGTGTGCACAAATACCTTAAATGATATTTGTGTTGAATGAGTGATTGAAAAAGCCTTAGTACAGTATTTCTATTGTACTTAGTAGTTAAAAAACAGTGTTTCACCAACTCACTCAATCAATACTACAATTTGACAAAATCACTTATTCTAGAATCACTTAATTTTTAAGCTGTAATTGAAAATGCAGAAAATAAAGGAACACAAGATTTGATGAGGCAGTTCCCCCAGTCGTCCTCGCGTTGGGGTACGTCTGCCCTCAATTCTACAATGAGAATTGAGATATGTATTGAATAGATATCACCTGTTTGGTAGAACAGTTATACACAAGAATCGATAGACAATTGATACAAACAATCTTAATGTTGCTGATAATTTCTACCACTTCTTGCCCCTTGATTCAAGATGAATCAAGTCCTCCAATTTGATGTGAATGACCTCCGATTGCAGCCACCTTATTGACAACTCTTCCGTTGATCAAACCTTCGGCACGGCTGATCTTAGACACACCCAAATTGAACCCGGAACGTCTTCAACCTTTCAACGCCCTAGCTACTAGATTGATCAACCTTCCGCTAATCAATCACCTTCGCACTCGCTTGATTGTTGAACCGACGATTCCGTAACAAAAGCCTTCAAAACCTGTAGTCTTGATAGGTAAAACCTCAAAGGTTTTCTCCCAAGAAACACCTGCACCAGCTTCCACTCGAACCGGATCTTCAATCACGCGTTCGAACCTTATCACCGTCGAGCAAACCACAAACCGCAGCAAAAAAATTGATTATCTGTAATTTGAGGATTTGTGAGTTGATTGAACGATGAAGATGAAGAACACTGATGCACCTCTTTCACGTTTCTTGACCTGAACACTTTCTCACAATGCTTTCAAAAATGTTAGTTGTTAAAATTGAAAAGACAGCTATTTATAGTAATATACAAAACAGACAGTTGACAGATCAATGAAACATAGCAGAATTTCTGTTTCTGCGCGCGAACGGTCGACCATAGGGTCGGCGTGCGCTGAGCCGTGTGATTCTCAAACTGTCATGCGCCGAGTCAGCGGTCGACGCATGATCTTCATGCGCTGAGCCGTCTGATTCTTAAACCTGCATGCGCCAAGTTAACGGTCGACGCATGACCTTCATGCGCTGACCCGTGTGAACTGAATGAAACTGTGTGCTGACGGTATGGTCGGCTCATGGTTCAAAAATCTGCAAAAACATAAATTTCTACAGCTTTTTGTGCATTACGTCATTGTAAAAATTGAATCATAAGTAGCGTGAATGATTTAAACGAAAGAAGGATATCTCTTAGCAAGTTGTCATCATCAAAAACCAGAGGCACGCTTGTGTTGGTAGATACTTTGCCTTCACAAACCGAAAATTGGATAAACCCTAATTGGTCACTAACTTCCAAATTAATGATCCAAAAACCTTCCTACATCGATCCACAATGCATCTAACATAACAATTCCTCTTGATTCTACCTAAATTAAGCCATGGAATGAGAATTGCATACCAGGTAAAATCGTGTGAACAGAGTGGTTGAATCTTCAAATCAACCCTCAAGAACTTGCAGACCTCTTCACTAGCCTCCAATCAATCTTCTGTATGCAAAGAAAAGAGTTGAAACCTCGTGGATTCTTGAACCCGATTCTGAGTTGCAAGCTTCCAACTCCAATGGCTAACTCACGATTCCTCCACAGTTTGGCCTTGAATTTGATCTGGGATCAATCACCAACCTCAGAGCAAGCTATTGCGATCAATATCTTGGATTGAAATGGCTTCAAACCTTGTAACATATTTTGATTTGCAAGAAGAAAGTTCACAATGCAATCTCACTCTCCTCTCTCAATTCTCACCAACCTTCACTCTGAACCACTTCATAATCATATATAGAACATGACTGAATGATCTAGAAAGTTCTAGATCAATCCAATGAGTATTTCAATATCTCATCTCACTTGAAATCTCATGATATGCTATGTGTATGACAGTCCTTGTAGCAGCTTGTATTCACTATGCTCTTCATCCAAATTCTCTCCAAATGAGATTATGAAAGTGCTAGGATGTGTTTGTACCTTGGTTTTGATCTTATGAGAAGTTTGGCATATGTTACTTAAGTCTTAAGCAAGCAAAAGAAACCCCATGATTTTGACCTCAAATGAGAAAAGTAATATTGCCAATGTCTTTAAAATGTCATTTTTGATCAAAATGACATATTACATGCCTTATCTTGGCCTTGAAATGAAAAATCCCAAATTTGGTCCTTTTAATGAACTTTAAATCTTCCTTTTTAAGCCAATTTTGTAATCTTGAGTTATAAGCAATTCCAACCTCTCATGACCTCAAGGATAGCCTTAAAACATCATTTTGAACAAGTTTGATGTTGAACATTTTCCCATTTGAAGCTTGCAAATAGGAGTTATAGCCTTATGCTTGAAATGACCTGTAATCTCCAAATGACCAAAATACCCTTGACCTGTCAAAGCCATACCTTGAGTTCTACAAATCCTATCAAGGACTTCTAGCACTCTCTAGAAAGCTAAGATGATAAGGAACAACATTCATGTTGACCAAAAGTTCATAGGAATAATCCTTCTTGGGCAAACGTTTCATGCAAGTTGGGTAACTTTCAAGCCCCAAATCCACATTCCTCAGATGACTTGTAGCTTGTCAAAGCCATAACTTGAGTTCCACAAATCCTATCAAGGACTTCTAGCACTCAAATTAAAGCTAAGATCATGCTATACAACATTCATGTTGGGGGTAAGATGAGATGACAATCACATCTTGAGCTAAATTACCTTGAAGATAGGGGTCAAACTAGGGGATTTTACACTGTCAAGCCTTAGAAACCCTAGCTTGAAACTTCTCAAACTATTCAATCATGATGAGTTGACCTTGGAATCATCCTTATAACATCTCAATGTGTCACTCCATGATCACATGGCCCTTGAACTAGGTCTCAACCTTCTTCAAATCATCAGTTGACTTAGGGTTGACCTAGTCAAACCCTAATTACACCACTCATGGCTGAGCCTTCCTAATCTTGCACAATGACATGTCTAGGCCTCAAAGTGATCTTCAACACTTCTCATGAGATCTCTCAAGACCTCCAGTCCAACTTCATGGCTTCAGAATCATCTGATGGCTTCCCACAACTCTCAAGTTAGGAGACCTACACACTTGGCTTCAACCACTCTCTCTGAGGATCTTTTAACTTCTCTGACAAGGATATCAACCCTTGAACACCTGAATAACCTTCCAGCTAGCTTCAAAGTCTTGTGTAGCCCTTGATTGGTAATCATACCTCTTGATCTCCTGCATACATGTCAATGAGATGCAAATGATAATGCTAATGTGAATGGAATGAAACATAAGCTAGGTAAAGAAAAGTTGAGCAAATTTTGGGGTGCAACAGCTGCCCCTATTCAAACGGCTTGGACTTGACTGGGTGAGAAGCGAACGGCTCTCAAACAATCAAGGTAAAAGACAGTTGAATACCAACAAACTCGGAAATTTTCCAACTGCACAAGTACACGGTACTCTGATGGGGACAAATCTTCGGAAACTGAAATGATAGTTGCACGGCAACTAGCTGGAGAATTGGTCACATGGTAACCTGTGATAAATGTCTGATCTCAAATCTCCGTCAGGATGGTCATCTGATTTTGCTGTAGATATTCGTCCTCAAGTCATCAAGGGATCACTGGTCACTCGGTAACCGGTGATAAATGGTCGATCATGCCGTCAGGCATCAGAATTCCTCGGGACTTATCAGGTCATTGGGAACTTTTCAACAATCAAGTTAAACATGCCGTCGGGCATTCAAAGAAATTTTCGAGCGTCAGCCGGATTTCATCAGTAGGTCGGGGAATAGAATTCTGGGTCAATTGTCAACCAAATAAGGATATACAATCCTTTACCGTCAGGCACTCTGCATCAGCTAGGCAAGCTACTTTGACATCACAGCTGGACTTCATCAGTAAGTCTTCAAATGGAATCCTTAATCAATCACGGACCAATAAGAATATACATTCTTTTGCCGTCAGGCACTCCGCGTCAGCTGGGAGAACTGCTTTGACCTCACAATTAGACTTCATCAGTAAGTCTGGGGTTTTGGCACTGCTGCCGGACTTCAACCATCAAGTCTTCAAGGGAAATCTCAACTTCTCTACTCAACAACCTGCTGGGGATGACACATCTCCGCTGGGGATTCTGGAGAACTATCAAGTAACTCTGCTTCAGGGATCCAGAAATCATTCTGGGCAAATAAACTCAGCTGAGGAAATCAAGAATCATCTTGAACAAATAACTCCGCCGGGGACTTCAAGAATCATCCTGAACCAATAACTCTGCGAGAGATTTCAGGAATCATCCTGAGCAAACACTCTGCTGGAGATTCTAAGCATCAACTTGAGCAACCAACTCTGGCGACTTCACTGGGGATTTTAAGAATCATCTTAAGCAATCAACTTCGCTGAGGAATTCAAGAATCATCTTGGGCAGACGACTTTGCTGGGGAATTCAAGAATCATCTTGGACAAATAAATCCATCGGGAACTTCAAGAATCATCTTGAGCCAATAACTCTGCTGGAGATTTCAGGAATCATCCTGAGTAAACACTCTGCCGGGGACTCTAAGCATCAACTTGAGCAACCCTCTCTAGCGACTTCACCGGGGATTCTAAGAATCATCTTAAGCAAACAACTTTCCTAGGGAATTCAATAATCATCTTGAGCCACTTAACTCTTCCGAGATGTCAGGAATCATCCTGAGCAGACACCCTGCCGGGGAATACCTGCAAAACAAGAACGGTAACAACCTAACTCATGTTTCATATGCATATGGTTTGACAATGGCGTAATGCTCCACACGGTGGAAATGCTACGCGTTTAGGGTAAATGCTATGCAATCATGCAAAATGCTACGACTCCATCAGCAAAATAAATGCTGCAGAGAGAATTCTACTGTCAAGGAGAAAGAACCACTCTGGTGGAGGAAGGAATCATCCTGCTGAGGAGAAGAAGTTACACCCATCTCAATTGGATTCCGCCTGGGGACACGAACTTCAGTCAACTGCTGCAGGGGAATAAAGCTCTACGAGAACCTGAACCAGCTCATCTGGGTATTCAAACCACAAGCTGCTGAGGAGAACGATGTCAATTACAGAAATAAACTGCACAACCTTCCTGGAGATAACGACTCCGGTGGGGAAATACAACATCAACTATTCAATACTCTATTGGGGAACACCAATCATGGCCCGAACGCTTTCCAAAGACTCGGCTCTCTTGGGGGTTTGCAAACTCGGCTGGGGAAGAAGGAATCATCCTGCTTACTGAGGAGAGTACGAATCTGTGGGGAATTTCAATTCCGATGGAGACTTCAGTCTGAACTATCGAGTGCTGCACACTTCAGTGTATGACTCAGCTGGGGATATGACATTCCTTCAGGGTGCACCTGATTGGGGGGAGAATCTTCTCTGCCTGGGGAGACACATATCAATGCTCTGGGTCCCATGTTCACATTCCGTGGGGAGACGCTGCTGAACTTGCTGGAGAGGAAGGAATCATCCTGCCTGGGGATGCATACGGCGTATTCCTGGTATATGCTACACCTGTAACAACACAAACAAACAGACAAGATACCCTTCTCAAAGGGGCCTATCAAGGTTATCATCTTGTGACAATGTTCAAGTAATTCATTGTTTCAACAATCAGTGGCCTAGGCCAGTAAGTTATGTATGCGCATTTTATCAAAAACATCGGCGTTCTTTTTCGCAAACAAAACAGATAAATGCTAAACAGGCAAACAGAATTGCTGAATAGTATACATTTTATTGATAACGGACCCCTGAATGGGTAAAAATGTTTTACAACAAATGCAAGCTCCTGGAATGAGGAAGCTGCGCAAATATAAAACATAAATATACATCAGTATATACACAAATGTCGGCAATGAGGCGTAGACGAACATCATGAGTTGATCCCTCTATGACCCACTCGACTTTGATACTTCTCCGACGCTTCAGCTTCAGAAGAGATTGATTCAGATAAACGGCCCTCAGGTCCTCCAAACCACTAAACAAATACAGTCCGCACGCGGAACGCAGTCATTTGCTTTTTCAAATCCCTAACTTTTGCCTGAATCGCCCTTTCGGGTTTTCGATTCCCCGGGATACCCTTTTTTGCCAAAGTCGCCCATTCGGGTTTTCGACTTTGCGGGTGTACATTTTTTTCTTTATATCCCTAATTTTTGCCCGAACCTTTTTCCTTTTTTATGGTTCGCCGGGATGCCCCATTTTTGCCTGGATATTCTTTTTCTTTCCAGCGGGTCATTTTTTAAGCAAAGTATTTTTTAACTGCGTCCACGTTCACCGGGGATGCAAAATCTTCGCCATCCATCATGGATAACAACAAGGCTCCTCCCGAGAAGACCTTGCTGACAACGTACGAACCTTCGTAATTGGGAGTCCACTTGCCCCGGTGATCGGAGTGTGGAGGAAGAATCTTCTTCAGGACGAGATCACCCGTCTGAAAGCTTCTAGGACGCACCTTCTTATCATAAGCTTTCTTTATTCGGCTTTGGTACAGACGACCATATGCAATCGATGCTAACCTCTTCTCGTCCATCAGGCTGAGTTGGTTTAGTCGGTTCTTAATCCATTCTGCCTCATCGAGTTTCACGTCAACCAAAACTCGTAAAGAAGGAATCTCAACTTCTAACGGTAGGACAACTTCCATACCGTACACCAGTGAGAAGGGAGTTGCCCCGGTTGATGTATGTACCGTCGTACGATAACCGTGTAGTGCAAATGGAAACATCTCGTGTCAATCCTTGTAGGTCACAACCATCTTCTGTATAATCTTCTTGATGTTCTTATTAGCCGCTTCAACGGCGCCATTCATCTTCGGCCGGTAAGGAGATGAGTTGTGGTGTTCAATCTTGAAACTCTAGCACAACTCCTTCATCATCTTGTTATTCAGATTCGAACCATTATCAGTAATGATCCGCTCGGGAATTCCGTAATGACAGATGATGTCCCTCTTTATGAATTTAGCCACCACTTGCTTGGTCACATTAGTGTACGAGGCTGCCTCCACCCACTTGGTGAAGTAGTCGATAGCTACTAGAATGAAGCGATGATCGTTAGATGCAGTGGGCTCGATCTTGCCTATCGTGTCGATGCCCCACATGGAGAACGGCCACGGGGAGGACATGACATTTAACGGGCTCGGCGGCACGTGAATTTTATCAGCATAAATCTGGCATTTATGACATCTCTTCGTGAATTTAAAGCAATCTGATTCCATCGTCAGCCAGTAGTATCCTGCTCTCAGGATCTTTCTCGTCATAGCGTGCCCGCCGGCGTGCGTACCAAATGTGCCTTCATGGACTTCCTCCATGAGCATACTCGCTTCTTTCTCATCTACACATCTGAGTAGCACGAGATCATGGTTTCTTTTGTACAAAACTCCATCAGGATTGAGATAAAAATTTCCAGACAGCCTCCTCAGAGTCTTCTTATCCTGGGTTAACGCTCCCGCGGGATACTCCTTAGTCATAAGGAAGGTCTGGATATCATGGAACCATGGCTTGCCATCGGAGGCTTCCTCGATCGCAAAGACAAATGCGGGTCTATCAAGACGAGAAAGGACAATTCTTGGAGCTTCATTCCAAAAATTGACTTTGTACATCGAAGCCAAAGTGGCTAAGGCATCAGCCATTTGATTCTCAGTCCTTGGCACATGATGGAGTTCCACTCGATCAAAGAACGGAAGCAGCCTTCTGGCATAGTTCATGTACGGCACCAAATTCGATTGATGAGTCTCCCACTCCCCTTTAATCTGGTTGATCACAAGCGCCGAGTCACCATACACATCTAGGTTCTTGATTCTCAAATCAATTGCCTCTTCTAGACCCATAATGCATGCTTCGTACTCCGCTTCATTATTGGTGACCGGAAACGTCAGTCTCGCAGTGAACGGGATGTGGGATCCATGGGGAGTCGTGATGATCGCCCCAATGCCACTTCCGTAAGAATTAACCGCCCCATCAAATATCAATTTCCATTGGGATTTCCTATCTGGCCCCTCGTCGGGCAACGGTTCATCACAATCTTTCACCTTGAGAAACATGATATCCTAATCAGGGAATTCAAATTTCATCGGCTGATAATCCTCGATCGGCTATTCGGCAAGGTATTCAGACAATACGCTGCCCTTAATGGCCTTCTGGGAAACGTACTGAATGTCATATTCTGTTAACACCATTTGTCATCTGGCAATCCTGCCCAAAAGCGCTTGCTTCTCGAAGACGTACTTGATTGGATCCATCTTCGAAATTAGCATGGTTGTGTGGTTGAGCATGTATTGTCGTAAACGTTTGGCAGCCCAGGCTAGTGCACAACACGTCTTCTCCAGCATTGAGTAACGAGATTCACAGTCGGTGAACTTTTTACTCAAGTAGTAAATGGCATGCTCCTTCCTGCCCGTCTCGTCGTGCTGACCGAGAACACACCCCATACTATTCTCAAGAACTATCAAGTACATGATTAAGGGTCGTCCGGCCACTGGGGGTATCAAGATCGGAGGTTCCTGTAGATACTGTTTTATCTTATCAAATGCCTTATGGCAATCCTCGTTCCAGATAATCGCCTGATTTTTCTTTAATAGTTTGAACATCGGTTCACACGTGGCCGTGAGCTGAGAAATAAACCTTGCAATGTAGTTTATTCTGCCCAAGAAACCACGAACTTCTTTTTCTGTTTTTGGCGTTGGCATTTCTTGTATTGCTTTTATCTTCGCAGGATCAACCTCAATGCCTCTTTCACTCACGATAAACCCCGGTAGTTTTCCGGACCGTACTCCGAAAGTACACTTGTTAGGATTCAGCCTCAACCTGAACTTCCTAAGCCTCTCAAAAAGCTTCAGCAAATTGACCAGATGTCCTTCCTCTGTTTGGGACTTCGCAATCATGTCATCAACATAGACTTCAATCTCATGATGAATCATATCATGAAACAAAGTGACCATTGCTCGTTGGTAAGTGGCCCCTGCGTTCTTCAGACCGAAAGGCATTACCTTGTAGCAAAATGTTCCCCAAGCTGTAATAAACGTAGTCTTCTCCATGTCCTCCGGCGCCATCTTGATCTGATTGTAACCGGAGAAGCCATCCATGAACGAAAATACGGAGAACTGAGCTGTATTGTCGACCAACACATCAATATGGGGGAGCGGAAAATCATCTTTAGGGCTCGCCCTATTCAAGTCCCGATAATCGACGCACATTCGTACCTTACCGTCCTTCTTCGGCACATGCACTATGTTGGCGACCTACGGAGGGTAGGTAGTGACCGCTAAGAAGCTAGCATCAAGCTGCTTTTACACTTCTTCTTTGATCTTAACGGCCATATCTGGTCGCGTCCTTCTAAGCTTCTGCTTAACGAGAGGACAATCTTCTCGCATCGGCAAGTGGTGGACCACGATGTCAGTGTCGAGTCCGGGCATATCTTTGTATGACCAAGCAAAGATGTCACTATACTCTCTCAGCATCTCGACCAATCTCTGCTTGACATCACTCTGCAATGCGGCCCCTATCCTGACGTTCCTGACAAGTTCTTCATAACCCAGATTCACAATCTCAATCTCTTCTTCGTGAGGCAGAATAACTTTCTCTTCTTGTTTCAACAAGCGGGCCAACTCTTCGGGAAGGTCTTCATCTTCATCAATCTCTTCTTCGGCTTGATAGATCGGGAAATCGAAGTCGAAGTGATTCGTAGAAGGTCCAGAGTCGATGTCATCTGCTATGTGGATCCTGCAATAACAAGGGTTAAGCTTAAAACAAGGATATGCAGGTTTGCACAAACCCCATTGCCATTTTATTGTTTTTCAAAACAAGTATAAAACAGGAATAATAGAGATCACAACATTTGAATACGAAGAAAAAACGCCTTTTGATTTATTGGTAAAATGCATGTACATAACCAAACAAGGCCCTGACAATAAAATCACTATGCCCCGGGTAGGACATAGGGTTGTACAATGATTTGAGAAAGTAAATCATTACTCTTTACCTGTCACTTGGATGATATCCCTGATGGACCAGTTGTTGAGGCTCTCGCCTGGTTCGCTTGGCTGGATCCAAGAGTCTAGGTCGCAATCACTGTCTTCGCCGTCTTCAGACACCGCGTTGACACTTTTAAATATCACCCCGCCACTGGTAAACAGGATCGGCCCTTTACCTCGCGACGCACTGCGAGAAGAGGAGGCTTCAGCCGCAGGAGAGTATCCCAACCCGAACTTGTCTCGCTTGTTAGGTATCTCTAGAATCTGCCCCCAGCCTGAGGTAGATCCGGCTTGAACAACGGCCCGGGCTTCCTTGAAGGAAGAGAGAGTCATCTCTGGCTTCTCAGTGATTACAGGAGCTACGTTCTTGACTTTAACAGCTTTGAACGCCTGACATAGGGTTTCGTGGATTTCCCCATCCATCTCAACGTATTTGAAGGACGACAAATGGCTCACCATTATGTCTTCCTCGCCACATACGGTCACGACACTACCTCCGACAGCATACTTGAGTTTCTAGTGCAACGTGGAGGTCACGGCGCCAGCATAATGGATCCATGGCCGGCCTAAGAGACAGCTGTAGGCAGGCATGATGTCCATGATGTAGAAGACCGCGTCGAAAGTTTCCGGCCCAACTTGGATTGGTAGCGTCACCTCCCCGAAAACATGACGTTTGGTTCCATCGAACGCTTTCACAACCAGATCACTGGGTGTGCAAATCAATCCTCGAATGTCCAACTTCATCAATGCTTTCTTCGGAAGAACATTGAGCGATGACCCTTTGTCCACCAACACATGAGACATAATCGTTCCCCTATACTCTATCGAGATGTGCAGGGCGCTGTTGTGGTTTCTTCCCTTCAGCGTCAGCTCCAGGTCAGTGAACCCTAACCCGTTTCCAGCATTCACGTGGGCTACAAACCCTTCCAACTAGTTGACTGATATTTCCTGCAGTACATACGTGGCATTCAACACCTTCAGCAGCGCGTTGCAGTGTGCCTCAAAACACAACAACAAATTTAGGATGGAAATCTTCGAGGGTGTTTGATGGAGGTTATCCACGATCTTGTAGTCACTCTTCTTAATCAACCTTATAAACTCTTCGGTGTCCTTAACAAGTAAGTCCTTCTCTACCCCTCGAGGGGTTTCTTCAACGACTTTACTCTTTCCTTTATCAGTTAAATCAGCTTTGTCCGCTTTGTCCGTCACAACTTCAGGTGGAGCAAACACTCTTCCGCTGCGAGTAATTCCGCCAATTCCCACTAGGTTATCCACAGACGACCTAGATGGTTCCAGTTCCAATTTCTGTCCGTTGCAGTAGACGTCTGCCCCATAATGCCATGGGACAGCATTGGTGCTTTCGAAAGGTATCGGCCCAGCCTTAGTGATGGTAATCGTGGGCGGCCTGGGTGCAGAAATAGTTATCGTCTGACGAGGGATGGTGATGGTGGCAACCTCGTCATCTTGCTTCAGCATTACCTCTCTAGATCCGCATTCGGCCCTTCGGCTAAACTGTAAGATTCCTTTGGTCATCAGACTCTGAATCCCCTCTATCAACTGTTCACATCCGTCAGGACTAGTCGCACAGCCCATACACAGTTCTCCACAGCCCGGGAAGAAACCTCTTTTCATCAGCTTGGCTTTAACGAAGCTAAGCGGCGTCTTCAGATCTTTGACATCAGTCAACAAATCCAAGCTCTCTTCCTCAATAATGGCATTTACTCCACCTCCCCTATGATTCGGCATAGGGTTCTTCGTGACGTTTGGCACATTATTTGAGAAATTGATGATCTTAGCGTCCACCATATCCTGCACCTTATGCTTGAAGGCTTTGCAATTTTCTATCGCGTGGCCTGGTGCCCCTGAGTGAAAATCACAAGTCGCATTCGCATCATAACCTAGCGGAGGTGCCCCTGTCAAGGGAGCCAGGGTTCTCTTCTGGATTAGCTGTAACTGAAGCAAAGTTTGTAACAGCTGAGCATAAGACATGGGCGGCGTCTCGAGGTGACGACTTGATAGAGGTGCCCGGTTCTGATACTTTCTGTACCCTTGCTGATTCGGCTGCTGCTGCTGTTGTGGCTGTTGGACTGCTGGGATGGTTATGCTGGCCACCTGCTGGTGCTGGCCTTTACCTTTCCTTCGAGCGTTTGACACGGCGCTCGTCTCTCCTTCCCTCCTTTTGCCACCATATGGTTTCTTTCCTCCTCCAGCTGAGGACAGATCCCCTTGAATTTTCCCCATTTTGATCCCATTTTCAACGTGCTCACCCGTGATAATGAGATCTGAGAAGCTTCCAGACATACTGCTGACCAATTTCTCGTAATAAACCCCTGGGAGGGTGGCTACGAACATTTCCACCAGCTCCCGTTCAACCATCGGCGGCTGAACCCTGGCTGCCAATTCACGCCACCGCTGGGCGTATTCCTTGAACCCTTCGTTGTTCCTCTGTGATAGATTCTGCAGTTGGACTCGGTTCGGAGCCAAGTCACTGTTATATTGGTAGTGGTGCATGAATGCTTCAGCAAGTTCCTTCCACGTGCGCACACTGGTAGGTTCCAGACTCATGTACCATTCTAGGGATGGTCCGGACAAGCTATCCTGAAAGAAGTGCATCAGCAACTTCTCGTCTTCAGAGTGAGCGGACATTTTCCGGTAGTATGATCTCAGATGGACGCGAGGGCAAGTGGTGCCCTTGTACTTTTTAAAGTCGGGTACCTTGAACTTGGGAGGCACCTTGAAATCAACAATCAGTCCCAACTTGGACATGTCAACACCCATAGTGTTCAGGTTCTCGAAATTCCTCATTTTGTCCTCGAGTGCCTTAAACCTCAGACGTGCTTCAGTAGTCAGTTCTGCCTCAGCACCTCTCTGTGAGAACACATCGTCTTGACGATCTTCTAACCATGGCTGAGGCCCATACAGATTCCCAACACCTGTATTTCCGTTGCCCAGCCCAACATTGACATTAGCTTCGAAATTCCCATTATCGACGCCAGTCGTATTACCATTGAGTCCCATGTTAGCGACAATGTTGCCGTTGGAACTACCGTCCCCCCCAGTCACGGGGATGCCATTCTGAGGAATTTTAACAGGTGGAGGGGTTGGAACACTCCCACCGTGGAGTACACCATTGCTGTCAACCCTAGAGATCAGAGGCTGGACCAATGTTCTGAGCTGGTCTTGGCCGTTGGCAACCACTTGCATGAGCTCCATGAAGCGGTCCATCCTCTCTCGGAGCTCTTGAACGCCAGTCTGCACTTGCTCCATAGCTCTGGCTTGATTTGCTCTGGTCGGATAGCGGTGGGTAGGCCTTTGATCAATCCTGGAACAACCTGAAATAACCTATATACATAAAAGGGTTAGAAAAAACGACAAAGTGCTCGTTATGCAGATGCTTCGTGCAAATGCAAACGTGTGTCTGTGCGTTAGGGAGATATCCCCCCCCCCCCAATCCTAGTGCCTTAGTGCCAGTGCTGATAATAAGAAGTCTGAGTCCAGTCATAACATCTCATATATATAAAGAAAAGCCCATCAAGGCGGTACACAACGTCACTGAGTACAAGCTAAATCAATAGCATGACCTCAACCAACAAGCCTGGTGATGGTCAGCATACAATAATGATCAACACAAAAGGATTACAAATAGTTAAGCACGGCCACGGGCGCGGAACTCTTCTAACAACCCCTTCGTTTCCGGATGATCAGGCCGAGTGAGCAACCCTTCGACGAGTAACTCTCTCTGCATAATGGTGTATTGAAGACCTTCAACCGAATCTTCCCATGCTCCTTCGCCGAAACAATCTTCTAGCTTCCGCTTCTTGGATTCAAACGTCAATTTGCGCTCCCTCAGGTTAGCAAGAGCCTTGTTGAGCTGGCCTTCAGCGGCATATCTGCGAGCGGTTTCTTCATCAAACCTCTTCTCACTAGCCTTCACCTGGGCTTTCAATTTGGAGATCTGTTGCTTCAGCTTATCCTCCCGTTCCTTGTCGTTGGCTAGGGTAGCCTTCCAATGCTGATTAAACTTGGATATTCTCCGGTACGCTTCATCCAAGTGTTGCTTCTTAGTGGCCAGTACATCATTGACAGCTTTGAAGTCTCGACCCATGCGCTCGCGCTCAGCTATCTGCTTAGTCAAATCTGTCCCTAACTGGTTCACTAGCTCTGTCTGCCTCTTGAAGGAATGAACGGCTTCGCTTCTCTCGCTTCTAAGTTGAGCCAATTCTTTCTCCAGTTCTTCATTTTCCTTCTTCAGCTCATCTCTCTCAGCTAACACCCGATTATGCTGCTGAATAGGCACGGTGGTAGGCTCTTCAATCACTGGAGGGCTTTCTGGCTGGACAGGTGGAAACGGCATCCCTATGGCATCTGCTCTGGCTCTGATCCAAGTCACATATGGAGCGTAGGCTTGGCTATTACTTTTTCCCAGCAACGGCTTTCCCCGCTTACTGATACCATTCCAAGTGTGCTGAAGCTTAGATAACATATCCCCCTCTAGAAGACCCATGAGGTACAGAGATTCCTACACCTCTTCATCCTTCGGCGGAGCTCTCAAATCATAAGCAAACTGTCGGACCAGCAGAGATGGATTATAGTTGATACAGCCCTTCCTGCCTATCAAAGGCACATTCGGAAACCCACTACAGCTGAAGATGATCTCTGTACCCAACCTATCTCTATCAAACTAGGTAATATCCTCCACTGACAGACTCATTAAACGCTCAGGCCACTCAGCCGTGGCTGCAGACGAAGCAAAGGGACCCCTCTTGGGGAGGTGGCTATCAAGCCATCTATAGAGCAGGGGTACACAGCACGAGACATTCTCGTTTTTGTAGTGGACGGAGTGATAGACATCTCCTATCAAGGTAGGGACTGGATTCCCTGATGCAAAGATGTGAAAAGCGTCGAAGTCTACAAAGTCAGGCATATTGGGAAATAGAATGATGCCATATATGCACAGAGCGAGGATGGCGTTGAACATGACCCAACATCCGTCTTTGGCTCACTGCTGAGCCTTTCCCACTAAGAACTGCAAGGAGAAACCGGGAACCCTGTTCCAACTAGACAAGACCAACTCGGAGGCATCTAGGTGAATTGAGGGATCTAGACTAGCCAGATTAGGCTCAGCATCCATATGAACAAAGGGCATCTGACTCTTGATAGGCACACCTAACAAATCAACATACTCCTCTAGTGTGGGTGCGAGAATGAAGTCCCGGAAAGTAAAGCATCTCAAAGGAGGATCGTAGAACTGCAGCAGGGCGTGCAACCCATTCAACTCAAACACAGAGGGTTTACGAACCAAACTGAGCAGTTTACCGTAAGACTTTCTGAATTCATCTCTCACAGAATCACCTGCCAAAGAAATCAAACCAGTCAGCTGAACAATATCAGTAGTGAGGAGTTTGTAAGCCACGGTCTTCCTCAGAGAACCCATAATAGCACAATAGAAGGCAAGAAAACCTGAATCGGGGGAAACAGTACCTGCAATACAGACACACGTTAATGAAATGCAAATGAGTATGCAAAGCGATGTAAAATGCAATCATGCAGTAGGAGATCAAGACGACTGTGTTGTTGAAGAGATGAAGGTGAAGATTCTGTATCAACAAAACCACAATACTGCCCTGTCAAGAACAACCACTATCTCTGATAAGGAGAAAACCCTGATATCGGACCATAAATTCTGCTCTGTCAAGAACAAACACACATCTGATAATAAGGACCTCTGATACAGGACCATAACTATGCTCTGTCAAGAATACATATACATCTAATGATAAGAACCTCTGATACAAGACCATAACTCTGCTCTGTCAAGAACACATATACATCTGATGATGAGAACCTCTGATACCAACAAAACTGATTCACTATCAAGAAAACCAGGTAGTCTGAAGGTTAAGGTCTCCTGCAACAAACCCAACCCTGCTCACAGGTATGGACCTAAACTGACACAAGTTCGGCATCCTATGCGGTCATCAGCGTCACAGACATTCAAGAGGGGTGATACGATACCCATAAGGTGTGGCATCACCGTCTCCTGAAGCGGCCTCACTCAGCTGAATTCCAAAAGATCGGTCCCCAGAGTCGACAATCCTCCAAACCAACAACCCCTCAGGCCTAAAGGGTCGGAAAAGAAGTCAACCGGGAGAACCTCGTCTGAGTGTGGATTTCATGAGACACTAGTGCCTGCAAAGCAAGCACGCGCCCACTAATTTCCACAACTAATGCTAAGTACACTCAAGCCTGGGTCTGGCTTCTCACTAATCAGAATGCCCCTCCCACAACAGCACAGATAATCATATCATACTGAAAATAAAATGCG
Source organism: Lathyrus sativus (assembly GCA_963859935.3). Lineage (NCBI taxonomy): Eukaryota > Viridiplantae > Streptophyta > Magnoliopsida > Fabales > Fabaceae > Lathyrus > Lathyrus sativus. The sequence continues at coordinate 284,907,982 of OZ012741.1, read as the reverse complement.
AGAAATAAAATGCGATAAATAAACACAACCCGACAAGTAATCATACAAGCGCTAGGATTGACTCTCGCAGGGGACGTTGGATCCCCAAACTAACTCGCATATGGGACGTTGGATCCCAGGAAACTATCAAGTCCCCAGCAGAGTCGCCAGCTGTCGCTTCCGCGAAAATAAGGTGCCGGCAAAACAGAAGAGTCGCCACCTTTCGTTATTTATCCCTCAGAACGGGAAAGGAAACAATCGGAAAGACCTGATGAAAAGGTATAAGACAAGGTCATCACAACCGTTGTCTGGGTTCGGGATTTGGTTACGCAAGGGGAAGGTATTAGCACCCCTCACGTTCATCGTACTCGATGGGATCCACGCTTGTTCTGTTTATCTGACGGGTTTGTTTACTATCTACCTATCAAGGCTGGTCTTAAAAGAAAAGAAAATGACTCGGCAAAGCATCGCGCTTTATGCCTACGTATTCTCATCAGAGAATGAGAAATCAGAGTCAACGTAGTTCGACTAACTACAGGTTACGGGGAAGGTGGCTCGCCAATACGTCAGTATTGTGCCTACGTACTCTCAACAGGTATGAGAGATCAGAGCTTACGTAGTTCGGGATAATACGGATTACGGGGATTCAGATTCATCTGTTTTTCGAGTAGGGTTAACAAACAGTTCCAGCAGTTTGGTGTACGCAGCTCGACCCTTGGAGACTTAGGCGTTACCGTTTGCGGTAGAACTGAGAGTTAACGACACTCTTTTCTTCAGAAAAGCTTCCTTTGAATTATGGGCCCACGGGGCAAAAAGGTTTGAAGTTTGTTTTCTGTCTTTTACGGAAGAACTGTTTTTTATGGTTGTTTGCAACTAATATCGCACTAGAGACTATGACCTCAGAGTGAATGTGTCGCATGTCACCCAAAGGGTGCCATACTAAACATCCAGACTGTTGAAAAGAAACTCTCCAACAATCCTTTCTCAGATAGCTTAAGGCTCGTAACGTACGACGTCAGTTAACCTTTAGTACTATATTTTAATTTGTTTTGAGATGAGAAGAAAGAACGAACAGGTTCAACTAAAGGGAGACTATCAAGTCCTACTGTTGTCATGCCAAGGATTCATCCTATGGTTGAGCTTTGAAACAGGGAACTCCTAGAAGTTATCATGCATAGGTTTCAACCTAAAGTTCTAATCATCACTTCCTTATCAAAGGAAGTGAGATTCCTAGGGGATCATGTCAATGATAAACAGAAACAGATAAAGCATCAGCTTAAACAGTAAACAGATATACAGTAAAATGCATGCAATGCAACTGAGGGAGGAAATGTGTGTGGGGCAGCAGCCTCCACAAGCTCATCTCAACCTCAAGCCAGATATGAACAACTGTAATCATACAGAGGAAATAACATGCTATCAAGCAAAATATAATAACTGCAATCATACAGAACAAAAAATGCTATCAAGCAAAATAGAATAACTGCAATCATACTGAAGAAATGAAATAAAATGCCATCAAGCCAATCACAAACCACATAGGCAAGGGAGCAGGGCTCTACCGAATACCCGCAAGCAAAGCCATACAGTAAAAATACCAGTAGAGGGAGCAACTCAACCTCTAGTGAAATTATGCTCCTAGCTTACGTCAGTCTAGATATGGACTTATTCTAATGCATCAAGCAAATAACACAAGTCACATCAATACAGTTGCACAGAAAGCAAATAGACAGGAAAGCAGATCCACAACTCCCTACAGCAAAGCAATCTTCTGACAGCAATTCAGTCCTCAGTCTTCAACAGCTCTTCAAGACTATCCTCTTCAATAGCAAGTGTCAACTTGCTTCTTCAAGCTTCTAAACTACCAAACATAAGTATCAACTTATTCTCTCTTCTTCAAGCCTCAACTCTTCAGTAATTTCCACCTTCAGGCTTCACTCCTCATATCAAGTATCAACTTGGCTCCTTCAGGCTCTCAATGCATTAAACTCACAAGTATCAACTTGCTTCTTCCTTAAGCTTTAGCTTCTTCATTCCATCTCCAATGGATTCCTCTCACAAGTATCAACTTATTCTTCTCCTTCCTCAAGCTTTAGCTCTTTCTTCAATCTCAATTTGATCTTCTTCTTCACACAAGTATCAACTTGTTCTTCTGGATCTTCAAGCTTCAGCTCTAAAGGTAGTCTTCAAACACAGAGAAGTATCAACTTCTAGCCTCTTCCATCTTCTAGCAAGGAAATTCATCCTCTAGCAAGGGAGAAAGATTCATCTAACAAGAGAAAAGTTTGGATGATTGGTAGCAGAGTGAAGACCAAAGATCACCACTAAGCATCCTATCATCAGAGAAAGGGACCCTCAAAGGTTCTACCAACTTGTAAAGAGCCACACATCCTACCAAAGGAGGGATGAGGCCTTTACAAGGGGACCTTACATCATAGGGCAGAATGGAAGTGATCAACATCTTCCATGTTTATGAAGGAATAAAATCTATCTAGAAGCTCTGCCTACAAACCCTAATCTTAACACCTAATCAACACTACACCAAAATAAGAGAAGATCCTCACATCCAAGCTTCTTCAACTTAATCCATGATAGCCCAAGCTAATCTTCAACATCCTCCAAGAACAAGAGAGACAAAACCCTAATCTAAGGGAACAAAAGAAGTCATTCTAGTTGAATTAATGCATTAGAATCATCTAAAGTTAGCACCTAAACTAAAATCAAACAAAAATAGTAAACTACATTTCAAATTCCTACAAGAATTCCTAAGGGACCCTAATTGAATCATGAATCTACCATACAAAAATCAGAGGTTGAATCATCCACCAAGTTCTAGAAATAAACCCTAAATCATAAGGTATCAACCATAAACCCTAAAAATGGAGCCCTTAAAGTTTCAACCTAAAACTACCACTTATATTCATCACAAAAATGTGAGAAAAATCTAGGGGGAGCATGCATATCTATGCTTACTACACACAAAAAATCAGGGCAAGAATCATCATCACATTATCAAACCAAATTCAACAAGATCAAGCATCAACCATGATTATTTTAATACCAATTAAAATGTAAAATGCACATAAAATCAAAAAATGCATGGAATATTAATATTTTTTATCTAAAAAAATACTAGATTCAATCATGAATCCATGGCAAAAATAATGGAATTAATTGAGTTATTTTTCAATTATTTATGAATTATTCAATAACCATGAATGAAATGAAAAATTAAAAGAAAATCAAAAGAAAAATGATAAACGCGTGGTGTGAATAGCACAAAAACTCAGTTCATTTCAGGGTTGGGTCCAAAAAGGGGGTGTGAGTATCAATTATTGACTAAGCCCACCCAGATTACATTAATGAAACGCTGCGTTCCAAGTACTCAGAGATCCTTCACAAAATTTCCATCGCTCGTGGCCGTTAGATCCCACTTTGGTCAAAGGTCTCAGCCCAATCCAATGGCCACGAGGTTGTCTTCAACCTTTTGAATTTCTGAAACTTCAATCACCTGCGCGCGCTAGAGTCACCGCCGGTGACTTCTCCGACCAACCACCCTCAACCCTAACTCTCTCTAGAATCCTCCATTTCAAACGGTCTCTACACGAAACTTGTCCCAAATTTCACATGGAATCTTCCTATACCACTTACTCATCCTAAAAGTTCAAGATTTGCAAAGACACGATCTCAACCAAAAATTGGATAAACCCTAATTGGTCACTAACTTCCAAATTAATGATCCAGAAACCTTCCAACATCGATCCACAATGCATCTAACATAACAATTCCTCTTGATTCTACCTAAATTAAGCCATGGAATGAGAATTGCATACCTGGTAAAATCGTGTGAACAGAGTGGTTGAATCTTCAAATCAACCCTCAAGAACTTGCAGACCTCTTCACTAGCCTCCAATCAATCTTCTGTATGCAAAGAAAAGAGTTGAAACCTCGTGGATTCTTGAACCCGATTCTGAGTTGCAAGCTTCCAACTCCAATGGCTAACTCACGATTCCTCCACAGTTTGGCCTTGAATTTGATCTGGGATCAATCACCAACCTCAGAGCAAGCTATTGCGATCAATATCTTGGATTGAAATGGCTTCAAACCTTGTAACATATTTTGATTTGCAAGAAGAAAGTTCACAATGCAATCTCACTCTCCTCTCTCAATTCTCACCAACCTTCACTCTGAACCACTTCATAATCATATATAGAACATGACTGAATGATCTAGAAAGTTCTAGATCAATCCAATGAGTATTTCAATATCTCATCTCACTTGAAATCTCATGATATGCTATGTGTATGACAGTCCTTGTAGCAGCTTGTATTCACTATGCTCTTCATCCAAATTCTCTCCAAATGAGATTATGAAAGTGCTAGGATGTGTTCGTACCTTGGTTTTGATCTTATGAGAAGTTTGGCATATGTTACTTAAGTCTTAAGCAAGCAAAAGCAACCCCATGATTTTGACCTCAAATGAGAAAAGTAATATTTCCAATGTCTTTAAAATGTCATTTTTGATCAAAATAACATATTACATGCCTTATCTTGGCCTTGAAATGAAAATTCCCAAATTTGGTCCTTTTAATGAACTTTAAATCTTCCTTTTTAAGCCAATTTTGCAATCTTGAGTTACAAGCAATTCCAACCTCTCATGACCTCTTGTCTAGCCTTAAAACATCATTTTGAACAAGTTTGATGTTGAACATTTTCCCATTTGAAGCTTGCAAATAGGAGTTATAGCCTTATGCTTGAAATGACCTGTAATCTCCAAATGACCAAAATACCCTTGACTTGTCAAAGCCATAACTTGAGTTCTAAAAATCCTATCAAGTACTTCTAGAACTCTATAGAAAGCTAAGAGGATAAGGAACAACATTCATGTTGACAAAAAGTTCATAGTAATCATCCTTATTGGGCAAAAGTTTCATGCAAGTTGGGTAACTTTCAAGCCCCAAATTCACATTCCTCAGATGACTTGTAGCTTGTCAAATCCATAACTTGAGTTCCACAAATCCTATCAAGGACTTCTAGAACTCAAATTAAAGCTACGATCATGCTCTACAACATTCATGTTGGGGGTAAGATGAGATGACAATCACATCTTGAGCTAAATTACCTTGAAGATAAGGGTCAAACTTGGGGATTTTACACTGTCAAGCCTTAGAAACCCTAGCTTGAAACATCTCAAACTCTTAAATCATGACGAGTTGACCTTGGAATCATCCTTATAACATCTCAATGTGTCACTCCATGATCACATGGCCCTTGAACTAGGTCTCAACCTTCTTCAAATCATCAGTTGACTTAGGGTTGACCTAGTCAAACCCTAATTACACCACTCATGGCTGAGCCTTCCTAATCTTGCACAATGACTTGTCTAGGCCTCAAAGTGATCTTCAACACTTCTCATGAGCTATCTCAAGATCTCCAGTCCAACTTCATGGCTTCATAATCATCTGATGGCTTCCCACAACTCTCAAGTTAGGAGACCTACACACTTGGCTTCAACCACTCTCTCTGAGGATCTTTTAACTTCTCTGACAAGGATATTAACCCTTGAACACCTGAATAACCTTCTAGCTAGCTTCAAACTCTTGTGTAGCCCTTGATTGGTAATCATACCTCTTGATCTCCTGCATACATGTCAATAGGATGCAAATGATAATGCTAATGTGAATGAAATGAAACATAAGCTAGGTAAAGAAAAGTTGAGCAAATGTTAGGGTGCAACAGCAGGCATCCGCTAAATAAAAGCGAGCATCGAACCAGAAGCTCGGACAACCGAAGTTGATAACATTTATCTACTAATATGCAGGCATCCGCTAAATAAAAGCGAGCATCGCACAAGAAGGCCGGATCAACCGAAGTTGATAACATCTATCTGCTAATGCGCAGGCATCCGCTAAATAAAAGCGAGCATCAAACCAGAAGGCAGGATAACCCGAAGTTGATAACATCTATCTGCTAATGCGCAGGCATCCATTAAATAAAAGCGAGCATCGAACCAGAAGACCGGATCAACCGAAGTTTATTAGATCTATCTGCTAACGTGCAGGCGTTCGCTAAATAAAATCGAGCATCGACCCAGAAGGTCGGATCAACTGAAGTTGTTAATATCTATCTGCTAAAGCATAGGCATCCGCTAAATAAAAGAGAGTATCGACCCAGAACCCCGTTTCAACTGAAGTTGTTAATATCTATCTGCTAAAGCACAAGGATCCGCTAAATAAAAGTGAGCATCGAAACTGAAGGCCGGATCATCCGAAGTTGATAACATCTATATGCTAACGTGCATGCATCAGCTAAATAAAAGCGAGTATCGAACCAAAAGTCCGGATCAACCGAAGTTGATGACATCTATCTGCTGATGCGCAAGCATCTGCTAAATAAAAGCTATCATCGAACCATAGGGCCGGATCAACCGAAGTTGATAGCATCTATCTACTAACGCGCAGGCATCCGCTAAATAATAGCGAGCATCGAACCAGAAGGCCAGATCAATCGAAGTTGATAACATCTATCTGCTAACCCGCTGGCATCCGCTGAATAAAAGCGAGCATCGAACCGGAAGGACGGATGAACTGAAGTTGATAACATATACCTGCTACCGCGCAGGCATCCACTAATTAAAAGCGAGTATCGAACCGGAAGGTCGGATTAGCTGAAGTTGATAACATCTATCTGCTAACGCGCAGGCATCCGCTAAATAAAAGCGAGCATCGAACCAGAAGGCCGGATCAACCGAAGTTGATAATATCTATCTACTAACGCGCAGGCATCCGCTAAATAAATGCGAGCATCGAACCAGAAGGCCGGATCAACCGAAGTTGATAACATCCATCTGCTAACGTGCAGGCTTCTGCTAAATAAAAGCGAGCACTGAACCAGAATGCCGGATCAACCAAAGGTGATAACGTCTATCTGCTATCGCGCTGGCATCCGCTAAATAAAAGCGAGCATCGAACCAGAATGCCGGATCAACCGAAGTTGATAACATCTATCTGCTAATGCGCAGGCATCCGCTAAATAAAAGCAACCATCGAACCAGAAGGCCGGATCAATCGAAGTTGATAACATCTATCTGCTAACACGTACGCATCTGCTAAATAAAAGCGAGCATTGAACCAGAAGGCCGGATCAACCGAAGTTGATAATATCTATCTGCTAACGTGCAGGCATCCGCTAAATAAAAGTGAGCATCGAAACTGAAGCCCCGATCAACCGAAGTTGATAACATCTATCTGCTAACGCGCAGGCATCTGCTAAATAAAAGCGAGCTTCGACCCAGAAGGACGGATCAACTGAAGTTTTTAACATCTATCTGCTAACGCATAGGGATCCGCTAAATAAAAGCGAGCATCGAACCAGAAGGCCGGATCATCCGAAGCTGATAACATCTATCTGCTAACGCGCAAGCATCCGCTAAATAAAAGAGAACATCAAACCGGAAGGCCGGATCAATCGAAGTTAATAACATCTATCTGCTAACGCGCAGGCATCCGCTAAATAAAAGTGAGCATCGAACCAGAAGGCCGGATCAACTGAAGTTGATAACATCTATCTTCTAACGCACATGCATCCGCTAAATAAAAGCGAGTATCGAACCATAAGGTCGGATCATCCACAGTTGATAACATCTACCAGCTATCGCGCAAGCATCCAATAAATAAAAGAGAACATCAAACCAGAAGGCCGGATCAACCGAAGTTGATAACATCTATCTGCTAACACGCAGGCATCCGCTAAATAAAAGCGAGCATCGAACCAGAAGGTCGGATCACCCAAAGTTGATAACATCTATTTGCTAACGCGCAGGCATCCTCTAAATAAAAGCGAGCATCAAACCAGAAGGCCGGATAACCCGAAGTTGATAACATCTATCTTCTAACGCGCAGGCATCCGTTAAATAAAAGTGAGCATCGAAACAGAAGGCCTGATCAACCGAAGTTTATTAGATATAACTGCTAACGCGCAGGAATCTGCTAAATAAAATCGAGCATCGACCCAGAAGGCCGGATCAACTGAAGTTGTTAATGTCTATCTGCTAAATCACAGGCATCCGCTAAATAAAAGCGAGCATCAACCCAGAAGGCCGGATCAACTTAAGTTGTTAATATCTATCTGCTAAAACACAGGGATCCGCTAAATAAAAGCGAGCATCGAACCGGGATGCCGAATCATCCGAAGTTGATAACATCTATATGCTATCACGCATGCATCAGCTAAAAAAAAGCGAATATCGAACCAAAAGTCCGGATCAACCGAAGTTTATGACATCTATCTGCTGATGCGCATGCATCTGCTAAATAAAAGCTATCATCGAACCATAGGGCCGGATCAATCGAAGTTGATAGCATCTATCTGCTAACGCGCAGGCATCCGCAAAATAAAAGCGAGCATCGAACCAGAAGGTCGGATCAATCGAAGTTGATAACATCTATCTGCTAACAAGCTGGCATCCGGTAACTAAAAGCGAGCATCGAACCGGAAGGACGGATGAACCGAAGTTGATAACATCTACCAGCTAACGCGCAGGCATCCACTAATTAAAAGCGAGCATCGAACCAGAAGGCCGGATCAACCGAAGTTGATAACATCTATCTGCTAACGCGCAGGCATCCGCTAAATAAAAGCGAGCATCGAACCAGAAGGTCGGATCAACTAAAGTTGATAATATCTATCTGCTAACGCGCAGGCGTCCGCTAAATAAAAGCGAGCATCGAACCAGAAGGCCGGATAAACCGAAATAGATAACATCCATCTGCTAACGCTCAGGCATCCGCTAACTAAAAGCGAGCATCGAACCAGATGGCCGGATCAACCGAAGTTGACAACATCTATCTGCTAACGTGCATGCATCTGCTAAATAAAAGCGAGCATTGAACCAGAAGGCAGGATCAACCAAAGTTGATAACATTTATCTGCTAATGCACAGGCATCCGCTAAATAAAAGCGAGCATCGAACCAGAAGGCCGGATAAACCGAAGTTGATATAATCTTTATGCTAACACGCAGGCATTCGCTAAATAAAAGGGAGCATCGAACCTAAAGGTCGGATCAACCGAAGTTGATAACATCTATCTGCTAACGTGCAGGCATCCGCTAAATAAAAGCGAGCATCGAACCAGAAGGCTGGATCAACCGAAGTTGATAACATCTATCTGCTAACACGCAGGCATCCGCTAATTAAAAGCGAGCATCGAACCAGAAGGTCAAATCAATCGAAGTTGATAACATCTATCTGTTAACGCGCAGGCATCCACTAAATAAAAGCGAGCATCGACCCAAAAGGCCGGATCAACTGAAGTTGTTAACATCTATCTGCTAACACACAGGGATCCGCTAAATGAAAGTGAGCATCGAACAAGAAGGCCGCATCATCCAAAGTTGATAACATCTATATGCTAACGCGCAAGCATCCGCTAAATAAAAGCGAGCATCGAACCAGAAGGCCGGATCACCCAAAGTTGATAACATCTATCTGCTAACGCGCAGGCATCCTCTAAATAAAAGCGAGCATCAAACCAGAAGGCCGGATCAACTGAAGTTGATAACATCTATCTGCTAACGTACATGCATCCGCGAAATAAAAGCGAGAATCGAACCAGAAGGTCGGATCATTCGAAGTTGATAACATCTATCTGCTAACGCGCAAGCATCCGATAAATAAAAGCGAACATCGAACCCGAAGGCCAGATCAACCGAAGTTGATAACATCTATCTGCTAACGCGGAGGCATCCGCTAAATAAAAGCGAGCATCGAACCAGAAGCTCGGATCAACCGAAGTTGATAACATTTAACTACTAATGCGCAGGCATCCGCTAAATAAAAGCGAGCATCGCACCAGAAGGCCAGATCAACCGATGTTGATAACATCTATCTGCTAACGCGCAGGCATCCGCTAAATAAAAGCGAGCATCAAACTGGAAGGCAGAATAACCCGAAGTTGGTAACATCTATCTGCTAATGCGCAGGAATCCGTTAAATAAAAGCGAGCATCGAACCAGAAGGCCGGATCAACCGAAGTTTATTAGATCTATCTGCTAACGCGCAGGTATCCGCTAAATAAAATCGAGCATCGACCCAGAAGGCCGGATCAACTGAAGTTGTTCATATCTATCTTCTAAAGCACAGGCATCCGCTAAATAAAAGCGAGAATCGACCTAGAAGGCCGGATGAACTGAAGTTGGTAATATCTATCTGCTAAAGCACAGGGATCCGTTAAATAAAAGCGAGCATCGAACCGGAAGGCCGAATTATCCGAAGTTGATAACATCTATATGCTAACGCGCATGCATCAGCTAAATAAAAGCGAGTATCGAACCAAAAGTCCAGATCAACCGAAGTTCATGACATCTATCTGCTGATGCGCAGGTATCTGCTAAATAAAAGCTATCATCGAACCATCGGACCGGATCAACCAAAGTTTATAGCATCTATCTGCTAACACACAGGCATCCGCTAAATAAAAGCGAGCATCGAACCAGAAGGTCGGATCTATCGAAGTTGATAACATCTATCTGATAACGCGTTGGCATCCGCTAAATAAAAGCGAGCATCGAACCAGAAGGACGGATCAACCGTAGTTGATAACATCTTCCTTCTAACGCGCAGGCATCCACTAATTAAAAGCGAGAATCGAACCGGAAGGTCGGATCAATCGAAGTTGATAACATCTATCTGCTAACGCGCAGGCATCCGCTAAATAAAAGCGAGCATCGAACCAGAAGGCAGGATCAACCAAAGTTGATAATATCTATCTGCTAACGCGCAAGCATCCGCTAAATAAAAGCGAGTATCGAACCAGAAGGCCGGATCAACCGAAGTTGATAACATCCATCTGCTAACGCGCAGGCATCCGCTAATTAAAAGCAAGCATCGAACCAGAAGGTTCGGATCAACCGAAGTTGATAACATCTATCTGCTAACGCGCAGCCATCCACTCAATAAAAGCGAGCACCGAACCAGAAGGCCGGATGACCCGAAGTTGATAACATCCATCTGCTAACGCGCAAGCATCCGCTAAATAAAAGCGAGCACCGAACCAGAAGGCCGGATCAACCGAAGTTGATAACGTCTATCTGCTAACGCGCTGGCATCCGCTAAATAAAAGCGAGCATCAAACCAGAAGGCCAGATCAACCGAAGTTGATAACATCTATTTGCTAGCACGCCAGCATCCGCTAAATAAAAGCGAACATCGAACCAGAAGGTCAGACCAACCAAAGTTGATAACATCTATATGCTAACGCGCAGACATCAGCTAAATAAAAGCGAGTATCGAACCAAAAGTTCGGATCAACTGAATTTGATAACATGTATATGATGATGCACAAGCATCTGCTAAATAAAAGTTAGCATCGAACAGTAGGGCCGGATCAACCGAAGTTGATAGCATTTATCTGCTAACGCGCAGGCATCCGCTAAATAAAAGCTAGCATCGAACCAGAAAGTAGGATCAATCAAAGTTGATAACATCTATCTGCTAACACGCAGGCAGTCGCTAATTAAAAGCGAGCATCGAACCAAAAGGTCGGTTCAACCAAACTTGATAACATCTATCTGCTAACGTTCGGACATCCGCTAAATAAAAGCGAGCATCGAACCAAAAGGCCGGATCAACTAAAGTTGATAACATCTATCTGCTAATGCAGATGCATCCGCTATATAAAAGCGAGCATCGAACCAGAAGGCCGGATCATCTGAAGTTGATAACATCTATCTGCTAACGTGCAGGCATTCGCTAAATAAAAGCGAGCATCGAACCAGAAGGCCGAATCAACCGAAGTTGATAACATCTATCTGCTAACGCGCACGCATCCGCTAAATAAAAGCGAGCATCGAACCAGATGGCCGGATCAACCGAAGTTGATAACATCTATCTGCTAACGCGCAGGCATCCGCTAATTAAAAGCGAGCATCGAACCAGAAGGCGGGATCAACCAAAGTTGATAATATCTATCTGCTAACGCGCAAGCATCCGCTAAATAAAAGCGAGTATCGAACCAGAAGGCCGGATCAACCGAAGTTGATAACATCCATCTGCTAACGCGCAGGCATCCGCTAATTAAAAGCAAGCATCGAACCAGAAGGTTCGGATCAACCGAAGTTGATAACATCTATCTGCTAACACGCAGGCATCCACTAAATAAAAGCGAGCACCGAACCAGAAGGCCGGATGACCCGAAGTTGATAACATCCATCTGCTAACGCGCAAGCATCCGCTAAATAAAAGCGAGCACCGAACCAGAAGGCCGGATCAACCGAAGTTGATAACGTCTATCTGCTAACGCGCTGGCATCCGCTAAATAAAAGCGAGCATCAAACCACAAGGCCAGATCAACCGAAGTTGATAACATCTATTTGCTAGCACGCCAGCATCCGCTAAATAAAAGCGAACATCGAACCAGAAGATCAGATCAACCAAAGTTGATAACATCTATATGCTAACGCGCAGACATCAGCTAAATAAAAGCGAGTATCGAACCAAAAGTTCGGATCAACTGAATTTGATAACATGTATATGATGATGCACAAGCATCTGCTAAATAAAAGCTAGCATCGAACCATAGGGCCGGATCAACCGAAGTTGATAGCATTTATCTGCTAACGCGCAGGCATCCGCTAAATAAAAGCTAGCATCGAACCAGAAAGTAGGATCAATCAAAGTTGATAACATCTATCTGCTAACACGCAGGCAGTCGCTAATTAAAAGCGAGCATCAAACCAAAAGGTCGGATCAACCAAACTTGATAACATCTATCTGCTAACATTCGGACATCCGTTAAATAAAAGCGAGCATCGAACCAAAAGGCCGGATCAACTAAAGTTGATAACATCTATCTGCTAATGCAGATGCATCCGCTATATAAAAGCGAGCATCGAACCAGAAGGCCGGATCATCTGAAGTTGATAACATCTATCTGCTAACGTGCAGGCATTCGCTAAATAAAAGCGAGCATCGAACCAGAAGGCCGAATCAACCGAAGTTGATAACATCTATCTGCTAACGCGCACGCATCCGCTAAATAAAAGCGAGCATCGAACCAGATGGCCGGATCAACCGAAGTTGATAACATCTATCTGCTAACGCGCAGGCATCCGCTAAATAAAAGCGAGCATCGAACCAGAAGGTCGGATCAACCGAAGTTGATAATATCTATCTGCTAACGCGCAGGCATCCGCTAAATAAAAGCGAGCATCGAACCAGAAGGCCGGATCAACCGAAGTAGATAACATCCATCTGCTAACGCGGAGGCATCCGCTAACTAAAAGCGAGCATCGAACCAGAAGGCCGGATCAACCGAAGTTGATAACATCTATCTGCTAACACGCAAGCATCCGCTAAGTAAAAGCGAGCATTGAACCAGAAGGCCGGATCAATCGAAGTTGATAACATCTATCTGCTAACGTGCAGGCATTCGCTAAATAAAATCGAGCATCGAACCAGAAGGCTGAATCAACCGAAGTTGATAACATCTATCTGCTAATGCGCACACATCCGCTAAATAAAAGCGAGCATCGAACCAGATGGCCGGATCAACCGAAGTTGATAACATCTATCTGCTAACGTGCAAGCATCTGCTAAATAAAAGCAAGCATTGAACCAGAAGGCAGGATCAACCGAAGTGGATAACATCTATCTGCTAACGCGCCGGCATCCGCTAAATAAAAGCGAGCATTGAACCAGAAGGCTGGATCAACCGAAGTTGATAACATCTATCTGCTAACACGCAGGCATCCACTAATTAAAAGCGAGCATCGAACCAGAAGGTCAAATCAATCAAAGTTGATAACATCTATCTGCTAACGCACAGGCATCCACTAAATAAAAGCGAGCATCGACCCAAAAGGCTGGATCAACTGAAGCTGTTAACATCTATCTGCTAACACACAGGGATCCGCTAAATGAAAGTGAGCATCGAACAAGAAGGTCGGATCATCCGAAGTTGATAACATCTATATGCTAACGCGCAAGCATCCGCTAAATAAAAGCGAACATCGAATCGAAAGGCCGGATCAACCGAAGTTGATAACATCTATCTGCAAACGTGCAGGCATCCGCTAAATAAACGCGAGCATCGAACCAGAAGGCCGGATCAACTGAAGTTGATAACATCTATCTGCTAACGCACATGCATCCGCTAAATAAAAGCGAGCATCGAACCCGAAGGCCAGATCAACCGAAGTTGATAACATTTATCTACTAATGCGCAGGCATCCGCTAAATAAAAGCGAGCATCGCACCAGAAGGCCGGATTAACCGATGTTGATAACATCTATCTGCTAACGCGCAGGCATCCGCTAATTAAAAGCGAGCATCAAACTGGAAGGCAGGATAACCCAAAGTTGATAACATCTATCTGCTAATGCGCAGGAATCCGTTAAATAAAAGCGAGCATCGAACCAGAAGGCCGGATCAATCGAAGTTTATTAGATCTATCTGCTAACGTGCAGGCATCCGCTAAATAAAATCGAGCATCGACCCAGAAGGCCGGATCAACTGAAGTTGTTAATATCTATCTGCTAAAGCACAGGCATCTGCTAAATAAAAGCGAGCATCGACCCAGAAGGCCGGATGAACTGAAGTTGTTAATATCTATCTGCTAAAGCACAGGGATCCGCTAAATAAAAGCGATCATCGAACCGGAAGGCCGGATCATCCGAAGTTGATAAGATTTATATGCTAACGCGCATGCATCAGCTAAATAAAAGCGAGTATCGAACCAAAAGTCCGGATCAACCGAAATTCATGACATCTATCTGCTGATGCGCAGGTATCTGCTAAATAAAAGCTATCATCGAACCATAGGACCGGATCAACCGAAGTTGATAACATCTATCTGCTAACGCGTTGGCATCCGCTAAATAAAAGCGAGCATCGAACTAGAAGGACGGATCAACTGTAGTTGATAACATCTTCCTGCTAACACGCAGGCATCCACTAATTAAAAGCGAGTATCGAACCGGAAGGTCGGATCAATCGAAGTTGATAACATCTATCTGCTAACGCGCAGGCGTCCGCTAAATAAAAGCGAGCATCGAACCAGAAGGCCGGATCAACCAAAGTAGATAATATCTATCTGCTAACGCGCAGGCATCTGCTAAATAAAAGCGAGCATCGAACCAGAAGGCCGGATCAACCGAAGTTGATAACATCCATTTGCTAACGCGCAGGCATCCGCTAATTAAAAGAAAGCATCGAACCAGAAGATCCGAATCAACCGAAGTTGATAACATCTATCTGCTAACGCGCTGGCATTCGCTAAATAAACGCGAGCATCGAACCAGAAGGCCGGATCAACCGAAGTTGATAACATCTATTTGCTAACACGCAAGCATCCGCTAAATAAAAGCGAACATCGAACCAGAAGGTCGGATCAACCAAAGTTGATAACATCTATATGCTAATGCGTAGGCATCAGCTATATAAAAGCGAGTATCGAACCAAAAGTTCGGATCAATTGAATTTGATAACATGTATCTGCTGATGCGCAGGCATCTGCTAAATAAAAGCTAGCATCGAACCATAGGGCCGGATCAACCGAAGTTGATAGCATTTATCTGCTAACGCGCAGGCATCCGCTAAATAAAAGCGAGCATCGAACCAGAAGGTAGGATCAATCAAAGTTGATAACATCTATCTGCTAACGCGCAGGCAGTCGCTAAATAAAAGCGAGCATCGAACCAAAAGGTCAGATCAACCAAACTTGATAACATCTATCTGCTAACGTTCGGGCATCCGCTAAATAAAAGCGAGCATCGAACCAAAAGGCCGGATCAACTAAAGTTGATAACATCTATCTGCTAATGCAGATGCATCCGCTATATAAAAGCGAGCATCGAACCAGAAGGCCGGATCATCTGAAGTTGATAACATCTATTTGCTAACGTGCAGGCATTCGCTAAATAAAAGCGGGCATCGAACCAGAAGGCCGAATCAACCGAAGTTGATAACATCTATCTGCTAACGCGCACGCATCCGCTAAATAAAAGCGAGCATCGAACCAGATGGCCGGATCAACCGAAGTTGATAACATCTATCTGCTAACGCGCAGGCATCCGCTAAATAAAAGCGAGCATCGAACCAGAAGGCCGGATCAACCGAAGTTGATAATATCTATCTTCTAACGCGCAGGCATCCGCTAAATAAAAGCGAGCTTCGAACCAGAAGGCCGGATCAACCGATGTAGATAACATCCATCTGCTAACGCGCAGGCATCCGCTAACTAAAAGCGAGCATCGAACCAGAAGGCCGGATCAACCGAAGTTGATAACATCTATCTGCTAACACGCAAGCATCCGCTAAATAAAAGCGAGCATTGAACCAGAAGGCCGGATCAATCGAAGTTGATAACATCTATCTGCTAACGTGCAGGCATTCACTAAATAAAAGCGAGCATCGAGCCAGAAGGCCGAATCAACCGAAGTTGATAACATCTATCTGCTAACACGCACACATCCACTAAATAAAAGCGAGCATCGAACCAGATGGCCGGATCAACCGAAGTTGATAATATCTATCTGCTAACGTGCAGGCATCTGCTAAATAAAAGCAAGCATTGAACCAGAAGGCAGGATCAACCGAAGTTGATAACATCTATCTGCTAACGCGCAGGCATCCGCTAAGTAAAAGCGAGCATTGAACCAGAAGGCTGGATCAACCGAAGTTGATAACATCTATCTGCTAACACGCAGGCATCCGCTAATTAAAAGCGAGCATCAAACCAGAAGGTCAAATCAATCGAAGATGATAACATCTATCTGCTAACGCGCAGGCATCCACTAAATAAAAGTGAGCATCGACCCAAAAGGCCGGATCAACTGAAGTTGTTAACATCTATCTGCTAACACACAGGGATCCGCTAAATGAAAGTGAGCATCGAACAAGAAGGCTGGATCATCCGAAGTTGATAACATCTATATGCTAACGTGCAAGCATCCGCTAAATAAAAGCGAACATCGAACCAGAAGGCCGGATCAACCGAAGTTGATAACATCTATCTGCAAATGCGCAGGCATCCGCTAAATAAACGCGAGCATCGAACCAGAAGGCCGGATCAACTGAAGTTGATAACATCTATCTGCTAACGCACATGCATCCGCTAAATAAAAGCGAGCATCGAACCAGAAGGTCGGATCATCCGAAGTTGATAACATCTATCTGCAAATGCGCAAGCATCCGATAAATAAAGGCGAACATCGAACCCGAAGGCCAGATCAACCGAAGTTGATAACATCTATCTGCTAACGCGCAGGCATCCGCTAAATAAAAGCGAGCATCGAACCAGAAGCTCGGATCAACCGAAGTTGATAACATTTATCTACTAATGCGCAGGCATCCGCTAAATAAAAGCGAGCATCGCACCAGAAGGCCGGATCAACCGATGTTGATAACATCTATCTGCTAACGCGCAGGCATCCGCTAAATAAAAGCGAGCATCAAACTGGAAGGCAGGATAACCAAAAGTTGATAACATCTATCTGCTAATGCGCAGGAATCCGTTAAATAAAAGCGAGCATCGAACCAGAAGGCCGGATCAACCGAAGTTTATTAGATCTATCTGCTAACGCGCAGGCATCCGCTAAATAAAATCGAGCATCGACCCAGAAGGCCGGATCAACTGAAGTTGTTAATATCTATCTGCTAAAGCACAGGCATCCGCTAAATAAAAGCGAGCATCGACCCAGAAGGCCGGATGAACTGAAGTTATTAATATCTATCTGCTAAAGCACAGGGATCCGCTAAATAAAAGCGAGCATCGAACCGGAAGGCCGGATCATCCGAAGTTGATAACATCTATATGCTAACGCGCATGCATCAGCTAAATAAAAGCGAGTATCGAACCAAAAGTCTGGATCAACCGAAGTTCATGACATCTATCTGCTAATACGCAGGTATCTGCTAAATAAAAGCTATCATCGAACCATAGGGCCGGATCAACCGAAGTTGATAGCATCTATCTGCTAATACACAGGCACCCGCTAAATAAAAGCGAGCATCGAACCAGAAGGTCGGATCAATCAAAGTTGATAACATCTATTTGCTAACGCGTTGGCATCCGCTAAATAAAAGCGAGCATCGAACCAGAAGGACGGATCAACCGTAGTTGATAACATCTTCCTGCTAACGCGCAGGCATCCACTAATTAAAAGCGAGCATCGAACCGGAAGGTCGAATCAATCGAAGTTGATAACATCTATCTGCTAACGCGCAGGCATCCGCTAAATAAAAGCGAGCATCGAACCAGAAGGTCGGATCAACCAAAGTTGATAATATCTATCTGCTAACGCGCAGGCATCCGCTAAATAAAAGCGAGCATCGAACCAGAAGGACGGATCAATCAAAGTTGATAACATCCATCTGCTAACGCGCAGGCATCCGCTAATTAAAAGCGAGCACCGAACCAGAAGGCCGGATCAACCGAAGTTGATAACGTCTATCTGCTAACGCGCTGGCATCCGCTAAATAAAAGCGAGCATCGAACCAGAAGGCCGGATCAACCGAAGTTGATAACATCTATTTGCTAACACGCAAGCATCCGCTAAATAAAAGCGAACATCAAACCGGAAGGCCGGATCAATCGAAGTTAATAACATCTATCTGCTAACGCGCAGGCATCCGCTAAATAAAAGTGAGCATCGAACCAGAAGGCCGGATCAACCGAAGTTGATAACATCTATTTGCTAACACGCAAGCATCCGCTAAATAAAAGCGAACATCAAACCGGAAGGTCGGATCAACCAAAGTTGATAACATCTATATGCTAATGCGCTGGCATCAGCTAAATAAAAGCGAGTATCGAACTAAAAGTTCGGATCAACAGAATTTGATAACATCTATCTGCTGATGCGCAGGCATCTGCTAAATAAAAGCTAGCATCGAACCATAGGGCCGGATCAACCGAAGTTGATAGCATTTATCTGCTAACCCGCAGGCATCCGCTAAACAAAAGCGAGCATCGAACCAGAAGGCCGGATCATCTGAAGTTGATAACATCTATCTGCTAACGTGCAGGAATTCGCTAAATAAAAGCTAGCATCGAACCATAGGGCCGGATCAACCGAAGTTGATAGCATTTATCTGCTAACGCGCAGGCATCCGCTAAATAAAAGCGAGCATCGAACCAGAAGGTAGGATCAATCAAAGTTGATAACATCTATCTGCTAACGCGCAGGCAGTCGCTAAATAAAAGCGAGCATCGAACCAAAAGGTCAGATCAACCAAACTTGATAACATCTATCTGCTAACGTTCGGGCATCCGCAAAATAAAAGCGAGCATCGAACCAAAAGGCCGGATCAACTAAAGTTGATAACATCTATCTGCTAATGCAGATGCATCCGCTATATAAAAGCGAGCATCGAACCAGAAGGCCGGATCATCTGAAGTTGATAACATCTATTTGCTAACGTGCAGGCATTCGCTAAATAAAAGCGGGCATCGAACCAGAAGGCCGAATCAACCGAAGTTGATAACATCTATCTGCTAACGCGCACGCATCCGCTAAATAAAAGCGAGCATCGAACCAGATGGCCGGATCAACCGAAGTTGATAACATCTATCTGCTAACGCGCAGGCATCCGCTAAATAAAAGCGAGCATCGAACCAGAAGGCCGGATCAACCGAAGTTGATAATATCTATCTTCTAACGCGCAGGCATCCGCTAAATAAAAGCGAGCTTCGAACCAGAAGGCCGGATCAACCGATGTAGATAACATCCATCTGCTAACGCGCAGGCATCCGCTAACTAAAAGCGAGCATCGAACCAGAAGGCCGGATCAACCGAAGTTGATAACATCTATCTGCTAACGCGCAGGCATCCACTAAATAAAAGCGAGCATCGACCCAAAAGGCCGGATCAATCGAAGTTAATAACATCTATCTGCTAACGCGCAGGCATCCGCTAAATAAAAGTGAGCATCGAACCAGAAGGCCGGATCAACCGAAGTTGATAACATCTATTTGCTAACGCGCAGGCATCCGCTAAGTAAAAGCGAGCATCAAACCGGAAGGTCGGATCAACCAAAGTTGATAACATCTATATGCTAATGCGCTGGCATCAGCTAAATAAAAGCAAGCATTGAACCAGAAGGCAGGATCAACCGAAGTTGATAACATCTATCTGCTAACGCGCAGGCATCCGCTAAGTAAAAGCGAGCATTGAACCAGAAGGCTGGATCAACCGAAGTTGATAACATCTATCTGCTAACACGCAGGCATCCGCTAATTAAAAGCGAGCATCAAACCAGAAGGTCAAATCAATCGAAGATGATAACATCTATCTGCTAACGCGCAGGCATCCACTAAATAAAAGTGAGCATCGACCCAAAAGGCCGGATCAACTGAAGTTGTTAACATCTATCTGCTAACACACAGGGATCCGCTAAATGAAAGTGAGCATCGAACAAGAAGGCTGGATCATCCGAAGTTGATAACATCTATATGCTAACGTGCAAGCATCCGCTAAATAAAAGCGAACATCGAACCAGAAGGCCGGATCAACCGAAGTTGATAACATCTATCTGCAAATGCGCAGGCATCCGCTAAATAAACGCGAGCATCGAACCAGAAGGCCGGATCAACTGAAGTTGATAACATCTATCTGCTAACGCACATGCATCCGCTAAATAAAAGCGAGCATCGAACCAGAAGGTCGGATCATCCGAAGTTGATAACATCTATCTGCAAATGCGCAAGCATCCGATAAATAAAGGCGAACATCGAACCCGAAGGCCAGATCAACCGAAGTTGATAACATCTATCTGCTAACGCGCAGGCATCCGCTAAATAAAAGCGAGCATCGAACCAGAAGCTCGGATCAACCGAAGTTGATAACATTTATCTACTAATGCGCAGGCATCCGCTAAATAAAAGCGAGCATCGCACCAGAAGGCCGGATCAACCGATGTTGATAACATCTATCTGCTAACGCGCAGGCATCCGCTAAATAAAAGCGAGCATCAAACTGGAAGGCAGGATAACCAAAAGTTGATAACATCTATCTGCTAATGCGCAGGAATCCGTTAAATAAAAGCGAGCATCGAACCAGAAGGCCGGATCAACCGAAGTTTATTAGATCTATCTGCTAACGCGCAGGCATCCGCTAAATAAAATCGAGCATCGACCCAGAAGGCCGGATCAACTGAAGTTGTTAATATCTATCTGCTAAAGCACAGGCATCCGCTAAATAAAAGCGAGCATCGACCCAGAAGGCCGGATGAACTGAAGTTATTAATATCTATCTGCTAAAGCACAGGGATCCGCTAAATAAAAGCGAGCATCGAACCGGAAGGCCGGATCATCCGAAGTTGATAACATCTATATGCTAACGCGCATGCATCAGCTAAATAAAAGCGAGTATCGAACCAAAAGTCTGGATCAACCGAAGTTCATGACATCTATCTGCTAATACGCAGGTATCTGCTAAATAAAAGCTATCATCGAACCATAGGGCCGGATCAACCGAAGTTGATAGCATCTATCTGCTAATACACAGGCACCCGCTAAATAAAAGCGAGCATCGAACCAGAAGGTCGGATCAATCAAAGTTGATAACATCTATTTGCTAACGCGTTGGCATCCGCTAAATAAAAGCGAGCATCGAACCAGAAGGACGGATCAACCGTAGTTGATAACATCTTCCTGCTAACGCGCAGGCATCCACTAATTAAAAGCGAGCATCGAACCGGAAGGTCGAATCAATCGAAGTTGATAACATCTATCTGCTAACGCGCAGGCATCCGCTAAATAAAAGCGAGCATCGAACCAGAAGGTCGGATCAACCAAAGTTGATAATATCTATCTGCTAACGCGCAGGCATCCGCTAAATAAAAGCGAGCATCGAACCAGAAGGACGGATCAATCAAAGTTGATAACATCCATCTGCTAACGCGCAGGCATCCGCTAATTAAAAGCGAGCACCGAACCAGAAGGCCGGATCAACCGAAGTTGATAACGTCTATCTGCTAACGCGCTGGCATCCGCTAAATAAAAGCGAGCATCGAACCAGAAGGCCGGATCAACCGAAGTTGATAACATCTATTTGCTAACACGCAAGCATCCGCTAAATAAAAGCGAACATCAAACCGGAAGGCCGGATCAATCGAAGTTAATAACATCTATCTGCTAACGCGCAGGCATCCGCTAAATAAAAGTGAGCATCGAACCAGAAGGCCGGATCAACCGAAGTTGATAACATCTATTTGCTAACACGCAAGCATCCGCTAAATAAAAGCGAACATCAAACCGGAAGGTCGGATCAACCAAAGTTGATAACATCTATATGCTAATGCGCTGGCATCAGCTAAATAAAAGCGAGTATCGAACTAAAAGTTCGGATCAACAGAATTTGATAACATCTATCTGCTGATGCGCAGGCATCTGCTAAATAAAAGCTAGCATCGAACCATAGGGCCGGATCAACCGAAGTTGATAGCATTTATCTGCTAACCCGCAGGCATCCGCTAAACAAAAGCGAGCATCGAACCAGAAGGCCGGATCATCTGAAGTTGATAACATCTATCTGCTAACGTGCAGGAATTCGCTAAATAAAAGCTAGCATCGAACCATAGGGCCGGATCAACCGAAGTTGATAGCATTTATCTGCTAACGCGCAGGCATCCGCTAAATAAAAGCGAGCATCGAACCAGAAGGTAGGATCAATCAAAGTTGATAACATCTATCTGCTAACGCGCAGGCAGTCGCTAAATAAAAGCGAGCATCGAACCAAAAGGTCAGATCAACCAAACTTGATAACATCTATCTGCTAACGTTCGGGCATCCGCAAAATAAAAGCGAGCATCGAACCAAAAGGCCGGATCAACTAAAGTTGATAACATCTATCTGCTAACGCAGATGCATCCGCTATATAAAAGCGAGCATCGAACCAGAAGGCCGGATCATCTGAAGTTGATAACATCTATCTGCAAACGTGCAGGCATTCGCTAAATAAAAGCGGGCATCGAACCAGAAGGCCGAATCAACCGAAGTTGATAACATCTATCTGCTAACACGCACGCATCCGCTAAATAAAAGCAAGCATCGAACCAGATGGCCGGATCAACCGAAGTTGATAACATCTATCTGCTAACGCGCAGGCATCCGCTAAATAAAAGCGAGCATCGAACCAGAAGGCCGGATCAACTGAAGTTGATAATATCTATCTGCTAACGCGCAAGCATCCGCTAAATAAAAGCGAGCTTCGAACCAGAAGGCCGGATCAACCAAAGTAGATAACATCCATCTGCTAACGCGCAGGCATCCGCTAACTAAAAGCGAGCATCGAACCAGAAGGCCGGATCAACCGAAGTTGATAACATCTATCTGCTAACACGCAAGCATCCGCTAAATAAAAGCGAGCATTGAACCAGAAGGCCGGATCAATCGAAGTTGATAACATCTATCTGCTAACGTGCAGGCATTCACTAAATAAAAGCGAGCATCGAGCCAGAAGGCCGAATCAACCGAAGTTGATAACATCTATCTGCTAACACGCACACATCCGCTAAATAAAAGCGAGCATCGAACCAGATGGCCGGATCAACCGAAGTTGATAATATCTATCTGCTAACATGCAAGCATCTGCTAAATAAAAGCAAGCATTGAACCAGAAGGCAGGATCAACCGAAGTTGATAACATCTATCTGCTAACGCGCAGGCATCCGCTAAGTAAAAGCGAGCATTGAACCAGAAGGCTGGATCAACCGAAGTTGATAACATCTATCTGCTAACACGCAGGCATCCACTAATTAAAAGCGAGCATCAAACCAGAAGGTCAAATCAATCGAAGTTGATAACATCTATCTGCTAACGCGCAGGCATCCACTAAATAAAAGTGAGCATCGACCCAAAAGGCCGGATCAACTGAAGTTGTTAACATCTATCTGCTAACACACAGGGATCCGCTAAATGAAAGTGAGCATCGAACAAGAAGGCCGGATCATCTGAAGTTGATAACATCTATATGCTAACGCGCAAGCATGCGCTAAATAAAAGCGAACATCGAACCAGAAGGCCGGATCAACCGAAGTTGATAACATCTATCTGCAAATGCGCAGGCATCCGCTAAATAAACGCGAGCATCGAACCAGAAGGCCGGATCAACTGAAGTTGATAACATCTATCTGCTAACGTACATGCATCCGCTAAATAAAAGCGAGCATCGAACCAGAAGGTCGGATCATCCGAAGTTGATAACATCTATCTGTAAATGCGCAAGCATCCGATAACTAAAGGCGAACATCGAACCCGAAGGCCAGATCAACTGAAGTTGATAACATCTATCTGCTAACGCGCAGGCATCCGCTAAATAAAAACGAGCATCTAACCAGAAGCTCGGATCAACCGAAGTTGATAACATTTATCTACTAATGCGCAGGCATCCGCTAAATAAAAGCGAGCATCGCACCAGAAGGCCGGATCAACCGATGTTGATAACATCTATCTGCTAACGCGCAGGCATCCGCTAAATAAAAGCGAGCATCAAACTGGAAGGCAGGATAACCCAAAGTTGATAACATCTATCTGCTAATGCGCAGGAATCCATTAAATAAAAGCGAGCATCGAACCAAAACGCCGGATCAACCGAAGTTTATTAGATCTATCTGCTAACGCGCAGGCATCCGCTAAATAAAATCGAGCATCGACCCAGAAGGCCGGATCAACTGAAGTTGTTAATATCTATCTGCTAAAGCACAGGCATCCGCTAAATAAAAGCGAGCATCGACCCAGAAGGCCGGATGAACTGAAGTTATTAATATCTATCTGCTAAAGCACAGGGATCCGCTAAATAAAAGCGAGCATCGAACCGGAAGGCCGGATCATCCGAAGTTGATAACATCTATATGCTAACGCGCATGCATCAGCTAAATAAAAGCGAGTATCGAACCAAAAGTCTGGATCAACCGAAGTTCATGACATCTATCTGCTAATGCACAGGTATCTGCTAAATAAAAGCTATCATCGAACCATAGGGCCGGATCAACCGAAGTTGATAGCATCTATCTAATAATACACAGGCACCCGCTAAATAAAAGCGAGCATCGAACCAGAAGGTCGGATCAATCAAAGTTGATAACATCTATTTGCTAACGCGTTGGCATCCGCTAAATAAAAGCGAGCATCGAACCAGAAGGACGGATCAACCGTAGTTGATAACATCTTCCTGCTAACGCGCAGGCATCCACTAATTAAAAGCAAGCATCGAACCGGAAGGTCGGATCAATCGAAGTTGATAACATCTATCTGCTAACGCGCAGGCATCCGCTAAATAAAAGCGAGCATCGAACCAGAAGGTCGGATCAACCAAAGTTGATAATATCTATCTGCTAACGCGCAGGCATCCGCTAAATAAAAGCGAGCATCGAACCAGAAGGACGGATCAATCAAAGTTGATAACATCCATCTGCTAACGCGCAGGCATCCGCTAATTAAAAGCGAGCACCGAACCAGAAGTCCGGATCAACCGAAGTTGATAACGTCTATCTGCTAACGCGCTGGCATCCGCTAAATAAAAGCGAGCATCGAACCAGAAGGCCGGATCAACCGAAGTTGATAACATCTATTTGCTAACACGCAAGCATCCGCTAAATAAAAGCGAACATCAAACCGGAAGGCAGGATCAATCGAAGTTAATAACATCTATCTACTAACGCGCAGGCATCCGCTAAATAAAAGTGAGCATCGAACCAGAAGGCCGGATCAACCGAAGTTGATAACATCTATTTGCTAACACCCAAGCATCCGCTAAATAAAAGCGAACATCAAACCGGAAGGTCGGATCAACCAAAGTTGATAACATCTATATGCTAATGCGCTGGCATCAGCTAAATAAAAGCGAGGATCGAACTAAAAGTTCGGATCAACTGAATTTGATAACATCTATCTGCTGATGCGCAGGCATCTGCTAAATAAAAGCTAGCATCGAACCATAGGGCCGGATCAACCGAAGTTGATAGCATTTATCTACTAACCCACAGGCATCCGCTAAACAAAAGCGAGCATCGAACCAGAAGGCCGGATCATCTGAAGTTGATAACATCTATCTGCTAACGTGCAGGAATTCGCTAAATAAAAGCGAGTATCAAACCAGAAGGCCGAATCAACCGAAGTTGATAACATCTATCTGCTAACGCGCACGCATCCGCTAAATAAAAGCGAGCATCGAACCAGATGGTCGGATCAACCGAAGTTGATAACATCTATCTGCTAATGCGCAGGCATCCGCTAAATAAAAGCGAGCATCGAACCAGAAGGTCGGATCAACCAAAGTTGATAATATCTATCTGCTAACGCGCAGGCATCTGCTAAATAAAAGCGAGCATCGAACCAGAAGGCCGGATCAACCGAAGTTTATAACATCCATCAGCTAACGCGCAGGCATCCGCTAATTAAAAGCAAGCATCGAACCAGAAGGTCCGGATCAACCGAAGTTGATAACATCTATCTGCTAACGCGCAGGCATCCGCTAAACAAAAGCGAGCACCGAACCAGAAGGCCGGATCAACCGAAGTTGATAACATCCATCTTCTAACGCGCAGGCATCCGCTAAATAAAAGCGAGCACCGAACCAGAAGGCCGGATCAACCGAAGTTGATAACGTCAATCTGCTAACGCGCTGGCATCCGCTAAATAAAAGCGAGCATCGAACCAGAAGGCCGGATCAACCGAAGTTGATAACATCTATTTGCTAACACGCAAGCATCCGCTAAATAAAAGCGAACATCGAACTAGAAGGTCGGATCAACCAAAGTTGATAACATCTGTATGTTAATGCGCATGCATCAGCTAAATACAAGCGAGTATCGAACCAAAAGTTCGGATCAACTGAATTTGATAACATCTATCTGCTGATGCGCAGGCATCTGCTAAATAAAAGCTAGCATCGAACCATAGGGCCGGATCAACCGAAGTTGATAGCATTTATCTGCTAACGCGCAGGCATCCGCTAAATAAAAGCGAGCATCGAACCAGAAGGTAGGATCAATCAAAGTTGATAACATCTATCTGCTAACACGCAGGCAGTCGCTAAATAAAAGCGAGCATCGAACCAAAAGGCCGGATCAACCAAACTTGATAACATCTATCTGCTAACGTTCGGGCATCCGCTAAATAAAAGCGAGCATTGAACCAAAAGGCCGGATCAACTAAAGTTGATAACATCTATCTGCTAATGCAGATGCATCCGCTATATAAAAGCGAGCATCGAACCAGAAGGCCGGATCATCTGAATTTGATAACATCTATCTGCTAACGTGCAGGCATTCGCTAAATAAAAGCGAGCATCGAACCAGATGGCCGAATCAACCGAAGTTGATAACATCTATCTGCTAACGCGCATGCATCCACTAAGTAAAAGCGAGCATCGAACCAGATGTTCGGATTAACCGAAGTTGATAACATCTATCTGCTGCGCAGGCATCCGCTAAATAAAAGCGAGCATCGAACTAGAAGGCCGGATCAACCAAAGTTGATAATATCTATCTGCTAACGCGCAGGCATCCGCTAAATAAAAGCGAGCATCGAACCAGAAGGCCGGATCAACCGAAGTTGATAACATCCATCTGCAAACGCGCAGGCATCCGCTAATTAAAAGCAAGCATCGAACCAGAAGGTCCGGATCAACCAAAGTTGATAACATCTATATGCTAACGTGCAGGCATCCGCTAAATAAAAGCGAGCACCGAACCAGAAGGCCGGATCAACTGAAGTTGATAACATCTATCTGCTAATGCGCTGGCATCCGCTAAATAAAAGTGAGCATCGAACCAGAAGGCCGGATCAACCGAAGTTGATAACATCTATTTGCTAACACGCAAGCATCCGCTAAATAAAAGAGAACATCGAACTAGAAGGTCGGATCAACCAAAGTTGATAACATCTATATGCTAATGCGCAGGCATCAGCTAAATAAAAGCGAGTATCGAACCAAAAGTTCGGATCAACTGAATTTGATAACATCTATCTGCTGATGCGCAGGCATCTGCTAAATAAAAGCTAGCATCAAACCATAGGGCCGGATCAACCGAAGTTGATAGCATTTATCTGCTAACGCGCAGGCATCCGCTAAATAAAAGCGAGCATCGAACCAGAAGGTATGATCAATCAAAGTTGATAACATCTATGTGCTAACGCGTAGGCAGTCGCTAAATAAAAGCGAGCATCGAACCAAAAGGCCGGATCAACCAAACTTGCTAACATCTATCTGTTAACGTTCGGGCATCCGCTAAATAAAAGCGAGCATCGAACCAAAAGGCCAGATCAACTAAAGTTGATAACATCTATCTGCTAATGCAGATGCATCCGCTATATAAAAGCGAGCATCGAACCAGAAGGCCGGATCATCTGAAGTTGATAACATCTATCTGCTAACGTGCAGGCATTCGCTAAATAAAATCGAGCATCGAACCAGAAGGCCGAATCAACCGAAGTTGATAACATCTATCTGCTAACGCGCACGCATCCGCTAAATAAAAGCGAGCATCAAACCAGATGGTTGGATCAACCGAAGTTGATAACATCTATCTGCTAACGCGCAGACATCCGCTAAATAAAAGCGAGCATCGAACCAGAAGGCCGGATCAACCAAAGTTGATAATATCTATCTGCTAACGCGCAGGCATCCGCTAAATAAAAGCGAGCATCGAACCAGAAGGCCGGATCAACCGAAGTTGATAACATCCATCAGCTAACGCGCAGGCATCCGCTAATTAAAAGCAAGCATCGAACCAGAAGGTCCGGATCAACCGAAGTTGATAACATCTATCTGCTAACGCGCAGGCATCCGCTAAATAAAAGCGAGCACCGAACCAGAAGGTCGGATCAATCGAAGTTGATAACATCCATCTTCTAACGCGCAGGCATCCGCCAAATAAAAGCGAGCACCGAACCAGAAGGCCGGATCAACCGAAGTTGATAACGTCTATCTGCTAACATGCTGGCATCCGCTAAATAAAAGCGAGCATCGAACCAGAAGGCCGGATCAACCGAAGTTAATAACATCTATTTGCTAACACGCAAGCATCTGCTAAATAAAAGCGAACATCGAACTAGAAGGTCGGATCAACTAAAGTTGATAACATCTATATGCTAATGCGCAGGCATCAGCTACATAAAAACGAGTATCGAACCAAAAGTTCGGATCAACTGAATTTGATAACATATTTTTGCTGATGCGCAGGCATCTGCTAAATAAAAGCTAGCATCGAACCATAGGGCCGGATCAACCGAAGTTGATAGCATTTGTCTGCTAACGCGCAGGCATCCGCTAAATAAAAGCGAGCATCGAACCAGAAGGTAGGATCAATCAAACTTGATAACATCTATCTGCTAACGCGCAGGCAGTCGATAAATAAAAGCGAGCATCGAACCAAAAGGTCGGATCAACCAAACTTGATAACATCTATCTGCTAACGTTCGGGCATCCGGCAAATAAAAGCGAGCATCGAACCAAAAGGCCGGATCAACTAAAGTTGATAACATCTATCTGCTAATGCAGATGCATCCGCTATATAAAAGCGAGCATCGAACCAGAAGGCCGGATCATCTGAAGTTCATAACATCTATCTGCTAACGTGCGGGCATTCGCTAAATAAAAGCGAGCATCGAACCAGAAGGCCGAATCAACCGAAGTTGATAACATATATCTGCTAACGCGCACGCATCCGCTAAATAAAAGCGAGCATCGAACCAGATGGCCGGATCAACCGAAGTTGATAACATCTATCTGCTAACGTGCAGGCATCTGCTAAATAAAAGCGAGCATCGAACCAGAAGGCCGGATCAACCGAAGTTGATAACATCCATCTGCTAACGCGCAAGCATCCGCTAAATAAAAGCGAGCACCGAACCAGAAGGGCGGATCAACCGAAGTTGATAACGTCTATCTGCTAACGCGCTGGCATCCGCTAAATAAAAGCGAGCATCGAACCAGAAGGCCGGATCAACCGAAGTTGATAACATCTATTTGCTAACACCCAAGCATCCGCTAAATAAAAGCGAACATCGAACCAGAAGGTCGGATCAACCAAAGTTGATAACATCTATATGCTAATGCGCAGGCATCAGCTAAATAAAAGCGAGTATCGAACCAAAAGTTCGGATCAACTGAATTTGATAACATCTATCTGCTGATGCACAGGCATCTGCAAAATAAAAGCTAGCATCGAACCATAGGGCCGGATCAACCGAAGTTGATAGCATCTATCTGCTAACGCGCAGGCATCCGCTAAATAAAAGCGAGCATCGAACCAGAAGGTAGGATCAATCAAAGTTGATAACATCTATCTGCTAACGCGCAGGCATCCGCTAAATAAAAGCGAGCATCGAACCAGAAGGTAGGATCAATCAAAGTTGATAACATCTATCTGCTAACGCGCAGGCATTCGCTAAATAAAAGCGAGCATCGAACCAAAAGGCCGGATGAACTGAAGTTATTAATATCTATCTGCAAAAGCACAGGGATCCGCTAAATAAAAGCGAGCATCGAACCGGAAGGCCGGATCATCCGAAGTTGATAACATCTATATGCTAACGCGCATGCATCAGCTAAATAAAAGCGAGTATCGAACCAAAAGTCTGGATCAACCGAAGTTCATGACATCTATCTGCTAATGCACAGGTATCTGCTAAATAAAAGCTATCATCGAACCATAGGGCCGGATCAACCGAAGTTGATAGCATCTATCTGCTAATACACAGGCACCCGCTAAATAAAAGCGAGCATCGAACCAGAAGGTCGGATCAATCAAAGTTGATAACATCTATTTGCTAACGCGTTGGCATCCGCTAAATAAAAGCGAGCATCGAACCAGAAGGACGGATCAACCGTAGTTGATAACATCTTCCTGCTAACGCGCAGGCATCCACTAATTAAAAGCGAGCATCGAACCGGAAGGTCGGATCAATCGAAGTTGATAACATATATCTGCTAACGCGCAGGCATCCGCTAAATAAAAGCGAGCATCGAACCAGAAGGTCGGATCAACCAAAGTTGATAATATCTATCTGCTAACGCGCAGGCAACCGCTAAATAAAAGCGAGCATGGAACCAAAAGGACGGATCAATCAAAGTTGATAACATCCATCTGCTAACGCGCAGGCATCCGCTAATTAAAAGCGAGCACCGAACCAGAAGGCCGGATCAACCGAAGTTGATAACGTCTATCTGCTAACGCGCTGGCATCCGCTAAATAAAAGCGAGCATCGAACCAGAAGGCCGGATCAACCGAAGTTGATAACATCTATTTGCTAACACGCAAGCATCCGCTAAATAAAAGCGAACATCAAACCGGAAGGCAGGATCAATCGAAGTTAATAACATCTATCTGCTAACGCGCAGGCATCCGCTAAGTAAAAGTGAGCATCGAACCAGAAGGCCGGATCAACCGAAGTTGATAACATCTATTTGCTAACACGCAAGCATCCGCTAAATAAAAGCGAACATCAAACCGGAAGGTCGGATCAACCAAAGTTTATAACATCTATATGCTAATGCGCTGGCATCAGCTAAATAAAAGCGAGGATCGAACTAAAAGTTCGGATCAACTGAATTTGATAACATCTATCTGCTGATGCGCAGGCATCTGCTAAATAAAAGCTAGCATCGAACCATAGGGCCGGATCAACCGAAGTTGATAGCATTTATCTGCTAACCCGCAGGCATCCGCTAAACAAAAGCGAGCATCGAACTAGAAGGCCGGATCATCTGAAGTTGATAACATCTATCTGCTAACGTGCAGGAATTCGCTAAATAAAAGCGAGCATCGAACCAGAAGGCCGAATCAACCGAAGTTGATAACATCTATCTGCTAACGCGCATGCATCCGCTAAATAAAAGCGAGCATCGAACCAGATGGTCGGATCAACCGAAGTTGATAACATCTATCTGCTAATGCGCAGGCATCCGCTAAATAAAAGCGAGCATCGAACCAGAAGGTCGGATCAACCAAAGTTGATAATATCTATCTGCTAACGCGCAGGCATCCGCTAAATAAAAGCGAGCATCGAACCAGAAGGCCGGATCAACCGAAGTTGATAACATCCATCAGCTAACGCGCAGGCATCCGCTAATTAAAAGCAAGCATCGAACCAGAAGGTCCGGATCAACCGAAGTTGATAACATCTATCTGCTAACGCGCAGGCATCCGCTAAACAAAAGCGAGCACCGAACCAGAAGGCCGGATCAACCGAAGTTGATAACATCCATCTTCTAATGCGCAGGCATCCGCTAAATAAAAGCGAGCACCGAACCAGAAGGCCGGATCAACCGAAGTTGATAACGTCAATCTGCTAACGCGCTGGCATCCGCTAAATAAAAGCGAGCATCGAACCAGAAGGCCGGATCAACCGAAGTTGATAACATCTATTTGCTAACACGCAAGCATCCTCTAAATAAAAGCGAACATCGAACTAGAAGGTCGGATCAACCAAAGTTGATAACATCTATATGTTAATGCGCATGCATCAGCTAAATACAAGCGAGTATCGAACCAAAAGTTCGGATCAACTGAATTTGATAACATCTATCTGCTGATGCGCAGGCATCTGCTAAATAAAAGCTAGCATCGAACCATAGGGCCGGATCAACCGAAGTTGATAGCATTTATCTGCTAACGCGCAGGCATTCGCTAAATAAAAGCGAGCATCGAACCAGAAGGTAGGATCAATCAAAGTTGATAACATCTATCTGCTAACACGCAGGCAGTCGCTAAATAAAAGCGAGCATCGAACCAAAAGGCCGGATCAACCAAACTTGATAACATCTATCTGCTAACGTTCGGGCATCCGCTAAATAAAAGCGAGCATCGAACCAAAAGGTCGGATCAACTAAAGTTGATAACATCTATCTGCTAATGCAGATGCATCCGCTATATAAAAGCGAGCATCGAACCAGAAGGCCGGATCATCTGAATTTGATAACATCTATCTGCTAACGTGCAGGCATTCGCTAAATAAAAGCGAGCATCGAACCAGATGGCCGAATCAACCGAAGTTGATAACATCTATCTGCTAACGCGCATGCATCCACTAAGTAAAAGCGAGCATCGAACCAGATGGTCGGATTAACCGAAGTTGATAACATCTATCTGCTGCGCAGGCATCCGCTAAATAAAAGCGAGCATCGAACTAGAAGGCCGGATCAACCAAAGTAGATAACATCTATCTGCTAACGCGCAGGCATCCGCTAAATAAAAGCGAGTATCGAACCAGAAGGCCGGATCAACCGAAGTTGATAACATCCATCTGCAAACGCGCAGGCATCCGCTAATTAAAAGCAAGCATCGAACCAGAAGGTCCGGATCAACCAAAGTTGATAACATCTATATGCTAACGCGCAGGCATCCGCTAAATAAAAGCGAGCACCGAACCAGAAGGCCGGATCAACCGAAGTTGATAACGTCTATCTGCTAACGCGCTGGCATCCGCTAAATAAAAGCGAGCATCGAACCAGAAGGCCGGATCAACCGAAGTTGATAACATCTATTTGCTAACACGCAAGCATCCGCTAAATAAAAGCGAACATCAAACCGGAAGGCAGGATCAATCGAAGTTAATAACATCTATCTGCTAACGCGCAGGCATCCGCTAAGTAAAAGTGAGCATCGAACCAGAAGGCCGGATCAACCGAAGTTGATAACATCTATTTGCTAACACGCAAGCATCCGCTAAATAAAAGCGAACATCAAACCGGAAGGTCGGATCAACCAAAGTTTATAACATCTATATGCTAATGCGCTGGCATCAGCTAAATAAAAGCGAGGATCGAACTAAAAGTTCGGATCAACTGAATTTGATAACATCTATCTGCTGATGCGCAGGCATCTGCTAAATAAAAGCTAGCATCGAACCATAGGGCCGGATCAACCGAAGTTGATAGCATTTATCTGCTAACCCGCAGGCATCCGCTAAACAAAAGCGAGCATCGAACTAGAAGGCCGGATCATCTGAAGTTGATAACATCTATCTGCTAACGTGCAGGAATTCGCTAAATAAAAGCGAGCATCGAACCAGAAGGCCGAATCAACCGAAGTTGATAACATCTATCTGCTAACGCGCATGCATCCGCTAAATAAAAGCGAGCATCGAACCAGATGGTCGGATCAACCGAAGTTGATAACATCTATCTGCTAATGCGCAGGCATCCGCTAAATAAAAGCGAGCATCGAACCAGAAGGTCGGATCAACCAAAGTTGATAATATCTATCTGCTAACGCGCAGGCATCCGCTAAATAAAAGCGAGCATCGAACCAGAAGGCCGGATCAACCGAAGTTGATAACATCCATCAGCTAACGCGCAGGCATCCGCTAATTAAAAGCAAGCATCGAACCAGAAGGTCCGGATCAACCGAAGTTGATAACATCTATCTGCTAACGCGCAGGCATCCGCTAAACAAAAGCGAGCACCGAACCAGAAGGCCGGATCAACCGAAGTTGATAACATCCATCTTCTAATGCGCAGGCATCCGCTAAATAAAAGCGAGCACCGAACCAGAAGGCCGGATCAACCGAAGTTGATAACGTCAATCTGCTAACGCGCTGGCATCCGCTAAATAAAAGCGAGCATCGAACCAGAAGGCCGGATCAACCGAAGTTGATAACATCTATTTGCTAACACGCAAGCATCCTCTAAATAAAAGCGAACATCGAACTAGAAGGTCGGATCAACCAAAGTTGATAACATCTATATGTTAATGCGCATGCATCAGCTAAATACAAGCGAGTATCGAACCAAAAGTTCGGATCAACTGAATTTGATAACATCTATCTGCTGATGCGCAGGCATCTGCTAAATAAAAGCTAGCATCGAACCATAGGGCCGGATCAACCGAAGTTGATAGCATTTATCTGCTAACGCGCAGGCATTCGCTAAATAAAAGCGAGCATCGAACCAGAAGGTAGGATCAATCAAAGTTGATAACATCTATCTGCTAACACGCAGGCAGTCGCTAAATAAAAGCGAGCATCGAACCAAAAGGCCGGATCAACCAAACTTGATAACATCTATCTGCTAACGTTCGGGCATCCGCTAAATAAAAGCGAGCATCGAACCAAAAGGTCGGATCAACTAAAGTTGATAACATCTATCTGCTAATGCAGATGCATCCGCTATATAAAAGCGAGCATCGAACCAGAAGGCCGGATCATCTGAATTTGATAACATCTATCTGCTAACGTGCAGGCATTCGCTAAATAAAAGCGAGCATCGAACCAGATGGCCGAATCAACCGAAGTTGATAACATCTATCTGCTAACGCGCATGCATCCACTAAGTAAAAGCGAGCATCGAACCAGATGGTCAGATTAACCGAAGTTGATAACATCTATCTGCTGCGCAGGCATCCGCTAAATAAAAGCGAGCATCGAACTAGAAGGCCGGATCAACCAAAGTAGATAACATCTATCTGCTAACGCGCAGGCATCCGCTAAATAAAAGCGAGTATCGAACCAGAAGGCCGGATCAACCGAAGTTGATAACATCCATCTGCAAACGCGCAGGCATCCGCTAATTAAAAGCAAGCATCGAACCAGAAGGTCCGGATCAACCAAAGTTGATAACATCTATATGCTAACGCGCAGGCATCCGCTAAATAAAAGCGAGCACCGAACCAGAAGGCCGGATCAACCGAAGTTGATAACGTCTATCTGCTAACGCGCTGGCATCCGCTAAATAAAAGCGAGCATCGAACCAGAAGGCCGGATCAACCGAAGTTGATAACATCTATTTGCTAACACGCAAGCATCCGCTAAATAAAAGCGAACATCAAACCGGAAGGCAGGATCAATCGAAGTTAATAACATCTATCTGCTAACGCGCAGGCATCCGCTAAGTAAAAGTGAGCATCGAACCAGAAGGCCGGATCAACCGAAGTTGATAACATCTATTTGCTAACACGCAAGCATCCGCTAAATAAAAGCGAACATCAAACCGGAAGGTCGGATCAACCAAAGTTTATAACATCTATATGCTAATGCGCTGGCATCAGCTAAATAAAAGCGAGGATCGAACTAAAAGTTCGGATCAACTGAATTTGATAACATCTATCTGCTGATGCGCAGGCATCTGCTAAATAAAAGCTAGCATCGAACCATAGGGCCGGATCAACCGAAGTTGATAGCATTTATCTGCTAACCCGCAGGCATCCGCTAAACAAAAGCGAGCATCGAACTAGAAGGCCGGATCATCTGAAGTTGATAACATCTATCTGCTAACGTGCAGGAATTCGCTAAATAAAAGCGAGCATCGAACCAGAAGGCCGAATCAACCGAAGTTGATAACATCTATCTGCTAACGCGCATGCATCCGCTAAATAAAAGCGAGCATCGAACCAGATGGTCGGATCAACCGAAGTTGATAACATCTATCTGCTAATGCGCAGGCATCCGCTAAATAAAAGCGAGCATCGAACCAGAAGGTCGGATCAACCAAAGTTGATAATATCTATCTGCTAACGCGCAGGCATCCGCTAAATAAAAGCGAGCATCGAACCAGAAGGCCGGATCAACCGAAGTTGATAACATCCATCAGCTAACGCGCAGGCATCCGCTAATTAAAAGCAAGCATCGAACCAGAAGGTCCGGATCAACCGAAGTTGATAACATCTATCTGCTAACGCGCAGGCATCCGCTAAACAAAAGCGAGCACCGAACCAGAAGGCCGGATCAACCGAAGTTGATAACATCCATCTTCTAATGCGCAGGCATCCGCTAAATAAAAGCGAGCACCGAACCAGAAGGCCGGATCAACCGAAGTTGATAACGTCAATCTGCTAACGCGCTGGCATCCGCTAAATAAAAGCGAGCATCGAACCAGAAGGCCGGATCAACCGAAGTTGATAACATCTATTTGCTAACACGCAAGCATCCTCTAAATAAAAGCGAACATCGAACTAGAAGGTCGGATCAACCAAAGTTGATAACATCTATATGTTAATGCGCATGCATCAGCTAAATACAAGCGAGTATCGAACCAAAAGTTCGGATCAACTGAATTTGATAACATCTATCTGCTGATGCGCAGGCATCTGCTAAATAAAAGCTAGCATCGAACCATAGGGCCGGATCAACCGAAGTTGATAGCATTTATCTGCTAACGCGCAGGCATTCGCTAAATAAAAGCGAGCATCGAACCAGAAGGTAGGATCAATCAAAGTTGATAACATCTATCTGCTAACACGCAGGCAGTCGCTAAATAAAAGCGAGCATCGAACCAAAAGGCCGGATCAACCAAACTTGATAACATCTATCTGCTAACGTTCGGGCATCCGCTAAATAAAAGCGAGCATCGAACCAAAAGGTCGGATCAACTAAAGTTGATAACATCTATCTGCTAATGCAGATGCATCCGCTATATAAAAGCGAGCATCGAACCAGAAGGCCGGATCATCTGAATTTGATAACATCTATCTGCTAACGTGCAGGCATTCGCTAAATAAAAGCGAGCATCGAACCAGATGGCCGAATCAACCGAAGTTGATAACATCTATCTGCTAACGCGCATGCATCCACTAAGTAAAAGCGAGCATCGAACCAGATGGTCGGATTAACCGAAGTTGATAACATCTATCTGCTGCGCAGGCATCCGCTAAATAAAAGCGAGCATCGAACTAGAAGGCCGGATCAACCAAAGTAGATAACATCTATCTGCTAACGCGCAGGCATCCGCTAAATAAAAGCGAGTATCGAACCAGAAGGCCGGATCAACCGAAGTTGATAACATCCATCTGCAAACGCGCAGGCATCCGCTAATTAAAAGCAAGCATCGAACCAGAAGGTCCGGATCAACCAAAGTTGATAACATCTATATGCTAACGCGCAGGCATCCGCTAAATAAAAGCGAGCACCGAACCAGAAGGCCGGATCAACCGAAGTTGATAACGTCTATCTGCTAACGCGCTGGCATCCGCTAAATAAAAGCGAGCATCGAACCAGAAGGCCGGATCAACCGAAGTTGATAACATCTATTTGCTAACACGCAAGCATCCGCTAAATAAAAGCGAACATCGAACTAGAAGGTCGGATCAACCAAAGTTGATAACATCTACATGCTAATGCGCAGGCATCAGCTAAATAAAAGCGAGTATCGAACCAAAAGTTCGGATCAACTGAATTTGATAACATCTATCTGCTGATGCGCAGGCATCTGCTAAATAAAAGCTAGCATCAAACCATAGGGCCGGATCAACCGAAGTTGATAGCATTTATCTGCTAACGCGCAGGCATCCGCTAAATAAAAGCGAGCATCGAACCAGAAGGTATGATCAATCAAAGTTGATAACATCTATGTGCTAACGCGTAGGCAGTCGCTAAATAAAAGCGAGCATCGAACCAAAAGGCCGGATCAACCAAACTTGCTAACATCTATCTGCTAACGTTCGGGCATCCGCTAAATAAAAGCGAGCATCGAACCAAAAGGCCGGATCAACTAAAGTTGATAACATCTATCTGCTAATGCAGATGCATCCGCTATATAAAAGCGAGCATCGAACCAGAAGGCCAGATCATCTGAAGTTGATAACATCTATCTGCTAACGTGCAGGCATTCGCTAAATAAAATCGAGCATCGAACCAGAAGGCCGAATCAACCGAAGTTGATAACATCTATCTGCTAACGCGCACGCATCCGCTAAATAAAAGCGAGCATCAAACCAGATGGTCGGATCAACCGAAGTTGATAACATCTATCTGCTAACGCGCAGGCATCCGCTAAATAAAAGCGAGCATCGAACCAGAAGGCCGGATCAACCAAAGTTGATAATATCTATCTGCTAACGCGCAGGCATCCGCTAAATAAAAGCGAGCATCGAACCAGAAGGCCGGATCAACCGAAGTTGATAACATCCATCAGCTAACGCGCAGGCATCCGCTAATTAAAAGCAAGCATCGAACCAGAAGGTCCGGATCAACCGAAGTTGATAACATCTATCTGCTAACGCGCAGGCATCCGCTAAATAAAAGCGAGCACCGAACCAGAAGGTCGGATCAATCGAAGTTGATAACATCCATCTTCTAACGCGCAGGCATCCGCCAAATAAAAGCGAGCACCGAACCAGAAGGCCGGATCAACCGAAGTTGATAACGTCTATCTGCTAACATGCTGGCATCCGCTAAATAAAAGCGAGCATCGAACCAGAAGGCCGGATCAACCGAAGTTAATAACATCTATTTGCTAACACGCAAGCATCTGCTAAATAAAAGCGAACATCGAACTAGAAGGTCGGATCAACCAAAGTTGATATCATCTATATGCTAATGCGCAGGCATCAGCTACATAAAAACGAGTATCGAACCAAAAGTTCGGATCAACTGAATTTGATAACATATTTATGCTGATGCGCAGGCATCTGCTAAATAAAAGCTAGCATCGAACCATAGGGCCGGATCAACCGAAGTTGATAGCATTTGTCTGCTAACGCGCAGGCATCCGCTAAATAAAAGCGAGCATCGAACCAGAAGGTAGGATCAATCAAACTTGATAACATCTATCTGCTAACGCGCAGGCAGTCGATAAATAAAAGCGAGCATCGAACCAAAAGGTCTGATCAACCAAACTTGATAACATCTATCTGCTAACGTTCGGGCATCCGGCAAATAAAAGCGATCATCGAACCAAAAGGCCGGATCAACTAAAGTTGATAACATCTATCTGCTAATGTAGATGCATCCGCTATATAAAAGCGAGCATCGAACCAGAAGGCCGGATCATCTGAAGTTCATAACATCTATCTGCTAACGTGCGGGCATTCGCTAAATAAAAGCGAGCATCGAACCAGAAGGCCGAATCAACCGAAGTTGATAACATATATCTGCTAACGCGCACGCATCCGCTAAATAAAAGCGAGCATCGAACCAGATGGCCGGATCAACCGAAGTTGATAACATCTATCTGCTAACGTGCAGGCATCTGCTAAATAAAAGCGAGCATCGAACCAGAAGGCCGGATCAACCGAAGTTGATAACATCCATCTGCTAACGCGCAAGCATCCGCTAAATAAAAGCGAGCACCGAACCAGAAGGCTGGATCAACCGAAGTTGATAACGTCTATCTGCTAACGCGCTGGCATCCGCTAAATAAAAGCGAGCATCGAACCAGAAGGCCGGATCAACCGAAGTTGATAACATCTATTTGCTAACACCCAAGCATCCGCTAAATAAAGTCAAACATCGAACCAGAAGGTCGGATCAACCAAAGTTGATAACATCTATATGCTAATGCGCAGGCATCAGCTAAATAAAAGCGAGTATCGAACCAAAAGTTCGGATCAACTGAATTTGATAACATCTATCTGCTGATGCACAGGCATCTGCAAAATAAAAGCTAGCATCGAACCATACGGCCGGATCAACCGAAGTTGATAGCATCTATCTGCTAACGCGCAGGCATCCGCTAAATAAAAGCGAGCATCGAACCAGAAGGTAGGATCAATAAAAGTTGATAACATCTATCTGCTAACGCGCAGGCATCCGCTAAATAAAAGCGAGCATCGAACCAGAAGGTAGGATCAATCAAAGTTGATAACATATATCTGCTAACGCGCAGGCATTCGCTAAATAAAAGCGAGCATCGAACCAAAAGGCCGGATGAACTGAAGTTATTAATATCTATCTGCAAAAGCACAGGGATCCGCTAAATAAAAGCGAGCATCGAACCGGAAGGCCGGATCATCCGAAGTTGATAACATCTATATGCTAACGCGCATGCATCAGCTAAATAAAAGCGAGTATCGAACCAAAAGTCTGGATCAACCGAAGTTCATGACATCTATCTGCTAATGCACAGGTATCTGCTAAATAAAAGCTTTCATCGAACCATAGGGCCGGATCAACCGAAGTTGATAGCATCTATCTGCTAATACACAGGCACCCGCTAAATAAAAGCGAGCATCGAACCAGAAGGTCGGATCAATCAAAGTTGATAACATCTATTTGCTAACGCGTTGGCATCCGCTAAATAAAAGCGAGCATCGAACCAGAAGGACGGATCAACCGTAGTTGATAACATCTTCCTGCTAACGCGCAGGCATCCACTAATTAAAAGCGAGCATCGAACCGGAAGGTCGGATCCATCGAAGTTGATAACATCTATCTGCTAACGCGCAGGCATCCGCTAAATAAAAGCGAGCATCGAACCAGAAGGTCGGATCAACCAAAGTTGATAATATCTATCTGCTAACGCGCAGGCATCCGCTAAATAAAAGCGAGCATCGAACCAGAAGGACGGATCAATCAAAGTTGATAACATCCATCTGCTAACACGCAGGCATCCGCTAATTAAAAGCGAGCACCGAACCAGAAGGCCGGATCAACCGAAGTTGATAACGTCTATCTGCTAACGCGCTGGCATCCGCTAAATAAAAGCTAGCATCGAACCAGAAGGCCGGATCAACCGAAGTTGATAACATCTATTTGCTAACACGCAAGCATCCGCTAAATAAAAGCGAACATCAAACCGGAAGGCAGGATCAATCGAAGTTAATAACATCTATCTGCTAACGCGCAGGCATCCGCTAAATAAAAGTGAGCATCGAACCAGAAGGCCGGATCAACCGAAGTTGATAACATCTATTTGCTAACACGCAAGCATCCGCTAAATAAAAGCGAACATCAAACCGGAAGGTCGGATCAACCAAAGTTGATAACATCTATATGCTAATGCGCTGGCATCAGCTAAATAAAAGCGAGGATCGAACTAAAAGTTCGGATCAACTGAATTTGATAACATCTATCTGCTGATGCGCAGGCATCTGCTAAATAAAAGCTAGCATCGAACCATAGGGCCGGATCAACCGAAGTTGATAGCATTTATCTGCTAACCCGCAGGCATCCACTAAACAAAAGCGAGCATCGAACCAGAAGGCCGGATCATCTGAAGTTGATAACATCTATCTGCTAACGTGCAAGAATTCGCTAAATAAAAGCGAGCATCGAACCAGAAGGCCGAATCAACCGAAGTTGATAACATCTATCTGCTAACGCGCACGCATCCGCTAAATAAAAGCGAGCATCGAACCAGATGGTCGGATCAACCAAAGTTGATAACATCTATCTGCTAATGCGCAGGCATCCGCTAAATAAAAGCGAGCATCGAACCAGTAGGTCGGATCAACCAAAGTTGATAATATCTATCTGCTAACGCGCAGGCATCCGCTAAATAAAAGCGAGCATCGAACCAGATGGCCGGATCAACCGAAGTTGATAACATCCATCAGCTAACGCGCAGGCATCCGCTAATTAAAAGCAAGCATCGAACCAGAAGGTCCGGAACAACCGAAGTTGATAACATCTATCTGCTAACGCGCAGGCATCCACTAAACAAAAGCGAGCACCGAACCAGAAGGCCGGATCAACCGAAGTTGATAACATCCATCTTCTAACGCGCAGGCATCCGCTAAATAAAAGCGAGCACCGAACCAGAAGGCCGGATCAACCGAAGTTGATAACGTCAATCTGCTAACGCGCTGGCATCCGCTAAATAAAAGCGAGCATCGAACCAGAAGGCCGGATCAACCGAAGTAGATAACATCTATTTGCTAACACGCAAGCATCCGCTAAATAAAAGCGAACATCGAACTAGAAGGTCGGATCAACCAAAGATGATAACATCTATATGTTAATGCGCATGCATCAGCTAAATACAAGCGAGTATCGAACCAAAAGTTCGGATCAACTGAATTTGATAACATCTATCTGCTGATGCGCAGGCATCTGCTAAATAAAAGCTAGCATCGAACCATAGGGCCGGATCAACCGAAGTTGATAGCATTTATCTGCTAACGCGCAGGCATCCACTAAATAAAAGCGAGCATCGAACTAGAAGGTAGGATCAATCAAAGTTGATAACATCTATCTGCTAACACGCAGGCAGTCGCTAAATAAAAGCGAGCATCGAACCAAAAGGCCGGATCAACAAAACTTGATAACATCTATTTGCTAACGTTCGGGCATCCGCTAAATAAAAGCGAGCATCGAACCAAAAGGCCGGATCAACTAAAGTTGATAACATCTATCTGCTAATGCAGATGCATCCGCTATATAAAAGCGAGCATCGAACCAGAAGGTCGGATCATCTGAATTTGATAACATCTATCTGCTAACGTGCAGGCATTCGCTAAATAAAAGCGAGCATCGAACCAGATGGCCGAATCAACCGAAGTTGATAACATCTATCTGCTAACGCGCATGCATCCACTAAGTAAAAGCGAGCATCGAACCAGATGGTCGGATTAACCGAAGTTGATAACATCTATCTGCTGCGCAGGCATCCGCTAAATTAAAGC
The DNA here is from genome assembly GCA_963859935.3 of Lathyrus sativus. NCBI lineage: Eukaryota > Viridiplantae > Streptophyta > Magnoliopsida > Fabales > Fabaceae > Lathyrus > Lathyrus sativus. Next base: position 284,864,725 of record OZ012741.1, on the reverse strand, counting down.
GAGCATCGAACTAGAAGGCCGGATCAACCAAAGTTGATAATATCTATCTGCTAACGCGCAGGCATCCGCTAAATAAAAGCGAGCATCGAACCAGAAGGCCGGATCAACCGAAGTTGATAACTTCCATCTGCAAACGCGCAGGCATCCGCTAATTAAAAGCAAGCATCGAACCAGAAGGTCCGGATCAACCAAAGTTGATAACATCTATATGCTAACGCGCAGGCATCCGCTAAATAAAAGCGAGCACCGAACCAGAAGGCCGGATCAACCGAAGTTGATAACGTCTATCTGCTAACGCGCTGGCATCCGCTAAATAAAAGCGAGCATCGAACCAGAAGGCCGGATCAACCGAAGTTGATAACATCTATTTGCTAACACGCAAGCATCCGCTAAATAAAAGCGAACATCGAACTAGAAGGTCGGATCAACCAAAGTTGATAACATCTATATGCTAATGCGCAGGCATCAGCTAAATAAAAGCGAGTATCGAACCAAAAGTTCGGATCAACTGAATTTGATAACATCTATCTGCTGATGCGCAGGCATCTGCTAAATAAAAGCTAGCATCGAACCATAGGGCCGGATCAACCGAAGTTGATAGCATTTATCTGCTAACGCGCAGGCATCCGCTAAATAAAAGCGAGCATCGAACCAGAAGGTAGGATCAATCAAAGTTGATAACATCTATCTGCTAACACGCAGGCAGTCGCTAAATAAAAGCGAGCATCGAACCAAAAGGCCGGATCAACCAAACTTGATAACATCTATCTGCTAACGTTCGGGCATCCGCTAAATAAAAGCGAGCATCGAACCAAAAGGCCGGATCAACTAAAGTTGATAACATCTATCTGCTAATGCAGATGCATCCGCTATATAAAAGCGAGCATCGAACCAGAAGGCCGGATCATCTGAATTTGATAACATCTATCTGCTAACGTGCAGGCATTCGCTAAATAAAAGCGAGCATCGAACCAGATGGCCGAATCAACCGAAGTTGATAACATCTATCTGCTAACGCGCATGCATCCACTAAGTAAAAGCGAGCATCGAACCAGATGGTCGGATTAACCGAAGTTGATAACATCTATCTGCTGCGCAGGCATCCGCTAAATAAAAGCGAGCATCGAACTAGAAGGCCGGATCAACCAAAGTTGATAATATCTATCTGCTAACGCGTAGGCATCCGCTAAATAAAAGCGAGCATCGAACCAGAAGGCCGGATCAACCGAAGTTGATAACATCCATCTGCAAACGCGCAGGCATCCGCTAATTAAAAGCAAGCATCGAACCAGAAGGTCCGGATCAACCAAAGTTGATAACATCTATATGCTAACGCGCAGGCATCCGCTAAATAAAAGCGAGCACCGAACCAGAAGGCCGGATCAACCGAAGTTGATAACGTCTATCTGCTAACGCGCTGGCATCCGCTAAATAAAAGCGAGCATCGAACCAGAAGGCCGGATCAACCGAAGTTGATAACATCTATTTGCTAACACGCAAGCATCCGCTAAATAAAAGCGAACATCGAACTAGAAGGTCGGATCAACCAAAGTTGATAACATCTATATGCTAATGCGCAGGCATCAGCTAAATAAAAGCGAGTATCGAACCAAAAGTTCGGATCAACTGAATTTGATAACATTTATCTGCTGATGCGCAGGCATCTGCTAAATAAAAGCTAGCATCAAACCATAGGGCCGGATCAACCGAAGTTGATAGCATTTATCTGCTAACGCGCAGGCATCCGCTAAATAAAAGCGAGCATCGAACCAGAAGGTATGATCAATCAAAGTTGATAACATCTATGTGCTAACGCGTAGGCAGTCGCTAAATAAAAGCGAGCATCGAACCAAAAGGCCGGATCAACCAAACTTGCTAACATCTATCTGCTAACGTTCGGGCATCCGCTAAATAAAAGCGAGCATCGAACCAAAAGGCCGGATCAACTAAAGTTGATAACATCTATCTGCTAACGTGCAGGCATTCGCTAAATAAAATCGAGCATCGAACCAGAAGGCCGAATCAACCGAAGTTGATAACATCTATCTGCTAACGCGCACGCATCCGCTAAATAAAAGCGAGCATCAAACCAGATGGTCGGATCAACCGAAGTTGATAACATCTATCTGCTAACGCGCAGGCATCCGCTAAATAAAAGCGAGCATCGAACCAGAAGGCCGGATCAACTAAAGTTGATAATATCTATCTGCTAACGCGCAGGCATCCGCTAAATAAAAGCGAGCATCGAACCAGAAGGCCGGATCAACCGAAGTTGATAACATCCATCAGCTAACGCGCAGGCATCCGCTAATTAAAAGCAAGCATCGAACCAGAAGGTCCGGATCAACCGAAGTTGATAACATCTATCTGCTAACGCGCAGGCATCCGCTAAATAAAAGCGAGCACCGAACCAGAAGGTCGGATCAATCGAAGTTGATAACATCCATCTTCTAACGCGCAGGCATCCGCCAAATAAAAGCGAGCACCGAACCAGAAGGCCGGATCAACCGAAGTTGATAACGTCTATCTGCTAACATGCTGGCATCCGCTAAATAAAAGCGAGCATCGAACCAGAAGGCCGGATCAACCGAAGTTAATAACATCTATTTGCTAACACGCAAGCATCTGCTAAATAAAAGCAAACATCGAACTAGAAGGTCGGATCAACCAAAGTTGATAACATCTATATGCTAATGCGCAGGCATCAGCTACATAAAAACGAGTATCGAACCAAAAGTTCGGATCAACTGAATTTGATAACATATTTCTGCTGATGCGCAGGCATCTGCTAAATAAAAGCTAGCATCGAACCATAGGGCCGGATCAACCGAAGTTGATAGCATTTGTCTGCTAACGCGCAGGCATCCGCTAAATAAAAGCGAGCATCGAACCAGAAGGTAGGATCAATCAAACTTGATAACATCTATCTGCTAACGCGCAGGCAGTCGATAAATAAAAGCGAGCATCGAACCAAAAGGCCGGATCAACCAAACTTGATAACATCTATCTGCTAACGTTCGGGCATCCGGCAAATAAAAGCGAGCATCGAACCAAAAGGCCGGATCAACTAAAGTTGATAACATCTATCTGCTAATGCAGATGCATCCGCTATATAAAAGCGAGCATCGAACCAGAAGGCCGGATCATCTGAAGTTCATAACATCTATCTGCTAACGTGCGGGCATTCGCTAAATAAAAGCGAGCATCGAACCAGAAGGCCGAATCAACCGAAGTTGATAACATATATCTGCTAACGCGCACGCATCCGCTAAATAAAAGCGAGCATCGAACCAGATGGCCTGATCAACCGAAGTTGATAACATCTATCTGCTAACGTGCAGGCATCTGCTAAATAAAAGCGAGCATCGAACCAGAAGGCCGGATCAACCGAAGTTGATAACATCCATCTGCTAACGCGCAAGCATCCGCTAAATAAAAGCGAGCATCGAACCAGAAGGCCGGATCAACCGAAGTTGATAACGTCTATCTGCTAACGCGCTGGCATCCGCTAAATAAAAGCGAGCATCGAACCAGAAGGCCGGATCAACCGAAGTTGATAACATCTATTTGCTAACACCCAAGCATCCGCTAAATAAAAGCGAACATCGAACCAGAAGGTCGGATCAACCAAAGTTGATAACATCTATATGCTAATGCGCAGGCATCAGCTAAATAAAAGCGAGTATCGAACCAAAAGTTCGGATCAACTGAATTTGATAACATCTATCTGCTGATGCACAGGCATCTGCAAAATAAAAGCTAGCATCGAACCATAGGGCCGGATCAACCGAAGTTGATAGCATCTATCTGCTAACGCGCAGGCATCCGCTAAATAAAAGCGAGCATCGAACCAGAAGGTAGGATCAATCAAAGTTGATAACATCTATCTGCTAACGCGCAGGCATCCGCTAAATAAAAGCGAGCATCGAACCAGAAGGTAGGATCAATCAAAGTTGATAACATCTATCTGCTAACGCGCAGGCATTCGCTAAATAAAAGCGAGCATCGAACCAAAAGGCCGGATCAACCAAACTTGATAACATCTATCTGCTAACGTTCGGGCATCCGCTAAATAAAAGCGAGCATCGAACCAAAAGGCCGGATCAACTAAAGTTGACAACATCTATCTGCTAATGCAGATGCATCCGCTATATAAAGGCGAGCATCGAACCAGAATACCGATAAATAAAAGCAAACATCGAACCGTAAGGCCGGATCAACCAAAGTTGATAACATCTATATGCTAGCGTGCAGGCATCAGCTAAATAAAAGCGAGTATCGAACCAAAAGTTCGGATCAACCAAAGTTGATAACATCTATCTACTGATGCGCATGCATCTGATAAATAAAAGCTAGCATCGAACCATAGGGCCGGATCAATCGAAGTTGATAGCATCTATCTGCTAACGCGCAGGCATCCGCTAAATAAAAGCGAGCATCGAACCAGAAGGTCGGATCAATCGAAGTTGATAACATCTATCTGCTAACGCGCAGGCATCCGCTAAATAAAAGCGAGCATCGAACCAGAAGGCCGGATCAGCCGAAGTTGATAACATCTATCTACTAACGTGCAGGCATCCGCAAAATAAAAGCGAGCATTGAACCAGAAGGCAGGATCAACCGAAGTTGATAACTTCTATCCGCTAACGCGCTGGCATCCGCTAAATAAAAGCGATCATCGAACCAGAATACCGGATCAACCGAAGTTGATAACATCTTTATGCTAACACGCAAGCATCAACTAAATAAAAGTGAGCATCGAACTAGAAGGCCGGATCAACCGAAGTTGATAACATCTATCTGCTAACACGCAGGCATCCGATAAAGTAAAAGCGAGCATCGAACCAGAAGGCCGGATCAACCGAAGTTGATAACATCTAACTACTAACGCGCAGGCATCCGCTAAATAAAAGGGAGCATCAAACTGGAAGGCAGGATAACCCGAAGTTGATAACATCTATCTGCTAATGCGCATGAATCCGTTAAATAAAAGCGAGCATTGAAACAGAAGGCCGGATCAACCAAAGTTTATTAGATCTATCTTCTAACGCGCAGGCATCCGCTAAATAAAACCGAGCATCGACCCAGAAGGCCGGATCAACTGAAGTTGTTAATATCTATCTGCTAAAGCACAGAGATCCGCTAAATAAAAGCGAGCATCGAACCGGAAGGCCGGATCATCCGAAGTTGATAACATCTATATGCTAACGCGCATGCATCAGCTAAATAAAAGCGACTATTGAACCAAAAGTCCGGATCAACCGAAGTTGATGACATCTATCTGCTGATGCGCAGGTATCCGCTAAATAAAAGCTATCATCGAACCATAGGGTCGGATCAACCGAAGTTGGTAGCATCTATCTGCTAACGCGCTGGCATCCGCTAAATAAAAGCGAGCATCGAACCAGAAGGCCGGATCAACTGAACTTGATAACATCCATCTGCTAACGTGCAGGCATCCGCTAAATAAAAGCGAGCATCGAACCAGAAGGACGGATCAACCGAAGTTGATAACATCTATCTGCTAATGCGCAGGCATCCGCTAATTAAAAGCGAGCATCAAACCAGAAGGTCCGGATCAATCGAAGTTGATAACATCTATCAGCTAACGCGTATACATCCGCTAAATAAAAGCGAGCATCGAACCAGAAGGCCGGATCAACCGAAGTTGATAACATATATCTGCTAACGCGCAGTCATCCGTTAAATAAAAGCGATCATCAAACCAGAAGGCGGGATCAACCGAAGTTGATAACATCTATCTGCTAACGCGCACGCATCCGCTAAATAAAAGCGAGCATCGAACCAGATGGTCGGATCAACCGAAGTTGATAACATCTATCTGCTAACGTGCAAGGCATCCTTTAAATAAAAGTGAGCATTGAACCAGAAGGCAGGATCAACCAAAGTTGATAACATCTATCCGCTAACGCACGAGCATCCGCTAAATAAAAGCGAGCATCGAACCAGAAGGTCGTATCAACCGAAGTTGATAACATCTTTATGCTGACACGCAGGCATCCGCTAAATAAAAGGGAGCATCGAACCAAAAGGCCGGATCAACCGAAGTTGATGACATCTATCTGCTAACGCGGAGGCATCCGCTAAATAAAAGCGAGCATCGAACCAGAAGGCCAAATCAACCGAAGTTGATAACATCTATCTGCTAACACGCAGGCATCCGCTAATTAAAAGCGAGCATCGAACCAGAAGGTCAGATCAACCGAAGTTGATAACATCTATCTGCTAACGCGCAGGTATCCACTAAATAAAAGCGAGCATCGAACCGGAAGGCCGAGTCAACTGAAGTTGTTAATATCTATCTGCTAAAGCACAGGCATCCGCTAAATAAAAGCGAGCATCGACCTAGAAGGCCGGATCAACTGAAGTTGTTAATATCTATCTGCTAATGCACAGGGATCCGCTAAATAAAAGTGAGCATCTAACCGGAAGGTCGGATCATCCGAAGTTGATAACATCTATATGCTAACGCGCATGCATCAGCTAAATAAAAGCGAGTATCCAACCAAAAGTCCGGATCAACCGAAGTTCATGAAATCTATCTGCTGATGCGCAGGTATCTGCTAAATAAAAGCTATCATCGAACCATAGGGCCGGATCAACCGAAGTTGATAGCATCTATCTGCTAACACACAGGCATCCGCTAAATAAAAGCGAGCATCGAACCAGAAGGTCGGATCAATCGAAGTTGATAACATCTATCTGCTAACGCGTTGGCATCCGCTAAATAAAAGCGAGCATCGAACCAGAAGGACGGATCAACCGTAGTTGGTAACATCTTCCTGTTAACGCGCAGGCATCCACTAATTAAAAGCGAGTATCGAACCGGAAGGCCAGTACAACCGAAGTTGATAACATCTATCTGCTAACGCGCAGGCATCCGCTAAATAAAAGCGAGCATCGAACCAGAAGGCCGGATAAACCAATGTTGATAATATCTATCTGCTAACGCGCATGCATCCGCTAATTAAAAGCGAGCATCGAACCAGAAGGTCCGAATCAACCGAAGTTGATAACATCTATCTGCTAACGCGCAGGCATCCGCTAAATAAAAGCGACCATCGAACCAGAAGGCCGGATCAATCGAAGTTGATAACATCTATCTCCTAACGCGCAAGCATCCGCTAAATAAAAGCGAGCATCGAACCAGATGGTCAGATCAATCGAACTTGATAACATCTATCTGCTAACGTGTAGGCATTCGCTAAATAAAAGCGAGCATCGAACCAGAAGGCCGAATCAACCGAAGTTGATAACATCTATCTGCTAGCGCGCATGCATCCGCTAAATAAAAGCGAGCATCAAACCAGATGGCCGGATCAACCGAAGTTGATAACATCTATCTGCTAACGTGCAGGCATCCGCTAAATAAAAGCGAGCATCAAACCAGAAGGCCGGATCAACCGAAGTTGATAACATCCATCTGCTAACGCGCAGGCATCCGCTAAATAAAAGCGAGCACCGAACCAGAAGGCCGGATCAACCGAAGTTGATAACATCTATCTGCTAACACGCTGGCATCCGCTAAATAAAAGCGAGCATCGAACCAGAAGGCCGGATCAAACGAAGTTGATAACGTCTATCTGCTAACGCGCTGGCATCCGCTAAATAAAAGCGAGCATCGAACCAGAAGGCCGGATCAACCGAAGTTGATAACATCTATCTGCTAACACGCAAGCATCCGCTAAATAAAAGCGAACATCGAACCAGAAGGTCTGATCAACCAAAGTTGATAACATCTATATGCTAACGTGCAGGCATCCGCTAAATAAAAGGGAGCATCGAACCAAAAGGCCGGATAAACCGAAGTTGATGACATCTATCTGCTAACGCGCAGGCATCCGCTAAATAAAAGCGAGCATCGAACCAGAAGGCCAGATCAACCGAAGTTGATAACATCTATCTGCTAACACGCAGGCATCCGCTAATTAAAAGCGTGCATCGAACCAGAAGGTCAGATCAACCGAAGTTGATAACATATATCTGCTAACGCGCAGGTATCCACTAAATAAAACCGAGCATCGAACCGGAAGGCCGAGTCAACTGAAGTTGTTAATATCTATCTGCTAAAGCACAGGCATCCGCTAAATAAAAGCAAGCATCGACCCAGAAGGCTGGATCAACTGAAGTTGTTAATATCTATCTGCTAAAGCACAGGGATCCGCTAAATAAAAGCGAGCATCGAACCAGAAGGCCGGATCATCCGAAGTTAATAACATCTATATGCTAACGTGCATGCATCAGCTAAATAAAAGCGAGTATCGAACCAAAAGTCCGGATCAACCGAAGTTCATGACATCAATCTGCTGATGCGCAAGTATCTGCTAAATAAAAGCCATCATCGAACCATAGGGCCGGATCAACCGAAGTTGATAGCATCTATCTGCTAACACACAGGCATCCGCTAAATAAAAGCGAGCATCGAACCAGAAGGTCGGATCAATCGAAGTTGATAACATCTATCTGCTAACGCGCTGGCATCCGCTAAATAAAAGCGAGCATCGAACCAGAAGGCCGGATCAACTGAACTTGATAACATCCATCTGCTAACGCGCAGGCATCCGCTAAATAAAAGCGAGCATCGAACCAGAAGGCCGGATCAACCGAAGTTGATAACGTCTATCTGCTAACGCGCTGGCATCCGCTAAATAAAAGCGAGCATCGAACCAGAAGGCCGGATCAACCGAAGTTGATAACATCTATCTGCTAACACGCAAGCATCCGCTAAATAAAAGCGAACATCGAACCAGAAGGTCTGATCAACCAAAGTTGATAACATCTATCTGCTGATGCGCAGGCATCTGCTAAATAAAAGCTAGCATCGAACCATAGGGCCGAATCAACTGAAGTTGATAGCATCTATCTGCTAATGCGCAGGCATTCGCTAAATAAAAGCGAGCATCGAACCAAAAGGCCGGATCAACCAAACTTGATAACATCTATCTGCTAACGTTCGGGCATGCGCTAAATAAAAGCGAGCATCGAACCAAAAGGTCGGATCAACTAAAGTTGATAACATCTATCTGCTAATGCAGATGCATCCGCTACACAAAAGCGAGCATCGAACCAGAAGGCCGGATCATCCGAAGTTGATAACATCTTTCTGCTAACGCGCAAGCATCCGATAAATAAAAGCAAACATCGAACCGGAAGGCCGGATCAACCAAAGTTGATAACATCTATATGCTAACGCGCAGGCATCAGCTAAATAAAAGCGAGTATCAAACCAAAAGTTCGGATCAACCAAAGTTGATAACATCTATCTACTGATGCGCAGGCATCTGATAAATAAAAGCTAGCATCGAACCATAGGGTCGGATCAATCGAAGTTGATAGCATCTATCTGCTAACACGCATGCATCCTCTAAATAAAAGCTAGCATCGAACCATAGGGTCGGATCAATCGAAGTTGATAACATCTATCTGCTAACGCGCAGGCATTCGCTAATTAAAAGTGAGCATCGAACCAAAAGGCCGGATCAACCAAAGTTGTTAACATCTATCTGCTAACGCGCAGGCATCCGTTAAATAAAAGCGAGCATCGAACCAGAAGGCCGGATCAGCTGAAGTTGATAACATCTATCTACTAACGTGCAGGCATCCGCTAAATAAAAGCGAGCATTGAACCAGAAGGCAGGATCAACCGAAGTTGATAACTTCTATCCGCTAACCCGCTGGCATCCGCTAAATAAAAGCGATCATCGAACCAGAAGACTGGATCAACCGAAGTTGATAACATCTTTATGCTAACACGCAAGCATCAGCTAAATAAAAGTGAGCATCGAACCAGAAGGCCGGATCAACCGAAGTTGATAACATCTATCTGCTAACACGCAGGCATCTGATAAAGTAAAAGCGAGCATCGAACCAGAAGGCTGGGTCAACTGAAGTTGATAACATCTATCTGCTAATGCGCATGCATCCGCTAATTAAAAGCGAGCATCGAACCAGAAGGTCCGGATCAACCGAAGTTGATAACATCTATCAGCTAACGCGTATACATCCGCTAAATAAAAGCAAGCATCGAACCAGAAGGCCGTATCAACTGAAGTTGATAACATATATCTGCTAACGCGCAGGCATCCGTTAAATAAAACCGAGCATCAAACCAGAAGGTCGGATCAATCGAAGTTGATAACATATATCTGCTAACGTGCATGCATTCGCTAAATAAAAGCGATCATCAAACCAAAAGGCCGGATCAACCGAAGTTGATAACATCTATCTGCTAACATGCACGCATCCGCTAAATAAAAGCGAGCATCGAACCAGATGGTCGGATCAACCGAAGTTGATAACATCTATCTGCTAACGTGCAAGGAATCCTTTAAATAAAAGCGAGTATTCAACCAGAAGGCAGGATCAACCAAAGTTGATAACATCTATCTGCTAATGCACATGCATCCGCTAAATAAAAGCGAGCATCGAACCAGAAGACCGTATCAACCGAAGTTGATAACATCTTTATGCTAACATGCAGGCATCCTCTAAATAAAAGGGAGCATCGAACCAAAAGGCCGGATCAACCGAAGTTGATGACATCTATCTGCTAACGCGCAGGCATCCGCTAAATAAAAGCGAGCATCGAACCAGAAGGCCAGATCAACCGAAGCTGATAACATCTATCTGCTAACACGCAGGCATCCGCTAATTAAAAACGAGCATCGAACCAGAAGGTCAGATCAACCGAAGTTGATAACATCTATCCGCTAAATAAAAGTGAGCAACAAACCATAAGGTCGGATCAATCGAAGTTGATAACATCTATTTGCAAACGCGCAGGCATTCGCTAAATAAAAGCGAGCATCGAACCAAAAGGCCGGATCAACCAAACTTGATAACATCAATCTGCTAACGTTCGGGCATCCTCTAAATAAAAGCAAGCATCGAACCAAAAGGCCGAATCAACTGAAGTTGATAACATCTATCTGCTAATGCAGATGCATCCGCTATATAAAAGCGAGCATCGAACCAGAAGGCCGGATCATCCGAAGTTGATAACATCTATCTGCTAACTTGCAAGCATCTGATAAATAAAAGCAAACATCGAACCGGAAGGCCGGATCAACCAAAGTTGATAACATCTATCTGCTAACGCGTAGGCATCTGCTAAATAAAAGCGAGCATCGAACCAGAAGGCCGGATCAACCGAATTTGATAACATCTATCTACTAACACGCAGGCATCCGCTAAATAAAAGTGACCATCGAACCAGAAGGCCGGATCAACCGAACTTAATAACATCTATCTGCGAACCCGCAAGCATATGATAAAATAATAGCGAGCATCGAACCAGAAGGTCGGATCAACCGAATTTAATAACATCTATTTGCTAATTCACTGGCATCCGCTAATTAAAAGCGAGCATCGAACCAGAAGGTCCGGATGAACCGAAGTTGATAACATCTATCTGCTAACGGGCAGGCATCCGCTAAATAAAAGCGAGCCTCGAACCAGAAGGCCGGATCAAGCGAAGTTGATAACATCTATCTGCTAACACGCAAGCATCCGCTAAATAAAAGTGAGCATCAAACCAGAAGGCGGATCAATCAAAGTTGATAACATCAATCAGCTAACGCGCAGGCATTCGCTAAATAAAAGCGAGGATCGAACCAGAAGGCCGAATCAACTGAAGTTGATAACATCTATCTGCTAACGCGCACGCATCCGCTAAATAAAACCGAGCATCAAACCAGATGGCCCGATCAACCGAAATTGATAACATCTATCTGCTAACGTGCAGTCATCCGCTAAATAAAAGTGAGCATTGAAACAGAAGGCAGGATCAACCAAAGTTGATAACATCTACCCGCTAACGCGCAGGCATCCGCTAAGTAAAAGCGAGCATCGAACCAGAAGGCCGGATCAACCGAAGTTGATAACATCTTTATGCTAACACGCAGGCATCCGCTAAATAAAAGGGAGCATCGAACCAAAAGGCCGGATCAACCGAAGTTGATGACATCTATCTGCTAACGCACAGGCATCCGCTAAATAAAAGCGAGCATCGAACCGGAAGGCCGAATCAACCAAAGTTGTTAACATCTATTTGCTAACACGCAGGCATTCGCTAAATAAAAGAAAGCATCGAACCAGAAGGTCGGATGACCCGAAATTGATAACATCTATCTGCTAACGCGCAGGCATCCGCTAAATAAAAGCGAGCATCGAACCGGAAGGCCGAATCAACCAAATTTGTTAACATCTATCTGCTAACACGCAGGAATTCGCTAAATAAAAGCAAGCATCGAACTAGAAGGTCGGATGAACCGAAATTGATAACATCTATCTGCTAACACGCAGGCATCTGCTAAATAAAAGCAAACATCGAACCAGAAGGTCGGATCAACCGAAGTTGATAACATCTATCTGCTAATGCGCAGGCATCCGCTAAATAAAAGCGAGCATCGATCAGAAGGCCGGATCAACCAAAGTTGATAACTTCTATCTACTAACGCGCAGGAATCTACTAAATAAAAGCGAGCATCGAACAAGAAGGCCGGATCAGCCGAAGTTGATAACATCTATCTGCCAACGCGCAGGCATCTGCTAAATAAAAGCGAGCATCGAACCAGAAGGTCAGATCAACCGAAGTTGATAACATCTATCTGCTAACGCACAGGAATCCGCTAAATAAAAGCGAACATGGAACCAGAAGGCCCGATCAACCAAAGTTGATTAGATCTACCTGCTAACGCGCAGGCATCCGCTAAATAAAAGCGAGCATCGACACAGAAGGTCGGATCAACTGAAGTTGTTAATATATATCTGCTAAAGCACAGGGATCCGCTAAATAAAAGCGAGCATCGAACCAGAAGGCTGTATCATCCGAAGTTGATAACATCTATCTGCTAACGCGCAGGCATCCACAAAATAAAAGCGAACATCGAACCATAAGGCCGGATCAACCAAAGTTGATAACATCTATCTGCTAACACGCAGGCTTCCGCTAAATAAAAGCGAGCATCGAACCAGAAGGCTGGATCAACTGAAGTTGATAACTTCTAACTACTAACGCGCAGGAATCTGCTAAATAAAAGCGAGCATCGAACCAGAAGGCCAGATCAACCGAAGTTGATAACATCTGTCTGCTAACGCGCAGGCATCCGCTAAATAAAAGCGAACATCGAACCAGAAGGCCCGATCAACCAAAGTTGATTAGATCTATCTGCTAACGCGCAGGCATCCGCTAAATAAAAGCGAGCATCGACACAGAAGGCCGGATCAACTGAAGTTGTTAATATATATCTGCTAAAGCACATGGATCCGCTAAATAAAAGCGAGCATCGAACCAGAAGGCTGTATCATCCGAAGTTGATAACATCTATATGCTAACGCGCAGGCATCCACTAAATAAAAGCGAACATCGAACCATTAGGCCGGATCAACCAAAGTTGATAACATCTATCTGCTAACACGCAGGCTTCCGCTAAATAAAAGCGAGCATCGAACCAGAAGGCTGGATCAACTGAAGTTGATAACTTCTATCTACTAACGCGCAGGAATCTGCTAAATAAAAGCGAGCATCGAACCAGAAGGCCGGATCAGCCGAAGTTGATAACATCTATCTGCTAACGCGCAGGCATCTGCTAAATAAAAGCGAGCATCGAACCAGAAGGCCAGATCAACCGAAGTTGATAACATCTGTCTGCTAACGCGCAGGCATCCGCTAAATAAAAGCGAACATCGAACCAGAAGGCCCGATCAACTGAAGTTGTTAATATATATCTGCTAAAGCACAGGGATCCGCTAAATAAAAGTGTAACACCCCCTTTCTATACCCCCAAATTAATACATTTAATCAATTAGGCACTTAGAAAATTCATTTCATCAGAGTTTAATTAAAACATGGTATATAAGAGGCGCATCACATTATCATGAAATTAAACACATACGATACCTGCTCACAAAAGATATGCAACAATGGGTAACCCACATCTCAATATTTAGAATAAAAGCGGAAACATCCAAATATTGAATCGATCACATATATAAAAATATATACAACCATCAGCTAATTCAGGCTTTACAACATATCCACATCAGATACATACACATATGTATCACAAAAGAATCAAAACAAAATAGCTTCAAAAGAGTCAAAGGCTTCCTAACTACCCAGATGTTACATATCAGAGCCATTGACCAAAAAGATGAAGACATCGCTTCACAAAAAGAACCTCCAGCTTCCTACTCTGCAATGCCTCATAGAGCATTATAAAACAGCAGAAGGGTGAGAAACAACATCATAACAGTTAATGCGGAAAATTGTATATATACATATACTCATATTTGTACAAGTTATACTCAAATTATGTTCTCACCACATTAAGCATATACAATTAATCATGTCTCTACACATACACATGAACATTTACTATATGTTCCTCCAAACAATCATATATAACATAAACAGTTAATATTCATTCAACTAATGCATCATGCACAGATGACTCATGCAACTCATAGAGACCTACACACGACTCTATGCAGATGCAAATGCGGTACCGACTCATTTCAACAGATTCTCTAAGGAATCGAGTATTCAGCAGATCCTCCACGGGATCAAGTATTCAGCAGATTCTCCACGGAATCAAATATTCATCAGATTCTCCACGGAATCGAATATTCAGCAGATTCTCCACGGAATCAAATACTCAGCAGATTCTCCACGGAATCAAATACTCTAGTCAATCCTCCAAGGGATTACATGTTATGACTGATTCTCCGAGGAATCACACAATGCAACCGATTCTCCAAGGAATCACACAATACAACCGATTCTCCAAGGAATCCAATGTAACCATCGTATCATACGAGGTTCTGCAAATCCTCCGAGGGATCAATCCACACACAAATGCATACTAAGATGCTTCACAATGCAAATCCTCCGAGGGATCATTCAACACAAAAATGCATACTATGTTCACAAACATACTCATTGCATTTATCACATACATCGCATATATCTATCATGCATTCACATTATACACCATTTCACACATAGTTTACACACATATCAGCCTATCAATGCGTTTCTATCCAATTCAAGCAAATACATAAGATTATCAAACGTTCAAGATTCACCAATGGCTCTACAATCTAGGATTCACGCCTTTCGGCCACCCACAGCACGACATATCGAAACAGTTCACACATCAATCATTCATATAGGCATTAATCATAATTGAATCAACCAAACATTATGCTATGAACAAACAGCAAAACAAATAACACTGCCACGTTCGCCAACCTTCGTCTGGCGAAGCCACGCAGCGAATGCTCGCTGACCTTCGCCTGGAGAACTTCCCAGCGAAGTCCACTGGGAGTAATTCTGGAATTACTCGCTGAGGCTCGCTACACACTCGTCGGGCGAACCTTCGCCAACTAACCTCGCCAGGCGAACTTGCCAGCGAATACAGGGTATTGCTTCTGACTTGCTTCGCTGCAGCTCGCTGGGCTTCGCCTGGCGAAGCTTCGCTGCCATTCGCCTGGTGAGCCTGCGAAGACAGAACTTCCATGGCTGTCTCAAAGCCCAAACTCCATAAAATCAGCCGATTAAATCCAAACCAGTCTCAGTGGCATAACCCAACCATCACCCGACTAAACTACATCGTCTAATCCAAGTTCTAACCGATTAAAACCTCATTCTACTCACAAAACCAACTTCTAACCTAAGTGGAAAAAGAGTAGAAACTCTACAAAATCCAAACACATACACATACAATCATACACATTAAAGAGATGATGGAGTTTCACACCCTTACTGATCGATTGCAAGCTTTGGTGATGATCCCTTGATGATTCTAGGTTTTCCTCTCCACTTTCTCTTCTCTTTCTCTTCTCCTCTTTTCTTTCTCTTGTTTTTCTTCTTATGTTACTATCTTTCTTTCTTTCCCTCTCTTATTCTATTTCTATCTCTATTTCTTTCCTCTCCAATTCTTTCCAACACTTACCAATCAATTCTCACACTAAAATGCTAAATGACTAAAATGCCCTTTTTACTCTAATTCCCCGAAAACTCTTCGAATCGGTAAAATAGATAAAATAAGCAAACACCACATAATAATATATAATTTCTCAATTTAAAACAAACATCAATTAAATAAATTAAAAGACTCAACAATTAATGAGAATTCAGAATCGGGGCGTTACAAAAAGCGAGCATCGAACCAGAAGGCTGTATCATCCGAAGTTGATAACATCTATCTGCTAACGCAAAGACATCCACAAAATAAAAGCGAACATCGAACAATAAGGCCGGATCAACCAAAGTTGGTAACATCTATCTGCTAACACGCAGGCTTCCGCTAAATAAAAGCGAGCATCGAACTAGAAGGCTGGATCAACTGAAGTTGATAACTTCTAACTACTAACGCGCAGGAATCTGCTAAATAAAAGCGAGCATCGAACCAGAAGGCCGGATCAGCCGAAGTTGATAACATCTATCTGCTAACGCGCAGGCATCTGCTAAATAAAAGCGAGCATCGAAACAGAAGGCCAGATCAACAGAAGTTGATAACATCTGTCTGCTAACACGCAGGCATCCGCTAAATAAAAGCGAACATCGAACCAGAAGGCCCAATCAACCAAAGTTGATTAGATCTATCTGCTAACGCGCAGGCATCCGCTAAATAAAAGCGAGCATCGACAAAGAAGGGCGGATCAACTGAAGTTGTTAATATATATTTGCTAAAGCACAGGGATCCGCTAAATAAAAGCGAGCATCGAACCAGAAGGCTGTATCATCCGAAGTTGATAACATCTATCTGCTAACGTGCAAGCATCCGCTAAATAAAAGCGAGCATCGAACCAGATGGCCGGATCAACCGAAGTTGATAACATCTATCTGCTAACGTGCAGGCATCCGCTAAATAAAAGCGAGCATCGAACCAGAAGGCCGGATCAACCGAAGTTGATAACATCCAACTGCTAACGCGCAGGCATCCTCTAAATAAAAGCGAACATCGAACCAGAAGGCCCGATCAACCAAAGTTGATTAGATCTATCTGCTAACGCGCAGGCATCCGCTAAATAAAAGCGAGCATCGACCCAGAAGGGCGGATAAACTGAAGTTGTTAATATATATTTGCTAAAGCACAGGGATCCGCTAAATAAAAGCGAGCATCGAACCAGAAGGCTGTATCATCCGAAGTTGATAACATCTATCTGCTAACGTGCAAGCATCGCTAAATAAAAGCGAGCATCGAACCAGATGGCCGGATCAACCGAAGTTGATAACATCTATCTGCTAACGTGTAGGCATCCGCTAAATAAAAGCGAGCATCGAACCAGAAGGCCGGATCAACCGAAGTTGATAACATCCATCTGCTAACGCGCAGGCATCCTCTAAATAAAAGCGAGCACTGAACTAGAAGGCCAGATCAACCGAAGTTGATAACGTCTATCTGCTAACGCGCTGGCATTCACTAAAAAAAAGCGAGCATCGAACCAGAAGGCCGGATCAACTGAAGTTGATAACATCCATCTGCTAACGCGCAGGCATCCGCTAAATAAAAGCGAGCACCGATCCAGAAGGCCGGATCAACCGAAGTTGATAACGTCTATCTGCTAACGCGCTGGCATCCGCTAAATAAAAGCGAGCATCAAACCAGTAGGCCGGATCAACCGAAGTTGATAACATCTATCTGCTAACACGCAAGCATCCGCTAAATAAAAGCGAACATCGAACCAGAAGGTCAGATCAACCAAAGTTGATAACATCTATATGCTAACGCACAGGCATCAGCTAAATAAAAGCGAGTATAGAACCAAAAGTTCGGATCAACCGAAGTTGATAACATCTATCTGCTGATGCGCAGGCATCCGCTAAATAAAAGTGAGCAACGAACCAGAAGGTCGGATCAATCGAAGTTGATAACATCTATCTGCTAACGCGCAGGCATTCGCTAAATAAAAGCGAGCATCGAACCAAAAGGCCGGATCAACCAAACTTGATAACATCAATCTGCTAACGTTCGGGCATCCTCTAAATAAAAGCAAGCATCGAACCAAAAGGCCGGATCAACTGAAGTTGATAACATCTATCTGCTAATGCAGATGCATCCGCTATATAAAAGCGAGCATCGAACCAGAAGGCCGGATCATCCGAAGTCGATAACATCTATCTGCTAACTTGCAGGCATCCGATAAATAAAAGCAAACATCGAACCGGAAGGCCGGATCAACCAAAGTTGATAACATCTATATGCTAACGCGCAGGCATCTGCTAAATAAAAGCGAGCATTGAACCAGAAGGCCGGATCAACCGAAGTTGATAACATCTATTTACTAACACGCAGGCATCCGCTAAATAAAAGTGACCTTCGAACCAGAAGGCCGGATCAACCGAAGTTAATAACATCTATCTGCGAACCCGCAAGCATCTGATAAAATAAAAGCGAGCATCGAACGAGAAGGCCGGATCAACCGAAGTTAATAACATCTATCTGCTAACGCGCAGGCATCTGCTAATCAAAAGCGAGCATCGAACCAGAAGGTCTGGATGAACCGAAGTTGATAACATCTATCTGCTAACGGGCATACATCCGCTAAATAAAAGCGAGCATCGAACCAGAAGGTCGGATCAAGCGAAGTTGATAACATCTATCTGCTAACGCGCACGCATCCGCTAAATAAAACCGAGCATCAAACCAGATGGCCGGATCAACCGAAGTTGATAACATCTATCTGCTAACGTGCAGGCATCCGCTAAATAAAAGTGAGCATTGAACCAGAAGGCAGGATCAACCGAAGTTGATAACATCTATCTGCTAACGCGCACGCATCCGCTAAATAAAACCGAGCATCAAACCAGATGGCCGGATCAACCGAAGTTGATAACATCTATCTGCTAACGTGCAGGCATCCGCTAAATAAAAGCGAGCATTGAACCAGAAGGCAGGATCAACCAAAGTTGATAACATCTACCCGCTAACACGCAGGCATCCGCTAAGTAAAAGCGAGCATCGAACCAGAACGCCGGATCAACCGAAGTTGGATAACATCTTTATGCTAACACGCAGGCATCCGCTAAATAAAAGCGAGCATCGAACCGGAAGACCGAATCAACCAAAGTTGTTAACATCTATCTGCTAACGCGCAGGAATCTGCTAAATAAAAGCGAGCATCGAACCAGAAGGCCGGATCAGCCGAAGTTTATAACATCTATCTGCTAACGCGCAGGCATCTGCTAAATAAAAGAGAGCATCGAACCAGAAGGCCAGATCAACCGTAGTTGATAACATCTATCTGCTAACGTGCAGGCATCCGGTAAATAAAAGCGAACATCGAACCAGAAGGCTCGATCAACCAAAGTTGATTAGATCTATCTGCTAACGCGCAAGCATCCGCTAAATAAAAGCGAGCATCGACACAGAAGGCCGGATCAACTGAAGTTGTTAATATATATCTGCTAAAGCACAGGGATCCGCTAAATAAAAGCGAGCATCGAACCAGAAGGCTGTATCATCCGAAGTAGATAACATCTATCTGCTAACGCGCAGGCATCCACTAAATAAAAGCGAACATCGAACCATTAGGCCGGATCAACCAAAGTTGATAACATCTATTTGCTAACACGCAGGCTTCCGCTAAATAAAAGCGAGCATCGAACCAGAAGGCTGGATCAACTGAAGTTGATAACTTCTATCTACTAATGCGCAGGAATCTGCTAAATAAAAGCGAGCATCGAACCAGTAGGCCGGATCAGCCGAAGTTGATAACATCTATCTGCTAACGCGCAGGCATCTGCTAAATAAAAGCGAGCATCGAACCAGAAGGCCAGATCAACCGAAGTTGATAACATTTGTCTGCTAACGCGCAGGCATCCGCTAAATAAAAGCGAACATTGAACCAGAAGGCCCGATCAACCAAAGTTGATTAGATCTATCTGCTAACGCGCAGCCATCCGCTAAATAAAAGCGAGCATCGACACAGAAGGCCGGATCAACTGAAGTTGTTAATATATATCTGCTAAAGCACAGGGATCCGCTAAATAAAAGCGAGCATCGAACCAGAAGGCTGTATCATCCAAAGTTGATAACTTCTATCTGCTAACGCGCAGGCATCCACTAAATAAAAGCGAACATCGAACCATAAGGCCGGATCAACCAAAGTTGATAACATCTATCTGCTAACACGCAGGCTTCCGCTAAATAAAAGTGAGCATCGAACCAGAAGGCTAGATCAACTGAAGTTGATAACATCTCGCTGCTAACGCATATGCATCCGCTAAATAAAAGCGAGCATCGAACCAGAAGGTCGGATCATCCGAAGTTGATAACATCTATCTGCTAACGCGCAGGCATTCGCTAAAAAAAACCAAGCATAAAACCAGAAGGCCGGATCAATCAAAGTTGATAACATCTATCTGCTAACGTGCGTGCATTCGCTAAATAAAAGCAAGCATCGAACCAGAAGGCCGGATCAACTGAAGTTGATAACATCTATCTGCTAACACGCACACATCTGCTAAATAAAAGCGGGCACCGAACCAGAAAGCCGGATCAGCCGAAGTTGATAACATCTATCTGCTAATGCGCAGGCATCCGCTAAATAAAAGCGGGCATTGAACCAGAAGGCAGGATCAACCAAAGTTGATAACATCTATCCGCTAACGCGCAGGCATCCGCTAAATAAAAGCGAACATCGAACTAGAAGGCCCGATCAACCAAAGTTGATTAGATCTATCTGCTAACGCGCAGGCATCTGCTAGATAAAAGCGAGCATCGACACAGAAGGCCGAATCAACTGAAGTTGTTAATATATATCTGCTAAAGCACAGGGATCTGCTAAATAAAAGCGAGCATCGAACCAGAAGGCTGTATCATCCGAAGTTGATAACATCTATCTGCTAACGCGCAGGCATCCACTAAATAAAAGCAAACATCAAACCATAAGGCCGGATCAACCAAAGTTGATAACATCTATCTGCTAACACGCAGGCTTCCACTAAATAAAAGCGAGCATCGAACCAGAAGGCTGGATCAACTGAAGTTGATAACTTCTAACTACTAACGCGCAGGAATCTGCTAAATAAAAGCGAGCATCGAACCAGAAGGCCGGATCAGCCGAAGTTGATAACATCTATCTGCTAACGCGCAGGCATCTGCTAAATAAAAGCGAGCATCGAACCAGAAGGCCAGATCAACCGAAGTTGATAACATCTGTCTGCTAACGCGCAGGCATCCGCTAATTAAAAGCGAGTATCGAATTGGAAGGCCGGATCAACCGAAGTTGATAACATCTATCTGCTAACGCGCAGGCATCCTCTAAATAAAAGCGAGCATCGAACCAGAAGGCCGGATCAACCGAAGTTGATAACATCTATCTGCTAACACGCAGGCATCTGCTAAATAAAAGCGAGCATCGAACCAGAAAGTCGGATCAACCGAAGTTGATAACATATATCTGCTAACGCGCAGGCATCTACTAAATAAAAGCAAACATCGAACCAGAAGGCCCGATCAACCAAACTTTATTAGATCTATCTGCTAACGCGCAGGCATCCGCTAAATAAAAGCGAGCATCAACACAAAAGGCCGGATCAACTGAAGTTGTTAATATCTATCTGCTAAAGCCCAGGGATCCGCTAAATAAAAGCGAGCATCGAACCAGAAGGATGGATCATCCGAAGTTGATAACATTTATCTGCTAACGCGCAGGCATCCGCTAAATAAAAGCGAACATCAAACCGGAAGGCCGGATCAACCGAAGTTGATAACATCTATCTGCTAACACGCAGGCATCCGCTAAATAAAAGCGAGCATCGAACCAGAAGGCCAGATCAACTGAAGTTGATAATATCTATCTGCTAACGCACATGCATCCGCTAAATAAAAGCGAGCATCGAACCAGAAGGCCGGATCATCCGAAGTTGATAACATCTATCTGCTAACGCGCAAGCATCTGATAAATAAAAGAGAACATCAAACCGGAAGGCAGGATCAACCAAAGTTGATAACATCTATATGCTAACGTGCAGGCATCCGCTAAAAAAAAACCAAGCATCAAACCAGAACGTCGGATCAATCAAAGTTGAAAACATCTATCTGCTAACGTGCGGGCATTCGCTAAATAAAAGCAAGCATCGAACCAGAAGGCCGGATCAACCGAAGTTGATAACATCTATCTGCTAACACGCACGCATCCGCTAAATAAAAGAGAGCATCGAACCAGAAGGCCGGATCAACCGAAGTTGATAACATCTATATGCTAACGTGCAGGCATCTGCTAAATAAAAGCGGGCATTGAACCAGAAGGCAGGATCAACCAAAGTTGATAACATCTATACGCTAACGCGCAGGCATTCGCTAAATAAAAGCGAGTATCGAACCAGAAGGCCGGATCAACCGAAGTTGATAACATCTTTATGGTAACACGCAGGCATCCGCTAAATAAAAGGGAGCATCAAACCAAAAGGCCGGATCAACCGAAGTTGATAACATCTATCTGCTAATGCGCAGGCATCCGCTAAATGAAAGCGAGCATCGAACCAGAAGTCCGGATCAACCAAAGTTGATAACATTTAACAGCTAACACGCAGTATTCCGCTAAATAAAAGCGAGCATCGAACCAGAAGGTCAGATCAACCGAAGTTGATAACATCTATCTGCTAACGTGCAGGCATCCACTAAATAAAAGCGAGCATCGAACCAGAAGGCCGAATCAACCAAAGTTGATAACATCTATCTGCTAACGCGCAGGCATCCGCAAAATAAAAGCGATCATCGAACCACAAGGTCAGATCAACCAAAATTGATAACATATATCTGCTAACGCGCAGGAATCCGCTAAATAAAAGAAAACATCGAACCGGAAGGCCGGATCAACAGAAGTTGATTACATCTATCTGCTAACGTGCAGGCATCTGCTAAATAAAAACGAGCATCGAACCAGAAGGCCAGATCAACCGAAGTTGATAACATCTATCTGTTAACGCGCAGGCATCCGCTAAATAAAAGCGAACATCGAACCAGAAGGCCGGATCATCCGAAGTTGATAACATCTATCTGCTAACGCGCAAGCATCTGATAAATAAAAGAGAACATCAAACCGGAAGGCAGGATCAACCAAAGTTGATAACTTCTATATGCTAACGTGCAGGCATCCGCTAAAAAAAAACCAAGCATCAAACCAGAACGTCGGATCAATCAAAGTTGAAAACATCTATCTGCTAACGTGCGGGCATTCGCTAAATAAAAGCAAGCATCGAACCAGAAGGCCGGATCAACCGAAGTTGATAACATCTATCTGCTAACACGCACGCATCCGCTAAATAAAAGAGAGCATCGAACCAGAAGGCCGGATCAACCGAAGTTGATAACATCTATATGCTAACGTGCAGGCATCTGCTAAATAAAAGCGGGCATTGAACCAGAAGGCAGGATCAACCAAAGTTGATAACATCTATACGCTAACGCGCAGGCATTCGCTAAATAAAAGCGAGTATCAAACCAGAAGGCCGGATCAACCGAAGTTGATAACATCTTTATGGTAACACGCAGGCATCCGCTAAATAAAAGGGAGCATCAAACCAAAAGGCCGGATCAACCGAAGTTGATAACATCTATCTGCTAATGCGCAGGCATCCGCTAAATGAAAGCGAGCATCGAACCAGAAGTCCGGATCAACCAAAGTTGATAACATTTAACAGCTAACACGCAGTATTCCGCTAAATAAAAGCGAGCATCGAACCAGAAGGTCAGATCAACCGAAGTTGATAACATCTATCTGCTAACGTGCAGGCATCCACTAAATAAAAGCGAGCATCGAACCAGAAGGCCGAATCAACCAAAGTTGATAACATCTATCTGCTAACGCGCAGGCATCCGCAAAATAAAAGCGATCATCGAACCACAAGGTCAGATCAACCAAAATTGATAACATATATCTGCTAACGCGCAGGAATCCGCTAAATAAAAGAAAACATCGAACCGGAAGGCCGGATCAACAGAAGTTGATTACATCTATCTGCTAACGTGCAGGCATCTGCTAAATAAAAACGAGCATCGAACCAGAAGGCCAGATCAACCGAAGTTGATAACATCTATCTGCTAACGCGCAGGCATCCGCTAAATAAAAGCGAACATCGAACCAGAAGGCCCGATCAACCAAAGTTGATTAGATCTATCTGCTAACGCGCAAGCATCCGCTAAATAAAAGCGAGCATCGACACAGAAGGCCGGATCAACTGAAGTTGTTAATATATATCTGCTAAAGCACAGGGATCCGCTAAATAAAAGCGAGCATCGAACCAGAAGGCTGTATCATCCGAAGTTGATAACATCAATCTGCTAACGCGCAGGCATCCAATAAATAAAAGCGAACATCGAACCATAAGGCCGAATCAACCAAAGTTGATAACATCTATCTGCTAACACGCAGGCTTCCGCTAAAGAAAAGCGAGCATCGAACCAGAAGGCTGGATCAACTGAAGTTGATAACATCTATCTGCTAACGCACATGCATCCGCTAAATAAAAGCGAGCATTGAACCGGAAGGTCGGATCATCCGAAGTTGATAACATCTATCTGCTAACGCGCAGGCATCCGCTAAAAAAAACCAAGCATCAAACCAGAAGGCCGGATCAATCAAAGTTGATAACATCTATCTGCTAACGTGCGGGCATTCGCTAAATAAAAGCAAGCATCGAACCAGAAGGCCGGATCAACCGAAGTTGATAACATCTATCTGCTAACACGCACGCATCCGCTAAATAAAAGCGAGCATCGAACCAGAAGGCCAGATCAACCGAAGTTGATAACATCTATCTGCTAACGTGCAGGCATCCGCTAAATAAAATCGGGCATTGAACCAGAAGGCAGGATCAACCAAAGTTGATAACATCTATCCGCTAACGCGCAGGCATTCGCTAAATAAAAACGAGTATCGAACCAGAAGGCCGGATCAACCGAAGTTTATAACATCTTTATGCTAACACGCATAGATCCGCTAAATAAAAGGGAGCATCGAACCAGAACGCCAGATCAACCGAAGTTGATAACATCTATCTGCTAACGCGCAGGCATCCGCTAAGTAAAAGCGAACATCGAGCCAGAAGGCCCGATCAACCAAAGTTGATTAGATCTATCTACTAACGCGCAGGACTCCGCTAAATAAAAGCGAGCATCAACACAGAACGCCGGATCAACTGAAGTTGTTAATATATATCTGCTAAAGCACAGGGATCTGCTAAATAAAAGCGAGCATCAAACCAGAAGGCTATATCATCCGAAGTTGATAACATCTATCTGCTAACGCGCAAGCATCCACTAAATAAAAGCAAACATCGAACCATAAGGCCGGATCAACCAAAGTTGATAACATCTATCTGCTAACACGCATGATTCCGCTAAATAAAAGCGAGCATCGAACCAGAAGGCCGGATCAACCGAAGTTGATAACATCTATCTGCTAACGCGCAGGCATCTGCTAAATAAAAGCGAGCATCGAACCAGAAAGTCGGATCAACCGAAGTTGATAACATCTATCTGCTAACGCGCAGGCATCCACTAAATAAAAGCGAACATCGAACAAGAAGGCCCGATCAACCAAACTTGATTAGATCTATCTGCTAACGCGCAGGCATCCGCTAAATAAAAGCGAGCATCAACACAAAAGGCCGGATCAACTGAAGTTGTTAATATCTATCTGCTAAAGCACAGGGATCCGCTAAATAAAAGCGAGCATCGAACCAGAAGGATGGATCATCTGAAGTTGATAACATCTATCTGCTAACGCGCAGGCATCCGCTAAATAAAAGCGAACATCAAACCGGAAGGCCGGATCAACCGAAGTTGATAACATCTATCTGCTAACACGCAGGCATCCGCTAAATAAAAGCGAGCATCGAACCAGAAGGCCAGATCAACTGAAGTTGATAATATCTATCTGCTAACGCACATGCATCCGCTAAATAAAAGCGAGCATCGAACCAGAAGGCCGGATCATCCGAAGTTGATAACATCTATCTGCTAACGTGCGGGCATTCGCTAAATAAAAGCAAGCATCGAACCAGAAGGCCGGATCAACCGAAGTTGATAACATCTATCTGCTAACACGCACGCATCCGCTAAATAAAAGCGAGCATTGAACCAGAAGGCCGGATCAACCGAAGTTGATAACATCTATATGCTAACGTGCAGGCATCCGCTAAATAAAAGCGAGCATTGAACCAGAAGGCCGGATCAACCAAAGTTGATAACATCTATCCGCTAACGCGCAGACATTCGCTAAATAAAAGCGAGTATCGAACCAGAAGGTCAGATCAACCGAAGTTGATAACATCTTTATGCTAACACGCAGCCATCCGCTAAATAAAAGGGAGCATCAAACCAAAAGGCGGGATCAGCCGAAGTTGATAACATCTATCTGCTAACGCGCAGGCATCGGCTAAATAAAAGCGAGCATCGAACCAAAAGGCCAGATCAACCGAAGTTGATAACATCTATCTGCTAACGCGCAGGCATCTGCTAAGTTAAAGCGAACATCGAGCCAGAAGGCCCGATCAACCAAAGTTGATTAGATCTATCTACTAACGCGCAGGCATCCGCTAAATAAAAGCGAGCATCAACACAGAACGCCGGATCAACTGAAGTTGTTAATATATATCTGCTAAAGCACAGGGATCTGCTAAATAAAAGCGAGCATCAAACCAGAAGGCTGTATCATCCGAATTTGATAACATCTATCTGCTAACGCGCAGGCATCCACTAAATAAAAGCGAACATCGAACCATAAGGCCGGATCAACCAAAGTTGATAACATCTATCTGCTAACACGCAGGATTCCGCTAAATAAAAGCGAGCATCGAACCAGAAGGCCGGATCAACCGAAGTTGATAACATCTATCTGCTAACGCGCAGGCATCTGCTAAATAAAAGCGAGCATCGAACCAGAAAGTCGGATCAACCGAAGTTGATAACATCTATCTGCTAACGCGCAGGCATCCACTAAATAAAAGCGAACATCGAACCAGAAGGCCCGATCAACCAAACTTGATTAGATCTATCTGCTAACGCGCAGGCATCCGCTAAATAAAAGCGAGCATCAACACAAAAGGCCGGATCAACTGAAGTTGTTAATATCTATCTGCTAAAGCATAGGGATCCGCTAAATAAAAGCGAGCATCGAACCAGAAGGATGGATCATCTGAAGTTGATAACATCTATCTGCTAACGCGCAGGCATCCGCTAAATAAAAGCGAACATCAAACCGGAAGGCCGGATCAACCGAAGTTGATAACATCTATCTGCTAACACACAGGCATCCGCTAAATAAAAGCGAGCATCGAACCAGAAGGCCAGATCAACTGAAGTTGATAATATCTATCTGCTAACGCACATGCATCCGCTAAATAAAAGCGAGCATCGAACCAGAAGGCCGGATCATCCGAAGTTGATAACATCTATCTGCTAACGTGCGGGCATTCGCTAAATAAAAGCAAGCATCGAACCAGAAGGCCGGATCAACCGAAGTTGATAACATCTATCTGCTAACACGCACACATCCGCTAAATAAAAGCGAGCATTGAACCAGAAGGCCGGATCAACCGAAGTTGATAACATCTATATGCTAACGTGCAAGCATCCGCTAAATAAAAGCGAGCATTGAACCAGAAGGCCGGATCAACCAAAGTTGATAACATCTATCCGCTAACGCGCAGACATTCGCTAAATAAAAGCGAGTATCGAACCAGAAGGTCAGATCAACCGAAGTTGATAACATCTTTATGCTAACACGCAGCCATCCGCTAAATAAAAGGGAGCATCAAACCAAAAGGCCGGATCAACCGAAGTTGATAACATCTATCTGCTAATGCGCAGGCATCCGCTAAATGAAAGCGAGCATCGAACCAGAAGGTCGGATCAACCAAAGTTGATAACATTTAACAGCTAACACGCAGGGATCCGCTAAATAAAAGTGAGCATCGAACCAGAAGGTCAGATCAAACGAAGTTGATAACATCTATCTGCTAACGCGCAGGCATCCACTAAATAAAAGCGAGCATCGAACCAGAAGGCCGAATCAACCAAAGTTGATAACATCTATCTGCTAACGCGCAGGCATCCGCAAAATAAAAGCGAGCATCGAACCAGAAGGTCAGATCAACCGAAATTGATAACATATATCTGCTAACGCGCAGGCATCCGCTAAATAAAAGAAAACATCAAACCGGAAGGCCGGATCAACCGAAGTTGATAACATCTATCTGCTAATGCGCAGGCATCCGCTAAATAAAAGCGAGCATCGAACCAGAAGGCCGGATCAACCAAAGTTGATAACATCTATCTACTAACGCGCAGGAATCCGCTAAATAAAAGCGAGCATCGAACCAAATGGCCGGATCAACCGAAGTTGATAACATCTATCAGCTAACGTGCAGGCATTTTCTAAATAAAAGCGAGCATCGAACCAGAAAGCCGGATCAACCGAAGTTGATAACATCTATCTGCTAACGCGCAGGCATCCGCTAAATAAAAGTGAACATCGAACCAGAAGGCCCGATCAACCAAACTTGATTAGATATATCTGCTAACGCGCAGGCATCCGCTAAATAAAAGCGAGCATCAACACAGAAGGCCGGATCAACTGAAGTTGTTAATATCTATCTGCTAAAGCACAGGGATCCGCTAAATAAACGCGAGCATCAAACCAGAAGGCTGGATCATCCGAAGTTGATAACATCTATCTGCTAACGCGCAGGCATCCGCTAAATAAAAGCGAACATCGAACCGGAAGGCCGGATCAACCGAAGTTGATAACATCTATCTGCTAACACGCAGGCATCCGCTAAAAAAAAGAGAGCATCGAACCAGAAGGCTGGATCAAGTGAAGTTGATAATATCTATCTGCTAACGCACATGCATCCGCTAAATAAAAGCGAGCGTCGAACCAGAAGGACGGATCATCCGAAGTTGATAACATCTATCTGCTAACGCGCAAGCATCCGATATATAAAAGACAACATCGAACCGGAAGGACGGATCAACCAAAGTTAATAACATCTATATGCTAACGCGCAGGCATCTGCTAAATAAAAACGAGCATCGAACCAAAAGTCTGGATCAACCGAAGTTGATAACATCTATCTGCTAACGCGCAGGCATCCGCTAAATAAAAGCTAGCATCGAACCATAGGGCTGGATCAACCGAAGTTGAAAACATCAATCTGCTAACACGCAGGCATCCGCTAAATAAAAGCGAGCATCGATTCATAAGGCCGGATAAATCGAAGTTGATAACATCTATCTGCTAACGCGCGGGGATTCACAAAATAAAAGCGAGCATCGAACCAGAAGGCTGGATCAACCAAAGTTGATAACATATATCTGCTAACGCACAGGCATCCACTAAATAAAAGCGAGCATCGAACCAGAAGGCCGGATCAACCGAAGTTGATAACATATATCTGCTAACGCACAATCATCCGATAAATAAAAGAGAACATCGAACCGGAAGGCCAAATCAACCAAAGTTGATAACATCTATATGCTAACTCGTACGCATCTGCTAAATAAAAACGAGCATCGAACCAAAAGTCCGGATCAACCGAAGTTGATAACATCTACCTGCTAACGCGCAGGCATCCGCTAAATAAAAGCAAGCATCGAACCATAGGGTCGTATCAACCGAAGTTGATAACATCAATCTGCTAACACGCAGGCATCCGCTAAATAAAAGCGAGCATCGATTCAGAAGGCCGGATCAATCGAAGTTGATAACATCTATCTGCTAACGCGCGGGGATTCACAAAATATTAGCGAGCATCGAACCAGAAGGCCGGATCAACGAAAGTTGATAACATCCATCCGCTAACGCGCAGGCATCCGCTAAATAAAAGCGAGCATCGAACCAGAAGGCCGTATCAACCGAACTTAATAACATCTTTATGCTAACACGCAGGCATCTGCTAAATAAAAGGGAGCATCGAACCAAAAGGTCGGATCAACCGAAGTTGATGACATCTATCTGCTAACGCGCAGGCATCCGCTAAATAAAACCGGGCATCGAACCAGAAGGCCGGATAAACCGAAGTTGATAACATCTATCTGTTAACACGCATGCATCCGCTAATTAAAAGCGAGCATCGAACTAGAAGATCAGATCAACCGAAGTTGATAACATCTATCTGCTAACGCGCAGGCATCCACTAAATAAAAGCGAGCATCGAACCAGAAGGCCGAGTCAACCAAAGTTGATAACATCTATCTGCTAATGCGCAGGCATCCGCTAAATAAAAGCAAACATCGAACCGGAAGGCCGGATCAACCGAAGTTGATAACATCTATCTGCTAATGCGCAGGCATCTGCTAAATAAAAGCGAGCATCGAACCAGAAGGCCGGATCAACCAAAGTTAATAACATCTATCTACTAACGCGCAGGCATCCGCTAAATAAAAGTGAGCATCGAACCAGAAGGCCTGATCAACCAAAGTTGATAACATCTATCTGCTAATGTGCAGGCATCCGATAAAATAAAAGCGAGCATCGAACCAGAAGGCCGGATCAACCGAAGTTGATAACATCTATCTGCTAACGAGCAGGCATCCGCTAAATAAAAGAGAGCATCGAACCAGAAGGTCAGATAAACCGAAATTGATAACATCTATCTGCTAACACGCAGGCATCTGCTAAATAAAAGAAAACATCGAACCGGAAGGCCGGATCAACCGAAGTTGATAACATCTATCTGCTAATTCGCAGGCATCCGCTAAATAAAAGCGAGCATCGAACCAGAAGGCCGGATCAACCAAAGTTGATCACATCTATCTACTAACGCGCAGGAATCCGATAAAATAAAAGCGAGCATCGAACCAGAAGGCCGGATCAACCAAAGTTGATAACATCTATCTGCTAACGCGCAGGAATTCGATAAAATAAAAGCGAGCATCGAACCAGAAGGTCAGATCAACCGAAATTGATAACATCTATCTGCTAACGCGCAGGCATCTGCTAAATAAAAGAAAACATCAAACCAAAAGGCCGGATCAACCGAAGTTGATAACATCTATCTGCTAATGCGCAGGCATCCGCTAAATAAAAGCGAGCATCGAACCAGAAGGCCGGATCAACCAAAGTTGATAACATTTAACAGCTAACACGCAGGGATCCGCTAAATAAAAGCGAGCATCAAACCAGAATGTCAGATCAACCGAAGTTGATAACATCTATCTGCTAACGCGCAGGCATCCATTAAATAAAAGCGAGCATCGAACCGGAAGGCCGAATCAACCAAAGTTGATAAAATCTATCTGCTAACGCGCAGGCATCCGCTAAATAAAAGCGAGCATCGAACCAGAAGGTCAGATCAACCGAAATTGATAACATATATCTGCTAACGCGCAAGCATCCGCTAAATAAAAGAAAACATCGACCCGGAAGGCCGGATCAACCGAAGTTGATAACATCTATCTGCTAATGCGCAGGCATCCGCTAAATAAAAGCGAGCATCGAACCAGAAGGCCGGATCAACCATAGTTGATGACATCTATCTACTAACACGCAGGCATCCGCTAAATAAAAGCGAGCATCGAACCAGATGGCCGGATCAACCGAAGTTGATAACATCTATCTGCTAACGCGCATGCATCTGCTAAATGAAAGCGAGCATCGAACCAGAAAGCCGGATCAACCGAAGTTGATAACATCTATCTGCTAACGCACAGGCATCCGCTAAATAAAAGCGAACATCGAACCAGAAGGGCCGATCAACCAAACTTGATTAGATATATCTGCTAACGCGCAGGCATCCGCTAAATAAAAGCGAGCATCAACACAGAAGGCCGGATCAACTGAAGTTGTTAATATCTATCTACTAAAGCACAGGGATCCGCTAAATAAACACGAGCATCAAACCAGAAGGCTGGATCGTCCGAAGTTGATAACATCTATCTGCTAACGCGCAGGCATCCGCTAAATAAAAGCGAACATCGAACCGGAAGGTCGGATCAACCGAAGTTGATAACATCTATCTGCTAACACGCAGGCATCCGCTAAAAAAAATAGAGCATCGAACCAGAAGGCCGGATCAAGTGAAGTTGATAATATCTATCTGCTAACGCACATGCATCCGCTAAATAAAAGCGAGCATCGAACCAGAAGGACGGATCATCCGAAGTTGATAACATCTATCTGCTAACGCGCAAGCATCTGATATATAAAAGACAACATCGAACCGGAAGGACGGATCAACCAAAGTTAATAACATCTATATGCTAACGCGCAGGCATCTGCTAAATAAAAACGAGCATCGAACCAAAAGTCCGGATCAACCGAAGTTGATAACATCTATCTGCTAACGCGCAGGCATCCGCTAAATAAAAGCTAGCATCGAACCATAGGGCTGGATCAACCGAAGTTGAAAACATCAATCTGCTAACACGCAGGCATCCGCTAAATAAAAGCGAGCATCGATTCATAAGGCCGGATAAATCGAAGTTGATAACATCTATCTGCTAACGCGCGAGGATTCACAAAATAAAAGCGAGCATCGAACCAGAAGGCTGGATCAACCAAAGTTGATAACATATATCTGCTAACGCGCAGGCATCCGCTAAATAAAAGCGAGCATCGAACCAGAAGGCCGGATCAACCGAAGTTGATAACATATATCTGCTAACGCACAATCATCCGATAAATAAAAGAGAACATCGAATCGGAAGGCCAAATCAACCAAAGTTGATAACATCTATATGCTAACTCGTACGCATCTGCTAAATAAAAACGAGCATCGAACCAAAAGTCCGGATCAACCGAAGTTGATAACATCTACCTGCTAACGCGCAGGCATCCGCTAAATAAAAGCAAGCATCGAACCATAGGGTCGTATCAACCGAAGTTGATAACATCAATCTGCTAACACGCAGGCATCCGCTAAATAAAAGCGAGCATCGATTCAGAAGGCCGGATCAATCGAAGTTGATAACATCTATCTGCTAACGCGCGGGGATTCACAAAATATTAGCGAGCATCGAACCAGAAGGCCGGATCAACCAAAGTTGATAACATCAATCCGCTAACGCGCAGGCATCCGCTAAATAAAAGCGAGCATCGAACCAGAAGGCCGTATCAACCGAACTTGATAACATCTTTATGCTAACACGCAGGCATCTGCTAAATAAAAGGGAGCATCGAACCAAAAGGTCGGATCAACCGAAGTTGATGACATCTATCTGCTAACGCGCAGGCATCCGCTAAATAAAACCGGGCATCGAACCAGAAGGCCGGATCAACCGAAGTTGATAACATCTATCTGTTAACATGCATGCATCCGCTAATTAAAAGCGAGCATCGAACTAGAAGGTCAGATCAACCGAAGTTGATAACATCTATCTGCTAACGCGCAGGCATCCACTAAATAAAAGCGAGCATCGAACCGGAAGGCCGAGTCAACCAAAGTTGATAACATCTATCTGCTAATGCGCAGGCATCCGCTAAATAAAAGCAAACATCGAACCGGAAGGCCGGATCAATCGAAGTTGATAACATCTATCTGCTAATGCGCAGGCATCTGCTAAATAAAAGCGAGCATCGAACCAGAAGGCCGGATCAACCAAAGTTAATAACATCTATCTACTAACGCGCAGCCATCCGCTAAATAAAAGTGAGCATCGAACTAGAAGGCCGGATCAACCAAAGTTGATAACATCTATCTGCTAATGTGCAGGCATCCGATAAAATAAAAGCGAGCATCGAACCAGAAGGCCGGATCAACCGAAGTTGATAACATCTATCTGCTAACGAGCAGGCATCCGCTAAATAAAAGAGAGCATCGAACCAGAAGGTCAGATCAACCGAAATTGATAACATCTATCTGCTAACGCGCAGGCATGTGCTAAATAAAAGAAAACATCGAACCGGAAGGCCGGATCAACCGAAGTTGATAACATCTATCTGCTAATTCGCAGGCATCCGCTAAATAAAAGCGAGCATCGAACCAGAAGGCCGGATCAACCAAAGTTGATCACATCTATCTACTAACGCGCAGGAATCCGATAAAATAAAAGTGAGCATCGAACCAGAAGGTCGGATCAACCAAAGTTGATAACATCTATCTGCTAACGCGCAGGAATCCGATAAAATAAAAGCGAGCATCGAACCAGAAGGTCAGATCAACCGAAATTGATAACATCTATCTGCTAACGCGCAGGCATCTGCTAAATAAAAGAAAACATCAAACCAAAAGGCCGGATCAACCGAAGTTGATAACATCTATCTGCTAATGCGCAGGCATCCGCTAAATAAAAGCGAGCATCGAACCAGAAGGCCGGATCAACCAAAGTTGATAACATTTAACAGCTAACACGCAGGGATCCGCTAAATAAAAGCGAGCATCGAACCAGAATGTCAGATCAACCGAAGTTGATAACATCTATCTGCTAACGCGCAGGCATCCATTAAATAAAAGCGAGCATCGAACCGGAAGGCCGAATCAACCAAAGTTGATAAAATCTATCTGCTAACGCGCAGGCATCCGCTAAATAAAAGCGAGCATCGAACCAGAAGGTCAGATCAACCGAAATTGATAACATATATCTGCTAATGCGCAGACATCCGCTAAATAAAAGAAAACATCGACCCGGAAGGCCGGATCAACCGAAGTTGATAACATCTATCTGCTAATGCGCAGGCATCCGCTAAATAAAAGCGAGCATCGAACCAGAAGGCCGGATCAACCAAAGTTGATGACATCTATCTACTAACGCGCAGGCATCCGCTAAATAAAAGCGAGCATCGAACCAGATGGCCGGATCAACCGAAGTTGATAACATCTATCTGCTAACGCGCATGCATCTGCTAAATGAAAGCGAGCATCGAACCAGAAAGCCGGATCAACCGAAGTTGATAACATCTATCTGCTAACGCACAGGCATCCGCTAAATAAAAGCGAACATCGAACCAGAAGGGCCGATCAACCAAACTTGATTAGATCTATCTGCTAACGCGCAGGCATCTGCTAAATAAAAGCGAGCATTGACACAGAAGGTCGGATTAACTGAAGTTGTTAATATCTATCTGCTAAAGCACAGGGATCCGCTAAATAAACGCGAGCATCGAACCAGAAGGTTGGATCATCCGAAGTTGATAACATCTATCTGCTAACGCGCAGGAATCCGCTAAATAAAAGCGAACATCGAACCGGAAGGCCGGATCAATCGAAGTTGATAACATCTATCTGCTAACACGCAGGCATCCGCTAAATAAAAGCGAGCATCGAACCAGAAGGTCGGATCAACTGAAGTTGATAATATCTATCTGGTAACGCACATGCATCCGCTAAATAAAAGCGAACATCGAACCAGAAGGCCGGATCATCCGAAGTTGATAACATCTATCTGCTAACGCGCAAGCATCCGATAAATAAAAGAGAACATCGAACCGGAAGGCCGGATCAACCAAAGTTGATAACATCTATATGCTAACACGCAGGCATCTGCTAAATAAAAACGAGCATCGAACCAAAAGTCCGGATCAACCGAAGTTGATAACATCTACCTGCTAACGTGCAGGCATCCACTAAATAAAAGCTAGCATCGAACCATAGGGCCGGATCAACCGAAGTTGATCACATCAATTTGCTAACACGCAGGCATCCGCTAAATAAAAGCGAGCATCAATTCAGAAAGCCGAATCAATCCATGTTGATAACATCTATCTGCTAACGCGCGGGGATTCACAAAAAAAAAGCGAGCATCGAACCAGAAGGCCGGATCAACCAAAGTTGATAACATCTATCCGCTAACGCGCAGGCATCCGCTAAATAAAAGCGAGCATCGAACTAGAAGGCCGTATCAACCGAAGTTGATAATATCTTTACGCTAACACGCAGGCATCCGCTAAATAAAACGGAGCATCGAACCAAAAGGTCGGATCAACAGAAGTTGATGACATCTATCTGCTAACGCGCAAGCATCCGCTAAATAAAAGCGGGCATCGAACCAGAAGGCTGGATCAACCGAAGTTGATAACATCTATCTGCTAACATGCAGGCATCCGCTAATTAAAAGCGAGCATCGAACCAGAAGGTCAGATCAACCGAAGTTGATAACATCTATCTGCTAACGCACAGGCATCCACTAAATAAAAGCGAGCATCAAACCAGAAGGCCGAGTTAACCAAGGCTGATAACATCTATCTGCTAACGCGCAGGCATCCGCTAAATAAAAGTGAGCATCGAACCATAAGGTCGGATCAACTGAAATGGATAACATTTATCTGCTAACGCGCAGGCATCCGCTAAATAAAAGCAAACATCGAACCGGAAGGCCGGATCAATCGAAGTTGATAACATCTATCTGCTAATGCGCAGGCATCTGCTAAATAAAAGCGAGCATCGAACCAGAAGGCCGGATCAACCAAAGTTGATAACATCTATCTACTAACGCGCAGGCATACGCTAAATAAAAGTGAGCATCGAACCAGAAGGCCGGATCAACCGAAGTTGGTAACGTCTACATGCTAACGCGCAGGCATCCGATAAAATAAAAGCGAGCATCGAACCAGAAGGCCGGATCAACCGAAGTTGATAACATCTATCTGCTAACGCGCAGGCATCTGCTAAATAAAAGCGAGCATCGAACTAGAAGGTCAGATCAACCGAAATTGATAACATCTATCTGCTAACGCGCAGGCATCTGCTAAATAAAAGAAAACATCGAACCGGAAGGCCGGATCAACCGAAGTAGATAACATCTATCTTCTAATTCTCAGGCATCCGCTAAATAAAAGCGAGCATCAAACCAGATGGTCGGATCAACCGAAGTTGATAACATCTATCTGCTAACGCGCAGGCAACTGCTAAATAAAAGCGAGCATCGAACCAGAAAGCCGGATCAACCGAAGTTGATAACATCTATCTGCTAACGCGCAGGCATCCGCTAAATAAAAGCGAACCTCGAACCAGAAGGCCCGATCAACCAAACTTTATTAGATCTATCTGCTAATGTGCAGGCATCCACTAAATAAAAGCGAGCATCGACACAGAAGGCCGGATCAACTGAAGTTATTAATATCTATCTGCTAAAGCACAGGGATCCGCTAAATAAAAGCGAGCATCGAACCAGAAGGCTGGATCATCCGAAGTTGATAACATCTATCTGCTAACTCGCAGGCATCCGCTAAATAAACGCGAACATCGAACTGGAAGGCTGGATCAACCGAAGTTGATAACATCTATCTGCTAACACGCAGGCATCCGGTAAATAAATGCGAGCATCGAACCAGAAGGCCGGATCAACTGAAGTTGATAATATCTATCTGCTAACGCACATGCATCCACTAAATAAAAGAGAGCATCGAACCAGAAGGCCGGATCATCCGAAGTTGATAACATCTATCTGTTAACGCGCAAGCATCCGATAAATAAAAGAGAAAATCGAACCGGAAGGCCGGATCAACCAAAGTTGATAACATCTATATGCTAACGCGCGGGCATCTGTTAAATAAAAACGAGCATCGAACCAAAAGTCCGGATCAACCGAAGTTGATAACATCTCTCTGCTAACACACAGGCATCTGCTAAATAAAAGCTAGCATCGAACCAGAAAGTCGGATCAACCGAAGTTGATATCATCTATCTACTAACACGCAGGCATCCGCTAAATAAAAGCGAACATCGAACAAGAAGGCCCGATCAACCAAACTTGATTAGATCTATCTGCTAACGCGCAGGCATCTGCTAAATAAAAGCGAGCATCGACACAGAAGGCCGGATCAACTGAAGTTGTTAATATCTATCTTCTAAAGCACAGGGATCCGCTAAATAAATGCGAGCATCGAACCAGAAGGTTGGATCATCCGAAGTTGATAACATCTATCTGCTAACACGCAGGAATCCGCTAAATAAAAGCGAACATCGAACCGGAAGGCCGGATCAACCGAAGTTGATAACATCTATCAGCTAACACGTAGGCATCCGCTAAATAAAAGCGAGCATTGAACCAGAAGGCCGGATCAACTGAAGTTGATAACATATATCTGCTAACGCATATGCATCCGCTAAATAAAAGCGAACATCGAACCAGAAGGTCGGATCATCCGAAGTTGATAACATCTATCTGCTAACGCGCAAGCATCTGATAAATAAAAGAGAACATCGAACCGGAAGGTCGGATCAACCAAAGTTGATAACATCTATATGCTAACACGCAGGCATCTGCTAAATAAAATCGAGCATCGAACTAAAAGTCCGGATCAACCGAAGTTGATAACATCTACCTGCTAACGCGCAGGCATCCGCTAAATAAAAGCTAGCATCGAACCATAGGGCCGGATCAACCGAAGTTGATAACATCAATCTGCTAACACGCAGGCATCCGCTAAATAAAAGCGAGCATCGATTCAGAAGGCCGGGTCAATCGAAGTTGATAACATCTATCTGCTAATGCGCGGGGATTCACAAAATAAAAGCGAGCATCGAACCAGAAGGCCGAATCAACCAAAGTTGATAACATCTATCCGCTAACGCGCAGGCATCCTCTAAATAAAAGTGAGCATCGAACCAGAAGGCCGTATCAACCGAAGTTGATAACATCTTTATGCTAACACGCAGTCATCCGCTAAATAAAAGAGAACATCGAACCAAAAGGTCGGATCAACCGAAGTTGATGACATCTATTTGCTAACGCGCAGGCATCCGCTAAATAAAAGCGGGCATCGAACCAGAAGGTTGGATCAACCGAAGTTGATAACATCTAACTGCTAACACGCAAGCAACCACTAATTAAAAGCGAGCATCGAACCAGAAGGCCAGATCAACCAAACTTTATTAGATCTATCTTCTAACTCGCAGGCATCCGCTAAATAAAAGCGAGCATCGACACAGAAGGCAGGATCAACTGTATTTGTTAATATCTATCTGCTAAAGCACAGGGATCCGCTAAATAAAAGCGAGCATCGAACCAGAAGGCTGGATCATCCGAAGTTGATAACATCTATCTGCTAACTCGCAGGCATCCGTTAAATAAAAGGGAACATCGAACCGGAAGGCCGGATCAACCGAAGTTGATAACATCTATCTGCTAACACGCAGGCATCCGCTAAATAAAAGCGAGCATCGAACCAGAAGGCCGAATCAACAGAAGTTGATAATATCTATCTGCTAACGCACAGGCATCCGCTAAATAAAAGAGAGCATCGAACCAGAAGGTCGGATCATCCGAAGTTGATAACATCTATCTGCTAACACGCAAGCATCCGATAAATAAAAGAGAACATCGAACCGGAAGGCCGGATCAACCAAAGTTGATAACATCTATATGCTAACGCGCATGCATCTGCTAAATAAAAACGAGCATCGAACCAAAAGTCCGGATCAACCAAAGTTGATAACATCTATCTGCTAACGCGCAGGCATCTGCTAAATAAAAGCTAGCATCGAACCAGAAAGCCGGATCAACCAAAGTTGATAACATCTATCTGCTAACGCGCAGGCATCCGCTAAATAAAAGCGAACATCGAACCAGAAGGTCCGATCAACCAAACTTGATTAGATCTATCTGCTAACGCGCAGGCATCTGCTAAATAAAAGCGAGCATCGACACAGAAGGCCAGATCAACTGAAGTTGTTAATATCTATCTGCTAAAGCACAGGGATCCGCTAAATAAACGCGAGCATTGAACTAGAAGGTTGGATCATCCGAAGTTGATAACATCTATCTGCTAACGCGCAGACATCCGCTAAATAAAAGCGAACATCGAACCGGAAGGCCGGATTAACCGAAGTTGATAACATCTATCTGCTAACACGTAGGCATCCGCTAAATAAAAGCGAGCATTGAACCAGAAGGCCGGATCAATTGAAGTTGATAACATATATCTGCTAACGCACATGCATCCGCTTAATAAAAGCGAACATCGAACCAGAAGGCCGAATCATCCGAAGTTGATAACATCTATCTGCTAACGCGCAAGCATCTGATAAATAAAAGAGAACATCGAACCGGAAGGCCGGATCAACCAAAGTTGATAACATCTATATGCTAACGCGCAGGCATCTGCTAAATAAAAACGAGCATCGAACCAAAAGTCCGGATCAACCGAAGTTGATAACATCTACCTGTTAACGCGCAGGCATCCGCTAAATAAAAGCTAGCATCGAACCATAGGGCCGGATCAACCGAAGTTGATAACATCAATCTGCTAACACGCAGGCATCCGCTAAATAAAAGCGAGCATCGATTCAGAAGGCCGGATCAATCGAAGTTGATAACATCTATCTGCTAGCGCGCGGGGATTCACAAAATAAAAGCGAGCATCGAACCAGAAGGCCGGATCAACCAAAGTTGATAACATCTATCCGCTAACGCGCAGGCATCCTCTAAATAAAAGCGAGCATCGAACCAGAAGGTCGTATCAACCAAAGTTGATAACATCTTTATGCTAACACGCAGGCATCCGCTAAATAAAAGGGAGCATTGAACCAAAAGGTCGGATTAACCGAAGTTGATGATATCAACCAAACTTTATTAGATCAATCTTCTAACGCGCAGGCATCCGCTAAATAAAAGCGAGCATCGACACAGAAGGCAGGATCAACTGAAGTTGTTAATATCTATTTGCTAAAGCACAGGGATCCCCTAAATAAAAGCGAGCATCGAACCAGAAGGCTGGATCATCCGAAGTTGATAACATCTATCTGCTAACTCGCAGGCATCCGCTAAATAAAAGCGAACATCGAACCGGAAGGCCGGATCAACCGAAGTTGATAACATCTATCTGCTAACACGCAGGCATCCGATAAATAAAAGCGAGCATCGAACCAGAAGGCCGGATCAACTGAAGTTGATAATATCTATCTGCTAACGCACATGCATCCACTAAATAAAAGAGAGCATCGAACCAGAAGGCCGGATCATCCGAAGTTGATAACATCTATCTGCTAACACGCAAGCATCCGATAAATAAAAGAGAAAATCGAACCGGTGGGCCGGATCAACCAAAGTTGATAACATCTATATGCTAACGCGCGGGCATCTGTTAAATAAAATCGAGCATCGAACCAAAAGTCTGGATCAACTGAAGTTGATAACATCTATCTGCTAACACGCAAGCATCTGCTAAATAAAAGCTAGCATCGAACCAGAAAGCCGGATCAACCAAAGTTGATATCATCTATCTGCTAACACGCAGACATCCGCTAAATAAAAGCGAACATCGAACAAGAAGGCCCGATCAACCAAACTTGATTAGATCTATCAGCTAACGCGCAGGCATCTGCTAAATAAAAGCGAGCATCGACACAGAAGGCCGGATCAACTGAAGTTGTTAATATCTATCTTCTAAAGCACAGGGATCCGCTAAATAAACGCGAGCATCGAACCAGAAGGTTGGATCATCCGAAGTTGATAACATCTATCTGCTAACACGCAGGAATCCGCTAAATAAAAGCGAACATCGAATCGGAGGGCCGGATCAACCAAAGTTGATAACATCTATCTGCTAACACGTAGGCATCCGCTAAATAAAAGAGAGCATTGAACCAGAAGGCCGGATCAACTGAAGTTGATAACATATATCTGCTAACGCATATGCATCCGCTAAATAAAAGCGAACATCGAACCAGAAGGCCGGATCATCCGAAGTTGATAACATCTATCTGCTAACGCACAGGCATCCGCTAAATAAAAGAGAGCATCAAACCAGAAGGCCGGATCATCCGAAGTTGATAACATCTATCTGCTAACGCGCAAGCATCCGATAAATAAAAGAGAACATCGAACCGGAAGGCCAGATCAACCAAAGTTGATAACATCTATATGCTAACGCGCATGCATCTGCTAAATAAAAACGAGCGTCGAACCAAAAGTCCGGATCAACCGAAGTTGATAACATCTATCTGCTAACGCGCAGGCATCTGCTAAATAAAAGCTAGCATCAAACCAGAAAGCCGGATCAACCAAAGTTGATAACATTTATCTGCTAACGCGCAGGCATCCGCTAAATAAAAGCGAACATCGAACCAGAAGTTCCGATCAACCAAACTTGATTAGATCTATCTGCTAACGCGCAGGCATCTGCTAAATAAAAGCGAGCATCGACACAGAAGGCCAGATAAACTGAAGTTGTTAATATCTATCTGCTAAAGCACAGGGATCCGCTAAATAAACGCGAGCATCGAACCAGAAGGTTGGATCATCCGAAGTTGATAACATCTATCTGCTAACGCGCAGGCATCTGCTAAATAAAAGCGAACATCGAACCGGAAGGCCGGATCAACCGAAGTTGATAACATCTATCTGCTAACACGTAGGCATCCGCTAAATAAAAGCGAGCATTGA
The DNA here is from genome assembly GCA_963859935.3 of Lathyrus sativus. NCBI lineage: Eukaryota > Viridiplantae > Streptophyta > Magnoliopsida > Fabales > Fabaceae > Lathyrus > Lathyrus sativus. The sequence continues at coordinate 284,822,423 of OZ012741.1, read as the reverse complement.
ACCAGAAGGCCGGATCAATTGAAGTTGATAACATATATCTCCTAACGCACATGCATCCGCTAAATAAAAGCGAACATCGAACCAGAAGGCCGGATCATCCGAAGTTGATAACATCTATCTGCTAACGCGCAAGCATCTGATAAATAAAAGAGAACATCGAACCGGAAGGCCGGATCAACCAAAGTTGATAACATCTATATGCTAACGCGCAGGCACCTGCTAAATAAAAACGAGCATCGAACCAAAAGTCCGGATCAACTGAAGTTGATAACATCTACCTGCTAACGCGCAGGCATCCGCTAAATAAAAGCTAGCATCGAACCATAGGGCCGGATCAACCGAAGTTGATAACATCAATCTGCTAACACGCAGGCATCTGCTAAATAAAAGCGAGCATTGATTCAGAAGGCCGGATCAATTGAAGTTGATAACATCTATCTGCTAACGCGCCGGGATTCACAAAATAAAAGCGAGCATCGAACCAGAAGGCCGGATCAACCAAAGTTGATAACATCTATCCGCTAACGCGCAGGCATCCTCTAAATAAAAGTGAGCATCGAACCAGAAGGCCGTATCAACCGAAGTTGATAACATCTTTATGCTAACACGCAGTTATCCGCTAAATAAAAGGGAGCATCGAACCAAAAGGTCGGATCAACCGAAGTTGATGACATCTATCTGCTAACGCGCAGGCATCCGCTAAATAAAAGCGGGCATCGAACCAGAAGGCTGGATCAACCGAAGTTGATAACATCTATCTGCTAACACGCTGGCAACCGCTAATTAAAAGCGAGCATCAAACCAGAAGGCCAGATCAACCAAACTTTATTAGATCTATCTGCTAACGCGCAAGCATCCGCTAAATAAAAGCGAGCATCGACACAGAAGGCCGGACCAACTGAAGTTGTTAATATCTATCTGCTAAAGCACAGGGATCCGCTAAATAAAAGCGAGCATCGAACCAGAAGGCTGGATCATCCGAAGTTGATAACATCTATCTGCTAACTCGTAGGCATCCGCTAAATAAAAGGGAACATCGAACCGAAAGGTCGGATCAACCGAAGTTGATAACATCTATCTGCTAACACGCAGGCATCCGCTAAATAAAAGCGAGCATCGAACCAGAAGGCCGAATCAACTGAAGTTGATAATATCTATCTGCTAACGCACAGGCATCCGCTAAATAAAAGAGAGCATCGAACTAGAAGGCCGGATCATCCGAAGTTGATAACATCTATCTGCTAACACGCAAGCATCCGATAAATAAAAGAGAACATCGAACCGGAAGGCCGGATCAACCAAAGTTGATAACATCTATATGCTAACGCGCATGCATCTGCTAAATAAAAACGAGCATCGAACCAAAAGTCCGGATCAACCAAAGTTGATAACATCTATCTGCTAACGCGCAGGCATTTGCTAAATAAAAGCTAGCATCGAACCAGAAAGCCGGATCAACCAAAGTTGATAACATATATCTGCTAACGTGCAGGCATCCGCTAAATAAAAGCGAACATCGAACCAGAAGGTCCGATCAACCAAACTTGATTAGATCTATCTGCTAACGCGCAGACATCTGCTAAATAAAAGCGAGCATCGACACAGAAGGCCAGATAAACTGAAGTTGTTAATATCTATCTGCTAAAGCACAGGGATCCGCTAAATAAACGCGAGCATCGAACCAGAAGGTTGGATCATCCGAAGTTGATAACATCTATCTGCTAACGCGCAGGCATCCGCTAAATAAAAGCGAACATCGAACCGGAAGGCCGGATCAACCGAAGTTGATAACATCTATCTGCTAACACGTAGGCATCCGCTAAATAAAAGCGAGCATTGAACCAGAAGGCCGAATCAATTGAAGTTGATAACATATATCTCCTAACGCACATGCATCCGCTAAATAAAAGCGAACATCGAACCAGAAGGCCGGATCATCCGAAGTTGATAACATCTATCTGCTAACGCGCAAGCATCTGATAAATAAAAGAGAACATCGAACCGGAAGGCCGGATCAACCAAAGTTGATAACATCTATATGGTAACGCGCAGGCATCTGCTAAATAAAAACGAGCATCGAACCAAAAGTCCGGATCAACTGAAGTTGATAACATCTACCTGCTAACGCGCAGGCATCCGCTAAATAAAAGCTAGCATCGAACCATAGGGCCGGATCAACCGAAGTTGATAACATCAATCTGCTAACACGCAAGCATCCGCTAAATAAAAGCGAGCATCGATTCAGAAGGCCGGATCAATCGAAGTTGATAACATCTATCTGCTAACGCGCGGGGATTCACAAAATAAAAGCGAGCATCGAACCAGAAGGCCGGATCAACCAAAGTTGATAACATCTTTCCGCTAACGCGCAGGCATCCTCTAAATAAAAGTGAGCATCGAACCAGAAGGTCGTATCAACCGAAGTTGATAACATCTTTACGCTAAGATGCAGTCATCCGCTAAATAAAAGGGAGCATCGAACCAAAAGGTCGGATCAACCGAAGTTGATGACATCTATCTGCTAACGCGCAGGCATCCGCTAAATAAAAGCGGGCATCGAACCAGAAGGCTGGATCAACCGAAGTTGATAACATCTATCTGCTAACACGCAGGCAACCGCTAATTAAAAGCGAGCATCGAACCATAAGGCCAGATCAACCAAACTTTATTAGATCTATCTGCTAACGCGCAAGCATCCGCTAAATAAAAGCGAGCATCGACACAGAAGGCCGGATCAACTGAAGTTGTTAATATCTATCTGCTAAAGCACAGGGATCCGCTAAATAAAAGCGAGCATCGAACCAGAAGGCTGGATCATCCGAAGTTGATAACATCTATCTGCTAACTCGCAGGCATCCGCTAAATAAAAGCGAACATCGAACCGGAAGGCCGGATCAACCGAAGTTGATAACATCTATCTGCTAACACGCAGACATCCACTAAATAAAAGCGAGCATCGAACCAGAAGGCCGGAACAACTGAAGTTGATAATATCTATCTGCTAACGCACAGGCATCCGCTAAATAAAAGAGAGCATCGAACCAGAAGGCCGGATCATCCGAAGTTGATAACATTTATCTGCTAACGCGCAAGCATCCGATAAATAAAAGAGAACATCGAACCGGAAGGCCGGATCAACCAAAGTTGATAACATCTATATGCTAACGCGCAGGCATCTGCTAAATAAAAACGAGCATCGAACCAAAAGTCCGGATCAATTGAAGTTGATAACATCTATCTGCTAACGCGCGGGGATTCACAAAATAAAAGCGAGCATCGAACCAGAAGGCCGGATCAACCAAAGTTGATAACATCTATCCGCTAACGCGCAGGCATCCTCTAAATAAAAGTGAGCATCGAACCAGAAGGCCGTATCAACCGAAGTTGATAACATCTTTATGCTAACACGCAGTTATCCGCTAAATAAAAGGGAGCATCGAACCAAAAGGTCGGATCAACCGAAGTTGATGACATCTATCTGCTAACGCGCAGGCATCCGCTAAATAAAAGCGGGCATCGAACCAGAAGGCTGGATCAACCGAAGTTGATAACATCTATCTGCTAACACGCTGGCAACCGCTAATTAAAAGCGAGCATCAAACCAGAAGGCCAGATCAACCAAACTTTATTAGATCTATCTGCTAACGCGCAAGCATCCGCTAAATAAAAGCGAGCATCGACACAGAAGGCCGGACCAACTGAAGTTGTTAATATCTATCTGCTAAAGCACAGGGATCCGCTAAATAAAAGCGAGCATCGAACCAGAAGGCTGGATCATCCGAAGTTGATAACATCTATCTGCTAACTCGTAGGCATCCGCTAAATAAAAGGGAACATCGAACCGAAAGGTCGGATCAACCGAAGTTGATAACATCTATCTGCTAACACGCAGGCATCCGCTAAATAAAAGCGAGCATCGAACCAGAAGGCCGAATCAACTGAAGTTGATAATATCTATCTGCTAACGCACAGGCATCCGCTAAATAAAAGAGAGCATCGAACTAGAAGGCCGGATCATCCGAAGTTGATAACATCTATCTGCTAACACGCAAGCATCCGATAAATAAAAGAGAACATCGAACCGGAAGGCCGGATCAACCAAAGTTGATAACATCTATATGCTAACGCGCATGCATCTGCTAAATAAAAACGAGCATCGAACCAAAAGTCCGGATCAACCAAAGTTGATAACATCTATCTGCTAACGCGCAGGCATTTGCTAAATAAAAGCTAGCATCGAACCAGAAAGCCGGATCAACCAAAGTTGATAACATATATCTGCTAACGCGCAGGCATCCGCTAAATAAAAGCGAACATCGAACCAGAAGGTCCGATCAACCAAACTTGATTAGATCTATCTGCTAACGCGCAGACATCTGCTAAATAAAAGCGAGCATCGACACAGAAGGCCAGATAAACTGAAGTTGTTAATATCTATCTGCTAAAGCACAGGGATCCGCTAAATAAACGCGAGCATCGAACCAGAAGGTTGGATCATCCGAAGTTGATAACATCTATCTGCTAACGCGCAGGCATCCGCTAAATAAAAGCGAACATCGAACCGGAAGGCCGGATCAACCGAAGTTGATAACATCTATCTGCTAACACGTAGGCATCCGCTAAATAAAAGCGAGCATTGAACCAGAAGGCCGAATCAATTGAAGTTGATAACATATATCTCCTAACGCACATGCATCCGCTAAATAAAAGCGAACATCGAACCAGAAGGCCGGATCATCCGAAGTTGATAACATCTATCTGCTAACGCGCAAGCATCTGATAAATAAAAGAGAACATCGAACCGGAAGGCCGGATCAACCAAAGTTGATAACATCTATATGGTAACGCGCAGGCATCTGCTAAATAAAAACGAGCATCGAACCAAAAGTCCGGATCAACTGAAGTTGATAACATCTACCTGCTAACGCGCAGGCATCCGCTAAATAAAAGCTAGCATCGAACCATAGGGCCGGATCAACCGAAGTTGATAACATCAATCTGCTAACACGCAAGCATCCGCTAAATAAAAGCGAGCATCGATTCAGAAGGCCGGATCAATCGAAGTTGATAACATCTATCTGCTAACGCGCGGGGATTCACAAAATAAAAGCGAGCATCGAACCAGAAGGCCGGATCAACCAAAGTTGATAACATCTTTCCGCTAACGCGCAGGCATCCTCTAAATAAAAGTGAGCATCGAACCAGAAGGTCGTATCAACCGAAGTTGATAACATCTTTACGCTAAGATGCAGTCATCCGCTAAATAAAAGGGAGCATCGAACCAAAAGGTCGGATCAACCGAAGTTGATGACATCTATCTGCTAACGCGCAGGCATCCGCTAAATAAAAGCGGGCATCGAACCAGAAGGCTGGATCAACCGAAGTTGATAACATCTATCTGCTAACACGCAGGCAACCGCTAATTAAAAGCGAGCATCGAACCATAAGGCCAGATCAACCAAACTTTATTAGATCTATCTGCTAACGCGCAAGCATCCGCTAAATAAAAGCGAGCATCGACACAGAAGGCCGGATCAACTGAAGTTGTTAATATCTATCTGCTAAAGCACAGGGATCCGCTAAATAAAAGCGAGCATCGAACCAGAAGGCTGGATCATCCGAAGTTGATAACATCTATCTGCTAACTCGCAGGCATCCGCTAAATAAAAGCGAACATCGAACCGGAAGGCCGGATCAACCGAAGTTGATAACATCTATCTGCTAACACGCAGACATCCACTAAATAAAAGCGAGCATCGAACCAGAAGGCCGGAACAACTGAAGTTGATAATATCTATCTGCTAACGCACAGGCATCCGCTAAATAAAAGAGAGCATCGAACCAGAAGGCCGGATCATCCGAAGTTGATAACATTTATCTGCTAACGCGCAAGCATCCGATAAATAAAAGAGAACATCGAACCGGAAGGCCGGATCAACCAAAGTTGATAACATCTATATGCTAACGCGCAGGCATCTGCTAAATAAAAACGAGCATCGAACCAAAAGTCCGGATCAACCGAAGTTGATAACATCTATCTGCTAACGCGCAGGCATCTGCTAAATAAAAGCTAGCATCGAACCAGAAAGTCGGATCAACCGAAGTTGATAACATCTATCTGCTAACGTGCAGGCATCCGCTAAATAAAAGCGAACATCGAACTAGAAGGCCCGATCAACGAAACTTGATTAGATCTATCTGCTAACGCGCAGGCATCTGCTAAATAAAAGCGAGCATCGACACAGAAGGCCAGATCAACTGAAGTTGTTAATATCTATCTGCTAAAGCACAGGGATCCGCTAAATAAACGCGAGCATCGAACCAGAAGGTTGGATCATCCGAAGTTGATAACATCTATCTGCTAACACGCAGGAATCCGCTAAATAAAAGCGAACATCGAACTGGAAGGCCGGATCAACCAAAGTTGATAACATCTATTTGCTAACACGTAGGCATCCGCTAAATAAAAGCGAGCATTGAAACAGAAGGCCGGATCAACTGAAGTTGATAACATATATCTGCTAACGCACATGCATCGCTAAATAAAAGCGAACATCGAACCAGAAGGCCGGATCATCCGAAGTTGATAACATCTATCTGCTAACGCGTAAGCATCTGATAAATAAAAGAGAACATCGAATCGGAAGGCCCGATCAACCAAAGTTGATAACATCTATATGCTAATGCGCAGGCATCTGCTAAATAAAAACGAGCATCGAACCAAAAGTCCGGATCAACCGAAGTTGATAACATCTACCTGCTAACGCACAGACATCCGCTAAATAAAAGCTAGCATCGAACCATAGGGCCGGATCAACCGAAGTTGATAACATCAATCTGCTAACACACAGGCATCCGCTAAATAAAAGCGAGCATCGATTCAGAAGGCCGGATCAATCGAAGTTGATAACATCTATCTGCTAACGCGCGGGGATTCACAAAATAAAAGCGAGCATCGAACCAGAAGGCCGGATCAACCAAAGTTGATAACATCTATCCGCTAACACGCAGGAATCCGCTAAATAAAAGCGAACATCGAACCGGAAGGCCGGATCAACCGAAGTTGATAACATCTATCTGCTAACACGTAGGCATACGCTAAATAAAAGCGAGCATTGAACCAAAAGTCCGGATCAACCGAAGTTGATAACATCTACCTGCTAATGCGCAGGCATCCGCTAAATAATATCTAGCATCGAACCATAGGGCCGGATCAACCGAAGTTGATAACATCAATCTGCTAACACGCAGGCATCCGCTAAATAAAAGCGAGCATCGAACCAAAAGGTCGGATCAACCGAAGTTGATGACATCTATCTACTAACGCGCAGGCATCCGCTAAATAAAAGCGGGCATCGAACCAGAAGGCTGGATCAACCGAAGTTGATAACATCTATCTGCTAACATGCAGGCATCCACTAATTAAAAGCGAGCATCGAACCAGAAGGTCAGATCAACCGAAGTTGATAACATCTATCTACTAACGCGCAGGCATCCACTAAATAAAAGCGAGCATCGAACCGGAAGGCCGAGTCAACCAAAGCTGATAACATCTATCTGCTAACGCGCAGGCATCCGCTAAATAAAAGTGAGCATCGAACCAGAAGGTCGGATCAACCGAAATGGATAACATCTATCTGCTAACGCGCAGGCATCCGCTAAATAAAAGTGAGCATCGAACCAGAAGGTCGGATCAACCGAAATGGATAACATCTATCGGCTAACGTGCAGGCATCCGCTAAATAAAAGCAAACATCGAACCGGAAGGCCGGATCAATCGAAGTTGATAACATCTATCTGCTAATGCGCAGGCATCCGCTAAATAAAAGTGAGCATCGAACCAGAAGGTCGGATCAACCAAAGTTGATAACATCTATCCGCTAACACGCAGGCATCCACTAAATAAAAGCGAGCATCGAACCAGAAGGCCGTATCAACCGAAGTTGATAATATCTTTATGCTAACACGCAGGCATCCGCTAAATAAAAGGGAGCATCGAACCAAAAGGTCGGATCAACCGAAGTTGATGACATCTATCTGCTAACGCGTAGGCATCCACTAAATAAAAGCGGGCATCGAACCAGAAGGCTGGATCAATCGAAGTTGATAACATCTATCTGCTAACACGCAGGCATCCGCTAATTAAAAGCGAGCATCGAACCAGAAGGTCAGATCAACCGAAGTTGATAACATCTATCTGCTAACGCGCAGGCATCCACTAAATAAAAGCGAGCATCGAACCGGAAGGCCGAGTCAACCAAAGCTGATAACATCTATCTCCTAACGCGCAGGCATCCGCTAAATAAAAGTGAGCATCGAACCAGAAGGTCGGATTAACCGAAATGGATAACATCTATCTACTAATGCGCAGACATCCGCTAAATAAAAGCAAACATCGAACCGGAAGACCGGATCAATCGAAGTTGATAACATCTATCTGCTAATGCGCAGGCATCCGCTAAATAAAAGCGAGCATCGAACCAGAAGGCCGGATCAACCAAAGTTGATAACATCTATCTACTAACGCGCAGACACCGCTAAATAAAAGTGAGCATCGAACCAGAAGGCCGGATCAACCGAAGTTGATAACATCTACCTGCTAACACGCAGGCATCCGATAAAATAAAAGCGAGCATCGAACCAGAAGGCCGGATCAACCGAAGTTGATAACATCTATCTACTAACGCGCAGGCATCTGCTAAATAAAAGCGAGCATCGAAATAGAAGGTCAGATCAACCGAAATTGATAACATCTATCTGCTAACGTGCAGGCATTTGCTAAATAAAAGACAACATCGAACCGGAAGGCCGGATCAACCGAAGTTGATAACATCTATCTGCTAACGCACAGGGATCCGCTAAATAAAAGCGAGCATCAAACCAGAAGGCCGGATCATCCGAAGTTGATAACATCTATCTGCTAACTCGCTGGCATCCGCTAAACAAAACCGAACATCGAACCGGAAGGCCGGATACCCCGAAGTTGATAACATTTATCTGCTAACACGCAGGCATCCGCTAAATAAAAGTGAGCATCGAACCAGAAGGTCGGATCAACTGAAGTTGATAATATCTATCTGCTAACGCACATGCATCCACTAAATAAAAGAGAGCATCTAACCAGAAGGTCGGATCATCCGAAGTTGATAACATCTATCTGCTAACGCGCAAGCATCCGATAAGTAAAAGAGAACATCGAACCGGAAGGCCGGATCAACCAAAGTTGATAACATCTATATGCTAACACGCAGGCATCTGCTAAATAAAAACGAGCATTGAACCAAAAGTCCGGATCAACCGAAGTTGATAACATCTATCTGCTAACGCGCAGGCATCCGCTAAATAAAAGCTAGCATCGAACCATAGGGCTGGATCTACCGAAGTTGAAAACATCAATCTGCTAACCCACAGGCATCCGCTAAATAAAAGCGAGCATCGATTCAGAAGGCCGGATCAATCGAAGTTGATAACATCTATCTACTAACGTGCGGGGATTCACAAAATAAAAGCGAGCATCGAACCAGAAGGCTGGATCAACCAAAGTTGATAACATATATTTGCTAACGCGCAGGCATCCGCTAAATAAAAGCGAGCATCAAACCAGAAAGCCGAATCAACCGAAGTTGATAACATATATCTACTAACGCGCAAGCATCCGATAAATAAAAGAGAACATCAAACCAGAAGGCCGGATCAACCAAAGTTTATAACATCTATATGCTAACGCGTAGGCATCCGCTAAATAAAAGCTAGCATCGAACCATAGGGCCGGATCAACTGAAGTTGATAAAATCAATCTGCTAACACGCAGGCATCCGCTAAATAAAAGCGAGCATCGAACCAGAAGGTCGGATCAACTGAAGTTGATAACATCTATCTGTTAACGCACATGTATTCACTAAATAAAAGAGAGCATCGAACCAGAAGGTCGGATCATCCGAAGTTGATAACATCTATCTGCTAACGCGCGGGCATCCGCTAAAAAAACCAAGCATCAAACCAGAAGGTCGGATCAATCAAGGTTGATAACATCTATCTGCTAACGTGCGGGCATTCGCTAAATAAAAGCAAGCATCGAACCAGAAGGCCGGATCAACCGAAGTTGATAACATCTATCTACTAACACGCACACATCCGCTAAATAAAAACGAGCATCGAACCAGAAGGCCGGATCAAACGAAGTTGATAACATCTATCTACTAACGTGCAGGCATCCGTTAAATAAAAGCGAGCATTGAACCAGAAGGCAGGATCAACCAAAGTTGATAACATCTATCCGCTAACGCGCAGGCATCCGCTAAATAAAAGCGAGTATCCAACCAGAAGGCCGGATCAACCGAAGTTGATAACATCTTTATGCTAACTCGCAGGCATCCGCTAAATAAAAGGGAGCATCGAACTAAAAGGCCGGATCAACCGAAGTTGATAACATCTATCAGCTAACGCGCAGGCATCCGCTAAATAAAAGCGAGCATCGAACCAGAAGGCCGGATCAACCGAAATTGATAACATCTATCTGCTAACATGCAGGCATCCGCTAAATAAAAGCGAGCATTGAACCAGAAGGCAGGATCAACCAAAGTTGATAACATCTACCCGCTAACCCGCACGCATCCGCTAAATAAAAGTGAGCATCAAACCAGAAGGCCGGATCAACCGAAGTTGATAACATCTTTATGCTAACACGCACGGATCCGCTAAATAAAAGGGAGCATCGAACCAAAAGGTCGTATCAACCAAAGTGGATAACATCTATCTGCTAACGCGCAGGCATCCGCTAAATAAAAGCGAGCATCGAACCAGAAGGCCGGATCAACCGAAATTGATAACATCTATCTGCTAACACGCAGGCATCCGCTAATTAAAGGCGAGCATCGAACCAGAAGGTCATTTCAACCGAAGTTGATAACATCTATCTGCTAACGCGCAGGCATCCACTAAATAAAAGCGCGCATTGAACCGGAATGCCAAATCAACCAAAGTTGATAACATCTATCTACTAACACGCAGGCATCTGCTAAATAAAAGCGAGCATCGATCAGAAGGCCGGATAAACTGAAGTTGATAACATCTATCTGCTAACGCGCAGGCATCCGCTAAATAAAAGCGAACATCGAACCAGAAGGTCCGATCAACCAAACTTGATTAGATCTATCTGCTAACACACATGCATCCGCTAAATAAAAGCGAGCATCGACACAGAAGGCTGTATCAACTGAAGTTGTTAATATCTATCTGCTAAAGCACAGGGATCCGCTAAATAAAAGCGAGCATCGAACCAGAAGGCTGGATCATCTGAAGTTGATAACATCTATCTACTAACACGCAGGCATCCGCTAAATAAAAGCGAACATCGAACCGGAAGGCCGGATCAACCGAAGTTGATAATATCTATCTGCTAACATGCAGGCATCCGCTAAATAAAAGCGTGCATCGAACCAGAAAGCCGGATCAACTGAAGTTAATAATATCTATCTGCAAACGCACATGCATCCGCTAAATAAAAGCGAGCATCGAACCAGAAGGCCGGATCATCCGAAGTTGATAACATCTATCTGCTAACACGCAAGCATCCGATAAATCAAATAGAACATCTAACCGGAAGGCCGGATCAACCAAAGTTGATAACATCTATATGCTAACGCGCAAGCATCTTCTAAATAAAAACGAGCATCGAACGAATAGTCCGGATCAACCGAAGTTGATAACATCTATCTGCTAACTCGCAGGCATCCGCTAAATAAAAGCTAACATCGAACCATAGGGCCGGATCAACCGAAGTTGATAACATCAATCTGCTAACACGCAGGCATCCGCTAAATAAAAGCGAGCATCGATTCAGAAGGCCAGATCAATCGAAGTTGATAACATCTATCTGCTAACGCGCGGGGATTCACAAAATAAAAGCGAGCATCGAACCAGAAGGCCGGATCAACCAAAGTTGATAACATATATCTGCTAACGCGCAGGCATCCGCTAAACAAAAGCGAGCATCAAACCAGAAGGCCGGATCAACCAAAGTTGATAACATCTATCTACTAATGCCCAGGAATCCGCTAAATAAAAGCGAGCATCGAACCAGAAGGCCGGATCAACCGAAGTTGATAACATCTATCTGCTAACACGCAGGCACCCGCTAAATAAAAGCGAGCATCGAACCAGAAGGCCGAATCAACCGAAGTTGATAACATCTATCTGCTAATGCGCAGGCATCCGCTAAATAAAAGCGAGCATCGAACTAGAAGGCTGGATCAACCGAAGTGGATAACATCTATCTGCTAACGTGCAGGCATCCAATAAAGAAAAGCGATAATTGAACCAGAAGGCAGGCTCAACCGATGTTGATAACAACTATATGCTAACGCGCAGGCATCCGCTAAAAAAAGTGAGCATCGAACCAGAAGGCCGGATCAACCGAAGTTGATAACATCTATCTGCTAATGCGCAGGCATCCGCTAAATAAAAGCGAGCATCGAATTAGAAGTCCGGAACAACCGAAGTTGATAACATATATCAGCTAACGCGCAGGAATCGGCTAAATAAAAGCGAGCATCAAACCAGAAGGCCAGATCAACTGATGTTGATAACACCTATCTGCTAACACGCTGGCATCAGCTAAATAAAAGCGAGCATCGAACCCGAAGGTCGGATCAACCGAAGTTGATAACATCTATCTTCTAATGCGCAGGCATCCGCTAAGAAAAAGCGAGCATCGAACCAGAAGGCCCGATCAACCAAAGTTGATTAGATCTAACTGCTAACGCGCAGGCATCCGCTAAATAAAAGCGAGCATCGACCCAGAAGGCCGGATCAACTGAAGTTGTTAATATCTATCTGCTAAAGCACAGGGATCCGCTAAATAAAAGCGAGCATCGAACCAGAAGGCTGGATCATCCGAAGTTGATAACATGTATCCGCTAACGCACAGGGATCCGCTAAATAAAAGCGAACATCGAACCGGAAGGCCAGATCAACCGAAGTTGATAACATCTATCTGCTAATGCGCAGGCATCCGCTAAGAAAAAGCGAGCATCGAACCAGAAGGCCCGATCAACCAAAGTTGATTAGATCTAACTGCTAACGCGCAGGCATCCGCTAAATAAAAGCGAGCATCGACCCAGAAGGCCGGATCAACTGAAGTTGTTAATATCTATCTGCTAAAGCACAGGGATCCGCTAAATAAAAGTGAGCATCGAACCAGAAGGTCGGATCAACTGAAGTTGATAACATCTATCTGTTATCGCACATGCATCCGCTAAATAAAAGCGAGCATCGAACCAGAAGGCCAGATCATCCGAAGTTGATAACATCTATATGCTAATGCGCAGGCATCTGCTAAATAAAAACGAGCATCGAACCAAAAGTCCGGATCAACCGAAGTTGATAAACATCTACCTGCTAACGCGCATGCATCCGCTAAATAAAATTTAGCATCGAACCATAGGGCCGGATCAACCGAAGTTGATATCATCAATCTGCTAACACGCAGGCATCTGCTAAATAAAAGCGAGCATCGATTCAGAAGGCCGGATCAATCGAAGTTGATAACATCTATCTGCTAACGCGCGGGGATTCACAAAATAAAAGCGAGCATTGAACCAGAAGGCCGGATCAACCAAAGTTGATAACATCTATCCGCTAACGCGCAAGCATCCTCTAAATAAAAGAGAGCATCGAACCAGAAGGTCGTATCAACCGAAGTTGATAACATCTTTATGCTAACACGCAGGCATCGGCTAAATAAAAGGGAGCATCGAACCAAAAGGTCGGATAAACAGAAGTTGATGACATCTATCTGCTAACGCGCAGGCATCCGCTAAATAAAAGCGGGCATCGAACCAGAAGGCTGGATCAACCAAAGTTGATAACATCTATCTGCTAACACGCAGGCATCCGCTAATTAAAAGCGAGCATCGAACCAGAAGGTCAGATCAACCGAAGTTGATAACATCTATCTGCTAACGCGCAGGCATCCACTAAATAAAAGCGAGCATCGAACCGGAAGGCCGAGTCAACCAAAGCTGATAACATCTATCTGCTAACGCGCAGGCATCCGCTAAATAAAAGTGAGCATCGAACCAGAAGGTTGGATCAACCGAAATGGATAACATCTATCTGCTAACGTGCAGGCATCCGCTAAATAAAAGCAAACATCGAACCGGAAGGCCGGATCAATCGAAGTTGATAACATCTATCTGCTAATGCGCAGGCATCCGCTAAATAAAAGCGAGCATCGAACTAGAAGGTCGGATCAACCAAAGATGATAACATCTATCTACTAACGCGCAGGCATCCGCTAAATAAAAGTGAGCATCGAACCAGAAGGTCGGATCAACCAAAGTTGATAATATTAATCCACTAACGTGCAGGCATCCGCTAAATAAAAGCGAGCATCGAACCAGAAGGCCGGATCAACCAAAGTTGATAACATCTTTATGCTAACACGCAGGCATCCGCTAAGTAAAATTGAGCATCGAACCAGAAGGCCGGATCAACTGAAGTTGATAACATCTATCTGCTAACACGCTGACATCCACTAAATAAAAGCGAGCATCGAACCAGAAGGCCGGATCAACCGAAGTTGATAACATCTATCTGCTAACGCGCAGGCATCCGCTAATTAAAAGCGAGCATCGAACCAGAAGGTCGGATCAACCGAAGTTGATAACATCTATCTCCTAACCCGCATGCATCCACTAAATAAAAGCGAGCATCGAACCGGAAAGCCGAATCAATCAAAGTTGATAACATCTATCTGCTAACACGTAGGCATCCGCTAAATAAAAGAGAGCATCGAACCAGAAGGTTGGATCAACCGAAGTTGATAACACCTATATGCTAACGCGCAGGCATCCGCTAAATAAAAGCGAATATCGAACCGGAAGGCCGGATCAACCGAAGTTGATAACATATATCTGCTAATGTGTAGGCATCCGCTAAATAAAAGCGAGCATCGAATCAAAAGGCCGGATCAACTGAAGTTGATAACATCTATCTGCTAACGCACATGCATCCCCTAAACTAAAGCGAGCATCGAACCAAAAGGTCGGATCATCCGAAGTTGATAACATCTATCTGCTAACGTGTAGGCATCCGATAAATAAAAGTGAACATTGAACCGAAAAGCCGGATCAACCGAAGTTCATAACATATATCTGCTAACGCGCAGGCATTCGCTAAATAAAAGCGAGCATCGAACCAGAAGGCCGGATCAACCGAAGTTGATAACATCTATCTGCTAATGCGCAGGCATCCGCTAAATAAAAGCGAACATCGAACCAGAAGGCCGGATCAACCGAAGTTGATAACATCTATCTGCTAACACGCAGGCATCCGCTAAATAAAATCGAGCATTGAACCAGAAGGTCGGATCAACCGAAGTTGATAACATCTAGCTGCTAACGCGCATGCATCCACTAAATAAAAGCGAGCATCGATTTGGAAGACCAAATCAATAAAAGTTGATAACATCTATCTTCTAACGCGCAGGCATCCGCTAAATAAAAGCGAGCATCGAACCAGAAGATCGGATCAACTGAAATTGATAACACCTATCTGCTAACGCGCAGGCATCCGCTAAATAAAAGCGAGCATCGAACCAGAAGGCCGGATCAACTGAAGTTGATAACATCTATCTGCAAACGCACATGCATCCGCTAAACAAAAGTGAGCATCGAACCAGAAGGTCGGATCATCCGAAGTTGATAACATTTATCTTCTAATGCGCAGGCATCCGATAAATAAAAGAGAACATCAAACCGAAAGGCCGGATCAACCGAAGATGATAACATCTATCTGCTAACGCGCAGGCATCCGCTAAATAAAAGCGAGCATTGAACTAGAAGGCCGGATCAACCGAAATTGATAACATCTATCTTCTAACGCGCAGGCATCTGCTAAATAAAAGACAACATCGAACCAGAAGGTCGGACCAACCGAAGTTGATAACATCTATCTGCTAATGCGCAGGCATCCGCTAAATAAAAGCGAGCATCGAATCAAAAGGCCGGATCAACCAAAGTTGATAACATCTATCTGCTAACGCACATGCATCCGCTAAACAAAAGCGAGCATCGAACCAGAAGGTCGTATCATCCGAAGTTGATAACATCTTTCTGCTAACACGCAGGCATCCGCTAAATAAAAGTGAGCATCGAACCAGAAGGTCGGATCAACTGAAGTTGATAACATCTATCTGCTATCGCACATGCATCCGCTAAATAAAAGCGAGCATCGAACCAGAAGGCCAGATCATCCGAAGTTGATAACATCTATCTACTAACGTGCAAGCATCCAATAAATAAAAGCGAACATTGAACTGGAATGCCGGATCAACCAAAGTTGATAACACCTATATGCTAACGCGCAGGCATCCGCTAAATAAAAGCGAGCATCGAACCAAAAGTCCGGATCAACCGAAGTTGATAACATCTATCTGCTAACACGCAGGCATCCGCTAAATAAAAGCGAGCATCGAACCAGAAGGTTGGATCAATCGAAGTTGATAACATCTATCTGCTAACACGTAGTCATTCGCTAAATAAAAGCGAGCATTGAACCAGAAGGCCGGATCAACCAAAGTTGATAACATCTATCTGCTAACGCGCGGGGATTCACATAATAAAAGCGAGCATCGAACCAGAAGGCCGGATCAACCAAAGTTGATAACATCTATCTGCTAACGTGCAGACATCCGCTAAATAAAAGAGAGCATCGAACCAGAAAGCCGAATCAACCGAAGTTGATAACATCTATCCGCTAACGTGCAGGCATCCGCTAAATAAAAGAGAACATCGAACCAAAAGGCCGGATCAATCGAAGTTGATAACATCTATCTGTTAACACGCAGGCATCAGCTAAATAAAATCGTGTATCGAACCAAAAGTTCGGATCAACTGAAGTTGATAACATCTATCTGCTGTTGCGCAGGCATCTGCTAAATAAAAGCTAGCATCGAACAATAGGGCCGGACAACCGAAGTTGATAGCATCTATCTGCTAACGTGCAGGCATCCACTAAATAAAAGCGAGCATCGAACCAGAAGGCCGGATCAACCGAAGTTGATAACATCTATCTGCTAACACGCAGGCATCCACTAAATAAAAGCGAGCACCGAACCGGAAGGCCGGATCAACCGAAGTTGATAACATCTATTTGCTAATGCGCAGGCATTCGCTAAATAAAACCCAGCATCGAACCAGAAGGTCGGATCAACCGAAGTTGATAACATCTATCTGCTAACGCGCAGGCATCCGCTAAATAAAAGCGAGCACCGAACCCGAAGGTCGGATCAACCAAAGTTGAAAACGTCGAATTAAAAGTCCAGATCAACCGAAGTGGATAACATATATCTGCTAATGCGCAGGCATCGGCTAAATAAAAGCGAGCATCGAACCAGAAGGCCGGATCAACCGATGTTGATAACATCTATCTGCTAACACGCTGGCATCTGCTAAATAAAAGCGAGCATGTACCAGAAGGTAGGATCAACCGAAGTTGATAACATCTATCTGCTAACGCGCAGGCATCCGAAAAATAAAATTGAACATTGAACCGCAAAAGCCGGATCAACTGAAGTTCATAACATCTATCTGCTAACACGCAGGCATTCGCTAAATAAAAGCGAGCATCGAACTAGAAGGCCGGATGAACTGAAGATGATAACATCTATCTGCTAACGCGCATGCATCCACTAAATAAAAGCAAGCATCAAACCAGAAGGGTGGATCAACCGAAGTTGATAACATCTATCTGCTAATGCGCAGGCATCCGCTAAATAAAAGCGAGCATCGAACCAGAAGGCCAGATCAACCGAAGTTGATAACATCTATCTGCTAACGTGCAGGCATCCGCTAAATAAAAGCGAGCATCGAACCAGAAGGCCGGATCAACCAAAGTTGATAACATCTATCTGCTATCGCGTAGGCATCCGCTAATTAAAAGCGAGCATCGAACTAGAAGGTCGGATCAACCGAAGTTGATAACATCTATCTGCTAACGCGCAGGCATCCGCTAAATAAAAGCGGGCATCGAACTAGAAGGCCGGATCAACCGAAATTGATAACATCTATCTGCTAATGCACAGGCATCCGCTAAATAAAAGTGAGCATCGAACCAGAAGGCCGGATCAACTGAAGTTGATAACATCTATCTGCAAACGCACATGCATCCGCTAAACAAAAGTGAGCATCGAACCAGAAGGTCGGATCATCCGAAGTTGATAACATCTATCTTCTAACGTGCAGGCATCCGATAAATAAAAGCGAACATTGAACCGAAAGGCCGGATCAACCGAAGATGATAACATCTATCTGCTAACACGCATGCATTCGCTAAATAAAAGCGAGCATCGAACCAGAAGGTCGGATCAGCCGAAGTTGATAACATCTATCTGCTAACGCGCAGGCATCCACTAAATAAAAGCGAGCATCGAACCAGAAGGTCGGACCAACCGAAGTTGATAACATCTATCTGCTAATGCGCAGGCATCCGCTAAATAAAAGCGAGCATCGAATCAAAAGGCCGGATCAACTGAAGTTGATAACATCTATCTGCTAACGCACATGCATCGGCTAAACAAAAACGAGCATCGAACCAGAAGGTAGGATCATCCGAAGTTGATAACATCTATCTGCTAACGCGTAGGCATCCGATAAATAAAAGTGAACATTGAACTGAAAAGCCGGATCAACCGAAGTTCATAACATCTATCTGCTAATGCACAGGCATTCGCTAAATAAAAGCAAGCATCGAACCAGAAGGCCGGATCAACCGAAGTTGATAACATCTATCTACTAATGCGCAGGCATCCGCTAAATAAAAGCGAGCATCGAACCAGAAGGTCGGATCAACCGAAGTTGATAACATCTATCTGCTAACACGCAGGCATCCGCTAAATAAAAGCAAGCATCGAACCAGAAGGCCGGATCAACCGAAGTTGATAACATCTAGCTGCTAACGAGCAGGCATCCACTAAATAAAAGCGAGCATCGATTCGGAAGGCCGAATCAATCAAAGTTGATAACACCTATCTACTAACATGCAGGCATCCGCTAAATAAAAGCGAGCATCGAACTGGAAGGCCGGATCAACCGAAGTTGATAACATCTATCTGCTAATGCGCAGGCATCCGCTACATAAAAGCGAGCATCAAACCAGAAGGCCGGATCAACTGAAGTTGATAACATCTATCTACAAACGCACATGCATCCGCTAATAAAAAGTGAGCATCGAACCGGAAGGTCGGATTATTCAAAGTTGATAACATCTATTTACTAACGTGCAAGCATCCGATAAATAAAAGTGAACATCGAACAGAAAGGCCAGATCAATCGAAGTTGATAACATCTTCTGCTAACGCGCAGGCATCAGCTAAATAAAATTGTGTATCGAACCAAAAGTTCGGATCAACCGAAGTTGATAACATCTATCTGTTGTTGCGCAGGCATCTGCTAAATAAAAGCTAGCATCGAACCATAGGGCCGGATCAACCGAAGTTGATAGCATCTATCTGCTAACGCGCAGGCATCCGCTAAATAAAAGCGAGCATCGAACCAGAAGGCCGGATCAACCGAAGTTGATAACATCTATCTGCTAACACGCAGGCATCCACTAAATAAAAGTGAGCACCGAACCGGAAGGCCGGATCAACCGAAGTTGATAACATCTATCTGCTAATGTGCAGGCATTCGCTAAATAAAACCCAGCATCGAACTAGAAGGTCGGATAAATCGAAGTTGATAACATCTATCTGCTAACGCGCAGGCATCCGCTAAATAAAAGCGAGCACCGAACCCGAAGGCCGGATCAACCGAAGTTGATAACGTCGAATTAGAAGTCCGGATCAACCGAAGTGGATAACATATATCTGCTAATGCCCAAGCATCGGCTAAATAAAAGAGAGCATCGAACCAGAAGGCCGGATCAACCGATGTTGATAACATCTATCTGCTAACACGCTGGCATCTGCTAAATAAAAGCGAGCATGTACCAGAAGGTCGGATCAACCGAAGTTGATAACATCTATCTGCTAACGCGCATGCATCCAATAAATAAAAGTGAACATTGAACCGAAAAGCCGGATCAACCGAAGTTCATAACATCTATCTGCTAACGCGCAGGCATTCGCTAAATAAAAGAGAGCATCAAACCAGAAGGCCGGATGAACTGAAGATGATAACATCTATCTACTAACGCGCATGCATCTACTAAATAAAAGCGAGCATCGAACCAGAAGGCCGGATCAACTGAAGTTGATAACATCTATCTGCTAATGCAAAGGCATCCGCTAAATAAAAGCGAGCATCGAACCAGAAGGTCGGATCAACCGAAGTTGATAACATCTATCTGCTAACGCGCAGGCATCCGCTAAATAAAAGCGAGCTTCGAACCAGAAGGCCGGATCAGCCGAAGTTGATAACATCTATCTGCTAACGCGCAGGCATCCACTAAATAAAAGCGAGCATCGATTCGGAAGGCCGAATCAATAAAAGTTGATAACATCTATCTGCTAATGCGCAGGCATCCGCTAAATAAAAGAGAGCATCGAATCAAAAGGCCGGATCAACTGAAGTTGATAACATCTATCTGCTAACGCACATGCATCCGCTAAACAAAAGCGAGCATCGAACCAGAAGGTCGGATCATCCGAAGTTGATAACATCTATCTGCTAACGCGTAGGCATCCGATATATAAAAGTGAACATTGAACCGAAAAGCCGGATCAACCGAAGTTCATAACATCTATCTGCCATTGCACAGGCATTCGCTAAATAAAAGCAAGCATCGAACCAGAAGGCCGGATCTACCGAAGTTGATAACATCTATTTGCTAATGCGCAGGCATCCGCTAAATAAAAGCGAGCATCGAAGCAGAAGGCCGGATCAACCGAAGTTGATAACATCTATCTGCTAACACGCAGGCATCCGCTACATAAAAGAGAGCATCGAACTAGAAGGCCGGATCAACCGAAGTTGATAACATCTATCTGCTAACGCACAGGCATCCGCTAATTAAAAGCGAGCATCGAACCAGAAGGTCGGATCAACTGAAGTTGATAAAATCTAGCTGCTAACGCGCATGCATCCACTAAATAAAAGCGAGCATCGATTCAGAAGGCCGAATCAATCAAAGTTGATAACATCTATCTACTAACGCGCAGGCATCCGCTAAATAAAAGCGAGCATCGAACCAGAAGGTCGGATCAACTGAAATTGATAACACCTATCTGCTAACGCGCAGGCATCCGCTAAATAAAAGCGAACATCGAACCGGAAGGCCGGATCAACCAAAGTTGATAACATCTATCTGCTAATGCGCAGGCATCCGCTAAATAAAAGCGAGCATCGAACCAGAAGGCCAGATCAACTGAAGTTGATAACATCTATCTGCAAACGCACATGCATCCGCTAATAAAAAGTGAGCATCGAACCAGAAGGTCAGATCATTCGAAGTTGATAACATCTATCTGCTAATGTGCAGGCATCCGATAAATAAAAGCGTGCATCGAACCGAAAGGCCGGATCAATCGAAGTTGATAACATCTATCTGCTAACGCGCAAGCATCAGCTAAATAAACGCTAGCATCAAACCATAGGGCCGGATCATCCGAAGTTGATAGCATCTATCTGCTAACGCGCAGGCATCCGCTAAATAAAAGCGAGCATCGAACCAGAAGGCCGGATCAACCGAAGTTGATAACATCTATCTGCTAACGTGCAGGCATCCACTAAATAAAAGCGAGCACCGAACCGGAAGGCCGGATCAACCGAAGTTGATAACATCTATCTGCTAATGCGCAGGCATTCGCTAAATAAAAGCGAGCATCGAACCAGAAGGTCGGATCAACCGAAGTTGATAACATCTATTTGCTAACGCGCAGGCATCCGCTAAATAAAAGCGAGCACCGAACCCGAAGGTCGGATCAACCGAAGTTGATAACGTCGAATTAGAAGTCCGGATCAACTGAAGTTGATAACATATATCTGCTAATGCACAGGCATCGGCTAAATAAAAGCGAGCATCGAACCAGAAGGTCGGATCAACCGATGTTGATAACATCTATCTGCTAACAATCTGGCAGCTGCTAAATAAAAGCGAGCATGTACCAGAAGGTCGGATCAACCGAAGTTGATAACATCTATGTGCTAACGCGCAGGCATCCGATTAATAAAGTGAACATTGAACCGAAAAGCCGGATCAACCGAAGTTCATAACATCTATTTGCTAACGCGCATGCATCCACTAACTAAAAGCGAGCATCGAACCAGAAGGCCTGATCAACCGAAGTTGATAACATCTATCTGCTATCGCGTAGGCATCCGCTAAATAAAAGCGAGCATCGAACCAGAAGGCCGGATCAACCGAAGTTGATAACATCTATCTGCTAACGCACCGGCATCCACAAAATAAAACCGAGCATCGAACCAGAAGGTCGGATCAACCAAAGTTGATAACATCTATCTGCTATTGCGTAGGCATCCGCTAATTAAAAGCGAGCATCGAACCAGAAGGTCGGATCAAGCGAAGTTGATAACATCTATCTTCTAACGCGCAGGCATCCACTAGATAAAAGCGAGCATCGATTCGGAAGGACGAATCAATAAAAGTTGATAACATCTATCTGCTAACGCGCAGGCATCCGCTAAATAAAAGCGAGCATCGAACTAGAAGGCCGGATCAGCCGAAATTGATAACATCTATCTGCTAATGCACTGGCATCCGCTAAATAAAAGCGAGCATCGAACCAGAAGGCCGGATCAACTGAAGTTGATAACATCTATCTGCAAACGCACATGCATCCGCTAAACAAAAGTGAGCATCGAACCAGAAGGTCGGATCATCCGAAGTTGATAACATCTATTTTCTAACGCGCAGGCATCCGATAAATAAAAGCGAACATCGAACCGAAAGGCCGGATCAACCGAAGATGATAACATCTATCTGCTAACACGCATGCATTCGCTAAATAAAAGCGAGCAATGAACCAGAAGGCCGGATCAGCCGAAGTTGATAACATCTATCTGATAACGCGCAGGCATCCACTAAATAAAAGCGAGCATCGAACCAGAAGGTCGGACCAACCGAAGTTGATAACATCTATCTGCTAATGCACAGGCATCCGCTAAATAAAAGCGAGCATCGAATCAAAAGGCCTGATCAACTGAAGTTGATAACATCTATCTGCTAACGCACATGCATCCGCTAAACAAAAGCGAGCATCGAACCAGAAGGTAGGATCATCCGAAGTTGATAACATCTATCTGCTAACGCGTAGGCATCCGATAAATAAAAGTGAACATTGAACCGAAAAGCCGGATCAACCGAAGTTCATAACATCTATCTGCTAATGCGCAGGCATTCGCTAAATAAAAGCAAGCATCGAACCAGAAGGTCGGATCAACCGAAGTTGATAACATCTATCTGCTAATGCGCAGGCATCCGCTAAATAAAAGCGAGCATCGAACCAGAAGGTCGGATCAACCGAAGTTGATAACATCTATCTGCTAACACGCAGGCATCCGCTAAATAAAAGCGAGCGTCGAACCAGAAGGTCGGATCAACCGAAGTTGATAACATCTATCTACTAACACGCACACATCCGCTAAATAAAAACGAGCATCGAACCAGAAGGCCGGATCAAACGAAGTTGATAACATCTATCTACTAACGTGCAGGCATCCACTAAATAAAAGCGAGCACCGAACCGGAAGGTCGGATCAACCGAAGTTGATAACATCTATCTGCTAACGCGCAGGCATCCGCTAAATAAAAGCGAGCATCGAACCAGAAGGCCGGATCAACCGAAGTTGATAACATCTATCTGCTAACGTGCAGGCATCCACTAAATAAAAGCGAGCACCGAACCGGAAGGCCGGATCAACCGAAGTTGATAACATCTATCTGCTAATGTGCAGGCATTCGCTAAATAAAAGCGAGCATCGAACCAGAAGGTCGGATCAACCGAAGTTGATAACATCTATTTGCTAACGCGCAGGCATCCGCTAAATAAAAGCGAGCACCGAACCCGAAGGTCGGATCAACCGAAGTTGATAACGTCGAATTAGAAGTCCGGATCAACTGAAGTTGATAACATATATCTGCTAACGCACAGGCATCCGCTAATTAAAAGAGAGCATCGAACCAGAAGGTCGGATCAACCGAAGTTGATAACATCTAGCTGCTAACGCGCAGGCATCCACTAAATAAAAGCGAGCATCGATTCAGAAGGCCGAATCAATCAAAGTTGATAACATCTATCTGCTAACGCATAGGCATCCGCTAAATAAAAGCGAGCATCGAACCAGAAGGTCGGATCAACTGAAATTGATAACACCTATCTGCTAACGCGCAGGCATCCGCTAAATAAAAGCGAGCATCGAACCGGAAGGTCGGATCAACCAAAGTTGATAACATCTATCTGCTAATGCCCAGGCATCCGCTAAATAAAAGCAAGCATCGAACCAGAAGGCCGGATCAACTGAAGTTGATAACATCTATCTGCAAACGCACATGCATCCGCTAATAAAAAGTGAGCATCGAACCAGAAGGTCGGATCATTCGAAGTTGATAACATCTATCTGCTAACGTGCAGGCATCCGATAAATAAAAGTGAACATCGAACCGAAAGGCCGGATCAATCGAAGTTGATAACATCTATCTGTTAACGCGAAGGCATCAGCTAAATAAAATCGTGTATCGAACCAAAAGTTCGGATCAACCGAAGTTGATAACATCTATCTGCTGTTGCGCAGGCATCTGCTAAATAAAAGCTAGCATCGAACCATCGGGCCAGATCAATCGAAGTTGAAAGCATCTATCTGCAAACGCGCAGGCATCCGCTAAATAAAAGCGAGCATCGAACCAGAAGGCCGGATCAACCGAAGTTGATAACATCTATCTGCTAACACGTAGGCATCCACTAAATAAAAGCGAGCACCGAACCGGAAGGCCGGATCAACCGAAGTTGATAACATCTATCTGCTAATGCGCAGGCATTCGCTAAATAAAACCCAGCATCGAACCAGAAGGTCGGATCAACCGAAGTTGATAACATCTATCTGCTAACGCGCAGGCATCCGCTAAATAAAAGCGAGCACCGAACCCGAAGGTCGGATCAACCGAAGTTGATAACGTCGAATTAGAAGTCCGGATCAACTGAAGTGGATAACATATATCTGCTAATGCGCAGGCATCGGCTAAATAAAAGCGAGCATCGAACCAGAAGACCGGATCAACCGAAGTTGATAACATCTATCTGCTAACGTGCAGGCATCCACTAAATAAAAGCGAGCACCGAACCGGAAGGCCGGATCAACCGAAGTTGATAACATCTATCTGCTAATGCGCAGGCATTCGCTAAATAAAAGCGAGCATCGAACCAGAAGGTCGGATCAACCGAAGTTGATAACATCTATTTGCTAACGCGCAGGCATCCGCTAAATAAAAGCGAGCACCGAACCCGAAGGTCGGATCAACCGAAGTTGATAACGTCGAATTAGAAGTCCGGATCAACTGAAGTTGATAACATATATCTGCTAATGCACAGGCATCGGCTAAATAAAAGCGAGCATCGAACCAGAAGGTCGGATCAACCGATGTTGATAACATCTATCTGCTAACAATCTGGCAGCTGCTAAATAAAAGCGAGCATGTACCAGAAGGTCGGATCAACCGAAGTTGATAACATCTATGTGCTAACGCGCAGGCATCCGATTAATAAAGTGAACATTGAACCGAAAAGCCGGATCAACCGAAGTTCATAACATCTATTTGCTAACGCGCATGCATCCACTAACTAAAAGCGAGCATCGAACCAGAAGGCCTGATCAACCGAAGTTGATAACATCTATCTGCTATCGCGTAGGCATCCGCTAAATAAAAGCGAGCATCGAACCAGAAGGTCGGATCAACCGAAGTTGATAACATCTATCTGCTAACGCGCAGGCATCCGCTAAATAAAAGCGAGCACCGAACCCGAAGGTCGGATCAACCGAAGTTGATAACGTCGAATTAGAAGTCCGGATCAACCGAAGTGGATAACATATATCTGCTAATGCGCAGGCATCGGCTAAATAAAAGCGAGCATCGAACCAGAAGGCCGGATCAACCGATGTTGATAACATCTATCTGCTAACACGCTGGCATCTGCTAAATAAAAGCGTGCTTGTACCAGAAGGTAGGATCAACCGAAGTTGATAACATCTATCTGCTAACGCGCAGGCATCCGATAAATAAAAGTGAACATTGAACCGAAAAGCCGGATCAACCGAAGTTTATAACATCTATCTGCTAACGCGCAGGCATTCGCTAAATAAAAGCGAGCATCGAACCAGAAGGCCGGATGAACTGAAGATGATAACATCTATCTGCTAACGCGCATGCATCCACTAAATAAAAGCGAGCATCGAACCAGAAGGCCGGATCAACCGAAGTTGATAACATCTATATGCTAATGCGCAGGCATCCGCTAAATAAAAGCGAGCATCGAACCAGAAGGTCGGATCAACCGAAGTTGATAACATCTATCTGCTAACGCGCAGGATCCGCAAAATAAAAGCGAGCATCGAACCAGAAGGCCGGATAAACCAAAGTTGATAACATGTATCTGCTATCGCGTAGGCATCCGCTAATTAAAAGCAAGCATCGAACTAGAAGGTCGGATCAACCGAAGTTGATAACATCTATCTGCTAACATGCAGGCATCCACTAAACAAAAGTGAGCATCGATTTGGAAGGCCGAATCAATAAAAGTTGATAACATCTATCTGCTAACGCGCAGGCATCCGCTAAATAAAAGCGAGCATCGAACTAGAAGGCCGGATCAACCGAAATTGATAACATCTATCTGCTATTGCACAGGCATCCGCTAAATAAAAGCGAGCATCGAACCAGAACGCCGGATCAACTGAAGTTGATAACATCTATCTGCAAACGCACATGCATCCGCTAAACAAAAGTGAGCATCGAACCAGAAGGTCGGATCATCCGAAGTTGATAACATCTATCTTCTAACGCGCAGGCATCCGATAAATCAAAGCGAACATCGAACCCAAAGGCCGGATCAACCGAAGATGATAACATCTATTTGCTAACACGCATGCATTCGCTAAATAAATGCGAGCATCGAACCAGAAGGCCGGATCAGCCGAAGTTGATAACATCTATCTGCTAACGCGCAGGCATCCACTAAATAAAAGCGAGCATCGAACCAGAAGGTCGGACCAATCGAAGTTGATAACATCTATCTGCTAATGCGCAGGCATCCGCTAAATAAAAGCGAGCATCGAACCAGAAGGTCGGATCAACCGAAGTTGATAACATCTATCTGCTAACACGCAGGCATCCGCTAAATAAAAGCGAGCGTCGAACCAGAAGGTCGGATCAACCGAAGTTGATAACATCTATCTACTAACACGCACACATCCGCTAAATAAAAACGAGCATCGAACCAGAAGGCCGGATCAAACGAAGTTGATAACATCTATCTACTAACGTGCAGGCATCCACTAAATAAAAGCGAGCACCGAACCGGAAGGTCGGATCAACCGAAGTTGATAACATCTATCTGCTAACGCGCAGGCATCCGCTAAATAAAAGCGAGCATCGAACCAGAAGGCCGGATCAACCGAAGTTGATAACATCTATCTGCTAACGTGCAGGCATCCACTAAATAAAAGCGAGCACCGAACCGGAAGGCCGGATCAACCGAAGTTGATAACATCTATCTGCTAATGTGCAGGCATTCGCTAAATAAAAGCGAGCATCGAACCAGAAGGTCGGATCAACCGAAGTTGATAACATCTATTTGCTAACGCGCAGGCATCCGCTAAATAAAAGCGAGCACCGAACCCGAAGGTCGGATCAACCGAAGTTGATAACGTCGAATTAGAAGTCCGGATCAACTGAAGTTGATAACATATATCTGCTAACGCACAGGCATCCGCTAATTAAAAGAGAGCATCGAACCAGAAGGTCGGATCAACCGAAGTTGATAACATCTAGCTGCTAACGCGCAGGCATCCACTAAATAAAAGCGAGCATCGATTCAGAAGGCCGAATCAATCAAAGTTGATAACATCTATCTGCTAACGCGCAGGCATCCGCTAAATAAAAGCGAGCATCGAAGCAGAAGGTCGGATCAACTGAAATTGATAACACCTATCTGCTAACGCGCAGGCATCCGCTAAATAAAAGCGAGCATCGAACCGGAAGGTCGGATCAACCAAAGTTGATAACATCTATCTGCTAATGCCCAGGCATCCGCTAAATAAAAGCAAGCATCGAACCAGAAGGCCGGATCAACTGAAGTTGCTAACATCTATCTGCAAACGCACATGCATCCGCTAATAAAAAGTGAGCATCGAACCAGAAGGTCGGATCATTCGAAGTTGATAACATCTATCTGCTAACGTGCAGGCATCCGATAAATAAAAGTGAACATCGAACCGAAAGGCCGGATCAATCGAAGTTGATAACATCTATCTATTAACGCGCAGGCATCAGCTAAATAAAATCGTGTATCGAACCAAAAGTTCGGATCAACCGAAGTTGATAACATCTATCTGCTGTTGCGCAGGCATCTGCTAAATAAAAGCTAGCATCGAACCATAGGGCCGGATCAACCGAAGTTGATAGCATCTATCTGCAAACGCGCAGGCATCCGCTAAATAAAAGCGAGCATCGAACCAGAAGGCCGGATCAACCGAAGTTGATAACATCTATCTGCTAACACGCAGGCATCCACTAAATAAAAGCGAGCACCGAACCGGAAGGCCGGATCAACCGAAGTTGATAACATCTATCTGCTAATGCGCAGGCATTCGCTAAATAAAACCCAGCATCGAACCAGAAGGTCGGATCAACCGAAGTTGATAACATCTATCTGCTAACGCGCAGGCATCCGCTAAATAAAAGCGAGCACCGAACCCGAAGGCCGGATCAACCGAAGTTGATAACGTCGAATTAGAAGTCCGGATCAAACGAAGTGGATAACATATATCTGCTAATGCGCAGTCATCGGCTAAATAAAAGCGAGCATCGAACCAGAAGGCCGGATCAACCGATGTTGATAACATCTATCTGCTAACATGCTGGCATCTGCTAAATAAAAGCGAGCATGTACCAGAAGGTAGGATCAACCGAAGTTGATAACATCTATCTGCTAACGCGCAGGCATCCGATAAATAAAAGTGAACATTGAACCGAAAAGCCGGATCAATTGAAGTTCATAACATCTATTTGCTAACACGCAGGCATTCGCTAAATAAAAGCGAGCATCGAACCAGAAGGCCGAATGAACTGAAGATGATAACATCTATCTGCTAATGCGCAGGCATCCGCTAAATAAAAGCGAGCATCGAACCAGAAGGCCGGATCAACCAAAGTTGATAACATCTATCTGCTAACACGCAGGCATCCGCTAAATAAAAGCGAGCATCGAACCAGAAGGCCGGATCAACCAAAGTTGATAACATCTATCTGCTATCGCGTAGGCATCCGCTAATTAAAAGCGAGCATCGAACCAGAAGGTCGGATCAACCGAAGTTGATAACATCTATCTGCTAACGCGCAGGCATCCGCTAAATAAAAGCGAGCATCGATTCGAAAAGCCGAATCAATAAAAGTTGATAAAATCTATCTGCTAACGCGCAGGCATCCGCTAAATAAAAGCGAGCATCGAACTAGAAGGCCGGATCAACCGAAGTTGATAACATCTATCTGCTAATGCGCAGGCATCCGCTAAATAAAAGCGAGCATCGAATCAAAAGGCCGGATCAACTGAAGTTGATAACATCTATCTGCTAACGCACATGCATCCGCTAAACAAAAGCGAGCATCGAACCAGAAGGTAGGATCATTCGAAGTTGATAACATCTGTCTGCTAACGCGTAGGCATCCGATAAATAAAAGTGAACATTGAACTGAAAATCCGGATCAACCGAAGTTCATAACATCTATCTGCTAATGCACAGGCATTCGCTAAATAAAAGCAAGCATCGAACCAGAAGGCCGGATCAACCGAAGTTGATAACATCTATCTGCTAATGCGCAGGCATCCGCTAAATAAAAGCGAGCATCGAACCAGAAGGTCGGATCAACCGAAGTTGATAACATCTATCTGCTAACACGCAGGCATCCGCTAAATAAAAGAGAGCATCGAACCAGAAGGCCGGATCAACCGAAGTTGATAACATCTATCTGCTAACGCACAGGCATCCGCTAATTAAAAGCGAGCATCAAACCAGAAGGTCGGATCAACCGAAGTTGATAACATCTAGCTGCTAACGCGCAGGCATCCACTAAATAAAAGCAAGCATCGATTCGGAAGGCAGAATCAATCAAAGTTGATAACATCTATCTGCTAACGCGCAGGCATCCACTAAATAAAAGCGAGCATCGAACCAGAAGGTCGGATCAACTGAAATTGATAACACCTATCTGCTAACGTGCAGGCATCCGCTAAATAAAAGCGAGCATCGAACCGGAAGGCCGGATCAACCAAAGTTGATAACATCTATCTGCTAATGCGCAGGCATCCGCAAAATAAAAGCGAGCATCGAACCAGAAGGCCGGATCAACTGAAGTTGATAACATCTATCTGCAAACGCACATGCATCCGCTAATAAAAAGTGAGCATCGAACCAGAAGGTCGGATCATTCGAAGTTGATAACATCTATCTGCTAACGTGCAGGCATCCGTTAAATAAAAGTGAACATCGAACCAAAAGGATGGATCAATCGAAGTTGATAACATCTATCTGCTAACGCGCAGGCATCAGCTAAATAAAATCGTGTATCGAACCAAAAGTTCGGATCAACCGAAGTTGATAACATCTATCTGCTGTTGCGCAGGCATCTGCTAAATAAAAGCTAGCATCGAACCATAGGGCCAGATCAACCGAAGTTGATAGCATCTATCTGCTAACGCGCAGGCATCCGCTAAATAAAAGCGAGCATCGAACCAGAAGGCCGGATCAACCGAAGTTGATAACATCTATCTGCTAACACGCAGGCATACACTAAATAAAAGCGAGCACCGAACCGGAAGGCTGGATCAACCGAAGTTGATAACATCTATCTGCTAATGCGCAGGCATTCGCTAAATAAAACCCAGCATCGAACCAGAAGGTCGGATCAACCGATGTTGATAACGTCGAATTAGAAGTCCGGATCAACCGAAGTGGATAACATATATCTGCTAATGCGCAGGCATCGGCTAAATAAAAGCGAGCATCGGACCAGAAGGCCGGATCAACCGATGTTGATAACATCTATCTGCTAACACGCTGGCATCTGCTAAATAAAAGCGAGCATGTACCAGAAGGTAGGATCAACCGAAGTTGATAACATCTATCTGCTAACGCGCAGGCATCCGATAAATAAAAGTGAACATTGAACCGAAAAGCCGGATCAACCGAAGTTCATAACATCTATCTGCTAACGCGCAGGCATTCGCTAAATAAAAGCGAGCATCGAACCAGAAGGCCGGATGAACTGAAGATGATAACATCTATCTGCTAATGCGCATGCATCCACTAAATAAAAGCGAGCATCGAACTAGAAGGCCGGATCAACCGAAGTTGATAACATCTATCTGCTAATGCGCAGGCATCCGCTAAATAAAAGCGAGCATCGAACCAGAAGGCCGGATCAACCGAAGTTGATAACATCTATCTGCTAACGCGCAGGCATCCGCTAAATAAAAGCGAGCATCGAACCAGAAGGCCGGATCAACCAAAGTTGATAACATCTATCTGCTATCGCGTAGGCATCCGCTAATTAAAAGCGAGCATCGAACCAGTAGGTCGGATCAACCGAAGTTGATAACATCTATCTGCTAACGCGCAGGCATCCACTAAATAAAAGCGAGCATCGATTCGGAAGGCCGAATCAATAAAAGTTGATAACATCTATCTGCTAACGTGCAGGCATCCGCTAAATAAAAGCGAGCATCGAACTAGAAGGCCGGATCAACCGAAATTGATAACATCTATCTGCTAATGCGCAGGCATCCGCTAAATAAAAGCAAGCATCGAACCAGAAGGCCGGATCAACTGAAATTGATAATATCTATCTGCAAACGCACATGCATCCGCTAAACAAAAGTGAGCATCGAACCAGAAGGTCGGATCATCCGAAGTTGATAACATCTATTTTCTAACGCGCAGGCATCCGATAAATAAAAGCGAATATCGAACCGAAAGGCCGGATCAACCGTAGATGATAACATCTATCTGCTAACACGCATGCATTCGCTAAATAAAAGTGAGCATCGAACCAGAAGGCCGGATCAGCCGAAGTTGATAACATCTATCTGCTAACGCGCAGGCATCCACTAAATAAAAGCGAGCATCGAACCAGAAGGTCGGACCAACCGAAGTTGATAACATCTATCTGCTAATGCGCAGGCATCCGCTAAATAAAAGCGAGCATCGAATCAAAAGGCCGGATCAACTGAAGTTGATAACATCTATCTGCTAACGCACATGCATCCGCTAAACAAAAGCGAGCATCGAACCAGAAGGTAGGATCATCCGAAGTTGATAACATCTGTCTGCTAACGCGTAGGCATCCGATAAATAAAAGTGAACATTGAACTGAAAATCCGGATCAACCGAAGTTCATAACATCTATCTGCTAATGCACAGGCATTCGCTAAATAAAAGCAAGCATCGAACCAGAAGGCCGGATCAACCGAAGTTGATAACATCTATCTGCTAACACGCAGGCATACACTAAATAAAAGCGAGCACCGAACCGGAAGGCCGGATCAACCGAAGTTGATAACATCTATCTGCTAATGCGCAGGCATTCGCTAAATAAAACCCAGCATCGAACCAGAAGGTCGGATCAACCGATGTTGATAACGTCGAATTAGAAGTCCGGATCAACCGAAGTGGATAACATATATCTGCTAATGCGCAGGCATCGGCTAAATAAAAGCGAGCATCGAACCAGAAGGCCGGATCAACCGATGTTGATAACATCTATCTGCTAACACGCTGGCATCTGCTAAATAAAAGCGAGCATGTACCAGAAGGTAGGATCAACCGAAGTTGATAACATCTATCTGCTAACGCGCAGGCATCCGATAAATAAAAGTGAACATTGAACCAAAAAGCCGGATCAACCGAAGTTCATAACATCTATCTGCTAACGCGCAGGCATTCGCTAAATAAAAGCGAGCATCGAACCAGAAGGCCGGATGAACTGAAGATGATAACATCTATCTGCTAATGCGCATGCATCCACTAAATAAAAGCGAGCATCGAACCAGAAGGCCGGATCAACCGAAGTTGATAACATCTATCTGCTAATGCGTAGGCATCCGCTAAATAAAAGCGAGCATCGAACCAGAAGGCCGGATCAACCGAAGTTGATAACATCTATCTGCTAACGCGCAGGCATCCGCTAAATAAAAGCGAGCATCGAACCAGAAGGCCGGATCAACCAAAGTTGATAACATCTATCTGCTATCGCGTAGGCATCCGCTAATTAAAAGCGAGCATCGAACCAGAAGGTCGGATCAACCGAAGTTGATAACATCTACCTGCTAACGCGCAGGCATCCACTAAATAAAAGCGAGCATCGATTCGGAAGGCCGAATCAATAAAAGTTGATAACATCTATCTGCTAACGTGCAGGCATCCGCTAAATAAAAGCGAGCATCGAACTAGAAGGCCGGATCAACCGAAATTGATAACATCTATCTGCTAATGCGCAGGCATCCGCTAAATAAAAGCAAGCATCGAACCAGAAGGCCGGATCAACTGAAATTGATAATATCTATCTGCAAACGCACATGCATCCGCTAAACAAAAGTGAGCATCGAACCAGAAGGTCGGATCATCCGAAGTTGATAACATCTATTTTCTAACGCGCAGGCATCCGATAAATAAAAGCGAATATCGAACCGAAAGGCCGGATCAACCGTAGATGATAACATCTATCTGCTAACACGCATGCATTCGCTAAATAAAAGTGAGCATCGAACCAGAAGGCCGGATCAGCCGAAGTTGATAACATCTATCTGCTAACGCGCAGGCATCCACTAAATAAAAGCGAGCATCGAACCAGAAGGTCGGACCAACCGAAGTTGATAACATCTATCTGCTAATGCGCAGGCATCCGCTAAATAAAAGCGAGCATCGAATCAAAAGGCCGGATCAACTGAAGTTGATAACATCTATCTGCTAACGCACATGCATCCGCTAAACAAAAGCGAGCATCGAACCAGAAGGTAGGATCATCCGAAGTTGATAACATCTGTCTGCTAACGCGTAGGCATCCGATAAATAAAAGTGAACATTGAACTGAAAATCCGGATCAACCGAAGTTCATAACATCTATCTGCTAATGCACAGGCATTCGCTAAATAAAAGCAAGCATCGAAACAGAAGGCCGGATCAACCGAAGTTGATAACATCTATCTGCTAATGCGCAGGCATCCGCTAAATAAAAGCGAGCATCGAACCAGAAGGTCGGATCAACCGAAGTTGATAACATCTATCTGCTAACACGCAGGCATCCGCTAAATAAAAGCGAGCATCGAACCAGAAGGCCGGATCAACTGAAGTTGATAACATCTATCTGCTAACGCACAGGCATCCGCTAATTAAAAGCGAGCATCGAACCAGAAGGCCGGATCAACCGAAGTTGATAACATCTAGCTGCTAACGCGCAGGCATCCACTAAATAAAAGCGAGCATCGATTCGGAAGGCCGAATCAATCAAAGTTGATAACATCTATCTGCTAACGCGCAGGCATCCACTAAATAAAAGCGAGCATCGAACCAGAAGGTCGGATCAACTGAAATTGATAACACCTATCTGCTAACGTGCAGGCATCCGCTAAATAAAAGCGAGCATCGAACCGGAAGGCCGGATCAACCAAAGTTGATAACATCTATCTGCTAATGCGCAGGCATCCGCAAAATAAAAGCGAGCATCGAACCAGAAGGCCGGATCAACTGAAGTTGATAACATCTATCTGCAAACGCACATGCATCCGCTAATAAAAAGTGAGCATCGAACCAGAAGGTCGGATCATTCGAAGTTGATAACATCTATCTGCTAACGTGCAGGCATCCGATAAATAAAAGTGAACATCGAACCGAAAGGATGGATCAAACGAAGTTGATAACATCTATCTGCTAACGCGCAGGCATCAGCTAAATAAAATCGTGTATCGAACCAAAAGTTCGAATCAACCGAAGTTGATAACATCTATCTGCTGTTGCGCAGGCATCTGCTAAATAAAAGCTAGCATCGAACCATAGGGCCAGATCAACCGAAGTAGATAGCATCTATCTGCTAACGCGCAGGCATCCGCTAAATAAAAGCGAGCATCGAACCAGAAGGCCGGATCAACCGAAGTTGATAACATCTATCTGCTAACACGCAGGCATACACTAAATAAAAGCGAGCACCGAACCGGAAGGCTGGATCAACCAAAGTTGATAACATCTATCTGCTAATGCGCAGGCATTCGCTAAATAAAACCCAGCATCGAACCAGAAGGTCGGATCAACCGATGTTGATAACGTCGAATTAGAAGTCCCGATCAACCGAAGTGGATAACATATATCTGCTAATGCGCAAGCATCGGCTAAATAAAAGCGAGCATCGAACCAGAAGGCCGGATCAACCGATGTTGATAACATCTATCTGCTAACACGCTGACATCTGCTAAATAAAAGCGAGCATGTACCAGAAGGTAGGATCAACCGAAGTTGATAACATCTATCTGCTAACGCGCAGGCATCCGATAAATAAAAGTGAACATTGAACCGAAAAGCCGGATCAACCGAAGTTCATAACATCTATCTGCTAACGCGCAGGCATTCGCTAAATAAAAGCGAGCATCGAACCAGAAGGCCGGATGAACTGAAGATGATAACATCTATCTGCTAACGCGCATGCATCCACTAAATAAAAGCGAGCATCGTACCAGAAGGCCGGATCAACCGAAGTTGATAACATCTATCTGCTAATGCGCAGGCATCCGCTAAATAAAAGCGAGAATCGAACCAGAAGGGCGGATCAACCGAAGTTGATAACATCTATCTGCTAACGCGCAGGCATCCGCTAAATAAAAGCGAGCATCAAACCAGAAGGCCGGATCAACCAAAGTTGATAACATCTATCTGCTATCGCGTAGGCATCCGCTAATTAAAAGCGAGCATCGAACCAGAAGGTCGGATCAACCGAAGTTGATAACATCTATCTGCTAACGCGCAGGCATCCACTAAATAAAAGCGAGCATCGATTCGGAAGGCTGAATCAATAAAAGTTGATAACATCTATCTGCTAACGTGCAGGCATCCGCTAAATAAAAGCGAGCATCGAACTAGAAGGCCGGATCAACCGAAATTGATAACATCTATCTGCTAATGCGCAGGCATCCGCTAAATAAAAGCAAGCATCGAACCAGAAGGCCGGATCAACTGAAGTTGATAATATCTATCTGCAAACGCACATGCATCCGCTAAACAAAAGTGAGCATCGAACCAGAAGGTCGGATCATCCGAAGTTGATAACATCTATTTTCTAACGCGCAGGCATCCGATAAATAAAAGCGAATATCGAACCGAAAGGCCGGATCAACCGTAGATGATAACATCTATCTGCTAACACGCATGCATTCGCTAAATAAAAGTGAGCATCGAACCAGAAGGCCGGATCAGCCGAAGTTGATAACATCTATCTGCTAACGCGCAGGCATCCACTAAATAAAAGCGAGCATCGAACCAGAAGGTCGGACCAACCGAAGTTGATAACATCTATCTGCTAATGCGCAGGCATCCGCTAAATAAAAGCGAGCATCGAATCAAAAGGCCGGATCAACTGAAGTTGATAACATCTATCTGCTAACGCACATGCATCCGCTAAACAAAAGCGAGCATCGAACCAGAAGGTAGGATCATCCGAAGTTGATAACATCTGTCTGCTAACGCGTAGGCATCCGATAAATAAAAGTGAACATTGAACTGAAAATCCGGATCAACCGAAGTTCATAACATCTATCTGCTAATGCACAGGCATTCGCTAAATAAAAGCAAGCATCGAAACAGAAGGCCGGATCAACCGAAGTTGATAACATCTATCTGCTAATGCGCAGGCATCCGCTAAATAAAAGCGAGCATCGAACCAGAAGGTCGGATCAACCGAAGTTGATAACATCTATCTGCTAACACGCAGGCATCCGCTAAATAAAAGCGAGCATCGAACCAGAAGGCCGGATCAACTGAAGTTGATAACATCTATCTGCTAACGCACAGGCATCCGCTAATTAAAAGCGAGCATCGAACCAGAAGGCCGGATCAACCGAAGTTGATAACATCTAGCTGCTAACGCGCAGGCATCCACTAAATAAAAGCGAGCATCGATTCGGAAGGCCGAATCAATCAAAGTTGATAACATCTATCTGCTAACGCGCAGGCATCCACTAAATAAAAGCGAGCATCGAACCAGAAGGTCGGATCAACTGAAATTGATAACACCTATCTGCTAACGTGCAGGCATCCGCTAAATAAAAGCGAGCATCGAACCGGAAGGCCGGATCAACCAAAGTTGATAACATCTATCTGCTAATGCGCAGGCATCCGCAAAATAAAAGCGAGCATCGAACCAGAAGGCCGGATCAACTGAAGTTGATAACATCTATCTGCAAACGCACATGCATCCGCTAATAAAAAGTGAGCATCGAACCAGAAGGTCGGATCATTCGAAGTTGATAACATCTATCTGCTAACGTGCAGGCATCCGATAAATAAAAGTGAACATCGAACCGAAAGGATGGATCAAACGAAGTTGATAACATCTATCTGCTAACGCGCAGGCATCAGCTAAATAAAATCGTGTATCGAACCAAAAGTTCGAATCAACCGAAGTTGATAACATCTATCTGCTGTTGCGCAGGCATCTGCTAAATAAAAGCTAGCATCGAACCATAGGGCCAGATCAACCGAAGTTGATAGCATCTATCTGCTAACGCGCAGGCATCCGCTAAATAAAAGCGAGCATCGAACCAGAAGGCCGGATCAACCGAAGTTGATAACATCTATCTGCTAACACGCAGGCATACACTAAATAAAAGCGAGCACCGAACCGGAAGGCTGGATCAACCAAAGTTGATAACATCTATCTGCTAATGCGCAGGCATTCGCTAAATAAAACCCAGCATCGAACCAGAAGGTCGGATCAACCGATGTTGATAACGTCGAATTAGAAGTCCCGATCAACCGAAGTGGATAACATATATCTGCTAATGCGCAAGCATCGGCAAAATAAAAGCGAGCATCGAACCAGAAGGCCGGATCAACCGATGTTGATAACATCTATCTGCTAACACGCTGACATCTGCTAAATAAAAGCGAGCATGTACCAGAAGGTAGGATCAACCGAAGTTGATAACATCTATCTGCTAACGCGCAGGCATCCGATAAATAAAAGTGAACATTGAACCGAAAAGCCGGATCAACCGAAGTTCATAACATCTATCTGCTAACGCGCAGGCATTCGCTAAATAAAAGCGAGCATCGAACCAGAAGGCCGAATGAACTGAAGATGATAACATCTATCTGCTAACGCGCATGCATCCACTAAATAAAAGCGAGCATCGTACCAGAAGGCCGGATCAACCGAAGTTGATAACATCTATCTGCTAATGCGCAGGCATCCGCTAAATAAAAGCGAGAATCGAACCAGAAGGGCGGATCAACCGAAGTTGATAACATCTATCTGCTAACGCGCAGGCATCCGCTAAATAAAAGCGAGCATCGAACCAGAAGGCCGGATCAACCAAAGTTGATAACATCTATCTGCTATCGCGTAGGCATCCGCTAATTAAAAGCGAGCATCGAACCAGAAGGTCGGATCAACCGAAGTTGATAACATCTATCTGCTAACGCGCAGGCATCCACTAAATAAAAGCGAGCATCGATTCGGAAGGCTGAATCAATAAAAGTTGATAACATCTATCTGCTAACGTGCAGGCATCCGCTAAATAAAAGCGAGCATCGAACTAGAAGGCCGGATCAACCGAAATTGATAACATCTATCTGCTAATGCGCAGGCATCCGCTAAATAAAAGCAAGCATCGAACCAGAAGGCCGGATCAACTGAAGTTGATAATATCTATCTGCAAACGCACATGCATCCGCTAAACAAAAGTGAGCATCGAACCAGAAGGTCGGATCATCCGAAGTTGATAACATCTATTTTCTAACGCGCAGGCATCCGATAAATAAAAGCGAATATCGAACCGAAAGGCCGGATCAACCGTAAATGATAACATCTATCTGCTAACACGCATGCATTCGCTAAATAAAAGTGAGCATCGAACCAGAAGGCCGGATCAGCCGAAGTTGATAACGTCTATCTGCTAACGCGCATGCATCCACTAAATAAAAGCGAGCATCAAACCAGAAGGTCGGACCAACCGAAGTTGATAACATCTATCTGCTAATGCGCAGGCATCCGCTAAATAAAAGCGAGCATCGAACCAGAAGGCCGGATCAACCGAAGTTGATAACATCTATCTGCTAACGCACAGGCATCCGCTAATTAAAAGCGAGCATCGAACCAGAAGGTCGGATCAACCGAAGTTGATAACATCTAGCTGCTAACGCGCAGGCATCCACTAAATAAAAGCGAGCATCGATTCGGAAGGCCGAATCAATCAAAATTGATAACATCTATCTGCTAACGCGCAGGCATCCACTAAATAAAAGCGAGCATCGAACCAGAAGGTCGGATCAACTGAAATTGATAACACCTATCTGCTAACGTGCAGGCATCCGCTAAATAAAAGCGAGCATCGAACCGGAAGGCCGGATCAACCAAAGTTGATAACATCTATCTGCTAATGCGCAGGCATCCACAAAATAAAAGCGAGCATCGAACCAGAAGGCCGGATCAACTGAAGTTGATAACATCTATCTGCAAACGCACATGCATCCGCTAATAAAAAGTGAGCATCGAACCAGAAGGTCGGATCATTCGAAGTTGATAACATCTATCTGCTAACGTGCAGGCATCCGATAAATAAAAGTGAACATCGAACCGAAAGGATGGATCAATCGAAGTTGATAACATCTATCTGCTAACGCGCAGGCATCAGCTAAATAAAATCGTGTATCGAACCAAAAGTTCGGATCAACCGAAGTTGATAACATCTATCTGCTGTTGCGCAGGCATCTGCTAAATAAAAGCTAGCATCGAACCATAGGGCCAGATCAACCGAAGTTGATAGCATCTATCTGCTAACGCGCAGGCATCCGCTAAATAAAAGCGAGCATCGAACCAGAAGGCCGGATCAACCGAAGTTGATAACATCTATCTGCTAACACGCAGGCATACACTAAATAAAAGCGAGCACCGAACCGGAAGGCCGGATCAACCGAAGTTGATAACATCTATCTGCTAATGCGCAGGCATTCGCTAAATAAAACCCAACATCAAACCAGAAGGTCGGATCAACCGATGTTGATAACGTCGAATTAGAAGTCCGGATCAACCGAAGTGGATAACATATATCTGCTAATGCGCAGGCATCGGCTAAATAAAAGCGAGCATCGAACCAGAAGGCCGGATCAACCGATGTTGATAACATCTATCTGCTAACACGCTGGCATCTGCTAAATAAAAGCGAGCATGTACCAGAAGGTAGGATCTACCGAAGTTGATAACATCTATCTGCTAACGCGCAGGCATCCGATAAATAAAAGTGAACATTGAACCGAAAAGCTGGATCAACCGAAGTTCATAACATCTATCTGCTAACGCGCAGGCATTCGCTAAATAAAAGCGAGCATCGAACCAGAAGGCCGGATGAACTGAAGATGATAACATCTATCTGCTAACGCGCATGCATCCACTAAATAAAAGCGAGCATCGAACCAGAAGGCCGGATCAACCGAAGTTGATAACATCTATCTGCTAATGCGCAGGCATCCGCTAAATAAAAGCGAGCATCGAACCAGAAGGTCGGATCAACCGAAGTTGATAACATCTATCTGCTAACGCGCAGGCATCCGCTAAATAAAAGCGAGCATCGAACCAGAAGGCCGGATCAACCAGAGTTGATAACATCTATCTGCTATCGCGTAGGCATCCGCTAATTAAAAGCGAGCATCGAACCAGAAGGTCGGATCAACCGAAGTTGATAACATCTATCTGCTAACGCGCAGGCATCCACTAAATAAAAGCGAGCATCGATTCGGAAGGGCGAATCAATAAAAGTTGATAACATCTATCTGCTAACGTGCAGGTATCCGCTAAATAAAAGCGAGCATCGAACTAGAAGGCCGGATCAACCGAAATTGATAACATCTATCTGCTAATGCGCAGGCATCCGCTAAATAAAAGCAAGCATTGAACCAGAAGGTCGGATCAACTGAAGTTGATAATATCTATCTGCAAACGCACATGCATCCGTTAAACAAAAGTGAGCATCGAACCAGAAGGTCGGATCATCCGAAGTTGATAACATCTATTTTCTAACGCGCAGGCATCCGATAAATAAAAGCGAATATCGAACCGAAAGGTCGGATCAACCGTAGATGATAACATCTATCTGCTAACACGCATGCATTCGCTAAATAAAAGTGAGCATCGAACCAGAAGGCCGGATCAGCCGAACTTGATAACATCTATCTGCTAACGCGCAGGCATCCACTAAATAAAAGCGAGCATCGAACCAGAAGGTCGGACCAACCGAAGTTGAAAACATCTATCTGCTAATGCGCAGGCATCCGCTAAATAAAAGCGAGCATCGAATCAAAAGGCCGGATCAACCGAAGTTGATAACATCTATCTGCTAACGCACATGCATCCGCTAAACAAAAGCGAGCATCGAACCAGAAGGTCGGATCATCCGAAGTTGATAACATCTATCTGCTAATGCGTAGGTATCCGATAAATAAAAGTGAACATTGAACCGAAAAGTCGGATCAACCGAAGTTCATAACATCTATCTGCTAACGTGCAGGCATTCGCTAAATAAAAGCGAGCATCGAACCAGAAGACCAGATCAACCGAAGTTGATAACATCTATCTGCTAATGCGCAGGCATCCGCTAAATAAAAGCGAGAATCAAACCAGAAGGCCGGATCAACCGAAGTTGATAACATCTATCTTCTAACACGCAGGCATCCGCTAAATAAAAGCGAGCATCGAACCAGAAGGCCGGATCAACCGAAGTTGATAACATCTATCTGCTAACGTGCAGGCATCCGCTAATTAAAAGCGAGCATCGAACTGGAAGGTCGGATCAACCGAAGTTGATTACATCTAGCTGCTAACGCGCAGGCATCCACTAAATAAAAGCGAGCATCGATTCGGAAGGCCGAATCAATCAAAGTTGATAACACCTATCTGCTAACGCGCAGGCATCCGCTAAATAAAAGCGAACATCGAACCAGAAGGCCGTATCAACTGAAGTTGATAACATCTATCTGCAAACGCACATGCATCCGCTAATAAAAAGTGAGTATCGAACCAGAAGGTCGGATCATTCGAAGTTGATAACATCTATCTACTAACGTGCAGGCATCCGATAAATACAAGCGAACATCGAAAGGCCGGATCAATCGAAGTTGATAACATCTATCTTCTAACGCGCAGGCATCAGCTAAATAAAATCGTGTATCGAACCAAAAGTTCAGATCAACCGAAGTTGATAAAACTAACCGCTGATGCGCAGGCATCTGCTAAATAAAAGCTAGCATCGAACCATAGGGCCGGATCAACCGAAGTTGATAGCATCTATCTACTAACACGCAGGCATCTGCTAAATAAATGCGAGCATCGAACCAGAAGGCCGGATCAACCGAAGTTGACAACATCTATCTGCTAACGCGCAGGCATCCACTAAATAAAAGCGAGCACCGAACCGTATGGTCGGATCAACCGAAGTTGATAACATCTATCTGCTAATGCGCAGACATTCGCTAAATAAAACCCAGCATCGAACCAGAAGGTCGGATCAACCGAAGTTGATAACATCTATCTGCTAACGCGCAGGCATCCGCTAAATAAAAGCGAGCACCGAACCCGAAGGCCGGATAAACCGAAGTTGATAACGTCGAATTAGAAGTCCAGATCAACCGAAGTTGATAACATATATCTGCTAATGCGCAGGCATCGGCTAAATAAAAGCGAGCATCGAACCAGAAGGCCGGATCAACCGATGTTGATAACATCTATCTGCTAACACGTTGGCATCTGCTAAATAAAAGCGAGCATGTACCAGAAGGTCGGATCAACCGAAGTTGATAACATCTATCTGCTAACGTGCAGGCATCCGATAAATAAAAGTGAACATTGAACCGAAAGGCCGGATCAACTGAAGTTCATAACATCTATCTGCTAACGCGCAGGCATTCGTTAAATAAAAGCGAGCATCGAACCAGAAGGCCGGATGAACTGAAGATGATAAGATCTATCTGCTAACGTGCATGCATCCACTAAATAAAAGCGAGCATCGAACCAGCATGTCGGATCAACCGAAGTTGATAACATCTATCTGCTAATGCGCAGGCATCCGCTAAATAAAAGCGAGCATCGAACCAAAAGGCCGGATCAACCGAAGTTGATAACATCTATCTGCTAACGCGCAGGCATCCGCTAAATAAAAGCGAGCATCGAACCAGAAGGCCGGATAACCAAAGTTGATAACATCTATCTGCTATCGCGTAGGCATCCGCTAATTAAAAGCGAGCATCGAACCAGAAGGTCGGATCAACCGAAGTTGATAAGATCTATCTGCTAACGCGT
The DNA here is from genome assembly GCA_963859935.3 of Lathyrus sativus. Classification (NCBI taxonomy): domain Eukaryota; kingdom Viridiplantae; phylum Streptophyta; class Magnoliopsida; order Fabales; family Fabaceae; genus Lathyrus; species Lathyrus sativus. Next base: position 284,778,644 of record OZ012741.1, on the reverse strand, counting down.
AGGCATCCACTAAATAAAAGCGAGCATCGATTCGGAAGGCCGAATCAATAAAAGTTGATAACATCAATCTGCTAACGCGCAGGCATCCGCTAAATAAAAGCGAGCATCAAACTAGAAGGCCGGATCAACCGAAATTGATAACATCTATCTGCTAATGCGCAGGCATCAGCTAAATAAAAGCGAGCATCGAACCAGAAGGCCGGATCAACTGAAGTTGATAACATCTATCTGGAAACGCACATGCATCCGCTAAACAAAAGTGAGCATCGAACCAGAAGGTCGGATCATCCGAAGTTGACAACATCTGTCTTCTAACGTGCAGGCATCCGATAAATAAAAGCGAACATCGAACCGAAAGGCCGGATCAACCGAAGTTGATAACATCTATCTGCTAACACGCATGCATTCGCTAAATAAAAGCGAGCATCGAACCAGAAGGCCGGATCAGCCGAAGTTGATAACATCTATCTGCTAACACGCATGCATCCACTAAATAAAAGCGAGCATCGAACCAGAAGGTCGGACCAACCGAAGTTGATAATATATATCTGCTAATGCGCAGGCATCCACTAAATAAAATCGAGCATCGAACCAGAAGGCCGGATCAACTGAAGTTGATAACATCTATCTGCTAACGCGCAGGCATCCGCTAAATAAAAGCGAGCATCAAACCAGAAGGTCGGATCAACTGAAGTTGATAACATCTATCTGCTAACGCGCAGACATTCGCTAAATAAAAGCGAGCATCGAACCGGAAGACCGAATCAACCAAAGTTGATAACATCTATCTGCTAACGCGGAGGCATCCTCTAAATATAAGTGAGCATCGAACCAGAAGGCCGGATAAGCCGAAGTTTATAACATCTATCAGCTAATGCGCGGGCATCCGCTAAATAAAAGCGAGCATCGAATTAGAAGTCCGGATCAACCGAAGTTGATAACATCTATCTGCTAACACGCATGCATTCGCTAAATAAAAGCGAGCATCGAACCAGAAGGCCGGATCAGCCGAAGTTGATAACATCTATCTGCTAACACGCATGCATCCACTAAATAAAAGCGAGCATCGAACCAGAAGGTCGGACCAACCGAAGTTGATAATATATATCTGCTAATGCGCAGGCATCCACTAAATAAAATCGAGCATCGAACCAGAAGGCCGGATCAACTGAAGTTGATAACATCTATCTGCTAACGCGCAGGCATCCGCTAAATAAAAGCGAGCATCGAACCAGAAGGTCGGATCAACTGAAGTTGATAACATCTATCTGCTAACGCGCAGGCATCCACTAAATAAAAGCGAGCATCGAACCAGAAGGCCGGATCAACCGAAGTTGATAACATCTATCTGCTATCGCGCAGGCATCCACTAATTAAAAGCGAGATTCGAACTAGAAGGTCGGATCAACCGAAGTTGATAACATCTATCTGTTAACGTGCAGGCATCCACTAAATGAAAGCGAGCATCGATTCGGAAGGCCGAATCAATCAAAGTTGATAACATCTATCTGCTAACGCGCAGGCAACCGCTAAATAAAAGCGAGCATCGAACCAGAAGGTCGGATCAACTGAAATTGATAACACCTATCTGCTAACGAGCAGGCATCCGCTAAACAAAAGCGAGCATCGAACCGGAAGGTCGGATCATCCGAAGTTGATAACATCTATCTCCTAACGTGCAGGCATCCGATAAATAAAAGTGAACATTAAACCGAAAAGCCGGATCAACCGAAGTTCATAACATCTATCTGCTAATGCGCAGGCATCCGCTAAATAAAAGCGAGCATCGAACCAGAAGGCCGGATCAACCGAAGTTGATAACATCTATCTGCTAACGCGCAGGCATCCGCTAAATAAAAGTGAGCATCGAACCAGAAGGCCGGATCAACCGAAGTTGATAACATCTATCTGCTAACGCGCAGGCATCCGCTAATTAAAAGCGAGCATCGAACCAGAAGGTCGGATCATCCGAAGTTGATAACATCTATCTGTTAACGCGCAGGCATCCACTAAATAAAAGCGAGCACCGAACCGTATGGTCGGATCAACCGAAGTTGATAACATCTATCTGCTAATGCGCAGACATTCGCTAAATAAAACCCAGCATCGAACCAGAAGGTCGGATCAACCGAAGTTGATAACATCTATCTGCTAACGCGCAGGCATCCGCTAAATAAAAGCGAGCACCGAACCCGAAGGCCGGATAAACCGAAGTTGATAACGTCGAATTAGAAGTCCAGATCAACCGAAGTTGATAACATATATCTGCTAATGCGCAGGCATCGGCTAAATAAAAGCGAGCATCGAACCAGAAGGCCGGATCAACCGATGTTGATAACATCTATCTGCTAACACGTTGGCATCTGCTAAATAAAAGCGAGCATGTACCAGAAGGTCGGATCAACCGAAGTTGATAACATCTATCTGCTAACGTGCAGGCATCCGATAAATAAAAGTGAACATTGAACCGAAAGGCCGGATCAACTGAAGTTCATAACATCTATCTGCTAACGCGCAGGCATTCGTTAAATAAAAGCGAGCATCGAACCAGAAGGCCGGATGAACTGAAGATGATAAGATCTATCTGCTAACGTGCATGCATCCACTAAATAAAAGCGAGCATCGAACCAGCATGTCGGATCAACCGAAGTTGATAACATCTATCTGCTAATGCGCAGGCATCCGCTAAATAAAAGCGAGCATCGAACCAAAAGGCCGGATCAACCGAAGTTGATAACATCTATCTGCTAACGCGCAGGCATCCGCTAAATAAAAGCGAGCATCGAACCAGAAGGCCGGATAACCAAAGTTGATAACATCTATCTGCTATCGCGTAGGCATCCGCTAATTAAAAGCGAGCATCGAACCAGAAGGTCGGATCAACCGAAGTTGATAAGATCTATCTGCTAACGCGTAGGCATCCACTAAATAAAAGCGAGCATCGATTCGGAAGGCCGAATCAATAAAAGTTGATAACATCAATCTGCTAACGCGCAGGCATCCGCTAAATAAAAGCGAGCATCAAACTAGAAGGCCGGATCAACCGAAATTGATAACATCTATCTGCTAATGCGCAGGCATCAGCTAAATAAAAGCGAGCATCGAACCAGAAGGCCGGATCAACTGAAGTTGATAACATCTATCTGGAAACGCACATGCATCCGCTAAACAAAAGTGAGCATCGAACCAGAAGGTCGGATCATCCGAAGTTGACAACATCTGTCTTCTAACGTGCAGGCATCCGATAAATAAAAGCGAACATCGAACCGAAAGGCCGGATCAACCGAAGTTGATAACATCTATCTGCTAACACGCATGCATTCGCTAAATAAAAGCGAGCATCGAACCAGAAGGCCGGATCAGCCGAAGTTGATAACATCTATCTGCTAACACGCATGCATCCACTAAATAAAAGCGAGCATCGAACCAGAAGGTCGGACCAACCGAAGTTGATAATATATATCTGCTAATGCGCAGGCATCCACTAAATAAAATCGAGCATCGAACCAGAAGGCCGGATCAACTGAAGTTGATAACATCTATCTGCTAACGCGCAGGCATCCGCTAAATAAAAGCGAGCATCAAACCAGAAGGTCGGATCAACTGAAGTTGATAACATCTATCTGCTAACGCGCAGACATTCGCTAAATAAAAGCGAGCATCGAACCGGAAGACCGAATCAACCAAAGTTGATAACATCTATCTGCTAACGCGGAGGCATCCTCTAAATATAAGTGAGCATCGAACCAGAAGGCCGGATAAGCCGAAGTTTATAACATCTATCAGCTAATGCGCGGGCATCCGCTAAATAAAAGCGAGCATCGAATTAGAAGTCCGGATCAACCGAAGTTGATAACATCTATCTGCTAACACGCATGCATTCGCTAAATAAAAGCGAGCATCGAACCAGAAGGCCGGATCAGCCGAAGTTGATAACATCTATCTGCTAACACGCATGCATCCACTAAATAAAAGCGAGCATCGAACCAGAAGGTCGGACCAACCGAAGTTGATAATATATATCTGCTAATGCGCAGGCATCCACTAAATAAAATCGAGCATCGAACCAGAAGGCCGGATCAACTGAAGTTGATAACATCTATCTGCTAACGCGCAGGCATCCGCTAAATAAAAGCGAGCATCGAACCAGAAGGTCGGATCAACTGAAGTTGATAACATCTATCTGCTAACGCGCAGGCATCCACTAAATAAAAGCGAGCATCGAACCAGAAGGCCGGATCAACCGAAGTTGATAACATCTATCTGCTATCGCGCAGGCATCCACTAATTAAAAGCGAGATTCGAACTAGAAGGTCGGATCAACCGAAGTTGATAACATCTATCTGTTAACGTGCAGGCATCCACTAAATGAAAGCGAGCATCGATTCGGAAGGCCGAATCAATCAAAGTTGATAACATCTATCTGCTAACGCGCAGGCAACCGCTAAATAAAAGCGAGCATCGAACCAGAAGGTCGGATCAACTGAAATTGATAACACCTATCTGCTAACGAGCAGGCATCCGCTAAACAAAAGCGAGCATCGAACCGGAAGGTCGGATCATCCGAAGTTGATAACATCTATCTCCTAACGTGCAGGCATCCGATAAATAAAAGTGAACATTAAACCGAAAAGCCGGATCAACCGAAGTTCATAACATCTATCTGCTAATGCGCAGGCATCCGCTAAATAAAAGCGAGCATCGAACCAGAAGGCCGGATCAACCGAAGTTGATAACATCTATCTGCTAACGCGCAGGCATCCGCTAAATAAAAGTGAGCATCGAACCAGAAGGCCGGATCAACCGAAGTTGATAACATCTATCTGCTAACGCGCAGGCATCCGCTAATTAAAAGCGAGCATCGAACCAGAAGGTCGGATCATCCGAAGTTGATAACATCTATCTGTTAACGCGCAGGCATCCACTAAATAAAAGCGAGCATCTAACCAGAAGGTCGGATCAACTGAAATTGATAACACCTATCCGCTAAAACGCAGGCATCCGCTAAATAAAAGGGAACATCGAACCGGAAGGCCGGATCAACCGAAGTTGATAACATCTATCTGCAAACGCACATACATCCGCTAAACAAAAGTGAGCATCTAACCAGAAGGTCGGATCATCAGAAGTTGATAACATCTATCTGCTAATGCGCAGGCATCCAATAAATAAAAGTGAACATCGAACCGAAAGGCCGGATCAACCGAAGTTGATAACATCTATCAGCTAACGCGCAGGCATCAGCTAAATAAAAGCGTGTATCGAACCAAAAGTTTGGATCAACCGAAGTTGATAACATCTATCTGCTGATGCGCAGGCATCTGCTAAATAAAAGCTAGCATCAAACCATAGGGCCAGATCAACCGAAGTTGATAGCATCTATCTGCTAACGCGCAGGCATCCGCAAAATAAAAGCGAACATCGAACCAGAAGGCCGGATCAACCGAAGTTGATAACATTTATCTGCTAACGCGCAGGCATCCGCTAAATAAAAGCGAGCATCGAACCGGAAGGCCGGATCAACCGAAGTTGATAACATCTATCTGCTAATGCGCAGGCATCCGCTAAATAAATCCGAGCATCGAACCAGAAGGTCGAATCAACCGAAGTTGATAACATCTATCTGCTAACGCGCAGGCATCCGCTAAATAAAAGCGAGCACCGATCCAGAAGGTCGGATCAACCAAAGTTGATAACGTCTATCTACTAACGTGCAGGCATCCGCTAAATAAAGGCGAGCATCGAACCAAAAGGTCGAATCAACCGAAGTTGATAACATCTATCTGCTAACGCGCAGGCATTCGCTAAATAAAAGCGAGCATCGAACCGGAAGACCGAATCAACCAAAGTTGATAACATCTATCTGCTAACGCGGAGGCATCCTCTAAATATAAGTGAGCATCGAACCAGAAGGCCGGATAAGCCGAAGTTTATAACATCTATCAGCTAATGCGCGGGCATCCGCTAAATAAAAGCGAGCATCGAATTAGAAGTCCGGATCAACCGAACTTGATAACATATATCTGCTAATGCGCAGGCATCGGCTAAATAAAAGCGAGCATCGAACCAGAAGGCCGGATCAACCAATGTTGATAACATCTATCTGCTAACGCGCTGGCATCTGCTAAATAAAAGCGAGCATCGAACCAGAAGGTCGGATCAACCGAAGTTGATAACATTTATCTGCTAACGCGCAGGCATCCGATAAATAAAAGTGAACATTGAACCGAAAAGCCGGATATACCGAAGTTCATAACATCTATCTGCTAACGCGCAGGCATTCGCTAAATAAAAGCGAGCATCGAACCAGAAGGCCGGATGAACTGAAGATGATAACATCTATCTGCTAACGCGCAGGCATCAACTAAATAAAAGCGAGCATCGAACCAGAAGGCCGGATTAACCGAAGTTGATAACATCTATCTGCTAATGCGCAGGCATCCGCTAAATAAAAGCGAGCATCGAACCAGAAGGCCGGATCAACCGAAGTTGATAACATCTATCTGCTAACGTGCAGGCATCCGCTAAATATAAGTGAGCATCGAACCAGAAGGCCGGATGAACTGAAGATGATAACATCTATCTGCTAACGCGCAGGCATCAACTAAATAAAGGCGAGCATCGAACCAGAAGGCCGAATCAACCGAAGTTGATAACATCTATCTGCTAACGCGCAGGCATTCGCTAAATAAAAGCGAGCATCGAACCGGAAGGCTGAATCAACCAAAGTTGATAACATCTATCTTCTAACGCGGAGGCATCCGCTAAATATACGTGAGCATCGAACCAGAAGGCCGGATAAACCGAAGTTGATAACATCTATCCGCTAATGCGCGGGCATCCGCTAAATAAAAGCGAGCATCGAATTAGAAGTCTGGATCAGCCGAAGTTGATAACATATATCTGCTAATGCGCAGGCATCGGCTAAATAAAAGCGAGCATCGAACCAGAAGGCCGGATCAACCGATGTTGATAACATCTATCTGCTAACGCGCTGGCATCTGCTAAATAAAAGCGAGCATCGAACCAGAAAGTCGGATCAACCGAAGTTGATAACATCTATCTACTAACGCGCAGGCATCCGATAAATAAAAGTGAACATTGAACCGAAAAGCCGGATCAACCGAAGTTCATAACATCTATCTGCAAACGCGCAGGCATTCGCTAAATAAAAGCGAACATCGAACCAGAAGGCCGGATGAACTGAAGATGATAACATCTCTCTGCTAACGCGCAGGCATCAACTAAATAAAAGCGAGCATCGAACCAGAAGGCCGGATCAACCGAAGTTGATAACATCTATCTTCTAATGCGCAGGCATCCGCTAAATAAAAGCGAGCATCGAACCGGAAGGCCGGATCAACCGAAGTTGATAACATCTATATGCTAACGTGCAGGCATCCACTAAATAAAAGCGAGCATCGATTCGGAAGGCCAGATCAACCGATGTTAATAACATCTATCTGCTAACGCGCTGGCATCTGCTAAATAAAAGCGAGCATCGAACCAGAAGGTCGGATCAACCGAAATTGATAACATCTATCTGCTAACACGCAGGCATCCGATAAATAAAAGTGAACATTGAACCGAAAAGCCGGATCAACCGAAGTTCATAACATCTATCTGCTAACGCGCAGGCATTCGATAAATAAAAGTGAACATTGAACCGAAAATCCGGATCAACCAGAAGGTCGGATCAACCGAAGTTGATAACATCTATCTGCTAACGCGCAAGCATCCGATAAATAAAAGTGAACATTGAACCGAAAAGCCGGATCAACCGAAGTTCATAACATCTATCTGCTAACGCGCAGGCATCCGATAAATAAAAGTGAACATTGAACCGAAAAGCCGGATCAACCGAAGTTCATAACATCTATCTGCTAACGCGCAGGCATTCGCTAAATAAAAGCGAGCATCGAACCAGAAGGCCGGATGAACTGAAGATGATAACATCTCTCTGCTAACGTGCAGGCATCAACTAAATAAAAGCGAGCATCGAACCAGAAGGCTGGATCAACCGAAGTTGATAACATCTATCTGCTAATGCGCAGGCATCCGCTAAATAAAAGCGAGCATCGAACCAGAAGGTCGGATCAACTGAAATTGATAACGCCCATCTGGTAACGCGCAGGCATCCGCTAAATAAAAGCGAACATATAACCAGAAGGCCGGATCAACCGAAATTGATAACATCTATCTGCTAATGCGCAGGCATCCGCTAAATAAAAGCGAGCATCGAACCAGAAGGCCGGAACAGCCGAAGTTGATAACATCTATCTGCTAACGCGCAGGCATCCACTAAATAAAAGCGAGCATCGAACCAGAAGGCCGGACCAACCGAAGTTGATAACATCTATCTGCTAACGTCCAGGCATCTGCTAATAAAAGCGAGCATCGAACCAGAAGGTCGGATCAACCGAAGTTTATAACATCTATCTGCTAACGCGCTGGCATCTGCTAAATAAAAGCGAGCATCGAACCAGAAGGTCGGATCAACCAAAGTTGATAACATCTATCTGTTAACGCGCAGGCATCCGATAAATAAAAGCGAGCATCGAACATGAAGGTCGGATCAACCGAAGTTGATAACATCTATCTGTTAATGCACAAGCATCCGCTAAAAAAGAGCGAGCATCGCACCAGAGGGCCGGATCATCCGAAGTTGATAACATCTATCTGCTAACTCGCAGGCATCCGATAAATAAAAGCGAACATCGAACCGGAAGGCCGGATCAACCGAAGTTGATAACAATTATCTGCTAACGTGCAGGCATCCGCTAAATAAAAGCGAGCATCGAACCAGAAGGTCGGATCAACTGAAATTGATAACACCAATCTGGTAGCCTGCAGGCATCCGCTAAATAAAAGCGAACATAGAACCAGAAGGCCGGATACACCGAAATTGATAACATCTATCTGCTAATGCGCAGGCATCCGCTAAATAAAAGTGAGCATCGAACCAGAAGGCCGGATCAGCCGAAGTTGATAACATCTATCTGCTAACGCGCAGGCATCCACTAAATAAAAGCGAGCATCGAACCAGAAGGCCGGACCAACCGAAGTTGATAACATCTATCTGCTAATGCGCAGACATCCGCTAAATAAAACCGAGCATCGAACCAGAAGGTCGGATCAACCGAAGTTGATAACATCTATCTGCTAACGCGCAGGCATCTACTAAATAAAAGCGAGCATCGAACCAGAAGGCCGAACCAACCGAAGTTAATAACATCTATCTGCTAATGCGCAGGCATGCACTAAATAAAAGCGAGCATCGAACCAGAAGGTCGGACCAACCGTAGTTGATAACATCTATCTGCTAATGCACAGGCATCCGCTAAATAAAACTGAGCATCAAACCGGAAGGCCGGATCAACCGAAGTTGATAGCATCTCTCTGCTAATGCGCAGGCATCTGCTAAATAAAAGCGAGCATCGAACCAGAAGGCCGGATCAATCGAAGTTGATAACATCTATCTGCTAACGCGCGGGGATTCACAAAATAAAAGCGAGCATTGAACCAGAAGGCCGGATCAACCGAAGTTGATAACATCTATCTGCTATCGCACAGGCATCGGCTAATTAAAAGCGAGCATCGAACCAGAAGGTCGGATCAACCGAAGTTGATAACATCTATCTGCTAACGCGTAGGCATCGACTAAATTAAAGCGAGCATCGATTCGGAAGGCCTAATCAATCAAAGTTGATAACATCTATCTACTAACGCGCAGGCATCCGCTAAATAAAAGCGAGCATCGAACCAGAAGGTCGGATCAACTGAAATTGATAACACCTATCTGCTAACGTGCAGGCATCCGCTAAATAAAAGTGAAGTTCGAACCAGAAGGCCGGATCAACCGAAATTGATAACATCTATCTGCTAATGCGCAGGCACCTGCTAAATAAAAACGAGCATCGAACCAGAAGGCCGGATCTACTGAAGTTGATAACATCTATCTGCAAACGCACATGCATCTCCTAAACAATAGTGAGCATCGAACCAGAAGGTCGGATCATCCGAAGTTGATAACATCTATCTGCTAACGCGCAGACATCCGATAAATAAAAGCGAACATTGAAAAGAAAGGCCGGATCAACCGAAGTTGACAACATCTATTTGCTAACGCGCATGCGTTCGCTAAATAAAAGCGAGCATCGAACCAGAAGGCCGGATCAACCGAAGTTGATAACATCTATCTGCTAACGCGCAAGCATCCACTAAATAAAATCGAGCATCGAACCAAAAGGCCGGATCAACTGAAGTTGATAACATCTATCTGCTAACGCACATGCATCCGCTAAACAAAAGCGAGTATCGAACCAGAAGGTCGGATCAACCGAAGTTGATAACATCTATCTCCTAACGCGCAGGCATCCGATAAATAAAAGTGAACATTGAACCAAAAATCCGGATCAACCGAAGTTCATAACATCTATCTGCTAACGCGCAGGCATTCGCTAAATAAAAGCGAGCATCGAACCAGAAGGCCGGATCAACCGAAGTTGATAACATCTATCTGCTAATGCGAAGGCATCCGATAAATAAAAGCGAGCATCGAACTAGAAGGTCGGATCAACCGAAGTTGATAACATCTATCTGCTAACGCGCAAGCATCCGCTAAATAAAAGCGAGCATCGAACCAGAAGGCCGGATCACCCGAAGTTGATAACATCTATCTGCTAATGCGCAGGCATCCGCTAAATAAAAGCGAGCATCGAACCGGAAGGCCGGATCAACCGAAGTTGATAACATCTATATGCTAACATGCAGGCATCCACTAAATAAAAGCGAGCATCGATTCGGAAGGCCAGATCAACCGATGTTAATAACATCTATCTGCTAACGCGCTGGCATCTGCTAAATAAAAGCGAGCATCGAACCAGAAGGTCGGATCAACCAAAATTGATAACATCTATCTGCTAACGCGCAGGCATCCGATAAATAAAAGAGAACATTGAACCGAAAAGCCGTTTCAACCGAAGTTCATAACATCTATCTGCTAACGCGCAGGCATTCGATAAATAAAAGTGAACATTGAACCGAAAATCCGGATCAACCAGAAGGTCGGATCAACCGAAGTTGATAACATCTATCTGCTAACGCGCAAGCATCCGATAAATAAAAGTGAACATTGAACCGAAAAGCCGGATCAACCGAAGTTCATAACATCTATCTGCTAACGCGCAGGCATCCGATAAATAAAAGTGAACATTGAACCGAAAAGCCGGATCAACCGAAGTTCATAACATCTATCTGCTAACGCGCAGGCATTCGCTAAATAAAAGCGAGCATCGAACCAGAAGGCCGGATGAACTGAAGATGATAACATCTCTCTGCTAACGTGCAGGCATCAACTAAATAAAAGCGAGCATCGAACCAGAAGGCCGGATCAACCGAAGTTGATAACATCTATCTGCTAATGCGCAGGCATCCGCTAAATAAAAGCGAGCATCGAACCAGAAGGTCGGATCAACTGAAATTGATAACGCCCATCTGGTAACGCGCAGGCATCCTCTAAATAAAAGCGAACATATAACCAGAAGGCCGGATCAACCGAAATTGATAACATATATCTGCTAATGCGCAGGCATCCGCTAAATAAAAGCGAGCATCAAACCAGAAGGCCGGATCAGCCGAAGTTGATAACATCTATCTGCTAACGCGCAGGCATCCACTAAATAAAAGCGAGCATTGAACCAGAAGGCCGGACCAACCGAAGTTGATAACATCTATCTGCTAACGTCCAGGCATCTGCTAATAAAAGCGAGCATCGAACCAGAAGGTCGGATCAACCGAAGTTGATAACATCTATCTGCTAACGCGCTGGCATCTGCTAAATAAAAGCGAGCATCGAACCAGAAGGTCGGATCAACCAAAGTTGATAACATCTATCTGTTAACGCGCAGGCATCCGATAAATAAAAGCGAGCATCGAACATGAAGGTCGGATCAACCGAAGTTGATAACATCTATCTGTTAATGCACAAGCATCCGCTAAAAAAGAGCGAGCATCGCACCAGAGGGCCGGATCAACCGAAGTTGATAACATCTATCTGCTAACTCGCAGGCATCCGATAAATAAAAGCGAACATCGAACCGGAAGGCCGGATCAACCGAAGTTGATAACAATTATCTGCTAACGTGCAGGCATCCGCTAAATAAAAGCGAGCATCGAACCAGAAGGTCGGATCAACTGAAATTGATAACACCCATCTGGTAGCCTGCAGGCATCCGCTAAATAAAAGCGAACATAGAACCAGAAGGCCGGATACACCGAAATTGATAACATCTATCTGCTAATGCGCAGGCATCCGCTAAATAAAAGCGAGCATCGAACCAGAAGGCCGGATCAGCCGAAGTTGATAACATCTATCTGCTAACGCGCAGGCATCCACTAAATAAAAGCGAGCATCGAACCAGAAGGCCGGACCAACCGAAGTTGATAACATCTATCTGCTAATGCGCAGGCATCCGCTAAATAAAACCGAGCATCGAACCAGAAGGTCGGATCAACCGAAGTTGATAACATCTATCTGCTAACGCGCAGGCATCTACTAAATAAAAGCGAGCATCGAACCAGAAGGCCGGACCAACCGAAGTTAATAACATCTATCTGCTAATGCGCAGGCATGCACTAAATAAAAGCGAGCATCGAACCAGAAGGCCGGACCAACCGTAGTTGATAACATCTATCTGCTAATGCACAGGCATCCGCTAAATAAAACTGAGCATCAAACCGGAAGGCCGGATCAACCGAAGTTGATAACATCTCTCTGCTAATGCGCAAGCATCTCCTAAATAAAAGCGAGCATCGAACCAAAAGGCCGGATCAATCGAAGTTGATAACATCTATCTGCTAACGCGTGGGGATTCACAAAATAAAAGCGAGCATTGAACCAGAAGGCCGGATCAACCGAATTGATAACATCTATCTGCTATCGCACAGGCATCGACTAATTAAAAGCGAGCATCGAACCAGAAGGTCGGATCAACCGAAGTTGATAACATCTATCTGCTAACGCGCAAGCATCGACTAAATTAAAGCGAGCATCGATTCGGAAGGCCGAATCAATCAAAGTTGATAACATCTATCTGCTAACGCGCAGGCATCCGCTAAATAAAAGCGAGCATCGAACCAGAAGGTCGGATCAACTGAAATTTATAACACCTATCTGCTAACGCGCAGGCATCCGCTAAATAAAAGTGAAGATCGAACCGGAAGGCCGGATCAACCGAAATTGATAACATCTATCTGCTAATGCGCAGGCATCCGCTAAATAAAAGCGAGCATCGAACCAGAAGGCCGGATCTACTGAAGTTGATAACATCTATCTGCAAACGCACATGCATCTCCTAAACAATAGTGAGCATCGAACCAGAAGGTCGGATCATCCGAAGTTGATAACATTTATCTGCTAACGCGCAGACATCCGATAAATAAAAGCGAACATTGAAACGAAAGGCCGGATCAACCGAATTTGACAACATCTATTTGCTAACGCGCATGCATTCGCTAAATAAAAGCGAGCATCGAACCAGAAGGCCGGATCAACCGAAGTTGATAACATCTATCTGCTAACGCGCAGGCATCCACTAAATAAAATCGAGCATCGAACCAGAAGGTCGGATCAACCGAAGTTGATAACATCTATCTCCTAACGCGCAGGCATCCGATAAATAAAAGTGAACATTGAACCAAAAATCCGGATCAACCGAAGTTCATAACATCTATCTGCTAACGCGCAGGCATTCGCTAAATAAAAGCGAGCATCGAACCAGAAGGCCGGATCAACCGAAGTTGATAACATCTATCTGCTAATGCGAAGGCATCCGATAAATAAAAGCGAGCATCGAACTAGAAGGTCGGATCAACCGAAGTTGATAACATCTATCTGCTAACGCGCAAGCATCCGCTAAATAAAAGCGAGCATCGAACCAGAAGGCCGGATCACCCGAAGTTGATAACATCTATCTGCTAACGCGCAGGCATCCGCTAATTAAAAGCGAGCATTGGACCAGAAGGTCGGATCAACCGAAGTTGATAACATCTCTCTGCTAACGTGCAGGCATCAACTAAATAAAAGCGAGCATCGAACCAGAAGGCCGGATCAACCGAAGTTGATAACATCTATCTGCTAATGCGCAGGCATCCGCTAAATAAAAGCGAGCATCGAACCAGAAGGTCGGATCAACTGAAATTGATAACGCCCATCTGGTAACGCGCAGGCATCCTCTAAATAAAAGCGAACATATAACCAGAAGGCCGGATCAACCGAAATTGATAACATATATCTGCTAATGCGCAGGCATCCGCTAAATAAAAGCGAGCATCGAACCAGAAGGCCGGATCAGCCGAAGTTGATAACATCTATCTGCTAACGCGCAGGCATCCACTAAATAAAAGCGAGCATCGAACCAGAAGGCCGGACCAACCGAAGTTGATAACATCTATCTGCTAACGTCCAGGCATCTGCTAATAAAAGCGAGCATCGAACCAGAAGGTCGGATCAACCGAAGTTGATAACATCTATCTGCTAACACGCTGGCATCTGCTAAATAAAAGCGAGCATCGAACCAGAAGGTCGGATCAACCAAAGTTGATAACATCTATCTGTTAACGCGCAGGCATCCGATAAATAAAAGCGAGCATCGAACATGAAGGTCGGATCAACCGAAGTTGATAACATCTATCTGTTAATGCACAAGCATCCGCTAAAAAAGAGCGAGCATCGCACCAGAGGGCCGGATCAACCGAAGTTGATAACATCTATCTGCTAACTCGCAGGCATCCGATAAATAAAAGCGAACATCGAACCGGAAGGCCGGATCAACCGAAGTTGATAACAATTATCTGCTAACGTGCAGGCATCCGCTAAATAAAAGCGAGCATCGAACCAGAAGGTCGGATCAACTGAAATTGATAACACCCATCTGGTAGCCTGCAGGCATCCGCTAAATAAAAGCGAACATAGAACCAGAAGGCCGGATACACCGAAATTGATAACATCTATCTGCTAATGCGCAGGCATCCGCTAAATAAAAGCGAGCATCGAACCAGAAGGTCGGATCAGCCGAAGTTGATAACATCTATCTGCTAACGTGCAGGCATCCACTAAATAAAAGCGAGCATCGAACCAGAAGGCCGGACCAACCGAAGTTGATAACATCTATCTGCTAATGCGCAGGCATCCGCTAAATAAAACCGAGCATCGAACCAGAAGGTCGGATCAACCGAAGTTGATAACATCTATCTGCTAACGCGCAGGCATCTACTAAATAAAAGCGAGCATCGAACCAGAAGGCCGGACCAACCGAAGTTAATAACATCTATCTGCTAATGCGCAGGCATGCACTAAATAAAAGCGAGCATCGAACCAGAAGGCCGGACCAACCGTAGTTGATAACATCTATCTGCTAATGCACAGGCATCCGCTAAATAAAACTGAGCATCAAACCGGAAGGCCGGATCAACCGAAGTTGATAACATCTCTCTGCTAATGCGCAAGCATCTCCTAAATAAAAGCGAGCATCGAACCAAAAGGCCGGATCAATCGAAGTTGATAACATCTATCTGCTAACGCGCGGGGATTCACAAAATAAAAGCGAGCATTGAACCAGAAGGCCGGATCAACCGAAGTTGATAACATCTATCTGCTATCGCACAGGCATCGACTAATTAAAAGCGAGCATCGAACCAGAAGGTCGGATCAACCGAAGTTGATAACATCTATCTGCTAACGCGCAAGCATCGACTAAATTAAAGCGAGCATCGATTCGGAAGGCCGAATCAATCAAAGTTGATAACATCTATCTGCTAACGCGCAGGCATCCGCTAAATAAAAGCGAGCATCGAACCAGAAGGTCGGATCAACTGAAATTGATAACACCTATCTGCTAACGCGCAGGCATCCGCTAAATAAAAGTGAAGATCGAACCGGAAGGCCGGATCAACCGAAATTGATAACATCTATCTGCTAATGCGCAGGCATCCGCTAAATAAAAGCGAGCATCGAACCAGAAGGCCGGATCTACTGAAGTTGATAACATCTATCTGCAAACGCACATGCATCTCCTAAACAATAGTGAGCGTCGAACCAGAAGGTCGGATCATCCGAAGTTGATAACATATATCTGCTAACGCGCAGACATCCGATAAATAAAAGCGAACATTGAAACGAAAGGCCGGATCAACCGAATTTGACAACATCTATTTGCTAACGCGCATGCATGCGCTAAATAAAAGCGAGCATCGAACCAGAAGGCCGGATCAACCGAAGTTGATAACATCTATCTGCTAACGCGCAGGCATCCACTAAATAAAATCGAGCATCGAACCAGAAGGTCGGATCAACCGAAGTTGATAACATCTATCTCCTAACGCGCAGGCATCCGATAAATAAAAGTGAACATTGAACCGAAAATCCGGATCAACCGAAGTTCATAACATCTATCTGCTAACGCGCAGGCATTCGCTAAATAAAAGCGAGCATCGAACCAGAAGGCCGGATCAACCGAAGTTGATAACATCTATCTGCTAATGCGAAGGCATCCGATAAATAAAAGCGAGCATCGAACTAGAAGGTCGGATCAACCGAAGTTGATAACATCTATCTGCTAACGCGCAAGCATCCGCTAAATAAAAGCGAGCATCGAACCAGAAGGCCGGATCACCCGAAGTTGATAACATCTATCTGCTAATTAAAAGCGAGCATTGGACCAGAAGGTCGGATCAACCGAAGTTGATAACATCTATCTGCTAATGCGCAGGCATCCGCTAAATAAAAGCGAGCATCGAACCAGAACATCGAATCCACCGAAGTTGATAACATCTATCTGCTAACGCGCAGGCATCCGCTAAATAAAAGCGAGCATCGAACCAGAAGGTCGGATCAACTGAAATTGATAACACCTATCTGCTAACGCGCAGGCATCCGCTAAATAAAAGCGAATATCGAACCGGAAGGCCGGATAAACCGAAGTTGTTAACATCTATCTGCTAATGCGCAGGCTTCCGCTAAATAAAAGCGACCATCGAACCAAAAGGCCGGATCAACTGAAGTTGATAACATCTATCTGCTAACGCACATGCATCCGCTAAACAAAAGCGAGTATCAAACCAGAAGGTCGGATCAACCGAAGTTGATAACATCTATCTCCTAATGCGTAGGCATTCGATAAATAAAAGCGAGCATCGAACCAGAAGGCCGGATCAACCGAAGTTGATAACATCTATCTGCTATCGCACAGGCATCGACTAATTAAAAGCGAGCATCGAACCAGAAGGTCGGATCAACCGAAGTTGATAACATCTATCTGCTAACGCGCAGGCATCGACTAAATTAAAGCGAGCATCGATTCGGAAGGCCGAATCAATCAAAGTTGATAACATCTATCTGCTAACGCGCAGGCATCTGCTAAATAAAAGCGAGCATCGAACCAGAAGGTCAGATCAACTGAAATTGATAACACCTATCTGCTAACGCGCAGGCATCCGCTAAATAAAAGTGAAGATCGAACCGGAAGGCCGGATCAACCGAAATTGATAACATCTATCTGCTAATGCGCAGGCATCCGCTAAATAAAAGCGAGCATCGAACCAGAAGGCCGGATCAACTGAAGTTGATAACATCTATCTGCAAACGCACATGCATCTCCTAAACAATAGTGAGCATCGAACCAGAAGGTCGGATCATCCGAAGTTGATAACATCTATCTGATAACGCGCATACATCCGATAAATAAAAGCGAACATTGAAACGAAAGGCCGGATCAACCGAAGTTGACAACATCTATTTGCTAACGCGCATGCATTCGCTAAATAAAAGCGAGCATCGAACCAGAAGGCCGGATCAACCGAAGTTGATAACATCTATCTGCTAACGCGCAGGCATCCACTAAATAAAATCGAGCATCGAACCAAAAGGCCGGATCAACTGAAGTTGATAACATCTATCTGCTAACGCACATGCATCCGCTAAACAAAAGCGAGTATCGAACCAGAAGGTCGGATCAACCGAAGTTGATAACATCTATCTCCTAACGCGCAGGCATCCGATAAATAAAAGTGAACATTGAACCGAAAATCCGGATCAACCGAAGTTCATAACATCTATCTGCTAACGCGCAGGCATTCGCTAAATAAAAGCGAGCATCGAACCAGAAGGCCGGATCAACCGAAGTTGATAACATCTATCTGCTAATGCGAAGGCATCCGATAAATAAAAGCGAGCATCGAACTAGAAGGTCGGATCAACCGAAGTTGATAACATCTATCTGCTAACGCGCAAGCATCCGCTAAATAAAAGCGAGCATCGAACCAGAAGGCCGGATCACCCGTAGTTGATAACATCTATCTGCTAACGCGCAGGCATCCGCTAATTAAAAGCGAGCATTGGACCAGAAGGTCGGATCAACCGAAGTTGATAACATCTATCTGCTAATGCGCAGGCATCCGCTAAATAAAAGCGAGCATCGAACCAGAACATCGAATCCACCGAAGTTGATAACATCTATCTGCTAACGCGCAGGCATCCGCTAAATAAAAGCGAGCATCGAACCAGAAGGTCGGATCAACTGAAATTGATAACACCTATCTGCTAACGCGCAGGCATCCGCTAAATAAAAGCGAATATCGAACCGGAAGGCCGGATAAACCGAAGTTGTTAACATCTATCTGCTAATGCGCAGGCTTCCGCTAAATAAAAGCGACCATCGAACCAAAAGGCCGGATCAACTGAAGTTGATAACATCTATCTGCTAACGCACATGCATCCGCTAAACAAAAGCGAGTATCAAACCAGAAGGTCGGATCAACCGAAGTTGATAACATCTATCTCCTAATGCGTAGGCATTCGATAAATAAAAGCGAGCATCGAACCAGAAGGCTGGATCAACCGAAGTTGATAACATCTATCTGCTATCGCAAAGGCATCGGCTAATTAAAAGCGAGCATCGAACCAGAAGGTCGGATCAACCGAAGTTGATAACATCTATCTGCTAACGCGCAGGCATCGACTAAATTAAAGCGAGCATCGATTCGGAAGGCCGAATCAATCAAAGTTGATAACATCTATCTGCTAACGCGCAGGCATCTGCTAAATAAAAGCGAGCATCGAACCAGAAGGTCAGATCAACTGAAATTGATAACACCTATCTGCTAACGCGCAGGCATCCGCTAAATAAAAGTGAAGATCGAACCGGAAGGCCGGATCAACCGAAATTGATAACATCTATCTGCTAATGCGCAGGCATCCGCTAAATAAAAGCGAGCATCGAACCAGAAGGCCGGATCAACTGAAGTTGATAACATCTATCTGCAAACGCACATGCATCTCCTAAACAATAGTGAGCATCGAACCAGAAGGTCGGATCATCCGAAGTTGATAACATCTATCTGCTAACGCGCATACATCCGATAAATAAAAGCGAACATTGAAACGAAAGGCCGGATCAACCGAAGTTGACAACATCTATTTGCTAACGCGCATGCATTCGCTAAATAAAAGCGAGCATCGAACCAGAAGGCCGGATCAACCGAAGTTGATAACATCTATCTGCTAACGCGCAGGCATCCACTAAATAAAATCGAGCATCGAACCAAAAGGCCGGATCAACTGAAGTTGATAACATCTATCTGCTAACGCACATGCATCCGCTAAACAAAAGCGAGTATCGAACCAGAAGGTCGGATCAACCGAAGTTGATAACATCTATCTCCTAACGCGCAGGCATCCGATAAATAAAAGTGAACATTGAACCGAAAATCCGGATCAACCGAAGTTCATAACATCTATCTGCTAACGCGCAGGCATTCGCTAAATAAAAGCGAGCATCGAACCAGAAGGCCGGATCAACCGAAGTTGATAACATCTATCTGCTAATGCGAAGGCATCCGATAAATAAAAGCGAGCATCGAACTAGAAGGTCGGATCAACCGAAGTTGATAACATCTATCTGCTAACGCGCAAGCATCCGCTAAATAAAAGCGAGCATCGAACCAGAAGGCCGGATCACCCGAAGTTGATAACATCTATCTGCTAACGCGCAGGCATCCGCTAATTAAAAGCGAGCATTGGACCAGAAGGTCGGATCAACCGAAGTTGATAACATCTATCTGCTAATGCGCAGGCATCCGCTAAATAAAAGCGAGCATCGAACCAGAACATCGAATCCACCGAAGTTGATAACATCTATCTGCTAACGCGCAGGCATCCGCTAAATAAAAGCGAGCATCGAACCAGAAGGTCGGATCAACTGAAATTGATAACACCTATCTGCTAACGCGCAGGCATCCGCTAAATAAAAGCGAATATCGAACCGGAAGGCCGGATAAACCGAAGTTGTTAACATCTATCTGCTAATGCGCAGGCTTCCGCTAAATAAAAGCGACCATCGAACCAAAAGGCCGGATCAACTGAAGTTGATAACATCTATCTGCTAACGCACATGCATCCGCTAAACAAAAGCGAGTATCAAACCAGAAGGTCGGATCAACCGAAGTTGATAACATCTATCTCCTAATGCGTAGGCATTCGATAAATAAAAGCGAGCATCGAACCAGAAGGCCGGATCAACCGAAGTTGATAACATCTATCTGCTATCGCACAGGCATCGGCTAATTAAAAGCGAGCATCGAACCAGAAGGTCGGATCAACCGAAGTTGATAACATCTATCTGCTAACGCGCAGGCATCGACTAAATTAAAGCGAGCATCGATTCGGAAGGCCGAATCAATCAAAGTTGATAACATCTATCTGCTAACGCGCAGGCATCTGCTAAATAAAAGCGAGCATCGAACCAGAAGGTCAGATCAACTGAAATTGATAACACCTATCTGCTAACGCGCAGGCATCCGCTAAATAAAAGTGAAGATCGAACCGGAAGGCCGGATCAACCGAAATTGATAACATCTATCTGCTAATGCGCAGGCATCCGCTAAATAAAAGCGAGCATCGAACCAGAAGGCCGGATCAATTGAAGTTGATAACATCTATCTGCAAACGCACATGCATCTCCTAAACAATAGTGAGCATCGAACCAGAAGGTCGGATCATCCGAAGTTGATAACATCTATCTGCTAACGCGCAGACATCCGATAAATAAAATCGAACATTGAAAGAAAGGCCGGATCAACCGAAGTTGACAACATCTATTTGCTAACGCGCATGCATTCGCTAAATAAAAGCGAGCATCGAACCAGAAGGCCGGATCAACCGAAGTTGATAACATCTATCTGCTAACGCACAGGCATCCACTAAATAAAATCGAGCATCGAACCAAAAGGACGGATCAACTGAAGTTGATAACATCTATCTGCTAACGCACATGCATCCGCTAAACAAAAGCGAGTATCGAACCAGAAGGTCGGATCAACCGAAGTTGATAACATCTATCTCCTAACGCGCAGGCATCCGATAAATAAAAGTGAACATTGAACCGAAAATCCGGATCAACCGAAGTTCATAACATCTATCTGCTAACGCGCAGGCATTCGCTAAATAAAAGCGAGCATCGAACCAGAAGGCCGGATCAACCGAAGTTGATAACATCTATCTGCTAATGCGAAGGCATCCGATAAATAAAAGCGAGCATCGAACTAGAAGGTCGGATCAACCGAAGTTGATAACATCTATCTGCTAACGCGCAAGCATCCGCTAAATAAAAGCGAGCATCGAACCAGAAGGCCGGATCACCCGAAGTTGATAACATCTATCTGCTAACGCGCAGGCATCCGCTAATTAAAAGCGAGCATTGGACCAGAAGGTCGGATCAACCGAAGTTGATAACATCTATCTGCTAATGCGCAGGCATCCGCTAAATAAAAGCGAGCATCGAACCAGAACATCGAATCCACCGAAGTTGATAACATCTATCTGCTAACGCGCAGGCATCCGCTAAATAAAAGCGAGCATCGAACCAGAAGGTCGGATCAACTGAAATTGATAACACCTATCTGCTAACGCGCAGGCATCCGCTAATTAAAAACGAATATCGAACCGGAAGGCCGGATAAACCGAAGTTGTTAACATCTATCTGCTAATGCGCAGGCTTCCGCTAAATAAAAGCGACCATCGAACCAAAAGGCCGGATCAACTGAAGTTGATAACATCTATCTGCTAACGCACATGCATCCGCTAAACAAAAGCGAGTATCAAACCAGAAGGTCGGATCAACCGAAGTTGATAACATCTATCTCCTAATGCGCAGGCATTCGATAAATAAAAGCGAGCATCGAACCAGAAGGCCGGATCAACCGAAGTTGATAACATCTATCTGCTATCGCACAGGCATCGGCTAATTAAAAGCGAGCATCGAACTAGAAGGCCGGATCAACCGAAGTTGATAACATCTATCTCCTAATGCGCAGGCATTCGATAAATAAAAGCGAGCATCGAACCAGAAGGCCGGATCAACCGAAATTGATAACATCTATCTGCTATCGCACAGGCATCGGCTAATTAAAAGCGAGCATCGAACCAGAAGGTCGGATCAACCGAAGTTGATAACATCTATCTGCTAACGCGCAGGCATCGACTAAATTAAAGCGAGCATCGATTCGGAAGGCCGAATCAATCAAAGTTGATAACATCTATCTGCTAACGCGCAGGCATCCGCTAAATAAAAGCGAGCATCGAACCAGAAGGTCAGATCAACTGAAATTGATAACACCTATCTGCTAACGCGCAGGCATCCGCTAAATAAAAGTGAAGATCGAACCGGAAGGCCGGATCAACCGAAATTGATAACATCTATCTGCTAATGCGCAGGCATCCGCTAAATAAAAGCGAGAATCGAACCAGAAGGCCGAATCAACTGAAGTTGATAACATCTATCTGCAAACGCACATGCATCTCCTAAACAATAGTGAGCATCGAACCAGAAGGTCGGATCATCCGAAGTTGATAACATCTATCTGCTAACGCGCAGACATCCGATAAATAAAAGCGAACATTGAAACGAAAGGCCGGATCAACCGAAGTTGACAACATCTATCTGCTAACGCGCATGCATTCGCTAAATAAAAGCGAGCATCGAACCAGAAGGCCGGATCAACCGAAGTTGATAACATCTATCTGCTAACGCACAGGCATCCACTAAATAAAATCTTGCATCAAACCAAAAGGCCGGATCAACTGAAGTTGATAACATCTATCTGCTAACGCACATGCATCCGCTAAACAAAAGCGAGTATCGAACCAGAAGGTCGGATCAACCGAAGTTGATAACATCTATCTCCTAACGTGCAGGCATCCGATAAATAAAAGTGAACATTGAACCGAAAATCCGGATCAACCGAAGTTCTTAACATCTATCTGCTAACGCGCAGGCATTCGCTAAATAAAAGCGAGCATCGAACCAGAAGGCCGGATCAACCGAAGTTGATAACATCTATCTGCTAATGCGAAGGCATCCGATAAATAAAAGCGAGCATCGAACTAGAAGGTCGGATCAACCGAAGTTGATAACATCTATCTGCTAACGCGCAAGCATCCGCTAAATAAAAGCGAGCATCGAACCAGAAGGCCGGATCAACCGAAGTTGATAACATCTATCTGCTAATGCGAAGGCATCCGATAAATAAAAGCGAGCATCGAACTAGAAGGTCGGATCAACCGAAGTTGATAACATCTATCTGCTAACGCGCAAGCATCCGCTAAATAAAAGCGAGCATCGAACCAGAAGGCCGGATCACCCGAAGTTGATAACATCTATCTGCTAACGCGCAGGCATCCGCTAATTAAAAGCGAGCATTGGACCAGAAGGTCGGATCAACCGAAGTTGATAACATCAATCTGCTAATGCGCAGGCATCCGCTAAACAAAAGCGAGTATCAAACCAGAAGGTCGGATCAACCGAAGTTGATAACATCTATCTCCTAATGCGCAGGCATTCGATAAATAAAAGCGAGCATCGAACCAGAAGGCCGGATCAACCGAAGTTGATAACATCTATCTGCTATCGCACAGGCATCGGCTAATTAAAAGCGAGCATCGAACTAGAAGGCCGGATCAACCGAAGTTGATAACATCTATCTCCTAATGCGCAGGCATTCGATAAATAAAAGCGAGCATCGAACCAGAAGGCCGGATCAACCGAAATTGATAACATCTATCTGCTATCGCACAGGCATCGGCTAATTAAAAGCGAGCATCGAACCAGAAGGTCGGATCAACCGAAGTTGATAACATCTATCTGCTAACGCGCAGGCATCGACTAAATTAAAGCGAGCATCGATTCGGAAGGCCGAATCAATCAAAGTTGATAACATCTATCTGCTAACGCGCAGGCATCCGCTAAATAAAAGCGAGCATCGAACCAGAAGGTCAGATCAACTGAAATTGATAACACCTATCTGCTAACGCGCAGGCATCCGCTAAATAAAAGTGAAGATCGAACCGGAAGGCCGGATCAACCGAAATTGATAACATCTATCTGCTAATGCGCAGGCATCCGCTAAATAAAAGCGAGAATCGAACCAGAAGGCCGGATCAACTGAAGTTGATAACATCTATCTGCAAACGCACATGCATCTCCTAAACAATAGTGAGCATCGAACCAGAAGGTCGGATCATCCGAAGTTGATAACATCTATCTGCTAACGCGCAGACATCCGATAAATAAAAGCGAACATTGAAACGAAAGGCCGGATCAACCGAAGTTGACAACATCTATCTGCTAACGCGCATGCATTCGCTAAATAAAAGCGAGCATCGAACCAGAAGGCCGGATCAACCGAAGTTGATAACATCTATCTGCTAACGCACAGGCATCCACTAAATAAAATCTTGCATCAAACCAAAAGGCCGGATCAACTGAAGTTGATAACATCTATCTGCTAACGCACATGCATCCGCTAAACAAAAGCGAGTATCGAACCAGAAGGTCGGATCAACCGAAGTTGATAACATCTATCTCCTAACGTGCAGGCATCCGATAAATAAAAGTGAACATTGAACCGAAAATCCGGATCAACCGAAGTTCTTAACATCTATCTGCTAACGCGCAGGCATTCGCTAAATAAAAGCGAGCATCGAACCAGAAGGCCGGATCAACCGAAGTTGATAACATCTATCTGCTAATGCGAAGGCATCCGATAAATAAAAGCGAGCATCGAACTAGAAGGTCGGATCAACCGAAGTTGATAACATCTATCTGCTAACGCGCAAGCATCCGCTAAATAAAAGCGAGCATCGAACCAGAAGGCCGGATCACCCGAAGTTGATAACATCTATCTGCTAACGCGCAGGCATCCGCTAATTAAAAGCGAGCATTGGACCAGAAGGTCGGATCAACCGAAGTTGATAACATCTATCTGCTAATGCGCAGGCATCCGCTAAATAAAAGCAAGCATCGAACCAGAACATCGAATCCATCGAAGTTGATAACATCTATCTGCTAACGCGCAGGCATCCGCTAAATAAAAGCGAGCATTGGACCAGAAGGTCGGATCAACCGAAGTTGATAACATCTATCTGCTAATGCGCAGGCATCCGCTAAATAAAAGCAAGCATCGAACCAGAACATCGAATCCACCGAAGTTGATAACATCTATCTGCTAACGCGCAGGCATCCGCTAAATAAAAGCGAGCATCGAACCAGAAGGTCGGATCAACTGAAATTGATAACACCTATCTGCTAACGCGCAGGCATCCGCTAAATAAAAGCGAATATCGAACCGGAAGGCCGGATAAACCGAAGTTGTTAACATCTATCTGCTAATGTGCAGGCTTCCGCTAAATAAAAGCGACCATCGAACCAAAAGGCTGGATCAACTGAAGTTGATAACATCTATCTGCTAACGCACATGCATCCGCTAAACAAAAGAGAGTATCAAACCAGAAGGTCGGATCAACCGAAGTTGATAACATCTATCTCCTAATGCGCAGGCATTCGATAAATAAAAGCGAGCATCGAACCAGAAGGCCGGATCAACCGAAGTTGATAAGATCTGTCTGCTATCGCACAGGCATCGGCTAATTAAAAGCGAGCATCGAACCAGAAGGTCGGATCAACCGAAGTTGATAACATCTATCTGCTAACGCGCAGGCATCGACTAAATTAAAGCGAGCATCGATTCGGAAGGCCGAATCAATTAAAGTTGATAACATCTATCTGCTAACGTGCACGCATCCGCTAAATAAAAGCGAGCATCGAACCAGAAGGTCAGATCAACTGAAATTGATAACACCTATCTGCTAACGCGCAGGCATCCGCTAAATAAAAGTGAAGATCGAACCGGAAGGCCGGATCAACCGAAATTGATAACATCTATCTGCTAATGCGCAGGCATCCGCTAAATAAAAGCGAGCATCGAACCAGAAGGCCGGATCAACTGAAGTTGATAACATCTATCTGCCAACGCACATGCATCTCCTAAACAATAGTGAGCATCGAACCAGAAGGTCGGATCATCCGAAGTTGATAACATCTATATGCTAACGCGCAAACATCCGATAAATAAAAGCGAACATTGAAACGAAAGGCCGGACCAACCGAAGTTGACAACATCTATCTGCTAACGCGCATGCATTCGCTAAATAAAAGCGAGCATCGAACCAGAAGGCCGGATCAACCGAAGTTGATAACATCTATCTGCTAACGTGCAGGCATCCACTTAATAAAAGCGAGCATCAAACCAAAAGGCCGGATCAACTGAAGTTGATAACATCTATCTGCTAACGCACATGCATCCGCTAAACAAAAGCGAGTATCGAACCAGAAGGTCGGATCAACCGAAGTTGATAACATCTATCTCCTAACGTGCAGGCATCCGATAAATAAAAGTGAACGTTGAACCGAAAATCCGGATCAACCGAAGTTCTTAACATCTATCTGCTAACGCGCAGGCATTCGCTAAATAAAAGCGAGCATCGAACCAGAAGGCCGGATCAACCGAAGTTGATAACATCTATCTGCTAATGCGAAGGCATCCGATAAATAAAAGCGAGCATCGAACTAGAAGGTCGGATCAACCGAAGTTGATAACATCTATCTGCTAACGCGCAAGCATCCGCTAAATAAAAGCGAGCATCGAACCAGAAGGCCGGATCACCCGAAGTTGATATAATCTATCTGCTAACGCGCAGGCATCCGCTAATTAAAAGCGAGCATTGGACCAGAAGGTCGGATCAACCGAAGTTGATAACATCTATCTGCTAATGCGCAGGCATCCGCTAAATAAAAGCGAGCATCGAACCAGAACATCGAATCCACTGACGTTGATAACATCTATCTGCTAACGCGCAGGCATCCGCTAAATAAAAGCGAGCATCGAACGAGAAGGCCGGATCAACCGAAGTTGATAACATCTATCTGCTAACGCGCAGGCATTCGCTAATTAAAAGCGAGCATCGAACTGGAAGGCCGGATAAACCGAAGTTGTTAACATCTATCTGCTAATGCGCAGGCTTCCGCTAAATAAAAGCGACCATCGAACCAAAAGGCCGGATCAACTGAAGTTGATAACATCTATCTGCTAACGCACATGCATCCGCTAAACAAAAGCGAGTATCAAACCAGAAGGTCGGATCAACCGAAGTTGATAACATCTATCTCCTAATGCGCAGACATTCGATAAATAAAAGTGAGCATCGAACCAGAAGCCCGGATCAACCGGAGTTGATAACATCTATCTGCTATCGCACAGGCATCGACTAATTAAAAGCGAGCATCGAACCAGAAGGTCGGATCAACCGAAGTTGATAACATCTATCTGCTAACACGCAGGCATCGACTAAATTAAAGCGAGCATCGATTCGGAAGGCCTAATCAATCAAAGTTGATAACATCTATCTGCTAACGCGCAGGCATCCGCTAAATAAAAGCGAGCATCGAACCAGAAGGTCAGATCAACTGAAATTGATAACACCTATCTGCTAACGCGCAGGCATCCGCTAAATAAAAGTGAAGATCGAACCGGAAGGCCGGATCAACTGAAATTGATAACATCTATCTGCTAATGCGCAGGCATCCGCTAAATAAAAGCGAGCATCGAACCAGAAGGCCGGATCAACTGAAGTTGATAACATCTATCTGCAAACGCACATGCATCTCCTAAACAATAGTGAGCATCGAACCAGAAGGTCGGATCATCCGAAGTTGATAACATCTATCTGCTAACGCGCAGACATCCGATAAATAAAAGCGAACATTGAAACGAAAGGCCGGATCAACCGAAGTTGACAACATCTATCTGCTAACGCGCATGCATTCGCTAAATAAAAGCGAGCATCGAACCAGAAGGCCGGATCAACCGAAGTTGATAACATCTATCTGCTAACGCGCAGGCATCCACTAAATAAAATCGAGCATCAAACCAAAAGGCCGGATCAACTGAAGTTGATAACATCTATCTGCTAACGCACATGCATCCGCTAAACAAAAGCGAGTATCGAACTAGAAGGTCGGATCAACCGAAGTTGATAACATCTATCTCCTAACGTGCAGGCATCCGATAAATAAAAGTGAACATTGAACTGAAAATCCGGATCAACCGAAGTTCTTAACATCTATCTGCTAACGTGCAGGCATTCGCTAAATAAAAGCGAGCATCGAACCAGAAGGCCGGATCAACCGAAGTTGATAACATCTATCTGCTAATGCGAAGGCATCCGATAAATAAAAGCGAGCATCGAACTAGAAGGTCGGATCAACCGAAGTTGATAACATCTATCTGCTAACGCGCAAGCATCCGCTAAATAAAAGCGAGCATCGAACCAGAAGGCCGGATCACCCGAAGTTGATAACATCTATCTGCTAACGCGCAGGCATCCGCTAATTAAAAGCGAGCATTGGACCAGAAGGTCGGATCAACCGAAGTTGATAACATCTATCTGCTAATGCGCAGGCATCCGCTAAATAAAAGCGAGCATCGAACCAGAACATCGAATCCACCGAAGTTGATAACATCTATCTGCTAACGCGCAGGCATCCGCTAAATAAAAGCGAGCATCGAACGAGAAGGCCGGATCAACCGAAGTTGATAACATCTATCTGCTAACGCGCAGGCATTCGCTAATTAAAAGCGAGCATCAAACTGGAAGGCCGGATAAACCGAAGTTGTTAACATCTATCTGCTAATGCGCAGGCTTCCGCTAAATAAAAGCGACCATCGAACCAAAAGGCCGGATCAACTGAAGTTGATAACATCTATCTGCTAACGCACATGCATCCGCTAAACAAAAGCGAGTATCAAACCAGAAGGTCGGATCAACCGAAGTTGATAACATCTATCTCCTAATGCGCAGACATTCGATAAATAAAAGTGAGCATCGAACCAGAAGCCCGGATCAACCGGAGTTGATAACATCTATCTGCTATCGCACAGGCATCGACTAATTAAAAGCGAGCATCGAACCAGAAGGTCGGATCAACCGAAGTTGATAACATCTATCTGCTAACACGCAGGCATCGACTAAATTAAAGCGAGCATCGATTCGGAAGGCCTAATCAATCAAAGTTGATAACATCTATCTGCTAACGCGCAGGCATCCGCTAAATAAAAGCGAGCATCGAACCAGAAGGTCAGATCAACTGAAATTGATAACACCTATCTGCTAACGCGCAGGCATCCGCTAAATAAAAGTGAAGATCGAACCGGAAGGCCGGATCAACTGAAATTGATAACATCTATCTGCTAATGCGCAGGCATCCGCTAAATAAAAGCGAGCATCGAACCAGAAGGCCGGATCAACTGAAGTTGATAACATCTATCTGCAAACGCACATGCATCTCCTAAACAATAGTGAGCATCGAACCAGAAGGTCGGATCATCCGAAGTTGATAACATCTATCTGCTAACGCGCAGACATCCGATAAATAAAAGCGAACATTGAAACGAAAGGCCGGATCAACCGAAGTTGACAACATCTATCTGCTAACGCGCATGCATTCGCTAAATAAAAGCGAGCATCGAACCAGAAGGCCGGATCAACCGAAGTTGATAACATCTATCTGCTAACGCGCAGGCATCCACTAAATAAAATCGAGCATCAAACCAAAAGGCCGGATCAACTGAAGTTGATAACATCTATCTGCTAACGCACATGCATCCGCTAAACAAAAGCGAGTATCGAACTAGAAGGTCGGATCAACCGAAGTTGATAACATCTATCTCCTAACGTGCAGGCATCCGATAAATAAAAGTGAACATTGAACTGAAAATCCGGATCAACCGAAGTTCTTAACATCTATCTGCTAACGTGCAGGCATTCGCTAAATAAAAGCGAGCATCGAACCAGAAGGCCGGATCAACCGAAGTTGATAACATCTATCTGCTAATGCGAAGGCATCCGATAAATAAAAGCGAGCATCGAACTAGAAGGTCGGATCAACCGAAGTTGATAACATCTATCTGCTAACGCGCAAGCATCCGCTAAATAAAAGCGAGCATCGAACCAGAAGGCCGGATCACCCGAAGTTGATAACATCTATCTGCTAACGCGCAGGCATCCGCTAATTAAAAGCGAGCATTGGACCAGAAGGTCGGATCAACCGAAGTTGATAACATCTATCTGCTAATGCGCAGGCATCCGCTAAATAAAAGCGAGCATCGAACCAGAACATCGAATCCACCGAAGTTGATAACATCTATCTGCTAACGCGCAGGCATCCGCTAAATAAAAGCGAGCATCGAACCAGAAGGTCGGATCAACTGAAATTGATAACACCTATTTGCTAACGCGCAGGCATCCGCTAAATAAAAGCGAATATCGAACCGGAAGGCCGGATAAACCAAAGTTGTTAACATCTATCTGCTAATGCGCAGGCTTCCGCTAAATAAAAGCGACCATCGAACCAAAAGGCCGGATCAACTGAAGTTGATAACATCTATCTGCTAACGCACATGCATCCGCTAAACAAAAGCGAGTATCAAACCAGAAGGTCGGATCAACCGAAGTTGATAACATCTATCTCCTAATGCGCAGGCATTCGATAAATTAAAGCGAGCATCGAACCAGAAGGCCGGATCAACCGAAGTTGATAACATCTATCTGCTATCGCACAGGCATCGGCTAATTAAAAGCGAGCATCGAACCAGAAGGTCGGATCAACCGAAGTTGATAACATCTATCTGCTAACGCGCAGACATCGACTAAATTAAAGCGAGCATCGATTCGGAAGGCCGAATCAATCAAAGTTGATAACATCTATCTGCTAACGCGCAGGCATCCGCTAAATAAAAGCGAGCATCGAACCAGAAGGTCAGATCAACTGAAATTGATAACACCTATCTGCTAACGCGCAGGCATCCGCTAAATAAAAGTGAAGATCGAACTGGAAGGCCGGATCAACCGAAATTGATAACATCTATCTGCTAATGCGCAGGCATCCGCTAAATAAAAGCGAGCATCGAACCAGAAGGCCGGATCAACTGAAGTTGATAACATCTATCTGCAAACGCACATGCATCTCCTAAACAATAGTGAGCATCGAACCAGAAGGTTGGATCATCCGAAGTTGATAACATCTATCTGCTAACGCGCAGACATCCGATAAATAAAAGCGAACATTGAAACGAAAGGCCAGATCAACCGAAGTTGACAACATCTATCTGCTAACGCGCATGCATTCGCTAAATAAAAGCGAGCATCGAACCAGAAGGCCGGATCAACCGAAGTTGATAACATCTATATGCTAACGCGCAGGCATCCACTAAATAATATCGAGCATCAAACCAAAAGGCCGGATCAACTGAAGTTGATAACATCTATCTGCTAACGCACATGCATCCGCTAAACAAAAGCGAGTATCGAACCAGAAGGTCGGATCAACCGAAGTTGATAACATCTATCTCCTAACGCGCAGGCATCCGATAAATAAAAGTGAACATTGAACCGAAAATCCGGATCAACCGAAGTTCATAACATCTATCTGCTAACGCGCAGGCATTCGCTAAATAAAAGCGAGCATCGAACCAGAAGGCCGGATCAACCGAAGTTGATAACATCTATCTGCTAATGCGAAGGCATCCGATAAATAAAAGCGAGCATCAAACTAGAAGGTCGGATCAACCGAAGTTGATAACATCTATCTGCTAACGCGCAAGCATCCGCTAAATAAAAGCGAGCATCGAACTAGAAGGCCGGATCACCCGAAGTTGATAACTTCTATTTGCTAACGCGCAGGCATCCGCTAATTAAAAGCGAGCATTGGACCAGAAGGTCGGATCAACCGAAGTTGATAACATCTATCTGCTAATGCGCAGGCATCCGCTAAATAAAAGCGAGCATCGAACCAGAACATCGAATCCACCGAAGTTGATAACATCTATCTGCTAACGCGCAGGAATCCACTAAATAAAAGCGAGCATCGAACCAGAAGGTCGGATCAACTGAAATTTATAACACCTATCTGCTAACGCGCAGGCATCCGCTAAATAAAAGCGAATATCGAACTGGAAGGCCGGATAAACCGAAGTTGTTAACATCTATCTGCTAATGCGCAGGCTTCCGCTAAATAAAAGCGACCATCGAACCAAAAGGCCGGATCAACTGAAGTTGATAACA
Organism: Lathyrus sativus; assembly: GCA_963859935.3. NCBI lineage: Eukaryota > Viridiplantae > Streptophyta > Magnoliopsida > Fabales > Fabaceae > Lathyrus > Lathyrus sativus. The sequence continues at coordinate 284,746,135 of OZ012741.1, read as the reverse complement.
TCTATCTGCTAACGCACATGCATCCGCTAAACAAAAGCGAGTATCAAACCAGAAGGTCGGATCAACCGAAGTTTATAACATCTATCTCCTAATGCGCAGGCATCCGATAAATAAAAGCGAGCATCGAACCAGAAGGCCGGATCAACCGAAGTTGATAACATCTATTTGCTAACGTGCAGGCATCCGCTAAATTAAATTGAGCATCGAACCAGAAGGTCGGATCAACCGAAGTTGATAACATCTATCTGTTAATGCACAGGCATCCGCTAAATAAAAGCGAGCATCGCACCAGAGGGCCGGATCAATCGAAGTTGATAGCATCTATCTTCTAACGCGCAGGCTTCCGATAAATAAAAGCGAGCATCGAACCAGAAGGACGGATCAACCGACGTTGATAACATCTATCTGCTAACGCGCAGGCATCCGCTAAATAAAAGCGAGCATCGGACCAGAAGGTCGGATCAACCGAAGTTGATAACATCTATCTGCTAACGCGCAGGCATCCGCTAAATAAAAGCGAGCATCGAACTAGAAGGTCGAATCCACCGAAGTTGATAACATCTATCTGCTAACGTGCAGGCATCCGCTAAATAAAAGCGAGCATCGAACCAGAAGGTCGGATCAACTAAAATTGATAACACCTATCTGCTAACGCGCAGGCATCCGCTAAATAAAAGCGAACATCGAACCGGAAGGCCGAATCAACCGAACTTGATAACATCTATATGATAATGCGCAGGCATCCGCTAAATAAAAGAGAGCATCGAACCAGAAGGCCGGATCAACTGAAGTTGATAACATCTATCTGCAAACGCACATGCATCCGCTAAACAAAAGTGAGCATCTAACCAGAAGGTCGGATCATCCGAAGTTGATAACATCTATCTACTAACGCGCAGGCATCCGATAAATAAAAGTGAACATCGAACCGAAAGGCCGGATCAACCGAAGTTGATAACATCTATCTGCTAACGCGCAGGCATCAGCTAAATAAAAGCGTGTATCGAACCAAAAGTTTGGATCAACCGAAGTTGATAACATCTATCTGCTGACGCGCAGGCATCTGCTAAATAAAAGCTAGGATCGAACCAGAAGGCCGGATCAACCAAAGTTGATAACGTCTATCTGCTAACGCGCAGACATCCACTAAATAAAAGCAAGCATTGAACCGGAAGGCCGGATCAACCGAAGTTGATAACATCTATCTGCTAATGCGCAGGCATCCGCTAAATAAAACCGAGCATCAAACCAGAAGGTCGAATCAACCGAAGTTGATAACATCTATCTGCTAACGCGCAGGCATCCGCTAAATAAAAGCGAGCACTGAACCAGAAGGTCGGATCAACCGAAGTTGATAACGTCTATATGCTAACGTGCAGGCATCCGCTAAATAAAGGCGAGCATCCAACCAGAAGGTCGAATCAACCGAAGTTGATCACATCTATCTGCTAACACACAGGCATTCGCTAAATAAAAGCGAGCATCGAACTGGAAGGCCGAATCATCCAAAGTTGATAACATCTATCTGCTAACGCGCAGGCATCCGCTAAATATAAGTGAGCATTGAACCAGAAGGCCGGATAAACCGAAGTTGATAACATCTATCCCCTAATGCGCAGGCATCCGCTAAATAAAAGCGAGCATTAAAGAAGTCCGGATCAACCGAAGTTGATAACATATATCTGCTAATGCGCAGGCATCGGCTAAATAAAAGCGAGCATCGAACCAGAAGGCCGAATCAACCGATGTTGATAACATCTATCTACTAACGCGCTGACATCTGCTAAATAAAAGCGAGCATCGAACCAGAAGGTCGGATCAACCGAAGTTGATAACATCTATCTGCTAACGCGCAGGCATCCGATAAATAAAAGTGAACATTGAACCGAAAGGCCGGATCAACCGAAGTTCATAACATACATCTGCTAACGCGCAGGCATTCGCTAAATAAAAGCATGCATCGAACCAGAAGGTCGGATCAATCGAAGTTGATAACATCTATCTGCTAATGCGCAGGCATCCGCTAAATAAAAGCGAGCATCGAACCAGAAGGCCGGATAAACCGAAGTTGATAACATCTATCTGCTAACGCGCAGGCATCCACTAAATAAAAGCAAGCAACGAACCAGAAGGCCGGATCAACCGAAGTTGATAAGATCTATCTGCTAACCCGCAGGAATCCACTTAATAAAAGCGAGCATCGAACCGGAAGGCCGAATCAATCAAAGTTGATAACATCTATCTGCTAACACGCAGGCATCCGCTAAATAAAAGAGAGCATCGAACCAGAAGGTTGGATCAACCGAAGTTGATAACACCTATCTGCAAACGCGCATGCATCCGCTAAATAAAAGCGAATATTGAACCGGAAGGCCGGATAAACCGAAGTTGTTAACATCTATCTGCTAATGCGCAGGCTTCCGCTAAATAAAAGCGAGCATCAAACCAAAAGGCCGGATCAACTGAAGTTGATAACATCTACCTGCTAACGCACATGCATCCGCTAAACAAAAGCGAGTATCGAACCAGAAGGTCGGATCAACCAAAGTTATAACATCTATCTCCTAACGCGCAGGCATCCGATAAATAAAAGTGAACATTGAACCGAAAATCCGGATCAACCGAAGTTCATAACATCTATCTGCTAACGCGCAGGCATCCGATAAATAAAAGCGAGCATCGAACCAGAAGGCCGGATCAACTGACGTTGATAACATCTATCTGCTAACGCGCAAGCATCCGCTAAATAAAAGCGAGCATCGAACGAGAAGGCCGGATCAACCGAAGTTGATAACATCTATCTGCTAACGCGCAGGCATTCGCTAATTAAAAGCGAGCATCGAACCAGAAGGCCAGATCAACCGAAGTTGATAACATCTATCTGCTAACGTGCAGGCATCCGCTAATTAAAAGCGAGCATCGAACCAGAAGGTCGGATCAACCAAAGTTGATAACATCTATTTGTTAACGCGCAGGCATTCGCTAAATAAAGGCGAGCATCGAACCAGAAGGTCGGATCAAATGAAATTGATAACACCTATCTGCTAACGCGCAGGCATCCGCTAAATAAAACCGAACATCGAACCGGAAGGCCGGATCATCCGAACTTGATAACATCTATTTGATAATGCGCAGGCATCCGCTAAATAAAAGCGAGCATCGAACCAGAAGGCCGGATCAACTGAAATTGATAACATCTATCTGCAAACGCACATGCATCCGCTAAACAAAAGTGAGCATGTAACAAGAAGGTCGGATAATCCGAAGTTGATAACATCTATCTGCTAACGCGCAGGCATCCGATAAATAAAAGCGAACATCGAACCGAAAGGCCGGATCAACAGAAGTTGATAACATCTATCTGCTGATGCGCAGGCATCTGCTAAATAAAATCTAGCATCGAACCAGAAGGCCGGATCAACCGAAGTTGATAACGTCTATCTGCTAACGCGCAAACAACCACTAAATAAAAGCGAGCATCGAACCGGAAGGCCGGATCAACTGAAGTTAATAACATCCATTTGCTAATGCGCAGACATCCACTAAATAAAACCGAGCATCAAACCAGAAGGTCGAATCAACCGAAGTTGATAACATCTATCTGCTAACGCGCAGGCATCCGTTAAATAAAAGAGAGCACCGAACCAGAAGGTCGGATCAACCGAAGTTGATAACGTCTATCTGCTAATGTGCAGGCATCCGCTAAATAAAGGCGAGCATCCAACCAGAAGGTCGAATCAACCGAAGTTGATCACATCTATCTGCTAACGCGCAGGCATTCGTTAAATAAAAGCGAGCATCGAACCGGAAGACCGAATCATCCAAAGTTGATAACATCTATCTGCTAACGCGCGGGCATCCTCTAAATATAAGTGAGCATCGAACCAGAAGGCCAGATAAACCGAAGTTGATAACATCTATCCGCTAATGCCTAGGCATCCGCTAAATAAAAGCGAGCATCGAATTAGAAGTCCGGATCAACCGAAGTTGATAACATATATCCGCTAATTCGCAGGCATCGGCTAAATAAAAGTGAGCATCGAACGAGAAGTCCGGATCAACCGATGTTGATAACATCTATCTGCTAACACGCTGGCATCTGCTAAATAAAATCGAGCATCGAACCAGAAGGTCGGATCTACCGAAGTTGATAACATCTATCTGCTAACGCGTAGGCATCCGATAAATAAAAGTGAACATTGAACCGAAAAGCCGGATCAACCGAAGTTTATAACATATATCTGCTAACGCGCAGGCATTCGCTAAATAAAAGCGTGCATCGAACCAGAAGGCCGGATCAACCGAAGTTGATAACATCTATCTGCTAACGCGCATGCATTCGCTAATTAAAAGCGAGCATCGAACCAGAAGGTCGGATCAACCGAAGTTGATAACATTTATTTGTTAACGGGCAGGCATCCGATAAATAAAAGTGAACATTGAACCGAAAAGCCAGATCAACCGAAGTTTATAACATATATCTGCTAACGCGCAGGCATTCGCTAAATAAAAGCGAGCATCGAACCAGAAGGTCGGATCAACTGAAATTGATAACACCTATCTGCTAACGCGCAGGCATCCGCTAAATAAAAGTGAACATCGAACCGGAAGGCCGGATCAACCGAACTTGATAACATCTATCTGATAATGCGCAGGCATCCGCTCAATAAAAGCGAGCATCGAACCAGAAGGCCGGATCAACTGAAGTTGATAACATCTATCTGGAAACGCACATGCATCCGCTAAACAAAAGTGAGCATCTAACAAGAAGGTCGGATCATCCGAAGTTGATAACATCTATCTGGTAACACGCAGGCTTCCGCTAAATAAAAGCGAGCATCGAACTAGAAGGCCGGATCAATCGAAGTTGATAACATCTATCTGCTAACGCGCAAGCATCCGCTAAATAAAAGCGAGCATCGAACCAGAAGGCCAGATCAACCGAAGTTGATAACATCTATCTGCTAACGCGCAGGCATTCGCTAATTAAAAGCGAGCATCAAACCAGAAGGTCGGATCAACCGAAGTTGATAACATCTATTTGTTAACGCGCAGGCATCCGCTAAATAAAAGCGAGCATCGAACCAGAAGGTCGGATCAACTGAAATTGATAACACCTATCTGCTAACGCATAGGCATCCGCTAAATAAAAGCGAACATCGAATCGGAAGGTCGGATCAACCGAACTTGATAACATCTATCTGATAATGCGCAGGCATCCGCTAAATAAAAGCGATCATCGAACCAGAAGGCCGGATCAACTGAAGTTGATAATATCTATCTGCAAATGCACGTGCATCCGCTAAACAAAAGTGAGCATCTAACAAGAAGGTCGGATCATCCGAAGTTGATAACATCTATCTGCTAACATGCAGGCATCCGCTAAATAAAAGCGAGCACCGAACCAGAAGGTCGGATCAACCGAAGTTGATAATGTCTATCTGCTAATGTGCAGGCATCCGCTAAATAAAGGCGAGCATCCAACCAGAAGGTCGAATCAACCGACGTTGATCACATCTATCTACTAACGCGCAGGCATTCGCTAAATAAAAGCGAGCATCGAACCGGAAGGCCGAATCATCCAAAGATGATAACATCTATCTGCTAACGCGCAGGCATCCGCTAAATATAAGTGAGCATCGAACCAGAAGGCCGGATAACATCTATCCGCTAATGCGCAGGCATCCGCTAAATAAAAGTGAGCATCGAATTAGAAGTCCGGATCAACCAAAGTTGATAACATATATCTGCTAATGCGAAGGCATCTGCTAAATAAAAGTGAACATTGAACCGAAAAGCCGGATCAACCGAAGTTCATAACATATATCTGCTAACGCGCAGGCATTCGCTAAATAAAAGCGTGCATCAAACCAGAAGGCCGGATCAACCGAAGTTGATAACATCTATCTGCTAATGCGCAGGCATCCGCTAAATAAAAGCGAGCATCGAACCAGAAGGCCGGATCAACCGAAGTTGATAACATCTATTTGCTAACGTGCAGGCATCCGCTAAATAAAAGCGAGCATCGAACCAGAAGGTCGGATCAACCGAAGTTGATAACATCTATCTGTTAATGCACAGGCATCCGCTAAATAAAAGCGAGCACCGCACCAGAGGGCCGGATCAATCGAAGTTGATAACATCTATCTGCTAACGCGCAGGCATCCGATAAATAAAAGCGAGCATCGAACCAGTAGGACGGATCAACCGACGTTGATAACATCTATCTGCTAACGCGCAAGCATCCGCTAAATAAAAGCGAGCATCGAACCAGAAGAACGGATCTACCGAAGTTGATAACATCTATCTGCTAACGCGCAGGCATTCGCTAATTAAAAGGAAGCATCGAACCAGAAGGTCGGATCAATCGAAGTTGATAACATCTATTTGTTAACGCGCAGGCATCCGCTAAATAAAAGCGAGCATCGAACCAGAAGGTCGGATCAACTGAAATTGATAAAACCTATCTGATAACGCGCAGGAATCCGCTAAATAAAAGCGAACATCGAACCGGCAGGCCGGATCAACCGAACTTGATAACATCTATCTGATAATGCGCAGGCATCCGCTAAATAAAAGCGAGCATCGAACCAGAAGGCCGTATCAACTGAAGTTGATAACATCTATCTGCAAACGCACATGCATCCGCTAAACAAAAGTGAGCATCTAACAAGAAGGTAGGATCATCCGAAGTTGATAACATCTATCTGCTAACGCGCAGACATTCGGTAAATAAAAGCAAACATCGAACCGAAAGGCCTGATCAACCGAAGTTGATAACATCTATCTGCTAACGCGCAGGCATCAGCTAAATAAAAGCGAGTATCGAACCAAAAGATTGGATCAACCGAAGTTGATAACATCTATCTGCTGATGCGCAGTCATCTGCTGAATAAAAGCTAGCATCGAACCAGAAGGCCGGATCAACCGAAGTTGATAACGTCTATCTGCTAACGCGCAGACGTCCACTAAATAAAAGCGAGCATCGAACCAGAAGGCCGGATCAACCGAAGTTGATAACATCTATCTGCTAACGCACATGCATCCTCTAAATAAAAGCGAGCATCGAACAAGAAGGCCGGATCAACTCTTGTTCATAACATCTATCTGCTAACGTGCAGGCATCCGCTAAATAAAAGCGAGCATCGAACCAGAAGGCCGGATCAACTGAAGTTGTTAACATCTATCTGCTAACACGCAGGCATCCGCTAAATAAAAGCGAGCATCGAACCGGAAGGTCAAATCAACCGAAGTTGATAACATCTATCTGCTAACGCGCAGGCATCCTCTAGATAAAAGCGAGCATCGAACCAGAAGGCCGGATCAACCGAAGTTGATAACATCTATCTGCTAACGCGCAGGCATCCGCTAAATAAAAGCGAGCATCACACCAGATGGCCGGATCAACCGAAGTTGATAACATCTATCCGCTAATGCGCTGGCATCCGCTAAATAAAAGCGAGCATCGAATTAGAAGTCCGGATCAACCGAAGTTGATAACATATATCTGCTAATGCGCAGGCATCAGCTAAATAAAAGTGAGCATCGAACGAGAAGGCCGGATCAACCGATGTTGATAACATCTATCCGCTAACACGCTGACATCTGCTAAATAAAAGCGAGCATCGAATCAGAAGGTCGGATCAACCGAAGTTGATAACATCTATCTGCTAACGCGCAGGCATCCGATAAATAAAAGTGAACATTGAACCGAAAAGCCGGATCAACCGAAGTTCATAACATATATCTACTAACGCGCAGGCATTCACTAAATAAAAGCGTGCATCGAACCAGAAGGCCGGATCAACCGAAGTTGATAACATCTATCTGCTAATGCGCAGGCATTCGCTAATTAAAAGCGAGCATCGAACCAGAAGGTCAGATCAATCGAAGTTGATAACATCTATTTGTTAACGCGCAGGCATCCGCTAAATAAAAGCGAGCATCGAACCAGAAGGTCGGATCAACCTAAGTTGATAACATCTATCTGTTAATGCACAAGCATCCGCTAAATAAAAGCGAGCATCGCACCAGAGGGCCGGATCAATCGAAGTTGATAACATCTATCTGCTAACGCACAGGCATCCGATAAATAAAAGCGAGCATCGAACCAGAAGGCCGGATCAACCGAAGTTGATAAAACCCATCTGGTAACGTGCATGCATCCGCTAAATAAAAGCAATGATAGAACCAGAAGGCCGGATCAACCGAAATTGATAACATCTATCTGCTAATGTGCAGGCATCCGCTAAATAAAAGCGAGCATCGAACCAGAAGGTCGGATCAACTGAAGTTGATAACATCTATCTGCAAACACACATGCATCCGCTAAATAAAAGCGGGCATCGAACCAGAAGGCCGGATCAACCGAAGTTGATAACATCTATCTGCTAACACGCAGGCATCTGCTAAATAAAAGCGAGCATTGAACTAGAAGGTCAAATCAACCGAAGTTGATAACATCTATCTGCTACCGCGCAGACATCCGCTAGATAAAAGCGAGTATCGAACCAGAAGGCCGGATCAACCGAAGTTGATAACGTCTATCTGCTAACGCGCAGACGTCCACTAAATAAAAGCGAGCATCGAACCAGAAGGCCGGATCAACCGAAGTTGATAACATCTATCTGCTAACGCACATGCATCCTCTAAATAAAAGCGAGCATCGAACAAGAAGGCCGGATCAACTCTTGTTCATAACATCTATCTGCTAACGTGCAGGCATCCGCTAAATAAAAGCGAGCATCGAACCAGAAGGCCGGATCAACTGAAGTTGTTAACATCTATCTGCTAACACGCAGGCATCCGCTAAATAAAAGCGAGCATCGAACCGGAAGGTCAAATCAACCGAAGTTGATAACATCTATCTGCTAACGCGCAGGCATCCTCTAGATAAAAGCGAGTATCGAACCAGAAGGCCGGATCAACCGAAGTTGATAACATCTATCTGCTAACGCGCAGGCATCCGCTAAATAAAAGCGAGCATCACACCAGATGGCCGGATCAACCGAAGTTGATAACATCTATCCGCTAATGCGCTGGCATCCGCTAAATAAAAGCGAGCATCGAATTAGAAGTCCGGATCAACCGAAGTTGATAACATATATCTGCTAATGCGCAGGCATCAGCTAAATAAAAGTGAGCATCGAACGAGAAGGCCGGATCAACCGATGTTGATAACATCTATCCGCTAACACGCTGACATCTGCTAAATAAAAGCGAGCATCGAATCAGAAGGTCGGATCAACCGAAGTTGATAACATCTATCTGCTAACGCGCAGGCATCCGATAAATAAAAGTGAACATTGAACCGAAAAGCCGGATCAACCGAAGTTCATAACATATATCTACTAACGCGCAGGCATTCACTAAATAAAAGCGTGCATCGAACCAGAAGGCCGGATCAACCGAAGTTGATAACATCTATCTGCTAATGCGCAGGCATTCGCTAATTAAAAGCGAGCATCGAACCAGAAGGTCAGATCAATCGAAGTTGATAACATCTATTTGTTAACGCGCAGGCATCCGCTAAATAAAAGCGAGCATCGAACCAGAAGGTCGGATCAACCTAAGTTGATAACATCTATCTGTTAATGCACAAGCATCCGCTAAATAAAAGCGAGCATCGCACCAGAGGGCCGGATCAATCGAAGTTGATAACATCTATCTGCTAACGCACAGGCATCCGATAAATAAAAGCGAGCATCGAACCAGAAGGCCGGATCAACCGAAGTTGATAAAACCCATCTGGTAACGTGCATGCATCCGCTAAATAAAAGCAATGATAGAACCAGAAGGCCGGATCAACCGAAATTGATAACATCTATCTGCTAATGTGCAGGCATCCGCTAAATAAAAGCGAGCATCGAACCAGAAGGTCGGATCAACTGAAGTTGATAACATCTATCTGCAAACACACATGCATCCGCTAAATAAAAGCGGGCATCGAACCAGAAGGCCGGATCAACCGAAGTTGATAACATCTATCTGCTAACACGCAGGCATCTGCTAAATAAAAGCGAGCATTGAACTAGAAGGTCAAATCAACCGAAGTTGATAACATCTATCTGCTACCGCGCAGACATCCGCTAGATAAAAGCGAGTATCGAACCAGAAGGCCGGATCATCCGAAGTTGATAACATCTATTTGCTAACGCGCAGGCATCCGCTAAATAAAAGCGAGCATCGAACCAGAAGGCCGGATCAACCGAAGTTGATAACATCTATCTGCTAACGCACATGCATCCTCTAAATAAAAGCGAGCATCGAACAAGAAGGCCGGATCAACTCTTGTTCATAACATCTATCTGCTAACGTGCAGGTGTAACGCCCCGATTCTGAATTCCCATTAATTGTTGAGTCTTTTAATTTATTTAATTGATGTTTATTTTAAATTGAGAAATTATATATTGCTATGTGGTGTTTTGCTTATTTTATCTATTTTTACCGATTCGGAGAGTTTTCGGGGAATTAGAGTAAAAAGGGCATTTTAGACATTTAGCACTTTAGTGTGAGAATTGATTGGTAAGTGTTGGAAAGAATTTGAGAGGAAAGAAATAGAGATAGAAATAGAATAAGAGAGGAAAAAGAAAGAAAGATAGTAACATAAGAAGAAAAACAAGAGAAAGAAAAGAGGAGAAGAGAAAGAGAAGAGAAAGTGGAGAGGAAAACCTAGAATCATCAAGGAATCATCACCAAAGCTTGCAATCGATCGGTAAGGGTGTGAAACTCCATCATCTCTTTAATGTGTATGATTGTATGTGTATGTGTGTGGATTTTGTAGAGTTTCTACTCTTTTTTCCACTTAGGTTAGAAGTTGGTTTTGTGAGTAGAATGAGGTTTTAATCGGTTAGAAATCGGATTAGACGATGTAGTTTAGTCGGGTGATGGTTGGGTTGTGCTACTGTGACCGGTTTGGATTTAATCGGTTGGTTGTGTGGAGTTTGGGCTTTGAGACAGCCATGGAAGTTCTGTCTTCGCAAGTTCGCCAGGCGAATGGCAGCGAAGCTTCGCCAGGCGAAGCCCAGCGAGCTGTAGCGAAGCAAGTCAGAAGCTAATACCCTGTATTCGCTGGCAAGTTCGCCAGGCGAGGTGAGTTGGCGAAGGTTCGCCAGGCGAGTGGGTAGCGAGCCTCAGCGAGTAATTCCAGAGTTACTCCCAATGGACTTCGCTGGGGAGTTCGCCAGGCGAAGGCCAGCGAGCATTCGCTGCGTGGCTTCGCCAGGCGAAGGTTGGCGAACCTGGCAGTGTTATTTGTTTTACTGTTTGTTCATGACATGATGTTTGATTGATTCAATTATGATTAATGCCTCTATGAATGATTGATGTGTGAACTGTTTCAACATGTTGTGTTGTGGGTGACCGAAAGGCGTGAATCCTAGATTGTGGAGCCGATTGTGAATCTTAATCGTTTGATAATGTTGTGCGTTTGCTCGAATTAGATAGAAATGCATTGATGGATTAATAGGTATGTAAACCTTGTGTGAAATGGTGTATAATGTGAATGCATGATAGATATATGCTATGTATGAGATAAATGCAATGAATATGTTTGTGAGCATAGTATGCATTTTGTGTCGATTGATCCCTCAGAGGATTTGCAGAACCTCGTATGATACGATGGTTATATTTGATTCCTTGGAGAATCGGTTGCATTGTGTGATTCCTCGGAGAATCGGTCATAACATGTAATCCCGTGGAGGATTGGTTAGAGTATTTGATTCCGTGGAGAATCTGCTGAGTACTTGATCCCGTGGAGGATCTGCTGAATATTCGATTCCGTGGAGAATCTGATGAATATTTGATTCCGTGGAGAATCTGCTGAGTACTTGATCCCGTGGAGGATCTGCTGAATACTCGATTCCTTAGGGAATTTGTTGAATGAGTCGGTACCGCATTTGCATCTGCATAGGGTCGTGTGTCGGTCTCTATGAGTTGCATGAGTCATCTGTGTATGATGCATTGGTTGTGTGAATATGACTGTGTATGTTATATATGATTGTTTGGAGGAAAATATAGTGAATGTTCACGTGTATGTGTAGAGACATGATTATTTGTATATGTTTAATGTGGTGAGAACATAATTTGAGTATAACTTGTATAATTATGGATTTATGTATATATACAATTTTATACATTAACTGTTATGATGTTGTTTCTCACCCTTCTGCTGTTTTATAATGCTCTATGAGGCATTGCAGAGTAGGAAGCTGGAGGTTCTTTTTGTGAAGCGATGTCTTCATTCTTTTTGGTGAATGGCTCTGATATGTAACATCTGGGTAGTTAGGAAGTCTTTGACTCTTTTGGAGTTATATTTGTTTTGATTCTTTTGTGATACATATGTATATGTATCTGATGTGGATATGTTGTAAAGTATGAATTAACTAATGGTTGTATATACTTTTCTGAATGAGATCGATTCAATATTTGGATGTTTCCGCTTTATTCTAAATATTGAGATGTGGGTTACCCATTGTTGCATATCTATTTTTGAGCAGGTATCGTATGTGTTTAATTTCATGATAATGTGATGCGCCTCTTTTATACCATGTTTTAATTAAACTCTGATGAAATAAATTTTCTAAGTGCCTAATTGATTTATCTATTTTATTTGGGGTATAGAAAGGGGGTGTTACATTAAGTGGTATCAGAGCCAGTGTTGAGTCAGTCGTGTCTGTCTTGTTGTTGTGTTGGTTGAACGGTTGTTTAACCTTGTTGTTATTTTTGGGAATCCTCAGAATATGGCAGGTCGTAATGACAATGCTATGGCAGCGGCGTTAGAGGCTATGGCCAGAGCTGTGCAGGGTGCACCTAACGTGAATGCGAATGATGAGTTTAGGAAGAACCAACCACCGGTGTTTAAAGGGAGATTTGATCCGGATGGTGCTCAGATATGGTTAAAGGAAATTGAGAGAATTTTTAGGGTGATGGATTGTGCTGAAGGGAATAAGGTGAGACTAGGGACTCACATGCTGAGAGAAGAGGCCGATGACTGGTGGGTCAGCATGAGGCAAGTTCTTGAGGTCGACGACGAGGAGATTACGTGGGATTTATTTCGTGCTGAGTTTCTAAGGAAGTATTATCCCGAAAGTGTTAAAGGGAAGAGAGAAATGGAATTTCTGGAGTTGAAACAAGGTAATATGTCGGTGGTGGACTACACCGCTAAGTTTACTGAGTTAGTGAAGTTTCACCCTCACTATGATGCGGTTACGGCGGAATTTTCCAAATGTATCAAGTATGAGAATGGCTTGCGTCCAGAGATAAAGCAAGCGGTAGGTTATCAAAGGATAAGAAGATTTTCGGATTTGACTGAGTGTTGTAGAATTTATGAAGAAGATAGTAGAGCTCGTTCTACTCATTATAAGGGTTTGAGCGAGAGGAGAGGGAAGCAGCAAGTACGAAGCGGACCTTATGTGACGCCTGCTGAGAAGGGCAAACATAAGGGAAACTTTGATAGGAGACCCGGAGGAGGTTCCGGTGCGATCAAATGTTTTAAGTGTGGCGTGATGGGCCACAAGTCTTATGATTGTGGGAAGTTCAAGGCGAAGTGTTCCAACTGTGGACTCTTTGGTCATGATGCAGCAGAGTGTAGAAAGAATGCTGTGAAGTGTTTTAATTGTGGCGAGGTGGGTCACATTAGCCCGAATTGTACCAAACCGAAGCAAGCTCAGGCGGGCGGAAAAGTATTCGCATTAGCAGGTTCAGACGCTACTAGTGCGGCAGATCGTTTGATTAAAGGTACATGCTTTATTAATGATATGCCTTTAGTTGCTATTATTGATACTGGAGCGACTCACTCGTTCATTTCTCTTGTGTGTGCTAAGCGGTTGGATTTGTGTATGGTTTCTTTGAGTAGTGGTATGGTTATTGGGACTCCCGCTTCGGGGTCGGTAACTACTTCTTTGGTGTGTGCAAGTTGTTCTTTGACCATGTATGGTAAGGACTTCGTTATGGATTTAGTGTGTTTTCCGTTGGAAGGTTTGGACGTAATCTTGGGTATGAATTGGTTGCAATTTAATAGAGTTCATTTGGATTGCTATCACAAGTTAGTAAGGTTTCCTTCTTTGGAAGATGGTGAAAACGAGAGTTTTCTTTCCACTAAAGAGTTGAAGAAACTTTTAGCGGACGAAGCTCAGTTGTTTGGTTTGTTTGCATCGTTGTCGGTGGAGAGCAAAGTTGAGCTCGACGTGTTTCCTGTGGTTTGTGAATTTCCTGAAGTGTTTCCGGAAGATGTTGCGGATGTGCCGCCAAAGAGAGAGGTTGAATTTTCTATTGATCTAGTTCCGGGTACTAGACCGATTTCGATGACCCCGTATCGGATGTCGGCATCGGAGTTGGTGGAATTGAAGAAGCAGTTGAATGATTTGTTGGATAAGAGATTTGTAAGACCAAGTGTTTCTCCTTGGGGTGCGCCGGTATTGTTGGTAAAGAAGAAGGATGGTAGTATGCGATTGTGTATTGATTATCGGCAGTTGAATAAGGTAACAATTAAGAACAAGTATCCGCTTCCAAGAATTGATGATTTGATGGATCAATTGGTTGGAGCCCGTGTTTTTAGTAAGATTGATTTGAGATCCGGTTATCACCAGATTCGGGTTAAGGAAGAAGATATTTCGAAGACGGCTTTTAGAACACGATATGGTCACTACGAGTATACGGTGATGCCATTCGGAGTTTCTAATGCGCCGGGTGTTTTCATGGAATATATGAACCGTATCTTCCACGAGCAGTTGGATCGTTTTGTGGTGGTGTTTATCGATGACATTTTGATTTATTCTAAGTCTCGAGAGGAACACGAAGAACATTTAAGGATTGTGTTGCGGATTTTGAAAGAGAAGAAGTTGTACGCAAAGTTGTCTAAGTGTGAGTTTTGGTTGTCGGAGGTGAGTTTTCTTGGGCATATTATTTCCGGCAATGGTATTAGTGTGGATCCATCCAAGATCGATGCGGTAATGCAATGGGAGACTCCAAGATCGGTTACGGAAATTCGAAGCTTTTTGGGCTTGGCCGGTTACTACCGGAGGTTTATCGAAGGATTTTCAAAGTTAGCACTTCCGTTAACGCAGTTGACTTGTAAAGGAAAGGCTTTTATTTGGGATGTTAATTGTGAAGAGAGTTTCATGGAATTAAAGAGAAGGTTAACGTCAGCGCCAGTTTTGATTTTGCCGAATCCTACGGAACCTTTTGTGGTTTATTGCGATGCTTCTTTGTCAGGATTGGGTGGTGTATTGATGCAAGATGGGAAGGTCGTGGCGTATGCTTCTAGGCAGTTGAGAGTGCATGAAAAGAATTATCCTACTCATGATTTGGAGTTAGCGGCCGTGGTGTTCGTTTTGAAAATTTGGAGGCACTATCTTTATGGTGCAAGATTTGAAGTTTTTAGCGATCACAAGAGTTTGAAGTATTTGTTTGATCAAAAGGAATTGAATATGAGGCAAAGGAGATGGCTAGAACTTTTGAAGGACTATGATTTTGGTTTAAATTATCATCCGGGTAAGGCGAATGTGGTAGCCGATGCCTTAAGTCGGAAGTCGTTGCACGTGTCTACTTTGATGGTTAGAGAGTGGGAACTCTTGGAGAACTTTAGAGATTTGAGTTTGGTTTGTGAGTTAACACCGAGTAGTGTGAAACTTGGTATGTTGCATGTCACGAATGATTTCCTTACTACAGTGTGCGAAAAGCAAAAGTTGGATTTGAAATTTGTGGATTTGATGACGAATGGAAATGAAGATTTCAACGTTGATGAATTAGGAGTTTTGAGGTTTCGAGGTCGTATTTGTATTCCTGATGACGCGGATTTGAAAAAGATGATATTGGAAGAGGGACATCGGAGTAACTTAAGTATTCATCCGGGAGCGAATAAGATGTATCAGGATTTGAAGAAGATCTTTTGGTGGTCTGGATTGAAAAGCGATGTTGCTCGTTTTGTGTACTCGTGTTTGACTTGTCAGAAGTCTAAGGTGGAGCATCAGAAGCCTAGTGGATTGATGCAACCGTTGGATATTCCGGAATGGAAATGGGATAGTATATCGATGGATTTCGTTACGGGATTGCCGAATACGCAAAGAGGATATAATGCTATTTGGGTGATTGTTGATAGGCTTACTAAATCGGCTCACTTTATTCCGATTGATATTACTTATTCTTTGGAAAGGTTAGCCGAGATTTATGTTGGCGCTATTGTGAAGCTTCATGGAGTTCCTAAGAGTATTGTGTCGGATAGAGATCCTAGATTTACTTCAAGATTTTGGGGGAGTTTGCAAGGTGCCTTGGGTTCTAAGTTGAGATTGAGTTCGGCATATCATCCGCAAACAGATGGTCAGGCCGAGAGGACGATTCAATCGTTAGAAGATCTGTTGCGTGCTTGTGTGCTTGAACAAGGTGGTGCGTGGGACGGTTATTTAGCGTTGATTGAGTTCACCTATAATAACAGTTTCCATTCGAGTATCGGTATGGCGCCATTTGAGGCTTTATATGGACGGAGATGTCGAACACCTCTGTGTTGGCATGAGACGGGTGAAAGGTCGGTAGTTGGTCCTGAAATGGTACAGCAAACGACGGAAAAGGTGAAATTTATTCGGGAAAAGATGAAAGCTTCTCAGAATAGACAGAAAAGTTATCATGATAAAAGGAGAAAGGATCTCGAGTTTCAAGAGGGCGACCATGTGTTTTTGAGAGTTACACCGGTTACGGGTGTGGGTCGTGCTTTGAAGTCGAGAAAGTTGACTTCTCGTTTTATTGGTCCGTATCAGATTGTCGCACGAGTTGGTGCTGTGGCTTATCGTGTGGCGTTGCCTCCGAATCTTTCGAATTTGCATGATGTATTCCATGTCTCGCAACTTCGGAAGTATGTTCCGGATCCGTCACATGTTATTCCAATGGATGAAGTGGAAGTAAGAGATAACCTTACAGTTGAAGTTTTACCGGTTAGTATTTTGGACCGTGAAGTTAAGAAACTAAGAGGCAAGGATATTGCGCTTGTGAAAGTGTCCTGGGGAGGTGCCGCGGAAGGCAACATGACTTGGGAATTGGAGAGCAAGATGCGAGAATCGCATCCAGAGTTGTTTGAATCAGGTGATATTTTCGAGGACGAAAATTTCTAAGTGGGGGAGAGTTGTAACGCCCCGATTCTGAATTCCCATTAATTGTTGAGTCTTTTAATTTATTTAATTGATGTTTATTTTAAATTGAGAAATTATATATTGCTATGTGGTGTTTTGCTTATTTTATCTATTTTTACCGATTCGGAGAGTTTTCGGGGAATTAGAGTAAAAAGGGCATTTTAGACATTTAGCACTTTAGTGTGAGAATTGATTGGTAAGTGTTGGAAAGAATTTGAGAGGAAAGAAATAGAGATAGAAATAGAATAAGAGAGGAAAAAGAAAGAAAGATAGTAACATAAGAAGAAAAACAAGAGAAAGAAAAGAGGAGAAGAGAAAGTGGAGAGGAAAACCTAGAATCATCAAGGAATCATCACCAAAGCTTGCAATCGATCGGTAAGGGTGTGAAACTCCATCATCTCTTTAATGTGTATGATTGTATGTGTATGTGTGTGGATTTTGTAGAGTTTCTACTCTTTTTTCCACTTAGGTTAGAAGTTGGTTTTGTGAGTAGAATGAGGTTTTAATCGGTTAGAAATCGGATTAGACGATGTAGTTTAGTCGGGTGATGGTTGGGTTGTGCTACTGTGACCGGTTTGGATTTAATCGGTTGGTTGTGTGGAGTTTGGGCTTTGAGACAGCCATGGAAGTTCTGTCTTCGCAAGTTCGCCAGGCGAATGGCAGCGAAGCTTCGCCAGGCGAAGCCCAGCGAGCTGTAGCGAAGCAAGTCAGAAGCTAATACCCTGTATTCGCTGGCAAGTTCGCCAGGCGAGGTGAGTTGGCGAAGGTTCGCCAGGCGAGTGGGTAGCGAGCCTCAGCGAGTAATTCCAGAGTTACTCCCAGTGGACTTCGCTGGGGAGTTCGCCAGGCGAAGGCCAGCGAGCATTCGCTGCGTGGCTTCGCCAGGCGAAGGTTGGCGAACCTGGCAGTGTTATTTGTTTTACTGTTTGTTCATGACATGATGTTTGATTGATTCAATTATGATTAATGCCTCTATGAATGATTGATGTGTGAACTGTTTCAACATGTTGTGTTGTGGGTGACCGAAAGGCGTGAATCCTAGATTGTGGAGCCGATTGTGAATCTTAATCGTTTGATAATGTTGTGCGTTTGCTCGAATTAGATAGAAATGCATTGATGGATTAATAGGTATGTAAACCTTGTGTGAAATGGTGTATAATGTGAATGCATGATAGATATATGCTATGTATGAGATAAATGCAATGAATATGTTTGTGAGCATAGTATGCATTTTGTGTCGATTGATCCCTCAGAGGATTTGCAGAACCTCGTATGATACGATGGTTATATTTGATTCCTTGGAGAATCGGTTGCATTGTGTGATTCCTCGGAGAATCGGTCATAACATGTAATCCCGTGGAGGATTGGTTAGAGTATTTGATTCCGTGGAGAATCTGCTGAGTACTTGATCCCGTGGAGGATCTGCTGAATATTCGATTCCGTGGAGAATCTGATGAATATTTGATTCCGTGGAGAATCTGCTGAGTACTTGATCCCGTGGAGGATCTGCTGAATACTCGATTCCTTAGGGAATTTGTTGAATGAGTCGGTACCGCATTTGCATCTGCATAGGGTCGTGTGTCGGTCTCTATGAGTTGCATGAGTCATCTGTGTATGATGCATTGGTTGTGTGAATATGACTGTGTATGTTATATATGATTGTTTGGAGGAAAATATAGTGAATGTTCACGTGTATGTGTAGAGACATGATTATTTGTATATGTTTAATGTGGTGAGAACATAATTTGAGTATAACTTGTATAATTATGGATTTATGTATATATACAATTTTATACATTAACTGTTATGATGTTGTTTCTCACCCTTCTGCTGTTTTATAATGCTCTATGAGGCATTGCAGAGTAGGAAGCTGGAGGTTCTTTTTGTGAAGCGATGTCTTCATTCTTTTTGGTGAATGGCTCTGATATGTAACATCTGGGTAGTTAGGAAGTCTTTGACTCTTTTGGAGTTATATTTGTTTTGATTCTTTTGTGATACATATGTATATGTATCTGATGTGGATATGTTGTAAAGTATGAATTAACTAATGGTTGTATATACTTTTCTGAATGAGATCGATTCAATATTTGGATGTTTCCGCTTTATTCTAAATATTGAGATGTGGGTTACCCATTGTTGCATATCTATTTTTGAGCAGGTATCGTATGTGTTTAATTTCATGATAATGTGATGCGCCTCTTTTATACCATGTTTTAATTAAACTCTGATGAAATAAATTTTCTAAGTGCCTAATTGATTTATCTATTTTATTTGGGGTATAGAAAGGGGGTGTTACATTAAGTGGTATCAGAGCCAGTGTTGAGTCAGTCGTGTCTGTCTTGTTGTTGTGTTGGTTGAACGGTTGTTTAACCTTGTTGTTATTTTTGGGAATCCTCAGAATATGGCAGGTCGTAATGACAATGCTATGGCAGCGGCGTTAGAGGCTATGGCCAGAGCTGTGCAGGGTGCACCTAACGTGAATGCGAATGATGAGTTTAGGAAGAACCAACCACCGGTGTTTAAAGGGAGATTTGATCCGGATGGTGCTCAGATATGGTTAAAGGAAATTGAGAGAATTTTTAGGGTGATGGATTGTGCTGAAGGGAATAAGGTGAGACTAGGGACTCACATGCTGAGAGAAGAGGCCGATGACTGGTGGGTCAGCATGAGGCAAGTTCTTGAGGTCGACGACGAGGAGATTACGTGGGATTTATTTCGTGCTGAGTTTCTAAGGAAGTATTATCCCGAAAGTGTTAAAGGGAAGAGAGAAATGGAATTTCTGGAGTTGAAACAAGGTAATATGTCGGTGGTGGACTACACCGCTAAGTTTACTGAGTTAGTGAAGTTTCACCCTCACTATGATGCGGTTACGGCGGAATTTTCCAAATGTATCAAGTATGAGAATGGCTTGCGTCCAGAGATAAAGCAAGCGGTAGGTTATCAAAGGATAAGAAGATTTTCGGATTTGACTGAGTGTTGTAGAATTTATGAAGAAGATAGTAGAGCTCGTTCTACTCATTATAAGGGTTTGAGCGAGAGGAGAGGGAAGCAGCAAGTACGAAGCGGACCTTATGTGACGCCTGCTGAGAAGGGCAAACATAAGGGAAACTTTGATAGGAGACCCGGAGGAGGTTCCGGTGCGATCAAATGTTTTAAGTGTGGCGTGATGGGCCACAAGTCTTATGATTGTGGGAAGTTCAAGGCGAAGTGTTCCAACTGTGGACTCTTTGGTCATGATGCAGCAGAGTGTAGAAAGAATGCTGTGAAGTGTTTTAATTGTGGCGAGGTGGGTCACATTAGCCCGAATTGTACCAAACCGAAGCAAGCTCAGGCGGGCGGAAAAGTATTCGCATTAGCAGGTTCAGACGCTACTAGTGCGGCAGATCGTTTGATTAAAGGTACATGCTTTATTAATGATATGCCTTTAGTTGCTATTATTGATACTGGAGCGACTCACTCGTTCATTTCTCTTGTGTGTGCTAAGCGGTTGGATTTGTGTATGGTTTCTTTGAGTAGTGGTATGGTTATTGGGACTCCCGCTTCGGGGTCGGTAACTACTTCTTTGGTGTGTGCAAGTTGTTCTTTGACCATGTATGGTAAGGACTTCGTTATGGATTTAGTGTGTTTGCCGTTGGAAGGTTTGGACGTAATCTTGGGTATGAATTGGTTGCAATTTAATAGAGTTCATTTGGATTGCTATCACAAGTTAGTAAGGTTTCCTTCTTTGGAAGATGGTGAAAACGAGAGTTTTCTTTCCACTAAAGAGTTGAAGAAACTTTTAGCGGACGAAGCTCAGTTGTTTGGTTTGTTTGCATCGTTGTCGGTGGAGAGCAAAGTTGAGCTCGACGTGTTTCCTGTGGTTTGTGAATTTCCTGAAGTGTTTCCGGAAGATGTTGCGGATGTGCCGCCAAAGAGAGAGGTTGAATTTTCTATTGATCTAGTTCCGGGTACTAGACCGATTTCGATGACCCCGTATCGGATGTCGGCATCGGAGTTGGTGGAATTGAAGAAGCAGTTGAATGATTTGTTGGATAAGAGATTTGTAAGACCAAGTGTTTCTCCTTGGGGTGCGCCGGTATTGTTGGTAAAGAAGAAGGATGGTAGTATGCGATTGTGTATTGATTATCGGCAGTTGAATAAGGTAACAATTAAGAACAAGTATCCGCTTCCAAGAATTGATGATTTGATGGATCAATTGGTTGGAGCCCGTGTTTTTAGTAAGATTGATTTGAGATCCGGTTATCACCAGATTCGGGTTAAGGAAGAAGATATTTCGAAGACGGCTTTTAGAACACGATATGGTCACTACGAGTATACGGTGATGCCATTCGGAGTTTCTAATGCGCCGGGTGTTTTCATGGAATATATGAACCGTATCTTCCACGAGCAGTTGGATCGTTTTGTGGTGGTGTTTATCGATGACATTTTGATTTATTCTAAGTCTCGAGAGGAACACGAAGAACATTTAAGGATTGTGTTGCGGATTTTGAAAGAGAAGAAGTTGTACGCAAAGTTGTCTAAGTGTGAGTTTTGGTTGTCGGAGGTGAGTTTTCTTGGGCATATTATTTCCGGCAATGGTATTAGTGTGGATCCATCCAAGATCGATGCGGTAATGCAATGGGAGACTCCAAGATCGGTTACGGAAATTCGAAGCTTTTTGGGCTTGGCCGGTTACTACCGGAGGTTTATCGAAGGATTTTCAAAGTTAGCACTTCCGTTAACGCAGTTGACTTGTAAAGGAAAGGCTTTTATTTGGGATGTTAATTGTGAAGAGAGTTTCATGGAATTAAAGAGAAGGTTAACGTCAGCGCCAGTTTTGATTTTGCCGAATCCTACGGAACCTTTTGTGGTTTATTGCGATGCTTCTTTGTCAGGATTGGGTGGTGTATTGATGCAAGATGGGAAGGTCGTGGCGTATGCTTCTATGCAGTTGAGAGTGCATGAAAAGAATTATCCTACTCATGATTTGGAGTTAGCGGCCGTGGTGTTCGTTTTGAAAATTTGGAGGCACTATCTTTATGGTGCAAGATTTGAAGTTTTTAGCGATCACAAGAGTTTGAAGTATTTGTTTGATCAAAAGGAATTGAATATGAGGCAAAGGAGATGGCTAGAACTTTTGAAGGACTATGATTTTGGTTTAAATTATCATCCGGGTAAGGCGAATGTGGTAGCCGATGCCTTAAGTCGGAAGTCGTTGCACGTGTCTACTTTGATGGTTAGAGAGTGGGAACTCTTGGAGAACTTTAGAGATTTGAGTTTGGTTTGTGAGTTAACACCGAGTAGTGTGAAACTTGGTATGTTGCATGTCACGAATGATTTCCTTACTACAGTGTGCGAAAAGCAAAAGTTGGATTTGAAATTTGTGGATTTGATGACGAATGGAAATGAAGATTTCAACGTTGATGAATTAGGAGTTTTGAGGTTTCGAGGTCGTATTTGTATTCCTGATGACGCGGATTTGAAAAAGATGATATTGGAAGAGGGACATCGGAGTAACTTAAGTATTCATCCGGGAGCGAATAAGATGTATCAGGATTTGAAGAAGATCTTTTGGTGGTCTGGATTGAAAAGCGATGTTGCTCGTTTTGTGTACTCGTGTTTGACTTGTCAGAAGTCTAAGGTGGAGCATCAGAAGCCTAGTGGATTGATGCAACCGTTGGATATTCCGGAATGGAAATGGGATAGTATATCGATGGATTTCGTTACGGGATTGCCGAATACGCAAAGAGGATATAATGCTATTTGGGTGATTGTTGATAGGCTTACTAAATCGGCTCACTTTATTCCGATTGATATTACTTATTCTTTGGAAAGGTTAGCCGAGATTTATGTTGGCGCTATTGTGAAGCTTCATGGAGTTCCTAAGAGTATTGTGTCGGATAGAGATCCTAGATTTACTTCAAGATTTTGGGGGAGTTTGCAAGGTGCCTTGGGTTCTAAGTTGAGATTGAGTTCGGCATATCATCCGCAAACAGATGGTCAGGCCGAGAGGACGATTCAATCGTTAGAAGATCTGTTGCGTGCTTGTGTGCTTGAACAAGGTGGTGCGTGGGACGGTTATTTAGCGTTGATTGAGTTCACCTATAATAACAGTTTCCATTCGAGTATCGGTATGGCGCCATTTGAGGCTTTATATGGACGGAGATGTCGAACACCTCTGTGTTGGCATGAGACGGGTGAAAGGTCGGTAGTTGGTCCTGAAATGGTACAGCAAACGACGGAAAAGGTGAAATTTATTCGGGAAAAGATGAAAGCTTCTCAGAATAGACAGAAAAGTTATCATGATAAAAGGAGAAAGGATCTCGAGTTTCAAGAGGGCGACCATGTGTTTTTGAGAGTTACACCGGTTACGGGTGTGGGTCGTGCTTTGAAGTCGAGAAAGTTGACTTCTCGTTTTATTGGTCCGTATCAGATTGTCGCACGAGTTGGTGCTGTGGCTTATCGTGTGGCGTTGCCTCCGAATCTTTCGAATTTGCATGATGTATTCCATGTCTCGCAACTTCGGAAGTATGTTCCGGATCCGTCACATGTTATTCCAATGGATGAAGTGGAAGTAAGAGATAACCTTACAGTTGAAGTCTTACCGGTTAGTATTTTGGACCGTGAAGTTAAGAAACTAAGAGGCAAGGATATTGCGCTTGTGAAAGTGTCCTGGGGAGGTGCCGCGGAAGGCAACATGACTTGGGAATTGGAGAGCAAGATGCGAGAATCGCATCCAGAGTTGTTTGAATCAGGTGATATTTTCGAGGACGAAAATTTCTAAGTGGGGGAGAGTTGTAACGCCCCGATTCTGAATTCCCATTAATTGTTGAGTCTTTTAATTTATTTAATTGATGTTTATTTTAAATTGAGAAATTATATATTGCTATGTGGTGTTTTGCTTATTTTATCTATTTTTACCGATTCGGAGAGTTTTCGGGGAATTAGAGTAAAAAGGGCATTTTAGACATTTAGCACTTTAGTGTGAGAATTGATTGGTAAGTGTTGGAAAGAATTTGAGAGGAAAGAAATAGAGATAGAAATAGAATAAGAGAGGAAAAAGAAAGAAAGATAGTAACATAAGAAGAAAAACAAGAGAAAGAAAAGAGGAGAAGAGAAAGAGAAGAGAAAGTGGAGAGGAAAACCTAGAATCATCAAGGAATCATCACCAAAGCTTGCAATCGATCGGTAAGGGTGTGAAACTCCATCATCTCTTTAATGTGTATGATTGTATGTGTATGTGTGTGGATTTTGTAGAGTTTCTACTCTTTTTTCCACTTAGGTTAGAAGTTGGTTTTGTGAGTAGAATGAGGTTTTAATCGGTTAGAAATCGGATTAGACGATGTAGTTTAGTCGGGTGATGGTTGGGTTGTGCTACTGTGACCGGTTTGGATTTAATCGGTTGGTTGTGTGGAGTTTGGGCTTTGAGACAGCCATGGAAGTTCTGTCTTCGCAAGTTCGCCAGGCGAATGGCAGCGAAGCTTCGCCAGGCGAAGCCCAGCGAGCTGTAGCGAAGCAAGTCAGAAGCTAATACCCTGTATTCGCTGGCAAGTTCGCCAGGCGAGGTGAGTTGGCGAAGGTTCGCCAGGCGAGTGGGTAGCGAGCCTCAGCGAGTAATTCCAGAGTTACTCCCAGTGGACTTCGCTGGGGAGTTCGCCAGGCGAAGGCCAGCGAGCATTCGCTGCGTGGCTTCGCCAGGCGAAGGTTGGCGAACCTGGCAGTGTTATTTGTTTTACTGTTTGTTCATGACATGATGTTTGATTGATTCAATTATGATTAATGCCTCTATGAATGATTGATGTGTGAACTGTTTCAACATGTTGTGTTGTGGGTGACCGAAAGGCGTGAATCCTAGATTGTGGAGCCGATTGTGAATCTTAATCGTTTGATAATGTTGTGCGTTTGCTCGAATTAGATAGAAATGCATTGATGGATTAATAGGTATGTAAACCTTGTGTGAAATGGTGTATAATGTGAATGCATGATAGATATATGCTATGTATGAGATAAATGCAATGAATATGTTTGTGAGCATAGTATGCATTTTGTGTCGATTGATCCCTCGGAGGATTTGCAGAACCTCGTATGATACGATGGTTATATTTGATTCCTTGGAGAATCGGTTGCATTGTGTGATTCCTCGGAGAATCGGTCATAACATGTAATCCCGTGGAGGATTGGTTAGAGTATTTGATTCCGTGGAGAATCTGCTGAGTACTTGATCCCGTGGAGGATCTGCTGAATATTCGATTCCGTGGAGAATCTGATGAATATTTGATTCCGTGGAGAATCTGCTGAGTACTTGATCCCGTGGAGGATCTGCTGAATACTCGATTCCTTAGGGAATTTGTTGAATGAGTCGGTACCGCATTTGCATCTGCATAGGGTCGTGTGTCGGTCTCTATGAGTTGCATGAGTCATCTGTGTATGATGCATTGGTTGTGTGAATATGACTGTGTATGTTATATATGATTGTTTGGAGGAAAATATAGTGAATGTTCACGTGTATGTGTAGAGACATGATTATTTGTATATGTTTAATGTGGTGAGAACATAATTTGAGTATAACTTGTATAATTATGGATTTATGTATATATACAATTTTATACATTAACTGTTATGATGTTGTTTCTCACCCTTCTGCTGTTTTATAATGCTCTATGAGGCATTGCAGAGTAGGAAGCTGGAGGTTCTTTTTGTGAAGCGATGTCTTCATTCTTTTTGGTGAATGGCTCTGATATGTAACATCTGGGTAGTTAGGAAGTCTTTGACTCTTTTGGAGTTATATTTGTTTTGATTCTTTTGTGATACATATGTATATGTATCTGATGTGGATATGTTGTAAAGTATGAATTAACTAATGGTTGTATATACTTTTCTGAATGAGATCGATTCAATATTTGGATGTTTCCGCTTTATTCTAAATATTGAGATGTGGGTTACCCATTGTTGCATATCTATTTTTGAGCAGGTATCGTATGTGTTTAATTTCATGATAATGTGATGCGCCTCTTTTATACCATGTTTTAATTAAACTCTGATGAAATAAATTTTCTAAGTGCCTAATTGATTTATCTATTTTATTTGGGGTATAGAAAGGGGGTGTTACATTAAGTGGTATCAGAGCCAGTGTTGAGTCAGTCGTGTCTGTCTTGTTGTTGTGTTGGTTGAACGGTTGTTTAACCTTGTTGTTATTTTTGGGAATCCTCAGAATATGGCAGGTCGTAATGACAATGCTATGGCAGCGGCGTTAGAGGCTATGGCCAGAGCTGTGCAGGGTGCACCTAACGTGAATGCGAATGATGAGTTTAGGAAGAACCAACCACCGGTGTTTAAAGGGAGATTTGATCCGGATGGTGCTCAGATATGGTTAAAGGAAATTGAGAGAATTTTTAGGGTGATGGATTGTGCTGAAGGGAATAAGGTGAGACTAGGGACTCACATGCTGAGAGAAGAGGCCGATGACTGGTGGGTCAGCATGAGGCAAGTTCTTGAGGTCGACGACGAGGAGATTACGTGGGATTTATTTCGTGCTGAGTTTCTAAGGAAGTATTATCCCGAAAGTGTTAAAGGGAAGAGAGAAATGGAATTTCTGGAGTTGAAACAAGGTAATATGTCGGTGGTGGACTACACCGCTAAGTTTACTGAGTTAGTGAAGTTTCACCCTCACTATGATGCGGTTACGGCGGAATTTTCCAAATGTATCAAGTATGAGAATGGCTTGCGTCCAGAGATAAAGCAAGCGGTAGGTTATCAAAGGATAAGAAGATTTTCGGATTTGACTGAGTGTTGTAGAATTTATGAAGAAGATAGTAGAGCTCGTTCTACTCATTATAAGGGTTTGAGCGAGAGGAGAGGGAAGCAGCAAGTACGAAGCGGACCTTATGTGACGCCTGCTGAGAAGGGCAAACATAAGGGAAACTTTGATAGGAGACCCGGAGGAGGTTCCGGTGCGATCAAATGTTTTAAGTGTGGCGTGATGGGCCACAAGTCTTATGATTGTGGGAAGTTCAAGGCGAAGTGTTCCAACTGTGGACTCTTTGGTCATGATGCAGCAGAGTGTAGAAAGAATGCTGTGAAGTGTTTTAATTGTGGCGAGGTGGGTCACATTAGCCCGAATTGTACCAAACCGAAGCAAGCTCAGGCGGGCGGAAAAGTATTCGCATTAGCAGGTTCAGACGCTACTAGTGCGGCAGATCGTTTGATTAAAGGTACATGCTTTATTAATGATATGCCTTTAGTTGCTATTATTGATACTGGAGCGACTCACTCGTTCATTTCTCTTGTGTGTGCTAAGCGGTTGGATTTGTGTATGGTTTCTTTGAGTAGTGGTATGGTTATTGGGACTCCCGCTTCGGGGTCGGTAACTACTTCTTTGGTGTGTGCAAGTTGTTCTTTGACCATGTATGGTAAGGACTTCGTTATGGATTTAGTGTGTTTGCCGTTGGAAGGTTTGGACGTAATCTTGGGTATGAATTGGTTGCAATTTAATAGAGTTCATTTGGATTGCTATCACAAGTTAGTAAGGTTTCCTTCTTTGGAAGATGGTGAAAACGAGAGTTTTCTTTCCACTAAAGAGTTGAAGAAACTTTTAGCGGACGAAGCTCAGTTGTTTGGTTTGTTTGCATCGTTGTCGGTGGAGAGCAAAGTTGAGCTCGACGTGTTTCCTGTGGTTTGTGAATTTCCTGAAGTGTTTCCGGAAGATGTTGCGGATGTGCCGCCAAAGAGAGAGGTTGAATTTTCTATTGATCTAGTTCCGGGTACTAGACCGATTTCGATGACCCCGTATCGGATGTCGGCATCGGAGTTGGTGGAATTGAAGAAGCAGTTGAATGATTTGTTGGATAAGAGATTTGTAAGACCAAGTGTTTCTCCTTGGGGTGCGCCGGTATTGTTGGTAAAGAAGAAGGATGGTAGTATGCGATTGTGTATTGATTATCGGCAGTTGAATAAGGTAACAATTAAGAACAAGTATCCGCTTCCAAGAATTGATGATTTGATGGATCAATTGGTTGGAGCCCGTGTTTTTAGTAAGATTGATTTGAGATCCGGTTATCACCAGATTCGGGTTAAGGAAGAAGATATTTCGAAGACGGCTTTTAGAACACGATATGGTCACTACGAGTATACGGTGATGCCATTCGGAGTTTCTAATGCGCCGGGTGTTTTCATGGAATATATGAACCGTATCTTCCACGAGCAGTTGGATCGTTTTGTGGTGGTGTTTATCGATGACATTTTGATTTATTCTAAGTCTCGAGAGGAACACGAAGAACATTTAAGGATTGTGTTGCGGATTTTGAAAGAGAAGAAGTTGTACGCAAAGTTGTCTAAGTGTGAGTTTTGGTTGTCGGAGGTGAGTTTTCTTGGGCATATTATTTCCGGCAATGGTATTAGTGTGGATCCATCCAAGATCGATGCGGTAATGCAATGGGAGACTCCAAGATCGGTTACGGAAATTCGAAGCTTTTTGGGCTTGGCCGGTTACTACCGGAGGTTTATCGAAGGATTTTCAAAGTTAGCACTTCCGTTAACGCAGTTGACTTGTAAAGGAAAGGCTTTTATTTGGGATGTTAATTGTGAAGAGAGTTTCATGGAATTAAAGAGAAGGTTAACGTCAGCGCCAGTTTTGATTTTGCCGAATCCTACAGAACCTTTTGTGGTTTATTGCGATGCTTCTTTGTCAGGATTGGGTGGTGTATTGATGCAAGATGGGAAGGTCGTGGCGTATGCTTCTAGGCAGTTGAGAGTGCATGAAAAGAATTATCCTACTCATGATTTGGAGTTAGCGGCCGTGGTGTTCGTTTTGAAAATTTGGAGGCACTATCTTTATGGTGCAAGATTTGAAGTTTTTAGCGATCACAAGAGTTTGAAGTATTTGTTTGATCAAAAGGAATTGAATATGAGGCAAAGGAGATGGCTAGAACTTTTGAAGGACTATGATTTTGGTTTAAATTATCATCCGGGTAAGGCGAATGTGGTAGCCGATGCCTTAAGTCGGAAGTCGTTGCACGTGTCTACTTTGATGGTTAGAGAGTGGGAACTCTTGGAGAACTTTAGAGATTTGAGTTTGGTTTGTGAGTTAACACCGAGTAGTGTGAAACTTGGTATGTTGCATGTCACGAATGATTTCCTTACTACAGTGTGCGAAAAGCAAAAGTTGGATTTGAAATTTGTGGATTTGATGACGAATGGAAATGAAGATTTCAACGTTGATGAATTAGGAGTTTTGAGGTTTCGAGGTCGTATTTGTATTCCTGATGACGCGGATTTGAAAAAGATGATATTGGAAGAGGGACATCGGAGTAACTTAAGTATTCATCCGGGAGCGAATAAGATGTATCAGGATTTGAAGAAGATCTTTTGGTGGTCTGGATTGAAAAGCGATGTTGCTCGTTTTGTGTACTCGTGTTTGACTTGTCAGAAGTCTAAGGTGGAGCATCAGAAGCCTAGTGGATTGATGCAACCGTTGGATATTCCGGAATGGAAATGGGATAGTATATCGATGGATTTCGTTACGGGATTGCCGAATACGCAAAGAGGATATAATGCTATTTGGGTGATTGTTGATAGGCTTACTAAATCGGCTCACTTTATTCCGATTGATATTACTTATTCTTTGGAAAGGTTAGCCGAGATTTATGTTGGCGCTATTGTGAAGCTTCATGGAGTTCCTAAGAGTATTGTGTCGGATAGAGATCCTAGATTTACTTCAAGATTTTGGGGGAGTTTGCAAGGTG
Source organism: Lathyrus sativus (assembly GCA_963859935.3). Classification (NCBI taxonomy): domain Eukaryota; kingdom Viridiplantae; phylum Streptophyta; class Magnoliopsida; order Fabales; family Fabaceae; genus Lathyrus; species Lathyrus sativus. The sequence goes on along the minus strand of OZ012741.1, from coordinate 284,716,296 downwards.
CCTTGGGTTCTAAGTTGAGATTGAGTTCGGCATATCATCCGCAAACAGATGGTCAGGCCGAGAGGACGATTCAATCGTTAGAAGATCTGTTGCGTGCTTGTGTGCTTGAACAAGGTGGTGCGTGGGACGGTTATTTAGCGTTGATTGAGTTCACCTATAATAACAGTTTCCATTCGAGTATCGGTATGGCGCCATTTGAGGCTTTATATGGACGGAGATGTCGAACACCTCTGTGTTGGCATGAGACGGGTGAAAGGTCGGTAGTTGGTCCTGAAATGGTACAGCAAACGACGGAAAAGGTGAAATTTATTCGGGAAAAGATGAAAGCTTCTCAGAATAGACAGAAAAGTTATCATGATAAAAGGAGAAAGGATCTCGAGTTTCAAGAGGGCGACCATGTGTTTTTGAGAGTTACACCGGTTACGGGTGTGGGTCGTGCTTTGAAGTCGAGAAAGTTGACTTCTCGTTTTATTGGTCCGTATCAGATTGTCGCACGAGTTGGTGCTGTGGCTTATCGTGTGGCGTTGCCTCCGAATCTTTCGAATTTGCATGATGTATTCCATGTCTCGCAACTTCGGAAGTATGTTCCGGATCCGTCACATGTTATTCCAATGGATGAAGTGGAAGTAAGAGATAACCTTACAGTTGAAGTCTTACCGGTTAGTATTTTGGACCGTGAAGTTAAGAAACTAAGAGGCAAGGATATTGCGCTTGTGAAAGTGTCCTGGGGAGGTGCCGCGGAAGGCAACATGACTTGGGAATTGGAGAGCAAGATGCGAGAATCGCATCCAGAGTTGTTTGAATCAGGTGATATTTTCGAGGACGAAAATTTCTAAGTGGGGGAGAGTTGTAACGCCCCGATTCTGAATTCCCATTAATTGTTGAGTCTTTTAATTTATTTAATTGATGTTTATTTTAAATTGAGAAATTATATATTGCTATGTGGTGTTTTGCTTATTTTATCTATTTTTACCGATTCGGAGAGTTTTCGGGGAATTAGAGTAAAAAGGGCATTTTAGACATTTAGCACTTTAGTGTGAGAATTGATTGGTAAGTGTTGGAAAGAATTTGAGAGGAAAGAAATAGAGATAGAAATAGAATAAGAGAGGAAAAAGAAAGAAAGATAGTAACATAAGAAGAAAAACAAGAGAAAGAAAAGAGGAGAAGAGAAAGAGAAGAGAAAGTGGAGAGGAAAACCTAGAATCATCAAGGAATCATCACCAAAGCTTGCAATCGATCGGTAAGGGTGTGAAACTCCATCATCTCTTTAATGTGTATGATTGTATGTGTATGTGTGTGGATTTTGTAGAGTTTCTACTCTTTTTTCCACTTAGGTTAGAAGTTGGTTTTGTGAGTAGAATGAGGTTTTAATCGGTTAGAAATCGGATTAGACGATGTAGTTTAGTCGGGTGATGGTTGGGTTGTGCTACTGTGACCGGTTTGGATTTAATCGGTTGGTTGTGTGGAGTTTGGGCTTTGAGACAGCCATGGAAGTTCTGTCTTCGCAAGTTCGCCAGGCGAATGGCAGCGAAGCTTCGCCAGGCGAAGCCCAGCGAGCTGTAGCGAAGCAAGTCAGAAGCTAATACCCTGTATTCGCTGGCAAGTTCGCCAGGCGAGGTGAGTTGGCGAAGGTTCGCCAGGCGAGTGGGTAGCGAGCCTCAGCGAGTAATTCCAGAGTTACTCCCAGTGGACTTCGCTGGGGAGTTCGCCAGGCGAAGGCCAGCGAGCATTCGCTGCGTGGCTTCGCCAGGCGAAGGTTGGCGAACCTGGCAGTGTTATTTGTTTTACTGTTTGTTCATGACATGATGTTTGATTGATTCAATTATGATTAATGCCTCTATGAATGATTGATGTGTGAACTGTTTCAACATGTTGTGTTGTGGGTGACCGAAAGGCGTGAATCCTAGATTGTGGAGCCGATTGTGAATCTTAATCGTTTGATAATGTTGTGCGTTTGCTCGAATTAGATAGAAATGCATTGATGGATTAATAGGTATGTAAACCTTGTGTGAAATGGTGTATAATGTGAATGCATGATAGATATATGCTATGTATGAGATAAATGCAATGAATATGTTTGTGAGCATAGTATGCATTTTGTGTCGATTGATCCCTCGGAGGATTTGCAGAACCTCGTATGATACGATGGTTATATTTGATTCCTTGGAGAATCGGTTGCATTGTGTGATTCCTCGGAGAATCGGTCATAACATGTAATCCCGTGGAGGATTGGTTAGAGTATTTGATTCCGTGGAGAATCTGCTGAGTACTTGATCCCGTGGAGGATCTGCTGAATATTCGATTCCGTGGAGAATCTGATGAATATTTGATTCCGTGGAGAATCTGCTGAGTACTTGATCCCGTGGAGGATCTGCTGAATACTCGATTCCTTAGGGAATTTGTTGAATGAGTCGGTACCGCATTTGCATCTGCATAGGGTCGTGTGTCGGTCTCTATGAGTTGCATGAGTCATCTGTGTATGATGCATTGGTTGTGTGAATATGACTGTGTATGTTATATATGATTGTTTGGAGGAAAATATAGTGAATGTTCACGTGTATGTGTAGAGACATGATTATTTGTATATGTTTAATGTGGTGAGAACATAATTTGAGTATAACTTGTATAATTATGGATTTATGTATATATACAATTTTATACATTAACTGTTATGATGTTGTTTCTCACCCTTCTGCTGTTTTATAATGCTCTATGAGGCATTGCAGAGTAGGAAGCTGGAGGTTCTTTTTGTGAAGCGATGTCTTCATTCTTTTTGGTGAATGGCTCTGATATGTAACATCTGGGTAGTTAGGAAGTCTTTGACTCTTTTGGAGTTATATTTGTTTTGATTCTTTTGTGATACATATGTATATGTATCTGATGTGGATATGTTGTAAAGTATGAATTAACTAATGGTTGTATATACTTTTCTGAATGAGATCGATTCAATATTTGGATGTTTCCGCTTTATTCTAAATATTGAGATGTGGGTTACCCATTGTTGCATATCTATTTTTGAGCAGGTATCGTATGTGTTTAATTTCATGATAATGTGATGCGCCTCTTTTATACCATGTTTTAATTAAACTCTGATGAAATAAATTTTCTAAGTGCCTAATTGATTTATCTATTTTATTTGGGGTATAGAAAGGGGGTGTTACAGCAGGCATCCGCTAAATAAAAGCGAGCATCGAACCAGAAGGCAGGATCAACTGAAGTTGTTAACATCTATCTGCTAACACGCAGGCATCCGCTAAATAAAAGCGAGCATCGAACCGGAAGGTCAAATCAACCGAAGTTGATAACATCTATCTGCTAACGCGCAGGCATCCTCTAGATAAAAGCGAGTATCGAACCAGAAGGCCGGATCAACCGAAGTTGATAACATCTATCTGCTAACGCGCAGGCATCCGCTAAATAAAAGCGAGCATCACACCAGATGGCCGGATCAACCGAAGTTGATAACATCTATCTGCTAACGCGCACGCATCCGCTAGATAAAAGCGAGCATCGAACCAGAAGGCCGGATCAACCGAAGTTGATAACATCTATCTGCTAACGCGCAGGCATCCGCTAAATAAAAGCGAGCATCACACCAGATAGCCGGATCAACCGAAGTTGATAACATCTATCTGCTAACGCGCAGACATCCGCTAAATAAAAGCGAGCATCGAACTAGAAGGCCGAATCAACCGAAGTTGATAACATCTATATGCTAACGCGCTGGCATCCGCTAGATAAAAGCGAGTATCGAACCAGAAGGCCGGATCAACCGAAGTTGATAACATCTATCTGCTAACGCGCAGGCATCCGCTAAATAAAAGCGAGCATCGAACCAGAAGCCCGGATCCACCAAAGTTGATAACATCTATCTGCTAAGGCGCAGGCGTCCGCTAAATAAAAGCAAGCATCGAACCAGAAGGCCGGATAAACCGAAGATGATAACATCTATCTGCTAACGCGCAGGCATCCGCTAAATAAAAGTGAGCATCGAACCAGAAGGCCGGATCAACCGAAGTTGATAACATCTACCTGCTAACGCGCAGGAGTCCACTAAATAAAAGCGCGCATCGAACCAGAAGGTCGGATTAACCGAAGTTGATAACATCTATCTGCTAACGTGTAGGCATCCGCTAAATAAAAGCGAGCATCGAACCAGAAGGTCGGATCAACCGAAGTTGATAACATCTATCTGCTAACGCACAGGCATCCACTAAATAAAAGCGAGCATCGCACCAGAAGGCTGGATCAACCGAAGTTAATAACATATATCTGCTAACACGCAGGCATCCGCTAAATAAAAGCGAGCATCAAACCAGAAGGCCGGATCAACCGAAGTTGATAACATCTATCTGCTAACACACAGGCATCCTCTAAATAAAAGGGAGCATCGAACGAGAAGGTCGGATCAACCGAAGCTGATAACATCTATCTGTTAACGCGCACGCATCCTCTAAATGAAATCAGGCATCGAACCAGAAGGCCGGATCAACGAAGTTGATAACATCTATCTGCTAACATGCACGCATCTGCTAAATAAAAGCGAGCATCGAACAAGAAGGCTGGATCTACTGATGTTGATAAAATCTATCTGCAAACACGCAGGCATCCGCAAAATAAACGCGAGCATCGAACCAGAAGGCTGGATCAACTGAAGTTGTTAACATCTATCTGCTAACACACAGGCATCCGCTAAATAAAAGCGAGCGTCGAACCGGAAGGTCAGATCAACCGAAGTTGATAACATCTATCTGCTAACGCGCAGGCATCCGCTAAGTAAAATCGAACACCGCACCAGAAGGCCGGATCAACCGAAGTTGATAACATCTATCTGCTAACACGCAGGCATCTACTAAACAAAACCGAGCATCGAGCCAGAAGGCCGGATCAACAGAGGTTGATAAGTTCTATCTGCTAACACACACGCATCCGCTATATAAAACCGAGCATCGTACCAGAAGGCCGGATCAACCGAAGTTGATAACATCTATCTGCTAACGCGCAGGCATCCGCTAAATAAAAGTGAGCATCGAACCAGAAGGTCGGATCAACCGAAGTTGATAACATCTATCTGCTAACGCGCAGGCATCCGCTAAATAAAAGCGAGTATCGAACCAGAAGGCCGGATCAACTGAAGTTGATAACATTTATCTGCTAACGCGCAGGCATCCGCTAAATAAAAACAAGCATCGAACCAGAAGGCCGGATCAACCGAAGTTGATAACATCTATCTGCTAACGCACATGCATCCTCTAAATAAAAGCGAGCATCGAACCAGAAGGTCTGATCAACCGAAGTTGATAACATCTATTTGCTAACGCGCACGCAACCGCTAAATGAAATCGAGCATCGAACCAGAAGGCCGGATCAACCGAAGTTGATAACATCTATCTGCTAACATGCAGGCATCCGCTAAATAAAAGAGAGCATCGAACAAGAAGGCCGGATCAACTCATGTTGATAACATCTATCTGCTAACGTGCAGGCATCCGCTAAATAAAAGCGAGCATCGAACCAGAAGGTCGGATCTACTGAAGTTGTTAACATCTATCTGCTAACACTCAGGCATCCGCTAAATAAAAGCGAGCATCCAACCGAAGGTCGGATCAACCGAAGTTGATAACATCTATCTGCTAACGCGCAGGAAACCGCTAAATAAAAGCGAGCATTGCACCAGAAAGCCGGATCAACCGAAGTTGATAACATCTATCTGCTAACGCGCATGCATCCGCTAAATAAAAGCGTGTATCGAACTAGAAGGTCGGATCAACCGAAGTTGATAACATCTATCTGCTAATGCGCAGGCATCCGCTAGATAAAAGCGAACATCGAACCAAAAGGCCGGATCAATCGAAGTTGATAACATCTATCTGCTAACGCGCAGGCATCCGCTAAATAAAAGCGAGCATCGAACCAGAAGCCCGAATCAACCGAAGTTGATAACATCTATCTGCTAACGTGCAGGCATCCTCTAAATAAAAGCGAGCATCGAACCAGAAGGTCGGATCAACCGAAGTTGATAACATCTATCTGCTAACGCGCACACATCCTCTAAATGAAATCGGGCATCGAACCAGAAGGCCGAATCAACTGAAGTTGATAACATCTATCTGCTAACAATCAGGCATCCGCTAAATAAAAGCGAGCATCGAACCAGAAGGCCGGATCAACCGAAGTTGATAACATCTATCTGCTAACGCGCAAGCATCCGCTAAATAAAACCGAGCATTGAACTAGAAGGTCAAATCAACCGAAGTTGATAACATCTATCTGCTAACGCGCAGGCATCCGCTAGATAAAAGCGAGTATCGAACCAGAAGGCCGGATCAACCGAAGTTGATAACATCTATCTGCAAACGCGCAGGCATCCGCTAAATAAAAGCGAGCATCGAACCAGAAGCCCGAATCAACCGAAGTTGATAACATCTATCTGCTAACGTGCAGGCATCCGCTAAATAAAAGTGAGCATCGAACCAGAAGGCCGGATCAATTGAAATTGATAACATCTATCTGCTAACGCGCAGACAGCCGCAAAATAAAAGCGAGCATCGAACCAGAAGGCCGGATCAACCGAAGCTGATAACATCTATCTCCTAACGCGCAGGCAACCGCTAAATAAAAGCGAGCATCGAACCAGAAGGCCGGATCAACTGAAGTTGATAACATCTATCTGCTAATGCGCAGGCATCCGCTAAATAAAAGCAAGCATCGAACAAGAAGGCCGGAACAACCGAAGCTGATAACATCTATCTCCTAACGCGCAGGCAACCGCTAGATAAAAGCGAGTATCGAACGAGAAGGCCGGATCAACCGAAGTTGATAACATCTATCTGCTAACGTGCAGGCATCCACTAGATAAAAGCGAGAATCGAACCATAAGCCTGAATCAACCGATGTTGATAACATCTATCTGCTAATGTGCAGGCATCCTCTAAATAAAAGCGAGCATCGAACCAGAAGGTCGGATCAACCGAAGTTGATAACATCTATCTACTAACGCGCATGCATCCTCTAAATGAAATCCGGCATCGAACCAGAAGGCCGAATCAACTGAAGTTGATAACATCTATCTGCTAACATATAGGCATCCGCTAAATAAAAGTGAGCATCGAACCAGAAGGCCGGATCAACCGAAGTTGATAACATCTATCTGCTAACGCGCAGGCATCCGCTAAATAAAACGAGCATTGAACTAGAAGGTCAAATAAACCGAAGTTGATAACATCTATCTGTTAAACGCGCAGGCATCCGCTAGATAAAAGCGAGTATCGAACCAGAAGGCCGGATCAACCGAAGTTGATAACATCTATCTGCAAACGCGCAGGCATCCGCTAAATAAAAGCGAGCATCGAACCAGAAGCCCGAATCAACCGAAGTTGATAACATCTATCTGCTAACGTGCAGGCATCCGCTAAATAAAAGCGAGCATCGAACCAGAAGGTCGGATCAACCGAAGTTGATAACATCTATCTGCTAACGCGCACGCATCCTCTAAATGAAATCGGGCATCGAACCAGAAGGCCGAATCAACTGAAGTTGATAACATCTATCTGCTAACGCGCACGCATCCTCTAAATGAAATCGGGCATCGAACCAGAAGGCCGAATCAACCGAAGTTGATAACATCTATCTGCTAACGTGCAGGCATCCGCTAAATAAAAGCGAGCATCGAACCAGAAGGCCGGATCAACTGAAATTGATAACATCTATCTGCTAACGCGCAGGCATCCGCTAAATAAAAGCGAGTATCGAACCAGAAGGCCGGATCAACCGAAGTTGATAACATTTATCTGCTAACGCGCAGGCATCCGCTAAATAAAAACGAGCATCGAACCAGAAGGCCGGATCAACCGAAGTTGATAACATCTATCTGCTAACGCACATGCATCCTCTAAATAAAAGCGAGCATCGAACCAGAAGGTCTGATCAACCGAAGTTGATAACATCTATTTGCTAACGCGCACGCAACCGCTAAATGAAATCGAGCATCGAACCAGAAGGCCGGATCAACCGAAGTTGATAACATCTATCTGCTAACATGCAGGCATCCGCTAAATAAAAGAGAGCATCGAACAAGAAGGCCGGATCAACTCATGTTGATAACATCTATATGCTAACGTGCAGGCATCCGCTAAATAAAAGCGAGCATCGAACCAGAAGGTCGGATCTACTGAAGTTGTTAACATCTATCTGCTAACACTCAGGCATCCGCTAAATAAAAGCGAGCATCCAACCGGAAGGTCGGATCAACCGAAGTTGATAACATCTATCTGCTAACGCGCAGGAAACCGCTAAATAAAAGCGAGCATTGCACCAGAAAGCCGGATCAACCGAAGTTGATAACATCTATCTGCTAACGCGCATGCATCCGCTAAATAAAAGCGTGTATCGAACTAGAAGGTCGGATCAACCGAAGTTGATAACATCTATCTGCTAACGCGCAGGCATCCGCTAGATAAAAGCGAACATCGAACCAAAAGGCCGGATCAATCGAAGTTGATAACATCTATCTGCTAACGCGCAGACATCCGCTAAATAAAAGCGAGCATCGAACCAGAAGCCCGAATCAACCGAAGTTGATAACATCTATCTGCTAACGTGCAGGCATCCTCTAAATAAAAGCGAGCATCGAACCAGAAGGTCGGATCAACCGAAGTTGATAACATCTATCTGCTAACGCGCACACATCCTCTAAATGAAATCGGGCATCGAACCAGAAGGCCGAATCAACTGAAGTTGATAACATCTATCTGCTAACATGCAGGCATCCGCTAAATAAAAGCGAGCATCGAACCAGAAGGCCGGATCAACCGAAGTTGATAACATCTATCTGCTAACGCGCAAGCATCCGCTAAATAAAACCGAGCATTGAACTAGAAGGTCAAATCAACCGAAGTTGATAACATCTATCTGCTAACGCGCAGGCATCCGCTAGATAAAAGCGATTATCGAACCAGAAGGCCGGATCAACCGAAGTTGATAACATCTATCTGCAAACGCGCAGGCATCCGCTAAATAAAAGCGAGCATCGAACCAGAAGCCCGAATCAACCGAAGTTGATAACATCTATCTGCTAACGTGCAGGCATCCGCTAAATAAAAGCGAGCATCGAACCAGAAGGCCGAATCAATTGAAATTGATAACAACTATCTGCTAACGCGCAGACAGCCGCAAAATAAAAGCGAGCATCGAACCAGAAGGCCGGATCAACCGAAGCTAATAACATCTATCTCCTAACGCGCAGGCAACCGCTAAATAAAAGCGAGCATCGAACCAAAAGGCCGGATCAACTGAAGTTGATAACATTTATCTGCTAATGCGCAGGCATCCGCTAAATAAAAGCAAGCATCGAACAAGAAGGCCGGATCAACCGAAGCTGATAACATCTATCTCCTAACGCGCAGGCAACCGCTAGATAAAAGCGAGTATCGAACGAGAAGGCCGGATCAACCGAAGTTGATAACATCTATCTGCTAACGTGCAGGCATCCACTAGATAAAAGCGAGTATCGAACCAGAAGGCCGGAACAACCGAAGTTGATAACATCTATCTGCTAACGCGCAGGAATCCGCTAAATAAAAGCGAGAATCGAACCAGAAGCCTGAATCAACCGATGTTGATAACATCTATCTGCTAATGTGCAGGCATCCTCTAAATAAAAGCGAGCATCGAACCAGAAGGTCGGATCAACCGAAGTTGATAACATCTATCTACTAACGCGCATGCATCCTCTAAATGAAATCCGGCATCGAACCAGAAGGCCGAATCAACTGAAGTTGATAACATCTATCTGCTAACATATAGGCATCTGCTAAATAAAAGCGAGCATCGAACCAGAAGGCCGGATCAACCGAAGTTGATAACATCTATCTGCTAACGCGCAGGCATCCGCTAAATAAAACGAGCATTGAACTAGAAGGTCAAATAAACCGAAGTTGATAACATCTATCTGTTAAACGCGCAGGCATCCGCTAGATAAAAGCGAGTATCGAACCAGAAGGCCGGATCAACCGAAGTTGATAACATCTATCTGCAAACGCGCAGGCATCCGCTAAATAAAAGCGAGCATCGAACCAGAAGCCCGAATCAACCGAAGTTGATAACATCTATCTGCTAACGTGCAGGCATCCGCTAAATAAAAGCGAGCATCGAACCAGAAGGCCGAATCAATTGAAATTGATAACAACTATCTGCTAACGCGCAGACAGCCGCAAAATAAAAGCGAGCATCGAACCAGAAGGCCGGATCAACCGAAGCTAATAACATCTATCTCCTAACGCGCAGGCAACCGCTAAATAAAAGCGAGCATCGAACCAAAAGGCCGGATCAACTGAAGTTGATAACATTTATCTGCTAATGCGCAGGCATCCGCTAAATAAAAGCAAGCATCGAACAAGAAGGCCGGATCAACCGAAGCTGATAACATCTATCTCCTAACGCGCAGGCAACCGCTAGATAAAAGCGAGTATCGAACGAGAAGGCCGGATCAACCGAAGTTGATAACATCTATCTGCTAACGTGCAGGCATCCACTAGATAAAAGCGAGTATCGAACCAGAAGGCCGGATCAACCGAAGTTGATAACATCTATCTGCTAACGCGCAGGAATCCGCTAAATAAAAGCGAGAATCGAACCAGAAGCCTGAATCAACCGATGTTGATAACATCTATCTGCTAATGTGCAGGCATCCTCTAAATAAAAGCGAGCATCGAACCAGAAGGTCAGATCAACCGAAGTTGATAACATCTATCTACTAACGCGCATGCATCCTCTAAATGAAATCCGGCATCGAACCAGAAGGCCGAATCAACTGAAGTTGATAACATCTATCTGCTAACATATAGGCATCTGCTAAATAAAAGCGAGCATCGAACCAGAAGGCCGGATCAACCGAAGTTGATAACATCTATCTGCTAACGCGCAGGCATCCGCTAAATAAAACGAGCATTGAACTAGAAGGTCAAATAAACCGAAGTTGATAACATCTATCTGTTAAACGCGCAGGCATCCGCTAGATAAAAGCGAGTATCGAACCAGAAGGCCGGATCAACCGAAGTTGATAACATCTATCTGCAAACGCGCAGGCATCCGCTAAATAAAAGCGAGCATCGAACCAGAAGCCCGAATCAACCGAAGTTGATAACATCTATCTGCTAACGTGCAGGCATCCGCTAAATAAAAGCGAGCATCGAACCAGAAGGCCGAATCAATTGAAATTGATAACAACTATCTGCTAACGCGCAGACAGCCGCAAAATAAAAGCGAGCATCGAACCAGAAGGCCGGATCAACCGAAGCTAATAACATCTATCTCCTAACGCGCAGGCAACCGCTAAATAAAAGCGAGCATCGAACCAAAAGGCCGGATCAACTGAAGTTGATAACATTTATCTGCTAATGCGCAGGCATCCGCTAAATAAAAGCAAGCATCGAACAAGAAGGCCGGATCAACCGAAGCTGATAACATCTATCTCCTAACGCGCAGGCAACCGCTAGATAAAAGCGAGTATCGAACGAGAAGGCCGGATCAACCGAAGTTGATAACATCTATCTGCTAACGTGCAGGCATCCACTAGATAAAAGCGAGTATCGAACCAGAAGGCCGGATCAACCGAAGTTCATAACATCTATCTGCTAACGCGCAGGAATCCGCTAAATAAAAGCGAGAATCGAACCAGAAGCCTGAATCAACCGATGTTGATAACATCTATCTGCTAATGTGCAGGCATCCTCTAAATAAAAGCGAGCATCGAACCAGAAGGTCGGATCAACCGAAGTTGATAACATCTATCTACTAACGCGCATGCATCCTCTAAATGAAATCCGGCATCGAACCAGAAGGCCGAATCAACTGAAGTTGATAACATCTATCTGCTAACATATAGGCATCCGCTAAATAAAAGCGAGCATCGAACCAGAAGGCCGGATCAACCGAAGTTGATAACATCTATCTGCTAACGCGCAGGCATCCGCTAAATAAAACGAGCATTGAACTAGAAGGTCAAATAAACCGAAGTTGATAACATCTATCTGTTAAACGCGCAGGCATCCGCTAGATAAAAGCGAGTATCGAACCAGAAGGCCGGATCAACCGAAGTTGATAACATCTATCTGCAAACGCGCAGGCATCCGCTAAATAAAAGCGAGCATCGAACCAGAAGCCCGAATCAACCGAAGTTGATAACATCTATCTGCTAACGTGCAGGCATCCGCTAAATAAAAGCGAGCATCGAACCAGAAGGTCGGATCAACCGAAGTTGATAACATCTATCTGCTAACGCGCACGCATCCTCTAAATGAAATCGGGCATCGAACCAGAAGGCCGAATCAACTGAAGTTGATAACATCTATCTGCTAACATGCAGGCATCCGCTAAATAAAAGCGAGCATCGAACCAGAAGGCCGGATCAGCCGAAGTTGATAACATCTATCTGCTAACGTGCAGGCATCCGCTAAATAAAAGCGAGCATCGAACCAGAAGGCCGGATCAACTGAAATTGATAACATCTATCTGCTAACGCGCAGGCATCCGCTAGATAAAAGCGAGTATCGAACCAGAAGGCCGGATCAACCGAAGTTGATAACATCTATCTGCAAACGCGCAGGCATCCGCTAAATAAAATCGAGCATCGAACCAGAAGCCCGAATCAACCGAAGTTGATAACATCTATCTGCTAACATGCAGGCATCCGCTAAATAAAAGCGAGCATCGAACCAGAAGGCCGGATCAACCGAAGTTGATAACATCTATCTACTAACGCGCAGACATCCGCTAAATAAAAGCGAGCATTGAACTAGAAGGTCAAATCAACCGAAGTTGATAACATCTATCTGCTAACGCGCAGGCAACCGCTAAATAAAAGCGAGCATTGCACCAGAAAGCCGGATCAACTGAAGTTGATAACATCTATCTGCTAACGCGCATGCATCCGCTAAATAAAAGCATGTATCGAACTAGAAGGTCGGATCAACCGAAGTTGATAACATCTATCTTCTAACGCGCAGGCATCCGCTAGATAAAAGCGAACATCGAACCAAAAGGCCGGATCAATCGAAGTTGATAACATCTATCTGCTAACGCGCAGGCATCCGCTAAATAAAAGCGAGCATCGAACCAGAAGCCCGAATCAACCGAAGTTGATAACATCTATCTGCTAACGTGCAGGCATCCTCTAAATAAAAGCGAGCATCGAACCAGAAGGTCGGATCAACCGAAGTTGATAACATCTATCTGCTAACGTGCACACATCCTCTAAATGAAATCGGGCATCGAACCAGAAGGCCCAATCAACTGAAGTTGATAACATCTATCTGCTAACATGCAGGCATCCGGTAAATAAAAGCGAGCATCGAACCAGAAGGCCGGATCAACCGAAGTTGATAACATCTATCTGCTAACGCGCAAGCATCCGCTAAATAAAACCGAGCATTGAACTAGAAGGTCAAATCAACCGAAGTTGATAACATCTATCTGCTAACGCGCAGGCATCCGCTAGATAAAAGCGAGTATCGAACCAGAAGGCCGGATCAACCGAAGTTGATAACATCTATCTGCAAATGCAAAGGCATCCGCTAAATAAAAGCGAGCATCGAACCAGAAGCCCGAATCAACCGAAGTTGATAACATCTATCTGCTAACGTGCAGGCATCCGCTAAATAAAAGCGAGCATCGAACCAGAAGGTCGGATCAACCGAAGTTGATAACATCTATCTGCTAACGCGCACGCATCCTCTAAATGAAATCGGGCATCGAACCAGAAGGCCGAATCAACTGAAGTTGATAACATCTATTTGCTAACATGCAGGCATCCGCTAGATAAAAGCGAGCATCGAACCAGAAGGCCGGATCAACCGAAGTTGATAACATCTATCTGCTAATGCGCAGGCATCCGCTAAATAAAAGCGGGCATTGAACTAGAAGGTCAAATCAACCGAAGTTGATAACATCTATCTGCTAACGTGCAGGCATCCGCTAGATAAAAGCGAGTATCGAACCAGAAGGCCGGATCAACCGAAGTTGATAACATCTATCTGCAAACGCGCAGGCATCCGCTAAATAAAATCGAGCATCGAACCAGAAGCCCGAATCAACCGAAGTTGATAACATCTATTTGCTAACATGCAGGCATCCGCTAAATAAAAGCGAGCATCGAACCAGAAGGCCGGATCAACCGAAGTTGATAACATCTATCTACTAACGCGCAGGCATCCGCTAAATAAAAGCGAGCATTGAACTAGAAGGTCAAATCAACCGAAGTTGATAACATCTATCTGCTAACGCGCAGGCATCCGCTAGATAAAAGCGAGTATCGAACCAGAAGGCCGGATCAACCGAAGTTGATAACATCTATCTGCTAACGTGCAGGCATCCGCTAAATAAAAGCGAGCATCGAACCAGAAGGCCGGATCAACTGAAATTGATAACATCTATCTGCTAACGCGCAGGCATCCGCTAAATAAAACGAGCATTGAACTAGAAGGTCAAATAAACCGAAGTTGATAACATCTATCTGTTAAACGCGCAGGCATCCGCTAGATAAAAGCGAGTATCGAACCAGAAGGCCGGATCAACCGAAGTTGATAACATCTATCTGCAAACGCGCAGGCATCCGCTAAATAAAAGCGAGCATCGAACCAGAAGCCCGAATCAACCGAAGTTGATAACATCTATCTGCTAACGTGCAGGCATCCGCTAAATAAAAGCGAGCATCGAACCAGAAGGTCGGATCAACCGAAGTTGATAACATCTATCTGCTAACGCGCACGCATCCTCTAAATGAAATCGGGCATCGAACCAGAAGGCCGAATCAACTGAAGTTGATAACATCTATCTGCTAACATGCAGGCATCCGCTAAATAAAAGCGAGCATCGAACCAGAAGGCCGGATCAACCGAAGTTGATAACATCTATCTGCTAACGTGCAGGCATCCGCTAAATAAAAGCGAGCATCGAACCAGAAGGCCGGATCAACTGAAATTGATAACATCTATCTGCTAACGCGCAGGCATCCGCTAGATAAAAGCGAGTATCGAACCAGAAGGCCGGATCAACCGAAGTTGATAACATCTATCTGCAAACGCGCAGGCATCCGCTAAATAAAATCGAGCATCGAACCAGAAGCCCGAATCAACCGAAGTTGATAACATCTATCTGCTAACATGCAGGCATCCACTAAATAAAAGCGAGCATCGAACCAGAAGGCCGGATCAACCGAAGTTGATAACATCTATCTACTAACGCGCAGACATCCGCTAAATAAAAGCGAGCATTGAACTAGAAGGTCAAATCAACCGAAGTTGATAACATCTATCTGCTAACGCGCAGGCAACCGCTAAATAAAAGCGAGCATTGCACCAGAAAGCCGGATCAACTGAAGTTGATAACATCTATCTGCTAACGCGCATGCATCCGCTAAATAAAAGCATGTATCGAACTAGAAGGTCGGATCAACCGAAGTTGATAACATCTATCTTCTAACGCGCAGGCATCCGCTAGATAAAAGCGAACATCGAACCAAAAGGCCGGATCAATCGAAGTTGATAACATCTATCTGCTAACGCGCAGGCATCCGCTAAATAAAAGCGAGCATCGAACCAGAAGCCCGAATCAACCGAAGTTGATAACATCTATCTGCTAACGTGCAGGCATCCTCTAAATAAAAGCGAGCATCGAACCAGAAGGTCGGATCAACCGAAGTTGATAACATCTATCTGCTAACGTGCACACATCCTCTAAATGAAATCGGGCATCGAACCAGAAGGCCCAATCAACTGAAGTTGATAACATCTATCTGCTAACATGCAGGCATCCGGTAAATAAAAGCGAGCATCGAACCAGAAGGCCGGATCAACCGAAGTTGATAACATCTATCTGCTAACGTGCAAGCATCCGCTAAATAAAACCGAGCATTGAACTAGAAGGTCAAATCAACCGAAGTTGATAACATCTATCTGCTAACGCGCAGGCATCCGCTAGATAAAAGCGAGTATCGAACCAGAAGGCCGGATCAACCGAAGTTGATAACATCTATCTGCAAATGCAAAGGCATCCGCTAAATAAAAGCGAGCATCGAACCAGAAGCCCGAATCAACCGAAGTTGATAACATCTATCTGCTAACGTGCAGGCATCCGCTAAATAAAAGCGAGCATCGAACCAGAAGGTCGGATCAACCGAAGTTGATAACATCTATCTGCTAACGCGCACGCATCCTCTAAATGAAATCGGGCATCGAACCAGAAGGCCGAATCAACTGAAGTTGATAACATCTATTTGCTAACATGCAGGCATCCGCTAGATAAAAGCGAGCATCGAACCAGAAGGCCGGATCAACCGAAGTTGATAACATCTATCTGCTAATGCGCAGGCATCCGCTAAATAAAAGCGGGCATTGAACTAGAAGGTCAAATCAACCGAAGTTGATAACATCTATCTGCTAACGTGCAGGCATCCGCTAGATAAAAGCGAGTATCGAACCAGAAGGCCGGATCAACCGAAGTTGATAACATCTATCTGCAAACGCGCAGGCATCCGCTAAATAAAATCGAGCATCGAACCAGAAGCCCGAATCAACCGAAGTTGATAACATCTATTTGCTAACATGCAGGCATCCGCTAAATAAAAGCGAGCATCGAACCAGAAGGCCGGATCAACCGAAGTTGATAACATCTATCTACTAACGCGCAGGCATCCGCTAAATAAAAGCGAGCATTGAACTAGAAGGTCAAATCAACCGAAGTTGATAACATCTATCTGCTAACGCGCAGGCATCCGCTAGATAAAAGCGAGTATCGAACCAGAAGGCCGGATCAACCGAAGTTGATAACATCTATCTGCAAACGCGCAGGCATCCGCTAAATAAAAGCGAGCATCGAACCAGAAGGCCGGATCAACCGAAGCTGATAACATCTATCTCCTAACGCGCAGGCAACCGCTAGATAAAAGCGAGTATCGAACCAGAAGGCCGGATCAACCGAAGTTGATAACAACTATCTGCTAACGCGCAGACAGCCGCAAAATAAAAGCGAGCATCGAACCAGAAGGCCGGATCAACCGAAGCTAATAACATCTATCTCCTAACGCGCAGGCAACCGCTAAATAAAAGCGAGCATCGAACCAAAAGGCCGGATCAACTGAAGTTGATAACATTTATCTGCTAATGCGCAGGCATCCGCTAAATAAAAGCAAGCATCGAACAAGAAGGCCGGATCAACCGAAGCTGATAACATCTATCTCCTAACGCGCAGGCAACCGCTAGATAAAAGCGAGTATCGAACGAGAAGGCCGGATCAACCGAAGTTGATAACATCTATCTGCTAACGTGCAGGCATCCACTAGATAAAAGCGAGTATCGAACCAGAAGGCCGGATCAACCGAAGTTCATAACATCTATCTGCTAACGCGCAGGAATCCGCTAAATAAAAGCGAGAATCGAACCAGAAGCCTGAATCAACCGATGTTGATAACATCTATCTGCTAATGTGCAGGCATCCTCTAAATAAAAGCGAGCATCGAACCAGAAGGTCGGATCAACCGAAGTTGATAACATCTATCTACTAACGCGCATGCATCCTCTAAATGAAATCCGGCATCGAACCAGAAGGCCGAATCAACTGAAGTTGATAACATCTATCTGCTAACATATAGGCATCCGCTAAATAAAAGCGAGCATCGAACCAGAAGGCCGGATCAACCGAAGTTGATAACATCTATCTGCTAACGCGCAGGCATCCGCTAAATAAAACGAGCATTGAACTAGAAGGTCAAATAAACCGAAGTTGATAACATCTATCTGTTAAACGCGCAGGCATCCGCTAGATAAAAGCGAGTATCGAACCAGAAGGCCGGATCAACCGAAGTTGATAACATCTATCTGCAAACGCGCAGGCATCCGCTAAATAAAAGCGAGCATCGAACCAGAAGCCCGAATCAACCGAAGTTGATAACATCTATCTGCTAACGTGCAGGCATCCGCTAAATAAAAGCGAGCATCGAACCAGAAGGTCGGATCAACCGAAGTTGATAACATCTATCTGCTAACGCGCACGCATCCTCTAAATGAAATCGGGCATCGAACCAGAAGGCCGAATCAACTGAAGTTGATAACATCTATCTGCTAACATGCAGGCATCCGCTAAATAAAAGCGAGCATCGAACCAGAAGGCCGGATCAGCCGAAGTTGATAACATCTATCTGCTAACGTGCAGGCATCCGCTAAATAAAAGCGAGCATCGAACCAGAAGGCCGGATCAACTGAAATTGATAACATCTATCTGCTAACGCGCAGGCATCCGCTAGATAAAAGCGAGTATCGAACCAGAAGGCCGGATCAACCGAAGTTGATAACATCTATCTGCAAACGCGCAGGCATCCGCTAAATAAAATCGAGCATCGAACCAGAAGCCCGAATCAACCGAAGTTGATAACATCTATCTGCTAACATGCAGGCATCCGCTAAATAAAAGCGAGCATCGAACCAGAAGGCCGGATCAACCGAAGTTGATAACATCTATCTACTAACGCGCAGACATCCGCTAAATAAAAGCGAGCATTGAACTAGAAGGTCAAATCAACCGAAGTTGATAACATCTATCTGCTAACGCGCAGGCAACCGCTAAATAAAAGCGAGCATTGCACCAGAAAGCCGGATCAACTGAAGTTGATAACATCTATCTGCTAACGCGCATGCATCCGCTAAATAAAAGCATGTATCGAACTAGAAGGTCGGATCAACCGAAGTTGATAACATCTATCTTCTAACGCGCAGGCATCCGCTAGATAAAAGCGAACATCGAACCAAAAGGCCGGATCAATCGAAGTTGATAACATCTATCTGCTAACGCGCAGGCATCCGCTAAATAAAAGCGAGCATCGAACCAGAAGCCCGAATCAACCGAAGTTGATAACATCTATCTGCTAACGTGCAGGCATCCTCTAAATAAAAGCGAGCATCGAACCAGAAGGTCGGATCAACCGAAGTTGATAACATCTATCTGCTAACGTGCACACATCCTCTAAATGAAATCGGGCATCGAACCAGAAGGCCCAATCAACTGAAGTTGATAACATCTATCTGCTAACATGCAGGCATCCGGTAAATAAAAGCGAGCATCGAACCAGAAGGCCGGATCAACCGAAGTTGATAACATCTATCTGCTAACGCGCAAGCATCCGCTAAATAAAACCGAGCATTGAACTAGAAGGTCAAATCAACCGAAGTTGATAACATCTATCTGCTAACGCGCAGGCATCCGCTAGATAAAAGCGAGTATCGAACCAGAAGGCCGGATCAACCGAAGTTGATAACATCTATCTGCAAATGCAAAGGCATCCGCTAAATAAAAGCGAGCATCGAACCAGAAGCCCGAATCAACCGAAGTTGATAACATCTATCTGCTAACGTGCAGGCATCCGCTAAATAAAAGCGAGCATCGAACCAGAAGGTCGGATCAACCGAAGTTGATAACATCTATCTGCTAACGCGCACGCATCCTCTAAATGAAATCGGGCATCGAACCAGAAGGCCGAATCAACTGAAGTTGATAACATCTATTTGCTAACATGCAGGCATCCGCTAGATAAAAGCGAGCATCGAACCAGAAGGCCGGATCAACCGAAGTTGATAACATCTATCTGCTAATGCGCAGGCATCCGCTAAATAAAAGCGGGCATTGAACTAGAAGGTCAAATCAACCGAAGTTGATAACATCTATCTGCTAACGTGCAGGCATCCGCTAGATAAAAGCGAGTATCGAACCAGAAGGCCGGATCAACCGAAGTTGATAACATCTATCTGCAAACGCGCAGGCATCCGCTAAATAAAATCGAGCATCGAACCAGAAGCCCGAATCAACCGAAGTTGATAACATCTATTTGCTAACATGCAGGCATCCGCTAAATAAAAGCGAGCATCGAACCAGAAGGCCGGATCAACCGAAGTTGATAACATCTATCTACTAACGCGCAGGCATCCGCTAAATAAAAGCGAGCATTGAACTAGAAGGTCAAATCAACCGAAGTTGATAACATCTATCTGCTAACGCGCAGGCATCCGCTAGATAAAAGCGAGTATCGAACCAGAAGGCCGGATCAACCGAAGTTGATAACATCTATCTGCTAACGTGCAGGCATCCGCTAAATAAAAGCGAGCATCGAACCAGAAGGCCGGATCAACTGAAATTGATAACATCTATCTGCTAACGCGCAGGCATCCGCTAAATAAAACGAGCATTGAACTAGAAGGTCAAATAAACCGAAGTTGATAACATCTATCTGTTAAACGCGCAGGCATCCGCTAGATAAAAGCGAGTATCGAACCAGAAGGCCGGATCAACCGAAGTTGATAACATCTATCTGCAAACGCGCAGGCATCCGCTAAATAAAAGCGAGCATCGAACCAGAAGCCCGAATCAACCGAAGTTGATAACATCTATCTGCTAACGTGCAGGCATCCGCTAAATAAAAGCGAGCATCGAACCAGAAGGTCGGATCAACCGAAGTTGATAACATCTATCTGCTAACGCGCACGCATCCTCTAAATGAAATCGGGCATCGAACCAGAAGGCCGAATCAACTGAAGTTGATAACATCTATCTGCTAACATGCAGGCATCCGCTAAATAAAAGCGAGCATCGAACCAGAAGGCCGGATCAACCGAAGTTGATAACATCTATCTGCTAACGTGCAGGCATCCGCTAAATAAAAGCGAGCATCGAACCAGAAGGCCGGATCAACTGAAATTGATAACATCTATCTGCTAACGCGCAGGCATCCGCTAGATAAAAGCGAGTATCGAACCAGAAGGCCGGATCAACCGAAGTTGATAACATCTATCTGCAAACGCGCAGGCATCCGCTAAATAAAATCGAGCATCGAACCAGAAGCCCGAATCAACCGAAGTTGATAACATCTATCTGCTAACATGCAGGCATCCACTAAATAAAAGCGAGCATCGAACCAGAAGGCCGGATCAACCGAAGTTGATAACATCTATCTACTAACGCGCAGACATCCGCTAAATAAAAGCGAGCATTGAACTAGAAGGTCAAATCAACCGAAGTTGATAACATCTATCTGCTAACGCGCAGGCAACCGCTAAATAAAAGCGAGCATTGCACCAGAAAGCCGGATCAACTGAAGTTGATAACATCTATCTGCTAACGCGCATGCATCCGCTAAATAAAAGCATGTATCGAACTAGAAGGTCGGATCAACCGAAGTTGATAACATCTATCTTCTAACGCGCAGGCATCCGCTAGATAAAAGCGAACATCGAACCAAAAGGCCGGATCAATCGAAGTTGATAACATCTATCTGCTAACGCGCAGGCATCCGCTAAATAAAAGCGAGCATCGAACCAGAAGCCCGAATCAACCGAAGTTGATAACATCTATCTGCTAACGTGCAGGCATCCTCTAAATAAAAGCGAGCATCGAACCAGAAGGTCGGATCAACCGAAGTTGATAACATCTATCTGCTAACGTGCACACATCCTCTAAATGAAATCGGGCATCGAACCAGAAGGCCCAATCAACTGAAGTTGATAACATCTATCTGCTAACATGCAGGCATCCGGTAAATAAAAGCGAGCATCGAACCAGAAGGCCGGATCAACCGAAGTTGATAACATCTATCTGCTAACGTGCAAGCATCCGCTAAATAAAACCGAGCATTGAACTAGAAGGTCAAATCAACCGAAGTTGATAACATCTATCTGCTAACGCGCAGGCATCCGCTAGATAAAAGCGAGTATCGAACCAGAAGGCCGGATCAACCGAAGTTGATAACATCTATCTGCAAATGCAAAGGCATCCGCTAAATAAAAGCGAGCATCGAACCAGAAGCCCGAATCAACCGAAGTTGATAACATCTATCTGCTAACGTGCAGGCATCCGCTAAATAAAAGCGAGCATCGAACCAGAAGGTCGGATCAACCGAAGTTGATAACATCTATCTGCTAACGCGCACGCATCCTCTAAATGAAATCGGGCATCGAACCAGAAGGCCGAATCAACTGAAGTTGATAACATCTATTTGCTAACATGCAGGCATCCGCTAGATAAAAGCGAGCATCGAACCAGAAGGCCGGATCAACCGAAGTTGATAACATCTATCTGCTAATGCGCAGGCATCCGCTAAATAAAAGCGGGCATTGAACTAGAAGGTCAAATCAACCGAAGTTGATAACATCTATCTGCTAACGTGCAGGCATCCGCTAGATAAAAGCGAGTATCGAACCAGAAGGCCGGATCAACCGAAGTTGATAACATCTATCTGCAAACGCGCAGGCATCCGCTAAATAAAATCGAGCATCGAACCAGAAGCCCGAATCAACCGAAGTTGATAACATCTATTTGCTAACATGCAGGCATCCGCTAAATAAAAGCGAGCATCGAACCAGAAGGCCGGATCAACCGAAGTTGATAACATCTATCTACTAACGCGCAGGCATCCGCTAAATAAAAGCGAGCATTGAACTAGAAGGTCAAATCAACCGAAGTTGATAACATCTATCTGCTAACGCGCAGGCATCCGCTAGATAAAAGCGAGTATCGAACCAGAAGGCCGGATCAACCGAAGTTGATAACATCTATCTGCAAACGCGCAGGCATCCGCTAAATAAAAGCGAGCATCGAACCAGAAGGCCGGATCAACCGAAGCTGATAACATCTATCTCCTAACGCGCAGGCAACCGCTAGATAAAAGCGAGTATCGAACCAGAAGGCCGGATCAACCGAAGTTGATAACATCTATCTGCTAACGCGCAGGCATCCGCTAAATAAAAGCGAGCATCGCACCAGATGGCCAGATCAACCGAAGTTGATAAAATCTATCTGCTAACGCGCAAGCATCCGCTAGATAAAAGCGAGCATCGAACCAGAAGGCCGGATCAAACGAAGTTGATAACATCTATCTGCTAACGTGCAGGCATCCGCTAAATAAAAGCGGGCATTGAACTAGAAGGTCAAATCAACCGAAGTTGATAACATCTATCTGCTAACGCGCAGGCATCCGCTAGATAAAAGCGAGTATCGAACCAGAAGGCCGGATCAACCGAAGTTGATAACATCTATCTGCTAACGCGCAGGCATCCGCTAAATAAAAGCGAGCATCGCACCAGATGGCCGGATCAACCGAAGTAGATAACATCTATCTGCTAACGCGCAGGCATCCGCTAGATAAAAGCGAGCATCGAACCAGAAGGCCGGATCAACCGAAGTTGATAACATCTATCTGCTAATGCACAGGCATCCTCTAAATAAAAGCGAGCATCGAACCAGAAGGTCGGATCAACCGAAGTTGATAACATCTATCTGCTAACACGCACGCATCCTCTAAATGAAATCGGGCATCGAACCAGAAGGCCGAATCAACTGAAGTTGATAACATCTATCTGCTAACATGCAGGCATCCGCTAAATAAAAGCGAACATCGAACAAGAAGGCCGAATCTACTGATGTTGATAAAATCTATCTGAAAATGCGCAGGCATCCGCAAAATAAAAGCGAGCATCGAACCAGAAGGCCGGATCAACTGGAGTTGTTAACATCTATCTGCTAACACACAAGCATCCGCTAAATAAAAGCGAGCATCGAACCGGAAGGTCGGATCAACCGAAGTTGATAACATCTATCTGCTAACGCGCAGGCATCCGCTAGATAAAAGCGAGTATCGAACCAGAAGGCCGGATCAACCGAAGTTGATAACATCTTTCTGCAAACGCGCAGGCATCCGCTAAATAAAAGCGAGCATCGAACCAGAAGGCCAGATCAACCGAAGCTGATAACATATATCTCCTAACGCGCAGGCAACCGCTAAATAAAAGCGAGCATCGAACCAGAAGGCCGGATCAACTGAAGTTGATAACATCTATCTGCTAACACGCAGGCATCTGCTAAATAAAAGCGAGCATCGCACCAGATGGCCAGATCAACCGAAGTTGATAACATCTATCTGCTAACGCGCAAGCATCCGCTAGATAAAAGCGAGCATCGAACAAGAAGGCCGGATCAACCGAAGTTGATAACATCTATCTGCTAATGCACAGGCATCCTCTAAATAAAAGCGAGCATCGAATCGGAAGGTCGCATCAACCGAAGTTGATAACATCTATCTGCTAACGCGCAGGCATCCGCTAGATAAAAGCAAGTATCGAACCAGAAGGCCGGATCAACCGAAGTTGAAAACATCTATCTGCAAACGCGCAGGCATCCGGTAAATAAAAGCGAGCATCGAACCAGAAGGCCGGATCAACCGAAGCTGATAACATCTATCTCCTAACGCGCAGGAAACCGCTAAATAAAAGCGAGCATCGAACCAGAAGGCCGGATCAACTGAAGTTGATAACATCTATCTGCTAACACGCAAGCATCTGCTAAATAAAAGCGAGCATCGCACCAGATGGCCAGATCAACCGAAGTTGATAACATCTATCTCCTAACGCGCAGGCAACCGCTAGATAAAAGCGAGTATCGAACGAGAAGGCCGAATCAACCGAAGTTGATAACATCTATCTACTAACGTGCAGGCATCCGCTAGATAAAAGCGAGTATCGAACCAGAAGGCCGGATCAACCGAAGTTGATAACATCTATCTGCTAACGCGAGGCATCCGCTAAATAAAAGCGAGAATCGAACCAGAAGCCTGAATCAACCGAAGTTGATAACATCTATCTGCTAACGTGCAGGGATCCTCTAAATAAAAGCGAGCATCGAAGCAGAAGGTCGGATCAACCGAAGTTGATAACATCTATCTGCTAACGCGCACGCATCCTCTAAATGAAATCCGACATCGAACCAAAAGGCCGAATCAACTGAAGTTGATAACATCTATCTGCTAACATGCATAGATAAAAGCGAGTATCGAACGAGAAGGCCGAATCAACCGAAGTTGATAACATCTATCTACTAACGTGCAGGCATCCGCTAGATAAAAGCGAGTATCGAACCAGAAGGCCGGATCAACCGAAGTTGATAACATCTATCTGCTAACGCGAGGCATCCGCTAAATAAAAGCGAGAATCGAACCAGAAGCCTGAATCAACCGAAGTTGATAACATCTATCTGCTAACGTGCAGGGATCCTCTAAATAAAAGCGAGCATCGAAGCAGAAGGTCGGATCAACCGAAGTTGATAACATCTATCTGCTAACGCGCACGCATCCTCTAAATGAAATCCGACATCGAACCAAAAGGCCGAATCAACTGAAGTTGATAACATCTATCTGCTAACATGCAGGCATCCGCTAAATAAAAGCGAGCATCGAACTAGAAGGCCGGATCAACCGAAGTTGATAACATCTATCTGCTAACGCGCAGGCATCCGCTAAATAAAAGCGAGCATTGAACTAGAAGGTCAAATAAACCGAAGTTGATAACATCTATCTGTTAAACGCGCAGGCATCCGCTAGATAAAAGCGAGTATCGAACCAGAAGGCCGGATCAACCGAAGTTGATAACATCTATCTGCTAACGCGCAGGCATCCGCTAAATAAAAGCGAGCATCGAACCAGAAGCCCGAATCAACCGAAGTTGATAACATCTATCTGCTAACATGCAGGCATCCGCTAAATAAAAGCGAGCATCGAACCAGAAGGTCGGATCAACCGAAGTTGATAACATCTATCTGCTAACGCACACGCATCCTCTAAATGAAATCGGGCATCGAACCAGAAGGCCGAATCAACTAAAGTTGATAACATCTATTTGCTAACATGCAGGCATCCGCTAGATAAAAGCGAGCATCGAACCAGAAGGCCGGATCAATCGAAGTTGATAACATCTATCTGCTAACGTGCAGACATCCGCTAAATAAAAACGGGCATTGAACTAGAAGGTCAAATCAACCGAAGTTGATAACATCTATCTGCTAACGCGCAGGCATCCGCTAGATAAAAGCGAGTATCGAACCAGAAGGTCGGATCAACCGAAGTTGATAACATCTATCTGCAAACACGCAGGCATCCGCTAAATAAAATCGAGCATCGAACCAGAAGCCCGAATCAACCGAAGTTGATAACATCTATCTGCTAACATGCAGGCATCCGCTAAATAAAAGCGAGCATCGAACCAGAAGGCCGGATCAACCGAAGTTGATAACATCTATCTACTAATGCGCAGGCATCCGCTAAATAAAAGCGAGCATTGAACTAGAAGGTCAAATCAACCGAAGTTGATAACATCTATCTGCTAACGCGCAGGCATCCGCTAGATAAAAGCGAGTATCGAACCAGAAGGCCGGATCAACCGAAGTTGATAACATCTATCTGCAAACGCGCAGGCATCCGCTAAATAAAAGCGAGCATCGAACCAGAAGGCCGGATCAACCGAAGCTGATAACATCTATCTCCTAACGTGCAGGCAACCGCTAGATAAAAGCGAGTATCGAACCAGAAGGCCGGATCAACCGAAGTTGATAACATCTATCTGCTAACGTGCAGGCATCCGCTAAATAAAAGCGAGCATCGCACCAGATGGCCAGATCAACCGAAGTTGATAACATCTATCTGCTAACGCGCAAGCATCCGCTAGATAAAAGCGAGCATCGAACCAGAAGGCCGGATCAAACGAAGTTGATAACATCTATCTGCTAACGCGCAGGCATCCGCTAAATAAAAGCGGGCATTGAACTAGAAGGTCAAATCAACCGAAGTTGATAACATCTATCTGCTAACGCGTAGGCATCCGCTATATAAAAGCGAGTATCGAACCAGAAGGCCGGATCAACCGAAGTTGATAACATCTATCTGCTAATGCGCAGGCATCCGCTAAATAAAAGCGAGCATCGCACCAGATGGCCGGATGAACCGAAGTTGATAACATCTATCTGCTAATGCACAGGCATCCTCTAAATAAAAGCGAGCATCGAACCAGAAGGTCGGATCAACTGAAGTTGATAACATCTATCTGCTAACACGCACGCATCCTCTAAATGAAATCGGGCATCGAACCAGAAGGCCGAATCAACTGAAGTTGATAACATCTATCTGCTAACATGCAGGCATCCGCTAAATAAAAGCGAGCATCGAACAAGAAGGCCGAATCTACTGATGTTGATAAAATCTATCTGCAACGCGCAGGCATCCGCAAAATAAAAGCGAGCATAGAACCAGAAGGCCGGATCAACTGGAGTTGTTAACATCTATCTGCTAAAACACAAGCATCCGCTAAATAAAAGCGAGCATCGAACCGGAAGGTTGTATCAACCGAAGTTGATAACATCTATCTGCTAACGCGCAGGCATCCGCTAGATAAAAGCGAGTATCGAACCAGAAGGCCGGATCAACCGAAGTTGATAACATCTATCTGCAAACGCGCAGGCATCCGCTAAATAAAAGCGAGCATCGAACCAGAAGGCCAGATCAACCGAAGCTGATAACATATATCTCCTAACGCGCAGGCAACCGCTAGATAAAAGCGAGTATCGAACGAGAAGGCCGGATCAACCGAAGTTGATAACATCTATCTGCTAACGTGCAGGCATCCGCTAGATAAAAGCGAGTATCGAACCAGAAGGCCGGATCAACCGAAGTTGATAACATCTATCTGCTAACGCGCAGGCATCCGCTAAATAAAAGCGAGCATCGAACCAGAAGCCCGAATCAACCGAAGTTGATAACATCTATCTGCTAACATGCAGGCATCCGCTAAATAAAAGCGAGCATCGAACCAGAAGGTCGGATCAACCGAAGTTGATAACATCTATCTGCTAACGCGCACGCATCCTCTAAATGAAATCGGGCATCGAACCAGAAGGCCGAATCAACTGAAGTTGATAACATCTATTTTCTAACATGTAGGCATCCGCTAGTTAAAAGCGAGCATCGAACCAGAAGGCCGGATCAACCGAAGTTGATAACATCTATCTGCTAACGCGCAGGCATCCGCTAAATAAAAACGGGCATTGAACTAGAAGGTCAAATCAACCGAAGTTGATAACATCTATCTGCTAACGCGCAGGCATCCGCTAGATAAAAGCGAGTATCGAACCAGAAGGTCGGATCAACCGAAGTTGATAACATCTATCTGCAAACGCGCAGGCATCCGCTAAATAAAATCGAGCATCGAACCAGAAGCCCGAATCAACCGAAGTTGATAACATCTATCTGCTAACATGCAGGCATCCGCTAAATAAAAGCGAGCATCGAACCTGAAGGCCGGATCAACCGAAGTTGATAACATCTATCTACTAACGCGCAGGCATCCGCTAAATAAAAGCGAGCATTGAACTAGAAGGTCAAATCAACCGAAGTTGATAACATCTATCTGCTAACGCGCAGGCATCCGCTAGATAAAAGCGAGTATCGAACCAAAAGGCCGGATCAACCGAAGTTGATAACATCTATCTGCAAACGCGCAGGCATCCGCTAAATAAAAGCGAGCATCGAACCAGAAGGCCGGATCAACCGAAGCTGATAACATCTATCTCCTAACGCGCAGGAAACCGCTAGATAAAAGCGAGTATCGAACCAGAAGGCCGGATCAACCGAAGTTGAAAACATCTATCTGCTAACGCGCAGGCATCCGCTAAATAAAAGCGAGCATCACACCAGATGGCCAGATCAACCGAAGTTGATAACATCTACCTGCTAACGCGCAAGCATCCGCTAGATAAAAGCGAGCATCGAACCAGAAGGCCGGATCAAACGAAGTTGATAACATCTATCTGCTAACGCGCAGGCATCCGCTAAATAAAAGCGGGCATTGAACTAGAAGGTCAAATCAACCGAAGTTGATAACATCTATCTGCTAACGCGCAGGCATCCGCTAGATAAAAGCGAGTATCGAACCAGAAGGCCGGATCAACCGAAGTTGATAACATCTATCTGCTAACACGCAGGCATCCGCTAGATAAAAGCGAGTATCGAACCAGAAGGCCGGATCAACCGAAGTTGATAACATCTATCTGCTAACGCGCAGGCATCCGCTAAATAAAAGCGAGCATCGCACCAGATGGCCGGATCAACCGAAGTAGATAACATCTATCTGCTAACGCGCAAGCATCCGCTAGATAAAAGCGAGCATCGAACCAGAAGGCCGGATCAACCGAAGTTGATAACATCTATCTGCTAATGCACAGGCATCCTCTAAATAAAAGCGAGCATCGAACCAGAAGGTCGGATCAACCGAAGTTGATAACATCTATCTGCTAACACGCACGCATCCTCTAAATGAAATCGGGCATCGAACCAGAAGGCCGAATCAACTGAAGTTGATAACATCTATCTGCTAACATGCAGGCATCCGCTAAATAAAAGCGAGCATCGAACAAGAAGGCCGAATCTACTGATGTTGATAAAATCTATCTGCAAACGCGCAGGCTTCCGCAAAATAAAAGCGAGCATCGAACCAGAAGGCCGGATCAACTGGAGTTGTTAACATCTATCTGCTAACACACAAGCATCCGCTAAATAAAAGCGAGCATCAAACCGGAAGGTCGGATCAATCGAAGTTGATAACATCTATCTGCTAACGCGCAGGCATCCGCTAGATAAAAGCGAGTATCGAACCAGAAGGCCGGTTCAACCGAAGTTGATAACATCTATCTGCAAACGCGCAGGCATCCGCTAAATAAAAGCGAGCATCGAACCAGAAGGCCAGATCAACCGAAGCTGATAACATATATCTCCTAACGCGCAGGCAACCGCTAGATAAAAGCGAGTATCGAACGAGAAGGCCGGATCAACCGAAGTTGATAACATCTATCTGCTAACGTGCAGGCATCCGCTAGATAAAAGCGAGTATCGAACCAGAAGGCCGGATCAACCGAAGTTGATAACATCTATCTGCTAACGCGCAGGCATCCGCTAAATAAAAGCGAGAATCGAACCAGAAGCCTGAATCAACCGAAGTTGATAACATCTATCTGCTAACGTGCATGGATCCTCTAAATAAAAGCGAGCATCGAAGCAGAAGGTCGGATCAACCGAAGTTGATAACATCTATCTGCTAACGCGCACGCATCCTCTAAATGAAATCCGGCATCGAACCAAAAGGCCGAATCAACTGAAGTTGATAACATCTATCTGCTAACATGCAGGCATCCGCTAAATAAAAGCGAGCATCGAACCAGAAGGCCGGATCAACCGAAGCTGATAACATCTATCTGCTAACGCGCAGGCATCCGCTAAATAAAAGCGAGCATTGAACTAGAAGGTCAAATAAACCGAAGTTGATAACATCTATCTGTTAAACGCGCAGGCATCCGCTAGATAAAAGCGAGTATCGAACCAGAAGGCCGGATCAACCGAAGTTGATAACATCTATCTGCTAACGCGCAGGCATCCGCTAAATAAAAGCGAGCATCGAACCAGAAGCCCGAATCAACCGAAGTTGATAACATCTATCTGCTAACATGCAGGCATCTGCTAAATAAAAGCGAGCATCGAACCAGAAGGTCGGATCAACCGAAGTTGATAACATCTATCTGCTAACGCGCACGCATCCTCTAAATGAAATCGGGCATCGAACCAGAAGGCCGAATCAACTGAAGTCGATAACATCTATTTGCTAACATGCAGGCATCCGCTACATAAAAGCGAGCATCGAACCAGAAGGCCGGATCAATCGAAGTTGATAACATCTATCTGCTAACGCTCAGGCATCCGCTAAATAAAAACGGGCATTGAACTAGAAGGTCAAATCAACCGAAGTTGATAACATCTATCTGCTAACGCGCAGGCATCCGCTAGATAAAAGCGAGTATCGAACCAGAAGGTCGGATCAACCGAAGTTGATAACATCTATCTGCAAACGCGCAGGCATCCGCTAAATAAAATCGAGCATCGAACCAGAAGCCTGAATCAACCGAAGTTGATAACATCTATCTGCTAACATGCAGGCATCCGCTAAATAAAAGCGAGCATCGAACCAGAAGGCCGGATCAACCGAAGTTGATAACATCTATCTACTAACGCGCAGGCATCCGCTAAATAAAAGCGAGCATTGAACTAGAAGGTCAAATCAACCGAAGTTGATAACATCTATCTGCTAACGCGCAGGCATCCGCTAGATAAAAGCGAGTATCGAACCAGAAGGCCGGATCAACCGAAGTTGATAACATCTATCTGCAAACGCGCAGGCATCCGCTAAATAAAAGCGAGCATAGAACCAGAAGGCCGGATCAACCGAAGCTGATAACATCTATCTCCTAACGCGCAGGAAACCGCTAGATAAAAGCGAGTATCGAACCAGAAGGCCGGATCAACCGAAGTTGATAACATCTATCTGCTAACGCGCAAGCATCCGCTAAATAAAAGCGAGCATCGCACCAGATGGCCAGATCAACCGAAGTTGATAACATCTATCTGCTAACGCACAAGCATCCGCTAGATAAAAGCGAGCATCGAACCAGAAGGCCGGATCAAACGAAGTTGATAACATCTATCTGCTAACGCGCAGGCATCCGCTAAATAAAAGCGGGCATTGAACTAGAAGGTCAAATCAACCGAAGTTGATAACATCTATCTGCTAACGCGCAGGCATCCGCTAGATAAAAGCGAGTATCGAACCAGAAGGCCGGATCAACCGAAGTTGACAACATCTATCTGCTAACGCGCAGGCATCCGCTAAATAAAAGCGAGCATCGCACCAGATGGCCGGATCAACCGAAGTTGATAAAATCTATCTGCTAACGCGCAAGCATCCGCTAGATAAAAGCGAGCATCGAACCAGAAGGCCGGATCAAACGAAGTTGATAACATCTATCTGCTAACGCCCAGGCATCCGCTAAATAAAAGCGGGCATTGAACTAGAAGGTCAAATCAACCGAAGTTGATAACATCTATCTGCTAACGCGCAGGCATCCGCTAGATAAAAGCGAGTATCGAACCAGAAGGCCGGATCAACCGAAGTTGACAACATCTATCTGCTAACGCGCAGGCATCCGCTAAATAAAAGCGAGCATCGCACCAGATGGCCGGATCAACCGAAGTTGATAAAATCTTTCTGCTAACGCGCAAGCATCCGCTAGATAAAAGCGAGCATCGAACAAGAAGGCCGGATCAACCGAAGTTGATAACATCTATCTGCTAATGCACAGGCATCCTCTAAATAAAAGCGAGCATCGAACCAGAAGGTCGGATCAACCGAAGTTGATAACATCTATCTGCTAACACGCACGCATCCTCTAAATGAAATCGGGCATCGAACCAGAAGGCCGAATCAACTGAAGTCGATAACATCTATTTGCTAACATGCAGGCATCCGCTACATAAAAGCGAGCATCGAACCAGAAGGCCGGATCAATCGAAGTTGATAACATCTATCTGCTAACGCTCAGGCATCCGCTAAATAAAAACGGGCATTGAACTAGAAGGTCAAATCAACCGAAGTTGATAACATCTATCTGCTAACGCGCAGGCATCCGCTAGATAAAAGCGAGTATCGAACCAGAAGGCCGGATCAACCGAAGTTGATAACATCTATCTGCAAACGCGCAGGCATCCGCTAAATAAAATCGAGCATCGAACCAGAAGCCTGAATCAACCGAAGTTGATAACATCTATCTGCTAACATGCAGGCATCCGCTAAATAAAAGCGAGCATCGAACCAGAAGGCCGGATCAACCGAAGTTGATAACATCTATCTACTAACGCGCAGGCATCCGCTAAATAAAAGCGAGCATTGAACTAGAAGGTCAAATCAACCGAAGTTGATAACATCTATCTGCTAACGCGCAGGCATCCGCTAGATAAAAGCGAGTATCGAACCAGAAGGCCGGATCAACCGAAGTTGAAAACATCTATCTGCAAACGCGCAGGCATCCGCTAAATAAAAGCGAGCATAGAACTAGAAGGCCGGATCAACCGAAGCTGATAACATCTATCTCCTAACGCGCAGGAAACCGCTAGATAAAAGCGAGTATCGAACCAGAAGGCCGGATCAACCGAAGTTGATAACATCTATCTGCTAACGCGCAAGCATCCGCTAAATAAAAGCGAGCATCGCACCAGATGGCCAGATCAACCGAAGTTGATAACATCTATCTGCTAACGCACAAGCATCCGCTAGATAAAAGCGAGCATCGAACCAGAAGGCCGGATCAAACGAAGTTGATAACATCTATCTGCTAACGCGCAGGCATCCGCTAAATAAAAGCGGGCATTGAACTAGAAGGTCAAATCAACCGAAGTTGATAACATCTATCTGCTAACGCGCAGGCATCCGCTAGATAAAAGCGAGTATCGAACCAGAAGGCCGGATCAACCGAAGTTGACAACATCTATCTGCTAACGCGCAGGCATCCGCTAAATAAAAGCGAGCATCGCACCAGATGGCCGGATCAACCGAAGTTGATAAAATCTATCTGCTAACGCGCAAGCATCCGCTAGATAAAAGCGAGCATCGAACCAGAAGGCCGGATCAAACGAAGTTGATAACATCTATCTGCTAACGCGCAGGCATCCGCTAAATAAAAGCGGGCATTGAACTAGAAGGTCAAATCAACCGAAGTTGATAACATCTATCTGCTAACGCGCAGGCATCCGCTAGATAAAAGCGAGTATCGAACCAGAAGGCCGGATCAACCGAAGTTGACAACATCTATCTGCTAACGCGCAGGCATCCGCTAAATAAAAGCGAGCATCGCACCAGATGGCCGGATCAACCGAAGTTGATAAAATCTTTCTGCTAACGCGCAAGCATCCGCTAGATAAAAGCGAGCATCGAACAAGAAGGCCGGATCAACCGAAGTTGATAACATCTATCTGCTAATGCACAGGCATCCTCTAAATAAAAGCGAGCATCGAACCAGAAGGTCGGATCAACCGAAGTTGATAACATCTATCTGCTAACACGCACGCATCCTCTAAATGAAATCGGGCATCGAACCAGAAGGCCGAATCAACTGAAGTCGATAACATCTATTTGCTAACATGCAGGCATCCGCTACATAAAAGCGAGCATCGAACCAGAAGGCCGGATCAATCGAAGTTGATAACATCTATCTGCTAACGCTCAGGCATCCGCTAAATAAAAACGGGCATTGAACTAGAAGGTCAAATCAACCGAAGTTGATAACATCTATCTGCTAACGCGCAGGCATCCGCTAGATAAAAGCGAGTATCGAACCAGAAGGCCGGATCAACCGAAGTTGATAACATCTATCTGCAAACGCGCAGGCATCCGCTAAATAAAATCGAGCATCGAACCAGAAGCCTGAATCAACCGAAGTTGATAACATCTATCTGCTAACATGCAGGCATCCGCTAAATAAAAGCGAGCATCGAACCAGAAGGCCGGATCAACCGAAGTTGATAACATCTATCTACTAACGCGCAGGCATCCGCTAAATAAAAGCGAGCATTGAACTAGAAGGTCAAATCAACCGAAGTTGATAACATCTATCTGCTAACGCGCAGGCATCCGCTAGATAAAAGCGAGTATCGAACCAGAAGGCCGGATCAACCGAAGTTGATAACATCTATCTGCAAACGCGCAGGCATCCGCTAAATAAAAGCGAGCATAGAACTAGAAGGCCGGATCAACCGAAGCTGATAACATCTATCTCCTAACGCGCAGGAAACCGCTAGATAAAAGCGAGTATCGAACCAGAAGGCCGGATCAACCGAAGTTGATAACATCTATCTGCTAACGCGCAAGCATCCGCTAAATAAAAGCGAGCATCGCACCAGATGGCCAGATCAACCGAAGTTGATAACATCTATCTGCTAACGCACAAGCATCCGCTAGATAAAAGCGAGCATCGAACCAGAAGGCCGGATCAAACGAAGTTGATAACATCTATCTGCTAACGCGCAGGCATCCGCTAAATAAAAGCGGGCATTGAACTAGAAGGTCAAATCAACCGAAGTTGATAACATCTATCTGCTAACGCGCAGGCATCCGCTAGATAAAAGCGAGTATCGAACCAGAAGGCCGGATCAACCGAAGTTGACAACATCTATCTGCTAACGCGCAGGCATCCGCTAAATAAAAGCGAGCATCGCACCAGATGGCCGGATCAACCGAAGTTGATAAAATCTATCTGCTAACGCGCAAGCATCCGCTAGATAAAAGCGAGCATCGAACCAGAAGGCCGGATCAAACGAAGTTGATAACATCTATCTGCTAACGCGCAGGCATCCGCTAAATAAAAGCGGGCATTGAACTAGAAGGTCAAATCAACCGAAGTTGATAACATCTATCTGCTAACGCGCAGGCATCCGCTAGATAAAAGCGAGTATCGAACCAGAAGGCCGGATCAACCGAAGTTGACAACATCTATCTGCTAACGCGCAGGCATCCGCTAAATAAAAGCGAGCATCGCACCAGATGGCCGGATCAACCGAAGTTGATAAAATCTTTCTGCTAACGCGCAAGCATCCGCTAGATAAAAGCGAGCATCGAACAAGAAGGCCGGATCAACCGAAGTTGATAACATCTATCTGCTAATGCACAGGCATCCTCTAAATAAAAGCGAGCATCGAACCAGAAGGTCGGATCAACCGAAGTTGATAACATCTATCTGCTAACACGCACGCATCCTCTAAATGAAATCGGGCATCGAACCAGAAGGCCGAATCAACTGAAGTTGATAACATCTATCTGCTAACATGCAGGCATCCGCTAAATAAAAGCGAGCATCGAACAAGAAGGCCGAATCTACTGATGTTGATAAAATCTATCTGCAAACGCGCAGGCATCCGCAAAATAAAAGCGAGCATCGAACCAGAAGGCCAGATCAACTGGAGTTGTTAACATCTATCTGCTAACACACAAGCATCCGCTAAATAAAAGCGAGCATCGAACCGGAAGGTCGGATCAACCGAAGTTGATAACATCTATCTGCTAACGCGCAGGCATCCGCTAAATAAAACCGAGCATCGATCCAGAAGGCCGGATCAACCGAAGTTGATAACATCTATCTGCTAACGCGCAGGCATATGCTAAACAAAACTGAGCATCGAGCCAGAAGGCCGGATCAACCGAAGTTGATAACATCTATCTGCTAACACGCACGCATTCTCTAAATGAAATCGTGCATCCAACCAGAAGGCCGAATCAACTGAAGTTGATAACATCTATCTGCTAACATGCAGGCATCCTCTAAATAAAAGCGAGCATCGAACAAGAAGGCCGGATCTACTGATGTTGATAAAATCTATCTGCAAACGCGCAGGCATCCGCAAAATAAAAGCGAGCATCGAACCAGAAGGTCGGATCAACTGAAGTTGTTAACATCTATCTGCAAACGCGCAGGCATCCGCAAAATAAAAGCGAGCATCGAACCAGAAGGCCGAATCAACCGAAGTTGATAACATCTATATGCTAACGCGCTGGCATCCGCTAGATAAAAGCGAGTATCGAACCAGAAGGTCGGATCAACCGAAGTTGATAACATCTATCTGCTAACGCGCAGGCATCCGCTAAATAAAAGCGAGCATCACACCAGAAGCCCGGATCCACCAAAGTTGATAACATCTATCTGCTAAGGCGCATGCGTCCGCTAAATAAAAGCAAGCATCGAACCAGAAGGCCGGATAAACCGAAGATGATAACATCT
Source organism: Lathyrus sativus (assembly GCA_963859935.3). Classification (NCBI taxonomy): domain Eukaryota; kingdom Viridiplantae; phylum Streptophyta; class Magnoliopsida; order Fabales; family Fabaceae; genus Lathyrus; species Lathyrus sativus. The sequence continues at coordinate 284,679,798 of OZ012741.1, read as the reverse complement.
ATCTGCTAACGCGCAGGCATCCGCTAAATAAAAGCGAGCATCGCACCAGAAGGCCGGATCAACCGAAGTTGATAACATCTATCTGCTAACGCGCAGACATCCGCTAGATAAAAGCGAGCATCGAACCAGAAGGCCGGATCAACCGAAGTTGATAACATCTATCTGCTAATGCACAGGCATCCTCTAAATAAAAGCGAGCATCGAACAAGAAGGTCGGATCAATCGAAGTTGATAACATCTATCTGCTAACGCGCACGCATCCTCTAAATGAAATCGGGCATCGAACCAGAAGGCCGAATCAACTGAAGTTGATAACATCTATCTGCTAACATGCAGGCATCCGCTAAATAAAAGCGAGCATCGAACTAGAAGGCCGGATCAACCGAAGTTGATAACATCTATCTGCTAACGCGCAGGCATCCGCTAAATAAAAGCGAGCATTGAACTAGAAGGTCAAATCAACCGAAGTTGATAAAATCTATCTGCTAACGCGCAGGCATCCGCTAGATAAAACCGAGTATCGAACCAGAAGGACGGATAAACCGAAGTTGATAACATCTATCTGCAAACGCGCAGGCATCCGCTAAATAAAAGCGAGCATCGAACCAGAAGCCCGAATCAACCGAAGTTGATAACATCTATCTGCTAATGCACAGGCATCCTCTAAATAAAAGCGAGCATCGAACCAGAAGGTCGGATCAACTGAAGTTGATAACATCTATCTGCTAACGCGCAGGCATCCGCTAGATAAAAGCGAGTATCGAACCAGAAGGCCGGATCAACCGAAGTTGATAACATCTATTTGCAAACGCGCAGGCATCCGCTAAATAAAAGCGAGCATCGAACCAGAAGGCCAGATCAACCGAAGCTGATAACATATATCTCCTAACGCGCAGGCAACCGCTAGATAAAAGCGAGTATCGAACGAGAAGTCCGGATCAACCGAAGTTGATAACCTCTATCTGCTAACGTGCAGGCATCCGCTAGATAAAAGCGAGTATCGAACCAGAAGGCCGGATCAACCGAAGTTGATAACATCTATCTGCAAACGCGCAGGCATCCGCTAAATAAAAGCGAGCATCGAACCAGAAGCCCGAATCAACCGAAGTTGATAACATCTATCTGCTAATGCACAGGCATCCTCTAAATAAAAGCGAGCATCGAACCAGAAGGTCGGATCAACTGAAGTTGATAACATCTATCTGCTAACGCGCAGGCATCCGCTAGATAAAAGCGAGTATCGAACCAGAAGGCCGGATCAACCGAAGTTGATAACATCTATTTGCAAACGCGCAGGCATCCGCTAAATAAAAGCGAGCATCGAACCAGAAGGCCAGATCAACCGAAGCTGATAACATATATCTCCTAACGCGCAGGCAACCGCTAGATAAAAGCGAGTATCGAACGAGAAGTCCGGATCAACCGAAGTTGATAACCTCTATCTGCTAACGTGCAGGCATCCGCTAGATAAAAGCGAGTATCGAACCAGAAGGCCGGATCAACCGAAGTTGATAACATCTATCTGCTAACGCGCAGGCATCCGCTAAATAAAAGCGAGCATCGAACCAGAAGCCCGAATCAACCGAAGTTGATAACATCTATCTGCTAACATGCAGGCATCCACTAAATAAAAGCGAGCATCGAACCAGAAGGTCGGATCAACCGAAGTTGATAACATCTATCTGTAACGCGCACGCATCCTCTAAATGAAATCGGGCATCGAACCAGAAGGCCGGATCAACTGAAGTTGATAACATCTATTTTCTAACATGCAGGCATCCGCTAGTTAAAAGCGAGCATCGAACCAGAAGGCCGGATCAACCGAAGTTGATAACATCTATCTGCTAACGCGCAGGCATCCGCTAGATAAAAGCGAGTATCGAACCAGAAGGCCGGATCAACCGAAGTTGATAACATCTATCTGCAAACGCGCAGGCATCCGCTAAATAAAAGCGAGCATCGAACCAGAAGGCCGGATCAACCGAAGCTGATAACATCTATCTCCTAACGCGCAGGAAACCGCTAGATAAAAGCGAGTATCGAACCAGAAGGCCGGATCAACCGAAGTTGATAACATCTATCTGCTAACGCGCAGGCATCCGCTAAATAAAAGCGAGCATCGCACCAGATGGCCAGATCAACCGAAGTTGATAACATCTACCTGCTAACGCGCAAGCATCCGCTAGATAAAAGCGAGCATCGAACCAGAAGGCCGGATCAAACGAAGTTGATAACATCTATCTGTTAACGCGCAGGCATCCGCTAAATAAAAGCGGGCATTGAACTAGAAGGTCAAATCAACCGAAGTTGATAACATCTATCTGCTAACGCGCAGGCATCCGCTAGATAAAAGCGAGTATCGAACCAGAAGGCCGGATCAACCGAAGTTGATAACATCTATCTGCTAACGCGCAGGCATCCGCTAAATAAAAGCGAGCATCGCACCAGATGGCGGGATCAACCGAAGTAGATAACATCTATCTGCTAACGCGCAAGCATCCGCTAGATAAAAGCGAGCATCGAACCAGAAGGCCGGATCAACCGAAGTTGATAACATCTATCTGCTAATGCACAGGCATCCTCTAAATAAAAGCGAGCATCGAACCAGAAGGTCGGATCAACCGAAGTTGATAACATCTATCTGCTAACACGCACGCATCCTCTAAATGAAATCGGGCATCGAACCAGAAGGCCGAATCAACTGAAGTTGATAACATCTATCTGCTAACATGCAGGCATCCGCTAAATAAAAGCGAGCATCGAACAAGAAGGCCGAATCTACTGATGTTGATAAAATCTATCTGCAAACGCGCAGGCATCCGCAAAATAAAAGCGAGCATCGAACCAGAAGGCCGGATCAACTGGAGTTGTTAACATCTATCTGCTAACACACAAGCATCCGCTAAATAAAAGCGAGCATCGAACCGGAAGGTCGGATCAATCGAAGTTGATAACATCTATCTGCTAACGTGCAGGCATCCGCTAGATAAAAGCGAGTATCGAACCAGAAGGCCGATTCAACCGAAGTTGATAACAGCTATCTGCAAACGCGCAGGCATCCGCTAAATAAAAGCGAGCATCGAACCAGAAGGCCAGATCAACCGAAGCTGATAACATATATCTCCTAACGCGCAGGCAACCGCTAGATAAAAGCGAGTATCGAACGAGAAGGCCGGATCAACCGAAGTTGATAACATCTATCTGCTAACGTGCAGGCATCCGCTAGATAAAAGCGAGTATCGAACCAGAAGGCCGGATCAACCGAAGTTGATAACATCTATCTGCTAACGCGCAGGCATCCGCTAAATAAAAGCGAAAATCGAACCAGAAGCCTGAATCAACCGAAGTTGATAACATCTATCTGCTAACGTGCAGGGATCCTCTAAATAAAAGCGAGCATCGAAGCAGAAGGTCGGATCAACCGAAGTTGATAACATCTATCTGCTAACGCGCACGCATCCTCTTATAAAAATCCGGCATCGAACCAAAAGGCCGAATCAACTGAAGTTGATAACATCTATCTGCTAACATGCAGGCATCCGCTAAATAAAAGCGAGCATCGAACCAGAAGGCCGGATCAACCGAAGCTGATAACATCTATCTGCTAACGCGCAGGCATCCGCTAAATAAAAGCGAGCATTGAACTAGAAGGTCAAATAAACCGAAGTTGATAAAATCTATCTGTTAAACGCGCAGGCATCCGCTAGATAAAAGCGAGTATCGAACCAGAAGGCCGGATCAACCGAAGTTAATAACATCTATCTGCTAACGCGCAGGCATCCGCTAAATAAAAGCGAGCATCGAACCAGAAGCCCGAATCAACCGAAGTTGATAACATCTATCTGCTAACATTCAGGCATCTGCTAAATAAAAGCGAGCATCGAACCAGAAGGTCGGATCAACCGAAGTTGATAACATCTATCTGCTAACGCGCACGCATCCTCTAAATGAAATCGGGCATCGAACCAGAAGGCCGAATCAACTGAAGTTGATAACATCTATTTGCTAACATGCAGGCATCCGCTACATAAAAGCGAGCATCGAACCAGAAGGCCGGATCAACCGAAGTTGATAACATCTATCTGCTAACGCGCAGGCATCCGCTAAATAAAAACGGGCATTGAACTAGAAGGTCAAATCAACCGAAGTTGATAACATCTATATGCTAACGCGCAGGCATCCGCTAGATAAAAGCGAGTATCGAACCAGAAGGCCGGATCAACCGAAGTTGATAACATCTATCTGCAAACGCGCAGGCATCCGCTAAATAAAATCGAGCATCGAACCAGAAGCCTGAATCAACCGAAGTTGATAACATCTATCTGCTAACATGCAGGCATCCGCTAAATAAAAGCGAGCATCGAACCAGAAGGCCGGATCAACCGAAGTTGATAACATCTATCTACTAACGCGCAGGCATCCGCTAAATAAAAGCGAGCATTGAACTAGAAGGTCAAATCAACCGAAGTTGATAACATCTTCTGCTAACACACAGGCATCCGCTAGATAAAAGCGAGTATCGAACCAGAAGGCCGGATCAACCGAAGTTGATAACATCTATCTGCAAACGCGCAGGCATCCGCTAAATAAAAGCGAGCATCGAACCAGAAGGCCGGATCAACCGAAGCTGATAACATCTATCTCCTAACGCGCAGGAAACCGCTAGATAAAAGCGAGTATCGAACCAGAAGGCCGGATCAACCGAAGTTGATAACATCTATCTGCTAACGCGCAGGCATCCGCTAAATAAAAGCGAGCATCGCACCAGATGGCCAGATCAACCGAAGTTGATAACATCTATCTGCTAACGCGCAAGCATCCGCTAGATAAAAGCGAGCATCGAACCAGAAGGCCGGATCAAACGAAGTTGATAACATCTATCTGCTAACGCGCAGGCATCCGCTAAATAAAAGCGGGCATTGAACTAGAAGGTCAAATCAACCGAAGTTGATAACATCTATCTGCTAACGCGCAGGCATCCGCTAGATAAAAGCGAGTATCGAACCAGAAGGCCGGATCAACCGAAGTTGACAACATCTATCTGCTAACGCACAGGCATCCGCTAAATAAAAGCGAGCATCGCACCAGATGGCCGGATCAACCGAAGTTGATAAAATCTTTCTGCTAACGCGCAAGCATCCGCTAGATAAAAGCGAGCATCGAACAAGAAGGCCGGATCAACCGAAGTTGATAACATCTATCTGCTAATGCACAGGCATCCTCTAAATAAAAGCGAGCATCGAACCAGAAGGTCGGATCAACCGAAGTTGCTAACATCTATCTGCTAACACGCACGCATCCTCTAAATGAAATCGGGCATCGAACCAGAAGGCCGAATCAACTGAAGTTGATAACATCTATCTGCTAACATGCAGGCATCCGCTAAATAAAAGCGAGCATCGAACAAGAAGGCCGAATCTACTGATGTTGATAAAATCTATCTGCAAACGCGCAGGCATCCGCAAAATAAAAGCGAGCATCGAACCAGAAGGCCAGATCAACTGGAGTTGTTAACATCTATCTGCTAACGCGCAGGCATATGCTAAACAAAACTGAGCATCGAGCCAGAAGGTCGGATCAACCGAAGTTGATAACATCTATCTGCTAACGCGCAGGCATCCGCTAAATAAAACCGAGCATCGATCCAGAAGGCCGGATCAACCGAAGTTGATAACATCTATCTGCTAACGCGCAGGCATATGCTAAACAAAACTGAGCATCGAGCCAGAAGGCCGGATCAACCGAAGTTGATAACATCTATCTGCTAACACGCACGCATTCTCTAAATGAAATCGTGCATCCAACCAGAAGGCCGAATCAACTGAAGTTGATAACATCTATCTGCTAACATGCAGGCATCCTCTAAATAAAAGTGAGCATCGAACAAGAAGGCCGGATCTACTGATGTTGATAAAATCTATCTGCAAACGCGCAGGCATCCGCAAAATAAAAGCGAGCATCGAACCAGAAGGTCGGATCAACTGAAGTTGTTAACATCTATCTGCTAACACACAAGCATCCGCTAAATAAAAGTGAGCATCGAACCAGAAGGTCGGATCAACCAAAGTTGATAACATCTATCTGCTAACGCGCAGGCATCCGCTAAATAAAACCGAGTATCGAACCAGAAGGCCGAATTAACCGAAGTTGATAACATCTATCTGCTAACGCGCTGGCATCCGCTAAATAAAAGCGAGCATCGAACCAGAAGGCCGGATCAACCGAAGTTGATAACATCTATCTGCTAACGCACATGCATTCTCTAAATAAAAGCGAGCATCGAACCAGAAGTTCGGATCAACCGAAGTTGATAACATCTATTTGCTAACGCGCACGCATCCGCTAAATGAAATCGAGCATCGAACCAGAAGGCCGGATCAACCGAAGTTGATAACATCTATCTGCTAACATGCAGGCATCCGCTAAATAAAAGCGAGCATTGAACAAGAAGGTCGGATCAACTCATGCTGATAACATCTATCTGCTAACGTGCAGGCATCTGCTAAATAAAAGCGAACATCGAACCGGAAGGCCGGATCAAATGAAGTTGTTAACATCTATCTGTTAGCACACAGGCATCCGCTAAATAAAAGGGAGCATCCAACCGGAAGGTCGGATCAACTGAAGTTAATAACATCTATCTGCTAACGCGCAGGTATCCGCTAAATAAAAGCGAGCATTGCACCAGAAAGCCGGATCAACCAAAGTTGATAACATCTATCTGCTAACGCGCATGCATCCGCTAAATAAAAGTGTGTATCAAACTAGAAAGTCGGATCAACCGAAGTTGATAACATCTATCTGCTAACGCGCAGGCATCCGCTAGATAAAAGCGAGTATCGAACCAGAAGGCTGGATCAACCGAAGTTGATAACATCTATCTGCTAACGTGTAGGCATCCGCTAGAAAAAAAGCGAGTATCGAACCAGAAGGCCGGATCAACCGAAGTTGATAACATCTATCTGCTAACACGCAGGCATCCGCTAGATAAAAGCGAGTATCGAACCAGAAGGCCGGATCAACTGAAGTTGATAACATCTATCTGCTAACGCGCAGGCATCCGCTAAATAAAAGCGAGCATCACACCAGATGGCCGGATCAACCGAAGTTGATAACATCTATCTGCTAACGCGCAGACATCCGCTAAATAAAAGCGAGCATCGAACCAGAAGGCCGAATCAACCGAAGTTGATAACATCTATATGCTAACGCGCTGGCATCCGCTAGATAAAAGCGAGTATCGAACCAGAAGGCCGGATCAACCGAAGTTGATAACATCTATCTGCTAACGCGCAGGCATCCGCTAAATAAAAGCGAGCATCACACCAGATGGCCGGATCAACCGAAGTTGATAACATCTATCTGCTAAGGCGCAGCCGTCCGCTAAATAAAAGCAAGCATCGAACCAGAAGGCCGGATAAACCGAAGATGATAACATCTATCTGCTAACGCGCAGGCATCCGCTAAATAAAAGCGAGCATTGCACCAGAAGGCCGGATCAACCGAAGTTGATAACATCTATCTGCTAACGCGCAGACATCCGCTAGATAAAAACGAGCATCGAACCAGAAGGCCGGATCAACCGAAGTTGATAACATCTATCTGCTAACGCGCAGACATCTGCTAAATAAAAGCGAGCATCGAACCAGAAGGCCGAATCAACCGAAGTTGATAACATCTATATGCTAACGCGCTGGCATCCGCTAGATAAAAGCGAGTATCGAACCAGAAGGCCGGATCAACCGAAGTTGATAACATCTATCTGCTAACGCGCAGGCATCCGCTAAATAAAAGCGAGCATCACACCAGAAGCCCGGATCCACCAAAGTTGATAACATCTATCTGCTAAGGCGCAGGCGTCCGCTAAATAAAAGCAAGCATCGAACCAGAAGGCCGGATAAACCGAAGATGATAACATCTATCTGCTAACGCGCAGGCATCCGCTAAATAAAAGCGAGCATCGCACCAGAAGGCCGGATCAACCGAAGTTGATAACATCTATCTGCTAACGCGCATACATCCGCTAGATAAAAGCGAGCATCGAACCAGAAGGCCGGATCAACCGAAGTTGATAACATCTATCTGCTAATGCACAGGCATCCTCTAAATAAAAGCGAGCATCGAACAAGAAGGTCGGATCAACCGAAGTTGATAACATCTATCTGCTAACGCGCACGCATACTCTAAATGAAATTGGGCATCGAACCAGAAGGCCGAATCAACTGAAGTTGATAACATCTATCTGCTAACATGCAGGCATCCGCTAAATAAAAGCGAGCATCGAACTAGAAGGCCGGATCAACCGAAGTTGATAACATCTATCTGCTAACGCGCAGGCATCCGCTAAATAAAAGCGAGCATTGAACTAGAAGGTCAAATCAACCGAAGTTGATAAAATCTATCTGCTAACGCGCAGGCATCCGCTAGATAAAACCGAGTATCGAACCAGAAGGACGGATAAACCGAAGTTGATAACATCTATCTGCAAACGCGCAGGCATCCGCTAAATAAAAGCGAGCATCGAACCAGAAGCCCGAATCAACCGAAGTTGATAACATCTATCTGCTAACGTGCAGGCATCCGCTAAATAAAAGCGAGCATCGAACCAGAAGGCCGGATCAACTGAAGTTGATAACATCTATCTGCTAACGCGCAAGCATCCGCTAAATAAAAGCGAGCATTGAACTAGAAGGTCAAATCAACCGAAGTTGATAACATCTATCTGCTAACGCGCAGGCATCCGCTAGATAAAAGCGAGCATCGAACCAGAAGGCCGGATCAAACGAAGTTGATAACATCTATCTGCTAACGCGCAGGCATCCGCTAAATAAAAGCGGGCATTGAACTAGAAGGTCAAATCAACCGAAGTTGATAACATCTATCTGCTAACGCGCAGGCATCCGCTAGATAAAAGCGAGTATCGAACCAGAAGGCCGGATCAACCGAAGTTGATAACATCTATCTGCTAACGCGCAGGCATCCGCTAAATAAAAGCGAGCATCGCACCAGATGGCCGGATCAACCGAAGTTGATAACATCTATCTGCTAACGCGCAAGCATCCGCTAGATAAAAGCGAGCATCGAACCAGAAGGCCGGATCAACCGAAGTTGATAACATCTATCTGCTAATGCACAGGCATCCTCTAAATAAAAGCGAGCATCGAACCAGAAGGTCGGATCAACCGAAGTTGATAACATCTATCTGCTAACACGCACGCATCCTCTAAATGAAATCGGGCATCGAACCAGAAGGCCGAATCAACTGAAGTTGATAACATCTATCTGCTAACATGCAGGCATCCGCTAAATAAAAGCGAGCATCGAACAAGAAGGCCGAATCTACTGATGTTGATAAAATCTATCTGCAAACGCGCAGGCATCCGCAAAATAAAAGCGAGCATCGAACCAGAAGGCCGGATCAACTGGAGTTGTTAACATCTATCTGCTAACAAACAAGCATCCGCTAAATAAAAGCGAGCATCGAACCGGAAGGTCGGATCAACCGAAGTTGATAACATCTATCTGCTAACGCGCAGGCATCCGCTAGATAAAAGAGAGTATCGAACCAGAAGGCCGGATCAACCGAAGTTGATAACATCTATCTGCAAACGCGCAGGCATCCGCTAAATAAAAGCGAGCATCGAACCAGAAGGTCGGATCAACCGAAGCTGATAACATATATCTCCTAACGCGCAGGCAAGCGCTAAATAAAAGCGAGCATCGAACCAGAAGGCCGGATCAACTGAAGTTGATAACATCTATCTGCTAACGCGCAGGCATCTGCTAAATAAAAGCGAGCATCGCACCAGATGGCCAGATCAACCGAAGTTGATAACATCTATCTGCTAACGCGCAAGCATCCTCTAGATAAAAGCGAGCATCGAACCGAAGGCCGGATCAACCGAAGTTGATAACATCTATCTGCTAACGCGCAGGCATCCGCTAAATAAAAGCGGGCATTGAACTAGAAGGTCAAATCAACCGAAGTTGATAACATCTATCTGCTAACGCGCAGGCATCCGCTAGATAAAAGCGAGTATCGAACCAGAAGGCCGGATCAACCGAAGTTGACAACATCTATCTGCTAACGCGCAGCCATCCGCTAAATAAAAGCGAGCATCGCACCAGATGGTCGGATCAACCGAAGTTGATAAAATCTATCTGCTAACGCGCAAGCATCCGCTAGATAAAAGCGAGCATCGAACAAGAAGGCCGGATCAACCGAAGTTGATAACATCTATCTGCTAATGCACAGGCATCCTCTAAATAAAAGCGAGCATCGAACCAGAAGGTCGGATCAACCGAAGTTGATAACATCTATCTGCTAACACGCACGCATCCTCTAAATGAAATCGGGCATCGAACCAGAAGGCCGAATCAACTGAAGTTGATAACATCTATCTGCTAACATGCAGGCATCCGCTAAATAAAAGCGAGCATCGAACAAGAAGGCCGAATCTACTGATGTTGATAAAATCTATCTGCAAACGCGCAGGCATCCGCAAAATAAAAGCGAGCATCGAACCAGAAGGCCAGATCAACTGGAGTTGTCAACATCTATCTGCTAACACACAAGCATCCGCTAAATAAAAGCGAGCATCGAACCGGAAGGTCGGATCAACCGAAGTTGATAACATCTATCTGCTAACGCGCAGGCATCCGCTAAATAAAACCGAGCATCGATCCAGAAGGCCGGATCAACCGAAGTTGATAACATCTATCTGCTAACGCGCAGGCATATGCTAAACAAAACTGAGCATCGAGCCAGAAGGTCGGATCAACCGAAGTTGATAACATCTATCTGCTAACGCGCAGGCATCCGCTAAATAAAACCGAGTATCGAACCAGAAGGCCGGATCAACCGAAGTTGATAACATCTATCTGCTAACGCGCTGGCATCCGCTAAATAAAAGCGAGCATCGAACCAGAAGGCCGGATCAACCGAAGTTGATAACATCTATCTGCTAACGCACATGCATCCTCTAAATAAAAGCGAGCATCGAACCAGAAGTTCGGATCAACCGAAGTTGATAACATCTATTTGATAACGCGCACGCATCCGCTAAATGAAATCGAGCATCGAACCAGAAGGCCGGATCAACCAAAGTTGATAACATCTATATGCTAACGCGCAGGCATCCGCTAGATAAAAGCGAGTATCGAACCAGAAGGCCGAATTAACCGAAGTTGATAACATCTATCTGCTAACGCGCTGGCATCCGCTAAATAAAAGCGAGCATCGAACCAGAAGGCCGGATCAACCGAAGTTGATAACATCTATCTGCTAACGCACATGCATCCTCTAAATAAAAGCGAGCATCGAACCAGAAGTTCGGATCAACCGAAGTTGATAACATCTATTTGCTAACGCGCACGCATCCGCTAAATGAAATCGAGCATCGAACCAGAAGGCCGGATCAACCGAAGTTGATAACATCTATCTGCTAACATGCAGGCATCCGCTAAATAAAAGCGAGCATTGAACAAGGTCGGATCAACTCATGTTGATAACATCTATCTGCTAACGTGCAGGCATCTGCTAAATAAAAGCGAACATCGAACCGGAAGGCCGGATCAAATGAAGTTGTTAACATCTATCTGTTAGCACACAGGCATCCGCTAAATAAAAGGGAGCATCCAACCGGAAGGTCGGATCAACTGAAGTTAATAACATCTATCTGCTAACGCGCAGGTATCCGCTAAATAAAAGCGAGCATTGCACCAGAAAGCCGGATCAACCAAAGTTGATAACATCTATCTGCTAACGCGCATGCATCCGCTAAATAAAAGTGTGTATCAAACTAGAAAGTCGGATCAACCGAAGTTGATAACATCTATCTGCTAACGCGCAGGCATCCGCTAGATAAAAGCGAGTATCGAACCAGAAGGCTGGATCAACCGAAGTTGATAACATCTATCTGCTAACGTGTAGGCATCCGCTAGAAAAAAGCGAGTATCGAACCAGAAGGCCGGATCAACCGAAGTTGATAACATCTATCTGCTAACACGCAGGCATCCGCTAGATAAAAGCGAGTATCGAACCAGAAGGTCGGATCAACCGAAGTTGATAACATCTATCTGCTAACGCGCAGGCATCCGCTAAATATAAGCGAGCATCACACCAGATGGCCGGATCAACCGAAGTTGATAACATCTATCTGCTAACGCGCAGACATCCGCTAAATAAAAGCGAGCATCGAACCAGAAGGCCGAATCAACCGAAGTTGATAACATCTATATGCTAACGCGCTGGCATCCGCTAGATAAAAGCGAGTATCGAACCAGAAGGCCGGATCAACCGAAGTTGATAACATCTATCTGCTAACGCGCAGGCATCCGCTAAATAAAAGCGAGCATCACACCAGATGGCCGGATCAACCGAAGTTAATAACATCTATCTGCTAAGGCGCAGCCGTCCGCTAAATAAAAGCAAGCATCGAACCAGAAGGCCGGATAAACCGAAGATGATAACATCTATCTGCTAACGCGCAGGCATCCGCTAAATAAAAGCGAGCATCGCACCAGAAGGCCGGATCAACCGAAGTTGATAACATCTATCTGCTAACGCGCAGACATCCGCTAGATAAAAACGAGCATCGAACCAGAAGGCCGGATCAACCGAAGTTGATAACATCTATCTGCTAACGCGCAGACATCTACTAAATAAAAGCGAGCATCGAACCAGAAGGCCGAATCAACCGAAGTTGATAACATCTATATGCTAACGCGCTGGCATCCGCTAGATAAAAGCGAGTATCGAACCAGAAGGCCGGATCAACCGAAGTTGATAACATCTATCTGCTAACGCGCAGGCATCCGCTAAATAAAAGCGAGCATCACACCAGAAGCCCGGATCCACCAAAGTTGATAACATCTATCTGCTAAGGCGCAGGCGTCCGCTAAATAAAAGCAAGCATCGAACCAGAAGGCCGGATAAACCGAAGATGATAACATCTATCTGCTAACGCGCAGGCATCCGCTAAATAAAAGCGAGCATCGCACCAGAAGGCCGGATCAACCGAAGTTGATAACATCTATCTGCTAACGCGCAGACATCCGCTAGATAAAAGCGAGCATCGAACCAGAAGGTCGGATCAACCGAAGTTGATAACATCTATCTGCTAATGCACAGGCATCCTCTAAATAAAAGCGAGCATCGAACAAGAAGGTCGGATCAACCGAAGTTGATAACATCTATCTGCTAACGCGCACGCATCCTCTAAATGAAATTGGGCATCGAACCAGAAGGCCGAATCAACTGAAGTTGATAACATCTATCTGCTAACATGCAGGCATCCGCTAAATAAAAGGGAGCATCGAACTAGAAGGCCGGATCAACCGAAGTTGATAACATCTATCTGCTATCGCGCAGGCATCCGCTAAATAAAAGCGAGCATTGAACTAGAAGGTCAAATCAACCGAAGTTGATAAAATCTATCTGCTAACGCGCAGGCATCCGCTAGATAAAACCGAGTATCGAACCAGAAGGACGGATAAACCGAAGTTGATAACATCTATCTGCAAACGCGCAGGCATCCGCTAAATAAAAGCGAGCATCGAACCAGAAGCCCGAATCAACCGAAGTTGATAACATCTATCTGCTAACGTGCATGCATCCGCTAAATAAAAGCGAGCATCGAACCAGAAGGCCGGATCAACTGAAGTTGATAACATCTATCTGCTAACGCGCAGACATCCGCAAAATAAAAGCGAGCATCAAACCAGAAGGCCAAATCAACCGAAGCTGATAACATCTATCTGCTAACGCGCAGGTAACCGCTAAATAAAAGCGAGCATCGAACCAGAAGGCCAGATCAACCGAAGTTGATAACATCTATCTGCTAACGCGCAGGCATCCGCTAAATAAAAGCGAGCATTGAACTAGAAGGTCAAATCAACCGAAGTTGATAACATCTAATTGCTAACGCGCAGGCATCCGCTAGATAAAAGCGAGTATCGAACCAGAAGGTCGGATCAACCGAAGTTGATAACATCTATCTGCTAACGCGCAGGCATCGGCTAAATAAAAGCGAGCATCGCACCAGATGGCCGGATCAACCGAAGTTGATAACATCTATCTGCTAACGCGCAAGCATCCGCTAGATAAAAGCGAGTATCGAACCAGAAGGCCGGATCAACCGAAGTTGATAACATCTATCTGCTAACGCGCAGGCATCCGCTAAATAAAAGCGAGCATTGAACTAGAAGGTCAAATCAACCGAAGTTGATAACATCTATCTGCTAACGCGCAGACATCCGCTAAATAAAAGCGAGCATCGAACCAGAAGGCCGAATCAACCGAAGTTGATAACATCTATATGCTAACGCGCTGGCATCCGCTAGATAAAAGCGAGTATCGAACCAGAAGGCCGGATCAACCGAAGTTGATAACATCTATCTGCTAACGCGCAGGCATCCGCTAAATAAAAGCGAGCATCACACCAGATGGCCGGATCAACCGAAGTTGATAACATCTATCTGCTAAGGCGCAGCCGTCCGCTAAATAAAAGCAAGCATCGAACCAGAAGGCCGGATAAACCGAAGATGATAACATCTATCTGCTAACGCGCAGGCATCCGCTAAATAAAAGCGAGCATCGCACCAGAAGGCCGGATCAACCGAAGTTGATAACATCTATCTGCTAACGCGCAGACATCCGCTAGATAAAAACGAGCATCGAACCAGAAGGCCGGATCAACCGAAGTTGATAACATCTATCTGCTAACGCGCAGACATCTGCTAAATAAAAGCGAGCATCGAACCAGAAGGCCGAATCAACCGAAGTTGATAACATCTATATGCTAACGCGCTGGCATCCGCTAGATAAAAGCGAGTATCGAACCAGAAGGCCGAATCAACCGAAGTTGATAACATCTATCTGCTAACGCGCAGGCATCCGCTAAATAAAAGCGAGCATCACACCAGAAGCCCGGATCCACCAAAGTTGATAACATCTATCTGCTAAGGCGCAGGCGTCCGCTAAATAAAAGCAAGCATCGAACCAGAAGGCCGGATAAACCGAAGATGATAACATCTATCTGCTAACGCGCAGGCATCCGCTAAATAAAAGCGAGCATCGCACCAGAAGGCCGGATCAACCGAAGTTGATAACATCTATCTGCTAACGCGCAGACATCCGCTAGATAAAAGCGAGCATCGAACCAGAAGGCCGGATCAACCGAAGTTGATAACATCTATCTGCTAATGCACAGGCATCCTCTAAATAAAAGCGAGCATCGAACAAGAAGGTCGGATCAACCGAAGTTGATAACATCTATCTGCTAACGCGCACGCATCCTCTAAATGAAATTGGGCATCGAACCAGAAGGCCGAATCAACTGAAGTTGATAACATCTATCTGCTAACATGCAGGCATCCGCTAAATAAAAGCGAGCATCGAACTAGAAGGCCGGATCAACCGAAGTTGATAACATCTATCTGCTAACGCGCAGGCATCCGCTAAATAAAAGCGAGCATTGAACTAGAAGGTCAAATCAACCGAAGTTGATAAAATCTATCTGCTAACGCGCAGGCATCCGCTAGATAAAACCGAGTATCGAACCAGAAGGACGGATAAACCGAAGTTGATAACATCTATCTGCAAACGCGCAGGCTTCCGCTAAATAAAAGCGAGCATCGAACCAGAAGCCCGAATCAACCGAAGTTGATAACATCTATCTGCTAACGTGCAGGCATCCGCTAAATAAAAGCGAGCATCGAACCAGAAGGCCGGATCAACTGAAGTTGATAACATCTATCTGCTAACGCGCAGACATCCGCAAAATAAAAGCGAGCATCAAACCAGAAGGCCAAATCAACCGAAGCTGATAACATCTATCTGCTAACGCGCAGGCAACCGCTAAATAAAAGCGAGCATCGAACCAGAAGGCCAGATCAACCGAAGTTGATAACATCTATCTGCTAACGCGCAGGCATCCGCTAAATAAAAGCGAGCATCGCACCAGATGGCCGGATCAACCGAAGTTGATAACATCTATCTGCTAACGCGCAAGCATCCGCTAGATAAAAGCGAGTATCGAACCAGAAGGCCGGATCAACCGAAGTTGATAACATCTATCTGCTAACGCGCAGGCATCCGCTAAATAAAAGAGAGCATTGAACTAGAAGGTCAAATCAACCGAAGTTGATAACATCTATCTGCTAACGCGCAAGCATCTGCTAGATAAAAGCGAGCATCGAACCAGAAGGCCGGATCAAACGAAGTTGATAACATCTATCTGCTAACGCGCAGGCATCCGCTAAATAAAAGCGGGCATTGAACTAGAAGGTCAAATCAACCGAAGTTGATAACATCTATCTGCTAACGCGCAGGCATCCGCTAGATAAAAGCGAGTATCGAACCAGAAGGCCGGATCAACCGAAGTTGATAACATCTATCTGCTAACGCGCAGGCATCCGCTAAATAAAAGCGAGCATCGCACCAGATGGCCGGATCAACCGAAGTTGATAACATCTATCTGCTAACGCGCAAGCATCCGCTAGATAAAAGCGAGCATCGAACCAGAAGGCCGGATCAACCGAAGTTGATAACATCTATCTGCTAATGCACAGGCATCCTCTAAATAAAAGCGAGCATCGAACCAGAAGGTCGGATCAACCGAAGTTGATAACATCTATCTGCTAACACGCACGCATCCTCTAAATGAAATCGGGCATCGAACCAGAAGGCCGAATCAACTGAAGTTGATAACATCTATCTGCAAACACGCAGGCATCCGCAAAATAAAAGCGAGCATCGAACCAGAAGGCCGGATCAACTGGAGTTGTTAACATCTATCTGCTAACAAACAAGCATCCGCTAAATAAAAGCGAGCATCGAACCGGAAGGTCGGATCAACCGAAGTTGATAACATCTATCTGCTAACGCGCAGGCATCCGCTAGATAAAAGAGAGTATCGAACCAGAAGGCCGGATCAACCGAAGTTGATAACATCTATCTGCAAACGCGCAGGCATCCGCTAAATAAAAGCGAGCATCGAACCAGAAGGTCGGATCAACTGAAGCTGATAACATATATCTCCTAACGCGCAGGCAACCGCTAAATAAAAGCGAGCATCGAACCAGAAGGCCGGATCAACTGAAGTTGATAACATCTATCTGCTAACGCGCAGGCATCTGCTAAATAAAAGCGAGCATCGCACCAGATGGCCAGATCAACCGAAGTTGATAACATCTATCTGCTAACGCGCAAGCATCCGCTAGATAAAAGCGAGCATCGAACCGAAGGCCGGATCAACCGAAGTTGATAACATCTATCTGCTAACGCGCAGGCATCCGCTAAATAAAAGCGGGCATTGAACTAGAAGGTCAAATCAACCGAAGTTGATAACATCTATCTGCTAACGCGCAGGCATCCGCTAGATAAAAGCGAGTATCGAACCAGAAGGCCGGATCAACCGAAGTTGACAACATCTATCTGCTAACGCGCAGCCATCCGCTAAATAAAAGCGAGCATCGCACCAGATGGTCGGATCAACCGAAGTTGATAAAATCTATCTGCTAACGCGCAAGCATCCGCTAGATAAAAGCGAGCATCGAACAAGAAGGCCGGATCAACCGAAGTTGATAACATCTATCTGCTAATGCACAGGCATCCTCTAAATAAAAGCGAGCATCGAACCAGAAGGTCGGATCAACCGAAGTTGATAACATCTATCTGCTAACACGCACGCATCCTCTAAATGAAATCGGGCATCGAACCAGAAGGCCGAATCAACTGAAGTTGATAACATCTATCTGCTAACATGCAGGCATCCGCTAAATAAAAGCGAGCATCGAACAAGAAGGCCGAATCTACTGATGTTGATAAAATTTATCTGCTAACGCGCAGGCATCCGCTAAATAAAAGCGAGCATCGAACCGGAAGGTCGGATCAACCGAAGTTGATAACATCTATCTGCTAACGCGCAGGCATCCGCTAAATAAAACAGAGCATCGATCCAGAAGGCCGGATCAACCGAAGTTGATAACATCTATCTGCTAACGCGCAGGCATATGCTAAACAAAACTGAGCATCGAGCCAGAAGGTCGGATCAACCGAAGTTGATAACATCTATCTGCTAACGCGCAGGCATCCGCTAAATAAAACCGAGTATCGAACCAGAAGGCCGGATCAACCGAAGTTGATAACATCTATCTGCTAACGCGCTGGCATCCGCTAAATAAAAGCGAGCATCGAACCAGAAGGCCGGATCAACCGAAGTTGATAACATCTATCTGCTAACGCACATGCATCCTCTAAATAAAAGCGAGCATCGAACCAGAAGTTCGGATCAACCGAAGTTGATAACATCTATTTGATAACGCGCACGCATCCGCTAAATGAAATCGAGCATCGAACCAGAAGGCCGGATCAACCAAAGTTGATAACATCTATCTGCTAACATGCAGGCATCCGCTAAATAAAAGCGAGCATTGAACAAGAAGGTTGGATCAACTCATGTTGATAACATCTATCTGCTAACGTGCAGGCATCCGCTAAATAAAAGCGAACATCGAACCAGAAGGCCGGATCAACTGAAGTTGTTAACATCTATCTGTTAGCACACAGGAATCCGCTAAATAAAAGGGAGCATCCAACCGGAAGGTCGGATCAACTGAAGTTAATAACATCAATCTGCTAACGCGCAGGTATCCGCTAAATAAAAGCGAGCATTGCACCAGAAAGCCGGATCAACCAAAGTTGATAACATCTATCTGCTAACGCGCATGCATCCGCTAAATAAAAGTGTGTATCAAACTAGAAAGTCGGATCAACCGAAGTTGATAACATCTATCTGCTAACGCGCAGGCATCCGCTAGATAAAAGCGAGTATCGAACCAGAAGGCCGGATCAACCGAAGTTGATAACATCTATCTGCTAACGTGTAGGCATCCGCTAGAAAAAAGCGAGTATCGAACCAGAAGGCCGGATCAACCGAAGTTGATAACATCTATCTGCTAACGCGCAGGCCTCCGCTAGATAAAAGCGAGTATCGAACCAGAAGGCCGGATCAACCGAAGTTGATAACATCTATCTGCTAACGCGCAGGCATCCGCTAAATAAAAGCGAGCATCACACCAGATGGCCGGATCAACCGAAGTTGATAACATCTATCTGCTAACGCGCAAGCATCCGCTAGATAAAAGCGAGTATCGAACCAGAAGGCCGGATCAACCGAAGTTGATAACATCTATCTGCTAACGCGCAGGCATCCGCTAAATAAAAGCGAGCATTGAACTAGAAGGTCAAATCAACCGAAGTTGATAACATCTATCTGCTAACGCGCAAGCATCCGCTAGATAAAAGCGAGCATCGAACCAGAAGGCCGGATCAAACGAAGTTGATAACATCTATCTGCTAACGCGCAGGCATCCGCTAAATAAAAGCGGGCATTGAACTAGAAGGTCAAATCAACCGAAGTTGATAACATCTATCTGCTAACGCGCAGGCATCCGCTAGATAAAAGCGAGTATCGAACCAGAAGGCCGGATCAACCGAAGTTGATAACATCTATCTGCTAACGCGCAGGCATCCGCTAAATAAAAGCGAGCATCGCACCAGATGGCCGGATCAACCGAAGTTGATAACATCTATCTGCTAACGCGCAAGCATCCGCTAGATAAAAGCGAGCATCGAACCAGAAGGCCGGATCAACCGAAGTTGATAACATCTATCTGCTAATGCACAGGCATCCTCTAAATAAAAGCGAGCATCGAACCAGAAGGTCGGATCAACCGAAGTTGATAACATCTATCTGCTAACACGCACGCATCCTCTAAATGAAATCGGGCATCGAACCAGAAGGCCGAATCAACTGAAGTTGATAACATCTATCTGCTAACATGCAGGCATCCGCTAAATAAAAGCGAGCATCGAACAAGAAGGCCGAATCTACTGATGTTGATAAAATCTATCTGCAAACACGCAGGCATCCGCAAAATAAAAGCGAGCATCGAACCAGAAGGCCGGATCAACTGGAGTTGTTAACATCTATCTGCTAACAAACAAGCATCCGCTAAATAAAAGCGAGCATCGAACCGGAAGGTCGGATCAACCGAAGTTGATAACATCTATCTGCTAACGCGCAGGCATCCGCTAGATAAAAGAGAGTATCGAACCAGAAGGCCGGATCAACCGAAGTTGATAACATCTATCTGCAAACGCGCAGGCATCCGCTAAATAAAAGCGAGCATCGAACCAGAAGGTCGGATCAACCGAAGCTGATAACATATATCTCCTAACGCGCAGGCAACCGCTAAATAAAAGCGAGCATCGAACCAGAAGGCCGGATCAACTGAAGTTGATAACATCTATCTGCTAACGCGCAGGCATCTGCTAAATAAAAGCGAGCATCGCACCAGATGGCCAGATCAACCGAAGTTGATAACATCTATCTGCTAACGCGCAAGCATCCGCTAGATAAAAGCGAGCATCGAACCGAAGGCCGGATCAACCGAAGTTGATAACATCTATCTGCTAACGCGCAGGCATCCGCTAAATAAAAGCGGGCATTGAACTAGAAGGTCAAATCAACCGAAGTTGATAACATCTATCTGCTAACGCGCAAGCATCCGCTAGATAAAAGCGAGTATCGAACCATAAGGCCGGATCAACCAAAGTTGATAACATCTATCTGCTAACGCGCATGCATCCGCTAAATAAAAGTGTGTATCAAACTAGAAAGTCGGATCAACCGAAGTTGATAACATCTATCTGCTAACGCGCAGGCATCCGCTAGATAAAAGCGAGTATCGAACCAGAAGGCCGGATCAACCGAAGTTGATAACATCTATCTGCTAACGTGTAGGCATCCGCTAGAAAAAAGCGAGTATCGAACCAGAAGGCCGGATCAACCGAAGTTGATAACATCTATCTGCTAACGCGCAGGCATCCGCTAGATAAAAGCGAGTATCGAACCAGAAGGCCGGATCAACCGAAGTTGATAACATCTATCTGCTAACGCGCAGGCATCCGCTAAATAAAAGCGAGCATCACACCAGATGGCCGGATCAACCGAAGTTGATAACATCTATCTGCTAACGCGCAAGCATCCGCTAGATAAAAGCGAGTATCGAACCAGAAGGCCGGATCAACCGAAGTTGATAACATCTATCTGCTAACGCGCAGGCATCCGCTAAATAAAAGCGAGCATTGAACTAGAAGGTCAAATCAACCGAAGTTGATAACATCTATCTGCTAACGCGCAAGCATCCGCTAGATAAAAGCGAGCATCGAACCAGAAGGCCGGATCAAACGAAGTTGATAACATCTATCTCCTAACGCGCAGGCAACCGCTAAATAAAAGCGAGCATCGAACCAGAAGGCCGGATCAACTGAAGTTGATAACATCTATCTGCTAAATAAAAGCGAGCATCGCACCAGATGGCCAGATCAACCGAAGTTGATAACATCTATCTGCTAACGCGCAAGCATCCGCTAGATAAAAGCGAGCATCGAACCGAAGGCCGGATCAACCGAAGTTGATAACATCTATCTGCTAACGCGCAGGCATCCGCTAAATAAAAGCGGGCATTGAACTAGAAGGTCAAATCAACCGAAGTTGATAACATCTATCTGCTAACGCGCAGGCATCCGCTAGATAAAAGCGAGTATCGAACCAGAAGGCCGGATCAACCGAAGTTGACAACATCTATCTGCTAACGCGCAGCCATCCGCTAAATAAAAGCGAGCATCGCACCAGATGGTCGGATCAACCGAAATTGATAAAATCTATCTGCTAACGCGCAAGCATCCGCTAGATAAAAGCGAGCATCGAACAAGAAGGCCGGATCAACCGAAGTTGATAACATCTATCTGCTAATGCACAGGCATCCTCTAAATAAAAGCGAGCATCGAACCAGAAGGTCGGATCAACCGAAGTTGATAACATCTATCTGCTAACACGCACGCATCCTCTAAATGAAATCGGGCATCGAACCAGAAGGCCGAATCAACTGAAGTTGATAACATCTATCTGCTAACATGCAGGCATCCGCTAAATAAAAGCGAGCATCGAACAAGAAGGCCGAATCTACTGATGTTGATAAAATCTATCTGCAAACGCGCAGGCATCCGCAAAATAAAAGCGAGCATCGAACCAGAAGGCCAGATCAACTGGAGTTGTCAACATCTATCTGCTAACACACAAGCATCCGCTAAATAAAAGCGAGCATCGAACCGGAAGGTCGGATCAACCGAAGTTGATAACATCTATCTGCTAACGCGCAGGCATCCGCTAAATAAAACCGAGCATCGATCCAGAAGGCCGGATCAACCGAAGTTGATAACATCTATCTGCTAACGCGCAGGCATATGCTAAACAAAACTGAGCATCGAGCCAGAAGGTCGGATCAACCGAAGTTGATAACATCTATCTGCTAACGCGCAGGCATCCGCTAAATAAAACCGAGTATCGAACCAGAAGGCCGGATCAACCAAAGTTGATAACATCTATCTGCTAACGCGCTGGCATCCGCTAAATAAAAGCGAGCATCGAACCAGAAGGCCGGATCAACCGAAGTTGATAACATCTATCTGCTAACGCACATGCATCCTCTAAATAAAAGCGAGCATCGAACCAGAAGTTCGGATCAACCGAAGTTGATAACATCTATTTGATAACGCGCACGCATCCGCTAAATGAAATCGAGCATCGAACCAGAAGGCCGGATCAACCAAAGTTGATAACATCTATCTGCTAACATGCAGGCATCCGCTAAATAAAAGCGAGCATTGAACAAGAAGGTCGGATCAACTCATGTTGATAACATCTATCTGCTAACGTGCAGGCATCCGCTAAATAAAAGCGAACATCGAACCAGAAGGCCGGATCAACTGAAGTTGTTAACATCTATCTGTTAGCACACAGGAATCCGCTAAATAAAAGGGAGCATCCAACCGGAAGGTCGGATCAACTGAAGTTAATAACATCAATCTGCTAACGCGCAGGTATCCGCTAAATAAAAGCGAGCATTGCACCAGAAAGCCGGATCAACCAAAGTTGATAACATCTATCTGCTAACGCGCATGCATCCGCTAAATAAAAGTGTGTATCAAACTAGAAAGTCGGATCAACCGAAGTTGATAACATCTATCTGCTAACGCGCAGGCATCCGCTAGATAAAAGCGAGTATCGAACCAGAAGGCCGGATCAACCGAAGTTGATAACATCTATCTGCTAACGTGTAGGCATCCGCTAGAAAAAAGCGAGTATCGAACCAGAAGGCCGGATCAACCGAAGTTGATAACATCTATCTGCTAACGCGCAGGCATCCGCTAGATAAAAGCGAGTATCGAACCAGAAGGCCGGATCAACCGAAGTTGATAACATCTATCTGCTAACGCGCAGGCATCCGCTAAATAAAAGCGAGCATCACACCAGATGGCCGGATCAACCGAAGTTGATAACATCTATCTGCTAACGCGCAGACATCCGCTAAATAAAAGCGAGCATCGAACCAGAAGGCCGAATCAACCGAAGTTGATAACATCTATATGCTAACGCGCTGGCATCCGCTAGATAAAAGCGAGTATCGAACCAGAAGGTCGGATCAACCGAAGTTGATAACATCTATCTGCTAACGCGCAGGCATCCGCTAAATAAAAGCGAGCATCGAACCAGAAGCCCGGATCCACCAAAGTTGATAACATCTATCTGCTAAGGCGCAGGCGTCCGCTAAATAAAAGCAAGCATCGAACCAGAAGGCCGGATAAACTGAAGATGATAACATCTATCTGCTAACGCGCAGGCATCCGCTAAATAAAAGCGAGCATCGCACCAGAAGGCCGGATCAACCGAACTTGATAACATCTATCTGCTAACACGCAGACATCCGCTAGATAAAAGCGAGCATCGAACCAGAAGGCCGGATCAACCGAAGTTGATAACATCTATCTGCTAATGCACAGGCATCCTCTAAATAAAAGCGAGCATCGAACAAGAAGGTCGGATCAACCGAAGTTGATAACATCTATCTGCTAACGCGCACGCATCCTCTAAATGAAATCGGGCATCGAACCAGAAGGCCGAATCAACTGAAGTTGATAACATCTATCTGCTAACATGCAGGCATCCGCTAAATAAAAGCGAGCATCGAACTAGAAGGCCGGATCAACCGAAGTTGATAACATCTATCTGCTAACGTGCAGGCATCCGCTAAATAAAAGCGAGCATTGAACTAGAAGGTCAAATCAACCGAAGTTGATAACATCTATCTGCTAACGCGCAGGCATCCGCTAGATAAAACCGAGTATCGAACCAGAAGGACGGATAAACCGAAGTTGATAACATCTATCTGCAAACGCGCAGGCATCCGCTAAATAAAAGCGAGCATCGAACCAGAAGCCCGAATCAACCGAAGTTGATAACATCTATCTGCTAACGTGCAGGCATCCGCTAAATAAAAGCGAGCATCGAACCAGAAGGCCGGATCAACTGAAGTTGATAACATCTATCTGCTAACGCGCAGACATCCGCAAAATAAAAGCGAGCATCGAACCAGAAGGCCAAATCAACCGAAGCTGATAACATCTATCTGCTAACGCCCAGGCAACCGCTATATAAAAGCGAGCATCGAACCAGAAGGCCAGATCAACCGAAGTTGATAACATCTATCTGCTAACGCGCAGGCATCCGCTAAATAAAAGCGAGCATTGAACTAGAAGGTCAAATCAACCGAAGTTGATAACATCTATCTGCTAACGCGCAGGCATCCGCTAGATAAAAGCGAGTATCGAACCAGAAGGTCGGATCAACCGAAGTTGATAACATCTATCTGCTAACGCGCAGGCATCTGCTAAATAAAAGCGAGCATCGCACCAGATGGCCGGATCAACCGAAGTTGATAACATCTATTATCTAACGCGCAAGCATCCGCTAGATAAAAGCGAGCATCGAACCAGAAGGCTGGATCAACCGAAGTTGATAACATCTATCTGCTAACGCGCAGGCATCCGCTAGATAAAAGCGAGTATCGAACCAGAAGGCCGGATCAACCGAAGTTGATAACATCTATCTGCTAACGCGCAGGCATCCGCTAAATAAAAGCGAGCATCACACCAGATGGCCGGATCAACCGAAGTTGATAACATCTATCTGCTAACGCGCAGACATCCGCTAAATAAAAGCGAGCATCGAACCAGAAAGCCGAATCAACCGAAGTTGATAACATCTATATGCTAACGCGCTGGCACCCGCTAGATAAAAGCGAGTATCGAACCAGAAGGCCGGATCAACCGAAGTTGATAACATCTATCTGCTAACGCGCAGGCATCCGCTAAATAAAAGCGAGCATCGAACCAGAAGCCCGGATCCACCAAAGTTGATAACATCTATCTGCTAAGGCGCAGGCGTCCGCTAAATAAAAGCAAGCATCGAACCAGAAGGCCGGATAAACTGAAGATGATAACATCTATCTGCTAACGCGCAGGCATCCGCTAAATAAAAGCGAGCATCGCACCAGAAGGCCGGATCAACCGAACTTGATAACATCTATCTGCTAACACGCAGACATCCGCTAGATAAAAGCGAGCATCGAACCAGAAGGCCGGATCAACCGAAGTTGATAACATCTATCTGCTAATGCACAGGCATCCTCTAAATAAAAGCGAGCATCGAACAAGAAGGTCGGATCAACCGAAGTTGATAACATCTATCTGCTAACGCGCACGCATCCTCTAAATGAAATCGGGCATCGAACCAGAAGGCCGAATCAACTGAAGTTGATAACATCTATCTGCTAACATGCAGGCATCCGCTAAATAAAAGCGAGCATCGAACTAGAAGGCCGGATCAACCGAAGTTGATAACATCTATCTGCTAACGTGCAGGCATCCGCTAAATAAAAGCGAGCATTGAACTAGAAGGTCAAATCAACCGAAGTTGATAACATCTATCTGCTAACGCGCAGGCATCCGCTAGATAAAACCGAGTATCGAACCAGAAGGACGGATAAACCGAAGTTGATAACATCTATCTGCAAACGCGCAGGCATCCGCTAAATAAAAGCGAGCATCGAACCAGAAGCCCGAATCAACCGAAGTTGATAACATCTATCTGCTAACGTGCAGGCATCCGCTAAATAAAAGCGAGCATCGAACCAGAAGGCCGGATCAACTGAAGTTGATAACATCTATCTGCTAACGCGCAGACATCCGCAAAATAAAAGCGAGCATCGAACCAGAAGGCCAAATCAACCGAAGCTGATAACATCTATCTGCTAACGCCCAGGCAACCGCTATATAAAAGCGAGCATCGAACCAGAAGGCCAGATCAACCGAAGTTGATAACATCTATCTGCTAACGCGCAGGCATCCGCTAAATAAAAGCGAGCATTGAACTAGAAGGTCAAATCAACCGAAGTTGATAACATCTATCTGCTAACGCGCAGGCATCCGCTAGATAAAAGCGAGTATCGAACCAGAAGGTCGGATCAACCGAAGTTGATAACATCTATCTGCTAACGCGCAGGCATCTGCTAAATAAAAGCGAGCATCGCACCAGATGGCCGGATCAACCGAAGTTGATAACATCTATTATCTAACGCGCAAGCATCCGCTAGATAAAAGCGAGCATCGAACCAGAAGGCTGGATCAACCGAAGTTGATAACATCTATCTGCTAACGCGCAGGCATCCGCTAGATAAAAGCGAGTATCGAACCAGAAGGCCGGATCAACCGAAGTTGATAACATCTATCTGCTAACGCGCAGGCATCCGCTAAATAAAAGCGAGCATCACACCAGATGGCCGGATCAACCGAAGTTGATAACATCTATCTGCTAACGCGCAGACATCCGCTAAATAAAAGCGAGCATCGAACCAGAAAGCCGAATCAACCGAAGTTGATAACATCTATATGCTAACGCGCTGGCACCCGCTAGATAAAAGCGAGTATCGAACCAGAAGGCCGGATCAACCGAAGTTGATAACATCTATCTGCTAACGCGCAGGCATCCGCTAAATAAAAGCGAGCATCGAACCAGAAGCCCGGATCCACCAAAGTTGATAACATCTATCTGCTAAGGCGCAGGCGTCCGCTAAATAAAAGCAAGCATCGAACCAGAAGGCCGGATAAACTGAAGATGATAACATCTATCTGCTAACGCGCAGGCATCCGCTAAATAAAAGCGAGCATCGCACCAGAAGGCCGGATCAACCGAACTTGATAACATCTATCTGCTAACACGCAGACATCCGCTAGATAAAAGCGAGCATCGAACCAGAAGGCCGGATCAACCGAAGTTGATAACATCTATCTGCTAATGCACAGGCATCCTCTAAATAAAAGCGAGCATCGAACAAGAAGGTCGGATCAACCGAAGTTGATAACATCTATCTGCTAACGCGCACGCATCCTCTAAATGAAATCGGGCATCGAACCAGAAGGCCGAATCAACTGAAGTTGATAACATCTATCTGCTAACATGCAGGCATCCGCTAAATAAAAGCGAGCATCGAACTAGAAGGCCGGATCAACCGAAGTTGATAACATCTATCTGCTAACACGCAGGCATCCGCTAAATAAAAGCGAGCATTGAACTAGAAGTTCAAATCAACCGAAGTTGATAACATCTATCTGCTAACGCGCAGGCATCCGCTAGATAAAACCGAGTATCGAACCAGAAGGACGGATAAACCGAAGTTGATAACATCTATCTGCAAACGCGCAGGCATCCGCTAAATAAAAGCGAGCATCGAACCAGAAGCCCGAATCAACCGAAGTTGATAACATCTATCTGCTAACGTGCAGGCATCCGCTAAATAAAAGCGAGCATCGAACCAGAAGGCCGGATCAACTGAAGTTGATAACATCTATCTGCTAACGCGCAGACATCCGCAAAATAAAAGCGAGCATCGAACCAGAAGGCCAAATCAACCGAAGCTGATAACATCTATCTGCTAACGCCCAGGCAACCGCTAAATAAAAGCGAGCATCGAACCAGAAGGCCAGATCAACCGAAGTTGATAACATCTATCTGCTAACGCGCAGGCATCCGCTAAATAAAAGCGAGCATTGAACTAGAAGGTCAAATCAACCGAAGTTGATAACATTTATCTGCTAACGCGCAGGCATCCGCTAGATAAAAGCGAGTATCGAACCAGAAGGTCGGATCAACCGAAGTTGATAACATCTATCTGCTAACGCGCAGGCATCTGCTAAATAAAAGCGAGCATCGCACCAGATGGCCGGATCAACCGAAGTTGATAACATCTATCTGCTAACGCGCAAGCATCCGCTAGATAAAAGCGAGCATCGAACCAGAAGGCCGGATCAACCGAAGTTGATAACATCTATCTGCTAACGCGCAGGCATCCGCTAAATAAAAGCGAGCATCGAACCAGAAGCCCGAATCAACCGAAGTTGATAACATCTATCTGCTAACGTGCAGGCATCCGCTAAATAAAAGCGAGCATCGAACCAGAAGGCCGGATCAACTGAAGTTGATAACATCTATCTGCTAACGCGCAGACATCCGCAAAATAAAAGCGAGCATCGAACCAGAAGGCCAAATCAACCGAAGCTGATAACATCTATCTGCTAACGCCCAGGCAACCGCTAAATAAAAGCGATCATCGAACCAGAAGGCCAGATCAACCGAAGTTGATAACATCTATCTGCTAACGCGCAGGCATCCGCTAAATAAAAGCGAGCATTGAACTAGAAGGTCAAATCAACCGAAGTTGATAACATTTATCTGCTAACGCGCAGGCATCCGCTAGATAAAAGCGAGTATCGAACCAGAAGGTCGGATCAACCGAAGTTGATAACATCTATCTGCTAACGCGCAGGCATCTGCTAAATAAAAGCGAGCATCGCACCAGATGGCCGGATCAACCGAAGTTGATAACATCTATCTGCTAACGCGCAAGCATCCGCTAGATAAAAGCGAGCATCGAACCAGAAGGCCGGATCAACCGAAGTTGATAACATCTATCTGCTAACGCGCAGGCATCCGCTAAATAAAAGCGAGCATTGAACTAGAAGGTCAAATCAACCGAAGTTGATAACATCTATCTGCTAACGTGCAGGCATCCGCAAAATAAAAGCGAGTATCGAACCAGAAGGCCGGATCAGCCGAAGTTGATAACATCTATCTGCTAACGCGCAGGCATCCGCTAAATAAAAGCGAGCATTGAACTAGAAGGTCAAATCAACCGAAGTTGATAACATCTATCTGCTAACGCACAGGCATCCGCTAGATAAAAGCGAGTATCGAACCAGAAGGTCGGATCAACCGAAGTTGATAACATCTATCTGCTAACGCGCAGGCATCTGCTAAATAAAAGCGAGCATCGCACCAGATGGCCGGATCAACCGAAGTTGATAACATCTATCTGCTAACGCGCAAGCATCCACTAGATAAAAGCGAGCATCGAACCAGAAGGCCGGATCAACCGAAGTTGATAACATCTATCTGCTAACGCGCAGGCATCCGCTAAATAAAAGCGAGCATTGAACTAGAAAGTCAAATCAACCGAAGTTGATAACATCTATCTGCTAATGCGCAGGCATCCGCTAAATAAAAGCGAGCATCCAACCGGAAGGTCGGATCAACCGAAGTTGATAACATCTATCTGCTAACGCGCAGGCATCCGCTAAATAAAAGCGAGCATCACACTAGAAGGCCGGATCAACCGAAGTTTGTAACATCTATCTGCTAACGCGCAGACATCCGCTAGATAAAAGCGAGCATCGAACCAGAAGGCCGGATCAACCGAAGTTGATAACATCTATCTGCTAATGCACAGGCATCCTCTAAATAAAAGCGAGCATCGAACCAGAAGGTCGGATCAACCGAAGTTGATAACATCTATCTGCTAACGCGCACGCATCCTCTAAATGAAATCGGGCATCGAACCAGAAGGCCGAATCAACTGAAGTTGATAACATCTATCTGCTAACATGCAGGCATCCGCTAAATAAAAGCGAGCATCGAACCAGAAGGCCGGATCAATCAAAGTTGATAACATCTATCTGCTAACGCGCAGGCATCCGCTAAATAAAACCGAGCATCGATCCAGAAGGCCGGATCAACCGAAGTTGATAACATCTATCTGCTAACGCGCAGGCATAAGCTAAACAAAACTGAGCATCGAGCCAGAAGGTCGGATCAACCGAAGTTGATAACATCTATCTGCTAACGCGCAGGCATCCGCTAAATAAAACCGAGTATCGAACCAGAAGGCCGGATCAACCGAAGTTGATAACATCTATCTGCTAACGCGCTGGCATCCGCTAAATAAAAGCGAGCATCGAACCAGAAGGCGGATCAACCAAAGTTGATAACATCTATCTGCTAACGCACATGCATCCTCTAAATAAAAGCGAGCATCGAACCAGAAGATCGGATCAACCGAAGTTGATAACATCTATTTGCTAACGCGCACGCACCTGCTAAATGAAATCGAGCATCGAACCAGAAGGCCGGATCAACCAAAGTTGATAACATCTATCTGCTAACATGCAGGCATCCGCTAAATAAAAGCGAGCATTGAACAAGAAGGTCGGATCAACTCATGTTGATAACATCTATCTGCTAACGTGCAGGCATCCGCTAAATAAAAGCGAACATCGAACCAGAAGGCCGGATCAACTGAAGTTGTTAACATCTATCTGTTAGCACACAGGAATCCGCTAAATAAAAGGGAGCATCCAACCGGAAGGTCGGATCAACTGAAGTTAATAACATCTATCTGCTAACGCGCAGGTATCCGCTAAATAAAAGCGAGCATTGCACCAGAAAGCCGGATCAACCAAAGTTGATAACATCTATCTGCTAACGCGCATGCATCCGCTAAATAAAAGTGTGTATCAAACTAGAAAGTCGGATCAACCGAAGTTGATAACATCTATCTGCTAACGCGCAGGCATCCGCTAGATAAAAGCGAGTATCGAACCAGAAGGCCGGATCAACCGAAGTTGATAACATCTATCTGCTAACGTGTAGGCATCCGCTAGAAAAAAGCGAGTATCGAACCAGAAGGCTGGATCAACCGAAGTTGATAACATCTATCTGCTAACGCGCAGGCATCCTCTAGATAAAAGCGAGTATCGAACCAGAAGGCCGGATCAACCGAAGTTGATAACATCTATCTGCTAACGCGCAGGCATCCGCTAAATAAAAGCGAGCATCACACCAGATGGCCGGATCAACCGAAGTTGATAACATCTATCTGCTAACGCGCAGACATCCGCTAAATAAAAGCGAGCATCGAACCAGAAGGCCGAATCAACCGAAGTTGATAACATCTATATGCTAACGCGCTGGCATCCGCTAGATAAAAGCGAGTATCGAACCAGAAGGCCGGATCAACCGAAGTTGATAACATCTATCTGCTAACACGCAGGCATCCGCTAAATAAAAGCGAGCATCGAACCAGAAGCCCGGATCCACCAAAGTTGATAACATCTATCTGCTAAGGCGCAGGCGTCCGCTAAATAAAAGCAAGCATCGAACCAGAAGGCCGGATAAACTGAAGATGATAACATCTATCTGCTAACGCGCAGGCATCCGCTAAATAAAAGCGAGCATTGAACTAGAAGGTCAAATCAACCGAAGTTGATAACATCTATCTTCTAACGCGCAGGCATCCGCTAGATAAAACCGAGTATCGAACCAGAAGGACGGATAAACCGAAGTTGATAACATCTATCTGCAAACGCGCAGGCATCCGCTAAATAAAAGCGAGCATCGAACCAGAAGCCCGAATCAACCGAAGTTGATAACATCTATCTGCTAACGTGCAGGCATCCGCTAAATAAAAGCGAGCATCGAACCAGAAGGTCGGATCAACTGAAGTTGATAACATCTATCTGCTAACGCGCAGACATTCGCAAAATAAAAGCGAGCATCGAACCAGAAGGCCAAATCAACCGAAGCTGATAACATGTATCTGCTAACGCCCAGGCAACCGCTAAATAAAAGCGAGCATCGAACCAGAAGGCCAGATCAACCGAAGTTGATAACATCTATCTGCTAACGCGCAGGCATCCGCTAAATAAAAGCGAGCATTGAACTAGAAGGTCAAATCAACCGAAGTTGATAACATCTATCTGCTAACGCGCAGGCATCCGCTAGATAAAAGCGAGTATCGAACCAGAAGGTCGGATCAACCGAAGTTGATAACATCTATCTGCTAACGCGCAGGCATCTGCTAAATAAAAGCGAGCATCGCACCAGATGGCCGGATCAACCGAAGTTGATAACATCTTTCTGCTAACGCGCAAGCATCCGCTAGATAAAAGCGAGCATCGAACCAGAAGGCCGGATCAACCGAAGTTGATAACATCTATCTGCTAACGCGCAGGCATCCGCTAAATAAAAGCGAGCATTGAACTAGAAGGTCAAATCAACCGAAGTTGATAACATCTATCTGCTAACGTGCAGGCATCCGCAAAATAAAAGCGAGTATCGAACCAGAAAGCCGGATCAACCGAAGTTGATAACATCTATCTGCTAACGCGCAGGCATCCGCTAAATAAAAGCGAGCATTGAACTAGAAGGTCAAATCAACCGAAGTTGATAACATCTATCTGCTAACGCACAGGCATCCGCTAGATAAAAGCGAGTATCGAACCAGAAGGTCGGATCAACCGAAGTTGATAACATCTATCTGCTAACGCGCAGACATCTGCTAAATAAAAGCGAGCATCGCACCAGATGGCCGGATCAACCGAAGTTGATAACATCTATCTGCTAACGCGCAAGCATCCACTAGATAAAAGCGAGCATCGAACCAGAAGGCCGGATCAACCGAAGTTGATAACATCTATCTGCTAACGCGCAGGCATCCGCTAAATAAAAGCGAGCATTGAACTAGAAGGTCAAATCAACCGAAGTTGATAACATCTATCTGCTAACGCGCAGGCATCCGCTAAATAAAAGCGAGCATCCAACCGGAAGGTCGGATCAACCGAAGTTGATAACATCTATCTGCTAACGTGCAGGCATCCGCTAAATAAAACCGAGCATCACACTAGAAGGCCGGATCAACCGAAGTTTGTAACATCTATCTGCTAACGCGCAGACATCCGCTAGATAAAAGCGAGCATCGAACCAGAAGGCCGGATCAACCGAAGTTGATAACATCTATCTGCTAATGCACAGGCATCCTCTAAATAAAAGCGAGCATCGAACCAGAAGGTCGGATCAACCGAAGTTGATAACATCTATCTGCTAACGTGCACGCATCCTCTAAATGAAATCGGGCATCGAACCAGAAGGCCGAATCAACTGAAGTTGATAACATCTATCTGCTAACATGCAGGCATCCGCTAAATAAAAGCGAGCATCGAAACAGAAGGCCGGATCAATCGAAGTTGATAACATCTATCTGCTAACGCGCAGGCATCCGCTAAATAAAAGCGAGCATTGAACTAGAAGGTCAAATCAACCGAAGTTGATAACATCTATCTGCTAACGCGCAGGCATCCGCTAGATAAAAGCGAGTATCGAACCAGAAGGTCGGATCAACCGAAGTTGATAACATCTATCTGCTAACGCGCAGGCATCTGCTAAATAAAAGCGAGCATCGCACCAGATGGCCGGATCAACCGAAGTTGATAACATCTATCTGCTAACGCGCAAGCATCTGCTAGATAAAAGCGAGCATCGAACCAGAAGTCCGGATCAACCGAAGTTGATAACATCTATCTGCTAATGCACAGGCATCCTCTAAATAAAAGCGAGCATCGAACCACAAGGGCGGATCAACCGAAGTTGATAACATCTATCTGCTAATGCGCACACATCCTCTAAATGAAATCGGGCATCGAACCAGAAGGCCGAATCAACTGAAGTTGATAACATCTATCTGCTAACATGCAGGCATCCGCTAAATAAAAGCGAGCATCGAACAAGAAGGCCGGATCTACTGATGTTGATAAAATCTATCTGCAAACGCGCAGGCATCCGCAAAATAAAAGCGAGCATCGAACCAGAAGGCCGGATCAACTGAAGTTGTTAACATCTATCTGCTAACACACAAGCATCCGCTAAATAAAAGTGAGCATCGAACCAGAAGGTCGGATCAACCGAAGTTGATAACATCTATCTGCTAACGCGCAGGCATCCGCTAAATAAAATCGAGTATTGAACTAGAAGGCCGGATCAACCGAACTTGATAAAATCTATCTGCTAACGCGCTGGCATCCGCTAAATAAAAGCGAGCATCGAACCAGAAGGCCGGATCAACCGAAGTTGATAACATCTATCTGCTAACGCACATGCATCCTCTAAATAAAAGCGAGCATCGAACCAGAAGTTCGGATCAACCGAAGTTGATAACATCTATTTGCTAACGCGCACGCATCCGCTAAATGAAATCGAGCATCGAACCAGAAGGCCGGATCAACCGAAGTTGATAACATCTATCTGCTAACATGCAGGCATCCGCTAAATAAAAGCGAGCATTGAACAAGAAGGTCGGATCGACTCATGTTGATAACATCTATCTGCTAACGTGCAGGCATCCGCTAAATAAAAGCGAACATCGAACCAGAAGGCCGGGTCAACTGAAGTTATTAACATCTATCTGTTAGCACACAGGCATCCGCTAAATAAAAGGGAGAATCCAACTGGAAGGTCGGATCAACTGAAGTTAATAACATCTATCTGCTAACGCGCAGGTATCCGCTAAATAAAAGCGAGCATTGCACCAGAAAGCCGGATCAACCAAAGTTGATAACATCTATCTGCTAACGCGCATGCATCCGCTAAATAAAAGTGTGTATCAAACTAGAAGGTCGGATCAACCGAAGTTGATAACATCTATCTGCTAACGTGTAGGCATCCGCTAGAAAAAAGCGAGTATCGAACCAGAAGGTCGGATCAACCGAAGTTGATAACATCTATCTGCTAACGCGCAGGCATCCGCTAAATAAAAGCGAGCATCGAACCAGAAGCCCGAATCCACCGAAGTTGATAACATCTATCTGCTAACGTGCAGGCATCCGCTAAATAAAAGCGAGCATCGAACCAGAAAGCCGGGTCAACTGAAGTTGATAACATCTATCTGCAAACGCGCAGGCATTCGCTAAATAAAAGCGAGCATCGAACCAGAAGCCCGAATCAACCGAAGTTGATAACATCTATCTGCTAACGTGCAGGCATCCGCTAAATAAAAGCGAGCATCGAACCAGAAGGCCGGATCAACTGAAGTTGGTAACATCTATCTGCTAACGCGCAGACATCCGCAAAATAAAAGCGAGCATCGAACCAGAAGGCCAGATCAACCGAAGCTGATAACATTTATCTGCTAACGCGCAGGCAACCGCTAAATAAAAGCGAGAATCGAACCAGAAGGCCAGATCAACCGAAGTTGATAACATCTATCTGCTAACGCGCAGGCATCCGCTAGATAAAAGCGAGTATCGAACCAGAAGGACGGATAAGCCGAAGTTGATAACATCTATCTGCAAACGCGCAGGCATCCGCTAAATAAAAGCGAGCATCGAACCAGAAGCCAGAATCAACCGAAGTTGATAACATCTATCTGCTAACGTGCAGGCATCCGCTAAATAAAAGCGAGCATCGAACCAGAAGGTCGGATCAACTGAAGTTGATAACATCTATCTGCTAACGCGCAGACAACCGCAAAATAAAAGCGAGCATCGAACCAGAAGGCCGGATCAACCGAAGCTGATAACATCTATCTGCTAACGCGCAGACAACCGCTAAATAAAAGCGAGCATCGAACCAGAAGGCCAGATCAACTGAAGTTGATAACATCTATCTGCTAACGCGCAGGCATCCGCTAGATAAAAGCGAGTATCGAACCAGAAGGTCGGATCAATCGAAGTTGATAACATCTATCTGCTAACGCGCAGGCATCTGCTAAATAAAAGCGAGCATCGCACCAGATGGCCGGATCAACCGAAGTTGATAACATCTATCTGCTAACGCGCAAGCATCCGCTAGATAAAAGCGAGCATCGAACCATAAGGCCGGATCAATCGAAGTTGATAACATCTATCTGCTAACGCGCAGGCATCCGCTAAATAAAAGCGAGCATTGAACTAGAAGGTCAAATCAACCGAAGTTGATAACATCTATCTGCTAACGCGTAGGCATCCGCAAAATAAAAGCGAGTATCGAACCAGAAGGCCGGATCAACCGAAGTTGATAACATCTATCTGCTAACGCGCAGTCATCCGCTAAATAAAAGCGAGCATCGCACCAGATGGCCGGATCAACCGAAGTTGATAACATCTATCTGCTAACGCGCAAGCATCCGCTAGATAAAAGCGAGCATCGAACCAGAAGTCCGGATCAACCAAAGTTGATAACATCTATCTGCTAATGCACAGGCATCCTCTAAATAAAAGCGAGCATCGAACCAGAAGGTCGGATCAACCGAAGTTGATAACATCTATCTGCTAACGCGCACGCATCCTCTAAATGAAATCGGGCATCGAACCAGAAGGCCGAATCAACTGAAGTTTATAACATCTATCTGCTAACATGCAGGCATCCGCTAAATAAAAGCGAGCATTGAACAAGAAGGTCGGATCGACTCATGTTGATAACATCTATCTGCTAACGTGCAGGCATCCGCTAAATAAAAGCGAACATCGAACCAGAAGGCCGGGTCAACTGAAGTTATTAACATCTATCTGTTAGCACACAGGCATCCGCTAAATAAAAGGGAGAATCCAACTGGAAGGTCGGATCAACTGAAGTTAATAACATCTATCTGCTAACGCGCAGGTATCCGCTAAATAAAAGCGAGCATTGCACCAGAAAGCCGGATCAACCAAAGTTGATAACATCTATCTGCTAACGCGCATGCATCCGCTAAATAAAAGTGTGTATCAAACTAGAAGGTCGGATCAACCGAAGTTGATAACATCTATCTGCTAACGTGTAGGCATCCGCTAGAAAAAAGCGAGTATCGAACCAGAAGGTCGGATCAACCGAAGTTGATAACATCTATCTGCTAACGCGCAGGCATCCGCTAAATAAAAGCGAGCATCGAACCAGAAGCCCGAATCCACCGAAGTTGATAACATCTATCTGCTAACGTGCAGGCATCCGCTAAATAAAAGCGAGCATCGAACCAGAAAGCCGGGTCAACTGAAGTTGATAACATCTATCTGCAAACGCGCAGGCATTCGCTAAATAAAAGCGAGCATCGAACCAGAAGCCCGAATCAACCGAAGTTGATAACATCTATCTGCTAACGTGCAGGCATCCGCTAAATAAAAGCGAGCATCGAACCAGAAGGCCGGATCAACTGAAGTTGATAACATCTATCTGCTAACGCGCAGACATCCGCAAAATAAAAGCGAGCATCGAACCAGAAGGCCAGATCAACCGAAGCTGATAACATTTATCTGCTAACGCGCAGGCAACCGCTAAATAAAAGCGAGAATCGAACCAGAAGGCCAGATCAACCGAAGTTGATAACATCTATCTGCTAACGCGCAGGCATCCGCTAGATAAAAGCGAGTATCGAACCAGAAGGACGGATAAGCCGAAGTTGATAACATCTATCTGCAAACGCGCAGGCATCCGCTAAATAAAAGCGAGCATCGAACCAGAAGCCAGAATCAACCGAAGTTGATAACATCTATCTGCTAACGTGCAGGCATCCGCTAAATAAAAGCGAGCATCGAACCAGAAGGTCGGATCAACTGAAGTTGATAACATCTATCTGCTAACGCGCAGACAACCGCAAAATAAAAGCGAGCATCGAACCAGAAGGCCGGATCAACCGAAGCTGATAACATCTATCTGCTAACGCGCAGACAACCGCTAAATAAAAGCGAGCATCGAACCAGAAGGCCAGATCAACTGAAGTTGATAACATCTATCTGCTAACGCGCAGGCATCCGCTAGATAAAAGCGAGTATCGAACCAGAAGGTCGGATCAATCGAAGTTGATAACATCTATCTGCTAACGCGCAGGCATCTGCTAAATAAAAGCGAGCATCGCACCAGATGGCCGGATCAACCGAAGTTGATAACATCTATCTGCTAACGCGCAAGCATCCGCTAGATAAAAGCGAGCATCGAACCATAAGGCCGGATCAATCGAAGTTGATAACATCTATCTGCTAACGCGCAGGCATCCGCTAAATAAAAGCGAGCATTGAACTAGAAGGTCAAATCAACCGAAGTTGATAACATCTATCTGCTAACGCGTAGGCATCCGCAAAATAAAAGCGAGTATCGAACCAGAAGGCCGGATCAACCGAAGTTGATAACATCTATCTGCTAACGCGCAGTCATCCGCTAAATAAAAGCGAGCATCGCACCAGATGGCCGGATCAACCGAAGTTGATAACATCTATCTGCTAACGCGCAAGCATCCGCTAGATAAAAGCGAGCATCGAACCAGAAGTCCGGATCAACCAAAGTTGATAACATCTATCTGCTAATGCACAGGCATCCTCTAAATAAAAGCGAGCATCGAACCAGAAGGTCGGATCAACCGAAGTTGATAACATCTATCTGCTAACGCGCACGCATCCTCTAAATGAAATCGGGCATCGAACCAGAAGGCCGAATCAACTGAAGTTTATAACATCTATCTGCTAACATGCAGGCATCCGCTAAATAAAAGCGAGCATCGAACAAGAAGGCCGGATCTACTGATGTTGATAAAATCTATCTGCAAACACGCAGGCCTCCGCAAAATAAAAGCGAGCATCGAACCAGAAGGCCGGATCAACTGAAGTTGTTAACATCTATCTGCTAACACACAAGCATCTGCTAAAAAAAAGCGAGCATCGAACCGGAAGGTCGGATCAACCGAAGTTGATAACATCTATCTGCTAACGCGCAGGCATCCGCTAAATAAAACCGAGCATCGATCCAGAAGGCCGGATCAACCGAAGTTGATAACATCTATCTGCTAACGCGCAGGCATATGCTAAACAAAACCGAGCATCGAGCCAGAAGGCCGAATCAACAGAGGTTAATAACATCTATCTGCTAACGCGCACGCATCCTCTAAATGAAATTGGGCATCCAACCAGAAGGCCGAATCAACTGAAGTTGATAACATCTATCTTCTAACATGCAGGCATCCGCTAAATAAAAGCGAGCATCGAACAAGAAGGCCGGATCTACTGATGTTGATAAAATCTCTCTGTAAACGCGCAGGCATCCGCAAAATAAAAGCGAGCATCGAACCAGAAGGCCAGATCAACTGAAGTTGTTAACATCTATCTGCTAACACACAAGCATCCGCTAAATAAGAGTGAGCATCAAACCAGAAGGTCGGATCAACCGAAGTTGATAACATATATCTGCTAACGCGCAGTCATCCGCTAAATAAAAGCGAGTATCGAACCAAAAGGCCGGATCAACCAAAGTTGATAACATCTATCTGCTAATGCGCAGGCATCCGCTAAATAAAAGTGAGCATCGAACTAGAAGGTCGGATCAACCGAAGTTGATAACATCTATCTGCTAACGCACATGCATCCTCTAAATAAAAGCGAGCATCGAACCAGAAGTTCGGATCAACCGAAGTTGATAACATCTATTTGCTAACGCGCATGCATCCGCTAAATGAAATCGAGCATCGAACCAGAAGGCCAGATCAACCGAAGTTGATAACATCTATCTCCTAACATGCAGGCATCCGCTAAATAAAAGCGAGCATCGAACAAGAAGGTCGGATCAACTCATGTTGATAACATCTATCTGGTAACGTGCAGGCATCCGCTAAATAAAAGAGAGCATCGAACCAGAAGGCCGGATCAACTGAAGTTGTTAACATCTATCTGTTAACATACAGGCATCCGCTAAATAAAAGGGAGCATCCAACCGGAAGGTCGGATCAACTGAAGTTGATAACATCTATCTGCTAACGCGCAGGTATCCGCTAAATAAAAGCGACCATTGCACCAGAAAGCCGGATCAACCGAAGTTGATAACATCTATCTGCTAACGCGCATGCATCCGCTAAATAAAAGTGTGTATCAAACTAGAAGGTCGGATCAACCGAAGTTGATAACATCTATCTGCTAACGCGCAGGCATCCGCTAGATAAAAGCGAGTATCGAACCAGAAGGCCGGATCAACCAAAGTTGATAACATCTATCTGCTAACGTGTAGGCATCCGCTAGATAAAAGCGAGTATCGAACCAGAAGGCCGGATCAACCGAAGTTGATAACATCTATCTGCTAACGCGCAGGCATCCGCTAAATAAAAGCGAGCATCGAACCAGAAGCCCGAATCAACCGAAGTTGAAAACATCTATATGCTAACGTGCAGGCATCCGCTAAATAAAAGCGAGCATCGAACCAGAAGGTCGGGTCAACTGAAGTTGATAACATTTATCTGCTAACGCGCAGACATCCGCAAAATAAAAGCGAGCATCGAACCAGAAGGCCGGATCAACCGAAGCTGATAACATCTATCCGCTAACGCGCAGTCAACCGCTAAATAAAAGCGAGCATCGAACCAGAAGGCCGGATCAACCGAAGTTGATAACATCTATCTGCTAACGCGCAGGCATCCGCTAAATAAAAGCGAGCATTGAACTAGAAGGTCAAATCAACCGAAGTTGATAACATCTATCTTCTAACGCGCAGGCATCCGCTAGATAAAAGCGAGTATCGAACCAGAATGTCGGATCAACCGAAGTTGATAACATCTATCTGCTAACGCGTAGGAATCCGCTAAATAAAAGCGAGCATCGCACCAGAAGGCCGGATCAACCGAAGTTGATAACATCTATCTGCTAACGCGCAAACATCCGCTAGATAAAAGCGAGCATCGAACCAGAAGTCCGGATCAACCGAAGTTAATAACATCTATCTGCTAATGCACAGGCATCCTCTAAATAAAAGCGAGCATCGAACCACAAGGGAGGATCAACCGAAGTTGATAACATCTATCTGCTAACGTGCAGGCATCCGCTAAATAAAATCGAGTATTGAACCAGAAGGCCGGATCAACCGAACTTGATAACATCTATCTGCTAACGCGCTGGCATCCGCTAAATAAAAGCGAGCATCGAACCAGAAGTCCGGATCAACCGAAGTTGATAACATCTATCTGCTAACGCACATGCATCCTCTAAATAAAAGCGAGCATCGAACCAGAAGTTCGGATCAACCGAAGTTGATAACATCTATTTGCTAACGCGCACGCATCCGCTAAATGAAATCGAGCATCGAACCAGAAGGCCGGATCAACCGAAGTTGATAACATCTATCTGCTAACATGCAGGCATCCGCTAAAT
Organism: Lathyrus sativus; assembly: GCA_963859935.3. Classification (NCBI taxonomy): domain Eukaryota; kingdom Viridiplantae; phylum Streptophyta; class Magnoliopsida; order Fabales; family Fabaceae; genus Lathyrus; species Lathyrus sativus. Next base: position 284,638,595 of record OZ012741.1, on the reverse strand, counting down.
AAAAGCGAGCATTGAACAAGAAGGTCGGATCGACTCATGTTGATAACATCTATCTGCTAACGTGCAGGCATCCGCTAAATAAAAGCGAACATCGAACCAGAAGGCCGGGTCAAATGAAGTTATTAACATCTATCTGTTAGCACACAGGCATCCGCTAAATAAAAGGGAGAATCCAACTGGAAGGTCGGATCAACTGAAGTTAATAACATCTATCTGCTAACGCGCAGGTATCCGCTAAATAAAAGCGAGCATTGCACCAGAAAGCCGGATCAACCAAAGTTGATAACATCTATCTGCTAACGCGCATGCATCCGCTAAATAAAAGTGTGTATCAAACTAGAAGGTCGGATCAACCGAAGTTGATAACATCTATCTGCTAACGTGTAGGCATCCGCTAGAAAAAAGCGAGTATCGAACCAGAAGGTCGGATCAACCGAAGTTGATAACATCTATCTGCTAACGCGCAGGCATCCGCTAAATAAAAGCGAGCATCGAACCAGAAGCCCGAATCCACCGAAGTTGATAACATCTATCTGCTAACGTGCAGGCATCCGCTAAATAAAAGCGAGCATCGAACCAGAAAGCCGGGTCAACTGAAGTTGATAACATCTATCTGCAAACGCGCAGGCATTCGCTAAATAAAAGCGAGCATCGAACCAGAAGCCCGAATCAACCGAAGTTGATAACATCTATCTGCTAACGTGCAGGCATCCGCAAAATAAAAGCGAGCATCGAACCAGAAGGCCGGATCAACCGAAGCTGATAACATCTATCTGCTAACGCGCAGACAACCGCTAAATAAAAGCGAGCATCGAACCAGAAGGCCAGATCAACTGAAGTTGATAACATCTATCTGCTAACGCGCAGGCATCCGCTAGATAAAAGCGAGTATCGAACCAGAAGGTCGGATCAACCGAAGTTGATAACATCTATCTGCTAACGCGCAGGCATCCGCTAAATAAAAGCGAGCATCGAACCAGAAGCCCGAATCAACCGAAGTTGAAAACATCTATATGCTAACGTGCAGGCATCCGCTAAATAAAAGCGAGCATCGAACCAGAAGGTCGGGTCAACTGAAGTTGATAACATTTATCTGCTAACGCGCAGACATCCGCAAAATAAAAGCGAGCATCGAACCAGAAGGCCGGATCAACCGAAGCTGATAACATCTATCCGCTAACGCGCAGTCAACCGCTAAATAAAAGCGAGCATCGAACCAGAAGGCCGGATCAACCGAAGTTGATAACATCTATCTGCTAACGCGCAGGCATCCGCTAAATAAAAGCGAGCATTGAACTAGAAGGTCAAATCAACCGAAGTTGATAACATCTATCTTCTAACGCGCAGGCATCCGCTAGATAAAAGCGAGTATCGAACCAGAATGTCGGATCAACCGAAGTTGATAACATCTATCTGCTAACGCGTAGGAATCCGCTAAATAAAAGCGAGCATCGCACCAGAAGGCCGGATCAACCGAAGTTGATAACATCTATCTGCTAACGCGCAAACATCCGCTAGATAAAAGCGAGCATCGAACCAGAAGTCCGGATCAACCGAAGTTAATAACATCTATCTGCTAATGCACAGGCATCCTCTAAATAAAAGCGAGCATCGAACCACAAGGGAGGATCAACCGAAGTTGATAACATCTATCTGCTAACGTGCAGGCATCCGCTAAATAAAATCGAGTATTGAACCAGAAGGCCGGATCAACCGAACTTGATAACATCTATCTGCTAACGCGCTGGCATCCGCTAAATAAAAGCGAGCATCGAACCAGAAGTCCGGATCAACCGAAGTTGATAACATCTATCTGCTAACGCACATGCATCCTCTAAATAAAAGCGAGCATCGAACCAGAAGTTCGGATCAACCGAAGTTGATAACATCTATTTGCTAACGCGCACGCATCCGCTAAATGAAATCGAGCATCGAACCAGAAGGCCGGATCAACCGAAGTTGATAACATCTATCTGCTAACATGCAGGCATCCGCTAAATAAAAGCGAGCATTGAACAAGAAGGTCGGATCGACTCATGTTGATAACATCTATCTGCTAACGTGCAGGCATCCGCTAAATAAAAGCGAACATCGAACCAGAAGGCCGGGTCAAATGAAGTTATTAACATCTATCTGTTAGCACACAGGCATCCGCTAAATAAAAGGGAGAATCCAACTGGAAGGTCGGATCAACTGAAGTTAATAACATCTATCTGCTAACGCGCAGGTATCCGCTAAATAAAAGCGAGCATTGCACCAGAAAGCCGGATCAACCAAAGTTGATAACATCTATCTGCTAACGCGCATGCATCCGCTAAATAAAAGTGTGTATCAAACTAGAAGGTCGGATCAACCGAAGTTGATAACATCTATCTGCTAACGTGTAGGCATCCGCTAGAAAAAAGCGAGTATCGAACCAGAAGGTCGGATCAACCGAAGTTGATAACATCTATCTGCTAACGCGCAGGCATCCGCTAAATAAAAGCGAGCATCGAACCAGAAGCCCGAATCCACCGAAGTTGATAACATCTATCTGCTAACGTGCAGGCATCCGCTAAATAAAAGCGAGCATCGAACCAGAAAGCCGGGTCAACTGAAGTTGATAACATCTATCTGCAAACGCGCAGGCATTCGCTAAATAAAAGCGAGCATCGAACCAGAAGCCCGAATCAACCGAAGTTGATAACATCTATCTGCTAACGTGCAGGCATCCGCAAAATAAAAGCGAGCATCGAACCAGAAGGCCGGATCAACCGAAGCTGATAACATCTATCTGCTAACGCGCAGACAACCGCTAAATAAAAGCGAGCATCGAACCAGAAGGCCAGATCAACTGAAGTTGATAACATCTATCTGCTAACGCGCAGGCATCCGCTAGATAAAAGCGAGTATCGAACCAGAAGGTCGGATCAACCGAAGTTGATAACATCTATCTGCTAACGCGCAGGCATCTGCTAAATAAAAGCGAGCATCGCACCAGATGGCCGGATCAACCGAAGTTGATAACATCTATCTGCTAACGCGCAAGCATCCGCTAGATAAAAGCGAGCATCGAACCATAAGGCCGGATCAATCGAAATTGATAACATCTATCTGCTAACGCGCAGGCATCCGCTAAATAAAAGCGAGCATTGAACTAGAAGTTCAAATCAACCGAAGTTGATAACATCTATCTGCTAACGCGCAGGCATCCGCAAAATAAAAGCGAGTATCGAACCAGAAGGCCGGATCAACCGAAGTTGATAACATCTATCTGCTAACGCGCAGGCATCCGCTAAATAAAAGCGAGCATCGCACCAGATGGCCGGATCAACCGAAGTTGATAACATCTATCTGCTAACGCGCAAGCATCCGCTAGATAAAAGCGAGCATCGAACCAGAAGTCCGGATCAACCGAAGTTGATAACATCTATCTGCTAAAGCACAGGCATCCTCTAAATAAAAGCGAGCATCAAACCAGAAGGTCGGATCAACCGAAGTTGATAACATCTATCTGCTAACGCGCACGCATCCTCTAAATGAAATCGGGCATTGAACCAGAAGGCCGAATCAACTGAAGTTTATAACATCTATCTGCTAACATGCAGGCATCCGCTAAATAAAAGCGAGCATCGAACAAGAAGGCCGGATCTACTGATGTTGATAAAATCTATCTGCAAACACGCAGGCCTCCGCAAAATAAAAGCGAGCATCAAACCAGAAGGCCGGATCAACTGAAGTTGTTAACATCTATCTGCTAACACACAAGCATCTGCTAAAAAAAAGCGAGCATCGAACCGGAAGGTCGGATCAACCGAAGTTGATAACATCTATCTGCTAACGCGCAGGCATCCGCTAAATAAAACCGAGCATCGATCCAGAAGGCCGGATCAACCGAAGTTGATAACATCTATCTGCTAACGCGCAGGCATATGCTAAACAAAACCGAGCATCGAGCCAGAAGGCCGAATCAACAGAGGTTAATAACATCTATCTGCTAACGCGCACGCATCCTCTAAATGAAATTGGGCATCCAACCAGAAGGCCGAATCAACTGAAGTTGATAACATCTATCTTCTAACATGCAGGCATCCGCTAAATAAAAGCGAGCATCGAACAAGAAGGCCGGATCTACTGATGTTGATAAAATCTCTCTGTAAACGCGCAGGCATCCGCAAAATAAAAGCGAGCATCAAACCAGAAGGCCAGATCAACTGAAGTTGTTAACATCTATCTGCTAACACACAAGCATCCCCTAAATAAAAGTGAGTATCGAACCAGAAGGCCGGATCAACCAAAGTTGATAACATCTATCTGCTAATGCGCAGGCATCCGCTAAATAAAAGTGAGCATCGAACTAGAAGGCCGGATCAACCGAAGTTGATAACATCTATCTGCTAACGCACATGCATCCTCTAAATAAAAGCGAGCATCGAACCAGAAGTTCGGATCAACCGAAGTTGATAACATCTATTTGCTAACGCGCATGCATCCGCTAAATGAAATCGAGCATCGAACCAGAAGGCCAGATCAACCGAAGTTGATAACATCTATCTGCTAACATGCAGGCATCCGCTAAATAAAAGCGAGCATCGAACAAGAAGGTCGGATCAACTCATGTTGATAACATCTATCTGGTAACGTGCAGGCATCCGCTAAATAAAAGAGAGCATCGAACCAGAAGGCCGGATCAACTGAAGTTGTTAACATCTATCTGTTAACATACAGGCATCCGCTAAATAAAAGGGAGCATCCAACCGGAAGGTCGGATCAACTGAAGTTGATAACATCTATCTGCTAACGCGCAGGTATCCGCTAAATAAAAGCGACCATTGCACCAGAAAGCCGGATCAACCGAAGTTGATAACATCTATCTGCTAACGCGCATGCATCCGCTAAATAAAAGTGTGTATCAAACTAGAAGGTCGGATCAACCGAAGTTGATAACATCTATCTGCTAACGCGCAGGCATCCGCTAGATAAAAGCGAGTATCGAACCAGAAGGCCGGATCAACCAAAGTTGATAACATCTATCTGCTAACGTGTAGGCATCCGCTAGATAAAAGCGAGTATCGAACCAGAAGGCCGGATCAACCGAAGTTGATAACATCTATCTGCTAACGCGCAGGCATCCGCTAAATAAAAGCGAGCATCGAACCAGAAGCCCGAATCAACCGAAGTTGAAAACATCTATATGCTAACGTGCAGGCATCCGCTAAATAAAAGCGAGCATCGAACCAGAAGGTCGGGTCAACTGAAGTTGATAACATCTATCTGCTAACGCGCAGACATCCGCAAAATAAAAGCGAGCATCGAACCAGAAGGCCGGATCAACCGAAGCTGATAACATCTATCCGCTAACGCGCAGGCAACCGCTAAATAAAAGCGAGCATCGAACCAGAAGGCCGGATCAACCGAAGTTGATAACATCTATCTGCTAACGCGCAGGCATCCGCTAAATAAAAGCGAGCATTGAACTAGAAGGTCAAATCAACCGAAGTTGATAACATCTATCTTCTAACGCGCAGGCATCCGCTAGATAAAAGCGAGTATCGAACCAGAATGTCGGATCAACCGAAGTTGATAACATCTATCTGCTAACGCGTAGGAATCCGCTAAATAAAAGCGAGCATCGCACCAGAAGGCCGGATCAACCGAAGTTGATAACATCTATCTGCTAACGCGCAAACATCCGCTAGATAAAAGCGAGCATCGAACCAGAAGGCCGGATCAACCGAAGTTGATAACATCTATATGCTAATGCACAGGCATCCTCTAAATAAAAGCGAGCATCGAACCAAAAGGTCGGATCAACCGAAGTTGATAACATCTATCTGCTAACGCGCACGCATCCTCTAAATGAAATCGGGCATCGAACCAGAAGGCCGAATCAACTGAAGTTGATAACATCTATCTGCTAACATGCAGGCATCTATTAAATAAAAGCGAGCATCGAACAAGAAGACTAGATAAACTGATGTTGATAACATCTACCTGCTAACGCGCGGGCATCCGCTAAATAAAAGCGAGCATCGAACCAGAAGGCCGGATCAACTGAAGTTGTTAACATCTATCTGCTAACACACAGGCATCCGCTAAATAAAAGCGAGCATCGAACCGAAAGGTCGGATCAACCGAAGTTGATAACATCTATCTGCTAACGTGCAGGCATCCGCTAAATAAAACCGAGCATCGCACCAGAAGGCCGGATCAACTGAAGTTGATAACATCTATCTTCTAACGCGCAGGCATCTGCTAAATAAAAGCAAGCATCGAACCAGAAGGTCGGATGAAGAGAAGTTGATAACATCTATCTGCTAACACACACGCATCCGCTATATAAAACCGAGCATCGTACCAGAAGGTCGGATCAACCGAAGTTGATAACATCTATCTGCTAACGTGCAGGCATCCGCTAAATAAAAGCGAGCATCGAACCAGAAGTTTGGATCAACCGAAGTTGATAACATCTATCTGCTAAGGCGCAGGCATCCGCTAAATAAAAGCGAGCACCGAACCTGAAGGTCGGCTCAACCGAACTTGATAACATCTATTTGCAAACGCGCAGGCATCCGCTAAATAAAAGTGAGCATCGAACCAGAAGGCCGGATCAACTGAAGTTGATAACATCTATCTGCTAACGCGAAGGCAATTGCTAAATAAAAGCGAGTATCGAACCAGAAGGCTGAATCAACCGAAGTTTATAACATCTATCTGCTAACGCGCAGGCATCCGCTATATAAAACCGAGCATCGTACCAGAAGGTCGGATCAACCGAAGTTGATAACATCTATCTGCTAACGCGCAGGCATCCGCTAAATAAAAGCGAGTATCGAACCAGAAGGTCGGATCAGCCGAAGTTAATAACATCTATCTGCTAACGCACAGGCCTCCGCTAAATAAAAGTGAGCATCGAACCAGAAGGCCGGAACAACCGAAGTTGATAACATCTATCTGCTAATGCACAGGCATCCTCTAAATAAAAGCGAGCATCGAACCACAAGGGCGGATCAACCGAAGTTGATAACATCTATCTGCTAACGCGCACGCATCCTCTAAATGAAATCGGGCATCGAACCAGAAGGCCGAATCAACTGAAGTTGATAACATCTATCTGCTAACATGCAGGCATCCGCTAAATAAAAGCGAGCATCGAACAAGAAGGTCGGATCTACTGATGTTGATAAAATCTATCTGCAAACGCGCAGGCATCCGCAAAATAAAAGCGAGCATCGAACCAGAAGGTAGGATCAACTGAAGTTGTTAACATCTATCTGCTAACACACAAGCATCCGCTAAATAAAAGTGAGCATCGAACCAGAAGGTCGGATCAACCGAAGTTGATAACATCTATCTGCTAACGCGCAGGCATCCGCTAAATAAAACCGAGTATTGAACCAGAAGGCCGGATCAACCGAACTTGATAGCATCTATCTGCTAACACGCTGGCATCCGCTAAATAAAAGCGAGCATCGAACCAGAAGGCCGGATCAACCGAAGTTGATAACATCTATCTGCTAACATGCAGGCATCCGCTAAATAAAAGCGAGCATTGAACAAGAAGGTCGGATCAACTCATGTTGATAACATCTATCTGCTAACGTGCAGGCATCCGCTAAATAAAAGCGAACATCGAACCAGAAGGCCGGGTCAACTGAAGTTGTTAACATCTATCTGTTAGCACACAGGCATCCGCTAAATAAACGGGAGCATCCAACCGGAAGGTCGGATCAACTGAAGTTAATAACATCTATCTGCTAACGCGCAGGTATCCGCTAAATAAAAGCGAGCATTGCACCAGAAAGCCGGATCAACCAAAGTTGATAACATCTATCTGCTAACGCGCATGCATCCGGTATATAAAAGTGTGTATCAAACTAGAAGGTCGGATCAACCGAAGTTGATAACATCTATCTGCTAACGTGTAGGCATCCGCTAGAAAAAAGCGAGTATCGAACCAGAAGGTCGGATCAACCGAAGTTGATAACATCTATCTGCTAACGCGCAGGCATCCGCTAAATAAAAGCGAGCATCGAACCAGAAGCCCGAATCAACCGAAGTTGATAACATCTATCTGCTAACGTGCAGGCATCCGCTAAATAAAAGCGAGCATCGAACCAGAAAGCCGGGTCAACTGAAGTTGATAACATCTATCTGCAAACGCGCAGGTATCCGCTAAATAAAAGCGAGCATCGAACCAGAAGCCCGAATCAACCGAAGTTGATAACATCTATCTGCTAACGTGCAGGCATCCGCTAAATAAAAGCGAGCATCGAACCAGAAGGCCGGATCAACTGAAGTTGATAACATCTATCTTCTAACGCGCAGACATCCGCAAAATAAAAGCGAGCATCGAACCAGAAGGCCAGATCAACCGAAGCTGATAACATCTATCTGCTAACGCGCAGGCAACCGCTAAATAAAAGCGAGCATCGAACCAGAAGGCCAGATCAACCGAAGTTGATAACATCTATCTGCTAACGCGCAGGCATCCGCTAGATAAAAGCGAGTATCGAACCTGAAGGACGGATAAACCGAAGTTGATAACATCTATCTGCAAACGCGCAGGCATCCGCTAAATAAAAGCGAGCATCGAACCAGAAGCCCGAATCACCCGAAGTTGATAACATCTATCTGCTAACGTGCAGGCATCCGCTAAATAAAAGCGAGCATCGAACCAGAAGGTCGGATCAACTGAAGTTTATAACATCTATCTGCTAACGCGCAGACATCCGCAAAATAAAAGCGAGCATCGAACCAGAAGGCCGGATCAACCGAAGCTGATAACATCTATCTGCTAATGCGCAGACAACCGCTAAATAAAAGCGAGCATCGAACCAGAAGGCCAGATCAACCGAAGTTGATAACATCTATCTGCTAACGCGCAGGCATCCGCTAGATAAAAGCGAGTATCGAACCAGAAGGTCGGATCAACCGAAGTTGATAACATCTATCTGCTAACGCGCAGGCATCTGCTAAATAAAAGCGAGCATCGCACCAGATGGTCGGATCAACCGAAGTTGATAACATCTATCTGCTAACGCGCAAGCATCCGCTTGATAAAAGCGAGCATCGAACCATAAGGCCGGAACAACCGAAGTTGATAACATCTATCTGCTAACGCGCAGGCATCCGCTAAATAAAAGCGAGCATTGAACTAGAAGGTCAAATCAACCGAAGTTGATAACATCTATCTGCTAACGCGCAGGCATCCGCAAAATAAAAGCGAGTATCGAACCAGAAGGCCGGATCAACCGAAGTTGATAACATCTATCTGCTAACGCGCAGGCATCCGCTAAATAAAAGCGAGCATCGCACCAGATGGCCGGATCAACCGAAGTTGATAACATCTATCTGCTAACGCGCAAGCATCCGCTAGATAAAAGCGAGCATCGAACCAGAAGTCCGGATCAACCGAAGTTGATAACATCTATCTGCTAATGCACAGGCAGCCTCTAAATAAAAGCGAGCATCGAACCAGAAGGTTGGATCAACCGAAGTTGATAACATCTATCTGCTAACGCGCACGCATCCTCTAAATGAAATCGGGCATCGAACCAGAAGGCCGAATCAACTGAAGTTGATAACATCTATCTGCTAACATGCAGGCATCCGCTAAATAAAAGCGAGCATCGAACAAGAAGGCCGGATCTACTGATGTTGATAAAATCTATCTGCAAACACGCAGGCCTCCGCAAAATAAAAGCGAGCATCGAACCAGAAGGCCGGATCAACTGAAGTTGTTAACATCTATCTGCTAACACACAAGCATCTGCTAAAAAAAAGCGAGCATCGAACCGGAAGGTCGGATCAACTGAAGTTGATAACATCTATCTGCTAACGCGCAAGCATCCGCTAAATAAAACCGAGCATCGATCCAGAAGGCCGGATCAACCGAAGTTGATAACATCTATCTGCTAACGCGCAGGCATATGCTAAACAAAACCGAGCATCGAGCCAGAAGGCCGAATCAACAAAGGTTAATAACATCTATTTGCTAACGCGCACGCATCCTCTAAATGAAATCGGGCATCCAACCAGAAGGCCGAATCAACTGAAGTTGATAACATCTATCTTCTAACATGCAGGCATCCGCTAAATAAAAGCGAGCATCGAACAAGAAGGCCGGATCTACTGATGTTGATAAAATCTGTCTGCAAACGCGCAGGCATCCGCAAAATAAAAGCGAGCATCGAACCAGAAGGCCGGATCAACTGAAGTTGTTAACATCTATCTGCTAACACACAAGCATCCGCTAAATAAAAGTGAGCATCGAACCAGAAGGTCGGATCAACCGAAGTTGATAACATATATCTGCTAACGCGCAGGCATCCGCAAAATAAAAGCGAGTATCGAACCAGAAGGTCGGATCAACCAAAGTTGATAACATCTATCTGCTAACGCGCAGGCATCCGCTAAATAAAAGTGAGCATCGAACTAGAAGGTCGGATCAACCGAAGTTGATAACATCTATCTGCTAACGCACATGCATCCTCTAAATAAAAGCGAGCATCGAACCAGAAGTTCGGATCAACCGAAGTTGATAACATCTATTTGCTAACGCGCATGCATCCGCTAAATGAAATCGAGCATCGAACCAGAAGGCCGGATCAACCGAAGTTGATAACATCTATCTGCTAACATGCAGGCATCCGCTAAATAAAAGCGAGCATCGAACAAGAAGGTCGGATCAACTCATGTTGATAACATCTATCTGCTAACGTGCAAGCATCCGCTAAATAAAAGAGAGCATCGAACCAGAAGGCCGGATCAACTGAAGTTGTTAACATCTATCTGTTAACACACAGGCATCCGCTAAATAAAAGGGAGCATCCAACCGGAAGGTCGGATCAACTGAAGTTGATAACATCTATCTGCTAACGCGCAGGTATCCGCTAAATAAAAGCTACCATTGCACCAGAAAGCCGGATCAACCGAAGTTGATAACATCTATCTGCAAACGCGCAGGCATACGCTAAATAAAAGCGAGCATCGAACCAGAAGCCCGAATCAACCGAAGTTGATAACATCTATCTGCTAACGTGCAGGCATCCGCTAAATAAAAGCGAGCATCGAACCAGAAGGTCGGATCAACTGAAGTTTATAACATCTATCTGCTAACGTGCAGACATCCGCAAAATAAAAGCGAGCATCGAACCAGAAGGCCGGATCAACCGAAGCTGATAACATCTATCTGCTAATGCACAGACAACCGCTAAATAAAAGCGAGCATCGAACCAGAAGGCCAGATCAACCGAAGTTGATAACATCTATCTGCTAACGCGCAGGCATCCGCTAGATAAAAGCGAGTATCGAACCAGAAGGTCGGATCAACCGAAGTTGATAACATCTATCTGCTAACGCGCAGGCATCTGCTAAATAAAAGCGAGCATCGCACCAGATGGCCGGATCAACCGAAGTTGATAACATCTATCTGCTAACGCGCAAGCATCCGCTAGATAAAAGCGAGCATCGAACCATAAGGCCGGAACAACCGAAGTTGATAACATCTATCTGCTAACGCGCATGCATCCGCTAAATAAAAGCGAGCATTGAACTAGAAGGTCAAATCAACCGAAGTTGATAACATCTATCTGCTAACGCGCAGGCATCCGCAAAATAAAAGCGAGTATCGAACCAGAAGGCCGGATCAACCGAAGTTGATAACATCTATCTGCTAACGCGCATGCATCCGCTAAATAAAAGCGAGCATCGCACCAGATGGCCGGATCAACCGAAGTTGATAACATCTATCTGTTAACGCGCAAGCATCCGCTAGATAAAAGCGAGCATCGAACCAGAAGTCCGGATCAACCGAAGTTGATAACATCTATCTGCTAATGCACAGGCAGCCTCTAAATAAAAGCGAGCATCGAACCAGAAGGTCGGATCAACCGAAGTTGATAACATCTATCTGCTAACGCGCACGCATCCTCTAAATGAAATCGGGCATCGAACCAGAAGGCCGAATCAACTGAAGTTGATAACATCTATCTGCTAACATGCAGGCATCCGCTAAATAAAAGCGAGCATCGAACAAGAAGGCCGGATCTACTGATGTTGATAAAATCTATCTGCAAACAGGCAGGCCTCCGCAAAATAAAAGCGAGCATCGAACCAGAAGGCCGGATCAACTGAAGTTGTTAACATCTATCTGCTAACACACAAGCATCTGCTAAAAAAAAGCGAGCATCGAACCGGAAGGTCGGATCAACTGAAGTTGATAACATCTATCTGCTAACGCGCAAGCATCCGCTAAATAAAACCGAGCATCGATCCAGAAGGCCGGATCAACCGAAGTTGATAACATCTATCTGCTAACGCGCAGGCATATGCTAAACAAAACCGAGCATCGAGCCAGAAGGCCGAATCGACAGAGGTTAATAACATCTATTTGCTAACGCGCACGCATCCTCTAAATGAAATCGGGCATCCAACCAGAAGGCCGAATCAACTGAAGTTGATAACATCTATCTTCTAACATGCAGGCATCCGCTAAATAAAAGCGAGCATCGAACAAGAAGGCCGGATCTACTGATGTTGATAAAATCTCTCTGCAAACGCGCAGGCATCCGCAAAATAAAAGCGAGCATCGAACCAGAAGGCCGGATCAACTGAAGTTGTTAACATCTATCTGCTAACACACAAGCATCCGCTAAATAAAAGTGAGCATCGAACCAGAAGGTCGGATCAACCGAAGTTGATAACATATATCTGCTAACGCGCAGGCATCCGCAAAATAAAAGCGAGTATCGAACCAGAAGGTCGGATCAACCAAAGTTGATAACATCTATCTGCTAACGCGCAGGCATCCGCTAAATAAAAGTGAGCATCGAACTAGAAGGTCGGATCAACCGAAGTTGATAACATCTATCTGCTAACGCACATGCATCCTCTAAATAAAAGCGAGCATCGAACCAGAAGTTCGGATCAACCGAAGTTGATAACATCTATTTGCTAACGCGCATGCATCCGCTAAATGAAATCGAGCATCGAACCAGAAGGCCGGATCAACCGAAGTTGATAACATCTATCTGCTAACATGCAGGCATCCGCTAAATAAAAGCGAGCATCGAACAAGAAGGTTGGATCAACTCATGTTGATAACATCTATCTGCTAACGTGCAGGCATCCGCTAAATAAAAGAGAGCATCGAACCAGAAGGCCGGATCAACTGAAGTTGTTAACATCTATCTGTTAACACACAGGCATCCGCTAAATAAAAGGGAGCATCCAACCGGAAGGTCGGATCAACTGAAGTTGATAACATCTATCTGCTAACGCGCAGGTATCCGCTAAATAAAAGCGACCATTGCACCAGAAAGCCGGATCAACCGAAGTTGATAACATCTATCTGCTAACGCGCATGCATCCGCTAAATAAAAGCGTGTATCAAACTAGAAGGTCGGATCAACCGAAGTTGATAACATCTATCTGCTAACGCGCAGGCATCCGCTAGATAAAAGCGAGTATCGAACCAGAAGGCCGGATCAACCAAAGTTGATAACATCTATCTGCTAACGTGTAGGCATCCGCTAGATAAAAGCGAGTATCGAACCAGAAGGCCGGATCAACCGAAGTTGATAACATCTATCTGCTAACGCGCAGGCATCCGCTAAATAAAAGCGAGCATCGAACCAGAAGCCCGAATCAACCGAAGTTGAAAACATCTATATGCTAACGTGCAGGCATTCGCTAAATAAAAGCGAGCATCGAACCAGAAGGTCGGGTCAACTGAAGTTGATAACATCTATCTGCTAACGCGCAGACATCCGCAAAATAAAAGCGAGCATCGAACCAGAAGGCCGGATCAACCGAAGCTGATAACATCTATCCGCTAACGCGCAGGCAACCGCTAAATAAAAGCGAGTATCGAACCAGAAGGCCGGATCAACCGAAGTTGATAACATCTATCTGCTAACGCGCAGGCATCCGCTAAATAAAAGCGAGCATTGAACTAGAAGGTCAAATCAACCGAAGTTGATAACATCTATCTTCTAACGCGCAGGCATCCGCTAGATAAAAGCGAGTATCGAACCAGAATGCCGGATCAACCGAAGTTGATAACATCTATCCGCTAACGCGTAGGCATCCGCTAAATAAAAGCGAGCATCGCACTAGAAGGTCGGATGAACCGAAGTTGATAACATCTATCTGCGAACGCGCAAACATCCGCTAGATAAAAGCGAGCATCGAACCAGAAGGCCGGATCAACCGAAGTTGATAACATCTATATGCTAATGCACAGGCATCCTCTAAATAAAAGCGAGCATCGAACCAAAAGGTCGGATCAACCGAAGTTGATAACATCTATCTGCTAACGCGCACGCATCCTCTAAATGAAATCGGGCATCGAACCAGAAGGCCGAATCAACTGAAGTTGATAACATCTATCTGCTAACATGCAGGCATCTGTTAAATAAAAGCGAGCATCGAACAAGAAGACTGGATAAATTGATGTTGATAACATCTACCTGTTAACGCGCGGGCATCCGCTAAATAAAAGCGAGCATCGAACCAGAAGGCCGGATCAACTGAAGTTGTTAACATCTATCTGCTAACACACAGGCATCCGCTAAATAAAAGCGAGCATCGAACCGAAAGGTCGGATCAACCGAAGTTGATAACATCTATCTGCTAACGTGCAGGCATCTGCTAAATAAAACCGAGCATCGCACCAGAAGACCGGATCAACTGAAGTTGATAACATCTATCTTCTAACGCGCAGGCATCTGCTAAATAAAAGCAAGCATCGAACCAGAAGGTCGGATGAAGAGAAGTTGATAACATCTATCTGCTAACACACACGCATCCGCTATATAAAACCGAGCATCGTACCAGAAGGTCGGATCAACCGAAGTTGATAACATCTATCTGCTAACGTGCAGGCATCCGCTAAATAAAAGCGAGCATCGAACCAGAAGTTCGGATCAACCGAAGTTGATAACATCTATCTGCTAAGGCGCAGGCATCCGCTAAATAAAAGCGAGCTCCGAACCTGAAGGTCGGCTCAACCGAACTTGATAACATCTATTTGCAAACGCGCAGGCATCCGCTAAATAAAAGTGAGCATCGAACCAGAAGGCTGGATCAACTGAAGTTGATAACATCTATCTGCTAACGCGAAGGCAATTGCTAAAGAAAAGCGAGCATCGAACCAGAAGGCTGAATCAACCGAAGTTTATAACATCTATCTGCTAACGCGCAGGCATCCGCTATATAAAACCGAGCATCGTACCAGAAGGCCGGATCAACCGAAGTTGATAACATCTATCTGCTAACGCGCAGGCATCCGCTAAATAAAAGCGAGTATCGAACCAGAAGGTCGGATCAGCCGAAGTTAATAACATCTATCTGCTAACGCACAGGCCTCCGCTAAATAAAAGTGAGCATCGAACCAGAAGGCCGGAACAACCGAAGTTGATAAAATCTATCTGCTAATGCACAGGCGTCCGCTAGATAAAAGCGAGCATCGAACCAGAAGGCCGGATCAACCGAAGTTGATAACATCTATCTGCTAACGCGCAGGCATCTGCTAAATAAAAGCGAGCATCGCACCAGAAGGGCGGATCAACCGAAGTTGATAACATCTATCTGCTAACGCGTAGGCATCCGCTAATTAAAAGCGAGCATCGAACCAGAAGGCCGGATCAACCGAAGTTGATACCATCTATCTGCTAACGCACATGCATCCTCTAAATAAAAGCGAGCATCGAACCAGAAGGTCGGATTAACCGAAGTTGATAACATCTATCTGCTAACGCGCACGCATCCGCTAAATGAAATCGAGCATCGAACCAGAAGGCCGGATCAACCGAAGTTGATAACATCTATATGCTAACATGCAGGCATCCGCTAAATAAAAGCGAGCATCGAACAAGAAGGCCGGATCAACTGATGTTGATAACATCTATCTGCTAACGCGCAGGCATCCGCTTAATAAAAGCGAGCATCGAACCAGAAGGCCGGATCAACTGAAGTTGTTAACATCTATCTACTAACACACAGGCATCCGCTAAATAAAAGCGAGCATCGAACCGGAAGGTCGGATCAACCGAAGTTGATAACATCTATCTGCTAACGCGCAGGCATTCGCTAAATAAAACCGAGCATCGCACCAGAAGGCCGGATCAACCGAAGTTGATAACATCTATCTGCTAACGCACAGGCATCCGCTAAATAAAAGCGAGCATCGTACCAGAAGGCCGGATCAACCGAAGTTGATAACATCTATCAGCTAACGTGTAGGCATCCGCTAAATAAAAGCGAGCATCGAACCAGAAGTTCGGATCAACCGAAGTTGATAACATCTATCTGCTAATGCGCAGGCATCCGCTAAATAAAAGCAAGTACCGAACCTGAAGGTCGGATCAACCGAAGTTGATAACATCTATTTGCTAACGCGAAGGCATCCGCTAAATAAAAGCGAGCATCGAACCATAAGGCCGGATCAACTGAAGTTGATAATATCTATCTGCTAACGTGAAGGCAACCGCTAAGTAAAAGTGAGCATCGAACCAGAAGGCTGAATCAACCGAAGTTTATAACATCTATCTGCTAACGCGCAGGCATCCGCTATATAAAACCGAGCATCGTACCAGAAGGCCGAAGCATCCGAAGTTGATAACATCTATCTGCTAACGCGCAGGCATCCATTAAATAAAAGCGAGTATCGAACCAGAAGTCCGGATCAACCGAAGTTGATAACATCTATCTGCTAACACGCGGGCGTCCGCTAAATAAAAGCGAGCATCGAACCAGAAGCCCGGATCAACTGAAGTTAATAACATCTATCTGCTAACGCGCAGGCATCTGCTAAATAAAAGCGAGCATCGAACCAGAAGTTCAGATCAACCGAAGTTGATAACATTTATCTGCTAACGCGCATGCATCCTCTAAATGAAATCGAGCATCGAACCAGAAGGCCGGATCAACTGAAGCTGATAACGTCTATCTGCTAACGTGCAGGCATCCGCTAAATAAAAGCGAGCATCGAACCAGAAAGGCGGATCAACTGATGTTGACAAGATCTATCTGCTAACGTGCAGGCATCCACTAAATAAAAGCGAGCATCGAATCAAAAGGTCGGATCAACCGAAGTTGTTAACATCTATCTGCTAACACACAGGCATCCGCTAAATAAAAGCGAGCATCCAACAGGAAGGTCGGATCAACCAAAGTTGATAACATCTATCTGCTAACGCGCAGGGATCCGCTAAATAAAAGCGAGCATCACACCAGAAGGCCGGATCAACCGAAGTTGATAACATCTATCTGCTAACGCGCAGGCATCCGCAAAATAAAAGCGAGCATCGTACCCGAAGGCCGGATCAACCGAAGTTGATAACATCTATCTGCTAACGTGCAGGCATCCGCTAAATAAAACTGAGCATCACACCAGAAGGCCGGATCAACCGAAGTTGATAACATCTATCTGCTAACGCACAGGCATCCGATAAATAAAAGCGAGCATCGTACCAGAAGTCCGGATCAACCGAAGTTGATAACATCTATCTGCTAACGTGCAGGCATCCGCTAAATAAAAGCGAGCATCGAACCAGAAGTTCGGATCAACCGAAGTTGATAACATCTATCTGCTAACGCGCAGGCATCCGCTAAATAAAAGCGAGCACCGAACCTGAAGGTCAGACTAACCGAAGTTGATAACATCTATTTGCTAACACACAGGCATCCGCTAAATAAAAGCGAGCATCGAACCAGAAGGCCGGATCAACTGACGTTGATAACATCTATCTGCTAACGCGAAGGCAACCGCTAAATAAAAGTGAGCATCGAACCAGAAGGCTGAATCAACCGAAGTTTATAACATCTATCTGCTAACGCGTAGGCATCCGCTATATAAAACCAAGCATCGTACCAGAAGGCCGGATCAACCGAAGTTGATAACATCTATCTGCTAACACGCAGGCATCCATTAAATAAAAGCGAGTATCGAACCAGAAGGCCGGATCAACCGAAGTTGATAACATCTATCTGCTAACGCACAGGCATCCGCTAAATAAAAGTGAGCATCGAACCAGAAGGCCGGATCAACCGAAGTTGATAACATCTACCTGCTAACGCGCAGGCGTCCGCTAAATAAAAGCGAGCATCGAACCAGAAAGTCGGATCAACCGAAGTTGATAACATCTATCTGCTAACGCGCAGGCATCTGCTAAAAAAAAGCGAGCATCGAACCAGAAGGTCAGATCAACCGAAGTTGATAACATCTATCTGCTAACGCGCAGGCATCCGCAAAATAAAAGCGAGCATCGTACCAGAAGGCCGGATCAACGGAAGTTGATAACATCTATCTGCTAACGTGCAGGCATCCGCTAAATAAAAAGCGAGCATCGAACCAGAAGTTCGGATCAACCAAAGTTGATAACATCTATCTGCTAACGCGCGGGCATCCGCTAAATAAAAGCGAGCACCGAACCTGAAGGTCAGACTAACCGAAGTTGATAACATCTATTTGCTAACACGCAGGCATCCGCTAAATAAAAGCGAGCATCGAACCAGAAGGCCGGATCAACTGAAGTTGATAACATCTATCTGGTAACGCGAAGGCAACCGCTAAATGAAAGCGAGTATCGAACCAGAAGGCCGGATCAACCGAAGTTGATAACATCTATCTGCTAACGCACAGGCGTCCGCTATATAAAACCGAGCATCGTACCAGAAGGCCGGATCAACCGAAGTTGATAACATCTATCTGCTAACACGCAGGCATCCATTAAATAAAAGCGAGTATCGAACCAGAAGGTCGGATCAACCGAAGTTGATAACATCTATCTGCTAACGCACAGGCATCCGCTAAATAAAAGTGAGCATCGAACCAGAAGGTCGGATCAACCGAAGTTGATAACATCTACCTGCTAACGCGCAGGCGTCCGCTAAATAAAAGCGAGCATCGAACCAGAAGGTCGGATCAACCGAAGTTGATAACATCTATCTGCTAACGCGCAGGCATCTGCTAAAAAAAAGCGAGCATCGAACCAGAAGGTCAGATCAACCGAAGTTGATAACATCTATCTGCTAACGCGCAGGCATCCACAAAATAAAAGCGAGCATCGTACCAGAAGGCCGGATCAACCGAAGTTGATAACATCTATCTGCTAACGTGCAGGCATCCGCTAAATAAAAGCGAGCATCGAACCAGAAGTTCGGATTAACCAAAGTTGATAACATCTATCTGCTAACGCGCAGGCATCCGCTAAATAAAAGCGAGCACCGAACCTGAAGGTCAGACTAACCGAAGTTGATAACATCTATTTGCTAACACACAGGCATCCGCTAAATAAAAGCGAGCATCGAACCAGAAGGCCGGATCAACTGACGTTGATAACATCTATCTGCTAACGCGAAGGCAACCGCTAAATAAAAGTGAGCATCGAACCAGAAGGCTGAATCAACCGAAGTTTATAACATCTATCTGCTAACGCGTAGGCATCCGCTATATAAAACCGAGCATCGTACCAGAAGGCCGGATCAACCGAAGTTGATAACATCTATCTGCTAACACGCAGGCATCCATTAAATAAAAGCGAGTATCGAACCAGAAGGCCGGATCAACCGAAGTTGATAACATCTATCTGCTAACGCACAGGCATCCGCTAAATAAAAGTGAGCATCGAACCAGAAGGCCGGATCAACCGAAGTTGATAACATCTACCTGCTAACGCGCAGGCGTCCGCTAAATAAAAGCGAGCATCGAACCAGAAAGTCGGATCAACCGAAGTTGATAACATCTATCTGCTAACGCGCAGGCATCTGCTAAAAAAAAGCGAGCATCGAACCAGAAGGTCAGATCAACCGAAGTTGATAACATCTATCTGCTAACGCGCAGGCATCCGCAAAATAAAAGCGAGCATCGTACCAGAAGGCCGGATCAACGGAAGTTGATAACATCTATCTGCTAACGTGCAGGCATCCGCTAAATAAAAAGCGAGCATCGAACCAGAAGTTCGGATCAACCAAAGTTGATAACATCTATCTGCTAACGCGCGGGCATCCGCTAAATAAAAGCGAGCACCGAACCTGAAGGTCAGACTAACCGAAGTTGATAACATCTATTTGCTAACACGCAGGCATCCGCTAAATAAAAGCGAGCATCGAACCAGAAGGCCGGATCAACTGAAGTTGATAACATCTATCTACTAACGCGAAGGCAACCGCTAAATAAAAGCGAGTATCGAACCAGAAGGCCGGATCAACCGAAGTTGATAACATCTATCTGCTAACGCACAGGCGTCCGCTATATAAAACCGAGCATCGTACCAGAAGGCCGGATCAACCGAAGTTGATAACATCTATCTGCTAACACGCAGGCATCCATTAAATAAAAGCGAGTATCGAACCAGAAGGCCGGATCAACCGAAGTTGATAACATCTATCTGCTAACGCACAGGCATCCGCTAAATAAAAGTGAGCATCGAACCAGAAGGCCGGATCAACCGAAGTTGATAACATCTACCTGCTAACGCGCAGGCGTCCGCTAAATAAAAGCGAGCATCGAACCAGAAAGTCGGATCAACCGAAGTTGATAACATCTATCTGCTAACGCGCAGGCATCTGCTAAAAAAAAGCGAGCATCGAACCAGAAGGTCAGATCAACCGAAGTTGATAACATCTATCTGCTAACGCGCAGGCATCCGCAAAATAAAAGCGAGCATCGTACCAGAAGGCCGGATCAACGGAAGTTGATAACATCTATCTGCTAACGTGCAGGCATCCGCTAAATAAAAAGCGAGCATCGAACCAGAAGTTCGGATCAACCAAAGTTGATAACATCTATCTGCTAACGCGCGGGCATCCGCTAAATAAAAGCGAGCACCGAACCTGAAGGTCAGACTAACCGAAGTTGATAACATCTATTTGCTAACACGCAGGCATCCGCTAAATAAAAGCGAGCATCTAACCAGAAGGCCGGATCAACTGAAGTTGATAACATCTATCTGCTAACGCGAAGGCAACCGCTAAATAAAAGCGAGTATCGAACCAGAAGGCCGGATCAACCGAAGTTGATAACATGTATCTGCTAACGCACAGGCGTCCGCTATATAAAACCGAGCATCGTACCAGAAGGCCGGATCAACCGAAGTTGATAACATCTATCTGCTAACACGCAGGCATCCATTAAATAAAAGCGAGTATCGAACCAGAAGGTCGGATCAACCGAAGTTGATAACATCTATCTGCTAACGCACAGGCATCCGCTAAATAAAAGTGAGCATCGAACCAGAAGGTCGGATCAACCGAAGTTGATAACATCTACCTGCTAACGCGCAGGCGTCCGCTAAATAAAAGCGAGCATCGAACCAGAAGGTCGGATCAACCGAAGTTGATAACATCTATCTGCTAACGCGCAGGCATCTGCTAAAAAAAAGCGAGCATCGAACCAGAAGGTCAGATCAACCAAAGTTGATAACATCTATCTGCTAACGCGCAGGCATCCACAAAATAAAAGCGAGCATCGTACCAGAAGGCCGGATCAACCGAAGTTGATAACATCTATCTGCTAACGTGCAGGCATCCGCTAAATAAAAGCGAGCATCGAACCAGAAGTTCGGATTAACCAAAGTTGATAACATCTATCTGCTAACGCGCAGGCATCCGCTAAATAAAAGCGAGCACCGAACCTGAAGGTCAGACTAACCGAAGTTGATAACATCTATTTGCTAACACACAGGCATCCGCTAAATAAAAGCGAGCATCGAACCAGAAGGCCGGATCAACTGACGTTGATAACATCTATCTGCTAACGCGAAGGCAACCGCTAAATAAAAGTGAGCATCGAACCAGAAGGCTGAATCAACCGAAGTTTATAACATCTATCTGCTAACGCGTAGGCATCCGCTATATAAAACCGAGCATCGTACCAGAAGGCCGGATCAACCGAAGTTGATAACATCTATCTGCTAACACGCAGGCATCCATTAAATAAAAGCGAGTATCGAACCAGAAGGCCGGATCAACCGAAGTTGATAACATCTATCTGCTAACGCACAGGCATCCGCTAAATAAAAGTGAGCATCGAACCAGAAGGCCGGATCAACCGAAGTTGAAAACATCTACCTGCTAACGCGCAGGCGTCCGCTAAATAAAAGCGAGCATCGAACCAGAAAGTCGGATCAACCGAAGTTGATTACATCTATCTGCTAACGCGCAGGCATCTGCTAAAAAAAAGCGAGCATCGAACCAGAAGGTCAGATCAACCGAAGTTGATAACATCTATCTGCTAACGCGCAGGCATCCGCAAAATAAAAGCGAGCATCGTACCAGAAGGCCGGATCAACGGAAGTTGATAACATCTATCTGCTAACGTGCAGGCATCCGCTAAATAAAAAGCGAGCATCGAACCAGAAGTTCGGATCAACCAAAGTTGATAACATCTATCTGCTAACGCGCAGGCATCCGCTAAATAAAAGCGAGCACCGAACCTGAAGGTCAGACTAACCGAAGTTGATAACATCTATTTGCTAACACACAGGCATCCGCTAAATAAAAGCGAGCATCGAACCAGAAGGCCGGATCAACTGACGTTGATAACATCTATCTGCTAACGCGAAGGCAACCGCTAAATAAAAGTGAGCATCGAACCAGAAGGCTGAATCAACCGAAGTTTATAACATCTATCTGCTAACGCGTAGGCATCCGCTATATAAAACCGAGCATCGTACCAGAAGGCCGGATCAACCGAAGTTGATAACATCTATCTGCTAACACGCAGGCATCCATTAAATAAAAGCGAGTATCGAACCAGAAGGCCGGATCAACCGAAGTTGATAACATCTATCTGCTAACGCACAGGCATCCGCTAAATAAAAGTGAGCATCGAACCAGAAGGCCGGATCAACCGAAGTTGAAAACATCTACCTGCTAACGCGCAGGCGTCCGCTAAATAAAAGCGAGCATCGAACCAGAAAGTCGGATCAACCGAAGTTGATTACATCTATCTGCTAACGCGCAGGCATCTGCTAAAAAAAAGCGAGCATCGAACCAGAAGGTCAGATCAACCGAAGTTGATAACATCTATCTGCTAACGCGCAGGCATCCGCAAAATAAAAGCGAGCATCGTACCAGAAGGCCGGATCAACGGAAGTTGATAACATCTATCTGCTAACGTGCAGGCATCCGCTAAATAAAAAGCGAGCATCGAACCAGAAGTTCGGATCAACCAAAGTTGATAACATCTATCTGCTAACGCGCGGGCATCCGCTAAATAAAAGCGAGCACCGAACCTGAAGGTCAGACTAACCGAAGTTGATAACATCTATTTGCTAACACGCAGGCATCCGCTAAATAAAAGCGAGCATCGAACCAGAAGGCCGGATCAACTGAAGTTGATAACATCTATCTGCTAACGTGAAGGCAACCGCTAAATAAAAGCGAGTATCGAACCAGAAGGCCGGATCAACCGAAGTTGATAACATCTATCTGCTAACGCCCAGGCGTCCGCTATATAAAACCGAGCATCGTACCAGAAGGCCGGATCAACCGAAGTTGATAACATCTATCTGCTAACACGCAGGCATCCATTAAATAAAAGCGAGTATCGAACCAGAAGGTCGGATCAACCGAAGTTGATAACATCTATCTGCTAACGCACAGGCATCCGCTAAATAAAAGTGAGTATCGAACCAGAAGGTCGGATCAACCGAAGTTGATAACATCTACCTGCTAACGCGCAGGCGTCCGCTAAATAAAAGCGAGCATCGAACCAGAAGGTCGGATCAACCGAAGTTGATAACATCTATCTGCTAACGCACAGGCATCTGCTAAAAAAAAGCGAGCATCGAACCAGAAGGTCAGATCAACCGAAGTTGATAACATCTATCTGCTAACGCGCAGGCATCCACAAAATAAAAGCGAGCATCGTACCAGAAGGCCGGATCAACCGAAGTTGATAACATCTATCTGCTAACGTGCAGGCATCCGCTAAATAAAAGCGAGCATCGAACCAGAAGTTCGGATTAACCAAAGTTGATAACATCTATC
Source organism: Lathyrus sativus (assembly GCA_963859935.3). Lineage (NCBI taxonomy): Eukaryota > Viridiplantae > Streptophyta > Magnoliopsida > Fabales > Fabaceae > Lathyrus > Lathyrus sativus. The sequence continues at coordinate 284,614,616 of OZ012741.1, read as the reverse complement.
TGCTAACGCGCAGGCATCCGCTAAATAAAAGCGAGCACCGAACCTGAAGGTCAGACTAACCGAAGTTGATAACATCTATTTTCTAACACGCAGGCATCCGCTAAATAAAAGCGAGCATCGAACCAGAAGGCCGGATCAACTGAAGTTGATAACATCTATCTACTAACGCGAAGGCAACCGCTAAATAAAAGCGAGTATCGAACCAGAAAGCCGGATCAACCGAAGTTGATAACATCTATCTGCTAACGCACAGGCGTCCGCTATATAAAACCGAGCATCGTACCAGAAGGCCGGATCAACCGAAGTTGATAACATCTATCTGCTAACACGCAGGCATCCATTAAATAAAAGCGAGTATCGAACCAGAAGGCCGGATCAACCGAAGTTGATAACATCTATCTGCTAACGCACAGGCATCCGCTAAATAAAAGTGAGCATCGAACCAGAAGGCCGGATCAACCGAAGTTGATAACATCTACCTGCTAACGCGCAGGCGTCCGCTAAATAAAAGCGAGCATCGAACCAGAAAGTCGGATCAACCGAAGTTGATAACATCTATCTGCTAACGCGCAGGCATCTGCTAAAAAAAAGCGAGCATCGAACCAGAAGGTCAGATCAACCGAAGTTGATAACATCTATCTGCTAACGCGCAGGCATCCGCAAAATAAAAGCGAGCATCGTACCAGAAGGCCGGATCAACGGAAGTTGATAACATCTATCTGCTAACGTGCAGGCATCCGCTAAATAAAAAGCGAGCATCGAACCAGAAGTTCGGATCAACCAAAGTTGATAACATCTATCTGCTAACGCGCGGGCATCCGCTAAATAAAAGCGAGCACCGAACCTGAAGGTCAGACTAACCGAAGTTGATAACATCTATTTGCTAACACGCAGGCATCCGCTAAATAAAAGCGAGCATCGAACCAGAAGGCCGGATCAACTGAAGTTGATAACATCTATCTACTAACGCGAAGGCAACCGCTAAATAAAAGCGAGTATCGAACCAGAAGGCCGGATCAACCGAAGTTGATAACATCTATCTGCTAACGCACAGGCGTCCGCTATATAAATTCGAGCATCGTACCAGAAGGCCGGATCAACCGAAGTTGATAACATCTATCTGCTAACACGCAGGCATCCATTAAATAAAAGCGAGTATCGAACCAGAAGGCCGGATCAACCGAAGTTGATAACATCTATCTGCTAACGCACAGGCATCCGCTAAATAAAAGTGAGCATCGAACCAGAAGGCCGGATCAACCGAAGTTGATAACATCTACCTGCTAACGCGCAGGCGTCCGCTAAATAAAAGCGAGCATCGAACCAGAAAGTCGGATCAACCGAAGTTGATAACATCTATCTGCTAACGCGCAGGCATCTGCTAAAAAAAAGCGAGCATCGAACCAGAAGGTCAGATCAACCGAAGTTGATAACATCTATCTGCTAACGCGCAGGCATCCGCAAAATAAAAGCGAGCATCGTACCAGAAGGCCGGATCAACGGAAGTTGATAACATCTATCTGCTAACGTGCAGGCATCCGCTAAATAAAAAGCGAGCATCGAACCAGAAGTTCGGATCAACCAAAGTTGATAACATCTATCTGCTAACGCGCGGGCATCCGCTAAATAAAAGCGAGCACCGAACCTGAAGGTCAGACTAACCGAAGTTGATAACATCTATTTGCTAACACGCAGGCATCCGCTAAATAAAAGCGAGCATCTAACCAGAAGGCCGGATCAACTGAAGTTGATAACATCTATCTGCTAACGCGAAGGCAACCGCTAAATAAAAGCGAGTATCGAACCAGAAGGCCGGATCAACCGAAGTTGATAACATGTATCTGCTAACGCACAGGCGTCCGCTATATAAAACCGAGCATCGTACCAGAAGGCCGGATCAACCGAAGTTGATAACATCTATCTGCTAACACGCAGGCATCCATTAAATAAAAGCGAGTATCGAACCAGAAGGTCGGATCAACCGAAGTTGATAACATCTATCTGCTAACGCACAGGCATCCGCTAAATAAAAGTGAGCATCGAACCAGAAGGTCGGATCAACCGAAGTTGATAACATCTACCTGCTAACGCGCAGGCGTCCGCTAAATAAAAGCGAGCATCGAACCAGAAGGTCGGATCAACCGAAGTTGATAACATCTATCTGCTAACGCGCAGGCATCTGCTAAAAAAAAGCGAGCATCGAACCAGAAGGTCAGATCAACCAAAGTTGATAACATCTATCTGCTAACGCGCAGGCATCCACAAAATAAAAGCGAGCATCGTACCAGAAGGCCGGATCAACCGAAGTTGATAACATCTATCTGCTAACGTGCAGGCATCCGCTAAATAAAAGCGAGCATCGAACCAGAAGTTCGGATTAACCAAAGTTGATAACATCTATCTGCTAACGCGCAGGCATCCGCTAAATAAAAGCGAGCACCGAACCTGAAGGTCAGACTAACCGAAGTTGATAACATCTATTTTCTAACACGCAGGCATCCGCTAAATAAAAGCGAGCATCGAACCAGAAGGCCGGATCAACTGAAGTTGATAACATCTATCTACTAACGCGAAGGCAACCGCTAAATAAAAGCGAGTATCGAACCAGAAAGCCGGATCAACCGAAGTTGATAACATCTATCTGCTAACGCACAGGCGTCCGCTATATAAAACCGAGCATCGTACCAGAAGGCCGGATCAACCGAAGTTGATAACATCTATCTGCTAACACGCAGGCATCCATTAAATAAAAGCGAGTATCGAACCAGAAGGCCGGATCAACCGAAGTTGATAACATCTATCTGCTAACGCACAGGCATCCGCTAAATAAAAGTGAGCATCGAACCAGAAGGCCGGATCAACCGAAGTTGATAACATCTACCTGCTAACGCGCAGGCGTCCGCTAAATAAAAGCGAGCATCGAACCAGAAAGTCGGATCAACCGAAGTTGATAACATCTATCTGCTAACGCGCAGGCATCTGCTAAAAAAAAGCGAGCATCGAACCAGAAGGTCAGATCAACCGAAGTTGATAACATCTATCTGCTAACGCGCAGGCATCCGCAAAATAAAAGCGAGCATCGTACCAGAAGGCCGGATCAACGGAAGTTGATAACATCTATCTGCTAACGTGCAGGCATCCGCTAAATAAAAAGCGAGCATCGAACCAGAAGTTCGGATCAACCAAAGTTGATAACATCTATCTGCTAACGCGCGGGCATCCGCTAAATAAAAGCGAGCACCGAACCTGAAGGTCAGACTAACCGAAGTTGATAACATCTATTTGCTAACACGCAGGCATCCGCTAAATAAAAGCGAGCATCGAACCAGAAGGCCGGATCAACTGAAGTTGATAACATCTATCTACTAACGCGAAGGCAACCGCTAAATAAAAGCGAGTATCGAACCAGAAGGCCGGATCAACCGAAGTTGATAACATCTATCTGCTAACGCACAGGCGTCCGCTATATAAAACCGAGCATCGTACCAGAAGGCCGGATCAACCGAAGTTGATAACATCTATCTGCTAACACGCAGGCATCCATTAAATAAAAGCGAGTATCGAACCAGAAGGCCGGATCAACCGAAGTTGATAACATCTATCTGCTAACGCACAGGCATCCGCTAAATAAAAGTGAGCATCGAACCAGAAGGCCGGATCAACCGAAGTTGATAACATCTACCTGCTAACGCGCAGGCGTCCGCTAAATAAAAGCGAGCATCGAACCAGAAAGTCGGATCAACCGAAGTTGATAACATCTATCTGCTAACGCGCAGGCATCTGCTAAAAAAAAGCGAGCATCGAACCAGAAGGTCAGATCAACCGAAGTTGATAACATCTATCTGCTAACGCGCAGGCATCCGCAAAATAAAAGCGAGCATCGTACCAGAAGGCCGGATCAACGGAAGTTGATAACATCTATCTGCTAACGTGCAGGCATCCGCTAAATAAAAAGCGAGCATCGAACCAGAAGTTCGGATCAACCAAAGTTGATAACATCTATCTGCTAACGCGCGGGCATCCGCTAAATAAAAGCGAGCACCGAACCTGAAGGTCAGACTAACCGAAGTTGATAACATCTATTTGCTAACACGCAGGCATCCGCTAAATAAAAGCGAGCATCTAACCAGAAGGCCGGATCAACTGAAGTTGATAACATCTATCTGCTAACGCGAAGGCAACCGCTAAATAAAAGCGAGTATCGAACCAGAAGGCCGGATCAACCGAAGTTGATAACATGTATCTGCTAACGCACAGGCGTCCGCTATATAAAACCGAGCATCGTACCAGAAGGCCGGATCAACCGAAGTTGATAACATCTATCTGCTAACACGCAGGCATCCATTAAATAAAAGCGAGTATCGAACCAGAAGGTCGGATCAACCGAAGTTGATAACATCTATCTGCTAACGCACAGGCATCCGCTAAATAAAAGTGAGCATCGAACCAGAAGGTCGGATCAACCGAAGTTGATAACATCTACCTGCTAACGCGCAGGCGTCCGCTAAATAAAAGCGAGCATCGAACCAGAAGGTCGGATCAACCGAAGTTGATAACATCTATCTGCTAACGCGCAGGCATCTGCTAAAAAAAAGCGAGCATCGAACCAGAAGGTCAGATCAACCAAAGTTGATAACATCTATCTGCTAACGCGCAGGCATCCACAAAATAAAAGCGAGCATCGTACCAGAAGGCCGGATCAACCGAAGTTGATAACATCTATCTGCTAACGTGCAGGCATCCGCTAAATAAAAGCGAGCATCGAACCAGAAGTTCGGATTAACCAAAGTTGATAACATCTATCTGCTAACGCGCAGGCATCCGCTAAATAAAAGCGAGCACCGAACCTGAAGGTCAGACTAACCGAAGTTGATAACATCTATTTGCTAACACACAGGCATCCGCTAAATAAAAGCGAGCATCGAACCAGAAGGCCGGATCAACTGACGTTGATAACATCTATCTGCTAACGCGAAGGCAACCGCTAAATAAAAGTGAGCATCGAACCAGAAGGCTGAATCAACCGAAGTTTATAACATCTATCTGCTAACGCGTAGGCATCCGCTATATAAAATCGAGCATCGTACCAGAAGGCCGGATCAACCGAAGTTGATAACATCTATCTGCTAACACGCAGGCATCCATTAAATAAAAGCGAGTATCGAACCAGAAGGCCGGATCAACCGAAGTTGATAACATCTATCTGCTAACGCACAGGCATCCGCTAAATAAAAGTGAGCATCGAACCAGAAGGCCGGATCAACCGAAGTTGATAACATCTACCTGCTAACGCGCAGGCGTCCGCTAAATAAAAGCGAGCATCGAACCAGAAAGTCGGATCAACCGAAGTTGATAACATCTATCTGCTAACGCGCAGGCATCTGCTAAAAAAAAGCGAGCATCGAACCAGAAGGTCAGATCAACCGAAGTTGATAACATCTATCTGCTAACGCGCAGGCATCCGCAAAATAAAAGCGAGCATCGTACCAGAAGGCCGGATCAACGGAAGTTGATAACATCTATCTGCTAACGTGCAGGCATCCGCTAAATAAAAAGCGAGCATCGAACCAGAAGTTCGGATCAACCAAAGTTGATAACATCTATCTGCTAACGCGCGGGCATCCGCTAAATAAAAGCGAGCACCGAACCTGAAGGTCAGACTAACCGAAGTTGATAACATCTATTTGCTAACACGCAGGCATCCGCTAAATAAAAGCGAGCATCGAACCAGAAGGCCGGATCAACTGAAGTTGATAACATCTATCTGCTAACGCGAAGGCAACCGCTAAATAAAAGCGAGTATCGAACCAGAAGGCCGGATCAACCGAAGTTGATAACATATATCTGCTAACGCCCAGGCGTCCGCTATATAAAACCGAGCATCGTACCAGAAGGCCGGATCAACCGAAGTTGATAACATCTATCTGCTAACACGCAGGCATCCATTAAATAAAAGCGAGTATCGAACCAGAAGGTCGGATCAACCGAAGTTGATAACATCTATCTACTAACGCACAGGCATCCGCTAAATAAAAGTGAGTATCGAACCAGAAGGTCGGATCAACCGAAGTTGATAACATCTACCTGCTAACGCGCAGGCGTCCGCTAAATAAAAGCGAGCATCGAACCAGAAGGTCGGATCAACCGAAGTTGATAACATCTATCTGCTAACGCGCAGGCATCTGCTAAAAAAAAGCGAGCATCGAACCAGAAGGTCAGATCAACCGAAGTTGATAACATCTATCTGCTAACGCGCAGGCATCCACAAAATAAAAGCGAGCATCGTACCAGAAGGCCGGATCAACCGAAGTTGATAACATCTATCTGCTAACGTGCAGGCATCCGCTAAATAAAAGCGAGCATCGAACCAGAAGTTCGGATTAACCACAGTTGATAACATCTATCTGCTAACGCGCAGGCATCCGCTAAATAAAAGCGAGCACCGAACCTGAAGGTCAGACTAACCGAAGTTGATAACATCTATTTTCTAACACGCAGGCATCCGCTAAATAAAAGCGAGCATCGAACCAGAAGGCCGGATCAACTGAAGTTGATAACATCTATCTGCTAACGCGAAGGCAACCGCTAAATAAAAGTGAGCATCGAACCGGAAGGCTGAATCAACCGAAGTTTATAACATCTATCTGCTAACGCGTAGGCATCCGCTATATAAAACCGAGCATCGTACCAGAAGGCCGGATCAACCGAAGTTAATAACATCTATCTGCTAACACGCAGACATCCATTAAATAAAAGCGAGTATCGAACCAGAAGGCCGGATCAACCGAAGTTGATAACATCTATCTGCTAATGCACAGGCATCCGCTAAATAAAAGTGAGCATCGAACCAGAAGGTCGGATCAACCGAAGTTGATAACATCTACCTGCTAACGCGCAGGCGTCCGCTAAATAAAAGCGAGCATCGAACCAGAAGGTCGGATCAACCGAAGATGATAACATCTATCTGCTAACGCGCAGGCATTTGCTAAAAAAAAGCGAGCATCGAACCAGAAGGTCAGATCAACCGAAGTTGATAACATCTATCTGCTAACGCGCAGGCATCCGCAAAATAAAAGCGAGCATCGTACCAGAAGGCCGGATCAACTGAAGTTGATAACATCTATCTGCTAACGTGCAGGCATCAGCTAAATAAAAGCGAGCATCGAGCCAGAAGTTCGGATCAACCAAAGTTGATAACATCTATCTGCTAACGCGCAGGCATCCGCTAAATAAAAGCGAGCACCGAACCTGAAGGTCAGACTAACCGAAGGTGATAACATCTATTTGCTAACGCGCAGGCATCTGCTAAATAAAAGCGAGCATCGAACCAGAAGGCCGGATCAACTGAAGTTGATAACATCTATCTACTAACGCGAAGGCAACCGCTAAATAAAAGTGAGCATCGAACCAGAAGGCTGAATCAACCGAAGTTTATAACATCTATCTGCTAACGCGTAGGCATACGCTATATAAAACCGAGCATCGTACCAGAAGGCCGGATCAACCGAAGTTGATAATATCTATCTGCTAACGCGCAGGCATCCATTAAATAAAAGCGAGTATCGAACCAGAAGGCCGGATCAACCGAAGTTGATAACATCTATCTGCTAACGCACAGGCATCCGCTAAATAAAAGTGAGCATCGAACCAGAAGGCCGGATCAAACGAAGTTGATAAGATCTACCTGCTAACGCGCAGGCGTCCGCTAAATAAAAGCGAGCATCGAACCAGAAGGTCGGATCAACCGAAGTTGATAACATCTATCTGCTAACGCGCATGCATTTGCTAAATAAAAGCGAGCATCGAACCAGAAGGTCAGATAAACCAAAGTTGATAACATCTATCTGCTAACGCGCAGGCATCCGCAAAATAAAAGCGAGCATCGTACCAGAAGGCCAGATCAACCGAAGTTGATAACATCTATCTGCTAACGTGCAAGCATCCGCTAAATAAAAGCGAGCATCGAACCAGAAGTTCGGATTAACCAAAGTTGATAACATCTATCTGCTAACGCGCAGGCATCCGCTAAATAAAAGCGAGCACCGAACCTGAAGGTCAGTATAACCGAAGTTGATCACATCTATTTGCTAACGCGCAGGCATCTGCTAAATAAAAGCGAGCATCGAACCAGAGGGCCGGATCAACTGAAGTTGATAACATCTATCTACTAACGCGAAGGCAACCGCTAAATAAAAGTGAGCATCGAACCAGAAGGCTGAATCAACCGAAGTTTATAACATCTATCTGCTAATGCGTAGGCATCCGCTATATAAAACCGAGCATCGTACCAGAGGTCTGGATCAACCGAAGTTGATAATATCTATCTGCTAACGCGCAGGCATCCATTAAATAAAAGCGGGTATCGAACCAGAAGGCCGGATCAACCGAAGTTGATAACATCTATCTGCTAACGCACAGGCATCCGCTAAAAAAAAGTGAGCATCGAACCAGAAGGCCGGATCAAACGAAGTTGATAACATCTACCTGCTAACGCGCAGGCGTCCGCTAAATAAAAGCGAGCATCGAACCAGAAGGTCGGATCAACCGAAGTTGATAACATCTATCTGCTAACGCGCATGCATTTGCTAAATAAAAGCGAGCATCGAACCAGAAGGTCAGATCAACCGAAGTTGATAACATCTATCAGCTAACGCGCAGGCATCCGCAAAATAAAAGCGAGCATCGTACCAGAAGGCCGGATCAACTGAAGTTGATAACATCTATCTGCTAACGTGCAGGCATCCGCTAAATAAAAGCGAGCATCGAACCAGAAGTTCGTATCAACCAAAGTCGATAACATCTATCTGCTAACGCGCAGGCATCCGCTAAATAAAAGCGAGCACCGAATCTGAAGGTCAGACTAACCAAAGTTGATAACATCTATCTGCTAACGCGCAGGAATCCGCTAAATAAAAGTGAGCATTGAACCAGAAGGCCGGATCAACCGAAGTTGATAACATCTATCTTCTAATGCACATGCATCCTCTAAATAAAAGCGAGCATCGAACCAGAAGGTCGGATCAACCGAAGTTGCTAACATCTATTTGCTAACGTGCACGCATCCGCTAAATGAAATCAAGCAACGAACCAGAAGGCCGGATCAACCGAAGTTGATATAATCTATTTGCTAACATGCAGGCATCCGCTAAATAAAAGCGAGCATCGAACAAGAAGGCCGGATCAACTGATGTTGATAACATTTATCTGCTAACGCGCAGGCATCCACTAAATAAAAGCGAGCATCGAACCAGAAGGCCGGATCAACCGAAGTTGATAACATCTATCTGCTAACGCGCAGGCATCCGCTAAATAAAAAAGAGTATCGAACCAGAAGGCAGGATCAACCGAAGTTGATAACATCTATCTGCTAACGTGCAGGCATCCGCTAAATAAAAGCGAGCATCGAACCAGAAAGCCGGATCAACCGAATTTGATAATATATATCTGCTAACGCACATGCATCCTCTAAATAAAAGCGAGCATCAAACCAGAAGGTCGGATCAACCGAAGTTGATAACATCTATTTGCTAACGCGCAGGCATCCGCTAAATGAAATCGAGCATCGAACCAGAAGGCGGGATCAACCGAAGTTGATAACATCTATCTGCTAACATGCAGGCATCCGCTAAATAAAAGCGAGCATCGAACAAGAAGGCCGGATCAACTGATGTTGATAACATCTATCTGCTAACGTGCAGGCATCCGCTAAATAAAAGCGAGCATCGAACCAGAAGGCCGGATCAACTGAAGTTGTTAACATCTATCTGCTAACACACAGGAACCGCTAAATAAAAGCGAGCATCCAACCGGAAGGTCGGATCAACCGAAGTTGATAACATCTATCTGCTAACGCGCAGGTATCCGCTAAATAAAAGCGAGCATTGCACCTGAAGGCCAGATCAACCGAAGTTGATAACATCTATCTGCTAACGCGCATGCATCCGCTAAATAAAAGCGAGCATCGAACCAGAAGGCCGGATCAACCGAAGTTGATAACATCTATCTGCTAACACGCAAACATCCATTAAATAAAAGCGAGTATCGAACCAGAAGGCCGGATCAACCGAAGTTAATAACATCTATCTGCTAACACGCAGACATCCATTAAATAAAAGCGAGCATCGAACCAGGTCGGATCAACCGAAGTTGATAACATCTACCTGCTAACGCGCAGGCGTCCGCTAAATAAAAGCGAGCATCGAACCAGAAGGTCGGATCAACCGAAGATGATAACATCTATCTGCTAACGCGCAGGCATCTGCTAAAAAAAAGCGAGCATCGAACCAGAAGGTCAGATCAACCGAAGTTGATAACATCTATCTGCTAACGCGCAGGCATCCGCAAAATAAAAGCGAGCATCGTACCAGAAGGCCGGATCAACGGAAGTTGATAACATCTATCTGCTAACGTGCAGGCATCCGCTAAATAAAAGCGAGCATCGAACCAGAAGTTCGGATCAACCAAAGTTGATAACATCTATCTGCTAACGCGCAGGCATCCGCTAAATAAAAGCGAGCACCGAACCTGAAGGTCAGACTAACCGAAGTTGATAACATCTATTTGCTAACACGCAGGCATCCGCTAAATAAAAGCGAGCATCGAACCAGAAGGCCGGATCAACTGAAGTTGATAACATCTATCTGCTAACGCGAAGGCAACCGCTAAATAAAAGCGAGTATCGAACCAGAAGGCCGGATCAACCGAAGTTGATAACATCTATCTGCTAACGCACAGGCGTCCGCTATATAAAACCGAGCATCGTACCAGAAGGCCGGATCAACCGAAGTTGATAACATCTATCTGCTAACACGCAGGCATCCATTAAATAAAAGCGAGTATCGAACCAGAAGGCCGGATCAACCGAAGTTGATAACATCTATCTGCTAACGCACAGGCATCCGCTAAATAAAAGTGAGCATCGAACCAGAAGGTCGGATCAACCGAAGTTGATAACATCTACCTGCTAACGCGCAGGCATCCGCTAAATAAAAGCGAGCATCGAACCAGAAGGTCGGATCAACCGAAGTTGATAACATCTATCTGCTAACGCGCAGGCATCTGCTAAAAAAAAGCGAGCATCGAACCAGAAGGTCAGATCAACCGAAGTTGATAACATCTATCTGCTAACGCGCAGGCATCTACAAAATAAAAGCGAGCATCGTACCAGAAGGCCGGATCAACCGAAGTTGATAACATCTATCTGCTAACGTGCAGGCATCCGCTAAATAAAAGCGAGCATCGAACCAGAAGTTCGGATTAACCAAAGTTGATAACATCTATCTGCTAACGCGCAGGCATCCGCTAAATAAAAGCGAGCAACGAACCTGAACGTCAGTATAACCGAAGTTGATAACATTTATTTGCTAACGCGCAGGCATCTGCTAAATAAAAGCGAGCATCGAACCAGAGGGCCGGATCAACTGAAGTTGATAACATCTATCTACTAACGCGAAGGCAACCGCTAAATAAAAGTGAGCATCGAACCAGAAGGCTGAATCAACCGAAGTTTATAAACTCTATCTGCTAATGCGTAGGCATCCGCTATATAAAACCGAGCATCGTACCAGAGGTCTGGATCAACCGAAGTTGATAATATCTATCTGCTAACGCGCAGGCATCCATTAAATAAAAGTGGGTATCGAACCAGAAGGCCGGATCAACCGAAGTTGATAACATCTATCTGCTAACGCACATGCATCCGCTAAATAAAAGTGAGCATCGAACCAGAAGGCCGGATCAAACGAAGTTGATAACATCTACCTGCTAACGCGCAGGCGTCCGCTAAATAAAAGCGAGCATCGAACCAGAAGGTCGGATCAACCGAAGTTGATAACATCTATCTGCTAACGCGCATGCATTTGCTAAATAAAAGCGAGCATCGAACCAGAAGGTCAGATCAACCGAAGTTGATAACATCTATCAGCTAACGCGCAGGCATCCGCAAAATAAAAGCGAGCATCGTACCAGAAGGCCGGATCAACTGAAGTTGATAACATCTATCTGCTAACGTGCAGGCATCCGCTAAATAAAAGCGAGCATCGAACCAGAAGTTCGTATCAACCAAAGTTGATAACATCTATCTGCTAACGCGCAGGCATCCACTAAATAAAAGCGAGCACCGAATCTGAAGGTCAGACTAACCAAAGTTGATAACATCTATCAGCTAACGCGCAGGAATCCGCTAAATAAAAGCGAGCATCGAACCAGAAGGCCGGATCAACTGACGTTGATAACATCTATCTGCTAACGCGAAGGCAACCGCTAAATAAAAGTGAGCATCGAACCAGAAGGCTGAATCAACCGAAGTTTATAACATCTATCTGCTAACGCGTAGGCATCCGCTATATAAAACCGAGCATCGTACCAGAAGGCCGGATCAACCGAAGTTGATAACATCTATCTGCTAACACGCAGGCATCCATTAAATAAAAGCGAGTATCGAACCAGAAGGCCGGATCAACCGAAGTTGATAACATCTATCTGCTAACGCACAGGCATCCGCTAAATAAAAGTGAGCATCGAACCAGAAGGCCGGATCAACCGAAGTTGATAACATCTACCTGCTAACGCGCAGGCGTCCGCTAAATAAAAGCGAGCATCGAACCAGAAAGTCGGATCAACCGAAGTTGATAACATCTATCTGCTAACGCCCAGGCATCTGCTAAAAAAAAGCGAGCATCGAACCAGAAGGTCAGATCAACCGAAGTTGATAACATCTATCTGCTAACGCGCAGGCATCCGCAAAATAAAAGCGAGCATCGTACCAGAAGGCCGGATCAACGGAAGTTGATAACATCTATCTGCTAACGTGCAGGCATCCGCTAAATAAAAAGCGAGCATCGAACCAGAAGTTCGGATCAACCAAAGTTGATAACATCTATCTGCTAACGCGCAGGCATCCGCTAAATAAAAGCGAGCACCGAACCTGAAGGTCAGACTAACCGAAGTTGATAACATCTATTTGCTAACACGCAGGCATCCGCTAAATAAAAGCGAGCATCGAACCAGAAGGCCGGATCAACTGAAGTTGATAACATCTATCTGCTAACGCGAAGGCAACCGCTAAATAAAAGCGAGTATCGAACCAGAAGGCCGGATCAACCGAAGTTGATAACATCTATCTGCTAACGCACAGGCGTCCGCTATATAAAACCGAGCATCGTACCAGAAGGCCGGATCAACCGAAGTTGATAACATCTATCTGCTAACACGCAGGCATCCATTAAATAAAAGCGAGTATCGAACCAGAAGGTCGGATCAACCGAAGTTGATAACATCTATCTGCTAACGCACAGGCATCCGCTAAATAAAAGTGAGCATCGAACCAGAAGGTCGGATCAACCGAAGTTGATAACATCTACCTGCTAACGCGCAGGCGTCCGCTAAATAAAAGCGAGCATCGAACCAGAAGGTCGGATCAACCGAAGTTGATAACATCTATCTGCTAACGCGCAGGCATCTGCTAAAAAAAAGCGAGCATCGAACCAGAAGGTCAGATCAACCGAAGTTGATAACATCTATCTGCTAACGCGCAGGCATCTACAAAATAAAAGCGAGCATCGTACCAGAAGGCCGGATCAACCGAAGTTGATAACATCTATCTGCTAACGTGCAGGCATCCGCTAAATAAAAGCGAGCATCGAACCAGAAGTTCGGATTAACCAAAGTTGATAACATCTATCTGCTAACGCGCAGGCATCCGCTAAATAAAAGCGAGCACCGAACCTGAAGGTCAGACTAACCGAAGTTGATAACATCTATTTTCTAACACGCAGGCATCCGCTAAATAAAAGCGAGCATCGAACCAGAAGGCCGGATCAACTGAAGTTGATAACATCTATCTGCTAACGCGAAGGCAACCGCTAAATAAAAGTGAGCATCGAACCAGAAGGCTGAATCAACCGAAGTTTATAACATCTATCTGCTAACGCGTAGGCATCCGCTATATAAAACCGAGCATCGTACCAGAAGGCCGGATCAACCGAAGTTAATAACATCTATCTGCTAACACGCAGACATCCATTAAATAAAAGCGAGTATCGAACCAGAAGGCCGGATCAACCGAAGTTGATAACATCTATCTGCTAACGCACAGGCATCCGCTAAATAAAAGTGAGCATCGAACCAGAAGGCCGGATCAACCGAAGTTGATAACATCTACCTGCTAACGCGCAGGCGTCCGCTAAATAAAAGCGAGCATCGAACCAGAAAGTCGGATCAACCGCTGTTGATAACATCTATCTGCTAACGCGCATGCATTTGCTAAATAAAAGTGAGCATCGAACCAGAAGGTCAGATCAACCGAAGTTGATAACATCTATCTGCTAACGCGCAGGCATCCGCAAAATAAAAGCGAGCATCGTACCAGAAGGCCAGATCAACCGAAGTTGATAACATCTATCTGCTAACGTGCAAGCATCCGCTAAATAAAAGCGAGCATCGAACCAGAAGTTCGGATTAACCAAAGTTGATAACATCTATCTGCTAACGCGCAGGCATCCGCTAAATAAAAGCGAGCACCGAACCTGAAGGTCAGTATAACCGAAGTTGATCACATCTATTTGCTAACGCGCAGGCATCTGCTAAATAAAAGCGAGCATCGAACCAGAGGGCCGGATCAACTGAAGTTGATAACATCTATCTACTAACGCGAAGGCAACCGCTAAATAAAAGTGAGCATCGAACCAGAAGGCTGAATCAACCGAAGTTTGTAAACTCTATCTGCTAATGCGTAGGCATCCGCTATATAAAACCGAGCATCGTACCAGAGGTCTGGATCAACCGAAGTTGATAATATCTATCTGCTAACGCGCAGGCATCCATTAAATAAAAGTGGGTATCGAACCAGAAGGCCGGATCAACCGAAGTTGATAACATCTATCTGCTAACGCACATGCATCCGCTAAATAAAAGTGAGCATCGAACCAGAAGGCTGGATCAAACGAAGTTGATAACATCTACCTGCTAATGCGCAGGCGTCCGCTAAATAAAAGCGAGCATCGAACCAGAAGGTCGGATCAACCGAAGTTGATAACATCTATCTGCTAACGCGCATGCATTTGCTAAATAAAAGCGAGCATCGAACCAGAAGGTCAGATCAACCGAAGTTGATAACATCTATCAGCTAACCCGCAGGCATCCGCAAAATAAAAGCGAGCATCGTACCAGAAGGCCGGATCAACTGAAGTTGATAACATCTATCTGCTAACGTGCAGGCATCCGCTAAATAAAAGCGAGCATCGAACCAGAAGTTCGTATCAACCAAAGTTGATAACATCTATCTGCTAACGCGCAGGCATCCGCTAAATAAAAGCGAGCACTGAATCTGAAGGTCAGACTAACCAAAGTTGATAACATCTATCTGCTAACGCGCAGGAATCCGCTAAATAAAAGCGAGCATCGAACCAGAAGGCCGGATCAACCAAAGTTGATAACATCTATCTTCTAATGCACATGCATCCTCTAAATAAAAGCGAGCATCGAACCAGAAGGTCGGATCAACCGAAGTTGCTAACATCTATTTGCTAACGCGCACGCATCCGCTAAATGAAATCAAGCATCGAACCAGAAGGCCGGATCAACCGAAGTTGATATAATCTATCTGCTAACATGCAGGCATCCGCTAAATAAAAGCGAGCCTCGAACAAGAAGGCCGCATCAACTGATGTTGATAACATTTATCTGCTAACGCGCAGGCATCCGCTAAATAAAAGCGAGCATCGAACCAGAAGGCCGGATCAACCGAAGTTGATAACATCTATCTGCTAACGCGCAGGCATCCGCTAAATAAAAGCGAGCATCAAACCAGAAGGTCGGATCAACCGAAGATGATAACATCTATCTGCTAACGCGCAGGCATCTGCTAAAAAAAAGCGAGCATCGAACCAGAAGGTCAGATCAACCGAAGTTGATAACATCTATCTGCTAACGCGCAGGCATCCGCAAAATAAAAGCGAGCATCGTACCAGAAGGCCGGATCAACTGAAGTTGATAACATCTATCTGCTAACGTGCAGGCATCAGCTAAATAAAAGCGAGCATCGAGCCAGAAGTTCGGATCAACCAAAGTTGATAACATCTATCTGCTAACGCGCAGGCATCCGCTAAATAAAAGCGAGCACCGAACCTGAAGGTCAGACTAACCGAAGGTGATAACATCTATTTGCTAACGCGCAAGCATCTGCTAAATAAAAGCGAGCATCGAACCAGAAGGCCGGATCAACTGAAGTTGATAACATCTATCTACTAACGCGAAGGCAACCGCTAAATAAAAGTGAGCATCGAACCAGAAGGCTGAATCAACCGAAGATTATAACATCTATCTGCTAACGCGTAGGCATACGCTATATAAAACCGAGCATCGTACCAGAAGGCCGGATCAACCGAAGTTGATAATATCTATCTGCTAACGCGCAGGCATCCATTAAATAAAAGCGAGTATCGAACCAGAAGGCCGGATCAACCGAAGTTGATAACATCTATCTGCTAACGCACAGGCATCCGCTAAATAAAAGTGAGCATCGAACCAGAAGGCCGAATCAAACGAAGTTGATAACATCTACCTGCTAACGCGCAGGCGTCCGCTAAATAAAAGCGAGCATCGAACCAGAAGGTCGGATCAACCGAAGTTGATAACATCTATCTGCTAACGCACATGCATTTGCTAAATAAAAGCGAGCATCGAACCAGAAGGTCAGATCAACCGAAGTTGATAACATCTATCTGCTAACGCGCAGGCATCCGCAAAATAAAAGCGAGCATCGTACCAGAAGGCCAAATCAACCGAAGTTGATAACATCTATCTGCTAACGTGCAAGCATCCGCTAAATAAAAGCGAGCATCGAACCAGAAGTTCGGATTAACCAAAGTTGATAACATCTATCTGCTAACGTGCAGGCATCCGCTAAATAAAAGCGAGCAACGAACCTGAAGGTCAGTATAACCGAAGTTGATAACATCTATTTGCTAACGCGTAGGCATCTGCTAAATAAAAGCGAGCATCGAACCAGAGGGCCGGATCAACTGAAGTTGATAACATCTATCTACTAACGCGAAGGCAACCGCTAAATAAAAGTGAGCATCGAACCAGAAGGCTGAATCAACCGAAGTTTATAAACCCTATCTGCTAATGCGTAGGCATCCGCTATATAAAACCGAGCATCGTACCAGAGGTCTGGATCAACCGAAGTTGATAATATCTATCTGCTAACGCGCAGGCATCCATTAAATAAAAGTGGGTATCGAACCAGAAGGCCGAATCAACCGAAGTTGATAACATCTATCTGCTAACGCACATGCATCCGCTAAATAAAAGTGAGCATCGAACCAGAAGGCCGGATCAAACGAAGTTGATAACATCTACCTGCTAACGCGCAGGCGTCTGCTAAATAAAAGCGAGCATCGAACCAGAAGGTCAGATCAACCGAAGTTGATAACATCTATCTGCTAACGCGCATGCATTTGCTAAATAAAAGCGAGCATCGAACCAGAAGGTCAGATCAACCGAAGTTGATAACATCTATCAGCTAACGCGCAGGCATCCGCAAAATAAAAGCGAGCATCGTACCAGAAGGCCGGATCAACTGAAGTTGATAACATCTATCTGCTAACGTGCAGGCATCCGCTAAATAAAAGCGAGCATCGAACCAGAAGTTCGTATCAACCAAAGTTGATAACATCTATCTGCTAACGCGCAGCCATCCGCTAAATAAAAGCGAGCACCGAATCTGAAGGTCAGACTAACCAAAGTTGATAACATCTATCTGCTAACGCGCAGGAATCCGCTAAATAAAAGCGAGCATCGAACCAGAAGGCCGGATCAACCGGAGTTGATAACATCTATCTTCTAATGCACATGCATCCTCTAAATAAAAGCGAGCATCGAACCAGAAGGTCGGATCAACCGAAGTTGCTAACATCTATTTGCTAACGCGCACGCATCCGCTAAATGAAATCAAGCATCGAACCAGAAGGCCGGATCAACCGAAGTTGATATAATCTATCTGCTAACATGCAGGCATCCGCTAAATAAAAGCGAGCATCGAACAAGAAGGCCGGATCAACTGATGTTGATAACATTTATCTGCTAACGCGCAGGCATCCGCTAAATAAAAGCGAGCATCGAACCAGAAGGCCGGATCAACCGAAGTTGATAACATCTATCTGCTAACGCGCAGGCATCCGCTAAATAAAAGAGAGTATCGAACCAGAAGGCAGGATCAACCGAAGTTGATAACATCTATCTGCTAACGTGCAGGCATCCGCTAAATAAAAGCGAGCATCGAACCAGAAAGCCGGATCAACCGAATTTGATAATATCTATCTGCTAACGCACATGCATCCTCTAAATAAAAGCGAGCATCAAACCAGAAGGTCGGATCAACCGAAGTTGATAACATCTATTTGCTAACGCGCAGGCATCCGCTAAATGAAATCGAGCATCGAACCAGAAGGCGGGATCAACCGAAGTTGATAACATCTATCTGCTAACATGCAGGCATCCGCTAAATAAAAGCGAGCATCAAACAAGAAGGCCGGATCAACTGATGTTGATAACATCTATCTGCTAACGTGCAGGCATCCGCTAAATAAAAGCGAGCATCGAACCAGAAGGCCGGATCAACTGAAGTTGTTAACATCTATCTGCTAACACACAGGAACCGCTAAATAAAAGCGAGCATCCAACCGGAAGGTCGGATCAACCGAAGTTGATAACATCTATCTGCTAACGCGCAGGTATCCGCTAAATAAAAGCGAGCATTGCACCTGAAGGCCGGATCAACCGAAGTTGATAACATCTATCTGCTAACGCGCATGCATCCGCTAAATAAAAGCGAGCATCGAACCAGAAGGCCGAATCAACCGTAGTTGGTAACATCTACCTGCTAACGCGCAGGCGTCCGCTAAATAAAAGCGAGCATCGAACAAGAATGTCGGATCAACCGAAGTTGATAACATCTATCTGCTAACGCGTAGGCATCCGCTAAATAAAAACGAGCATCGAACCAGAAGGTCAGATCAACCGAAGTTGATAACATCTATCTGCTAACGCGCAGGCATCCGCTAAATAAACGCGAGCATCGCACCAGAAGGCCGGATGAACCGAAGTTGATAACATCTATCGGCTAACGCGCAGGCATCCTCTAAATAAAAGCGAGCATCGAACCAGAAGGCCGGATCAACCAAAGTTGATAACATCTATCTGCTAACACACATGCATCCTCTAAATAAAAGCGAGCATCGAATCAGAAGGTCGGATCAACCGAAGTTGCTAACATCTATTTGCTGACGCGCACGCATCCACTAAATGAAATCGAGCATCGAACAAGAAGGCCGGATCAACTAATGTTGATAACATCTATCTGCTAACGTGCAGGCATCCACTAAATAAAAGCGAGCGTCGAACCAGAAGGTCGGATCAACTGAAGTTGTTAATATCTATCTGCTAAAACACAGGCATCCGCTAAATAAAAGCGAGCATCCAACCGGAAGCTCGGATCAACCGAAGTTGATAACATCTATCTGCTAACGCGCATGCATCCGCTAAATAAAAGCAAGCATCGCACCAGAAGGTCGGATTAACCGAAGTTGATAACATCTGTCTGCTAACGCGCAGGCATCCGCTAAATAAAAGCGAGCATCGAACTAGAAGGCTGGATCAACCGAAGTTGATAACATCTATCTGCTAACGCACAGGCATCCTCTAAATAAAAGCGAGCATCGTACCAGAAGGCCGGATCAATCGAAGTTGATAACATCTATCTGCTAACGCGCACACATCCTCTAAATGAAATCGGGCATCGAACCAGAAGACCGGATCAACCGAAGTTGATAACATCTATCTGCTAACATGCAGGCTTCCGCAAAATAAAAGCGAGCATCGAACAAGAAGGTCGGATCAACTGATGTTGATAACATCTATCTGCTAACGCCCAGGCATCCACTAAATAAAAGCGAGCATCGAATAAGAAGGTCGGATCAACTGAAGTTGTTAACATCTATCTCCTAACACACAGGCATCCGCTAAATAAAAGCGAGCATCGAACCGGAAGGTCGGATCAACCGAAGTTGATAACATCTATTTGCTAACGCGCAGGCCTCCGCTAAATAAAACCGAGCATCGCACCAGAAGGCCGGATCAACCGAGGTTGATAACATCTTTCTGCTAATGTGCAGGCATCTGCTAAATAAAAGCGAGCATCGAACCAAAAGGTCAGATCAACAGAAGTTGATAACATCTATCTGCTAACACAGACGCATCCGCTATATAAAACCGAGCATCGTACCAGAAGGTCGGATCAATCGAAGTTGATAACATCTATCTGCTAACGTGCAAGAATCCGCAAAATAAAAGCGAGCATCGAACCAGAAGGTCGGATCAACCGAAGTTGATAACATCTATCTGCTAACGCGCAGGCATCCGCTAAATAAAAGCGAGCATCGAACCTGAAGGTCGGATCAACCAAAGTTGATAACATCTATTTGCTAATGCGCAGGCATCCGCTAAATAAAAGTGAGCATCGAACCAGAAGGCCGGATCAAATGAAGTTGATAACATCTATCTGCTAACGCGAAGGAAACCGCTAAATAAAAGCGAACATCGAACCAGAAGGCTGAATTAACCGAAGTTGATAACATCTATCTGCTAACGCGCAGGCATCCGCTATATAAAACCGAGCATAGTACCAGAAGGCCGGATCAACCGAAGTTGATAACATCTATCTTCTAACGCGCATGTATCCTGTAAATAAAAGCGAGCATCGATCCAGAAGGTCGGATAAACCGAAGTTGATAACATCTATCTGCTAACGCGCACGCATCCGCTAAATAAAATCGAGCATTGAACCAGAAGGCCGGATCAACCGAAGTTGATAACATCTATCTGCTAACATTCAGGCATCCGCTAAATAAAAGCGAGCATCGAACAAGAAGGCCGGATCAACTGATGTTGATAACATCTATCTGCTAACGCGCAGGAATCCGCTAAATAAAAGCGAGCATCAAACCAGAAGGCCGAATCAACCGAAGTTGATAACATCTATCTTCTAACGCACATGCATCCTTAAATAAAAGCGAGCATCGAACCAGAAGGTCGGATCAACCGAAGTTGCTAACATCTATTTGCTAACGCGCACGCATCCGCTAAATGAAATCGAGCATCGAACCAGAAGGCGGGATCAACCGAAGTTGATAACATCTATCTGCTAACATGCAGGAATCCGCTAAATAAAAGCGAGCATCGAACAAGAAGGCCGGATCAACTGATGTTGATAACATCTATCTGCTAACGTGCAGGCATCCGCTAAATAAAAGCGAGCATCGAACCAGAAGGCCGGATCAACTGAAGTTGTTAACATCTATCTGCTAACACACAGGAACCGCTAAATAAAGGCGAGCATCCAACCGGAAGGTCGGATCAACCGAAGTTGATAACATCTATCTGCTAACGCGCAGGTATCCGCTAAATAAAAGCGAGCATTGCACCTGAAGGCCGGATCAACCGAAGTTGATAACATCTATCTGCTAACGCGCATGCATCCGCTAAATAAAAGCGAGCATCGAACCAGAAGGCCGAATCAACCGTAGTTGGTAACATCTACCTGCTAACGCGCAGGCGTCCGCTAAATAAAAGCGAGCATCGAACCAGAATGTCGGATCAACCGAAGTTAATAACATCTATCTGCTAACGCGTAGGCATCCGCTAAATAAAAACGAGCATCGAACCAGAAGGTCAGATCAACCGAAGTTGATAACATCTATCTGCTAACGCGCAGGCATCCGCTAAATAAACGCGAGCATCGCACCAGAAGGCCGGATGAACCGAAGTTGATAACATCTATCGGCTAACGCGCAGGCATCCTCTAAATAAAAGCGAGCATCGAACCAGAAGGCCGGATCAACCAAAGTTGATAACATCTATCTGCTAACGCACATGCATCCTCTAAATAAAAGCGAGCATCGAATCAGAAGGTCGGATCAACCGAAGTTGTTAACATCTATTTGCTGACGCGCACGCATCCACTAAATGAAATCGAGCATCGAACAAGAAGGCCGGATCAACTGATGTTGATAACATCTATCTGCTAACGTGCAGGCATCCACTAAATAAAAGCGAGCGTCGAACCAGAAGGTCGGATCAACTGAAGTTGTTAATATCTATCTGCTAAAACACAGGCATCCGCTAAATAAAAGCGAGCATCCAACCGGAAGCTCGGATCAACCGAAGTTGATAACATCTATCTGCTAACGCGCATGCATCCGCTAAATAAAAGCAAGCATCGCACCAGAAGGTCGGATTAACCGAAGTTGATAACATCTGTCTGCTAACGCGCAGGCATCCGCTAAATAAAAGCGAGCATCGAACTAGAAGGCTGAATCAACCGAAGTTGATAACATCTATCTGCTAACGCACAGGCATCCTCTAAATAAAAGCGAGCATCGTACCAGAAGGCCGGATCAATCGAAGTTGATAACATCTATCTGCTAACGCGCACACATCCTCTAAATGAAATCGGGCATCGAACCAGAAGACCGGATCAACCGAAGTTGATAACATCTATCTGCTAACATGCAGGCTTCCGCTAAATAAAAGCGAGCATCGAACAAGAAGGTCGGATCAACTGATGTTGATAACATCTATCTGCTAACGCCCAGGCATCCACTAAATAAAAGTGAGCATCGAATAAGAAGGTCGGATCAACTGAAGTTGTTAACATCTATCTCCTAACACACAGGCATCCGCTAAATAAAAGCGAGCATCGAACCGGAAGGTCGGATCAACCGAAGTTGATAACATCTATTTGCTAACGCGCAGGCCTCCGCTAAATAAAACCGAGCATCGCACCAGAAGGCCGGATCAACCGAGGTTGATAACATCTTTCTGATAATGTGCAGGCATCTGCTAAATAAAAGCGAGCATCGAACCAAAAGGTCAGATCAACAGAAGTTGATAACATCTATCTGCTAACACAGACGCATCCGCTATATAAAACCGAGCATCGTACCAGAAGGTCGGATCAATCGAAGTTGATAACATCTATCTGCTAACGTGCAAGAATCCGCAAAATAAAAGCGAGCATCGAACCAGAAGGTCGGATCAACCGAAGTTGATAACATCTATCTGCTAACGCGCAGGCATCCGCTAAATAAAAGCGAGCATCGAACCTGAAGGTCGGATCAACCAAAGTTGATAACATCTATTTGCTAATGCGCAGGCATCCGCTAAATAAAAGTGAGCATCGAACCAGAAGGCCGGATCAAATGAAGTTGATAACATCTATCTGCTAACGCGAAGGAAACCGCTAAATAAAAGCGAACATCGAACCAGAAGGCTGAATTAACCGAACTTGATAACATCTATCTGCTAACGCGCAGGCATCCGCTATATAAAACCGAGCATAGTACCAGAAGGCCGGATCAACCGAAGTTGATAACATCTATCTTCTAACGCGCATGTATCCTGTAAATAAAAGCGAGCATCGATCCAGAAGGTCGGATAAACCGAAGTTGATAACATCTATCTGCTAACGCGCACGCATCCGCTAAATAAAATCGAGCATTGAACCAGAAGGCCGGATCAACCGAAGTTGATAACATCTATCTGCTAACATTCAGGCATCCGCTAAATAAAAGCGAGCATCGAACAAGAAGGCCGGATCAACTGATGTTGATAACATCTATCTGCTAACGCGCAGGAATCCGCTAAATAAAAGCGAGCATCAAACCAGAAGGCCGAATCAACCGAAGTTGATAACATCTATCTTCTAACGCACATGCATCCTTAAATAAAAGCGAGCATCGAACCAGAAGGTCGGATCAACCGAAGTTGCTAACATCTATTTGCTAACGCGCACGCATCCGCTAAATGAAATCAAGCATCGAACCAGAAGGCCGGATCAACCGAAGTTGATAAAATCTATCTGCTAACATGCAGGCATCCGCTAAATAAAAGCGAGCATCGAACAAGAAGGCCGGATCAACTGATGTTGATAACATCTATCTGCTAACGTGCAGGCATCCGCTAAATAAAAGCGAGCATCGAACCAGAAGGCCGGATCAACTGAAGTTGTTAACATCTATCTGCTAACACACAGGAACCGCTAAATAAAAGCGAGCATCCAACCGGAAGGTCGGATCAACCGAAGTTGATAACATCTATCTGCTAACGCGCAGGTATCCGCTAAATAAAAGCGAGCATTGCACCTGAAGGCCGGATCAACCGAAGTTGATAACATCAATCTGCTAACGCGCATGCATCCGCTAAATAAAAGCGAGCATCGAACCAGAAGGCCGGATCAACCGAAGTTGATAACATCTATTTGCTAACGCGCAGGCATCCGCTAAATAAAAGCGAGTATCGAACCAGAAAGCCGGATCAACCGTAGTTGATAACATCTATCTGCTAACGCACAGGCATCCGCTAAACAAAAGTGAGCATCGAACCAGAAGGCCGGATCAACCGTAGTTGGTAACATCTACCTGCTAACGCGCAGGCGTCCGCTAAATAAAAGCGAGCATCGAACCAGAACTCCGGATCAACCGAAGTTGATAACATCTATCTGCTAACGCGTAGGCATCCGCTAAATAAAAGCGAGCATCAAACCAGAAGGTCAGATCAACCGAAGTTGACAACATCTATCTGCTAACGCGCAGGCATCCGCTAAATAAACGCGAGCATCGCACCAGAAGGCCGGATGAACCGAAGTTGATAACATCTATCTGCTAACGCGCAGGCATCCTCTAAATAAAAGCGAGCATCGAACCAGAAGGCCGGATCAACCAAAGTTGATAACATCTATCTGCTAACGCACATGCATCCTCTAAATAAAAGCGAGCATCGAATCAGAAGGTCGGATCAATCGAAGTTGCTAACATCTATTTGCTAACGCGCACGCATCCACTAAATGAAATCGAGCATCGAACAAGAAGGCCGGATCAACTGATGTTGATAACATCTATCTGCTAACGTGCAGGCATCCACTAAATAAAAGCGAGCGTCGAACCAGAAGGTCGGATCAACTGAAGTTGTTAATATCTATCTGCTAAAACACAGGCATCCGCTAAATAAAAGCGAGCATCCAACCGGAAGCTCGGATCAACCGAAGTTGATAACATCTATCTGCTAACGCGCATGCATCCGCTAAATAAAAGCGAGCATCGCACCAGAAGGTCGGATTAACCAAAGTTGATAACATCTGTCTGCTAACGCGCAGGCATCCGCTAAATAAAAGCGAGCATCGAACCAGAAGGCCGGATCAACGGAAGTTGTTAACATCTATCTGCTAACACACAAGAACCGCTAAATAAAAGCGAGCATCCAACCGGAAGGTCGGATCAACCGAAGTTGATAACATCTATCTGCTAACGCGCAGGTATCCGCTAAATAAAAGCGAGCATTGCACCTGAAGGCCGGATCAACCGAAGTTGATAACATCTATCTGCTAACGCGCATGCATCTGCTAAATAAAAGCGAGCATCGAACCAGAAGGCCGGATCAACCGAAGTTGATAACATCTATTTGCTAACGCGCAGGCATCCGCTAAATAAAAGCGAGTATCGAACCAGAAAGCCGGATCAACCGTAGTTGATAACATCTATCTGCTAACGCACAGGCATCCGCTAAACAAAAGTGAGCATCGAACCAGAAGGCCGGATCAACCGTAGTTGGTAACATCTACCTGCTAACGCGCAGGCGTCCGCTAAATAAAAGCGAGCATCGAACCAGAACTCCGGATCAACCGAAGTTGATAACATCTATCTGCTAACGCGTAGGCATCCGCTAAATAAAAGCGAGCATCAAACCAGAAGGTCAGATCAACCGAAGTTGACAACATCTATCTGCTAACGCGCAGGCATCCGCTAAATAAACGCGAGCATCGCACCAGAAGGCCGGATGAACCGAAGTTGATAACATCTATCTGCTAACGCGCAGGCATCCTCTAAATAAAAGCGAGCATCGAACCAGAAGGCCGGATCAACCAAAGTTGATAACATCTATCTGCTAACGCACATGCATCCTCTAAATAAAAGCGAGCATCGAATCAGAAGGTCGGATCAATCGAAGTTGCTAACATCTATTTGCTAACGCGCACGCATCCACTAAATGAAATCGAGCATCGAACAAGAAGGCCGGATCAACTGATGTTGATAACATCTATCTGCTAACGTGCAGGCATCCACTAAATAAAAGCGAGCGTCGAACCAGAAGGTCGGATCAACTGAAGTTGTTAATATCTATCTGCTAAAACACAGGCATCCGCTAAATAAAAGCGAGCATCCAACCGGAAGCTCGGATCAACCGAAGTTGATAACATCTATCTGCTAACGCGCATGCATCCGCTAAATAAAAGCGAGCATCGCACCAGAAGGTCGGATTAACCAAAGTTGATAACATCTGTCTGCTAACGCGCAGGCATCCGCTAAATAAAAGCGAGCATCGAACCAGAAGGCCGGATCAACGGAAGTTGTTAACATCTATCTGCTAACACACAAGAACCGCTAAATAAAAGCGAGCATCCAACCGGAAGGTCGGATCAACCGAAGTTGATAACATCTATCTGCTAACGCGCAGGTATCCGCTAAATAAAAGCGAGCATTGCACCTGAAGGCCGGATCAACCGAAGTTGATAACATCTATCTGCTAACGCGCATGCATCTGCTAAATAAAAGCGAGCATCGAACCAGAAGGCCGGATCAACCGAAGTTGATAACATCTATTTGCTAACGTGCAGGCATCCGCTAAATAAAAGCGAGTATCGAACCAGAAGGCCGGATCAACCGTAGTTGATAACATCTATCTGCTAACGCACAGGCATCCGCTAAATAAAAGTGAGCATCGAACCAGAAGGCCGGATCAACCGTAGTTGGTAACATCTACCTGCTAACGCGCAGGCGTCCGCTAAATAAAAGGGAGCATCGAACCAGAACGCCGGATCAACCGAAGTTGATAACATCTATCTGCTAACGCGTAGGCATCCGCTAAATAAAAGCGAGCATCGAACCAGAAGGTCAGATCAACCGAAGTTGATAACATCTATCTGCTAACGCGCAGGCATCCGCTAAATAAACGCGAGCATCGCACCAGAAGGCCGGATGAACCGAAGTTGATAACATCTATCTGCTAACGCGCAGGCATCCTCTAAATAAAAGCGAGCATCGAACCAGAAGGCCGGATCAAACAAAGTTGATAACATCTATCTGCTAACGCACATGCATCCTCTAAATAAAAGCGAGCATCGAATCAGAAGGTCGGATCAATCGAAGTTGCTAACATCTATTTGCTGACGCGCACGCATCCACTAAATGAAATCGAGCATCGAACAAGAAGGCCGGATCAACTGATGTTGATAACATCTATCTGCTAACGTGCAGGCATCCACTAAATAAAAGCGAGTGTCGAACCAGAAGGTCGGATCAACTGAAGTTGTTAATATCTATCTACTAAAACACAAGCATCCGCTAAATAAAAGCGAGCATCCAACCGGAAGCTCGGATCGACCGAAGTTGATAACATCTATCTGCTAACGCGGATGCATCCGCTAAATAAAAGCGAGCATCGCACCAGAAGGTCGGATTAACCGAAGTTGATAACATCTGTCTGCTAACGCGCAGGCATCCGCTAAATAAAAGCGAGCATCGAACTAGAAGGCCGGATCAACCGAAGTTGATAACATCTATCTGCTAACGCACAGGCATCCTCTAAATAAAAGCGAGCATCGTACCAGAAGGCCGGATCAATCGAAGTTGATAACATCTATCTGCTAACGCGCACACATCCTCTAAATGAAATCGGACATCGAACCAGAAGACCGGATCAACCGAAGTTGATAACATCTATCTGCTAACATGCAGGCTTCCGCTAAATAAAAGCGAGCATCGAACAAGAAGGTCGGATCAACTGATGTTGATAACATCTATCTGCTAACGCCCAGGCATCCGCTAAATAAAAGCGAGCATTGAATAAGAAGGTCAGATCAACTGAAGTTGTTAACATCTATCTCCTAACACACAGGCATCCGCTAAATAAAAGCGAGCATCGATCCGGAAGGTCGGATCAACCGAAGTTGATAACATCTATCTGCTAACGCGCAAGCATCCGCTAAATAAAACCGAGCATCGCACCAGAAGGCCGGATCAACCGAGGTTGATAACATCTTTCTGCTAATGTGCAGGCATCTGCTAAATAAAAGCGAGCATCGAACCAAAAGGTCAGATCAACAGAAGTTGATAACATCTATCTGCTAACACACACGCATCCGCTATATAAAACCGAGCATCGTACCAGAAGGTCGGATCAATCGAAGTTGATAACATCTATCTGCTAACATGCAGGAATCCGCTAAATAAAAGCGAGCATCGAACCAGAAGGTCGGATCAACCGAAGTTGATAACATCTATCTGCTAACGCCCAGGCATCCGCTAAAAAAAAGCGAGCATCGAACCTGAAGGTCGGATCAACCAAAGTTGATAACAACTATTTGCTAACGCGCAGGCATCCGCTAAATAAAAGTGAACATCGAACCAGAAGGCCGGATCAAATGAAGTTGATAACATCTATCTGCTAACGCGAAGGCAACCTCTAAATAAAAGCGAACATCGAACCAGAAGGCCGAATTAACCGAAGTTGATAACATCTATCTGCTAACGCGCAGGCATCCGCTATATAAAACCGAGCATAGTACCAGAAGGCCGGATCAACCGAAGTTGATAACATCTATCTTCTAACGCGCATGTATCCTCTAAATAAAAGCGAGCATCGACCCAGAAGGTCGGATAAACCGAAGTTGATAACATCAATCTGCTAACGCGCACGCATCCGCTAAATAAAATCGAGCATCGAACCAGAAGGCCGGATCAACCGAAGTTGATAACATCTATCTGCTAACATTCAGGCATCCGCTAAATAAAAGCGAGCATCGAATAAGAAGACCGGATCAACTGATGTTGATAACATCTATCTGCTAACGCGCAGGAATCCGCTAAATAAAAGCGAGCATCAAACCAGAAGGCCGGATCAACCGAAGTTGATAACATCTATCTTCTAACGCACATGCATCCTTAAATAAAAGCGAGCATCGAACCAGAAGGTCGGATCAACCGAAGTTGCTAACATCTATTTGCTAACGCGCACGCATCCGCTAAATGAAATCAAGCATCGAACCAGAAGGCCGGATCAACCGAAGTTGATAAAATCTATCTGCTAACATGCAGGCATCCGCTTAATAAAAGCGAGCATCGAACCAGAAGGCCGGATCAACTGAAGTTGTTAACATCTATCTGCTAACACACAAGAACCGCTAAATAAAAGCGAGCATCCAACCGGAAGGTCGGATCAACCGAAGTTGATAACATCTATCTGCTAACGCGCAGGTATCCGCTAAATAAAAGCGAGCATTGCACCTGAAGGCCGGATCAACCGAAGTTGATAACATCTATCTGCTAACGCGCATGCATCCGCTAAATAAAAGCGAGCATCGGACCAGAAGGCCGGATCAACCGAAGTTGATAACATCTATTTGCTAACGCGCAGGCATCCGCTAAATAAAAGCGAGTATCGAACCAGAAGGCCGGATCAACCGTAGTTGATAACATCTATCTGCTAACGCACAGGCATCCGCTAAATAAAAGT
Organism: Lathyrus sativus; assembly: GCA_963859935.3. Lineage (NCBI taxonomy): Eukaryota > Viridiplantae > Streptophyta > Magnoliopsida > Fabales > Fabaceae > Lathyrus > Lathyrus sativus. The sequence continues at coordinate 284,584,991 of OZ012741.1, read as the reverse complement.
GAGCATCGAACCAGAAGGCCGGATCAACCGTAGTTGGTAACATCTACCTGCTAACGCGCAGGCGTCCGCTAAATAAAAGCGAGCATCGAACCAGGACGCCGGATCAACCGAAGTTGATAACATCTATCTGCTAACGCGTAGGCATCCGCTAAATAAAAGCGAGCATCGAACCAGAAGGTCAGATCAACCGAAGTTGATAACATCTATCTGCTAACGCGCAGGCATCCGCTAAATAAACGCGAGCATCGCACCAGAAGGCCGGATGAACCGAAGTTGATAACATCTATCTGCTAACGCGCAGGCATCCTCTAAATAAAAGCGAGCATCGAACCAGAAGGCCGGATCAACCAAAGTTGATAACATCTATCTGCTAACGCACATGCATCCTCTAAATAAAAGCGAGCATCGAATCAGAAGGTCGGATCAATTGAAGTTGCTAACATCTATTTGCTGACGCGCACGCATCCACTAAATGAAATCGAGCATCGAACAAGAAGGCCGGATCAACTGATGTTGATAACATCTATCTGCTAACGTGCAGGCATCCACTAAATAAAAGCGAGTGTCGAACCAGAAGGTCGGATCAACTGAAGTTGTTAATATCTATCTGCTAAAACACAGGCATCCGCTAAATAAAAGCGAGCATCCAACCGGAAGCTCGGATCAACCGAAGTTGATAACATCTATCTGCTAACGCGGATGCATCCGCTAAATTAAAGCGAGCATCGCACCAGAAGGTCGGATTAACCGAAGTTGATAACATCTGTCTGCTAACGCGCAGGCATCCGCTAAATAAAAGCGAGCATCGAACTATAAGGCCGGATCAACCGAAGTTGATAACATCTATCTGCTAACGCACAGGCATCCTCTAAATAAAAGCGAGCATCGTACCAGAAGGCCGGATCAATCGAAGTTGATAACATCTATCTGCTAACGCGCACCCATCCTCTAAATGAAATCGGGCATCGAACCAGAAGACCGGATCAACCGAAGTTGATAACATCTATCTGCTAACATGCAGGCTTCCGCTAAATAAAAGCGAGCATCGAACAAGAAGGTCGGATCAACTGATGTTGATAACATCTATCTGCTAACGCCCAGGCATCCGCTAAATAAAAGCGAGCATTGAATAAGAAGGTCAGATCAACTGAAGTTGTTAACATCTATCTCTTAACACACAGGCATCCGCTAAATAAAAGCGAGCATCGAACCGGAAGGTCGGATCAACCGAAGTTGATAACATCTATCTGCTAACGCGCAGGCATCCGCTAAATAAAACCGAGCATCGCACCAGAAGGCCGGATCAACCGAGGTTGATAACATCTTTCTGCTAATGTGCAGGCATCTGCTAAATAAAAGCGAGCATCGAACCAAAAGGTCAGATCAACAGAAGTTGATAACATCTATCTGCTAACACACACGCATCCGCTATATAAAACCGAGCATCGTACCAGAAGGTCGGATCAATCGAAGTTGATAACATCTATCTGATAACGTGCAGGAATCCGCTAAATAAAAGCGAGCATCGAACCAGAAGGTCGGATCAACCGAAGTTGATAACATCTATCTGCTAACGCCCAGGCATCCGCTAAATAAAAGCGAGCATCGAACCTGAAGGTCGGATCAACCAAAGTTGATAACAACTATTTGCTAACGCGCAAGCATTCGCTAAATAAAAGTGAGCATCGAACCAGAAGGCCGGATCAAATGAAGTTGATAACATCTATCTGCTAACGCGAAGGCAACCGCTAAATAAAAGCGAACATCGAACCAGAAGGCCGAATTAACCGAAGTTGATAACATCTATCTGCTAACGCGCAGGCATCCGCTATATAAAACCGAGCATAGTACCAGAAGGCCGGATCAACCGAAGTTGATAACATCTATCTTCTAACGCGCATGTATCCCCTAAATAAAAGCGAGCATCGATCCAGAAGGTCGGATAAACCGAAGTTGATAACATCTATCTGCTAACACGCACGCATCCGCTAAATAAAATCGAGCATCGAACCAGAAGGCCGGATCAACCGAAGTTGATAACATCTATCTGCTAACATTCAGGCATCCGCTAAATAAAAGCGAGCATCGAACAAGAAGGCCGGATCAACTGATGTTGATAACATCTATCTGCTAACGCGCAGGAATCCGCTAAATAAAAGCGAGCATCAAACCAGAAGGCCGGATCAACCGAAGTTGATAACATCTATCTTCTAACGCACATGCATCCTTAAATAAAAGCGAGCATCGAACCAGATGGTCGGATCAACCGAAGTTGCTAACATCTATTTGCTAACGCGCACGCATCCGCTAAATGAAATCAAGCATCGAACCAGAAGGCCGGATCAACCGAAGTTGATAAAATCTATCTGCTAACATGCAGGCATCCGCTAAATAAAAGCGAGCATCGAACAAGAAGGCCGGATCAACTGATGTTGATAACATCTATCTTCTAACGCGCAGGCATCCGCTAAATAAAAGCGAGCATCCATCCGGAAGGTCGGATCAACCGAAGTTGATAACATCTTTTTGCTAATGCGCAGGCATCCACTAAATAAAAGCGAGCATCCCACCAGAAGGCCGGATCAACCGAAGTTGATAAAATCTATCTGCTAACGTGCAGGCATCCGCTAAATAAAAGCGAGCATCCAACCAGAAGCTCGGATCAACCGAAGTTGATAACATCTATCTGCTAACGCGCAGGCATCCGCTAAATAAAAGCGAGCATCGAACCAGAAGCCGGATCAACCGAAGTTGATAACATCTATCTGCTAACGCACAGGCATCCTCTAAATAAAAGCGAGCATCGTACCAGAAGGCCGGATTAATCGAAGTTGATAACATCTATCTGCTAACGCGCACACATCCTCTAAATGAAATCGGGCATCGAACCAGAAGGTCGGATCAACCGAAGTTGATAACATCTATCTGCTAACATGCAAGCTTCCACTAAATAAACGCGAGCATCGAACAAGAAGGCCGGATCAACTGATGTAGATAACATCTATCTGCTAACGCCCAGGCATCCGCTAAATAAAAGCGAGCATCGAACAAGAAGGCCGGATCAACTGAAGTTGTTAACATCTATCTGCTAACACACAGGCATCCGCTAAATAAAAGCGAGCATCAAACCGGAAGGTCGGATCAACCGAAGTTGATAACATCTATCTGCTAACGCGCAGGCATCCGCTAAATAAAACCGAGCATCGCACCAGAAGGCCGGATCAACCGAAGTTGATACCATCTATCTGCTAACGTGCAGGCATCAGCTAAATAAAAGCGAGTATCGAACCAGAAGGCCGGATCAACCGAAGTTGATAACATCTTTCTGCTAACGCACAGGCATCCGCTAAATAAAAGCGAGCATCGAGCCAAAAGGCCGGATCAACCGAAGTTGATAACATCTATCCGCTAACGCGCAGGCAACCGCTAAATAAATGCAAGCATCGAACCAGAAGGCCGGATCAACCGAAGTTGATAACATCTATCTGCTAACGTGCAGGAATCCGCTAAATAAAAGCGAGTATCGAACCGAAAGGCCGAATAAACCAAAGTTGATAACATCTATCTGCTAACGCGCAGGCATCCGCGAAATAAAAGCGAGCATCGCACCAGAAGGTCGGATGAACCGAAGTTGATAACATCTATCTGCTAACGCGCAGGCAACCGCTAAATAAAAGCGAGCATCAAATCAGAAGGCCGGATCAACCGAAGTTGATAACATCTATCTTCTAACGCACATGCATCCTCTAAATAAAAGCGAGCATCGAACCAGAAGGTCGGATCAACCGAAGTTTCTAACATCTATTTGCTAATGCGCACGCATCCGCTAAATGAAATCGAGCATCGAACCAGAAGGTCGGATCAACCGAAGTTGATAACATCTATCTGCTAACATGCAGGCATCCGCTAAATTAAAGCGAGCAACGAACAACAAGGCCGAATCAACTGATGTTGATAACATCTATCTGCTAACGCGCAGGCATCCGCTAAATAAAAGCGAGCATCGAACTAGAAGATCGGATCAATCGAAGTTGATAACATCTATCTGCTAACACACAGGCATCCGCTAAATAAAAGCGAGCATCCAACCGGAAGGTCGAATCAACCGAAGTTGATAACATCTTTCTGCTAACGCGCAGGCATCCGCTAAATAAAAGCGAGCATCGCACCAGAAGGCCGGATCAACCGAAGTTGATAAAATCTATCTGCTAACGCGCAGGCATCCGCTAAATAAAAGCGAGCATCGAACCAGAAGGCCGGATCAACAGAAGTTGATAACATCTCTCTGCTAACGCACATGCATCCTCTAAATAAAAGCGAGCATCGAACCAGAAGGTTGGATCAACCGAAGTTGATAACATCTATCTGCTAACACGCACGCATCCACTAAATGAAATCGAGCATCGAACCAGAAGGCCGGATCAACCGAAGTTGATAACATCTATCTGCAAACTTGCAGGCATCCGCTAAATAAAAGCGAGCATTGAACAAGAAGGTCGGATCAACTGATGTTGATAACATCTATCTGCTAACGCACAGGCATCCGCTAAATAAAAGCGAGCATCGAACCAGAAGGCCGGATCAACTGAAGTTGTTAACATCTATCTGCTAACACACAGGCATCCGCTAAATAAAAGCGAGCATCCAACCGGAATGTCGGATCAACCGAAGTTGATAACATCTATCTGCTAACGCGCATGCATCAGCAAAATAAAACCGAGCATCGCACCAGAAGGCCGGATCAACCGAAGTTGATAACATCTATCTGCTAACGCGCTAGCATCTGCTAAATAAAAGCGAGCATCGAACCAGAAGTCCGAATCAACCGAAGTTGATAACATCTATCCGCTAACGCGCAGGCATCCGCTAAATAAATGCGAGTATCGAACCAGAAGGCCGGATCAACCGAAGTTGATAACATCTATCTCCTAACGCGCAGGCATCCGCTAAATAAAAGCGAGCATCGAACCAGAAGCCCGGATCAACCGAAGTTGATAACATCTATCTGCTAATGCGCAGGCGTCCACTAAATAAAAGCGAGCATCGAACCAGAAGGCCGGATCAACCGAAGTAGATAACATCTATCTGCTAACGCGCATGCATCCGCTAAATAAAAGTGAGCATCAAACCAGAAGGCCGGATCAACCAAAGTTGATAACATCTACCTGCTAACGCGCAGGCGTCCGCTAAATAAAAGCGAGCATCGAACTAGAAGGCCGGATCAACTGAAGTTGATAACATCCTTCTGCTAACGCACAGGCATCTGCTAAATAAAAGCGAGCATCGAACCAGAAAGTCGGATCAATTGAAGTTGATAACATCTATCTGCTAACGCGCAGGCATCCGCTAAATAAAAGCGAGCATCGCACCAGGAGGCCGGATATACCGAAGTTGATAACATTTATCTACTAACGCGCAGGCATCCGCTAAATAAAAGCGAGCATCGAACCAGAAGGCCGGATCAACCGAAGTTGATAACATCTATCTGCTAACGCACATGTATCCTCTAAATAAAAGCGAGCATCGAACCAGAAGGTCGGATAAACCAAAGTTGATAACATCTATCTGCTAACGCGCATGCATCCGCTAAATAAAATCGAGCATCGAACCAGAAGGTCGGATCAACCGAAGTTGATAACATCTATCTGCTAACATTCAGGCATCCGCTAAATAAAAGCGAGCATCGAACAAGAAGGCCGGATCAACTGATGTTGATAACATCTATCTGCTAACGCGCAGGCATCCGCTAAATAAAAGCGAGCATCGAACCAGAAGGCCGGATCAACCGAAGTTGATAACATCTATCTACTAACGCACAGGCATCCTCTAAATAAAAGCGAGCATCGTACCAGAAGGCCGGATTAATCGAAGTTGATAACATCTATCTGCTAACGCGCACACATCCTCTAAATTAAATCGGGCATCGAACCAGAAGGTCGGATCAACCGAAGTTGATAACATCTATCTGCTAACATGCAAGCTTCCACTAAATAAAAGCGAGCATCGAACAAGAAGGCCGGATCAACTGATGTTGATAACATCTATCTGCTAACGTGCATGCATCTGCTAAATAAAAGCGAGCATCGAACCAAAAGGTCGGATTAACAGAAGTTGATAACATCTTTCTGCTAACACACACGCATCCGCTATATAAAACCGAGCATCGTACCAGAAGGCCGGATCAATCGAAGTTGATAACATCTATCTGCTAACATGCAGGAATCCGCTAAATAAAAGCGAGCATCGAACCAGAAGGTCGGATCAACCGAAGTTGATAACATCTATCTGCTAACGCGCAGGCATCCGCTAAATAAAAGCGAGCACCGAACCTGAAGGTCGGATCAACCAAAGTTGATAACATCTATTTGCTAACGCGCAGGCATCCGCTAAATAAAAGTGAGCATCGAACCAGAAGGCCGGATCAACTGAAGTTGATAACATCTATCTGCTAACGCGCAGGCAACCGCTAAATAAAAGCGAGCATCGAACCAGAAGGCCGGATCAACCGAAGTTGATAACATCTTTCTTCTAACGCACATGCATCCTCTAAATAAAAGCGAGCATCGAACCAGAAGGTCGGATCAACCGAAGTTTCTAACATCTATTTGCTAATGCGCACGCATCTGCTAAATGAAATCGAGCATCGAACCAGAAGGTCGGATCAACCGAAGTTGATAACATCTATCTGCTAACATGCAGGCATCCGCTAAATAAAAGCGAGCAACGAACAACAAGGCCAGATCAATTGATGTTGATAACATCTATCTGCTAACGCGCAGGCATCCGCTAAATAAAAGCGAGCATCGAACCAGAAGGTCGGATCAATCGAAGTTGATAACATCTATCTGCTAACACACAGGCATCCGCTAAATAAAAGCGAGCATCCAACCGGAGGGTCGGATCAGCCGAAGTTGATAACATCTTTCTGCTAACGCGCAGGCATCCGCTAAATAAAAGCGAGCATCGCACCAGAAGGTCGGATTAACCGAAGTTGATAAAATCTATCTGCTAACGCGCGGGCATCCGCTAAATAAAAGCGAGCATCGAACTAGAAGCCCGGATCAACAGAAGTTGATAACATCTCTCTGCTAACGCACATGCATCCTCTAAATAAAAGTGAGCATCGAACCAGAAGGTTGGAACAACCGAAGTTGATAACATCTATCTGCTAACGCGCACGCATCCACTAAATGAAATCGAGCATCGAACCAGAAGGCCAGATCAACCGAAGTTGATAACATCTATCTGCAAACTTGCAGGCATCCGCTAAATAAAAGCGAGCATTGAACAAGAAGGTCGGATCAACTGATGTTGATAACATCTATCTGCTAACGCACAGGCATCCGCTGAATAAAAGCGAGCATCGAACCAGAAGGTCGGATCAACTAAAGTTGTTAACATCTATCTGCTAACACACAGGCATCCGCTAAATAAAAGCGAGCATCCAACCGGAATGTTGGATCAACCGAAGTTGATAACATCTATCTGCTAACGCGCATGCATCAGCAAAATAAAACCGAGCATCGCACCAGAAGGCCGGATCAACCGAAGTTGATAACATCTATAAGCTAACGCGCAGGCATCTGCTAAATAAAAGCGAGCATCGAACCAGAAGTCCGGATCAACCGAAGTTGATAACATCTATCCGCAAACGCGCAGGCATCTGCTAAATAAATGCGAGTATCGAACCAGAAGGCCGGATCAACCGAAGTTGATAACATCTATCTCCTAACGCGCAGGCATCCGCTAAATAAAAGCGAGCATCGAACCAGAAGCCCGGATCAACCGAGGTTGATAACATCTATCTGCTAATGCGCAGGCGTCCACTAAATAAAAGCGAGCATCGAACCAGAAGGCCGGATCAACCGAAGTAGATAACATCTATCTGCTAACGCGCATGCATCCGCTAAATAAAAGTGAGCATCAAACCAGAAGGCCGGATCAACCAAAGTTGATAACATCTACCTTCTAACGCGCAGGCGTCCGCTAAATAAAAGCGAGCATCGAACTAGAAGGCCGGATCAACTGAAGTTGATAACATCCTTCTGCTAACGCACAGGCATCTGCTAAATAAAAGCGAGCATCAAACCAGAAGGTCGGATCAATTGAAGTTGTTAACATCTATCTGCTAACGCGCAGGCATCCGCTAAATAAAAACGAGCATCGCACCAGAAGGCCGGATATACCGAAGTTGATAACATCTATCTGCTAACGCGCAGGCATCCGCTAAATAAAAACGAGCATCGAACCAGAAGGCCGGATCAACCGAAGTTTATAACATCTATCTGCTAACGCACATGTATCCTCTAAATAAAAGCGAGCATCGAACCAAAAGGTCGGATAAACCAAAGTTGATAACATCTATCTGCTAACGCGCACGCATCCGCTAAATAAAATCGAGCATCGAACCAGAAGGTCGGATCAACCGAAGTTGATAACATCTATCTGCTAACATTCAGGCATCCGCTAAATAAAAGCGAGCATCGAACAAGAAGGCCGGATCAACTGATGTTGATAACATCTATCTGCTAACGCACAGGCATCCGCTAAATAAAAGCGAGCATCGAACCAGAAGGCCGGATCAACTGAATTTGTTAACATCTATCTGCTAACGCGCAGGCATCCGCTAAATAAAAGCGAGCACCGAACCTGAAGGTCGGATCGACCAAAGTTGATAACATCTATTTGCTAACGCGAAGGCATCCGCTAGATAAAAGTGAGCATCGAACCAGAAGGCCGGATCAACTGAAGTTGATAACATCTATCTGCTAACGCGAAGGCAACCGCTAAATAAAAGCGAGCATCGAACCAGAAGGCCGAATCAATCGAAGTTGATAACATCTATCTGCTAACGCGTAGGCATCCGCTATATAAAACCGAGCATCGTACCAGAAGGTCGGATCAACCGAAGTTGATAACATCTATTTGCTAACGTGCAGGCATCCGCTAAATAAAAGCGAGTATCGAACCAGAAGGCCAGATCAACTGAAGTTAATAACATCTTTCTGCTAACGCACAGGCATCCGCTAAATAAAAGCGAGCATCGAGCCAAAAGGCCGGATCAACCGAAGTTGTTAACATCTATCCGCTAACGCGCAGGCAACCGCTAAATAAATGCAAGCATCGAACCAGAAGGCCAGATCAACCGAAGTTGATAACATCTATCTGCTAACGTGCAGGAATCCGCTAAATAAAAGCGAGCATCGAACCGAACGGCCGAATAAACCAAAGTTGATAACATCTATCTGCTAACGCGCAAGCATCCGCGAAATAAAAGCGAGCATCGCACCAGAAGGCCGGATGAACCGAACTTAATAACATCTATCTGCTAACGCGCAGGCAACCGCTAAATAAAAGCGAGCATCGAACCAGAAGGCCGGATCAACCGAAGTTGATAACATCTATCTTCTAACGCACATGCATCCTCTAAATAAAAGCGAGCATCGAACCAGAAGGTCGGATCAACCGAAGTTTCTAACATCTATTTGCTAATGCGCACGCATCTGCTAAATGAAATCGAGCATCGAACCAGAAGGTCGGATCAACCGAAGTTGATAACATCTATCTGCTAACATGCAGGCATCCGCTAAATAAAAGCGAGCAACGAACAACAAGGCCAGATCAACTGATGTTGATAACATCTATCTGCTAACGCGCAGGCATCCGCTAAATAAAAGCGAGCATCGAACCAGAAGGTCGGATCAATCGAAGTTGATAACATCTATCTGCTAACACACAGGCATCCGCTAAATAAAAGCGAGCATCCAACCGGAGGGTCGGATCAACCGAAGTTGATAACATCTTTCTGCTAACGCGCAGGCATCCGCTAAATAAAAGCGAGCATCGCACCAGAAGGTCGGATCAACCGAAGTTGATAAAATCTATCTGCTAACGCGCATGCATCCGCTAAATAAAAGCGAGCATCGAACCAGAAGGCCGGATCAACAGAACTTGATAACATCTCTCTGCTAACGCACATGCATCCTCTAAATAAAAGTGAGCATCGAACCTGAAGGTTGGATCAACCGAAGTTGATAACATCTATCTGCTAACGCGCATGCATCCACTAAATGAAATCGAGCATCGAACCAGAAGGCCAGATCAACCGAAGTTGATAACATCTATCTGCAAACTTGCAGGCATCCGCTAAATAAAAGCGAGCATTGAACAAGAAGGTCGGATCAACTGATGTTGATAACATCTATCTGCTAACGCACAGGCATCCGCTGAATAAAAGCGAGCATCGAACCAGAAGGTCGGATCAACTAAAGTTGTTAACATCTATCTGCTAACACACAGGCATCCGATAAATAAAAGCGAGCATCCAACCGGAATGTTGGATCAACCAAAGTTGATAACATCTATCTGCTAACGCGCATGCATCAGCAAAATAAAACCGAGCATCGCACCAGAAGGCCGGATCAACTGAAGTTGATAACATCTATCTGCTAACGCGCAAGCATCTGCTAAATAAAAGCGAGCATCGAACCAGAAGTCCGGATCAGCCGAAGTTGATAACATCTATCCGCTAACGCGCAGGCATCCGCTAAATAAATGCGAGTATCGAACCAGAAGGCCGGATCAACCGAAGTTGATAACATCTATCTCCTAACGTGCAGGCATCCGCTAAATAAAAGCGAGCATCGAACCAGAAGCCCGGATAAACCGAAGTTGATAACATCTATCTGCTAACGCGCATGCATCCGCTAAATAAAAGTGAGCATCAAACCAGAAGGCCGGATCAACCAAAGTTGATAACATCTACCTGCTAACGCGCAGGCGTCCGCTAAATAAAAGCGAGCATCGAACTAGAAGGCCAGATCAACTGAAGTTGATAACATCCTTCTGCTAACGCACAGGAATCTGCTAAATAAAAGCGAGCATCAAACCAGAAGGTCGAATCAATTGAAGTTGTTAACATTTATCTGCTAACGCGCAGGCATCCGCTAAATAAAAGAGAGCATCGCACCAGAAGACCGGATATACCGAAGTTGATAACATCTATCTGCTAACGTGCAGGCATCCGCTAAATAAAAGTGAGCATCGAACCAGAAGGCCGGATCAACCGAAGTTGATAACATCTATCTGCTAACGCACATGTATCCTCTAAATAAAAGCGAGCATCGAACCAGAAGGTCGGATAAACCAAAGTTGATAACATTTATCTGCTAACGCGCACGCATCCGCTAAATAAAATCGAGCATCGAACAAGAAGGTCGGATCAACCGAAGTTGATAACATCTATCTGCTAACATTCAGGCATCCGCTAAATAAAAGCGAGCATCGAACAAGAAGGCCGGATCAACTGATGTTGATAACATCTATCTGCTAACGCGCAGGCATCTGCTAAATAAAAGCGAGCATCGAACCAGAAGGCCGGATCAACTGAATTTGTTAACATCTATCTGCTAACGCGCAGGCATCCGCTAAATAAAAGCGAGCACCGAACCTGAAGGTCGGATCAACCAAAGTTGATAACATCTATTTGCTAACGCGCAGGCATCCGCTAAATAAAAGTGAGCATCGAACCAGAAGGCCGGATCAACTGAAGTTGATAACATATATTTGCTAACGCGAAGGCAACCGCTAAATAAAAGCGAGCATCGAACCAGAAGGCCGAATCAATCGAAGTTGATAACATCTATCTGCTAACGCGCAGGCATCCGCTATATAAAACTGAGCATCGTACCAGAAGGTCGGATCAACCGAAGTTGATAACATCTATCTGCTAACGTGCAGGCATCCGCTAAATAAAAGCGAGTATCGAACCAGAAGGCCGGATCAACCGAAGTTAATAACATCTTTCTGCTAACGCACAGGCATCCGCTAAATAAAAGCGAGCATCGAGCCAAAAGGCCGGATCAACCAAAGTTGTTAACATCTATCCGCTAACGCGCAGGCAACCGCTAAATAAATGCAAGCATCGAACCAGAAGGCCAGATCAACCGAAGTTGATAACATCTATCTGCTAACGTGCAGGAATCCGCTAAATAAAAGCGAGCATCGAACCGAACGGCCGAATAAACCAAAGTTGATAACATATATCTGCTAACGCACAAGCATCCGCGAAATAAAAGCGAGCATCGCACCAGAAGGCCGGATGAACCGAACTTGATAACATCTATCTGCTAACGCGCAGGCAACCGCTAAATAAAAGCGAGCATCGAACCAGAAGGCCGGATCAACCGAAGTTGATAACATCTATCTTCTAACGCACATGCATCCTCTAAATAAAAGCGAGCATCGAACCAGAAGGTCGGATCAACCGAAGTTTCTAACATCTGTTTGCTAATGCGCACGCATCTGCTAAATGAAATCGAGCATCGAACCAGAAGGTCGGATCAACCGAAGTTGATAACATCTATCTGCTAACATGCAGGCATCCGCTAAATAAAAGCGAGCAACGAACAACAAGGCCAGATCAACTGATGTTGATAACATCTATCTGCTAACGCGCAGGCATCCGCTAAATAAAAGCGAGCATCGAACCAGAAGGTCGGATCAATCGAAGTTGATAACATCTATCTGCTAACACACAGGCATCCGCTAAATAAAAGCGAGCATCCAACCGGAGGGTCGGATCAACCGAAGTTGATAACATCTTTCTGCTAACGCGCAGGCATCCGCTAAATAAAAGCGAGCATCGCACCAGAAGGTCGGATCAACCGAAGTTGATAAAATCTATCTGCTAACGCGCATGCATCCGCTAAATAAAAGCGAGCATCGAACCAGAAGGCCGGATCAACAGAACTTGATAACATCTCTCTGCTAACGCACATGCATCCTCTAAATAAAAGTGAGCATCGAACCTGAAGGTTGGATCAACCGAAGTTGATAACATCTATCTGCTAACGCGCATGCATCCACTAAATGAAATCGAGCATCGAACCAGAAGGCCAGATCAACCGAAGTTGATAACATCTATCTGCAAACTTGCAGGCATCCGCTAAATAAAAGCGAGCATTGAACAAGAAGGTCGGATCAACTGATGTTGATAACATCTATCTGCTAACGCACAGGCATCCGCTGAATAAAAGCGAGCATCGAACCAGAAGGTCGGATCAACTAAAGTTGTTAACATCTATCTGCTAACACACAGGCATCCGATAAATAAAAGCGAGCATCCAACCGGAATGTTGGATCAACCGAAGTTGATAACATCTATCTGCTAACGCGCATGCATCAGCAAAATAAAACCGAGCATCGCACCAGAAGGCCGGATCAACTGAAGTTGATAACATCTATCTGCTAACGCGCAAGCATCTGCTAAATAAAAGCGAGCATCGAACCAGAAGTCCGGATCAGCCGAAGTTGATAACATCTATCCGCTAACGCGCAGGCATCCGCTAAATAAATGCGAGTATCGAACCAGAAGGCCGGATCAACCGAAGTTGATAACATCTATCTCCTAACGTGCAGGCATCCGCTAAATAAAAGCGAGCATCGAACCAGAAGCCCGGATCAACCGAAGTTGATAACATCTATCTGCTAATGCGCAAGCGTCCACTAAATAAAAGCGAGCATCGAGCCAAAAGGCCGGATCAACCGAAGTAGATAACATCTATCTGCTAACGCGCATGCATCCGCTAAATAAAAGTGAGCATCAAACCAGAAGGCCGGATCAACCAAAGTTGATAACATCTACCTGCTAACGCGCAGGCGTCCGCTAAATAAAAGCGAGCATCGAACTAGAAGGCCAGATCAACTGAAGTTGATAACATCCTTCTGCTAACGCACAGGAATCTGCTAAATAAAAGCGAGCATCAAACCAGAAGGTCGGATCAATTGAAGTTGTTAACATTTATCTGCTAACGCGCAGGCATCCGCTAAATAAAAGAAAGCATCGCACCAGAAGGCCGGATATACCGAAGTTGATAACATCTATCTGCTAACGTGCAGGCATCCGCTAAATAAAAGTGAGCATCGAACCAGAAGGCCGGATCAACCGAAGTTGATAACATCTATCTGCTAACGCACATGTATCCTCTAAATAAAAGCGAGCATCGAACCAGAAGGTCGGATAAACCAAAGTTGATAACATTTATCTGCTAACGCGCACGCATCCGCTAAATAAAATCGAGCATCGAACCAGAAGGTCGGATCAACCGAAGTAGATAACATCTATCTGCTAACATTCAGGCATTCGCTAAATAAAAGCGAGCATCGAACAAGAAGGCCGGATCAACTGATGTTGATAACATCTATCTGCTAACGCGCAGGCATCCGCTAAATAAAAGCGAGCATTGAACCAGAAGGCCGGATCAACTGAATTTGTTAACATCTATCTGCTAACGCGCAGGCATCCGCTAAATAAAAGCGAGCACCGAACCTGAAGGTCGGATCAACCAAAGTTGATAACATCTATTTGCTAACGCGCAGGCATCCGCTAAATAAAAGTGAGCATCGAACCAGAAGGCCGGATCAACTGAAGTTGATAACATCTATCTGCTAACGCGAAGGCAACCGCTAAATAAAAGCGAGCATCGAACCAGAAGGCCGAATCAATCGAAGTTGATAACATCTATCTGCTAACGCGCAGGCATCCGCTATATAAAACTGAGCATCGTACCAGAAGGTCGGATCAACCGAAGTTGATAACATCTATCTGCTAACGTGCAGGCATCCGCTAAATAAAAGCGAGTATCGAACCAGAAGGCCGGATCAACCGAAGTTAATAACATCTTTCTGCTAACGCACAGGCATCCGCTAAATAAAAGCGAGCATCGAGCCAAAAGGCCTGATCAACCAAAGTTGTTAACATCTATCCGCTAACGCGCAGGCAACCGCTAAATAAATGCAAGCATCGAACCAGAAGGCCTGATCAACCGAAGTTGATAACATCTATCTGCTAACGTGCAGGAATCCGCTAAATAAAAGCGAGCATCGAACCGAACGGCCGAATAAACCAAAGTTGATAACATATATCTGCTAACGCGCAAGCATCCGCGAAATAAAAGCGAGCATCGCACCAGAAGGCCGGATGAACCGAACTTGATAACATCTATCTGCTAACGCGCAGGCAACCGCTAAATAAAAGCGAGCATCGAACCAGAAGGCCGGATCAACCGAAGTTGATAACATCTATCTTCTAACGCACATGCATCCTCTAAATAAAAGCGAGCATCGAACCAGAAGGTCGGATCAACCGAAGTTTCTAACATCTATTTGCTAATGCGCACGCATCTGCTAAATGAAATCGAGCATCGAACCAGAAGGTCGGATCAACCGAAGTTGATAACATCTATCTGCTAACATGCAGGCATCTGCTAAATAAAAGCGAGCAACGAACAACAAGGCCAGATCAACTGATGTTGATAACATCTATCTGCTAACGCGCAGGCATCCGCTAAATAAAAGCGAGCATCGAACCAGAAGGTCGGATCAATCGAAGTTGATAACATCTATCTGCTAACACACAGGCATCCGCTAAATAAAAGCGAGCATCCAACCGGAGGGTCGGATCAACCGAAGTTTATAACATCTTTCTGCTAACGCGCAGGCATCCGCTAAATAAAAGCGAGCATCGCACCAGAAGGTCGGATCAACCGAAGTTGATAAAATCTATCTGCTAACGCGCATGCATCCGCTAAATAAAAGCGAGCATCGAACCAGAAGGCCGGATCAATAGAACTTGATAACATCTCTCTGCTAACGCACATGCATCCTCTAAATAAAAGTGAGCATCGAACCTGAAGGTTGGATCAACCGAAGTTGATAACATCTATCTGCTAACGCGCACGCATCCACTAAATGAAATCGAGCATCGAACCAGAAGGCCAGATCAACCGAAGTTGATAACATCTATCTGCAAACTTGCAGGCATCCGCTAAATAAAAGTGAGCATTGAACAAGAAGGTCGGATCAACTGATGTTGATAACATCTATCTGCTAACGCACAGGCATCCGCAGAATAAAAGCGAGCATCGAACCAGAAGGTCGGATCAACTAAAGTTGTTAACATCTATCTGCTAACACACAGGCATCCGATAAATAAAAGCGAGCATCCAACCGGAATGTTGGATCAACCGAAGTTGATAACATCTATCTGCTAACGCGCATGCATCAGCAAAATAAAACCGAGCATCGCACCAGAAGGTCGGATCAACTGAAGTTGATAACATCTATCTGCTAACGCGCAGGCATCTGCTAAATAAAAGCGAGCATCGAACCAGAAGTCCGAATCAGCCGAAGTTGATAACATCTATCCGCTAACGCGCAGGCATCCGCTAAATAAATGCGAGCATCGAACCAGAAGGCCGGATCAACCGAAGTTGATAACATCTATCTCCTAACGTGCAGGCATCCGCTAAATAAAAGCGAGCATCGAACCAGAAGCCCGGATCAACCGAAGTTGATAACATCTATCTGCTAATGCGCAGGCGTCCACTAAATAAAAGCGAGCATCGAGCCAAAAGGCCGGATCAACCGAAGTAGATAACATCTATCTGCTAACGCGCATGCATCCGCTAAATAAAAGTGAGCATCAAACCAGAAGGCCGGATCAACCAAAGTTGATAACATCTACCTGCTAACGCGCAGGCGTCCGCTAAATAAAAGCGAGCATCAAACTAGAAGGCCGGATCAACTGAAGTTGATAACATCCTTCTGCTAACGCACAGGAATCTGCTAAATAAAAGCGAGCATCAAACCAGAAGGTCGGATCAATTGAAGTTGTTAACATTTATCTGCTAACGCGCAGGCATCCGCTAAATAAAAGCGAGCATCGCACCAGAAGGCCGGATATACCGAAGTTGATAACATCTATCTGCTAACGCGCAGGCATCCGCTAAATAAAAGTGAGCATCGAACCAGAAGGCCGGATCAACCGAAGTTGATAACATCTATCTGCTAACGCACATGTATCCTCTAAATAAAAGCGAGCATCGAACCAGAAGGTCGGATAAACCAAAGTTGATAACATTTATCTGCTAACGCGCAAGCATCCGCTAAATAAAATCGAGCATCGAACCAGAAGGTTGGATCAACCGAAGTTGATAACATCTATCTGCTAACATTCAGGCATCCGCTAAATAAAAGCGAGCATCGAAAAAGAAGGCCGGATCAACTGATGTTGATAACATCTATCTGCTAACGCGCAGGCATCCGCTAAATAAAAGCGAGCATCGAACCAGAAGGCCGGATCAACTGAATTTGTTAACATCTATCTGCTAACGCGCAGGCATCCGCTAAATAAAAGCGAGCATCCAACCGGAATGTCGGATCAACCGAAGTTGATAACATCTATATGCTAACACGCAGGCATCCGCAAAATAAAACCGAGCATCGCACCAGAAGGCCGGATCAACCGAAGTTGATAACATCTATCTGCTAACACACACGCATCCGCTATATAAAACCGAGCATCGTACCATAAGTCCGGATCAACCGAAGTTGATAACATCTATCTGATAACGTGCAGGCATCCCCTAAATAAAAGCGAGCATCGAACCAGAAGGCCGGATTAACCGAAGTTGATAACATCGATCTCCTAACGCGCAGGCATCCGCTAAATAAAAGCGAGCATCGAAGCAGAAGCCCGGATCAACCGAAGTTGATAACATCTATCTGCTAATGCGCAGGCGTTCACTAAATAAAAGCGAGCATCGAACCAGAAGGCCGGATCAACCGAAGTATATAACATCTATCTGCTAACGCGCATGTATCCGCTAAATAAAAGTGAGCATTGAACCAGAAGGCCGGATCAACCGAAGTTGATAACATCTACCTGCTAACGCGCAGGCGTCCGCTAAATAAAAGCGAGCATCGAACCAGGAGGCCGGATCAACAGAAGTTGATAACATCTATCTGCTAACGCGCAAGCATCTGCTAAATAAAAGCGAGCATCGAACCAGAAGGTCGGATCAATCGAAGTTGATAACATCTATCTGGTAACACGCAGGCATCCGCTAAATAAAAGCGAGTATCGCACCAGAAGGCCGGGTATACCGAAGTTGATAACATCTATCTGCTAACGCGCAGGCATCCGCTAAATAAAAGCGAGCATCGAACCAGAAGGCCGGATCAACCGAAGTTGATAACATCTTTCTGCTAACGCACAGGCATCCGCTAAATAAAAGCGAGCATCGAGCCAAAATGCCGGATCAACCGAAGTTGATAACATCTATCCGCTAACGCGCAGGCAACCGCTAAATAAATGCAAGCATCGAACCAGAAGGCCGGATCAACCGAAGTTGATAACATCTATCTGCTAACGCGCCGGCAAACGCTAAATAAAAGCGAGCATCCAACCAGAAGGCCGGATCAACCGAAGTTGATAACATCTATCTTCTAACACACATGCATCCGCTATATAAAACCGAGCATCATACCAGAAGGCCGGATCAACCGAAGTTGATAACATCTATATGCTAACGCGCAGGCATCCGGGAAATAAAAGCAAGCATCGAACCAGAGGTCGGGTCAACCGAAGTTGATAACATATATCTGCTAACACGCAGGCATCCGCTAAATAAAAGCGAGCATCGAACCAGAAGCTCGGATTAACCGAAGTTGATAACATCTATCTGCTAACGCGCAGGCATCCGCTAAATAAAAGCGAGTATCGAACCAGAAGGTCGGATCAACCGAAGTTGATAACATCTATCTGCTAATGCGCAGGCGTCTGGTAAATAAAAGCGAGCATCGATCCAGAAGGCCGGATCCACCGAAGTTGATAACATCTGTCTGCCAACGTGCAGGCATCCGCTAAATAAAAGCGAGCATCGAACCAGAAGGCCGGATCAACCGAAGTATATAACATCTATCTGCTAACGCGCATGTATCCGCTAAATAAAAGTGAGCATTGAACCAGAAGCCCGGATCAACCGAAGTTGATAACATCTATCTGCTAACGCTCAGGCATCCGCTAAATAAAAGCGAGCATCGCACCAGAAGGCCGAATCAACTGAAGTTGATAAAATCTATCTGCTAACGTACAGGTATCCTCTAAATAAAAGCGAGCATTGAATTAGAAGGCCGGATCAACCGAAGTTAATAACATGTATCTGCTAATGCGCACGCATCCGCTAAATAAAATCGAGCATCGAACCAGAAGGCCGGATCCACCGAAGTTGATAACATCTGTCTGCCAACGTGTAGGCATCCGCTAAATAAAAGCGAGCATCGAACAAGAAGGCCGGATCAACTGAAGTTGATAACATCTATCTGCTAACGCGCAGGCATCCGCTAAATTAAAGCGAGCATCGAACCAGAAGCCCGGATCAACCGAAGTTGATAACATCTATCTGCTAACGCTCAGGCATCTGCTAAATAAAAGCGAGCATCGCACCAGAAGGCCGAATCAACTGAAGGTGATAACATCTATCTGCTAACGCACATGTATCCTCTAAAAAAAAGCGAGCATTGAATTAGAAGGTCGGATCAACCGAAGTTAATAACATCTATCTGCTAATACGCACGCATCCGCTAAATAAAATCGAGCATCGAACTAGAAGGCCGGATCAACCGAAGTTGATAACATCTATCTGCTAACGCGCAAGCATCTGCTAAATAAAAGCGAGCATTGAACCAGAAGGTCGGATCAATCGAAGTTGATAACATCTATCTGGTAACGCACAGGCATCCGCTAAATAAAAGCGAGCATCACACCAGAAGGCCGGATATACCGAAGTTGATAACATCTATCTGCTAACACGCAGGCATCCGCTAAATAAAAGCGAGCATCGAACCAGAAGGCCGGATCAACCGAAGTTGATAACATCTATCTGCTAACGCACATGAATCCTCTAAATAAAAGCGAGCATCGAACCAAAAGGTCGGATAAACAAAAGTTGATAACATCTATCTGCTAACGCGCACGCATCCGCTAAATAAAATCGAGTATCAAACCAGAAGGTCGGATCAACCGAAGTTGATAACATCTAACTGCTAACATTCAGGCATCCGCTAAATAAAAGCGAGCATCGGACAAGAAGGCCGGATCAACTGATGTTGATAACATCTATCTCCTAACGCGCATGCATCTGCTAAATAAAAGCGAGCATCGAACCAGAAGGCCGGATCAACTGAAGTTGTTAACATCTATTTGCTAACACACAGGCATCCGCTAAATAAAAGCGAGCTTCGAACCGGAAGGGCGGATCAACCGAAGTTGATAACATCTATCCGCTAACGCGCAGGCATCCGCTAAATAAAAGCGAGCATCACACCAGAAGGCCGGATCAACTGAAGTTGATAACATCTATCTGCTAACGCGCCGGCATCCGCTAAATAAAAGCGAGCATCCAACCAGAAGGCCGGATCAACCGAAGTTGATAACATCTATCCTCTAACACACATGCATCCGCTATATAAAACCGAGCATCATACCAGAAGGCCGGATCAACCGAAGTTGATAACATCTATATGCTAACGCGCAGGCATCCGGGAAATAAAAGCAAGCATCGAACCAGAGGTCGGGTCAACCGAAGTTGATAACATATATCTGCTAACACGCAGGCATCCGCTAAATAAAAGCGAGCATCGAACCAGAAGCTCGGATTAACCGAAGTTGATAACATCTATTTGCTAACGCACAGGTATCCTCTAAATAAAAGCGAGCATTGATTTAGAAGGCCGGATCAACCGAAGTTAATAACATTTATCTGCTAATGCGCACGCATCTGCTAAATAAAATCGAGCATCGAACCAGAAGGCCGGATCAACCAAAGTTGATAACATCTATCTGCTAACATGCAGGCGTCCACTAAATAAAAGTGAGCATCGAACAAGAAGGCCGGATCAACTAATGTTGATAACATCTATTTGCTAACGCGCATGCATCCGCTAAATAAAAGCGAGCATCGAACCAGAAGGCGGGATCAGCTAAAGTTGTTAACATCTATCTGCTAACACACAGGCATCCGCTAAATAAAAGCGAGCATCGAACCGGAAGGCCGGATCAACCGAAGTTTATAACATCTATCCGCTAACACGGAGGCATCCGCTAAATAAAAGCGAGCATCGCACCAAAAGGTCGGATCAACCGAAGTTGATAACATCTACCTGCTAATGCGCCGGCATCCGCTAAATAAAAGCGAGCATCCAACCAGAAGGCCGGATCAACCGAAGTTGATAACATCTATCTACTAACACACAGGCATCCGCTATATAAAACCGAGCATCGTACCAGAAGGCCGGATTAACCGACTTTGATAACATCTATCTGCTAACACGCAGGCATCCGCGAAATAAAAGCGAGCATCGAACCAGAAGGTCGGATCAACCGAAGTTGATAACATATATCTGCTAACGCGCAGGCATCCGCTAAATAAAAGCGAGCATCGAACCAGAAGGTAGGAATAACCAAAGTTGATAACATCTATCTGCTAATGCGCAGGCGTCCGGTAAATAAAACCAAGCATCGATCCAGAAGGCCAGATCCACCAAAGTTGATAACATCTATCTGCTAACGAGCCAACATCTGCTAAATAAAAGCGAACATCGAACTAGAAGGCCGGGTCAACCGAAGTTGATAACATCTATCTGCTAACGCACAAGCATCCGCTAAATAAAAGCGAGCATCGAACCAGAAGCCCGGATCAACCGAAGTTGATAACATCTATCTGCTAATGCGCAGGCGTCCGCTAAATAAAAGCGAGCATCGAACCAGAAAGCCGAATCAATCGAAGTTGATAACATCTATCTGCTAACGCGCAGGCATCCGCTAAAGAAAAGCGAGCATCGAACTAGAAGGCCGGATCAACTAAAGTTGTTAACATCTATCTGCTAACACATAGGCATCCGCTAAATAAAAGCGAGCATCAAACCGGAAGGTCGGATCAACCGAAGTTGATAACATCTATCCGCCAATGCGCAGGCATCCGCTAAATAAAAGCGAGCATCGCACCAGAAGGCCGGATCAACCAAAGTTGATAACATCTATCTGCTAACACGCACGCATCCGCTAAATAAACCCGAGCATTGAACCAGAAGGTCGGATCAACCGAAGTTGATAACATCTATCTGCTAACGCACAGGCATCCGCTAAATAAAAGCGAGCATCGAACCAGAAGCCCGGATCAACCGAAGTTGATAACATCTATCTGCTAATGCCCAGGCGTCCGCTAAATAAAATCGAGCATCGAACCAGAAGGCCGAATCAACTGATGTTGATAACATCTATCTGCTAACGCGCATGCATCCGCTAAATAAAAGCGAGCATCGAACCAGAAGGCCGGATCAACTGAAGTTGTTAACATCTATCTGCTAACATACAGGAATCCACTAAATAAAAGCGAGCATCGAACCGGAAGGTCGGATCAACCGAAGTTGATAAAATCTATCCGCTAACGCGTAGGCATCCGCTAAATAAAAGCGAGCATCGCACCAGAAGGTCGGATCAACCGAAGTTGATAACATCTATCTGCTAATGCGCAGGCGTCCGCTAAATTAAAGCAAGCATCGAACCAGAAGGTCTAATCATCCAAAGTTGATAACATCTATCTGCTAACGCGCACGCATCCGCTAAATAAAATCGAGCATCGAACCAGAAGGCCGGATCAACCGAAGTTGATAACATCTATCTACTAACGCGCACGCATCCGTTAAATAAAATCGAGCATCGAACCAGAAGGCCGGATCAACCGAAGTTGATAACATCTATCTGCTAACATGCAGGTGTCCACTAAATAAAAGCGAGCATCGAACAAGAAGGCCGGATTAACTGATGTTGATAACATCTATCTGCTAACGCGCATGCATCCGCTAAATAAAAGCGAGCATCGAACCAGAAGGCTGGATCAATTGAAGTTGTTAACATCTATCTGCTAACAAACAGGCATCCGCTAAATAAAAGCGATCATCGAACCGGAAGGCCGGATCAACCGAAGTTGATAACATCTATCCGCTACCGCGCAGGCATCCGCTAAATAACAGCGAGCATCGCACCAGAAGGCCGGATCAACCGAAGTTGATATCATCTATCTGCTAACGCGCCGGCATCCGCTAAATAAAAGCGAGCATCCAACTAGAAGGTCGGATCAACCGAAGTTGATAATATCTATCTGCTAACACAAAGGCATCCGCTATATAAAACCAAGCATCGTACCAGAAGGCCGGATCAACCGAAGTTGATAACATCTATCCTCTAACACACATGCATCCGCTATATAAAACCGAGCATCATACCAGAAGGCCGGATCAACCGAAGTTGATAACATCTATATGCTAACGCGCAGGCATCCGGGAAATAAAAGCAAGCATCGAACCAGAGGTCGGGTCAACCGAAGTTGATAACATATATCTGCTAACACGCAGGCATCCGCTAAATAAAAGCGAGCATCGAACCAGAAGCTCGGATTAACCGAAGTTGATAACATCTATCTGCTAACGCACAGGTATCCTCTAAATAAAAGCGAGCATTGAATTAGAAGGCCGGATCAACCGAAGTTAATAACATTTATCTGCTAATGCGCACGCATCCGCTAAATAAAATCGAGCATCGAACCAGAAGGCCGGATCAACCAAAGTTGATAACATCTATCTGCTAACATGCAGGCGTCCACTAAATAAAAGCGAGCATCGAACAAGAAGGCCGGATCAACTGATGTTGATAACATCTATTTGCTAACGCGCATGCATCCGCTAAATAAAAGCGAGCATCGAACCAGAAGGCGGGATCAGCTAAAGTTGTTAACATCTATCTGCTAACACACAGGCATCCGCTAAATAAAAGCGAGCATCGAACCGGAAGGCCGGATCAACCGAAGTTTATAACATCTATCCGCTAACACGGAGGCATCCGCTAAATAAAAGCGAGCATCGCACCAAAAGGTCGGATCAACCGAAGTTGATAACATCTACCTGCTAATGCGCCGGCATCCGCTAAATAAAAGCGAGCATCCAACCAGAAGGCCGGATCAACCAAAGTTGATAACATCTATCTACTAACACACAGGCATCCGCTATATAAAACCGAGCATCGTACCAGAAGGCCGGATTAACCGACTTTGATAACATCTATCTGCTAACACGCAGGCATCCGCGAAATAAAAGCGAGCATCGAACCAGAAGGTCGGATCAACCGAAGTTGATAACATATATCTGCTAACGCGCAGGCATCCGCTAAATAAAAGCGAGCATCGAACCAGAAGGTAGGATCAACCAAAGTTGATAACATCTATCTGCTAATGCGCAGGCGCCCGGTAAATAAAACCAAGCATCGATCCAGAAGGCCAGATCCACCGAAGTTGATAACATCTATCTGCTAACGAGCCAACATCCGCTAAATAAAAGCGAACATCGAACTAGAAGGCCGGGTCAACCGAAGTTGATAACATCTATCTACTAACGCACAAGCATCCGCTAAATAAAAGCGAGCATCGAACCAGAAGCCCGGATCAACCGAAGTTGATAACATCTATCTGCTAATGCGCAGGCGTCCGCTAAATAAAAGCGAGCATCGAACCAGAAGCCGAATCAATCGAAGTTGATAACATCAATCTGCTAACGCGCAGGCATCCGCTAAAGAAAAGCGAGCATCGAACTAGAAGGCCGGATCAACTAAAGTTGTTAACATCTATCTGCTAACACATAGGCATCCGCTAAATAAAAGCGAGCATCAAACCGGAAGGTCGGATCAACCGAAGTTGATAACAACTATCCGCCAATGCGCAGGCATCCGCTAAATAAAAGCGAGCATCGCACCAGAAGGCCGGATCAACCAAAGTTGATAACATCTATCTGCTAACGCGCACGCATCCGCTAAATAAACCCGAGCATTGAACCAGAAGGTCGGATCAACCGAAGTTGATAACATCTATCTGCTAACGCACAGGCATCCGCTAAATAAAAGCGAGCATCGAACCAGAAGCCCGGATCAACCGAAGTTGATAACATCTATCTGCTAATGCCCAGGCGTCCGCTAAATAAAATCGAGCATCGAACCAGAAGGCCGAATCAACTGATGTTGATAACATCTATCTGCTAACGCGCATGCATCCGCTAAATAAAAGCGAGCATCGAACCAGAAGACCGGATCAACTGAAGTTGTTAACATCTATCTGCTAACATACAGGAATCCACTAAATAAAAGCGAGCATCGAACCGGAAGGTCGGATCAACCGAAGTTGATAAAATCTATCCGCTAACGCGTAGGCATCCGCTAAATAAAAGCGAGCATCGCACCAGAAGGTCGGATCAACCGAAGTTGATAACATCTATCTGCTAATGCGCAGGCGTCCGCTAAATTAAAGCAAGCATCGAACCAGAAGGTCGAATCATCCAAAGTTGATAACATCTATCTGCTAACGCGCACGCATCCGCTAAATAAAATCGAGCATCGAACCAGAAGGCCGGATCAACCGAAGTTGATAACATCTATCTGCTAACGCGCACGCATCCGTTAAATAAAATCGAGCATCGAACCAGAAGGCCGGATCAACCGAAGTTGATAACATCTATCTGCTAACATGCAGGTGTCCACTAAATAAAAGCGAGCATCGAACAAGAAGGCCGGATTAACTGATGTTGATAACATCTATCTGCTAACGCGCATGCATCCGCTAAATAAAAGCGAGCATCGAACCAGAAGGCTGGATCAATTGAAGTTGTTAACATCTATCTGCTAACAAACAGGCATCCGCTAAATAAAAGCGATCATCGAACCGGAAGGCCGGATCAACCGAAGTTGATAACATCTATCCGCTACCGCGCAGGCATCCGCTAAATAACAGCGAGCATCGCACCAGAAGGCCGGATCAACCAAAGTTGATATCATCTATCTGCTAACGCGCCGGCATCCGCTAAATAAAAGCGAGCATCCAACTAGAAGGTCGGATCAACCGAAGTTGATAATATCTATCTGCTAACACAAAGGCATCCGCTATATAAAACCAAGCATCGTACCAGAAGGCCGGATCAACCGAAGTTGATAACATCTATCTGCTAACACGCAGGCATCCGCGAAATAAAAGCGAGCATCGAACCGGAAGGTCGGATCAACCTAAGTTGATAACATCTATCTGCTAACGCGCAGGCATCTGCTAAATAAAACCGAGCATTTGAACCAGAAGGTCGGATCAACCGAAGTTGATAACATCTATCTGCTAACGCACAGGCATCCGCTAAATAATAGCGAGCATCGAACCAGAAGCCTGGATCAACCGAAGTTGATAACATCTATCTCCTAATGCGCAGGCGTCCGCTAAATAAAAGCGAGCATCGAACCAGAAGGCCGAATCAATCGAAGTTGATAACATCTATCTGCTAACGCGCAAGCATCCGCTAAAGAAAAGCGAGCATCGAACTAGAAGGCCGGATCAACTAAAGTTGTTAACATCTATCTGCTAACACATAGGCATCCGCTAAATAAAAGCGACCATCAAACCGGAAGGTCGGATCAACCGAAGTTGATAGCATCTATCCGCCAATGCGCAGACATCCGCTAAATAAAAGCGAGCATCGCACCAGAAGGCCGGATCAACCGAAGTCGATAACATCTATCTGCTAACGCGCAGGCATCCGCTAAATAAAACCGAGCATTGAACCAGAAGGTCGGATAGACCGAAGTTGATAACATCTATCTGCTAACGCATAGGTATCCTCTAAATAAAAGCGAGCATCGAACCAGAAGGTCGGAGCAACCAAAGTTGATAACATCTATCTGCTAACGCGCACGCATCCGCTAAATAAAATCGAGCATCGAACCAGAAGGCCGGATCAACTGAAGTTGATAACATCTATCTACTAACATTCAGGCATCCGTTAAATAAAAGCGAGCATCGAACAAGAAGGTCGGATCAACTGATGTTGATAACATCTATCTGCTGACGCGCATCCATCCGCTATATAAAAGCGAGCATCGAACCAGAAGGCCGGATCAACTGAAGTTGTTAACATCTATCTGCTAACATACAAGCATCCGCTAAATAAAAGCGAGCATCGAACCGGAAGGTCAGATCAACCGAAGTTGATAACATCTATCTGCTAACGCGTAGGCATCCGCTAAATAAAAGCGAGCATCGCACCAGAAGGCCGGATCAACCGAAGTTGTTAACATCTATCTGCTAATGCGCAGGCGTCCTCTAAATAAAAGCGAGCATCGAACCTGAAGGCTGGATCAACCGAAGTTGATAACATCTATCTGCTAACACACAGGCATCCGCGAAATAAAAGCGAGCATCGAACTAGAAGCCCGGATCAACCGAAGTTGATAACATCTACCTGCTAACACGCAGGCGTCCGCTAAATAAAATCGAGCATTGAACCAGAAGGTCGGATCAACCAAAGTTGATAACATCTATCTGCTAACGCCCACGCATCCGTTAAATAAAATCGAGCATCAAACCAGAAGGCCGGATCAACCGAAGTTGATAACATTTATCTGCTAACGCGCACGCATCCGCTAAATAAAATTGAGCATCGAACCAGAAGGCCGGATCAACCGCAGTTGATAAAATCTATCTGCTAACATGCAGGCGTCCACTAAATAAAAGCGAGCATCGAACAAGAAGGCCGGATTAACTGATGTTCATAACATCTATCTGCTAACGCGCATGCATCCGCTAAATAAAAGCGAGCATCGAACCAGAAGGTTGGATCAATTGAAGTTGTTAACATCTATCTGCTAACAAACAGGCATCCGCTAAATAAAAGCGATCATCGAACCGGAAGGCCGGATCAACCGAAGTTGATAACATCTATCCGCTAACGCGCAGGCATCCGCTAAATAACAGCGAGCATCGCACCAGTAGGCCGGATCAACCGAAGTTGATATCATCTATCTGCTAACGCGCCGGCATCCGCTAAATAAAAACGAGCATCCAACCAGAAGGCCGGATCAACCGAAGTTGATAATATCTATCTGCTAACACAAAGGCATCCGCTATATAAAACCATGCATCGTACCAGAAGGCCGGATCAACCGAAGTTGATAACATCTATCTGCTAACGTGCAGGCATCCGCGAAATAAAAGCGAGCATCGAACCAGAATGTCGGATCAACCAAAGTTGATAAAATATATCTCCTAAGGCCAGGTATCCGCTAAATAAAAGCGAGCATCGAACCAGAAGCCCGGATCAACCGAAGTTGATAACATCTATCTGCTAACACGCAGGCATCCGCTAAATAAAAGCGAGCATCAAACCAGAAGGTCGGATCAACCGAAGTTGATAACATCTATCTGCTAATGCACAGTCGTCCGGTAAATAAAAGCGAGCATCGATCTAGAAGGCCGGATCAACCGAAGTTGATAACATCTATCTGCTAACGAGCAGGCATCCGCTAAGTAAAAGCGAGCATCGAACTAGAAGGTCGGATCAACCGAAGTTGATAACATCTATCTGCTAACGCGCTAGCATCCGCTAAATAAAAGCGAGCATCGAACCAGAAGCCCGGATCAACCGAAGTTGATAACATCTATCTGCTAATGCGCAGGCGTCCGCTAAATAAAAGCGAGCATCGAACCAGAAGGCCGGATCAATCGAAGTTGATAACATCTATCTGCTAACGCGCAGGCATCCGGTAAATAAAAGCGAGCATCGAACCAAAAGGCCGGATCAACTGATGTTGTTAACATCTATCTGCTAACACACAGGCATCCGTTAAATAAAAGCGAGCATCAAACCGGAAGGTCGGATCAACCGAAGTTGATAACATCTATCCGCCAATGCGCAGGCATCCGCTAAATAAAAGCGAGCATCGTACCAGAAGGCCGGATCAACCGAAGTCGATAACATCTATCTGCTAACGCGCAGGCATCCGCTAAATAAAACCGAGCATTGAACCAGAAGGTCGGATAGACCGAAGTTGATAACATCTATCTGCTAACGCATAGGTATCCTCTAAATAAAAGCGAGCATCGAACCAGAAGGTCGGAGCAACCAAAGTTGATAACATCTATCTGCTAACGCGCACGCATCCGCTAAATAAAATCGAGCATCGAACCAGAAGGCCGGATCAACTGAAGTTGATAACATCTATCTACTAACATTCAGGCATCCGCTAAATAAAAGCGAGCATCGAACAAGAAGGCCGGATCAACTGATGTTGATAACATCTATCTGCTAACGCGCATCCATCCGCTATATAAAAGCGAGCATCGAACCAGAAGGCCGGATGAACTGAAGTTGTTAACATCTATCTGCTAACATACAAGCATCCGCTAAATAAAAGCGAGCATCGAACCGGAAGGTCAGATCAACCGAAGTTGATAACATCTATCTGCTAACGCGTAGGCATCCGCTAAATAAAAGCGAGCATCGCACCAGAAGGCCGGATCAACCGAAGTTGATAACATCTATCTGCTAATGCGCAGGCGTCCTCTAAATAAAAGCGAGCATCGAACCTGAAGGCTGGATCAACCGAAGTTGATAACATCTATCTGCTAACACACAGGCATCCGCGAAATAAAAGCGAGCATCGAACTAGAAGCCCGGATCAACCGAAGTTGATAACATCTACCTGCTAACGCGCAGGCGTCCGCTAAATAAAATCGAGCATCGAACCAGAAGGTCGGATCAACCGAAGTTGATAACATCTATCTGCTAACGCCCACACATCCGTTAAATAAAATCGAGCATCAAACCAGAAGGCCGGATCAACCGAAGTTGATAATATCTATCTGCTAACGCGCACGCATCCGCTAAATAAAATTGAGCATCGAACCAGAAGGCCGGATCAACCGCAGTTGATAATATCTATCTGCTAACATGCAGGCGTCCACTAAATAAAAGCGAGCATCGAACAAGAAGGCCGGATTAACTGATGTTGATAACATCTATCTGCTAACGCGCATGCATCCGCTAAATAAAAGCGAGCATCGAACCAGAAGGTTGGATCAATTGAAGTTGTTAACATCTATCTGCTAACAAATAGGCATCCGCTAAATAAAAGCGATCATCGAACCGGAAGGCCGGATCAACCGAAGTTGATAACATCTATCCGCTAACGCGCAGGCATCCGCTAAATAACAGCGAGCATCGCACCAGTAGGCCGGATCAACCGAAGTTGATATCATCTATCTGCTAACGTGCCGGCATCCGCTAAATAAAAACGAGCATCCAACCAGAAGGCCGGATCAACCGAAGTTGATAATATCTATCTGCTAACACAAAGGCATCCGCTATATAAAACCATGCATCGTACCAGAAGGCCGGATCAACCGAAGTTGATAACATCTATCTGCTAACGTGCAGGCATCCGCGAAATAAAAGCGAGCATCGAACCAGAATGTCGGATCAACCAAAGTTGATAAAATATATCTCCTAAAGTGCAGGTATCCGCTAAATAAAAGCGAGCATCGAACCAGAAGCCCGGATCAACCGAAGTTGATAACATCTATCTGCTAACACGCAGGCATCCGCTAAATAAAAGCGAGCATCAAACCAGAAGGTCGGATCAATCGAAGTTGATAACATCTATCTCCTAATGCGCAGTCGTCCGGTAAATAAAAGCGAGCATCGATCTAGAAGGCCGGATCCACCGAAGTTGATAACATCTATCTGCTAACGAGCAGGCATCCGCTAAGTAAAAGCGAGCATCGAACTAGAAGGTCGGATCAACCGAAGTTGATAACATCTATCTGCTAACGCGCTAGCATCCGCTAAATAAAAGCGAGCATCGAACCAGAAGCCCGGATCAACCGAAGTTGATAACATCTATCTGCTAATGCGCAGGCGTCCTCTAAATAAAAGCGAGCATCGAACCAGAAGGCCGGATCAATTGAAGTTGATAACATCTATCTGCTAACGCGCAGGCATTCGCTAAATAAAAGCGAGCATCGAACCAGAAGGCCGGATCAACTGATGTTGTTAACATCTATCTGCTAACACACAGGCATCCGCTAAATAAAAGCGAGCATCAAACCGGAAGGTCGGATCAACCGAAGTTGATAACATCTATCCGCCAATGCGCAGGCATCCGCTAAATAAAAGCGAGCATCGCACCAGAAGGCCGGATCAACCGAAGTCGATAACATCTATCTGCTAATGCGCAGGCATCCGCTAAATAAAACCGAGCATTGAACCAGAAGGTCGGATAGACCGAAGTTGATAACATCTATCTGCTAACGCATAGGTATCCTCTAAATAAAAGCGAGCATCGAACCAGAAGGTCGGAGCAACCAAAGTTGATAACATCTATCTGCTAACGCGCATGCATCCGCTAAATAAAATCGAGCATCGAACCAGAAGGCCGGATCAACTGAAGTTGATAACATCTATCTACTAACATTCAGGCATCCGCTAGATAAAAGCGAGCATCGAACAAGAAGGCCGGATCAACTGATGTTGATAACATTTATCTGCTGACGCGCATCCATCCGCTATATAAAAGAGAGCATCGAACCAGAAGGCCGGATCAACTGAAGTTGTTAACATCTATCTGCTAACATACAAGCATCCGCTAAATAAAAGCGAGCATCGAACCGGAAGGTCAGATCAACCGAAGTTGATAACATCTATCTGCTAACGCGTAGGCATCCGCTAAATAAAAGCGAGCATCGCACCAGAAGGCCGGATCAACCGAAGTTGATAACATCTATCTGCTAATGCGCAGGCGTCCTCTAAATAAAAGCGAGCATCGAACCTGAATGCTGGATCAACCGAAGTTGATAACATCTATCTGCTAACACACAGGCATCCGCGAAATAAAAGCGAGCATCGAACTAGAAGCCCGGATCAACCGAAGTTGATAACATCTACCTGCTAACGCGCAGGCGTCCGCTAAATAAAATCGAGCATCGAACCAGAAGGTCGGATCAACCGAAGTTGATAACATCTATATGCTACCGCCCACGCATCCGTTAAATAAAATCGAGCATCAAACCAGAAGGCCGGATCAACCGAAGTTGATAACATCTATCTGCTAACGCGCACGCATCCGCTAAATAAAATTGAGCATCGAACCAGAAGGCCGGATCAACCGCAGTTGATAATATCTATCTGCTAACATGCAGGCGTCCACTAAATAAAAGCGAGCATCGAACAAGAAGGCCGGATTAACTGATGTTGATAACATCTATCTGCTAACGCGCATGCATCCGCTAAATAAAAGCGAGCATCGAACCAGAATGTTGGATCAATTGAAGTTGTTAACATCTATCTGCTAACAAACAGGCATCCGCTAAATAAAAGCGATCATCGAACCGGAAGGCCGGATCAACCGAAGTTGATAACATCTATCCGCTAACGCGCAGGCATCCGCTAAATAACAGCGAGCATCGCACCAGTAGGCCGGATCAACCGAAGTTGATATCATCTATCTGCTAACGCGCCGGCATCCGCTAAATAAAAACGAGCATCCAACCAGAAGGCCGGATCAACCGAAGTTGATAATATCTATCTGCTAACACAAAGGCATCCGCTATATAAAACCATGCATCGTACCAGAAGGCCGGATCAACCGAAGTTGATAACATCTATCTGCTAACGTGCAGGCATCCGCGAAATAAAAGCGAGCATCGAACCAGAATGTCGGATCAACCAAAGTTGATAAAATATATCTCCTAACGTGCAGGTATCCGCTAAATAAAAGCGAGCATCGAACCAGAAGCCCGGATCAACCGAAGTTGATAACATCTATCTGCTAACACGCAGGCATCCGCTAAATAAAAGCGAGCATCAAACCAGAAGGTCGGATCAACCGAAGTTGATAACATCTATCTGCTAATGCGCAGTCGTCCGGTAAATAAAAGCGAGCATCGATCTAGAAGGCCGGATCCACCGAAGTTGATAACATCTATCTGCTAACGAGCAGGCATCCGCTAAGTAAAAGCGAGCATCGAACTAGAAGGTCGGATCAACCGAAGTTGATAACATCTATCTGCTAACGCGCTAGCATCCGCTAAATAAAAGCGAGCATCGAACCAGAAGGCCGGATCAATCGAAGTTGATAACATCTATCTGCTAACGCGCAGGCATCCGCTAAATAAAAGCGATCATCGAACCATAAGGCCGGATCAACTGATGTTGTTAAAATCTATCGGCTAACACACAGGCATGCGCTAAATAAAAGCGAGCATCAAACCGGAAGGTCGGATCAACCGAAGTTGATAACATCTATCCGCTAACGCGGAGGAATCTGCTAAATAAAAGCGAGCATCGCACCAGAAGGCCGGATCAATCGAAGTTGATAACATCTATCTGCTAACGCGCAGGCATCCGCTAAATAAAAGCGAGCATCGAACCAGAAGGTCGGATCAACCGAAGTTGATAACATATATCTGCTAACGTGCAGGCATCCGCTAAATAAAAGCGAACATCGAACCAGAAGCTCGGATCAACCGAAGTTGATATCATCTATCTGCTAACGCGTAGGCATCCGCTAAATAAAAGCGAGCATCGAACCAGAAGGTCAGATCAACCAAAGTTGATAACATCTATCTGCTAATGCGCAGGCGTCCGGTAAATAAAAGCGAGCATCGATCCAGAAGGCCGAATCAACCGAAGTTGATAACATCTATTTGCTAACGTGGATGCATCCGCTAAATAAAAGCGAGCATCGAACTAGAAGGCCGGATCAACCGAAGTTGATAACATCTATCTGCTAACGCGCAGGCATCCGCTAAATAAAAGCGAGCATCGAACCAGAAGCCCGGATAACCCGAAGTTGATGACATCTATCAGCTAATGCGCAGGCGTCCGCTAAATAAAAGCGAGCATCGAACCAGAAGGCCGGATCAACCGAAGTTGATAACATCTATCTGCTAACATGCAGGCATCCGCTAAATAAAAGCGAGCATCGAACAAGAAGGCCGGAACAACTGATGTTGATAACATCTATCTGCTAACGTGCATGCATCCGCTAAATAACAGTGAGCATCGAACCAGAAGGCTGGATCAACTGAAGTTGTTAACATCTATCTGCTAACAAACAGGCATCCGCTAAATAAAAGCGAGCATCGAACCGGAAGGCCGGATCAACCGAAGTTGATAACATCTATCCGCTAACGCGCAGGCATCTGCTAAATAAAAGCGAGCATCGCACCAGAAGGCCGGATCAACCGAGGTTTATAACATCTATCTGCTAACGCGCCGGCATCTACTAAATAAAAGCGAGCATCCAACCAGACGGCCGGATCAACCGAAGTTGATAACATCTATCTGCTAACGCGCAGGCATCCGCGAAATAAAAGCGAGCATCGAACCAGAAAGTCGGATCAAACGATGTTGATAACATATATCTGCTAACGCGCAGGCATCCGCTAAATAAAAGCGAGCATCGAACCAGAAGGTCGGATCAACCGAAGTTGATAACATCTATCTGCTAATGCGCAGTCGTCTGGTAAATAAAAGCGAGCATCGATCTAGAAGGCCGGATCCACCGAAGTTGATAACATCTATCTGCTAACGAGCAGGCATCCGCTAAGTACAAGCGAGCATCGAACTAGAAGGTCGGATCAACCGAAGTTGATAACATCTATCTGCTAACGCGCAGGCATCCGCTAAATAAAAGCGAGCATCGAACCAGAAGCCCGGATCAACCGAAGTTGATAACATCTATCTGCTAATACGCAGGCGTCCGCTAAATAAAAGCGAGCATCGAACCAGAAGGCCGAATCAATCGAAGTTGATAACATCTATCTGCTAACGCGCAGGCATCCGCTAAATAAAAGCGAGCATCGAACCAGAAGGCCGGATCAACTGATGTTGTTAACATCTATCTGCTAACACACAGGCATCTGCTAAATAAAAGCGAGCATCAAACCGGAAGTTCGGATCAACCGAAGTTGATAACATCTATCTGCTAACGTGCAGGCATCCGCTAAATAAAAGCGAACATCGAACCAGAAGCCCGGATAACCCGAAGTTGATGACATCTATCAGCTAATGCGCAGGCGTCCGCTAAATAAAAGCGAGCATCGATCCAGAAGGCCGGATCAACCGAAGTTGATAACATCTATCTGCTAACATGCAGGCATCTGCTAAATAAAAGCGAGCATCGAACAAGAAGGCCGGATCAACTATTGTTGATAACATCTATCTGCTAACGTGCATGCATCCTCTAAATAAAAGCGAGCATCCAACCAGACGGCCGGATCAACTGAAGTTATTAACATCTATCTGCTAACAAACAGGCATCCGCTAAATAAAAGCGAGCATCGAACCGGAAGGCCGGATCAACCGAAGTTGATAACATCTATCAGCTAACGCGCAGGCATCTGCTAAATAAAAGCGAGCATCGCACCAGAAGGCCGGATCAACCGAAGTTGATAACATATATCTGCTAACGCGTAGGCATCCGCTAAATAAAAGCGAGCATCGAACCAGAGGCCCGGATCAACCGAAGTTGATAACATCTATCTGCTAACATGCAGGCATCCGCTAAATAAAATCGAGCATCGAACCAGAAGGTCGGATCAACCGAAGTTGATAACATCTATCTGCTAATGCGCAGGCGTCCGGTAAATAAAAGCGAGCATCGATCTAGAAGGCCGGATCCACTGAAGTTGATAACATCTATCTGCTAACGAGCAGGCATCCGCTAAATAAAAGCGACCATCGATCTAGAAGGCCGGATCCACCGAAGTTGATAACATCTATCTTCTAACGAGCAGGCATCCGCTAAGTAAAACCGAGCATCGAACTAGAAGGTCGGATCAACCGAAGTTGTTAACATCTATCTGCTAACGCGCATGCGTCCGCTAAATAAAAGCGAGCATCGAACCAGAAGCCCGGATCAACCGAAGTTGATAACATCTATCTGCTAACGTGCAGGCATCCGCTAAATAAAAGCGAGCATCGAACCAGAAGGCCGGATCAACTGATGTTGTTAACATCTATCTGCTAACACACAGGCATCCGCTAAATAAAAGCGAGCATCAAACCGGAAGGTCGGATCAACCGAAGTTGATAACATCTATCCGCTAACGCGCAGGCATCCGCTAAATAAAAGCGAGCATCGCACCAGAAGGCCCGGATCAACCGAAGTTGATAACATCTATCAGCTAATGCGCACGCGTCCGCTAAATAAAAGCGAGCATCGAACCAGAAGGCCGGATCAACCGAAGTTGATAACATCTATCTGCTAACATGCAGGCATCCGCTAAATAAAAGCGAGCATCGAACAAGAAGGCCGGATCAACTGATGTTGATAACATCTATCTGCTAACCCGCAGGCATCCGCTAAATAAAAGCGAGCATCGAACCAGAAGGTCGGATCAACTGAAGTTGTTAACATCTATCTCCTAACACACAGGCATCCGCTAAATAAAAGTGAGCATCGAACCGGAAGGTCGGATCAACCGAAGTTGATAACATCTATCCGCTAACGCGCAGGCATCTGCTAAATAAAAGCGAGCATCTCACCAGAAGGCCGGATCACCCGAAATTGATGACATCTATCTGCTAACGCGCAGGCATTCGCTAAATAAAAGCGAGCATCGAACCAGAAGGCTGGATCAACCGAAGTTGATAACATCTATCTGCTAACATGCAAACATCCGCTAAATAAAAGCGAGCGTCGAACAAGAAGACCGGATCTACTGATGTTGATAACATCTATCTGCTAACGCACATGCATCCGCTAAATAAAAGCGAGCATCGAACCAGAAGGCCGGATCAACTGAAGTTGTTAACATCTATCTGCTAACAAACAGGCATCCGCTAAATAAAAGCGAGCATCAAACCAGAAGGTTGGAACAACCGAAGTTGATAACATCTATCTGCTAACGCGCAGACATCCGCTAAATAAAAGCGAGCATCGCACCAGAAGGCCGGATCAACCGAAGTTGATAAAATCTATCTGCTAACGCGCCGACATCTGCTAAATAAAAGCGAGCATCCAACCAGAAGGCCGGATCAACCAAAGTTGATAACATATATCTGCTAACACACAGCCATCCGCTAAATAAAAGTGAGCATCGGACCAGAAGGCCGTATCAACCGAAGTTGATAACATATATCTGCTAACGCGCAGGCATCCGCGAAATAAAAGCGAGCATCGAACCAGAAGGTCGGATCAACCAAAGTTGATAACATATATCTGCTAACGCGCAGGCATCCGCTAAATAAAAGCGAGCATCGAACCAGAAGCCCGGATCAACCGTAGTTTATAACATCTATCTGCTAACACGCAGGCATTCGCTAAATAAATGCGAGCATCGAACCAGAAGGTCGGATCAACCGAAGTTGATAACATCTATCTGCTAATGTGCAGGCGTCCGGTAAATAAAAGCGAGCATCGATCTAGAAGGCCGGATCCACCGAAGTTGAAAACATCTATCTGCTAACGCGCAGGCATCCGCTAAATAAAAGCGACCATCGAACCAGAAGCCCGGATCAACCGAAGTTGATAACATCTATCTGCTAACGCGCAGGCATCCGCTAAATAAAAGCGAGCATTGAACCAGAAGGCCGGATCCTATCAAAGTTTATAACCTCTATCTGCTAACGCGCAGGGATTCGCTAAATAAAAGCGAGCATCGAACCAGAAGGCCGGATCAACTGATGTTGTTAACATCTATCTGCTAACACACAGGCATCCGCTAAATAAAAGCGAGCATCAAACTGGAAGGTCGGATCAACCGAAGTTGATAACATCTATCCGCTAACGCGCAGGAATCCGCTAAATAAAAGCGAGCATCACACCAGAAGGCCGGATCAACCGAAGTTGATAACATCTATCTGCTAACGTGCAAGCATCCACTAAATAAAAGCGAGCATCGAACCAGAAGCCTGAATCAACCGAAGTTGATAACATCTATCTTCTAACGCGCAGGCATCCGCTAAATAAAAGAGAGCATTGAACCAGAAGGTCGGATCAACCAAAGTTGATAACATCTATCTGCTAATGCACAGGCGTCCGGTAAATAAAAGCGAGCATCGATCCAGAAGGCCGGATCAACCGAAGTTGATAACATCTATCTGCTAACGTGCAGGCATCCGCTAAATAAAAGCGAGCATCGAACTAGAAGGTCGGATCAACCGAAGTTGATAACATCTATCTGCTAACGCGCAGGCATCCGCTAATTAAAAGCGAGCATCGAACCAGAAGCCAGGATCAACCGAAGTTGATAACATCTATCTGCTAACATGCAGGCATCCGCTAAATAAAAGCGAGCATTGAACAAGAAGGCCGGATTAACTGATGTCGATAACATCTATCTGCTAACTCGCAAGCATCCGCTAAATAAAAGCGAGCATCGAACCAGAAGGCCGTATCAACCGAAGTTGATAACATATATCTGCTAACGCGCAGGCATCCGCGAAATAAAAGCGAGCATCGAACCAGAAGGTCGGATCAACCGAAGTTGATAACATATATCTGCTAACGCGCAGGCATCCGCTAAATAAAAGCGAGCATCGAACCAGAAGAACGGATCAACCGTAGTTTATAACATCTATCTGCTAACACGCAGGCATCCGCTAAATAAATGCGAGCATCGAACCAGAAGGTCGGATCAACCGAAGTTGATAACATCTATCTGCTAATGTGCAGGCGTCCGGTAAATAAAAGCGAGCATCGATCTAGAAGGCCGGATCCACCGAAGTTGAAAACATCTATCTGCTAACGCGCAGGCATCCGCTAAATAAAAGCGACCATCGAACCAGAAGCCCGGATCAACCGAAGTTGATAACATCTATCTGCTAACGCGCAGGCATCCGCTAAATAAAAGCGAGCATCGAACCAGAAGGCCGGATCCTATCGAAGTTTATAACCTCTATCTGCTAACGCGCAGGGATTCGCTAAATAAAAGCGAGCATCGAACCAGAAGGCCGGATCAACTGATGTTGTTAACATCTATCTGCTAACACACAGGCATCTGCTAAATAAAAGCGAGCATCAAACTGGAAGGTCGGATCAACCGAAGTTGATAACATCTATCCGCTAACGCGCAGGAATCCGCTAAATAAAAGCGAGCATCACACCAGAAGGCCGGATCAACCGAAGTTGATAACATCTATCTGCTAACGTGCAGGCATCCACTAAATAAAAGCGAGCATCAAACCAGAAGCCTGAATCAACCGAAGTTGATAACATCTATCTTCTAACGCGCAGGCATTCGCTAAATAAAAGAGAGCATTGAACCAGAAGGTCGGATCAACCGAAGTTGATAACATCTATCTGCTAATGCACAGGCGTCCGGTAAATAAAAGCGAGCATCGATCCAGAAGGCCGGATCAACCGAAGTTGATAACATCTATCTGCTAACGTGCAGGCATCCGCTAAATAAAAGCGAGCATCGAACTAGAAGGTCGGATCAACCGAAGTTGATAACATCTATCTGCTAACGCGCAGGCATCCGCTAATTAAAAGCGAGCATCGAACCAGAAGCCAGGATCAACCGAAGTTGATAACATCTATCAGCTAATGCGCAGGCGTCCACTAAATAAAAGCGAGCATCGAACCAGAAGGCCGGATCAACCGAAGTTGATAACATCTATCTGCTAACATGCAGGCATCCGCTAAATAAAAGCGAGCATTGAACAAGAAGGCCGGATCAACTGATGTTGATAACATCTATCTGCTAACTCGCAAGCATCCGCTAAATAAAAGCGAGCATCGAACCAGAAGGCCGGATCAACTGAAGTTGTTAACATCTACCTGCTAACACACAGGCATCCGCAAAATAAATGCGAGCATCGAACCAGAAGGTCGGATCAACCGAAGTTGATAACATATATCTGCTAACGCGCAGGCTTCCGCTAAATAAAAGCGAGCATCGAACCAGAAGCCCGGATCAACCGAAGTTTATAACATCTATCTGCTAACACGCAGGCATCCGCTAAATAAATGCGAGCATCGAACATGAAGGTCGGATCAACCGAAGTTGATAACATCTATCTGCTAATGTGCAGGCGTCCGGTAAATAAAAGCGAGCATCGATCTAGAAGGTAGGATCCACCGAAGTTGATAACATCTATCTGCTAACGAGCAGGCATCCGCTAAATAAAAGCGAGCATCGAACTAGAAGGCCGGATCAACCGAAGTTGATAACATCTATCTGCTAACGCGCAGGCATCCGCTAAATAAAAGCGAGCATCGAACCAGAAGCCGGGATCAACAGAAGTTGATAACATCTATCATCTAATGCGCAGGCGTCCGCTAAATAAAAGCGAGCATCGAACCAGAAGGCCGGATCAACTGATGTTGTTAACATCTATCTGCTAACACACAGGCATCCGCTAAATAAAAGCGAGCATCAAACTGGAAGGTCGGATCAACCGAAGTTGATAACATCTATCCGCTAACGCGCAGGAATCCGCTAAATAAAAGCGAGCATCACACCAGAAGGCCGGATCAACCGAAGTTGATAACACCTATCTGCTAACGCGCAGGCATCTGCTAAATAAAAGTGAGCATCGAACCAGAAGGTCGGATCCACCGAAGTTGATAACATATATCTGCTAACGTGCAGGCATCTACTAAATAAAAGCGAGCATCGAACCAGAAGCCTGGATCAACCGAAGTTGATAACATCTATCTTCTAACGCGCAGGCATCCGCTAAATAAAAGCGAGCATCGAACCAGAAGGTCGGATCAACCGAAGTTGATAACATCTATCTGCTAATGCAAATGCTATCGGTAAATAAAAGCGAGCATCGATCCAGAAGGCCGGATCAACCGAAGTTGATAACATCTATCTGCTAACGCGCAGGCCTCCGCTAAATAAAAGCGAGCATCGCACCAGAAGGCCGGATCAACCGAAGTTGATAACATCTATCCGCTAACGCGCAGGCATCCGCTAAATATAAACGAGCATCGAACCAGAAGGCCGGATCAACCGAAGTTGATAACATCTATCTGCTAACCCACAGGAATCCGCTAAATAAAAGCGAGCATCGAACCAGAATGTCGGATCAACCGAAGTTGATAACATATATCTGCTAACGCGCAGGCATCAGCTAAATAAAAGCGAGCATCGAACCAGAAGCCCAGATCAACCGAAGTTTATAACATCTATCTGCTAAAACGCAGGCATCCGCTAAATAAAAGCGAGCATCGAACCAAAAGGTCGGATCAACCGAAGTTGATAACATATATCTGCTAACACGCAGGCATCCGCTAAATAAAAGCAAGCATCGAACCAGAAGCCCGGATCAACCGAAGTTTATAACATCTATCTGCTAACACGCAGGCATCCGCTAAATAAAAGCGAGCATCGGACCAGAAGGTCGGATCAACCGAAGTTGATAACATCTATCTCCTAATGCGTAGGCGTCCGGTAAATAAAAGCGAGCATCGATCTAGAAGGTCGGATCCACCGAAGTTGATAACATCTATCTGCTAACGAGCAGGCATCCGCTAAATAAAAGCGAGCATTGAACTAGAAGGCCGGATAAACTGAAGTTGATAACATCTATCTGCTAACGCGCAGGCATCCGCTAAATAAAAGCGAGCAATGAACCAGAAGCCCGGATCAACCGAAGTAGATAACATCTATCTGCTAATGCGCAGGCGTCCGCTAAATAAAAGCGAGCATCGAACAAGAAGGCCGGATCAATCGAAGTTGATAACATCTATCTGCTAACGCGCAGGCATCCGCTAAATAAAAGCGAGCATCGAACCAGAAGGCCGGATCAACTGATGTTGTTAACATCTATCTGCTAACACACAGGAATCCGCTAAATAAAAGCGAGCATCAAACCGGAAGGTCGGATCAACCGAAGTTGATAACATCTATCCGCTAACACGCAGGCCTCCGCTAAATAAAAGCGAGCATCGCACCAGAAGGCCGGATCAACCGAAGTTGATAACATCTATCCGCTAACGCGCAGGCATCCGCTAAATATAAGCGAGCATCGAACCAGAAAGCCGGATCAACCGAAGTTGATAACATCAAACTGCTAACCCACAGGCATCCGCTATATAAAACTAAGCATCGTACCAGAAGGCCGGATCAACCAAAGTTGATAACATCTATCTGTTAATGCGCAGGCATCCGCTAAATAAAAGCGAGCATCGAACCAGAAGGTCGGAACAACCGAAGTTGATAACATCTATCTGCTAACGCGCAGGCATCCGCTAAATAAAAGCGAGCATCGAGCCAGAAGGTCAGATCAACCGAAGTTGATAACATCTATCTGGTAACGCGCAGGCATCCGCGAAATAAAAGCGAGCATCGAACCAGAATGTCGGATCAACCGAAGTTGATACCATATATCTGCTAACGCGCAGGCATTCGCTAAATAAAAGCGAGCATCGATCCAGAAGCCCGGATCAACCGAAGTTTATAACATCTATCTGCTAACACGCAGGCATCCGCTAAATAAAAGCGAGCATCGAACCAGAAGGTCGGATCAACCGAAGTTGATAACATATATCTGCTAACGCACAGGCATCCGCTAAATAAAAGCGAGCATCGAACCAGAAGCCCGGATCAACCGAAGTTTATAACATTTATCTGCTAACACGCAGGCATCCGCTAAATAAAAGCGAGCATCGAACCAAAAGGTCGGATCAACCGAAGTTGATAACATCTATCTGTTAATGCGCAGGCGTCCGGTAAATAAAAGCGAGCATCGAACCAGAAGGCCGGATCAACTGATGTTGTTAACATCTATCTGCGAACACACAGGTATCCGCTAAATAAAAGCGAGCATCAAACTGGAAGGTTGGATCAACCGAAGTTGATAACATCTATCCGCTAACGCGCAGGAATCCGCTAAATAAAAGCGCACATCGAACCAGAAGCCTGGATCAACCGAAGTTGATAACATCTATCTGCTGACGTGCAGGCATTCGCTAAATAAAAGCGAGCATCAAACCAGAAGGTCGGATCAACCGAAGCTGATAACATCTATCTGCTAACGCGCAGGCATCCACTAAATAAAAGCGCGCATCGAACCAGAAGGTCGAATCAACCGAAGTTGATAACATCTATCCGCTAACGCGCAGGAATCAGTAAAATAAAAGCGAGCATCGAACCAGAAGCCTGGATCAACCGAAGTTGATAACATCTATCTGCTAACGCGCAGGCATCCACTAAATAAAAGCGAGCATCGAACCAGAAGGTCGGATCAACCGAAGTTGATAACATATATCT
Organism: Lathyrus sativus; assembly: GCA_963859935.3. Lineage (NCBI taxonomy): Eukaryota > Viridiplantae > Streptophyta > Magnoliopsida > Fabales > Fabaceae > Lathyrus > Lathyrus sativus. Next base: position 284,542,065 of record OZ012741.1, on the reverse strand, counting down.
GCTAACGTGCAGGAATCCGCTAAATAAAAGCGAGCATCGAACTAGAAGGCCGGATCAACCGAAGTTGATAACATCTATCTGCTAATGCGCAGGCATCCGCTAAATAAAAGCGAGCATCGAACCAGATGCCCGGATCAACCGAAGTTGATAACATCTATCAGCTAATGCGCAGGCGTCCGTTAAATAAAAGCGAGCATCGAACCAGAAGTCCGGATCAACCGAAGTTGATAACATCTATCTGCTAACATGCAGGCATCCGCTAAATAAAAGCGAGCATCGAACAAGAAGGCCGGATCAACTGATGTTGATAACATCTATCTGCTAACTCGCAGGCATCCGCGAAATAAAAGCGAGCATCGAACCAGAAGGCCGGATCAACTGAAGTTGTTAACATCTACCTGCTAACACACTGGCATCCGCAAAATAAAAGCGAGCATCGAACCGGAAGGTCGGATCAACCGAAGTTGATAACATCTATCCGCTAACGCGCAGGCATCTGCTAAATAAAAGCGAGCATCGCACCAGAAGGCCAGATCAACCGAAGTTGATAACATCTATCCGCTAACGCGCAGGCATCCGCTAAATAAAAGCGAGCATAGAAGCAGAAGGCCGGATCAACCGAAGATGATAACATCTATCTGCTAACATGCAGGCATTCGCTAAATAAAAGCAAGCATCGAACAAGAAGGCCGGATCAACTAATGTTGATAACATCTATCTGCTAACGTGCAGGCATCCGCTAAATAAAAGCGAGCATCGAACCAGAAGGCCGGATCAACTGAAGTTGTTAACATCTATCTGCTAACACACAGGCATCCACTAAATAAAAGCGAGCATCGAACCGGAAGGTCGGATCAACCGAAGTTGATAACATCTATCCGCTAACGCGCAGGCCTCCGCTAAATAAAAGCGAGCATCGCACCAGAAGGCCGGATCAACCGAAGTTGATTACATCTATCCCCTAACGCGCAGACATCCGCTAAATATAAGCGAGCATCGAACCAGAAGGCCGGATCAACCGAAGTTGATAACATCTATCTGCTAACCCACAGGCATCCGCTATATAAAACCGAGCATCGTACTAGAAGGACGGATCAACCGAAGTTGATAACATCTATCTGTTAATGCGCAGGCATCCGCTAAATAAAAGCGAGCATCGAACCAGAAGGTCGGAACAACCGAAGTTGATAACATCTATCTGCTAACGCGCAGGCATCCGCTAAATAAAAGCGAGCATCGAGCCAGAAGGTCAGATAAACTGAAGTTGATAACATCTATCTGGTAACGTGCAGGCATCCGCGAAATAAAAGCGAGCATCGAACCAGAATGTCGGATCAACCGAAGTTGATAACATATATCTGCTAACGCGCAGGCATCCGCTAAATAAAAGCGAGCATCGAACCAGAAGCCCGGATCAACCGAAGTTTATAACATCTATCTGCTAACACGCAGGCATCCGCTAAATAAAAGCGAGCATCGAACCAGAAGGTCGGATCAACCGAAGTTGATAAAATATACCTGCTAACGCGCAGGCATCCGCTAAATAAAAGCGAGCATCGAACCAGAAGGTCGGATCAACCGAAGTTGATAACATCTATTTGCTAATGCGCAGGCGTCCGGTAAATAAAAGCGAGCATCGAACTAGAAGGTCGGATTCACCGAAGTTGATAACATCTATCTGCTAACGAGAAGGCATCCGCTAAATAAAAGCGAGCATCGAACTAGAAGGCCGGATCAACCGAAGTTTATAACATCTATCTGTTAACGCGCAGGCATCCGCTAAATAAAAGCGAGCATCAAACCAGAAGCCCGGATCAACTGATGTTGTTAACATCTATCTGCTAACACACAGGCATCCGCTAAATAAAAGCGAGCATCAAACCGGAAGGTCGGATCAACCGAAGTTGATAACATCAATCCGCTAACGCGCAGGCCTCCGCTAAATAAAAGCGAGCATCGCACCAGAAGGTCGGATCAACCGAAGTTGATAACATCTATCTGCTAACGTGCAGGCATCCGCTAAATATAAGCGAGCATCGAATCAGAAGCCGAATCAACCGAAGTTGATAACATCTATCTGCTAACCCACAGGCATCCGCTATATAAAACCGAGCATCATACCAGAAGGCCGGATCAACCGAAGTTGATAACATCTACCTGTTAACGCGCAAGCATCCGCTAAATAAAAGCGAGCATCGAACCAGAAGGTCGGAACAACCGAAGTTGATAACATCTATCTGCTAACGCGCAGGGATCCGCTAAATAAAAGCGAGCATCGAACCAGAAGGTCGGATCAACCGAAGTTGATAACATCTATCCGCTAACGCGCAGGAATCCGCTAAATAAAAGCGAGCATCGAACCAGAAGCCTGGATCAACCGAAGTTGATAACATCTATCTGCTAACGCGCAGGCATCCGCTAAATAAAAGCGAGCATCGAACCAGAAGGTCGGATCAACCGAAGTTGATAACTTATATCTACTAACGTGCAGGCATCCGCTAAATAAAAGCGAGCATCGAACTAGAAGGCCGGATCAACCGAAGTTGATAACATCTATCTGCTAACGCGCAGGCATCCGCTAAATAAAAGCGAGCATCGAACTAGAAGGCCGGATCAACTGAAGTTTATAACATCTATCTGCTAACGCGCAGGCATCCGCTAAATAAAAGCCAGCATCGAACCAGAAGCCCGGATCAACTGATGTTGTTAACATCTATCTGCTAACACACAGGCATCCGCTAAATAAAAGCGAGCATCAAACCGGAAGGTCGGATTAACCGAAGTTGATAACATCAATCCGCTAACGCGCAGGCCTCCGCTAAATAAAAGCGAGCATCGCACCAGAAGGTCGGATCAACCGAAGTTGATAACATCTATCTGCTAACGTGCAGGCATCCGCTAAATATAAGCGAGCATCGAATCAGAAGCCGGATCAACCGAAGTTGATAACATCTATCTGCTAACCCACAGGCATCCGCTATATAAAACCGAGCATCATACCAGAAGGCCGGATCAACCAAAGTTGATAACATCTATCTGTTAACGCGCAAGCATCCGCTAAATGAAAGCGAGCATCGAACCAGAAGGTCGGAACAACCGAAGTTGATAACATCTATCTGCTAACGCGCAGGGATCCGCTAAATTAAAGCGAGCATCGAACCAGAAGGTCGGATCAACCGAAGTTGATAACATCTATCCGCTAACGCGCAGGAATCCGCTAAATAAAAGCGAGCATCGAACCAGAAGCCTGGAACAACCGAAGTTGATAACATCTATCTGCTAACGCGCAGGCATCCGCTAAATAAAAGCGAGCATCGAACCAGAAGGTCGGATCAACCGAAGTTGATAACTTATATCTACTAACGTGCAGGCATCCGCTAAATAAAAGCGAGCATCGAACTAGAAGGCCGGATCAACCGAAGTTAATAACATCTATCTGCTAACGCGCAGGCATCCGCTAAATAAAAGCGAGCATCGAACTAGAAGGCCGGATCAACCGAAGTTTATAACATCTATCTGCTAACGCGCAGGCATCCGCTAAATAAAAGCCAGCATCGAACCAGAAGCCCGGATCAACTGATGTTGTTAACATCTATCTGCTAACACACAGGCATCCGCTAAATAAAAGCGAGCATCAAACCGGAAGGTCGGATCAACCGAAGTTGATAACATCAATCCGCTAACGCGCAGGCCTCCGCTAAATAAAAGCGAGCATCGCACCAGAAGGTCGGATCAACCGAAGTTGATAACATCTATCTGCTAACGTGCAGGCATCCGCTAAATATAAGCGAGCATCGAACCAGAAGCCGGATCTACCGAAGTTGATAACATCTATCTGCTAACCCACAGGCATCCGCTATATAAAACCGAGCATCATACCAGAAGGCCGGATCAACCGAAGTTGATAACATCTATCTGTTAACGCGCAGGCATCCGCTAAATAAAAGCGAGCATCGAACCAGAAGGTCGGAACAACCGAAGTTGATAACATCTATCTGCTAACGCGCAGGGATCCGCTAAATAAAAGCGAGCATCGAACCAGAAGGTCGGATCAACCGAAGTTGATAACATCTATCCGCTAACGCGCAGGAATCCGCTAAATAAAAGCGAGCATCGAACCAGAAGCCTGGATCAACCGAAGTTGATAACATCTATCTGCTAACGCGCAGGCATCCGCTAAATAAAAGCGAGCATCGAACCAGAAGGTCGGATCAACCGAAGTTGATAACTTATATCTACTAACGTGCAGGCATCCGCTAAATAAAAGCGAGCATCGAACTAGAAGGCCGGATCAACCGAAGTTGATAACATCTATCTGCTAACGCGCAGGCATCCGCTAAATAAAAGCGAGCATCGAACTAGAAGGCCGGATCAACCGAAGTTTATAACATCTATCTGCTAACGCGCAGGCATCCGCTAAATAAAAGCCAGCATCGAACCAGAAGCCCGGATCAACTGATGTTGTTAACATCTATCTGCTAACACACAGGCATCCGCTAAATAAAAGCGAGCATCAAACCGGAAGGTCGGATTAACCAAAGTTGATAACATCAATCCGCTAACGCGCAGGCCTCCGCTAAATAAAAGCGAGCATCGCACCAGAAGGTCGGATCAACCGAAGTTGATAACATCTATCTGCTAACGTGCAGGCATCCGCTAAATATAAGCGAGCATCAAATCAGAAGCCGGATCAACCGAAGTTGATAACATCTATCTGCTAACCCACAGGCATCCGCTATATAAAACCGAGCATCATACCAGAAGGCCGGATCAACCAAAGTTGATAACATCTATCTGTTAACGCGCAAGCATCCGCTAAATAAAAGCGAGCATCGAACCAGAAGGTCGGAACAACCAAAGTTGATAACATCTATCTGCTAACGCGCAGGGATCCGCTAAATTAAAGCGAGCATCGAACCAGAAGGTCGGATCAACCGAAGTTGATAACATCTATCCGCTAACGCGCAGGAATCCGCTAAATAAAAGCGAGCATCGAACCAGAAGCCTGGATCAACCGAAGTTGATAACATCTATTTGCTAACGCGCAGGCATCCGCTAAATAAAAGCGAGCATCGAACCAGAAGGTCGGATCAACCGAAGTTGATAACTTATATCTACTAACGTGCAGGCATCCGCTAAATAAAAGCGAGCATCGAACTAGAAGGCCGGATCAACCGAAGTTGATAACATCTATCTGCTAACGCGCAGGCATCTGCTAAATAAAAGCGAGCATCGAACTAGAAGGTCGGATCAACCGAAGTTTATAACATCTATCTGCTAACGCGCAGGCATCCGCTAAATAAAAGCCAGCATCGAACCAGAAGCCCGGATCAACTGATGTTGTTAACATCTATCTGCTAACACACAGGCATCCGCTAAATAAAAGCGAGCATCAAACCGGAAGGTCGGATCAATCGAAGTTGATAACATCAATCCGCTAACGCGCAGGCCTCCGCTAAATAAAAGCGAGCATCGCACCAGAAGGTCGGATCAACCGAAGTTGATAACATCTATCTGCTAACGTGCAGGCATCCGCTAAATATAAGCGAGCATCGAACCAGAAGCCGGATCTACCGAAGTTGATAACATCTATCTGCTAACCCACAGGCATCCGCTATATAAAACCGAGCATCATACCAGAAGGCCGGATCAACCGAAGTTGATAACATCTATCTATTAACGCGCAGGCATCCGCTAAATAAAAGCGAGCATCGAACCAGAAGGTCGGAACAACCGAAGTTGATAACATCTATCTGCTAACGCGCAGGGATCCGCTAAATAAAAGCGAGCATCGAACCAGAAGGTCGGATCAACCGAAGTTGATAACATCTATCCGCTAACGCGCAGGAATCCGCTAAATAAAAGCGAGCATCGAACCAGAAGCCTGGATCAACCGAAGTTGATAACATCTATCTGCTAACGCGCAGGCATCCGCTAAATAAAAGCGAGCATCGAACCAGAAGGTCGGATCAACCGAAGTTGATAACTTATATCTACTAACGTGCAGGCATCCGCTAAATAAAAGCGAGCATCGAACTAGAAGGCCGGATCAACCGAAGTTGATAACATCTATCTGCTAACGCGCAGGCATCCGCTAAATAAAAGCGAGCATCGAACTAGAAGGCCGGATCAACCGAAGTTTATAACATCTATCTGCTAACGCGCAGGCATCCGCTAAATAAAAGCCAGCATCGAACCAGAAGCCCGGATCAACTGATGTTGTTAACATCTATCTGCTAACACACAGGCATCCGCTAAATAAAAGCGAGCATCAAACCGGAAGGTCGGATCAACCGAAGTTGATAACATCTATCCGCTAACGCGCAGGCCTCCGCTAAATAAAAGCGAGCATCGCACCAGAAGGCCGGATCAACCGAAGTTGATAACATCTATCTGCTAACGCGCAGGCATCCGTTAAATATAAACGAGCATCGAACCAGAAGGTCGGATCAACCGAAGTTGATAACATCTATCTGCTAACCCACAGGCATCCGCTATATAAAACCGAGCATCATACCAGAAGGCCGGATCAACCGAAGTTGATAACATCTATTTGTTAACGTGCAGGCATCCGCTAAATAAAAGCGAGCATCGAACCAGAAGGTCGGAACAACCGAAGTTGATAACATCTATCTGCTAACGCGCAGGCATCCGCTAAATAAAAGCGAGCATCGAACCAGAAGGTCGGATCAACCGAAGTTGATAACATCTATCTGCTAACGCGCAGGCATCCGCTAAATAAAAGCGCGCATCGAACCAGAAGCCCGGATCAACTAATGTTGTTAACATCTATCTGCTAACACACAGGCATCCGCTAAATAAAAGCGAGCATCAAACCGGAAGGTCGGATCAACCGAAGTTGATAACATCAATCCGCTAACGCGCAGGCCTCCGCTAAATAAAAGCGAGCATCGCACCAGAAGGTCGGATCAACAGAAGTTGATAACATCTATCTGCTAACGTGCAGGCATCCGCTAAATATAAGCGAGCATCGAACCAGAAGCCGGATCAACCGAAGTTGATAACATTTATCTGCTAACCCACAGGCATCCGCTATATAAAACCGAGCATCATACCAGAAGGCCGGATCAACCGAAGTTGATAACATCTATCTGTTAACGCGCAAGCATCCGCTAAATAAAAGCGAGCATCGAACCAGAAGGTCGGAACAACCGAAGTTGATAACATCTATCTGCTAACGCGCAGGGATCCGCTAAATAAAAGCGAGCATCGAACCAGAAGGTCGGATCAACCGAAGTTGATAACATCTATCCGCTAACGCGCAGGAATCCGCTAAATAAAAGCGAGCATCGAACCAGAAGCCTGGATCAACCGAAGTTGATAACATCTATCTGCTAACGCGCAGGCATCCGCTAAATAAAAGCGAGCATCGAACCAGAAGGTCGGATCAACCGAAGTTGATAACTTATATATACTAACGTGCAGGCATCCGCTAAATAAAAGCGAGCATCGAACTAGAAGGTCGGATCAACCGAAGTTGATAACATCTATCTGCTAACGCGCAGGCATCCGCTAAATAAAAGCGAGCATCGAACTAGAAGGCCGGATCAACCGAAGTTTATAACATCTATCTGCTAACGCGCAGGCATCCGCTAAATAAAAGCCAACATCGAACCAGAAGCCCGGATCAACTGATGTTGTTAACATCTATCTGCTAACACACAGGCATCCGCTAAATAAAAGCGAGCATCAAACCGGAAGGTCGGATCAACCGAAGTTGATAACATCTATCCGCTAACGCGCAGGCCTCCGCTAAATAAAAGCGAGCATCGCACCAGAAGGCCGGATCAACCGAAGTTGATAACATCTATCTGCTAACGCGCAGGCATCCGCTAAATATAAACGAGCATCGAACCAGAAGGCCGGATCAACCGAAGTTGATAACATCTATCTGCTAACCCACAGGCATCCGCTATATAAAACCGAGCATCATACCAGAAGGCCGGATCAACCGAAGTTGATAACATCTATCTGTTAACGTGCAGGCATCCGCTAAATAAAAGCGAGCATCGAACCAGAAGGTCGGAACAACCGAAGTTGATAACATCTATCTGCTAACGCGCAGGCATTCGCTAAATAAAAGCGAGCATCGAACCAGAAGGTCGGATCAACCGAAGTTGATAACATCTATCTGCTAACGCGCAGGTATCCGCTAAATAAAAGCGCGCATCAAACCAGAAGGTCGGATCAACCGAAGTTGATAACATCTATCCGCTAACGCACAGGAATACGCTAAATAAAAGCGAGCATCGAACCAGAAGCCCGGATCAACTGATGTTGTTAACATCTATCTGCTAACACACAGGCATCCGCTAAATAAAAGCGAGCATCAAACCGGAAGGTCGGATCAACCGAAGTTGATAACATCTATCCGCTAACGCGCAGGCCTCTGCTAAATAAAAGCGAGCATCGCACCAGAAGGCCGGATCAACCGAAGTTGATAACATCTATCTGCTAACGCGCAGGCATCCGCTAAATATAAGCGAGCATCGAACCAGAAGGCCGGAACAACCGAAGTTGATAACATCTATCTGCTAACCCACAGGCATCCGCTATATAAAACCGAGCATCATACCAGAAGGCCGGATCAACCGAAGTTGATAACATCTATCTGTTAACGTGCAGGCATCCGCTAAATAAAAGCGAGCATCGAACCAGAAGGTCGGAACAACCGAAGTTGATAACATCTATCTGCTAATGCGCAGGCATCCGCTAAATAAAAGCGAGCATCGAACCAGAAGGTCGGATCAACCGAAGTTGATAACATCTATCTGCTAACGCGCAGGCATCCGCTAAATAAAAGCGCGCATCGAACCAGAAGCCCGGATCAACTAATGTTGTTAACATCTATCTGCTAACACACAGGCATCCGCTAAATAAAAGCGAGCATCAAACCGGAAGGTCGGATCAACCGAAGTTGATAACATCAATCCGCTAACGCGCAGGCCTCCGCTAAATAAAAGCGAGCATCGCACCAGAAGGTCGGATCAACAGAAGTTGATAACATCTATCTGCTAACGTGCAGGCATCCGCTAAATATAAGCGAGCATCGAACCAGAAGCCGGATCAACCGAAGTTGATAACATTTATCTGCTAACCCACAGGCATCCGCTATATAAAACCGAGCATCATACCAGAAGGCCGGATCAACCGAAGTTGATAACATCTATCTGTTAACGCGCAAGCATCCGCTAAATAAAAGCGAGCATCGAACCAGAAGGTCGGAACAACCGAAGTTGATAACATCTATCTGCTAACGCGCAGGGATCCGCTAAATAAAAGCGAGCATCGAACCAGAAGGTCGGATCAACCGAAGTTGATAACATCTATCCGCTAACGCGCAGGAATCCGCTAAATAAAAGCGAGCATCGAACCAGAAGCCTGGATCAACCGAAGTTGATAACATCTATCTGCTAACGCGCAGGCATCCGCTAAATAAAAGCGAGCATCGAACCAAAAGGTCGGATCAACCGAAGTTGATAACTTATATATACTAACGTGCAGGCATCCGCTAAATAAAAGCGAGCATCGAACTAGAAGGTCGGATCAACCGAAGTTGATAACATCTATCTGCTAACGCGCAGGCATCCGCTAAATAAAAGCGAGCATCGAACTAGAAGGCCGGATCAACCGAAGTTTATAACATCTATCTGCTAACGCGCAGGCATCCGCTAAATAAAAGCCAACATCGAACCAGAAGCCCGGATCAACTGATGTTGTTAACATCTATCTGCTAACACACAGGCATCCGCTAAATAAAAGCGAGCATCAAACCGGAAGGTCGGATCAACCGAAGTTGATAACATCTATCCGCTAACGCGCAGGCCTCCGCTAAATAAAAGCGAGCATCGCACCAGAAGGCCGGATCAACCGAAGTTGATAACATCTATCTGCTAACGCGCAGGCATCCGCTAAATATAAACGAGCATCGAACCAGAAGGCCGGATCAACCGAAGTTGATAACATCTATCTGCTAACCCACAGGCATCCGCTATATAAAACCGAGCATCATACCAGAAGGCCGGATCAACCGAAGTTGATAACATCTATCTGTTAACGTGCAGGCATCCGCTAAATAAAAGCGAGCATCGAACCAGAAGGTCGGAACAACCGAAGTTGATAACATCTATCTGCTAACGCGCAGGCATTCGCTAAATAAAAGCGAGCATCGAACCAGAAGGTCGGATCAACCGAAGTTGATAACATCTATCTGCTAACGCGCAGGTATCCGCTAAATAAAAGCGCGCATCAAACCAGAAGGTCGGATCAACCGAAGTTGATAACATCTATCCGCTAACGCACAGGAATACGCTAAATAAAAGCGAGCATCGAACCAGAAGCCCGGATCAACTGATGTTGTTAACATCTATCTGCTAACACACAGGCATCCGCTAAATAAAAGCGAGCATCAAACCGGAAGGTCGGATCAACCGAAGTTGATAACATCTATCCGCTAACGCGCAGGCCTCTGCTAAATAAAAGCGAGCATCGCACCAGAAGGCCGGATCAACCGAAGTTGATAACATCTATCTGCTAACGTGCAGGCATCCGCTAAATATAAGCGAGCATCGAACCAGAAGGCCGGATCAACCGAAGTTGATAACATCTATCTGCTAACCCACAGGCATCCGCTATATAAAACCGAGCATCATACCAGAAGGCTGGATCAACCGAAGTTGATAACATCTATCTGTTAACGTGCAGGCATCCGCTAAATAAAAGCGAGCATCGAACCAGAAGGTCGGAACAACCGAAGTTGATAACATCTATCTGCTAACGCGCAGGCATCCGCTAAATAAAAGCGAGCATCGAACCAGAAGGTCGGATCAACCGAAGTTGATAACATCTATCTGCTAACGCGCAGACATCCGCTAAATAAAAGCGAGCATCGAACCAGAAGGTCAGATCAACCGAAGTTGATAACATATATCTGCTAACGTGCAGGCATCCGCTAAATAAAAGCGAGCATCGAACTAGAAGGCCGGATCAACCGAAGTTGATAACATCTATCTGCTAATGCGCAGGCGTCCGGTAAATAAAAGCGAGCATCGAACTAGAAGGTCGGATCCACCGAAGTTGATAACATCTATCTGCTAACGCGCAGGCATCCGCTAAATAAAAGCGAGCATCGAACCAGAAGGTCGGATCAACCGAAGTTGATAACATATATCTGCTAACGCGCAGACATCCGCTAAATAAAAGCGAGCATCGAACCAGAAGGTCGGATCAACCGAAGTTTATAACATCTATCTGCTAATGCGCAGGCGTCCGGTAAATAAAAGCGAGCATCGAACTAGAAGGTCGGATCCACCGAAGTTGATAACATCTATCTGCTAACGCGCAGGCATCCGCTAAATAAAAGCGAGCATCGAAATAGAAGGCCGGATCAACTGAAGTTTATAACATCTATCTGCTAACGCGCAGGCATCCGCTAAATAAAAGCGAGCATCAAACCAGAAGCCCGGATCAACTGATGTTGTTAACATCTATCTGCTAACACACAGGCATCCGCTAAATAAAAGCGAGCATCAAACCGGAAGGTCGGATCAACCGAAGTTGATAACATCTATCCGCTAACGCGCAGGCCTCCGCTAAATAAAAGCGAGCATCGCACCAGAAGGCCGGATCAACCGAAGTTGATAACATCTATCTGCTAACGCGCAGGCATCCGCTAAATATAAGCGAGCATCGAACCAGAAGCCCGGATCAACCGAAGTAGATAACATCTATCCGCTAACGCGCAGGCCTTTGCTAAATAAAAGCGATCATCGAACCAGAAGGTCGGATCAACCGAAGTTGATAACATATATCTGCTAACGCGCAGGCATCCGCTAAATAAAAGCGAGCATCGAACCAGAAGGTCGGATCAACCGAAGTTGATAACATATATCTGCTAACGCGTAGGCATCCGCTAAATAAAAGCGAGCATCGAACCAGAAGGTCGGATCAACCGAAGTTGATAACATCTATCTGCTAATACGCAGGCGTCCGGTAAATAAAAGCGAGCATCGAACTAGAAGGTCGGATCCACCGAAGTTGATAACATCTATCTGCTAACGAGCAGGCATTCGCTAAATAAAAGCGAGCATCGAACTAGAAGGCCGGATCAACCGAAGTTGATAACATCTATCTGCTAACGCGCAGGCATCCGCTAAATATAAGCGAGCATCGAACCAGAAGCCCGGATCAACCGAAGTTGATAACATCTATCCGCTAACGCGCAGGCCTTTGCTAAATAAAAGCGATCATCGAACCAGAAGGTCGGATCAACCGAAGTTGATAACATATATCTGCTAACGCGCAGGCATCCGCTAAATAAAAGCGAGCATCGAACCAGAAGGTCGGATCAACCGAAGTTGATAACATATATCTGCTAACGCGCAGGCATCCGCTAAATAAAAGCGAGCATCGAACCAGAAGGTCGGATCAACCGAAGTTGATAACATCTATCTGCTAATACGCAGGCGTCCGGTAAATAAAAGCTAGCATCGAACTAGAAGGTCGGATCCACCGAAGTTGATAACATCTATCTGCTAACGAGCAGGCATTCGCTAAATAAAAGCGAGCATCGAACTAGAAGGCCGGATCAACCGAAGTTTATAACATCTATCTGCTAACGCGCAGGCATCCGCTAAATAAAAGCAGGCATTGAACCAGAAGGTCGGATCAACCGAAGTTGATAACATCTATCTGCTAATGCGCAGGCGTCCGCTAAATAAAAGCGAGCATCGAACCAGAAGGTCGGATCAACCGAAGTTGATAACATATATCTGCTAACGCGCAGGCATCCGCTAAATAAAAGCGAGCATCGAACCAGAAGGTCGGATCAACCGAAGTTGATAACATCTATCTGCTAATACGCAGGCGTCCGGTAAATAAAAGCGAGCATCGAACTAGAAGGTCGGATCCACCGAAGTTGATAACATCTATCTGCTAACGAGCAGGCATTCGCTAAATAAAAGCGAGCATCGAACTAGAAGGCCGGATCAACCGAAGTTGATAACATCTATCTGCTAACGCGCAGGCATCCGCTAAATATAAGCGAGCATCGAACCAGAAGCCCGGATCAACCGAAGTTGATAACATCTATCCGCTAACGCGCAGGCCTTTGCTAAATAAAAGCGATCATCGAACCAGAAGGTCGGATCAACCGAAGTTGATAACATATATCTGCTAACGCGCAGGCATCCGCTAAATAAAAGCGAGCATCGAACCAGAAGGTCGGATCAACCGAAGTTGATAACATATATCTGCTAACGCGCAGGCATCCGCTAAATAAAAGTGAGCATCGAACCAGAAGGTCGGATCAACCGAAGTTGATAACATCTATCTGCTAATACGCAGGCGTCCGGTAAATAAAAGCGAGCATCGAACTAGAAGGTCGGATCTACCGAAGTTGATAACATCTATCTGCTAACGAGCAGGCATTCGCTAAATAAAAGCGAGCATCGAACTAGAAGGCCGGATCAACCGAAGTTTATAACATCTATCTGCTAACGCGCAGGCATCCGCTAAATAAAAGCAGGCATTGAACCAGAAGGTCGGATCAACCAAAGTTGATAATATATATCTGCTAATGCGCAGACATCCGCTAAATAAAAGCGAGCATCGAACCAGAAGCCCGGATCAACCGAAGTTGATAACATCTATCTGCTAATGCGCAGGCATCCGCTAAATAAAAGCGAGCACCGAACCAGAAGGTCGGATTAATCGAAGTTGATAACATCTATCTGCTAATGCGCAGGCATCCGGTAAATAAAACCGAGCATCGATCCAGAAGGCCGGATCAACCGAAGTTGATAACGTCTATCTGCTAACGTGCAGGAATCCGCTAAATAAAAGCGAGCATCGAACTAGAAGGCCGGATCAACCGAAGTTGATAACATCTATCTGCTAACGCGCAGGCATCCGCTAAATAAAAGCGAGCATCAAACCAGAAGCCCGGATCAACTGAAGTAGATAACATCTATCAGCTAATGCGCAGGCGTCCGCTAAATAAAAGCGAGCATCGAACCAGAAGGCCGGATCAACCGAAGTTGATAAAATCTATCTGCTAACATGCAGGCATCCGCTAAATAAAAGCGAGCATCGAACAAGAAGGCCGGATCAACTGATATTGATAACATCTATCTGCTAACCCGCAGGCATCCGCTAAATAAAAGCGAGCATCGAACCAGAAGGCCGGATCAACTGAAGTTGTTAACATCTATCTGCTAACACACAGGCATCCGCAAAATAAAAACGAGCATCGAACCGGAAGGTCGGATCAACCGAAGTTGATAACATCTATCCGCTAACGCGCAGGCATCTGCTAAATAAAAGCGAGGATCGCACCAGAAGGCCGAATCAACCGAAGTTGATAACATCTATCCGCTAACGCGCAGGGCTCCGCTAAATAAAAGCGAGCATCGCACCAGAAGGCCGGATCAACCGAAGTTGATAACATCTATCCGCTAACGCGCAGGCATCCGCTAAATATAAGCGAGCGTCAAACCAGAAGGCCGGATCAACCGAAGTTGATAACATCTATCTGCTAACGCATAGGCATCCACTATATAAAACCGAGCATCGTACTAGAAGGCCGGATCAACCGAAGTTGATAACATCTATCTGTTAATGCGCAGGCATCCGCTAAATAAAAGCGAGCATCGAACCAGAAGGTCGGAACAACCGAAGTTGATAACATCTATCTGCTAACGCGCAGGCATCCGCTAAATAAAAGCGAGCATCGAGCCAGAAGGTCGGATCAACCGAAGTTGATAACATCTATCTGGTAACGTGCAGGCATCCGCGAAATAAAAGCGAGCATCGAACCAGAATGTCGGATCAACCGAAGTTGATAACATATATCTGCTAACGCGCTGGCATCCGTTAAATAAAAGCGAGCATCAAACCAGAAGCCCGGATCAACCGAAGTTTATAACATCTATCTGCTAACACGCAGGCATCCGCTAAATAAAAGCGAGCATCGAACCAGAAGGTCGGATCAACCGAAGTTGATAACATCTATCTGCTAATGCGCAGGCGTCCGGTAAATAAAAGCGAGCATCGATCTAGAAGGTCAGATCCACCGAAGTTGATAACATCTATCTGCTAACGAGCAGGCATCCGCTAAATAAAAGCGAGCATCGAACTAGAAGGCCGGATCAACCGAAGTTGATAACATCTATCTGCTAACGCGCAGGCATCCGCTAAATAAAAGCGAGCATAAAACCAGAAGCCCGGATCAACTGATGTTGTTAACATCTATCTGCTAACACACAGGCATCCGCAAAATAAAAGCGAGCTTCGAACAGGAAGTTCGGATCAACCGAAGATGATAACATCTATCCGCTAACGCGCAGGCATCTGCTAAATAAAAGCGAGCATCGCACCAGAAGGCCGAATCAACCGAAGTTGATAACATCTATCCGCTAACGCGCAGGCCTCCGCTAAATAAAAGCGAGCATCGCACCAGAAGGCCGGATCAACCGAAGTTGATAACATCTATCCGCTAACGCGCAGGCATCCGCTAAATATAAGCGAGCATCGAACCAGAAGGCCGGATCTGATAACATCTATCTGCTAACCCATAGGCATCCGCTATATAAAACCGAGCATCGTACTAGAAGGCCGGATCAACCGAAGTTGATAACATATATCTGCTAACATGCAGGCATCCGCTAAATAAAAGCGAGCATCGAACCAGAAGGTCGGATCAACCGAAGTTGATAACATCTATCTGCTAATGCGCAGGCGTCCGGTAAATAAAAGCGAGCATCGATCTAGAAGGTCAGATCCACCGAAGTTGATAACATCTATCTGCTAACGAGCAGGCATCCGCTAAATAAAAGCGAGCATCGAACTAGAAGGCCAGATCAACCGAAGTTGATAACATCTATCTGCTAACCCACAGGCATCCGCTATATAAAATCGAGCATCGTACTAGAAGGCCGGATCAACCGAAGTTGATAACATCTATCTGTTAACGCGCAGGCATCCGCTAAATAAAAGCGAGCATCGAACCAGAAGGTCGAAACAACCGAAGTTGATAATATCTATCTGCTAATGCGCAGGCATCCGCTAAATAAAAGCGAGCATCGAGCCAGAAGGTCGGATCAACCGAAGTTGATAACATCTATCTGGTAACGCGCAGGCATCCGCGAAATAAAAGCGAGCATCGAACCAGAATGTCGGATCAACCGAAGTTGATAACATATATCTGCTAACACGCAGGCATCCGCTAAATAAAAGCGAGCATCGAACCAGAAGCCCGGATCAACCGAAGTTTATAACATCTATCTGCTAACACGCAGGCATCCGCTAAATAAAAGCGAGCATCGAACCAGAAGGTCGGATCAACCGAAGTTGATAACATATATCTGCTAACGCGCAGGCACCCGCTAAATAAAAGCGAGCATCGAACTAGAAGGTCGGATCAACCGAAGTTGATAACATCTATCTGCTAATGCGCAGGCGTCCGGTAAATAAAAGCGAGCATCGATATAGAAGGTCGGATCCACCGAAGTTGATAACATCTATCTGCTAACGAGCAGGCATCCGCTAAATAAAAGCGATCATCGAACTAGAAGGCCGGATCAACCCAAGTTGATAACATCTATCTGCTAACACACATGCATCCGCAAAATAAAAGCGAGCATCGAACCGGAAGGTCGGATCAACCGAAGTTGATAACCTCTATCCGCTAACGCGCAGGCCTCCGCTAAATAAAAGCGAGCATCGCACCAGAAGGCCGGATCAACCGAAATTGATAACATCTATCCGCTAACGCGCAGGCATCCGCTAAATATAAGCGAGCATCGAACCAGAAGGCCGGATCAACCGAAGTTGATAACATCTATCTGCTAACCCACAGGCATCCGTTATATAAAACCGAGCATCATACTAGAAGGTCGGATCAACCGAAGTTGATAACATCTATCTGTTAACGCGCAGGCATCCGCTAAATAAAAGCGAGCATCGAACCAGAAGGCCGGATCAACCGAAGTTGATAACATCTATCCACTAATACGCAGGCATCCGCTAAATAAAAGCGAGCATCGAACCAGAAGGCCGGATCAACCGAAGTTGATAACATCTATCTGCTAATGCGCAGGCGTCCGGTAAATAAAAGCGAGCATCGATCTAGAAGGTCGGATCCACCGAAGTTGATAACATATATCTGCTAACGCGCAGGCATCTGCTAAATAAAAGCGAGCATCGAACTAGAAGGCCGGATCAACCGAAGTTGATAACATCTATCTGCTAACGCGCAGGCATCCGCTAAATAAAAGCGAGCATCGAACCAGAAGCCCGGATCAACTGATGTTGTTAACATCTATCTGCTAACACACAGGCATCCGCTAAATAAAAGCGAGCATCAAACCGGAAGGTCGGATCAACCGAAGTTGATAACATCTATCCGCTAACGCGCAGGCCTCCGCTAAATAAAAGCGAGCATCACACCAGAAGGCCGGATCAACCGAAGTTGATAACATCTATCTGCTAACGCGCAGGCATCCACTAAATATAAGAGAGCATCAAACCAGAAGGCCGGATCAACCGAAGTTGATAACATCTATATGCTAACCCACAGGCATCCGCTATATAAAACCGAGCACCGTACCAGAAGGCCGGATCAACCGAAGTTGATAACATCTATCTGTTAACGCGCAGGCATCCGCTAAATAAAAGCGAGCATCGAACTAGAAGGTCGGAACAACCGAAGTTGATAACATCTATCTGCTAAAGCGCAGGCATCCGCTAAATAAAAGCGAGCATCGAACCAGAAGGTCGGATCAACCGAAGTTGATAACATATATCTGCTAACGCGCAGGCATCCGCTAAATAATAGCGAGCATCGAACCAGAAGCCCGTATCAACCGAAGTTTATAACATCTATCTGCTAACACGCAGGCATCCGCTAAATAAAATCAAGCATCGAACCAGAAGGTCGGATCAACCGAAGTTAATAACATCTATCTGCTAACGCGCAAGCGTCCGCTAAATAAAAGCGAGCATCGAACCAGAAGGCCGGATCAACTGATGTTCTTAACATCTATCTGCTAACGAGCAGGCATCCGCTAAATAAAAGCGAGCATCGAACCAGAAGCCCGGATCAACCGAAGTTGATATCATCTATCTGCTAATGCGCAGACGTACGCTAAATAAAAGCGAGCATCGAACCAGAAGGCCAGATTAATCGAAGTTGATAACATCTATCTGCTAACGCGCAGGAATCCGCTAAATAAAAGCGAGCATCAAACCAGAAGGTCGGATCAACCGAAGTTGATAACATATATCTGCTAACGCGCAGGCATCCGCTAAATAAAAGCGAGCATCGAACCAGAAGGTCGGATCAACCGAAGTTGATAACATATATCTGCTAACGCGCAGGCATCCGCTAAATAAAAGCGAGCATCGAACCAGAAGGTCGGATCAACCGAAGTTGATAACATCTATCTGGTAATGCGCAGGCGTCCGGTAAATAAAAGCGAGCATCGATCTAGAAGGTCGGATCCACCGAAGTTGATAACATATATCTGCTAATGAGCATGCATCCGCTAAATAAAAGAGAGCATCGAACTAGAAGGCCAGATCAACCGAAGTTGATAACATCTATCTGCTAACGCGTAGGCATCCGCTAAATAAAAGCGAGGATCGAACCAGAAGCTCGGATCAACTGATGCTGTTAACATCTACCTGCGAACACACAGGCATCCGCTAAATAAAAGCGAGCATAAAACCGGAAGGTCGGATCAACCGAAGTTGATAACATCTATCCGCTAACGCGCAGGCGTCCGCTAAATAAAAGCGAGCATCGCACCAGAAGGCCGGATCAACCGAAGTTGATAACATCTATCTGCTAACGCGCAGGCATCCGCTAAATATAAGCGAGCATCGAGCCAGAAGGTCGGATCAGTCGAAGTTGATAACATCTATCTGCTAACCCACAGGCATTCGCTATATAAAACCGAGCATCGTACCAGAAGGCCGGATCAACCGAAGTTGATAACATCTATCTGCTAACGTGCAGGCATCCGCTAAATAAAAGCGAGCGTCGAACCAGAAGGTCGGATCAATCGAAGTTGATAACATATATCTGCTAACGCGCAGGCATCCGATAAATAAAAGCGAGCATCGAACCAGAAGCCCGGATCAACCGAAGTTTATAACATCTATCTGCTAACACGCAGGCATCCGCTAAATAAAAGCGAGCATCGAACCAGAAGGTCGGATCAACCGAAGTTAATAACATCTATCTGCTAACGCGCAAGCGTTCGCTAAATAAAAGCGAGCATCGAACCAGAAGCCCGGATCAACCGAAGTTTATAACATCTATCTGCTAACACGCAGGCATCCGCTAAATAAAAGTGAGCATCGAACCAGAAGGTCGGATCGACCGAAGTTTATAACATATATCTGCTAATGCGCAGGCATTCGCTAAATAAAAGCGAGCATCGAACCAGAAGCCCGGATCAACCGAAGTTTATAACATCTATCTGCTAATGCGCAGGCGTCCGCTAAATAAAAGCGAGCATCGAACCAAAAGGCCGGATCAATCGAAGTTGATAACATCTATCTGCTAACGCGTAGGCATCCGCTAAATAAAAGTGAGCATTGAACCAGAAGGCCGGATCAACCGAAGTTTATAACATCTATCTGCTAACACGCAGGCATCCGCTAAATAAAAGCAAGCATCGAACCAGAAGATCGGATCAACCGAAGTTAATAACATCTATCTGCTAACGCGCAAGCGTCCGCTAAATAAAAGCGAGCATCGAACCAGAAGGCCGGATCAACTGATGTTCTTAACATCTATCTGCTAACGAGCACGCATCCGCTAAATAAAAGCGAGCATCGAACCAGAAGCCCGGATCAACCGAAGTTGATATCATCTATCTGCTAATGCGCAGGCGTACGCTAAATAAAAGCGAGCATCGAACCAGAAGGCCAGATTAATCGAAGTTGATAACATGTATCTGCTAACGCGCAGGAATCCGCTAAATAAAAGCGAGCATCGAACCAGAAGGTCGGATCAACCAAAGTTGATAACATATATCTGCTAACGCGCAGGCATCCGCTAAATAAAAGCGAGCATCGAACCAGAAGGTCGGATCAACCGAAGTTGATAACATATATCTGCTAACGCGCAGGCATCCGCTAAATAAAAGCGAGCATCGAACCAGAAGGTCGGATCAACCGAAGTTGATAACATCTATCTGGTAATGCGCAGGCGTCCGGTAAATAAAAGCGAGCATCGATCTAGAAGGTCGGATCCACCGAAGTTGATAACATATATCTCCTAATGAGCAGGCATCCGCTAAATAAAAGAGAGCATCGAACTAGAAGGCCAGATCAACCGAAGTTGATAACATCTATCTGCTAACGCGTAGGCATCCGCTAAATAAAAGCGAGGATCGAACCAGAAGCCCGGATCAACTGATGCTATTAACATCTACCTGCGAACACACAGGCATCCGCTAAATAAAAGCGAGCATAAAACCGGAAGGTCGGATCAACCGAAGTTGATAACATCTATCCGCTAACGCGCAGGCATCCGCTAAATAAAAGCGAGCATCGCACCAGAAGGCCGGATCAACCGAAGTTGATAACATCTATCTGCTAACGCGCAGGCATCCGCTAAATATAAGCGAGCATCGAACCAGAAGGTCGGATCAATCGAAGTTGATAACATCTATCTGCTAACCCACAGGCATTCGCTATATAAAACCGAGCATCGTACCAGAAGGCCGGATCAACCGAAGTTGATAACATCTATCTGCTAACGCGCAGGCATCCGCTAAATAAAAGCGAGCGTCGAACCAGAAGGTCGGATCAATCGAAGTTGATAACATATATCTGCTAACGCGCAGGCATCCGATAAATAAAAGCGAGCATCGAACCAGAAGCCCGGATCAACCGAAGTTTATAACATCTATCTGCTAACACGCAGGCATCCGCTAAATAAAAGCGAGCATCGAACCAGAAGGTCAGATCAACCGAAGTTAATAACATCTATCTGCTAACGCGCAAGCGTCCGCTAAATAAAAGCGAGCATCGAACCAGAAGCCCGGATCAACCGAAGTTTATAACATCTATCTGCTAACACGCAGGCATCCGCTAAATAAAAGTGAGCATCGAACCAGAAGGTCGGATCAACCGAAGTTGATAACATATATCTGCTAATGCGCAGGCATTCGCTAAATAAAAGCGATCATCGAACCAGAAGCCCGGATCAACCGAAGTTTATAACATCTATCTGCTAATGCGCAGGCGTCCGCTAAATAAAAGCGAGCATCGAACCAGAAGGCCGGATCAATCGAAGTTGATAACATCTATCTGCTAACGCGTAGGCATCCGCTAAATAAAGGTGAGCATTGAACCAGAAGGCCGGATCAACTGATGTTGTTAACATCTATCTGCTAACGAGCAGGCATCCGCTAAATAAAAGCGAGTATCGAACTAGAAGGCCGGATCAACCGAAGTTGATAACATCTATCTGCTAATGCGCAGGCATCCGCTAAATAAAAGCGAGCATCGAACCAGAAGCCCGGATCAACCGAAGTTGATATCATCCATCTACTAATGCGCAGGCGTCCGCTAAATAAAAGTGAGCATCGAACCAGAAGGCCGAATTAATCGAAGTTGATAACATCTATCTGCTAAAGCGTAGGCATCCGCTAAATAAAAGTGAGCATCGAACCAGAAGGCCGGATCAACTGATGTTGTTAACATCTATCTGCTAACACACAGGCATCCGCTAAATAAAAGCGAGCATCAAACCGGAAGGTCGGATCAACGGAAGTTAATAACATCTATCCGCTAACGCGCAGGAACCTGCTAAATAAAAGCGAGGATCGCACCAGAAGGCCGGATCACCCGAAGTTGATAACATCTATCTGCTAACGCGCAGGCATCCGCTAAATAAAAGCGAGCATCGAACCAGAAGGTCGGATCAACCGAAGTTGATAATATATATCTGCTAACGCACAGACATCCGCTAAATAAAAGCGAGCATCGAACCAGAAGCCCGGATCAACCGAAGTTGATAACATCTATCTGCTAATGCGCAGGCATCCGCTAAATAAAAGCGAGCACCGAACCAGAAGGTCGGATTAACCGAAGTTGATAACATCTATCTGCTAATGCGCAGGCATCCGGTAAATAAAACCGAGCATCGATCCAGAAGGCCGGATCAACCGAAGTTGATAACATCTATCTGCTAACGTGCAGGCATCCGCTAAATAAAAGCGAGCATCGAACTAGAAGGCCGAATCAACTGAAGTTGATAACATCTTTCTGCTAACGCGCAGGCATCCGCTAAATAAAAGCGAGCATCGAACCAGAAGCCCGGATCAACTGAAGTTGATAACATCTGTCAGCTAATGCGCAGGCGTCCGCTAAATAAAAGCGAGCATCGAACCAGAAGGCCGGATCAACTGAAGTTGTTAACATCTATCTGCTAACACACAGGCATCCGCAAAATAAAAGCGAGCATCGAACCGGAAGGTTGGATCAACCGAAGTTGATAACATCTATCCGCTAACGCGCAGGCATCTGCTAAATAAAAGCGAGCATCGCACCAGAAGGCCGAATCAACCGAAGTTGATAACATCTATCTGCTAACGCCCAGGCATCCGCTAAATAAAAGCGAGCATCGAACCAGAAGGCCGGATCAACCGAAGTTGATAACATCTATCTGCTAACATGCAGGCATCCGCTAAATAAAAGCGAGCATCGAACAAGAAGGCCGGATCAACTGATGTTGATAACATCTATCTGCTAACGTGCAGGCATCCGCTAAATAAAAGCAAGCATCGAACCAGAAGGCCGGATCAACTGAAGTTGTTAACATCTATCTGCTAACAAGCAGGCATCCGCTAAATAAAAGCGAGCATCGAACCGGAAGGTCGGATCAACCGAAGTTGATAACATCTATCCGCTAACGCGCAGGCCTCCGCTAAAGAAAAGCGAGCATCACACCAGAAGGCCGGATCAACCGAAGTTGATAACATCTATCCGCTAACGCGCAGGCATCCGCTAAATATAAGCGAGCATCGAACCAGAAGGCCGGATCAACCGAAGTTGATAACATCTATCTGCTAACCCACAAGCGTCCGCTATATAAAACCGAGCATCGTACCAGAAGGCCGGATCAACCGAAGTTGATAACATCTATCTGTAAACGCGTAGGCATCCGCAAAATAAAAGCGAGCATCGAACCAGAAGGTCGAAACAACCGAAGTTGATAACATCTATCTGCTAACGCGCAGGCATCCGCTAAATAAAAGCGAGCATCGAGCCAGAAGGTCGGATCAACCGAAGTTGATAACATCTATCTGGTAACGCGCAGACATCCGCTAAATAAAAGCGAGCATCGCACCAGAAGGCCGGATCAACCGAAGTTGATAATATCTATCTGTTACCGCGCAGGCATCCGTTAAATAAAAGTGAGCATCGAACCAGAAGGCCGGATCAACCAAAGTTGATAACATCTATCTGCTAACGCAACGATATCCTCTAAATAAAAGCGAGCATTGAACCAGAAGGTCGGATCAACCGAAGTTGATAACATCTATCTGCTAACGTGCAGACATCCGCTAAATAAAAGCGAGCATCGAACAAGAAGGCCGGATTAACTGATGTTGATAACATCTATCTGCTAACGCGCAGGCATCATTTTATTAAAAGCAATCATCGAACCAGAAGGCCGGATCAACTTAAGTTGTTAACATCTATCTGCTAACACACAGGCATCCGCTAAATAAAAGCGAGCATCAAACCGGAAGGTCGGATCAACGGAAGTTAATAACATCTATCCGCTAACGCGCAGGAACCTGCTAAATAAAAGCGAGCATCGCACCAGAAGGCCGGATCAACCGAAGTTGATAACATCTATCTGCTAACGCGCAGGCATCCGCTAAATAAAAGCGAGCATCGAACCAGAAGGTCGGATCAACCGAAGTTGATAATATATATCTGCTAACGCGCAGACATCCGCTAAATAAAAGCGAGCATCGAACTAGAAGGTCGGATCAACCGAAGTTGATAACATCTATCTGCTAATGCGCAGGCATCCGCTAAATAAAAGCGAGCACCGAACCAGAAGGTCGGATTAACCGAAGTTGATAACATCTATCTGCTAATGCGCAGGCATCCGGTAAATAAAACCGAGCATCGATCCAGAAGGCCGAATCAACTGAAGTTGATAACATCTATCTGCTAACATGCAGGCATCCGCTAAATAAAAGCGAGCATCGAACTAGAAGGCCGGATCAACCGAAGTTGATAACATCTTTCTGCTAACGCGCAGGCATCTGCTAAATAAAAGCGAGCATCGAACCAGAAGCCCGGATCAACTGAAGTTGATAACATCTATCAGCTAATGCGCAGGCGTCCGCTAAATAAAAGCGAGCATCGAACTAGAAGGCCGGATCAACTGAAGTTGTTAACATCTATCTGCTAACACACAGGCATCCGCAAAATAAAAGCGAGCATCGAACCGGAAGGTCGGATCAACCGAAGTTGCTAACATCTATCCGCTAACGCTCAGGCATCTGCTAAATAAAAGCGAGCATCGCACCAGAAGGCCGAATCAACCGAAGTTGATAACATCTATCTGCTAACGCCCAGGCATCCGCTAAATAAAAGCGAGCATCGAATCAGAAGGCCGGATCAACCGAAGTTGATAACATCTATCTGCTAACATGCAGGCATCCGCTAAATAAAATCGAGCATCGAACAAGAAGGTCGGATCAACTGATGTTGATAACATCTATCTGCTAACGTGCAGGCATCCGCTAAATAAAAGCAAGCATCGAACCAGAAGGCCGGATCAACTGAAGTTGTTAACATCTATCTGCTAACAAGCAGGCATCCGCTAAATAAAAGCGAGCATCGAACCGGAAGGTCGGATCAACCGAAGTTGATAACATCTATCCGCTAACGCGCAGGCCTCCGCTAAATAAAAGCGAGCATCACACCAGAAGGCCGGATCAACCGAAGTTGATAACATCTATCCGCTAACACGCAGGCATCCGCTAAATATAAGCGAGCATCGAACCAGAAGGCCGGATCAACCGAAGTTGATAACATCTATCTGCTAACCCACAAGCGTCCGCTATATAAAACCGAGCATCGTACCAGAAGGCCGGATCAACCGAAGTTGATAACATCTATCTGTAAACGCGTAGGCATCCGCAAAATAAAAGCGAGCATCGAACCAGAAGGTCGAAACAACCGAAGTTGATAACATCTATCTGCTAACGCGCAGGCATCCGCTAAATAAAAGCGAGCATCGAGCCAGAAGGTCGGATCAACCGTAGTTGATAACATCTATCTGGTAACGCGCAGACATCCGCTAAATAAAAGCGAGCATCGCACCAGAAGGCCGGATCAACCGAAGTTGATAATATCTATCTGTTACCGCGCAGGCATCCGTTAAATAAAAGGGAGCATCGAACCAGAAGGCCGGATCAACCAAAGTTGATAACATCTATCTGCTAACGCAACGATATCCTCTAAATAAAAGCGAGCATCGAACCAGAAGGTCGGATCAACCAAAGTTGATAACATCTATCTGCTAACGTGCAGACATCCGCTAAATAAAAGCGAGCATCGAACAAGAAGGCCGGATTAACTGATGTTGATAACATCTATCTGCTAACGCGCATGCATCATTTTATTAAAAGCAATCATCGAACCAGAAGGCCGGATCAACTTAAGTTGTTAACATCTATCTGCTAACACACAGGCATCCGCTAAATAAAAGCGAGCATCAAACCGGAAGGTCGGATCAACGGAAGTTAATAACATCTATCCGCTAACGCGCAGGAACCTGCTAAATAAAAGCGAGCATCGCACCAGAAGGCCGGATCAACCGAAGTTGATAACATCTATCTGCTAACGCGCAGGCATCCGCTAAATAAAAGCGAGCATCGAACCAGAAGGTCGGATCAACCGAAGTTGATAATATATATCTGCTAACGCGCAGACATCCGCTAAATAAAAGTGAGCATCGAACTAGAAGGTCGGATCAACCGAAGTTGATAACATCTATCTGCTAATGCGCAGGCATCCGCTAAATAAAAGCGAGCACCGAACCAGAAGGTCGGATTAACCGAAGTTGATAACATCTATCTGCTAATGCGCAGGCATCCGGTAAATAAAACCGAGCATCGATCCAGAAGGCCGGATCAACTGAAGTTGATAACATCTATCTGCTAACATGCAGGCATCCGCTAAATAAAAGCGAGCATCGAACTAGAAGGCCGGATCAACCGAAGTTGATAACATCTATCTGCTAACATGCAGGCATCCGCTAAATAAAATCGAGCATCGAACAAGAAGGTCGGATCAACTGATGTTGATAACATCTATCTGCTAACGTGCAGGCATCCGCTAAATAAAAGCAAGCATCGAACCAGAAGGCCGGATCAACTGAAGTTGTTAACATCTATCTGCTAACAAGCAGGCATCCGCTAAATAAAAGCGAGCATCGAACCGGAAGGTCGGATCAACCGAAGTTGATAACATCTATCCGCTAACGCGCAGGCCTCCGCTAAATAAAAGCGAGCATCACACCAGAAGGCCGGATCAACCGAAGTTGATAACATCTATCCGCTAACACGCAGGCATCCGCTAAATATAAGCGAGCATCGAACCAGAAGGCCGGATCAACCGAAGTTGATAACATCTATCTGCTAACCCACAAGCGTCCGCTATATAAAACCGAGCATCGTACCAGAAGGCCGGATCAACCGAAGTTGATAACATCTATCTGTAAACGCGTAGGCATCCGCAAAATAAAAGCGAGCATCGAACCAGAAGGTCGAAACAACCGAAGTTGATAACATCTATCTGCTAACGCGCAGGCATCCGCTAAATAAAAGCGAGCATCGAGCCAGAAGGTCGGATCAACCGTAGTTGATAACATCTATCTGGTAACGCGCAGACATCCGCTAAATAAAAGCGAGCATCGCACCAGAAGGCCGGATCAACCGAAGTTGATAATATCTATCTGTTACCGCGCAGGCATCCGTTAAATAAAAGGGAGCATCGAACCAGAAGGCCGGATCAACCAAAGTTGATAACATCTATCTGCTAACGCAACGATATCCTCTAAATAAAAGCGAGCATCGAACCAGAAGGTCGGATCAACCAAAGTTGATAACATCTATCTGCTAACGTGCAGACATCCGCTAAATAAAAGCGAGCATCGAACAAGAAGGCCGGATTATCTGATGTTGATAACATCTATCTGCTAACGCGCATGCATCATTTTATTAAAAGCAATCATCGAACCAGAAGGCCGGATCAACTTAAGTTGTTAACATCTATCTGCTAACACACAGGCATCCGCTAAATAAAAGCGAGCATCAAACCGGAAGGTCGGATCAACGGAAGTTAATAACATCTATCCGCTAACGCGCAGGAACCTGCTAAATAAAAGCGAGCATCGCACCAGAAGGCCGGATCAACCGAAGTTGATAACATCTATCTGCTAACGCGCAGGCATCCGCTAAATAAAAGCGAGCATCGAACCAGAAGGTCGGATCAACCGAAGTTGATAATATATATCTGCTAACGCGCAGACATCCGCTAAATAAAAGTGAGCATCGAACTAGAAGGTCGGATCAACCGAAGTTGATAACATCTATCTGCTAATGCGCAGGCATCCGCTAAATAAAAGCGAGCACCGAACCAGAAGGTCGGATTAACCGAAGTTGATAACATCTATCTGCTAATGCGCAGGCATCCGGTAAATAAAACCGAGCATCGATCCAGAAGGCCGGATCAACTGAAGTTGATAACATCTATCTGCTAACATGCAGGCATCCGCTAAATAAAAGCGAGCATCGAACTAGAAGGCCGGATCAACCGAAGTTGATAACATCTTTCTGCTAACGCGCAGGCATCCGCTAAATAAAAGCGAGCATCGAACCAGAAGCCCGGATCAACTGAAGTTGATAACATCTATCAGCTAATGCGCAGGCGTCCGCTAAATAAAAGCGAGCATCGAACCAGAAGGCCGGATCAACTGAAGTTGTTAACATCTATCTGCTAACACACAGGCATCCGCAAAATAAAAGCGAGCATCGAACCGGAAGGTCGGATCAACCGAAGTTGCTAACATCTATCCGCTAACGCGCAGGCATCTGCTAAATAAAAGCGAGCATCGCACCAGAAGGCCGAATCAACCGAAGTTGATAACATCTATCTGCTAACGCCCAGGCATCCGCTAAATAAAAGCGAGCATCGAACCAGAAGGCCGGATCAACCGAAGTTGATAACATCTATCTGCTAACATGCAGGCATCCGCTAAATAAAAGCGAGCATCGAACAAGAAGGCCGGATCAACTGATGTTGATAACATCTATCTGCTAACGTGCAGGCATCCGCTAAATAAAAGCAAGCATCGAACCAGAAGGCCGGATCAACTGAAGTTGTTAACATCTATCTGCTAACAAGCAGGCATCCGCTAAATAAAAGCGAGCATCGAACCGGAAGGTCGGATCAACCGAAGTTGATAACATTTATCCGCTAACGCGCAGGCCTCCGCTAAATAAAAGCGAGCATCACACCAGAAGGCCGGATCAACCGAAGTTGATAACATCTATCTGCTAACGCGCAGGCATCCGCTAAATATAAGCGAGCATCGAACCAGAAGGCCGGATCAACCGAAGTTGATAACATCTATCTGCTAACCCACAAGCGTCCGCTATATAAAATCGAGCATCGTACCAGAAGGCCGGATCAACCGAAGTTGATAACATCTATCTGTAAACGCGTAGGCATCCGCAAAATAAAAGCGAGCATCGAACCAGAAGGTCGAAACAACCGAAGTTGATAACATCTATCTGCTAACGCGAAGGCATCCGCTAAATAAAAGCGAGCATCGAGCCAGAAGGTCGGATCAACCGAAGTTGATAACATCTATCTGGTAACGCCCAGACATCCGCTAAATAAAAGCGAGCATCGCAACAGAAGGCCGGATCAACCGAAGTTGATAATATCTATCTGTTACCGCGCAGGCATCCGTTAAATAAAAGCGAGCATCGAACCAGAAGGTCGGATCAACCAAAGTTGATAACATCTATCTGCTAACGCAACGATATCCTCTAAATAAAAGTGAGCATCGAACTAGAAGGTCGGATCAACTGAAGTTGATAACATCTATCTGCTAACGTGCAGACATCCGCTAAATAAAAGCGAGCATCGAACAAGAAGGTCGGATCAACTGATGTTGATAACATCTATCTGCTAACGTGCAGGCATCATCTAAATAAAAGCAATCATCGAACAAGAAGGCCGGATCAACTTAAGTTGTTAACATCTATCTGCTAACACACAGGCATCCGCTAAATAAAAGCGAGCATCGAACCGGAAGGTCGGATCAACCGAAGTTGATAACATCTATCAGCTAACGTGCAGGCATCCGCTAAATAAAAGCGAGCATCGAACCAGAAGGTCGGATCAACCGAAGTTGATAACATCTATCTGCTAACACGCACGCATCCGCTAAATAAAGGCGAGCATCGAACCAGAAGGCCGGATCAACAGAAGTTGATAACATCTATCTGCTAACGTGCAGGCATCCGCTATATAAAAGCGAGCATCGAACAAGAAGGCCGAATCAACTGATGTTGATAACATCTATCTGCTAACGCGCAGGCATCCGCTAAATAAAAGCGTTCATCGAACCAGAAGGTCGGATCAACTTAAGTTGTTAACATCTATCTCCTAACACACAGGCATCCGCTAAATAAAAGCGAGCATCGAACTGGAAGGTCGGATCAACCGAAGTAATAACATCTATCTGCTAACGCGCAGGCATCCGCTAAATAAAAGCGAGCATCGAACCAGAAGGCCGGATCAACCGAAGTTGATAACATCTATCTGCTAACGCGCAGG
Source organism: Lathyrus sativus (assembly GCA_963859935.3). Classification (NCBI taxonomy): domain Eukaryota; kingdom Viridiplantae; phylum Streptophyta; class Magnoliopsida; order Fabales; family Fabaceae; genus Lathyrus; species Lathyrus sativus. The sequence goes on along the minus strand of OZ012741.1, from coordinate 284,512,149 downwards.
TATCTGCTAAATAAAAGCGAGCATCGAACCAGAAGGTTGGATCAACCGAAGTTGATAACATTTATCTGCAAACGCGTAGGCATCCGCTAAATAAAAGCGAGCATCTAACCAAAAGGTCGGATCAACCTAAGTTGATAACATCTATCTGCTAAAGTGCAGGCATCCGCTAAATAAAAGCGAGCATCGAACCAGAAGCCCGAATCAACCGAAGTTGATAACATCTATCTGCTAACGCGCAGGCATCTGCTAAATAAAATCGAGCATAGAACCAGAAGGTCGGATTAACCGAAGTTGATAACATCTATCTGCTAATGCGCAGGCGTCCGCTAAATAAAAGCGAGCATCGATCTAGAAGGCCGGATCAACCGAAGTTGATAACATCTATCTGCTAACGCGCAGGCATCCACTAAATAAAAGCGAGCATCGAACTAGAAGGCCGGATCAACCGAAGTTGATAACATCACTCTGCTAACGCGGAGGCATCCGCTTAATAAAAGCGAGCATCGAACCAGAAGCCCGGATCAACCGAAGTTGATAACATCTATCTGCTAATGCGGAGGCGTTCGCTAAATAAAAGCGAGCATCGAACCAGAAGGCCAGATCAACCGAAGTTGATAACATCTATCTGCTAACGCGCAGGCATCCGACAAATAAAAGCGAGCATCGAACCAGAAGCCCGGATCAACCGAAGTTGATAACATCTATCTGCTAATGCGGAGGCGTTCGCTAAATAAAAGCGAGCATCGAACCAGAAGACCGGAACAACCGAAGTTGATAACATCTATCTGCTAACGCGCAGGCATCCGCTAAATAAAAGCGAGCATCGAACCAGAAGGTCGGATCAACCGAAGTTGATAACATCTATCTGGTAATGCGCAGGAATCCGCTAAATAAAAGCGAGCTTCGCACCAGAAGGCCGGATCAACCGAAGTTGATAACATCTATCTGCTAACGTGCAGGCATCCGCTAAATAAAAGCGAGCATCGAACTAGAAGGTCGGATCAACCGAAGTTGATAACATCTATCTGCTAACGTGCAGGCATCCGCTAAATAAAAGCGAGCATCGAACAAGAAGGCCGGATCAACTGATGTTGATAACATCTATCTGCTAACCCGCAGGCATCCGCTAAATAAAAGCGAGCATCGAACCAGAAGGCCGGATCAACTGAAGTTGTTAACATCTATCTGCTAACACAGAGGCATCCGCAAAATAAAAGCGAGCATCGAACCGGAAGGTCGAATCAACCGAAGTTGATAACATCTATCCGCTAACGCGCAGGCCTCCGACAAATAAAAGCGAGCATCGAACCAGAAGCCCGGATCAACCGAAGTTGATAACATCTATCAGCTAATCCACATGCGTCAGCTAAATAAAAGCGAGCATCGAACCAGAAGGTCGGATCAACCGAAGTTGATATCATCTATCTGCTAACATGCAGGCATCCGCTAAATAAAAGCGAGCATCGAACAAGAAGGCCGGATCAACTGATGTTGATAACATCTATCTGCTAACCCGCAGGCATCCGCTAAATAAAAGCAAGCATCGAACCAGAAGGCCGGATCAACTGAAGTTGTTAACATCTATCTGCTAACACAGAGGCATCCGCAAAATAAAAGCGAGCATCGAACCGGAAGGTCGGATCAACCGAAGTTCATAACATCTATCAGCTAACGTGCAGGCATCCGCTAAATAAAAGCGAGCATCGAACCAGAAGGTCTGATCAACCGAAGTTGATAACATCTATCTGCTAACACGCACGCATCCGCTAAATAAAAGCGAGCATCGAACCAGAAGTCCGAATCAACCGAAGATGATAACATCTATCTGCTAACGTGCAGGCATCCGCTAAATAAAAGCGAGCATCGAACAAGAAGGCCGGATCAACTGATGTTGATAACATCTATCTGCTAACGCGCAGGCATCCGCTAAATAAAAGCGATCATCGAACCAGAAGGTCGGATCAACTTAAGTTGTTAACATCTATCTCCTAACACACAGGCATCCGCTAAATAAAAGCGAGCATCGAACCGGAAGGTCGGATCAACCGAAGTAATAACATCTATCTGCTAACGCGCACGCATCCGCTAAATAAAAGCGAGCATCGAACCAGAAGGCCGGATCAACCGAAGTTGATAACATCTATCTGCTAACGCGCAGGTATCTGCTAAATAAAAGCGAGCATCAAACCAAAAGGTTGGATCAACCGAAGTTGATAACATTTATCTGCTAACGCGCAGGCATCCGCTAAATAAAAGCGAGCATCTAACCAGAAGGTCGGATCAACCGAAGTTGATAACATCTATCTGCGAAAGTGCAGGCATCCGCTAAATAAAAGCGAGCATCGAACCAGAAGCCCGGATCAACCGAAGTTGATAACATCTACCTGCTAACGCGCAGGCATCTTCTAAATAGAATCGAGCATAGAACCAGAAGGTCGGATTAACCGAAGTTGATAACATCTATCTGCTAATGCGCAGTCGTCCGCTAAATAAAAGCGAGCATCGATCCAGAAGGCCGGATCAACCGAAGTTGATAACATCTATCTGCTAACGCGCAGGTATCCACTAAATAAAAGCGAGCATCGAACTAGAAGGCCGGATCAACCGAAGTTGATAACATCAATCTGCTAACACGCAGGCATCCGCTAAATAAAAGCGAGCATCGAACCAGAAGCCCGGATCAACCGAAGTTGATAACATCTATCTGCTAATGCGGAGGCGTCCGCTAAATAAAAGCGAGCATCGAACCAGAAGGCCAGATCAACCGAAGTTGATAACATCTATCTGCTAACATGCAGGCATCCGCTAAATAAAAGCGAGCATCGAACAAGAAGGCCGGATCAACTGATGTTGATAACATCTATCTGCTAACCCGCAGGCATCCGCTAAATAAAAGCGAGCATCGAACCAGAAGGCCGGATCAACTGAAGTTGTTAACATCTATCTGCTAACACAGAGGCATCCGCAAAATAAAAGCGAGCATCGAACCGGAAGGCCGGATCAACTGAAGTTGATAACATCTATCCGCTAACGTGCAGGCATCTGCTAAATAAAAGCGAGCATCGCACCAGAAGGCCGGATCAACCGAAGTTGATAACATCTATCTGCTAACGCGCAGGCATCCGCTAAATAAAAGCGAGCATCGAACCAGAAGGCCGGATCAACCGAAGTTGATAACATCTATCTGCTAACATGCAGGCATCTGCTAAATAAAAGCGAGCATCGAACAAGAAGGTCAGATCAACTGATGTTGATAACATCTATCTGCTAACGCGCAGGCATCCGCTAAATAAAAGCGAGCATCGAACCAGAAGGCCAGATCAACTGAAGTTGTTAACATCTATCTGCTAACACACAGGCATCCGCTAAATAAAAGCGAGCATCGAACCGGAAGGTCGAATCAACCGAAGTTGATAACATCTATCCGCTAACGCGCAGGCCTCCGCTAAATAAAAGCGAGCATCGCACCAGAAGGCCGGATCAACCGAAGTTGATAACATCTATCCGCTAACGCGCAGACAACCGCTAAATATAAGCGAGCATCGAACCAGAAGGCCGGATCAACCGAAGTTGATAACATCTATCTGCTAACCCACAGGCATCCGCTATATAAAACCGAGCATCGTACCAGAAGGCCCGATCAACCGAAGTTGATAAGATCTATCTGTTAATGCACAGGCATCCGCTAAATAAAAAGCGAGCATCGAACCAGAAGGTCGGAACAACCGAAGTTGATAACATCTATCTGCTAACGCGCAGGCATCCGCTAAATAAAAGCAAGCATCGAGCCAGAAGGTCGGATCAACCGAAGTTGATAACATCTATCTGGTAACGCGCAGGCATCCGCTAAATAAAAGCGAGCATCGCACCAGAAGGCCGGATCAACCGAAGTTGATAATATCTATCTGCTAACACGCAGGCATCCGTTAAATAAAAGCGCGCATCTAACCAGAAGGCCGGATCAACCAAAGTTGATAACATCTATCTGCTAACGCAACGACATCCTCTAAATAAAAGCGAGCATCGAACCAGAAGGCCGGATCAACCGAAGTTGATACCATCTATCTGCTAACGTGCAGGCATCCGCTAAATAAAAGCGAGCATCGAACAAGAAGGCCGGATCAACTGATGTTGATAAAATCTATCTGCTAACGCGCAGGCATCTGCTAAATAAAAGCAATCATCGAACCAGAAGGCCGGATCAACTTAAGTTGTTAACATCTATCTGCTAACACACAGGCATCCGCTAAATAAAAGCGATCATCGAACCGAAAGGTCGGATCAACCGAAGTTGATAACATCTATCAGCTAACATGCCGGCATCCGCTAAATAAAAGCGAGCATCGAACCAGAAGGTCGGATCAACCGAAGTTGATAACATCTATCTGCTAACGCGCACGCATCCGCTAAATAAAAGCGACCATCGAACCAGAAGCCCGGATCAACCGAAGTTGATAACATCTATCAGCTAATGCGCAGGCGTCTGCTAAATAAAAGCGAGCATCGAACCAGAAGGCCGGATCAACCGAAGTTGATAACATCTATCTGCTAACATGCAGGCATCCGCTAAATAAAAGCGAGCATCGAACAAGAAGGCCGGATCAACTGATGTTGATAATATCTATCTGCTAACCCGCAGGCATCCGCTAAATAAAAGCGAACATCGAACCAGAAGGCCGGATCAACTGAAGTTGTTAACATCTATCTGCTAACACAGAGGCATCCGCAAAATAAAAGCGAGCATCGAACCGGAAGGTCGGATCAACCGAAGTTGATAACATCTATCCGCTAACGCACAGGCATCTGCTAAATAAAAGCGAGCATCGCACCAGAAGGCCGGATCAACCGAAGTTGATAACATCTATCTGCTAACGCGCAGGCATCCGCTAAATAAAAGCGAGCATCGAACCAGAAGGCCGGAACAACCGAAGTTGTTAACATCTATCTGCTAACGCGCAGGCATCCGCTAAATAAAAGCGAGCATCGAACAAGAAGGCCGGATCAACTGATGTTGCTAACATCTATCTGCTAACGCGCAGGCATCCGCTAAATAAAAGCGAGCATCGAACCAGAAGGCCAGATCAACTGAAGTTGTTAACATCTATCTGCTAACACACAGGCATCCGCTAAATAAAAGCGAGTATCGAACCGGAAGGTCGGATCAACCGAAGTTGATAACATCTATCCGCTAACGCGCAGGCCTCCGCTAAATAAAAGCGAGCATCGCACCAGAAGGCGGGATCAACCGAAGTTGATAACATCTATCCGCTAACGCGCAGGCAACCGGTAAATATAAGCGAGCATCAAACCAGAAGGCCGGATCAACCGAAGTTGATAACATCTATCTGCTAACCCACAGGCATCCGCTATATAAAACCGAGCATCGTACCAGAAGGCCCGATCAACCGAAGTTGATAAGATCTATCTGTTAATGCACAGGCATCCGCTAAATAAAAGCGAGCATCCAACCAGAAGGTCGGATCAACCGAAGTTGATAACATCTATCTACTAACACACAGGCATCCGCTATATAAAACCGAGCATCGTACCAGAAGGTCGGAACAACCGAAGTTGATAACATCTATTTGCTAACGCGCAGGCATCCGCTAAATAAAAGCAAGCATCGAGCCAGAAGATCGGATCAAACGAAGTTGATAACATCTATCTGTTAACGCGCAGGCATCCGCTAAATAAAAGCGAGCATCACACCAGAAGGCCGGATCAACCGAAGTTGATAATATCTATCTGCTAACGCGCAGGCATCCGTTAAATAAAAGCGCGCATCGAACCAGAAGGCCGGATCAACCAAAGTTGATAACATCTATCTGCTAACGCAACGACATCCTCTAAATAAAAGCGAGCATCGAACCAGAAGGCCGGATCAACCGAAGTTGATACCATCTATCTGCTAACGTGCAGGCATCCGCTAAATAAAAGCGAGCATCGAACAAGAAGGCCGGATCAACTGATGTTGATAAAATCTATCTGCTAACGCGCAAGCATCTGCTAAATAAAAGCAATCATCGAACCAGAAGGCCGGATCAACTTAAGTTGTTAACATCTATCTGCTAACACACAGGCATCCGCTAAATAAAAGCGAGCATCGAACCGAAAGGTCGGATCAACCGAAGTTGATAACATCTATCAGCTAACGTGCAGGCATCCGCTAAATAAAAGCGAGCATCTAACCAGAAGGCCGGATCAACCGAAGTTGATAACATCTATCTGCTAACGTGCAGGCATCCGCTAAATAAAAGCGAGCATCGAACAAGAAGGCCGGATCAACTGATGTTGATAAAATCTATCTACTAACGGGCAGGCATCTGCTAAATAAAAGCAATCATCGAACCAGAAGGCCGGATCAACTTAAGTTGTTAACATCTATCTGCTAACACACAGGCATCCGCTAAATAAAAGCGAGCATCGAACCGAAAGGTCGGATCAACCGAAGTTGATAACATCTATCATCTAACGTGCAGGCATCCGCTAAATAAAAGCGAGCATCGAACCAGAAGGTCGGATCAACCGAAGTTGATAACATCTATCTGCTAACGCGCACGCATCCGCTAAATAAAAGCGACCATCGAACCAGAAGGCCGGATCAACCGAAGTTGATAACATCTATCTGCTAACGTGCAGGCATCCGCTAAATAAAAGCGAGCATCGAACAAGAAGGCCAGATCAATTGATGTTGATAACATCTATCTGCTAACGCACAGGCATCCGCTAAATAAAAGAGATAATCGAACCAGAAGCTCGGATCAACTTAAGTTGTTAACATCTATCTGCTAACACACAGGCATCCGCTAAATAAAAGCGAGCATCGAACCAGAAGGTCGGATCAACCGAAGTTGATAACATCTATCTTGTAACGCGCAGGCTTCCGCTAAATAAAAGCGAGCATCGCACCAGAAGGCCGGATCAACCGAAGTTGATAACATCTATCTGCTAACGCGCAGGCATCCGCTAAATAAAAGCGAGCATTGAACCAGAAGGCCAGATCAACCGAAGTTGATAACATCTATCTGCTAACGCGCAGGCATCCGCTAAATAAAAGCGAGCATCGAACCAGAAGGCCGGATCAACCGAAGTTGATAACATCCATCTGCTAACATGCAGGCATCCGCTAAATAAAAGCGAGCATCGAACAAGAAGGCCGGAACAACTGAAGTTGATAACATCTGTCTGGTAACGCGCAGGCATCCGCTAAATAAAAGCGAGCATCGAACCGGAAGGTCGGATCAACCGAAGTTGATAACATCTATCCGCTAACGCGCATGCCTCCGCTAAATAAAAGCGAGCATCGCACCAGAAGGCCGGATCAACCGAAGTTGATAACATCTATCCGCTAACGCGCAGGCATCCGCTAAATATAAGCGAGCATCGAACCAGAAGGCCGGATCAACCGAAGTTGATAACATCTATCTGCTAACGTGCAGGCATCCGCTAAATAAAAGCGAGCATCGAACAAGAACGTAGGATCAATTGATGTTGATAACATCTATCTGCTAACGCGCAGGCATCCGCTAAATAAAAGAGATAATCGAACCAGAAGCTCGGATCAACTTAAGTTGTTAACATCTATCTGCTAACACACAGGCATCCGCTAAATAAAAGCGAGCATCGAACCGGAAGGTCGGATCAACCGAAGTTGATAACATCTATCTTGTAACGCGCAGGCTTCCGCTAAATAAAAGCGAGCATCGCACCAGAAGGCCGGATTAACCGAAGTTGATAACATCTATCTGCTAACGCGCAGGCATCCGCTAAATAAAAGCGAGCATTGAACCAGAAGGCCAGATCAACCGAAGTTGATAACATCTATCTGCTAACGCGCAGGCATCCGCTAAATAAAAGCCAGCATCGAACCAGAACGCCGGATCAACCAAAGATGATAACATCTACCTGCTAACGCGCAAGAGTCCGTTAAATAAAAGCGAGCATCGAACCAGAAGGCCAGAACAACCGAAGTTGATAACATCTATCTGCTAACGCGCAAGCATCCGCTAAATAAAAGCGAGCATCGAGCCAGAAGGTCTGATCAACCGAAGTTGATAACATCTGTCTGGTAACGCGCAGGCATCCGCTAAATAAAAGCGAGCATCGAACCAGAATGCCGGATCAACCAAAGATGATAACATCTACCTGCTAATGCGCAGGCATCCGTTAAATAAAAGCGAGCATCGAACCAGAAGGCCGGAACAACCGAAGTTGATAACATCTATCTGCTAACGCGCAGGCATCCGCTAAATAAAAGCGAGCATCGAGCCAGAAGGTCGGATCAACCGAAGTTGATAACATCTGTCTGGTAACGCGCAGGCATCCGCTAAATAAAAGCGAGCATCGCACAAGAAGGCCGGATCATTCGAAGTTGATAAAATCTATTTGCTAACGCCCAGGCATCCGCTAAATAAAAGCGAGCATCGAACCAAAAGGCCGGATCAACCGAAGTTGATAACATCTATCTGCTAACATGCAGGCATCCGCTAAATAAAAGCGAGCATCGAACAAGAAGGCCGGATCAACTGATGTTGATAACATCTATCTGCTAACGCGCAGGCATCCGATAAATAAAAGCAAGAATCGAACCAGAAGGCCGGATCAACTGAAGTTGTTAACATCTATCTGCTAACACGCAGGCATCCGCTAAATAAAAGCGAGCATCGAACCGGAAGGTCGGATCAACCGAAGTTGATGACATCTATCCGCTAACGCGCAGGTCTCCGCTAACTAAAAGCGAGCATCGCACCAGAAGGCCGGATCAACCGAAGTTGATAACATCTATCCGCTAACGCGTAGGCATCCGCTAAATATAAGCGAGCATCGAACCAGAAGGCCGGATCAACCGAAGTTGATAACATCTATCTGCTAACGTGCAGGCATCCGCTAAATAAAAGCGAGCATCGAACAAGAAGGTCGGATCAATTGATGTTGATAACATCTATCTGCTAACGCGCAGGCATCCGCTAAATAAAAGAGATAATCGAACCAGAAGCTCGGATCAACTTAAGTTGTTAACATCTATCTGCTAACACACAGGCATCCGCTAAATAAAAGCGAGCATCGAACCGGAAGGTCGGATCAACCGAAGTTGATAACATCTATCTTGTAACGCGCAGGCTTCCGCTAAATAAAAGCGAGCATCGCACCAGAAGGCCGGATCAACCGATGTTGATAACATCTATCTGCTAACGCGCAGGCATCCGCTAAATAAAAGCGAGCATTGAACCAGAAGGCCAGATCAACCGAAGTTGATAACATTTATCTGCTAACGCGCAAGCATCCGCTAAATAAAAGCGAGCATCGAACCAGAACGCCGGATCAACCAAAGATGATAACATCTACCTGCTAACGCGCAGGAGTCCGTTAAATAAAAGCGAGCATCGAACCAGAAGGCCGGAACAACCGAAGTTGATAACATCTATCTGCTAACGCGCAGGCATCCGCTAAATAAAAGCGAGCATCGAGCCAGAAGGTCGGATCAACCGAAGTTGATAACATCTGTCTGGTAACGCGCAGGCATCCGCTAAATAAAAGCGAGCATCGCACAAGAAGGCCGGATCAACCGAAGTTGATAACATCTATCTGCTAACGCGCAGGCATCCGCTAAATTAAAGCGAGCATCGAACCAGAAGGCCGGATCAACCGAAGTTGATAACATCTATCTGCTAACATGCAGGCATCCGCTAAATAAAAGCGAGCATCGAACAAGAAGGCCGGATCAACTGATGTTGATAACATCTATCTGCTAACGCGCAGGCATCCGCTAAATAAAAGCAAGCATCGAACCAGAAGGCCGGATCAACTGAAGTTGTTAACATCTATCTGCTAACACGCAGGCATCCGCTAAATAAAAGCGAGCATCGAACCAGAAGGTCGGATCAACCGAAGTTGATAACATCTATCCGCTAACGCGCAGGCCTCCGCTAAATAAAAGCGAGCATCGCACCAGAAGGCCGGATCAACCGAAGTTGATAACATCTATCTGTTAACGCGTAGGCATCCACAAAATAAAAGCGAGCATCGAACCAGAAGGTCGAAACAAACCGAAGTTGATAACATCTATCTGCTAACGCGCAGGCATCCGCTAAATAAAAGCGAGCATCGCACCAGAAGGCCGGATCAACCGAAGTTGATAATATCTATCTGCTACCGCGCAGGCATCCGTTAAATAAAAGCGAGCATCGAACCAGAAGGCCGGATCAACTGAAGTTGATAACATCTATCTGCTAACGTGCAGGCATCCGCTAAATAAAAGCGAGCATCGAACAAGAAGGCCGAATCAACTGATGTTGATAACATCTATCTGCTAACGCGCATGCATCCGCTAAAAAAAAGCGATCATCGAACCAGAAGGTCGGATCAACTTAAGTTGTTAACATCTATCTCCTAACATACAGTCATCCGTGTCGCTACTGCGAAAATCGGCGCCGGCTGACAGAAGAGTCGCCACCGTGCGTTATTTATCCCACGGGAGGGAAAGGAAACGCTCAGAGAAAACCTCGCACAACACGGGAAAGGTATGGTCGTCGCAACCAAAACCTGGATTCGGGAGTCGGTTACGCAAGGGGAAGGTATTAGCACCCCTCACGTCCGTCGTACTCGACGGGATCCACGCTTGTTTTCGGGTATGGATTGTTATTCTATCTAAACTATAGGTCAAGGGTTAAAAAGAAAATAAAATGAAAGTAAAAATGACTCGGCGAAGTATCGCACTTTATGCCTACGTATTCCCGTCTGGAACGAGAAATCAGAGTCAACGTAGTTCGCCTACCTATGGGAAAGGAGGGGAAGGTTGCTCGCTAGGATATCGCATCCTATGCCTACGTACTTTCACACAGCATGAAAGATCAGAGCAAACGTAGTTCGGGCCACGTACGACACAAGTCTGTCTTGGTTGATTTTATTCCTTCTGAAAAAGGTTTTCTTGATTAGCAGTCCCGACGGACAAAAATGATGTCTTGATGAGTTCACATTCTTTTACGGAAGAAGTGTCTTTTATTGAGTTTGAAATCTTTATATGTTTTTCTGTTTGTTTTGAGGAAGAAAGAGACAGAACTCTAACCTACGGTTGCGAAGGGAATCAAACTATCCTAATGTTATCATGCATGGGTTAAGACCTAGTGTCTATCATGCTCCTCTCTTGCACAGAGAGAAACAGAGATCCTACGGGATAGGCAGAAACAGAAACAATAACAGACATAATAAAGCGGTAAAATGCATGGATGCAACAGTACAAGCGAGGCAAGGGAGTCCCACTCAACCTCGAACCTAGAAAACAATAGGCAAAAGTGAACAGACTTCACTTTCAACCCAGCAGGGTAAACAGCAAACAATACAGTCAGGAAAACCAATCAATACATCGAGAAATGAAATACAGCAAAAATAAACAGCCACAGCAGCTCTGCATCAACACCTAGCTCCCAGTAATCTCCAATCATTTATGGGTTTCAACAAGCATCAATCTCCATCTTCATGGCCTTCAGGAAAGGGCTTTAATCATCTGTTCCTATAAACAATGGCTTTTCTTCAAGTCTCCAATCATCAGTCAACAAGAGGAGAGGAATGTTAAACAGTAAATTGCCCACCAAAGGTGGCTCATAAACTGTTAACATTGTGCAGACAGGTTTCTCTCAAAAGTTCTATCTTTCAAATATATTCACTGATCCTTCCAAAGGAAGGAGGTGGATATTTGAAAGAGACTTTGAATCATAGAGAAAGGATAGAGGCAAACAAATCCATCTATGTTTGAGAAGCAAGCTTTCTAATCTAGAGCTCTGCCTAGCTCCTAAACCCTAGTCTCCTCAGCAGCTGCTAGCAAGAACCTCCTCTCCAACTCTGGCAGTTGATCTTCAATCTCTGGATCTCCAATGGTCTTCATCTCCCCAAGTCTTCAGCTCTCCCAAATCCCCAGACAATCCCCATACCCAAGCAAGCAAGCAATAATCCCCAGAGGGCACACCACACCAGTCAATCAGATACAACAGCATATTAATAGCAGTAGGGGAATCCTGACTTTTTCTAAGGGGATCTAATAACTACCCATAGCCCTTATAGTCCCATAGCTAAACTAATCAAACCCTAAGTCCTAAGGGAAAGAATCAAATCTCCTAAGTCATCACCTAAAACCCTAATTTTATTCATATTATTCACACCTACACTAAGCACCTATATTTAATTCTAAAAAATGGGAACTAAATTGAATCTACAAGTTCAATGTCTAACCTAAACAACCTAAAAAGAATGGATGAAAAATATTGAAGCAAATAATAGAACAAAAATTAACAAAATTGTGTATGAAATGAAACCATTTAAAATGTTATTTATTTAGAAAATATGGGAAAAATATCAAATAAAAATAAAATGCCATTTTTATTTTTCTATAATTTTCTTGACATCCTAAAGAAAAATATGCAAAAAGAATGAATTAAAAATGATGATTTTTCTATTTATTATGAATTTTTAAAAAGAATTAAAAATGAAAAGAAAATAATAAAGAAAATAAAAAGAAAAAGCCAGAGGGGGTGAGAATAGCAAGATACCCTAGTTAAGCGCGTTGGGCTTACTAAATGGGGGGTGCGAATAGAGGTCTGAGCCCAATCCCCCCCATAAGTGAAACGGTGCGTTTTACTTTTTAAAATTTCCCACCAGAATGAAGTTTTAATCGTGGCCGTTGGATACTTCCCCAGGTCAAATGTCCAACCTCAATCGTATGGCCACCAACCCTTCTTCAACCTCCAGCATTCTAGGGTTTCAGAACCCCTTCCCATGCACGAAGATTCCACCCTTTCATGCTCTCTCCACACGCCATGAAAATGCACGATGTAAAAGACAAAACTCCTCCATTTCTTTCCTTCTACAAGTCTGTGGTCATAGCTTCCATTAAAAATCACACAATCAGCCAATTCGAAGAAGGTAACAGATGGGAACCACCATTAATGCCTGAGATGAAACCTCTCCAATTCTTCACCAAACTCATCCTAAGCTAATCTACACTTCCTCATGATCATAACATGCTATTTTACTAACATTTTCGTGCCTTAATCCAAGAGTTAAGAGCCTCAACAGAATTAATACCTCATCTTCAAACTTCATGAAACTTCTCTAAAATCACCATAACCAGTCATCTACCTATGCTTAACCGTTCTATGCTATCAACACCATAATATTCTACCTAAATTAAGCAATTCGAACAGAATACAAACCTGGTGTAATTCCTTGATACAGGTGCTGAGATCCTCAAATCAACTGCTTGTGATGAAGGGAATGTGATCAGTAGGCTTGGTGATTCCTTCTGTATGCAACAAGTGTAGTTCTAAAGCCTTGAATCACTCAATTCCAAAGTTCATGCCTCTTGGATGATAATGGTGAATGGTTCAATTCCTTCCTCAATTTGACAAAAGAAAGTATGGATTCTGATCCTTGTGAGATGATAATGAAGATTGAATCAAGAATGTTGAAGTTTGGTGAGAAATTGATGGAGTTTGAGAGGCTTATGCAAGAATGAGAAAATGGATGAAAATGGAGATTTTGGACAAATGGGAACACCAACCCTTGCATGAATCAGCTTGCATGAATATATAGGTTGCATTAGAACCTCCTAGAAGCTTGGAGAAGTTTTCCTTACACTTTTCCTTTTCAATTTGGATTATGTTACTTTCAATTCAAGCAACCATGGATAACTCACAAATTATGACCTAAACTCAAAATTCCACTTTAGCCAATGTCTTTAAAATGCTTTTTCCATTCAAAATGACCTATAATTTTGCATCATTTGGCCAAGATATGAAAAATCTCATTTTTTAAGCCATTTTTCTTCATTAAATTCACCAATTTTGAAACCTTGTGCTATGGACATTTCCAATATCTCATGGTAACTTTTCTAGACTCAAAATGTCATTTGGAGCAAGTTTGATGTTGTAAGTTTTTTCATTTGAGGCCTCCTTGTATGAGTTTTGGACATAGGTTAAAATGACCTGTAATTCACAAATGACCAAAATACCCTTTGCTTGCCAAGACCATAAGTTGAGTTCCACACATCACATGAAGGCATACTATACCATTCTAGAAATCTAAGACAATTAGGAACAATCCTTATGTTGACCAGAAATTCATTTGAAATCTCCTTGAGGGGTAAAAGTTGCTTGGAAGTCAAGTCACTTTCACAGACAAAATTTCAGATACCTCAGATGACCTGTAACTTGCAAGGACCATAACTTGAGTTCTATAAATCTCCTTGATGTCTTCCACCACTCAAATTAAAGTTCTTGAGATCCTCTACAAGTTTCATGTTGGCCAAGGATCCATTTGAAGCTCGCATTTTGACTTATCTTGCTTGGAAATCTGACCTAAACTAGGGGATTTTACATAGAAACCCTAATTTAGAAACTCCTCTTCTCCTTGATTTCTCTTGATTTCTTCTTGGCATAACAACATATCCTTATTTTCCATGTCAAATGATGAACCCCACATCTCTCCAATAGCCCTTAATGCCTTTGAATCAATCAATTGACCTAGGGTTGACCTAGGGTTGACCCAGATGAAACCCTAGTTGACTGTTTTCAACTGCAACTCTTGTGACTTCACCAATGACTTGTATCCTTCTCCAAATGACTTTCTAAGTCCTCCAAGATGTCTAGATACTCTCCATACTCTCAATTCACAGCTCATAATTCCCTTGTTGATCCTCAGACACCCTCAGCTAGGAGATAGATGAACTGCTTGATCCACTGACCTCCCTGCTTTCAAATTCTTTTCTGATGACTTGAATGAGATTGAATTAGGATAATAACCTCTTGATAGGCCTCTAGAGATGAGAATAATGATTGGTCCCCTGTTGAATGACTTGTTATGCTTATGTTATGCAGATGATTAGTCTATGTACATGACTCTATATGCAAATGCTAATGATATTGAAACATAAACCAAGTGAATAAGGTTGGGCAAATTTTAGGGTGCAACAGCTGCCCCTATTCAAGCGACTTGGACCCGATTGGGTGAAGGGCTCGGAGCCTTCAGACATTCGCGGTACAAGACGGTTGAATACTAGTGAAACCAGAAATTTGCCAACCGCGGAAATAAACTGCGCTCCTGCTTGGGGAACGACATTCATCAGCTAAATCTGACTGTTACGGTAACCCACTGATCTCATAATGACCACGCTGGGGATAACAGATTGCTTGCTTGTCCACATTAGGACTCTGTCTGTCATTAATACGAAGAAATCTCAACTAGAACCTGCCCACGTTAGGACTCCACTTGCTGTTAACCCAGAAAAATCTCGGCAACTCCGCTGGGGGATATTCCAATAAATCGTCCCCGTTAGGAATAAACTCTTCCACGTTAGGAATAACACCATCCACGTAAGGAATCATCTCTTCTGCATCTGTCCACGTCAGGACTAAACTTTCCATCTTCCCACGTCAGGATGCAATCTTCTTTTTCCACGTAAGGAGAACCGTATCAATCTGTCCATGTAAGGACTCCAGTACAACTCGATATGTCTGCGTCAGGACTCCAATCTTTCCGCGTAAGGAATACAACTTTGGTTCTGAACCTGTCCACGTTAGGACTCACCTTTTTCCATGTAAGGAGTACATCATTCTTCCACGTCAGGAATCAACTTTTCTTGAATCCGTCCACATAAGGACCTCAATCTCTCCACGTAAGGAAACCAACTCTTTCCGATTTGTCCGCGTCATGACTACATTTTTCCACGTAAGGAATGCCATCTTAATCTGTCCACGTAAGGACTCTGCTCTCTCCACGTAAGGAATCCTCTTCGTGTGTGTCCACGTCAGGACTCAATCTTTTCCACGTAAGGAACATGATCTCCTTTCCCCGTAAGGAACCATTTTTCTGATTTGTCCACGTAAGGACTCCCATCTTTCCGCGTAAGGACTTGAAGTTTCTCGTTCTCTTCCACGTAAGGAACACGCCTTCTTTCCACGTTAGGCATACTTCTTCTTCTGAATCTGTCCGCGTCAGGACTAAATTTTCTATCTTCTTCTTCCACGTTAGGAATCAAACTTTGATCTGTCCGCGTCAGGACTAAACTCTTCCACGTCAGGAATAATCTCTTTCTTTCCACGTCAGGAATCAATCTCGACATGTCCGCGTGAGGACTCAATCTTTCCACGTAAGGAATCCCATTTTTTCCACGTAAGGAATCTCATCTTTCCACGTTAGGAATAAACTCGCCTTTCCACGTAAGGAACTGAAACCTCTTTTCCCACGTAAGGAATAAACTCGTCCACGTCAGGACCCATCTTTCGTCTTGATTTGTCCACGTCCGGACCCATGCTTCGCCAACCCGAAGAAAGATAACTGCTGAGAGTAAATGGTCCACGTCAGGACACCAACACAAAGAGTAATCAGTTTTGTCAACGTCATGACTTCACATTCCACCAATTCCGAGAATCCGAATCTGTCCACGTTAGGGCTAACACATCTCATCAACCCGGGGAAATAAATCTGTCCATGTTAGGACGCCCACTTCTGAAGGAATCTCGTCAATATAGGAATAAATTGTCCACGTCAGGACTTAGTTCTCCATTGATCCCAACCCACAACCTTCTTTAGCACTGATGTGACAACGACTTTGAGGCGGACTCTACTGGGGATATCTGGAAACCAAACTACCGGATGCCTGTTCTGATGACCGGAGGCAACTTCTGAAATTCTGCTTCATGGAACCCTTGATGACAACTAATTCTGCTTGGAAATAAAGAGGAACTTATCCTGGTAACTCTGCGGGGAATACTGCCGAACTGATGTTATCATTGGATGTCTCATGCCGAGATCCTGAATGTTTGGTAATTCATCTGAGCCAAAATTCTCTCCATCTGAACTGCTAGAGTACAGAAACTGCTTCAGCAAAATAAATGCTGAAGATAATGCCGACTCCGCTGGGGATAGCCAGATGCTACAAATGCTGGAAGGGTGAAGTCAACCCTGCTGGGAAACTGGGACTCAAACCAAACGCCTTGTTGAGGTAACCCCTTGCTGGGGAATATAACTTTACTGTGGAATAGCAGATGTGCATAGTATGATCGGACTTTCTGCTGGAGAGTGAACTGATATTCGAGTTCTACTGGGTGGAAAGGACACTTGCTGAAAGGAGAATTCCGCTGGGGATGGGATGATTCTCTTGGGGGAAAATTAGCTGACTCCACTGGGAGAGAGTGAATGACCCTGCGAGGAAAGATGAACTTGTCTGGATACAGCTCACAGATATTTAATCTTATGAGGCTAAACCAACTCTGCTTGAGATACAATGTCTGAATACAACCTGCAATCTTGGAATCGTCAATTCTGTTGAGGATGAAAGACTTTGCTGGATAATCCTTTTTGCACCAGCTACGACTAGCTGGAGAGTTCTATCCTTCCTCGGGAAGAACCTGCATGACCTGCGTGAGGGCTGAGTCTTTCGTTATTGCGATCTTTTGATCATCTTCCTCGTACGGTTATAAAACCTGCAACAACACAACCAAGACAAGACAAGCCTATGCAACCAAATCAATTCAGGTTAGTGACGTTATTTTCAGTTAATTCAAAGCTTTAGCAACTGTTGGCAAGGGCCAGTGACGTTATACACACGCTAGTTTCATCAAACTTAGGCGTTAATCATGCACAAAACAGTAAAGAACAGTGTCAAGTACTGAATAACGTATTTTATTGATTGGGCCCCTGAATGGGCGGAGTTTTGTACACGGGATGTAACTCCTGAAATGAGGAAGCTACACAAAGCAAATATACAAGTATACAAGTATGCACAAGAAGCATAAATATTGACAACTTAAATTTGTACACATGTCGGCAACGGGATGCAGAGGAACACCACGAACTGATCCTCCCATGACTCGCCCGACTCTAATGCTTTCCCGGTATCCCCACTTCTGAAGCGATTGTATCAGATAACTGGCTCCTCAAATGTATTCTCCCGCATTGATGCTTATTGCAATCATCAAATTCGGACCGCAGTCATTTGCTTTTCAAATCCCTAACTTTTGCGTGAACTGCCCTTTACGGGTTTTCAGCTCACCGGGATACCCCTTTTTGCCGAAGTCGCCCAGTGTAGGTTTTCAACTTCGCGGGTGTACATTTTTTCAATTTTATCCCTAATTTTTTCCCGAACCTTTCATTCTGTTTTTGGTTCGCCAGGATGCCCCATTTTTGCCTGGACTCTCTTTTTCTGTCCAGCGGGTCTATTTTAAGCAAAGTATTTTTTAACTGCGTCCGAATTCACAGGTGACGTAAAGTCTTCTCCGTACATGGTGGACAACAACAACGCTCCTCCTGAGAAGACTTTCCTGACAACGTATGGCCCCTCGTAGTTGGGGGTCCACTTGCCCCTGTGATCTGCCTGTGGCGGGAGAATCCTTTTCAACACAAGGTCGCCCGTCTGAAAGCTCCGAGGATGTATCTTCTTGTCATATGCTTTCTTCATTCGGCTCTGGTACAAACGACCGTATGCTAGAGAAGCTAGCCTCTTCTCATCCATCAAGCTCAGTTGGTTCAACCTGTCTTTTACCCATTCTGCCTCGTCCAGCTGAACGTCTCGCAATACCCTCAGAGAAGGGATCTCGACTTCCAATGGTAATACCGCTTCCATTCCGTATACTAATGAGAACGGAGTTGCCCCGGTTGATGTGCGTACCGTCGTACGATAACCGTGCAAAGCGAAAGGTAGCATCTCATGCCAATCCTTATAGGTCACTACCATTTTCTGAACGATCTTCTTGATATTCTTATTGGCCGCTTCGACAGCGCCATTCATCTTGGGTCGGTAAGGGGAGGAGTTGTGATGTTCGACCTTGAAATTCTGACAGAGCTCCTTCATCATTTTGTTATTCAGGTTTGAACCATTATCCGTGATTATCCGCTCGGGAATCCCATATCGGCAAATGATATCTCTCTTGATAAATCTGGCCACCACTTGCTTCGTTACATTCGCGTAAGACGCCGCTTCCACCCACTTAGTGAAATAATCGATTGCTACTAGGATGAACCGATGCCCGTTAGAAGCTGTCGGCTCGATCTTTCCAATCATATCGATTCCCCACATCGAAAATGGCCAAGGTGATGACATCACATTTAGAGGACTCGGAGGCACATGGATCTTATCAGCATAGATTTGGCATTTGTGGCATTTCCTCGCAAACTTGAAACAATCAGTTTCCATCGTCAGCCAAAAGTAACCTGCCCGCAGCAGCTTTCTCGTCATAGCATGCCCGCCCGCATGCGTACCAAAGGTACCTTCGTGTATTTCTTCCATGAGCAACTTTGCCTCTCTTTCGTCTACACAACGCAACAGCACCAAATCGTGGTTTCTTCTGTATAAGACGCCGTCCGGGTTCAAATAGAAATTGCCCGCTAATCTCCTGAGAGTCTTCTGATCTTGAGTGGATGCCCCAGCCGGATACTCTTTATCCTTCAGGAAATTAAGGATATCAAAATACCATGGTTTGCCATCAGACGCTTCATCAATAGCAAATACATAAGCTGGCCTGTCAAGCCGAGAGATAATGATTCGGGGAGCTTCGTTCCAGAAGTTGACCTTGTACATCGAAGACAAAGTGGTGAGGGCGTCAGCCATTTGATTCTCTGCCCGCGGTACGTGATGCAATTCAACCTTGTCGAAGAAAGGCAACAACCTCCTTGCATAATTCATGTAATGTATCAAGTTGGGCTGCCGCGTCTCCCATTCCCCTTTTATCTGATTCACCACCAAAGCTGAGTCTCCGTATACGTCCAGATGTTTGATTCGCAAATCAATGGCTTCTTCAAGCCCCATTATACAAGCTTCGTATTCGGCCTCATTATTGGTAACAGCAAAGGTCAGTCGGGCAGTAAACGGGATGTGCGACCCGTGTGGCGTAGTGATGATTGCCCCTATTCCGCTACCGTAAGCATTCACGGCTCCGTCAAATATCATCCTCCATTTGGAACCCAACTCCGGTCCTTCGTCTGGCAACGGTTCTTCACAATCTTTCATCTTTAGTTACATGATATCCTCGTCAGGAAAATCAAACCTCATCGATTGGTACTCTTCAATAGGCTGCTCCGCCAGATACTCAGACAGCACACTCCCCTTTATAGCCTTCTGCGAGACGTATTGAATATCATATTCAGTCAAGACCATCTGCCAACGGGCAATTCTACCTGACAACGCCTGCTTTTCAAACACATATTTGATAGGGTCCATCTTCGAGATGAGCATGATTGTATGATTCAGCATGTACTGCCTCAAACGCTTGGCGGCCCAGGCTAGCGCGCAACAAGTTTTTTCCAGCATTTAATACCGAGATTCACAATCTGTAAATTTCTTGCTCAGGTAATAGATTGCATGCTCTTTTCTCCCTGTCTCGTCGTGTTGACCGAGAACACAACCCATGCTTCCCTCAAGAACCGTCAAATACATTATCAAGGGTCTTCCTGCCACCGGGGGTATCAAAATAGGAGGCTCCTGCAAATACTGCTTTATTTTATCGAACGCCTTTTGACAATTTTCGTTCCACGTTACAGCTTGATCTTTCTTCAACAGCTTGAATAATGGTTCGCACGTAGCAGTTAGGTGAGATATGAACCGAGCGATGTAGTTCAACCTCCCTAAAAACCCGCGCACCTCCTTCTCTGTTTTAGGCGTCGGCATTTCTTGAATTGCTTTTATTTTAGCAGGATCGACCTCTATTCCTCTTTCGCTTACGATAAACCCTAGCAGCTTACCCAATCTTACCCCGAAGGTGCATTTGTTAGGGTTCAGCCTCAGCCTGAACTTCCTAAGCCTTTTAAATAACTTCAGCAAATTCACCAGATGCTCTTCCTCCGTCTGGGATTTGGCAATCATATCGTCAATATAAACTTCGATCTCTTTATGCATCATGTCATGGAAAAGAGTCGTCATCGCACGCTGATATGTTGCCCCAGCATTTTTCAAACCAAAGGGCATCACTTTATAGCAAAATGTTCCCCAAGGCGTTATGAAAGTAGTCTTCTCCATATCCTCTGGCGCCATTTTAATCTGATTATAGCCTGAAAATCCATCCATAAAGGAGAATACGGAGTATTGAGCGGTATTATCAACTAACACGTCAATATGAGGAAGTGGAAAATCGTCTTTTGGGCTTGCTTTATTCAAATCTCGATAATCCACGCACATTCGAACCTTGCCATCTTTCTTTGGCACTGGTACGATGTTGGCAACCCATGAAGGATACTTCGTCACAGCCAGGAAACCAGCGTCCCACTGTTTTTGAACTTCCTCTTTGATCTTCATTGCCATATCTGGTCGAGTTCTGCGAAGCTTTTGTTTGACTGGCGGGCAATCTTCTTTCAGTGGCAGGCGATGCACAACCATGTCTGTATCGAGCCCTGGCATATCTTCATACGACCAAGCGAATACATCATTATACTCCCTGAGCATTTCAACCAGCCTTCGCTTGATATCACTCTGCAGTGCGGCTCCGATACGAATATTCTTCTCAACCCCTTCCGACCCTAAGTTGATAATTTCGATGACCTCATCGTGAGGCAGAATGGCTCTTTCCTTTTGCTTCACCAACCAAGACAGTTCTTCAGGAACGTCGCTATCTTCGGCAACCTCTTCTTCGGCCTGAAATACCGGGTGCTCGAAGTCGGGACGAGTCATAGGTGGTTCAAGGATGTCATCTGAACATGTTATCCTGCAAAAGGAATGGTTAAGTGCTTCAAAATGCGTATAAAGCGAACAACCACGTTGCCATTTTATTGAAAAATATAAAACAAGAAAGACAAGGATTACAGTATTTGCACATGAAAAAACGCCATTTATTTAATGATTAACACGCAATGTTCATAACAACACAGCCCTAAGCAAATCCTGATGCCCCGGGCAAGACATCAGATTATTCAACAATTAATAAAGCAAAGCATTACTGTTTAAAAGTCACAGGAACAAGCTCCTGAATAGACCAGTTGCACAGTCCTTGTCCTGGCGTGCTTGGCTGAATCCAGGCATCCATATCACAGTCGCTGTCTCCTTCATCAGACTCCGCAGCAGCATTGACGGTCTCATGACATACTCCATTGGCAAGGATGGTGACTGGCCCTCTGAAACGGGGTGCTCCCACGGAAGGAGTGGATGACGACGGTTGGTATCCCAGCCCTAACCGGTCCATCTTCACAGGAATGTCTAGCACTTTGCCCCAGCCCTTTGCTTCTCCTGCTTCTACCAGAGCTTGAGCTTCTTTATACGATGAAACGACTATCTCCGACGCTTTGCTCGGCCCGGGACCTTTGTCCTTGATGCGCAAACCTTCAAATGCCTGGCAGGGTGTTTCGTGGATTTCTCCGTCGACTTCCACATATTTAAATGACGACAGATGGCTGACCAGGATGTCCTCTTCTCCGCATACGGTGACTACGCTGTCTCCGACCATATATTTTAACTTCTGATGTAGGGTAGACGTGACTGCCCCCGCCCCATGAATCCAAGGTCTTCCAAGCAAGCAGCTGTACGCAGGCTGTATATCCATGATATAAAACTCAGTTGCAAACACCTCCGGCCCCACCTGCAGAGGCAATGTGATCGATCCAAAGACTGTTCTCCGCGTGCCATCAAATGCTCTGACTACCAAATCGCTGGGCGTACACAAAATTCCTCTAACATCCAGCTTCATCATCGCCTTCTTGGGTAGCACATTCAAAGACGATCCGGTGTCAACCAATACGTGTGACATTACTGATCCTCTACACTCAACAGATACGTGCAGTGCCATATTATGATCTCTCCCTTTCGGGGTCAGGTCGAAGTCAGTAAATCCCAGGCTATGGCCTGCATTCACATGTGCCAACACTCCTTCCAGCTGATTCACGGAGACATCTTGGGGTACAAAAGAAGTATCCAGGACTTTCAGCAACGCATTTCTGTGAGCTTCTAAACACAACAGCAGTGACAGGATAGATATTTTGGACGGCGTCTGCTGCAGATGCTCCACAATCTTATAATCACTTTTTCGAATCAAACGCATGAATTCTTCTACGTCTTTCGATGCCGATTCTTTGTCACTTGCTTGCACCGGAACGTTCTCAACCACTTTCCCTTTTCCCTTTGCTAATCTTTCGGCCTCCACTTCGGGGGATATAAAGATCCTACCACTCCTCGTCATACCTCCCGAACCAACAACGTTATCCACAGTCTCGGCTGGCTGCTTATTAACATCAATTTTTATCCCGTCACAATACACCTCCAACCCATATGACCATGGGACTGCTTTCGTACTCTCGTACAGGATTGGTCCGACTTTAGTGATAGTGATCGGTGGCCGCTGAGCTGGTGCTGCAATAGTGATCGTCTTCCGAGGAATCGTTACCGTGGCCACATCAGTCTGATCACATGCTACTGCCCCCGCGGGCTCTTCAGTTGCTGCTTGGTCAAACTGCAATATGCCTTCATTAATTAAGGCCTGAATGCCTTTCTTCAAATCATCACACCCCCCTGCCCGGGTCCAGCAGTCTAAGCAATATTCGTTACATCCTGGGTAAACACCCCCTTGCAACAGTCGGCTCTTTATCTCGCTCAGTGGCGTCTTCAAGTCTTCAACATTCATAATCAGATTCAACCCTTCCTCAGTCAGAACGGCGTTTGCCCCATGATTAGGCATGGGTTTCTGCACTATATTCGGACCTGCCGTTCCGAAATTGATAGTCTTATTGTCCAAAAGATCCTGCACAACGTGCTTAAAAGCATGGCAACCTTCTATATCGTGACCCGGGGCTCCAGAATGAAACTCACAGTGCCTGCTTGCGTCATAACCAAATGGGGGAGCTCCCGTTATCGGTGCCAGAGTTCTTTTCTCTACCAGGTTCAATCCCAACAATGTCTGCAACAAATCTGCATAGGTTGAGGGAGGCTTCTCAAACACTCTTCTCGGTTTACTACCCTGGAATCTTTGCTGAGCCTGCTGTCCCCCCTGCTGAGGCTGCTGCTGCTGTTGCATTGGCTGTTGCTGGACCGGTTGTTGTTGCTGGAGTGGTTGTTGTTGATACGGGATAGTAACACTTGCCACCTGCTGCGGCTGACGATACTGACCTCGTCCCCTGCCTCGGCCTCGGCCTCGGCCTCCAAATACTGCGCTTGCCTCGCCCTGACGGCGCCCACCATAAGCTTTCCTATTACTGCCAGATGCAGCTGATTCCTCAACCTGGAACTTTCCTTGTTTAATGTTACGTTCAATCTTTTCTCCCATCAGAATTAGGTCTGAAAAACTGGCCAGAGACGTGTGGAACAGCATATCATGAAACAGACCTGTGAATGTGCCGACAAACATGTCATTCATTTCCTTATCTTCTACAGGAGGACGGACCCTGGCAGCCATATCGCGCCACCTTTGCGCGTACTCTTTGAAGCTCTCCCCCTTCTTCTGCGACAGCCCTGCCAATTGGACCCGATTGGGCGCCAAATCGCTATTATACTTGTAGTGAGCTACAAATGCCTCTGCTAATTGCTTCCACGTCTTGATATCAGTTGGCTCCAGCCCCATGTACCACTCTAGGGAAGGACCCGACAGACTATCCTGAAAGAAATGCATTAGCATTCTTTCGTCAGTTGAGTATGCAGACATCTTTCTGTAATAAGCTCGTACATGCACTTTTGGACATGTGTCTCCTTTATACTTGTCAAATGCAGGAGCTTTGAATTTAATTGGCACCCTCAAGCCAGGTACCAAACCCATTGTTGCCATGTCTAAGCCCACAGCACTTTGGTTCAGGACCCCCCTCATCTGCTCTTCCAGCATTCTGATCTTCTGGGAATCATCCATCGGCCCTTCGAAACCTCCGCCGGAGAAAGCGTCCTCCTGCTGATCTTCCTGCCACATACCATTCCCAGCTCCATACCCATCATATCCATTATTGCGGCCAGCTCTAATCTGATTCATCCCCGGACCTCGGCCTCTGTTACCGTATCCCTGAACACCTCCAGCAGGCCCGAAAGCCATTAACCCAGCGCCGTTTCCATTTCCGAAACCTCCGTAACCCTGATTGGCCACACCATAACCGTCTTGCCCGAAGCCTTGAGCATTGAAACCATATTTCCCAGTGTTATCAAATCCCTGATCATTGAACCCGAATCCAGTATTGCCAAAGCCGTTGCCTCCCATATTATCACCCAAGTTGACATCACCAAGCCCAACGTTATGGACAGCAGTCTCGTTCCTAACTCCGACGTTACCGTTCCCAGCAGCGGTAGCGTTGTTGATATTAGCAGCAGGTATATTGACTACAGGTGGAGCCACTGGCGTGGGAGTGCCATCTCCATGAACAGTATCGACTCGCACAGACTGATGCTCCTCATTACCGTGACCAGCATTTCGGGCCAACAGAGGTTGGACCATGGCTTGCAAATTCTCCTGACCTTTTGCAATAGCTTCCATGGTCTGCATAAAGAGAGCTAGCTTCTCGCGCACATCTTGCATCTCATTCTGCATTTGATCCATGATTCTTCGACAGTTGGTGCGGGTAGAATAGCGGTGCGGGTGTTGATCTGCAATCCTGGAAAGTACCTGGTACAGAGCAGTAAATAAGACACTTATTCAAAGATTACCTGTAATGCAATATGAACATGAATGCAATGCAATGTGTCTGTGCATTAGGGAAATTCATTCCCCCAGTTCTAGTGTGAAGGTGCCAGTGCAGTGACAGTGTTGACAATAGGAATATCGGAGCTGAATCATAGAGAGCCTCATATATTGCTGAGAAAACCAGAATACAATGTCGCTGAGAGTACGATAAGAAGGCATGACCTCAACCAACAATCCTGGTGATGGTCAACACTTATGCAAATAAAGCATACAAGTTACTACAAGTTACTACATGAAATGATCAAATCCTCCCGAAAGTCTGGTACTCTTCTATCAACTTCTTGGTCTCTGGATGACTTGGTCGATCAAGCAGCCCTTCAACAAGTTGGTTTCTTTTCTTAAGAACATGGCGCACGTCTTCAGCAGTTTCTTCCCATGTTGCTTCTCCGAAGCAATCTTCTAGCTTTCGCTTCTGAGACACCGCTTCATCTCTGGATTTGATTGCCTTGTTCAGTGCATGCTGGACACTATACCGGGTCATCACTTCCTCCTCACACTTCTTGGTGCTAGACTTCAACTTCTCCTCGAGGTCGGAAATTTGCTGCTTCAGCTTATCTTCCCTCTTCTTATTGTTGGTGAGTGTAGCATTCCAAGTCTTATTGCAAGAGGAGATTTCTCGGTGTGCCGCGTCAAGCGCCTTCTTTTTGGCTTCCAGCATGTCATGGGAGCTTCTGAACTCTTGCCCCAGACGTTCACGCTTTTTCTTTTCCTCAGTCAACTCAGCCCCTAACCTGTTTAACAGCTCGATTTGTTGTTGGAAAGCATATACGGCCTTGTTTTTCTCACTGCGTACTTGAGCTAGCTCTTGCTCTAACCCTTCGTTGATCTTCATCAAGGCTTCCTTTTCCTTCACAACTTGCTCGTAGACCTCCCTAGAAACAGTAGTTGGCTCTTCTGCCGGGACGGGAGCAGTGACGGGTGCAGCGGGAAATGGCATTAATAACTGACTTGCTCTTTCCTGGATCCAAACCCTGTAAGGTTCATAAGCCTGGCAATCATTCTTACCAAACAGTGGCTTCCCTTTGCGATTAATACGTGTCCAGGCATGTTGCAACTTGGCTAATAACTCCCCCTTCACGTCTCCGGTGAAGTACAGAGATTCCTGTACTTCCTTCTCCTGAGGTGGATTCTTCAGTGCATATCCGAACTGACGAATGAATAGAGAAGGGTTGTAATTGATACACCTTTTTCTTCCTATCAGCGGCACATTAGGGTACCCAGAACAGCTGAAGATGAGCTCAGATCCCAACAGGTCTCGATCGAACCACACAACGTCTTCGGAATATAGCCTCATCAGGCGCTCTGACCAACTGGCTGAGGTTGCATTATCCACAAATGGACCCTTCATGGGGAGATGACTTTTGAACCACATATTTAATAGAGGAGCACAGCAGTAAACAACTTTTCCCCTTCAGTTTTCGTTCTTGTAGTGCAATGAGTGGTAGAAGTCTCCGATCAACGTTGGCACTGGGTTGCCTGCAGCAAACAGATAGAAAGCATCCAGATCTACGAAGTTGGGCAAGTTGGGAAACAGCACAATTCCATAAATGCATAAAGCCAAAATAGCATTGAAAACCACCCAACAACCGTTCTTGGCGTACTCTTGAGCCTTGCCAACCAGAAAATCTAGAGAGAAACCGGGAACCCCAAGCCAAGAAGTCACCAACAGCTCAGCAGCATTCATATGCAAGGCTTTGGCTAAATCCTCCAACTTGGGCTCAGCAGCAGAGTGAATAAAGGGAACCTTGTTCTGCACGGGAAGCTCAGTAAACTCCACATACTCCTCAATGGTAGGCCCTAGAATGAAGTCAGCAAAAGTAAAGCATCTCAATGCGGGGTCATAGAACTGCATCAAGGTGTATAGCCCGTTCATCTCATCAGCAGTGGGCTTGCAGACTAATCTCAGTAATCTCCCATGACTCATTCTGAAGCTTCTCCTAACCTCCTCATCAGCAAGAGATATCAGACCAAGCAAAGAAGTAATATCGGGTGAAGGCAGCTTATACGCAACTGTTTTCCTCAAACTAGTCATAATCAATACTCAGAAGTCTGGACACTAGAACCGGGGAATATGCAAATGCACCTGCAGCACAGACACACGTTAGTGAAATGCAAGTGGTAATGGATATGCAGGCAATGCAATGCAAGTAACATGCAACAGGGACCAAAGCTGTAGCTGAATAGCCTGAACCCAATCAAGAAAGGTCTCAGATAGACTATCCAGAAGTCATCAACCCTGGTCTCAGATAAACCTAAAACAAAGCTCCAACACTGGTCTCTGACAGACCTCAAACCATAACTCCCACTGGTCTCTGGTAGACCTCAAATCACATCTCCAATTGGTCTCTGACAGACCTCAGAACACTCCAACTGGTCTCTGACAGACCTCAGAACACATCTCCAAATGGTCTCTGACAGACCTCCTAACTCTCCATAAATACCCAGGATCTCTGATCAAGAAATAACCGGTAGTCTGAAGGTCTAGTTACCTGCATAACCACAAACCCTCTCACAGGTGGATGTCCTAGTAACTGACAAAGGTATGGCATCCTATGCGGTCGTCGGCGTCACAGACTTTCAGGGTTGATGATACGATTCCCAGAAGGAGTGGCATCATCAAATCCTGAAGAGGCCTCACTTAGCCAACTTCCAAATGATCGGTTCCCGGAGTCGACAATTCAGCTGACCAACAACCCCTTCGACCCAAAGGGTAGAAAAAGAAGCCAACCAGAAGAACCTCGTCCGAGTGTAGATTTCATGAGACACTAATGCAAGCAAAGCCGGCACGCGCCCACTACTTTCTACGCTAATTCTAGGTGCACTCAAGCCCAGGTCTGGCTTCTCACTCAATATCAGAACACCCGTCACACCCCAAATACACCAATAATAATCAATATACAAAGCTGAAAATACAAGGTTAGAAATATACAATAACTCCATACAAAACCCTCGACGGGAAAACAAGCGCTAGGACTGACTCGCTCAAAAGGACGTTGGATCCCAAATGCATAAGAACCATCGCAGTTCTTAGCAGCCAGGGGACGTTGGGTCCCCAGCAGAGTCGCCAGCTGTCGCTACTGCGAAAATCGGCGCCGGCTGACAGAAGAGTCGCCACCGTGCGTTATTTATCCCACGGGAGGGAAAGGAAACGCTCAGAGAAAACCTCGCACAACACGGGAAAGGTATGGTCGTCGCAACCAAAACCTGGATTCGGGAGTCGGTTACGCAAGGGGAAGGTATTAGCACCCCTCACGTCCGTCGTACTCGACGGGATCCACGCTTGTTTTCAGGTATGGATTGTTATTCTATCTAAACTATAGGTCAAGGGTTAAAAAGAAAATAAAATGAAAGTAAAAATGACTCGGCAAAGTATCGCACTTTATGCCTACGTATTCCCGTCTGGAACGAGAAATCAGAGTCAACGTAGTTCGCCTACCTACGGGAAAGGAGGGGAAGGTTGCTTGCTAGGATATCGCATCCTATGCCTACGTACTTTCACACAGCATGAAAGATCAGAGCAAACGTAGTTCGGGCCACGTACGACACAAGTCTGTCTTGGTTGATTTTATTCCTTCTGAAAAAGGTTTTCTTGATTAGCAGTCCCGACGGACAAAAATGATGTCTTGATGAGTTCACATTCTTTTACGGAAGAAGTGTCTTTTATTGAGTTTGAAATCTTTATATGTTTTTCTGTTTGTTTTGAGGAAGAAAGAGACAGAACTCTAACCTACGGTTGCGAAGGGAATCAAACTATCCTAATGTTATCATGCATGGGTTAAGACCTAGTGTCTATCATGCTTCTCTCTTGCACAGAGAGAAACAGAGATCCTACGGGATAGGCAGAAACAGAAACAATAACAGACATAATAAAGCGGTAAAATGCATGGATGCAACAGTACAAGCGAGGCAAGGGAGTCCCACTCAACCTCGAACCTAGAAAACAATAGGCAAAAGTGAACAGACTTCACTTTCAACCCAGCAGGGTAAACAGCAAACAATACAGTCAGGAAAACCAATCAATACATCGAGAAATGAAATACAGCAAAAATAAACAGCCACAGCAGCTCTGCATCAACACCTAGCTCCCAGTAATCTCCAATCATTTATGGGTTTCAAAAAGCATCAATCTCCATCTTCATGGCCTTCAGGAAAGGGCTTTAATCATCTGTTCCTATAAACAATGGCTTTTCTTCAAGTCTCCAATCATCAGTCAACAAGAGGAGAGGAATGTTAAACAGTAAATTGCCCACCAAAGGTGGCTCATAAACTGTTAAAATTGTGCAGACAGGTTTCTCTCAAAAGTTCTATCTTTCAAATATATTCACTGATCCTTCCAAAGGAAGGAGGTGGATATTTGAAAGAGACTTTGAATCATAGAGAAAGGATAGAGGCAAACAAATCCATCTATGTTTGAGAAGCAAGCTTTCTAATCTAGAGCTCTGCCTAGCTCCTAAACCTTAGTCTCCTCAGCAGCTGCTAGCAAGAACCTCCTCTCCAACTCTGGCAGTTGATCTTCAATCTCTGGATCTCCAATGGTCTTCATCTCCCCAAGTCTTCAGCTCTCCCAAATCCCCAGACAATCCCCATACCCAAGCAAGCAAGCAATAATCCCCAGAGGGCACACCACACCAGTCAATCAGATACAACAGCATATTAATAGCAGTAGGGGAATCCTGACTTTTTCTAAGGGGATCTAATAACTACCCATAGCCCTTATAGTCCCATAGCTAAACTAATCAAACCCTAAGTCCTAAGGGAAAGAATCAAATCTCCTAAGTCATCACCTAAAACCCTAATTTTATTCATATTATTCACACCTACACTAAGCACCTAAATTTAATTCTAAAAAATGGGAACTAAATTGAATCTACAAGTTCAATGTCTAACCTAAACAACCTAAAAAGAATGGATGAAAAATATTGAAGCAAATAATAGAACAAAAATTAACAAAATTGTGTATGAAATGAAACCATTTAAAATGTTATTTATTTAGAAAATATGGGAAAAATATCAAATAAAAATAAAATGCCATTTTTATTTTTCTATAATTTTCTTGACATCCTAAAGAAAAATATGCAAAAAGAATGAATTAAAAATGATGATTTTTCTATTTATTATGAATTTTTAAAAAGAATGAAAAATGAAAAGAAAATAATAAAGAAAATAAAAAGAAAAAGCCAGAGGGGGTGAGAATAGCAAGATACCCTAGTTCAGCGCGTTGGGCTTACTAAATGGGGGGTGCGAATAGAGGTCTGAGCCCAATCCCCCCCATAAGTGAAACGGTGCGTTTTACTTTTTAAAATTTCCCACCAGAATGAAGTCTTAATCGTGGCCGTTGGATACTTCCCCAGGTCAAAGGTCCAACCTCAATCGTATGGCCACCAACCCTTCTTCAACCTCCAGCATTCTAGGGTTTCAGAACCCCTTCCCATGCACGATGATTCCACCCTTTCATGCTCTCTCCACACGCCATGAAAATGCACGATGTAAAAGACAAAACTCCTCCATTTCTTTCCCTCTACAAGTCTGTGGTCATAGCTTCCATTAAAAATCACACAATCAGCCAATTCGAAGAAGGTAACAGATGGGAACCACCATTAATGCCTGAGATGAAACCTTTCCAATTCTTCACCAAACTCATCCTAAGCTAATCTACACTTCCTCATGATCATAACATGCTATTTTACTAACATTTTTGTTCCTTAATCCAAGAGTTAAGAGCCTCAACAGAATTAATACCTCATCTTCAAACTTCATGAAACTTCTCTAAAATCACCATAACCAGTCATCTACCTATGCTTAACCGTTCTATGCTATCAACACCATAAGATTCTACCTAAATTAAGCAATTCGAACAGAATACAAACCTGGTGTAATTCCTTGATACAGGTGCTGAGATCCTCAAATAAACTGCTTGTGATGAAGGGAATGTGATCAGTAGGCTTGGTGATTCCTTCTGTATGCAACAAGTGTAGTTCTAAAGCCTTGAATCACTCAATTCCAAAGTTCATGCCTCTTGGATGATAATGGTGAATGTTTCAATTCCTTCCTCAGTTTGACAAAAGAAAGTATGGATTCTGATCCTTGTGAGATGATAATGAAGATTGAACCAAGAATGTTGAAGTTTGGTGAGAAATTGATGGAGTTTGAGAGGCTTATGCAAGAATGAGAAAATGGATGAAAATGGAGATTTTGGACAAATGGGAACACCAACCCTTGCATGAATATATAGGTTGCATTAGAACCTCCTAGAAGCTTGGAGAAGTTTTCCTTACACTTTTCCTTTTCAATTTGGATTATGTTACTTTCAATTCAAGCAACCATGGATAACTCACAAATTATGACCTAAACTCAAAATTCCACTTTATCCAATGTCTTTAAAATGCTTTTTCCATTCAAAATGACCTATAATTTTGCATCATTTGGCCAAGATATGAAAAATCTCATTTTTTAAGCCATTTTTCTTCATTAAATTCACCAATTTTGAAACCTTGTGTTATGGACATTTCCAATCTCTCATGGTCACTTTTCTAGACTCAAAATGTCATTTGGAGAAAGTTTGATGTTGTAAGTTTTTTCATTTGAGGCCTCCTTGTATGAGTTTTGGACATAGGTTAAAATGACTTGTAATTCACAAATGACCAAAATACCCTTTGCTTGCCAAGACCATAAGTTGAGTTCCACACATCACATGAAGGCATACTATACCATTCTAGAAAGCTAAGACAATGAGGAACAATCCTTATGTTTACCATAAATTCATTTGAAATCTCCTTGAGGGGTAAAAGTTGCTTGGAAGTCAAGTCACTTTCACAGACAAAATTTCAGATACCTCAGATGACCTGTAACTTGCAAGGACCATAACTTGAGTTCTATAAATCTCCTTGATGTCTTCCACCACTCAAATTAAAGGTCTTGAGATCCTCTACAAGTTTCATGTTGGCCAAGGATCCATTTGAAGCTTGCATTTTGACTTATCTTTCTTGGAAATCTGACCTAAACTAGGGGATTTTACATAGAAACCCTAATTTAGAAACTCCTCTTCTCCTTGATTTCTCTTGATTTCTTCTTGGCATAACAACATATCCTTATTTTCCATGTCAAATGATGAACCCCACATCTCTCCAATAGCCCTTAATGCCTTTGAATCAATCAATTGACCTAGGGTTGACCTAGGGTTGACCCAGATGAAACCCTAGTTGACTGTTTTCAACTGCAACTCTTGTGACTTCACCAATGACTTGTATCCTTCTCCAAATGACTTTATAAGTCCTCCAAGATGTCTAGATACTCTCCATACTCTCAATTCACAGCTCATAATTCCCTTGTTGATCCTCAGACACCCTCAGCTAGGAGATAGATGAACTGCTTGATCCACTGACCTCCCTGCTTTCAAATTCTTTTCTGATGACTTGAATGAGATTGAATTAGGATAATAACCTCTTGATAGGCCTCTAGAGATGAGAATAATGATTGGTCCCCTGTTGAATGACTTGTTATGCTTATGCTATGCAGATGATTAGTCTATGTACATGACTCTATATGCAAATGCTAATGATATTGAAACATAAACCAAGTGAATAAGGTTGGGCAAATTTTAGGGTGCAACAATCCGCTAAATAAAAGCGAGCATCGAACCGGAAGGCCAGATCAACCGAAGTTGATAACATCTATCTGCTAACACGCAGGAATCCGCTAAATAAAAGCGAGCATCTAACCAGAAGGCCGGATCAACCGAAGTTGATAACATCTATCTGCTAACGCGCAGGAATCCGCTAAATAAAAGCGAGCATCGAACCAGAAGGCCGGATCAACTGATGTTGATAACATATATCTGCTAACGCGCAGGCATCTGCTAAATAAAAGCGAGCATCGAACCAGAAGGTCGGATCAACCGAAGTTGATAACATCTATCTGCTAACATGCAGACATCCGCTAAATAAAAGCGAGCATCGAACAAGAAGGCCGGATCAACTGATGTTGATAACATATATCTGCTAACGCGCAGGCATCTTCTAAATAAAAGCGAGCATCGAACCAGAAGGCCGGATCAACTTAAGTTTTTAACATCTATCTGCTAACACACAGGCATCCGCTAAATAAAAGTGAGCATCGAACCGGAAGGCCGGATCAACCGAAGTTGATAACATCTATCTGCTAACGTGCAGGCATCCGCTAAATAAAAGCGAGCATCGAACAAGAAGGCCGAATCAACTGATGTTGATAACATCTATCTGCTAACGCGCAGGCATCCGCTAAAAAAAAGCGATCATCGAACCAGAAGGTCGGATCAACTTAAGTTGTTAACATCTATCTCCTAACATACAGTCATCCGCTAAATAAAAGCGAGCATCGAACCGGAAGGTCGGATCAACCGAAGTTGATAACATCTATCTGCTAACGCGCAGGAATCCGCTAAATAAAAGCGAGCATCTAACCAGAAGGCCGGATCAACCGAAGTTGATAACATCTATCTGCTAACGCGCAGGAATCCGCTAAATAAAAGCGAGCATCTAACCAGAAGGCCGGATCAACCGAAGTTGATAACATCTATCTGCTAACGCGCACGCTTCCGCTAAATAAAAGCGACCATCGAACCAGAAGCCCGGATCAACCGAAGTTGATAACATCTATCAGCTAATGCGCAAGCGTCTGCTAAATAAAAGCGAGCATCGAACCAGAAGGCCGGATTAACCGAAGTTGATAACATCTATCTGCTAACATGCAGGCATCCGCTAAATAAAAGCGAGTATCGAACAAGAAGGCCGGATCAACTGATGTTGATAACATCTATCTGCTAACCCGCAGGCATCCGCTAAATAAAAGCGAGCATCCAACCAGAAGGCCGGATCAACTGAAGTTGTTAACATCTATCTGCTAACACAGATGCATCCGCAAAATAAAAGCGAGCATCGAACCGGAAGGTCGGATCAACCGAAGTTGATAACATTTATCCGCTAACGCACAGGCATCTGCTAAATAAAAGCGAGCATCGCACCAGAAGGCCGGATCAACCGAAGTTGATAACATCAATCTGCTAACGCGCAGGCATCCGCTAAATAAAAGCGAGCATCGAACCAGAAGGCCGGATCAACCGAAGTTGATAACATCTATCTGCTAACATGCAGGCATCCGCTAAATAAAAGCGAGCATCGAACAAGAAGGCCGGATCAACTGATGTTGATAACATCTATTTGCTAACGCGCAGGCATCCGCTAAATAAAAGCGAGCATAGAACCAGAAGGCCAGATCAACTGAAGTTGTTAACATCTATCTGCTAACACACAGGCATCCGCTAAATAAAAGCGAGCATCGAACCGGAAGGTCGGATCAACCGAAGTTGATAACATCTATCTTGTAACGCGCAGGCTTCCGCTAAATAAAAGCGAGCATCGCACCAGAAGGCCGGATCAACCGAAGTTGATAACATCTATCTGCTAACGCGCAGGCATCCGCTAAATAAAAGCGAGCATTGAACCAGAAGGCATAATCAACCGAAGTTGATAACATTTATCTTCTAACGCGCAAGCATCCGCTAAATAAAAGCGAGCATCGAACCAGAACGCCGGATCAACCAAAGATGATAACATCTACCTGCTAACGCGCAGGAGTCCGTTAAATAAAAGCGAGCATCGAACCAGAAGGCCGGAACAACAGAAGTTGATAACATCTATCTGCTAACGCGCAGGCATCCGCTAAATAAAAGCGAGCATCGAGCCAGAAGGTCGGATCAACCGAAGTTGATAACATCTGTCTGGTAACGCGCAGGCATCCGCTAAATAAAAGCGAGCATCGCACAAGAAGGCCGGATCAACCGAAGTTGATAACATCTATCTGCTAACGCGCAGGCATCCGCTAAATAAAAGCGAGCATCGAACCAGAAGGCCGGATCAACCGAAGTTGATAACATCTATCTGCTAACATGCAGGCATCCGCTAAATAAAAGCGAGCATCGAACAAGAAGGCCGGATCAACTGATGTTGATAACATCTATCTGCTAACGCGCAGGCATCCGCTAAATAAAAGCAAGCATCGAACCAGAAGGTCGGATCAACTGAAGTTGTTAACATCTATCTGCTAACACGCAGGCATCCGCTAAATAAAAGCGAGCATCGAACCAGAAGGTCGGATCAACCGAAGTTGATAACATCTATCCGCTAACGCGCAGGCCTCCGCTAAATAAAAGCGAGCATCGCACCAGAAGGCCGGATCAACCGAAGTTGATAACATCTATCTGTTAACGCGTAGGCATCCACAAAATAAAAGCGAGCATCGAACCAGAAGGTCGAAACAAACCGAAGTTGATAACATCTATCTGCTAACGCGCAGGCATCCGCTAAATAAAAGCGAGCATCGAGCCAGAAGGTCGGATCTACCGAAGTTGATAACATCTATCTGGTAACGCGCAGGCATCCGCTAAATAAAAGCGAGCATCGCACCAGAAGGCCGGATCAACCGAAGTTGATAATATCTATCTGCTACCGCGCAGGCATCCGTTAAATAAAAGCGATCATCGAACCAGAAGGCCGGATCAACCAAAGTTGATAACATCTATCTACTAACGCAACGATATCCTCTAAATAAAAGCGAGCATCGAACCAGAAGGTCGGATCAACCGAAGTTGATAACATCTATCTGCTAACATGCAGACATCCGCTAAATAAAAGCGAGCATCGAACAAGAAGGCCGGATCAACTGATGTTGATAACATATATCTGCTAACGCGCAGGCATCTTCTAAATAAAAGCAATCATCGAACCAGAAGGCCGGATCAACTTAAGTTGTTAACATCTATCTGCTAACACACAGGCATCCGCTAAATAAAAGTGAGCATCGAACCGGAAGGTCGGATCAACCGAAGTTGATAACATCTATCAGCTAACATGCAGGCATCCGCTAAATAAAAGCGAGCATCGAACCAGAAGGTCGGATCAACCGAAGTTGATAACATCTATCTGCTAACACGCACGCATCCGCTAAATAAAATCGAGCATCGAACCAGAAGGCCGGATCAACCGAAGTTGATAACATCTATCTGCTAACGTGCAGGCATCCGCTAAATAAAAGCGAGCATCGAACAAGAAGGCCGAATCAACTGATGTTGATAACATCTATCTGCTAACGCGCAGGCATCCGCTAAAAAAAAGCGATCATCGAACCAGAAGGTCGGATCAACTTAAGTTGTTAACATCTATCTCCTAACATACAGTCATCCGCTAAATAAAAGCGAGCATCGAACCGGAAGGTCGGATCAACCGAAGTTGATAACATCTATCTGCTAACGCGCAGGAATCCGCTAAATAAAAGCGAGCATCTAACCAGAAGGCCGGATCAACCGAAGTTGATAACATCTATCTGCTAACGCGCAGGAATCCGCTAAATAAAAGCGAGCATCTAACCAGAAGGCCGGATCAACCGAAGTTGATAACATCTATCTGCTAACGCGCACGCTTCCGCTAAATAAAAGCGACCATCGAACCAGAAGCCCGGATCAACCGAAGTTGATAACATCTATCAGCTAATGCGCAAGCGTCTGCTAAATAAAAGCGAGCATCGAACCAGAAGGCCGGATCAACAGAAGTTGATAACATCTATCTGCTAACATGCAGGCATCCGCTAAATAAAAGCGAGCATCGAACAAGAAGGCCGGATCAACTGATGTTGATAACATCTATCTGCTAACCCGCAGGCATCCGCAAAATAAAAGCGAGCATCGAACCGGAAGGTCGGATCAACCGAAGTTGATAACATTTATCCGCTAACGCACAGGCATCTGCTAAATAAAAGCGAGCATCGCACCAGAAGGCCGGATCAACCGAAGTTGATAACATCAATCTGCTAACGCGCAGGCATCCGCTAAATAAAAGCGAGCATCGAACCAGAAGGCCGGATCAACCGAAGTTGATAACATCTATCTGCTAACATGCAGGCATCCGCTAAATAAAAGCGAGCATCGAACAAGAAGGCCGGATCAACTGATGTTGATAACATCTATCTGCTAACGCGCAGACATCCGCTAAATAAAAGCGAGCATCGAACCAGAAGGCCAGATCAACTGAAGTTGTTAACATCTATCTGCTAACACACAGGCATCCGCTAAATAAAAGCGAGCATCGAACCGGAAGGTCGGATCAACCAAAGTTGATAACATCTATCCGCTAACGCGCAGGCCTCCGCTAAATAAAAGCGAGCATCGCACCAGAAGGCCGGATCAACCGAAGTTGATAACATCTATCCGCTAACACGCAGGAAACCGGGAAATATAAGCGAGCATCGAACCAGAAGGCCGGATCAACCGAAGTTGATAACATCTATCTGCTAACCCACAGGCATCTGCTATATAAAACCGAGCATCGTACCAGAAGGCCCGATCAACCGAAGTTGATAAGATCTATCTGTTAATGCACAGGCATCCGCTAAATAAAAGCGAGCATCCAACCAGAAGGCCGGATCAACCGAAGTTGATAACATCTATCTACTAACACACATGCATCCGCTATATAAAACCGAGCATCGTACCAGAAGGTCGGAACAACCGAAGTTGATAACATCTATCTGCTAACGCGCAGGCATCCGCTAAATAAAAGCAAGCATCGAGCCAGAAGGTCGGATCAACCGAAGTTGATAACATCTATCTGGTAACGCGCAGGCATCCGCTAAATAAAAGCGAGCATCACACCAGAAGGCCGGATCAACCGAAGTTGATAATATCTATCTGCTAACGCGCAGGCATCCATTAAATAAAAGCGCGCATCGAACCAGAAGGCCGGATCAACCAAAGTTGATATCATCTATCTGCTAACGCAACGACATCCTCTAAATAAAAGCGAGCATCAAACCAGAAGGCCGGATCAACCGAAGTTGATACCATCTATCTGCTAACGTGCAGGCATCCGCTAAATAAAAGCGAGCATCGAACAAGAAGGCCGGATCAACTGATGTTGATAAAATCTATCTGCTAACGCGCAGGCATCTGCTAAATAAAAGCAATCATCGAACCAGAAGGCCGGATCAACTTAAGTTGTTAACATCTATCTGCTAACACACAGGCATCCGCTAAATAAAAGCGAGCATCGAACCGAAAGGTCGGATCAACCGAAGTTGATAACATCTATCAGCTAACGTGCAGGCATCCGCTAAATAAAAGTGAGCATCTAACCAGAAGGCCGGATCAACCGAAGTTGATAACATCTATCTGCTAACGTGCAGGCATCCGCTAAATAAAAGCGAGCATCGAACAAGAAGGCCGGATGAACTGATGTTGATAAAATCTATCTGCTAACGGGCAGGCATCTGCTAAATAAAAGCAATCATCGAACCAGAAGGCTGGATCAACTTAAGTTGTTAACATCTATCTGCTAACACACAGGCATCCGCTAAATAAAAGCGAGCATCGAACTGAAAGGTCGGATCAACCGAAGTTGATAACATCTATCAGCTAACGTGCAGGCATCCGCTAAATAAAAGCGAGCATCGAACCAGAAGGTCGGATCAACTGAAGTTGATAACATCTATCTGCTAACGCGCACGCATCCGCTAAATAAAAGCGACCATCGAACCAGAAGGACGGATCAACCGAAGTTGATAACATCTATCTGCTAACGTGCAGGCATCCGCTAAATAAAAGCGAGCATCGAACAAGAAGGCCGGATCAATTGATGTTGATAACATCTATCTGCTAACGCGCAGGCATCCGCTAAATAAAAGAGATAATCGAACCAGAAGCTCGGATCAACTTAAGTTGTTAACATCTATCTGCTAACACACAGGCATCCGCTAAATAAAAGCGAGCATCGAACCGGAAGGTCGGATCAACCGAAGTTGATAACATCTATCTTGTAACGCGCAGGCTTCCGCTAAATAAAAGCGAGCATCGCACCAGAAGGCCGGAACAACCGAAGTTGATAACATCTATCTGCTAACGCGCAGGCATCCGCTAAATAAAAGCGAGCATTGAACCAGAAGGCCAGATCAACCGAAGTTGATAACATCTATCTGCTAACGCGCAGGCATCCGCTAAATAAAAGCGAGCATCGAACCAGAACGCCGGATCAACCAAAGATGATAACATCTACCTGCTAACGCGCAGACGTCCGTTAAATAAAAGCGAGCATCGAACCAGAAGGCCGGAACAATCGAAGTTGATAACATCTATCTGCTTACGCGCAGGCATCCGCTAAATAAAAGCGAGCATCGAGCCAGAAGGTCGGATCAACCGAAGTTGATAACATCTGTCTGGTAACGCGCAGGCATCCGCTAAATAAAAGCGAGCATCGCACAAGAAGGCCGGATCAACCGAAGTTGATAACATCTATCTGCTAACGCGCAGGCATCCGCTATATAAAAGCGAGCATCGAACCAGAAGGCCGGATCAACCGAAGTTGATAACATCTATCTGCTAACATGCAAGCATCCGCTAAATAAAAGCGAGCATCGAACAAGAAGGCCGGATCAACTGATGTTGACAACATCTATCTGCTAACGCGCAGGCATCTGCTAAATAAAAGCAAGCATCGAACCAGAAGGCCGGATCAACTGAAGTTGTTAACATCTATCTGCTAACACGCAGACATCCGCTAAATAAAAGCGAGCATCGAACCGGAAGGTCGGATCAACCGAAGTTGATAACATCTATCCGCTAAATAAAAGCGAGCATCGCACCAGAAGGCCGGATCAACCGAAGTTGATAACATCTATCCGCTAACGCGCAGGCATCCGCTAAATATAAGCGAGCATCGAACCAGAAGGCCGGATCAACCGAAGTTGATAACTTCTATCTGCTAACGTGCAGGCATCCGCTAAATAAAAGCGAGCATCGAACAAGAAGGCCGGATCAATTGATGTTGATAACATCTATCTGCTAACGTGCAGGCATCCGCTAAATAAAAGAGATAATCGAACCAGAAGCTCGGATCAACTTAAGTTCTTAACATCTATCTGCTAACACACAGGCATCCGCTAAATAAAAGCGAGCATCGAACCGGAAGGTCGGATCAACCGAAGTTGATAACATCTATCTTGTAACGCGCAGGCTTCCGCTAAATAAAAGCGAGCATCGCACCAGAAGGCCGGATCAACCGAAGTTGATAACATCTATCTGCTAACGCGCAGGCATCCGCTAAATAAAAGCGAGCATTGAACCAGAAGGCCAGATCAACCGAAGTTGATAACATCTATCTGCTAACGCGCAGACATCCGCTAAATAAAAGCGAGCATCGAACCAGAACGCCGGATCAACCAAAGATGATAACATCTACCTGCTAACGCGCAGGCGTCCGTTAAATAAAAGCGAGCATCGAACCAGAAGGCCGGAACAACCGAAGTTGATAACATCTATCTGCTAACGCGCAGGCATCCGCTAAATAAAAGCGAGCATCGAGCCAGAAGGTCGGATCAACCGAAGTTGATAACATCTGTCTGGTAACGCGCAGGCATCCGCTAAATAAAAGCGAGCATCGCACAAGAAGGCCGGATCAACCGAAGTTTATAACATCTATCTGCTAACGCGCAGGCATCCGCTAAATAAAAGCGAGCATCGAACCAGAAGGCCGGATCAACCGAAGTTGATAACATCTATCTGCTAACATGCAGGCATCCGCTAAATAAAAGCGAGCATCGAACAAGAAGGCCGGATCAACTGATGTTGATAACATCTATCTGCTAACGCGCAGGCATCCGCTAAATAAAAGCAAGCATCGAACCAGAAGGCCGGATCAACTTAAGTTGTTAACATCTATCTGCTAACACGCAGGCATCCGCTAAATAAAAGCGAGCATCGAACCGGAAGGTCGGATCAACCGAAGTTGATAACATCTATCCGCTAACGCGTAGGCCTCCGCTAAATAAAAGCGAGCATCGCACCAGAAGGTCGGATCAACCGAAGTTGATAACATCTATCCGCTAACGCGCAGACATCCGCTAAATATAAGCGAGCATCGAACCAGAAGGCCGGATCAACCGAAGTTGATAACATCTATCTGCTAACTCACAGGTGTCCGCTATATAAAACCGAGCATCGTACCAGAAGGTCGGATCAACCGAAGTTGATAACATCTATCTGTTAACGCGTAGGCATCCGCAAAATAAAAGCGAGCATCGAACCAGAAGGTCGAAACAACCGAAGTTGATAACATCTATCTGCTAACGCGCAGGCATCCGCTAAATAAAAGCGAGCATCGAGCCAGAAGGTCGGATCAACCGAAGTTGATAACATCTATCTGGTAACGCGCAGGCATCCGCTAAATAAAAGCGAGCATCGCACCAGAAGGCCGGATCAACCGAAGTTAATAATATCTATCTGCTACCGCGCAGGCATCCGTTAAATAAAAGCGAGCATCGAACCAGAAGGCCGGATCAACCAAAGTTGATAACATCTATCTGCTAACGCAACGATATCCTCTAAATAAAAGCGAGCATCGAACCAGAAGGTCGGATCAACCAAAGTTGATAACATCTATCTGCTAACGTGCAGACATCCGCTAAATAAAAGCGAGCATCGAACAAGAAGGCCGGATCAACTGATGTTGATAACATCTATCTGCTAACACGCAGGCATCTGCTAAATAAAAGCAATCATCGAACCAGAAGGCCGGATCAACTTAAGTTGTTAACATCTATCTGCTAACACACATGCATCCGCTAAATAAAAGCGAGCATCGAACCGGAAGGTCGGATCAACCGAAGTTGATAACATCTATCAGCTAACGTGCAGGCATCCACTAAATAAAAGCGAGCATCGAACCAGAAGGTCGGATCAACCGAAGTTGATAACATCTATCTGCTAACACGCACGCATCCGCTAAATAAAAGCGAGCATCGAACCAGAAGGCCGGATCAACCGAAGTTGATAACATCTATCTGCTAACGTGCAGGCATCCGCTAAATAAAAGCGAGCATCGAAAAAGAAGGCCGAATCAACTGATATTGATAACATCTATCTGCTAACATGCAGGCATCCGCTAAAAAAAAGCGATCATCGAACCAGAAGGTCGGATCAACTTAAGTTGTTAACATCTATCTCCTAACATACAGTCATCCGCTAAATAAAAGCGAGCATCGAACCGGAAGGTCGGGTCAACCGAAGTTGATAACATCTATCTGCTAACGCGCAGGAATCCGCTAAATAAAAGCGAGCATCGAACCAGAAGGCCGGATCAACGGAAGTTGATAACATCTATCGGCTAACGTGCAGGTATCTGCTAAATAAAAGCGAGCATCAAACCAGAAGGTTGGATCAACCGAAGTTGATAACATTTATCTGCTAACGCGTAGGCATCCGCTAAATAAAAGCGAGCATCGAACCGAAAGCCCGGATCAACCGAAGTTGATAACATCTATCTGCTAACGCGCAGGCATCTGCTAAATAAAATCGAGCATAGAACCAGAAGGTCGGATTTACCGAAGTTGATAACATCTATCTGCTAATGCGGAGGCGTCCGCTAAATTAAAGCGAGCATCGAACCAGAAGGCCAGATCAACCGAAGTTGATAACATCTATCTGCTAACGCGCAGGCATCCGACAAATAAAAGCGAGCATCGAACCAGAAGGCCGGATCAACCGAAGTTGATAACATCTACCTGCTAACGTGTAGGCGTCCGTTAAATAAAAGCGAGCATCGAACCATAAGACCGGAACAACCGAAGTTGATAACATCTATCTGCTAATGCGCAGGCATCCGCAAAATAAAAGCGAGCATCGAACCAGAAGGTTGGATCAACCGAAGTTG
Organism: Lathyrus sativus; assembly: GCA_963859935.3. Lineage (NCBI taxonomy): Eukaryota > Viridiplantae > Streptophyta > Magnoliopsida > Fabales > Fabaceae > Lathyrus > Lathyrus sativus. The sequence goes on along the minus strand of OZ012741.1, from coordinate 284,468,804 downwards.
ATAACATCTATCTGGTAACGCGCAGGCATTCGCTAAATAAAAGCGAGCTTCGCACCAGAAGGCCGGATCAACCGAAGTTGATAACATCTATCTGCTAACGTGCAGGCATCCGCTAAATAAAAGCGAGCATCGAACTAGAAGGTCGAATCAACCGAAGTTGATAACATCTATCTGCTAACGCGCAGGCATCCGCTAAATAAAAGCGAGCATCGAAACAGAAGCCCGGATTAACCGAAGTTGATAACATCTATCAACTAATGCACAGGCGTCTGCTAAATAAAAGCGAGCATCGAACCAGAAGGTCGGATTAACCGAAGTTGATAACATCTATCTGCTAACATGCAGGCATCCGCTAAATAAAAGCGAGCATCGAACAAGAAGGCCGGATCAACTGATGTTGATAACATCTATCTGCTAACCCGCAGGCATCCGCTAAATAAAAGCGAGCATCGAACCAGAAGGCCGGATCAACTGAAGTTGTTAACATCTATCTGCTAACACAGAGGCATCCTGTCGCTACTGCGAAAATCGGCGCCGGCTGAACAGAAGAGTCGCCACCGTGCGTTATTTATCCCACGGGAGGGAAAGGAAACGCTCAGAGTAAACCTCGCACAACACGGGAAAGGTATGGTCGTCGCAACCAAAACCTGGATTCGGGAGTCGGTTACGCAAGGGGAAGGTATTAGCACCCCTCACGTCCGTCGTACTCGACGGGATCCACGCTCGTTTTCGGGTATGGATTATTATTCTATCTACGCTAAAGGTCTGGGGTTAAAAGAAAAGAAAATGAAAATAATAAAAAAATGACTCGGCAAAGTATCGCACTTTATGCCTACGTATTCCCGTCTGGAACGAGAAATCAGAGTCAACGTAGTTCGCCTACCTACGGGAAAGGAGGGGAAGGTTGCTCGCTAGGATATCGCATCCTATGCCTACGTACTTTCATACAGCATGAAAGATCAGAGCAAACGTAGTTCGGGCCACGTACGACACAAGCTTGTCTTGGTTGATTTTATTCCTTCTGAAAAAGGTTTTTCTGATTAACAGTCCAAGAGGACAAAAATGACGTTTTGATGAGTTCACATTCTTTTACGGAAGAAGTGTCTTTTATTGTGTTTGAAATCTTTATGTGTTTTTCTGTTTGTTTTGAGAAAGAAAGAGACAGAACTCTAACCTACGGTTGCGAAGGGAAACAAACTAACCTAATGTTATCATGCATGGGTTAAGACCTAGTGTCTATCATGCTCCTCTCTTGCACGGAGAGAAACAGAGATCCTACGGGATAGGTAGAAACAGAAACAATACCAGATATAATAAAGCAGTAAAATGCATGGATGCAACAGTACAAGCGAGGCAAGGGAGTCCCACTCAACCTCGAACCTAGAAAACAATAGGCAAAAAGTGAACAGGCTTCACTTTCAACCCAACAGGGTAGACAGCAAACAATACAGTTCAGAAAACCAATCAATACATCAACAAATGACATACAGCAAAAGAAACGGCATCAGCAGCTCTGAATCAACAACTGGCTTCAAGTAATCTCCAATCATTCACAAGCTTCAACAAGCACCAATCTCCATCTTCATGGCCTTCAGACAAGGGCTTTGATCATCAGTCTTCTATCTGCAATGGCTTTTCTTCAAGCTCAAGCCTCCAGGATGAGGGATCAGTCACAAGAGTGAATGGGTGTTAAGCAATCAGCTGACTACCAAAGGTGGTGAACAGACTGCTTCTAACACAAGAGACATTTTCTCTCAAGAGTTCTATCTCATAGACACTATCACCAAGCCTTCCAAAGGAAGGGGGTGAGTGTCTTAGAGAGACTCTGAATCACAGAGAAGAATGGATGCAGACAAGGCAATCCATGTTTGAGAAACAAAATTTCTAATCTAGAGCTCTGCCTAGCTCCTAAACCCTAATCTCCTCAGCATCTGCTAGCAAGAAACTCCTCCTCAACTCTGACAGTTGATCTTCAATCTTTGAATCTCCAATAGCTTCATCTTCACAAATCTTTAGCTTCCCCAGGGCCCCAGACAAACCCAATACCCATACAAACAATCAATAAACCCCAGAGGGCACACCACACCAAACAACAGATATACAGACAGTAATAATAGCAGTAGGGGAATCCTAACTGTTCTCTAAGGGATCTAATAACTACCCATAGCCCCTATAGTCCCATAACTAATCTATTCAAACCCTAAGTCCTAAGGAAGATGAAATCAAACTCCTAAGTTGTCACCTAAAACCCTAGTTTTGTTCATGATATTCAAGCATCTATTAATCACCTAAAATTAACCTCTAAAAATGGGAACTAAAATATTTCTACAAGCTTAATATCTCATCTAAACAATATGAAAAGAAAGATCTAAAAATATCAAAGCATGTGAGAGAACAAAAATCATAAAAATGATGCATGAAATGAATTATTTAATGTGACATTTATTTAGAAAATATGTAAAAAATATGAAATAAAACTAAAAATGAAAATTTATTTTCATTATAATATTCTAGACATTTTAATGAAGATATGGTAAAAAGAATGGATGAAAAAGCATTTTTTATGAATTATTTATGAATTAATGAAAATGGTAAAAATTAAAATGAATTAAAACAAATAAACCAAATAAAATGAGGGAGGGGGGGTCAGAATAGGAACTCGCCCCAGTTCAAATACATTGGGCCAGCAAACAGGGGGGTGCTGGTAGCGAATTGCCAAGGCCCAGTATTCATTCAGAATTGAAAGAAATAATAGAAACGCGCTAGGGGGTAAGAATAGCAACAGAAACACGTTAGAAACTAGGAATTGGGCTCACACGGGGGTGGGATTAGCATAAATCAACTCAGGCCCGCCCGTTTCAATTAATGAAACGGTGCGTTTTGGCCAAAACGTCAATTCCCTCCAAACGCTCAGATTAAATGACAGCCACAGGATCATGCTGATGGTCAAAGGTCCTACACTCATTGAACGGACGTGATTACGTCTTCTTCCTTGAACCAACTGAAACTAGGGTTTCAACCTCACACCTCCATGCACGAGTAGAACTTACACCTCCCTGTTCTCCTTCCACATGCGATGAAATGCCACGCCATAAACACGAAACTTGCTTAGAATCCCTCCCTCTATAATCCTAGGGCATCAATTCATCTTGAAACTCACCACAACACCAAATCCGATCGAAGCAACATCTGGCCACCATTGAAATGCACTGATACGAACCTTCACCATTCTTCCTCAAACTTACCCTAAACTAATCTACACATAATGGAGGTTAATCTGATGAATCAAACTAACATTCTAACGCCCTAATCCAAGAGATTCGAACACTAACAGTTTGTTGCACCTGTCACTAACCATCACCAAATCGTTCCAAAATCATCTAACTTAATCTCCTAACCACCTAGATCAAGTCTACACTAATAAAATCATGTGAAACCAACAGAATCAAGCTAATCGAATGAAAACTTACCTGATGAGAAACCTTGAAAACAGCTATGGAAATGGAAGATATGAAGCTTTTGAGACTTGGATCTTGATTAATCCTTGAGGAACTTGATTCTGTATGCAAGCTTTGGATGAAACTTGGCCAGAATTATGCTATCCAATGGAATTGGCAACTTTGATATCCTTGCAAAAAGCACTCGAAGATGGATGATAATCACTTGATCCTGGCTTCAATTATGATCTATGATGATGATGGAGTAAAATTGAATTGATCTTGATGAAGATTGATGAAGAATTTGAGAGATTTGGAATGAAACTTTTGAAGAAAGAATGAGAAATCTTGTGGAATTCTTGGTGCAAATGAGGCCAACCCTTGCCAAATTCATCTTTCATGAATATATAGACCCCAATGGTACATTCTAGATCCATCTTGCACATTCCCTTGTTTTCAAACTTTGGCTCATTTTGGATTATGTTTCTTAAAAGGTAAGCAACCATGGATAACTTCATTTTTTTCTTCTAAACAAAAAAAAGTGTGTGAACCATTGTTCTTAGAATTGTTTTTCCATTCAAAATCATATATTGGAAGTCTCCATTTGGACTTGGAAATCTCCCAAACCATTTTTCACTTTGAAATTATTCACTTTATAAGCCTTTTTAGTTCATATTTTGACCAATCATGCAACTCCATGCTATGAGCTTCTCCAATAACTTGTGACCTTCTTTCTAGACTTAAAATCCCATTTGGAGCAAGTTTGATGTTGTAAGTTTTTCCATTTGAGGCCTCCTTGTATGAGTTTTGGGTATAGGTTAAAATGACCTGTAATTCACAAATGCCCAAAATACCCTTTGCTTGTCAAGACCATAAGTTGAGTTCTCCACATCATATGAAGGCATACCATACCATTATAGAAAGCTAAGACAATGAGGAACAACTCTTATGTTGACCAAGAATTCATTTGAAATCTTCTTGAGGGGCAAAACTAGCTTGGAAGTCAAGTCACTTTCACAGACAAAAATTCAGACACCCCAGATGACCTGTAACTTGTAAGGACCATAACTTGAGTTCTATAAATCTCCTTGAGGTCTTCCACCACTCAAATTAAAGGTCTTGAGATCCTCTACAAGTTTCATGTTGGCCAAGAAGCCATTTGAAGTTAGCATTTTGACTTATCTTGCTTGGAAATTTGACCTAAACTAGGGGATTTTACAGAGAAACCCTAATTTAGTAACTCCTCTTCTCCTTGATTTCTCTTGAATTCTCCTTGCCATATCTCCATATCATTCTTCATATGTCAAATGATGAACCCCACATCTTTCCAATAGCCTTGAATTCTCTTTTAAACCAGTCAACTGACCTAGGGTTGACCTAGGGTTGACCCAGATGAAACCCTAGTTGACTGTCTTCAACTATAGCTCTTATGCACTCATCAATGACTTGTTTTCTTCTCCAAATGACTTTATAAGTCTCTCATAAGGTCTAGATGCTCTCCATACCTTCACTCCACAGCTCACAACCCTCTTGTTGATCCTCAGATACCCTCAGCTAGGAGATGGACTCAAGGCTTGATCTGCTGAACTCCTTGCTTTCAAATTCTTTCCTGATGACTTGAATGAGATTGAATTAGGATAATAACCTCTTGAGAGGCCTCTAGAGATTAGAATAATGATTGGTCCCCTGTTGAATGACTTGCTATGCTTATGCTATGCAGATGGTTAGTTTATGTACATGACTCTATATGCAAATGCTAGTAATAATGAAACATAAACCAAGGAATAAGGTTGGGCAAATTTTAGGGTGCAACAGCTGCCCCTATTCAAGCGACTTGGACCCGATTGGATGAAGAGCCCGGAGCCTTCAGACATTCGCGGTACGAGACGGTTGAATACTAGTGAAACCAGAAATTTGCCAACCGCAGAAATAAACTGCGCTCCTGCTTGCGGAATGACATTCATCAGCTGAATCTGACTGTTAGAGTAACCCACTGATCTCGCGCGACCGTGCTGGGGATTGTCTTCATCGTTCTGAAGAGGATTCTGTCATAACAGATTGCTTGCTTGTCCACGTTAGGACTCTGTCTGTCGTCGATACGAAGAAATCTCACCTAGAATTGGTCCACGTTAGGACTCCACTTGCTATTAACCCAGAAAAATCTCGGCAACTCCGCTGGGGATAATTCGTCTGCATTTACATAAACTGAATCGTCCACGTTAGGAACAAACTCTTCCACGTTAGGAGTAACGCTTTTATCTTTCCACGTTAGGAATCACATCGTCCACGTTAGGAGTAACGCTTTTATCTTTCCACGTTAGGAAGCAATCTTCTTTCCACATAAGGAGAACTGCATCAATCTGTCCACGTAAGGACTCCGATACCACTTGATATGTCCGCGTCAGGACTTCAATCTTTCCACGTAAGGAATTCCACTTTTTCTGAACTCGTCCACGTTAGGACTCTACTTTTCTTGCATCTGTCCACGTAAGGACTAACTTCCTTCTTCCACGTTAGGAATATCTTCTTCGATCTGTCCGCGTCAGGACTAAACTTTTCCACGTCAGGAATAATCCATTTCTTTCCACGTCAGGAATCAATCGATTTTCCACGTAGGGAGTAAACTCGTCTTTCCACGTAAGGAAGCCACTTTTCTTCCACGTAAGGAATGCTCTTGATATGTCCACGTCAGGACTCTGATCTTTCCACGTTAGGAATCAAACCTTGATCTGTCCACGTCAGGACTAAACTTTTCCACGTCAGGAATAATCCATTTCTTTCCCCGTCAGGAATCAATCTTGATATGTCCGCGTCAGGACTTTGATCTTTCCACGTAAGGAATACCAACTTCTTTCTGATTTGTCCGCGTCAGGACTCATTTTTCCACGTAAGGAATGCCATCTTAATCTGTCCACGTAAGGACTCTCTTTTTTCCACGTTAGGAATACTGTCATTTCCACGTTAGGAATCACCTCTGTTGATATGTCCGCGTAAGGACTACATCTTTCCACGTTAGGAATAATAATCTCTTTGATCTGCCCGCGTTAGGACACTGATCTCGTCTTGATTCGTCCACGTTAGGACTCAGGCGTTTTCGACTCACTGAGGAAATAAGACTTGTCCACGTAAGGACTCACACCTTCGACTCACTGGGGAAATATCCGCGTTAGGACTTACACTTTGCCAACAACACGAAGAAGGATAAATTTGTCCACGTCAGGATTCTTGTACCTTGTCATCACAAAGAACTACAAACTTGTCCACGTCAGGACGCACATTTCACCATTACGAATAAAGATATCTGTTGAAAACAAATGATCCACGTCAGGATACCAACACGAAGAATGACCAATCTTTTGTCAACGTCATGACCTCCCTTTCTCCAAATTTCGAGAGACCGAATCTATCCACGTCAGGATTAACACACCCTACCAATCCGGTAAAACAAACCTGTCCACGTTAGGACGCCCACTTCTGAAGAAATCCCGTCATTCTAGGAGTAAATTGTCCACGTCAGGACTTAGTTCTTTAATGATCCTCACCCACAAACTGCTCAGCACTGACGTGACAGCGACTTCGAGATGAACTCTACTGGGGATATCTGAAAACCAACTATCGGACGCCTGCTCTGATAACCGGCGGTGGTCTCTGAAATTCTGATTCATGCGACTCGTTGATGGCAAACGAACTTTGCTTGGGAATAAGGAGATTCTTATCCTGGCCACTCTGGCTGGGGAAAATAAGAGACATTTGCATAAATGACTCTGCTGGAGACAAAGAGAGTTTTATCACGATAACTCTGTGGGGGAATACCGCCGAAACTGACATTATTATTGAATATCTCCTGCCGAGATCTTGACTGTTTGGTAATTTATTTGAGCAAGAGCTCTTTCCACCTGAACTGCTAGAATACAAAAACTGCTTCAGCAAAATAAATGCTGGAAGGATAATGCCGACTCGCCGGGAAGTTGGGAACTCAAACCACACGTCTTGCTGAAGTAACCCCTGCTGGGGACAATAACTCTGCTGAGGAATAGCAGATGCGCACAGCACAATCGGACTTTCTGCTGGAACGTGAACCGATATCACCAGTATCTCTGACAAAATAAATGACAGGAACCGCCATCAACTCTGCTTTGGAGAGTCTTGACTTTCGAATTCCACTGGAAGGAAAGAACATTTACTGAAAAGAGAACTCCGCTGGGGATGGCTGGATTCTCTTGGGGAAAATTAACTGACTCCACTGGGGAAGAGTGCCTGACCCTACGGGGAAGATGAACCTGTCTGAATACAGCCTTACGATCTCGGAATCACTAAACTCTGCTGAGGTCGAGTAACTTCTCTGGAGCACGTCCTTTGGATAAGCTACGGCTAGCTGGAGAATTCTATCCTTCTTCAGGAAGAACATGCATGACCTGCGTGGGGATCAAGCCTTTCACCATTGCAATCTTTTGATCCTCTTCTTCGTATAGTTATGAAACCTGCAACAACACAAACAAGACACGACAAGCCTATGCAATCCAAATCGATTCAGGTTAGTGACGTTACACTCAGTTAATTCAAAGCTTTAACAATTGTTGGCAAGGGCCAGTAATGTTATACTCATGCTAGCTTCAATAAACTTAGGCGTTTTATCATGCGCAAAACAGTAAAGAACAGGCATCAAAGTACTGAATAACGTGTTTTCATTGATTGGGCCCCTGAATGGGCGGAGTTTTTGTACACGGGATGTAACTCCTGAAAAGAGGAAGCTACACAAAGCAAATATACAAGTATGCAAGTATTCACAAGAAGCATAAATATTGACAAATTAAATTTTGTACACATGTCGGCAACTGGATGCAGATGAACACCACGAACTGATCCTCCCATGACTCGTCCGACTCTTATACTTTCCCGGTATCCCTACTTCTGAAGAGGTTGCATCCGATAACTGACTCCTCAAACATATTCTCCCGCATTGATACTCATTGAATTCAAATTCGGACCGCAGTCATTTGCTTTTCTCATCCCTAACTTTTGCGTGAACCGCCCTTTACGGGTTTTCAGTTCACCGGGATACCCTTTTTTGCCGAAGCCGCCCAGTGTAGGTTTTCAACTTCGCGGGTGTACATTTTTTCAACTTTATCCCTAACTTTTGCCCGAACCTTTCATTCTGTTTTTGGTTCGCCAGGATGCCCCATTTTTGCCTGGACTCTCTTTTTTCTGTCCAGCGGGTCTATTTTAAGCAAAGTATTTTTTAACCGCGTCCGAATTCACAGGTGATGCAAAGTCTTCCCCGTCCATGGTGGACAACAATAACGCTCCTCCCGAAAAGACCTTACTGACAACGTATGGCCCTTCGTAGTTGGGGGTCCACTTGCCCCTGTGATCTGCTTGCGGCGGGAGAATCCTTTTTAGCACAAGGTCGCCCGTCTGAAAGCTTCGCGGAAGTATCTTCTTGTCGTACGCTTTCTTCATTCGTCTTTGATACAAACGACCGTATGCCAGAGAAGCTAGCCTCTTCTCATCCATCAAACTCAGTTGGTTCAATCTATTCGTTACCCATTCTGCCTCGTCCAGCTGAACGTCCCGCAATACCCTCAGAGAAGGGATCTCAACTTCCAATGGTAATACCGCCTCCATTCCGTATACCAACGAGAACGGAGTTGCCCCAGTTGATGTGCGTACCGTCGTACGATAACCGTGCAAAGCGAAAGGTAGCATTTCATGCCAATCTTTATAAGTCACCACCATTTTCTGGACGATCTTCTTGATATTCTTATTGGCCGCTTCGACAGCGCCATTCATCTTGGGTCGGTAAGGGGAGGAGTTGTGATGTTCAATCTTAAAATTCTGACAGAGCTCCTTCATCATTTTGTTGTTCAGATTAGAACCATTATCCGTGATTATCCGCTCGGGAATCCCATATCGGCAAATGATATCTCTCTTGATGAATCTAGCCACCACTTGCTTCGTTACATTTGCGTAAGACGCCGCTTCCACCCACTTGGTGAAATAATCGATTGCCACTAGGATGAACCGATGCCCGTTAGAAGCCGTCGGCTCGATCTTTCCAATCATATCGATTCCCCACATTGAGAATGGCCATGGAGATGACATCACATTTAGAGGACTCGGAGGCACATGTATCTTGTCAGCGTATATTTGGCATTTGTGGCACTTCCTTGCAAATTTGAAACAATCAGTTTCCATCGTCAGCCAAAAGTAACCTGCCCGCAGCAGTTTTCTCGTCATAGCATGTCCACCAGCATGCGTACCGAATGCACCTTCGTGAATTTCCTCCATGAGAAGCTTTGCCTCTTTTTCATCTACACAACGCAACAACACCAAATCGTGGTTTCTTCTGTATAAGACGCCATCCGGGTTCAAATAGAAATTCCCCGCTAATCTCCTGAGAGTCTTCTGATCTTGACTGGATGCCCCAGCCGGATACTCCTTATTCTTCAGGAAATTAAGGATATCAAAATACCACGGTTTGTCATCAGACGCTTCGTCAATAGCAAATACATAAGCTGGCCTGTCCAACCGAGAGATAGTGATTTGGGGAGCTTCGTTCCAGAAATTGACCTTGTACATGGAAGACAAGGTGGCAAGGGCGTCAGCCATTTGATTTTCTGCCCGTGGCGCGTGATGCAATTCAACTTTGTCGAAGAAAGGCAACAATCTCCTTGCATAATTCATATAATGTATCAAATTAGGCTGCCGTGTCTCCCATTCCCCTTTGATCTGATTCACTACCAGCGCTGAGTCTCCGTATACGTCTAAATGTTTGATTCGCAAATCAATGGCTTCTTCAAGCCCCATTATACAAGCTTCGTATTCGGCCTCATTGTTGGTAACAGCAAAGGTCAATCGGGCAGTAAACGGGATGTGCGACCCGTGCGGCGTAGTGATAATTGCCCCTATTCCGCTACCGTAAGCATTCACAGCTCCGTCAAATATCATCTGCCATTTGGACCCCGGCTCTGGTCCTTCGTCTGGTAACGGCTCTTCGCAATCCTTCATCTTGAGATACATGATATCCTCGTCAGGAAAGTCAAATCTCATCGATTGATACTCTTCAATAGGCTGCTCCGCCAGATACTCAGACAACACACTCCCCTTTATTGCCTTTTGCGAGACGTACTGAATATCGTACTCAGTCAAGATCATCTGCCACCGGGCAATTCTACCTGACAACGCCTGCTTTTCAAATATATATTTGATTGGATCCATCTTCGAGATGAGCATGGTTGTATGATTCAGCATGTACTGCCTCAAACGCTTGGCGGCCCAGGCTAGCGCGCAACAAGTTTTCTCCAGCATTGAGTATCGAGATTCACAGTCTGTAAATTTCTTACTCAAATAGTAAATTGCATGCTCTTTTCTCCCCGTCTCGTCGTGTTGACCGAGAACACAACCCATACTTCCCTCAAGAACCGTCAAATACATTATCAAGGGCCTCCCTGCCACTGGGGGTATCAAAATAGGAGGTTCCCGCAGATACTCCTTTATTTTGTCGAACGCCTTTTGACAATTATCGTTCCACGTTACAGCTTGATCTTTCTTTAACAGCTTGAATAATGGTTCACACGTGGCCGTTAGGTGAGATATGAACCGAGCAATGTAGTTCAACCTCCCTAAAAACCCGCGCACCTCTTTCTCTGTTTTAGGCGTCGGCATTTCTTGAATCGCTTTTATTTTAGCAGGATCGACCTCTATTCCTCTTTCGCTTACTATGAACCCCAGGAGCTTACCCGATCTCACCCCGAAGGTGCATTTGTTAGGGTTCAGCCTCAGCCTGAACTTCCTAAGCCTTTTAAACAACTTCAACAGATTCACCAGATGCTCTTCCTCCGTCTGGGATTTGGCAATCATATCGTCAACATAAACTTCAATCTCTTTATGCATCATGTCATGAAAAAGAGTCGTCATCGCACGCTGATATGTTGCCCCAGCATTTTTCAAACCAAAGGGCATCACTTTATAGCAAAATGTTCCCCAAGGCGTTATGAAAGTAGTCTTCTCCATATCCTCTGGCGCCATTTTAATTTGATTATAGCCTGAAAAGCCATCCATGAAGGAGAATACAGAGTATTGAGCAGTATTATCCACTAACACGTCAATGTGAGGAAGTGGAAAATCGTCTTTTGGGCTTGCTTTATTCAAATCTCTATAGTCCACGCACATTCGAACCTTGCCATCTTTCTTTGGCACTGGTACGATGTTAGCAACCCATGAGGGATACTTCGTCACAGCCAGGAAACCAGCGTCCCACTGTTTCTGAACCTCCTCTTTGATCTTCATTGCCATATCTGGGCGAGTTCTGCGAAGTTTTTGTTTGACAGGCGGGCAGTCTTCTTTCAGTGGCAGACGATGCACAACCATATCTGTATCGAGCCCTGGCATATCTTGATACGACCAAGCGAATACATCATTATACTCTCGGAGCATTTCAACCAGTTTTCGCTTGATATCACTCTGCAGTGCGGCTCCGATACGAATATTTTTCTCAACCCCTTCCGACCCCAAATTGATAATTTCGATAACCTCGTCGTGAGGCAGAATGGCTCTTTCCTCTTGCTTCACCAGCCAAGACAGTTCTTCAGGAACGTCGCTATCTTCGACAACCTCTTCTTCGGTCTGGAATACCGGGTGCTCGAAGTCGGGACGAGTCATAGGTGGTTCAAGGATGTCATCTGAAAATGTTATCCTGCAAAAGAAAGGGTTAAGTGCTTCAAAATGCGTATAAAGCGGATAACCACGTTGCCATTTTATTGAAAAATACAAAACAAGAAAGACAGGGATTACAGTATTTGCACATGAAAAAAAACGCCATTTATTTAATGATTAACGAAGCAATGTTTATAACAACACAGCCCTAAGCAAATCCTGATGCCCCGGGCAAGACATCAGATTATTCAACAATTAATAAAGCAAAGCATTACTGTTTAAAAGTCACAGGAACAAGCTCCTGAATAGACCAGTTGCACAGTCCTTGTCCTGGCGTGCTTGGCTGAATCCAGGCATCCATATCACAGTCGCTGTCCCCTTCATCGGACTCTGAAGCAGCATTGACAGATTCATGGCATACTCCACTGGCAGAGATGGTGATTGACTTTCTGAAATGAGGGGCCTCCACGGAAGGAGTTGATGACGACGGTCGGTACCCCAGTCCAAACCGGTCCATTTTCACCGGAATGTCCAATACTTTGCCCCAGCCCGTGGCTTCTCCTGCCTTCACTAGCGCTTGAGCCTCTTTATACGAAGAAACAACTATCTCTGGCACTTTGCTTGGCCCGGGACTCTTATCCTTTATGCGCAAACCTTCGAATGCCTGGCATGGCGTCTCGTGGATCTCCCCGTCGACTTCCACATATTTAAACGAAGAAAGATGGCTGACCAGGATGTCTTCTTCTCCGCACACGGTGACTACACTGTCTCCGACCATATACTTTAACTTCTGATGCAGGGTAGACGTGACTGCCCCTGCCCCGTGAATCCAAGGTCTTCCCAGCAAGCAGCTGTACGCAGGCTGTATATCCATGATATAAAACTCCGTTGCAAACACTTCCGGCCCCACTTGCAGAGGCAAGGTGATCGATCCGAAGACTGTTCTCCGCGTGCCGTCAAACGCTCTGACTACCAAATCACTTGGTGTACACAAAATCCCTCGAACATCCAGCTTCATCATAGCCTTCTTAGGCAGCACATTCAAAGACGACCCGGTGTCAACCAATACGTGCGACATTGTCGACCCTCTGCACTCAACGGATACATGTAATGCCATATTATGATCCCTTCCTTTCGGAGTCAAGTCGAAATCAGTAAAGCCCAGACTGTGGCCCGCATTTACATGTGCCAATACCCCTTCTAGCTGGTTCACGGAGACATCCTGTGGTACAAAAGAAGTGTCCAGGACTTTCAGCAAAGCATTTCGGTGAGCCTCTGAACACAACAGCAATGACAGAATAGATATTTTGGACGGCGTTTGCTGCAGATGCTCCACGATTTTATAATCGCTCTTCCGAATTAAGCGCATGAATTCTTCGACATCCTTAGATGCTGCTTCTTTTTCATTTGCTTGAACCGGAACATTTTCCACCGCTTTCCCCTTTCCTTTCGCTAGCCTTTCGGCTTCCACTTCAGGAGATATAAAGATCCTGCCGCTCCTCGTCATGCCTCCTGAGCCCACAACATTATCCACAATCTCCGCTGACTGCTTGTTAACATCGATTTTAATCCCGTCACAATACACCTCTAGCCCATATGACCATGGGACTGCTTTCGTGTTCTCATACGGGATTGGCCCGGCTTTAGTTATAGTAATCGGTGGTCGCTGAACTGGTGCTGAAATAGTGATCGTCTTCCTAGGAATTGTCACTGTGGCAACATCACTCTGATTATCCATTACTGCCCCTGCCGGCTCCTCAGTTGCTGTTCTATCAAACTGCAATATACCATCATCAATTAAGGCCTGAATGCCTTTCTTCAAATCCTCACACCCCCCAGACAGGGCCCAACAATCTAAGCAGTACTCATTACAACCCGGGTAAACACCTCCTTGCAACAGTCGGCTTTTTATTTCGCTCAGCGGCGTCTTTAAATCCTCAACATTCATAATCAGATTCAGACCTTCCTCAGTCAGCACGGCATTCGCCCCATGATTAGGCATGGGTTTCTGGACTATATTCGCACCGGTCGTTCCGAAGTTGATAGACTTGTTGTCCAAGAGATCCTGCACAACGTGCTTAAAAGCATGACAACCTTCTATATCATGGCCCGGGGCCCCAGAATGAAACTCGCAGCGCCTATTTGCATCATAGCCGAACGGGGGAGTTCCCGTTATTGGTGCCAAGGTTCTTTTCTCTACCAGATTCAATCCCAACAAGGTCTGCAATAAATCAGCATAGTTAGAGGGAGGCTTCTCGAACACCCTTCTCGGCTTACCACCCTGGAATTTTCTCTGAGCCTGCTGTGCCCCCTGCTGAGGCTGCTGCTGCTGTGGCATTGGTTGCTGCTGAACCTGTTGTTGTTGCTGGATTGGTTGTTGTTGATACGGGATGGTGACACTCGACACTTGCTGCTGCTGACGATATTGATTTCTTCCCCTGCCTCGGCCTCGGCCTCGGCCTCCAAATACAGCACTAGCTTCGCCCTGACGGCGCCCACCATAAGCTTTCCTATTACTGCCAGATGCAGTTGATTCATCGACTTGGAACTTTCCTTGCTTAATGTTCCGCTCAATCTTTTCACCCATCAGAATCAGGTCTGAAAAACTAGCCAGAGACGTATGAAACAACATATCATGAAACAGCCCGGTGAATGTGCCAACAAACATGTCGTTCATTTCTTTATCTTCCACAGGAGGACGGACCCTGGCAGCCATATCGCGCCACCTTTGCGCGTATTCTTTAAAACTCTCCCCCTTCTTCTGCGAAAGCCCGGCCAACTGGACCCGATTGGGTGCCAGGTCACTGTTATATTTGTAATGGGCTACGAACGCCTCTGCTAATTGCTTCCAAGTCTTGATATCAGTGGGCTCCAACCCCATGTACCACTCTAAGGAAGGACCCGATAGGCTATCCTGAAAGAAATGCATGAGCATTCTTTCGTCAGTGGAATATGCAGACATCTTTCTGTAATAAGCTCGTACATGAACCTTCGGACATGTATCTCCTTTGTACTTATCGAACGCAGGCGCTTTGAACTTGATTGGCACCCTCAGCCCAGGTACCAAGCCCATTGTTGCCATGTCCAGACCCACAGCACTCTGGTTTAGGACTCCTTTCATTTGCTCTTCCAGCATTCTAATCTTTTGAGAATCATCCATCGGCCCTTCAAAACCCCCTCCAGAGAAGGCGTCTTCCTGCTGATCCTCTTGCCACATACCGTTTCCAGCCCCGTATCCATCATACGCATTATTACGTCCAGCTCTGACCTGATTCATCCCCGGAACTCGGCCTCTGTTGCCATACCCTTGAGCACCTCCAGCAGGACCTCCAGCCATAAAACCAGCACCGTTTCCGTTTCCAAAACCTCCGTAGCCCTGATTGACCATACCATAACCATCTTGCCCAAAGCCTTGAGCATTAAAGCCATACTTGCCAGTATTGTCGAATCCCTGATCGTTGAATCCGAACCCAGCGTTGACAAAGCCATTGCCTCCGAGATTATCTCCCACATTGACATCACCCAGCCCAGCGTTATGGACAGCAGTTTCATTTCCAACTCCGACGTTACCATTCACAGCAGCGGTAGCGTTGTTGACGTTAGCAGCATTCACATTGACGACAGGCGGAGCCACTGGCGTGGGAGTGCCGTCTCCATGAGCAGTATCAACCCGGACAGACTGATGATCTTCGTTACCATGACCAGCGTTGCGAGCCAACAGAGGCTGGACCATGGCCTGCAAGTTCTCTTGCCCTTTTGCTATAGCCTCCATGGTCTGCATGAAGAGGGCGAGCTTCTCGCGTACATCCTGCATCTCGTTCTGAATCTGGTCCATGACTTTCCGACAGTTGGATCGTGTAGAATAGCGGTGCGGATGTTGATCTGGAATCCTGTTAAGTACCTGATACAGAGCAAGAGATAAGACACCATTCATAGATTACCTGTTATGCAATATGAGTATGAATGCAATGCAATGTGTCTGTGCATTAGGGAAGTTCATTCCCCCAGTTCTAGTGCGAAGGTGCCGGTGCAGTGACAGTGCTGACAATAAGAATATCGGAGCTGAATCACAGAAAGCCTCATATATAGCAGAGAGAATCAATAAGCCCAGGGTACAATATCACAGAGAGTACAAAGATGGCATGACCTCAACCAACAATCCTGGTGATGGTCAGCACTATGCAAATAAAGCATACAAATAATGGAATGATCAGATCCTCCCAAAAGTCTGGTACTCCTCTATCAACTTCTTGGTCTCCGGATGGCTTGGTCGATCAAGCAGGCCTTCAACAAGCTGGTTTCTCTTCTTAAGGATACGGCGTACGTCTTCAGCAGTTTCTTCCCATGTTGCTTCTCCGAAGCAATCTTCTAACTTTCGCTTCTGGGACACTGCTTCATCTCTAGATTTGATTGCCTTGTTCAGTGCATGCTGGACACTATACCGATTCATCACTTCTTCCTCACACTTCTTGATGCTAGACTTCAACTTCTCTTCGAGGTCGGAAATTTGCTGCTTCAGCTTATCTTCCCTCTTCTTGTTATTGGTGAGTGTGGCATTCCAAGTCTTATTGCAAGAGGATATCTCTCGGTGTGCTGCGTCGAGCGCTTTCTTTTTGGCTTCCAGCATGTCATGAGAACTTCTGAACTCTTGCCCCAGACGTTCACGCTTCTTCTTTTCCTCGGTCCACTCAGATCCTAACCTGTTTACCAGCTCAATCTGTTGTTGGAAAGCATATACGGCCTTGTTTTTCTCGCTGCGCGCCTGGGCTAACTCTTGCTCTAACCCTTCATTAATCTTCATCAAGACTCCTTTCTCCTTCACAACCTGTTCATATGCTTCTCTAGAAACAGTAGTCGGTTCTTCTACCGGAATAGGAACAAGAATTGGTGCATCTGGAAACGGCATCTTCAACTGACTAGCCCTTTCCTGAATCCAAACTCTATAAGATGCATAGGCCTGACAGTCATTCTTTCCCAACAACGGCTTCCCTTTGCGGTTAATACGCGTCCAAGCATGTCGCAACTTGGCTAATAACTCCCCCTTCACGTCACCGGTGAAGTACAGAGATTCCTGTACTTCTTCCTCTTGAGGTGGATTCTTCAGCGCATATCCGAACTGGCGAATGAATAGAGAAGGGTTGTAATTGATACACCCTTTTCTTCCTATCAATGGCACATTAGGGTACCCAGCACAGCTAAAGATGAGCTCAGATCCCAACAGGTCTCTATCAAACCACTCCATATCTTCCGACGATAGCCTCATCAAGCGTTCTGGCCAACCAACTGGAATTGTAGTCTCTGCAGCAGATCCTCTCTTAGGAAGGTGACTCTCAAACCACATACTCAATAAGGGTACACAAAGATGAACATTCTTCCCTCTTCCCTTCTCATTCTTGTAATGCAGCGAGTGGTAGAGATCTCCGAGCAAGGTAGGTACAGGATTACCAGCGGCGAACAAGTAGAAAGCATCGAAGTCCACAAAATCCGGTATATTGGGGAATAGTACTATGCCATAAATGCACAAGGCCAACACAGCATTGAAAGCGACCCAGCACCCATTCTTGGCGTACTCTTGGGCTTTACCAACTAAGAACTGAAATGAGAAGCCTGGAACTCCACGGGAAACAGTAGTCACAAGTTCAGAAGCATCAACATGCAAGGCTTTTGCCAATTCCTCCGGCTTGGGTTTGGCATCATAATGAATGAACGGAACCTGGTTCTGCACAGGCAGCTCAACATACTCAGCGTATTCCTCCAAGGTTGGTCCCATAATAAAGTCAGAGAACGTGAAACACCTCAAAGCAGGGTCGTAGAATTGCATCAAAGCATACAGCCCATCCAACTCTACCTCTGTAGGTTTGCACACCAATCTCAATAATCTACCATAGCTCATCCGGAAACTCCTACGAACACCCTCATCAGCAAGAGAGATCAACCCCAGTAAAGGAACAATATCAGGCGTAGGCAATTTGTAAGCAACCGTTCTCCTTAAGCTAGTCATGATCAAACACTCAGAAGTCTGGGCACTAGAACTAGGGAAATGCAAATGCACCTGCAGCACAGACACACGTTAGTGAAATGCAAATGATAATGGATATGCAGGGATGCAATGCAAGTAACATTCAACAGGGACCAGAGCTGCAGCTGAATAGCCTAAACCCAATCAAGAAAGGTCTCAGATAGACCATCCAGAAGTCATCAAACCCTGGTCTCAGATAATAAAACTCCAATACTGGTCTCTGACAGACCTCAAACCATAACTCCAACTGGTCTCTGATAGACCTCAAATCACCTCCATAATTGGTCTCTGACAGACCTCATGACTCTCCAACTGGTCTTTGACAGACCTCAGAACACATCTCCAAATGGTCTCTGACAGACCTCATAACTCTCCATAAATAACCAGGATCTCTGATCAAGAAATAACCGGTAGTCTGGAGGTCTAGTTACCTGCATAACCCTGAATCCCCTCACAGGTGGGTGGCCCTATAACTGGCACAAGGTACGGCATCCTATGCGGTCGTCAGCGTCACAGACTTTCAGGGTTGATGATACGATTCCCAGAAGGAGTGGCATCATCAAATCCTGAAGAGGCCTCACTCAGCCAATTTCCAAATGATCGGTCCCCAGAGTCGACAATCTAACTAACCAGCAACCCACACCAACCAAAGGAAGGGGCAGGAGGCCAACCAGAAGAACCTCGTCTGAGTGTAGATTTCATGGGACACCAAAGCAAGCAAAGCAAGCGGGCGCCCACTAATTTCTACTCTAATTCTAGGTGCACTCAAGCCCAGGTCCGGCTTATCTCTCAATATCAGAACACCCGTCACACCCCAATACAGCAATAATAAACAATATATAAAGCTGAAAATACAAGGTTAGAAATATACAATAACTCCATACAAAATCCTCGACGGGAAAACAAGCGTTAGGATTGACTCTCTCAAGGGACGTTGGATCCCAAATGCATAAGAACCATCGCAGTCCTTAGCAGCCAGGGGACGTTGGATCCCCAGCAGAGTCGCCAGCTGTCGCTACTGCGAAAATCGGCGCCGGCTGAACAGAAGAGTCGCCACCGTGCGTTATTTATCCCACGGGAGGGAAAGGAAACGCTCAGAGTAAACCTCGCACAACACGGGAAAGGTATGGTCGTCGCAACCAAAACCTGGATTCGGGAGTCGGTTACGCAAGGGGAAGGTATTAGCACCCCTCACGTCCGTCGTACTCGACGGGATCCACGCTCGTTTTCGGGTATGGATTATTATTCTATCTACGCTAAAGGTCTGGGGTTAAAAGAAAAGAAAATGAAAATAATAAAAAAATGACTCGGCAAAGTATCGCACTTTATGCCTACGTATTCCCGTCTGGAACGAGAAATCAGAGTCAACGTAGTTCGCCTACCTACGGGAAAGGAGGGGAAGGTTGCTCGCTAGGATATCGCATCCTATGCCTACGTACTTTCATACAGCATGAAAGATCAGAGCAAACGTAGTTCGGGCCACGTACGACACAAGCTTGTCTTGGTTGATTTTATTCCTTCTGAAAAAGGTTTTTCTGATTAACAGTCCAAGAGGACAAAAATGACGTTTTGATGAGTTCACATTCTTTTACGGAAGAAGTGTCTTTTATTGTGTTTGAAATCTTTATGTGTTTTTCTGTTTGTTTTGAGAAAGAAAGAGACAGAACTCTAACCTACGGTTGCGAAGGGAAACAAACTAACCTAATGTTATCATGCATGGGTTAAGACCTAGTGTCTATCATGCTCCTCTCTTGCACGGAGAGAAACAGAGATCCTACGGGATAGGTAGAAACAGAAACAATACCAGATATAATAAAGCAGTAAAATGCATGGATGCAACAGTACAAGCGAGGCAAGGGAGTCCCACTCAACCTCGAACCTAGAAAACAATAGGCAAAAAGTGAACAGGCTTCACTTTCAACCCAACAGGGTAGACAGCAAACAATACAGTTCAGAAAACCAATCAATACATCAACAAATGACATACAGCAAAAGAAACGGCATCAGCAGCTCTGAATCAACAACTGGCTTCAAGTAATCTCCAATCATTCACAAGCTTCAACAAGCACCAATCTCCATCTTCATGGCCTTCAGACAAGGGCTTTGATCATCAGTCTTCTATCTGCAATGGCTTTTCTTCAAGCTCAAGCCTCCAGGATGAGGGATCAGTCACAAGAGTGAATGGGTGTTAAGCAATCAGCTGACTACCAAAGGTGGTGAACAGACTGCTTCTAACACAAGAGACATTTTCTCTCAAGAGTTCTATCTCATAGACACTATCACCAAGCCTTCCAAAGGAAGGGGGTGAGTGTCTTAGAGAGACTCTGAATCACAGAGAAGAATGGATGCAGACAAGGCAATCCATGTTTGAGAAACAAAATTTCTAATCTAGAGCTCTGCCTAGCTCCTAAACCCTAATCTCCTCAGCATCTGCTAGCAAGAAACTCCTCCTCAACTCTGACAGTTGATCTTCAATCTTTGAATCTCCAATAGCTTCATCTTCACAAATCTTTAGCTTCCCCAGGGCCCCAGACAAACCCAATACCCATACAAACAATCAATAAACCCCAGAGGGCACACCACACCAAACAACAGATATACAGACAGTAATAATAGCAGTAGGGGAATCCTAACTGTTCTCTAAGGGATCTAATAACTACCCATAGCCCCTATAGTCCCATAACTAATCTATTCAAACCCTAAGTCCTAAGGGAGATGAAATCAAACTCCTAAGTTGTCACCTAAAACCCTAGTTTTGTTCATGATATTCAAGCATCTATTAATCACCTAAAATTAACCTCTAAAAATGGGAACTAAAATATTTCTACAAGCTTAATATCTCATCTAAACAATATGAAAAGAAAGATCTAAAAATATCAAAGCATGTGAGAGAACAAAAATCATAAAAATGATGCATGAAATGAATTATTTAATGTGACATTTATTTAGAAAATATGTAAAAAATATGAAATAAAACTAAAAATGAAAATTTATTTTCATTATAATATTCTAGACATTTTAATGAAGATATGGTAAAAAGAATGGATGAAAAAGCATTTTTTATGAATTATTTATGAATTAATGAAAATGGTAAAATTAAAATGAATTAAAACAAATAAACCAAATAAAATGAGGGAGGGGGGGTCAGAATAGGAACTCGCCCCAGTTCAAATACATTGGGCCAGCAAACAGGGGGGTGCTGGTAGCGAATTGCCAAGGCCCAGTATTCATTCAGAATTGAAAGAAATAATAGAAACGCGCTAGGGGGTAAGAATAGCAACAGAAACACGTTAGAAACTAGGAATTGGGCTCACACGGGGGTGGGATTAGCATAAATCAACTCAGGCCCGCCCGTTTCAATTAATGAAACGGTGCGTTTTAGCCAAAACGTCAATTCCCTCCAAACGCTCAGATTAAATGACAGCCACAGGATCATGCTGATGGTCAAAGGTCCTACACTCATTGAACGGACGTGATTACGTCTTCTTCCTTGAACCAACTGAAACTAGGGTTTCAACCTCACACCTCCATGCACGAGTAGAACTTACACCTCCCTGTTCTCCTTCCACATGCGATGAAATGCCACGCCATAAACACGAAACTTGCTTAGAATCCCTCCCTCTATAATCCTAGGGCATCAATTCATCTTGAAACTCACCACAACACCAAATCCGATCGAAGCAACATCTGGCCACCATTGAAATGCACTGATACGAACCTTCACCATTCTTCCTCAAACTTACCCTAAACTAATCTACACATAATGGAGGTTAATCTGATGAATCAAACTAACATTCTAACGCCCTAATCCAAGAGATTCGAACACTAACAGTTTGTTGCACCTGTCACTAACCATCACCAAATCGTTCCAAAATCATCTAACTTAATCTCCTAACCACCTAGATCAAGTCTACACTAATAAAATCATGTGAAACCAACAGAATCAAGCTAATCGAATGAAAACTTACCTGATGAGAAACCTTGAAAACAGCTATGGAAATGGAAGATATGAAGCTTTTGAGACTTGGATCTTGATTAATCCTTGAGGAACTTGATTCTGTATGCAAGCTTTGGATGAAACTTGGCCAGAATTATGCTATCCAATGGAATTGGCAACTTTGATATCCTTGCAAAAAGCACTCGAAGATGGATGATAATCACTTGATCCTGGCTTCAATTATGATCTATGATGATGATGGAGTAAAATTGAATTGATCTTGATGAAGATTGATGAAGAATTTGAGAGATTTGGAATGAAACTTTTGAAGAAAGAATGAGAAATCTTGTGGAATTCTTGGTGCAAATGAGGCCAACCCTTGCCAAATTCATCTTTCATGAATATATAGACCCCAATGGTACATTCTAGATCCATCTTGCACATTCCCTTGTTTTCAAACTTTGGCTCATTTTGGATTATGTTTCTTAAAAGGTAAGCAACCATGGATAACTTCATTTTTTTCTTCTAAACTCAAAAAAGTGTGTGAACCATTGTTCTTAGAATTGTTTTTCCATTCAAAATCATATATTGGAAGTCTCCATTTGGACTTGGAAATCTCCCAAACCATTTTTCACTTTGAAATTATTCACTTTATAAGCCTTTTTAGTTCATATTTTGACCAATCATGCAACTCCATGCTATGAGCTTCTCCAATAACTTGTGACCTTCTTTCTAGACTTAAAATCCCATTTGGAGCAAGTTTGATGTTGTAAGTTTTTCCATTTGAGGCCTCCTTGTATGAGTTTTGGGTATAGGTTAAAATGACCTGTAATTCACAAATGCCCAAAATACCCTTTGCTTGTCAAGACCATAAGTTGAGTTCTCCACATCATATGAAGGCATACCATACCATTCTAGAAAGCTAAGACAATGAGGAACAACTCTTATGTTGACCAAGAATTCATTTGAAATCTCCTTGAGGGGCAAAACTAGCTTGGAAGTCAAGTCACTTTCACAGACAAAAATTCAGACACCCCAGATGACCTGTAACTTGTAAGGACCATAACTTGAGTTCTATAAATCTCCTTGAGGTCTTCCACCACTCAAATTAAAGGTATTGAGATCCTCTACAAGTTTCATGTTGGCCAAGAAGCCATTTGAAGTTAGCATTTTGACTTATCTTGCTTGGAAATTTGACCTAAACTAGGGGATTTTACAGAGAAACCCTAATTTAGTAACTCCTCTTCTCCTTGATTTCTCTTGAATTCTCCTTGCCATATCTCCATATCATTCTTCATATGTCAAATGATGAACCCCACATCTTTCCAATAGCCTTGAATGCTCTTTTAAACCAGTCAACTGACCTAGGGTTGACCTAGGGTTGACCCAGATGAAACCCTAGTTGACTGTCTTCAACTATAGCTCTTATGCACTCATCAATGACTTGTTTTCTTCTCCAAATGACTTTATAAGTCTCTCATAAGGTCTAGATGCTCTCCATACCTTCACTCCACAGCTCACAACCCTCTTGTTGATCCTCAGATACCCTCAGCTAGGAGATGGACTCAAGGCTTGATCTGCTGAACTCCTTGCTTTCAAATTCTTTCCTGATGACTTGAATGAGATTGAATTAGGATAATAACCTCTTGAGAGGCCTCTAGAGATGAGAATAATGATTGGTCCCCTGTTGAATGACTTGCTATGCTTATGCTATGCAGATGGTTAGTTTATGTACATGACTCTATATGCAAATGCTAGTAATAATGAAACATAAACCAAGGAATAAGGTTGGGCAAATTTTAGGGTGCAACACATCCGCAAAATAAAAGCGAGCATCGAACCGGAAGGTCGGATCAACCGAAGTTGATAACATCTATCCGCTATCGTGCAGGCATCTGCTAAATAAAAGCGAGCATCGCACCAGAAGGCCGGATCAACCGAAGTTGATAACATCTATCAGCTAACGCGCAGGCATCCGCTAAATAAAAGCGAGCATCGAACCAGAAGGCCGGATCAACCGAAGTTGATAACATCTATCTGCTAACATGCAGGCATCCGCTAAATAAAAGCGAGCATCGAACAAGAAGGCCGGATCAACTGATGTTGATAACATCTATCTGCTAACGCGCAGGCATCCGCTAAATAAAAGCGAGCATCGAACCAGAAGGCCAGATCAACTGAAGTTGTTAACATCTATCTGCTAACACACAGGCATCCGCTAAATAAAAGCGAGCATCGAACCGGAATGTCGGATCAACCGAAGTTGATAACATATATCCGCTAATGCGCAGGCCTCCGCTAAATAAAAGCGAGCATCGCACCAGAAGGCCGGATCAACCGAAGTTGATAACATCTATCCGCTAACGCGCAGGAAACCGCTAAATATAAGCGGGCATCGAACCAGAAGGCCGGATCAACCGAAGTTGATAACATCTATCTGCTAACCCACAGGCATCCGCTATATAAAGCCGAGCATCGTACCAGAAGGCCCGATCAACCGAAGTTGATAAGATCTATCTGTTAATGCACAGGCATCCGCTAAATAAAAGCGAGCATCGAACCAGAAGGTCGGAACAACCGAAGTTGATAACATCTATCTGCTAACACGCAAGCATCCGCTAAATAAAAGCAAGCATCGAGCCAGAAGGTCGGATCAACCGAAGTTGATAACATCTTTCTGGTAACGCGCAGGCATCCGCTAAATAAAAGCGAGCATCGCACCAGAAGGCCGGATCAACCGAAGTTGATAATATCTATCTGCTAACGCGCAGGCATTCGTTAAATAAAAGGGCGCATCGAACCAGAAGGCTGGATCAACCAAAGTTGATAACATCTATCTACTAATGCAACGACATCCTCTAAATAAAAGCGAGCATCGAACCAGAAGGCCGGATCAACCGAAGTTGATACCATCTATCTGCTAACGTGCAGGCATCCGCTAAATAAAAGCGAGCATCGAACAAGAAGGCCGGATCAACTGATGTTGATAAAATCTATCTGCTAACGCGCAGGCATCTGCTAAATAAAAGCAATCATCGAACCAGAAGGCCAGATCAACTTAAGTTGTTAACATCTATCTGCTAACACACAGGCATCCGCTAAATAAAAGCGAGCATCGAACCGAAAGGTCGGATCAACCGAAGTTGATAACAAATATCAGCTAACGTGCAGGCATCCGCTAAATAAAAGCGAGCATCGAACCAGAAGGCCGGATCAACCGAAGTTGATAACATCTATCTGCTAACATGCAGGCATCCGCTAAATAAAAGCGAGCATCGAACAAGAAGGCCGGATCAACGGATGTTGATAACATCTATCTGCTAACCCGCAGGCATCCGCTAAATAAAAGCGAGCATCGAACCAGAAGGCCGGATCAACTGAAGTTATTAACATCTATCTGCTAACGCGCAGGCATCCGCAAAATAAAAGCGAGCATCGAACCGGAAGGTCGGATCAACCGAAGTTGATAACATCTATCCGCTAACGCGCAGGCATCTGCTAAATAAAAGCGAGCATCGCACCAGAAGGCCAGATCAACCGAAGTTGATAACATCTATCTGCTAACGCGCAGGCATCCGCTAAATAAAAGCGAGCATCGATCCAGAAGGCCGGATCAACCGAAGTTGATAACATCTATCTGCTAACATGCAGGCATCCGCTAAATAAAAGCGAGCATCGAACAAGAAGGCCGGATCAACTGATGTTGATAACATCTATCTGCTAACGCGCAGGCATCCGCTAAATAAAAGTGAGCATCGAACCAGAAGGCCAGATCAACTAAAGTTGTTAACATCTATCTGCTAAGACACAGGCATCCGCTAAATAAAAGCGAGCATCGAACCGGAAGGTCGGATCAACCGAAGTTGATAACATCTATCCGCTAACGCGCAGGCCTCCGCTAAATAAAAGCGAGCATCGCACCAGAAGGCCGGATCAACCGAAGTTGATAACATCTATCCGCTAACGCGCAGGAAACCGCTAAATATAAGCGGGCATCAAACCAGAAGGCCGGATCAACCGAAGTTGATAACATCTATCTGCTAACCCACAGGCATCCGCTATATAAAACCGAGCATCGTACCAGAAGGCCCGATCAACCGAAGTTGATAAGATCTATCTGTTAATGCACAGGCATCCGCTAAATAAAAGCGAGCATCGAACCAGAAGGTCGGAACAACCGAAGTTGATAACATCTATCTGCTAACACGCAAGCATCCGCTAAATAAAAGCAAGCATCGAGCCAGAAGGTCGGATCAACCGAAGTTGATAACATCTTTCTGGTAACGCGCAGGCATCCGCTAAATAAAAGCGAGCATCGCACCAGAAGGCCGGATCAACCGAAGTTGATAATATCTATCTGCTAACGCGCAGGCATTCGTTAAATAAAAGGGCGCATCGAACCAGAAGGCCGGATCAACCAAAGTTGATAACATCTATCTACTAATGCAACGACATCCTCTAAATAAAAGCGAGCATCGAACCAGAAGGCCGGATCAACCGAAGTTGATACCATCTATCTGCTAACGTGCAGGCATCCGCTAAATAAAAGCGAGCATCGAACAAGAAGGCCGGATAAACTGATGTTGATAAAATCTATCTGCTAACGCGCAGGCATCTGCTAAATAAAAGCAATCATCGAACCAGAAGGCCAGATCAACTTAAGTTGTTAACATCTATCTGCTAACACACAGGCATCCGCTAAATAAAAGCGAGCATCGAACCGAAAGGTCGGATCAACCGAAGTTGATAACAAATATCAGCTAACGTGCAGGCATCCGCTAAATAAAAGCGAGCATCGAACCAGAAGGCCGGATCAACCGAAGTTGATAACATCTATCTGCTAACATGCAGGCATCCGCTAAATAAAAGCGAGCATCGAACAAGAAGGCCGGATCAACGGATGTTGATAACATCTATCTGCTAACCCGCAGGCATCCGCTAAATAAAAGCGAGCATCGAACCAGAAGGTCGGATCAACTGAAGTTATTAACATCTATCTGCTAACGCGCAGGCATCCGCAAAATAAAAGCGAGCATCGAACCGGAAGGTCGGATCAACCGAAGTTGATAACATCTATCCGCTAACGCGCAGGCATCTGCTAAATAAAAGCGAGCATCGCACCAGAAGGCCAGATCAACCGAAGTTGATAACATCTATCTGCTAACGCGCAGGCATCCGCTAAATAAAAGCGAGCATCGATCCAGAAGGCCGGATCAACCGAAGTTGATAACATCTATCTGCTAACATGCAGGCATCTGCTAAATAAAAGCGAGCATCGAACAAGAAGGCCGGATCAACTGATGTTGATAACATCTATCTGCTAACGCGCAGGCATCCGCTAAATAAAAGTGAGCATCGAACCAGAAGGCCAGATCAACTAAAGTTGTTAACATCTATCTGCTAAGACACAGGCATCCGCTAAATAAAAGCGAGCATCGAACCGGAAGGTCGGATCAACCGAAGTTGATAACATCTATCCGCTAACGCGCAGGCCTCCGCTAAATAAAAGCGAGCATCGCACCAGAAGGCCGGATCAACCGAAGTTGATAACATCTATCCGCTAACGCGCAGGCAACCGGTAAATATAAGCGAGCATCGAACCAGAAGGCCGGATCAACCGAAGTTCATAACATCTATCTGCTAACCCACAGGCATCCGCTATATAAAACCGAGCATCGTACCAGATGGCCCGATTAACCGAAGTTGATAAGATCTATCTGTTAATGCACAGGCATCCGCTAAATAAAAGCGAGCATCGAACCAGAAGGTCGGAACAACCGAAGTTGATAACATCTATCTGCTAACGCAGGCATCCGCTAAATAAAAGCAAGCATCGAGCCAGAAGGTCGGATCAACCGAAGTTGATAACATCTATCTGGTAACGCGCAGGCATCCGCTAAATAAAAGCGAGCATCGCACCAGAAGGCCGGATCAACCGAAGTTGATAATATCTATCTGCTAACACGCAGGCATCCGTTAAATAAAAGCGCGCATCGAACCAGAAGGCCGGATCCACCAAAGTTGATAACATCTATCTGCTAACGCAACGACATTCTCCAAAATAAAAGCGAGCATCGAACCAGAAGGTCGGATCAACCGAAGTTGATAACATCTTTCTGCTAACGTGCAGGCATCCGCTAAATAAAAGCGAGCATCGAACAAGAAGGTCGGATCAACTGATGTTGATAAAATCTATCTGCTAACGGGAAGGCATCTGCTAAATAAAAGCAATCATCGAACTAGATGGCCGGATCAACTTAAGTTGTTAACATCTATCTGCTAACACACAGGCATCCGCTAAATAAAAGCGAGCATCGAACCGAAAGGTCGGATCAACCGAAGTTGATAACATCTATCTGCTAACGTGCAGGCATCCGCTAAATAAAAGCGAGCATCGAACAAGAAGGCCGGATCAATTGATGTTGATAACATCTATCTGCTAATGCGCAGGCATCCGCTAAATAAAAGAGATAATCGAACCAGAAGCCCGGATCAACTTAAGTTGTTAACATCTATCTGCTAACACATAGGCATCTGCTAAATAAAAGCGAGCATCGAACCGGAAGGTCGAATCAACCGAAGTTGATAACATCTATCTTCTAACGCGCAGGCTTCCGCTAAATAAAAGTGAGCATCGCACCAGAAGGCCGGATCAACCGAAGTTGATAACATCTATCTGCTAACGCGCAGGCATCCGACAAATAAATGCGAGCATCGAACCAGAAGGCCAGATCAACCGAAGTTGATAACATCTACCTGCTAACGCGCAGGCGTCCGTTAAATAAAAGCGAGCATCGAACCATAAGACCGGAACAACCGAAGTTGATAACATCTATCTGCTAACGCGCAGGCATCCTCTAAATAAAAGCGAGCATCGAACTAGAAGGTCGTATCAACCGAAGTTGATAACATCTATCTGCTAACGCGCAGGCATCTGCTAAATAAAAGCGAGCATCAAACCAGAAGCCCGGATCAACCGAAGTTGATAACATCTATCAGCTAATGCACAGGCGTCTGCTAAATAAAAGCGAGCATCAAACCAGAAGGTCGGATCAACCGAAGTTGATAACATCTATCTGCTAACATGCAGGCATCCGCTAAATAAAAGCGAGCATTGAACAAGAAGGCCGGATCAACTGATGTTGATAACATCTATCTGCTAACCCGCAGGCATCCGCTAAATAAAAGCGAGCATCGAACCAGAAGGCTGGATCAACTGAAGTTGTTAACATCTATCTGCTAACACAGAGGCATCCGCAAAATAAAAGCGAGCATCGAACCGGAAGGTCGGATCAACCGAAGTTGATAACATCTATCCGCTAACGTGCAGGCATTCGTTAAATAAAAGGGCGCATCGAACCAGAAGGCCGGATCAACCAAAGTTGATAACATCTATCTACTAATGCAACGACATCCTCTAAATAAAAGCGAGCATCGAACCAGAAGGCCGGATCAACCGAAGTTGATACCATCTATCTGCTAACGTGCAGGCATCCGCTAAATAAAAGCGAGCATCGAACAAGAAGGCCGGATCAACTGATGTTGATAAAATCTATCTGCTAACGCGCAGGCATCTGCTAAATAAAAGCAATCATCGA
Source organism: Lathyrus sativus (assembly GCA_963859935.3). Lineage (NCBI taxonomy): Eukaryota > Viridiplantae > Streptophyta > Magnoliopsida > Fabales > Fabaceae > Lathyrus > Lathyrus sativus. The sequence goes on along the minus strand of OZ012741.1, from coordinate 284,439,158 downwards.
ACCAGAAGGCCAGATCAACTTAAGTTGTTAACATCTATCTGCTAACACACAGGCATCCGCTAAATAAAAGCGAGCATCGAACCGAAAGGTCGGATCAACCGAAGTTGATAACAAATATCAGCTAACGTGCAGGCATCCGCTAAATAAAAGCGAGCATCGAACCAGAAGGCCGGATCAACCGAAGTTGATAACATCTATCTGCTAACATGCAGGCATCCGCTAAATAAAAGCGAGCATCGAATAAGAAGGCCGGATCAACGGATGTTGATAACATCTATCTGCTAACCCGCAGGCATCCGCTAAATAAAAGCGAGCATCGAACCAGAAGGCCGGATCAACTGAAGTTGTTAACATCTATCTGCTAACGCGCAGGCATCCGCAAAATAAAAGCGAGCATCGAACCGGAAGGTCGGATCAACCGAAGTTGATAACATCTATCCGCTAACGCGCAGGCATCTGCTAAATAAAAGCGAGCATCGCACCAGAAGGCCGGATCAACCGAAGTTGATAACACCTATCTGCTAACGCGCAGGCATCCGCTAAATAAAAGCGAGCATCGAACCAGAAGGCCGGATCAACCGAAGTTGATAACATCTATCTGCTAACATGCAGGCATCCGCTAAATAAAAGCGAGCATCGAACTAGAAGGTCGGATCAACCGAAGTTGATAACATCTATCTGCTAACGCGCAGGCATCCGCTAAATAAAAGCGATCATCGAACCAGAAGCCCGGATCAACCGAAGTTGATAACATCTATCCGCTAACGCGCAGGCCTCCGCTAAATAAAAGCGAGCATCGCACCAGAAGGCCGGATCAACCGAATTTGATGACATCTATCCACTAACGCGCAGGAAACCGCTAAATATAAGCGAGCATCGAACCAGAAGGCCGGATCAACCAACGTTAATAACATCTATCTGCTAACCCACAGGCATCCGCTATATAAAACCGAGCATCGTACCAGAAGGCCCGATCAATCGAAGTTGATAAGATCTATCTGGTAATGCACAGGCATCCGCTAAATAAAAGCGAGCATCGAACCAGAAGGTCGGAACAACCGAAGTTGATAACATCTATCTGCTAACGCGCAGGCATCCGCTAAATAAAAGCAAGCATCGAGCCAGAAGGTCGGATCAACCGAAGTTGATAACTTCTATCTGGTAACGCGCAGGCATCCGCTAAATAAAAGCGAGCATCGAGCCACAAGGTCGGATCAACCGAAGTTGATAACATCTATCTGGTAACGCGCAGGCATCCGCCAAATAAAAGCGAGCATCGCACCAGAAGGCCGGATCAACCGAAGTTTATAATATCTATCTGCTAACGCGCAGGCATCCGTTAAATAAAAGCACGCATCGAACCAGAAGGCCGGATCAACCAAAGTTGATAACATCTATCTGCTAACGCAACGACATCCTCTAAATAAAAGCGAGCATCGAACCAGAAGGCCGGATCAACCGAAGTTGATAACATCTATCTGCTAACGTGCAGGCATCCGCTAAATAAAAGCGAGCATCGAACAAGAAGGCCGGATCAACTGATGTTGATAAAATCTATCTGCTAAATAAAAGCAATCATCGAACCAGAAGGTCGGATTAACTTAAGTTGTTAACATCTATCTGCTAACACACAGGCATCCGCTAAATAAAAGCGAGCATCGAACCGAAAGGTCGGATCAACCGAAGTTGATAACATCTATCAGCTAACGTGCACGCATCCGCTAAATAAAAGCGACCATCGAACCAGAAGGTCGGATCAACCGAAGTTGATAACATCTATCTGCTAACGTGCAGGCATCCGCTAAATAAAAGTGAGCATCGAACAAGAAGGCCGGAACAATTGATGTTGATAACATCTATCTGCTAACGAGCAGGCATCCGCTAAATAAAAGAGATAATCGAACCAGAAGCCCGAATCAACTTAAGTTGTTAACATCAATCTGCTAACACACAGGCATCCGCTAAATAAAAGCGAGCATCGAACCGGAAGGTCGGATCAATCGAAGTTGACAACATCTATCTGGTAACGCGCAGGCTTCCGCTAAATAAAAGCGAGCATCGCACAAGAAGGCCGGATCAACCCAAGTTGATAACATCTGTCTGCTAACGTGCAGGCATCCGCTAAATAAAAGCGAGCATTGAACCAGAAGGCCAGATCAACCGAAGTTGATAACATCTATCTGCTAACGCGCAGGCATCCGCTAAATAAAAGCGAGCATCGAACCAGAACGTCGGATCAACCGAAGATGATAACATGTACCTGCTAACGCGCAGGCGTCCGTTAAATAAAAGCGAGCATCGAACAAGAAGGCCGGAACAACCGAAGTTGATAACATCTATCTGCTAACGCGCAGGCATCCGCTAAATAAAAGCGAGCATCGAGCCAGAAGGCCGGATCAACCAAAGTTGATAACTTCTATCTGCCAAGGCAACGAAATCTGCTAAATAAAATCGAGCATAGAACCAGAAGGTCGGATCAACCGAAGTTGATAACATCTATCTGGTAACGCGCAGGCTTCCGCTAAATAAAAGCGAGCATCGCACCAGAAGGCCGGATCAACCGAAGTTGATAACATCTATCTGCTAACGCGCAGGCATCCGCTAAATAAAAGCGAGCATTGAACCAGAAGGCCGGATCAACCGAAGTTGATAACATCTATCTGCTAACGCGCAGGCATCCGCTAAATAAAAGTGAGCATCGAACCAGAAGGCCAGATCAACCGAAGTTGATAACATCTATCTGCTAATGCGCAGGCGTCCGCTAAATAAAAGTGTGCATCGAACCAGAAGGCCGGATCAACCGAAGTTGATAACATCTACCTGCTAACGTGCAGGCATCCGCTAAATAAAAGCGAGCATCGAACCAGAAGCCCGGATCAACCGAAGTTGATAACATCTATCTGCTAATGCGCAGGCATCCGCTAAATAAAAGCGAGTATCGAACCAGAAGGCCAGATCAACCGAAATATATAACATCTATCTGCTAAGGCGCAGGCATCCGCTAAATAAAAGCGAGCATCGAACCAGAACGCCGGATCAACCGAAGATGATAACATCTACCTGCTAACGCGCAGGCGTCCGTTAAATAAAAGCGAGCATCGAACCAGAAGGCCGGAACAACAGAAGTTGATAACATCTATCTGCTAACGCGCAGGCATCCGCTAAATAAAAGCGAGCATCGAGCCAGAAGGTCGGATCAACCGAAGTTGATAACATCTGTCTGGTAACGTGCAGGCATCCGCTAAATAAAAGCGAGCATCGAACCAGAAGGCCGGATCAACCGAAGATGATAACATCTACCTGCTAACGCGCAGGCGTCCGTTAAATAAAAGCGAGCATCGAACCAGAAGGCCGGAACAACCGAAGTTGATAACATATATCTGCTAACGCGCAGGCATCCGCTAAATAAAAGCGAGCATCGAGCCAGAAGGTCGGATCAACTGAAGTTGATAACATCTGTCTGGTAACGCGCAGGCATCCGCTAAATAAAAGTGAGCATCGCACCAGAAGGCCGGATCAACCGAAGTTGATAACATCTATCTGCTAACACGCAGGCATCCGCTAAATAAAAGCGAGCATCGAACCAGAAGGCCGGATCAACCAAAGTTGATAACATCTATCTGCTAACGCAACGACATCCGCTAAATAAAATCAAGCATCGAACCAGAAGGCCGGAACAGTCGAAGTTGATAACATCTATCTGCTAATGCGCAAGCGTCCGCTAAATAAAAGCGAGCATCGAGCCAGAAGGTCGGATCAACCGAAGTTGATAACATCTGTCTGGTAACGCGCAGGCATCCGCTAAATAAAAGTGAGCATCGCACCAGAAGGCCGGATCAACCGAAGTTGATAACATCTATCTACTAACGCGCAGGCATCCGTTAAATAAAAGCGAGCGTCGAACCAGAAGCCCGGATCAACCGAAGTTGATAATATCTATCTGCTAATGCGCAGGCATCCGCTAAATAAAAGCGAGCATCGAACCAGATGGTCGGATCAACCGAAGTTGATAACATCTATCTGGTAACGCGCAGGAATCCGCTAAATAAAAGCGAGCATCGCACCAGAAGGCCGGATCAACTGAAGTTGATAACATCTATCTGCTAACGCGCAGGCATCCGCTAAATAAAAGAGATCATCGAACCAGAAGTCCGGATCAACTTAAGTTGTTAACATCTATCTGCTAACACACAAGCATCCGCTAAATAAAATCGAGCATAGAACCAGAAGGTCGGATCAACCGAAGTTGATAACATCTATCTGGTAACGCGCAGGCTTCCGCTAAATAAAAACGAGCATCGCACCACAAGGCCGGATCAACCGAAGTTGATAACATCTATCTGCTAACGCGCAGGCATCCGCTAAATAAAAGCGAGCATTGAACCAGAAGGCCGGATCAACCAAAGTTGATAACATCTATCTGCTAACGCGCAGGCATCCGCTAAATAAAAGCGAGCATCGAACCAGAAGGCCGGATCAACTGAAGTTGATAACATCTATCTGCTAATGCGCAGGCGTCCGCTAAATAAAAGTGTGCATCGAACCAGAAGGCCGGATCAACCGAAGTTGATAACATCTACCTGCTAACGTGCAGGCATCCGCTAAATAAAAGCGAGCATCGAACCAGAAGCCCGGATCAACCGAAGTTGATAACATCTATCTGCTAATGCGCAGGCGTCCGCTAAATAAAAGCGAGTATCGAACCAGAAGGCCAGATCAACCGAAATTGATAACATCTATCTGCTAACGCGCAGGCATCCGCTAAATAAAAGCGAGCATTGAACCAGAACGCCGGATCAACCGAAGATGATAACATCTACCTGCTAATGCGCAGGAGTCCGTTAAATAAAAGCGAGCATCGAACCAGAAGGCCGGAACAACCGAAGTTGATAACATCTATCTGCTAACGCGCTGGCATCCGCTAAATAAAAGCGAGCATCGAGCCAGAAGGTCGGATCAACTGAAGTTGATAACATCTGTCTGGTAACGCGCAGGCATCCGCTAAATAAAAGCGAGCATCGAACCAGAAGGCCGGATCAACCGAAGATGATAACATCTACCTGCTAACGCGCAGGCGTCCGTTAAATAAAAGCGAGCATCGAACCAGAAGGCCGGAACAACCGAAGTTGATAACATATATCTGCTAACGCGCAGGCATCCGCTAAATAAAAGCGAGCATCGAGCCAGAAGGTCGGATCAACCGAAGTTGATAACATCTGTCTGGTAACGCGCAGGCATCCGCTAAATAAAAGTGAGCATCGCACCAGAAGGCCGGATCAACCGAAGTTGATAACATCTATCTGCTAACGCACAAGCATCCGCTAAATAAAAGCGAGCATCGAACCAGAAGGCCGGATCAACCAAAGTTGATAACATCTAAGAGGCTAACGCAACGACATTCGCTAAATAAAATCAAGCATCGAACCAGAAGGCCGGAACAACCGAAGTTGATAACATCTATCTGCTAATGCGCAAGCGTCCGCTAATTAAAAGCAAGCATCGAGCCAGAAGGTCGGATCAACCGAAGTTGATAACATCTGTCTGGTAACGCGCAGGCATCCGCTAAATAAAAGTGAGCATCGCACCAGAAGGCCGGATCAACCGAAGTTGATAACATCTATCTGTTAACGCGCAGGCATCCGCTAAATAAAAGCGAGCATCGAACCAGAAGCCCGGATCAACCGAAGTTGATAACATCTATCTGCTAACGCGCAGGCATCCGCTAAATAAAAGCGAGCATCGAACCAGATGGTCGGATCAACCGAAGTTGATAACATCTATCTAGTAACGCGCAGGAATCCGCTAAATAAAAGCGAGCATCACACCAGAAGGCCGGATCAACTGAAGTTGATAACATCTATCTGCTAACGCGCAGGCATCCGCTAAATAAAAGAGATCATCGAACCAGAAGGCCGGATCAACTTAAGTTGTTAACATCTATCTGCTAACACACAGGCATCCGCTAAATAAAAGCTAGCATCGAACCGGAAGGTCCGATCAACCGAAGTTGATAACATCTATCTGCTAACGCGCAGGCATCCGCTAAATAAAAGCGAGCATCGAACCAGAAGGCTGGATCAATTGATGTTGATAACATCTATCTGCTAACGCGCAAGCATCCGCTAAATAAAAGAGATCATCGAACCAGAAGGCCGGATCAACTTAAGTTATTAACATCTATCTGCTAACACACAGGCATCCGCTAAATAAAAGAGAGCATCGAACCGGAAGGTCGGATCAACTGAAGTTGATAACATCTATCTGCTAACGCGCAGGCATCCGCTAAATAAAAGCGAGCATCAATCCAGAAGGCCGGAACAACCGAAGTTGATAACATCTATCTGCTAACGCGCAGGCATCCGCTAAAAAAAAGCGAGCATTGAACCAGAAGGTCGGATCAACCGAAGTTGATAACATCTGTCTGCTAAAGTGCACGCATCCGCTAAATAAAAGCGAGCATCGAACCAGAAGCCCGGATCAACCGAAGTTGATAACATCTATCTGCTAACGCGCAGGCATCCGCTAAATAAAATCGAACATAGAACCATAAGGTCGGATCAACCGAAGTTCATAACATCTATCTGCTAATGCGCAGGCGTCCGCTAAATAAAAGCGAGCATCGATCCAGAAGGCCGGATCAACCGAAGTTGATAACATCTATCTGCTAACGCGTAGGCATCCACTAAATAAAAGCGAGCATCGAACTAGAAGGCCGGATCAACCGAAGTTGATAACATCTATCTGGTAACGCGCAGGCTTCCGCTAAATAAAAGCGAGCATCGCACCAGAAGGCCGGATCAACCGAAGTTGATAACATCTATTTGCTAACGCGCAGGCATCCGCTAAATAAAAGCGAGCATTGAACCAGAAGGCCAGATCAACCAAAGTTGATAACATCTATCTGCTAACGCGCAGGCATCCGCTAAATAAAAGCGAGCATCGAACCAGAAGGCCGGATCAACCGAAGTTAATAACATCTATCTGCTAATGCGCAGGCGTCCGCTAAATAAAAACGTGCATTGAACCAGAAGGTCGGATCAACCGAAGTTGATAACATCTACCTGCTAACGTGCAGGCATCCGCTAAATAAAAGCGAGCATCGAACCAGAAGCCCGGATCAACCAAAGTTGATAACATCTATCTGCTAATGCGCAGGCGTCCGCTAAATAAAAGCGAGCATCGAACCAGAAGGCCAGATCAACCGAAGTTGATAACATCTATCTGCTAACGCGCAGGCATCCACTAAATAAAAGAGATCATCGAACCAGAAGGCCGGATCAACTTAAGTTGTTAACATCTATCTGCAAACACACAGGCATCCGCTAAATAAAAGCGAGCATCGAACCGGAAGGTCGGATCAACCGAAGTTGATAACATCTATCTGCTAACGTGCAGGCATCCGCTAAATAAAAGCGGGCATCGAACCAGAAGGACGGATCAATTGATGTTGATAACATCTATCTGCTAACGCGCAGGCATCCGCAAAATAAAAGAGATCATCGAACCAGAAGGTCGGATCAACTTAAGTTGTTAACATGTATCTACTAACACACAGGCATCCGCTAAATAAAAGCGTGCATCGAACCGGAAGGTCGGATCAACTGAAGTTGATAGCATCTATCTGCTAACACGCAGGCATCCGCTAAATAAAAGCGAGCATCGAACCAGAAGGCCGGATCAACCGAAGTTGATAACATCTATCTGCTAACGCGCAGGTATCTGCTAAATAAAAGCGAGCATCGAACCAGAAGGTTGGATCAACCGAAGTTGATAACATTTATCTGCTAACGCGTAGGCATCCACTAAAAAAAAACGAGCATCGAACCAGAAGGTCTGATCAACCGAAGTTGATAACATCTATCTGGTAAGGTGCAGGCATCCGCTAAATAAAAGCGAGCATCGAACCAGAAGCCCGGATCAACCAAAGTTGATAACATCTATCTGCTAACGCGCAAGCATCCGCTAAATAAAATCGAGCATAGAACCAGAAGGTCGGATCAACCGAAGTTCATAACATCTATCTGCTAATGCGCAGGCGTCCGCTAAATAAAAGCGAGCATCGATCCAGAAGGCCGGATCAACCGAAGTTGATAACATCTATCTGCTAACACGCAGGCATCCACTAAATAAAAGCGAGCATCGAACCAGATGGTCGGATCAACCGAAGTTGATAACATCTATCTGGTAACGCGCAGGAATCCGCTAAATAAAAGCAAGCATCGCACCAGAAGGCCGGATCAACTGAAGTTGATAACATCTATCTGCTAACGCGCAGGCATCCGCTAAATAAAAGAGATCATCGAACCAGAAGGCCGGATCAACTTAAGTTGTTAACATCTATCTGCTAACACACAGGCATACGCTAAATAAAAGCGAGCATCGAACCGGAAGGTCGGATCAACCGAAGTTGATAACATCTATCTGCTAACGTGCAGGCATCCGCTAAATAAAAGCGAGCATCAAACCAGAAGGCTGGATCAATTGATGTTGATAACATCTATCTGCTAACGTGCAGGCATCCGCTAAATAAAAGAGATCATCGAACGAGAAGGCCGGATCAACTTAAGTTGTTAACATCTATCTGCTAACACACAGGCATCCGCTAAATAAAAGAGAGCATCGAACCGGAAGGTCGGATCAACTGAAGTTGATAACATCTATCTGCTAACGCGCAGGCATCCGCTAAATAAAAGCGAGCATCGAACCAGAAGGTCGGATCAACCAAAGTTGATAACATCTATCTGCTAACGCGCAGGTATCTGCTAAATAAAAGCGAGCATCGAACCAGAAGGTTGGATCAACCAAAGTTGATAACATTTATCTGCTAACGCGTAGGCATCCACTAAAAAAAAGCGAGCATCGAACCAGAAGGTCGGATCAACCGAAGTTGATAACATCTATCTGCTAAAGTGCAGGCATCCGCTAAATAAAAGCGAGCATCGAGCCAGAAGGTCGGATCAACCGAAGTTGATAACATCTGTCTGGTAACGCGCAGGCATCCGCTAAATAAAAGCGAGCATCGAACCAGAAGCCGGATCAACCGAAGATGATAACATCTACCTGCTAACGCGCAGACGTCCGTTAAATAAAAGCGAGCATCGAACCAGAAGGCCGGAACAACCGAAGTTGATAACATATATCTGCTAACGCGCAGGCATCCGCTAAATAAAATCGAGCATCGAGCCAGAAGGTCGGATCAACCGAAGTTGATAACATCTGTCTGGTAACGCGCAGGCATCCGCTAAATAAAAGCGAGCATCGCACCAGAAGGCCGGATCAACCGAAGTTGATAACATCTATCTGCTAACGCGCAGACATCCGCTAAATAAAAGCGAGCATCGAACCAGAGGGCCGGATCAACCAAAGTTGATAACATCTATCTGCTAACGCAACGACATCCGCTAAATAAAATCAAGCATCGAACCAGAAGGCCGGAACAACCAAAGTTGATAACATCTATCTGCTAATGCGCAAGCGTCCGCTAAATAAAAGCGAGCATCGAGCCAGAAGGTCGGATCAACCGAAGTTGATAACATCTGTCTGGTAACGCGTAGGCATCCGCTAAATAAAAGTGAGCATTGCACCAGAAGGCCGGATCAACCGAAGTTGATAACATCTATCTGCTAACGCGCAGGCATCCGCAAAATAAAAGCGACCATCGAACCAGAAGCCCGGATCAACCAAAGTTGATAACATCTATCTGCTAACGCGCAGGCATCCGCTAAATAAAAGCGAGCATCGAACCAGATGGTCGGATCAACCGAAGTTGATAACATCTATCTGCTAATGCGCAGGCGTCCGCTAAATAAAAGCGAGCATCGAACCAGAAGGCCGGATCAACCGAAGTTAATAACATCTATCTGCTAATGCGCAGGCGTCCGCTAAATAAAAACGTGCATTGAACCAGAAGGTCGGATCAACCGAAGTTGATAACATCTATCTGCTAACGCGTAGGCATCCACTAAAAAAAAGCGAGCATCGAACCAGAAGGTCGGATCAACCGAAGTTAATAACATCTATCTGCTAAAGTGCAGGCATCCGCTAAATAAAAGCGAGCATCGAACCAGAAGCCCGGATCAACCAAAGTTGATAACATCTATCTGCTAACGCGCAGGCATCCGCTAAATAAAATCGAACATAGAACCAGAAGGTCGGATCAACCGAAGTTCATAACATCTATCTGCTAATGCGCAGGCGTCCGCTAAATAAAAGCGAGCATCGATCCAGAAGGCCGGATCAACCGAAGTTGATAACATCTATCTGCTAACGCGTAGGCATCCACTAAATAAAAGCGAGCATCGAACCAGAAGGCCGGATCAACCGAAGTTGATAACATCTATCTGCTAACGCGCAAGCATCCGCTAAATAAAAGCGAGCATCGAACCAAAAGCCCGGATCAACCGAAGTTGATAACATCTATCTGCTAACGCGCAGGCATCCGCTAAATAAAAGCGAGCATCGAACCAGAAGTTCGGATCAACCTAAGTTGATAACATCTATCTGCTAACGTGCAGGCATCCGCTAAATAAAAGCGAGCATCGCACCAGAAGGCCGGATCAACCGAAGTTGATAACATCTATCTGCTAACGCGCAGGCATCCGCTAAATAAAAGCGAGCATTGAACCAGAAGGCCAGATCAACCAAAGTTGATAACATCTATCTGCTAACGCGCAGGCATCCGCTAAATAAAAGCGAGCATCGAACCAGAAGGCCGGATCAACCGAAGTTAATAACATCTATCTGCTAATGCGCAGGCGTCCGCTAAATAAAAGCGAGTATCGAACCAGAAGGCCGGATCAACCGAAGTTGATAACATCTACCTGCTAACGTGCAGGCATCCGCTAAATAAAAGCGAGCATCGAACCAGAAGCCCGGATCAACCGAAAATGATAACATCTACCTGCTAACGTGCAGGCGTCCGTTAAATAAAAGCGAGCATCGAACCAGAAGGCCAGAACAACCGAAGTTGATAACATCTATCTGCTAACGCGCAGGCATCCGCAAAATAAAACAGATCATCGAACCAGAAGGCCGGATCAACTTAAGTTGTTAACATGTATCTGCTAACACACATGCATCCGCTAAATAAAAGCGTGCATCGAACCGGAAGGTCGGATCAACTGAAGTTGATAACATCTATCTGCTAACGCGCAGGCATCCGCTAAATAAAAGCGAGCATCGAACCAGAAGGCCGGATCAACCGAAGTTGATAACATCTATCTGCTAACGCGCAGGTATCTGCTAAATAAAAGCGAGCATCGAACCAGAAGGTTGGATCAACCGAAGTTGATAACATTTATCTGCTAACGCGTAGGCATCCACTAAAAAAAAACGAGCATCGAACCAGAAGGTCGAATCAACCGAAGTTGATTACATCTATCTGCTAATGCGCAGGCGTCCGCTAAATAAAAGCGAGCATCGATCCAGAAGGCCGGATCAACCGAAGTTGATAACATCTATGTGCTAACGCGCAGGCATCCACTAAATAAAAGCGAGCATCGAACTAGAAGGCCGGATCAACCGAAGTTGATAACATCTATCTGCTAACGCGCAGGCATCCGCTAAATAAAAGCGAGCTTCGAACCAGAAGCCTGGATCAACCGAAGTTGATAACATCTATCTGCTAACGCGCAGGCATCCGCTAAATAAAAGCGAGCATCGAACCAGAAGGTCGGATCAACCGAAGTTGATAACATCTATCTGGTAACGCGCAGGCTTCCGCTAAATAAAAGCGAGCATCGCACCAGAAGGCCGGATCAACCGAAGTTGATAACATTTACCTACTAACGCGCAGGCATCCGCTAAATAAAAGCGAGCATTGAACCAGAAGGCCAGATCAACCGAAGTTGATAACATCTATCTGCTAACGTGCAGGCATCCGCTAAATAAAAGCGAGCATCGAACCAGAAGGCCGGATCAACCGAAGTTGATAACATCTATCTGCTAATGCGCAGGCGTCCGCTAAATAAAAACACGCATTGAACCAGAAGGCCGGATCAACCGAAGTTTTTAACATCTACCTGCTAACGTGCAGGCATCCGCTAAATAAAAGCGAGCATCTAACTAGAAGCCCGGATCAACCGAAGTTGATAACATCTATCTGCTAATGCGCAGGCGTCCGCTAAATAAAAGCGAGTATCGAACCAGAAGGCCAGATCAACCGAAGTTGATAACATCTATCTGCTAACGCGCAGGCATCCGCTAAATAAAAGCGAGCATCGAACCAGAACGCCGGATCAACCGAAAATGATAACATCTACCTGCTAACGCGCAGGCGTCCCTTAAATAAAAGCGAGCATCGAACCAGAAGGCCAGAACAACCAAAGTTGATAACATCTATCTGCTAACGCGCAGGCATCCGCAAAATAAAAGAGATCATCGAACTAGAAGGCCGGATCAACTTAAGTTGTTAACATGTATCTGCTAACACACATGCATCCGCTAAATAAAAGCGTGCATCGAACCGGAAGGTCGGATCAACTGAAGTTGATAACATCTATCTGCTAACGCGCAGGCATCCGCTAAATAAAAGCGAGCATCGAACCAGAAGGCCGGATCAACCGAAGTTGATAACATCTATCTGCTAACGCGCAGGTATCTGCTAAATAAAAGCGAGCATCGAACCATAAGGTTGGATCAACCGAAGTTGATAACATTTATCTGCTAACGCGTAGGCATCCACTAAAAAAAAACGAGCATCGAACCAGAAGGTCGAATCAACCGAAGTTGATAACATCTATCTGCTAAAGTGCAGGCATCCGCTAAATAAAAGCGAGCATCGAACCAGAAGCCCGGATCATCCAAAGTTGATAACATCTATCTGCTAACGCGCAAGCATCCGCTAAATAAAATCGAGCATAGAACCAGAAGGTCGGATCAACTGAAGTTCATAACATCTATCTGCTAATGCGCAGGCGTCTGCTAAATAAAAGCGAGCATCGATCCAGAAGGCCGGATCAACCGAAGTTGATAACATCTATCTGCAAACACGCAGGCATCCACTAAATAAAAGCGAGCATCGAACTAGAAGGCCGGATCAACCAAAGTTGATAACATCTATCTGCTAACGCGCAGGCATCCGCTAAATAAAAGCGAGCTTCGAACCAGAAGCCCGGATCAACCGAAGTTGATAACATCTATCTGCTAACGCGCAGGCATCCGCTAAATAAAAGCGAGCATCGAACCAGAAGGTCGGATCAACCGAAGTTAATAACATCTATCTGCTAATGCGCAGGCGTCCGCTAAATAAAAACGTGCATTGAACCAGAAGGTCGGATCAACCGAAGTTGATAACATCTATCTGCTAACGCGTAGGGGAAAGTTCTTCAGTAGTATAATGAGAACTGTCAGGAGTCTGGAGTAATACTGATGTAACAGCATGTCTTCATGAGGATAGAGCAATCAATAATGATAACCCTAAAGCAGTCTTGAAGTGATAAATCTGACCTCAGGAGGATAGAGCAATCAATAGCTCTAAAGCGGTCTTGAAGTAATAATGGCTTCAGGAGGATAGAGCAATCAATAGCTCTAAAGCAGTCTTGAAGTAATAGAATGGCTTCAGTAGGATAGAGCAATCAACAGCTCTAAAACAGTCTTGAAATAATAATGTGATATGTCTTCAGGAGGATAGAGCAGTCAATAGCTCTAAAGCAGTCTTGAAGTAATGATTTCAGGAGGATAGAGCAATGGATAGCTCTAAAGCAGTCTTGAAATAATAATGTGATATGTCTTCAGGAGGATAGAGCAATCAATAGCTCTAAAGCAGTCTTGAAGTAATGATTTCAGGAGGATAGAGCAATGGATAGCTCTAAAGCAGTCTTGAAGTAATAGGATGATTTCAGGAGGATAGAGCAATCAGTAGCTCTAAAGCAGTCTTGAAATAATAATGTGATATGTCTTCAGGAGGATAGAGCAATCAATAGCTCTAAAGCAGTCTTGAAGTAATAATGTGATATGTCTTCAGGAGGATAGAGCAATCAATAGCTCTAAAGCAGTCTTGAAGTAATGATTTCAGGAGGATAGAGCAATGGATAGCTCTAAAGCAGTCTTGAAATAATAGTGTAATTTCAGGAGGATAGAGCAATGGATAACTCTAAAGCAGTCTTGAAATAATTAGATGGCTTCAGGAGGATAGAGCAATGAATAGCTCTAAAGCAGTCTTGAAGTAGTAATATGACCTCATGAGGATAGAGCAATGAATAGCTCTAAAGCAGTCTTGAAGTAATAGGATGATTTCAGGAGGATAGAGCAATCAGTAACTCTAAAGCAGTCTTGAAGTCATGAGAGGCTATCAGGAGGATAAAATAACCCTGAGGTTACAATAAAGCAGTCCCAAAGTAATAAGAAGCTCATCAGGAGGATAAAGTAACCCTGAGGTTACAATAAAGCAGTCCCAAAGTAATAAGAAGCTCATCAGGAGGATAAAGTAACCCTGAGGTTACAATAAAGCAGTCCCAAAGATCATAAGATTGTTTGTTGGATAATTAACCTGAAAACAAGGTAGCATTCTGTATAACAACATTAGTTTATGCTTTATGTATGCATGTATGACATGATGCACTTAGGTAATGTACTATAGACATATATGTTATGGTATGATGTAAATGATGTATGTATGCTATGACACTGCTGGAAGTGTCTAGATATCCTTGTATAACAACTGCTGGCCAAGGAAAATAAATCCCGATTCGTTGTTGAAGAATATATAACCCTCCGTCTGCTGGGGATAACAAGGTATAGATAACCTCCCGTTGTTGGGGATAATAGGGTATAGATAACCTTCGTTTTCGTTTGATAGTAGGATAAGTATAACATCCCGTCTTCGTTCATCGTGCCCTTATTGGAAAGTAATTTCCCGTATATCCGTATGAGGATAAAAGAGATGGATATAAATTCCAGGGGAGATTAGACTTTGTGAAAATGGATTAGTCCTACTGATGGTTTGTAACTGTCTTGTAAAGATGAACCGGCGAAGCTTCGTTGAAATCCTTCCCTCGTTCGTCCTTAGTAAATACTATTACTGCATTTTCATGCATTTCTGGTAAACATCAATTATATTAAAAGCATACATGCATTTCTGGTAAACATCAATCATATTCAAAGGCATACATACATTCAAACACAACCAATGGACGTTTCGCTTATGTAAATAGGGTAAAAGTAAATCTGGATTCAAAAGATGGAATTTATTCATATCAAAAGTGACCCATACACGGGTAAGTTTGTACAAGGAGACATAAACCCTAGTAAGAGAATTTTGTCATGAAGTTTTACAAAAAGAATCAGCTATGTGGGAAATAATCCTATTGAGTTTCAATTCTACTATTGCCACTCAAGTATCTCATCTTCTTGCTGTTGAGACGGAAACGATTGGATTGAGCTTTATCTGTTTGAGCTTGAGTAAGTAGTACAACTGGTTGCAGTTTCATGAGTGATCCAAACGAGACATAGTCATACGCTTTAATCCCTAACTTTTGCCTGGATTGCCCTTTCAGGTTTTCAATCCACCGGGATACCCTTTTTTGCCCAAGCCGCCTTTTCAGGTTTTCGACTTGCCGGGTGTACATCTTTTTATATATATATCCCTAATTTTTGCCCAAACCCTTTTGGTTTGCCGGGATGCCCTTATTTTTTCCTAGGCCTGTCAACCTAGCGGGTCTCTTTTTATGCGTAGTATTTTTTAACTATGTCTGCGTTTACAGGTTGTGGGAAGTCTTCACCATCCATTGTAGTCATTATCATGGCACCTCCTGAGAACACTGTCTTGACTACAAATGGTCCCTCATATGTTGGAGTCCACTTGCCCCTAGGATCACCCTGTGGTAATATGATACGCTTGATTACCAAGTCACCAGCCTGATATACCTTTGGCTTAACCTTCTTGTTAAAAGCTTTGATCATCCGCTTCTGGTACATCTGGCCATGACAAACTGCTGCTAACCTTTTCTCATCAATCAAATTTATCTGGTCAAGTCGAGTCTGAATCCACTCATCTTCATCCAAGCCTGCATCCTTCATAATTCTCAAGGAGGGGATCTGAACTTCAATAAGCAGAACTGCTTCCATACCATAGACTAAGGAGAATGGGGTTGCCCCTGTTGAAGTACGTATTGTAGTACGATAACCATGCAGAGCAAATGGTAACATCTCGTGCCAATCCTTGTAAGTAACAGTCATCTTCTGTACAATCTTCTTAATGTTCTTATTAGCAGCTTCAACTGCCCCATTCATCTTTGGACGATACGGAGAAGAGTTGTGATGCTTAATCTTGAACTGCATCTTCGAAATCAACAAGGTAGTATGGGTCAACATATACTGTCTTAGTCGGCGAGCAGCCCATGCCAAAGCGCAGCAAGTTTTCTCGAGCAGTGAGTATCTTGTTTCACAGTCGGTAAACTTTTCGCTAAGGTAGTATATTGCCTGCTCTTTTCGACCAGACTCGTCATGTTGCCCCAATACACACCCCATTGAGTTGTCTAATGCTGTTAAATACATAATCAAGGGTCTTCCATCAACTGGTGGCATTAAAATTGGAGGTTCTAGCAAATATCTCTTGATTTCATCAAAGGCAGTCTGGCACTCATCATTCCATTCCATCACCTGATCTTTCTTCAACAACTTGAAGATTGGCTCACAGATGGTAGTTAATTGGGAAATAAATCTTGCAATGTAGTTCAATCGTCCCAAGAAACCTCTAACCTCCTTCTCAGTACGGGGAGCTGGCATCTCTCGTATAGCTTTCACTTTTGCAGGATCCACTTCAATACCTTTTCCACTGACAATGAAACCCAGGAGCTTTCCAGATCTAACTCCAAAAGTACACTTGTTTGGATTTAATCTCAACCTGTATTTCTTCAACCTCTCAAACAACTTGTGCAGATGATCAAGATGTTGTTCTTCATTCTGAGATCTGGCTATCATATCATCCACATATACCTCTATCTCATGATGAATCATATCATGAAACAAAGCCACCATAGCACGCTGATATGTTGCCCCTATCTTGACCTCTTTTCTGTTTTCTTCAGTTCCCAGATTCACAACTTCGACTGGCTCTTCATGTGGCTGTATAGCTTTCTCTTCTTGTTGTAACAACCTAGCAAGCTCTACAGGTATTTCACGATCGTCCTCGTCTCCGTCTTCAGTTTGATAGATCGGATTCTCGAAATTGTAATTGGCAATAGTAGAACTGTTATCAACTGGATCCAGAGTGGATGAGGATCGGCATTTTAGTGACGTGGGTGTGTGTAAGAACACATAGCTGATAAAGCAAAAATAAAAGAAAAAGAAAAACAAGGAACACAATATTTACGAAAACGAAACGTCCATTGATTTTATGGAATGAAGTATCAAATGAAATGACAACCCGTAACAAGCACACCATTGTGCCCCGGGTAAGGCACATGGCTTGAAAGTTTAAATTTAAAAACATAACACAGTAATAGTATTTACTCCTGACTAAAGGAGATAGGGACAACATCTTCAGCTTCCCAATTATTGAGTCCAGCACCCACAGTAGGAAAAATCCATGCCTCCAAGTTGTAGTCTTCATCTTGGTCTCCCACAGCATTGATAACCCCTTGATTGGTGATACGAACAGCACGAGCACGATGAACAGCCTTCTGGGACTCTGCAGTGAAACCCAAACCAAACTTGTCAGACTTGTATGGAATATCAGGAAGCTGACCCCAAATAGTACAACCATCTTCTTCCACCATAGCTTTTGCGTCATTGAGGGAGGCCATTGCCATTGTTGGAGGGTTTCTGATGACCACAGGAACCTTCTTCACAGCAGGAGGAGTCACACAATCCTTAACAGCCCAGGGAACCACTTCAAATGACTGACATGGAGTTTCAATGTATTCACCTTCTACTTCCAGATACTTGAAAGTGTTTACATAGCTGACAAAGTATTCTTCCTCTCCAAAGACAGTAACAACTTTTCCATTCACCGGATATCTCAACTTTTGATGTAATGTGGAGGTCACAGCACCTGCCCCATGGATCCAGGGACGACCAAGCAGACATGAGTACGAAGGACGAATATCCATCACATAGAATGTAGCAGTAAACACCTGAGAGCCAACCTTGATTGGAAGATCAATTTCCCCATGCACTACTCTTCTAGAACCATCAAAAGCCTTTACCACAATATTACTGGGCTTCAATACCGTATCTTCAGGACTCAGCTTGTTCAGGACTTCCTTAGGCAACACATTCAGAGAGGAACCATTGTCTATCATCACATGAGACAGGGTAGTGCCCCTGCATTCAATTGAAATATGCAAGGCCCTGTTATGATCCCTCTTGGCAGGGGTCAAGTCAGCATCAGAAAATCCTAACCCGTTGTCATAGGTCAGGTGAGCAACACAATTCTCAAACTGGTCCACAGAAATTGCACTGGGTACATGAGCCATCTTTAGAAACTTGATCAATGACTTGGCATGAGCCTCAGAACATAATAACAGGGAGAGCATAGAAATCTTTGAGGGAGTATGCCCCAGCTGATCAACAATATCATAATCACTCTTGCGAATGATTTTCAATACTTCTTCCATCTGCTTAGAGAGGTCATCAGCAGCTGGCACATCAGTAGATACAGGCTCAATAACAGGACCCTTGCCCCGAGCATCAGTGGTGGAAGTAACAGCAGGAGTAACTGCACTCTTAGAAGCAACTGGAGGAGAGAAGACTCTTCCACTACGAGTGATCTTGCTAGATCCAGCAATATTGTCAATGTCCACAGGCATATCAGGTAAAGGCTCCTGCTTGACACCATGGATGTAAACATCAGACCCATAGTGCCAAGGCACAGCTTTGTCGGATGCATAAGGAATAGGACCAGGAGTGGTAATGATCAGAGGAGCTACTCTGGCTTCAGCGACAACTTTCACAGGACCTTCAGCAGTAATCTTGATTGGGCCCTGACGAGTGATTTTAATGGGACCCTTTGAAGTGATTCTTAGTGGTACTTTGTCAACCATGTCAACCTCTTCAATCTTCTTACCCTGAGTCATATGATCCACCATACTTTCTACAGATGCTGGTCTTCTTTCAAACACTATAGTATATTTATCCATGAGATGTTGAATCCCATCTCTCAAAATGAAGCAACTATCCGGCTTATAGGTACAATATAGACAATCTTCATGACAACCTGGAAAGATCCCAGCTTGTACTAACCTCTTTTTGATAACAGACAATGGTGTGCTCAACTCCATAACTGAATAGTCATGCAGATCTTCATCAATATCTTCATCAATGGCGTTGACAGTCTTCTCGTGATTTGGCATTGGAGCTGTAATCACATTTGGAGTACCTGGTGGATCAAACTCAATTTCTCCAGCATCAATCATATCCTGAATTTTGTTCTTCAAGACCCAGCAGTTATTAGTATCATGTCCTGGACAGTTTGAATGATATGCACATCGTGCATTGGGATTGTACTTGGGAGAGGTAACATTGGGATTCTGAGGAGCCTCCCTCAGGGTAATAAGTTCAGCCTTCAACAAGTGTTGCAATGCCTGAGCCATTGACATGTTGATCTTCGTGAACTGTCTTCTAGCCCTCTGTTGGTTGCCTTGAGGCTGCTCTGTTGTTGCAGGAGTTGGATTTGAAATATGAACTGTACTAACAGACTGATGCCTTCTGTTACGATCAGGCTGACCATACACAGCATTAGATTCTTTCTTCCCAGTGGGAGGCTTCTTTGCAGCACCTGATGAAGAAGTGCCCATTTGGATCTTACCACTCTTGATGCCATTCTCTACTCGCTCTCCTGTCATGATCAACTCAGTGAAGCCAGATGATGAGCTTCCAATGAGATGACTGTAAAACGGAGCATTCAGCGTACACATGAACATATCAACCAATTCCCTATCAGTCAAAGGGGGTTGAACTCTTCCAGCTAAGTCTCTCCACTTCTGAGCATACTCCTTAAAGCTTTCTTTGGCATCCATAGACATGCTTTGAAGCTGCATGCGAGTGGGGGCTAAGTCAGCATTGTATTGATACTGCTTGTAGAAAGCTTCAGCAAGGTCATTCCAATCTCTGATGTTGACACTCTCCAACTGATAATACCACTCTAGCTGAGCTCCAGATAAACTCTCTTGAAAGAAATGGATCCACAACTTTTTATCAGCAGTGTGGGGTTGAATTCTTCTGACATAAGACCTCAGATGCAATTTGGGACAAGAGACCCCATCATAGACAACAAATGTAGGAACTTTGAACCCAATGGGTATGACCACCCCAGATATCAAGCTCAAATCCTCAAAATCCAGCCCAGATGATTTCTGTAATTCCATAGCATCCATTCTAGCCACCAGCATCTTGAATTTGTCTTCGTTAGGCTCATGGTAGTAGTTAGCCTCAGAATCAGAGTCCCCCATAGTGTTGTGGAGACTGCCTCTCTCCTGCTCAGATTCTTCAGATTCATAGTCTTCAACATGTTCCTTGGTCTTGACAGGACCTTTGAACCTTCTTCCCATGTTGAGCAACCCAGCAGACCTTCTAGCCTTCTTAGTCTTCTTGGCCAGCAGTGTCTTCAATTCATCCTGCCCCTTGGATAGGTTCAGGATCAGCTCTTGGAACTGTGCATTCTGTGCCTGGAGATCCTTAACTGATTGTTCAAGAGCCATTGCTGAAATAAACAGCGAGAAGATGAGAAACCTGTGCACAATTATAAACCTGTGATGCAATGATATGGGAATGCATATGCAATGTTTTCAAGGACCGCAGGATTTAAATTTGCTTAAACAAACAAGAAAGTAACTTTTTATTAGTAATAACTTGTTTTGCCTTTTAGGCTTACAAAAATGAAAACGAAATAAGTACAAAAGATGGGGTTTTAAGTCTCCCATGGACGTTTCCTCTTTGTGTTGAGGTATGAGTTGAGGTTTCGTTCCTCATGAAGTAGCTTTGTTAGCTCTAGGATCCTTGCTTGGCTTGCTTTGTAATGAGCCTCGAAAGTATCCCTTTGCTCTTTCAGTTGGATCCATGATCTCTGCAAGTCTTCCATATCAGTAGGCATGTCTGGGTGACGGATGGTATAAGCTGTGTCTCCTTCAGCAACAGGTTCCATGGTAACTGGTAGGACGGCAGGATATGGCATCATGAGTGTCTGAGCACGAGATCGTACCCATCTGAGATAAGCCTCCATAGGAATAGTGTACTTAGGCTCCAGTGTCTTGCTGTCAATCCTGTTTACCTTTCCCCAAGCTCGGATGAATCTCTGACGGTAACCCTGAAAATCGTTGTCGTAATCAAACACAATGCCCTGAATCAACATGTCATGTGGACCATCGCTCCGGGCGTAACCAAACTGTCGTAAAGCTAGAGATGGGTTGTAGGTGATGCCTCCTCTTATGCCTAGAAGTGGCACATTAGGAAACTCCCCACAATGGTCAATGATGGTGACATTCTCCATAGATCTGGAGCACCAATGGATGTCTGAGTGAGAAAGTGACATGATCCTCTTGGACCATCTGAACCCTTGCTCATTCTTCATTACTGAGCGAGGAAGGTGAGAAATAAACCACCTAGAAAGTAAAGGTATGCAGCACATCAAAGTTCCTCTTGCCCTTGTAGTACGGGTGTGAAGAGAATGTAGGATGTCTCCAAGTAAGGTAGGCACTGGATTGTGACTCAGGAATATGTTGATGGCATGAACGTCTATGAACTGATCAGGATTGGGGAACAACACTAAGCCATAAATCAATAAGGCTAAGATCTCCTCAACAGCATCGTAGCTCATAGCCTTCAAGAACATTTGAGCTTTATCCACTAATACCTTGGCAAGAATACCTTTAACTCCACTTTTCGTCTCTAGAACAATGTCAGACTTCTTCAGATGTAGAGCTGCAGCAATAACTTCTGGTTTAAGCTCCTTCTCTAAGCCTGTGAATGGCTTCTGATCAAGAATAGGTATACCCAGAAGCTTGGAGAACTCCTCCATGGTTGGAACCAGCTGATAATCAGGAAATGTAAAGCAATGGTGCTTAGGGTCAAAGAACTGAAATAGCACACTCATCATGTCTTCACTGAACCCTGAAGTAACTAGATCCAATAAGTGACCATGTCTCTTGTTGAACTGGGAATGATCAGGCACTAGGGAAACCAACTCCTTGAGCCTAGCAGGTATCCCTACAAAGTTGATCCTGATGGTGTTTCTACGAGCAGAAGCCATGACCTGCAACAAAGAACAAAGATAAATCCTTTGGTCCTTGAAATGGTTAGGGAAAATGATATGCTTATGATGCATGATGATGTCATGATGTCATGCTCAATCACAAACATGTGGCACACACAAACAAGTCACACCATAGCCCTAGGTTTAAAGGCTTGCATGAGGTTCAAAGGCAAGTACCCTCCCCTGAAGTTAGATGGTTCATCCTGTCCTACAAAAGTAACCAGGTTCTAAGGGATCTCAATATCATTGATCCTTCACAAGGGTGGTTGTTCAGAAGGCAACTTACTTGCCAACCAAAACCCTCCAAGTTTAAGATCTCAATGAGCGTAGTATCGAGTGTCAACCAACTTCAGTCTGCACCAAAGCCGGTTACCTCACTACTTTGTAAAGGCCAAGATGAGTTAACTAGGGTTCTAAAAGTCAGTTAGTGCATTGACAACATATGGCAGCCTCAATATTATCCTCAACTTGACTTAAGGAATATAAGCACCAACCAAGAAGTCGCACTAACTATGGCCACCAGATCAACCGTATCGATATACGTCGTACAGTTTCCTTGGTCTATTGCCATTTCCCTAAGGTACACTAGATCCGGGTTAGGACCTTTCACACATAAGAGCACCCCAACAATATAATAATAAAGCAAACAAGGCAAACAATTTAAAGTGATCTTAATTCCTAAGGGTACCCCTCTTAAATAGATCCCCAGCAGAGTCGCCAGTTCTGTAACACGGTGGGAGAACTGACTTTAAACAATGTTGCGGATAGCAAGAGTCGCCACCGACTTTTATTTTATCCATAAGGAAAGGTTATAAAAGAACAGGAAAGACCTTAGAGAATATTTCGGGTCCGGGGGGTAGATTATGAAAAGGGAAGGTGTTAGCACCCTTTTCATCCATGGTTATCCATGGGCTCTTAGGTACTTAAGCTCACTTTTGAATTGTTTTGAAAGTGTAGTGTGTGAATAGAAAATTTTCAGAATAGTTAATAAATAATCCATGTAAGGATGTGTTAAGAACTTGTTTGAAAACTTGTTGAAAATTTGTTTAAGTGTGAAACAGTTTTGAAGTGAGCAAGCACCTAGGAGTAACCTACCCTAATGTTTAAAGGTCTTTCTTATTCTTTATTCTTTCCTTTAGTAAGACTATCCCTACTATAATGGAGTAGGTAGTCCTTACTTTGGATGTTAAGGGACATGTGAGGGACAATTTGACTTTGAAGGCCATTGTGGGATGTAATAAGCACACTGGAGGGACTATCATCATTTTTCGAAAGGGACTCGATTCGTAAAGGCAACCATAAGGGACTTTGATGATTTTCTTTTTATTTGAGGGACTTGCTTTATACACCCCACTTAACCATTATTCGTAGGCAACTTGAGGGATATCCTTAGGAAGTGAGACGACGATTAAAATCGACTTACGTGTGTGACGTGTTTATTTTAATTATCTTTATTTAAAAGTGATCTAAATTTATTTTAATATTACATACATGTTGTTACACTCCCTAACCATAATAATAATTAAATAATTACAAAATAATAAGCAAAATAATTAAATAGCAAAGATAAATAAAATATAAATAAGCAATAATAAAAAATAAAGGGGGTTAATTCTAAGTTTACTCGGCAAGACATCGCATCTTGTGCCTACGTATCCTTACGGGAGTGGAATCAGAGTAATCGTAGTTCCCCTCAAAAGGGAGGTTAGAGACTTCTTGACTGTGGTCAAGGTCTCACGGGGAATAAACGCATCTTAAGGACACGCTTACGTGGAGTGTAGGAACTCCAAATCTCTACGTTGAAATGTTAAGTTGTAATTAGGGTTAGGTTAGGGATTCCGCGGCGGGAAACCCTAAAATGAGCGCGGCGGCTCTTTGACCTAATGCTAGGGGTAAAATTGTAATTTTGCCTGCGGCGAGGCATTTGTGAAAATTAGGGTTTGTAAAAGTTGTGAGGGTTGAAGGTGAGGACTATTGGCGCGGCGGCCAAACAGTTAGACCTAACCTTCGGATGTGTGCAATGTGACAGAAATAATAGTGATGAAAGTGTGAGGAATTTAAATCATGCAAACGGGAATAAAATGCGGAAAGTAAGCGCGATTGTTGGTTCGCGAGGTTACAAATGAGGAACAGATACAATAATAATAAAACTTGAATTGAAAAATAAAACAGTAAACATAAAAGGCTGCAAAACGAACACACATGTTAGTAGGCAGAGTTAGACGGCCATCGGGTGAATTACGAAGACAGTGAAGAAAAAGATGCAAATTTCGGGATTTTCGTATTTTTTTTTGAAAAGAAGGTCTTAATTATATATGGAAAAAAGAAATAACGTTAGTTTTTTTTTTAAAACTTAATTTTTATTTTGAAAATTGTTTTAATTTTAATCTAAAAAACGGTTTGTATTAAAAGGGTTTTTCATAATTATCAAAAAAAGGTTTAACTTAATTAAAAAACTTTATTTTTATTTATTTTATTTTATTTTTTTAGAAAAAACAAATTACGTTCTTTTTATAATATCTAAAAAACAAAAGGAAAAAAAAAAAGGAAATAAAAGTTGGGCCGGTAGCTACATCCGGGCCCAACCGATTGCATGCATCCCATAAACACAAAAATCCCAGAATTAGGGTTTCAAAACCCTGTGGCATCTCGCGGCGCCGTTTCTCATTTCTCTTCGTTTGCGTTCTTTCTTTGCCTTCGTCCTCTCTGATTTTCTCTCATGCTCAACCTGAAAAGAAAAACAAACACATAGCAATAGTGAATCAAGAGTTTACATCGTTTTTGACGGTGGTTTCTTTGAGGCGATGATGTGAACTGAGCTTTCGGGGGAGGTTTGCCCGTCGTGGATGGAGGCGGCGTCGGTGGACCTTCCTCAATCTCTCGGTTTGTGCTCTGATGATTACTTTGTGACGAGAACTCTTCTCCTCTTTCTCTCTCGCGGCCGCTGGGGTTTTGCTCGCGATTGTTGTTCGCCCCTCTTCGTCTAGGGTTTATCAGGTTGTATCTGTTCCCCTTTTATACTCTTCTCGATTTCTCTTTGGGCTTGGATCATGATTACTGAGACTGAATGATATGTGATACATTTTTGATTTGTACGGATTTGATTGAACTTGATTGTGATTTGTAATTCTTCTGATATTGTTTCCTTCCTTTTCCAAACTTGATTTGATTTTGTTTTGTGGTAGTTCTGATTCGATTTGATTAGATTTTTCCTGGATATTTGCAGGCGTAAACTTGATCCCTGATGGATTCACAAACGCGGGCTTTTGCGATTTGCTTGCTGTCACAAATTGACTTTCCTTTTTGGGTTCACTTGATTGGATTTTAACTTCCAGATCACGATCACCTTTGGGATACACTGGACATCTGTTTCCTTGATTTTCTTTTGGATATTTGGTTTACTTTGGTTAACTGTTTCAATCACGCATTAACTTTTCTTCTTCTTCTTTCAGAACTGGTGCCAAGGTTTTGGTCGAACCAAATGTCGAGAAGGTGTATACGGCGATGATGACGCCCTGTCTGAGCCATCGGACCATGATGCTATTGCCATTTAGCTGATGTTATCAGATGTTGATACGGTTTTTGTGAACTCATTTATCTTATGAACTGACATGCTTGTTCATCTGATTTGACTTACAGTTTTGATACAGTTTGGCTGTAACTGAATTGAACTTGTTCTTTGAACTGCGCTGAACTTGTCCTTCTTCTTGTGAATTGAATTTGTTCTTCTGAACATGAACTTAGTTCTCCTTTTTCTGAGTTGAACTGCTACGCTTTGGTTTTCTTGTTGAACCGAACTTGTGACTTGTTTGTTCAATGTGCTTTGCACATCTGGGATCCCAACTGAACTAACACATCACCGTGATTATGGGAGCTTATCTGCTTATTCTTACAACCTCACTTGGAGGTGTGATTTGATGACTCCATAGTCTTTCTGATATCTTGATTGTCGACATTGGCCCATCATGATTTTACTCGAAACAACTTCCACTGTCTCGTTCTGTAATCCAGTTTTCTTTGTGCAGTTAGCTCATTTGTTTTATGAATGCGAGCTGAATTCGGTTCTTGCTGTTTCCTGAACTGAACTGTTTTAAACTCTGTTATGAAATTGGGGTTGCTGATGCTGTTTTGTGTATTTCAGGGTTGGATAACTTCGAAGAAAAAACGGTCCAGACCCATCGGCATCTGGGTCTGAATTCGAATTGGCCATGATGTTTTAACTCTGTATCAGATTGAAACAACTTGGAATTTAACATATTTACTTGATGACGACACCATGTTTACTTGATGGAATGGTGCTTAGCTTGACTTTGAAACAGAATCCAATTTTCGGCACGTGCCCCTTTTCAGTTAATCATTTATCGGCCCGAACTTCTTTTATTCTTTATCTTTCTCGGCTGTCCCGTAAATAAGAACATTAACTACCTGATCTGACGCCGATGGCGCGGATTGGTAACCGGGAGTAGGATGCGGCTTTAGTCGTGCCCTCCCGACACTCGATGATGATAATGTTCTGAGAGTGTCAAACAACTTCTAACCTCTTTTCCTGTTGTGTTTTGTTTATCTGTTCTTTTTCAGGTAACCGGGAGCTCGTGAAGAACTCAAAGAAAGACCAATGAAGAACAATTATAGTTTAAGATTTAGAATAAGGTGTTTGTAAATATAAATCTATTGTAAGCTACCGAATACCCCAGAATAAAGATTCAAAAGCATTTTTCTTTCAACTTGTAACTTTAGATATTTGTGAAATAAAATCCAATAAAATGTTCATTGTTATTTTCTCAATGGTAAATCTAAATATTCATGAATAATAATCCATAAATTATTTAAACTCACCTTTTAGTCATAACTTATGAGTTCCAAAATATCTAAAACTTACTTCCTCTTCGCCTTGATCAAGTAAATGATATCCCGTAACATAAGCAAATCCAACTGAAATCCCTTTGAATACGTGACTTCTCAGACCACGCCTAACGGCATTTCCTTATTTTCAAAATACTCTCAACTCATAAACTGCTCGTCAAATGCCCTTGACATAATCAGTCCATGTAAACAAATGCTTCGGAAATAACGTCTTATTTATCCCAACATTACAAACTCTGCTTGAAATGACCAAAACGCCTCAGATGCACTTCCTGCAAAACAAACAGATTGAAGTCTTGGAAGTCCGTTTAGCCTGATTAAAGTCAAAACCCTAGTTTTGGATGTACTGCTTAGGAGGTGCATTGTCTGAGGGAATTGTCAACTCTTCTGACCAATTGTGAATTTTGTGAACCTTGTGAACCTTCTTGGAACACAAAGTCTTGTATTGTGAGGGCAAATTTTGGGGTGCAACAGCTGCCCCTGTTCAATTTTCTGAAACCTGAGGGGTTAGATTGGTATATTTGCCAGTCGTAACCTGGAAGGTTGAAGGGGATTGAACACAAAAGCCCAAAAATTTGCACTCACCAGTGCATGGAGTGATATTGATGGTTGGTTGAACATGAGTGAGTGGGCTTAAAGATGCCACTAGGGGAAAGTTCTTCAGTAGTATAATGAGAACTGTCAGGAGTCTGGAGTAATACTGATGTAACAGCATGTCTTCATGAGGATAGAGCAATCAATAATGATAACCCTAAAGCAGTCTTGAAGTGATAAATCTGACCTCAGGAGGATAGAGCAATCAATAGCTCTAAAGCGGTCTTGAAGTAATAATGGCTTCAGGAGGATAGAGCAATCAATAGCTCTAAAGCAGTCTTGAAGTAATAGAATGGCTTCAGTAGGATAGAGCAATCAACAGCTCTAAAACAGTCTTGAAATAATAATGTGATATGTCTTCAGGAGGATAGAGCAGTCAATAGCTCTAAAGCAGTCTTGAAGTAATGATTTCAGGAGGATAGAGCAATGGATAGCTCTAAAGCAGTCTTGAAATAATAATGTGATATGTCTTCAGGAGGATAGAGCAATCAATAGCTCTAAAGCAGTCTTGAAGTAATGATTTCAGGAGGATAGAGCAATGGATAGCTCTAAAGCAGTCTTGAAGTAATAGGATGATTTCAGGAGGATAGAGCAATCAGTAGCTCTAAAGCAGTCTTGAAATAATAATGTGATATGTCTTCAGGAGGATAGAGCAATCAATAGCTCTAAAGCAGTCTTGAAGTAATAATGTGATATGTCTTCAGGAGGATAGAGCAATCAATAGCTCTAAAGCAGTCTTGAAGTAATGATTTCAGGAGGATAGAGCAATGGATAGCTCTAAAGCAGTCTTGAAATAATAGTGTAATTTCAGGAGGATAGAGCAATGGATAACTCTAAAGCAGTCTTGAAATAATTAGATGGCTTCAGGAGGATAGAGCAATGAATAGCTCTAAAGCAGTCTTGAAGTAGTAATATGACCTCTAAACCGAAAGGTCGGATCAACCGAAGTTGATAACATCTATCTGTTAACGTGAAGGCATCCGCTAAATAAAAGCAGGCATCGAACCAGAAGGACGGATCAATTGATGTTGATAACATCTATCTGCTAACGCGCAGGCATCCGCTAAATAAAAGAGATCATCGAACCAGAAGGCCGGATCAACTTAAGTTGTTAACATGTATCTGCTAACACACAGGCATCCGCTAAATAAAAGCGAGCATCGAACCGGAAGGTCGGATCAACTGAAGTTGATAACATCTATCTGCTAACGCACAGGCATCCGCTAAATAAAAGCAAGCATCGAACCAGAAGGCCGGATCAACCGAAGTTGATAACATCTATCTGCTAATGCGCAGGTATCTGCTAAATAAAAGCGAGCATCGAACCAGAAGGTTGGAGCAACCGAAGTTGATAACATTTATCTGCTAACGCGTAGGCATCCACTAAAAAAAAGCGAGCATCGAACCAGAAGGTCGGATCAACCGAAGTTGATAACATCTATCTGCTAAAGTGCAGACATCCGCTAAATAAAAGCGAGCATCGAACCAGAAGCCCGGATCAACCAAAGTTGATAACATCTATCTGCTAACGCGCAAGCATCCGCTAAATAAAATCGAGCATAGAACCAGAAGGTCGGATCAACCGAAGTTCATAACATCTATCTGCTAATGCACAGGCGTCCGCTAAATAAAAGCGAGCATTGAACCAGAAGGCCAGCTCAACCAAAGTTGATAACATCTATCTGCTAATGCGCAGGCATCCGCTAAATAAAAGCGAGCATCGAACCAGAAGGCCGGATCAACCGAAGTTGATAACATCTATCTGCTAATGCGCAGGCGTCCGCTAAATAAAAACGTGCATTGAACCAGAAGGTCGGATCAACCGAAGTTGATAACATCTACCTGCTAACGTGCAGGCATCCGCTAAATAAAAGCGAGCATCGAACCAGAAGCCCGGATCAACCGAAGTTGATAACATCTATCTGCTAATGCGCAGGCGTCCGCTAAATAAAATTGAGCATCGAACCAGAAGGCCAGATCAACCGAAGTTGATAACATCTATCTGCTAACGCGCGGGCATCCGCTAAATAAAAGAGATCATCGAACCAGAAGGCCGGATCAACTTAAGTTGTTAACATCTATCTGCTAACACACAGGCATCCGCTAAATAAAAGCGAGCATCGAACCGGAAGGTCGGATCAACCGAAGTTGATAACATCTATCTGTTAACGTGAAGGCATCCGCTAAATAAAAGCAGGCATCGAACCAGAAGGACGGATCAATTGATGTTGATAACATCTATCTGCTAACGCGCAGGCATCCGCTAAATAAAAGAGATCATCGAACCAGAAGGCCGGATCAACTTAAGTTGTTAACATGTATCTGCTAACACACAGGCATCCGCTAAATAAAAGCGAGCATCGAACCGGAAGGTCGGATCAACTGAAGTTGATAACATCTATCTGCTAACGCACAGGCATCCGCTAAATAAAAGCGAGCATCGAACCAGAAGGCCGGATCAACCGAAGTTGATAACATCTATCTGCTAACGCGCAGGTATCTGCTAAATAAAAGTGAGCATCGAACCAGAAGGTTGGATCAACCGAAGTTGATAACATTTATCTGCTAACGCGTAGGCATCCACTAAAAAAAAAAGCGAGCATCGAACCAGAAGGTCGGATCAACCGAAGTTGATAACATCTATCTGCTAAAGTGCAGACATCCGCTAAATAAAAGCGAGCATCGAACCAGAAGCCCGGATCAACCAAAGTTGATAACATCTATCTGCTAACGCGCAAGCATCCGCTAAATAAAATCGAGCATAGAACCAGAAGGTCGGATCAACCGAAGTTCATAACATCTATCTGCTAATGCGCAGGCGTCCGCTAAAAAAAAGCGAGCATTGAACCAGAAGGCCAGCTCAACCAAAGTTGATAACATCTATCTGCTAATGCGCAGGCATCCGCTAAATAAAAGCGAGCATCGAACCAGAAGGCCGGATCAACCGAAGTTGATAACATCTATCTGCTAATGCGCAGGCGTCCGCTAAATAAAAACGTGCATTGAACCAGAAGGCCGGATCAACCGAAGTTGATAACATCTACCTGCTAACGTGCAGGCATCCGCTAAATAAAAGCGAGCATCGAACCAGAAGCCCGGATCAACCGAAGTTGATAACATCTATCTGCTAATGCGCAGGCGTCCGCTAAATAAAAGCGAGCATCGAACCAGAAGGCCAGATCAACCGAAGTTGATAACATCTATCTGCTAACGCGCAGGCATCCGCTAAATAAAAGAGATCATCGAACCAGAAGGCCGAATCAACTTAAGTTGTTAACACCTATCTGCTAACACACAGGTATCCGCTAAATAAAAGCGAGCATCGAACCGGAAGGTCGGATCAACCGAAGTTGATAACATCTATCTGCTAACGTGAAGGCATCCGCTAAATAAAAGCGAGCATCGAACCAGAAGGACGGATCAATTGATGTTGATAACATCTATCTGCTAACGCGCAGGCATCCGCTAAATAAAAGAGATCATCGAACCAGAAGGCCGGATCAACTTAAGTTGTTAACATGTATCTGCTAACACACAGGCATCCGCTAAATAAAAGCGAGCATCGAACCGGAAGGTCGGATCAACTGAAGTTGATAACATCTATCTGCTAACGCACAGGCATCCGCTAAATAAAAGCAAGCATCGAACCAGAAGGCCGGATCAACCGAAGTTGATAACATCCATCTGCTAACGCGCAGGTATCTGCTAAATAAAAGCGAGCATCGAACCAGAAGGTTGGATCAACCGAAGTTGATAACATTTATCTGCTAACGCGTAGGCATCCACTAAAAAAAAGCGAGCATCGAACCAGAAGGTCGGATCAACCGAAGTTGATAACATCTATCTGCTAAAGTGCAGGCATCCGCTAAATAAAAGCGAGCATCGAACCAGAAGCCCGGATCAACCAAAGTTGATAACATCTATCTGCTAACGCGCAAGCATCCGCTAAATAAAATCGAGCATAGAACCAGAAGGTCGGATCAACCGAAGTTTATAACATCTATCTGCTAATGCTCAGGCGTCCGCTAAATAAAAGCGAGCATCGATCCAGAAGGCCGGATCAACCGAAGTTGATAACATCTATCTGCTAACGCGCAGGCATCCACTAAATAAAAGCGAGCATCGAACTAGAAGGCCGGATCAACCGAAGTTGATAACATCTATCTGCTAACGCGCAGGCATCCGCTAAATAAAAGTGAGCTTCGAACCAGAAGCCCGGATCAACCGAAGTTGATAACATCTATCTGCTAACGCGTAGGCATCCGCTAAATAAAAGCGAGCATCGAACCAGAAGGTCGGATCAACCGAAGTTGATAACATCTATCTGGTAACGCGCAGGCTTCCGCTAAATAAAAGCGAGCATCGAACCAGAAGGTCGGATCAACCGAAGTTGATAACATCTATCTTCTAATGCGCAGGCGTCCGCTAAATAAAAGCGAGTATCGAACCAGAAGGCCAGATCAACCGAAGTTGATAACATCTATCTGCTAACGCGCAGGTATCCGCTAAATAAAAGCGAGCATCGAACCAGAACGCCGGATCAACCGAAGATGATAACATCTACCTGCTAACGCGCAGGCGTCGGTTAAATAAAAGCGAGCATCGAACCAGAAGGCCGGAACAACCAAAGTTGATAACATCTATCTGCTAACACGCAGGCATCCGCTAAATAAAAGCGAGCATCGAGCCAAAAGGTCGGATCAACCGAAGTTGATAACATCTGTCTGGTAACGCGCAGGCATCCACTAAATAAAGGCGAGCATCGCACCAGAAGGTCGGATCAACCGAAGTTGATAACATCTATCTGCTAACGCGCAGGCATCCGCTAAATAAAAGCGAGCATCGAACCAGAAGGCCGGATCAACCAAAGTTGATAACATCTATCTGCCAACGCAACGACATCCGCTAAATAAAATCGAGCATAAAACCAGAAGGTCGGATCAACCGAAGTTGATAACATCTATCTGGTAACACGCAGGCTTCCGCTAAATAAAAGCGAGCATTAAACTAGAAGGCCAGATCAATCGAAGTTGATAACATCTATCTGCTATCGCGCAGGCATCCGCTAAATAAAAGCGAGGATCGACCCAGAAGCCCGGATCAACCGAAGTTGATAACATCTATCTGCTAACGCGCAGGCATCCGCTAAATAAAAGCGAGCATCGAACCAGATGGTCGGATCAACCGAAGTTGAGAACATCTATCTGGTAACGCGCAGGCATCCGCTAAATAAAAGCGAGCATCGCACTAGAAGGCCGAATCAACCGAAGTTGATAACATCTATCTGCTAACGTGCAGGCATCCGCTAAATAAAAGCGAGCATTGAACCAGAAGGCCAGATCAACCGAAGTTGATAACATCTATCTGCTAACGCGCAGGAATTCGCTAAATAAAAGCAAGCATCGAACCAGAAGGTCGGATCAACCGAAGTTGATAACATCTATCTGGTAACGCGCAGGCTTCCGTTAAATAAAAGCGAGCATCGCACCAGAAGGCCGGATCAACCGAAGTTGATAACATCTATCTGCTAACGCGCAGGCATCCGCTAAATAAAAGCGAGCATTGAACCAGAAGGCCAGCTCAACCAAAGTTGATAACATCTATCTGCTAATGCGCAGGCATCCGCTAAATAAAAGCGAGCATCGAACCAAAAGGCCGGATCAACCGAAGTTGATAACATCTATCTGCTAATGCGCAGGCGTCCGCTAAATAAAAACGTGCATTGAACCAGAAGGCCGGATCAACCGAAGTTGATAACATCTACCTGCTAACGTGCAGGCATCCGCTAAATAAAAGCGAGCATCGAACCAGAAGCCCGGATCAACCGAAGTTGATAACATCTATCTGCTAATGCGCAGGCGTCCGCTAAATAATCGCGAGCATCGAACCAGAAGGCCAGATCAACCGAAGTTGATAACATCTATCTGCTAACGCGCAGGCATCCGCTAAATAAAAGAGATCATCGAACCAGAAGGCCGGATCAACTTAAGTTGTTAACATCTATCTGCTAACACACAGGCATCCGCTAAATAAAAGCGAGCATCGAACCGGAAGGTCGGATCAACCGAAGTTGATAACATCTATCTGCTAACGTGAAGGCATCCGCTAAATAAAAGCGAGCAACGAACCAGAAGGACGAATCAATTGATGTTGATAACATCTATCTGCTAACGCGCAGGCATCCGCTAAATAAAAGAAATCATCGAACCAGAAGGCCGGATCAACTTAAGTTGTTAACATGTATCTGCTAACACACAGGCATCCGCTAAATAAAAGCGAGCATCGAACCGGAAGGTCGGATCAACTGAAGTTGATAACATCTATCTGCTAACGCGCAGGCATCCGCTAAATAAAAGCGAGCATCGAACCAGAAGGCCGGATCAACCGAAGTTGATAACATCTATCTGCTAACGCGCATGTATCTGCTAAATAAAAGCGAGCATCGAACCAGAAGGTTGGATCAACCGAAGTTGATAACATTTATCTGCTAACGCGTAGGCATCGACTAAAAAAAAAGCGAGCATCGAACCAGAAGGTCGGATCAACCGAAGTTGTTAACATCTATCTGCTAAAGTGCAGGCATCCGCTAAATAAAAGCGAGCATCGAACCAGAAGCCCGGATCAACCGAAGTTGATAACATCTATCTGCTAACGCGCAAGCATCCGCTAAATAAAATCGAGCATAGAACCAGAAGGTCGGATCAACCGAAGTTCATAACATCTATCTGCTAATGCGCAGGCGTCCGCTAAATAAAAGCGAGCATCGATCCAGAAGGCCGGATCAACCGAAGTTGATAACATCTATCTGCTAACGCGCAGGCATCCACTAAATAAAAGCGAGCATCGAACTAGAAGGCCGGATCAACCGAAGTTGATAACATCTATCTGCTAACGCGCAGGCATCCGCTAAATAAAAGTGAGCTTCGAACCAGAAGCCCGGATCAACCGAAGTTGAAAACATCTATCTGCTAACGCGCAGGCATCCGCTAAATAAAAGCGAGCATCGAACCAGAAGGTCGAATCAACCGAAGTTCATAACATC
This sequence comes from Lathyrus sativus, assembly GCA_963859935.3. Classification (NCBI taxonomy): domain Eukaryota; kingdom Viridiplantae; phylum Streptophyta; class Magnoliopsida; order Fabales; family Fabaceae; genus Lathyrus; species Lathyrus sativus. The sequence goes on along the minus strand of OZ012741.1, from coordinate 284,404,470 downwards.
TATCTGGTAACGCGCAGGCTTCCGCTAAATAAAAGCGAGCATCGAACCAGAAGGCCGGATCAACCGAAGTTGATAACATCTATCTTCTAATGCGCAGGTGTCCGCTAAATAAAAGCGAGTATCGAACCAGAAGGCCAGATCAACCGAAGTTGATAACATCTATCTGCTAACGTGCAGGTATCCGCTAAATAAAAGCGAGCATCGAACCAGAACGCCGGATCAACCGAAGATGATAACATCTACCTGCTAACGCGAAGGCGTCCGTTAAATAAAAGCGAGCATCGAACCAGAAGGCCGGAACAACCGAAGTTGATAACATCTATCTGCTAACACGCAGGCATCCGCTAAATAAAAGCGAGCATCGAGCCAAAAGGTCGGATCAACCGAAGTTGATAACATCTGTCTGGTAACGCGCAGGCATCCACTAAATAAAGGCGAGCATCGCACCAGAAGGTCGGATCAACCGAAGTTGATAACATCTATCTGCTAACGCGCAGGCATCCGCTAAATAAAAGCGAGCATCGAACCAGAAGGCCGGATCAACCAAAGTTGATAACATCTATCTGCCAACGCAACGACATCCGCTAAATAAAATCTAGCATAAAACCAGAAGGTCGGATCAACCGAAGTTGATAACATCTATCTGGTAACACGCAGGCTTCCGCTAAATAAAAGCGAGCATTGAACTAAAAGGCCGGATCAATCGAAGTTGATAACATCTATCTGCTATCGCGCAGGCATCCGCTAAATAAAAGCGAGCATCGACCCAGAAGCCCGGATCAACCGAAGTTGATAACATCTATCTGCTAACGCGCAGGCATCCGCTAAATAAAAGCGAGCATCGAACCAGATGGTCGGATCAACCGAAGTTGAGAACATCTATCTGGTAACGCACAGGCATCCGCTAAATAAAAGCGAGCATCGCACCAGAAGGCCGGATCAACCGAAGTTGATAACATCTATCTGCTAACGTGCAGGCATCCGCTAAATAAAAGCGAGCATTGAACCAGAAGGCCAGATCAACCGAAGTTGATAACATCTATCTGCTAACGCGCAGGAATTCTCTAAATAAAAGCAAGCATCGAACCAGAAGGTCGGATCAACCGAAGTTGATAACATCTATCTGGTAACGCGTAGGCTTCCGTTAAATAAAAGCGAGCATCGCACCAGAAGGCCGGATCAACCGAAGTTGATAACATCTATCTGCTAACGCGCAGGCATCCGCTAAATAAAAGCGAGCATTGAACCAGAAGGCCAGCTCAACCAAAGTTGATAACATCTATCTGCTAATGCGCAGGCATCCGCTAAATAAAAGCGAGCATCGAACCAGAAGGCCGGATCAACCGAAGTTGATAACATCTATCTGCTAATGCGCAGGCGTCCGCTAAATAAAAACGTGCATTGAACCAGAAGGCCGGATCAACCGAAGTTGATAACATCTACCTGCTAACGTGCAGGCATCCGCTAAATAAAAGCGAGCATCGATCCAGAAGCCCGGATCAACCGAAGTTGATAACATCTATCTGCTAATGCGCAGGCGTCCGCTAAATAATCGCGAGCATCGAACCAGAAGGCCAGATCAACCGAAGTTGATAACATCTATCTGCTAACGCGCAGGCATCCGCTAAATAAAAGAGATCATCGAACCAGAAGGCCTGATCAACTTAAGTTGTTAACATCTATCTGCTAACACACAGGCATCCGCTAAATAAAAGCGAGCATCGAACCGGAAGGTCGGATCAACCGAAGTTGATAACATCTATCTGCTAACGTGAAGGCATCCGCTAAATAAAAGCGAGCATCGAACCAGAAGGACGGATCAATTGATGTTGATAACATCTATCTGCTAACGCGCAGGCATCCGCTAAATAAAAGAGATCATCGAACCAGAAGGTCGGATCAACTTAAGTTGTTAACATGTATCTGCTAACACACAGGCATCTGCTAAATAAAAGCGAGCATCGAACCGGAAGGTTGGATCAACTGAAGTTGATAACATCTATCTGCTAACGCGCAGGCATCCGCTAAATAAAAGCGAGCATCGAACCAGAAGGCCGGATCAACCGAAGTTGATAACATCTATCTGCTAACGCGCAGGTATCTGCTAAATAAAAGCGAGCAACGAACCAGACGGTTGGATCAACCGAAGTTGATAACATTTATCTGCTAACGCGTAGGCATCCACTAAAAAAAAAGCGAGCATCGAACCAGAAGGTCGGATCAACCGAAGTTGTTAACATCTATCTCCTAAAGTGCAGGCATCCGCTAAATAAAAGCGAGCATCGAACCAGAAGCCCGGATCAACCAAAGTTGATAACATCTATCTGCTAACGCGCAAGCATCCGCTAAATAAAATCGAGCATAGAACCAGAAGGTCAGATCAACCGAAGTTCATAACATCTATCTGCTAATGCGCAGGCGTCCGCTAAATAAAAGCGAGCATCGATCCAGAAGGCCGGATCAACCGAAGTTGATAACATCTATGTGCTAACGCGCAGGCATCCACAAAATAAAAGCGAGCATCGAACTAGAAGGCCGGATCAACCGAAGTTGATAACATCTATCTGCTAACGCGCAGGCATCCGCTAAATAAAAGCGAGCTTCGAACCAGAAGCCCGGATCAACCGAAGTTGATAACATCTATCTGCTAACGCGTAGGCATCCGCTAAATAAAAGCGAGCATTGAACCAGAAGGTCGGATCAACCGAAGTTGATAATATCTATCTGGTAACGCGCAGGCTTCCGCTAAATAAAAGCGAGCGTCGAACCAGAAGGCCGGATCAACCGAAGTTGATAACATCTATCTGCTAATGCGCAGGCGTCCGCTAAATAAAAGCGATTATCGAACCAGAAGGCCAGATCAACCGAAGTTGATAACATCTATCTGCTAACGTGCAAGCATCCGCTAAATAAAAGCAAGCATCGAACCAGAACGCCGGATCAACCGAAGATGATAACATCTACCTGCTAACGCGCAGGCGTCCGTTAAATAAAAGCGAGCATCGAACCAGAAGGCCGGAACAACCGAAGTTGATAACATCTATATGCTAACACGCAGGCATCCGCTAAATAAAAGCGATTATCGAACCAGAAGCCCGGATCAACCGAAGTTGATAACATCTATCTGCTAATGCGCAGGCGTCCGCTAAATAAAAGCGATTATCGAACCAGAAGGCCAGATCAACCGAAGTTGATAACATCTATCTGCTAACGTGCAGACATCCGCTAAATAAAAGCAAGCATCGAACCAGAACGCCGGATCAACCGAAGATGATAACATCTACCTGCTAACGCGCAGGCGTCCGTTAAATAAAAGCGAGCATCGAACCAGAAGGCCGGAACAACCGAAGTTGATAACATCTATCTGCTAACAAGCAGGCATCCGCTAAATAAAAGCGAGCATCGAGCCAGAAGGTCGGATCAACCGAAGTTGATAACATCTATCTGGTAACGCGCAGGCATCCACTAAATAAAGGCGAGCATCGCACCAGAAGGCCGGATTAACCGAAGTTGATAACATCTATCTGCTAACGCGCAGGCATCCGCTAAATAAAAGCGAGCATCGAACCAGAAGGCTGGATCAACCAAAGTTGATAACATCTATCTGCCAACGCAACGACATCCGCTAAATAAAATCGAGCATAAAACCAGAAGGTCGGATCAACCGAAGTTGATAACATCTATCTGGTAACACGCAGGCTTCCGCTAAATAAAAGCGAGCATAGAACTAGAAGGCCGGATCAATCGAAGTTGATAACATCTATCTGGTAACGCGCAGGCATCCGCTAAATAAAAGCGAGCATCGACCCAGAAGACCGGATCAACCGAAGTTGATAACATCTATCTGCTAACGCGCAGGCATCCGCTAAATAAAAGCGAGCATCGAACCAGATGGTCGGATCAACCGAAGTTGAGAACATCTATCTGGTAACGCGCAGGCATCCGCTAAATAAAAGCGAGCATCGCACCAGAAGGCCGGATCAACCGAAGTTGATAACATCTATCTGCTAACGTGCAGGCATCCGCTAAATAAAAGCGAGCATTGAACCAGAAGGCCAGATCAACCGAAGTTGATAACATCTATCTGCTAACGCGCAGGCATCCGCTAAATAAAAGCGTGCATCGAACTAGAAGGCCGGATCAACCGAAGTTGATAACATCTACGTGCTAACGTGCAGGCATCCGCTAAATAAAAGCGAGCATCGAACCAGAAGCCCGGATCAACCGAAGTTGATAACATCTATCTGCTAATGCGCAGGCGTCCGCTAAATAAAAGCGAGTATCGAACCAGAAGGCCAGATCCACCGAAGTTGATAACATCTATCTGCTAACGCGCAGGCATCCGCTAAATAAAAGCGAGCATCGAAGCAGAAGGCCGGATCAACCGAAGATGATAACATCTACCTGCTAATGCGCAGGCGTCCGCTAAATAAAAGCGAGCATCGAACCAGAACGCCGGATCAACCGAAGATGATAACATCTACCTGCTAACGCGCAGGCGTCCGTTAAATAAAAGCGAGCATCGAACCAGAAGGCCGGAACTACCGAAGTTGATAACATCTATCTGCTAACACGCAGGCATCCGCTAAATAAAAGCGAGCATCGAGCCAGAAGGTCGGATCAACCGAAGTTGATAACATCTGTCTGGTAACGCGCAGGCATCCACTAAATAAAGGCGAGCATCGCACCAGAAGGCCGGATCAACCGAAGTTGATAACATCTATCTGCTAACGCGCAGGCATCCGCTAAATAAAAGCGAGCATCGAACCAGAAGGCTGGATCAACCAAAGTTGATAACATCTATCTGCCAACGCAACGACATCCGCTAAATAAAATCAAGCATAAAACCAGAAGGTCGGATCAACCGAAGTTGATAATATCTATCTGGTAACGCACAGGGTTCCGTTAAATAAAAGCGAGCATCGCACCAGAAGGCCGGATCAACCGAAGTTGATAATATCTATCTGCTAACGCGCAGGCATCCGCTAAATAAAAGTGAGCATTGAACCAGAAGGCCAGCTCAACCAAAGTTGATAACATCTATCTGCTAATGCGCAGGCATCCGCTAAATAAAAGCGAGCATCGAACCAGAAGGCCGGATCAACCGAAGTTGATAACATCTATCTGCTAATGCGCAGGCGTCCGCTAAATAAAAACGTGCATTGAACCAGAAGGCCGGATCAACCGAAGTTGATAACATCTACCTGCTAACGTGCAGGCATCCGCTAAATAAAAGCGAGCATCGAACCAGAAGCCCGGATCAACCGAAGTTGATAACATCTATCTGCTAATGCGCAGGCGTCCGCTAAATAATCGCGAGCATCGAACCAGAAGGCCAGATCAACCGAAGTTGATAACATCTATCTGCTAACGCGCAGGCATCCGCTAAATAAAAGAGATCATCGAACCAGAAGGCCGGATCAACTTAAGTTGTTAACATCTATCTGCTAACACACAGGCATCCGCTAAATAAAAGCGAGCATCGAACCGGAAGGTCGGATCAACCGAAGTTGATAACATCTATCTGCTAACGTGAAGGCATCCGCTAAATAAAAGCGAGCATCAAACCAGAAGGACGGATCAATTGATGTTGATAACATCTATCTGCTAACGCGCAGGCATCCGCTAAATAAAAGAGATCATCGAACCAGAAGGTCGGATCAACTTAAGTTGTTAACATGTATCTGCTAACACACAGGCATCTGCTAAATAAAAGCGAGCATCGAACCGGAAGGTTGGATCAACTGAAGTTGATAACATCTATCTGCTAACGCGCAGGCATCCGCTAAATAAAAGCGAGCATCGAACCAGAAGGCCGGATCAACCGAAGTTGATAACATCTATCTGCTAACGCGCAGGTATCTGCTAAATAAAAGCGAGCAACGAACCAGACGGTTGGATCAACCGAAGTTGATAACATTTATCTGCTAACGCGTAGGCATCCACTAAAAAAAAAGCGAGCATCGAACCAGAAGGTCGGATCAACCGAAGTTGTTAACATCTATCTCCTAAAGTGCAGGCATCCGCTAAATAAAAGCGAGCATCGAACCAGAAGCCCGGATCAACCAAAGTTGATAACATCTATCTGCTAACGCGCAAGCATCCGCTAAATAAAATCGAGCATAGAACCAGAAGGTCAGATCAACCGAAGTTCATAACATCTATCTGCTAATGCGCAGGCGTCCGTTAAATAAAAGCGAGCATCGATCCAGAAGGCCGGATCAACCGAAGTTGATAACATCTATCTGCTAACGCGCAGGCATCCACAAAATAAAAGCGAGCATCGAACTAGAAGGCCGGATCAACCGAAGTTGATAACATCTATCTGCTAACGCGCAGGCATCCGCTAAATAAAAGCGAGCTTCGAACCAGAAGCCCGGATCAACCGAAGTTGATAACATCTATCTGCTAACGCGTAGGCATCCGCTAAATAAAAGCGAGCATTGAACCAGAAGGTCGGATCAACCGAAGTTGATAATATCTATCTGGTAACGCGCAGGCTTCCGCTAAATAAAAGCGAGCGTCGAACCAGAAGGCCGGATCAACCGAAGTTGATAACATCTATCTGCTAATGCGCAGGCGTCCGCTAAATAAAAGCGATTATCGAACCAGAAGGCCAGATCAACCGAAGTTGATAACATCTATCTGCTAACGTGCAAGCATCCGCTAAATAAAAGCAAGCATCGAACCAGAACGCCGGATCAACCGAAGATGATAACATCTACCTGCTAACGCGCAGGCGTCCGTTAAATAAAAGCGAGCATCGAACCAGAAGGCCGGAACAACCGAAGTTGATAACATCTATATGCTAACACGCAGGCATCCGCTAAATAAAAGCGAGCATCGAGCCAGAAGGTCGGATCAACCGAAGTTGATAACATCTATCTGGTAACGCGCAGGCATCCACTAAATAAAGGCGAGCATCGCACCAGAAGGCCGGATTAACCGAAGTTGATAACATCTATCTGCTAACGCGCAGGCATCCGCTAAATAAAAGCGAGCATCGAACCAGAAGGCTGGATCAACCAAAGTTGATAACATCTATCTGCCAACGCAACGACATCCGCTAAATAAAATCGAGCATAAAACCAGAAGGTCGGATCAACCGAAGTTGATAACATCTATCTGGTAACACGCAGGCTTCCGCTAAATAAAAGCGAGCATAGAACTAGAAGGCCGGATCAATCGAAGTTGATAACATCTATCTGGTAACGCGCAGGCATCCGCTAAATAAAAGCGAGCATCGACCCAGAAGACCGGATCAACCGAAGTTGATAACATCTATCTGCTAACGCGCAGGCATCCGCTAAATAAAAGCGAGCATCGAACCAGATGGTCGGATCAACCGAAGTTGAGAACATCTATCTGGTAACGCGCAGGCATCCGCTAAATAAAAGCGAGCATCGCACCAGAAGGCCGGATCAACCGAAGTTGATAACATCTATCTGCTAACGTGCAGGCATCCGCTAAATAAAAGCGAGCATTGAACCAGAAGGCCAGATCAACCGAAGTTGATAACATCTATCTGCTAACGCGCAGGCATCCGCTAAATAAAAGCGTGCATCGAACCAGAAGGCCGGATCAACCGAAGTTGATAACATCTACGTGCTAACGTGCAGGCATCCGCTAAATAAAAGCGAGCATCGAACCAGAAGCCCGGATCAACCGAAGTTGATAACATCTATCTGCTAATGCGCAGGCGTCCGCTAAATAAAAGCGAGTATCGAACCAGAAGGCCAGATCCACCGAAGTTGATAACATCTATCTGCTAACGCGCAGGCATCCGCTAAATAAAAGCGAGCATCGAAGCAGAAGGCCGGATCAACCGAAGATGATAACATCTACCTGCTAATGCGCAGGCGTCCGCTAAATAAAAGCGAGCATCGAACCAGAACGCCGGATCAACCGAAGATGATAACATCTACCTGCTAACGCGCAGGCGTCCGTTAAATAAAAGCGAGCATCGAACCAGAAGGCCGGAACAACCGAAGTTGATAACATCTATCTGCTAACACGCAGGCATCCGCTAAATAAAAGCGAGCATCGAGCCAGAAGGTCGGATCAACCGAAGTTGATAACATCTGTCTGGTAACGCGCAGGCATCCACTAAATAAAGGCGAGCATCGCACCAGAAGGCCGGATCAACCGAAGTTGATAACATCTATCTGCTAACGCGCAGGCATCCGCTAAATAAAAGCGAGCATCGAACCAGAAGGCTGGATCAACCAAAGTTGATAACATCTATCTGCCAACGCAACGACATCCGCTAAATAAAATCAAGCATAAAACCAGAAGGTCGGATCAACCGAAGTTGATAATATCTATCTGGTAACGCGCAGGGTTCCGCTAAATAAAAGCGAGCATCGAACCAGAAGGCCGGATCAACCGAAGTTGATAACATCTATCTGCTAATGCGCAGGCGTCCGCTAAATAAAAGCGATTATCGAACCAGAAGGCCAGATCAACCGAAGTTGATAACATCTATCTGCTAACGCGCAGGCATCCGCTAAATAAAAGCAAGCATCGAACCAGAACGCCGGATCAACCGAAGATGATAACATCTACCTGCTAACGCGCAGGCGTCCGTTAAATAAAAGCGAGCATCGAACCAGAAGGCCGGAACAACCGAAGTTGATAACATCTATCTGCTAACACGCAGGCATCCGCTAAATAAAAGCGAGCATCGAGCCAGAAGGTCGGATCAACCGAAGTTGATAACATCTGTCTGGTAACGCGCAGGCATCCACTAAATAAAGGCGAGCATCGCACCAGAAGGCCGGATTAACCGAAGTTGATAACATCTATCTGCTAACGCGCAGGCATCCGCTAAATAAAAGCGAGCATCGAACCAGAAGGCTGGATCAACCAAAGTTGATAACATCTATCTGCCAACGCAACGACATCCGCTAAATAAAATCGAGCATAAAACCAGAAGGTCGGATCAACCGAAGTTGATAACATCTATCTGGTAACACGCAGGCTTCCGCTAAATAAAAGCGAGCATCGAACTAGAAGGCCGGATCAATCGAAGTTGATAACATTTATCTGCTAACGCGCAGGCATCCGCTAAATAAAAGCGAGCATCGACCCAGAAGCCCGGATCAACCGAAGTTGATAACATCTATCTGCTAACGCGCAGGCATCCGCTAAATAAAAGCGAGCATCGAACCAGATGGTCGGATCAACCGAAGTTGAGAACATCTATCTGGTAACGCGCAGGCATCCGCTAAATGAAAGCGAGCATCGCACCAGAAGGCCGGATCAACCGAAGTTGATAACATCTATCTGCTAACGTGCAGGCATCCGCTAAATAAAAGCGAGCATTGAACCAGAAGGCCAGATCAACCGAAGTTGATAACATCTATCTGCTAACGCGCAGGCATCCGCTAAATAAAAGCGTGCATCGAACCAGAAGGCCGGATCAACCGAAGTTGATAACATCTATGTGCTAACGTGCAGGCATCCGCTAAATAAAAGCGAGCATCGAACCAGAAGCCCGGATCAACCGAAGTTGATAACATCTATCTGCTAATGCGCAGGCGTCCGCTAAATAAAAGCGAGTATCGAACCAGAAGGCCAGATCCACCGAAGTTGATAACATCTATCTGCTAACGCGCAGGCATCCGCTAAATAAAAGCGAGCATCGAAGCAGAAGGCCGGATCAACCGAAGATGATAACATCTACCTGCTAATGCGCAGGCGTCCGCTAAATAAAAGCGAGCATCGAACCAGAACGCCGGATCAACCGAAGATGATAACATCTACCTGCTAACGCGCAGGCGTCCGTTAAATAAAAGCGAGCATCGAACCAGAAGGCCGGAACAACCGAAGTTGATAACATCTATCTGCTAACACGCAGGCATCCGCTAAATAAAAGCGAGCATCGAGCCAGAAGGTCGGATCAACCGAAGTTGATAACATCTGTCTGGTAACGCGCAGGCATCCACTAAATAAAGGCGAGCATCGCACCAGAAGGCCGGATCAACCGAAGTTGATAACATCTATCTGCTAACGCGCAGGCATCCGCTAAATAAAAGCGAGCATCGAACCAGAAGGCTGGATCAACCAAAGTTGATAACATCTATCTGCCAACGCAACGACATCCGCTAAATAAAATCAAGCATAAAACCAGAAGGTCGGATCAACCGAAGTTGATAACATCTATCTGGTAACACGCAGGCATCCGATAAATAAAAGCGAGCATCGAGCCAGAAGGTCGGATCAACCGAAGTTGATAACATCTATCTGCTAACGCGCAGGCATCCGCTAAATAAAAGCGAGCATCGCACCAAAAGGCCGGATCAACCGAAGTTGATAACATCTATCTGCTAACGCGCAGGCATCCGCTAAATAAAAGCGAGCATCGAACCAGAAGGCCGGATCAACCAAAGTTGATAACATCTATCTGCCAACGCAACGACATCCGCTAAATAAAATCGAGCATAAAACCAGAAGGTCGGATCAACCGAAGTTGATAACATCTATCTGGTAACACGCAGGCTTCCGCTAAATAAAAGCGAGCATCGAACTAGAAGGCCGGATCAATCGAAGTTGATAACATCTATCTGGTAACGCGCAGGCATCCGCTAAATAAAAGCGAGCATCGACCCAGAAGACCGGATCAACCGAAGTTGATAACATCTATCTGCTAACGCGCAGGCATCCGCTAAATAAAAGCGAGCATCGAAGCAGAAGGCCGGATCAACCGAAGATGATAACATCTACCTGCTAATGCGCAGGCGTCCGCTAAATAAAAGCGAGCATCGAACCAGAACGCCGGATCAACCGAAGATGATAACATCTACCTGCTAACGCGCAGGCGTCCGTTAAATAAAAGCGAGCATCGAACCAGAAGGCCGGAACAACCGAAGTTGATAACATCTATCAGCTAACACGCAGGCATCCGCTAAATAAAAGCGAGCATCGAGCCATAAGGTCGGATCAACCGAAGTTGATAACATTTGTCTGGTAACGCGCAGGCATCCACTAAATAAAGGCGAGCATCGCACCAGAAGGCCGGATCAACCGAAGTTGATAACATCTATCTGCTAACGCGCAGGCATCCGCTAAATAAAAGCGAGCATCGAACCAGAAGGCTAGATCAACCAAAGTTGATAACATCTATCTGCCAACGCAACGACATCCGCTAAATAAAATCAAGCATAAAACCAGAAGGTCGGATCAACCGAAGTTGATAACATCTATCTGGTAACACGCAGGCATCCGATAAATAAAAGCGAGCATCGAGCCAGAAGGTCGGATCAACCGAAGTTGATAACATCTATCTGCTAACGCGCAGGCATCCGCTAAATAAAAGCGAGCATCGCACCAAAAGGCCGGATCAACCGAAGTTGATAACATCTATCTGCTAACGCGCAGGCATCCGCTAAATAAACGCGAGCATCGAACCAGAAGGCCGGATCAACCAAAGTTGATAACATCTATCTGCTAACGCAACGACATCCTCTAAATAAAAGTGAGCATCGAACCAGAAGGACGGATCAACCGAAGTTGATAACATTTATCTGCTAACGCGCACGCATCCGGTAAATAAAAGCGAGCATTGAACCAGAAGGCCAGATCAACCGAAGTTGATAACATCTATCTGCTAACGCGCAGGCATCCGCTAAATAAAAGCGTGCATCGAACCAGACGGCCGGATCAATCGAAGTTGATAACATCTACGTGCTAACGTGCAGGCATCCGCTAAATAAAAGCGAGCATCGAACCAGAAGCCCGGATCAACCGAAGTTGATAACAACTATCTGCTAATGCGCAGGCGTCCGTTAAATAAAAGCGAGTATCGAACCAGAAGGCCAGATCCACCGAAGTTGATAACATCTATCTGCTAACGCGCAGGCATCCGCTAAATAAAAGCGAGCATCGAACCAGAAGGCCGGATCAACCGAAGATGATAACATCTACCTGCTAACGCGCAGGCGTCCGTTAAATAAAAGCGAGCATCGAACCAGAAGGCCGGAACAACCGAAGTTGATAACATCTATCTGCTAACGCGCAGGCATCCGATAAATAAAAGCGAGCATCGAGCCAGAAGGTCGGATCAACCGAAGTTGATAACATCTGTCTGGTAACGCGCAGGCATCCGCTAAATAAAAGCGAGCATCGCACCAGAAGGCCGGATCAACCGAAGTTGATAACATCTATCTGCTAACGCGCAGGCATCCGCTAAATAAAAGCGAGCATCGAACCAGAAGGCCGGATCAACCAAAGTTGATAACATCTATCTGCTAATGCAACGACATCCTCTAAATAAAAGTGAGCATCGAACCAGAAGGACGGATCAACCGAAGTTGATAACATTTATCTGCTAACGCGCACGCATCCGGTAAATAAAAGCGACAATCGAACCAGAAGGTCGGATCAACCGAAGTTGATAACATCTATCTGCTAACGTGCAGGCATCCGCCAAATAAAATCGAGCATCGAACTAGATGGTCGGATCAACCGAAGTTGATAACATCTATCTGGTAACGCGCAGGCATCCGCTAAATAAAAGCGAGCATCGCACCAGAAGGCCGGATCAACCGAAGATGATAACATCTACCTGCTAACGCGCAGGCGTCCGTTAAATAAAAGCGAGCATCGAACCAGAAGGCCGAAACAACCGAAGTTGATAACATCTATCTGCTAACACGCAGGCATCCGCTAAATAAAAGCGAGCATCGAGCCAGAAGGTCGGATCAACCGAAGTTGATAACATCTGTCTGGTAACGCGCAGGCATTCACTAAATAAAGGCGAGCATCGCACCAGAAGGCCGGATCAACCGAAGTTGATAACATCTATCTGCAAACGCGCAGGCATCCGCTAAATAAAAGCGAGCATCGAACCAGAAGGCTGGATCAACCAAAGTTGATAACATCTATCTGCCAACGCAACGACATCCGCTAAATAAAATCGAGCATAAAACCAGAAGGTCGGATCAACCGAAGTTGATAACATCTATCTGGTAACACGCAGGCTTCCGCTAAATAAAAGCGAGCATCGAACTATAAGGCCGGATCAATCGAAGTTGATAACATCTATCTGCTAACGCGCAGGCATCCGCTAAATAAAAGCAAGCATCGAACCAGAAGGCCGGATCAACCGAAGTTGATAACATCTATCTGCTAACGCGCAGGCATCCGCTAAATAAAAGCGAGCATCGAACCAGATGGTCGGATCAACCGAAGTTGAGAACATCTATCTGGTAACGCGCAGGCATCCGCTAAATAAAAGCGAGCATCGCACCAGAAGGCCGGATCAACCGAAGTTGATAACATCTATCTGCTAACGTGCAGGCATCCGCTAAATAAAAGCGAGCATTGAACCAGAAGGCCAGATCAACCGAAGTTAATAACATCTATCTGCTAACGCGCAGGCATCCGCTAAATAAAAGCGTGCATCGAACCAGAAGGCCGGATCAATCGAAGTTGATAACATCTACGCGCTAACGTGCAGGCATCCGCTAAATAAAAGCGAGCATCGAACCAGAAGCCCGGATCAACCGAAGTTGATAACATCTATTTGCTAATGCGCAGGCGTCCGCTAAATAAAAGCGAGTATCGAACCAGAAGGCCAGATCCACCGAAGTTGATAACATCTATCTGCTAACGCGAAGGCATCCGCTAAATAAAAGCGAGCATCGAACCAGAAGGCCGGATCAACCGAAGATGATAACATCTACCTGCTAACGCGCAGGCGTCCGTTAAATAAAAGCGAGCATCGAACCAGAAGGCCGGAACAACCGAAGTTGATAACATCTATCTGCTAACGCGCAGGCATCCGATAAATAAAAGCGAGCATCGAGCCAGAAGGTCGGATCAACCAAAGTTGATAACATCTGTCTGGTAACGCGCAGGCATCCGCTAAATAAAAGCGAGCATCGCACCAAAAGGCCGGATCAACCGAAGTTGATAACATCTATCTGCTAACGCGCAGGCATCCGCTAAATAAAAGCGAGCATCGAACCAGAAGGCCGGATCAACCAAAGTTGATAACATCTATCTGCTAACGCAACTACATCCTCTAAATAAAAGTGAGCATCGAACCAGAAGGACGGATCAACCGAAGTTGATAACATTTATCTGCTAACGCGCACGCATCCAGTAAATAAAAGCGAGCATCGAACCAGAAGGTCGGATCAACCGAAGTTGATAACATCTATCTGCTAACGTGCAGGCATCCGCTAAATAAAAGCAAGCATCGAACTAGATGGTCGGATCAACCGAAGTTGATAACATCTATCTGCTAACACACAGGCATCCGCTAAATAAAAGCGAGCATCGAACCGGAAGGCCGGATCAACCGAAGTTGATAACATCTATCTGCTAACGCGCAGGCATCCGTTAAATAAAAGCGAGCATCGAACCAGAAGGCCGGATCAACCAAAGTTGATAACATCTATCTGCTAACGCAACGACATCCTCTAAATAAAAGCTACATTCGAACCAGAAGGTCGGATCAACCGAAGTTGATAACATCTATCTGCTAATGCGAACGCATTCCGGTAAATAAAAGCGAGCATCGAAGTAGAATGCCGGATCAACCAAAGTTGATAACATCTATCTGCTAACGTGCAGGCATACGCTAAATAAAAGCAAGCATCGAACAAGAAGGCCGGATCAACTGATGTTGATAACATCTATCTGCTAACGCGCAGGCATCCGCTAAATAAAAGCAATCATCGAACCAGAAGGTCGGATCAACTTAAGTTGTTAACATCTATCTGCTAACACACAGGCATCCGCTAAATAAAAGAGAGCATCGAACCGGAAGGTCGGATCAACCGAAGTTGATAACATCTATCTGCTAACGCGCAGGCATCCGCTAAATAAAAGCGAGCATCGAACCAGAAGGTCGGATCAACCGAAGTTGATAACATCTATCTGCTAACGCGCAGGCATCCGCTAAATAAAAGCGAGCATCGAACCAGAAGCCCGGATCAACCGAAGTTGATAACATCTATCTGCTAATGCGCAGGCGTCCGCTAAATAAAAGCGAGCATCGAACCAGAAGGCCAGATCAACAAAAGTTGATAACATCTATCTGCTAACGCGCAGGCATCCGCTAAGTAAAAGAGATCATCGAACCAGAAGGCCGGATCTACTTAAGTTGTTAACATCTATCTGCTAACACACAGGAATCCGCTAAATAAAAGCGAGCATCGAACCGGAAGGTCGGATCAACCGAAGTTGATAACATCTATCGGCTAACGTGCAGGCATCCGCTAAATAAAAGCGAGCATCGAACCAGAAGGTCGGATCAATTGATGTTGATAACATCTATCTGCTAACGCGCAGGCATCCGCTAAATAAAAGAGATCATCGAACCAGAAGGCCGAATCAACTTAAGTTGTTAACATCTATCTGCTAACACACAGGCATCCGCTAAATAAAAGCGAGCATCGAACCGGAAGGTCGGATCAACTGAAGTTGATAACATCTATCTGCTAACGCGCAGGCATCCGCTAAATAAAAGCGAGCATCGAACCAGAAGGCCGGATCAACCGAAGTTGATAACATCTATCTGCTAACGCGCAGGTATCTGCTAAATAAAAGCGAGCATCGAACCAGAAGGTTGGATCAACCGAAGTTGATAACATTTATCTTCTAACGCGTAGGCATCCACTAAAAAAAAAGCGAGCATCGAACCAGAAGGTCGGATCAACCGAAGTTGATAACATCTATCTGCTAAAGTGCACGCATACGCTAAATAAAAGCGAGCATCGAACCAGAAGCCCGGATCAACCAAAGTTGATAACATCTATCTCCTAACGCGCAGGCATCCGCTAAATAAAATCGAGCATAGAACCAGAAGGTCGGATCAACCGAAGTTCATAACATCTATCTGCTAATGCGCAGGCGTCCGCTAAATAAAAGCGAGCATCGATCCAGAAGGCCGGATCAACCGAAGTTGATAACATCTATCTGCTAACGCGCTGGCATCCACTAAATAAAAACGAGCATCGAACTAGAAGGCCGGATCAACCGAAGTTGATAACATCTATCTGCTAACGCGCAGGCATCCGCTAAATAAAAGCGAGCATCGAACCAGAAGCCCGGATCAACCGAAGTTGATAACATCTATCTGCTAACGCGCATGCATCCGCTAAATAAAAGCGAGCATCGAACCAGAAGGTCGGATCAACCAAAGTTGATAACATCTATCTGGTAACGCGTAGGCTTCCACTAAATAAAAGCGAGCATCGCACCAGAAGGCCGGATCAACCGAAGTTGATAACATCTATCTGCTAACGCGCAGGCATCCGCTAAATAAAAGCGAGCATTGAACTAGAAGGCCAGATCAACCGAAGTTGATAACATCTATCTACTAACGCGCAGGCATCCGCTAAATAAAAGCGAGCATCGAACCAGAAGGCCGAATCAACCGAAGTTGATAACATCTATCTGCTAATGCGCAGGCGTCCGCTAAATAAAAACGTGCATTGAACCAGAAGGCCGGATCAACCGAAGTTGATAACATATACCTGCTAACGTGCAGGCATCCGCTAAGTAAACGCGAGCATCGAACCAGAAGCCCGGATCAACCGAAGTTGATAACATCTATCTGCTAATGCGCAGGCGTCCGCTAAATAAAAGCGAGTATCGAACCAGAAGGCCAGATCAACCGAAGTTGATAACATCTATCTGCTAACGCGCAGGCATCCGCTAAATAAAAGCGAGCATCGAACCAGAACGCCGGATCAACCGAAGATGATAACATCTACCTACTAACGCGCAGGCGTCCGTTAAATAAAAGTGAGCATCGAACCAGAAGGCCGGAACAACCGAAGTTGATAACATCTATCTGCTAACACGCAGGCATCCGCTAAATAAAAGCGAGCATCAAGCCAGAAGGTCGGATCAACCGAAGTTGATAACATCTGTCTGGTAACGCGCAGGCATCCACTAAATAAAAGCGAGCATCGCACCAGAAGGCCGGATCAACCGAAGTTGATAACATCTATCTGCTAACGCGCAGGCATCCGCTAAATAAAAGCGAGCATCGAACCAGAAGGCCGGATCAACCAAAGTTGATAACATCTATCTGCCAACGCAACGACATCCGCTAAACAAAATCGAGCATAGAACCAGAAGGTCGGATCAACCGAAGTTGATAACATCTATCTGGTAACGCGCAGGCTTCCGCTAAATAAAAGCGAGCATCGAACTAGAAGGCCGGATCAACCGAAGTTGATAACATCTATCTGCTAATGCGCAGGCATCCGCTAAATAAAAGCGAGCATCGACCCAGAAGCTCGGATCAACCGAAGTTGATAACATCTATCTGCTAACGCGCAGGCATCCGCTAAATAAAAGCGTGCATCGAACCAGAAGGCCGGATCAACCGAAGTTGATAACATCTACCTGCTAACGTGCAGGCATCCGCTAAGTAAAAGCGAGCATCGAACCAGAAGCCCGGATCAACCGAAGTTGATAACATCTATCTGCTAATGCGCTGGCATCCGCTAAATAAAAGCGAGTATCGAACCAGAAGGCCAGATCCACCGAAGTTGATAACATCTATCTGCTAACGCGCAGGCATCCGCTAAATAAAAGCGAGCATCGAACCAGAAGGCCAGATCAACCGAAGATGATAACATCTACCTGCTAACGCGAAGGCATCCGCTAAATAAAAGCGAGCATCGAACCAGAAGCCCGGATCAACCAAAGTTGATAACATCTATCTGCTAACGCGCAGGCATCCGCTAAATAAAATCGAGCATAGAACCAGAAGGTCGGATCAACCGATGTTCATAACATCTATCTGCTAATGCGCAGGCGTCCGCTAAATAAAAGCGAGCATCGATCCAGAAGGCCGGATCAACCGAAGTTGATAACATCTATCTGCTAACGCGCAGGCATCCACTAAATAAAAACGAGCATCGAACTAGAAGGCCGGATCAACCGAAGTTGATAACATCTATCTGCTAAAGCGCAGGCATCCGCTAAATAAAAGCGAGCATCGAACCAGAAGCCCGGATCAACCGAAGTTGATAACATCTATCTGCTAACGCGCAGGCATCCGCTAAATAAAAGCGAGCATCGAACCAGAAGGTCGGATCAACCGAAGTTGATAACATCTATCTGGTAACGCGCAGGCTTCCGCTAAATAAAAGCGAGCATCGCACCAGAAGGCCGGATCAACCGAAGTTGATAACATCTATCTGCTAACGCGCAGGCATCCGCTAAATAAAAGCGAGCATTGAACCAGAAGGCCAGATCAACCGAAGTTGATAACATCTATCTGCTAACACGCAGACATCCGCTAAATAAAAGCGAGCATCGAACCAGAAGGCTGGATCAACCGAAGTTGATAACATCTATCTGCTAATGCGCAGGCGTCTGCTAAATAAAAACGTGCATTGAACCAGAAGGCCGGATCAACCGAAGTTGATAACATCTACCTGCTAACGTGCAGGCATCCGCTAAATAAAAGCGAGCATCGAACCAGAAGCCCGGATCAACCGAAGTTGATAACATCTATCTGCTAATGCGCAGGCGTCCGCTAAATAAAAGCGAGTATCGAACCAGAAGGCCAGATAAACCGAAGTTGATAACATCTATCTACTAACGCGCAGGCATCCGCTAAATAAAAGCGAGCATCGAACCAGAACGCCGGATCAACCGAAGATGATAACATCTACCTACTAACGCGCAGGCGTCCGTTAAATAAAAGCGAGCATCAAACCAGGAGGCCGGAACAACCGAAGTTGATAACATCTATCTGCTAACACGCAGGCATCCGCTAAATAAAAGCGAGCATCGAGCCAGAACGTCGGATCAACCGAAGTTGATAACATCTGTCTGGTAACGCGCAGGCATCCACTAAATAAAAGCGAGCATCGCACCAGAAGGCCGGATCAACCGAAGTTGATAACATCTATCTGCTAACGCGCAGGCATCCGCTAAATAAAAGCGAGCATCGAACCAGAAGGCCGAATCAACCAAAGTTGATAACATCTATCTGCCAACGCAACGACATCCGCTAAATAAAATCGAGCATAGAACCAGAAGGTCGGATCAACCGAAGTTGATAACATCTATCTGGTAACGCGCAGGCTTCCGCTAAATAAAAGCGAGCATCGAACCAGAAGGCCGGATCAACCGAAGTTGATAACATCTACCTGCTAACGTGCAAGCATCCGCTAAATAGAAGTGAGCATCGAACTAGAAGCCCGGATCAACCGAAGTTGATAACATCTATCTTCTAATGCGCAGGCGTCCGCTAAATAAAAGCGAGTATCGAACTAGAAGGCCAGATCCACCGAAGTTGATAACATCTATCTGCTAACGCGCAGGCATCCGCTAAATAAAAGCGAGCATCGAACCAGAAGGCCGGATCAACCGAAGATGATAACATCTACCTGCTAACGCGCAGGCGTCCGTTAAATAAAAGCGAGCATCGAACCAGAAAGCCGGAACAGCCGAAGTTGATAACATCTATCTGCTAATGCGCAGGCATCCGCTAAATAAAAGCGAGCATCGAGCCAGAAGGTCGGATCAACCGAAGTTGATAACATCTGTCTGGTAACGCGCAGGCATCCGCTTAATAAAAGCGAGCATCGAACCAGAAGGCCAGATCCATCGAAGTTGATAACATCTATCTGCTAACGTGCAGGCATCCGCTAAATAAAAGCGAGCATCGAACCAGAAGCCCGGATCAACCGAAGTTGATAACATCTATCTTCTAATGCGCAGGCGTCCGCTAAATAAAAGCGAGTATCGAACCAGAAGGCCAGATCCACCGAAGTTGATAACATCTATCTGCTAACGCGCAGGCATCCGCTAAATAAAAGCGAGCATCGAACCAGAAGGCCGGATCAACCGAAGATGATAACATCTACCTGCTAACGCGCAGGCGTCCGTTAAATAAAAGCGAGCATCGAACCAGAAGGCCGGAACAACCGAAGTTGATAACATCTATCTACTAACACGCAGGCATCCGCTAAATAAAAGCGAGCATCGAGCCAGAAGGTCGGATCAACCGAAGTTGATAACATCTGTCTGGTAACGCGCAGGCATCCACTAAATAAAAGCGAGCATCGCACCAGAAGGCCGGATCAACCGAAGTTGATAACATCTATCTGCTAACGCGCAGGCATCCGCTAAATAAAAGCGAGCATCGAACCAGAAGGTCGGATCAACCAAAGTTGATAACATCTATTTGCCAACACAACGACATCCGCTAAATAAAATCGAGCATAGAACCAGAAGGTCGGATCAACCGAAGTTGATAACATCTATCTGGTAACGCGCAGGCTTCCGCTAAATAAAAGCGAGCATCGAACTAGAAGGCCGAATCAACCGAAGTTGATAGCATCTATCTGCTAACGCGCAGGCATCCGCTAAATAAAAGCGAGCATCGACCCAGAAGCCCGGATCAACCGAAGTTGATAACATCTATCTGCTAACGTGCAGGCATCCGCTAAATAAAAGCGAGCATCGAACCAGATGGTCGGATCAACCGAAGTTGAGAACATCTATCTGGTAACGCGCAGGCATTCGCTAAATAAAAGCGAGCATCGCACCAGAAGGCCGGATCAACCGAAGTTGATAACATCTATCTGCTAACGTGCAGGCATCCGCTAAATAAAAGCGAGCATTGAACCAGAAGGCCAGATCAACCGAAGTTGATAACATCTATCTGCTAACGCGCAGGCATCCGCTAAATAAAAGCGTGCATCGAAGCAGAAGGCCGGATCAACCGAAGTTGATAACATCTACCTGCTAACGTGCAGGCATCCGCTAAATAAAATCGAGCATCGAACCAGAAGCCCGGATCAACCGAAGTTGATAACATCTATCTGCTAATGCGCAGGCGTCCGCTAAATAAAAGCGAGTATCGAACTAGAAGGCCAGATCCACCGAAGTTGATAACATCTATCTGCTAACGCACAGGCATCCGCTAAATAAAAGCGAGCATCGAACCAGAAGGCCGGATCAACCGAAGATGATAACATCTACCTGCTAACGCGCAGGCGTCCGTTAAATAAAAGCGAGCATCGAACCAGAAGGCCGGAACAGCCGAAGTTGATAACATCTATCTGCTAACGCGCAGGCATCCGCTAAATAAAAGCGAGCATCGAGCCAGAAGGTCGGATCAACCGAAGTTGATAACATCTGTCTGGTAACGCGCAGGCATCCGCTTAATAAAAGCGAGCATCGAACCAGAAGGCCAGATCCACCGAAGTTGATAACATCTATCTGCTAACGTGCAGGCATCCGCTAAATAAAAGCGAGCATCGAACCAGAAGCCCGGATCAACCGAAGTTGATAACATCTATCTGCTAGTGCGCAGGCGTCCGCTAAATAAAAGCGAGTATCGAACCAGAAGGCCAGATCCACCAAAGTTGATAACATCTATCTGCTAACGCGCAGGCATCCGCTAAATAAAAGCGAGCATCGAACCAGAAGGCCGGATCAACCGAAGATGATAACATCTACCTGCTAACGCGCAGGCGTCCGTTAAATAAAAGCGAGCATCGAACCAGAAGGCCGGAACAACCGAAGTTGATAACATCTATCTGCTAACGCGCAGGCATCCGCTTAAATAAAAGCGAGCATCGAACCAGAAGGCCGGAACAACCGAAGTTGATAACATCTATCTGCTAATGCGCAGGCGTCCGCTAAATAAAAGCGAGCATCGAACCAGAAGGCCAGATCCACCGAAGTTGATAACATCTACCTGCTAACGCGCAGGCTTCCGCTAAATAAAAGCGAGCATCGAACTAGAAGGCCGGATCAACCAAAGTTGATAACATCTATCTGCTAACGCAATGACATCCTCTAAATAAAAGCGAGCATCGAACCAGAAGGACGGATCAACCGAAGTTGATAACATCTATCTGCTAACGCGCACGCATCCGGTAAATAAAAGCGAGCATCGAACCAGAATGTCGGATCAACCGAAGTTGATAACATCTATCTGCTAACGTGCAGGCATCCGCTAAATAAAAGCGAGCATCGAACTAGATGGTCGGATCAATCGAAGTTGATAACATCTATCTGGTAACGCGCAGCCATCCGCTAAATAAAAGCGAGCATCGCACCAGAAGGCCGGATCAACCGAAGTTGATAACATCTATCTGCTAACGCGCAGGCATCCGCTAAATAAAAGAGATCATCGAACCAGAAGACCGGATAAACTTAAGTTGTTAACATCTATCTGCTAACACACAGACATCCGCTAAATAAAAGCGAGCATCGAACCGGAAGGCCGGATCAACCGAAGTTGATAACATCTATCTGCTAACGCGCAGGCATCCGTTAAATAAAAGCGAGCATCGAACCAGAAGGCCGGATCAACCAAAGTTGATAACATCTATCTGCTAACGCAACGACATCCTCTAAATAAAAGCGAGCATCGAACTAGAAGGTCGGATCAACCGAAGTTGATAACATCTATCTGCTAATGCGAACGCATCCGGTATATAAAAGCGAGCATCGAACCAGAAGGCCGGATCAACCAAAGTTGATAACATCTATCTGCTAACGTGCAGGCATCCGCTAAATAAAAGCGAGCATCGAACAAGAAGGCCGGATCAACTGATGTTGATAACATCTATCTGCTAACGCGCAGGCATCCGCTAAATAAAAGCAATCATCTAACCAGAAGGTCGGATCAACTTAAGTTGTTAACATCTATCTGCTAACACACAGGCATCCGCTAAATAAAAGCGAGCATCGAACCGGAAGGTCGGATCAACCGAAGTTGATAACATCTATCTGCTAACGCGCAGGCATCCGCTAAATAACAGCGAGCATCGAACCAGAAGGTCGGATCAACCGATGTTGATAACATCTATCTGCTAACGCGCACGCATCCGCTAAATAAAAGCGAGCATCGAACCAGAAGGCCGGATCAACCGAAGTTGATAACATCTATCTGCTAACGTGCAGGCATCCGCTAAATAAAAGCGAGCATCGAACAAGAAGGCCGGGTCAACTGAATCTGATAACATCTATCAGCTAACGCGCGGGCATCCGCTAAATAAAAGCGATTATCGAACCAGAAGGCCGAATCAACTTAAGTTGTTAACATCTATCTGCTAACACACAGGCATCCGCTAAATAAAAGTGAGCATCGAACCAGAAGGTCGGATCAACCGAAGTTGATAACATCTATCTGCTAACACGCAGGCATCCGCTAAATAAAAGCTAGCATCGAACCAGAAGGTCGGATCAACCGAAGTTGATAACATTTATCTGCTAACGCGCAGGCATCCGCTAAATAAAAGCGAGCATCGAACCAGAAGGTCGGATCAACCGAAGTTGACAACATCTATCTGCTAACGCGCAGGCATCCACTAAATAAAAGCGAGCATCGAACTAGAAGGCCGGATCAACCGAAGTTGATAACATCTATCTGCTAACGCGCAGGGATCCGCTAAATAAAAGCGAGCATCGAACCAGAAGCCCGGATCAACCGAAGTTGATAACATCTATCTGCTAACGTGCAGGCATCCGCTAAATAAAAGCGAGCATCGAACCAGAAGGTCGGATCAACCGAAGTGAATAACATCTATCTGGTAACTCGCAGGCTTCCGCTAAATAAAAGCGAGCATCGCACCAGAAGGCCGGATCAACCAAAGTTGATAACATCTACCTGCTAACGCGTAGGCGTCCGTTAAATAAAAGCGAGCATCGAACCAGAAGGCCGGAACAGCCGAAGTTGATAACATCTATCTGCTAACGCGCAGGCATCCGCTAAATAAAAGCGAGCATCGAACCAGAAGGCCGGAACAACCGAAGTTGATAACATCTATCTGCTAACGCGCAGGCATCCGCTTAACTAAAAGCGAGCATCGAACCAGAAGGCCGGAACAACCAAAGTTGATAACATCTATCTGCTAATGCGCAGGCGTCCGCTAAGTAAAAGCGAGTATCGAACCAGAAGGCCAGATCCACCGAAGTTGATAACATCTATCTGCTAACGCGCAGGCATCCGCTAAATAAAAGCGAGCATCGAACCAGAAGGCCGGATCAACCAAAGTTGATAACATCTATCTGCTAACGCAATGACATCCTCTAAATAAAAGCGAGCATCGAACCAGAAGGACGGATCAACCGAAGTTGATAACATCTATCTGCTAACGCGCACGCATCCGGTAAATAAAAACGAGCATCGAACCAGAATGTCGGATCAACCGAAGTTGATAACATCTATCTGCTAACGTGCAGGCATCCGCTAAATAAAAGCGAGCATCGAACTAGATGGTCGGATCAACCGAAGTTGATAACATCTATCTGGTAACGCGCAGCCATCCGCTAAATAAAAGCGAGCATCGCACCAGAAGGCCGGATCAACCGAAGTTGATAACATCTATCTGCTAACGCGCAGGCATCCGCTAAATAAAAGAGATCATCGAACCAGAAGACCGGATCAACTTAAGTTGTTAACATCTATCTGCTAACACACAGGCATCCGCTAAATAAAAGCGAGCATCGAACCGGAAGGCCGGATCAACCGAAGTTGATAACATCTATCTGCTAACGCGCAGGCATCCGTTAAATAAAAGCGAGCATCGAACCAGAAGGCCGGATCAACCAAAGTTGATAACATCTATCTGCTAACGCAACGACATCCTCTAAATAAAAGCGAGCATCGAACTAGAAGGTCGGATCAACCGAAGTTGATAACATCTATCTGCTAATGCGAACGCATCCGGTAAATAAAAGCGAGCATCGAACCAGAAGGCCGGATCAACCAAAGTTTATAACATCTATCTGCTAACGTGCAGAGATCCGCTAAATAAAAGCGAGCATCGAACAAGAAGGCCGGATCAACTGATGTTGATAACATCTATCTGCTAACGCGCAGGCATCCGCTAAATAAAAGCAATCATCGAACCAGAAGGTCGGATCAACTTAAGTTATTAACATCTATCTGCTAACACACAGGCATCCGCTAAATAAAAGCGAGCATCGAACCGGAAGGTCGGATCAACCGAAGTTGATAACATCAATCTGCTAACGCGCAGGCATCCGCTAAATAAAAGCGAGCATCGAACCAGAAGGTCGGATCAACCGATGTTGATAACATCTATCTGCTAACCCGCACGCATCCGCTAAATAAAAGCGAGCATCGAACCAGAAGGTCGGATCAATCGAAGTTGATAACATCTATCTGCTAACGTGCAGGCATCCGCTAAATAAAAGCGAGCATCGAACAAGAAGGCCGGGTCAACTGAATCTGATAACATCTATCAGCTAACGCGCGGGCATCCGCTAAATAAAAGCGATTATCGAACCAGAAGGCCGAATCAACTTAAGTTGTTAACATCTATCTGCTAACACACAGGCATCCGCTAAATAAAAGTGAGCATCGAACCAGAAGGTCGGATCAACCGAAGTTGATAACATCTATCTGCTAACACGCAGGCATCCGCTAAATAAAAGCTAGCATCGAACCAGAAGGTCGGATCAACCGAAGTTGATAACATCTATCTGCTAACGCGCAGGCATCCGCTAAATAAAAGCGAGCATCGAACCAGAAGGTCGGATCAACCGAAGTTGACAACATCTATCTGCTAACGCGCAGGCATCCACTAAATAAAAGCGAGCATCGAACTAGAAGGCCGGATCAACCGAAGTTGATAACATCTATCTGCTAACGCGCAGGGATCCGCTAAATAAAAGCGAGCATCGAACCAGAAGCCCGGATCAACCAAAGTTGATAACATCTATCTGCTAACGCGCAGGCATCCGCTAAATAAAAGCGAGCATCGAACCAGAAGGTCGGATCAACCGAAGTGAATAACATCTATCTGGTAACTCGCAGGCTTCCGCTAAATAAAAGCGAGCATCGCACCAGAAGGCCGGATCAACCAAAGTTGATAACATCTACCTGCTAACACGTAGGCGTCCGTTAAATAAAAGCGAGCATCGAACCAGAAGGCCGGAACAGCCGAAGTTGATAACATCTATCTGCTAACGCGAAGGCATCCGCTAAATAAAAGCGAGCATCGAACCAGAAGGCCGGAACAACCGAAGTTGATAACATCTATCTGCTAACGCGCAGGCATCCGCTTAACTAAAAGCGAGCATCGAACCAGAAGGCCGGAACAACCAAAGTTGATAACATCTATCTGCTAATGCGCAGGCGTCCGCTAAGTAAAAGCGAGTATCGAACCAGAAGGCCAGATCCACCGAAGTTGATAACATCTATCTGCTAACGCGCAGGCATCCGCTAAATAAAAGCGAGCATCGAACCAGAAGGCCGGATCAACCAAAGTTGATAACATCTATCTGCTAACGCAATGACATCCTCTAAATAAAAGCGAGCATCGAACCAGAAGGACGGATCAACCGAAGTTGATAACATCTATCTGCTAACGCGCACGCATCCGGTAAATAAAAGCGAGCATCGAACCAGAATGTCGGATCAACCGAAGTTGATAACATCTATCTGCTAACGTGCAGGCATCCGCTAAATAAAAGCGAGCATCGAACTAGATGGTCGGATCAACCGAAGTTGATAACATCTATCTGGTAACGCGCAGCCATCCGCTAAATAAAAGCGAGCATCGCACCAGAAGGCCGGATCAACCGAAGTTGATAACATCTATCTGCTAACGCGCAGGCATCCGCTAAATAAAAGAGATCATCGAACCAGAAGACCGGATCAACTTAAGTTGTTAACATCTATCTGCTAACACACAGGCATCCGCTAAATAAAAGCGAGCATCGAACCGGAAGGCCGGATCAACCGAAGTTGATAACATCTATCTGCTAACGCGCAGGCATCCGTTAAATAAAAGCGAGCATCGAACCAGAAGGCCGGATCAACCAAAGTTGATAACATCTATCTGCTAACGCAACGACATCCTCTAAATAAAAGCGAGCATCGAACTAGAAGGTCGGATCAACCGAAGTTGATAACATCTATCTGCTAATGCGAACGCATCCGGTAAATAAAAGCGAGCATCGAACCAGAAGGCCAGATCAACCAAAGTTTATAACATCTATCTGCTAACGCGCAGGCATCCGCTAAATAAAAGCGAGCATCGAACTAGAAGGCCGGATCAACCGAAGTTGATAACATCTATCTGCTAACGCGCAGGGATCCGCTAAATAAAAGCGAGCATCGAACCAGAAGCCCGGATCAATCGAAGTTGATAACATCTATCTGCTAACGCGCAGGCATCCGCTAAATAAAAGCGAGCATCGAACCAGAAGGTCGGATCAACTGAAGTGAATAACATCTATCTGGTAACTCGCAGGCTTCCGCTAAATAAAAGCGAGCATCGCACCAGAAGGCCGGATCAACCAAAGTTGATAACATCTACCTGCTAACGTGTAGGCATCCGCTAAATAAAAGTGAGCATCGAACTAGAAGCCCGGATCAACCGAAGTTGATAACATCTATCTGCTAATGCGCAGGCGTCTGCTAAATAAAAGCGAGTATCGAACCAGAAGGCCAGATCAACCGAAGTTGATAACATCTGTCTGGTAACGCGCAGGCATCCGCTAAATAAAAGCGAGCATCGCACCAGAAGGCCGGATCAACCGAAGTTGATAACATCTATCTGCTAACGCGCAGGCATCCGCTAAATAAAAGCGAGCATCGAACCAGAAGGTCGGATCAACCAAAGTTGATAACATCTATCTTCCAACGCAACGACATCCGCTAAATAAAATCGAGCATAGAACCAGAAGTTCGGATCAACCAAAGTTGATAACATCTATCTGGTAATGGGCAGGCTTCCGCTAAATAAAAGCGAGCATCGAACTAGAAGGTCGGATCAACCGAAGTTGATAACATCTATCTGCTAACGCGCAGGCATCCGCTAAATAAAAGCGAGCATCGAACCAGAAGCCCGGATCAACCGAAGTTGATAACATCTATCTGCTAACGCGCAGGCATCCGCTAAATAAAAGCGAGCATCGAACCAGATGGCCGGATCAACCGAAGTTGATAACATCTATCTGGTAACGCGCAGGCATCTGCTAAATAAAAGCGAGCATCGCACCAGAAGGCCGGATCAACCGAAGTTGATAACATCTATCTGCTAACGTGCAGGCATCCGCTAAATAAAATAAAGCATTGAACCAGAAGGCCAGATCAACCGAAGTTGATAACATCTATCTGCTAACGGGCAGGCATCCGCTAAATAAAAGCGTGCATCGAACCAGAAGGCCGGATCAACCGAAGTTGATAACATCTACCTGCTAACGTGCAGGCATCCGCTAAATAAAAGCGAGCATCGAACCAGAAGCCCGGATCAACCGAAGTTGATAACATCTATCTGCTAATGCGCAGGCGTCCGCTAAATGAAAGCGAGTATCGAACCAGAAGGCCAGATCCACCGAAGTTGATAACATCTATCTGCTAATGCGCAGGCATCCACTAAATAAAAGCGAGCATCGAACCAGAAGGCCGGATCAACTGAAGATGATAACATCTACCTGCTAAGGCGCAGGCGTCCGTTAAATAAAAGCGAGCATCGAACCAGAAGGCCGGAACAACCGAAGTTGATAACATCTATCTGCTAACGCGCAGGCATCCGCTAAATAAAAGCGAGCATCGAGCCAGAAGGTCGGATCAACCGAAGTTGATAACATCTGTCTGGTAACGCGCATGCATCCGCTAAATAAAAGCGAGCATCGCACCAGAAGGCCGGATCAACCGAAGTTGATAACATCTATCTGCTAACGCGCAGGCATCCGCTAAATAAAAGCGAGCATCGAACTAGAAGGCCGGATCAACCAAAGTTGATAACATCTATCTGCTAACGCAACGACATCCTCTAAATAAAAGCGAGCATCGAACCAGAAGGACGGATCAACCGAAGTTGATAACATCTATCTGCTAACGCGCACGCATCCGGTAAATAAAAGCGAGCATCGAACCAGAAGGTCGGATAAACCGAAGTTGATAACATCTATCTGCTAACGTGCACGTATCCGCTAAATAAAAGCGAGCATCAAACAAGAAGGCCGGATCAACTGATGTTGATAACATCTATCTGCTAACGCGCAGGCATCTGCTAAATAAAAGCGAGCATCGAACCAGAAGCCCGGATCAACTTAAGTTGTTAACATCTATCTGCTAACACACAGGCATCAGCTAAATAAAAGCGAGCATCGAACCGGAAGGTCGAATCAACCGAAGTTGATAACATCTATCTGGTAACGCGCAGGCATCCGCTAAATAAAAGCGAGCAACGCACCAGAAGGCCGGATCAACCGAAGTTGATAATATCTATCTGCTAACACGCAGACATCCGTTAAATAAAAGCGAGCATCGAACCAGAAGGCCGGATCAACCAAAGTTGATACCATATATCTGCTAACGCAATGACATCCTCTAAATAAAAGCGAGCATCGAACCAGAAGGTCGGATCAACCGAAGTTGATAACATCTATCTGCTAATGCGAACGCATCCGGTAAATAAAAGCGAGCATCGAACCAGAAGGCCGGATCGACCAAAGTTGATAACATCTATCTGCTAACGTGCAGGCATCCGCTAAATAAAAGCGAGCATCGAACAAGAAGGCCGGATCAACTGATGTTGATAACATCTATCTACTAACGCGCAGGCATCCGCTAAATAAAAGCAATCATCGAACCAGAAGGTCGGATCAACTTAAGTTGTTAACATCTATCTGCTAACACACAGGCATCCGCTAAATAAAAGCGAGCATCGAACCGGAAGGTCGCATCAACCGAAGTTGATAACATCTATCTGCTAACGCGCAGGCATCCGCTAAATAAAAGCGAGCATCGAACCAGAAGGTCGGATCAACCGAAGTTGATAACATCTATCTGCTAACGCGCACGCATCCGCTAAATAAAAGCGAGCATCGAACCAGAAGGCCGGATCAACCGTAGTTGATAACATCTATCTGCTAACGTGCAGGCATCCGCTAAATAAAAGCCAACATCGAACAAGAAGGTCGGGTCAACTGAATCTGATGACATCTATCTGCTAACGCGCAGGCATCCGCTAAATAAAAGCGAGCATCGAACTAGAAGGTCGGATCAAACGAAGTTGATAACATCTATCTGCTAACGCGTATGCATCCGCTAAATAAAAGCGAGCATCGAACCAGAAGGTCGGATCAACCGAAGTTGATAACATCTATCTGCTAACGTGCAGGCATCCGTTAAATAAAAGAGAGCATCTAACAAGAAGGCCGGGTCAACTGAATCTGATAACATCTATCTGCTAACGCGCAAGCATCCGCTAAATAAAAGCGATCATCGAACCAGAAGGCCGGATCAACTTAAGTTGTTAACATCTATCTGCTAACACACAAGCATCCGCTAAATAAAAGCGAGCATCGAACCAGAAGGTCGGATCAACCGAAGTTGATAACATCTATCTGCTAACGCGCAGGCATCCGCTAAATAAAAGCTAGCATCGAACCAGAAGGCCGAATCAACCGAATTTGATAACATCTATCTGCTAACGCGCGGGTATCTGCTAAATAAAAGCGAGCATCGAACCAGAAGGCTGGATCAACCGAAGTTGATAACATTTATCTGCTAACGCGTAGGCATCCGCTAAATAAAAGCGAGCATCGAACCAGAAGGTCGGATCAACTGAAGTTGATAACATCTATCCGCTAAAGTGCAGGCATCCGCTAAATAAAAGCGAGCATCGAACCACAAGCCCGGATCAACCGAAGTTGATAACATCTATCTGCCAACGCGCAGGCATCCGCTTAATAAAATCGAGCATAGAACCAGAAGGTCGGATCAACTGAAGTTGATAACATCTATCTGCTAATGCGCAGGCGTCCGCTAAATAAAAGAGAGCATCGATCCAGAAGGCCGGATCAACCGAAGTTGATAACATCTATCTGCTAACGCACAGGCATCCACTAAATAAAAGCGAGCATCGAACTAGAAGGCCGGATCAACCAAAGTTGATAAAATCTATCTGCTAACGCGCAGGCATCCGCTAAATAAAAGCGAGCATCGAACCAGAAGCCCGGATCAACCGAAGTTGATAACATCTATCTGCTAACGCGCAGGCATCCTTTAAAAAAAGAGAGCATCGAACCAGAAGCCCGGATCAACCGAAGTTGATAACATCTACCTGCTAACCGCAGGCGTCCGTTAAATAAAAGCGAGCATCGAACCATAAGGCCGGAACAACCGAAGTTGATAAAATCTATCTGCTAACGCGCAGGCATCCGCTAAATAAAAGCGAGCATCGAACCAGAAGGTCGGATCAACCGAAGTTGATAACATTTATTTGGTAACGCGCAGGCATCCGCTAAATAAAAGCGAGCATCGCACCAGAAGGCCAGATCAACCGAAGTTGATAACATCTATCTGCTAATGCGCAGGCATCTGCTAAATAAAAGCAAGCATCGAACAAGAAGGCCGGACCAAGAGATGTTGATAACATCTATCTGCTAACGTGCAGGCATCCGCTAAATATAAGCGATCATCAAACCAGAAGGTCGGATCAACTTAAGTTGTTAACATATATCTGCTAACACACAGGCATCCGCTAAATAAAAGACAACATCGAACCGGAAGGTCGGATCAACCGAAGTTGATAACATCTATCTGCTAACGCGCAGGCATTCGCTAAATAAAAGCGAGCATCGAACCAGAAGGCCGGATCAACCGAAGTTGATAACATCTATCTGCTAATGCGCAGGTATCTGCTAAATAAAAGCAAGCATCGAACCAGAAGGCTGGATCAACCGAAGTTGATAACATCTATTTGCTAACGTGTAGGCATCTGCTAAATAAAAGCGAGCATCGAACCAGAAGGCTGGATCAACCGAAGTTGATAACATCTATCTGCTAAAGCGCAGGCATCTGCTAAATAAAAGCGAGCATCGAACCAGGAGCCCGGATCAACCGAAGTTGATAACATCTATCTGCTAATACGCAGGCATCCGCTAAATAAAAGCGAGCATCGAACCAGAAGGCCAGATCAACCGAAGTTGATAACATCTATCTGCTAACACGCAGACATCCGCTAAATAAAAGCGAGCATCGAACCATAAGGCCGAATCAATCGAAGTTGATAACATCTACCTGCTAACGTGTAGGCGTCCGCTAAATAAAATTGAGCATCGAACCAGAAGGCTGGATCAACCGAAGTTGATAACATCTATCTGCTAACGCGTAGGCATCCGCTAAATAAAAGCGAGCATCGAACTAGAAGGCTGGATCAACCGAAGTTGATAACATCTATCTGCTAACGCGTAGGCATCCGCTAAATAAAAGCGAGCATCGAACCAGAAGGCCGGATCAACCGAAGTTGATAACATCTACCTGCTAACGTGCAGGCATCTGCTAAATAAAAGCGAGCATCGAACAAGAAGGCCGGATCAACTGATGTTGATAACATCTATTTGCTAACGCGCAGGCATCTGCTAAATAAAAGTGATCATTGAACCAGAAGGCCGGATCAACTTAAGTTGTTAACATCTATCTGCTAACACACAGGCATCCGCTAAATAAAAACGAGCATCGAACCGGAAGGTCGGATCAACCGAAGTTGATAACATCTATCTGCTAACGCGCAGGCATCCGCTAAATAAAAGCGAGCATCGAACCAGAAGGTCGGATCAACCGAAGTTGATAACATTTATCTGCTAACGCGCAGGCATCCGCTAAATTAAAGCGAGCATCGAACCAGAAGGCCGGATCAACTGAATTTGATAACATCTACCTGCTAACGCGCAGGCGTCCATTAAATAAAAGCGAGCATCGCACCAGAAGGCCAGATCAACCGAAGTTGATAACATCTATCTGCTAATGCGCAGGCATCTGCTAAATAAAAGCAAGCATCGAACAAGAAGGCCGGACCAAGAGATGTTGATAACATCTATCTGCTAACGTGCAGGCATCCGCTAAATATAAGCGATCATCAAACCAGAAGGTCGGATCAACTTAAGTTATTAACATATATCTGCTAACACACAGGCATCCGCTAAATAAAAGACAACATCGAACCGGAAGGTCGGATCAACCGAAGTTGATAACATCTATCTGCTAACGCGCAGGCATTCGCTAAATAAAAGCGAGCATCGAACCAGAAGGCCGGATCAACCGAAGTTGATAACATCTATCTGCTAATGCGCAGGTATCTGCTAAATAAAAGCAAGCATCGAACCAGAAGGCTGGATCAACCGAAGTTGATAACATCTATTTGCTAACGTGTAGGCATCTGCTAAATAAAAGCGAGCATCGAACCAGAAGGCTGGATCAACCGAAGTTGATAACATCTATCTGCTAAAGCGCAGGCATCTGCTAAATAAAAGCGAGCATCGAACCAGGAGCCCGGATCAACCGAAGTTGATAACATCTATCTGCTAATGCGCAGGCATCTGCTAAATAAAAGCAAGCATCGAACAAGAAGGCCGGACCAAGAGATGTTGATAACATCTATCTGCTAACGTGCAGGCATCCGCTAAATATAAGCGATCATCAAACCAGAAGGTCGGATCAACTTAAGTTGTTAACATATATCTGCTAACACACAGGCATCCGCTAAATAAAAGACAACATCGAACCGGAAGGTCGGATCAACCGAAGTTGATAACATCTATCTGCTAACGCGCAGGCATTCGCTAAATAAAAGCGAGCATCGAACCAGAAGGCCGGATCAACCGAAGTTGATAACATCTATCTGCTAATGCGCAGGTATCTGCTAAATAAAAGCAAGCATCGAACCAGAAGGCTGGATCAACCGAAGTTGATAACATCTATTTGCTAACGTGTAGGCATCTGCTAAATAAAAGCGAGCATCGAACCAGAAGGCTGGATCAACCGAAGTTGATAACATCTATCTGCTAAAGCGCAGGCATCTGCTAAATAAAAGCGAGCATCGAACCAGGAGCCCGGATCAACCGAAGTTGATAACATCTATCTGCTAATACGCAGGCATCCGCTAAATAAAAGCGAGCATCGAACCAGAAGGCCAGATCAACCGAAGTTGATAACATCTATCTGCTAACACGCAGACATCCGCTAAATAAAAGCGAGCATCGAACCATAAGGCCGAATCAATCGAAGTTGATAACATCTACCTGCTAACGTGTAGGCGTCCGCTAAATAAAATTGAGCATCGAACCAGAAGGCTGGATCAACCGAAGTTGATAACATCTATCTGCTAACGCGTAGGCATCCGCTAAATAAAAGCGAGCATCGAACTAGAAGGCTGGATCAACCGAAGTTGATAACATCTATCTGCTAACGCGTAGGCATCCGCTAAATAAAAGCGAGCATCGAACCAGAAGGCCGGATCAACCGAAGTTGATAACATCTACCTGCTAACGTGCAGGCATCTGCTAAATAAAAGCGAGCATCGAACAAGAAGGCCGGATCAACTGATGTTGATAACATCTATTTGCTAACGCGCAGGCATCTGCTAAATAAAAGTGATCATTGAACCAGAAGGCCGGATCAACTTAAGTTGTTAACATCTATCTGCTAACACACAGGCATCCGCTAAATAAAAACGAGCATCGAACCGGAAGGTCGGATCAACCGAAGTTGATAACATCTATCTGCTAACGCGCAGGCATCCGCTAAATAAAAGCGAGCATCGAACCAGAAGGTCGGATCAACCGAAGTTGATAACATTTATCTGCTAACGCGCAGGCATCCGCTAAATTAAAGCGAGCATCGAACCAGAAGGCCGGATCAACTGAATTTGATAACATCTACCTGCTAACGCGCAGGCGTCCATTAAATAAAAGCGAGCATCGCACCAGAAGGCCAGATCAACCGAAGTTGATAACATCTATCTGCTAATGCGCAGGCATCTGCTAAATAAAAGCAAGCATCGAACAAGAAGGCCGGACCAAGAGATGTTGATAACATCTATCTGCTAACGTGCAGGCATCCGCTAAATATAAGCGATCATCAAACCAGAAGGTCGGATCAACTTAAGTTGTTAACATATATCTGCTAACACACAGGCATCCGCTAAATAAAAGACAACATCGAACCGGAAGGTCGGATCAACCGAAGTTGATAACATCTATCTGCTAACGTGCAGGCATTCGCTAAATAAAAGCGAGCATCGAACCAGAAGGCCGGATCAACCGAAGTTGATAACATCTATCTGCTAATGCGCAGGTATCTGCTAAATAAAAGCAAGCATCGAACCAGAAGGCTGGATCAACCGAAGTTGATAACATCTATTTGCTAACGTGTAGGCATCTGCTAAATAAAAGCGAGCATCGAACCAGAAGGCTGGATCAACCGAAGTTGATAACATCTATCTGCTAAAGCGCAGGCATCTGCTAAATAAAAGCGAGCATCGAACCAGGAGCCCGGATCAACCGAAGTTGATAACATCTATCTGCTAATACGCAGGCATCCGCTAAATAAAAGCGAGCATCGAACCAGAAGGCCAGATCAACCGAAGTTGATAACATCTATCTGCTAACACGCAGGCATCCGCTAAATAAAAGCGAGCATCGAACCATAAGGCCGAATCAATCGAAGTTGATAACATCTACCTGCTAACGTGTAGGCGTCCGCTAAATAAAATTGAGCATCGAACCAGAAGGCTGGATCAACCGAAGTTGATAACATCTATCTGCTAACGCGTAGGCATCCGCTAAATAAAAGCGAGCATCGAACTAGAAGGCTGGATCAACCGAAGTTGATAACATCTATCTGCTAACGCGTAGGCATCCGCTAAATAAAAGCGAGCATCGAACCAGAAGGCCGGATCAACCGAAGTTGATAACATCTACCTGCTAACGTGCAGGCATCTGCTAAATAAAAGCGAGCATCGAACAAGAAGGCCGGATCAACTGATGTTGATAACATCTATTTGCTAACGCGCAGGCATCTGCTAAATAAAAGTGATCATTGAACCAGAAGGCCGGATCAACTTAAGTTGTTAACATCTATCTGCTAACACACAGGCATCTGCTAAATAAAAGCTAGCATCGAACCGGAAGGCCGGAACAACCGAAGTTGATAACATCTATCTGCTAACGCGCAGGCATCCGCTAAATAAAAGCGAGCATCGAACCAGAAGGTCGGATCAACCGAAGTTGATAACATTTATCTGCTAACGCGCAGGCATCCGCTAAATTAAAGCGAGCATCGAACCAGAAGGCCGGATCAACTGAATTTGATAGCATCTATCTGCTAATGCGCAGGCGTCCGCTAAATAAAAGCGAGCATCGAACCAGAAGGCCGGATCAACCGAAGTTTATAACATCTATCTGCTAACGCGTGGGTATCTGCTAAATAAAAGCGAGCATCGAACTAGAAGGCCGGATCAACCGAAGTTGATAACATCTATCTCCTAACGCGCAGGCATCCGCTAAATAAAAGCGAGCATCGAACCAGAAGGTCGGATCAACCGAAGTTGATAACATCTATCTGCTAACGCGCAGGCATCCGCTAAATAAAAGCTAGCATCGAACCAAAAGGCCGGATCAACCGAAGTTGATAACATCTATCTGCTAACGCGCGGGTATCTGCTAAATAAAAGCGAGCATCAAACTAGAAGGCTGGATCAACCGAAGTTGATAACATTTATCTGCTAACGCATAGGCATCCGCCAAATAAAAGCGAGCATCGAACTAGAAGGCCGGATCAACCGAAGTTGATAACATCTATCTGCTAACGCGCAGGCATCCGCTAAATAAAAGCGAGCATCGAACCAGAAGGTCGGATCAACCGAAGTTGATAACATCTATCTGCTAAGGCGCAGGCATCCGCTAAATAAAAGCTAGCATCGAACCAGAAGGCCGAATCAACCGAAGTTGATAACATGTATCTGCTAACGCGCGGGTATCTGCTAAATAAAAGCGAGCATCGAACCAGAAGGCTGGATCAACCGAAGTTGATAACATTTATCTGCTAACGCGTAGGCATCCGCTAAATAAAAGCGAGCATCGAACCAGAAGGTCGGATCAACTGAAGTTGATAACATCTATCCGCTAAAGTGCAGGCATCCGCTAAATAAAAGCGAGCATCGAACCACAAGCCCGGATCAACCGAAGTTGATAACATCTATCTGCCAACGCGCAGGCATCCGCTTAATAAAATCGAGCATAGAACCAGAAGGTCGGATCAACCGAAGTTGATAACATCTATCTGCTAATGCGCAGGCGTCCGCTAAATAAAAGCGAGCATCGATCCAGAAGGCCGGATCAACCGAAGTTGATAACATCTATCTGCTAACGCACAGGCATCCACTAAATAAAAGCGAGCATCGAACTAGAAGGCCGGATCAACCAAAGTTGATAAAATCTATCTGCTAACGCGCAGGCATCCGCTAAATAAAAGTGAGCATCGAACCAGAAGCCCGGATCAACCGAAGTTGATAACATCTATCTGCTAATGCGCAGGCATCCGCTAAATAAAAGCGAGCATCGAACCAGAAGGCCGGATCAACCGAAGTTGATAACATCTATCTATTAACGCGCAGGCATCCACTAAATAAAAGCGAGCATCGAACTAGAAGGCCGGATCAACCGAAGTTGATAACATCTATCTGCTAACGCGCAGACATCCTTTAAATAAAAGAGAGCATCGAACCAGAAGCCCAGATCAACCGAAGTTGATAACATCTACCTGCTAACCGCAGGCGTCCGTTAAATAAAAGCGAGCATCGAACCATAAGGTCGGAACAACCGAAGTTGATAAAATCTATCTGCTAACGCGCAGGCATCCGCTAAATAAAAGCGAGCATCGAACCAGAAGGTCGGATCAACCGAAGTTGATAACATTTATTTGGTAACGCGCAGGCATCCGCCAAATAAAAGCGAGCATCGCACCAGAAGGCCGGATCAACCGAAGTTGATAACATCTATCTGCCAATGCGCAGGCATCTGCTAAATAAAAGCAAGCATCGAACAAGAAGGTCGAACCAAGAGATGTTGATAACATCTATCTGCTAACGCGCAGGCATCCGCTAAATATAAGCGATCATCAAACCAGAAGGCCGGATCAACTTAAGTTGTTAACATATATCTGCTAACACACAGGCATCCGCTAAATAAAAGAGAGCATCGAACCGGAAGGTCGGATCAACTGAAGTTGATAACATCTATCTGCTAACGCGCAGGCATTCGCTAAATAAAAGCGAGCATCGAACTAGAAGGCCGGATCAACCGAAGTTGATAACATCTATCTGCTAATGCGCAGGTATCTGCTAAATAAAAGCAAGCATCGAACCAGAAGGCTGGATCAACCGAAGTTGATAACATCTATTTGCTAACGTGTAGGCATCTGCTAAATAAAAGCGAGCATCGAACAAGAAGGTCGGATCAACTGATGTTGATAACATCTATTTGCTAACGCGCAGGCATCTGCTAAATAAAAGCGATCATTGAACCAGAAGGCCGGATCAACTTAAGTTGTTAACATCTATCTGCTAACACACAGGCATCCGCTAAATAAAAACGAGCATTGAACCGGAAGGTCGGATCAACCGAAGTTGATAACATCTATCTGCTAACGCGCAGGGATCCGCTAAATAAAAGCGAGCATCGAACCAGAAGGTCGGATCAACCGAAGTTGATAACATTTATCTGCTAACGCGCAGGCATCCGCTAAATTAAAGCGAGCATCGAACCAGAAGGCCGGATCAACTGAATTTGATAACATCTATCTGCTAATGCGCAGGCGTCCATTAAATAAAAGCTAGCATCGAACTAGAAGGCCGGATCAATCGAAGTTGATAACATCTATCTGCTAACGCGCGGGTATCTGCTAAATAAAAGCGAGCATCGAACCAGAAGGCTGGATCAACCGAAGTTGATAACATTTATCTGGTAACGCGCAGGCATCCGCTAAATAAAAGCGAGCATCGAACTAGAAGGCCGGATCAACCGAAGTTGATAACATCTATCTGCTAACACGCAAGCATCCGCTAAATAAAAGCGAGCATCGAACCAGAAGGTCGGATCAACCGAAGTTGATAACATTTATCTGCTAACGCGCAGGCATCCACTAAATAAAAGCTAGCATCGAACCAGAAGGCCGGATCAACCGAAGTTAATAACATCTATCTGCTAACGCGCGGGTATCTGCTAAATAAAAGCGAGCATCGAACCAGAAGGCTGGATCAACCGAAGTTGATAACATTTATCTGCTAACGCGTAGGCATCCGCTAAATAAAAGCGAGCATCGAACCAGAAGGTCGGATCAACTGAAGTTGATAACATCTATCCGCTAAAGTGCAGGCATCCGCTAAATAAAAGCGAGCATCGAACCACAAGCCCGGATCAACCGAAGTTGATAACATCTATCTGCCAACGCGCAGGCATCCGCTTAATAAAATCGAGCATAAAACCAGAAGGTCGGATCAACAGAAGTTGATAACATCTATCTGCTAATGCGCAGGCGTCCGTTAAATAAAAGCGAGCATCGATCCAGAAGGCCGGATCAACCGAAGTTGATAACATCTATCTGCTAACGCACAGGCATCCACTAAATAAAAGCGAGCATCGAACTAGAAGGCCGGATCAACCAAAGTTGATAAAATCTATCTGCTAACACGCAGGCATCCGCTAAATAAAAGCGAGCATCGAACCAGAAGCTCGGATCAACCGAAGTTGATAACATCTATCTGCTAATGCGCAGGCATCCGCTAAATAAAAGCGAGCATCGAACCAGAAGGCCGGATAAACTGAAGTTGATAACATCTATCTATTAACGCGCAGGCATCCACTAAATAAAAGCGAGCATCGAACTAGAAGGCCGGATCAACCGAAGTTGATAACATCTATCTGCTAACGCGCAGGCATCCTTTAAATAAAAGAGAGCATCGAACCAGAAGCCCGGATCAACCGAAGTTGATAACATCTACCTGCTAACCGCAGGCGTCCGTTAAATAAAAGCGAGCATCGAACCATAAGGCCGGAACAACCGAAGTTGATAAAATCTATCTGCTAACGCGCAGGCATCCGCTAAATAAAAGCGAGCATCGAACCAGAAGGTCGGATCAGCCGAAGTTGATAACATTTATTTGGTAACGCGCAGGCATCCTCCAAATAAAAGCGAGCATCGCACCAGAAGGCCGGATCAACCGAAGTTGATAACATCTATCTGCTAATGCGCAGGCATCTGCTAAATAAAAGCAAGCATCGAACAAGAAGGCCGGACCAAGAGATGTTGATAACATCTATCTGCTAACGCGCAGGCATCCGCTAAATATAAGCGATCATCAAACCAGAAGGCCGGATCAACTTAAGTTGTTAACATATATCTGCTAACACACAGGCATCCGCTAAATAAAAGAGAGCATCGAACCGGAAGGTCGGATCAACTGAAGTTGATAACATCTATCTGCTAACGCGCAGGCATTCGCTAAATAAAAGCGAGCATCGAACTAGAAGGCCGGATCAACCGAAGTTGATAACATCTATCTGCTAATGCGCAGGTATCTGCTAAATAAAAGCAAGCATCGAACCAGAAGGCTGGATCAACCGAAGTTGATAACATCTATTTGCTAACGTGTAGGCATCTGCTAAATAAAAGCGAGCATCGAACAAGAAGGTCGGATCAACTGATGTTGATAACATCTATTTGCTAACGCGCAGGCATCTGCTAAATAAAAGCGATCATTGAACCAGAAGGCCGGATCAACTTAAGTTGTTAACATCTATCTTCTAACACACAGGCATCCGCTAAATAAAAACGAGCATCGAACCGGAAGGTCGGATCAACCGAAGTTGATAACATCTATCTGCTAACGCGCAGGGATCCGCTAAATAAAAGCGAGCATCGAACCAGAAGGTCGGATCAACCGAAGTTGATAACATTTATCTGCTAACGCGCAGGCATCCGCTAAATTAAAGCGAGCATCGAACCAGAAGGCCGGATCAACTAAATTTGATAACATCTACCTGCTAACGCGCAGGCGTCCATTAAATAAAAGCTAGCATCGAACTAGAAGGCCGGATCAACCGAAGTTGATAACATCTATCTGCTAACGCGCGGGTATCTGCTAAATAAAAGCGAGCATCGAACCAGAAGGCTGGATCAACCGAAGTTGATAACATTTATCTGGTAACGCGCAGGCATCCGCTAAATAAAAGCGAGCATCGAACTAGAAGGCCGGATCAACCGAAGTTGATAACATCTATCTGCTAATGCGCAAGCATCCGCTAAATAAAAGCGAGCATCGAACCAGAAGGTCGGATCAACCGAAGTTGATAACCTTTATCTGCTAACGCGCAGGCATCCACTAAATAAAAGCGAGCATCGAACCAGAAGGCCGGATCAACCGAAGTTGATAACATCTATCTGCTAACGCGCGGGTATCTGCTAAATAAAAGCGAGCATCGAACCAGAAGGCT
Organism: Lathyrus sativus; assembly: GCA_963859935.3. Lineage (NCBI taxonomy): Eukaryota > Viridiplantae > Streptophyta > Magnoliopsida > Fabales > Fabaceae > Lathyrus > Lathyrus sativus. The sequence goes on along the minus strand of OZ012741.1, from coordinate 284,363,211 downwards.
GGATCAACCGAAGTTGATAACATTTATCTGCTAACGCGCAGGCATCCGCTAAATAAAAGCGAGCATAGAACTAGAAGGCCGGATCAACCGAAGTTGATAGCATCTATCTGCTAACGCGCAGGCATCCGCTAAATAAAAGCGAGCATCGAACCAGAAGGTCGGATCAACCGAAGTTGATAACATCTATCTGCTAACGCACAGGCATCCACTAAATAAAAGCTAGCATCAAACCAAAAGGTCGGATCAACCGAAGTTGATAACATCTATCTGCTAAAGTGCAGGCATCCGCTAAATAAAAGCGAGCATCGAACCAGAAGGTCGGATCAACCGAAGTTGATAACATCTATCTGCTAACGCGCAGGCATCCGCTAAATAAAAGCGAGCATCGAACCAGAAGTTCGGATCAACCGAAGTTAATAACATCTATCTGCTAACGCGCAGGCATCTGCTAAATAAAAGCTAGCATCGAACCAGAAGGCCGGATCAACCGAAGTTGATAACATCTATCTGGTAACGCGCGGGTATCTGCTAAATTAAAGTGAGCATCGAACCAGAAGGTCGGATAAACCGAAGTTGATAACATCTATCTGCTAACGCGCAGGCATCCGCTAAATAAAAGCGAGCATCGAACTAGAAGGCCGGATCAACCGAAGTTGATAACATCTATCTGCTAACGCACAGGCATCCGCTAAATAAAAGCGAGCATCGAACCAGAAGGTCGGATCAACCGAAGTTGATAACATCTATCTGCTAACGCGCAGGCATCCGCTATATAAAAGCTAGCATCGAACCAGAAGGCCGGATCAACCGAAGTTGATAACATCTATCTGCTAACGCGCGGGTATCTGCTAAATAAAAGCGAGCATCGAACCAGAAGGCCGGATCAACCGAAGTTGATAACATCTACCTGCTAACGCGCAAGCGTCCGCTAAATAAAAGCGAGCATCAAACCAGAAGGCCGGAACAACCGAAGTTGATAACATCTATCTAATAACGCGCAGACTTCCGCTAAATAAAAGCGAGCATCGAACCAGAAGGTCGGATCAACCGAAGTTGATAACATCTATCTGCTAACGCGCATGCCTCCACTAAATAAAAGCGAGCATCGAACTAGAAGGCCGGATCAACCGAAGTTGATAACATCTATCTCCTAATGCGCAGGCATCCGCTAAATAAAAGCGAGCATCGAACCAAAAGGTCGGATCAACCGAAGTTGATAACATCTATCTGCTAACGCGCAGGCATCCGCTAAATAAAAGCTAGCATCGAACCAGAAGGCCGGATCAACCGAAGTTGATAACATCTATCTGCTAACGCGCGGGTATCTGCTAAATAAAAGCGAGCATCAAACCAGAAGGCTGGATCAACCGAAGTTGATAACATTTATCTGCTAACGCGTAGGCATCCGCTAAATAAAAGCGAGCATCGAACTAGAAGGCCGGATCAACCGAAGTTGATAACATCTATCTGCTAACGCGCAGGCATCCGCTAAATAAAAGCGAGCATCGAACCAGAAGGTCGGATCAACCGAAGTTGATAACATCTATCTGCTAAGGCGCAGGCATCCTCTAAATAAAAGCTAGCATCGAACAAGAAGGCCGGATCAACCGAAGTTGATAACATCTATCTCGTAACGCGCGGGTATCTGCTAAATTAAAGCGACCATTGAACCAGAAGGTCGGATCAACCGAAGTTGATAACATCTATCTGCTAACGCGCAGGCATCCGCTAAATAAAAGCGAGCATCGAACTAGAAGGCCGGATCAACCGAAGTTGATAACTTCTATCTGCTTATGCACAGACATCCGCTAAATAAAAGCGAGCATCGAACCAGAAGGTCGGATCAACCGAAGTTGATAACATCTATCTGCTAACGCGCAGGCATCCGCTAAATAAAAGCGAGCATCGAACCAGAAGCCCGGATCAACCGAAGTTGATAACATCTACCTGCTGACGCGCAAGCGTCCGTTAAATAAAAGCGAGCATCGAACCATAAGGCCGGAACAACCGAAGTTGATAACATCTATCTAATAACGCGCAGACTTCCGCTAAATAAAAGCGAGCATCGAACCAGAAGGTCGGATCAACCGAAGTTGATAACATCTATCTGCTAACGCACAGGCATCCGCTAAATAAAAGCGAGCATCGAACCAGAAGGTCGGATCAACCGAAGTTGATAACATCTATCTGCTAACGCACATGCATCCGCTAAATAAAAGCTAGCATCGAACCAGAAGGCCGGATCAACCGAAGTTGATAACATCTATCTGCTAACGCGCGGGTATCTGCTAAATAAAAGCGAGCATCGAACCAGAAGACCGGATCAACCGAAGTTCATAACATCTACCTGCTAACGCGCAAGCGTCCGCTAAATAAAAGCGAGCATCAAACCAGAAGGCCGGAACAACCGAAATTGATAACATCTATCTAATAACGCGCAGACTTCCGCTAAATAAAAGCGAGCATCGAACCAGAAGGTCGGATCAACCGAAGTTGATAACATTTATTTGGTAACGCGCAGGCATCCGCTAAATAAAAGCGAGCATCGCACCAGAAGGCCGGATCAACCGAAGTTGATAACATCTATCTGCTAACGCGCAGGCATCCGCTAAATAAAAGCGAGCGTCGAACCAGAAGCCCGGATCAACCGAAGTTGATAACATCTATCTGCTAATGCGCAGGCGTCCGCTAAATAAAAGCGAGCATCGAACCAGAAGGCCGGATCAACCGAAGTTGATAACATCTATCTGCTAACGCGCAGGCCTCCACTAAATAAAAGCGAGCATCGAACTAGAAGGCCGGATCAACCGAAGTTGATAACATCTATCTCCTAACGCGCAGGCATCCGCTAAATAAAAGCGAGCATCGAACCAGAAGGTCGGATCAACCGAAGTTGATAACATCTATCTGCTAACGCGCAGGCATCCGCTAAATAAAAGCTAGCATCGAACCAGAAGGCCGGATCAACCGAAGTTGATAACATCTATCTGCTAACGCGCGGGTATCTGCTAAATAAAAGCGAGCATCAAACCAGAAGGCTGGATCAACCGAAGTTGATAACATTTATCTGCTAACGCGCAAGCGTCCGTTAAATAAAAGCGAGCATCAAACCAGAAGGCCGGAACAACCGAAATTGATAACATCTATCTGCTAACGCGCAGGCATCCGTTAAATAAAAGCGAGCATCGAACCAGAAGGTCGGATCAACCGAAGTTGATAACATCTATCTGCTAAGGCGCAGGCATCCGCTAAATAAAAGCTAGCATCGAACCAGAAGGCCGGATCAACCGAAGTTGATAACATCTATCTGGTAACGCGCGGGTATCTGCTAAATTAAAGCGAGCATTGAACCAGAAGGTCGGATCAACCGAAGTTGATAACATCTATCTGCTAACGCGCAGGCATCCGCTAAATAAAAGCGAGCATCGAACTAGAAGGCCGGATCAACCGAAGTTGATAACATCTATCTGCTAACGCACAGCCATCCGCTAAATAAAAGCGAGCATCGAACCAGAAGGTCGGATCAACCGAAGTTGATAACATCTATCTGCTAACGCGCAGACATCCGCTAAATAAAAGCGAGCATCGAACCAGAAGCCCGGATCAACCGAAGTTGATAACATCTACCTGCTAACGCGCAAGCGTCCGTTAAAAAAAGCGAGCATCGAACCATAAGGCCGGAACAACCGAAGTTGATAACATCTATCTAATAACGCGCAGACTTCCGCTAAATAAAAGCGAGCATCGAACCAGAAGGTCGGATCAACCGAAGTTGATAACATTTATTTGGTAACGCGCAGGCATCCGCTAAATAAAAGCGAGCTTCGCACCAGAAGGCCGGATCAACCGAAGTTGATAACATCTATCTGCTAATGTGCAGGCATCCGCTATATAAAAGCGAGCGTCGAACCAGAAGCCCGGATCAACCGAAGTTGATAACATCTATCTGCTAATGCGCAGGCGTTCGCTAAATAAAAGCGAGCATCGAACCAGAAGGCCGGATCAACTGAAGTTGATAACATCTATCTGCTAACGCGCAGGCCTCCACTAAATAAAAGCGAGCATCGAACTAGAAGGCCGGATCAACCGAAGTTGATAACATCTATCTCCTAACGCGCAGGCATCCGCTAAATAAAAGCGAGCATCGAACCAGAAGGTCGGATCAACCGAAGTTGATAACATCTATCTGCTAACGCGCAGGCATCCGCTAAATAAAAGCTAGCATCGAACCAGCAGGCCGGATCAACCGAAGTTGATAACATCTATCTGCTAACGCGCGGGTATCTGCTAAATAAAAGCGAGCATCAAACCAGAAGGCTGGATCAACCGAAGTTGATAACATTTATCTGCTAACGCGTAGGCATCCGCTAAATAAAAGCGAGCATCGAACCAGAAGGCCGGAACAACCGAAATTGATAACATCTATCTGCTAACGCGCAGGCATCCGCTAAATAAAAGCGAGCATCGAACCAGAAGGTCGGATCAACCGAAGTTGATAACATCTATCTGCTAAGGCGCAGGCATCCGCTAAATAAAAGCTAGCATCGAACCAGAAGGCCGGATCAACCGAAGTTGATAACATCTATCTGGTAACGCGCGGGTATCTGCTAAATTAAAGCGAGCATTGAACCAGAAGGTCGGATCAACCGAAGTTGATAACATCTATCTGCTAACGCGCAGGCATCCGCTAAATAAAAGCGAGCATCGAACTAGAAGGCCGGATCAACCGAAGTTGATAACATCTATCTGCTAACGCACAGGCATCCGCTAAATAAAAGCGAGCATCGAACCAGAAGGTCGGATCAACCGAAGTTGATAACATCTATCTGCTAACGCGCAGACATCCGCTAAATAAAAGCGAGCATCGAACCAGAAGCCCGGATCAACCGAAGTTGATAACATCTACCTGCTAACGCGCAAGCGTCCGTTAAATAAAAGCGAGCATCGAACCATAAGGCCGGAACAACCGAAGTTGATAACATCTATCTAATAACGCGCAGACTTCCGCTAAATAAAAGCGAGCATCGAACCAGAAGGTCGGATCAACCGAAGTTGATAACATTTATTTGGTAACGCGCAGGCATCCGCTAAATAAAAGCGAGCATCGCACCAGAAGGCCGGATCAACCGAAGTTGATAACATCTATCTGCTAATGCGCAGGCATCCGCTATATAAAAGCGAGCGTCGAACCAGAAGCCCGGATCAACCGAAGTTGATAACATCTATCTGCTAATGCGCAGGCGTTCGCTAAATAAAAGCGAGCATCGAACCAGAAGGCCGGATCAACCGAAGTTGATAACATCTATCTGCTAACGCGCAGGCATCCGCTAAATAAAAGCGAGCATCGAACTAGAAGGCCGGATCAACCGAAGTTGATAACATCTATCTCCTAACGCGCAGGCATCCGCTAAATAAAAGCGAGCATCGAACCAGAAGGTCGGATCAACCGAAGTTGATAACATCTATCTGCTAACGCGCAGGCATCCGCTAAATAAAAGCTAGCATCGAACCAGCAGGCCGGATCAACCGAAGTTGATAACATCTATCTGCTAACGCGCGGGTATCTGCTAAATAAAAGCGAGCATCAAACCAGAAGGCTGGATCAACCGAAGTTGATAACATTTATCTGCTAACGCGTAGGCATCCGCTAAATAAAAGCGAGCATCGAACTAGAAGGCCGGATCAACCGAAGTTAATAACATCTATCTGCTAACGCGCAGGCATCCGCTAAATAAAAGCGAGCATCGAACCAGAAGGTCGGATCAACCGAAGTTGATAACATCTATCTGCTAAGGCGCAGGCATCCGCTAAATAAAAGCTAGCATCGAACCAGAAGGCCGGATCAACCGAAGTTGATAACATCTATCTGGTAACGCGCGGGTATCTGCTAAATTAAAGCGAGCATCGAACAAGAAGGTCGGATCAACCGAAGTTGATAACATCTATCTGCTAACGCGCAGGCATCCGCTAAATAAAAGCGAGCATCGAACTAGAAGGCCGGATCAACCGAAGTTGATAACATCTATCTGCTAACGCACAGGCTTCCGCTAAATAAAAGCGAGCATCGAACCAGAAGGTCGGATCAACCGAAGTTGATAACATCTATCTGCTAACGCGCAGGCATCCGCTAAATAAAAGCTAGCCTCGAACCAGAAGCCCGGATCAACTGAAGTTGATAACATCTATCTGCTAACGCGCGGGTATCTGCTAAATAAAAGCGAGCATCGAACCAGAAGGCTAGATCAACCGAAGTTGATAACATTTATCTGCTAACGCGCAAGCGTCCGTTAAATAAAAGCGAGCATCAAACCATAAGGCCGGAACAACCGAAGTTGATAACATCTATCTGTTAACGCGCAGACTTCCGCTAAATAAAAGCGAGCATCGAACTAGAAGGTCGGATCAACCGAAGTTGATAGCATCTATCTGCTAACACGCAGGCATCCGCTAAATAAAAGCGAGCATCGCACCAGAAGGCCGGATCAACTGAAGTTGATAACATCTACCTGCTAACGCGCAGGCATCCGCTAAATAAAAGCGAGCATCGAACCATAAGGCCGGAACAACCGAAGTTGATAACATCTATCTTCTAACGCGCAAGCCTCCACTAAATAAAAGCGAGCATCGAACCACAAGCCCGGATCAACCGAAGTTGATAACATCTATCTGCCAACGCGCAGACATCCACTAAATAAAATCGAGCATAGAACCAGAAGGTCGGATCAACCGAAGTTGATAACATCTATCTGCTAATGCGCGGGTATCTGCTAAATAAAAGCGAGCATCGAACCAGAAGGCTGGATCAACCGAAGTTGATAACATTTATCTTCTAACGCGTAGGCATCCGCTAAATAAAAGCGAGCATCGAACCAGAAGCCCGGCTCAACCGAAGTTGATAACATCTACCTGCTAATGCGCAGGCGTCCCCTAAATAAAAGCGAGCATCGAACCAGAAGGCCGGAACAACCGAAGTTGATAACATCTATCTGCTAACGCGCAGGCATCCGCTAAATAAAAGCGAGCATCGAACCAGAAGCCCGGATCAACCGAAGTTGATAACATCTACCTGCTAACGCGCAAGCGTCCGTTAAATAAAAGCGAGCATCGAACCATAAGGCCGGAACAACCGAAGTTGATAACATCTATCTGTTAACACGCAGACTTCCGCTAAATAAAAGCGAGCATCGAACCAGAAGGTCGGATCAACCGAAGTTGATAACATTTATTTGGTAACGCGCAGGCATCCGCTAAATAAAAGCGAGCATCGCACCAGAAGGCCGGATCAACCGAAGTTGATAACATCTATCTGCTAACGCGTAGGCATCCGCTAAATAAAAGCGAGCGTCGAACCAGAAGGCCGGATCAACCGAAGTTGATAACATCTATCTGCTAACGCGCAGGCATCCGCTAAATAAAAGCGAGCATCGAACCAGAAGGTCGGATCAACCGAAGTTGATAACATCTATCTGCTAACGCGCAGGCATCCGGTAAATATAAGCTAGCATCGAACCAGAAGGTTGGATCAACCGAAGTTGATAACATCTATCTGCTAACGCGCAGGCATCCGCTAAATTAAAGCGAGCATCGAACCAGAAGGCCGGATCAACTGAAGTTGATAACATCTACCTGCTAACGCGCAGGCGTGCGTTAAATAAAAGCGAGCATCGAACCAGAAGGCCGGAACAACCGAAGTTGATAACATCTATCTGCTAATGCGCAGGCGTCCGCTAAATAAAAGCGAGCATCGAACCAGAAGGCCGGATCAACCGAAGTTGATAACATCTATCTGCTAACGCGCAGGCATCCACTAAATAAAAGCGAGCATCGAACTAGAAGACCGGATCAACCGAAGTTGATAGCATCTATCTACTAACACGCAGGCATCCGCTAAATAAAAGCGAGCATCGAACCAGAAGGCCGGATCAACTGAAGTTGATAACATCTACCTGCTAACGCGCAGGCGTCCGTTAAATAAAAGCGAGCATCGAACCATAAGGCCGGAACAACCGAAGTTGATAACATCTATCTGCTAACGCGCAGGCATCCGCTAAATAAAAGCGAGCATCGAACAAGAAGGCCGGATCAACTGATGTTGATAACATCTATCTGCTAACGCGCAGGCATCTGCTAATTAAAAGCGATCATTTAACCAGAAGGCCGGATCAACCGAAGTTGATAACATCTATCTGCTAACGCGCAGGCATCCGCTAAATAAAAGCGAGCGTCGAGCCAGTAGGTCGGATCAACCGAAGTTGATAACATCTATCTGCTAACGCGTAGGCATCCGCTAAATAAAAGCGAGCATCGAACCAGAAGATCGGATCAACTGATGTTGATAACATTTATCTGCTAACGCGCAGGCATCCGCTAAATTAAAGCGAGCATCAAACCAGAAGGCCGGATCAACTGAATTTGATAACATCTACCTGCTAACGAGCAGGCGTCCGTTAAATAAAAGCGAGCATCGAACCAGAAGGCCGGAACAACCGAAGTTGATAACATCTATCTGCTAATGCGCAGGCGTCCGCTAAATAAAAGCGAGCGTCGAACCAGAAGGCCAGATCAACTGAAGTGTATAACATCTATCTGCTAACGCGCAGGCATCCGCTAAATAAAAGCGAGCATCGAACCAGAAGGTCGGATATACCAAAGTTGATAACATCTATCTGCTAACGCAACAACATCCTCTAAATAAAAGCGAGCATCGAACCAGAAGGTCGGATCAACCGAAGTTGATAACATCTATCTGCTAACGCGCACGCATCCGGTAAATAAAAGCGAGCATCGAACCAGAAGGCCGGATCAACCGAAGTTGATAACATCTATCTGCTAACGTGTATGCATCCGCTAAAGAAAAGCGAGCATCGAACAAGAAGGCCGGATCAACTGATGTTGATAACATCTATCTACTAACGCGCAGACATCTGCTAATTAAAAGCGATCATTGAACCAGAAGGCCGGATCAACTTAAGTTGTTAACATCTATCTGCTAACACACAGGCATCCGTTAAATAAAAACGAGCATTGAACCGGAAGGTCAGATCAACCGAAGTTGATAACATCTATCTGCTAACGCGCAGGCATCTGCTAAATAAAAGCGAGCATCGAACCAGAAGGTCGGATCAACCGAAGTTGATAACATTTATCTGCTAACGCGCAGGCATCCCCTAAATTAAAGCGAGCATCAAACCAGACGGCCAGATCAACTGAATTTGATAACATCTACCAGCTAACGCGCAGGCGTCCGTTAAATAAAAGCGAGCATCGAACTAGAAGGCCGGAAAAACCGAAGTTGATAACATTTATCTGCTAATGCGCAGGCGTCCGCTAAATAAAAGCGAGCGTCGAACCAGAAGGCCGGATCAACTGAAGTTGATAACATCTATCTGCTAACGCGCAGGCATCCGCTAAATAAAAGCGAGCATCGAACCAGAAGCCCGGATCAACTGAAGTTGATAAAATCTACCTGCTAACGCGCAGGCGTCCGTTAAATAAAAGCGAGCATCGAACCATAAGGCCGGAACAACCGAAGTTGATAACATCTATCTGCTAACGCGCAGACATCCGCTAAATAAAAGCGAGCATCGAACCAGAAGGTCGGATCAACCGAAGTTGATAACATTTATTTGGTAACGCGCAGGCATCTGCTAAATAAAAGCGAGCATCGCACCAGAAGGCCGGATCAACCGAAGTTGATAACATCTATCTGATAACGCGCAGGCATCCGCTAAATAAAAGCGAGCGTCGAACCAGAAGCCCGGATCAACTGAAGTTGATAACATCTATCTGCTAATGCGCAGGCGTCCGCTAAATAAAAGCGACCATCGAGCCAGAAGGTCGGATCAACCGAAGTTGATAACATCTATCTGGTAACGCGCAGGCATCCGCTAAATAAAAGCGAGCATCGCACCAGAAGGCCGGATCAACCAAAGTTGATAACATCTATCTGCTAACGCGCAGGCATCCGCTAAATTAAAGCGAGCATCGAAACAGAAGGTCGGATATACCAAAGTTGATAACATCTATCTGCTAACGCAACAACATCCTCTAAATAAAATCGAGCATAGAACCAGAAGGTCGGATCAACCGAAGTTGATAACATCTATCTGCTAACGCGCGGGTATCTGCTAAATAAAAGCGAGCATCGAACCAGAAGGCTGGATCAACCGAAGTTGATAACATTTATCTTCTAACGCGTAGGCATCCGCTAAATAAAAGCGAGCATCGAACCAGAAGCCCGGATCAACCGAAGTTGATAACATCTATCTGCTAATGCGCAGGCGTCCCCTAAATAAAAGCGAGCATCGAACCAGAAGGCCGGATCAACCGAAGTTGATAACATCTATCTGCTAACGCGCAGGCATCCGCTAAATAAATGCGAGCATCGAACCAGAAGCCCGGATCAACCGAAGTTGATAACATCTACCTGCTAACGCGCAAGCGTCCGTTAAATAAAAGCGAGCATCGAACCATAAGGCCGGAACAACCGAAGTTGATAACATCTATCTGTTAACGCGCAGACTTCCGCTAAATAAAAGCGAGCATCGAACCAGAAGGTCGGATCAACCGAAGTTGATAACATTTATTTGGTAACGCGCAGGCATCCGCTAAATAAAAGCGAGCATCGCACCAGAAGGCCGGATCAACCGAAGTTGATAACATCTATCTGCTAACGCGTAGGCATCCGCTAAATAAAAGCGAGCGTCGAACCAGAAGGCCGGATCAACTGAAGTTGATAACATCTATCTGCTAACGCGCAGGCATCCGCTAAATAAAAGCGAGCATCGAACCAGAAGGTCGGATCAACCGAAGTTGATAACATCTATCTGCTAACGCGCAGGCATCCGGTAAATATAAGCTAGCATCGAACCAGAAGGTTGGATCAACCGAAGTTGATAACATCTATCTGCTAACGCGCAGGCATCCGCTAAATTAAAGCGAGCATCGAACCAGAAGGCCGGATCAACTGAAGTTGATAACATCTACCTGCTAACGCGCAGGCGTGCGTTAAATAAAAGCGAGCATCGAACCAGAAGGCCGGAACAACCGAAGTTGATAACATCTATCTGCTAATGCGCAGGCGTCCGCTAAATAAAAGCGAGCATCGAACCAGAAGGCCGGATCAACCGAAGTTGATAACATCTATCTGCTAACGCGCAGGCATCCGCTAAATAAAAGCGAGCATCGAACCAGAAGGCCGGATCAACTGAAGTTGATAACATCTACCTGCTAACGCGCAGGCGTCCGTTAAATAAAAGCGAGCATCGAACCATAAGGCCGGAACAACCGAAGTTGATAACATCTATCTGCTAACGCGCAGGCATCCGCTAAATAAAAGCGAGCATCGAACAAGAAGGCCGGATCAACTGATGTTGATATCATCTATCTGCTAACGCGCAGGCATCTGCTAATTAAAAGCGATCATTGAACCAGAAGGCCGGATCAACCGAAGTTGATAACATCTATCTGCTAACGCGCAGGCATCCGCTAAATAAAAGCGAGCGTCGAGCCAGTAGGTCGGATCAACCGAAGTTGATAACATCTATCTGCTAACGCGCAGGCATCCGCTAAATAAAAGCGAGCATCGAACCAGAAGATCGGATCAACTGATGTTGATAACATTTATCTGCTAACGCGCAGGCATCCGCTAAATTAAAGCGAGCATCAAACCAGAAGGTCGGATCAACTGAATTTGATAACATCTACCTGCTAACGAGCAGGCGTCCGTTAAATAAAAGCGAGCATCGAACCAGAAGGCCGGAACAACCGAAGTTGATAACATCTATCTGCTAATGCGCAGGCGTCCGCTAAATAAAAGCGAGCGTCGAACCAGAAGGCCGGATCAACTGAAGTGTATAACATCTATCTGCTAACGTGCAGGCATCCGCTAAATAAAAGCGAGCATCGAACCAGAAGGTCGGATATACCAAAGTTGATAACATCTATCTGCTAACGCAACAACATCCTCTAAATAAAAGCGAGCATCGAACCAGAAGGTCGGATCAACCGAAGTTGATAACATCTATCTGCTAACGCGCACGCATCCGGTAAATAAAAGCGAGCATCGAACCAGAAGGCCGGATCAACCGAAGTTGATAACATCTATCTGGTAACGTGTATGCATCCGCTAAAGAAAAGCGAGCATCGAACAAGAAGGCCGGATCAACTGATGTTGATAACATCTATCTACTAACGCGCAGACATCTGCTAATTAAAAGCGATCATTGAACCAGAAGGCCGGATCAACTTAAGTTGTTAACATCTATCTGCTAACACACAGGCATCCGTTATATAAAAACGAGCATCGAACCGGAAGGTCGGATCAACCGAAGTTGATAACATCTATCTGCTAACGCGCAGGCATCTGCTAAATAAAAGCGAGCATCGAACCAGAAGGTCGGATCAACCGAAGTTGATAACATCTACCTGCTAACGCGCAGGCGTGCGTTAAATAAAAGCGAGCATCGAACCAGAAGGCCGGAACAACCAAAGTTGATAACATCTATCTGCTAATGCGCAGGCGTCCGCTAAATAAAAGCGAGCATCGAACCAGAAGGCCGGATTAACCGAAGTTGATAACATCTATCTGCTAATGCACAGGCGTCCGCTAAATAAAAGCGAGCGTCGAACCAGAAGGCCGGATCAACTGAAGTTGATAACATCTATCTGCTAACGCGCAGGCATCCGCTAAATAAAAGCGAGCATCGAACCAGAAGCCCGGATCAACTGAAGTTGATAACATCTACCTGCTAACGCGCAGGCGTCCGTTAAATAAAAGCGAGCATCGAACCATAAGGCCGGAACAACCGAAGTTGATAACATCTATCTGCTAACACGCAGACATCCGCTAAATAAAAGCGAGCATCGAACCAGAAGGTCGGATCAACCGAAGTTGATAACATTTATTTGGTAACGCGCAGGCATCTGCTAAATAAAAGCGAGCATCGCACCAGAAGGCCGGATCAACCGAAGTTGATAACATCTATCTGCTAACGCGCAGGCATCCGCTAAATAAAAGCGAGCGTCGAACCATAAGGCCGGAACAACCGAAGTTGATAACATCTATCTGCTAACGCGCAGACATCCGCTAAATAAAAGCGAGCATCGAACCAGAAGGTCGGATCAACCGAAGTTGATAACATTTATTTGGTAACGCGCAGGCATCTGCTAAATAAAAGCGAGCATCGCACCAGAAGGCCGGATCAACCGAAGTTGATAACATCTATCTGCTAACGCGCAGGCATCCGCTAAATAAAAGCGAGCGTCGAACCAGAAGCCCGGATCAACTGAAGTTGATAACATCTATCTGCTAATGCGCAGGCGTCCGCTAAATAAAAGCGACCATCGAGCCAGAAGGTCGGATCAACCGAAGTTGATAACATCTATCTGGTAACGCGCAGGCATCCGCTAAATAAAAGCGAGCATCGCACCAGAAGGCCGGATCAACCAAAGTTGATAACATCTATCTGCTAACGCGCAGGCATCCGCTAAATAAAAGCGAGCATCGAAACAGAAGGTCGGATATACCAAAGTTGATAACATCTATCTGCTAACGCAACAACATCCTCTAAATAAAAGCGAGCATCGAACCAGAAGGTCAGATCAACCGAAGTTGATAACATCTATCTGCTAACGTGCACGCATCCGGTAAATAAAAGCGAGCATCGAACCAGAAGGCCGGATCAACCGAAGTTGATAACATCTATCTGCTAACGTGCAGGCATCCGCTAAATAAAAGCGAGCATCGAACAAGAAGGCCGGATCAACTGATGTTGATAACATCTATCTGCTAACGCGCAGGCATCTGCTAATTAAAAGCGATCATTGAACCAGAAGGCCGGATCAACTTAAGTTGTTAACATCTATCTGCTAACACACAGGCATCCGTTAAATAAAAACGAGCATCGAACCGGAAGGTCGGATCAACCGAAGTTGATAACATCTATCTGCTAACGCGCAGGCATCCGCTAAATAAAAGCGAGCCTCGAACCAGAAGATCGGATCAACTGAAGTTGATAACATTTATCTGCTAACGCGCAGGCATCCGCTAAATTAAAGCGAGCATCAAACTAGAAGTCCGGATCAAGTGAATTTGATAACATCTACCTGCTAACGCGCAGGCGTCCGTTAAATAAAAGCGAGCATCGAACCAGAAGGCCGGAACAACCGAAGTTGATAACATCTATCTGCTAATGCGCAGGCGTCCGCTAAATAAAAGCGAGCGTCGAACCAGAAGGCCGGATCAACTGAAGTTGATAACATCTATCTGCTAACGCGCAGGCATCCGCTAAATAAAAGCGAGCATCGAACCAGAAGCCCGGATCAACTGAAGTTGATAACATCTACCTGCTAACGCGCAGGCGTCCGTTAAATAAAAGCGAGCATCGAACCATAAGGCCGGAACAATCGAAGTTGATAACATCTATCTGCTAACGCGCAGACATCCGCTAAATAAAAGCGAGCATCGAACCAGAAGGTCGGATCAACCGAAGTTGATAACATTTATTTGGTAACGCGCAGGCATCTGCTAAATAAAAGCGAGCATCGCACCAGAAGGCCGGATCAACCGAAGTTGATAACATCTATCTGCTAACGGGCAGGCATCCGCTAAATAAAAGCGAGCGTCGAACCAGAAGCCCGGATCAACTCAAGTTGATAACATCTATCTGCTAATGCGCAGGCGTCCGCTAAATAAAAGCGACCATCGAGCCAGAAGGTCGGATCAACCGAAGTTGATAACATCTATCTGGTAACGCGCAGGCATCCGCTAAATAAAAGCGAGCGTCGAACCAGAAGGCCGGATCAACTGAAGTTGATAACATCTATCTGCTAACGCGCAGGCATCCGCTAAATAAAAGCGAGCATCGAACCAGAAGGTCGGATATACCAAAGTTAATAACATCTATCTGCTAACGCAACAACATCCTCTAAATAAAAGCGAGCATCGAACCAAAAGGTCGGATCAACCGAAGTTGATAACATCTATCTGCTAACGCGCACGCATCCGGTAAATAAAAGCGAGCATCGAACCAGAAGGCCGGATCAACCGAAGTTGATAACATCTATCTGCTAACGTGTAGGCATCCGCTAAAGAAAAGCGAGCATCGAACAAGAAGGCCGGATCAACTGATGTTGATAACATCTATCTACTAACGCGCAGGCATCTGCTAATTAAAAGCGATCAATGAACCAGAAGGCCGGATCAACTTAAGTTGTTAACATCTATCTGCTAACACACAGGCATCCGTTAAATAAAAACGAGCATCGAACCTGAAGGTCGGATCAACCGAAGTTGATAACATCTATCTGCTAACGCGCAGGCATCTGCTAAATAAAAGCGAGCATCGAACCAGAAGGTCGGATCAACCGAAGTTGATAACATCTATCTGCTAACACGCAGGCATCCGCTAAATAAAAGCGAGCCTCGAACCAGAAGATCGGATCAACCGAAGTTGATAACATTTATCTGCTAACGCGCAGGCATCCGCTAAATTAAAGCGAGCATCAAACCAGAAGGCCGGATCAACTGAATTTGATAACATCTACCTGCTAACGCGCAGGCGTCCGTTAAATAAAAGCGAGCGTCGAACCAGAAGGCCGGATCAACTGAAGTTGATAACATCTATCTGCTAACGCGCAGGCATCCGCTAAATAAAAGCGAGCATCGAACCAGAAGCCCGGATCAACTGAAGTTGATAACATCTACCTGCTAACGCGCAGGCGTCCGTTAAATAAAAGCGAGCATCGAACCATAAGGCCGGAACAACCGAAGTTGATAACATCTATCTGCTAACGCGCAGACATCCGCTAAATAAAAGCGAGCATCGAACCAGAAGGTCGGATCAACCGAAGTTGATAACATTTATTTGGTAACGCGCAGGCATCTGCTAAATAAAAGCGAGCATCGCACCAGAAGGCCGGATCAACCGAAGTTGATAACATCTATCTGCTAACGCGCAGGCATCCGCTAAATAAAAGCGAGCGTCGAACCAGAAGCCCGGATCAACTCAAGTTGATAACATCTATCTGCTAATGCGCAGGCGTCCGCTAAATAAAAGCGACCATCGAGCCAGAAGGTCGGATCAACCGAAGTTGATAACATCTATCTGGTAACGCGCAGGCATCCGCTAAATAAAAGCGAGCGTCGAACCAGAAGGCCGGATCAACTGAAGTTGATAACATCTATCTGCTAACGCGCAGGCATCCGCTAAATAAAAGCGAGCATCGAACCAGAAGGTCGGATATACCAAAGTTAATAACATCTATCTGCTAACGCAACAACATCCTCTAAATAAAAGCGAGCATCGAACCAGAAGGTCGGATCAACCGAAGTTGATAACATCTATCTGCTAACGCGCACGCATCCGGTAAATAAAAGCGAGCATCGAACCAGAAGGCCGGATCAACCGAAGTTGATAACATCTATCTGCTAACGTGTAGGCATCCGCTAAAGAAAAGCGAGCATCGAACAAGAAGGCCGGATCAACTGATGTTGATAACATCTATCTACTAACGCGCAGGCATCTGCTAATTAAAAGCGATCAATGAACCAGAAGGCCGGATCAACATAAGTTGTTAACATCTATCTGCTAACACACAGGCATCCGTTAAATAAAAACGAGCATCGAACCTGAAGGTCGGATCAACCGAAGTTGATAACATCTATCTGCTAACGCGCAGGCATCTGCTAAATAAAAGCGAGCATCGAACCAGAAGGTCGGATCAACCGAAGTTGATAACATCTATCTGCTAACGCGCAGGCATCCGCTAAATAAAAGCGAGCCTCGAACCAGAAGATCGGATCAACCGAAGTTGATAACATTTATCTGCTAACGCGCAGGCATCCGCTAAATTAAAGCGAGCATCAAACCAGAAGGCCGGATCAACTGAATTTGATAACATCTACCTGCTAACGCGCAGGCGTCCGTTAAATAAAAGCGAGCGTCGAACCAGAAGGCCGGATCAACTGAAGTTGATAACATCTATCTGCTAACGCGCAGGCATCCGCTAAATAAAAGCGAGCATCGAACCAGAAGCCCGGATCAACTGAAGTTGATAACATCTACCTGCTAACGCGCAGGCGTCCGTTAAATAAAAGCGAGCATCGAACCATAAGGCCGGAACAACCGAAGTTGATAACATCTATCTGCTAACGCGCAGACATCCGCTAAATAAAAGCGAGCATCGAACCAGAAGGTCGGATCAACCGAAGTTGATAACATTTATTTGGTAACGCGCAGGCATCTGCTAAATAAAAGCGAGCATCGCACCAGAAGGCCGGATCAACCGAAGTTGATAACATCTATCTGCTAACGCGCAGGCATCCGCTAAATAAAAGCGAGCGTCGAACCAGAAGCCCGGATCAACTCAAGTTGATAACATCTATCTGCTAATGCGCAGGCGTCCGCTAAATAAAAGCGACCATCGAGCCAGAAGGTCGGATCAACCGAAGTTGATAACATCTATCTGGTAACGCGCAGGCATCCGCTAAATAAAAGCGAGCGTCAAACCAGAAGGCCGGATCAACTGAAGTTGATAACATCTATCTGCTAACGCGCAGGCATCCGCTAAATAAAAGCGAGCATCGAACCAGAAGGTCGGATATACCAAAGTTAATAACATCTATCTGCTAACGCAACAACATCCTCTAAATAAAAGCGAGCATCGAACCAGAAGGTCGGATCAACCGAAGTTGATAACATCTATCTGCTAACGCGCACGCATCCGGTAAATAAAAGCGAGCATCGAACCAGAAGGCCGGATCAACCGAAGTTGATAACATCTATCTGCTAACGTGTAGGCATCCGCTAAAGAAAAGCGAGCATCGAACAAGAAGGCCGGATCAACTGATGTTGATAACATCTATCTACTAACGCGCAGGCATCTGCTAATTAAAAGCGATCAATGAACCAGAAGGCCGGATCAACTTAAGTTGTTAACATCTATCTGCTAACACACAGGCATCCGTTAAATAAAAACGAGCATCGAACCTGAAGGTCGGATCAACCGAAGTTGATAACATCTATCTGCTAACGCGCAGGCATCTGCTAAATAAAAGCGAGCATCGAACCAGAAGGTCGGATCAACCGAAGTTGATAACATCTATCTGCTAACGCGCAGGCATCCGCTAAATAAAAGCGAGCCTCGAACCAGAAGATTGGATCAACCGAAGTTGATAACATTTATGTGCTAATGCGCAGGCATCCGCTAAATTAAAGCGAGCATCAAACCAGAAGGCCGGATCAACTGAATTTGATAACATCTACCTGCTAACGCGCAGGCGTCCGTTAAATAAAAGCGAGCGTCGAACCAGAAGGCCGGATCAACTGAAGTTGATAACATCTATCTGCTAACGCGCAGGCATCCGCTAAATAAAAGCGAGCATCGAACCAGAAGCCCGGATCAACTGAAGTTGATAACATCTACCTGCTAACGCGCAGGCGTCCGTTAAATAAAAGCGAGCATCGAACCATAAGGCCGGAACAACCGAAGTTGATAACATCTATCTGCTAACGCGCAGACATCCGCTAAATAAAAGCGAGCATCGAACCAGAAGGTCGGATCAACCGAAGTTGATAACATTTATTTGGTAACGCGCAGGCATCTTCTAAATAAAAGCGAGCATCGCACCAGAAGGCCGGATCAACCGAAGTTGATAATATCTATCTGCTAACGCGCAGGCATCCGCTAAATAAAAGCGAGCGTCGAACCAGAAGCCCGGATCAACTCAAGTTGATAACATCTATCTGCTAATGCGCAGGCGTCCGCTAAATAAAAGCGACCATCGAGCCAGAAGGTCGGATCAACCGAAGTTGATAACATCTATCTGGTAACGCGCAGGCATCCGCTAAATAAAAGCGAGCATCGCACCAGAAGGCCGGATCAACCAAAGTTGATAACATCTATCTGGTAACGCGCAGGCATCCGCTAAATAAAAGCGAGCATCGAACCAGAAGGTCGGATATACCAAAGTTGATAACATCTATCTGCTAACGCAACAACATCCTCTAAATAAAAGCGAGCATCGAACCAGAAGGTCGGATCAACCGAAGTTGATAACATCTATCTGCTAACGCGCATGCATCTGCTAATTAAAAGCGATCATTGAACCAGAAGGCCGGATCAACTTAAGTTGTTAACATCTATCTGCTAACACACAGGCATCCGTTAAATAAAAACGAGCATCGAACCGGAAGGTCGGATCAACCGAAGTTGATAACATCTATCTGCTAACGCGCAGGCATCCGCTAAATAAAAGCGAGCCTCGAACCAGAAGATCGGATCAACCGAAGTTGATAACATTTATCTGCTAACGCGCAGGCATCCGCTAAATTAAAGCGAGCATCAAACCAGAAGGCCGGATCAACTGAATTTGATAACATCTACCTGCTAACGCGCAGGCGTCCGTTAAATAAAAGCGAGCATCGAACCAGAAGGCCGGAACAACCGAAGTTGATAACATCTATCTGCTAATGCGCAGGCGTCCGCTAAATAAAAGCGAGCATCGAACCAGAAGGCCGGATCAACCGAAGTTGATAACATCTATCTGCTAACGCGCAGGCATCCGCTAAATAAAAGCGAGCATCGAACCAGAAGCCCGGATCAACCGAAGTTAATAACATCTACCTGCTAACGCGCAGGCGTCCGTTAAATAAAAGCGAGCATGAAACCATAAGGCCGGAACAACCGAAGTTGATAACATCTATCTGTTAACACGCAGACATCCGCTAAATAAAAGCGAGCATCAAACCAGAAGGTCGGATCAACCGAAGTTGATAACATTTATTTGGTAACGCGCAGGCATCCGCTAAATAAAAGTGAGCATCGCACCAGAAGGCCGGATCAACCGAAGTTGATAACATCTATCTGCTAACGCGCAGGCATCCGCTAAATAAAAGCGAGCGTCGAACCAGAAGCCCGGATCAACCGAAGTTGATAACATTTATCTGCTAATGCGCAGGCGTCCGCTAAATAAAAGCGAGCATCGAACCAGAAGGCCGGATCAACCGAAGTTGATAACACCTATCTGCTAACGCGCAGGCCTCCACTAAATAAAAGCGAGCATCGAACTAGAAGGCCGGATCAACCGCAGTTGATAACATCTATCTGCTAACGCGCAGGCATCCGCTAAATAAAAGCGAGCATCGAACCAGAAGGTCGGATCAACCGAAGTTGATATCATCTATCTGCTAACGCGCAGGCATCCACTAAATATAAGCTAGCATCGAACTAGAAGGCCGGATCAACCGAAGTTGATAACATCTATCTACTAACGCGCGGGTATTTGCTAAATAAAAGCGAGCATCGAACCAGAAGGCTGGATCAACCGAAGTTGATAACATTTATCTGCTAACGCGTAGGCATCCGCTAAATAAAAACGAGCATCGAACCAGAAGGTCGGATCAACCGAAGTTGATAACATCTATCTGCTAACGCGCAGGCATCCGCTAAATAAAAGCGAGCATCGAACCACAAGCCCGGATCAACCGAAGTTGATAACATCTATCTGCTAACGCGCAGGCATCCGCTAAATTAAAGCGAGCATCGAACCAGAAGGCCGGATCAACTGAAGTTGATAACATCTACCTGCTAACGTGCAGGCATCCACTAAATAAAATAGAGCATCAAACAAGAAGGCCGGATCAACTGATGTTGATAACATCTATCTGCTAACGCGCAGGCATCTGCTAAATAAAAGCGATCATTGAACCAGAAGGCCGGATCAACTTAAGTTGTTGACATCTATCTGCTAACACACAGGCATCCGCTAAATAAAAACGAGCATCGAACCGGAAGGTCGGATCAACCGAAGTTGATAACATCTATCTGCTAACGCGTAGGCATCCGCTAAATAAAAGCGAGCATCGAACCAGAAGGTCGGATCAACCGAAGTTGATAACATCTATCTGCTAACGCGCAGGCATCCGCTAAATTAAAGCGAGCATCGAACCAGAAGGCCGAATCAACTGAAGTTGATAACATCTACCTGCTAACGCGCAGGCGTCCGTTAAATAAAAGCGAGCATCGAACCAGAAGGCCGGAACAACCGAAGTTGATAACATCTATCTGCTAATACGCAGGCGTCCGCTAAATAAAAGCGAGCATCGAACCAGAAGGCCGGATCAACCGAAGTTGATAATATCTATCTGCTAACGCGCAGGCATCCACTAAATAAAAGCGAGCATCGAACTAGAAGACCGGATCAACCGAAGTTGATAACATCTATCTGCTAACGCGCAGGGATCCGCTAAATAAAAGCGAGCATCGAACCAGAAGCCCGGATCAACTGAAGTTGATAACATCTACCTGCTAACGCGCAGGCGTCCATTAAATAAAAGCGAGCATCGAACCATAAGGCCGGAACAACCGAAGTTGATAACATCTATCTGCTAACACGCAGACGTCTGCTAAATAAAAGCGAGCATCGAACCAGAAGGTCGGATATACCAAAGTTGATAACATCTATCTGCTAACGCAACGACATCCTCTAAATAAAAGCGAGCATCGAACCAGAAGGTCGGATCAACCGAAGTTGATAACATCTATTTGCTAACGTGCAGGCATCCACTAAATAAAAGAGAGCATCGAACAAGAAGGCCGGATCAACTGATGTTGATAACATCTATCTGCTAACGCGCAGGCATCTGCTAAATAAAAGCGATCATTGAACCAGAAGGCCGGATCAACTTAAGTTGTTGACATCTATCTGCTAACACACAGGCATCCGCTAAATAAAAACGAGCATCGAACCGGAAGGTCGGATCAACCGAAGTTGATAACATCTATCTGCTAACGCGCAGGCATCCGCTAAATAAAAGCGAGCATCGAACCAGAAGGTCGGATCAACCGAAGTTGATAACATCTATCTGCTAACGCGCAGGCATCCGCTAAATTAAAGCGAGCATCGAACCAGAAGGCCGAATCAACTGAAGTTGATAACATCTACCTGATAACGCGCAGGCGTCCGTTAAATAAAAGCGAGCATCGAACCAGAAGGCCGGAACAACCGAAGTTGATAACATCTATCTGCTAATACGCAGACGTCCGCTAAATAAAAGCGAGCATCGAACCAGAAGGCCGGATCAACCGAAGTTGATAACACCTATCTGCTAACGCGCAGGCCTCCACTAAATAAAAGCGAGCATCGAACTAGAAGGCCGGATCAACCGCAGTTGATAACATCTATCTGCTAACGCGCAGGCATCCGCTAAATAAAAGCGAGCATCGAACCAGAAGGTCGGATCAACCGAAGTTGATATCATCTATCTGCTAACGCGCAGGCATCCACTAAATATAAGCTAGCATCGAACTAGAAGGCCGGATCAACCGAAGTTGATAACATCTATCTACTAACGCGCGGGTATTTGCTAAATAAAAGCGAGCATCGAACCAGAAGGCTGGATCAACCGAAGTTGATAACATTTATCTGCTAACGCGTAGGCATCCGCTAAATAAAAACGAGCATCGAACCAGAAGGTCGGATCAACCGAAGTTGATAACATCTATCTGCTAACGCGCAGGCATCCGCTAAATAAAAGCGAGCATCGAACCACAAGCCCGGATCAACCGAAGTTGATAACATCTATCTGCTAACGCGCAGGCATCCGCTAAATTAAAGCGAGCATCGAACCAGAAGGCCGGATCAACTGAAGTTGATAACATCTACCTGCTAACGTGCAGGCATCCACTAAATAAAATAGAGCATCAAACAAGAAGGCCGGATCAACTGATGTTGATAACATCTATCTGCTAACGCGCAGGCATCTGCTAAATAAAAGCGATCATTGAACCAGAAGGCCGGATCAACTTAAGTTGTTGACATCTATCTGCTAACACACAGGCATCCGCTAAATAAAAACGAGCATCGAACCGGAAGGTCGGATCAACCGAAGTTGATAACATCTATCTGCTAACGCGTAGGCATCCGCTAAATAAAAGCGAGCATCGAACCAGAAGGTCGGATCAACCGAAGTTGATAACATCTATCTGCTAACGCGCAGGCATCCGCTAAATTAAAGCGAGCATCGAACCAGAAGGCCGAATCAACTGAAGTTGATAACATCTACCTGCTAACGCGCAGGCGTCCGTTAAATAAAAACGAGCATCGAACCAGAAGGCCGGAACAACCGAAGTTGATAACATCTATCTGCTAATATGCAGGCGTCCGCTAAATAAAAGCGAGCATCGAACCAGAAGGCCGGATCAACCGAAGTTGATAATATCTATCTGCTAACGCGCAGGCATCCACTAAATAAAAGCGAGCATCGAACTAGAAGACCGGATCAACCGAAGTTGATAACATCTATCTGCTAACGCGCAGGGATCCGCTAAATAAAAGCGAGCATCGAACCAGAAGCCCGGATCAACTGAAGTTGATAACATCTACCTGCTAACGCGCAGGCGTCCATTAAATAAAAGCGAGCATCGAACCATAAGGCCGGAACAACCGAAGTTGATAACATCTATCTGCTAACACGCAGACGTCTGCTAAATAAAAGCGAGCATCGAACCAGAAGGTCGGATATACCAAAGTTGATAACATCTATCTGCTAACGCAACGACATCCTCTAAATAAAAGCGAGCATCGAACCAGAAGGTCGGATCAACCGAAGTTGATAACATCTATTTGCTAACGTGCAGGCATCCACTAAATAAAAGAGAGCATCGAACAAGAAGGCCGGATCAACTGATGTTGATAACATCTATCTGCTAACGCGCAGGCATCTGCTAAATAAAAGCGATCATTGAACCAGAAGGCCGGATCAACTTAAGTTGTTGACATCTATCTGCTAACACACAGGCATCCGCTAAATAAAAACGAGCATCGAACCGGAAGGTCGGATCAACCGAAGTTGATAACATCTATCTGCTAACGCGCAGGCATCCGCTAAATAAAAGCGAGCATCGAACCAGAAGGTCGGATCAACCGAAGTTGATAACATCTATCTGCTAACGCGCAGGCATCCGCTAAATTAAAGCGAGCATCGAACCAGAAGGCCGAATCAACTGAAGTTGATAACATCTACCTGATAACGCGCAGGCGTCCGTTAAATAAAAGCGAACATCGAACCAGAAGGCCGGAACAACCGAAGTTGATAACATCTATCTGCTAATACGCAGACGTCCGCTAAATAAAAGCGAGCATCGAACCAGAAGGCCGGATCAACCGAAGTTGATAACATCTATCTGCTAATGCGCAGGCACCCACTAAATAAAAGCGAGCATCGAACTAGAAGACCGGATCAACCGAAGTTGATAACATCTATCTGCTAACGCGCAGGGATCTGCTAAATAAAAGCGAGCATCGAACCAGAAGCCCGGATCAACTGAAGTTGATAACATCTACCTGCTAACGCGCAGGCGGCCATTAAATAAAAGCGAGCATCGAACCATAAGGCCGGAACAACCGAAGTTGATAACATCTATCTGCTAACGCGCAGACATCTGCTAAATAAAAGCGAGCATCGAACCAGAAGGTCGAATATACCAAAGTTGATAACATCTATCTGCTAACGCAACGACATCCTCTAAATAAAAGCGAGCATCGAACCAGAAGGTCGGATCAACCGAAGTTGATAACATCTATCTGCTAACGCGCACGCATCCGGTAAATAAAAGCGAGCATCGAACCAGAAGGCCGGATCAACCGAAGTTGATAACATCTATCTGCTAACGTGCATGCATCCACTAAATAAAAGCGAGCATCGAACAAGAAGGCCGGATCAACTGATGTTGATAACATCTATCTGCTAACGTGCAGGCATCTGCTAAATAAAAGCGATCATTGAACCAGAAGGCCGGATCAACTTAAGTTGTTAACATCTATCTGCTAACACACAGGCATCTGCTAAATAAAAACGAGCATCGAACCGGAAGGTCGGATCAACCGAAGTTGATAACATTTATCTGCTAACGCGCAGGCATCCGCTAAATAAAAGCGAGCATCGAACCAGAAGGTCGGATCAACCGAAGTTGATAACATCTATCTGCTAACGCGCAGCCATCTGCTAAATAAAAGGGAGCATCGAACCAGAAGGTCGGATATACCAAAGTTGATAACATCTATCTGCTAACGCAACGACATCTGCTAAATAAAAGCGAGCATCGAACCAGAAGGTCGGATCAACCGAAGTTGATAACATCTATCTGCTAACGCGCACGCATCCGGTAAATAAAAGCGAGCATCGAACCAGAAGGTCGGATCAACCGAAGTTGATAACATCTATCTGCTAACGTGCAGGCATCCACTAAATAAAAGCGAGCATCGAACAAGAAGGCCGGATCAACTGATGTTGATAACATCTATCTGCTAACGCGCAGGCATCTGCTAAATAAAAGCGATCATTGAACCAGAAGGCCGGATCAACTTAAGTTGTTGACATCTATCTGCTAACACACAGGCATCCGCTAAATAAAAACGAGCATCGAACCGGAAGGTCGGATCAATCGAAGTTGATAACATCTATCTGCTAACGCGCAGGCATCCGCTAAATAAAAGCGAGCATCGAACCAGAAGGTCGGATCAACCGAAGTTGATAACATCTATCTGCTAACGCGCAGGCATCCGCTAAATTAAAGCAAGCATCGAACCAGAAGGCCGAATCAACTGAAGTTGATAACATCTACCTGATAACGCGCAGGCGTCCGTTAAATAAAAGCGAGCATCGAACCAGAAGGCCGGAACAACCGAAGTTGATAACATCTATCTGCTAATACGCAGACGTCCGCTAAATAAAAGCGAGCATCGAACCAGAAGGCCGGATCAACCGAAGTTGATAACATCTATCTACTAACGCGCAGGCACCCACTAAATAAAAGCGAGCATCGAACTAGAAGACCGGATCAACCGAAGTTGATAACATCTATCTGCTAACGCGCAGGGATCCGCTAAATAAAAGCGAGCATCGAACCAGAAGCCCGGATCAACTGAAGTTGATAACATCTACCTGCTAACGCGCAGGCGGCCATTAAATAAAAGCGAGCATCGAACCATAAGGCCGGAACAACCGAAGTTGATAACATCTATCTGCTAACGCGCAGACATCTGCTAAATAAAAGCGAGCATCGAACCAGAAGGTCGGATATACCAAAGTTGATAACATCTATCTGCTAACGCAACGACATCCTCTAAATAAAAGCGAGCATCGAACCAGAAGGTCGGATCAACCGAAGTTGATAACATCTATCTGCTAACACGCACGCATCCGGTAAATAAAAGCGAGCATCGAACCAGAAGGCCGGATCAACCGAAGTTGATAACATCTATCTGCTAACGTGCAGGCATCCACTAAATAAAAGCGAGCATCGAACAAGAAGGCCGGATCAACTGATGTTGATAACATCTATCTGCTAACGTGCAGGCATCTGCTAAATAAAAGCGATCATTGAACCAGAAGGCCGGATCAACTTAAGTTGTTAACATCTATCTGCTAACACACAGGCATCTGCTAAATAAAAACGAGCATCGAACCGGAAGGTCGGATCAACCAAAGTTGATAACATTTATCTGCTAACGCGCAGGCATCCGCTAAATAAAAGCGAGCATCGAACCAGAAGGTCGGATCAACCGAAGTTGACAACATCTATCTGCTAACGCGCAGCCATCTGCTAAATAAAAGCGAGCATCGAACCAGAAGGTCGGATATACCAAAGTTGATAACATCTATCTGCTAACGCAACGACATCCTCTAAATAAAAGCGAGCATCGAACCAGAAGGTCGGATCAACCGAAGTTGATAACATCTATCTGCTAACGCGCACGCATCCGGTAAATAAAAGCGAGCATCGAACCAGAAGGCCGAATCAACCGAAGTTGATAACATCTATCTGCTAACGTGCAGGCATCCACTGAATAAAAGCGAGCATCGAACAAGAAGGACGGATCAACTGATGTTGATAACATCTATCTGCTAACTCGCAGGCATCTGCTAAATAAAAGCGATCGTTGAACCAGAAGGCCGGATTAACTTAAGTTGTTAACATCTATCTGCTAACACACAGGCATCCGCTAAATAAAAACGAGCATCGAACTGGAAGGTCGGATCAATCGAAGTTGATAACATCTATCTGCTAACGCGCAGGCATCCGCTAAATAAAAGCGAGCATCGAACCAGAAGGTCGGATCAACCGAAGTTGATAACATCTATCTGCTAACGCGCAGGCATCCGCTAAATTAAAGCGAGCATCAAACCAGAAGGCCGGATCAACTGAAGTTGATAACATCTACCTGCTAACGCGCAGTGTAACACCCATTTTATTTATTTAGTCATTTTGGTGTTAATTTAATTATTTTATGTTGGTGTGCCCTTAGGTGGGGTGTGTTGGTATATGATTGGTGAGTACCCTTGATATGTAAGGATCATTGGTGGTGTGGAGATAATAATATAATAATTAATAGTAATATTGGTGGTATTATTATTATTATTATTCTTATTATTATTATTATGATTATTATTATTAGTATGAATATTATTATTGGTCGGTGTCCCTGATATGGGAGAATTATTGGTGGTGAATTGGTGTAGATATAATAATACAATAACTAATGGTAATATTGGTGGTGCTTTGGTGTGAATATGATAATATAATGAATAATAGTAATATTGGTGGGGGTATTATTATTATTATTATATTTATTATATTTATCATTATTATTATATTATTTTTATTATTATTATTATTATTATTGGTGTGATAATATTATTATTATTATAATTATAATCATTGTTGGGTGTATCACTATTATTATTATTATGTTGAATATTACTATAATATTATAATAGTATTATATTATATTATATTATTATTATTATAATGATTATTATAATTATTATTATTAGAATTATTATTGGGAATATTAGTGGTTGGAATAAGTAAAATAAGAGGTGGAAGGGTTATTGGGAAGTTAGAATGGAAATATGAAAAGTCACGATAGAAACCGTGAGGAAGGAAATATGAAGGGGTAGCAAGGAGATATTAGAAAAGTTGGAATGGAGAGGAAAGGGATTACCATAGGCGTGGGATATTGGTGTGATAATAATAATAATATTATTATTATTATTATTATTATTACTATTATTATTATTAGTGTTATTATTATTATTATTATTAAAAGTATTATTATGATTATTGGAGAGATAATAATATTATTATTATTGTTATTATTAATAGTATTATTATTATTAAGATTATTATTATTATTATTATCATTATTATTATTATTATTAGAATTATTAATATTATTATTATTATTTTGGTGAGATAATAATATTATTATTATTATTATTATTATTATTATTATTATTATTATTATTATTATTATTATTATGTGGTATTATTAATATTAGTAAGATTATATTAGTATTATTATTATTAAGATTATTAATATTATATTATCTTATTAGTTATTATTATTGGGATTAGAATAATTAAAAGGGAAATAGAATATGAGGGGTTAGGAGAGTTACGATACATTTTAGAAAATTGAGAAAAAAGAGCGATAGAAAGAGAGAAGAGGAAAGAACGAGGAAAGTGAAAAAGAACGAAGGAAAAAGGGAACGAACAACGGAAGAGGAAGGAGAAGGCCAAGAGACCAATTCTAGGAGGAATTCTATCGATCGACCAATTGTCAAGGTAAGGGGGGAGAAATTTGATTGGGAATGGTTTATACATGTATAGGGTAGAGGGGATTCCTTAACCCCGTAGGAATTTATCGTTATATAAAGTTTTATATTGGCATGCTATGATTATTGTTGATGTTGGGGGATTGATGAATGTTGATGATGCATTTTGGGGTATATATATATATGGTGATGATGTTACTGTAGTATTGATCTATTTTGTTGGATTGTTGATGTTACTGTAGTGTTGATAGTAACTAGGAATATAAAGCTGATGAGATTATGTGTTGTTACCGTAGTGTTGGCAATGACCGTGATTATAGCTTTGGGAAAGTTATATGTTGTTTCCCTATAGTGTCGTTAATGACTATGGTTAGGACCTTGGTGAGATTCAGAGTGACTCTGAAGTGTCGGTAATGTACCGTAATGTCGGTTCTAGAGTAGAAATTATAGGATAATTGGTAAGTATAATATCTATTGGCATGTTTGTGATTGTGGATTGATGTTGATGAATTATTGATTTTGGTGTATAGGCTGAGGTGTTGGTTTAGGGAGGTTCTGAGTAACCTCAGAGACTTTTGGTGAGATGTCTGAATTGGTCTCGTGTGATCCTTCTAGCCTTGCTGTAGTGTGAAAATGATGAGTATGGGATATAACTTGTGTACTTGGTGATAGTACGCGTTTCCCTTAATATTGTTGGTGAGCAATTAGTTAATGTATATGTGTGTAGTGATCAGTAGGATCGTGTATCCCCGAGTGGGGGGGGGGGGGGAACGTAGTTATATCCGGTGTGATAGTATGAATTCGTTTACTATCTGATTGATTTATATGGTGTTGGTGTAATATATCTATACATATGCATTGTTGTATGATGATATGATCAGGAGGATCGTGTGCACTTAGCGTGCCAGAATATAATAATTATGCATTGGTGTCTTGCATATCATGGTGTTTTGGTGGGATGAATCATGTCTCAGGAGGAGCGTAAGTGATTCATCCGTACTCCTTTGTGGAGAATGGTGGGGGATAGATCATGTCTCAGGAGGAGCGTAAGTGATCTATCCAGGTTCGATTGAATGAACCAATGAGTCGGTACCGCATGCATGGTGTTGAGTTGCATTTTGCATTATAATATGTTATATTGTAATTTGAACAGTAGGTTCGTTGTGTGGCGTTGTTGGGGTGAATATTGGTGTTGGTGTATTGTACTACCTTATTTACATGTACTACATTACCATTATATTTTTGATCATGATTTCTCACCCCTTTGTTGTTGTTGTGTCTGTACTTCTCCGGAAGTACAGATAATCCAGGTACTTAGATAGCTTGGATGGTGGTGTGCCAGTCGAGTCTAGGATGCTCTGATACGTAACACGGGATATGGGTGCTTTAATTGTTTTATGTCAAATTTGTTGTAATCCTGTGACGTATCACATTTTTAGTGAATTATAATAATAAAGATTTTTATGAAATCTGGCGGATGGCCGAGAATGTTGGAATAATGTTTTCCGCTGTAATATTTTTGAAAAGGATGAATAAAGTATTTTTATAAAAATTTGGTGATGTGATATCCCACTATTTTGGTGAAGAACTCTGATGTTTATTTATAATGTTTATATTTTATTTAATTTGGGAAGTGGGGTGTTACACGCAGGCGTCCGTTAAATAAAAGTGAGCATCGAACCAGAAGGCCGGAACAACCGAGGTTGATAACATCTATCTGCTAATGTGCAGGCGTCTGCTAAATAAAAGCGAGCATCGAACCAGAAGACCAGATCAACCGAAGTTGATAACATCTATCTGCTAACGCGCAGGCATCCGCTAAATAAAAGCGAGCATCGGACCAGAAGCCCGGATCAACTGAAGTTGATAACATCTACCTGCTAACGCCCAGGCGTCCGTTAAATAAAAGCGAGCATCGCACCAGAAGGCCGGATCAACCAAAGTTGATAACATCTATCTGCTAACGCGCAGGCATCCGCTAAATAAAAGCGAGCATCGAACCAGAAGGTCGGATATACCAAAGTTGATAACATCTATCTGCTAACACAACGAAATCCTCTAATTAAAAGCGAGCATCGAACCAGAAGGTCGGATCAACCGAAGTTGATAACATCTATCTGCTAACACGCACGCATCCGGTAAATAAAAGCGAGCATCGAACCAGAAGGCCGGATCAACCGAAGTTGATAACATCTATCTGCTAACGTGCAGGCATCCACTAAATAAAAGCGAGCATCGAACAAGAAGGCCGGATCAACTGATGTTGATAACATCTATCTGCTAACGTGCAGGCATCTGCTAAATAAAAGCGATCATTGAACCAGAAGGCCGGATCAACTTAAGTTGTTAACATCTATCTGCTAACACACAGGCATCTGCTAAATAAAAACGAGCATCGAACCGGAAGGTCGGATCAACCGAAGTTGATAACATCTATCTGCTAACGCGCAGGCATCCACTAAATAAAAGCGAGCATCGAACTAGAAGACCAGATCAACCGAAGTTGATAACATCTATCTGCTAACGCGCAGGCATCCGCTAAATAAAAGAGAGCATCGAACCAGAAGGTCGGATCAACCGAAGTTGATAACATCTATCTGCTAACGCGCAGCCATCTGCTAAATAAAAGCGAGCATCGAACCAGAAGGTCGGATATACCAAAGTTGATAACATCTATCTGCTAACGCCACGACATCCTCTAAATAAAAGCGAGCATCGAACTAGAAGGTCGGATCAACCGAAGTTGATAACATCTATCTGCTAACGCGCACGCATCCGGTAAATAAAAGCGAGCATCGAACCAGAAGGCCGAATCAACCGAAGTTGATAACATCTATCTGCTAACGTGCAGGCATCCACTAAATAAAAGCGAGCATCGAACAAAAAGGACGGATCAACTGATGTTGATAACATCTATCTGCTAACGCGCAGGCATCTGCTAAATAAAAGCGATCGTTGAACCAGAAGGCCGGATTAACTTAAGTTGTTAACATCTATCTGCTAACACACAGGCATCCGCTAAATAAAAACGAGCATCGAACTGGAAGGTCGGATCAATCGAAGTTGATAACATCTATCTGCTAACGCGCAGGCATCCGCTAAATAAAAGCGAGCATCGAACCAGAAGGTCGGTTCAACCGAAGTTGATAACATCTATCTGCTAACGCGCAGGCATCCGCTAAATTAAAGCGAGCATCGAACCAGAAGGCCGGATCAACTGAAGTTGATAACATCTACCTGCTAACGCGCAGGCGTCCGTTAAATAAAAGTGAGCATCGAACCAGAAGGCCGGAACAACCGAGGTTGATAACATCTATCTGCTAATGCGCAGGCGTCTGCTAAATAAAAGCGAGCATCGAACCAGAAGGCCGGATCAACCGAAGTTGATAACATCTATCTGCTAACGCGCAGGCATCCACTAAATAAAAGCGAGCATCGAACTAGAAGACCGAATCAACCGAAGTTGATAACATCTATCTGCTAACGCGCAGGCATCCGCTAAATAAAAGCGAGCATCGAACCAGAAGCCCGGATCAACTGAAGTTGATAACATCTACCTGCTAACGCGCAGGCGTCCGTTAAATAAAAGCGAGCATCGCACCAGAAGGCCGGATCAACCAAAGTTGATAACATCTATCTGCTAACGCCCAGGCATCCGCTAAATAAAAGCGAGCATCGAACCAGAAGGTCGGATATACCAAAGTGATAACATCTATCTGCTAACACAACGACATCCTCTAATTAAAATCGAGCATCGAACCAGAAGGTCGGATCAACCGAAGTTGATAACATCTATCTGCTAACGCGCACGCATCTGGTAAATAAAAGCGAGCATCGAACCAGAAGGCCGGATCAACCGAAGTTGATAACATCTATCTGCTAACGTGCAGGCATCCACTAAATAAAAGCGAGCATCGAACAAGAAGGCCGGATCAACTGATGTTGATAACATCTATCTGCTAACGCGCAGGCATCTGCTAAATAAAAGCGATCATTGAACAAGAAGGCCGGATCAACTTAAGTTGTTAACATCTATCTGCTAACACACAGGCATCCGCTAAATAAAAATGAGCATCGAACCGGAAGGTCGGATCAACCGAAGTTGATAACATCTATCTGCTAACGCACAGGCATCCGCTAAATAAAAGCGAGCATCGAACCAGAAGGTCGGATCAACCGAAGTTGATAACATCTATCTGCTAACGCGCAGCCATCTGCTAAATAAAAGCGAGCATCGAACCAGAAGGTCGGATATACCAAAGTTGATAACATCTATCTGCTAACGCGCATGCATCCCGTAAATAAAAGCGAGCATCGAACCAGAAGGCCGGATCAACCGAAGTTGATAACATCTATCTGCTAACGTGCAGGCATCCACTAAATAAAAGCGAGCATCGAACAAGAAGGCCGGATCAACTGATGTTGATAACATCTATCTGCTAACGCACAGGCATCAGCTAAATAAAAGCGATCATTGAACCAGAAGGCCGGATCAACTTAAGTTGTTAACATCTATCTGCTAACACACATGCATCCGCTAAATAAAAACGAGCATCGAACCGGAAGGTCGGATCAACCGAAGTTGATAACATCTATCTGCTAACGCGCAGGCATCCGCTAAATAAAAGCGAGCATCGAACCAGAAGGTCGGATCAACCGAAGTTGATAACATCTATCTGCTAACGTGCAGCCATCTGCTAAATAATAGCGAGCATCGAACCAGAAGGTCGGATATACCAAAGTTGATAACATCTATCTACTAACGCGCACGCATCCGATAAATAAAAGCGAGCATCGAACCCGAAGGCCGGATCAACCGAAGTTGATAACATCTATCTGCTAACGTGCAGGCATCCACTAAATAAAAGCGAGCATCGAACAAGAAGGTCGGATCAACTGATGTTGATAACATCTATCTGCTAACGCGCAGGCATCTGCTAAATAAAAGCGATCATTGAACCAGAAGGCCGGATTAACTTAAGTTGTTAACATCTATCTGCTAACACACAGGCATCCGCTAAATAAAAACGAGCATCGAACCGGAAGGTCGGATCAACCGAAGTTGATAACATCTATCTGCTAACGCGCAGGCATTCGCTAAATAAAAGCGAGCATCGAACCAGAAGGTCGGATCAACCGAAGTTGATGATAACATCTATCTGCTAACGCGCAGGCATCCGCTAAATTAAAGCGAGCATCGAACCAGAAGGCCGGATCAAATGAAGTTGATAACATCTACCTGCTAACCCGCAGGCATCCGTTAAATAAAAGCGAGCATCGAACCAGAAGGCCGGAACAACCGAAGTTGATAACATCTATCTGCTAATGCGCAGGCGTCCGCTAAATAAAAGCGAGCATCGAACCAGAAGGCCGGATCAACCGTAGTTGATAACATCTATCTGCTAACACGCAGGCATCCACTAAATAAAAGCGAGCATCGAAATAGAAGACCGGATCAACCGAAGTTGATAACATCTATCTGCTAACGCGCAGGCATCCGCTAAATAAAAGCGAGCATCGAACCAGAAGCCCGGATCAACTGAAGTTGATAACATCTACCTGCTAACGCGCAGGCGTCCGTTAAATAAAAGCGAGCATCGCACCAGAAGGCCGGATCAACCAAAGTTGATAACATCTATCTGCTAACGCGCAGGCATCCGCTAAATAAAAGCGAGCATCGAACCAGAAGGTCGGATATAATAAAGTTGATAACATCTATCTGCTAACGCAACGACATCCTCTAAATACAAGCGAGTATCGAACCAGAAGGTTGGATCAACCGAAGTTGATAACATCTATCTGCTAACGCGCACGCATCCGGTAAATAAAAGCGAGCATCGAACCAGAAGGTCAGATCAACCGAAGTTGATAACATCTATCTGCTAACGTGCAGGCATCCACTAAATAAAAGCGAGCATCGAACAAGAAGGCCGGATCAACTGATGTTGATAACATCTATCTGCTAACGCGCATGCATCTGCTAAATAAAAGCGATCATTGAACCAGAAGGCCGGATCAACTTAAGTTGTTAACATCTATCTGCTAACACACAAGCATCCGCTAAATAAAAACGAGCATCAAACCGGAAGGTCGGATCAACCGAAGTTGATAACATCTATCTGCTAACGCGCAGGCATCCGCTAAATAAAAGCGAGCATCGAACCAGAAGGTCTGATCAACCGAAGTTGATAACATCTATCTGCTAACGCGCAGGCATCCGCTAAATTAAAGCGAGCATCGAACCAGAAGGCCGGATCAACTGAAGTTGATAACATCTACCTACTAACACGCAGGCGTCTGTTAAATAAAAGCGAGCATCGAACCGGAAGGTCGGATCAACCGAAGTTGATAACATCTATCTACTAACGCGCAGGCATCCGCTAAATAAAAGCGAGCATCGAACCAGAAGGTCGGATCAACCGAAGTTGATAACATCTATCTACTAACGCGCAGGCATCCGCTAAATTAAAGCGAGCATCGAACCAGAAGGCCGGATCAACTGAAGTTGATAACATCTACCTGCTAACGCGCAGGCGTCCGTTAAATAAAAGCGAGCATCGAACCAGAAGGTCGGATCAACCGAAGTTGATAACATCTATCTGCTAACGCGCAGGCATCCGCTCAATAAAAGCGAGCATCGAACCAGAAGGCCGGATCAACTGATGTTGATAACATCTATCTGCTAACGCACAGGCATCAGCTAAATAAAAGCGATCATTGAACCAGAAGGCCGGATCAACTTAAGTTGTTAACATCTATCTGCTAACACACATGCATCCGCTAAATAAAAACGAGCATCGAACCGGAAGGTCGGATCAACCGAAGTTGATAACATCTATCTGCTAACGCGCAGGCATCCGCTAAATAAAAGCGAGCATCGAACCAGAAGGTCGGATCAACCGAAGTTGATAACATTTATCTGCTAACGCGCAGCCATCCGCTAAATATAAGCGAGCATCGAACCAGAAGGTCGGATATACCAAAGTTGATAACATCTATCTACTAACGCGCACGCATCCGATAAATAAAAGCGAGCATCGAACCAGAAGGCCGGATCAACCGAAGTTGATAACATCTATCTGCTAACGTGCAGGCATCCACTAAATAAAAGCGAGCATCGAACAAGAAGGTCGGATCAACTGATGTTGATAACATCTATCTGCTAACGCGCAGGCATCTGCTAAATAAAAGCGATCATTGAACCAGAAGGCCGGATTAACTTAAGTTCTTAACATCTATCTGCTAACACACAGGCATCCGCTAAATAAAAACGAGCATCGAACCGGAAGGTCGAATCAACCGAAGTTGATAACATCTATCTGCTAACGCGCAGGCATCCGCTAAATAAAAGCGAGCATCGAACCAGAAGGTCGGATCAACCGAAGTTGATAACATCTATCTGCTAACGCGCAGGCATCTGCTAAATTAAAGCGAGCATCGAACTAGAAGGCCGGATCAACTGAAGTTGATAACATCTACTTGCTAACGCGCAGGCATCCGTTAAATAAAAGCGAGCATCGAACCAGAAGGCCGGAACAACCGAAGTTGATAACATCTATCTGCTAATGCGCAGGCGTCCGCTAAATAAAAGCGAGCATCGAACCAGAAGGCCGGATCAACCGTAGTTGATAACATCTATCTGCTAACACGCAGGCATCCACTAAATAAAAGCGAGCATCGAAATAGAAGACCGGATCAACCGAAGTTGATAAAATCTATCTGCTAACGCGCAGGCATCCGCTAAATAAAAGCGAGCATCGAACCAGAAGCCCGGATCAACTGAAGTTGATAACATCTACCTGCTAACGCGCAGGCGTCCGTTAAATAAAAGCGAGCATCGCACCAGAAGGCCGGATCAACCAAAGTTGATAACATCTATCTGCTAACACGCAGGCATCCGCTAAATAAAAGCGAGCATCGAACCAGAAGGTCGGATATACCAAAGTTGATAACATCTATCTGCTAACGCAACGACATCCTCTAAATTCAAGCGAGTATCGAACCAGAAGGTTGGATCAACCGAAGTTGATAACATCTATCTGCTAACGCGCACGCATCCGGTAAATAAAAGCGAGCATCGAACCAGAAGGTCAGATCAACCGAAGTTGATAACATCTATCTGCTAACGTGCAGGCATCCAGTAAATAAAAGCGAGCATCGAACAAGAAGGCCGTATCAACTGATGTTGATAACATCTATCTGCTAACGCGCATGCATCTGCTAAATAAAAGCGATCATTGAACCAGAAGGCCGGATCAACTTAAGTTGTTAACATCTATCTGCTAACACACAAGCATCCGCTAAATAAAAACGAGCATCAAACCGGAAGGTCGGATCAACCGAAGTTGATAACATCTAACTGCTAACGCGCAGGCATCCGCTAAATAAAAGCGAGCATCGAACCAGAAGGTCTGATCAACCGAAGTTGATAACATCTATCTGCTAACGCGCAGGCATCCGCTAAATTAAAGCAAGCATCGAACCAGAAGGCCAGATCAACTGAAGTTGATAACATCTACCTGCTAACGCGCAGGCGTCTGTTAAATAAAAGCGAGCATCGAACCGGAAGGTCGGATCAACCGAAGTTGATAACATCTATCTGCTAACGCGCAGGCATCCGCTAAATAAAAGCGAGCATCGAACCAGAAGGTCGGATCAACCGAAGTTGATAACATCTATCTACTAACGCGCAGGCATCCGCTAAATTAAAGCGAGCATCGAACCAGAAGGCCGGATCAACTGAAGTTGATAACATCTACCTGCTAACGCGCAGGCGTCCGTTAAATAAAAGCGAGCATCGAACCAGAAGGTCGGATCAACCGAAGTTGATAACATCTATCTGCTAACGCGCAGGCATCCGCTAAATTAAAGCGAGCATCGAACCAGAAGGCCGGATCAACTGAAGTTGATAACATCTACCTGCTAACGTGCAGGCATCCACTAAATAAAAGCGAGCATCGAACAAGAAGGCCGGAACAACCGAAGTTGATAACATCTATCTGCTAACGCACAGGCATCAGCTAAATAAAAGCGATCATTGAACCAGAAGGCCGGATCAACTTAAGTTGTTAACATCTATCTGCTAACACACACGCATCCGCTAAATAAAAACGAGCATCGAACCGGAAGGTCGGATCAACCGAAGTTGATAACATCTATCTGCTAACGCGCAGGCATCTGCTAAATAAAAGCGAGCATCGAACCAGAAGGTCGGATCAACCGAAGTTGATAACATCTATCTGCTAACGCGCAGCCATCTGCTAAATAAAAGCGAGCATCGAACCAGAAGGTCGGATATACCAAAGTTGATAACATCTATCTACTAACGCGCACGCATACGATAAATAAAAGCGAGCATCGAACCAGAAGGCCGGATCAACCGAAGTTGATAACATCTATCTGCTAACGTGTAGGCATCCACTAAATAAAAGCGAGCATCGAACAAGAAGGTCGGATCAACTGATGTTGATAACATCTATCTGCTAACGCGCAGGCATCTGCTAAATAAAAGCGATCATTGAACCAGAAGGCCGGATTAACTTAAGTTGTTAACATCTATCTGCTAACACACAGGCATCCGCTAAATAAAAACGAGCATCGAACCGGAAGGTCGGATCAACCGAAGTTGATAACATCTATCTGCTAACGCGCAGGCATCCGCTAAATTAAAGCGAGCATCGAACCAGAAGGCCGGATCAACTGAAGTTGATAACATCTACCTGCTAACGCGCAGGCATCCGTTAAATAAAAGCGAGCATCGAACCAGAAGGCCGGAACAACCGAAGTTGATAACATCTATCTGCTAATGCGCAGGCTTCCGCTAAATAAAAGCGAGCATCGAACCAGAAGGCCGGATCAACCGTAGTTGATAACATCTATCTGCTAACACGCAGGCATCCACTAAATAAAAGCGAGCATCGAAATAGAAGACCGGATCAACCGAAGTTGATAACATCTATCTGCTAACGCGCAGGCATCCGCTAAATAAAAGCGAGCATCGAACCAGAACCCCGGATCAACTGAAGTTGATAACATCTACCTGCTAACGCGCAGGCGTCCGTTAAATAAAAGCGAGCATCGCACCAGAAGGCCGGATCAACCAAAGTTGATAACATCTATCTGCTAACGCGCAGGCATCCGCTAAATAAAAGCGAGCATTGAACCAGAAGGTCGGATATACCAAAGTTGATAACATCTATCTGCTAACGCAACGACATCCTCTAAATACAAGCGAGTATCGAACCAGAAGGTTGGATCAACCGAAGTTGATAACATCTATCTGCTAACGCGCACGCATCCGCTAAATAAAAACGAGCATCGAACCGGAAGGTCGGATCAACCGAAGTTGATAACATCTATCTGCTAACGCGCAGGCATCTGCTAAATAAAAGCGAGCATCGAACCAGAAGGTCGGATCAACCGAAGTTGATAACATCTATCTGCTAACGCGCATGCATCTGCTAAATAAAAGCGATCATTGAACCAGAAGGCCGGATCAACTTAAGTTGTTAACATCTATCTACTAACACACAAGCATCCGCTAAATAAAAACGAGCATCAAACCGGAAGGTCGGATCAACCGAAGTTGATAACATCTATCTGCTAACGCGCAGGCATCCTCTAAATAAAAGCGAGCATCGAACCAGAAGGTCTGATCAACCGAAGTTGATAACATCTATCTGCTAACGCGCAAGCATCCGCTAAATTAAAGCGAGCATCGAACCAGAAGGCCGGATCAACTGAAGTTGATAACATCTACCTGCTAACGCGCAGGCGTCTGTTAAATAAAAGCGAGCATCGAACCGGAAGGTCGGATCAACCGAAGTTGATAACATCTATCTGCTAACACGCAGGCATCCGCTAAATAAAAGCGAGCATCGAACCAGAAGGTCGGATCAACCGAAGTTGATAACATCTATCTACTAACGCGCAGGCATCCGCTAAATTAAAGCGAGCATCGAACCAGAAGGCCGGATCAACTGAAGTTGATAACATCTACCTGCTAACGCGCAGGCGTCCGTTAAATAAAAGCGAGCATCGAACCAGAAGGTCGGATCAACCGAAGTTGATAACATCTATCTGCTAACGCGCAGGCATCCGCTAAATTAAAGCGAGCATCGAACCAGAAGGCCGGATCAACTGAAGTTGATAACATCTACCTGCTAACGTGCAGGCATCCACTAAATAAAAGCGAGCATCGAACAAGAAGGCCGGAACAACCGAAGTTGATAACATCTATCTGCTAACGCACAAGCATCAGCTAAATAAAAGCGATCATTGAACCAGAAGGCCGGATCAACTTAAGTTGTTCACATCTATCTGCTAACACACATGCATCCGCTAAATAAAAACGAGCATCGAACCGGAAGGTCGGATCAACCGAAGTTGATAACATCTATCTGCTAACGCGCAGGCATCCGCTAAATAAAAGCGAGCATCGAACCAGAAGGTCAGATCAACCGAAGTTGATAACATCTATCTGCTAACGCGCAGCCATCTGCTAAATAAAAGCGAGCATCGAACCAGAAGGTCGGATATACCAAAGTTGATAACATCTATCTACTAACGCGCACGCATCCGATAAATAAAAGCGAGCATCGAACCAGAAGGCCGGATCAACCGAAGTTGATAACATCTATCTGCTAACGTGCAGGCATCCACTAAATAAAAGCGAGCATCGAACAAGAAGGTCGGATCAACTGATGTTGATAACATCTATCTGCTAACGCGCAGGCATCTGCTAAATAAAAGCGATCATTGAACCAGAAGGCCGGATTAACTTAAGTTGTTAACATCTATCTGCTAACACACAGGCATCCGCTAAATAAAAACGAGCATCGAACCGGAAGGTCGGATCAACCGAAGTTGATAACATCTATCTGCTAACGCGCAGGCATCCGCTAAATAATAGCGAGCATCGAACCAGAAGGTCGGATCAACCGAAGTTGATAACATCTATCTGCTAACGCGCAGGCATCCGCTAAATTAAAGCGAGCATCGAACCAGAAGGCCGGATCAACTGAAGTTGATAACATCTACCTGCTAACGCGCAGGCATCCGTTAAATAAAAGCGAGCATCGAACCAGAAGGCCGGAACAACCGAAGTTGATAACATCTATCTGCTAATGCGCAGGCGTCCGTTAAATAAAAGCGAGCATCGAACCAGAAGGCCGGAACAACCGAAGTTGATAACATCTATCTGCTAATGCGAAGGCGTCCGCTAAATAAAAGCGAGCATCGAACCAGAAGGCCGGATCAACCGTAGTTGATAACATCTATCTGCTAACACGCAGGCATCCGCTAAATAAAAGCGAGCATCGAAATAGAAGACCGGATCAACCGAAGTTGATAACATCTATCTGCTAACGCGCAGGCGTCCGTTAAATAAAAGCGAGCATCGCACCAGAAGGCCGGATCAACCAAAGTTGATAACATCTATCTGCTAACGCGCAGGCATCCGCTAAATAAAAGCGAGCATCGAACCAGAAGGTCGGATATACCAAAGTTGATAACATCTATCTGCTAACGCAACGACATCCTCTAAATACAAGCGAGTATCGAACCAGAAGGTTGGATCAACCGAAGTTGATAACATCTATCTGCTAACGGGCACGCATCCGGTAAATAAAAGCGAGCATCGAACCAGAAGGTCAGATCAACCGAAGTTGATAACATCTATCTGCTAATGTGCAGGCATCCACTAAATAAAAGCGAGCATCGAACAAGAAGGCCGGATCAACTGATGTTGATAACATCTATCTGCTAACGCGCATGCATCTGCTAAATAAAAGCGATCATTGAACCAGAAGGCCGGATCAACTTAAGTTGTTAACATCTATCTGCTAACACACAAGCATCCGCTAAATAAAAACGAGCATCAAACCGGAAGGTCGGATCAACCGAAGTTGATAACATCTATCTGCTAACGCGCAGGCATCCGCTAAATAAAAGCGAGCATCGAACCAGAAGGTCTGATCAACCGAAGTTGATAACATCTATCTGCTAACGCGCAGGCATCCGCTAAATTAAAGCGAGCATCGAACCAGAAGGCCGGATCAACTGAAGTTGATAACATCTACCTGCTAACGCGCAGGCGTCTGTTAAATAAAAGCGAGCATCGAACCGGAAGGTCGAATCAACCGAAGTTGATAACATCTATCTGCTAACGCGCAGGCATCCGCTAAATAAAAGCGAGCATCGAACCAGAAGGTCGGATCAACCGAAGTTGATAACATCTATCTACTAACGCGCAGGCATCCGCTAAATTAAAGCGAGCATCGAACCAGAAGGCCGGATCAACTGAAGTTGATAACATCTACCTGCTAACGCACAGGCGTCCGTTAAATAAAAGCGAGCATCGAACCAGAAGGTCGGAACAACCGAAGTTGATAACATCTATCTGCTAATGCGCAGGCGTCCGCTAAATAAAAGCGAGCATCGAACCAGAAGGTCGGATCAACCGAAGTTGATAACATCTATTTGCTAACACGCAGGCATCCACTAAATAAAAGCGAGCATCGAACTAGAAGACCGGATCAACCGAAGTTGATAACATCTATCTGCTAACGCGCAGGCATCCGCTAAATAAAAGCGAGCATCGAACCAGAAGCCTAGATCAACTGAAGTTGATAACATCTATCTTCTAACGCGCAGGCGTCCGTTAAATAAAAGCGAGCATCGCACCAGAAGGCCGGATCAACCAAAGTTGATAACATCTATCTGCTAACGCGCAGGCATCCGCTAAATAAAAGCGAGCATCGAACCAGAAGGTCGGATATACCAAAGTTGATAACATCTATCTGCTAACGCGCATACATCCTCTAAATAAAAGCGAGCATCGAACCAAAAGGTCGGATCAACCGAAGTTGATAACATCTATCTGCTAACGCGCACGCATCCGGTAAATAAAAGCGAGCATCGAACCAGAAGGTCGGATCAACCGAAGTTGATAACATTTATCTGCTAACGTGCAGACATCCACTAAATAAAAGCGAGCATCGAACAAGAAGGCCGGATCAACTGATGTTGATAACATCTATCTGATAACGCGCATGCATCTGCTAAATAAAAGCGATCATTGAACCAGAAGGCCGGATCAACTTAAGTTGTTAACATCTATCTGCTAACACACAAGCATCCGCTAAATAAAAACGAGCATCGAACCGGAAGGTCGGATCAACCGAAGTTGATAACATCTATCTGCTAACGCGCAGGCATCTGCTAAATAAAAGCGAGCATCGAACCAGAAGGTCGGATCAACCGAAGTTGATAACATCTATCTGCTAACGCGCAGGCATCCGCTAAATTAAAGCGAGCATCGAACCAGAAGGCCGGATCAACTGAAGTTGATAACATCTACCTGGTAACGCGCAGGCGTCTGTTAAATAAAAGCGAGCATCGAACCAGAAGGCCGGAACAACCGAAGTTGATAACATCTATCTGCTAATGCGCAGTCGTCCGCTAAATAAAAGCGAGCATCGAACCAGAAGGCCGGATCAACCGAAGTTGATAACATCTATCTGCTAACGCACAGGCATCCACTAAATAAAAGCGAGCATCGAACTAGAAGACCGGATCAACCGAAGTTGATAACATCTATCTACTAACGCGCAGGCATCCGCTAAATAAAAGCGAGCATCGAACCAGAAGCCCGGATCAACTGAAGTTGATAACATCTACCTGCTAACGTGCAGGCGTCCGTTAAATAAAAGCGAGCATCGCACCAGAAGGCCGGATCAACCAAAGTTGATAACATCTATCTGCTAATGCGCAGGCATCCGCTAAATAAAAGCGAGTATCGAACCAGAAGGTCGGATATACCAAAGTTGATAACATCTATCTGCTAACGCGCATACATCCTCTAAATAAAAGCGAGCATCGAACCAGAAGGTCGGATCAACCGAAGTTGATAACATCTATCTGCTAACGCGCACGCATCCGGTAAATAAAAGCGAGCATCGAACCAGAAGGTCGGATCAACCAAAGTTGATAACATCTATCTTCTAACGTGCAGGCATCCACTAAATAAAAGCGAGCATCGAACAAGAAGGCCGGATCAACTGATGTTGATAACATCTATCTGCTAACGCGCATGCATCTGCTAAATAAAAGCGATCATTGAACCAGAAGGCCGGATCAACTTAAGTTGTTAACATCTATCTGCTAACACACAAGCATCCGCTAAATAAAAACGAGCATCGAACCGGAAGGTCGGATCAACCGAAGTTGATAACATCTATCTGCTAACGCGCAGGCATCCGCTAAATAAAAGCGAGCATCGAACCAGAAGGTCGGATCAACCGAAGTTGATAACATCTATCTGCTAACGCGCAGGCATCCGCTAAATTAAAGCGAGCATCGAACCAGAAGGCCGGATCAACTGAAGTTGATAACATCTACCTGGTAACGCGCAGGCGTCTGTTAAATAAAAGCGAGCATCGAACCAGAAGGCCGGAACAACCGAAGTTGATAACATTTATCTGCTAATGAGCAGTCGTCCGCTAAATAAAAGCGAGCATCGAACCAGAAGGCCGGATCAACCGAAGTTGATAACATCTATCTGCTAACGCACAGGCATCCACTAAATAAAAGCGAGCATCGAACTAGAAGACCGGATCAACCGAAGTTGATAACATCTATCTACTAACGCGCAGACATCCGCTAAATAAAAGCGAGCATCGAACCAGAAGCCCGGATCAACTGAAGTTGATAACATCTACCTGCTAACGTGCAGGCGTCCGTTAAATAAAAGCGAGCATCGAACCATAAGGCCGGAACAACCGAAGTTGATAACATCTATCTGCTAACGCGCAGACATCTGCTAAATAAAAGCGAGCATCGA
The DNA here is from genome assembly GCA_963859935.3 of Lathyrus sativus. NCBI lineage: Eukaryota > Viridiplantae > Streptophyta > Magnoliopsida > Fabales > Fabaceae > Lathyrus > Lathyrus sativus. The sequence goes on along the minus strand of OZ012741.1, from coordinate 284,318,748 downwards.
ACCAGAAGGTCGGATCAACCGAAGTTGATAACATTTATTTGGTAACGCGCAGGCATCCGCTAAATAAAAGCGAGCATCGCACCAGAAGGTCGGATCAACCGAAGTTGATAACATCTATCTGCTAACGCGCACGCATCCGCTGAATAAAAGCGAGCGTCGAACCAGAAGCCCGGATCAACCGAAGTTGATAACATCTATCTGCTAATGCGCAGGCGTCCGCTAAATAAAAGCGACCATCGAACCAGAAGGCCGGATCAACCGAAGTTGATAACATCTATCTGCTAACGCGCAGGCATCCACTAAATAAAAGCGAGCATCGAACTAGAAGGTCGGATCAACCGAAGTTGATAACATCTATCTGCTAACGCGCAGGCATCTGCTAAGTAAAAGCGAGCATCGAACCACAAGGTCGGATCAACCGAAGTTGATAACATCTATCTGCTAACGCGCAGGCATCCGCTAAATAAAAGCTAGCATCGAACCAGAAGGCCGGATCAACCGAAGTTGATAACATCTATCTGCTAACACGCGGGTATCTGCTAAATAAAAGCGAGAATCGAACCAGAAGGCTGGATCAACCGAAGTTGATAAGATTTATCTGCTAACGCGTAGGCATCCGCTAAATAAAAGCGAGCATCGAACCAGAAGGTCGGATCAACCGAAGTTGATAACATCTATCTGCTAACGCGCAGGCATCCGCTAAATTAAAGCGAGCATCGAACCAGAAGGCCGGATCTACTGAAGTTGATAACATCTACCTGCTAAGGCGCAGGCGTCCGTTAAATAAAAGCAAGCATCGAACCAGAAGGCCGGAACAACCGAAGTTGATAACATCTATCTACTAATGCGCAGGCGTCCGCTAAATAAAAGCGAGCATCGAACTAGAAGACCGAATCAACCGAAGTTGATAACATCTATCTGCTAACATGCTGGCATCCACTAAATAAAAGCGAGCATCGAACTAGAAGACCGGATCAACCGAAGTTGATAACATCTATCTGCTAACGCGCAGACATCCGCTAAATAAATGCGAGCATCGAACCAGAAGCCCGGATCAACTGAAGTTGATAACATCTACCTGCTAACGCGCAGGCGTCCGTTAAATAAAAGCGAGCATCGCACCAGAAGGTTGGATCAACCAAAGTTGATAACATCTATCTGCTAACGCGCAGGCATCCGCTAAATAAAAGCGAGCATCGAACCAGCAGGTCGGATATACCAAAGTTGATAACATCTATCTGCTAACGCAACGACATCCTCTAAATAAAAGCGAGCATCGAACCAGAAGGTCAGATCAACCGAATTTGATAACATCTATCTGCTAACGCGCACGCATCCGGTAAATAAAAGCGAGCATCGAACCAGAAGGCCAGATCAACCGAAGTTGATAACATCTATCTGCTAACGTGCAGGCATCCACTAAATAAAAGCGAGCATCGAACAAGAAGGCCGGATCAACTGATGTTGATAACATCTATCTGCTAACGCGCATGCATCTGCTAAATAAAAGCGATCATTGAACCAGAAGGCCGGATCAACTTAAGTTGTTAACATCTATCTGCTAACACACAAGCATCCGCTAAATAAAAACGAGCATCGAACCGGAAGGTCGGATCAACCGAAGTTGATAACATCTATCTGCTAACGCGCAGGCATCCGCTAAATAAAAGCGAGCATCGAACCAGAAGGTCGGATCAACCGAAGTTGATAACATCTATCTGCTAACGCGCAGGCATCCGCTAAATTAAAGCGAGCATCGAACCAGAAGGTCGGATCAACTGAAGTTGATAACATCTACCTGGTAACGCGCAGGCGTCTGTTAAATAAAAGAGAGCATCGAACCAGAAGGCCGGAACAACCGAAGTTGATAACATCTATCTGCTAATGCGCAGTCGTCCGCTAAATAAAAGCGAGCATCGAACCAGAAGGCCGGATCAACCGAAGTTGATAACATCTATCTGCTAACGCACAGGCATCCACTAAATAAAAGCGAGCATCGAACTAGAAGACCGGATCAACCGAAGTTGATAACATCTATCTGCTAACGTGCAGGCATCCGCTAAGTAAAAGCGAGCATCGAACCAGAAGGTCGGATCAACCGAAGTTGATAACATCTATCTGCTAACACGCGGGTATCTGCTAAATAAAAGCGAGAATCGAACCAGAAGGCTGGATGAACCGAAGTTGATAACATTTATCTGCTAACGCGTAGGCATCCGCTAAATAAAAGCGAGCATCGAACCAGAAGGTCGGATCAACCGAAGTTGATAACATCTATCTGCTAAAGTGCAGGCATCCGCTAAATAAAAGCGAGCATCGAACCACAAGCCCAGATCAACCGAAGTTGATAACATCTATCTGCCAACGCGCAGACATCCACTAAATAAAATCGAGCATAGAACCAAAAGGTCGGATCAACCGAAGTTGATAACATCTATCTGCTAATGTGCAGGCGTCCGCTAAATAAAAGCGAGCATCGATCCAGAAGGCCGGATCAACCGAAGTTGATAACATCTATCTGCTAACGTGCAGGCATCCACAAAATAAAAGCGAGCATCGAACTAGAAGGCCGGATCAACCAAAGTTGATAAAATCTATCTGCTAACGCGCAGGCATCCGCTAAATAAAAGCGAGCATCGAACCAGAAGCCCGGATCAACAGAAGTTGATAACATCTATCTGGTAACGCGTAGGCATCCGCTAAATAAAAGCGAGCATCGCACTAGAAGGCCGGATCAACCAAAGTTGATAACATCTATCTGCTAACGCGCAGGCATCCGATAAATAAAAGCGAGCATCGAACCAGAAGGTCGGATATACCAAAGTTGATAACATCTATCTGCTAACGCAACGACATCCTCTAAATAAAAGCGAGCATCGAACCAGAAGGTCGGATCAACCGAAGTTGATAACATCTATCTGCTAACACGCACGCATCCGGTAAATAAAAGCGAACATCGAACCAGAAGGCCGGATCAACCGAAGTTGATAACATCTATCTGCTAACGTGCAGGCATCCGCTAAATAAAAGCGAGCATCGAACAAGTAGGCCGGATCAACTGATGTTGATAACATCTATCTGCTAACGCGCAGGCATCTGCTAAATAAAAGCGATCATTGAACCAGAAGGACGGATCAACTTAAGTTGTTAACATCTATCTGCTAACACACAGGTATCCGCTAAATAAAAACGAGCATCGAACCGGAAGGTCGGATCAACCGAAGTTGATAACATCTATCTGCTAACGCGCAGGCATCCGCTAAATAAAAGCGAGCATCGAACCAGAAGGTCGGATCAACCGAAGTTGATAACATCTATCTGCTAACGCGCAGGCATCCGCTAAATTAAAGCGAGCATCGAACCAGAAGGCCGGATCTACTGAAGTTGATAACATCTACCTGCTAACGCGCAGGCGTCCGTTAAATAAAAGCGAGCATCGAACCAGAAGGCCAGAACAACCGAAGTTGATAACATCTATCTTCTAATGCGCAGGCGTCCGCTAAATAAAAGCGAGCATCGAACCAGAAGGTCGGATCAACCGAAGTTGATAACATCTATCTGCTAACGCGCAGGCATCCGCTAAATAAAAGCGAGCATCGAACCAGAAGCCCGGATCAACCGAAGTTGATAACATCTACCTGCTAACGCGCAGGCGTCTTTTAAATAAAAGCGAGCATCGAACCATAAGGCCGGAACAACCGAAGTTGATAACATCTATCTGCTAACGCGCAGACATCCGCTAAATAAAAGCGAGCATCGAACCAGAAGGTCGGATCAACCGAAGTTGATAACATTTATTTGGTAACGCGCAGGCATCCGCTAAATAAAAGCGAGCATCGCACCAGAACGCCGGATCAACCGAAGTTGATAACATTTATCTGCTAACGCGCAGGCATCCACTAAATAAAAGCGAGCGTCGAACCAGAAGCCCGGTTCAACCGAAGTTGATAACATCTATCTGCTAATGCGCAGGCGTCCGCTAAATAAAAGCGACCATCGAACCAGAAGGCCGGATCAACCGAAGTTGATAACATCTATCTGCTAACGCGCAGGCATCCACTAAATAAAAGCGAGCATCGAACTAGAAGGTCGGATCAACCGAAGTTGATAACATCTATCTGCTAACACGCAGGCATCCGCTAAATAAAAGCGAGCATCGAACCATAAGGTAGGATCAACCGAAATTAATAACATCTATCTGCTAACGTGCAGGCATCCGCTAAATAAAAGCTAGCATCGAACCAGAAGGCCGGATCAACCGAAGTTGATAACATCAATCTGCTAACGCGCGGGTATCTGCTAAATTAATGCGAGCATCGAACCAGAAGGCTGGATCAACCGAAGTTGATAACATTTATCTGCTAACGCGTAGGCATCCGCTAAATAAAAGCGAGCATCGAACCAGAAGGTCGGATCAACCGAAGTTGATAACATCTATCTGCGAAAGTGCAGGAATCCGCTAAATAAAAGCGAGCATCGAACCACAAGCTCGGATCAACCGAAGTTAATAACATCTATCTGCCAACGCGCAGGCATCCACTAAATAAAATCGAGCATAGAACCAGAAGGTCGCATCAACCGAAGTTGATAACATCTATCTGCTAATGCGCAGGCGTCCGCTAAATAAAAGCGACCATAAATCCAGAAGGCCGGATCAACCGAAGTTGATAATATCTATCTGCTAACGCGTAGGCATCCACTAAATAAAAGCGAGCATCGAACTAGAAGGCCGGATCAACCAAAGTTGAAAAAATCTATCTGCTAACGCGCATGCATCCGCTAAATAAAAGCGAGCATCGAACCAGAAGCTCGGATCAACCGAAGTTGATAACATCTATCTGCTAATGCGCAGGCATCCGCTAAATAAAAGCGAGCATCGAACCAGAAGGCCGGATCAACCGAAGTTGATAACAGCTATCTATTAACGCGCAGGCATCCACTAAATAAAAGCGAGCAACGAACTAGAAGGTCGGATCAACCAAAGTTGATAACATCTATCTGCTAACGCGCAGGCATTCGCTAAATAAAAGAGAGCATCGAACCAAAAGCCCGGATCAACCGAAGTTGATAACATCTACCTGCTAACCGCATGCGTCCGTTAAATAAAAGTGAGCATCGAACCATAAGGCCGGAACAACCGAAGTTGATAACATCTATCTGCTAACGCGCAGGCATCCGCTAAATAAAAGCGAGCATCGAACCAGAAGGTCGGATCAACCGAAGTTGATAACATTTATTTGGTAACACGCAGGCATCCGCTAAATAAAATCGAGCATCGCACCAGAAGGCCGGATCAACCGAAGTTGATAACATCTATCTGCTAACGCGCAGGCATCCGCTAAATAAAAGCGAGCATCATACCAGAAGCCCGGATCAACTGAAGTTGATAACATCTACCTGCTAACGCGCAGGCGTCCGTTAAATAAAAGCGAGCATCTAACCATAAGGCCGGAAAAACCGAAGTTGATAACATCTATCTGCTAACGCGCAGACATCCGCTAAATAAAAGCGAGCATCGAACCAGAAGGTCGGATCAACCGAAGTTGATAACATTTATTTGGTAACGCGCAGGCATCCGCTAAATAAAAGCGAGCATCGCACCAGAAGGCCGGATCAACCGAAGTTGATAACATTTATCTGCTAACGCGCAGGCATCCGCTAAATAAAAGCGAGCGTCGAACCAGAAGCCCGGTTCAACCGAAGTTAATAACATCTATCTGCTAATGCGCAGGCGTCCGCTAAATAAAAGCGACCATCGAACCAGAAGGCCGGATCAACCAAAGTTGATAACATCTATCTGCTAACGCGCAGGCATCCACTAAATTAAAGCGAGCATCGAACTAGAAGGCCGGATCAACCGAAGTTGATAACATCTATCTGCTAACACGCAAGCATCCGCTAAATAAAAGCGAGCATCGAACCATAAGGTAGGATCAACCGAAATTAATAACATCTATCTGCTAACGTGCAGGCATCCGCTAAATAAAAGCTAGCATCGAACCAGAAGGCCGGATCAACCGAAGTTGATAACATCTATCTGCTAACGCGCGGGTATCTGCTAAATAAAAGCGAGCATCGAACCAGAAGGCTGGATCAACCGAAGTTGATAACATTTATCTGCTAACGCGTAGGCATCCGCTAAATAAAAGCGAGCATCGAACCAGAAGGTCGGATCAACCGAAGTTGATAACATCTATCTGCTAAAGTGCAGGAATCCGCTAAATAAAAGCGAGCATCGAACCACAAGCCCGGATCAACCGAAGTTGATAACATCTATCTGCCAACGCGCAGGCATCCACTAAATAAAATCGAGCATAGAACTAGAAGGTCGGATCAACCGAAGTTGATAACATCTATCTGCTAATGCGCAGGCGTCCGCTAAATAAAAGCGAGCATAAATCCAGAAGGCCGGATCAACCGAAGTTGATAACATCTATCGGCTAACGCGTAGGCATCCACTAAATAAAAGCGAGCATCAAACTAGAAGGCCGGATCAACCAAAGTTGATTAAATCTATCTGCTAACGCGCATGCAATCGCTAAATAAAAGCGAGCATCGAACCAGAAGCCCGGATCAACCGAAGTTGATAACATCTATCTGCTAATGCGCAGGCATCCGCTAAATAAAAGCGAGCATCGAACCAGAAGGTCGGATCAACCGAAGTTGATAACATCTATCTATTAACGCGCAGGCATCCACTAAATAAAAGCGAGCATCGAACTAGAAGGCCGGATCAACCGAAGTTGATAACATCTATCTGCTAACGCGCAGGCATTCGCTAAATAAAAGAGAGCATCGAACCAAAAGCCCGGATCAACCGAAGTTGATAACATCTACCTGCTAACCGCATGCGTCCGTTAAATAAAACCGAGCATCGAACCATAAGGCCGGAACAACCGAAGTTGATAACATCTATCTGCTAACGCGCAGGCATCCGCTAAATAAAAGCGAGCATCGAACCAGAAGGTCGGATCAACCGAAGTTGATAACATTTATTTGGTAACACGCAGGCATCCGCTAAATAAAATCGAGCATCGCACCAGAAGGCCGGATCAACCGAAGTTGATAACATCTATCTGCTAACGCGCAGGCATCCACTAAATAAAAGCGAGCGTCGAACCAGAACGCCAGATCAACCGAAGTTGATAACATCTATCTGCTAATGCGCAGGCATCCGCTAAATAAAAGCGAGCATCGAACAAGAAAGCCGGACCAACAGATGTTGATAACCTCTATCTGCTAACGCGCAGGCATTCCCTAAATATAAGCGATCATCAAACCAGAAGGCCGGATCAACTTAAGTTGTTAACATATATCTGCTAACACACAGGCATCCACTAAATAAAAGCGAGCATCGAACCGGAAGGTCGGATCAACCGAAGTTGATAACATCTATCAGCTAACGCGCAGGCATTCGCTAAATAAAAGCGAGCATCGAACCAGAAGGCCGGATCAACCGAAGTTGATAACATATATCTGCTAACGCGTAGGCATCTGCTAAATAAAAGCGAGCATCTAACTAGAAGGTTGGATCAACCAAAGTTGATAACATCTATCTGCTAAAGCGCAGGCATCTGCTAAATAAAAGCGAGCATCGAACCAGAAGCCCGGATCAACCGAAGTTGATAACATCTATCTGCTAATGCGCAAGCATCCGCTAAATAAAAGCGAGCATCGAACCAGAAGGCCAGATCAACCGAAGTTGATAACATCTATCTGCTAACACGCAGGCATCCGCTAAATAAAAGCGAGCATCGAACCAGAAGGCCGGATCAACCGAAGTTGATAACATCTACCTGCTAACGCGTAGGCATCCGCTAAATAAAAGCGAGCATCGAACCAGAAGGCCGGATCAACCGAAGATGATAACATCTATCTGCTAACGCGTAGGTATCCGCTAAATAAAAGCGAGCATCGAACCAGAAGGCCGAATCAACCGAAGTTGATAACATCTACCTGCTAACGCGCAGGCATCCGCTAAATAAAAGCGAGCATCGAACCAGAAGCCCGGATTAACTGAAGTTGATAACATCTATCTGCTAATGTGCAGGAGTCCGCTAAATAAAAGCGAGTATCGAACCAGAAGGCTAGATCAACCGAAGTTGGTAACATCTATCTGCTAACGCGCAGGCATCCGCTAAATAAAAGCGAGCATCGAACCAGAAGGCCGGAACAATCGAAGTTGATAACATCTATCTGCTAACGCGCAGGCATCCGGTAAATAAAAGCGAGCATCGAGCCAGAAGGTCGGATCAACCGAAGTTGATAACATCTATCTGGTAACGCGCAGGCATCCGCTAAATAAAAGCGAGCATCGCACCAGAAGGCCGGATCAACCAAAGTTGATAACATCTATCTGCTAACGCGCAGGCATCCGCTAAATAGAAGCGAGCATCGAACCAGAAGGTCGGATCAACCGAAGTTGATAACATCTATCTGCTAACGCGCACGCATCCGGTAAATAAAAGCGAGCATCGAACCAGAAGGCCGGATCAACCGAAGTTGATAACATCTATCTGCTAACGTGCAGGCATCCGCTAAATAAAAGCGAGCATCGAACAAGAAGGCCGGATCAACTGATGTTGATAACGTCTATCTGCTAACGTGCAGGCATCTGCTAAATAAAAGCGATCATTGAACCAGAAGGCCGGATCAACTTAAGTTGTTAACATCTATCTGCTAACACACAGGCATCCGCTAAATAAAAACGAGCATCGAACCGGAAGGTCGGATCAACCGAAGTTGATAACATCTATCTGCTAAGGCGCAGGCATCCGCTAAATAAAAGCGCGCATCGAACCAGAAGGTCGGATCAACCAAAGTTGATAACATCTATCTGCTAACGCGCAGGCATCCGCTAAATTAAAGCGAGCATCGAACCAGAAGGCCGGATCAACCGAAGTTGATAACATCTATCTGCTAACGCGCAGGTATCTGCTAAATAAAAGCGAGCATCAAACCAGAAGGCTGGATCAACCGAAGTTGATAACATCAACCTGCTAACCCGCAGGCGTTCGTTAAATAAAAGCGAGCATCGAACAAGAAGGTCGGATCAACCGAAGTTGATAACATCTATCTGCTAACGTGCAGGCATCCGCTAAATAAAAGCGAGCATCGAACAAGAAGGCCGGATCAACTGATGTTGATAACATCTATCTGCTAACGCGCAGGCATCTGCTAAATAAAAACGATAATTGAACCAGAAGGCCGGATCAACTTAAGTTGCTAACATCTATCTGTTAACACACATGCATCCGCTAAATAAAAACGAGCATCGAACCGGAAGGTCGGATCAACCGAAGTTGATAACATCTATCTGCTAACGCGCAGGCATCCGCTAAATAAAAGCGAGCATCGAACCAGAAGGTCGGATCAACCGAAGTTGATAACATCTATCTGCTAACGCGCAGGCATCCACTAAATTAAAGCAAGCATCGAACCAGAAGGCCGGATCAACTGAAGTTGATAACATCTACCTGCTAACGGGCAGGCGTCCGTTAAATAAAAGCGAGCATCGAACCAAAAGGCTGGAACAACCGAAGTTGATAACATCTATCTGCTAATGCGCAGGCGTCCACTAAATAAAAGCGAGCATCGAACCAGAAGACCGAATCAACCGAGGTTGATAACATCTATCTGCTAACGCGCAGGCATCCACTAAATAAAAGCGAGCATCGAACTAGAAGGTCGGATCAACCGAAGTTGATAACATCTATCTGCTAACGCGCAGGCATCCGCTAAATAAAAGCGAGCATCGAACCAGAATCCCGGATCAACCGAAGTTGATAACATCTACCTGCTAACGCGCAGGCGTCCGTTAAATAAAAGCGAGCATCGAACCATAAGGCCGGAACAACCGAAGTTGATAACATCTATATGCTAACGCGCAGGCATCCTCTAAATAAAAGCGAGCATCGAACCAGAAGGTCAGATCAACCGAAGTTGATAACATTTATTTGGTAACGCGCAGGCATCCGCTAAATAAAAGCGAGCATCGCACCAGAAGGCCGGATCAACCGAAGTTGATAACATCTATCTGCTAACGCGCAGGCAATCGCTAAATAAAAGCGAGCGTCGAACCAGAAGCCCGGATCAACCGAAGTTGATAACATCTATCTGCTAATGCGCAGGCGTCCGCTAAATAAAAGCGAGCATCGAACAAGAAAGCCGGACCAACAGATGTTGATAACCTCTATCTGCTAACGCGCAGGCATTCCCTAAATATAAGCGATCATCAAACCAGAAGGCCGGATCAACTTAAGTTGTTAACATATATCTGCTAACACACAGGCATCCACTAAATAAAAGCGAGCATCGAACCGGAAGGTCGGATCAACCGAAGTTGATAACATCTATCAGCTAACGCGCAGGCATTCGCTAAATAAAAGCGAGCATCGAACCAGAAGGCCGGATCAACCGAAGTTGATAACATATATCTGCTAACGCGTAGGCATCTGCTAAATAAAACCGAGCATCTAACTAGAAGGTTGGATCAACCAAAGTTGATAACATCTATCTGCTAAAGCGCAGGCATCTGCTAAATAAAAGCGAGCATCGAACCAGAAGCCCGGATCAACCGAAGTTGATAACATCTATCTGCTAATGCGCAAGCATCCGCTAAATAAAAGCGAGCATCGAACCAGAAGGCCAGATCAACCGAAGTTGATAACATCTATCTGCTAACACGCAGGCATCCGCTAAATAAAAGCGAGCATCGAACCAGAAGGCCGGATCAACCGAAGTTGATAACATCTACCTGCTAACGCGTAGGCATCCGCTAAATAAAAGCGAGCATCGAACCAGAAGGCCGGATCAACCGAAGATGATAACATCTATCTGCTAACGCGTAGGTATCCGCTAAATAAAAGCGAGCATCGAACCAGAAGGCCGAATCAACCGAAGTTGATAACATCTACCTGCTAACGCGCAGGCATCCGCTAAATAAAAGCGAGCATCGAACCAGAAGCCCGGATTAACTGAAGTTGATAACATCTATCTGCTAATGCGCAGGAGTCCGCTAAATAAAAGCGAGTATCGAACCAGAAGGCTAGATCAACCGAAGTTGGTAACATCTATCTGCTAACGCGCAGGCATCCGCTAAATAAAAGCGAGCATCGAACCTGAAGGTCGGATCAACCGAAGTTGATAATATCAACCTGCTAACACGCAGGTGGCCGTTAAATAAAAGCGAGCATCGAACCAGAAGGCCTGAACAATCGAAGTTAATAACATCTATCTGCTAACGCGCAGGCATCCGGTAAATAAAAGCGAGCATCGAGCCAGAAGGTCGGATCAACCGAAGTTGATAACATCTATCTGGTAACGCGCAGGCATCCGCTAAATAAAAGCGAGCATCGCACCAGAAGGCCGGATCAACCAAAGTTGATAACATCTATCTGCTAACGCGCAGGCATCCGCTAAATAAAAGCGAGCATCGAACCAGAAGGTCGGATATACCAAAGTTGATAACATCTATCTGCTAACGCAACGACATCCTCTAAATAAAAGCGAGCATCGAACCAGAAGGTCGGATCAACCGAAGTTGATAACATCTATCTGCTAAGGCGCACGCATCCGGTAAATAAAAGCGAGCATCGAACCAGAAGGCCGGATCAACCGAAGTTGATAACATCTATCTGCTAACGTGCAGGCATCCGCTAAATAAAAGCGAGCATCGAACAAGAAGGCCGGATCAACTGATGTTGATAACATCTATCTGCTAACGCGCAGGCATCTGCTAAATAAAAGCGATCATTGAAACAGAAGGCCGGATCAACTTAAGTTGTTAACATCTATCTGCTAACACACAGGCATCCGCTAAATAAAAACGAGCATCGAACCGGAAGGTCGGATCAACCGAAGTTGATAACATCTATCTGCTAAGGCGCAGGCATCCGCTAAATAAAAGCGAGCATCGAACCAGAAGGTCGGATCAACCGAAGTTGATAACATCTATCTGCTAACGCGCAGGCATCCGCTAAATTAAAGCGAGCATCGAACCAGAAGGCCGGATCAACCGAAGTTGATAACATCTATCTGCTAACGCGCAGGTATCTGCTAAATAAAAGCGAGCATCAAACCAGAAGGCTGGATCAACCGAAGTTGATAACATCAACCTGCTAACCCGCAGGCGTTCGTTAAATAAAAGCGAGCATCGAACAAGAAGGTCGGATCAACCGAAGTTGATAACATCTATCTGCTAACGTACAGGCATCCGCTAAATAAAAGCGAGCATCGAACAAGAAGGCCGGATCAACTGATGTTGATAACATCTATCTGCTAACGCGCAGGCATCTGCTAAATAAAAGCGATAATTGAACCAGAAGGCCGGATCAACTTAAGTTGCTAACATCTATCTGTTAACACACATGCATCCGCTAAATAAAAACGAGCATCGAACCGGAAGGTCGGATCAACCGAAGTTGATAACATCTATCTGCTAACGCGCAGGCATCCGCTAAATAAAAGCGAGCATCGAACCAGAAGGTCGGATCAACCGAAGTTGATAACATCTATCTGCTAACGCGCAGGCATCCACTAAATTAAAGCAAGCATCGAACCAGAAGGCCGGATCAACTGAAGTTGATAACATCTACCTGCTAACGGGCAGGCGTCCGTTAAATAAAAGCGAGCATCGAACCAAAAGGCCGGAACAACCGAAGTTGATAACATCTATCTGCTAATGCGCATGCGTCCACTAAATAAAAGCGAGCATCGAACCAGAAGACCGAATCAACCGAGGTTAATAACATCTATCTGCTAACGCGCAGGCATCCACTAAATAAAAGCGAGCATCGAACTAGAAGGTCGGATCAACCGAAGTTGATAACATCTATCTGCTAACGCGCAGGCATCCGCTAAATAAAAGCGAGCATCGAACCAGAAGCCCGGATCAACCGAAGTTGATAACATCTACCTGCTAACGCGCAGGCGTCCGTTAAATAAAAGCGAGCATCGAACCATAAGGTCGGAACAACCGAAGTTGATAACATCTATCTGCTAACGCGCAGGCATCCTCTAAATAAAAGCGAGCATCGAACCATAAGGTCAGATCAACCGAAGTTGATAACATTTATTTGGTAACGCGCAGGCATCCGCTAAATAAAAGCGAGTATCGCACCAGAAGGCCGGATCAACCGAAGTTGATAACATCTATCTGCTAACGCGCAGGCAATCGCTAAATAAAAGCGAGCGTCGAACCAGAAGCCCGGATCAACCGAAGTTGATAACATCTATCTGCTAATGCGCAGGCGTCCGCTAAATAAAAGCGAACATCGAACAAGAAGGCCGGATCAACCAAAGTTGATAACATCTATCTGCTAACGTGCAGGCATCCACTAAATAAAAGCGAGCATCGAACTAGAAGGCCGGATCAACCGAAGTTGATAACATCTATCTGCTAACGTGCAGGCATCCGCTAAATAAAAGCGAGCATCGAATCAGAAGCCCGGATCAAACGAAGTTGATAACATCTACCTGCTAACGCGCAGGCGTCCGTTAAATAAAAGCGAGCATCGAACCATAAGGCCGGATCAACCGAAGTTGATAACATATATTTGGTAACACGCAGGCATCCGCTAAATAAAAGCGAGCATCACACCAAAAGGCCGGATCAACCGAAGTTGATAACATCTATCTGCTAACGCGAAGGCATCCGCTAAATAAAAGCGAGCCTCAAACCAGAACGCCGGATCAACCAAAGTTGATAACATCTATCTGCTAACGCGCAGGTATCCGCTAAATAAAAGCAATCGTCAAACCAGAAGGCCGGATCAACTTAAGTTGTTAACATATATCTGCTAACACACAGGTATCCGCTAAATAAAAGCGAGCATCGAACCGGAAGGTCGGATCAACCGAAGTTGATAACATCTATCTGCTAACGCGCAGGCATTCGCTATATAAAAGCGAGCATCAAACCAGAAGGCCGGATCAACCGAAGTTGATAACATCTATCTGCTAACACGCAGGTATCTGCTAAATAAAAGCGAGCATCGAACCAGAAGGCTGGATCAGCCGAAGTTGATAATATCTACCTGCTAACCCGCAGGCATCCGCTAAATAAAAGCGAGCATCGAACCAGAAGGCCAGATCAACCGAAGTTGATAACATCTATCTGCTAACGCGCAGGTATCTGCTAAATAAAAGCGAGCATCGAACCAGAAGGCTGGATCAACCGAAGTTGATAACATCTACCTGCTAACGCGCAGGCGTCCGTTAAATAAAAGCGAGCATCGAACCAAAAGGCCGGATCAACCGAAGTTGATAACATCTATCTGCTAACGTGTAGGAATCTGCTAAATAAAAGCGAGCATCGAACAAGAAGGCCGGATCAACTGATGTTGATAACATCTATCTGCTAACGCGCAGGCATCTGCTAAATAAAAGCGATCATTGAACCAGAAGTCCGGATCAACTTAAGTTGTTAACATCTATCTGTTAACACACAGGCATCCGCTAAATAAAAACGAGCATCGAACCGGAAGGTCGGATCAACCGAAATTGATAACATCTATTTGCTAACGTGCAGGCATCCGCTAAATAAAAGCGAGCATCGAACCAGAAGGTCGGATCAACCGAAGTTGATTACATCTATCTGCTAACGCGCAGGCATCCGCTAAATTAAAGCGAGCATCGAACCAGAAGGCCGGATCAACTGAAGTTGATAACATCTACCTGCTAACGCGCAGACGTCCGTTAAATAAAAGCGAGCATCGAACCAGAAGGCCAGAACAACCGAAGTTGATAACATCTATTTGCTAATGCGCAGGCGTCCGCTAAATAAAAGCGAGCATCGAACCAGAAGCCCGGATCAACCGAAGTTGATGACATCTACCTGCTAACACGCAGGCGTCCGTTAAATAAAAGCGAGCATCGAACCATAAGGCCGAAACAACCGAAGTTGATAACATCTATCTGCTAACACGCAGGCATCCGCTAAATAAAAGCGAGCATCGAACCAGAAGGTCGGATCAACCGAAGTTGATAACATTTATTTGGTAACGCGCAGGCATCCGCTAAATAAAAGCGAGCATCGCACCAGAAGGCCGGATCAACCGAAGTTGATAACATCTATCTGCTAACGCGCAGGCAATCGCTAAATAAAAGCGAGCGTCGAACCAGAAGCCCTGATCAACCGAAGTTGATAACATCTATCTGCTAATGCGTAGGCGTCCGCTAAATAAAAGCGAACATCGAACCAGAAGGCCGGATCAACCGAAGTTGATAACATCTATCTACTAACGCGCAGGCATCCACTAAATAAAAGCGAGCATCGAACTAGAAGGCCGGATCAACCGAAGTTGATAACATCTATCTGCTAACGCGCAGGCATCCGCTAAATAAAAGCGAGCATCGAATCAGAAGCCCGGATCAATCGAAGTTGATGACATCTACCTGCTAACGCGCAGGCGTCCGTTAAATAAAAGCGAGCATCGAACCATAAGGCCGAAACAACCGAAGTTGATAACATCTATCTGCTAACGCGCAGGCATCCTCTAAATAAAAGCGAGCATCGAACCAGAAGGTCGGATCAACCGAAGTTGATAACATTTATTTGGTAACGCGCAGGCATCCGCTAAATAAAAGCGAGCATCGCACCAGAAGGCCGAATCAACCGAAGTTGATAACATCTATCTGCTAACGCGCAAGCAATCGCTAAATAAAAGCGAGCGTCGAACCAGAAGCCCGGATCAACCGAAGTTGATAACATCTATCTGCTAATGCGCAGGCGTCCGCTAAATAAAAGCAAACATCGAACAAGAAGGCCGGATCAACCGAAGTTGATAATATCTATCTGCTAACGCGCAGGCATCCACTAAATAAAAGGGAGCATCGAACTAGAAGGCCGGATCAACCGAAGTTGATAACATCTATCTGCTAACGCGTAGGTATCCGCTAAATAAAAGCGAGCATCGAACCAGAAGGCCGAATCAACCGAAGTTGATAACATCTACCTGCTAACGCGCAGGCATCCGCTAAATAAAAGCGAGCATCGAACCAGAAGCCCGGATCAACTGAAGTTGATAACATCTATCTGCTAATGCGCAGGAGTCCGCTAAATAAAAGCGAGTATCGAACCAGAAGGCTAGATCAACCGAAGTTGGTAACATCTATCTGCTAACGCGCAGGCATCCGCTAAATAAAAGCGAGCATCGAACCTGAAGGTCGGATCAACCGAAGTTGATAATATCAACCTGCTAACACGCAGGTGGCCGTTAAATAAAAGCGAGCATCGAACCAGAAGGCCTGAACAATCGAAGTTAATAACATCTATCTGCTAACGCGCAGGCATCCGGTAAATAAAAGCGAGCATCGAGCCAGAAGGTCGGATCAACCGAAGTTGATAACATCTATCTGGTAACGCGCAGGCATCCGCTAAATAAAAGCGAGCATCGCACCAGAAGGCCGGATCAACCAAAGTTGATAACATCTATCTGCTAACGCGCAGGCATCCGCTAAATAAAAGCGAGCATCGAACCAGAAGGTCGGATATACCAAAGTTGATAACATCTATCTGCTAACGCAACGACATCCTCTAAATAAAAGCGAGCATCGAACCAGAAGGTCGGATCAACCGAAGTTGATAACATCTATCTGCTAAGGCGCACGCATCCGGTAAATAAAAGCGAGCATCGAACCAGAAGGCCGGATCAACCGAAGTTGATAACATCTATCTGCTAACGTGCAGGCATCCGCTAAATAAAAGCGAGCATCGAACAAGAAGGCCGGATCAACTGATGTTGATAACATCTATCTGCTAACGCGCAGGCATCTGCTAAATAAAAGCGATCATTGAAACAGAAGGCCGGATCAACTTAAGTTGTTAACATCTATCTGCTAACACACAGGCATCCGCTAAATAAAAACGAGCATCGAACCGGAAGGTCGGATCAACCGAAGTTGATAACATCTATCTGCTAAGGCGCAGGCATCCGCTAAATAAAAGCGAGCATCGAACCAGAAGGTCGGATCAACCGAAGTTGATAACATCTATCTGCTAACGCGCAGGCATCCGCTAAATTAAAGCGAGCATCGAACCAGAAGGCCGGATCAACCGAAGTTGATAACATCTATCTGCTAACGCGCAGGTATCTGCTAAATAAAAGCGAGCATCAAACCAGAAGGCTGGATCAACCGAAGTTGATAACATCAACCTGCTAACCCGCAGGCGTTCGTTAAATAAAAGCGAGCATCGAACAAGAAGGTCGGATCAACCGAAGTTGATAACATCTATCTGCTAACGTGCAGGCATCCGCTAAATAAAAGCGAGCATCGAACAAGAAGGCCGGATCAACTGATGTTGATAACATCTATCTGCTAACGCGCAGGCATCTGCTAAATAAAAGCGATAATTGAACCAGAAGGCCGGATCAACTTAAGTTGCTAACATCTATCTGTTAACACACATGCATCCGCTAAATAAAAACGAGCATCGAACCGGAAGGTCGGATCAACCGAAGTTGATAACATCTATCTGCTAACGCGCAGGCATCCGCTAAATAAAAGCGAGCATCGAACCAGAAGGTCGGATCAACCGAAGTTGATAACATCTATCTGCTAACGCGCAGGCATCCACTAAATTAAAGCAAGCATCGAACCAGAAGGCCGGATCAACTGAAGTTGATAACATCTACCTGCTAACGGGCAGGCGTCCGTTAAATAAAAGCGAGCATCGAACCAAAAGGCCGGAACAACCGAAGTTGATAACATCTATCTGCTAATGCGCAGGCGTCCACTAAATAAAAGCGAGCATCGAACCAGAAGACCGAATCAACCGAGGTTAATAACATCTATCTGCTAACGCGCAGGCATCCACTAAATAAAAGCGAGCATCGAACTAGAAGGTCGGATCAACCGAAGTTGATAACATCTATCTGCTAACGCGCAGGCATCCGCTAAATAAAAGCGAGCATCGAACCAGAAGCCCGGATCAACCGAAGTTGATAACATCTACCTGCTAACGCGCAGGCGTCCGTTAAATAAAAGCGAGCATCGAACCATAAGGTCGGAACAACCGAAGTTGATAACATCTATCTGCTAACGCGCAGGCATCCTCTAAATAAAAGCGAGCATCGAACCATAAGGTCAGATCAACCGAAGTTGATAACATTTATTTGGTAACGCGCAGGCATCCGCTAAATAAAAGCGAGTATCGCACCAGAAGGCCGGATCAACCGAAGTTGATAACATCTATCTGCTAACGCGCAGGCAATCGCTAAATAAAAGCGAGCGTCGAACCAGAAGCCCGGATCAACCGAAGTTGATAACATCTATCTGCTAATGCGCAGGCGTCCGCTAAATAAAAGCGAACATCGAACAAGAAGGCCGGATCAACCAAAGTTGATAACATCTATCTGCTAACGTGCAGGCATCCACTAAATAAAAGCGAGCATCGAACTAGAAGGCCGGATCAACCGAAGTTGATAACATCTATCTGCTAACGTGCAGGCATCCGCTAAATAAAAGCGAGCATCGAATCAGAAGCCCGGATCAACCGAAGTTGATAACATCTACCTGCTAACGCGCAGGCGTCCGTTAAATAAAAGCGAGCATCGAACCATAAGGCCGGATCAACCGAAGTTGATAACATATATTTGGTAACACGCAGGCATCCGCTAAATAAAAGCGAGCATCACACCAAAAGGCCGGATCAACCGAAGTTGATAACATCTATCTGCTAACGCGAAGGCATCCGCTAAATAAAAGCGAGCCTCAAACCAGAACGCCGGATCAACCAAAGTTGATAACATCTATCTGCTAACGCGCAGGTATCCGCTAAATAAAAGCAATCGTCAAACCAGAAGGCCGGATCAACTTAAGTTGTTAACATATATCTGCTAACACACAGGTATCCGCTAAATAAAAGCGAGCATCGAACCGGAAGGTCGGATCAACCGAAGTTGATAACATCTATCTGCTAACGCGCAGGCATTCGCTAAATAAAAGCGAGCATCAAACCAGAAGGCCGGATCAACCGAAGTTGATAACATCTATCTGCTAACACGCAGGTATCTGCTAAATAAAAGCGAGCATCGAACCAGAAGGCTGGATCAGCCGAAGTTGATAATATCTACCTGCTAACCCGCAGGCATCCGCTAAATAAAAGCGAGCATCGAACCAGAAGGCCAGATCAACCGAAGTTGATAACATCTATCTGCTAACGCGCAGGTATCTGCTAAATAAAAGCGAGCATCGAACCAGAAGGCTGGATCAACCGAAGTTGATAACATCTACCTGCTAACGCGCAGGTGTCCGTTAAATAAAAGCGAGCATCGAACCAAAAGGCCGGATCAACCGAAGTTGATAACATCTATCTGCTAACGTGTAGGAATCTGCTAAATAAAAGCGAGCATCGAACAAGAAGGCCGGATCAACTGATGTTGATAACATCTATCTGCTAACGCGCAGGCATCTGCTAAATAAAAGCGATCATTGAACCAGAAGTCCGGATCAACTTAAGTTGTTAACATCTATCTGTTAACACACAGGCATCCGCTAAATAAAAACGAGCATCGAACCGGAAGGTCGGATCAACCGAAATTGATAACATCTATTTGCTAACGTGCAGGCATCCGCTAAATAAAAGCGAGCATCGAACCAGAAGGTCGGATCAACCGAAGTTGATAACATCTATCTGCTAACGCGCAGGCATCCGCTAAATTAAAGCGAGCATCGAACCAGAAGGCCGGATCAACTGAAGTTGATAACATCTACCTGCTAACGCGCAGACGTCCGTTAAATAAAAGCGAGCATCGAACCAGAAGGCCAGAACAACCGAAGTTGATAACATCTATTTGCTAATGCGCAGGCGTCCGCTAAATAAAAGCGAGCATCGAACCAGAAGCCCGGATCAACCGAAGTTGATGACATCTACCTGCTAACACGCAGGCGTCCGTTAAATAAAAGCGAGCATCGAACCATAAGGCCGAAACAACCGAAGTTGATAACATCTATCTGCTAACACGCAGGCATCCGCTAAATAAAAGCGAGCATCGAACCAGAAGGTCGGATCAACCGAAGTTGATAACATTTATTTGGTAACGCGCAGGCATCCGCTAAATAAAAGCGAGCATCGCACCAGAAGGCCGGATCAACCGAAGTTGATAACATCTATCTGCTAACGCGCAGGCAATCGCTAAATAAAAGCGAGCGTCGAACCAGAAGCCCGGATCAACCGAAGTTGATAACATCTATCTGCTAATGCGTAGGCGTCCGCTAAATAAAAGCGAACATCGAACCAGAAGGCCGGATCAACCGAAGTTGATAACATCTATCTACTAACGCGCAGGCATCCACTAAATAAAAGCGAGCATCGAACTAGAAGGCCGGATCAACCGAAGTTGATAACATCTATCTGCTAACGCGCAGGCATCCGCTAAATAAAAGCGAGCATCGAATCAGAAGCCCGGATCAACCGAAGTTGATGACATCTACCTGCTAACGCGCAGGCGTCCGTTAAATAAAAGCGAGCATCGAACCATAAGGCCGAAACAACCGAAGTTGATAACATCTATCTGCTAACGCGCAGGCATCCTCTAAATAAAAGCGAGCATCGAACCAGAAGGTCGGATCAACCGAAGTTGATAACATTTATTTGGTAACGCGCAGGCATCCGCTAAATAAAAGCGAGCATCGCACCAGAAGGCCGGATCAACCGAAGTTGATAACATCTATCTGCTAACGCGCAAGCAATCGCTAAATAAAAGCGAGCGTCGAACCAGAAGCCCGGATCAACCGAAGTTGATAACATCTATCTGCTAATGCGCAGGCGTCCGCTAAATAAAAGCAAACATCGAACAAGAAGGCCGGATCAACCGAAGTTGATAATATCTATCTGCTAACGCGCAGGCATCCACTAAATAAAAGGGAGCATCGAACTAGAAGGCCGGATCAACCGAAGTTGATAACATCTATCTGCTAACGCGCAGGCATCCGCTAAATAAAAGCGAGCATCGAATCAGAAGCCCGGATCAACCGAAGTTGATAAAATCTACTTGCTAACGTGCAGGCGTCCGTTAAATAAAAGCGAGCATCGAACCATAAGGCCGAAACAACCGAAGCTGATAACATCTATCTGCTAACGCGCAGGCATCCTCTAAATAAAAGCGAGCATCGAACCAGAAGGTCGGATCAACCGAAGTTGATAACATCTATTTGCTAACGTGAAGGCATCCGCTAAATAAAAGCGAGCCTCGAACCAGAACGCCGGATCAACCAAAGTTGATAACATCTATCTGCTAACGCGCAGGTATCCGCTAAATAAAAGCAATCGTCAAACCAGAAGGCCGGATCAACTTAAGTTGTTAACATATATCTGCTAACACACAGGCATCCGCTAAATAAAAGCGAGCATCGAACCGGAAGGTCGGATCAACCGAAGTTGATAACATCTATCTGCTAACGCGCAGGCATTCGCTAAATAAAAGCGAGCATCGAACCAGAAGGTCGGTTCAACCGAAGTTGATAACATCTATCTGCTAACACGCAGGTATCTGCTAAATAAAAGCGAGCATCGAACCAGAAGGCTGGATCAACCGAAGTTGATAACATCAACCTGCTAACCCGCAGGCATCCGCTAAATAAAAGCGAGCATTGAACCAGAAGGCCGGATCAACCGAAGTTGATAACATCTATCTGCTAACGCGCAGGTATCTGCTAAATAAAAGCGAGCATCGAACCAGAAGGCTGGATCAACCGAAGTTGATAACATCTATCTGCTAACGCGCAGGCAATCGCTAAATAAAAGCGAGCGTCGAACCAGAAGGACGGATCAACCGAAGTTGATAACATCTATCTGCTAACGTGTAGGCATCTGCTAAATAAAAGCGTGCATCGAACAAGAAGGCCGGATCAACTGATGTTGATAACATCTATCTGCTAACACACATGCATCCGCTAAATAAAAACGAGCATCGAACCAGAAGGTCGGATCAACCGAAGTTGATAACATCTATCTGCTAACGCGCAGGCATCCGCTAAATAAAAGCGAGCATCGAACCAGAAGGTCGGATCAACCGAAGTTGATAAAATCTATCTGCTAACGCGCAGGCATCCACTAAATTAAAGCAAGCATCGAACCAGAAGGCCGGATCAACTGAAGTTGATAACATCTACCTGCTAACGGGCAGGCGTCCGTTAAATAAAAGCGAGCATCGAACCAAAAGGCCGGAACAACCGAAGTTGATAACATCTATCTGCTAATGCGCAGGCGTCTACTAAATAAAAGCGAGCATCGAACCAGAAGACCGAATCAACCGAGGTTAATAACATCTATCTGCTAACGCGCAGGCATCCACTAAATAAAAGCGAGCATCGAACTAGAAGGTCGGATCAACCGAAGTTGATAACATCTATCTGCTAACGCGCAGGCATCCGCTAAATAAAAGCGAGCATCGAACCAGAAGCCCGGATCAACCGAAGTTGATAACATCTACCTGCTAACGCGCAGGCGTCCGTTAAATAAAAGCGAGCATCGAACCATAAGGTCGGAACAACCGAAGTTGATAACATCTATCTGCTAACGCGCAGGCATCCTCTAAATAAAAGCGAGCATCGAACCAGAAGGTCAGATCAACCGAAGTTGATAACATTTATTTGGTAACGCGCAGGCATCCGCTAAATAAAAACGAGCATCGCACCAGAAGGCCGGATCAACCGAAGTTGATAACATCTATCTGCTAACGCGCAGGCAATCGCTAAATAAAAGCTAGCGTCGAACCAGAAGCCCGGATCAACCGAAGTTGATAACATCTATCTGCTAATGCGCAGGCTTCCGCTAAATAAAAGCGAACATCGAACCAGAAGGCCGGATCAACCGAAGTTGATAACATCTATCTGCTAACGTGCAGGCATCCACTAAATAAAAGCGAGCATCGAACTAGAAGGCCGGATCAACCGAAGTTGATAACATCTATCTGCTAACGTGCAGGCATCCGCTAAATAAAAGCGAGCATCGAATCAGAAGCCCGGATCAACCGAAGTTGATAACATCTACCTGCTAACGCGCAGGCGTCCGTTAAATAAAAGCGAGCATCGAACCATAAGGCCGGATCAACCGAAGTTGATAACATATATTTGGTAACACGCAGGCATCCGCTAAATAAAAGCGAGCATCACACCAAAAGGCCGGATCAACCGAAGTTGATAACATCTATCTGCTAACGCGAAGGCATCCGCTAAATAAAAGCGAGCCTCAAACCAGAACGCCGGATCAACCAAAGTTGATAACATCTATCTGCTAACGCGCAGGTATCCGCTAAATAAAAGCAATCGTCAAACCAGAAGGCCGGATCTCTTAAGTTGTTAACATATATCTGCTAACACACAGGCATCCGCTAAATAAAAGCGAGCATCGAACCGGAAGGTCGGATCAACCGAAGTTGATAACATCTATCTGCTAACGCGCAGGCATTCGCTAAATAAAAGCGAGCATCAAACCAGAAGGCCGGATCAACCGAAGTTGATAACATCTATCTGCTAACACGCAGGTATCTGCTAAATAAAAGCGAGCATCGAACCAGAAGGCTGGATCAGCCGAAGTTGATAATATCTACCTGCTAACCCGCAGGCATCCGCTAAATAAAAGCGAGCATCGAACCAGAAGGCCAGATCAACCGAAGTTGATAACATCTATCTGCTAACGCGCAGGTATCTGCTAAATAAAAGCGAGCATCGAACCAGAAGGCTGGATCAACCGAAGTTGATAACATCTACCTGCTAACGCGCAGGCGTCCGTTAAATAAAAGCGAGCATCGAACCAAAAGGCCGGATCAACCGAAGTTGATAACATCTATCTGCTAACGTGTAGGAATCTGCTAAATAAAAGCGAGCATCGAACAAGAAGGCCGGATCAACTGATGTTGATAACATCTATCTGCTAACGCGCATGCATCTGCTAAATAAAAGCGATCATTGAACCAGAAGTCCGGATCAACTTAAGTTGTTAACATCTATCTGTTAACACACAGGCATCCGCTAAATAAAAACGAGCATCGAACCGGAAGGTCGGATCAACCGAAATTGATAACATCTATTTGCTAACGTGCAGGCATCCGCTAAATAAAAGCGAGCATCGAACCAGAAGGTCGGATCAACCGAAGTTGATAACATCTATCTGCTAACGCGCAGGCATCCGCTAAATTAAAGCGAGCATCGAACCAGAAGGCCGGATCAACTGAAGTTGATAACATCTACCTGCTAAC
The DNA here is from genome assembly GCA_963859935.3 of Lathyrus sativus. Classification (NCBI taxonomy): domain Eukaryota; kingdom Viridiplantae; phylum Streptophyta; class Magnoliopsida; order Fabales; family Fabaceae; genus Lathyrus; species Lathyrus sativus. Next base: position 284,294,545 of record OZ012741.1, on the reverse strand, counting down.
GCGCAGACGTCCGTTAAATAAAAGCGAGCATCGAACCAGAAGGCCAGAACAACCGAAGTTGATAACATCTATTTGCTAATGCGCAGGCGTCCGCTAAATAAAAGCGAGCATCGAACCAGAAGCCCGGATCAACCGAAGTTGATGACATCTACCTGCTAACACGCAGGCGTCCGTTAAATAAAAGCGAGCATCGAACCATAAGGCCGAAACAACCGAAGTTGATAACATCTATCTGCTAACACGCAGGCATCCGCTAAATAAAAGCGAGCATCGAACCAGAAGGTCGGATCAACCGAAGTTGATAACATTTATTTGGTAACGCGCAGGCATCCGCTAAATAAAAGCGAGCATCGCACCAGAAGGCCGGATCAACCGAAGTTGATAACATCTATCTGCTAACGCGCAGGCAATCGCTAAATAAAAGCGAGCGTCGAACCAGAAGCCCGGATCAACCGAAGTTGATAACATCTATCTGCTAATGCGCAGGCGTCCGCTAAATAAAAGCGAACATCGAACCAGAAGGCCGGATCAACCGAAGTTGATAACATCTATCTACTAACGCGCAGGCATCCACTAAATAAAAGCGAGCATCGAACTAGAAGGCCGGATCAACCGAAGTTGATAACATCTATCTGCTAACGCGCAGGCATCCGCTAAATAAAAGCGAGCATCGAATCAGAAGCCCGGATCAACCGAAGTTGATGACATCTACCTGCTAACGCGCAGGCGTCCGTTAAATAAAAGCGAGCATCGAACCATAAGGCCGAAACAACCGAAGTTGATAACATCTATCTGCTAACGCGCAGGCATCCTCTAAATAAAAGCGAGCATCGAACCAGAAGGTCGGATCAACCGAAGTTGATAACATTTATTTGGTAACGCGCAGGCATCCGCTAAATAAAAGCGACCATCGCACCAGAAGGCCGGATCAACCGAAGTTGATAACATCTATCTGCTAACGCGCAAGCAATCGCTAAATAAAAGCGAGCGTCGAACCAGAAGCCCGGATCAACCGAAGTTGATAACATCTATCTGCTAATGCGCAGGCGTCCGCTAAATAAAAGCAAACATCGAACAAGAAGGCCGGATCAACCGAAGTTGATAATATCTATCTGCTAACGCGCAGGCATCCACTAAATAAAAGCGAGCATCGAACTAGAAGGCCGGATCAACCGAAGTTGATAACATCTATCTGCTAACGCGCAGGCATCCGCTAAATAAAAGCGAGCATCGAATCAGAAGCCCGGATCAACCGAAGTTGATAAAATCTACTTGCTAACGTGCAGGCGTCCGTTAAATAAAAGCGAGCATCGAACCATAAGGCCGAAACAACCGAAGTTGATAACATCTATCTGCTAACGCGCAGGCATCCTCTAAATAAAAGCGAGCATCGAACCAGAAGGTCGGATCAACCGAAGTTGATAACATCTATTTGCTAACGCGAAGGCATCCGCTAAATAAAAGCGAGCCTCGAACCAGAACGCCGGATCAACCAAAGTTGATAACATCTATCTGCTAACGCGCAGGTATCCGCTAAATAAAAGCAATCGTCAAACAAGAAGGCCGGATCAACTTAAGTTGTTAACATATATCTGCTAACACACAGGCATCCGCTAAATAAAAGCGAGCATCGAACCGGAAGGTCGGATCAACCGAAGTTGATAACATCTATCTGCTAACGCGCAGGCATTCGCTAAATAAAAGCGAGCATCGAACCAGAAGGTCGGATCAACCGAAGTTGATAACATCTATCTGCTAACACGCAGGTATCTGCTAAATAAAAGCGAGCATCGAACCAGAAGGCTGGATCAACCGAAGTTGATAACATCAACCTGCTAACCCGCAGGCATCCGCTAAATAAAAGCGAGCATTGAACCAGAAGGCCGGATCAACCGAAGTTGATAACATCTATCTGCTAACGCGCAGGTATCTGCTAAATAAAAGCGAGCATCGAACCAGAAGGCTGGATCAACCGAAGTTGATAACATCTATCTGCTAACGCGCAGGCAATCGCTAAATAAAAGCGAGCGTCGAACCAGAAGGACGGATCAACCGAAGTTGATAACATCTATCTGCTAACGTGTAGGCATCTGCTAAATAAAAGCGAGCATCGAACAAGAAGGCCGGATCAACTGATGTTGATAACATCTATCTGCTAACGCGCAGGCATCTGCTAAATAAAAGCGATCATTGAACCAGAAGTCCGGATCAACTTAAGTTGTTAACATCTATCTGTTAACACAAAGGCATCCGCTAAATAAAAACGAGCATCGAACCGGAAGGTCGGATCAACCGAAATTGATAACATCTATTTGCTAACGTGCAGGCATCCACTAAATAAAAGCGAGCATCGAACCAGAAGGTCGGATCAACCGAAGTTGATAACATCTATCTGCTAACGCGCAGGCATCCGCTAAATTAAAGCGAGCATCGAACCAGAAGGCCGGATCAACTGAAGTTGATAACATCTACCTGCTAACGCGCAGACGTCCGTTAAATAAAAGCGAGCATCGAACCAAAAGGCCAGAACAACCGAAGTTGATAACATCTATTTGCTAATGCGCAGGCGTCCGCTAAATAAAAGCGAGCATCGAACCAGAAGGCCGGACCAACCGAAGTTGATAACATCTATCTGCTAACGCGCATGCATCCGCTAAATAAAAGCGAGCATCGAACCAGAAGCCCGGATCAACCGAAGTTGATGACATCTAACTGCTAACGCGCAGGCGTCCGTTAAATAAAAGCGAGCATCGAACCATAAGGCCGAAACAATCGAAGTTGATAACATCTATCTGCTAACACGCAGGCATCCGCTAAATAAAAGCGAGCATCGAACCAGAAGGTCGGATCAACCGAAGTTGATAACATTTATTTGGTAACGCGCAGGCATCCGCTAAATAAAAACGAGCATCGCACCAGAAGGCCGGATCAACCGAAGTTGATAACATCTATCTGCTAACGCGCAGGCAATCGCTAAATAAAAGCTAGCGTCGAACCAGAAGCCCGGATCAACCGAAGTTGATAACATCTATCTGCTAATGCGCAGGCTTCCGCTAAATAAAAGCGAACATCGAACCAGAAGGCCGGATCAACCGAAGTTGATAACATCTATCTGCTAACGCGCAGGCATCCACTAAATAAAAGCGAGCATCGAACTAGAAGGCCGGATCAACCGAAGTTGATAACATCTATCTGCTAACACGCAGGCATCCGCTAAATAAAAGCGAGCATCGAATCAGAAGCCCGGATCAACCGAAGTTGATGACATCTACCTGCTAACGCGCAGGCGTCCGTTAAATAAAAGCGAGCATCGAACCATAAGGCCGAAACAACCGAAGTTGATAACATCTATCTGCTAACGCGCAGGCATCCGCTAAATAAAAGCGAGCATCGAACCGGAAGGTCGGATCAACCGAAATTGATAACATCTATTTGCTAACGTGCAGGCATCCGCTAAATAAAAGCGAGCATCGAACCAGAAGGTCGGATCAACCGAAGTTGATAACATCTATCTGCTAACGCGCAGGCATCCGCTAAATTAAAGCGAGCATCGAACCAGAAGGCCGGATCAATTGAAGTTGATAACATCTACCTGCTAACGCGCAGACGTCCGTTAAATAAAAGCGAGCATCGAACCAAAAGGCCAGAACAACCGAAGTTGATAACATCTATTTGCTAATGCGCAGGTGTCCGCTAAATAAAAGCGAGCATCGAACCAGAAGGCCGGATCAACCGAAGTTGATAACATCTATCTGCTAACGCACAGGCATCCGCTAAATAAAAGCGAGCATCGAACCAGAAGCCCGGATCAACCGAAGTTGATGACATCTACCTGCTAACGCGCAGGCGTCCGTTAAATAAAAGCGAGCATCGAACCATAAGGTCGAAACAACCGAAGTTGATAACATCTATCTGCTAACGCGCAGGCATTCGCTAAATAAAAGCGAGCATCGAACCAGAAGGCCGGATCAACCGAAGTTGATAACATCTATCTGCTAACACGCAGGTATCTGCTAAATAAAAGCGAGCATCGAACCAGAAGGCTGGATCAACCGAAGTTGATAACATCTACCTGCTAACCCGAGGCATCCGCTAAATAAAAGCGAGCATCGAACCAGAAGGCCGGATCAACCGAAGTTGATAACATCTATCTGCTAACGCGCAGGTATCTGCTAAATAAAAGCGAGCATCGAACCAGAAGGCTGGATCAACCGAAGTTGATAACATCTACCTGCTAACGCGCAGGCGTTCGTTAAATAAAAGCGAGCATCGAACCAGAAGGCCGGATCAACCGAAGTTGATAACATCTATCTGCTAACGTGTAGGCATCTGCTAAATAAAAGCGAGCATCGAACAAGAAGGCCGGATCAACTGAAGTTGATAACATCAATCTGCTAACGCGCAGGCATCTGCTAAATAAAAGCGATCATTGAACCAGAAGTCCGGATCAACTTAAGTTGTTAACATCTATCTGTTAACACACAGGCATCCGCTAAATAAAAACGAGCATCGAACCGGAAGGTCGGATCAACCGAAATTGATAACATCTATTTGCTAACGTGCAGGCATCCGCTAAATAAAAGCGAGCATCGAACCAGAAGGTTGGATCAACCGAAGTTGATAACATCTATCTGCTAACGCGCAGGCATCCGCTAAATAAAAGCGAGCATCGAACCAGAAGGTCGGATCAACCGAAGTTGATAACATTTATTTGGTAACGCGCAGGCATCCGCTAAATAAAAGCGAGCATCGCACCAGAAGGCCGGATCAACCGAAGTTGATAACATCTATCTGCTAACGCGCAGGCAATCGCTAAATAAAAGCGAGCGTCGAACCAGAAGCCCGGATCAACCGAAGTTGATAACATCTATCTGCTAATGCACAGGCGTCCGCTAAATAAAAGCGAACATCGAACCAGAAGGCTGGATCAACCGAAGTTGATAACATCTATCTGCTAACGCGCAGGCATCCACTAAATAAAAGCGAGCATCGAACTAGAAGGCCGGATCAACCGAAGTTGATAACATCTATCTGCTAACGCGCAGACATCCGCTAAATAAAAGCGAGCATCGAATCAGAAGCCCGGATCAACCGAAGTTGTTGACATCTACCTGCTAACGCGCAGGCGTCCGTTAAATAAAAGCGAGCATCAAACCATAAGGCCGAAACAACCGAAGTTGATAACATCTATCTGCTAACGCGCAGGCATCCGCTAAATAAAAGCTAGCATCGAACCAGAAGGTCGGATCAACCGAAGTTGATAACATTTATTTGGTAACGCGCAGGCATCCGCTAAATAAAAGCGAGCATCGCACCAGAAGGCCGGATCAACCGAAGTTGATAACATCTATCTGCTAACGCGCAGGCAATCGCTAAATAAAAGCGAGCATCGAACCAGAAGCCCGGATCAACCGAAGTTGATAACATCTATCTGCTAATGCGCAGGCGTCCGCTAAATAAAAACGAACATCGAACCAGAAGGCCGGATCAACCGAAGTTGATAACATCTATCTGCTAACGCGCATGCATCCACTAAATAAAAGCAAGCATCGAACTAGAAGGTCGGATCAACCGAAGTTGATAACATATATCTGCTAACGCGCAGGCATCCGCTAAATAAAAGCGAGCATCGAATCAGAAGCCCGGATCAACCGAAGTTGATAACATCTACCTGCTAACGCGCAGGCGTCCGTTAAATAAAAGCGAGCATCGAACCATAAGGCCGGAACAACCGAAGTTGATAACATCTATCTGCTAACGCGCATGCATACGCTAAATAAAAGCGAGCATCAAACCAGAAGGTCGGATCAGACGAAGTTGATAACATTTATTTGGTAACACGCAATCATCCGCTAAATAAAAGCGAGCATCGCACCAAAAGGCCGGATCAACCGAAGTTGATAACATCTATCTGCTAACGCGCGGGCATCCGCTAAATAAAAGCGAGCCTCGAACCAGAACGCCGGATCAATCAAAGTTGATAACATCTATCTGCTAACGCGCAGGCATCCGCTAAATAAAAGCGAGCATCGAACAAGAAGGCCGGATCAACTGATGTTGATAACATCTATCTGCAAACGCGCAGACATCCGCTAAATAAAAGCGATCGTCAAACTAGAAGGCCGGATCAACTTAAGTTGTTAACATATATCTGCTAACACACAGGTATCCGCTAAATAAAAGCGAGCATCGAACCGGAAGGTCGGATCAACTGAAGTTGATAACATCTATCTGCTAACGCGCAGGCATTCGCTAAATAAAAGCGAGCATCGAACCAGAAGGCCGGATCAACCGAAGTTGATAACATCTATCTGCTAACGCGCAGGCATCCGCTAAATTAAAGCGAGCATCGAACCAGAAGGCTGGATCAACCGAAGTTAATAACATCTACCTGCTAACGCGCAGGCGTCCGTTAAATAAAAGCGAGCATCGAACCAGAAGGTCGGATTAACCGAAGTTGATAACATCTATCTGCTAACGCGCAGGCATCCGCTAAATAAAAGCGAGCATCGAGCCAGATGGTCGGATCAACCGAAGTTGATAACATCTATCTGGTAACGCGCAGGCATCCGCTAAATAAAAGCGAGCATCGCACCAGAAGGCCGGATCAACCAAAGTTGATAACATCTATCTGCTAACGCGCAGGCATCAGCTAAATAAAAGCGAGCATCGAACCAGAAGGCCGGATATACCAAAGTTGATAACATTTATCTGCTAACGCAACGACATCCTATAAATAAAAGCGAGCATCGAATCAGAAGGTCGGATCAACCGAAGTTGATAACATCTATCTGCTAACGCGCACGCATCCGGTAAATAAAAGCGAGCATCGAACCAGAAGGCCGGATCAACCGAAGTTGATAACATCTATCTGCTAACGTGCAGGCATCCGCTAAATAAAAGCGAGCATCGAACAAGAAGGCCGGATCAACTGATGTTGATAACATCTACCTGCTATCGCGCAGGCATCTGCTAAATAAAAGCGAGCATCGAACCAGAAGGCCGGATCAACCGAAGTTGATAACATCTATCTGCTAACGCGCAGGTATCTGCTAAATAAAAGCGAGCATCGAACCAGAAGGCTGGATCAACCGAAGTTGATAACATCTACCTGCTAACGCGCAAGCGTTCGTTAAATAAAAGCGAGCATCGAACCAGAAGGCCGGATCAACCGAAGTTGATAACATCTATCTGCTAACGTGTAGGCATCTGCTAAATAAAAGCGAGCATCGAACAAGAAGGCCGGATCAACTGAAGTTGATAACATCAATCTGCTAACGCGCAGGCATCTGCTAAATAAAAGCGATCATTGAACCAGAAGTCCGGATCAACTTAAGTTGTTAACATCTATCTGTTAACACACAGGCATCCGCTAAATAAAAACGAGCATCGAACCGGAAGGTCGGATCAACCGAAATTGATAACATCTATTTGCTAACGTGCAGGCATCCGCTAAATAAAAGCGAGCATCGAACCAGAAGGTCGGATCAACCGAAGTTGATAACATCTATCTGCTAACGCGCAGGCATCCGCTAAATAAAAGCGAGCATCGAACCAGAAGGTCGGATCAACCGAAGTTGATAACATTTATTTGGTAACGCGCAGGCATCCGCTAAATAAAAGCGAGCATCGCACCAGAAGGCCGGATCAACCGAAGTTGATAACATCTATCTGCTAACGCGCAGGCAATCGCTAAATAAAAGCGAGCGTCGAACCAGAAGCCCGGATCAACCGAAGTTGATAACATCTATCTGCTAATGCACAGGCGTCCGCTAAATAAAAGCGAACATCGAACCAGAAGGCTGGATCAACCGATGTTGATAACATCTATCTGCTAACGCGCAGGCATCCACTAAATAAAAGCGAGCATCGAACTAGAAGGCCGGATCAACCGAAGTTGATAACATCTATCTGCTAACGCGCAGGCATCCGCTAAATAAAAGCGAGCATCGAATCAGAAGCCCGGATCAACCGAAGTTGATGACATCTACCTGCTAACGCGCAGGCGTCCGTTAAATAAAAGCGAGCATCAAACCATAAGGCCGAAACAACCGAAGTTGATAACATCTATCTGCTAACGCGCAGGCATCCGCTAAATAAAAGCTAGCATCGAACCAGAAGGTCGGATCAACCGAAGTTGATAACATTTATTTGGTAACGCGCAGGCATCCGCTAAATAAAAGCGAGCATCGCACCAGAAGGCCGGATCAACCGAAGTTGATAACATCTATCTGCTAACGCGCAGGCAATCGCTAAATAAAAGCGAGCATCGAACCAGAAGCCCGGATCAACCGAAGTTGATAACATCTATCTGCTAATGTGCAGGCGTCCGCTAAATAAAAACGAACATCGAACCAGAAGGCCGGATCAACCGAAGTTGATAACATCTATCTGCTAACGCGCATGCATCCACTAAATAAAAGCAAGCATCGAACTAGAAGGTCGGATCAACCGAAGATGATAACATATATCTGCTAACGCGCAGGCATCCGCTAAATAAAAGCGAGCATCGAATCAGAAGCCCGGATCAACCGAAGTTGATAACATCTACCTGCTAACGCGCAGGCGTCCGTTAAATAAAAGCGAGCATCGAACCATAAGGCCGGAACAACCGAAGTTGATAACATCTATCTGCTAACGCGCATGCATACGCTAAATAAAAGCGAGCAACAAACCAGAAGGTCGGATCAACCGAAGTTGATAACATTTATTTGGTAACACGCAATCATCCGCTAAATAAAAGCGAGCATCGCACCAAAAGGCCGGATCAACCGAAGTTGATAACATCTATCTGCTAACGCGCGGGCATCCGCTAAATAAAAGCGAGCCTCGAACCAGAACGCCAGATCAATCAAAGTTGATAACATCTATCTGCTAACGCGCAGGCATCCGCTAAATAAAAGCGAGCATCGAACAAGAAGGCCGGATCAACTGATGTTGATAACATCTATCTGCAAACGCGCAGACATTCGCTAAATAAAAGCGATCGTCAAACTAGAAGGCCGGATCAACTTAAGTTGTTAACATATATCTGCTAACACACAGGTATCCGCTAAATAAAAGCGAGCATCGAACCGGAAGGTCGGATCAACCGAAGTTGATAACATCTATCTGCTAACGTGCAGGCATTCGCTAAATAAAAGCGAGCATCGAACCAGAAGGCTGGATCAACCGAAGTTGATAACATCTATCTGCTAACGCGCAGGCATCCGCTAAATTAAAGCGAGCATCGAACCAGAAGGCTGGATCAACCGAAGTTAATAACATCTACCTGCTAACGCGCAGGCGTCCGTTAAATAAAAGCGAGCATCGAACCAGAAGGTCGGATCAACCGAAGTTGATAACATCTATCTGCTAACGCGCAGGCATCCGCTAAATAAAAGCGAGCATCGAGCCAGATGGTCGGATCAACCGAAGTTGATAACATCTATCTGGTAACGCGCAGGCATCCGCTAAATAAAAGCGAGCATCGCACCAGAAGGCCGGATCAACCAAAGTTGATAACATCTATCTGCTAACGCGCAGGCATCCGCTAAATAAAAGCGAGCATTGAACCAGAAGGCCGGATATACCAAAGTTGATAACATTTATCTGCTAACGCAACGACATCCTCTAAATAAAAGCGAGCATCGAACCAGAAGGTCGGATCAACCGAAGTTGATAACATCTATCTGCTAACGCGCACGCATCCGGTAAATAAAAGCGAGCATTGAACCAGAAGGCCGGATCAACCGAAGTTGATAACATCTATCTGCTAACGTGCAGGCATCCGCTAAATAAAAGCGAGCATCGAACAAGAAGGCCGGATCAACTGATGTTGATAACATCTACCTGCTATCGCGCAGGCATCTGCTAAATAAAAGCGATCATCGAACCAGAAGGCCGGATCAACTTAAGTTGTTAACATCTATCTGCTAACACACAGGCATCTGCTAAATAAAAGCGAGCATCGAACCGGATGGTCAGATCAACCGAAGTTGATAACATCTATCTGCTAACGCGCAGGCATCCGCTAAATAAAAGGGAGCATCGAACCAGAAGGTCGGATCAACCAAAGTTGATAACATCTATCAGCTAACGCGCAGGCATCCGCTAAATTAAAGCGAGCATCGAACCAGAAGGCCGGATCAACTGAAGTTGATAACATCTACCTGCTAACGCGTAGGCGTCCGTTAAATAAAAGCGGGCATCGAACCAGAAGGCCGGAACAACCGAAGTTCATAACATCTATCTGCTAATGCGCATGCATCCACTAAATAAAAGCGAGCATCGAACCAGAAGGCCGGATAAAATCAACCTACTAACGCGCAGGCGTCCGCTAAATAAAAGCGAGCATCGAACCAGAAGGCCGGAACAACCAAAGTTGATAACATCTATCTGCTAACGCGCAGGCAACTGCTAAATAAAAGCGAGCATCGAGCCAGAAGGTCGGATCAAACGAAGTTGATAACATCTATCTGCTAATGCGCAGGTGTCTGCTAAATAAAAGCGAGCATCGAACCAGAAGGCCGAATCAACCGAAGTTGATAACATCTATCTGCTAACGCGCAGGCATCCACTAAATAAAAGCGAGCATCGAACTAAAAGGCCGGATCAACCGAAGTTGATAACATCTATCTGTTAACGCGCAGGCATCCCCTAAATAAAAGCGAGCATCGAACCAGAAGGCTGGATCAACCGAAGTTGATAACATCTACCTGCTAACACGCAGGCGTCCATTAAATAAAAGCGAGCATCGAACCATAAGGCCGGAACAACCGAAGTTGATAACATTTATCGGCTAACGTGCAGGCATCCGCTAAATAAATGCGAGCATCGAACAAGAAGGCCGGATCAATTGATGTTGATAACATCTATCTGCTAACGCGCAGGCATCTGCTAAATAAAAGCGATCATTGAACCAGAAGTCCGGATCAACTTAAGTTGCTAACATCTATCTGTTAACACACAGGCATCCGCTAAATAAAAACGAGCATCGAACCGGAAGGTCGGATCAACCGAAGTTGATAACATCTATCTGCTAACGTGCAGGCATCCCCTAAATAAAAGCGAGCATCGAACCAGAAGGTCGGATCAACCGAAGTTGATAACATCTATCTGCTAACGCGCAGGCATCCGCTAAATTAAAGCGAGCATCGAACCAGAAGGCCGGATCAACTGAAGTTGATAACATCTACCTGCTAACGCGCAGACGTCCGTTAAATAAAAGCGAGCACCGAACCAAAAGGCCGGAACAACCGAAGTTGATAACATCTATCTGCTAATGCGCAGGCGTCCGCTAAATAAAAGTGAGCATCGAACCAGAAGGCCGAATCAACCGAAGTTGATAACATCTATCTGCTAACGTGCATGCATCCACTAAATAAAAGCGAGCATCGAACTAGAAGGTCGGATCAACCGAAGTTGATAACATCTATCTGCTAACGCGCAGGCATCCGCTAAATAAAAGCGAGCATCGAACCAGAAGCCCGGATCAACCGAAGTTGATAACATCTACCTGCTAACGCGCAGGCGTCCGTTAAATAAAAGCGAGCATCGAACCCTAAGGCCGGAACAACCGAAGTTGATAACATCTATCTGCTAACGCGCAGGCATCCGCTAAATAAAAGCGAGCATCGAACTAGAAGGTCGGATCAACCGAAGTTGATAACATTTATTTGGTAACGCGCAGGCATCCGCTAAATAAAAGCGAGCATCGCACCAGAAGGCCGGATCAACCGAAGTTGATAACATCTATCTGCTAACGCGCAGGCAATCGCTAAATAAAAGCGAGCGTCGAACCAGAAGCCCGGATCAACCGAAGTTGATAACATCTATCTGCTAATGCGCAGGTGTTCACTAAATAAAAGCGAACATCGACCCAGAAGGCCGGATCAACCGAAGTTGATAACATCTATCTGCTAACGCGCAGGCATCCACTAAATAAAAGCGAGCATCGAACTAGAAAGTCGGATCAACCGAAGTTGATAACATCTATCTGCTAACGCGCAGGCATCCGCTAAATAAAAGCGAGCATCACACCAAAAGGCCGGATCAACCGAAGTTGATAACATCTATCTGCTAACGCGCGGGCATCCGCTAAATAAAAGCGAGCCTCGAACCAGAACGCCGGATCAACCAAAGTTGATAACATCTATCTGCTAACGCGCAGGCATCCGCTAAATAAAAGCGAGCATCGAACAAGAAGGCCGGATCAACTGATGTTGATAACATCTATCTGCAAACGCGCAGACATTCGCTAAATAAAAGCGATCGTCAAACTAGAAGGCCGGATCAACTTAAGTTGTTAACATATATCTGCTAACACACAGGTATCCGCTAAATAAAAGCGAGCATCGAACCGGAAGGTCGGATCAACCGAAGTTGATAACATCTATCTGCTAACGTGCAGGCATTCGCTAAATAAAAGCGAGCATCGAACCAGAAGGCTGGATCAACCGAAGTTGATAACATCTATCTGCTAACGCGCAGGCTTCCGCTAAATTAAAGCGAGCATCGAACCAGAAGGCTGGATCAGTCGAAGTTAATAACATCTACCTGCTAACGCGCAGGCGTCCGTTAAATAAAAGCGAGCATCGAACCAGAAGGTCGGATCAACCGAAGTTGATAACATCTATCTGCTAACGCGCAGGCATCCGCTAAATAAAAGCGAGCATCGAGCCAGATGGTCGGATCAACCGAAGTTGATAACATCTATCTGGTAACGCGCAGGCATCCGCTAAATAAAAGCGAGCATCGCACCAGAAGGCCGGATCAACCAAAGTTGATAACATCTATCTGCTAACGCGCAGGCATCCGCTAAATAAAAGCGAGCATTGAACCAGAAGGCCGGATATACCAAAGTTGATAACATTTATCTGCTAACGCAACGACATCCTCTAAATAAAAGCGAGCATCGAACCAGAAGGTCGGATCAACCGAAGTTGATAACATCTATCTGCTAACGCGCACGCATCCGGTAAATAAAAGCGAGCATTGAACCAGAAGGCCGGATCAACCGAAGTTGATAACATCTATCTGCTAACGTGCAGGCATCCGCTAAATAAAAGCGAGCATCGAACAAGAAGGCCGGATCAACTGATGTTGATAACATCTACCTGCTATCGCGCAGGCATCTGCTAAATAAAAGCGATCATCGAACCAGAAGGCCGGATCAACTTAAGTTGTTAACATCTATCTGCTAACACACAGGCATCTGCTAAATAAAAGCGAGCATCGAACCGGATGGTCAGATCAACCGAAGTTGATAACATCTATCTGCTAACGCGCAGGCATCCGCTAAATAAAAGGGAGCATCGAACCAGAAGGTCGGATCAACCGAAGTTGATAACATCTATCAGCTAACGCGCAGGCATCCGCTAAATTAAAGCGAGCATCGAACCAGAAGGCCGGATCAACTGAAGTTGATAACATCTACCTGCTAACGCGTAGGCGTTCGTTAAATAAAAGCGGGCATCGAACCAGAAGGCCGGAACAACCGAAGTTCATAACATCTATCTGCTAATGCGCATGCATCCACTAAATAAAAGCGAGCATCGAACCAGAAGGCCGGATAAAATCAACCTACTAACGCGCAGGCGTCCGCTAAATAAAAGCGAGCATCGAACCAGAAGGCCGGAACAACCAAAGTTGATAACATCTATCTGCTAACGCGCAGGCAACTGCTAAATAAAAGCGAGCATCGAGCCAGAAGGTCGGATCAAACGAAGTTGATAACATCTATCTGCTAATGCGCAGGTGTCTGCTAAATAAAAGCGAGCATCGAACCAGAAGGCCGAATCAACCGAAGTTGATAACATCTATCTGCTAACGCGCAGGCATCCACTAAATAAAAGCGAGCATCGAACTAAAAGGCCGGATCAACCGAAGTTGATAACATCTATCTGTTAACGCGCAGGCATCCCCTAAATAAAAGCGAGCATCGAACCAGAAGGCTGGATCAACCGAAGTTGATAACATCTACCTGCTAACACGCAGGCGTCCATTAAATAAAAGCGAGCATCGAACCATAAGGCCGGAACAACCGAAGTTGATAACATTTATCTGCTAACGTGCAGGCATCCGCTAAATAAATGCGAGCATCGAACAAGAAGGCCGGATCAATTGATGTTGATAACATCTATCTGCTAACGCGCAGGCATCTGCTAAATAAAAGCGATCATTGAACCAGAAGTCCGGATCAACTTAAGTTGCTAACATCTATCTGTTAACACACAGGCATCCGCTAAATAAAAACGAGCATCGAACCGGAAGGTCGGATCAACCGAAGTTGATAACATCTATCTGCTAACGTGCAGGCATCCCCTAAATAAAAGCGAGCATCGAACCAGAAGGTCGGATCAACCGAAGTTGATAACATCTATCTGCTAACGCGCAGGCATCCGCTAAATTAAAGCGAGCATCGAACCAGAAGGCCGGATCAACTGAAGTTGATAACATCTACCTGCTAACGCGCAGACGTCCGTTAAATAAAAGCGAGCACCGAACCAAAAGGCCGGAACAACCGAAGTTGATAACATCTATCTGCTAATGCGCAGGCGTCCGCTAAATAAAAGTGAGCATCGAACCAGAAGGCCGAATCAACCGAAGTTGATAACATCTATCTGCTAACGTGCATGCATCCACTAAATAAAAGCGAGCATCGAACTAGAAGGTCGGATCAACCGAAGTTGATAACATCTATCTGCTAACGCGCAGGCATCCGCTAAATAAAAGCGAGCATCGAACCAGAAGCCCGGATCAACCGAAGTTGATAACATCTACCTGCTAACGCGCAGGCGTCCGTTAAATAAAAGCGAGCATCGAACCCTAAGGCCGGAACAACCGAAGTTGATAACATCTATCTGCTAACGCGCAGGCATCCGCTAAATAAAAGCGAGCATCGAACTAGAAGGTCGGATCAACCGAAGTTGATAACATTTATTTGGTAACGCGCAGGCATCCGCTAAATAAAAGCGAGCATCGCACCAGAAGGCCGGATCAACCGAAGTTGATAACATCTATCTGCTAACGCGCAGGCAATCGCTAAATAAAAGCGAGCGTCGAACCAGAAGCCCGGATCAACCGAAGTTGATAACATCTATCTGCTAATGCGCAGGTGTTCACTAAATAAAAGCGAACATCGACCCAGAAGGCCGGATCAACCGAAGTTGATAACATCTATCTGCTAACGCGCAGGCATCCACTAAATAAAAGCGAGCATCGAACTAGAAAGTCGGATCAACCGAAGTTGATAACATCTATCTGCTAACGCGCAGGCATCCGCTAAATAAAAGCGAGCATCACACCAAAAGGCCGGATCAACCGAAGTTGATAACATCTATCTGCTAACGCGCGGGCATCCGCTAAATAAAAGCGAGCCTCGAACCAGAACGCCGGATCAACCAAAGTTGATAACATCTATCTGCTAACGCGCAGGCATCCGCTAAATAAAAGCGAGCATCGAACAAGAAGGTTGAATCAACTGATGTTGATAACATCTATCTGCAAACGCGCAGGCATCCGCTAAATAAAAGCGATCGTCAAACCAGAAGGCCGGATCAACTTAAGTTGTTAACATATATCTGCTAACACACAGGCATCTGCTAAATAAAAGCGAGCATCGAACCGGAAGGCCGGATCAACCGAAGTTGTTAACATCTATCAGCTAACGCGCAGGCATCCGCTAAATTAAAGCGAGCATCGAACCAGAAGGCCGGATCAACTGAAGTTGATAACATCTACCTGCTAACGCGCAGGCGTCCGTTAAATAAAAGCGAGCATCGAACCAGAAGGCCGGAACAATCGAAGTTGATAACATCTATCTGCTAATGCGCATGCATCCACTAAATAAAAGCGAGCATCGAACCAGAAGGCCGGATACACCGAAGTTGATAAAATCAACCTACTAACGCGCAGGCGTCCGCTAAATAAAAGCGAGCATCGAACCAGAAGGCCGGAACAACCAAAGTTGATAACATCTATCTGCTAACGCGCAGGCAACTGCTAAATAAAAGCGAGCATCGAGCCAGAAGGTCGGATCAAACGAAGTTGATAACATCTATCTGCTAATGCGCAGGCGTCTGCTAAATAAAAGCGAGCATCGAACCAGAAGGCCGAATCAACCGAAGTTGATAACATCTATCTGCTAACGCGCAGGCATCCACTAAATAAAAGCGAGCATCGAACTAGAAGGCCGGATCAACCGAAGTTGATAACATCTATCTGCTAACGCACAGGCATCCCCTAAATAAAAGCGAGCATAGAACCAGAAGGCTGGATCAACCGAAGTTGATAACATCTACCTGCTAACACGCAGGCGTCCATTAAATAAAAGCGAGCATCGAACCATAAGGCCGGAACAACCGAAGTTGATAACATTTATCTGCTAACGTGCAGGCATCCGCTAAATAAATGCGAGCATCGAACAAGAAGGCCGGATCAATTGATGTTGATAACATCTATCTGCTAACGCGCAGGCATCTGCTAAATAAAAGCGATCATTGAACCAGAAGTCCGGATCAACTTAAGTTGCTAACATCTATCTGTTAACACATAGGCATCCGCTAAATAAAAACGAGCATCGAACCGGAAGGTCGGATCAACCGAAGTTGATAACATCTATCTGCTAACGTGCAGGCATCCCCTAAATAAAAGCGAGCATCGAACCAGAAGGTCGGATCAACCGAAGTTGATAACATCTATCTGCTAACGCGCAGGCATCCGCTAAATTAAAGCGAGCATCGAACCAGAAGGCCGGATCAACTGAAGTTGATAACATCTACCTGCTAACGCGCAAACGTCCGTTAAATAAAAGCGAGCACCGAACCAAAAGGCCGGAACAAACGAAGTTGATAACATCTATCTGCTAATGCGCAGGCGTCCGCTAAATAAAAGCGAGCATCGAACCAGAAGGCCGAATCAACCGAAGTTGATAACATCTATCTGCTAACGTGCAGGCATCCACTAAATAAAAGCGAGCATCGAACTAGAAGGTCGGATCAACCGAAGTTGATAACATCTATCTACTAACGCGCAGGCATCCGCTAAATAAAAGCGAGCATCGAACCAGAAGCCCGGATCAACCGAAGTTGATAACATCTACCTGCTAACGCGCAGGCGTCCGTTAAATAAAAGCGAGCATCGAACCCTAAGGCCGGAACAACCGAAGTTGATAACATCTATCTGCTAACGCGCAGGCATCCGCTAAATAAAAGCGAGCATCGAACCAGAAGGTCGGATCAACCGAAGTTGATAACATTTATTTGGTAACGCGCAGGCATCCGCTAAATAAATGCGAGCATCGCACCAGAAGGCCGGATCAACCGAAGTTGATAACATCTATCTGCTAACGCGCAGGCAATCGCTAAATAAAAGCGAGCGTCGAACCAGAAGCCCGGATCAACCGAAGTTGATAACATCTATCTGCTAATGCGCAGGTGTTCGCTAAATAAAAGCGAACATCGACCCAGAAGGCCGGATCAACCGAAGTTGATAACATCTATCTGCTAACGCGCAGGCATCCACTAAATAAAAGCGAGCATCGAACTAGAAAGTCGGATCAACCGAAGTTGATAACATCTATCTGCTAACGCGCAGGCATCCGCTAAATAAAAGCGAGCATCACACCAAAAGGCCGGATCAACCGAAGTTGATAACATCTATCTGCTAACGCGCGGGCATCCGCTAAATAAAAGCGAGCCTCGAACCAGAACGCCGGATCAACCAAAGTTGATAACATCTATCTGCTAACGCGCAGGCATCCGCTAAATAAAAGCGAGCATCGAACAAGAAGGTTGAATCAACTGATGTTGATAACATCTATCTGCAAACGCGCAGGCATCCGCTAAATAAAAGCGATCGTCAAACCAGAAGGCCGGATCAACTTAAGTTGTTAACATATATCTGCTAACACACAGGCATCTGCTAAATAAAAGCGAGCATCGAACCGGAAGGCCGGATCAACCGAAGTTGTTAACATCTATCTGCTAACGCGCAGGTATCTGCTAAATAAAAGCGAGCATCGAACCAGAAGGCTGGATCAACCGAAGTTGATAACATCTACCTGCTAACCCGCAGGCATCCGCTAAATAAAAGCGAGCATCGAACCAGAAGGTCGGATCAACCGAAGTTGATAACATCTATCTGCTAACGCGCAGGTATCTGCTAAATAAAAGCGAGCATCGAACCAGAAGGCTGGATCAACCGAAGTTGATAACATCTATCTGCTAACGCGCAGGCGTCCGTTAAATAAAAGCGAGCATCGAACCAGAAGGCCGGATCAACCGAAGTTGATAACATCTATCTGTTAACGTGCAGGCATCCGCTAAATAAAAGCGAGCATCGAACAAGAAGGCCGGATCAACTGATGTTGATAACATCTAGCTGCTTACGCGCAGGCATCTCCTAAATAAAAGCGATCATTGAACCAGAAGGCCGAATCAACTTAAGTTGTTAACATCTATCTGTTAACACACAGGCATCCGCTAAATAAAAACGAGCATCAAACCGGAAGGTCGGATCAACCGAAATTGATAACATCTATCTGCTAACGTGCAGGCATCCGCTAAATAAAAGCGAGCATCGAACCAGAAGGTCGGATCAACCGAAGTTGATAACATCTATCTGCTAACGCGCAGGCATCCACTAAATTAAAGCGAGCATCGAACCAGAAGGCCGGATCAACTGAAGTTGATAACATCTACCTGCTAACGCGCAGGCGTCCGTTAAATAAAAGCGAGCATCGAACCAAAAGGCCGGAACAACCGAAGTTGATAACATCTATCTGCTAATGCGCAGGCGTCCGCTAAATAAAAGCGAGCATCGAACCAGAAGGCCGGATCAACCGAAGTTGATAACATCTATCTGCTAACGCGCAGACATCCACAAAATAAAAGCGAGCATCGAACTAGAAGGCCGGATCAACCGAAGTTGATAACATCTATCTGCTAACGCGCAGGCATCCGCTAAATAAAAGCGAGCATCGAACCAGAAGCCCGGATCAACCGAAGTTGATGACATCTACCTGCTAACGCGCAGGCGTCCGTTAAATAAAAGCGAGCATCGAACCATAAGGCCGGAACAACCGAAGTTGATAACATCTATCTGCTAACGCGCAGGCATCCGCTAAATAAAAGCGAGCATCGAACCAGAAGGTCGGATCAACCGAAGTTGATAACATTCATTTGGTAACGCGCAGGCATCCGCTAAATAAAAGCGAGCATCGCACCAGAAGGCCGGATCAACCGAAGTTGATAACATCTATCTGCTAACGCGCAGGCAATCGCTAAATAATAGCGAACGTCGAACCAGAAGCCCGGATCAACCGAAGTTGATAACATCTATCTGCTAATGCGCAGGCGTCCGCTAAATAAAAGCGAACATCGAACCAGAAAGCCGGATCAACCGAAGTTGATAACATCTATCTGCTAACGCGCAGGCATCCACTAAATAAAAGCGAGCATCAAACTAGAAGGTCGGATCAACCGAAGTTGATAACATCTATCTTCTAACGCGCAGGCATCCGCTAAATAAAAGCGAGCATCGAATCAGAAGCCTGGATCAACCGAAGTTGATAACATCTACCTGCTAACGCGCAGGCGTCCATTAAATAAAAGCGAGCATCGAACCATAAGCCCGGAACAACCGAAGTTGATAACATCTATCTGCTAACGCGCAGGCATACGCTAAATAAAAGCGAGCATCAAACAAGAAGGTTGGATCAACCGAAGTTGATAACATTTATTTGGTAACACGCAGGCATCCGCTAAATAAAAGCGAGCATCGCACCAAAAGTCCGGATCAACCGAAGTTGTAACATCTATCTGCTAACGTGCAGGCATCCGCTAAATAAAAGCAAGCCTCGAACCAGAACGCCGGATCAACCAAAGTTAATAACATCTATCTGCTAACACGCAGGCATCCGCTAAATAAAAGCGAGCATCGAACAAGAAGGCCGGATCAACTGATGTTGATAACATCTATCTGCTGACGCGCAGGCATCTCCTAAATAAAAGCGATCATTGAACCAGAAGGCCGAATCAACTTAAGTTGTTAACATCTATCTGTTAACACACAGGCATCCGCTAAATAAAAACGAGCATCAAACCGGAAGGTCGGATCAACCGAAATTGATAACATCTATCTGCTAACGTGCAGGCATCCGCTAAATAAAAGCGAGCATCGAACCAGAAGGTCGGATCAACCGAAGTTGATAACATCTATCTGCTAACGCGCAGGCATCCACTAAATTAAAGCGAGCATCGAACCAGAAGGCCGGATCAACTGAAGTTGATAACATCTACCTGCTAACGCGCAGGCGTCCGTTAAATAAAAGCGAGCATCGAACCACAAGGCCGGAACAACCGAAGTTGATAACATCTATCTGCTAATGCGCAGGCGTCCGCTAAATAAAAGCGAGCATCGAACCAGAAGGCCGGATCAACCGAAGTTGATAACATCTATCTGCTAACGCGCAGACATCCACAAAATAAAAGCGAGCATCGAACTAGAAGGCCGGATCAACCGAAGTTGATAACATCTATCTGCTAACACGCAGGCATCCGCTAAATAAAAGCGAGCATCGAACCAGAAGCCCAGATCAACCGAAGTTGATGACATCTACCTGCTAACGCGCAGGCGTCCGTTAAATAAAAGCGAGCATCGAACCATAAGGCCGGAACAACCGAAGTTGATAACATCTATCTGCTAACGCGCAGACATCCGCTAAATAAAAGCGAGCATCGAACCAGAAGGTCGGATCAACCGAAGTTGATAACATTCATTTGGTAACGCGCAGGCATCCGCTAAATAAAAGCGAGCATCGCACCAGAAGGCCGGATCAACCGAAGTTGATAACATCTATCTGCTAACGCGCAGGCAATCGCTAAATAAAAGCGAACGTCGAACCAGAAGCCCGGATCAACCGAAGTTGATAACATCTATCTGCTAATGCGCAGGCGTCCGCTAAATAAAAGCGAACATCGAACCAGAAAGCCGGATCAACCGAAGTTGATAACATCTATCTGCTAACGCGCAGGCATCCACTAAATAAAAGCGAGCATCAAACTAGAAGGTCGGATCAACCGAAGTTGATAACATCTATCTGCTAACGCGCAGGCATCCGCTAAATAAAAGCGAGCATCGAATCAGAAGCCTGGATCAACCGAAGTTGATAACATCTACCTGCTAACGCGCAGGCGTCCATTAAATAAAAGCGAGCATCGAACCATAAGCCCGGAACAACCGAAGTTGATAACATCTATCTGCTAACGCGCAGGCATACGCTAAATAAAAGCGAGCATCAAACAAGAAGGTTGGATCAACCGAAGTTGATAACATTTATTTGGTAACACGCAGGCATCCGCTAAATAAAAGCGAGCATCGCACCAAAAGTCCGGATCAACCGAAGTTGATAACATCTATCTGCTAACGTGCAGGCATCCGCTAAATAAAAGCAAGCCTCGAACCAGAACGCCGGATCAACCAAAGTTAATAACATCTATCTGCTAACACGCAGGCATCCGCTAAATAAAAGCGAGCATCGAACAAGAAGGCGGGATCAACTAATGTTGATAACATCTATCTACAAACGCGCAGGCATCCGCTAAATAAAAGCGATCGTCAAACCAGAAGGCCGGATCAACTTAAGTTGTTAACATATATCTGCTAACACACAGGCATCCGCTAAATAAAAGCGAGCATCGAACCGGAAGGTCGGATCAACCGAAGTTGATAACATCTATCTGCTAACGCGCAGGCATTCGCTAAATAAAAGCGAGCATCGAACCAGAAGGCTGGATCAACCGAAGTTGATAACATCAATCTGCTAACGCGCAGGTATCTGCTAAATAAAAGCGAGCATCGAACCAGAAGGCTGGATCAACCGAAGTTGATAACATCTACCAGCTAACGCGCAGGCGTCCGTTAAATAAAAGCGAGCATCGAACCAGAAGTCCGGAACAACCGAAGTTGATAACATCTATCTGCTAACGCGCAGGCATCCGCTAAATAAAAGCGAGCATCGAGCCAGATGGTCGGATCAACCGAAGTTGATAACATCTATCTGGTAACGCGCAGGCATCCGCTAAATAAAAGCGAGCATCGCACCAGAAGGACGAATCAACCAAAGTTGATAACATCTATCTGCTAACGCGCAGGCATCCGCTAAATAAAAGCGAGCATCGAACCAGAAGGCCGGATATACCAAAGTTGATAACATCTATCTGCTAACGCAACGACATCCTCTAAATAAAAGCGAGCATCGAACCAGAAGGTCGGATCAACCGAAGTTGATAACATCTATCTGCTAACGCGCACGCATCCGGTAAATAAAAGCGAGCATCGAACCAGAAGGCCGAATCAACCGAAGTTGATAACATCTATCTGCTAACGTGCAGGCATCCGCTAAATAAAAGCGAGCATCGAACAAGAAGGCCGGATCAACTGATGTTGATAACATCTACCTGCTATCGCGCCGGCATCTGCTAAATAAAAGCGATCATCGAACCAGAAGGTCGGATCAACTTAAGTTGTTAACATCTATCTGCTAACACACAGGCATCTGCTAAATAAAAGCGAGCATCGAACCAGAAGCCCGGATCAACCGAAGTTGATGACATCTATCTGCTAATGCGCAGGCATCCACTAAATAAAAGCGAGCATCGAACTAGAAGGCCGGATCAACCGAAGTTGTTAATATCAACCTGCTAACGCGCAGGCGTCCGCTAAATAAAAGCGAGCATCGAACCAGAAGGTCGGATCAACTGAATTTGATAACATTTATTTGGTAACGCGCAGGCATCCGCTAAATAAAAGCGAGCATCGCACCAGAAGGTCGGATCAACCGAAGTTGATAACATCTATCTGCAAACGCGCAGGCAATCGCTAAATAAAAGCGAGCGTCGAACCAGAAGCCCGGATCAACCGAAGTTGATAACATCTATCTGCTAATGCGCAGGCGTCCGCTAAATAAACGCGAACATCGAACCAGAAAGCCGGATCAACCGAAGTTGATAACATCTATCTGCTAACGCGCAGGCATCCGCTAAATAAAAGCGAGCATCGAATCAGAAGCCTGGATCAACCGAAGTTGATAACATCTACCTGCTAACGCGCAGGCGTCCGTTAAATAAAAGCGAGCATCGAACCATAAGGCCGGAACAACCAAAGTTGATAACATCTATCTGCTAACGCGCAGGCATACGCTAAATAAAAGCGAGCATCAAACCAGAAGGTCGGATCAACCGAAGTTGATAACATTTATTTGGTAACACGCAGGCATCCGCTAAATAAAAGCGAGCATCGCACCAAAAGGCCGGATCAACCGAAGTTGATAACATCTATCTGCTAACGTGCAGGCATCCGCTAAATAAAAGCGAGCCTCGAACCAGAACGCCGGATCAACCAAAGTTGATAACATCTATCTGCTAACACGCAGGCATCCGCTAAATAAAAGCGAACATCGAACAAGAAGGCCGGATCAACTGATGTTGATAACATCTATCTACAAACGCGCAGGCATCCGCTAAATAAAAGCGATCGTCAAACCAGAAGGCCGGATCAACTTAAGTTGTTAACATATATCTGCTAACACACAGGCATCCGCTAAATAAAAGCGAGCATCGAACCGGAAGGTCGGATCAACCGAAGTTGATAACATCTATCTGCTAACGCGCAGGCATTCGCTAAATAAAAGCGAGCATCGAACCAGAAGGCCGGATCAACCGAAGTTGATAACATCTATCTGCTAACGCGCACGTATCTGCTAAATAAAAGCGAGCATCGAACCAGAAGGCTGGATCAACCGAAGTTGATAACATCTACCTGCTAACGCGCAGGCGTCCGTTAAATAAAAGCGAGCATCGAACCAAAAGGCCGGAACAACCGAAGTTGATAACATCTATCTGCTAACGCGCAGGCATCCGCTAAATAAAAGCGAGCATCGAGCCAGATGGTCGGATCAACCGAAGTTGATAACATCTATCTGGTAACGCGCAGGCATTCGCTAAATAAAAGCGAGCATCGAACCAGAAGGCCGGATATACCAAAGTTGATAACATCTATCTGCTAACGCAACGACATCCTCTAAATAAAAGCGAGCATCGAACCAGAAGGTTGGATCAACCAAAGTTGATAACATCTATCTGCTAACGCGCACGCATCCGGTAAATAAATGCGAGCATCGAACCAGAAGGCCGGATCAACCGAAGTTGATAACATCTATCTGCTAACGTGCATGCATCCGCTAAATAAAAGCGAGCATCGAACAATAAGGCCGGATCAACTGATGTTGATAACATCTACCTGCTATCGCGCAGGCATCTGCTAAATAAAAGCGATCATCGAACCAGAAGGCCGGATCAACTTAAGTTGTTAACATCTATCTGCTAACACACTGGCATCTGCTAAATAAAAGCGAGCATTGAACCGGAAGGTCGGATCAACCGAAGTTGATAACATCTATCTGCTAACGCGCAGGCATCCGCTAAATAAAAGTGAGCATCGAACCAGAAGGTCGGATCAACCGAAGTTGATAACATCTATCAGCTAACCCGCAGACATCCGCTAAATTAAAGCAAGCATCGAACCAGAAGGCCGGATCAACTGAAGTTGATAACATCTACCTGGTAACACGCAGGCGTCCGTTAAATAAAAGCGAGCATCGAACCAGAAGGCCGGAACAACCGAAGTTGATAACATCTATCTGCTAATGCGCAGGCGTCCGCTAAATAAAAGCGAGCATCGAACCAGAAGGCCGAATCAACCTAAGTTGATAACATCAATCTGCTAATGCGCAGGCATCCACTAAATAAAAGCGAGCATCGAACTAGAAGGCCGGATCAACCGAAGTTGTTAATATCAACCTGCTAACGCGCAGGCATCCGCTAAATAAAAGAGAGCATCGAACCAGAAGGCCGGAACAACCGAAGTTGATAACATCTATCTGCTAATGCGCAGGCATCCGCTAAATAAAAGCGAGCATCAAGCCAGAAGGTCGGATCAACCGAAGGTGATAACATCTACCTGCTAACGCGCAGGCATCCGCTAAATAAAAGCAAGCATCGAACCAGAAGCCCGGATCAACCGAAGTTGATGACATCTACCTGCTAACGCGCAGGCGTCCGTTAAATAAAAGCGAGCATCGAACCATAAGGCCGGAACAACCGAAGTTGATAACATCTATCTGCTAACGCGCAGGCATCCGCTAAATAAAAGCGAGCATCGAACCAGAAGGTCGGATCAACCGAAGTTGATAACATTTATTTGGTTACGCGCAGGCATCCGCTAAATAAAAGCGAGCATCGCACCAGAAGGCCGGATCAACCGAAGTTGATAACATCTATCTGCTAACGCGCAGGCAATCGCTAAATAAAAGCGAGCGTCGAACCAGAAGCCCGGATCAACCGAAGTTGATAACATCTATCTGCTAATGCGCAGGCGTCCGCTAAATAAAAGCGAACATCGAACCAGAAAGCCGGATCAACCGAAGTTGATAACATCTATCTGCTAACGCGCAGGCATCCACTAAATAAAAGCGAGCATCGAACTAGAAGGCCGGATCAACCGAAGTTGATAACATCTATCTGCTAACGCGCAGGCATCCGCTAAATAAAAGCGAGCATCGAACCAGAAGCCCGGATCAACCGAAGTTGATGACATCTATCTGCTAATGCGCAGGCATCCACTAAATAAAAGCGAGCATCGAACTAGAAGGCCGGATCAACCGAAGTTGTTAATATCAACCTGCTAACGCGCAGGCGTCCGCTAAATAAAAGCGAGCATCGAACCAGAAGGTCGGATCAACTGAAGTTGATAACATTTATTTGGTAACGCGCAGGCATCCGCTAAATAAAAGCGAGCATCGCACCAGAAGGTCGGATCAACCGAAGTTGATAACATCTATCTGCAAACGCGCAGGCAATCGCTAAATAAAAGCGAGCGTCGAACCAGAAGCCCGGATCAACCGAAGTTGATAACATCTATCTGCTAATGCGCAGGCGTCCGCTAAATAAACGCGAACATCGAACCAGAAAGCCGGATCAACCGAAGTTGATAACATCTATCTGCTAACGCGCAGGCATCCGCTAAATAAAAGCGAGCATCGAATCAGAAGCCTGGATCAACCGAAGTTGATAACATCTACCTGCTAACGCGCAGGCGTCCGTTAAATAAAAGCGAGCATCGAACCATAAGGCCGGAACAACCAATGTTGATAACATCTATCTGCTAACGCGCAGGCATACGCTAAATAAAAGCGAGCATCAAACCAGAAGGTCGGATCAACCGAAGTTGATAACATTTATTTGGTAACACGCAGGCATCCGCTAAATAAAAGCGAGCATCGCACCAAAAGGCCGGATCAACCGAAGTTGATAACATCTATCTGCTAACGTGCAGGCATCCGCTAAATAAAAGCGAGCCTCGAACCAGAACGCCGGATCAACCAAAGTTGATAACATCTATCTGCTAACACGCAGGCATCCGCTAAATAAAAGCGAACATCGAACAAGAAGGCCGGATCAACTGATGTTGATAACATCTATCTACAAACGCGCAGGCATCCGCTAAATAAAAGCGATCGTCAAACCAGAAGGCCGGATCAACTTAAGTTGTTAACATATATCTGCTAACACACAGGCATCCGCTAAATAAAAGCGAGCATCGAACCGGAAGGTCGGATCAACCGAAGTTGATAACATCTATCTGCTAACGCGCAGGCATTCGCTAAATAAAAGCGAGCATCGAACCAGAAGGCCGGATCAACCGAAGTTGATAACATCTATCTGCTAACGCGCACGTATCTGCTAAATAAAAGCGAGCATCGAACCAGAAGGCTGGATCAACCGAAGTTGATAACATCTACCTGCTAACGCGCAGGCGTCCGTTAAATAAAAGCGAGCATCGAACCAAAAGGCCGGAACAACCGAAGTTGATAACATCTATCTGCTAACGCGCAGGCATCCGCTAAATAAAAGCGAGCATCGAGCCAGATGGTCGGATCAACCGAAGTTGATAACATCTATCTGGTAACGCGCAGGCATTCGCTAAATAAAAGCGAGCATCGAACCAGAAGGCCGGATATACCAAAGTTGATAACATCTATCTGCTAACGCAACGACATCCTCTAAATAAAAGCGAGCATCGAACCAGAAGGTTGGATCAACCAAAGTTGATAACATCTATCTGCTAACGCGCACGCATCCGGTAAATAAATGCGAGCATCGAACCAGAAGGCCGGATCAACCGAAGTTGATAACATCTATCTGCTAACGTGCATGCATCCGCTAAATAAAAGCGAGCATCGAACAATAAGGCCGGATCAACTGATGTTGATAACATCTACCTGCTATCGCGCAGGCATCTGCTAAATAAAAGCGATCATCGAACCAGAAGGCCGGATCAACTTAAGTTGTTAACATCTATCTGCTAACACACTGGCATCTGCTAAATAAAAGCGAGCATTGAACCGGAAGGTCGGATCAACCGAAGTGGATAACATCTATCTGCTAACGCGCAGGCATCCGCTAAATAAAAGCGAGCATCGAACCAGAAGGTCGGATCAACCGAAGTTGATAACATCTATCAGCTAACCCGCAGACATCCTCTAAATTAAAGCAAGCATCGAACCAGAAGGCCGGATCAACTGAAGTTGATAACATCTACCTGGTAACACGCAGGCGTCCGTTAAATAAAAGCGAGCATCGAACCAGAAGGCCGGAACAACCGAAGTTGATAACATCTATCTGCTAATGCGCAGGCATCCGCTAAATAAAAGTGAGCATCGAACCAGAAGGCCGGATCAACCGAAGTTGATAACATCTATCTGCTAATGCGCAGGCATCCACTAAATAAAAGCGAGCAACGAACTAGAAGGCCGGATCAACCGAAGTTGTTAATATCAACCTGCTAACGCGCAGGCGTCCGCTAAATAAAAGCGAGCATCGAACCAGAAGGCCGGAACAACCGAAGTTGATAACATCTATCTGCTAACGCGCAGGCATCCGCTAAATAAAAGCGAGCATCAAGCCAGAAGGTCGGATCAACCGAAGTTGATAACATCTACCTGCTAACGCGCAGGCATCCGCTAAATAAAAGCAAGCATCGAACCAGAAGCTCGGATCAACCGAAGTTGATGACATCTACCTGCTAACGCGCAGGCGTCCGTTAAATAAAAGCGAGCTTCGAACCATAAGGCCGGAACAACCGAAGTTGATAACATCTATCTGCTAACGCGCAGGCATCCGCTAAATAAAAGCGAGCATCGAACCAGAAGGTCGGATCAACCGAAGTTGATAACATTTATTTGGTTACGCGCAGGCAACCGCTAAATAAAAGCGAGCATCGCACCAGAAGGCCGGATCAACCGAAGTTGATAACATCTATCTGCTAACGCGCAGGCAATCGCTAAATAAAAGCGAGCGTCGAACCAGAAGCCCGGATCAACCGAAGTTGATAACATCTATCTGCTAATGCGCAGGCGTCCGCTAAATAAAAGCGAACATCGAACCAGAAAGCCGGATCAACCGAAGTTGATAACATCTATCTGCTAACGCGCAGGCATCCACTAAATAAAAGCGAGCATCGAACTAGAATGCCGGATCAACCGAAGTTGATAACATCTATCTGCTAACGCGTAGGCATCCGCTAAATAAAAGCGAGCATCGAACCAGAAGCCCGGATCAACCGAAGTTGATGACATCTATCTGCTAATGCGCAGGCATCCACTAAATAAAAGCGAGCATCGAACTAGAAGGCCGGATCAAACGAAGTTGTTAATATCAACCTACTGACGCGCAGGCGTCCGCTAAATAAAAACGAGCATCGAACCAGAAGGTCGGATCAACCGAAGTTGATAACATTTATTTGGTAACGCGCAGGCATCCGCTAAATAAAAGCGAGCATCGCACCAGAAGGTCGGATCAACCGAAGTTGATAACATCGATCTGCAAACGCGCAGGCAATCGCTAAATAAAAGCGAGCGTCGAACCAGAAGCCCGGATCAACCGAAGTTGATAACATCTATCTGCTAATGCGCAGGCGTCCGCTAAATAAACGCGAACATCGAACCAGAAAGCCGGATCAACCGAAGTTGATAACATCTATCTGCTAACGCGCAGGCATCCGCTAAATAAAAGCGAGCATCGAATCAGAAGCCTGGATCAACCGAAGTTGATAACATCTACCTGCTAACGCGCAGGCGTCCGTTAAATAAAAGCGAGCATCGAACCATAAGGCCGGAACAACCGAAGTTGATAACATCTATCTGCTAACGCGCAGGCATACGCTAAATAAAAGAGAGCATCAAACCAGAAGGTCGGATCAACCGAAGTTGATAACATTTATTTGGTAACACGCAGGCATCCACTAAATAAAAGCGAGCATCGCACCAAAAGGCCGGATCAACCGAAGTTGATAACATCTATCTGCTAACGTGCAGGCATCCGCTAAATAAAAGCGAGCCTCGAACCAGAACGCCGGATCAACCAAAGTTGATAACATTTATCTGCTAACACGCAGGCATCCGCTAAATAAAAGCGAGCATCGAACAAGAAGGCCGGATCAACTGATGTTGATAACATCTATCTACAAACGCGCAGGCATCCGCTAAATAAAAGCGATCGTCAAACCAGAAGGCCGGATCAACTTAAGTTGATAACATATATCTGCTAACACACAGGCATCCGCTAAATAAAAGCGAGCATCGAACCGGAAGGTCGGATCAACCGAAGTTGATAACATCTATCTGCTAACGCGCAGGCATTCGCTAAATAAAAGCGAGCATCGAACCAGAAGGCCGGATCAACCGAAGTTGATAACGTCTATCTGCTAACGCGCAGGCATTCGCTAAATAAAAGCGAGCATCGAACCAGAAGGCCGGATCAACCGAAGTTGATAACATCTATCTGCTAACGTGCAGGTATCTGCTAAATAAAAGCGAGCATCGAACCAGAAGGTTGGATCAACCGAAGTTGATAACATCTACCTGCTAACGCGCAGGCGTCAGTTAAATAAAAGCGAGCATCGAACCAAAAGGCCGGAACAACCGAAGTTGATAACATCTATCTGCTAACGCGCAGGCATCCGCTAAATAAAAGCGAGCATCGAGCCAGATGGTCGGATCAACCGAAGTTGATAACATCTATCTGGTAACGCGCAGGCATTCGCTAAATAAAAGCGAGCATCGAACCAGAAGGCCGGATATACCAAAGTTGATAACATCTATCTGCTAACGGAACGACATCCTCTAAATAAAAGCGAGCATCGAACCAGAAGGTTGGGTCAACCGAAGTTGATAACATCTATCTGCTAACGCGCACGCATCCGGTAAATAAATGCGAGCATCGAACCAGAACGCCGGATCAACCGAAGTTGATAACATCTATCTGCTAACGTGCAGGCATCCGCTAAATAAAAGCGAGCATCGAACAAGAAGGCCGGATCAACTGATGTTGATAACATCTACCTGCTATCGCGCAGGCATCTGCTAAATAAAAGCGATCATCGAACCAGAAGGCCGGATCAACTTAAGTTGTTAACATCTATCTGCTAATACACAGGCATCTGCTAAATAAAAGCGAGCATTGAACCGGAAGGTCGGATCAACCGAAGTTGATAACATCTATCTGCTAACGCGCAGGCATCCGCTAAATAAAAGCGAGCATCGAACCAGAAGGTCGGATCAACCGAAGTTGATAACATCTATCAGCTAACCCGCAGACATCCGCTAAATTAAAGCAAGCATCGAACCAGAAGGCCGGATCAACTGAAGTTGATAACATCTACCTGGTAACACGCAGGCGTCCGTTAAATAAAAGCGAGCATCGAACCAGAAGGCCGGAACAACCGAAGTTGATAACATCTATCTGCTAATGCGCAGGCGTCCGCTAAATAAAAGCGAGCATCGAACCAGAAGGCCGGATCAACCGAAGTTGATAACATCTATCTGCTAATGCGCAGGCATCCACTAAATAAAAGCGAGCATCGAACAAGAAGGCCGGATCAACTGATGTTGATAACATCTATCTACAAACGCGCAGGCATCCGCTAAATAAAAGCGATCGTCAAACCAGAAGGCCGGATCAACTTAAGTTGATAACATATATCTGCTAACACACAGGCATCCGCTAAATAAAAGCGAGCATCGAACCGGAAGGTCGGATCAACCGAAGTTGATAACATCTATCTGCTAACGCGCAGGCATTCGCTAAATAAAAGCGAGCATCGAACCAGAAGGCCGGATCAACCGAAGTTGATAACGTCTATCTGCTAACGCGCAGGCATTCGCTAAATAAAAGCGAGCATCGAACCAGAAGGCCGGATCAACCGAAGTTGATAACATCTATCTGCTAACGTGCAGGTATCTGCTAAATAAAAGCGAGCATCGAACCAGAAGGTTGGATCAACCGAAGTTGATAACATCTACCTGCTAACGCGCAGGCGTCAGTTAAATAAAAGCGAGCATCGAACCAAAAGGCCGGAACAACCGAAGTTGATAACATCTATCTGCTAACGCGCAGGCATCCGCTAAATAAAAGCGAGCATCGAGCCAGATGGTCGGATCAACCGAAGTTGATAACATCTATCTGGTAACGCGCAGGCATTCGCTAAATAAAAGCGAGCATCGAACCAGAAGGCCGGATATACCAAAGTTGATAACATCTATCTGCTAACGGAACGACATCCTCTAAATAAAAGCGAGCATCGAACCAGAAGGTTGGGTCAACCGAAGTTGATAACATCTATCTGCTAACGCGCACGCATCCGGTAAATAAATGCGAGCATCGAACCAGAACGCCGGATCAACCGAAGTTGATAACATCTATCTGCTAACGGGCAGGCATCCGCTAAATAAAAGCGAGCATCGAACAAGAAGGCCGGATCAACTGATGTTGATAACATCTACCTGCTATCGCGCAGGCATCTGCTAAATAAAAGCGATCATCGAACCAGAAGGCCGGATCAACTTAAGTTGTTAACATCTATCTGCTAATACACAGGCATCTGCTAAATAAAAGCGAGCATTGAACCGGAAGGTCGGATCAACCGAAGTTGATAACATCTATCTGCTAACGCGCAGGCATCCGCTAAATAAAAGCGAGCATCGAACCAGAAGGTCGGATCAACCGAAGTTGATAACATCTATCAGCTAACCCGCAGACATCCGCTAAATTAAAGCAAGCATCGAACCAGAAGGCCGGATCAACTGAAGTTGATAACATCTACCTGGTAACACGCAGGCGTCCGTTAAATAAAAGCGAGCATCGAACCAGAAGGCCGGAACAACCGAAGTTGATAACATCTATCTGCTAATGCGCAGGCGTCCGCTAAATAAAAGCGAGCATCGAACCAGAAGGCCGGATCAACCGAAGTTGATAACATCTATCTGCTAATGCGCAGGCATCCACTAAATAAAAGCGAGCATCGAACTAGAAGGCCGGATCAACCGAAGTTGTTAATATCAACCTGCTAACGCGCAGGCGTCCGCTAAATAAAAGCGAGCATCGAACCAGAAGGCCGGAACAACCGAAGTTGATAACATCTATCTGCTAACGCGCAGGCATCCGCTAAATAAAAGCGAGCATCAAGCCAGAAGGTCGGATCAACCGAAGTTGATAACATCTACCTGCTAACGCGCAGGCATCCGCTAAATAAAAGCAAGCATTGAACCAGAAGCCCGGATCAACCGAAGTTGATGACATCTACCTGCTAACGCGCAGGCGTCCGTTAAATAAAAGCGAGCTTCGAACCATAAGGCCGGAACAACCGAAGTTGATAACATCTATCTGCTAACGCGCAGGCATCCGCTAAATAAAAGCGAGCATCGAACCAGAAGGTCGGATCAACCGAAGTTGATAACATTTATTTGGTTACGCGCAGGCATCCGCTAAATAAAAGCGAGCATCGCACCAGAAGGCCGGATCAACCGAAGTTGATAACATCTATCTGCTAACGCGCAGGCAATCGCTAAATAAAAGCGAGCGTCGAACCAGAAGCCCGGATCAACCGAAGTTGCTAACATCTATCTGCTAATGCGCAGGCGTCCGCTAAATAAAAGCGAACATCGAACCAGAAAGCCGGATCAACCGAAGTTGATAACATCTATCTGCTAACGCGCAGGCATCCACTAAATAAAAGCGAGCATCGAACTAGAAGGCCGGATCAACCGAAGTTGATAACATCTATCTGCTAACGCGCAGGCATCCGCTAAATAAAAGCGAGCATCGAACCAGAAGCCCGGATCAACCGAAGTTGATGACATCTATCTGCTAATGCGCAGGCATCCACTAAATAAAAGCGAGCATCGAACTAGAAGGCCGGATCAACCGAAGTTGTTAATATCAACCTGCTAACGCGCAGGCGTCCGCTAAATAAAAGCGAGCATCGAACCAGAAGGTCGGATCAACCGAAGTTGATAACATTTATTTGGTAACGCGCAGGCATCCGCTAAATAAAAGCGAGCATCGCACCAGAAGGACGGATCAACCGAAGTTGATAACATCTATCTGCAAACGCGCAGGCAATCGCTAAATAAAAGCGAGCGTCGAACCAGAAGCCCGGATCAACCGAAGTTAATAACATCTATCTGCTAATGCGCAGGCGTCCGCTAAATAAACGCGAACATCGAACCAGAAAGCCGGATCAACCGAAGTTGATAACATCTATCTGCTAACGTGCAGGCATCCGCTAAATAAAAGCGAGCATCGAATCAGAAGCCTGGATCAACCGAAGTTGATAACATCTACCTGCTAACGCGCAGGCGTCCGTTAAATAAAAGCGAGCATCGAACCATAAGGCTGGAACAACCGAAGTTGATAACATCTATCTGCTAACGCGCAGGCATACGCTAAATAAAAGCGAGCATCAAACCTGAAGGTCGGATCAACCGAAGTTGATAACATTTATTTGGTAACACGCAGGCATCCGCTAAATAAAAGCGAGCATCGCACCAAAAGGCCGGATCAACCGAAGTTGATAACATCTATCTGCTAACGTGCAGGCATCCGCTAAATAAAAGCGAGCCTCGAACCAGAACGCCGGATCAACCAAAGTTGATAACATCTATCTGCTAACACGCAGGCATCCGCTAAATAAAAGCGAGCATCGAACAAGAAGGTCGGATCAACTGATGTTGATAACATCTATCTACAAACGCACTGGCATCCGCTAAATAAAAGCGATCGTCAAACCAGAAGGCCGGATCAACTTAAGTTGTTAACATATATCTGCTAACACACAGGCATCCGCTAAATAAAAGCGAGCATCGAATCGGAAGGTCGGATCAACCGAAGTTGATAACATCTATCTGCTAACGCGCAGGCATTCGCTAAATAAAAGCGAGCATCGAACCAGAAGGCCGGATCAACCGAAGTTGATAACATCTATCTGCTAACGCGCAGGTATCTGCTAAATAAAAGCGAGCATCGAACCAGAAGGCTGGATCAACCGAAGTTGATAACATCTACCTGCTAACGCGCAGGCGTCCGTTAAATAAAAGCGAGCATCGAACCAAAAGGCCGGAACAACCGAAGTTGATAACATCTATCTGCTAACGCGCAGGCATCCGCTAAATAAAAGCGAGCATCGAGCCAGATGGTCGGATCAACCGAAGTTGATAACATCTATCTGGTAACGCGCAGGCATTCGCTAAATAAAAGCGAGCATCGAACCAGAAGGCCGGATATACCAAAGTTGATAACATCTATCTGTTAACGCAACGACATCCTCTAAATAAAAGCGAGCATCGAACCAGAAGGTTGGATCAACCGAAGTTGATAACATCTATCTGCTAACGCGCACGCATCCGAAAAATAAATGCGAGCATCGAACCAGAAGGCCGGATCAACCGAAGTTGATAACATCTATCTGCTAACGTGCAGGCATCCGCTAAATAAAAGCGAGCATCGAACAAGAAGGCCGGATCAACTGATGTTGATAACATCTACCTGCTATCGCGCAGGCATCTGCTAAATAAAAGCGATCATCGAACCAGAAGGTCGGATCAACTTAAGTTGTTAACATCTATCTGCTAACACGCAGGCATCCGCTAAATTAAAGCGAGCATCGAACCAGAAGGCCGGATCAACTGAAGTTGATAACATCTACCTGGTAACGCGCAGGCGTCCGTTAAATAAAAGCGAGCATCGAACCAGAAGGCCGGAACAACCGAAGTTGATAACATCTATCTGCTAATGCGCAGGCGTCCGCTAAATAAAAGCGAGCATCGAACAAGAAGGCCGGATCAACTGATGTTGATAACATCTATCTACAAACGCGCAGGCATCCGCTAAATAAAAGCGATCGTCAAACCAGAAGGCCGGATCAACTTAAGTTGTTAACATATATCTGCTAACACACAGGCATCCGCTAAATAAAAGCGAGCATCGAACCGGAAGGTCGGATCAACCGAAGTTGATAACATCTATCTGCTAACGCGCAGGCATTCGCTAAATAAAAGCGAGCATCGAACCAGAAGGCCGGATCAACCGAAGTTGATAACATCTATCTGCTAACGTGCAGGTATCTGCTAAATAAAAGCGAGCATCGAACCAGAAGGCCGGAACAACCGAAGTTGATAACATCTATCTGCTAACGCGCAGGCATCCGCTAAATAAAAGCGAGCATCAAGCCAGAAGGTCGGATCAACCGAAGTTGATAACATCTACCTGCTAACGCGCAGGCATCCGCTAAATAAAAGCGAGCATCGAACCAGAAGGTCGTATCAACCGAAGTTGATAACATTTATTTGGTAACACGCAGGCATCCGCTAAATAAAAGCGAGCATCGAACCAGAAGGCCGGATCAACCGAAGTTGATAACATCTATCTGCTAACGCGCATGCATCCGCTAAATAAAAGCGAGCATCGAACCAGAAGGCCGGATATACCAAAGTTGATAACATCTATCTGCTAATGCGCAGGCGTCCGCTAAATAAAAGCGAGCATCGAACTAGAAGGCCGGATCAACCGAAGTTGATAACATCTATTTGCTAACGCGCAGGCATCCCCTAAATAAAAGCGAGCATCGCACTAGAAGGCCGGATCAACCGAAGTTGATAACATCTATCTGCTAACGCGCAGGCATCCGCTAAATAAAAGCGAGCATCGAACCAGAAGGCTGGATCAACCGAAGTTGATAACATCTACCTGCTAACGCGCAGGCGTCCGTTAAATAAAAGCGAGCATCGAACCAGAAGGCCGGAACAACCGAAGTTGATAACATCTATCTGCTAACGCGCAGGCATCCGCTAAATAAAAGCGAGCATCGAGCCAGATTGTCGGATCAACCGAAGTTGATAACATCTATCTGGTAACGCGCAGGCATCCGCTAAATAAAAGCGAGCATCGCACCAGAAGGCCGGATCAACCAAAGTTGATAACATCTATCTGCTAACGTGCAGGCATCCGCTAAATAAAAGCGAGCATCGAACCAGAAGGCCAGATATACCAAAGTTGATAACATCTATCTGCTAACGCAACGACATCCTCTAAATAAAAGCGAGCATCGAACCAGAAGGCCGGATCAACTTAAGTTATTAACGTCTATCTGCTAACGCGCACACATCCGGTAAATAAAAGCGAGCATCGAACCGGAAGGTCGGATCAACCGAAGTTGATAACATCTATCTGCTAACGCGCAGGCATCCGCTAAATAAAAGCGAGCATCGAACCAGAAGGCCGGATCAACCGAAGTTGATAACATCTATCAGCTAACGCGTAGGCATCCGCTAAATTAAAGCGAGCATCGAACCAGAAGGCCGGATCAACTGAAGTTGATAACATCTACCTGCTAACGCGCAGGCGTCCGTTAAATAAAAGCGAGCATCGAACCAGAAGGCCGGAACAACTGAAGTTGATAACATCTATCTGCTAACGTGCAGGCATCCGCTAAATAAAAGCGAGCCTCGAACCAGAACGCCGGATCAACCAAAGTTGATAACATCTATCTGCTAACACGCAGGCATCCGCTAAATAAAAGCGAGCATCGATCAAGAAGGCCGGATCAACTTATGTTGATAACATCTATCTACAAACGCGCAGGCATCCGCTAAATAAAAGCGATCGTCAAACCAGAAGGCCGGATCAACTTAAGTTGTTAACATATATCTGCTAACACACAGGCATCCGCTAAATAAAAGCGAGCATCGAACCGGAAGGTCGGATCAACCGAAGTTGATAACATCTATCTGCTAACGCGCAGGCATTCGCTAAATAAAAGCGAGCATCGAACCAGAAGGCCGGATCAACCGAAGTTGATAACATCTATCTGCTAACGTGCAGGTATCTGCTAAATAAAAGCGAGCATCGAACCAGAAGGCTGGATCAACCGAAGTTGATAACATCTACCTGCTAACGCGCAGGCGTCAGTTAAATAAAAGCGAGCATCGAACCAAAAGGCCGGAACAACCGAAGTTGATAACATCTATCTGCTAACGCGCAGGCATCTGCTAAATAAAAGCGAGCATCGAGCCAGATGGTCGGATCAACCGAAGTTGATAACATCTATCTGGTAACGCGCAGGCATTCGCTAAATAAAAGCGAGCATCGAACCAGAAGGCCGGATATACCAAAGTTGATAACATCTATCTGCTAACGCAACGACATCCTCTAAATAAAAGCGAGCATCGAACCAGAAGGTTGGATCAACCGAAGTTGATAACATCTATCTTCTAACGCGCACGTATCCGGTAAATAAATGCGAGCATCGAACCAGAAGGCCGGATCAACCGAAGTTGATAACATCTATCTGCTAACGTGCAGGCATCCGCTAAATAAAAGCGAGCATCGAACAAGAAGGCCGGATCAACTGATGTTGATAACATCTACCTGCCATCGCGCAGGCATCTGCTAAATAAAAGCGATCATCGAACCAGAAGGCCGGATCAACTTAAGTTGTTAACATCTATCTGCTAACACACAGGCATCTGCTAAATAAAAGCGAGCATCGAACCGGAAGGTCGGATCAACCGAAGTTGATAACATCTATCTGCTAACGCGCAGGCATCCGCTAAATAAAAGCGAGCATCGAACCAGAAGGTCGGATCAACCGAAGTTGATAACATCTATCAGCTAACACGCAGGCATCCGCTAAATTAAAGCGAGCATCGAACCAGAAGGCCGGATCAACTGAAGTTGATAACATCTACCATGTAACGCGCAGGCGTCCGTTAAATAAAAGCGAGCATCGAACCAGAAGGCCGGAACAACCGAAGTTGATAACATCTATCTGCTAATGCGCAGGCGTCCGCTAAATAAAAGCGAGCATCGAACCAGAAGGCCGGATCAACCGAAGTTGATAACATCTATCTGCTAACGCGCAGGCATCCACTAAATAAAAGCGAGCATCGAACCAGAAGGCCGGATCAACCGAAGTTGATAATATCAACCTGCTAACGTGCAGGCGTCCGCTAAATAAAAGCGAGCATCGAACCAGAAGGCCGAAACAACCGAAGTTGATAACATCTATCTGCTAACGCGCAGGCATCCGCTAAATAAAAGCGAGCATCAAGCCAGAAGGTCGGATCAACCGAAGTTGATAACATCTACCTGCTAACGCGCAGGCATCCGCTAAATAAAAGTGAGCATCGAACCAGAAGGTCGGATCAACCGAAGTTGATAACATTTATTTGGTAACGCGCAGGCATCCGCTAAATAAAAGCGAGCATCGCAACAGAAGGCCGGATCAACCGAAGTTGATAACATCTATCTGCTAACGCGCATGCATCCGCTAAATAAAAGCGAGCATCGAACCAGAAGGCCGGATATACCAAAGTTGATAACATCTATCTGCTAATGCGCAGGCGTCCGCTAAATAAAAGCGAGCATCGAACTAGAAGGCCGGATCAACCGAAGTTGATAACATCTATTTGCTAACGCGCAGGCATCCCCTAAATAAAAGCGAGCATCGCACTAGAAGGCCGGATCAACCGAAGTTGATAACATCTATCTGCTAACGCGCAGGCATCCGCTAAATAAAAGCGAGCATCGAACCAGAAGGCTGGATCAACCGAAGTTGGTAACATCTACCTGCTAACGCGCAGGCGTCCGTTAAATAAAAGCGAGCATCGAACCAGAAGGCCGGAACAACCGAAGTTGATAACATCTATCTGCTAACGCGCAGGCATCCGCTAAATAAAAGCGAGCATCGAGCCAGATTGTCGGATCAACCGAAGTTGATAACATCTATCTGGTAACGCGCAGGCATCCGCTAAATAAAAGCGAGCATCGCACCAGAAGGCCGGATCAACCAAAGTTGATAACATCTATCTCCTAACGCGCAGGCATCCGCTAAATAAAAGCGAGCATCGAACCAGAAGGCCAGATATACCAAAGTTGATAACATCTATCTGCTTACGCAACGACATCGTCTAAATAAAAGCGAGCATCGAACCAGAAGGCCGGATCAACTTAAGTTATTAACATATATCTGCTAACGCGCACGCATCCGGTAAATAAAAGCGAGCATCGAACCGGAAGGTCGGATCAACCGAAGTTGATAACATCTATCTTCTAACGCGCAGGCATCCGCTAAATAAAAGCGAGCATCGAACCAGAAGGCCGGATCAACCGAAGTTGATAACATCTATCAGCTAACACGCAGGCATCCGCTAAATTAAAGCGAGCATCGAACCAGAAGGCCGGATCAACTGAAGTTGATAACATCTACCTGCTAACGCGCAGGCGTCCGTTAAATAAAAGCGAGCATCGAACCAGAAGGCCGGAACAACCGAAGTTGATAACATCTATCTGCTAACGCGCAGGCGTCCGCTAAATAAAAGCGAGCATCGAACCAGAAGGTCGGATCAACCGAAGTTGATAACATCTATCTGCTAACGCGCAGGCATCCACTAAATAAAAGCGAGCATCGAACCAGAAGGCCGGATCAATCGAAGTTGATAATATCAACCTGCTAACGCGCAGGCGTCCGTTAAATAAAAGCGAGCATCGAACCAGAAGGCCGGAACAACCGAAGTTGATAACATCTATCTGCTAACGCGCAGGCATCCGCTAAATAAAAGCGAGCATCGAGCCAGAAGGTCGGATCAACCGAAGTTGATAACATCTACCTGCTAACGCGCAGGCATCCGCTAAATAAAAGCGAGCATCGAACCAGAAGGTCGGATCAACCGAAGTTGATAACATTTATTTGGTAACGCGCAGGCATCCGCTAAATAAAAGCGAGCATCGCACCAGAAGGCCGGATCAACTGAAGTTGATAACATCTATTTGCTAACGCGCAGGCATCCGCTAAATAAAAGCGAGCATCAAACCAGAAGGCCGGATATACCAAAGTTGATAACATCTATCTGCTAATGCGTAGGCGTCCGCTAAATAAAAGCAAGCATCGAACCAGAAGGCCGGATCAACCGAAGTTGATAACATCTATCTGCTAACGCGCAGGCATCCCCTAAATAAAAGCGAGCATCGAACTAGAAGGCTGGATCAACCGAAGTTGATAACATCTATCTGCTAACGCGCAGGCATCCGCTAAATAAAAGCGAGCATTGAACCAGAAGCCCGGATCAACCCAAGTTGATAAAATCTACCTGCTA
This sequence comes from Lathyrus sativus, assembly GCA_963859935.3. Taxonomy (NCBI): domain Eukaryota; kingdom Viridiplantae; phylum Streptophyta; class Magnoliopsida; order Fabales; family Fabaceae; genus Lathyrus; species Lathyrus sativus. The sequence goes on along the minus strand of OZ012741.1, from coordinate 284,254,017 downwards.
ACACGCAGGCGTCCATTAAATAAAAGCGAGCATCGAACCATAAGGCCGGAACAACCGAAGTTGATAACATCTATCTTCTAACGCGCAGGCATCCGCTAAATAAAAGCGAGCATCGAACCAGAAGGCCGGATATACCAAAGTTGATAACATCTATCTGCTAACGCAACGACATCCTCTAAATAAAAGCGAGCATCGAACCAGAAGGTCGGATCAACCGAAGTTGATAACATCTATCTGCTAACGCGCATGCATCCGGTAAATAAAAGCGAGCATCGAACCAGAAGGCCGGATCAACCAAAGTTGATAACATCTATCTGCTAACGCGCAGGCATCCGCTAAATAAAAGCGAGCATCGAACCAGAAGGCCAGATATACCAAAGTTGATAACATCTATCTGCTAACGCAACGACATCCTCTAAATAAAAGCGAGCATCGAACCAGAAGGCCGGATCAACTTAAGTTATTAACATCTATCTGCTAACGCGCACGCATCCGGTAAATAAAAGCGAGCATCGAACCAGAAGGTCGGATCAACCGAAGTTGATAACATCTATCTGCTAACGCGCAGGCATCCGCTAAATAAAAGCGAGCATCGAACCAGAAGGCCGGATCAACCGAAGTTGATAACATCTATCAGCTAACGCGCAGGCATCCGCTAAATTAAAGCGAGCATCGAACCAGAAGGCCGGATCAACTGAAGTTGATAACATCTACCTGCTAACGCGCAGGCGTCCGTTAAATAAAAGCGAGCATCGAACCAGAAGGCCGGAACAACTGAAGTTGATAACATCTATCTGCTAACGTGCAGGCATCCGCTAAATAAAAGCGAGCCTCGAACCAGAACGCCGGATCAACCAAAGTTGATAACATCTATCTGCTAACACGCAGGCATCCGCTAAATAAAAGCGAGCATCGAACAAGAAGGCCGGATCAACTGATGTTGATAACATCTATTTACAAACGCGCAGGCATCCGCTAAATAAAAGCGATCGTCAAACCAGAAGGCCGGATCAACTTAAGTTGTTAACATATATCTGCTAACACACAGGCATCCGCTAAATAAAAGCGAGCATCGAACCGGAAGGTCGGATCAACCGAAGTTGATAACATCTATCTGCTAACGCGCAGGCATTCGCTAAATAAAAGCGAGCATCGAACCAGAAGGCCGGATCAACCGAAGTTGATAACATCTATCTGCTAACGTGCAGGTATCTGCTAAATAAAAGCGAGCATCGAACCAGAAGGCTGGATCAACCGAAGTTGATAACATCTACCTGCTAACGCGCAGGCGTCAGTTAAATAAAAGCGAGCATCGAACCAAAAGGCCGGAACAACCGAAGTTGATAACATCTATCTGCTAACGCGCAGGCATCCGCTAAATAAAAGCGAGCATCGAGCCAGATGGTCGGATCAACCGAAGTTGATAACATCTATCTGGTAACGCGCAGGCATTCGCTAAATAAAAGCAAGCATCGAACCAGAAGGCCGGATATACCAAAGTTGATAACATCTATCTGCTAACGCAACGACATCCTCTAAATAAAAGCGAGCATCGAACCAGAAGGTTGGATCAACCGAAGTTGATAACATCTATCTGCTAACGCGCACGTATCCGGTAAATAAATGCGAGCATCGAACCAGAAGTCCGGATCAACCGAAGTTGATAACATCTATCTGCTAACGTGCAGGCATCCGCTAAATAAAAGCGAGCATCGAACAAGAAGGCCGGATCAACTGATGTTGATAACATCTACCTGCCATCGCGCAGGCATCTGCTAAATAAAAGCGATCATCGAACCAGAAGGCCGGATCAACTTAAGTTGTTAACATCTATCTGCTAACACACAGGCATCTGCTAAATAAAAGCGAGCATCGAACCGGAAGGTCGGATCAACCGAAGTTGATAACATCTATCTGCTAACGCGCAGGCATCCGCTAAATAAAAGCGAGCATCGAACCAGAAGGTCGGATCAACCGAAGTTGATAACATCTATCAGCTAACACGCAGGCATCCGCTAAATTAAAGCGAGCATCGAACCAGAAGGCCGGATCAACTGAAGTTGATAACATCTACCATGTAACGCGCAGGCGTCCGTTAAATAAAAGCGAGCATCGAACCAGAAGGCCGGAACAACCGAAGTTGATAACATCTATCTGCTAATGCGCAGGCGTCCGCTAAATAAAAGCGAGCATCGAACCAGAAGGCCGGATCAACCGAAGTTGATAACATCTATCTGCTAACGTGCAGGCATCCACTAAATAAAAGCGAGCATCGAACCAGAAGGCCGGATCAACCGAAGTTGATAATATCAACCTGCTAACGTGCAGGCGTCCGCTAAATAAAAGCGAGCATCAAACCAGAAGGCCGAAACAACCGAAGTTGATAACATCTATCTGCTAACGCGCAGGCATCCGCTAAATAAAAGCGAGCATCAAGCCAGAAGGTCGGATCAAACGAAGTTGATAACATCTACCTGCTAACACGCAGGCATCCGCTAAATAAAAGTGAGCATCGAACCAGAAGGTCGGATCAACCGAAGTTGATAACATTTATTTGGTAACGCGCAGGCATCCGCTAAATAAAAGCGAGCATCGCACCAGAAGGCCGGATCAACCGAAGTTGATAACATCTATCTGCTAACGCGCATGCATCCGCTAAATAAAAGCGAGCATCGAACCAGAAGGCCGGATATACCAAAGTTGATAACATCTATCTGCTAATGCGCAGGCGTCCGCTAAATAAAAGCGAGCATCGAACTAGAAGGCCGGATCAACCGAAGTTGATAACATCTATTTGCTAACGCGCAGGCATCCCCTAAATAAAAGCGAGCATCGCACTAGAAGGCCGGATCAACCGAAGTTGATAACATCTATCTGCTAACGCGCAGGCATCCGCTAAATAAAAGCGAGCATCGAACCAGAAGGCTGGATCAACCGAAGTTGGTAACATCTACCTGCTAACGCGCAGGCGTCCGTTAAATAAAAGCGAGCATCGAACCAGAAGGCCGGAACAACCGAAGTTGATAACATCTATCTGCTAACGCGCAGGCATCCGCTAAATAAAAGCGAGCATCGAGCCAGATTGTCGGATCAACCGAAGTTGATAACATCTATCTGGTAACGCGCAGGCATCCGCTAAATAAAAGCGAGCATCGCACCAGAAGGCCGGATCAACCAAAGTTGATAACATCTATCTGCTAACGCGCAGGCATCCGCTAAATAAAAGCGAGCATCGAACCAGAAGGCCAGATATACCAAAGTTGATAACATCTATCTGCTTACGCAACGACATCCTCTAAATAAAAGCGAGCATCGAACCAGAAGGCCGGATCAACTTAAGTTATTAACATATATCTGCTAATGCGCACGCATCCGGTAAATAAAAGCGAGCATCGAACCGGAAGGTCGGATCAACCGAAGTTGATAACATCTATCTTCTAACGCGCAGGCATCCGCTAAATAAAAGCGAGCATCGAACCAGAAGGCCGGATCAACCGAAGTTGATAACATCTATCAGCTAACGCGCAGGCATCCGCTAAATTAAAGTGAGCATCGAACCAGAAGGCCGGATCAACTGAAGTTGATAACATCTACCTGCTAACGCGCAGGCGTCCGTTAAATAAAAGCGAGCATCGAACCAGAAGGCCGGAACAACCGAAGTTGATAACATCTATCTGCTAATGCGCAGGCGTCCGCTAAATAAAAGCGAGCATCGAACCAGAAGGCCGGATCAACCGAAGTTGATAACATCTATCTGCTAACGCGCAGGCATCCACTAAATAAAAGCGAGCATCGAACCAGAAGGCCGGATCAATCGAAGTTGATAATATCAACCTGCTAACGCGCAGGCGTCCGTTAAATAAAAGCGAGCATCGAACCAGAAGGCCGGAACAACCGAAGTTGATAACATCTATCTGCTAACGCGCAGGCATCCGCTAAATAAAAGCGAGCATCGAGCCAGAAGGTCGGATCAACCGAAGTTGATAACATCTACCTGCTAACGCGCAGGCATCCGCTAAATAAAAGCGAGCATCGAACCAGAAGGTCGGATCAACCAAAGTTGATAACATTTATTTGGTAACGCGCAGGCATCCGATAAATAAAAGCGAGCATCGCACCAGAAGGCCGGATCAACCAAAGTTGATAACATCTATCTGCTAACGCGCAGGCATCCGCTAAATAAAAGCGAGCATCGAACCAGAAGGCCAGATATACCAAAGTTGATAACATCTATCTGCTTACGCAACGACATCCTCTAAATAAAAGCGAGCATCGAACCAGAAGGCCGGATCAACTTAAGTTATTAACTTATATCTGCAACGCGCACGCATCCGGTAAATAAAAGCGAGCATCGAACCGGAAGGTCGGATCAACCGAAGTTGATAACATCTATCTGCTAACGCGCAGGCATCCGCTAAATAAAAGCGAGCATCGAACCAGAAGGCTGGATCAACCGAAGTTGATAACATCTACCTGCTAACGCGCAGGCGTCCGTTAAATAAAAGCGAGCATCGAACCAGAAGGCCGGAACAACCGAAGTTGATAACATCTATCTGCTAACGCGCAGGCATCCGCTAAATAAAAGCGAGCATCGAGCCAGATTGTCGGATCAACCGAAGTTGATAACATCTATCTAGTAACGCGCAGGCATCCGCTAAATAAAAGCGAGCATCGCACCAGAAGGCCGGATCAACCAAAGTTGATAACATCTATCTGCTAACGCGCAGGCATCCGCTAAATAAAAGCGAGCATCGAACCAGAAGGCCAGATATACCAAAGTTGATAACATCTATCTGCTTACGCAACGACATCCTCTAAATAAAAGCGAGCATCGAACCAGAAGGCCGGATCAACTTAAGTTATTAACATATATCTGCTAACGCGCACGCATCCGGTAAATAAAAGCGAGCATCGAACCGGAAGGTCGGATCAACCGAAGTTGATAACATCTATCTTCTAACGCGCAGGCATCCGCTAAATAAAAGCGAGCATCGAACCAGAAGGCCGGATCAACCGAAGTTGATAACATCTATCAGCTAACGCGCAGGCATCCGCTAAATTAAAGCGAGCATCGAACCAGAAGGCCGGATCAACTGAAGTTGATAACATCTACCTGCTAACGCGCAGGCGTCCGTTAAATAAAAGCGAGCATCGAACCAGAAGGCCGGAACAACCAAAGTTGATAACATCTATCTGCTAATGCGCAGGCGTCCGCTAAATAAAAGCGAGCATCGAACCAGAAGGCCGGATCAACCGAAGTTGATAACATCTATCTGCTAACGCGCAGGCATCCACTAAATAAAAGCGAGCATCGAACCAGAAGGCCGGATCAATCGAAGTTGATAATATCAACCTGCTAACGCGCAGGCGTCCGTTAAATAAAAGCGAGCATCGAACCAGAAGGCCGGAACAACCGAAGTTGATAACATCTATCTGCTAACGCGCAGGCATCCGCTAAATAAAAGCGAGCATCGAGCCAGAAGGTCGGATCAACCGAAGTTGATAACATCTACCTGCTAACGCGCAGGCATCCGCTAAATAAAAGCGAGCATCGAACCAGAAGGTCGGATCAACCGAAGTTGATAACATTTATTTGGTAACGCGCAGGCATCCGCTAAATAAAAGCGAGCATCGCACCAGAAGGCCGGATCAACTGAAGTTGATAACATCTATTTGCTAATGCGCAGGCATCCGCTAAATAAAAGCGAGCATCAAACCAGAAGGCCGGATATACCAAAGTTGATAACATCTATCTGCTAATGCGTAGGCGTCCGCTAAATAAAAGCAAGCATCGAACCAGAAGGCCGGATCAACCGAAGTTGATAACATCTATCTGCTAACGCGCAGGCATCCCCTAAATAAAAGCGAGCATCGAACTAGAAGGCCGGATCAACCGAAGTTGATAACATCTATCTGCTAACGCGCAGGCATCCGCTAAATAAAAGCGAGCATTGAACCAGAAGCCCGGATCAACCCAAGTTGATAAAATCTACCTGCTAACACGCAGGCGTCCATTAAATAAAAGCGAGCATCGAACCATAAGGCCGGAACAACCGAAGTTGATAACATCTATCTTCTAACGCGCAGGCATCCGCTAAATAAAAGCGAGCATCGAACCAGAAGGCCGGATATACCAAAGTTGATAACATCTATCTGCTAACGCAACGACATCCTCTAAATAAAAGCGAGCATCGAACCAGAAGGTCGGATCAACCGAAGTTGGTAACATCTATCTGCTAACGCGCATGCATCCGGTAAATAAAAGCGAGCATCGAACCAGAAGGCCGGATCAACCGAAGTTGATAACATCTATCTGCTAACGTGCAGGCATCCGCTAAATAAAAGCGAGCATCGAACAAGAAGGCCGGATCAACTGATGTTGATAACATCTACCTGCTATCGCGCAGGCATCTGCTAAATAAAAGTGATCATCGAACCAGAAGGTCGGATCAAGTTAAGTTGTTAACATCTATCTGCTAACACACAGGCATCTGCTAAATAAAAGCGAGCATCGAACCGGAAGGTCGGATCAACCGAAGTTGATAACATCTATCTGCTAACGCGCAGGCATCCGCTAAATAAAAGCGAGCATCGAACCAGAAGGTCGGATCAACCGAAGTTGATAACATCTATCAGCTAACGCGCAGGCATCCGCTAAATTAAAGCAAGCATCCAACCAGAAGGTCGGATCAACTGAAGTTGATAACATCTACCTGCTAACGCGCAGGCGTCCGTTAAATAAAAGCGAGTATCGAACCAGAAGGCCGGAACAACCGAAGTTGATAACATCTATCTGCTAATGCGCAAGCGTCCGCTAAATAAAAGCGAGCATCGAACCAGAAGGCCGGATCAACCGAAGTTGATAACATCTATATGCTAACACGCAGGCATCCACTAAATAAAAGCGAGCATCGAACCAGAAGGCCGGATCAACCGAAGTTGATAATATCAACCTGCTAACGCGCATGCGTCCGCTAAATAAAAGCGAGCATCGAACCAGAAGGCCGGAACAACCGAAGTTGATAACATCTATCTGCTAACGCACAAGCATCCGCTAAATAAAAGCGAGCATCGAGCCAGAAGCTCGGATCAACCGAAGTTGATAACATCTACCTGCTAACGCGCAGGCATCCGCCAAATAAAAGCGGGCATCGAACCAGAAGGTCGGATCAACCGAAGTTGATAACATTTATTTGGTAATGTGCAGGCATCCGCTAAATAAAAGCAAGCATCACACCAGAAGGCGGGATCAACCGAAGTTGATATCATCTAGCTGCTAACGCGCAGGCATCCGCTAAATAAAAGCGAGCATCGAACCAGAAGGCCGGATATACAAAAGTTGATAACATCTATCTGGTAATGCGCAGGCGTCCGCTAAATAAAAGCAAGCATCGAACCAGAAGGCCGGATCAACCGAAGTTGATAACATCTATCTGCTAACGCGCAGGCATCCCCTAAATAAAAGCGAGCATCGAACTAGAAGGCCGGATCAACCGAAGTTGATAACATCTATCTGCTAACGCGCAGGCATCCGCTAAAAAATGGGAGCATTGAACCAGAAGCCCGGATCAACCCAAGTTGATAAAATCTACCTGCTAACACGCAGGCGTCCATTAAATAAAAGCGAGCATCGAACCATAAGGCCGGAACAACCGAAGTTGATAACATCTATCTTCTAGCGCGCAGGCATCCGCTAAATAAAAGCGAGCATCGAACCAGAAGGCCGGATATACCAAAGTTGATAACATCTATCTGCTAACGCAACGACATCCTCTAAATATAAGCGAGCATCGAACCAGAAGGTCGGATCAACCGAAGTTGATAACATCTATCTGCTAACGCGCACGCATCCGGTAAATAAAAGCGAGCATCGAACCAGAAGGCCGGATCAACCGAAGTTGATAACATCTATCTGCTAACGTGCAGGCATCCGCTAAATAAAAGCGAGCATCGAACAAGAAGGCCGGATCAACTGATGTTGATAACATCTACCTGCTATCGCGCAGGCATCTGCTAAATAAAAGTGATCATCGAACCAGAAGGCCGGATCAAGTTAAGTTGTTAACATCTATCTGCTAACACACAGGCATCTGCTAAATAAAAGCGAGCATCAAACCGGAAGGTCGGATCAACCGAAGTTGATAACATCTATCTGCTAACGCGCAGGCATCCGCTAAATAAAAGCGAGCATCGAACCAGAAGGTCGGATCAACCGAAGTTGATAACATCTATCAGCTAACGCGCAGGCATCCGCTAAATTAAAGCGAGCATCCAACCAGAAGGTCGGATCAACTAAAGTTGATAACATCTACCTGCTAACGCGCAGACGTCCGTTAAATAAAAGCGAGCATCGAACCAGAAGGTCGGAACAACCGAAGTTTATAACATCTATCTGCTAATGCGCAAGCGTCCACTAAATAAAAGCGAGCATCGAACCAGAAGGACGAATCAACCGAAGTTGATAACATCTATCTGCTAACACGCAGGCATCCACTAAATAAAAGCGAGCATCGAACCAGAAGGCCGGATCAACTGAAGTTGATAATATCAACCTGCTAACACGCATGCGTCCGCTAAATAAAAGCGAGCATCGAACCAGAAGGCCGGAAAAACCGAAGTTGATAGATCTATCTGCTAACGCGCAGGCATCCGCTAAATAAAAGCGAGCATCGAGCCAGAAGGTAGGATCAACCGAAGTTGATAACATCTACATGCTAACGCGCAGGCATCCGCTAAATAAAAGCGAGCATCGAACCTGAAGGTCGGATCAACCGAAGTTGATAACATTTATTTGGTAACGCGCAGGCATCCGCTAAATAAAAGCGAGCATCACACCAGAAGGCCGGATCAACCGAAGTTGATAACATCTATCTGCTAACGCGCAGGCATCCGCTAAATAAAAGCGAGCATCGAACCAGAAGGCCAGATATACCAAAGTTGATAACATCTATCTGCTAATGCGCAGGCGTCCGCTAAATAAAAGCGAGCATCGAACCAGAAGGCCGGATCAACCGAAGTTGATAACATCTATCTGCTAACGCGCAGGCATCCCCTAAATAAAAGCGAGCATCGAACCAGAAGGTCGGAACAACCGAAGTTGATAACATTTATTTGGTAACGCGCAGGCATCTGCTAAATAAAAGCGAGCATCGCACCAGAAGGCCGGATCAACCGAAGTTGATAACATCTATATGCTAACGCGCAGGCATCCGCTAAATTAAAGCGAGCATCGAACCAGAAGGTCGGATCAACCGAAGTTGATAACATCTATCTGCTAACGCGCAAGCATTCTCTAAATAAAAGCGAGCATCGAACCAGAAGGCCGGATCAACCGAAGTTGATAACATCTATCTGCTAACGCGCAGGCATCCGCTAAATAAAAGTGAGCATAGAACCAGAAGCCCGGATCAACCGAAGTTGATAACATCTACCTGCTAACGCGCAGGCGTCCGTTAAATAAAAGCGAGCATCGAACCATAAGGCCAGAACAACCGAAGTTGATAACATCTATCTGCTAACGCGCAGGCATCCGCTAAATTAAAGCGAGCATCGAACCAGAAGGTCGGATCAACCGAAGTTGATAACATTTATTTGGTAACGCGCCGGCATCCGCTAAATAAAAGCGAGCATCGCACCAGAAGGCCGGATCAACCGAAGTTGAAAACATCTATCTGCTAATGCGCAGGCGTCCGCTAAATAAAAACAAGCATCGAACCAGAAGGCCGGATCAACCGAAGTTGATAACATCTATCTGCTAACGCGCAGGCATCCACTAAATAAAAGCGAGCATCGAACTAGAAGGCCGGATCAACCGAATTTGATAACATCTATCTGCTAACGCGCAGGCATCCACTAAATAAAAGCGAGCATCGAACCAGAAGCCTGGATCAACCGAAGTTGATAACATCTATCTGCTAACGCACAGGCATCCGCTAAATAAAAGCGAGCGTCGAACCAGAACGCCGGATCAACCGAAGTTGAAAACATCTATCTGCTAACGCGCAGGCATCCGCTAAATAAAGCGAGCATCGAACAAGAAGGTCGGATCAACTAATGTTGATAACATTTATCTGCTAACGCGCAGGCATCCGCTAAATAAAAGCGATCATCAAACCAGAAGGCCGGATCAACTTAAGTTGTTAACATATATCTGCTAACACACAGGCATCCGCTAAATAAAAGCGAGCATCGAACCAGAAGGTCGGATCAACCGAAGTTGATAACATCTATCTGCTAACGCGCAAGCATTCTCTAAATAAAAGCGAGCATCGAACCAGAAGGCCGGATCAACCGAAGTTGATAACATCTATCTGCTAACACGCAGGTATCTGCTAAATAAAAGCGAGCATCGAACCAGAAGGCTGGATCAACCGAAGTTGATAACATCTATCTGCTAACGCGGAGGCATCCGCAAAATAAAAGCGAGCATCGAACCAGAAGGTCGGATCAACCGAAGTTGATAACATCTATCTGCTAAAGCGCAGGCATCCGCTAAATAAAAGCGAGCATCGAACCAGAAGCCCGGATCGACCGAAGTTGATAACACCTATCTGCTAATGCGCAGGCATCCGCTAAATAAAAGCGACCATCGAACCAGAAGGCCAGATCAACCGAAGTTGATAACATCTATCTGCTAACACGCAGACATCCGCTAAATAAAAGCGAGCATCGAACCAGAAGGCCGGATCAACCGAAGTTGATAACATCTACCTTCTAACGCGTAGGCGTCCGCTAAATAAAAGCGAGCATCGAACCAGAAGGCCGGATCAACCGAAGTTGATAACATCTATCTGCTAACGCGTAGGCATCCGCTAAATAAAAGCGAGCATCAAACCAGAACGCCGGATCAACCGAAGTTGATAACATCTACCTGCTAACACGCAGGCATTCGCTAAATAAAAGCGAGCATCGAACCAGAAGCCCGAATCAACTGAAGTTGATAACATCTATCTGCTAATGCGCAGGCGTCCGCTAAATAAAAGCGAGCATCGAACCAGAAGCCCGGATCAACCGAAGTTGATAACATCTATCTGCTAATGCGCAGGCGTCCGCTAAATAAAAGCGAGCATCGAACCAGAAGGCCAGATCAACCGAAGTTGATAACATCTATCTGCTAACACGCAGGCATCCGCTAAATAAAAGCGAGCATCGAACCAGAAGGCCGGATCAACCAAAGTTGATAACATCTACCTGCTAACGCGTAGGCGTCCGCTAAATAAAAGCGAGCATCGAACCAGAAGGCTGGATCAACCGAAGTTGATAACATCTATCTGCTAACGCGTAGGCATCTGCTAAATAAAAGCAAGCATCAAACCGTAAGGCCGGATCAACCGAAGTTGATAACATCTACCTGCTAACGCGCAGGCATCCGCTAAATAAAAGAGAGCATCGAACCAGAAGCCCGGATCAACTGAAGTTGATAACATCTATCTGCTAATGCGCAGGCGTCCGCTAAATAAAAGCGAGTATCGAACCAGAAGGCCAGATCAACCGAAGTTGATAACATCTATCTGCTAACGCGCAGGCATCCGCTAAATAAAAGCGAGCATCTAACCAGAAGCCCGGATCAACCGAAGTTGATAACATCTACCTGCTAACGCGCAGGCGTCTTTTAAATAAAAGCGAGCATCGAACCATAAGGCTGGAACAACCGAAGTTGATAACATCTATCTGCTAACGCGCAGGCATCCGCTAAATAAAAGCGAGCATCGAACCAGAAGGTCGGATCAACCGAAGTTGATAACATTTATTTGGTAACACGTAGGCATCCGCTAAATAAAAGCGAGCATCGCACCAGAAGGCCGGATCAACCGAAGTTGATAACATCTATCTGCTAACGCGCAGGCATCCGCTAAATAAAAGCGAGTGTCGAACCAGAAGCCCGGATCAACCGAAGTTGATAACATCTATCTGCTAATGCGCAGGCGTCCGCTAAATAAAAGCGAGCATCGAACCAGAAGGCCGGATCAACCGAATTTGATAACATCTATCTGCTAACGCGCAGGCATCCACTAAATAAAAGCGAGCATCGAACCAGAAGCCTGGATCAACCGAAGTTGATAACATCTATCTGCTAACGCACAGGCATCCGCTAAATAAAAGCGAGCGTCGAACCAGAACGCCGGATCAACCGAAGTTGAAAACATCTATCTGCTAACGCGCAGGCATCCGCTAAATAAAGCGAGCATCGAACAAGAAGGTCGGATCAACTGATGTTGATAACATTTATCTGCTAACGCGCAGGCATCCGCTAAATAAAAGCGATCATCAAACCAGAAGGCCGGATCAACTTAAGTTGTTAACATATATCTGCTAACACACAGGCATCCGCTAAATAAAAGCGAGCATCGAACCAGAAGGTCGAATCAACCGAAGTTGATAACATCTATCTGCTAACGCGCAGGCATTCTCTAAATAAAAGCGAGCATCGAACCAGAAGGCCGGATCAACCGAAGTTGATAACATCTATCTGCTAACGCGCAGGTATCTGCTAAATAAAAGCGAGCATCGAACCAGAAGGCTGGATCAACCGAAGTTGATAACATCTATCTGCTAACGCGGAGGCATCCGCAAAATAAAAGCGAGCATCGAACCAGAAGGTCGGATCAACCGAAGTTGATAACATCTATCTGCTAAAGCGCAGGCATCCGCTAAATAAAAGTGAGCATCGAACCAGAAGCCCGGATAGACCGAAGTTGATAACATCTATCTGCTAATGCGCAGGCATCAGCTAAATAAAAGCGACCATCGAACCAGAAGGCCAGATCAACCGAAGTTGATAACATCTATCTGCTAACACGCAGACATCCGCTAAATAAAAGCGAGCATCGAACCAGAAGGCCGGATCAACCGAAGTTGATAACATCTACCTTCTAACGCGTAGGCGTCCGCTAAATAAAAGCGAGCATCGAACCAGAAGGCCGGATCAACCGAAGTTGATAACATCTATCAGCTAACGCGTAGGCATCCGCTAAATAAAAGCGAGCATCAAACCAGAACGCCGGATCAACCGAAGTTGATAACATCTACCTGCTAACACGCAGGCATTCGCTAAATAAAAGCGAGAATCGAACCAGAAGCCCGGATCAACTGAAGTTGATAACATCTATCTGCTAATGCGCAGGCGTCCGCTAAATAAAAGCGAGCATCGAACCAGAAGCCCGGATCAACCGAAGTTGATAACATCTATCTGCTAATGCGCAGGCGTCCGCTAAATAAAAGCGAGCATCGAACCAGAAGGCCAGATCAACCGAAGTTGATAACATCTATCTGCTAACACGCAGGCATCCGCTAAATAAAAGCGAGCATCGAACCAGAAGGCCGGATCAACCAAAGTTGATAACATCTACCTGCTAACGCGTAGGCGTCCGCTAAATAAAAGCGAGCATCGAACCAGAAGGCTGGATCAACCGAAGTTGATAACATCTATCTGCTAACGCGTAGGCATCTGCTAAATAAAAGCAAGCATCAAACCGTAAGGCCGGATCAACCGAAGTTGATAACATCTACCTGCTAACGCGCAGGCATCCGCTAAATAAAAGAGAGCATCGAACCAGAAGCCCGGATCAACTGAAGTTGATAACATCTATCTGCTAATGCGCAGGCGTCCGCTAAATAAAAGCGAGTATCGAACCAGAAGGCCAGATCAACCGAAGTTGATAACATCTATCTGCTAACGCGCAGGCATCCGCTAAATAAAAGCGAGCATCTAACCAAAAGCCCGGATCAACCGAAGTTGATAACGTCTACCTGCTAACGCGCAGGCGTCTTTTAAATAAAAGCGAGCATCGAACCATAAGGCCGGAACAACCGAAGTTGATAACATCTATCTGCTAACGCGCAGACATCCGCTAAATAAAAGCGAGCATCGAACCAGAAGGTCGGATCAACCGAAGTTGATAACATTTATTTGGTAACGCGTAGGCATCCGCTAAATAAAAGCGAGCATCGCACCAGAAGGCCGGATCAACCGAAGTTGATAACATCTATCTGCTAACGCGCAGGCATCCGCTAAATAAAAGCGAGTGTCGAACCAGAAGCCCGGATCAACCGAAGTTGATAACATCTATCTGCTAATGCGCAGGCGTCCGCTAAATAAAAGCGAGCATCGAACCAGAAGGCCAGATCAACCGAAGTTGATAACATCTATCTGCTAACACGCAGGCATCCGCTAAATAAAAGCGAGCATCGAACCAGAAGGCCGGATCAACCAAAGTTGATAACATCTACCTGCTAACGCGCAGGCGTCTTCTAAATAAAAGCGAGCATCGAACCAGAAGGCCGGATCAACCGAAGTTGATAACATCTATCTGCTAACGCGCAGGCATCCGCTAAATAAAAGCGAGTATCGAACCAGAAGGCCGGATCATACGAAGTTGATAACATCTATCTGCTAACCCGCAGGCATCCGCTAAATAAAAGCGAGCATCGAACCAGAAGGTCAGATCAACCGAAGTTGATAACATTTATTTGGTAACGCGTAGGCATCCGCTAAATAAAAGTGAGCATCGCACCAGAAGGCCGGATCAACCGAAGTTGATAACATCTATCTGCTAACGCGCAGGCATCCGCTAAATAAAAGCGAGCGTCGAACCAGAATCCCGGATCAACCGAAGTTGATAACATCTATCTGCTAATGTGCAGGCGTCCGCTAAATAAAAGCGAGCATCGAACCAGAAGGCCAGATCAACCGAAGTTGATAACATCTATCTGCTAACACGCAGGCATCCGCTAAATAAAAGCGAGCATCGAACCAGAAGGCCGAATCAACCGAAGTTGATAACATCTACCTGCTAACGCGTAGGCGTCCGCTAAATAAAAACGAGCATCGAACCAGAAGGCTGGATCAACCGAAGTTGATAACATCTATCTCCTAACGCGTAGGCATCTGCTAAATAAAAGCGAGCATCAAACCATAAGGCCGGATCAACCGAAGTTGATAACATCTACCTGCTAATGCGCAGGCATCCGCTAAAAAAAAGAGAGCATCGAACCAGAAGCCCGGATCAACTGAAGTTGATAACATCTATCTGCTAATGCGCAGGCGTCCGCTAAATAAAAGCGAGTATCGAACCAGAAGGCCGGATCAACCGAAGTTGATAACATCTATCTGCTAACGCGCAGGCATCCACTAAATAAAAGCGAGCATCGAACCAGAAGCCCGGATCAACCGAAGTTGATAACATCTACCTGCTAACGCGTAGGCGTCCGTTAAATAAAAGCGAGCATCGAACCAGAAGGCCAGATCAACCGAAGTTGATAACATCTATCTGCTAACGTGTAGGCATCCGCTAAATAAAAGCGAGCATCTAACCAGAAGGCCGGATCAACCGAAGTTGATAACATCTACCTGCTAACACGCAGGCATCCGCTAAATAAAAGCGAGCATCGAACCAGAAGCCCGGATCAACCGAAGTTGATAACATCTATCTGCTAATGCGCAGGCGTCCGCTAAATAAAAGCGAGCATCGAACCAGAAGCCCGGATCAGCCGAAGTTGATAACATCTATCTGCTAATGCGCAGGCGTCCGCTAAATAAAAGCGAGCATCGAACCAGAAGGCCAGATCAACCGAAGTTGATAACATCTATCTGCTAACGCGCAGGCATCCACTAAATAAAAGCGAGCATCGAACCAGAAGCCCGGATCAACCGAAGTTGATAACATCTACCTGCTAACGCGTAGGCGTCCGTTAAATAAAAGCGAGCATCGAACCATAAGGCCAGATCAACCGAAGTTGATAACATCTATCTGCTAACGTGTAGGCATCCGCTAAATAAAAGCGAGCATCTAACCAGAAGGCCGGATCAACCGAAGTTGATAACATCTACCTGCTAACACGCAGGCATCCGCTAAATAAAAGCGAGCATCGAACCAGAAGCCCGGATCAACCGAAGTTGATAACATCTATCTGCTAATGCGCAGGCGTCCGCTAAATAAAAGCGAGCATCGAACCAGAAGCCCGGATCAGCCGAAGTTGATAACATCTATCTGCTAATGCGCAGGCGTCCGCTAAATAAAAGCGAGCATCGAACCAGAAGGCCGGATCAACCGAAGTTGATAACATCTACCTGCTAACGCGTAGGCGTCCACTAAATAAAAGCGAGCATCGAACCAGAAGGCTGGATCAACCGAAGTTGATAACATCTATCTGCTAACGCGTAGGCATCTGCTAAATAAAAGCGAGCATCAAACCATAAGGCCGGATCAACCGAAGTTGATAACATCTACCTGCTAACGTGCAGGCATCCGCTAAATAAAAGCGAGCATCGCACCAGAAGGCCGGATCAACCGAAGTTGATAACATCAATCTGCTAACGCGCAGGCATCCGCTAAATAAAAGCGAGCGTCGAACCAAAAGCCCGGATCAACCGAAGTTGATAACATCTATCTGCTAATGCGCAGGCGTCTGCTAAATAAAAGCAAGCATCGAACCAGAAGGCCGGATCAACCGAAGTTGATAACATCTATCTGATAACGCGCAGGCATCCGCTAAATTAAAGCGAGCATCGAACTAGACTGCCGGATCAACCGAAGTTGATAACATCTATCTGCTAACGCGCAGGCATCCGCTAAATAAAAGCGAGCGTAGAACCAGAAGCCCGGATCAACCGAAGTTGATAACATCTATCTGCTAACGCGCAGGCATTCTCTAAATAAAAGCGAGCATCGAACCAGAAGGCCGGATCAACCGAAGTTGATAACATCTATCTGCTAATGCGCAGGCATCCGCTAAATAAAAGCGAGCATCGAACCAGAAGGCCGGATCAACCGAAGTTGATAACATTTATCTGCTAATGCGCAGGCGTCCGCTAAATAAAAACGAGCATCTAACCAGAAGCCCGGATCAACCGAAGTTGATAACATCTACCTGCTAACGCGCAGGCGTCTTTTAAATAAAAGCGAGCATCGAACCATAAGGCCGGAACAACCGAAGTTGATAACATCTATCTGCTAACGCGCAGGCATCCGCTAAATAAAAGCGAGCATCGAACCAGAAGGTCGGATCAACCGAAGTTGATAACATTTATTTGGTAACGCGTAGGCATCCGCTAAATAAAAGCGAGCATCGCACCAGAAGGCCGGATCAACCGAAGTTGATAACATCTATCTGCTAATGCGCGGGCGTCCGCTAAATAAAAGCGAGTATCGAACCAGAAGGCCAGATCAACCGAAGTTGATAATATCTATCTGCTAACGCGCAGGCATCCGCTAAATAAAAGCGAGCATCTAACCAGAAGTCCGGATCAACCGAAGTTGATAACATCTACCTGCTAACGCGCAGGCGTCTTTTAAATAAAAGCGAGCATCGAACTATAAGGCCGGAACAACCGAAGTTGATAACATCTATCTGCTAACGCGCAGACATCCGCTAAATAAAAGCGAGCATCGAACCAGAAGGTCGGATCAACCGAAGTTGATAACATTTATTTGGTAACGCGTAGGCATCCGCTAAATAAAAGCGAGCATCGCACCAGAAGGCCGGATCAACCGAAGTTGATAACATCTATCTGCTAACGCGCAGGCATCCGCTAAATAAAAGCGAGTGTCGAACCAGAAGCCCGGATCAACCGAAGTTGATAACATCTATCTGCTAATGCGCAGGCGTCCGCTAAATAAAAGCGAGCATCGAACCAGAAGGCCAGATCAACCGAAGTTGATAACATCTATCTGCTAACACGCAGGCATCCGCTAAATAAAAGCGAGCATCGAACCAGAAGGCCGGATCAACCAAAGTTGATAACATCTACCTGCTAACGCGTAGGCGTCCGCTAAATAAAGCGAGCATCGAACCAGAAGGCTGGATCAACCGAAGTTGATAACATCTATCTGCTAACGCGTAGGCATCTGCTAAATAAAAGCAAGCATCAAACCGTAAGGCCGGATCAACCGAAGTTGATAACATCTACCTGCTAACGCGCAGGCATCCGCTAAATAAAAGAGAGCATCGAACCAGAAGCCCGGATCAACTGAAGTTGATAACATCTATCTGCTAATGCGCAGGCGTCCGCTAAATAAAAGCGAGTATCGAACCAGAAGGCCAGATCAACCGAAGTTGATAACATCTATCTGCTAACGCGCAGGCATCCGCTAAATAAAAGCGAGCATCTAACCAGAAGCCCGGATCAACCGAAGTTGATAACTTCTACCTGCTAACGCGCAGGCGTCTTTTAAATAAAAGCGAGCATCGAACCATAAGGCCGGAACAACCGAAGTTGATAACATCTATCTACTAACGCGCAGGCATCCGCTAAATAAAAGCGAGCATCGAACCAGAAGGTCGGATCAACCGAAGTTGATAACATTTATTTGGTAACGCGTAGGCATCCGCTAAATAAAAGCGAGCATCACACCAGAAGGCCGGATCAACCGAAGTTGATAACATCTATCTGCTAACGTGCAGGCATCCGCTAAATAAAAGCGAGTGTCGAACCAGAAGCCCGGATCAACCGAAGTTGATAACATCTATCTGCTAATGCGCAGGCGTCCGCTAAATAAAAGCGAGCATCGAACCAGAAGGCCGGATCAACCGAAGTTGATAACATCTATCTGCTAACGCGCAGGCATCCGTTAAATAAAAGCGAGTATCGAACCAGAAGGCCGGATCATCCGAAGTTGATAACATCTATCTGCTAACCCGCAGGCATCCGCTAAATAAAAGCGAGCATCGAACCAGAAGGTCAGATCAACCGAAGTTGATAACATTTATTTGGTAACGCGTAGGCATCCGCTAAATAAAAGCGAGCATCGCACCAGAAGGCTGGATCAACCGAAGTTGATAACATCTATCTGCTAACGCGCAGGCATCCGCTAAATAAAAGCGAGCGTCGAACCAGAATCCCGGATCAACCGAAGTTGATAACATCTATCTGCTAATGTGCAGGCGTCCGCTAAATAAAAGCGAGCATCGAACCAGAAGGCCGGATCAACCGAAGTTGATAACATCTATCTACTAACGTGCAGGCATCCACTAAATAAAAGCGAGCATCGAACCAGAAGCCCGGATCAACCGAAGTTGATAACATCTATCTGCTAATGCGCAGGCATCCGCTAAATAAAAGCGAGCATCGAACCAGAAGGCCAGATCAACCGAAGTTGATAACATCTATCTGCTAACACGCAGGCATCCGCTAAATAAAAGCGAGCATCGAACCAGAAGGCCGAATCAACCGAAGTTGATAACATCTACCTGCTAACGCGCAGGCGTCCGCTAAATAAAAACGAGCATCGAACCAGAAGGCTGGATCAACCGAAGTTGATAACATCTATCTGCTAACGCGTAGGCATCTGCTAAATAAAAGCGAGCATCTAACCAGAAGCCCGGATCAACCGAAGTTGATAACATCTACCTGCTAACGCGCAGGCGTCTTTTAAATAAAAGCGAGCATCGAACCATAAGGCCGGAACAACCGAAGTTGATAACATCTATCTGCTAACGCGCAGACATCCGCTAAATAAAAGCGAGCATCGAACCAGAAGGTCGGATCAACCGAAGTTGATAACATTTATTTGGTAACGCGTAGGCATCCGCTAAATAAAAGCGAGCATCGCACCAGAAGGCCGGATCAACCGAAGTTGATAACATCTATCTGCTAATGCGCAGGCGTCCGCTAAATAAAAGCGAGTATCGAACCAGAAGGCCAGATCAACCGAAGTTGATAACATCTATCTGCTAACGCGCAGGCATCCGCTAAATAAAAGCGAGCATCTAACCAGAAGCCCGGATCAACCGAAGTTGATAACATCTACCTGCTAACGCGCAGGCGTCTTTTAAATAAAAGCGAGCATCGAACCATAAGGCCGGAACAACCGAAGTTGATAACATCTATCTGCTAACGCGCAGACATCCGCTAAATAAAAGCGAGCATCGAACTAGAAGTTCGGATCAACCGAAGTTGATAACATTTATTTGGTAACGCGTAGGCATCCGCTAAATAAAAGCGAGCATCGCACCAGAAGGCCGGATCAACCGAAGTTGATAACATCTATCTGCTAACGCGCAGGCATCCGCTAAATAAAAGCGAGTGTCGAACCAGAAGCCCGGATCAACCGAAGTTGATAACATCTATCTGCTAATGCGCAGGCGTCCGCTAAATAAAAGCGAGCATCGAACCAGAAGGCCAGATCAACCGAAGTTGATAACATCTATCTGCTAACACGCAGGCATCCGCTAAATAAAAGCGAGCATCGAACCAGAAGGCCGGATCAACCAAAGTTGATAACATCTACCTGCTAACGCGTAGGCGTCCGCTAAATAAAAGCGAGCATCGAACCAGAAGGCTGGATCAACCGAAGTTGATAACATCTATCTGCTAACGCGTAGGCATCTGCTAAATAAAAGCAAGCATCAAACCGTAAGGCCGGATCAACCGAAGTTGATAACATCTACCTGCTAACGCGCAGGCATCCGCTAAATAAAAGAGAGCATCGAACCAGAAGCCCGGATCAACTGAAGTTGATAACATCTATCTGCTAATGCGCAGGCGTCCGCTAAATAAAAGCGAGTATCGAACCAGAAGGCCAGATCAACCGAAGTTGATAACATCTATCTGCTAACGCGCAGGCATCCGCTAAATAAAAGCGAGCATCTAACCAGAAGCCCGGATCAACCGAAGTTGATAACATCTACCTGCTAACGCGCAGGCGTCTTTTAAATAAAAGCGAGCATCGAACCATAAGGCCGGAACAACCGAAGTTGATAACATCTATCTGCTAACGCGCATGCATCCGCTAAATAAAAGCGAGCATCGAACCAGAAGGTCGGATCAACCGAAGTTGATAACATTTATTTGGTAACGCGTAGGCATCCGCTAAATAAAAGCGAGCATCGCACCAGAAGGCCGGATCAACCGAAGTTGATAACATCTATCTGCTAACGCGCAGGCATCCGCTAAATAAAAGCGAGTGTCGAACCAGAAGCCCGGATCAACCGAAGTTGATAACATCTATCTGCTAATGCGCAGGCGTCCGCTAAATAAAAGTGAGCATCGAACCAGAAGGCCGGATCAACCGAAGTTGATAACATCTATCTGCTAACGCGCAGGCATCCGTTAAATAAAAGCGAGTATCGAACCAGAAGGCCGGATCATCCGAAGTTGATAACATCTATCTGCTAACCCGCAGGCATCCGCTAAATAAAAGCGAGCATCGAACCAGAAGGTCAGATCAACCGAAGTTGATAACATTTATTTGGTAACGCGTAGGCATCCGCTAAATAAAAGCGAGCATCGCACCAGAAGGCTGGATCAACCGAAGTTGATAACATCTATCTGCTAACGCGCAGGCATCCGCTAAATAAAAGCGAGCGTCGAACCAGAATCCCGGATCAACCGAAGTTGATAACATCTATCTGCTAATGTGCAGGCGTCCGCTAAATAAAAGCGAGCATCGAACCAGAAGGCCGGATCAACCGAAGTTGATAACATCTATCTACTAACGCGCAGGCATCCACTAAATAAAAGCGAGCATCGAACCAGAAGCCCGGATCAACCGAAGTTGATAACATCTATCTGCTAATGCGCAGGCATCCGCTAAATAAAAGCGAGCATCGAACCAGAAGGCCAGATCAACCGAAGTTGATAACATCTATCTGCTAACACGCAGGCATCCGCTAAATAAAAGCGAGCATCGAACCAGAAGGCCGAATCAACCGAAGTTGATAACATCTACCTGCTAACGCGTAGGCGTCCGCTAAATAAAAACGAGCATCGAACCAGAAGGCTGGATCAACCGAAGTTGATAACATCTATCTGCTAACGCGTAGGCATCTGCTAAATAAAAGCGAGCATCAAACCATAAGGCCGGATCAACCGAAGTTGATAACATCTACCTGCTAATGCGCAGGCATCCGCTAAATAAAAGAGAGCATCGAACCAGAAGCCCGGATCAACTGAAGTTGATAACATCTATCTGCTAATGCGCAGGCGTCCGCTAAATAAAAGCGAGTATCGAACCAGAAGGCCGGATCAACCGAAGTTGATAACATCTATCTGCTAACGCGCAGGCATCCACTAAATAAAAGCGAGCATCGAACCAGAAGCCCGGATCAACCGAAGTTGATAACATCTACCTGCTAACGCGTAGGCGTCCGTTAAATAAAAGCGAGCATCGAACCAGAAGGCCGGATCAACCGAAGTTGATAACATCTATCTGCTAACGCGTAGGCATCCGCTAAATAAAAGCGAGCATCTAACCAGAAGGCCGGATCAACCGAAGTTGATAACATCTACCTGCTAACACGCAGGTATCCGCTAAATAAAAGCGAGCATCGAACCAGAAGCCCGGATCAACCGAAGTTGATAACATCTATCTGCTAATGCGCAGGCGTCCGCTAAATAAAAGCGAGCATCGAACCAGAAGCCCGGATCAGCCGAAGTTGATAACATCTATCTGCTAATGCGCAGGCGTCCGCTAAATAAAAGCGAGCATCGAACCAGAAGGCCAGATCAACCGAAGTTGATAACATCTATCTGCTAACACGCAGGCATCCGCTAAATAAAAGTGAGCATCGAACCAGAAGGCCGGATCAACCGAAGTTGATAACATCTACCTGCTAACGCGTAGGCGTCCACTAAATAAAAGCGAGCATCGAACCAGAAGGCTGGATCAAACGAAGTTGATAACATCTATCTGCTAACGCGTAGGCATCTGCTAAATAAAAGCGAGCATCAAACCATAAGGCCGGATCAACCGAAGTTGATAACATCTACCTGCTAACGTGCAGGCATCCGCTAAATAAAAGCGAGCATCGCACCAGAAGGCCGGATCAACCGAAGTTGATAACATCAATCTGCTAACGCGCAGGCATCCGCTAAATAAAAGCGAGCGTCGAACCAAAAGCCCGGATCAACCGAAGTTGATAACATCTATCTGCTAATGCGCAGGCGTCCGCTAAATAAAAGCAAGCATCGAACCAGAAGGCCGGATCAACCGAAGTTGATAACATCTATCTGATAACGCGCAGGCATCCGCTAAATTAAAGCGAGCATCGAACCAGAATGCCGGATCAACCGAAGTTGATAACATCTATCTGCTAACGCGCAGGCATCCGCTAAATAAAAGCGAGCGTAGAACCAGAAGCCCGGATCAACCGAAGTTGATAACATCTATCTGCTAACGCGCAGGCATTCTCTAAATAAAAGCGAGCATCGAACCAGAAGGCCGGATCAACCGAAGTAGATAACATCTATCTGCTAACACGCAGGTATCTGCTAAATAAAAGCGAGCATCGAACCAGAAGGCTGGATCAACCGAAGTTGATAACATCTACCTGCTAACACGCAGGCATTCGCTAAATAAAAGCGAGCATCGAACCAGAAGCCCGGATCAACTGAAGTTGATAACATCTATCTGCTAATGCGCAGGCGTCCGCTAAATAAAAGCGAGCATCGAACCAGAAGCCCGGATCAACCGAAGTTGATAACATCTATCTGCTAATGCGCAGGCGTCCGCTAAATAAAAGCGAGCATCGAACCAGAAGGCCAGATCAACCGAAGTTGATAACATCTATCTGCTAACACGCAGGCATCCGCTAAATAAAAGCGAGCATTGAACCAGAAGGCCGGATCAACCAAAGTTGATAACATCTACCTGCTAACGCGTAGGCGTCCGCTAAATAAAAGCGAGCATCGAACCCGAAGGCTGGATCAACCGAAGTTGATAACATCTATCTGCTAACGCGTAGGCATCTGCTAAATAAAAGCAAGCATCAAACCGTAAGGCCGGATCAACCGAAGTTGATAACATCTACCTGCTACCGCGCAGGCATCCGCTAAATAAAAGAGAGCATCGAACCAGAAGCCCGGATCAACTGAAGTTGATAACATCTATCTGCTAATGCGCAGGCGTCCGCTAAATAAAAGCGAGTATCGAACCAGAAGGCCAGATCAACCGAAGTTGATAACATCTATCTGCTAACGCGCAGGCATCCGCTAAATAAAAGCGAGCATCTAACCAGAAGCCCGGATCAACCGAAGTTGATAACATCTACCTGCTAACGCGCAGGCGTCTTTTAAATAAAAGCGAGCATCGAACCATAAGGCCGGAACAACCGAAGTTGATAACATCTATCTGCTAACGCGCAGACATCCGCTAAATAAAAGCGAGCATCGAACCAGAAGGTCGGATCAACCGAAGTTGATAACATTTATTTGGTAACGCGTAGGCATCCGCTAAATAAAAGCGAGCATCGCACCAGAAGGCCGGATCAACCGAAGTTGATAACATCTATCTGCTAACGCGCAGGCATCCGCTAAATAAAAGCGAGTGTCGAACCAGAAGCCCGGATCAACCGAAGTTGATAACATCTATCTGCTAATGCGCAGGCGTCCGCTAAATAAAAGCGAGCATCGAACCAGAAGGCCAGATCAACCGAAGTTGATAACATCTATCTGCTAACACGCAGGCATCCGCTAAATAAAAGCGAGCATCGAACCAGAAGGCCGGATCAACCAAAGTTGATAACATCTACCTGCTAACGCGTAGGCATCCGCTAAATAAAAGCGAGCATCGAACCAGAAGGCTGGATCAACCGAAGTTGATAACATCTATCTGCTAACGCGTAGGCATCTGCTAAATAAAAGCAAGCATCAAACCGTAAGGCCGGATCAACCGAAGTTGATAACATCTACCTGCTAACGCGCAGGCATCCGCTAAATAAAAGAGAGCATCGAACCAGAAGCCCGGATCAACTGAAGTTGATAACATCTATCTGCTAATGCGCAGGCGTCCGCTAAATAAAAGCGAGTATCGAACCAGAAGGCCAGATCAACCGAAGTTGATAACATCTATCTGCTAACGTGCAGGCATCCGCTAAATAAAAGCGAGCATCTAACCAGAAGCCCGGATCAACCGAAGTTGATAACATCTACCTGCTAACGCGCAGGCGTCTTTTAAATAAAAGCGAGCATCGAACCATAAGGCCGGAACAACCGAAGTTGATAACATCTATCTGCTAACGCGCAGGCATCCGCTAAATAAAAGCGAGCATCGAACCAGA
The DNA here is from genome assembly GCA_963859935.3 of Lathyrus sativus. NCBI lineage: Eukaryota > Viridiplantae > Streptophyta > Magnoliopsida > Fabales > Fabaceae > Lathyrus > Lathyrus sativus. Next base: position 284,229,021 of record OZ012741.1, on the reverse strand, counting down.
AGGTCGGTTCAACCGAAGTTGATAACATTTATTTGGTAACGCGTAGGCATCCGCTAAATAAAAGCGAGCATCGCACCAGAAGGCCGGATCAACCGAAGTTGATAACATCTATCTGCTAACGCGCAGGCATCCGCTAAATAAAAGCGAGTGTCGAACCAGAAGCCCGGATCAACCGAAGTTGATAACATCTATCTGCTAATGCGCAGGCGTCCGCTAAATAAAAGCGAGCATCGAACCAGAAGGCCAGATCAACCGAAGTTGATAACATCTATCTGCTAACACGCAGGCATCCGCTAAATAAAAGCGAGCATCGAACCAGAAGGCCGGATCAACCAAAGTTGATAACATCTACCTGCTAACGCGTAGGCGTCCGCTAAATAAAAGCGAGCATCGAACCAGAAGGCTGGATCAACCGAAGTTGATAACATCTATCTGCTAACGCGTAGGCATCTGCTAAATAAAAGCAAGCATCAAACCGTAAGGCCGGATCAACCGAAGTTGATAACATCTACCTGCTAACGCGCAGGCATCCGCTAAATAAAAGAGAGCATCGCACCAGAAGCCCGGATCAACTGAAGTTGATAACATCTATCTGCTAATGCGCAGGCGTCTGCTAAATAAAAGCGTGTATCGAACCAGAAGGCCAGATCAACCGAAGTTGATAACATCTATCTGCTAACGCGCAGGCATCCGCTAAATAAAAGCGAGCATCTAACCAGAAGCCCGGATCAACCGAAGTTGATAACATCTACCTGCTAACGCGCAGACGTCTTTTAAATAAAAGCGAGCATCGAACCATAAGGCCGGAACAACCGAAGTTGATAACATCTATCTGCTAACGCGCAGGCATCCGCTAAATAAAAGCGAGCATCGAACCAGAAGGTCGGATCAACCGAAGTTGATAACATTTATTTGGTAACGCGTAGGCATCCGCTAAATAAAAGCGAGCATCGCACCAGAAGGCCGGATCAACCGAAGTTGATAACATCTATCTGCTAACGCGCAGGCATCCGCTAAATAAAAGCGAGTGTCGAACCAGAAGCCTGGATCAACCGAAGTTGATAACATCTATCTGCTAATGCGCAGGCGTCCGCTAAATAAAAGCGAGCATCGAACCAGAAGGCCGGATCAACCGAAGTTGATAACATCTATCTGCTAACGCGCAGGCATCCGCTAAATAAAAGCGAGTATCGAACCAGAAGGCCGGATCATCCGAAGTTGATAACATCTATCTGCTAACCCGCAGGCATCCGCTAAATAAAAGCGAGCATCAAACCAGAAGGTCAGATCAACCGAAGTTGATAACATTTATTTGGTAACGCGTAGGCATCCGCTAAATAAAAGCGAGCATCGCACCAGAAGGCCGGATCAACCGAAGTTGATAACATCTATCTGCTAACGCGCAGGCATCCGCTAAATAAAAGCGAGCGTCGAACCAGAATCCCGGATCAACCGAAGTTGATAACATCTATCTGCTAATGTGCAGGCGTCCGCTAAATAAAAGCGAGCATCGAACCAGAAGGCCGGATCAACCGAAGTTGATAACATCTATCTACTAACGCGCAGGCATCCACTAAATAAAAGCGAGCATCGAACCAGAAGCCCGGATCAACCGAAGTTGATAACATCTATCTGCTAATGCGCAGGCATCCGCTAAATAAAAGCGAGCATCGAACCAGAAGGCCAGATCAACCGAAGTTGATAACATCTATCTGCTAACACGCAGGCATCCGCTAAATAAAAGCGAGCATCGAACCAGAAGGCCGAATCAACCGAAGTTGATAACATCTACCTACTAACGCGTAGGCGTCCGCTAAATAAAAACGAGCATCGAACCAGAAGGCTGGATCAACCGAAGTTGATAACATCTATCTGCTAACGCGTAGGCATCTGCTAAATAAAAGCGAGCATCAAACCATAAGGCCGGATCAACCGAAGTTGATAACATCTACCTGCTAATGCGCAGGCATCCGCTAAATAAAAGAGAGCATCGAACCAGAAGCCCGGATCAACTGAAGTTGATAACATCTATCTGCTAATGCGCAGGCGTCCGCTAAATAAAAGCGAGTATCGAACCAGAAGGCCGGATCAACCGAAGTTGATAACATCTATCTGCTAACGCGCAGGCATCCACTAAATAAAAGCGAGCATCGAACCAGAAGCCCGGATCAACCAAAGTTGATAACATCTACCTGCTAACGCGTAGGCGTCCGTTAAATAAAAGCGAGCATCGAACCAGAAGGCCGGATCAACCGAAGTTGATAACATCTATCTGCTAACGCGTAGCCATCCGCTAAATAAAAGCGAGCATCTAACCAGAAGGCCGGATCAACCGAAGTTGATAACATCTACCTGCTAACACGCAGGCATCCGCTAAATAAAAGCGAGCATCGAACCAGAAGCCCGGATCAACCGAAGTTGATAACATCTATCTGCTAATGCGCAGGCGTCCGCTAAATAAAAGCGAGCATCGAACCAGAAGCCCGGATCAGCCGAAGTTGATAACATCTATCTGCTAATGCGCAGGCGTCCGCTAAATAAAAGCGAGCATCGAACCAGAAGGCCAGATCAACCGAAGTTGATAACATCTATCTGCTAACACGCAGGCATCCGCTAAATAAAAGTGAGCATCGAACCAGAAGGCCGGATCAACCGAAGTTGATAACATCTACCTGCTAACGCGTAGGCGTCCACTAAATAAAAGCGAGCATCGAACCAGAAGGCTGGATCAACCGAAGTTGATAACATCTATCTGCTAACGCGTAGGCATCTGCTAAATAAAAGCGAGCATCAAACCATAAGGCCGGATCAACCGAAGTTGATAACATCTACCTGCTAACGTGCAGACATCCGCTAAATAAAAGCGAGCATCGCACCAGAAGGCCGGATCAACCGAAGTTGATAACATCAATCTGCTAACGAGCAGGCATCCGCTAAATAAAAGCGAGCGTCGAACCAAAAGCCCGGATCAACCGAAGTTGATAACATCTATCTGCTAATGCGCAGGCGTCCGCTAAATAAAAGCAAGCATCGAACCAGAAGGCCGGATCAACCGAAGTTGATAACATCTATCTGATAACGCGCAGGCATCCGCTAAATTAAAGCGAGCATCGAACCAGAATGCTGGATCAACCGAAGTTGATAACATCTATCTGCTAACGCGCAGGCATCCGCTAAATAAAAGCGAGCGTAGAACCAGAAGCCCGGATCAACCGAAGTTGATAACATCTATCTGCTAACGCGCAGGCATTCTCTAAATAAAAGCGAGCATCGAACCAGAAGGCCGGATCAACCGAAGTTGATAACATCTATCTGCTAACACGCAGGTATCTGCTAAATAAAAGCGAGCATCGAACCAGAAGGCTGGATCAACCGAAGTTGATAACATCTATCTGCTAACGCGTAGGCATCCGCTAAATAAAAGCGAGCATCGAACCAGAAGTTCGGATCAACCAAAGTTGATAACATCTATCTGCTAAAGCGCAGGTATTCGCTAAATAAAAGCGAGCATCGAACCAGAAGCCCGGATCAACCGAAGTTGATAACATCTATCTGCTAATGCGCAGGCATCCGCTAAATAAAAGCGAGCATCGACCCAGAAGGCCAGATCAACCGAAGTTGATAACATCTATCTGCTAACACGCAGACATCCGCTAAATAAAAGCGAGCATCGAACCAGAAGCCCGGATCAACCGAAGTTGATAACATCTATCTGTTAACGCGCAGGCATCCGCTAAATAAAAGCGAGCGTCGAACCAGAACGCCGGATCAACCGAAGTTGATAACATCTATCTGCTAACGCGCAGGCATCCGCTAAATAAAGCGAGCATCGAACAAGAAGGCCGGATCAACTGATGTTGATAACATCTATCTGCTAACGTGCAGGCATCCGCTAAATAAAAGCGATCATCAAACCAGAAGGCCGGATCAACTGATGTTGATAACATCTATCTGCTAACGCGCAGGCATCCGCTAAATAAAAGCGAGCATCGAACCAGAAGGTCGGATCAACCGAAGTTGATAACATCTATCTGCTAACGCGCAGGCATTCTCTAAATAAAAGCGAGCATCGAACCAGAAGGCCGGATCAACCGAAGTTGATAACATCTATCTGCTAACACGCAGGTATCTGCTAAATAAAAGCGAGCATCGAACCAGAAGGCTGGATCTACCGAAGTTGATAACATCTATCTGCTAACGCGCAGGCATCCGCTAAATAAAAGCGAGCATCGAACCAGAAGGTCGGATCAACCGAAGTTGATAACATCTATCTGCTAACGCGCAGGAATCCACTAAATAAAAGCGAGCATCGAACTAGAAGGCCGGATCAACCGAATTTGATAACATCTATCTGCTAACGCGCAGGCATCCACTAAATAAAAGCGAGCATCGAACCAGAAGGCCGGATCAACCGAAGTTGATAACATCTATCTGCTAACGCGCAGGCGTCCGCTAAATAAAAGCGAGCGTCGAACCAGAACGCCGGATCAACCGAAGTTGATAACATCTATTTGGTAACGCGCAGACATCTGCTAAATAAAAGCGAGCATCGCACCAGAAGGCCGGATCAACCGAAGTTGATAACATCTATATGCTAATGTGCAGGCATCCGCTAAATAAAAGCGAGTGTCAAACCAGAAGGCCGGATCAACTGAAGTTGTTAACATATATCTGCTAACACACAGGCGTCCGCTAAATAAAAGCGAGTATCGAACCAGAAGTCCAGATCAACCGAAGTTGATAACATCTATCTGCTAACACGTAGGCATCCGCTAAATAAAAGCGAGCATCGAACCAGAAGGCCGGATCAACCGAAGTTGATAACATCTACTTGCTAACACGCAGGCATCCGCTAAATAAAAGCGAGCATCGAACCAGAAGCCCGGATCAACTGAAGTTGATAACATCTATCTGCTAATGCGCAGGCGTCCGCTAAATAAAAGCGAGCATCGAACCAGAAGCCCGGATCAACCGAAGTTGATAACATCTATCTGCTAATGCGCAGGCATCCGCTAAATAAAAGCGAGCATCGAACCAGAAGGCCAGATCAACCGAAGTTGATAACATCTATCTGCTAACACGCAGGCATCCGCTAAATAAAAGCGAGCATCGAACCAGAAGGCCAGATCAACCGAAGTTGATAACATCTATCTGCTAACACGCAGGCATCCGCTAAATAAAAGCGAGCATCGAACAAGAAGGTCGGATCAACCGAAGTTGATAACATCTACCTGCTAACGCATAGGCGTCCGCTAAATAAAAGCGAGCATCGAACCAGAAGGCTTGATCAACCGAAGTTGATAACATCTATCTGCTAACGCGTAGGCATCTGCTAAATAAAAGAGAGCATCAAACCATAAGGCCGGATCAACCGAAGTTGATAACATCTACCTGCTAACGCGCAGGCATCCGCTAAATAAAAGAGAGCATCGAACCAGAAGCCCGGATCAACTGAAGTTGATAACATCTATCTGCTAATGCGCAGGCGTCCGCTAAATAAAAGCGAGTATCGAACCAGAAGTCCAGATCAACCGAAGTTGATAACATCTATCTGGTAACGCGTAGGCATCCGCTAAATAAAAGCGAGCATCTAACCAGAAGCCCGGATCAACCGAAGTTGATAACATCTACCTGCTAACGCGCAGGCGTCCGTTAAATAAAAGCGAGCATCGAACCATAAGGCCGGAACAACCGAAGTTGATAACATCTATCTGCTAACGCGCAGGCATCTGCTAAATAAAAGCGAGCATCGAACCAGAAGGTCGGATCAACCGAAGTTGATAACATTTATTTGGTAACGCGTAGGAATCCGCTAAATAAAAGCGAGCATCGCACCAGAAGGCCGGATCAACCGAAGTTGATAACATCTATCTGCTAACGCGCAGGCATCCGCTAAATAAAAGTGAGCGTCGAACCAGAAGCCCGGATCAACCGAAGTTGATAACATCTATCTGCTAATGCGCAGGCATACGCTAAATAAAAGCGAGCACGAACCAGAAGGCCAGATCAACCGAAGTTGATAACATCTATCTGCTAACACGCAGGCATCCGCTAAATAAAAGGGAGCATCGAACCAGAAAGCCAGATCAACCGAAGTTGATAACATCTACCTGCTAACACGTAGGCGTCCGCTAAATAAAAGCGAGCATCGAACCAGAAGGTTGGATCAACCGAAGTTGATAACATCTATCTGCTAACGCGTAGGCATCTGCTAAATAAAAGCGAGCACCAAACCATAAGGCTGGATCAACCGAAGTTGATAACATCTACCTGTTAACGCGCAGGCATCCGCTAAATAAAAGAGAGCATCGAACCAGAAGCTCGGATCAACTGAAGTTGATAACATCTATCTGCTAATGCGCAGGCGTCCGCTAAATAAAAGCGAGTATCGAACCAGAAGGCCGGATCAACCGAAGTTGATAACATCTATCTGCTAACGCGCAGGCATCCACTAAATAAAGCGAGCATCGAACCAGAAGCCCGGATCAACCGAAGTTGATAACATCTACCTGCTAACACGTAGGCGTCCGTTAAATAAAATCGAGCATCGAACCAGAAGGCCGGATCAACCGAAGTTGATAACATCTATCTGCTAGCGCGTAGGCATCCGCTAAATAAAAGCGAGCATCGAACCAGAAGGCCGGATCAACCGTAGTTGATAACATCTACCTGCTAACACGCAGGCATCCGCTAAATAAAAGCGAGCATCGAACTAGAAGCCCGGATCAACTGAAGTTGATAACATCTATCTGCTAATGCGCAGGCGTCCGCTAAATAAAAGCGAGCATCGAACCAGAAGCCCGGATCAACCGAAGTTGATAACATCTATCTGCTAACATGCAGGCATCCGCTAAATAAAAGCGTGCATCGAACCAGAAGGCCGGATCAACCGAAGTTGATAACATCTACCTGCTAACGCGTAGGCCTCCGCTAAATAAAAGCGAGCATCGAACCAGAAGGCTTGATTAACCGAAGTTGATAACATCTATCTGCTAACGCGTAGGCATCTGCTAAATAAAAGCGAGCATCAAACCATAAGGCCGGATCAACCGAAGTTGATAACATCTACCTGCTAACGTGCAGACATCCGCTAAATAAAAGAGAGCATCGAACCAGAAGCCCGGATCAACTGAAGTTGATAACATCTATCTGCTAATGCGCAGGCGTCCGCTAAATAAAAGCGAGTATCGAACCAGAAGTCCAGATCAACCGAAGTTGATAACATCTATCTGCTAACGCGTAGGCATCCGCTAAATAAAAGCGAGCATCTAACGTGAAGCCCGGATCAACCGAAGTTGATAACATCTACCTGCTAACGCGCAGGCGTCCGTTAAATAAAAGCGAGCATCGAACCATAAGGCCGGAACAACCGAAGTTGATAACATCTATCTGCTAACGCGCAGGCATGCGCTAAATAAAAGCGAGCATCGAACCAGAAGGTAGGATCAACCGAAGTTGATAACATTTATTTGGTAACGCGCAGGCATCCGATAAATAAAAGCGAGCATCGCACCAGAAGGCCGGATCAACCGAAGTTGATAACATCTATCTGCTAACGCGCAGGAATCCGCTAAATAAAAGTGAGCGTCGAACCAGAAGCCCGGATCAACCGAAGTTGATAACATCTATCTGCTAATGCGCAGGCGTCCGCTAAATAAAAGCGAGCATCGAACCAGAAGGCCGGATCAACCGAAGTTGATAACATCTATCTACTAACGCGCAGGCATCCACTAAATAAAAGCGAGCATCGAACCAGAAGCCCGGATCAACCGAAGTTGATAACATCTATCTGCTAATGCGCAGGCATACGCTAAATAAAAGTGAGCATCGAACCAGAAGGCCAGATCAACCGAAGTTGATAACATCTATTTGCTAACACGCAGGCATCCGCTAAATAAAAGCGAGCATCGAACCAGAAGGCCGGATCAACCGAAGTTGATAACATCTACCTTCTAACGCGTAGGCATCCGCTAAATAAAAGTGAGCATCGAACCAGAAGGCTGGATCAACCGAAGTTGATAACATCTATCTGCTAACGCGTAGGCATCTGCTAAATAAAAGCGAGCATCAAACCATAAGGCCGGACCAACCGAAGTTGATAACATCTACCTGCTAACGCGCAGGCATCCGCTAAATAAAAGAGAGCATCGAACCAGAAGCCCGGATCAACTGAAGTTCATAACATCTATCTGCTAATGCGCAGGCGTCCGCTAAATAAAAGCGAGTATCGAACCAGAAGGCCGGATCAACCGAAGTTGATAACATCTATCTGCTAACGCGCAGGCATCCACTAAATAAAAGCGAGCATCGAACCAGAAGCCCGGATCAACCGAAGTTGATAACATCTACCTGCTAACACGTAGGCGTCCGTTAAATAAAAGCGAGCTTCGAACCAGAAGGCCGGATCAACCGAAGTTGATAACATCTATCTGCTAACGCGTAGGCATCTGCTAAATAAAAGCGAGCATCGAACCAGAACGCCGGATCAACCAAAGTTGATAACATCTACCTGCTAACACGCAGGCATCCGCTAAATAAAAGCGAGCATCGAACCAGAAGCCCTGATCAACTGAAGTTGATAACATCTATCTGTTAATGCGCAGGCGTCCGCTAAATAAAAGCGAGCATCGAACCAGAAGCCCGGATCAACCGAAGTTGATAACATCTATCTGCTAATGCGCAGGCGTCCGCTAAATAAAAGCGAGCATCGAACCAGAAGGCCAGATCAACCGAAGTTGATAACATCTATCTGCTAACATGCAGGCATCCGCTAAATAAAAGCGTGCATCGAACCAGAAGGCCGGATCAACCGAAGTTGATAACATCTACCTGCTAACGCGTAGGCCTCCGCTAAATAAAAGCGAGCATCGAACCAGAAGGCTGGATCAACCGAAGTTGATAACATCTATCTGCTAACGCGTAGGCATCTGCTAAATAAAAGCGTGCATCAAACCATAAGGCCGGATCAACCGAAGTTGATAACATCTACCTGCTAACGCGCAGGCATCCGCTAAATAAAAGAGAGCATCGAACCAGAAGCCCGGATCAACTGAAGTTGATAACATCTATCTGCTAATGCGCAGGCGTCTGCTAAATAAAAGCGAGTATCGAACCAGAAGGCCAGATCAATCGAAGTTGATAACATCTATCTGCTAATGCGCAGGCATCCGCTAAATAAAAGCGAGCATCTAACCAGAAGCCCGGATCAACCGAAGTTGATAACATCTACCTGCTAACGCGCAGGCGTCCGTTAAATAAAAGCGAGCATCGAACCATATGGCCGGAACAACCGAAGTTGATAACATCTATCTGTTAACGCGCAGGCATCCGCTAAATAAAAGCGAGCATCGAACCAGAAGGTCGGATCAACCGAAGTTGATAACATTTATTTGGTAACGCGTAGGCATCCGCTAAATAAAAGCGAGCATCGCACCAGAAGGCCGGATCAACCGAAGTTGATAACATCTATCTGCTAACGCGCAGGCATCCGCTAAATAAAAGCGAGCATCGAACCAGAAGCCCGGATCAACCGAAGTTGATAACATCTATCTGCTAATGCGCAGGCGTCCGCTAAATAAAAGCGAGCATCGAACCAGAAGGCCGGATCAACCGAAGTTGATAACATCTATCTACTAACGCGCAGGCATCCACTAAATAAAAGCGAGCATCGAACCAGAAGCCCGGATCAACCAAAGTTGATAACATCTATCTGCTAATGCGCAGGCGTCCGCTAAATAAAAGCGAGCATCGAACCAGAAGGCCAGATCAACCGAAGTTCATAACATCTATCTGCTAACACGCAGGCATCCGCTAAATAAAAGCGAGCATCGAACCAGAAGGCCGGATCAACCGAAGTTGATAACATCTACCTGCTAACGCATAGGCGTCCGCTAAATAAAAGCGAGCATCGAACCAGAAGGATGGATCAACCAAAGTTGATAACATCTATCTGCTAACACGTAGGCATCTGCTAAATAAAAGCGAGCATCAAACCATAAGGCCGGATCAACCGAAGTTGATAACATCTACCTGCTAACGCGCAGACATCCGCTATATAAAAGAAAGCATCGAACCAGAAGCCCGGATCAACTGAAGTTGATAACATCTATCTGCTAATGCGCAGGCGTTCGCTAAATAAAAGCGAGTATCGAACCAGAAGGCCGGATCAACCGAAGTTGATAACATCTATCTGCTAACGCGCAGGCATCCACTAAATAAAAGCGAGCATTGAACCAGAAGCCCGGATCAACCGAAGTTGATAACATCTACCTGCTAACGCGTAGGCGTCCGTTAAATAAAAGCGAGCATCGAACCATAAGGCCGGAACAACCGAAGTTGATAACATCTATCTACTAACGCGCAGGCATCCGCTAAATAAAGGCGAGCATCAAACCAGAAGGTCGGATCAACCGAAGTTGATAACATGTATTTGGTAACGCGCAGGCATCCGCTAAATAAAAGCGAGCATCGCACCAGAAGGCCGGATCAACCGAAGTTGATAATATCTATCTGCTAACGCGCACGCATCCGCTAAATAAAAGCGAGCGTCGAAACAGAAGCCCGGATCAACCGAAGTTGATAACATCTATCTGCTAATGCGCAGGCGTACGCTAAATAAAAGCGAGCATCGAACCAGAAGGCCGGATCAACCGAAGTTGATAACATCTATCTGCTAACGCGCAGGCATCCGCTAAATAAAAACGAGCATCGAACCAGAAGGTCGGATCAACCGAAGTTGATAACATCTATCTGCTAACGCGCAGGCATCCACTAAATAAAAGCGAGCATCGAACCAAAAGCCCGGATCAACCAAAGTTGGTAACATCTACCTGCTAACGCGTAGGCGTCCGTTAAATAAAAGCGAGCATCGAACCATAAGGCCGGAACAACCGAAGTTGATAACATCTATCTGCTAACGCGCAGGCATCCGCTAAATAAAAGCGAGCATCAAACCAGAAGGTCGGATCAATCGAAGTTGATAACATTTATTTGGTAACGCGCAGGCATCCGCTAAATAAAAGCGAGCATCGCACCAGAAGGCCGGATCAACCGAAGTTGATAACATCTATCTGCTAACGCGCAGGCATCCGCTAAATAAAAGCGAGCATCAAACCATAAGGCCGAATCAACCGAAGTTGATAACATCTACCTGCTAACGCGCAGGCATCCGCTAAATAAAAGCGAGCATCGAACCAGAAGCCCGGATCAACTGAAGTTGATAACATCTATCTGCTTAAGCGCAGGCGTCCGCTAAATAAAAGCGAGCATCGAACCAGAAACCCAGATCAACCGAAGTTGATAACATCTATCTGCTAATGCGCAGGCGTCTGCTAAATAAAAGCGAGCATCGAACCAAAAGGCCAGATCAACCGAAGTTGATAACATCTATCTGTTAATGTGCAAACATCCGCTAAATAAAAGCGAGCATCGAACCAGAAGGCCGGATCAACCGAAGTTGATAACATCTACCTGCTAACGCGCAGGCGTCCTCTAAATAAAAGCGAGCATCGAACCAGAAGGTCGGAACAACCGAAGTTGATAACATCTATCTGCTAACGCGCAGGCATCCGCTAAATAAAATCGAGCATCGAACCAGAAGGCCGGATATACCAAAGTTGATAACATCTATCTGCTAACGCAACGACATCCTCTAAATAAAAGCGAGCATCGAACCAGAAGGTCGGATCAACCGAAGTTGATAACATCTATCTGCTAACACGCAAGCATCCGGTATATAAAAGCGAGCATCGAACCAGAAGGCCGGATCAACCGAAGTTGATAACATCTATCTGCTAACGTGTAGGCATCCGCTAAATAAAAGCGAGCATCGAACAATAGGGTTGGATCAACTGATGTTGATAACATCTATCTGCTAACGCGCAGGCATATGCTAAATAAAAGCGATCATCGAACCAGAAGGCCAGATCAACTTAAGTTGTTAACATCAATCTGCTAACACACAGGCATCCGCTAAATAAAAGCGAGCATCGAACCGGAAGGTCAGATCAACCGAAGTTGATAACATCTATCTGCTAATGCGCAGGCATCCACTAAATTAAAGCGAGCATCGAACCAGAAGGCCGGATCAACCGAAGTTGATAACATCTACCTGCTAACACGCAGGCGTCTGTTAAATAAAAGCGAGCATCGAACCAGAAGGCCGGAACAACCGAAGTTGATAACATCTATCTGCTAACGCGTAGGCATCCGCTAAATAAAAGCGAGCATCGAACCAGAAGGTCGGATCAACCGAAGTTGATAACATCTATCTGCTAACGCGCAGGCATCCGCTAAGTAAAAGCGAGCATCGAACCAGAAGGTCGGATCAACCGAAGTTGATAACATCTATCTGCTAATGCGCAGGCATCCGCTAAACTAAAGCGAGCATCGAACCAGAAGGCCGGATCAACCGAAGTTGATAACATCTACCTGCTAACACGCAGGCGTCCGTTAAATAAAAGCGAGCATCGAACCAGAAGGCCGGAACAACCGAAGTTGATAACATCTATCTGCTAACGTGCAGACATCCGCTAAATTAAAGCGAGCATCGAACCAGAAGGTCGGATCAATCGAAGTTGATAACATCTATCTGGTAACGCGCAGGCATCCGCTAAATAAAAGCGAGCATCGCACCAGAAGGCCAGATCAACCGAAGTTGATAACATCTATCTACTAACGCGCAGGCATCCACTAAATAAAAGCGAGCATCGAACCAGAAGGTCGGATCAACCGAAGTTTATAACATCTATCTGGTAACGCGCAGGCATCCGCTAAATAAAGGCGAGCATCAAACCAGAAGGTCGGATCAACCGAAGTTGATAACATTTATTTGGTAACGCGCAGGCATCCGCTAAATAAAAGCGAGCATCGCACCAGAAGGCCGGATCAACCGAAGTTGATAATATCTATCTGCTAACGCGCAGGCATCCGCTAAATAAAAGCGAGCGTCGAAACAAAAGCCCGGATCAACCGAAGTTGATAACATCTATCTGCTAACGCACAGGCGTACGCTAAATAAAAGCGAGCATCGAACCAGAAGGCTGGATCAACCGAAGTTGATAACATCTATCTGCTAACGCGCAGGCCTCCGCTAAATAAAAGCGAGCATCGAACCAGAAGGTCGGATCAACCGAAGTTGATAGCATCTATCTGCTAACGCGCAGGCATCCACTAAATAAAAGCGAGCATCGAACCAGAAGCCCGGATCAACCAAAGTTGGTAACATCTACCTGCTAACGCGTAGGCGTCCGTTAAATAAAAGCGAGCATCGAACCATAAGGCCGGAACAACCGAAGTTGATAACATCTATCTGCTAACGCGCAGGCATCCGCTAAATAAAAGCGAGCATCAAACCAGAAGGTCGGATCAATCGAAGTTGATAACATTTATTTGGTAACGCGCAGGCATCCGCTAAATAAAAGCGAGCATCGCACCAGAAGGCCGGATCAACCGAAGTTGATAACATCTATCTGCTAACGCGCAGGCATCCGCTAAATAAAAGCGAGCATCAAACCATAAGGCCGGATCAACCGAAGTTGATAACATCTACCTGCTAACGCGCAGGCATCCGCTAAATAAAAGCGAGCATCGAACCAGAAGCCCGGATCAACTGAAGTTGATAACATCTATCTGCTCAAGCGCAGGCGTCCGCTAAATAAAAGCGAGCATCGAACCAGAAACCCAGATCAACCGAAGTTGATAACATCTATCTGCTAATGCGCAGGCGTCCGCTAAATAAAAGCGAGCATCGAACCAGAAGGCCAGATCAACCGAAGTTGATAACATCTATCTGCTAATGTGCAAACATCCGCTAAATAAAAGCGAGCATCGAACCAGAAGGCCGGATCAACCGAAGTTGATAACATCTATCTGCTAATGCGCAGGCATCCGCTAAATTAAAGCGAGCATCGAACCAGAAGGCCGGATCAACCGAAGTTGATAACATCTACCTGCTAACACGCAGGCGTCCGTTAAATAAAAGCGAGCATCGAACCAGAAGGCTGGAACAACCGAAGTTGATAACATCTATCTGCTAACGTGCAGACATCCGCTAAATTAAAGCGAGCATCGAACCAGAAGGTCGGATCAATCGAAGTTGATAACATCTATCTGGTAACGCGCAGGCATCCGCTAAATAAAAGCGAGCATCGCACCAGAAGGCCGGATCAACCGAAGTTGATAACATCTATCTACTAACGCGCAGGCATCCGCTAAATAAAAACGAGCATCGAACCAGAAGGTCGGATCAACCGAAGTTGATAACATCTATCTGGTAACGCGCAGGCATCCGCTAAATAAAGGCGAGCATCAAACCAGAAGGTCGGATCAACCGAAGTTGATAACATTTATTTGGTAACGCGCAGGCATCCGCTAAATAAAAGCGAGCATCGCACCAGAAGGTCGGATCAACCGAAGTTGATAACATCTATCTGCTAACGCGCAGGCATCCGCTAAATAAAAGCGAGCGTCGAAACAGAAGCCCGGATCAACCGAAGTTGATAACATCTATCTGCTAACGCGCAGGCGTACGCTAAATAAAAGCGAGCATCGAACCAGAAGGCCGGATCAACCGAAGTTGATAACATCTATCTGCTAACGCGCAGGCATCCGCTAAATAAAAGCGAGCATCGAACCAGAAGGTCGGATCAACCGAAGTTGATAACATCTATCTGCTAACGCGCAGGCATCCACTAAATAAAAGCGAGCATCGAACCAGAAGCCCGGATCAACCAAAGTTGGTAACATCTACCTGCTAACGCGTAGGCGTCCGTTAAATAAAAGGGAGCATCGAACCATAAGGCCGGAACAATCGAAGTTGATAACATCTATCTGCTAACGCGCAGGCATCCGCTAAATAAAAGCGAGCATCAAACCAGAAGGTCGGATCAATCGAAGTTGATAACATTTATTTGGTAACGCGCAGGCATCCGCTAAATAAAAGCGAGCATCGCACCAGAAGGCCGGATCAACCGAAGTTGATAACATCTATCTGCTAACGCGCAGGCATCCGCGAAATAAAAGCGAGCATCAAACCATAAGGCCGGATCAACCGAAGTTGATAACATCTACCTGCTAACGCGCAGGCATCCGCTAAATAAAAGCGAGCATCGAACCAGAAGCCCGGATCAACTGAAGTTGATAACATCTATCTGCTAAGCGCAGGCGTCCGCTAAATAAAAGCGAGCATCGAACCAGAAACCCAGATCAACCGAAGTTGATAACATCTATCTGCTAATGCGCAGGCGTCCGCTAAATAAAAGCGAGCATCGAACCAGAAGGCCAAATCAACCGAAGTTGATAACATCTATCTGCTAATGTGCAAACATCCGCTAAATAAAAGCGAGCATCGAACCAGAAGGCCGGATCAACCGAAGTTGATAACATCTACCTGCTAACGCGCAGGCGTCCGTTAAATAAAAGCGAGCATCGAACCAGAAGGCCGGAACAACCGAAGTTGATAACATCTATCTGCTAACGCGCAGGCATCCGCTAAATAAAATCGAGCATCGAACCAGAAGGCCGGATATACCAAAGTTGATAACATCTATCTGCTAACGCAACGACATCCTCTAAATAAAAGCGAGCATCGAACCAGAAGGTCGGATCAACCGAAGTTGATAACATCTATCTGCTAACACGCAAGCATCCGGTATATAAAAGCGAGCATCGAACCAGAAGGCCGGATCAACCGAAGTTGATAACATCTATCTGCTAACGTGTAGGCATCCGCTAAATAAAAGCGAGCATCGAACAAGAGGGTTGGATCAACTGATGTTGATAACATCTATCTGCTAACGCGCAGGCATATGCTAAATAAAAGTGATCATCAAACCAGAAGGCCAGATCAACTTAAGTTGTTAACATCTATCTGCTAACACACAGGCATCCGCTAAATAAAAGCGAGCATCGAACCGGAAGGTCAGATCAACCGAAGTTGATAACATCTATCTGCTAATGCGCAGGCATCCACTAAATTAAAGCGAGCATCGAACCAGAAGGCCGGATCAACCGAAGTTGATAACATCTACCTGCTAACACGCAGGCGTCCGTTAAATAAAAGCGAGCATCGAACCAGAAGGCCGGAACAACCGAAGTTGATAACATCTATCTGCTAACGTGCAGACATCCGCTAAATTAAAGCGAGCATCGAACCAGAAGGTCGGATCAATCGAAGTTGATAACATCTATCTGGTAACGCGCAGGCATCCGCTAAATAAAAACGAGCATCGCACCAGAAGGTCGGATCAACCGAAGTTGATAACATCTATCTACTAACGCGCAGGCATCCGCTAAATAAAAGCGAGCATCGAACCAGAAGGTCGGATCAACCGAAGTTGATAACATCTATCTGGAAACGCGCAGGCATCTGCTAAATAAAAGCGAGCATCGAACCAGAAGGTCGGATCAACCGAAGTTGATAACATCTATCTGGTAACGCGCAGGCATCCGCTAAATAAAAGCGAGCATCGAACCAGAAGGCCGGATCAACCGAAGTTGATAACATCTACCTGCTAACGCGCAGGCATCCGCTAAATAAAAGCGAGCATCGAACCAGAAGCCTGGATCAACTGAAGTTGATAACATCTATCCGCTAAAGCGCAGGCGTCTGCTAAATAATAGCGAGCATCGAACCAGAAACCCGAATCAACTGAAGTTGAAAACATCTATCTGCTAATGCGCAGGCGTCCGCTAAATAAAAGCGAGCATCGAACCAGAAGGCCGGATCAACCGAAGTTGATAACATCTACCTGCTAACGCGGAGGCATCCGCTAAATAAAAGCGAGCATCGAACCAGAAGCCCGGATCAACTGAAGTTGATAACATTTATCCCCTAAAGCGCAGGCGTCCGCTAAATAATAGCGAGCATCGAACCAGAAACCCAAATCAACCGAAGTTGAAAACATCTATCTGCTAATGCGCAGGCTTCCGCTAAATAAAAGCGAGCATCGAACCAGAAGGCAAGATCAACCGAAGTTGATAACATCTATCTGCTAACAAGCAGGCATCCGCTAAATAAAAGCCAGCATCGAACCAGAAGGCCGGATCAACTGAAGTTGATAACATCTACCTGCTAACACGCAGGCGTCCGTTCAATAAAAGCGAGCATCGAACCAGAAGTTCAGAACAACCGAAGTTGATAACATCTATCTGCTAACGCGCAGGCATCCGCTAAATAAAAGAGAGCATCGAACCAGAAGGTCGGATGAACCGAAGTTGATAACATCTATCTGGTAACGTGCAGGCATCCGCTAAACAAAAGCGAGCATCGCACCAGAAGGCCGGATCAACCGAAGTTGATAACATCTATCTGCTAATGTGCAAGCATCCGTTAAATAAAAGCGAGCATCGAACAAGGAGGCCGAATCAACTGATGTTGATAACATGTATCTGCTAACGCGCAGGCATCCGCTAAATAAAAGCGATCATCGAACCAGAAGGCCTATTAAACTTAAGTTGTTAACATCTATCTGCTAACACACAAGCATCCACTAAATAAAAGCTAGCATCGAACCGGAACGCCGGATAAACCGAAGTTGATAACATCCATCTGCTAACGCGCAGGCATCCGCTAAAGAAAAGCGAGCATCGAACCAGAAGCCCGAATCAACCGAAGTTGATAACATCTATGTGCTAATGCGCAGGCATCCGCTAAATAAAAGCGAGCATCGAACCAGAAGCCCGGATCAACTGAAGTTGATAACATCTATCTGCTAAAGCGCAGGCGTTCGCTAAATAAAAGCGAGCATCGAACCAGAAGCGCGGATCAACCGAAGTTGATAACATCTATCTGCTAATGCGCAGGCATCCGCTAAATAAAAGCGAGCATCGAACCAGAAGGCCAGATCAACCAAAGTTGATAACATCTATCTGGTAACGCGCAGGCATCCGCTAAATAAAAGCGAGCATCGAACCAGAAGGCCGGATCAACCGAAGTTGATAACATCTACCTGCTAACGCGCAGGCATCCGCTAAATAAAAGCGAGCATCGAACCAGAAGCCCAGATCAACGGAAGTTGATAACATCTATCTGCTAAAGCGCAGGCGTCCGCTAAATAAAAGCGAGCATCGAACTAGAAGCCCGGATCAACCGAAGTTGAAAACATCTATCTGCTAATGCGCAGGCGTCCGCTAAATAAAAGCGAGCATCGAACTAGAAGGCTAGACCAACCGAAGTTGATAACATCTAGCTGCTAACACGCAGGCATCCGCTAAATAAAAGTGAGCATCGAACCAGAAGGCCGGATCAACCGAAGTTGATAACATTTATTTGGTAACGCGCAGGCATCCGCGAAATAAAAGCGAGCATCAAACCATAAGGCCGGATCAACCGAAGTTGATAACATCTACCTGCTAACGCGCAGGCATCCGCTAAATAAAAGCGAGCATCAAACCAGAAGGTCGGATCAATCGAAGTTGATAACATTTATTTGGTAACGCGCAGGCATCCGCTAAATAAAAGCGAGCATCGCACCAGAAGGCCGGATCAACCGAAGTTGATAACATCTATCTGCTAACGCGCAGGCATCCGCGAAATAAAAGCGAGCATCAAACCATAAGGCCGGATCAACCGAAGTTGATAACATCTACCTGCTAACGCGCAGGCATCCGCTAAATAAAAGCGAGCATCGAACCAGAAGCCCGGATCAACTGAAGTTGATAACATCTATCTGCTAAGCGCAGGCGTCCGCTAAATAAAAGCGAGCATCGAACCAGAAACCCAGATCAACCGAAGTTGATAACATCTATCTGCTAATGCGCAGGCGTCCGCTAAATAAAAGCGAGCATCGAACCAGAAGGCCAAATCAACCGAAGTTGATAACATCTATCTGCTAATGTGCAAACATCCGCTAAATAAAAGCGAGCATCGAACCAGAAGGCCGGATCAACCGAAGTTGATAACATCTACCTGCTAACGCGCAGGCGTCCGTTAAATAAAAGCGAGCATCGAACCAGAAGGCCGGAACAACCGAAGTTGATAACATCTATCTGCTAACGCGCAGGCATCCGCTAAATAAAATCGAGCATCGAACCAGAAGGCCAGATATACCAAAGTTGATAACATCTATCTGCTAACGCAACGACATCCTCTAAATAAAAGCGAGCATCGAACCAGAAGGTCGGATCAACCGAAGTTGATAACATCTATCTGCTAACACGCAAGCATCCGGTATATAAAAGCGAGCATCGAACCAGAAGGCCGGATCAACCGAAGTTGATAACATCTATCTGCTAACGTGTAGGCATCCGCTAAATAAAAGCGAGCATCGAACAAGAGGGTTGGATCAACTGATGTTGATAACATCTATCTGCTAACGCGCAGGCATATGCTAAATAAAAGTGATCATCAAACCAGAAGGCCAGATCAACTTAAGTTGTTAACATCTATCTGCTAACACACAGGCATCCGCTAAATAAAAGCGAGCATCGAACCGGAAGGTCAGATCAACCGAAGTTGATAACATCTATCTGCTAATGCGCAGGCATCCACTAAATTAAAGCGAGCATCGAACCAGAAGGCCGGATCAACCGAAGTTGATAACATCTACCTGCTAACACGCAGGCGTCTGTTAAATAAAAGCGAGCATCGAACCAGAAGGCCGGAACAACCGAAGTTGATAACATCTATCTGCTAACGCGTAGGCATCCGCTAAATAAAAGCGAGCATCGAACCAGAAGGTCGGATCAACCGAAGTTGATAACATCTATCTGCTAACGTGCAGGCATCCGCTAAGTAAAAGCGAGCATCGAACCAGAAGGTCGGATCAACCGAAGTTGATAACATCTATCTGCTAATGCGCAGGCATCCGCTAAATTAAAGCGAGCATCGAACCAGAAGGCCGGATCAACCGAAGTTGATAACATCTACCTGCTAACACGCAGGCGTCCGTTAAATAAAAGCGAGCATCGAACCAGAAGGCCGGAACAACCGAAGTTGATAACATCTATCTGCTAACGTGCAGACATCTGCTAAATTAAAGCGAGCATCGAACCAGAAGGTCGGATCAATCGAAGTTGATAACATCTATCTGGTAACGCGCAGGCATCCGCTAAATAAAAACGAGCATCGCACCAGAAGGCCGGATCAACCGAAGTTGATAACATCTATCTACTAACGCGCAGGCATCCGCTAAATAAAAGCGAGCATCGAACCAGAAGGTCGGATCAACCGAAGTTGATAACATCTATCTGGAAACGCGCAGGCATCTGCTAAATAAAAGCGAGCATCGAACCAGAAGGTCGGATCAACCGAAGTTGATAACATCTATCTGGTAACGCGCAGGCATCCGCTAAATAAAAGCGAGCATCGAACCAGAAGGCCGGATCAACCGAAGTTGATAACATCTACCTGCTAACGCGCAGGCATCCGCTAAATAAAAGCGAGCATCGAACCAGAAGCCTGGATCAACTGAAGTTGATAACATCTATCCGCTAAAGCGCAGGCGTCTGCTAAATAATAGCGAGCATCGAACCAGAAACCCGAATCAACTGAAGTTGAAAACATCTATCTGCTAATGCGCAGGCATCCGCTAAATAAAAGCGAGCATCGAACCAGAAGGCCGGATCAACCGAAGTTGATAACATCTACCTGCTAACGCGGAGGCATCCGCTAAATAAAAGCGAGCATCGAACCAGAAGCCCGGATCAACTGAAGTTGATAACATTTATCCGCTAAAGCGCAGGCGTCCGCTAAATAATAGCGAGCATCGAACCAGAAACCCAAATCAACCGAAGTTGAAAACATCTATCTGCTAATGCGCAGGCTTCCGCTAAATAAAAGCGAGCATCGAACCAGAAGGCAAGATCAACCGAAGTTGATAACATCTATCTGCTAACAAGCAGGCATCCGCTAAATAAAAGCCAGCATCGAACCAGAAGGCCGGATCAACTGAAGTTGATAACATCTACCTGCTAACACGCAGGCGTCCGTTCAATAAAAGCGAGCATCGAACCAGAAGTTCAGAACAACCGAAGTTGATAACATCTATCTGCTAACGCGCAGGCATCCGCTAAATAAAAGAGAGCATCGAACCAGAAGGTCGGATGAACCGAAGTTGATAACATCTATCTGGTAACGTGCAGGCATCCGCTAAACAAAAGCGAGCATCGCACCAGAAGGCCGGATCAACCGAAGTTGATAACATCTATCTGCTAATGTGCAAGCATCCGTTAAATAAAAGCGAGCATCGAACAAGGAGGCCGAATCAACTGATGTTGATAACATGTATCTGCTAACGCGCAGGCATCCGCTAAATAAAAGCGATCATCGAACCAGAAGGCCTATTAAACTTAAGTTGTTAACATCTATCTGCTAACACACAAGCATCCACTAAATAAAAGCTAGCATCGAACCGGAACGCCGGATAAACCGAAGTTGATAACATCCATCTGCTAACGCGCAGGCATCCGCTAAAGAAAAGCGAGCATCGAACCAGAAGCCCGAATCAACCGAAGTTGATAACATCTATGTGCTAATGCGCAGGCATCCGCTAAATAAAAGCGAGCATCGAACCAGAAGCCCGGATCAACTGAAGTTGATAACATCTATCTGCTAAAGCGCAGGCGTTCGCTAAATAAAAGCGAGCATCGAACCAGAAGCGCGGATCAACCGAAGTTGATAACATCTATCTGCTAATGCGCAGGCGTCCGCTAAATAAAAGCGAGCATCGAACCAGAAGGCCAGATCAACCAAAGTTGATAACATCTATCTGGTAACACGCAGGCATCCGCTAAATAAAAGCGAGCATCGAACCAGAAGGCCGGATCAACCGAAGTTGATAACATCTACCTGCTAACGCGCAGGCATCCGCTAAATAAAAGCGAGCATCGAACCAGAAGCCCAGATCAACGGAAGTTGATAACATCTATCTGCTAAAGCGCAGGCGTCCGCTAAATAAAAGCGAGCATCGAACTAGAAGCCCGGATCAACCGAAGTTGAAAACATCTATCTGCTAATGCGCAGGCGTCCGCTAAATAAAAGCGAGCATCGAACTAGAAGGCTAGACCAACCGAAGTTGATAGCATCTAGCTGCTAACACGCAGGCATCCGCTAAATAAAAGTGAGCATCGAACCAGAAGGCCGGATCAACCGAAGTTGATAACATCTACCTGCTAACGCGCAGGCATCCGCTAAATAAAAGCGAGCATCGAACCAGAAGCCCGGATCAACTGAAGTTGATAACATCTATCTGCTAATGCGCAGGCGTCCGCTAAATAAATGCGAGTATCGAACCAGAAGACCAGATCAACCAAAATTGATAACATCTATCTGCTAACGCGCAGGCATCCGCTAAATAAAAGCGAGCATCGAACCAGAAGGCCGGATCAACCGAAGTTGATAACATCTACCTGCTAACGCGCATGCGTCCGTTCAATAAAAGCAAGCATCAAACCAGAAGGTCGGAACAACCGAAGTTGATAACATCTATCTGCTAACGCGCAGGCATCCACTAAATAAAAGCGAGCATCGAACTAGAAGGCCGGATATACCAAAGTTGATAAAATCTATCTGCTAATGCAACGACATCCTCTAAATAAAAGCGAGCATCGAACCAGAAGGTCGGATCAACCGAAGTTGATAACATCTATCTGCTAACACGCACGCATCCGGTAAATAAAAGCGAGCATCGAACCAGAAGGTTGGATCAACCGAAGTTGATAACATCTATCTGCTAACGTGCAGGCATCCGCTAAATAAAAGCGTGCATCGAACAAGAAGGCCGGATCAACTGATGTTGATAACATCTATCTACTAACGCGCAGGCATCTGCTAAATAAAAGCGATCATCGAACTAGAAGGCCGGATCAACTTAAGTTGTTAACATCTATCTGCTAACACACAGGCATCCGCTAAATAAAAGCGAGCATCGAACCGGAAGGTCGGATCAACCGAAGTTGATAACATCTATCTGCTAACGCGCAGGCATCCGCTAAATAAAAGCGAGCATCGAACCAGAAGGTCGGATCAACCGAAGTTGATAACATCTATCTGCTAATGCGCAGGCATCCGCTAAATTAAAGCGAGCATCGAACCAGAAGGCCGGATCAACCGAAGTTGATAACATCTACCTGCTAACGCGCAGGCGTCCGTTAAATAAAAGGGAGCATCAAACCAGAAGGCCGGAACAACCGAAGTTGATAACATCTATCTGCTAACGTGCAGGCATCTGCTAAATAAAAGCGAGCATCGAACTAGAAGGTCGGATCAACCGAAGTTGATAACATCTATCTAGTAACGCGCAGGCATCCGCTAAATAAAAGCGAGCATCGCACCAGAAGGCCGGATCAACCGAAGTTGATAACATCTATCTGCTAACGCGCAGGCATCCGCTAAATAAAAGACAACATTGAACCAGAAGGCCGGATCAACTGAAGTTGATAACATCTACCTGCTAACGCGCAGGCGTCCGTTCAATAAAAGCGAGCATCGAACCAGAAGGTCGAAACAACCGAAGTTGATAAAATCTATCTGCTAACGCGCAGGCATCCGCTAAATAAAAGCGAGCATCGAACCAGAAGGTTGGATTAACCGAAGTTGATAACATCTATCTGTTAACGCGCAGGCATCCACTAAATAAAAGAGAGCATCACACCAGAAGGCCGGATTAACCGAAGTTGATAACATCTATCTGCTAATGTGCAGGCATCCGCTAAATAAAAGCGTGCATCGAATAAGAAGGCCGAATCAACTGATGTTGATAACATGTAACTGCTAACGCGCAGGCATCCGCTAAATAAAAGCGATCATCGAACCAGAAGGCCTATTAAACTTAAGTTGTTAACATCTATCTGCTAACACACAAGCATCCGCTAAATAAAAGCGAGCATCGAACCGGAAGGTCGGATAAACCAAAGTTGATAACATCTATCTGCTAACGCGTATGCATCCGCTAAATAAAAGCGAGCATCGAACCAGAAGCCCGAATCAATCGAAGTTGATAACATCTATCTGCTAATGCGCAGGCGTCCGCTAAATAAAAGCGAGCATCGAACCAGAAGGCCAGATCAACCAAAGTTGATAACATCTATCTGCTAACGCGCAGGCATCTGCTAAATAAAAGCGAGCATCGAACCAGAAGGCCGGATCAACCGAAGTTGATAACATCTACCTACTGACGCACAGGCGTCCGTTAAATAAAAGCGAGCATCGAACCAGAAGGCCGGAACAACCGAAGTTGATAACATCTATCTGCTAACGCGCAGGCATCCGCTAATTAAAATCCAGCATCGAACCAGAAGGTCGGATCAACCGAAGTTGATAACATCTATCTGGTAACGCGCAGGCATCCGCTAAATAAAAGCGAGCATCGCACCAGAAGGCCGGATCAACCGAAGTTGATAACATCTATCTGCTAACGCGCAGGCATCCGCTAAATAAAAGCGAGCATCGAACCAGAAGGCCGGATCAACCAAATTTGATAACATCTATCTCCTAACGCAACGACATCCTCTAAATAAAAGCGATCATCGAACCAGAAGGTCGGATCAACTTAAGTTTTTAACATCTATCTGCTAACGCACAGGCATCCGCTAAATAAAAGCGAGCATCAAACCGGAAGGTCGGATCAACCGAAGTTGATAACATCTATCTGCTAACACGCAGGCATCCGCTAAATAAAAGCGAGCATCGAACCAGAAGGTCGGATCAACCGAAGTTGATAACATCTATCTACTAACGCGCATGTATCTGCTAAATAAAAGCGAGCATCGAACCAGAAGGCTGGATCAACCGAAGTTGATAACATCTATCTGCTAATGCGCAGGCGTCCAGTAAATAAAAGCGAGCATCGATCTAGAAGGCCGGATCAATCAAAGTTGATAACATCTATCTGCTAACGCGCAGGCATCCACTAAATAAAAGCGAGCATCGAACTAGAAGGCCGGGTCAACCGAAGTTGATAACATCTATCTGCTAACGTGCAGGCATCCGCTAAATAAAAGCGAGCATCGAACCAGAAGCCCGAATCAACCGAAGTTGATAACATCTATCCGCTAATGCGCAGGCGTCCGCTAAATAAAAGCGAGCATCGAACCAGAAGGCCAGATCAACCGAAGTTAATAACATCTATCTGCTAACGTGCAGGCATCCACTAAATAAAAGTGAGCATCGAACTAGAAGGCCGGATCAACCGAAGTTGATAACATCCATCTGCTAACGCGCAGGCATCCGCTAAATAAAAGCGAGCATCGAACCAGAAGCCCGGATCAACCGAAGTTGATAACATCTATCCGCTAATGCGCAGGCGTCCGCTAAATAAAAGCGAGCATCGAACCAGAAGGCCAGATCAACTGAAGTTGATAACATCTATCTGCTAATGTGCAGGCATCTGCTAAATAAAAGTGAGCATCAAACCAGAAGGCCGGATCAACCGAAGTTGATAACATCTACCTGCTAACGCGCAGGCGTCCGTTAAATAAAAGCGAGCATCAAACCAGAAGGCCGTAACAACCGAAGTTGATAACATCTATCTGCTAACGCGCAGGCGTCCGCTAAATAAAAGCCAGCATCGAACCAGAAGGTCGGATCAAACGAAGTTGATAACATCTATCTGGTAACGCGCAGGCATCCGCTAAATAAAATCGAGCATCGCACCAGAAGGCAGGATCAACCGAAGTTGATAACATCTATCTGCTAACGCGCAGGCATCCGCTAAATAAAAGCGAGAATCGTACCAGAAGGTCGAATCAACCAAAGTTGATAACATCTATCTGCTAACGCAACGGAATCTTCTAAATAAAAGCGAGGATCGAACAAGAAGGCCGGATCAACTAATGTTGATAACATCTATCTACTAACGCGCAGGCATCTGCTAAATAAAAGCGATCATCGAACCAGAAGGCCGGATCAACTTAAGTTGTTAACATCTATCTGCTAACACACGGCATTTGCTAAATAAAAGCGAGCATTGAACCGGAAGGTCGGATCAACCGAAGTTGATAACATCTATCTGCTAACGCGCAGGCATCCGCTAAATAAAAGCGAGCATAGAACCAGAAGCCCAGATCAACTTAAGTTGTTAACATCTATCTGCTAACACACAAGCATCCACTAAATAAAAGCTAGCATCGAACCGGAAGGTCGGATAAACCGAAGTTGATAACATCCATCTGCTAACGCGCAGGCATCCGCTAAATAAAAGCGAGCATCGAACCAGAAGCCCGAATCAACCGAAGTTGATAACATCTATCTGCTAATGCGCAGGCGTCCGCTAAATAAAAGCAAGCATCGAACCAGAAGGCCAGATCAACCAAAGTTGATAACATCTATCTGCTAACGCGCAGGCATCTGCTAAATAAAAGCGAGCATCGAACCAGACGGTCGGATCAACCGAAGTTGATTACATCTATCTGGTAACGCGCAGGCATCCGCTAAATAAAAGCGAGCATCGAACCAGAAGGTCAGATCAACCGAAGTTGATAACATCTACCTGCTAACGCGCAGGCATCCGCTAAATAAAAGCGAGCATCGAACCAGAAGCCCGGATCAACTGAAGTTGATAACATCTATCTGCTAAAGCGCAGGCGTCCGCTAAATAAAAGCGAGCATCGAACCAGAAGCCCGGATCAACCGAAGTTGAAAACATCTATCTGCTAATGCGCAGGCGTCCGCTAAATAAAAGCGAGCATCGAACCAGAAGGCCAGATCAACCGAAGTTGATAACATCTAGCTGCTAACACGCAGGCATCCGCTAAATAAAAGCGAGCACCGAACCAGAAGGCCAGATCAACCGAAGTTGATAACATCTACCTGCTAACGTGTAGGCGTTCGCTAAATAAAAGCGAGCATCGAACCAGAAGGCTGGATCAACCAAAGTTGATAACATCTATCTGCTAACGCGTAGGCATCCGCTAAATAAAAGCGAGCATCAAACCATAAGGCCGGATCAACCGAAGTTGATAACATCTACCTGCTAACGCGCAGGCATCCGCTAAATAAAAGCGAGCATCGAACCAGAAGCCCGGATCAACTGAAGTTGATAACATATATCGGCTAATGCGCAGGCGTCCGCTAAATAAAAGCGAGTATCGAACCAGAAGGCCAGATCAACCGAAGTTGATAACATCTATCTGCTAACGCGCAAGCATCCGCTAAATAAAAGCGAGCATCGAACCAGAAGGCCGGATCAACCGAAGTTGATAACATCTACCTGCTAACGCGCAGGCGTCCGTTAAATAAAAGCGAGCATCGAACCAGAAGGCCGGAACATCCGAAGTTGATAGCATCTATCTGCTAACCCGCAGGCATCCGCTAAATAAAAGCGTGCATCGAACCAGAAGGCTGGATATACCAAAGTTGATAAAATCTATCTGCTATCGCAACGACATCCTCTAAATAAAAGCGAGCATCGAACCAGAAGGTTGGATCAACCGAAGTTGATAACATCGATCTGCTAACACGCACGCATCCGGTAAATAAAAGCGAGCATCGAACCAGAAGGCTGGATCAACCGAAGTTGATAACATCTATCTACTAACGCGCAGGCATCTGCTAAATAAAAGCGATCATCGAACCAGAAGGCCGGATCAACTTAAATTGTTAACATCTATCTGCTAACACACAGGCATCCGCTAAATAAAAGCGAGCATCAAACCGGAAGGTCGGATCAACCGAAGTTGATATTATCAATCTGCTAACGTGCAGGCATCCGCTATATAAAAGCGAGAATCGAACCAGAAGGCCGGATCAACCAAAGTTGATAACATCTACCTACTGACGCGCAGGCGTCCGTTAAATAAAAGCGAGCATCGAACCAAAAGGCCGGAACAACCCAAGTTGATAACATCTATCTGCTAACGCGCAGGCATCCGCTAAATAAAAGCCAGCATCGAACCAGAAGGTCGGATCAACCGAAGTTGATAACATCTATCTGGTAACGCGCATGCATCCGCTAAATAAAAGCGAGCAGAGCACCAGAAGGCCGGATCAACCAAAGTTGATAACATCTATCTGCTAACGCGCAGGCATCCGCTAAATAAAAGCGAGCATCGAACCAGAAGGCCGGATCAACCAAAGTTGATAACATCTATCTCCTAACGCAACGGCATCCTCTAAATAAAAGCGATCATCGAACCAGAAGGTCGATTCAACTTAAGTTTTTAACATCTATCTGCTAACGCACAGGCATCCGCTAAATAAAAGCGAGCATCAAACCGGAAGGTCGGATCAACCGAAGTTGATAACATCTATCTGCTAACGCGCATGCATCCGCTAAATAAAAGTGAGCATCGAACCAGAAGGTCGGATCAACCGAAGTTGATAACATCTATCTACTAACACGCAGGTATCTGCTAAATAAAAGCGAGCATCGAACCAGAAGGTTGGATTAACCGAAGTTGATAACCTCTATCTGCTAATGCGCAGGCGTCCAGTAAATAAAAGCGAGCATCGATCTAGAAGGCCGGATCAATCAAAGTTGATAACATCTATCTGCTAACGCGCAGGCATCCACTAAATAAAAGCGAGCATCGAACTAGAAGGCTGGATCAACCGAAGTTGATAAAATCTATCTGCTAACGTGCAGGCATCTGCTAAATAAAAGCGAGCATCGAACCAGAAGCCCGAATCAACCAAAGTTGATAACATCTATCCGCTAATGCGCAGGCGTCCGCTAAATAAAAGCGAGCATCGAACCAGAAGGCCAGATCAACCGAAGTTAATAACATCTATCTGCTAACGTGCAGGCATCCACTAAATAAAAGTGAGCATCGAACTAGAAGGCCGGATCAACCGAAGTTGATAACATCTATCTGCTAACGCGCAGGCATCCGCTAAATAAAAGCGAGCATCGAACCAGAAGCTCGGATCAACCGAAGTTAATAACATCTATCCGCTAATGCGCAGGCGTCCGCTAAATAAAAGCGAGCATCGAACCAGAAGGCCAGATCAACTGAAGTTGATAACATCTATCTGCTAACGCGCAGGCATCTGCTAAATAAAAGTGAGCATCAAACCAGAAGGCCGGATCAACTGAAGTTGATAACATCTACCTGCTAACGCGCAGGCGTCCGTTAAATAAAAGCGAGCATCGAACCAGAAGGTCGTAACAACCAAAGTTGATAACATCTATCTGCTAACGCGCAGGCGTCCGCTTAATAAAAGCCAGCATCGAACCAGAAGGTCGGATCAACCGAAGTTGATAACATCTATCTGGTAACGCGCAGGCATCCACTAAATAAAATCGAGCATCGCACCAGAAGGCCGGATCAACCGAAGTTGATAACATCTATCTGCTAACGCGCATGCATCCGCTAAATAAAAGCGAGAATCGTACCAGAAGGCTGAATCAACCAAAGTTGATAACATCTATCTGCTAACGCAACAGAATCTTCTAAATAAAAGCGAGGATCGAACAAGAAGGCCGGATCAACTGATGTTGATAACATCTATCTACTAACGCGCAGGCATCTGCTAAATAAAAGCGATCATCGAACCAAAAGGCCGGATCAACTTAAGTTGTTAACATCTATCTGCTAACACACAGGCATCCGCTAAATAAAAGCGAGCATCGAACCGGAAGGTCGGATCAACCGAAGTTGATAACATCTATCTGCTATCGCGCAGGCATCCGCTAAATAAAAGCGAGCATAGAACCAGAAGCTCGGATCAACTTAAGTTGTTAACATCTATCTGCTAACACACAAGCATCCACTAAATAAAAGCTAGCATCGAACCGGAAGGTCGGATAAACCGAAGTTGATAACATCCATCTGCTAACGCGCAGGCATCCGCTAAATAAAAGCGAGCATCGAACCAGAAGCCCGAATCAACCGAAGTTGATAACATCTATCTGCTAATGCGCAGACGTCCGCTAAATAAAAGCGAGCATCGAACCAGAAGGCCAGATCAACCAAAGTTGATAACATCTATATGCTAACGCGCAGGCATCTGCTAAATAAAAGCGAGCATCGAACCAGACGGTCGGATCAACCGAAGTTGATAACATCTATCTGGTAACGTGCAGGCATCTGCTAAATAAAAGCGAGCATCGAACCAGAAGGTCGGATCAACCGAAGTTGATAACATCTACCTGCTAACGCGCAGGCATCCGCTAAATAAAAGCGAGCATTGAACCAGAAGCCCGGATCAACTGAAGTTGATAACATCTATCTGCTAAAGCGCAGGCGTCCGCTAAATAAAAGCAAGCATCGAACCAGAAGCCCGGATCAACCGAAGTTGAAAACATCTATCTGCTAATGCGCAGGCGTCCGCTAAATAAAAGCGAGCATCGAACCAGAAGGCCAGATCAACCAAAGTTGAAAACATCTATCTGCTAACACGCAGGCATCCGCTAAATAAAAGCGAGCACCGAACCAGAAGGCCGGATCAACCGAAGTTGATAACATCTACCTGCTAACGCGTAGGCGTTCGTTAAATAAAAGCGAGCATCGAACCAGAAGGCTGGATCAACCAAAGTTGATAACATCTATCTGCTAACGGGTAGGCATCCGCTAAATAAAAGCGAGCATCAAACCATAAGGCCGGATCAACCGAAGTTGATAACATCTACCTGCTAACGCGCAGGCGTCCGTTAAATTAAAGCGAGCATCGAAGCAGAAGGCCGGAACAACCGAAGTTGATAACATCTATCTGCTAACGCGCAGGCATCCGCTAAATAAAAGCGAGCATCGAACCAGAAGGCTGGATATACCAAAGTTGATAAAATCTATCTACTAACGCAACGACATCCTCTAAATAAAAGCGAGCATCGAACCAGAAGGTCGGATCAACCGAAGTTGATAACATCTATCTGCTAACACGCACGCATCCGGTAAATAAAAGCGAGCATCGAACCAGAAGGTTGGATCAACCGAAGTTGATAACATCCATCTGCTAACGTGCAGGCATCCGCTAAATAATAGCGTGCATCGAACAAGAAGGCCGGATCAACTGATGTTGATAACATCTATCTACTAACGCGCAGGCATCTGCTAAATAAAAGCGATCATCTAACCAGAAGGCCGGATCAACTTAAGTTGTTAACATCTATCTGCTAACACACAGTTATCCGCTAAATAAAAGCGAGCATCGAACCGGAAGGTCGGATCAATCGAAGTTGATAACATCTATCTGCTAACGCGCAGGCATCCGCTAAATAAAAGCGAGCATCGAACCAGAAGGTCGGATCAACCGAAGTTGATAACATCTATCTGCTAATGCGCAGGCATCCGCTAAATTAAAGCGAGCATCGAACCAGAAGGCCGGATCAACCAAAGTTGATAACATCTACCTGCTAACGCGCATGCGTCCATTAAATAAAAGCGAGCATCAAACCAGAAGGCCGGAACAACCGAAGTTGATAACATCTATCTGCTAACACGCAGGCATCCGCTAAATAAAAGCGAGCATCGAACCAGAAGGTCGGATCAACCGAAGTTGGTAACATCTATCTGGTAACGCGCAGGCATCCGCTAAATAAAAGCGAGCATCGCACCAGAAGGCCGGATCAACCGAAGTTGATAACATCTATCTGCTAACGCGCAGGCATCCGCTAAATAAAAGCGAGCATCGAACCAGAAGGCCAGATCAACCGAAGTTGATAACATCTATCTGCTAACGCGCAGGCGTCCGCTAAATAAAAGCCAAAATCGAACCAGAAGGCCGGATCAACTGAAGTTGATAACATCTACCTGCTAACGCGCAGGCGTCCGTTCAATAAAAGCGAGTATCGAACCACAAGGTCGGAACAACCAAAGTTGATAACATCTATCTGCTAACGCGCAGGCATCCGCTAAATAAAAGCGATCATCGAACCAGAAGGCCTATTCAACTTAAGTTGTTAACATCTATCTGCTAACACACAAGCATCCGCTAAATAAAAGTGAGCGTCGAACCGGAAGGTCGGATAAACCGAAGTTGATAACATCTATCTGCTAACGCGTAGGCATCCGCTAAATAAAAGCGAGCATCGAACCAGAAGCCCAAATCAACCGAAGTTGATAACATCTATCTGCTAATGCGCAGGCGTCCACTAAATAAAAGCGAGCATCGAACCAGAAGGCCAGATCAACCAAAGTTGATATCATCTATCTGCTAACGCGCAGGCATCTGCTAAATAAAAGTGACCATCGCACCAGAAGGCCGGATCAACCGAAGTTGATAACATCTACCTGCTGACGCGCAGGCGTCCGTTAAATAAAAGCGAGCATCGAACCAGAAGGTCGGAACAACCGAAGTTGATAACATCGATCTGCTAACGCGCAGGCATCCGCTAATTAAAAGCCAGCATCGAACTAGAAGGTCGGATCAACTGAAGTTGATAACATCTATCTGCTAACGTGCAGGCATCCACTAAATAAAAGCGAGAATCGAACTAGAAGGCCGGATCAATCGAAGTTGATAACATCTATTTGCTAACGTGCAGGCATCCGCTAAATAAAAGCGAGCATCGAACCAGAAGCCTGAATCAACCGAAGTTGATAACATCTATCCGCTAATGCGCAGGCGTCCGCTAATTAATAGCGAGCATCGAACCAGAAGGCCAGATCAACCGAAGTTGATAACATCTATCTGATAACGTGCAGGCATCCACTAAATAAAAGTGAGCATCGAACTAGAAGGCCGGATCAACCGAAGTTGATAACATCTATCTGCTAACGCGCAGGCATCCGCTAAAAAAAAGCGAGCATCGAACCAGAAGCCCGGATCAACCGAAGTTGATAACATCTATCCGCTAATGCGCAGGCGTCCGCTAAATAAAAGCGAGCATCGAACTAGAAGGCTAGATCAACCGAAGTTGATAACATCTATCTGCTAACACACAGGCATCTGCTAAATAAAAGCGAGCATTAAACCAGAAGGCTGGATCAACCGAAGTTGATAACATCTACCTGCTAACGCGCAGGCGTCCGTTAAATAAAAGCGAGCATCGAACCAGAAGGCCGTAACAACCGAAGTTGATAACATCTATCTGCTAACGCGCAGGCGTCCGCTAAATAAAAGCCAGCATCGAACCAGAAGGTCGGATCAACCGAAGTTGATAACATCTATCTGCTAACGTGCAGTCATCCGTTAAATAAAAGCGAGCATCGAACAAGAAGGCCGAATCAACTGATGTTGATAACATCTATATGCTAACGCGCAGGCATCCGCTAAATAAAAGCGAGCATCGAACCAGAAGGCCGGAACAACCGAAGTTGATAACATCTATCTGCTAACGCGCAGGCATCCGCTAAATAAAAGCTAGCATCGAACCAGAAGGTCGGATCAACCGAAGTTGATAACATCTATTTGGTGACGCGCAGGCATCCGCTAAATAAAAGCGAGCAGAGCACCAGAAGGCCGGATCAACCGAAGTTGATAACATCTATCTGCTAACGCGCAGGCATCCGCTAAATAAAAGCGAGCATCGAACCGGAAGGCCGGATCAACCAAAGTTGATAACATCTATCTCCTAACGCAACGTCATCCTCTAAATAAAAGCGATCATCGAACCAGAAGTTCGGATCAACTTAAGTTTTTAACATCTATCTGCTAACGCACAGGCATCCGCTAAATAAAAGCGAGCATCAAACCGGAAGGTCGGATCAACCGAAGTTGATAACATCTATCTGCTAACGCGCAGGCATCCGCTAAATAAAAGCAAGCATCGAACCAGAAGGTCGGATCAACCGAAGTTGATAACATCTATCTACTAACGCGCAGGTATCTGCTAAATAAAAGCGAGCATCGAACCAGAAGGCTGGATCAACCGAAGTTGATAAGATCTATCTGCTAATGCGCAGGCGTCCAGTAAATAAAAGCCAGCATCGATCTAGAAGGCCGGATCAATCAAAGTTGATAACATCTATCTGCTAACGCGCAGGCATCCACTAAATAAAAGCGAGCATCGAACTAGAAGGTCGGATCAACCGAAGTTGATAACATCTATCTGCTAACGTGCAGGCATCTGCTAAATAAAAGCGAGCATCGAACCAGAAGCCCGAATCAACCAAAGTTGATAACATCTATCCGCTAATGCGCAGGCGTCCGCTAAATAAAAGCGAGCATCGAACCAGAAGGCCAGATCAACCGAAGTTAATAACATCTATCTGCTAACGTGCAGGCATCCACTAAATAAAAGTGAGCATCGAACTAGAAGGCCGGATCAACCGAAGTTGATAACATCTATCTGCTAACGCGCAGACATCCGCTAAATAAAAGCGAGCATCGAACCAGAAGCCCGGATCAACCGAAGTTGATAACATCTATCCGCTAATGCGCAGGCGTCCGCTAAATAAAAGCGAGCATCGAACCAGAAGGCCAGATTAACTGAAGTTGATAACATATATCTGCTAACGCGCAGGCATCTGCTAAATAAAAGTGAGCATCAAACCAGAAGGCCGGATCAACCGAAGTTGATAACATCTACCTGCTAACGCGCAGGCGTCCGTTAAATAAAAGCGAGCATCGAACCAGAAGGCCGTAACAACCGAAGTTGATAACATCTATCTACTAACGCGCAGGCGTCCGCTAAATAAAAGCCAGCATCGAACCAGAAGGTCGGATCAACCGAAGTTCATAACATCTATCTGGTAACGCGCAGGCATCCACTAAATAAAATCGAGCATCGCACCAGAAGGCCGGATCAACCGAAGTTGATAACATCTATCTGCTAACGCGCAGGCATCCGCTAAATAAAAGCGAGCATCGAACCGGAAGGCCGGATCAACCAAAGTTGATAACATCTATCTCCTAACGCAACGGCATCCTCTAAATAAAAGCGAGGATCAAACAAGAAGGCCGGATCAACTGATGTTGATAACATCTATCTACTAACGCGCAGGCATCTGCTAAATAAAAGCGATCATCGAACCAGAAGGCCGGATCAACTTAAGTTGTTAACATCTATCTGCTAACACACAGGCATCCGCTAAATAAAAGCGAGCATCGAACTAGAAGGTCGGATAAACCGAAGTTGATAACATCCATCTGCTAACGCGCAGGCATCCGCTAAATAAAAGCGAGCATCGAGCCAGAAGCCCGAATCAACCAAAGTTGATAACATCTATCTGCTAACACGCAGGCGTCCGCTAAATAAAAGCGAGCATCGAACCAGAAGGCCAGATCAACCAAAGTTGATAACATCTATATGCTAACACGCAGGCATCTGCTAAATAAAAGCGAGCATCGAACCAGACGGTCGGATTAACCGAAGTTGATAACATCTAACTGGTAACGCGCAGGCATCCGCTAAATAAAAGCGAGCATCGAACCAGAAGGTCGGATCAACCGAAGTTGATAACATCTACCTGCTAACCCGCAGGCATCCGCTAAATAAAAGCGAGCATCGAACCAGAAGCCCGGATCAACTGAAGTTGATAACATCTATCTGCTAAAGCGCAGGCGTTCGCTAAAAAGCGAGCATCGAACCAGAAGCCCGGATCAATCGAAGTTGAAAACATCTATCTGCTAATGCGCAGGCGTCCGCTAAATAAAAGCGAGCATCGAACCAGAAGGCCAGATCAACCGAAGTTGATAACATCTATCTGCTAACATGCAGGCATCTGCTAAATAAAAGCGAGCATCGAACCAGAAGGCCGGATCAACCGAAGTTGATAACATCTACCTGCTAACGCGTAGGCGTTCGCTAAATAAAAGCGAGCATCGAACCAGAAGGCTGGATCAACCAAAGTTGATAACATCTATCTGCTAACGCGTAGGCATCCGCTAAATAAAAGCGAGCATTAAACCATAAGGTCGGATCAACCGAAGTTGATAACATCTACCTGCTAACGCGCAGGCATCCGCTAAATAAAAGCGAGCATCAAACCAGAAGCCCGGATCAACTGAAGTTGATAACATATATCGGCTAATGCGCAGGCGTCCGCTAAATAAAAGCGAGTATCGAACCAGAAGGCCAGATCAACCGAAGTTGATAACATCTATCTGCTAACGCGCAGGCATCCGCTAAATAAAAGCGAGCATCGAACCAGAAGGCCGAATCAACCGAAGTTGATAACATCAACCTGCTAACGCGCAGGCGTCCGTTAAATAAAAGCGAGCATCGAACCAGAAGGCTGGAACAACCGAAGTTGATAACATCTATCTGCTAACGCGCAGGCATCCACTAAATAAAAGCGAGCATCGAACCAGAAGGCTGGATATACCAAAGTTGATAAAATCTATCTACTAACGCAATGACATCCTCTAAAGAAAAGCGAGCATCCAACCAAAAGGTCGGATCAACCGAAGTTGATAACATCTATCTGCTAACACGCACGAATCCGGTAAATAAAAGCGAGCATCGAACCAGAAGGCTGGATCAACCGAAGTTGATAACATCCATCTGCTAACGTGCAGGCATCCGCTAAATAAAAGCGTGCATCGAACAAGAAGGCTGGATCAGCTGATGTTGATAACATCTATCTACTAACGCACAGGCATCTGCTAAATAAAAGCGATCATCGAACCAGAAGGCCGGATCAACTTAAGTTGTTAACATCTATCTGCTAACACACAGGCATCCGCTAAATAAAAGCGAGCATCGAACCGGAAGGTCGGATCAACCGAAGTTGATAACATCTATCTGCTAACGCGCAGGCATCCGCTAAATAAAAGCGAGCATCGAACCAGAAGGTCGGATCAACTGAAGTTGATAACATCTATCTGCTAATGCGCAGGCATCCGCTAAATTAAAGCGAGCATCGAACCAGAAGGCCGGATCAACCGAAGTTGATAACATCTACCTGCTAACGCGCATGCGTCCATTAAATAAAAGCGAGCATCAAACCAGAAGGCCGGAACAACCGAAGTTGATAACATCTATCTGCTAACACGCAGGCATCCGCTAAATAAAAGCGAGCATCGAACCAGAAGGTCGGATCAACCGAAGTTGATAACATCTATCTGGTAACGCGCAGGCATCCGCTAAATAAAAGCGAGCATCGCACCAGAAGGCCGGATCAACCGAAGTTGATAACATCTATCTGCTAACGCGCAGGCATCCGCTAAATAAAAGCGAGCATCGAACCAGAAGGCCAGATCAACCGAAGTTGATAAGATCTATCTGCTAACGCGCAGGCATCCGCTAAATAAAAGCCAAAATCGAACCAGAAGGCCGGATCAACTGAAGTTGATAACATCTAACTGCTAACGCGCAGGCGTCCGTTCAATAAAAGCGAGTATCGAACCAGAAGGTTGGAACAACCGAAGTTGATAACATCTATCTGCTAACGCGCAGGCATCCGCTAAATAAAAGCGATCATCGAACCAGAAGGCCTGTTCAACTTAAGTTGTTAACATCTATCTGCTAACACACAAGCATCCGCTAAATAAAAGCGAGCATCGAACCGGAAGGTCGGATAAACCGAAGTTGATAACATCTATCTGCTAACACGTAGGCATCCGCTAAATAAAAGCGAGCATCGAACCAGAAGCCCAAATCAACCGAAGTTGATAACATCTATCTGCTAATGCGCAGGCGTCCACTAAATAAAAGTGAGCATCGAACCAGAAGGCCAGATCAACCAAAGTTGATCACATCTATCTGCTAACGCGCAGGCATCTGCTAAATAAAAGCGAGCATCGAACCAGAAGGCCGGATCAACCGAAGTTGATAACATCTACCTGCTGACGCGCAGGCGTCCGTTAAATAAAAGCGAGCATCGAACCAGAAGGCCGGAACAACCGAAGTTGATAACATCTATCTGCTAACGCGCAGGCATCCGCTAATTAAAAGCCAGCATCGAACTAGAAGGTCGGATCAACCGAAGTTGATAACATCTATCTGGTATTGCGCAGGCATCCGCTAAATAAAAGTGAGCATCGCACCAGAAGGCCGGATCAACCGAAGTTGATAACATCTATCTGCTAACGCGCAGGCATCCGCTAAATAAAAGCGAGCATTGAACCAGAAGGCCGGATCAACCAAAGTTGATAACATCTATCTGCTAATGCGCAGGCATCCAGTAAATAAAAGCCAACATCGATCTAGAAGGCCGGATCAATCGAAGTTGATAACATCTATCTGCTAACGCGCAGGCATCCACTAAATAAAAGCGAGAATCGAACTAGAAGGCCAGATCAATAGAAGTTGATAACATCTATTTGCTAACGTGCAGGCATCCACTAAATAAAAGCGAGCATCGAACCAGAAGCTCGAATCAACCGAAGTTGATAACATCTATCCGCTAATGCGCAGGCGTCCGCTAATTAATAGCGAGCATCGAACCAGAAGGCCAGATCAACCGAAGTTGATAACATCTATCTGATAACGTGCAGGCATCCACTAAATAAAAGTGAGCATCGAACTAGAAGGCCGGATCAACCGAAGTTGATAACATCTATCTGCTAACGCGCAGGCATCCGCTAAATAAAAGCGAGCATCGAACCAGAAGCCCGGATCAACCGAAGTTGATAACATCTATCCGCTAATGCGCAGGCGTCCGCTAAATAAAAGCGAGCATCGAACCAGAAGGCTAGATCAACTGAAGTTGATAACATCTATCTGCTAACACGCAGGCTACTGCTAAATAAAAGCGAGCATCAAACCAGAAGGCTGGATCAACCGAAGTTGATAACATCTACCTGCTAACGCGCAGGCGTCCGTTAAATAAAAGCGAGCATCGAACCAGAAGGCCGTAACAACCGAAGTTGATAACATCTATCTGCTAACGCGCAGGCGTCCGCTAAATAAAAGCCAGTATCGAACCAGAAGGTCGGATCAACCGAAGTTGATAACATCTATCTGCTAACGTGCAGGAATCCGTTAAATAAAAGCGAGCATCGAACAAGAAGGCCGAAGCAACTGATGTTGATAACATCTATATGCTAACGCGCAGGCATCCGCTAAATAAAAGCGAGCATAGAACCAGAAGCCCGGATCAACCGAAGTCGATAACATCTATCTGCTAACACGCATGCATCCGCTAAATAAAAGCGAGCATAGAACCAGAAGGTAGGATCAACCGAAGTTGATAACATCTATCTGATAATACGCAGGCGTCCAGTAAATAAAATCGAGCATCGATCCAGAAGGCCGGATCAACCGAAGTTGATAACATCTATCTGCTAACGCGCAGGCATCCACTAAATAAAAGCGAGCATCGAACTAGAAGGCCGGATCAACCGAAGTTGATAACATCTATCTGCTAACGCGCAGGCATCCACTAAATAAAAGCGAGCATCGAACCAAAAGCCCGGATCAACCGAAGTTGATAACATCTATCCGCTATAGCGCAAACGTCCGCTAAATAAAAGCGAGCATCGAACCAGAAGGCCAGATCAACCGAAGTTGATAACATCTATCAGCTAATGCGCAAGCATCTGCTAAATAAAAGCGAGCATCGAACCAGAAGGCCGTATCAACCAAAGTTGATAACGTCTACCTGCTAACGCGCAGGCGTCCGTTAAATAAAAGTGAGCATCGAACCAGAAGCCCGGAACTACCGAAGTTGATAACATCTATCTGCTAACGCGCAGGCATCTGCTAAATAAAAGCCAGCATCGAACCAGAAGTTCGGATCAACCGAAGTTGATAACATCTATCTGGTAACGCGCAGGCATTCGCTAAATAAAAGTGAGCATCGCACCAGAAGGCCGGATCAATCGAAGTTGATAACATCTATCTGCTAACGCAACGATATCCTCTAAATAAAAGCGATCATCGAACCAGAAGGTCGGATCAACTTAAGTTTTTAACATCTATCTGCTAACGCACAGGCATCCGCTAAATAAAAGCGAGCATCAAACCGGAAGGTCGGATCAACCGAAGTTGATAACATCTATCTGCTAACGCGCAGGCATCAGCTAAATAAAAGCGAGCAACGAACCGGAAGGTCGGATCAACGGAAGTTGATAACATCTATCTGTTAACGCGCAAGCATCTGCTAAATAAAAGCGAGCATCGAACCAGAAGGCCGGATCAACCGAAGTTGATAACATCTATCTACTAACGCGCATGTATCTGCTAAATAAAAGCGAGCATCGAACCAGAAGGCTGGATCAATCGAAGTTGATAACATCTATCAGCTAATGCGCAGGCGTCCAGTAAATAAAAGTGAGCATCGATCTAGAAGGCCGGATCAACCGAAGTTGATAACATCTATCTGCTAACGCGCAGGCATCCGCTAAATAAAAGCGAGCATCGAACCAGAAGGCCGAATCAACCGAAGTTGATAACATCTACCTGCTAACGCGCAGGTGTCCGTTAAATAAAAGCGAGCATCGAACCAGAAGGCTGGAACAACCGAAGTTGATAACATCTATCTGCTAACGCGCAGGCATCCGCTAAATAAAAGCGAGCATCGAACCAGAAGGCTGGATATACCAAAGTTGATAAAATCTATCTGCTAACGCAACGACATCCTCTAAATAAAAGCGAGCATCGAACCAGAAGGTCGGATCAACCGAAGTTGATAACATCTATCTGCTAACACGTACGCATCCGATAAATAAAAGCGAGCATCGAACCAGAAGGCTGGATCAACCGAAGTTGATAACATCCATCTGCTAACGTGCAGGCATCCGCTAAATAAAAGCGTGCATCGAACAAGAAGGCCGGATCAACCGAAGTTGATAACATCTATCTACTAACGCGCATGCATCTGCTAAATAAAAGCGATCATCGAACCAGAAGGCCGAATCAACTTAAGTTGTTAACATCTATCTGCTAACACACAGGCATCCGCTAAATAAAAATGAGCATCGAACCGGAAGGTCGGAACAACCGAAGTTGATAACATCTATCTGCTAACGCGCAGGCATCCGCTAAATAAAAGCGAGCATCGAACCAGAAGGTCGGATCAACCGAAGTTGATAACATCTATCTGCTAATGCGCAGGAATCCGCTAAATTAAAGCGAGCATCGAACCAGAAGGCCGGATCAACCGAAGTTGATAACATCTACCTGCTAACGCGCATGCGTCCATTAAATAAAAGCGAGCATCAAACCAGAAGGCCGGAACAACCGAAGTTGATAACATCTATCTGCTAACGCGCAGGCATCCGCTAAATAAAAGAGAGCATCGAACCAGAAGGTAGGATCAACCGAAGTTGATAACGTCTATCTGGTAACGCGCAGGCATCCGCTAAATA
Source organism: Lathyrus sativus (assembly GCA_963859935.3). NCBI lineage: Eukaryota > Viridiplantae > Streptophyta > Magnoliopsida > Fabales > Fabaceae > Lathyrus > Lathyrus sativus. The sequence goes on along the minus strand of OZ012741.1, from coordinate 284,188,010 downwards.
AAAGCGAGCATCGCACCAGAAGGCCGGATCAACCGAAGTTGATAACATCTATCTGCTAACGCGCAGGCATCCGCTAAATAAAAGCGAGCATCGAACTAGAAGGCCAGATCAACCGAAGTTGATAACATCTATCTGCTAACGCGCAGGCATCCGCTAAATAAAAGCCAACATCGAACCAGAAGGCCGGATCAACTAAAGTTGATAACATCTACCTGCTAACGCGCAGGCGTCCGTTCAATAAAAGCGAGCATCGAACTAGAAGGTCGGAACAACCGAAGTTGATAACATCTATCTGCTAACGCGCGGGCATCCGCTAAATAAAAGCGATCATCGAACCAGAAGGCCTATTCAACTTAAGTTGTTAACATCTATCTGCTAACACACAAGCATCCGCTAAATAAAAGCGAGCATCGAACCGGAAGGTCGGATAAACCGAAGTTGATAACATCTATCTGCTAACGCGTAGGCATTCGCTAAATAAAAGCGAGCATCGAACCAGAAGCCCAAATCAACCGAAGTTGATAACATCTATCTGCTAATGCGCATGCGTCCACTAAATAAAAGCGAGCATCGAACCAGAAGGCCAGATCAACCAAAGTTGATAACATCTATCTGCTAACGCGCAGGCATCTGCTAAATAAAAGCGAGCATCGAACCAGAAGGACGAATCAACCGAAGTTGATAACATCTACCTGCTAACGCGCAGGTGTCCGTTAAATAAAAGCGAGCATCGAACCAGAAGGCCGGAACAACCGAAGTTGATAACATCTATCTGCTAACGCGCAGGCATCCGCTAAATAAAAGCGAGCATCGAACCAGAAGGCTGGATATACCAAAGTTGATAAAATCTATCTGCTAACGCAACGACATCATCTAAATAAAAGCGAGCATCGAACCAGAAGGTCGGATCACCCAAAGTTGATAACATCTATCTGCTAACACGTATGCATCCGGTAAATAAAAGCGAGCATCGAACCAGAAGGCTGGATCAACCGAAGTTGATAACATCCATCTGCTAACGTGCAGGCATCCGCTAAATAAAAGCGTGCATCGAACAAGAAGGCCGGATCAACCGAAGTTGATAACATCTATCTACTAACGCGTGGCATCTGCTAAATAAAAGCGATCATCAAACCAGAAGGACGGATCAACTTAAGTTGTTAACATCTATCTGCTAACACACAGGCATCCGCTAAATAAAAGCGAGCATCGAACCGGAAGGTCGGATCAACCGAAGTTGATAACATCTATCTGCTAACGCGCAGGCATCCGCTAAATAAAAGCGAGCATCGAACCAGAAGGTCGGATCAACCGAACTTGATAACATCTATCTGCTAATGCGCAGGAATCCGCTAAATTAAAGCGAGCATCGAACCAGAAGGCCGGATCAACCGAAGTTGATAACATCTACCTGCTAACGCGCATGCGTCCATTAAATAAAAGCGAGCATCAAACCAGAAGGCCGGAACAACCGAAGTTGATAACATCTATCTGTTAACGGGCAGGCATCCGCTAAATAAAAGAGAGCATCGAACCAGAAGGTAGGATCAACCGAAGTTGATAACATCTATCTGGTAACGCGCAGGCATCCGCTAAATAAAAGCGAGCATCGCACCAGAAGGCCAGATCAACCGAAGTTGATAACATCTATCTGCTAACGCTCTGGCATCCGCTAAATAAAAGCGAGCATCGAACTAGAAGGCCAGATCAACCGAAGTCGATAACATCTATCTGCTAACGCGCAGGCATCTGCTAAATAAAAGCCAACATCGAACCAGAAGGCCGGATCAACTGAAGTTGATAACATCTACCTGCTAACGCGCAGGCGTCCGTTCAATAAAAGCGAGCATCGAACCAGAAGGTCGGAACAACCGAAGTTGATAACATCTATCTGCTAACGCGCGGGCATCCGCTAAATAAAAGCGATCATCGAACCAGAAGGCCTATTCAACTTAAGTTGTTAACATCTATCTGCTAACACACAAGCATCCGCTAAATAAAAGCGAGCATCGAACCGGAAGGTCGGATAAACCGAAGTTGATAACATCTATCTGCTAACGCGTAGGCATTCGCTAAATAAAAGCGAGCATCGAACCAGAAGCCCGGATCAACTGAAGTTGATAACATATATCGGCTAATGCGCAGGCGTCCGCTAAATAAAAGCGAGTATCGAACCAGAAGGCCAGATCAACCGAAGTTGATAACATCTATCTGCTAACGCGCAGGCATCCGCTAAATAAAAGCGAGCATCGAACCAGAAGGCCGAATCAACCGAAGTTGATAACATCTACCTGCTAACGCGCAGGTGTCCGTTAAATAAAAGCGAGCATCGAACCAGAAGGCTGGAACAACCGAAGTTGATAACATCTATCTGCTAACGCGCAGGCATCCGCTAAATAAAAGCGAGCATCGAACCAGAAGGCTGGATATACCAAAGTTGATAAAATCTATCTGCTAACGCAACGACATCCTCTAAATAAAAGCGAGCATCGAACCAGAAGGTCGGATCAACCGAAGTTGATAACATCTATCTGCTAACACGTACGCATCCGGTAAATAAAAGCGAGCATCGAACCAGAAGGCTGGATCAACCGAAGTTGATAACATCCATCTGCTAACGTGCAGGCATCCGCTAAATAAAAGCGTGCATCGAACAAGAAGGCCGGATCAACCGAAGTTGATAACATCTATCTACTAACGCGCATGCATCTGCTAAATAAAAGCGATCATCGAACCAGAAGGCCGAATCAACTTAAGTTGTTAACATCTATCTGCTAACACACAGGCATCCGCTAAATAAAAACGAGCATCGAACCGGAAGGTCGGATCAACCGAAGTTGATAACATCTATCTGCTAACGCGCAGGCATCCGCTAAATAAAAGCGAGCATCGAACCAGAAGGTCGGATCAACCGAAGTTGATAACATCTATCTGCTAATGCGCAGGAATCCGCTAAATTAAAGCGAGCATCGAACCAGAAGGCCGGATCAACCGAAGTTGATAAAATCTACCTGCTAACGCGCATGCGTCCATTAAATAAAAGCGAGCATCAAACCAGAAGGCCGGAACAACCGAAGTTGATAACATCTATCTGCTAACGCGCAGGCATCCGCTAAATAAAAGAGAGCATCGAACCAGAAGGTAGGATCAACCGAAGTTGATAACGTCTATCTGGTAACGCGCAGGCATCCGCTAAATAAAAGCGAGCATCGCACCAGAAGGCCGGATCAACCGAAGTTGATAACATCTATCTGCTAACGCGCAGGCATCCGCTAAATAAAAGCGAGCATCGAACTAGAAGGCCAGATCAACCGAAGTTGATAACATCTATCTGCTAACGCGCAGGCATCCGCTAAATAAAAGCCAACATCGAACCAGAAGGCCGGATCAACTAAAGTTGATAACATCTACCTGCTAACGCGCAGGCGTCCGTTCAATAAAAGCGAGCATCGAACCAGAAGGTCGGAACAACCGAAGTTGATAACATCTATCTGCTAACGCGCGGGCATCCGCTAAATAAAAGCGATCATCGAACCAGAAGGCCTATTCAACTTAAGTTGTTAACATCTATCTGCTAACACACAAGCATCCGCTAAATAAAAGCGAGCATCGAACCGGAAGGTCGGATAAACCGAAGTTGATAACATCTATCTGCTAACGCGTAGGCATTCGCTAAATAAAAGCGAGCATCGAACCAGAAGCCCAAATCAACCGAAGTTGATAACATCTATCTGCTAATGCGCATGCGTCCACTAAATAAAAGCGAGCATCGAACCAGAAGGCCAGATCAACCAAAGTTGATAACATCTATCTGCTAACGCGCAGGCATCTGCTAAATAAAAGCGAGCATCGAACCAGAAGGACGAATCAACCGAAGTTGATAACATCTACCTGCTAACGCGCAGGTGTCCGTTAAATAAAAGCGAGCATCGAACCAGAAGGCCGGAACAACCGAAGTTGATAACATCTATCTGCTAACGCGCAGGCATCCGCTAAATAAAAGCGAGCATCGAACCAGAAGGCTGGATATACCAAAGTTGATAAAATCTATCTGCTAACGCAACGACATCCTCTAAATAAAAGCGAGCATCGAACCAGAAGGTCGGATCACCCAAAGTTGATAACATCTATCTGCTAACACGTATGCATCCGGTAAATAAAAGCGAGCATCGAACCAGAAGGCTGGATCAACCGAAGTTGATAACATCCATCTGCTAACGTGCAGGCATCCGCTAAATAAAAGCGTGCATCGAACAAGAAGGCCGGATCAACCGAAGTTGATAACATCTATCTACTAACGCGTGGCATCTGCTAAATAAAAGCGATCATCAAACCAGAAGGACGGATCAACTTAAGTTGTTAACATCTATCTGCTAACACACAGGCATCCGCTAAATAAAAGCGAGCATCGAACCGGAAGGTCGGATCAACCGAAGTTGATAACATCTATCTGCTAACGCGCAGGCATCCGCTAAATAAAAGCGAGCATCGAACCAGAAGGTCGGATCAACCGAACTTGATAACATCTATCTGCTAATGCGCAGGAATCCGCTAAATTAAAGCGAGCATCGAACCAGAAGGCCGGATCAACCGAAGTTGATAACATCTACCTGCTAACACGCATGCGTCCATTAAATAAAAGCGAGCATCAAACCAGAAGGCCGGAACAACCGAAGTTGATAACATCTATCTGTTAACGGGCAGGCATCCGCTAAATAAAAGAGAGCATCGAACCAGAAGGTAGGATCAACCGAAGTTGATAACATCTATCTGGTAACGCGCAGGCATCCGCTAAATAAAAGCGAGCATCGCACCAGAAGGCCAGATCAACCGAAGTTGATAACATCTATCTGCTAACGCTCTGGCATCCGCTAAATAAAAGCCAGCATCGAACCAGAAGGTCGGAACAACCGAAGTTGATAACATCTATCTGCTAACGCGCGGGCATCCGCTAAATAAAAGCGATCATCGAACCAGAAGGCCTATTCAACTTAAGTTGTTAACATCTATCTGCTAACACACAAGCATCCGCTAAATAAAAGCGAGCATCGAACCGGAAGGTCGGATAAACCGAAGTTGATAACATCTATCTGCTAACGCGTAGGCATTCGCTAAATAAAAGCGAGCATCGAACCAGAAGCCCGGATCAACTGAAGTTGATAACATATATCGGCTAATGCGCAGGCGTCCGCTAAATAAAAGCGAGTATCGAACCAGAAGGCCAGATCAACCGAAGTTGATAACATCTATCTGCTAACGCGCAGGCATCCACTAAATAAAAGCGAGCATCGAACCAGAAGGCCGAATCAACCAAAGTTGATAACATCTACCTGCTAACGCGCAGGCGTCCGTTAAATAAAAGCGAGCATCCGACCAGAAGGCCGGAACAACCGAAGTTGATAACATCTATCTGCTAACGCGCAGGCATCCACTAAATAAAAGCGAGCATCGAACCAGAAGGCTGGATATACCAAAGTTGATAAAATCTATCTACTAACGCAACGACATCCTCTAAAGAAAAGCGAGCATCGAACCAGAAGGTCGGATCAACCGAAGTTGATAACATCTATCTGCTAACACGCACGCATCCGGTAAATAAAAGCGAGCATCGAACCAGAAGCCTGGATCAACCGAAGTTGATAACATCCATCTGCTAACGTGCAGGCATCCGCTAAATAAAAGCGTGCATCGAACAAGAAGGCTGGATCAGCTGATGTTGATAACATCTATCTACTAACGCACAGGCATCTGCTAAATAAAAGCGATCATCGAACCAGAAGGCCGGATCAACTTAAGTTGTTAACATCTATCTGCTAACACACAGGCATCCGCTAAATAAAAACGAGCATCGAACCGGAAGGTCGGATCAACCGAAGTTGATAACATCTATCTGCTAACGCGCAGGCATCCGCTAAATAAAAGCGAGCATCGAACCAGAAGGTCGGATCAACCGAAGTTGATAACATCTATCTGCTAATGCGCAGGCATCCGCTAAATTAAAGCGAGCATCGAACCAGAAGGCCGGATCAACCGAAGTTGATAACATCTACCTGCTAACGCGCATGCGTCCATTAAATAAAAGCGAGCATCAAACCAGAAGGCCGGAACAACCGAAGTTGATAACATCTATCTGCTAACACGCAGGCATCCGCTAAATAAAAGCGAGCATCGAACCAGAAGGTCGGATCAACCGAAGTTGATAACATCTATCTGGTAACACGCAGGCATCCGCTAAATAAAAGCGAGCATCGCACCAGAAGGCCGGATCAACCGAAGTTGATAACATCTATCTGCTAACGCGCAGGCATTCGCTAAATAAAAGCGAGCATCGAACCAGAAGGCCAGATCAACCGAAGTTGATAAGATCTATCTGCTAACGCGCAGGCATCCGCTAAATAAAAGCCAAAATCGAACCAGAAGGCCGGATCAACTGAAGTTGATAACATCTAACTGCTAACGCGCAGGCGTCCGTTCAATAAAAGCGAGTATCGAACCAGAAGGTTGGAACAACCGAAGTTGATAACATCTATCTGCTAACGCGCAGGCATCCACTAAATAAAAGCGATCATCGAACCAGAAGGCCTGTTCAACTTAAGTTGTTAACATCTATCTGCTAACACAGAAGCATCCGCTAAATAAAAGCGAGCATCGAACCGGAAGGTCGGATAAACCGAAGTTGATAACATCTATCTGCTAACACGTAGGCATCCGCTAAATAAAAGCGAGCATCGAACCAGAAGCCCAAATCAACCGAAGTTGATAACATCTATCTGCTAATGCGCAGGCGTCCACTAAATAAAAGCGAGCATCGAACCAGAAGGCCAGATCAACCAAAGTTGATCACATCTATCTGCTAACGCGCAGGCATCTGCTAAATAAAAGCGAGCATCGAACCAGAAGGCCGGATCAACCGAAGTTGATAACATCTACCTGCTGACGCGCAGGCGTCCGTTAAATAAAAGCGAGCATCGAACCAGAAGGCCGGAACAACCGAAGTTGATAACATCTATCTGCTAACGCGCAGGCATCCGCTAATTAAAAGCCAGCATCGAACTAGAAGGTCGGATCAACCGAAGTTGATAACATCTATCTGGTATTGCGCAGGCATCCGCTAAATAAAAGTGAGCATCGCACCAGAAGGCCGGATCAACCGAAGTTGATAACATCTATCTGCTAACGCGCAGGCATCCGCTAAATAAAAGCGAGCATCGAACCAAAAGGCCGGATCAACCAAAGTTGATAACATCTATCTGCTAATGCGCAGGCGTCCAGTAAATAAAAGCCAGCATCGATCTAGAAGGCCGGATCAATCGAAGTTGATAACATCTATCTGCTAACGCGCAGGCATCCACTAAATAAAAGCGAGAATCGAACTAGAAGGCCAGATCAATCGAAGTTGATAACATCTATTTGCTAACGTGCAGGCATCCACTAAATAAAAGCGAGCATCGAACCAGAAGCCCGAATCAACCGAAGTTGATAACATCTATCCGCTAATGCGCAGGCGTCCGCTAATTAATAGCGAGCATCGAACCAGAAGGCCAGATCAACCGAAGTTGATAACATCTATCTGATAACGTGCAGGCATCCACTAAATAAAAGTGAGCATCGAACTAGAAGGCCGGATCAACCGAAGTTGATAACATCTATCTGCTAACGCGCAGGCATCCGCTAAATAAAAGCGAGCATCGAACCAGAAGCCCGGATCAACCGAAGTTGATAACATCTATCCGCTAATGCGCAGGCGTCCGCTAAATAAAAGCAAGCATCGAACCAGAAGGCTAGATCAACTGAAGTTGATAACATCTATCTGCTAACACGCAGGCTACTGCTAAATAAAAGCGAGCATCAAACCAGAAGGCTGGATCAACCGAAGTTGATAACATCTACCTGCTAACGCGCAGGCGTCCGTTAAATAAAAGCGAGCATCGAACCAGAAGGCCGTAACAACCGAAGTTGATAACATCTATCTGCTAACGCGCAGGCGTCCGCTAAATAAAAGCCAGCATCGAACCAGAAGGTCGGATCAACCGAAGTTGATAACATCTATCTGCTAACGTGCAGGCATCCGTTAAATAAAAGCGAGCATCGAACAAGAAGGCCGAATCAACTGATGTTGATAACATCTATATGCTAACGCGCAGGCATCCGCTAAATAAAAGCGAGCATAGAACCAGAAGCCCGGATCAACCGAAGTCGATAACATCTATCTGCTAACACGCATGCATCCGCTAAATAAAAGCGAGCATAGAACCAGAAGGTAGGATCAACCGAAGTTGATAACATCTATCTGATAATACGCAGGCGTCCAGTAAATAAAATCGAGCATCGATCCAGAAGGCCGGATCAACCGAAGTTGATAACATCTATCTGCTAACGCGCAGGCATCCACTAAATAAAAGCGAGCATCGAACTAGAAGGCCGGATCAACCGAAGTTGATAACATCTATCTGCTAACGCGCAGGCATCCACTAAATAAAAGCGAGCATCGAACCAAAAGCCCGGATCAACCGAAGTTGATAACATCTATCCGCTATAGCGCAGACGTCCGCTAAATAAAAGCGAGCATCGAACCAGAAGGCCAGATCAACCGAAGTTGATAACATCTATCAGCTAATGCGCAAGCATCTGCTAAATAAAAGCGAGCATCGAACCAGAAGGCCGTATCAACCAAAGTTGATAACGTCTACCTGCTAACGCGCAGGCGTCCGTTAAATAAAAGTGAGCATCGAACCAGAAGCCCGGAACTACCGAAGTTGATAACATCTATCTGCTAACGCGCAGGCATCTGCTAAATAAAAGCCAGCATCGAACCAGAAGGTCGGATCAACCGAAGTTGATAACATCTATCTGGTAACGCGCAGGCATTCGCTAAATAAAAGTGAGCATCGCACCAGAAGGCCGAATCAATCGAAGTTGATAACATCTATTTGCTAACGCAACGATATCCTCTAAATAAAAGCGATCATCGAACCAGAAGGTCGGATCAACTTAAGTTTTTAACATCTATCTGCTAACGCACAGGCATCCGCTAAATAAAAGCGAGCATCAAACCGGAAGGTCGGATCAACCGAAGTTGATAACATCTATCTGCTAACGCGCAGGCATCAGCTAAATAAAAGCGAGCAACGAACCGGAAGGTCGGATCAACGGAAGTTGATAACATCTATCTGCTAACGCGCAAGCATCTGCTAAATAAAAGCGAGCATCGAACCAGAAGGCCGGATCAACCGAAGTTGATAACATCTATCTACTAACGCGCATGTATCTGCTAAATAAAAGCGAGCATCGAACCAGAAGGCTGGATCAATCGAAGTTGATAACATCTATCAGCTAATGCGCAGACGTCCAGTAAATAAAAGTGAGCATCGATCTAGAAGGCCGGATCAACCGAAGTTGATAACATCTATCTGCTAACGCGCAGGCATCCGCTAAATAAAAGCGAGCATCGAACCAGAAGGCCGAATCAACCGAAGTTGATAACATCTACCTGCTAACGCGCAGGTGTCCGTTAAATAAAAGCGAGCATCGAACCAGAAGCCCGGATCAACCGAAGTTGATAACATCTATACGCTAATGCGCAGGCGTCCGCTAAATAAAAGCGAGCATCGAACCAGAAGGCTAGATCAACCGAAGTTGATAACATCTATCTGCTAACACACAGGCATCTGCTAAATAAAAGCGAGCATTAAACCAGAAGGCTGGATCAACCGAAGTTGATAACATCTACCTGCTAACGCGCAGGCGTCCGTTAAATAAAAGCGAGCATCGAACCAGAAGGCCGTAACAACCGAAGTTGATAACATCTATCTGCTAACGTGCAGGCGTCCGCTAAATAAAAGCCAGCATCGAACCAGAATGTCGGATCAACCGAAGTTGATAACATCTATCTACTAACGCGCATGTATCTGCTAAATAAAAGCGAGCATCGAACCAGAAGGCTGGATCAATCGAAGTTGATAACATCTATCAGCTAATGCGCAGGCGTCCAGTAAATAAAAGTGAGCATCGATCTAGAAGGCCGGATCAACCGAAGTTGATAACATCTATCTGCTAACGCGCAGGCATCCGCTAAATAAAAGCGAGCATCGAACCAGAAGGCCGAATCAACCGAAGTTGATAACATCTACCTGCTAACGCGCAGGTGTCCGTTAAATAAAAGCGAGCATCGAACCAGAAGCCCGGATCAACCGAAGTAGATAACATCTATCCGCTAATGCGCAGGCGTCCGCTAAATAAAAGCGAGCGTCGAACCAGAAGGCTAGATCAACCGAAGTTGATAACATCTATCTGCTAACACACAGGCATCTGCTAAATAAAAGCGAGCATTAAACCAGAAGGCTGGATCAACCGAAGTTGATAACATCTACCTGCTAACGCGCAGGCGTCCGTTAAATAAAAGCGAGCATCGAACCAGAAGGCCGTAACAACCGAAGTTGATAACATCTATCTGCTAACGCGCAGGCGTCCGCTAAATAAAAGCCAGCATCGAACCAGAAGGTCGGATCAACCGAAGTTGATAACATCTATCTGCTAACGTGCAGTCATCCGTTAAATAAAAGCGAGCATCGAACAAGAAGGCCGAATCAACTGATGTTGATAACATCTATATGCTAACGCGCAGGCATCCGCTAAATAAAAGCGAGCATCGAACCAGAAGGCCGGAACAACCGAAGTTGATAACATCTATCTGCTAACGCGCAGGCATCCGCTAAATAAAAGCTAGCATCGAACCAGAAGGTCGGATCAACCGAAGTTGATAACATCTATTTGGTGACGCGCAGGCATCCGCTAAATAAAAGCGAGCAGAGCACCAGAAGGCCGGATCAACCGAAGTTGATAACATCTATCTGCTAACGCGCAGGCATCCGCTAAATAAAAGCGAGCATCGAACCGGAAGGCCGGATCAACCAAAGTTGATAACATCTATCTCCTAACGCAACGTCATCCTCTAAATAAAAGCGATCATCGAACCAGAAGTTCGGATCAACTTAAGTTTTTAACATCTATCTGCTAACGCACAGGCATCCGCTAAATAAAAGCGAGCTTCAAACCGGAAGGTCGGATCAACCGAAGTTGATAACATCTATCTGCTAACGCGCAGGCATCCGCTAAATAAAGCGAGCATCGAACCAGAAGGTCGGATCAACCGAAGTTGATAACATCTATCTACTAACGCGCAGGTATCTGCTAAATAAAAGCGAGCATCGAACCAGAAGGCTGGATCAACCGAAGTTGATAACATCTATCTGCTAATGCGCAGGCGTCCAGTAAATAAAAGCCAGCATCGATCTAGAAGGCCGGATCAATCAAAGTTGATAACATTTATCTGCTAACGCGCAGGCATCCACTAAATAAAAGCGAGCATCGAACTAGAAGGTCGGATCAACCGAAGTTGATAACATCTATCTGCTAACGTGCAGGCATCTGCTAAATAAAAGCGAGCATCGAACCAGAAGCCCGAATCAACCAAAGTTGATAACATCTATCCGCTAATGCGCAGGCGTCCGCTAAATAAAAGCGAGCATCGAACCAGAAGGCCAGATCAACCGAAGTTAATAACATCTATCTGCTAACGTGCAGGCATCCACTAAATAAAAGTGAGCATCGAACTAGAAGGCCGGATCAACCGAAGTTGATAACATCTATCTGCTAACGCGCAGGCATCCGCTAAATAAAAGCGAGCATCGAACCAGAAGCCCGGATCAACCGAAGTTGATAACATCTATCCGCTAATGCGCAGGCGTCCGCTAAATAAAAGCGAGCATCGACCCAGAAGGCCAGATCAACTGAAGTTGATAACATATATCTGCTAACGCGCAGGCATCTGCTAAATAAAAGTGAGCATCAAACCAGAAGGCCGGATCAACCGAAGTTGATAACATCTACCTGCTAACGCGCAGGCGTCCGTTAAATAAAAGCGAGCATCGAACCAGAAGGCCGTAACAACCGAAGTTGATAACATCTATCTACTAACGCGCAGGCGTCCGCTAAATAAAAGCCAGCATCGAACCAGAAGGTCGGATCAACCGAAGTTCATAACATCTATCTGGTAACGCGCAGGCATCCACTAAATAAAATCGAGCATCGCACCAGAAGGCCTGATCAACCGAAGTTGATAACATCTATCTGCTAACGCGCAGGCATCCGCTAAATAAAAGCGAGCATCGAACCGGAAGGCCGGATCAACCAAAGTTGATAACATCTATCTCCTAACGCAACGGCATCCTCTAAATAAAAGCGAGGATCAAACAAAAAGGCCGGATCAACTGATGTTGATAACATCTATCTACTAACGCGCAGGCATCTGCTAAATAAAAGCGATCATCGAACCAGAAGGTCGGATCAACTTAAGTTGTTAACATCTATCTTCTAACACACAGGCATCCGCTAAATAAAAGCGAGCATCGAACCGGAAGGTCGGATCAACCGAAGTTGATAACATCTATCTGCTATCGCGTAGGCATCCGCTAAATAAAAGCGAGCATAGAACCAGAAGCCCGGATCAACTTAAGTTGTTAACATCTATCTGCTAACACACAAGCATCCACTAAATAAAAGCTAGCATCGAACCGGAAGGTCGGATAAACCGAAGTTGATAACATCCATCTGCTAACGCGCAGGCATCCGCTAAATAAAAGCGAGCATCGAACCAGAAGCCCGAATCAACCGAAGTTGATAACATCTTTCTGCTAATGCGCAGGCGTCCGCTAAATAAAAGCGAGCATCGAACCAGAAGGCCAGATCAACCAAAGTTGATAACATCTATATGCTAACGCGCAGGCATCTGCTAAATAAAAGCGAGCATCGAACCAGACGGTCGGATTAACCGAAGTTGATAACATCTAACTGGTAACGCGCAGGCATCCGCTAAATAAAAGCGAGCATCGAACCAGAAGGTCGGATCAACCGAAGTTGATAACATCTACCTGCTAACGCGCAGGCATCCGCTAAATAAAAGCGAGCATCGAACCAGAAGCCCGGATCAACTGAAGTTGATAACATCTATCTGCTAAAGCGCAGGCGTTCGCTAAAAAGCGAGCATCGAACCAGAAGCCCGGATCAATCGAAGTTGAAAACATCTATCTGCTAATGCGCAGGCGTCCGCTAAATAAAAGCGAGCATCGAACCAGAAGGCCAGATCAACCGAAGTTGATAACATCTATCTGCTAACATGCAGGCATCTGCTAAATAAAAGCGAGCATCGAACCAGAAGGCCGGATCAACCGAAGTTGATAAAATCTACCTGCTAACGCGTAGGCGTTCGCTAAATAAAAGCGAGCATCGAACCAGAAGGCTGGATCAACCAAAGTTGATAACATCTATCTGCTAACGCGTAGGCATCCGCTAAATAAAAGCGAGCATCAAACCATAAGGTCGGATCAACCGAAGTTGATAACATCTACCTGCTAACGCGCAGGCATCCGCTAAATAAAAGCGAGCATCGAACCAGAAGCCCGGATCAACTGAAGTTGATAACATATATCGGCTAATGCGCAGGCGTCCGCTAAATAAAAGCGAGTATCGAACCAGAAGGCCAGATCAACCGAAGTTGATAACATCTATCTGCTAACGCGCAGGCATCCGCTAAATAAAAGCGAGCATCGAACCAGAAGGCCGAATCAACCGAAGTTGATAACATCTACCTGCTAACGCGCAGGCGTCCGTTAAATAAAAGCGAGCATCGAACCAGAAGGCCGGAACAACCGAAGTTGATAACATCTATCTGCTAACGCGCAGGCATCCACTAAATAAAAGCGAGCATCGAACCAGAAGGCTGGATATACCAAAGTTGATAAAATCTATCTACTAACGCAACGACATCCTCTAAAGAAAAGCGAGCATCGAACCAGAAGGTCGGATCAACCGAAGTTGATAACATCTATCTGCTAACACGCACGCATCCGATAAATAAAAGCGAGCATCGAACCAGAAGGCTGGATCAACCGAAGTTGATAACATCCATCTGCTAACGTGCAGGCATCCGCTAAATAAAAGCGTGCATCGAACAAGAAGGCTGGATCAGCTGATGTTGATAACATCTATCTACTAACGCACAGGCATCTGCTAAATAAAAGCGATCATCGAACCAGAAGGCCGGATCAACTTAAGTTGTTAACATCTATCTGCTAACACACAGGCATCCGCTAAATAAAAGCGAGCATCGAACCGGAAGGTCGGATCAACCGAAGTTGATAACATCTATCTGCTAACGCGCAGGCATCCGCTAAATAAAAGCGAGCATCGAACCAGAAGGTCGGATCAACCGAAGTTGATAACATCTATCTGCTAATGCGCAGGCATCCGCTAAATTAAAGCGAGTATCGAACCAGAAGGCCGGATCAACTTAAGTTGCTAACATCTATCTGGTAACGCGCATGCGTCCATTAAATAAAAGCGAGCATCAAACCAGAAGGCCGCAACAACCGAAGTTGATAACATCTATCTGCTAACACGCAGGCATCCGCTAAATAAAAGCGAGCATCGAACCAGAAGGTCAGATCAACCGAAGTTGATAAGATCTATCTGCTAACGCGCAGGCATCCGCTAAATAAAAGCCAAAATCGAACCAGAAGGCCGGATCAACTGAAGTTGATAACATCTAACTGCTAACGCGCAGGCGTCCGTTCAATAAAAGCGAGTATCGAACCAGAAGGTTGGAACAACCGAAGTTGATAACATCTATCTGCTAACGCGCAGGCATCCGCTAAATAAAAGCGATCATCGAACCAGAAGGCCTGTTCAACTTAAGTTGCTAACATCTATCTGCTAACACACAAGCATCCGCTAAATAAAAGCGAGCATCGAACCGGAAAGTCGGATAAACCGAAGTTGATAACATCTATCTGCTAACACGTAGGCATCCGCTAAATAAAAGCGAGCATCGAACCAGAAGCCCAAATCAACCGAAGTTGATAACATCTATCTGCTAATGCGCAGGCGTCCACTAAATAAAAGCGAGCATCGAACCAGAAGGCCAGATCAACCAAAGTTGATCACATCTATCTGCTAACGCGCAGGCATCTGCTAAATAAAAGCGAGCATCGAACCAGAAGGCCGGATCAACCGAAGTTGATAACATCTACCTGCTGACGCGCAGGCGTCCGTTAAATAAAAGCGAGCATCGAACCAGAAGGCCGGAACAACCGAAGTTGATAACATCTATCTGCTAACGCGCAGGCATCCGCTAATTAAAAGCCAGCATCGAACTAGAAGGTCGGATCAACCGAAGTTGATAACATCTATCTGGTATTGCGCAGGCATCCGCTAAATAAAAGTGAGCATCGCACCAGAAGGCCGGATCAACCGAAGTTGATAACATCTATATGCTAACGCGCAGTCATCCGCTAAATAAAAGCGAGCATTGAACCAGAAGGCCGGATCAACCAAAGTTGATAACATCTATCTGCTAATGCGCAGGCGTCCAGTAAATAAAAGCCAGCATCGATCTAGAAGGCCGGATCAATCGAAGTTGATAACATCTATCTGCTAACGCGCAGGCATCCACTAAATAAAAGCGAGAATCGAACTAGAAGGCCAGATCAATCGAAGTTGATAACATCTATTTGCTAACGTGCAGGCATCCACTAAATAAAAGCGAGCATCGAACCAGAAGCCCGAATCAACCGAAGTTGATAACATCTATCCGCTAATGCGCAGGCGTCCGCTAATTAATAGCGAGCATCGAACCAGAAGGCCAGATCAACCGAAGTTGATAACATCAATCTGATAACGTGCAGGCATCCACTAAATAAAAGTGAGCATCGAACTAGAAGGCCGGATCAACCGAAGTTGATAACATCTATCCGCTAATGCGCAGGCGTCCGCTAAATAAAAGCGAGCATCGAACCAGAAGGCTAGATCAACTGAAGTTGATAACATCTATCTGCTAACACGCAGGCTACTGCTAAATAAAAGCGAGCATCAAACCAGAAGGCTGGATCAACCGAAGTTGATAACATCTACCTGCTAACGCGCAGGCGTCCGTTAAATAAAAGCGAGCATCGAACCAGAAGGCCGTAACAACCGAAGTTGATAACATCTATCTGCTAACGCGCAGGCGTCCGCTAAATAAAAGCCAGCATCGAACCAGAAGGTCGGATCAACCGAAGTTGATAACATCTATCTGCTAACGTGCAGGCATCCGTTAAATAAAAGCGAGCATCGAACAAGAAGGCCGAATCAACTGATGTTGATAACATCTATATGCTAACGCGCAGGCATCCGCTAAATAAAAGCGAGCATAGAACCAGAAGCCCGGATCAACCGAAGTCGATAACATCTATCTGCTAACACGCATGCATCCGCTAAATAAATGCGAGCATAGAACCAGAAGGTAGGATCAACCGAAGTTGATAACATCTATCTGATAATACGCAGGCGTCCAGTAAATAAAATCGAGCATCGATCCAGAAGGCCGGATCAACCGAAGTTGATAACATCTATCTGCTAACGCGCAGGCATCCACTAAATAAAAGCGAGCATCGAACTAGAAGGCCGGATCAACCGAAGTTGATAACATCTATCTGCTAACGCGCAGGCATCCACTAAATAAAAGCGAGCATCGAACCAAAAGCCCGGATCAACCGAAGTTGATAACATCTATCCGCTATAGCGCAAACGTCCGCTAAATAAAAGCGAGCATCGAACCAGAAGGCCAGATCAACCGAAGTTGATAACATCTATCAGCTAATGCGCAAGCATCTGCTAAATAAAAGCGAGCATCGAACCAGAAGGCCGTATCAACCAAAGTTGATAACGTCTACCTGCTAACGCGCAGGCGTCCGTTAAATAAAAGTGAGCATCGAACCAGAAGCCCGGAACTACCGAAGTTGATAACATCTATCTGCTAACGCGCAGGCATTTGCTAAATAAAAGCCAGCATCGAACCAGAAGGTCGGATCAACCGAAGTTGATAACATCTATCTGGTAACGCGCAGGCATTCGCTAAATAAAAGTGAGCATCGCACCAGAAGGCCGGATCAATCGAAGTTGATAACATCTATCTGCTAACGCAACGATATCCTCTAAATAAAAGCGATCATCGAACCAGAAGGTCGGATCAACTTAAGTTTTTAACATCTATCTGCTAACGCACAGGCATCCGCTAAATAAAAGCGAGCATCAAACCGGAAGGTCGGATCAACCGAAGTTGATAACATCTATCTGCTAACGCGCAGGCATCAGCTAAATAAAAGCGAGCAACGAACCGGAAGGTCGGATCAACGGAAGTTGATAACATCTATCTGCTAACGCGCAAGCATCTGCTAAATAAAAGCGAGCATCGAACCAGAAGGCCGGATCAACCGAAGTTGATAACATCTATCTACTAACGCGCATGTATCTGCTAAATAAAAGCGAGCATCGAACCAGAAGGCTGGATCAATCGAAGTTGATAACATCTATCAGCTAATGCGCAGGCGTCCAGTAAATAAAAGTGAGCATCGATCTAGAAGGCCGGATCAACCGAAGTTGATAACATCTATCTGCTAACGCGCAGGCATCCGCTAAATAAAAGCGAGCATCGAACCAGAAGGCCGAATCAACCGAAGTTGATAACATCTACCTGCTAACGCGCAGGTGTCCGTTAAATAAAAGCGAGCATCGAACCAGAAGGCTGGAACAACCGAAGTTGATAACATCTATCTGCTAACGCGCAGGCATTAGCTAAATAAAAGCGAGCATCGAACCAGAAGGCTGGATATACCAAAGTTGATAAAATCTATCTGCTAACGCAACGACATCCTCTAAATAAAAGCGAGCATCGAACCAGAAGGTCGGATCAACCGAAGTTGATAACATCTATCTGCTAACACGTACGCATCCGGTAAATAAAAGCGAGCATCGAACCAGAAGGCTGGATCAACCGAAGTTGATAACATCCATCTGCTAACGTGCAGGCATCCGCTAAATAAAAGCGTGCATCGAACAAGAAGGCCGGATCAACCGAAGTTGATAACATCTATCTACTAACGCGCAGGCATCTGCTAAATAAAAGCGATCATCGAACCAGAAGGCCGAATCAACTTAAGTTGTTAACATCTATCTGCTAACACACAGGCATCCGCTAAATAAAAACGAGCATCGAACCGGAAGGTCGGATCAACCGAAGTTGATAACATCTATCTGCTAACGCGCAGGCATCCGCTAAATAAAAGCGAGTATCGAACCAGAAGGTCGGATCAACCGAAGTTGATAACATCTATCTGCTAATGCGCAGGAATCCGCTAAATTAAAGCGAGCATCGAACCAGAAGGCCGGATCAACCGAAGTTGATAACATCTACCTGCTAACGCGCATGCGTCCATTAAATAAAAGCGAGCATCAAACCAGAAGGCCGGAACAACCGAAGTTGATAACATCTATCTGCTAACGCGCAGGCATCCGCTAAATAAAAGAGAGCATCGAACCAGAAGGTAGGATCAACCGAAGTTGATAACGTCTATCTGGTAACGCGCAGGCATCCGCTAAATAAAAGCGAGCATCGCACCAGAAGGCCGGATCAACCGAAGTTGATAACATCTATCTGCTAACGCGCAGGCATCCGCTAAATAAAAGCGAGCATCGAACTAGAAGGCCAGATCAACCGAAGTTGATAACATCTATCTGCTAACGCGCAGGCATCCGCTAAATAAAAGCCAACATCGAACCAGAAGGCCGGATCAACTGAAGTTGATAACATCTACCTGCTAACGCGCAGGCGTCCGTTCAATAAAAGCGAGCATCGAACCAGAAGGTCGGAACAACCGAAGTTGATAACATCTATCTGCTAACGCGCGGGCATCCGCTAAATAAAAGCGATCATCGAACCAGAAGGCCTATTCAACTTAAGTTGTTAACATCTATCTGCTAACACACAAGCATCCGCTAAATAAAAGCGAGCATCGAACCGGAAGGTCGGATAAACCGAAGTTGATAACATCTATCTGCTAACGCGTAGGCATTCGCTAAATAAAAGCGAGCATCGAACCAGAAGCCCAAATCAACCGAAGTTGATAACATCTATCTGCTAATGCGCATGCGTCCACTAAATAAAAGCGAGCATCGTACCAGAAGGCCAAATCAACCAAAGTTGATAACATCTATCTGCTAACGCGCAGGCATCTGCTAAATAAAAGCGAGCATCGAACCAGAAGGACGAATCAACCGAAGTTGATAACATCTACCTGCTAACGCGCAGGTGTCCGTTAAATAAAAGCGAGCATCGAACCAGAAGGCCGGAACAACCGAAGTTGATAACATCTATCTGCTAACGCGCAGACATCCGCTAAATAAAAGCGAGCATCGAACCAGAAGGCTGGATATACCAAAGTTGATAAATTCTATCTGCTAACGCAATGACATCCTCTAAATAAAAGCGAGCATCGAACCAGAAGGTCGGATCACCCAAAGTTGATAACATCTATCTGCTAACACGTACGCATCCGGTAAATAAAAGCGAGCATCGAACCAGAAGGCTGGATCAACCGAAGTTGATAACATCCATCTGCTAACGTGCAGGCATCCGCTAAATAAAAGCGTGCATCGAACAAGAAGGCCGGATCAACCGAAGTTGATAACATCTATCTACTAACGCGTGGCATCTGCTAAATAAAAGCGATCATCAAACCAGAAGGACGGATCAACTTAAGTTGTTAACATCTATCTGCTAACACACAGGCATCCGCTAAATAAAAGCGAGCATCGAACCGGAAGGTTGGATCAACCGAAGTTGATAACATCTATCTGCTAACGCGCAGGCATCCGCTAAATAAAAGCGAGCATCGAACCAGAAGGTCGGATCAACCGAAGTTGATAACATCTATCTGCTAATGCGCAGGAATCCGCTAAATTAAAGCGAGCATCGAACCAGAAGGCCGGATCAACCGAAGTTGATAACATCTACCTGCTAACGCGCATGCGTCCATTAAATAAAAGCGAGCATCAAACCAGAAGGCCGGAACAACCGAAGTTGATAACATCTATCTGTTAACGCGCAGGCATCCGCTAAATAAAAGAGAGCATCGAACCAGAAGGTAGGATCAACCGAAGTTGATAACATCTATCTGGTAACGCGCAG
This sequence comes from Lathyrus sativus, assembly GCA_963859935.3. NCBI lineage: Eukaryota > Viridiplantae > Streptophyta > Magnoliopsida > Fabales > Fabaceae > Lathyrus > Lathyrus sativus. Next base: position 284,167,951 of record OZ012741.1, on the reverse strand, counting down.
GCATCCGCTAAATAAAAGCGAGCATCGCACCAGAAGGCCAGATCAACCGAAGTTGATAACATCTATCTGCTAACGCTCTGGCATCCGCTAAATAAAAGTGAGCATCGAACTAGAAGGCCAGATCAACCGAAGTTGATAACATCTATCTGCTAACGCGCAGGCATCCGCTAAATAAAAGCCAACATCGAACCAGAAGGCCGGATCAACTGAAGTTGATAACATCTACCTGCTAACGCGCAGGCGTCCGTTCAATAAAAGCGAGCATCGAACCAGAAGGTCGGAACAACCGAAGTTGATAACATCTATCTGCTAACGCGCGGGCATCCGCTAAATAAAAGCGATCATCGAACCAGAAGGCCTATTCAACTTAAGTTGTTAACATCTATCTGCTAACACACAAGCATCCGCTAAATAAAAGCGAGCATCGAACCGGAAGGTCGGATAAACTGAAGTTGATAACATCTATCTGCTAACGCGTAGGCATTCGCTAAATAAAAGCGAGCATCGAACCAGAAGCCCAAATCAACCGAAGTTGATAACATCTATCTGCTAATGCGCATGCGTCCACTAAATAAAAGCGAGCATCGAACCAGAAGGCCAGATCAACCAAAGTTGATAACATCTATCTGCTAACGCGCAGGCATCTGCTAAATAAAAGCGAGCATCGAACCAGAAGGTCGGATCAACCGAAGTTGATAACATCTACCTTCTGACGCGCAGGCCTCCGTTAAATAAAAGCGAGCATCGAACCAGAAGGCCGGAACAACCGAAGTTGATAACATCTATCTGCTAACGCGCAGGCATCCGCTAAATAAAAGCCAGCATCAAACCAGAAGGTCGGATCAACCGAAGTTGATAACATCTATCTGCTAACGCAACGACATCCTCTAAATAAAAGCGAGCATCGAACCAGAAGGTCGGATCACCCAAAGTTGATAACATCTATCTGCTAACACGTACGCATCCGGTAAATAAAAGCGAGCATCGAACCAGAAGGCTGGATCAACCGAAGTTGATAACATCCATCTGCTAACGTGCAGGCATCCGCTAAATAAAAGCGTGCATCGAACAAGAAGGCCGGATCAACCGAAGTTGATAACATCTATCTACTAACGCGTGGCATCTGCTAAATAAAAGCGATCATCAAACCAGAAGGACGGATCAACTTAAGTTGTTAACATCTATCTGCTAACACACAGGCATCCGCTAAATAAAAGCGAGCATCGAACCGGAAGGTCGGATCAACCGAAGTTGATAACATCTATCTGCTAACGCGCAGGCATCCGCTAAATAAAAGCGAGCATCGAACCAGAAGGTCGGATCAACCGAAGTTGATAACATCTATCTGCTAATGCGCAGGAATCCGCTAAATTAAAGCGAGCATCGAACCAGAAGGCCGGATCAACCGAAGTTGATAACATCTACCTGCTAACGCGCATGCGTCCATTAAATAAAAGCGAGCATCAAACCAGAAGGCCGGAACAACCGAAGTTGATAACATCTATCTGTTAACGCGCAGGCATCCGCTAAATAAAAGAGAGCATCGAACCAGAAGGTAGGATCAACCGAAGTTGATAACATCTATCTGGTAACGCGCAGGCATCCGCTAAATAAAAGCGAGCATCGCACCAGAAGGCCAGATCAACCGAAGTTGATAACATCTATCTGCTAACGCTCTGGCATCCGCTAAATAAAAGCGAGCATCGAACTAGAAGGCCAGATCAACCGAAGTTGATAACATCTATCTGCTAACGCGCAGGCATCCGCTAAATAAAAGCCAACATCGAACCAGAAGGCCGGATCAACTGAAGTTGATAACATCTACCTGCTAACGCGCAGGTGTCCGTTCAATAAAAGCGAGCATCAAACCAGAAGGTCGGAACAACCGAAGTTGATAACATCTATCTGCTAACACGCGGGCATCCGCTAAATAAAAGCGATCATCGAACCAGAAGGCCTATTCAACTTAAGTTGTTAACATCTATCTGCTAACACACAAGCATCCGCTAAATAAAAGCGAGCATCGAACCGGAAGGTCGGATAAACCGAAGTGGATAACATCTATCTCCTAACGCGTAGGCATTCGCTAAATAAAAGCGAGCATCGAACCAGAAGCCCAAATCAACCGAAGTTGATAACATCTATCTGCTAATGCGCATGCGTCCACTAAATAAAAGCGAGCATCGAACCAGAAGGCCAGATCAACCAAAGTTGATAACATCTATCTGCTAACGCGCAGGCATCTGCTAAATAAAAGCGAGCATCGAACCAGAAGGCCGGATCAACCAAAGTTGATAACATCTACCTGCTGACGCGCAGGCCTCCGTTAAATAAAAGCGAGCATCGAACCAGAAGGCCGGAACAACCGAAGTTGATAACATCTATCTGCTAACGCGCAGGCATCCGCTAAATAAAAGCCAGCATCGAACCAGAAGGTCGGATCAACCGAAGTTGATAACATCTATCTGGTAACGTGCAGGCATACGCTAAATAAAAGTGAGCATCGCACCAGAAGGCCGGATCAACCGAAGTTTATAACATGTATCTGCTAACGCGCAGGCATTTGCTAAATAAAAGCGAGCATCGAACCAGAAGGACGAATCAACCGAAGTTGATAACATCTACCTGCTAACGCGCAGGTGTCCGTTAAATAAAAGCGAGCATCGAACCAGAAGGCCGGAACAACCGAAGTTGATAACATCTATCTGCTAACGCGCAGGCATCCGCTAAATAAAAGCGAGCATCGAACCAGAAGGCTGGATATACCGAAGTTGATAAAATCTATCTGCTAACGCAACGACATCCTCTAAATAAAAGCGAGCATCGAACCAGAAGGTCGGATCAACCGAAGTTGATAACATCTATCTGCTAACACGTACGCATCCGGTAAATAAAAGCGAGCATCGAACCAGAAGGCTGGATCAACCGAAGTTGATAACATCCATCTGCTAACGTGCAGGCATCCGCTAAATAAAAGCGTGCATCGAACAAGAAGGCCGGATCAACCGAAGTTGATAACATCTATCTACTAACGCGCAGGCATCTGCTAAATAAAAGCGATCATCGAACCAGAAGGCCGGATCAACTTAAGTTGTTAACATCTATCTGCTAACACACAGGCATCCGCTAAATAAAAGCGAGCATCGAACCGGAAGGTCGGATCAATCGAAGTTGATAACATCTATCTGCTAACGCGCAGGCATCCGCTAAATAAAAGCGAGCATCGAACCAGAAGGTCGGATCAACCGAAGTTGATAACATCTATCTGCTAATGCGCAGGAATCCGCTAAATTAAAGCGAGCATCGAACCAGAAGGCCGGATCAACCGAAGTTGATAACATCTACCTGCTAACGCGCATGCGTCCATTAAATAAAAGCGAGCATCAAACCAGAAGGCCGGAACAACCGAAGTTGATAACATCTATCTGCTAACGCGCAGGCATCCGCTAAATAAAAGAGAGCATCGAACCAGAAGGTAGGATCAACCGAAGTTGATAACATCTATCTGGTAACGCGCAGGCATCCGCTAAATAAAAGCGAGCATCGCACCAGAAGGCCGGATCAATCGAAGTTGATAACATCTATCTACTAACGCGCAGGCATCCGCTAAATAAAAGCGAGCATCGAACTAGAAGGCCAGATCAACCGAAGTTGATAACATCTATCTGCTAACGCGCAGGCATCTGCTAAATAAAAGCCAACATCGAACCAGAAGGCCGGATCAACTGAAGTTGATAACATCTACCTGCTAACGCGCAGGCGTCCGTTCAATAAAAGCGAGCATCGAACCAGAAGGTCGGAACAACCTAAGTTGATAACATCTATCTGCTAACGCGCGGGCATCCGCTAAATAAAAGCGATCATCGAACCAGAAGGCCTATTCAACTTAAGTTGTTAACATCTATCTGCTAACACACAAGCATCCGCTAAATAAAAGCGAGCATCGAACCGGAAGGTCGGATAAACCGAAGTTGATAACATCTATCTGCTAACGCGTAGGCATTCGCTAAATAAAAGCGAGCATCGAACCAGAAGCCCAAATCAACCGAAGTTGATAACATCTATCTGCTAATGCGCATGCGTCCACTAAATAAAAGCGAGCATCGAACCAGAAGGCCAGATCAACCAAAGTTGATAACATCTATCTGCTAACGCGCAGGCATCTGCTAAATAAAAGCGAGCATCGAACCAGAAGGCCGGATCAACCGAAGTTGATAACATCTACCTGCTGACGCGCAGGCCTCCGTTAAATAAAAGCGAGCATCGAACCAGAAGGCCGGAACAACCGAAGTTGATAACATCTATCTGCTAACGCGCAGGCATCCGCTAAATAAAAGCCAGCATCAAACCAGAAGGTCAGATCAACCGAAGTTGATAACATCTATCTGGTAACGCGCAGGCATACGCTAAATAAAAGTGAGCATTGCACCAGAAGCCCGGATCAACCGAAGTTGATAACATATATCTGCTAACGCGCAGGCATCCGCTAAATAAAAGCGAGCATCGAACTAGAAGGCCGGATCAACCAAAGTTGATAACATCTATCTGCTAATGCGCAGGCGTCCAGTAAATAAAAGCGAGCATCGATCTAGAAGGCCGGATCAATTGAAGTTGATAACATCTATCTGCTAACGCGCAGGCATCCACTAAATAAAAGCGAGCATCGAACTAGAAGGCCGGATAAACCGAAGTTGATAACATCTATCTGCTAACGTGCAGGCATCCGCTAAATAAAAGCGAGCATCGAACCAGAAGCCCGAATCAACCGAAGTTGATAACATCTATCCGCTAATGCGCAGGCGTCCGCTAATTAAAAGCGAGCATCGAACCAGAAGGCCAGATCAACCGCAGTTGATAACATCTATCTGCTAACGTGCAGGCATCCACTAAATAAAAGTGAGCATCGAACTAGAATGCCGGATCAACCGAAGTTGATAACATCTATCTGCTAACACGTAGGCATCCGCTAAATAAAAGCGAGCATCGAACCAGAAGCCCGGATCAACCGAAGTTGATAACATCTATCCGCTAATGCGCAGGCGTCCGCTAAATAAAAGCGAGCATCGAACCAGAAGGCTAGATCAACCGAAGTTGATAACATCTATCTGCTAACACGCAGGCATCTGCTAAATAAAAGCGAGCATCAAACCAGAAGGCTGGATCAACCGAAGTAGATAACATCTACCTGCTAACGCGCAGGCGTCCGTTAAATAAAAGCGAGCATCGAACCAGAAGGCCGTAACAACCGAAGTTGATAACATTTATCTGCTAACGCGCAGGAGTCCGTTAAATAAAAGCCAGCATCGAACCAGAAGGTCGGATCAACCGAAGTTGATAACATCTATATGCTAACGCGCAGGCATCCGCTAAATAAAAGCGAGCATAGAACCAGAAGCCTGGATCAACCGAAGTCGATAACATCTATCTGCTAACACGCAGGCATCCGCTAAATAAAAGCGAGCATAGAACCAGAAGGTAGGATCAACCGAAGTTGATAACATCTATCTGATAATGCGCAGGCGTCCAGTAAATAAAATCGAGCATCGATCCAGAAGGCCGGATCAACCGAAGTTGATAACATCTATCTGCTAACGCGCAGGCATCCACTAAATAAATGCGAGCATCGAACTAGAAGGACGGATCAACCGAAGTTGATAACATCTATCTGCTAACGCGCAGGCATCCGCTAAATAAAAGCGAGCATCGAACCAAAAGCCCGGATCAACCGAAGTTGATAACATCTATCCGCTATAGCGCAGACGTCCGCTAAATAAAAGCGAGCATCGAACCAGAAGGCCAGATCAACCGAAGTTGATAACATCTATCTACTAATGCGCAGGCATCTGCTAAATAAAAGCGAGCATCGAACCAGAAGGCCGGATCAACCGAAGTTGATAACATCTACCTGCTAACGCGCAGGCGTCCGTTAAATAAAAGTGAGCATCGAACCAGAAGCCCGGAACTATCGAAGTTGATAACATCTATCTGCTAACGCGCAGGCATTCGCTAAATAAAAGCCAGCATCGAACCAGAAGGTCGGATCAACCGAAGTTGATAACATCTATCTGGTAACGCGCAGGCATCCGCTAAATAAAAGCGAGCACCGCACCAGAAGGCCGGATCAACCGAAGTTGATAACATCTATCTGCTAACGCAATGATATCCTCTAAATAAAAGCGATCACCGAACCAGAAGGTCGGATCAACTTAAGTTTTTAACATCTATCTGCTAACGCACAGGCATCCGCTAAATAAAAGCGAGCATCGAACCGGAAGGTCGGATCAACCGAAGTTGATAACATCTATCTGCTAACGGGCAGGCATCTGCTAAATAAAAGCGAGCATCGAACCAGAAGGCCGGATCAACTGAAGTTGATAACATCTACCTGCTAACGCGCAGGCGTCCGTTCAATAAAAGCGAGCATCGAACCAGAAGGTCGGAACAACCGAAGTTGATAACATCTATCTGCTAACGCGCGGGCATCCGCTAAATAAAAGCGATCATCGAACCAGAAGGCCTATTCAACTTAAGTTGTTAACATCTATCTGCTAACACACAAGCATCCGCTAAATAAAAGCGAGCATCGAACCGGAAGGTCGGATAAACCGAAGTTGATAACATCTATCTGCTAACGCGTAGGCATTCGCTAAATAAAAGCGAGCATCGAACCAGAAGCCCAAATCAACCGAAGTTGATAACATCTATCTGCTAATGCGCATGCGTCCACTAAATAAAAGCGAGCATCGAACCAGAAGGCCAGATCAACCAAAGTTGATAACATCTATCTGCTAACGCGCAGGCATCTGCTAAATAAAAGCGAGCATCAAACCAGAAGGCCGGATCAACCGAAGTTGATAACATCTACCTGCTGACGCGCAGGCCTCCGTTAAATAAAAGCGAGCATCGAACCAGAAGGCCGGAACAACCGAAGTTGATAACATCTATCTGCTAACGCGCAGGCATCCGCTAAATAAAAGCCAGCATCAAACCAGAAGGTCGGATCAACCGAAGTTGATAACATCTATCTGGTAACGCGCAGGCATACGCTAAATAAAAGTGAGCATTGCACCAGAAGCCCGGATCAACCGAAGTTGATAACATATATCTGCTAACGCGCAGGCATCCGCTAAATAAAAGCGAGCATCGAACTAGAAGGCCGGATCAACCAAAGTTGATAACATCTATCTGCTAATGCGCAGGCGTCCAGTAAATAAAAGCGAGCATCGATCTAGAAGGCCGGATCAATTGAAGTTGATAACATCTATCTGCTAACGCACAGGCATCCACTAAATAAAAGCGAGCATCGAACTAGAAGGCCGGATAAACCGAAGTTGATAACATCTATCTGCTAACGTGCAGGCATCCGCTAAATAAAAGCGAGCATCGAACCAGAAGCCCGAATCAACCGAAGTTGATAACATCTATCCGCTAATGCGCAGGCGTCCGCTAATTAAAAGCGAGCATCGAACCAGAAGGCCAGATCAACCGCAGTTGATAACATCTATCTGCTAACGTGCAGGCATCCACTAAATAAAAGTGAGCATCGAACTAGAATGCCGGATCAACCGAAGTTGATAACATCTATCTGCTAACACGTAGGCATCCGCTAAATAAAAGAGAGCATCGAACCAGAAGCCCGGATCAACCGAAGTTGATAACATCTATCCGCTAATGCGCAGGCGTCCGCTAAATAAAAGCGAGCATCGAACCAGAAGGCTAGATCAACCGAAGTTGATAACATCTATCTGCTAACACGCAGGCATCTGCTAAATAAAAGCGAGCATCAAACCAGAAGGCTGGATCAACCGAAGTTGATAACATCTACCTGCTAACGCGCAGGCGTCCGTTAAATAAAAGCGAGCATCGAACCAGAAGGCCGTAACAACCGAAGTTGATAACATTTATCTGCTAACGCGCAGGAGTCCGTTAAATAAAAGCCAGCATCGAACCAGAAGGTCGGATCAACCGAAGTTGATAACATCTATATGCTAACGCGCAGGCATCCGCTAAATAAAAGCGAGCATAGAACCAGAAGCCTGGATCAACCGAAGTCGATAACATCTATCTGCTAACACGCAGGCATCCGCTAAATAAAAGCGAGCATAGAACCAGAAGGTAGGATCAACCGAAGTTGATAACATCTATCTGATAATGCGCAGGCGTCCAGTAAATAAAATCGAGCATCGATCCAGAAGGCCGGATCAACCGAAGTTGATAACATCTATCTGCTAACGCGCAGGCATCCACTAAATAAATGCGAGCATCGAACTAGAAGGACGGATCAACCGAAGTTGATAACATCTATCTGCTAACGCGCAGGCATCCGCTAAATAAAAGCGAGCATCGAACCAAAAGCCCGGATCAACCGAAGTTGATAACATCTATCCGCTATAGCGCAGACGTCCGCTAAATAAAAGCGAGCATCGAACCAGAAGGCCAGATCAACCGAAGTTGATAACATCTATCTACTAATGCGCAGGCATCTGCTAAATAAAAGCGAGCATCGAACCAGAAGGCCGGATCAACCGAAGTTGATAACATCTACCTGCTAACGCGCAGGCGTCCGTTAAATAAAAGTGAGCATCGAACCAGAAGCCCGGAACTATCGAAGTTGATAACATCTATCTGCTAACGCGCAGGCATTCGCTAAATAAAAGCCAGCATCGAACCAGAAGGTCGGATCAACCGAAGTTGATAACATCTATCTGGTAACGCGCAGGCATCCGCTAAATAAATGCGAGCACCGCACCAGAAGGCCGGATCAACCGAAGTTGATAACATCTATCTGCTAACGCAATGATATCCTCTAAATAAAAGCGATCACCGAACCAGAAGGTCGGATCAACTTAAGTTTTTAACATCTATCTGCTAACGCACAGGCATCCGCTAAATAAAAGCGAGCATCGAACCGGAAGGTCGGATCAACCGAAGTTGATAACATCTATCTGCTAACGGGCAGGCATCTGCTAAATAAAAGCGAGCATCGAACCAGAAGGCCGGATCAACCGAAGTTGATAACATCTATCTACTAACGCGCATGTATCTGCTAAATAAAAGCGAGCATCGAACCAGAAGGCTAGATCAATCGAAGTTGATAACATCTATTAGCTAATGCACAGGCGTCCAGTAAATAAAAGCGAGCATCGATCTAGAAGGCCGGATCAACCGAAGTTCATAACATCTATCTGCTAACGCGCAGGCATCCACTAAATAAAAGCGAGCATCGAACTAGAAGGCCGGATCAATCGAAGTTGATAACATCTATCTGCTAACGTGCAGGCATCCGCTAAATAAAAGCGAGCATCGAACCAGAAGCCCGAATCATCCGAAGTTGATAACATCTATCTGCTAATGCGCAGGCGTCCAGTAAATAAAAGCGAGCATCGATCTAGAAGGCCGGATCAACCGAAGTTGATAACATCTATCTGCTAACGCGCAGGCATCCACTAAATAAAAGCGAGCATCGGACTAGAAGGCCGGATCAACCGAAGTTGATAACATCTATCTGCTAACGTGCAGGCATCCGCTAAATAAAAGCGAGCATCGAACCAGAAGCCCGAATCAACCAAAGTTGATAACATCTATCCGCTAATGCGCAGGCGTCCGCTAAATAAAAGCGAGCATCGAACCAGAAGGCCAGATCAACCAAAGTTGATAACATCTATCTGCTAACGCGCAGGCATCCACTAAATAAAAGTGAGCATCGAACTAGAAGGCCGGATCAACCGAAGTTGATAACATCTATCTGCTAACGCGCGGGCATCGGCTAAATAAAAGTGAGCATCGAACCAGAAGCCCGGATCAACCGAAGTTGATAACATCTATCCGCTAATGCGCAGGCGTCCGCTAAATAAAAGCGAGCATCGAACTAAAAGGCCAGATCAACCCAAGTTGATAACATCTATCCGCTAATGCGCAGGCGTCCGCTAAATAAAAGCGAGCATCCAACAAGAAGGCCGGATCAACCGAAGTTGATAACATCTACCTGCTAACGCACAGGCGTCCGCTAAATAAAGGCGAGCATCACACCAGAAGGCCGGATCAACCGAAGTTGATAGCATCTATCTGCTAACGCAACGACATCCCTCTAAATAAAAGCGATCATCGAACCAGAAGGTCGGATCAACTTAAGTTTTTAACATCTATCTGCTAACGCACAGGCATCCGCTAAATAAAAGCGAGCATCGAACCGGAAGGTCGGATCAACCGAAGTTGATAACATCTATCTGCTAACGTGCAGGCATCCGCTAAATTAAAGCGAGCATCGAACCGGAAGGTCGGATCAACCGAAGTTGATAACATCTATCTGCTAACGCGCAGGCATCTGCAAAATAAAAGCGAGCATCGAACCAGAAGGCCGGATCAACCGAAGTTGATAACATCTATCTACTAACGCGCAGGTATCTGCTAAATAAAAGCGAGCATCGAACCAGAAGGCTGGATCAACCGAAGTTGATAACATCTATCTGCTAATGCGCAGGCGTCCAGTAAATAAAAGCGAGCATCGATCTAGAAGGCCAGATCAACCGAAGTTAATAACATCTATCTGCTAACGCGCAGGCATCCACTAAATAAAAGCGAGCATCGAACTAGAAGGCCGGATCAACCGAAGTTGATAACATCTATCTGCTAACGTGCAAGCATCCGCTAAATAAAAGCGAGCATCGAACCAGAAGCCCGAATCAACCGAATTTGATAACATCTATCCGCTAATGCGCAGGCGTCCGCTAAATAAAAGCGAGCATCGAACCAGAAGGCCAGATCAACCGAAGTTGATAACATCTATCTGCTAACGCGCAGGCATCCACTAAATAAAAGTGAGCATCGAACTAGAAGGCCGGATCAACCGAAGTGGATAACATCTATCTGCTAACGCGCAGGCATCTGCTAAATAAAAGCGAGCATCGAACCAGAAGCCCAGATCAACCGAAGTTGATAACATCTATCCGCTAATGCGCAGGCGTTCGCTAAATAAAAGCGAGCATCGAACCAGAAGTCCAGATCAACCGAAGTTAATAACATCTATCTGCTAACGCGCAGGCATCTGCTAAATAAAAGCGAGCATCGAACCAGAAGGCCGGATCAACCGAAGTTGATAACATCTACCTGCTAACGCGCAGGCGTCCGTTAAATAAAAGCGAGCATCGAACCAGAAGGTCGGAACAACCGAAGTTGATAACATCTTTCTGGTAACGCGCAGGCATCCGCTAAATAAAATCGAGCATCGCACCAGAAGGCCGAATCAACCGAAGTTGATAACATCTATCTGCTAACGCGCAGGCATACGCTAAATAAAAGCGAGAATCAAACCAGAAGGTCGGATCAACCAAAGTTGATAACATCAATCTGCTAACGCAACAGAATCCTCTAAATAAAAGCGAGGATTGAACCAGAAGGTCGGATCAACCGAAGTTGATAACATCTATCTGTTAACGCACACGCATCCGCTAAATAAAAGCGAGCATCGAACCAGAAGGCCGGATCAACCGAAGTTGATAAAATCTATCTGCTAACATGCAGGCATTCGCTAAATAAAAGTGAGCATCGAACAAGAAGGCCGAATTAACTGATGTTGATAACATCTATATGCTAACGCGCAGACATCCGCTAAATAAAAGCGAGCATAGAACCAGAAGCCCGGATCAACCGAAGTCGATAACATCTATCTGCTAACGCGCAGGCATCCGCTAAATAAAAGCGAGCATAGAACCAGAAGGTCGAATCAACCGAAGTTGATAACATCTATCTGATAATGCGCAGGCGTCCAGTAAATAAAATCGAGCATCGATCCAGAAGGCCGGATCAACCAAAGTTTATAACATCTATCTGCTAACGCGCTGGCATCCACTAAATAAAAGCGAGCATCGAACTAGAAGGCCAGATCAACCGAAGTTGATAACATCTATCTGCTAACGCGCAGGCATCCGCTAAAAAAAACCGAGCATCGAACCAGAAGCCCGGATCAACCGAAGTTGATAACATCTATCCGCTATAGCGCAGACGTCCGCTAAATAAAAGTGAGCATCGAACCAGAAGCCCGGATCAACCGAAGTCGATAACATCTATCTGCTAACGCGCAGGCATCTGCTAAATAAAAGCGAGCATCGAACCAGAAGGCCGGATCAACCGAAGTTGATAACTCCTACCTGCTAATGCGCAGGCGTCCGTTATATAAAAGCGAGCATCGAACCAGAAGGCCGGAACAACCGAAGTTGATAACATCTATCTGCTAACGCGCAGGCATCCGCTAAATAAAAGCCAGCATCAAACCAGAAGGTCGGATCAACCGAAGTTGATAACATCTATCTGGTAACGCGCAGGCATCCGCTAAATAAAAGCGAGCATCGCACTAGAAGGCCGGATCAACCGAAGTTGATAACATCTATCTGCTAACGCGCAGGCATCCGATAAATAAAAGCGAGCATCGAACCAGAAGGCTGGATCAACCGAAGTTGATAACATCTATCTATTAACGCATACGCATCTGCTAAATAAAATCGAGCATCGAACCAGAAGGTCGGATCAACCGAAGTTGATAACATCTATCTACTAACGTGCAGGCATCCGCTAAATAAAAGCGAGCATCGAACAAGAAGGTCGGATCAACTGATGTTGTTGACATCTATCTGCTAACGCGCAAGCATCCGCTAAATAAAAGCGATCATCGAACCAGACGGCCGGATCAACTTAAGTTGTTAACATCTATCTACTAACACACAGGCATCCGCAAAATAAAAGCGAGTATCGAATCGGATGGTCGGATCAACTGAAGTTGATAACATCTATCTGCTAACGAGCAGGCATCCGGTAAATAAAAGCGAACATCGAACCAGAAGGCCGGATCAACCGAAATTGATAACATCTATCTGCTAACGCGCAGGTATCTGCTAAATAAAAGCGAGCATCTAACTAGAAGGCCGTATCAACCGATGTTGATAACATCTATCTGCTAACGCGCAGGCATCAGCTAAACAAAAGCGAGCATCGAACCAGAAGCCCGAATCAACCAAAGTTGATAACATATATCGGCTAATGCGCAGGCGTCCGCTAAATAAAAGCGAGCATCGAACCAGAAGGCCGGATCAACCGAAATTGATAACATCTATCTGCTAACACGCAGGCATCCGCTAAATAAAAGCGAGCATCGAACCAGAAGGCCGGATCAACCTAAGTTGATAACATCTATCTGCTAACGTGCAGGCATCCGCTAAATAAAAGCGAGCATTGAACCAGAAGCCCGGATCAACCGAAGTTGATAACATCTATCCGCTAATGCGCAGGCGTCCGTTAAATAAAAGCGAGCATCGAACCAGAAGGCCAGATCAACCGAAGTTGATAACATCTATCTGCTAACGCGCAGGCATCTGCTAAATAAAAGCGAGCATCGAACCAGAAGGCCGGATCAACCGAAGTTGATAACATCTACCTGCTAACGCGCAGGCGTCCGTTAAATAAAAGCGAGCATCGAACCAGAAGGCCGTAACAACCGAAGTTGATAACATCTATCTGCTAACTCGCAGGCTTCCGCTAAATAAAAGCCAGCATCGAACCAGAAGGTCGGATCAACCGAAGTTGATAACATCTATCTGGTAATGCGCAGGCATCCGCTAAATAAAATCGAGCATCGCACCAGAAGGCCGGATCAATCAAAGTTGATAACATCTATCTGCTAACGCGCAGGCATCTGCTAAATAAAAGCGAGAATTGAACCAGAAGGCCGGATCAACCAAAGTTGATAACATTTATCTGCTAACGCAACGGAATCCTCTAAATAAAAGCGAGGATCGAACCAGAAGGTCGGATCAACCGAAGTTGATAACATCTATCTGTTAACGCACACGCATCCGCTAAATAAAAGCGAGCATCGAACCAGAAGGCCGGATCAACAGAAGTTGATAACATCTATCTGCTAACGTGCAGGCATCCGCTAAATAAAAGCGAGCATCGAACAAGAAGGCCGAATCAACTGATGTTGATAACATCTATATGCTAACGCGCAGACATCCGCTAAATAAAAGCGAGCATAGAACCAGAAGCCCGGATCAACCGAAGTCGATAACATCTATCTGCTAACGCGCAGGCATCCGCTAAATAAAAGCGAGCATAGAACCAGAAGGTCGGCTCAACCGAAGTTGATAACATCTATCTGATAATGCGCAGGCGTCCAGTAAATAAAATCGAGCATCGATCCAGAAGGCCGGATCAACCAAAGTTGATAACATCTATCTGCTAACACGCAGGCATCCACTAAATAAAAGCGAGCATCGAACTAGAAGGCCAGATCAACCGAAGTTGATAACATCTATCTGTTAACGCGAAGGCATCCGCTAAATAAAATCGAGCATCGCACTAAAAGGCCGAATCAATCGAAGTTGATAACATCTATCTGCTAACGCGCAGGCATCTGCTAAATAAAAGCGAGAATCGAACCAGAAGGCCGGATCAACCAAAGTTGATAACATCTATCTGCTAACGCGCAAGCATCTGCTAAATAAAAGCGAGCATCGAACCAGAAGGCCGGATCAACCAAAGTTGATAACATCTACCTGCTAACGCGCAGACGTCCGTTAAATAAAAGCGAGCATCGAACCAGAAGGCCGGAACAACCGAAGTTGATAACATCTATCTGCTAACGCGCAGGCATCCGCTAAATAAAAGCCAGCATCGAACCAGAAGGTCGGATCAACCGAATTTGATAACATCTATCTGGTAACACGCAGGCATCCGCTAAATAAAAGCGAGCATCGCACCAGAAGGCCGGATCAACCGAAGTTGATAACATCTATCTGCTAACGCGCATGCATCCATTAAATAAAAGCGAGCATCGAACCAGAAGGCTGGATCAACCGAAGTTGATAACATCTATCTGTTAACGCACACGCATACGCTAAATAAAATCGAGCATCGAACCAGAAGGCCGGATCAACCGAAGTTGATAACATCTATCTACTAACGTGCAGGCATCCGTTAAATAAAAGCGAGCATCGAACAAGAAGGCCGAATCAACTGATGTTGATAACATCTATCTGCTAACGCGCAGGCATCCGCTTAATAAAAGTGATCATCGAACCAGAAGGCCGGATCAACTTAAGTTGTTAACATCTATCTTCTAACACACAGGCATCCGCTAAATAAAAGCGAGTATCGAACCGGATGGTCGGATCAACTGAAGTTGATAACATCTATCTGCTAACGCGCAGGCATCCGCTAAATAAAAGCGAGCATCGAACCAGAAGGCCGGATCAACCGAAGTTGATAACATCTATCCGCTAATGCGCAGGCGTCCGCTAAATAAAAGCGAGCATCGAACCAGAAGGCCGGATCAACCGAAGTTGATAACATCTATCTGCTAACGCGCAGGCATCCGCTAAATAAAAGCGAGCATCGAACCAGAAGGCCGGATCAACCGAAGTTGATAACATCTATCTGCTAACGCGCAGGCATCCGCTAAATAAAAGCGAGCATTGAACCAGAAGCCCGGATCAACCGAAGTTGATAACATCTATCCGCTAATGCGCAGGCATCCGCTAAATAAAGCGAGCATCGAACCAGAAGGCCGGATCAACCGAAATTGATAACATCTATCTGCTAACACGCAGGCATCCGCTAAATAAAAGCGAGCATCGAACCAGATGGCCGGATCAACCGAAGTTCATAACATCTATCTGCTAACACGCAGGCATCCGCTAAATAAAAGCGAGCATTGAACCAGAAGCCCGGATCAACCGAAGTTGATAACATCTATCCGCTAATGCGCAGGCGTCCGCTAAATAAAAGCGAGCATCGAACCAGAAGGCCAGATCAACCGAAGTTGATAACATCTATCTGCTAACGCGCAGGCATCTGCTAAATAAAAGCGAGCATCGAACCAGAAGGCCGGATCAACCGAAGTTGATAACATCTACCTGCTAACGCGCAGGCGTCCGTTAAATAAAAGCGAGCATCGAACCAGAAGGCCGTAACAACCGAAGTTGATAACATCTATCTGCTAACGCGCAGGCTTCCGCTAAATAAAAGCCAGCATCGAACCAGAAGGTCGGATCAACCGAAGTTGATAACATCTATCTGGTAACGCGCAGGCATCCGCTAAATAAAATCGAGCATCGCACCAGAAGGCCGGATCAATCAAAGTTGATAACATCTATCTGCTAACGCGCAGGCATCTGCTAAATAAAAGCGAGAATTGAACCAGAAGGACGGATCAACCAAAGTTGATAACATCTATCTGCTAACGCAACGGAATCCTCTAAATAAAAGCGAGGATCGAACCAGAAGGTCGGATCAACCGAAGTTGATAACATCTATCTGCTAACGCGCAGGCATCCGCTAAATAAAAGCGAGCATCGAACAAGAAGGCCGAATCAACTGAAGTTGTTAACATCTATCTGCTAACACACAGGCATCCGCTAAATAAAAGCGAGTATCGAACCGGATGGTCGGATCAACTGAAGTTGATAACATCTATCTGCTAACGCGCAGGCATCCGCTAAATAAAAGCGAGCATCGAACCAGAAGGCCGGATCAACCGAAGTTGATAACATCTATCTGCTAACGCGCAGGTATATGCTAAATAAAAGCGAGCATCGAACCAGAAGGCTGGATCAACCGAAGTTGATAACATCTTTCTTCTAACGCGTAGGCATCCGCTAAATAAAAGCAAGCATCGAACCAGAAGGTCGGATCAACCGAAGTTGATAACATCTATCTGCTAAAGCGCAGGCATCCGCTAAATAAAAGCGAGCATCGAACCAGAAGCCCGGATCAACCGAAGTTGATAACATCTATTTGCTAACGCGCAGGCATCCGCTAAATAAAAGCGAGCATAGAACCAGAAGGTCGGATCAACCGAAGTTGATAACATCTATCTGCTAATGCGCAGGCGTCCGGTAAATAAAACCGAGCATCGATCTAGAAGGCCGGATCAACCGAAGTTGATAACATCTATCTTCTAACGCGCAGGCATCAACTAAATAAAAGCGAGCATCTAACTAGAAGGCCGGATCAACCGAAGTTGATAACATCTATCTGCTAACGCGGATGCATCAGCTAAATAAAAGCGAGCATCGAACCAGAAGCCCCGATCAACCAAAGTTGATAACATCTATCCGCTAATGCGCAGGCGTCCGCTAAATAAAAGCGAGCATCGAACCAGAAGGCCGGATCACCCGAAGTTGATAACATCTATCTGCTAACGCGCAGGCATCCGCTAAATAAAAGCGAGCATCGAACCAGAAGGCCGGATCAACCGAAGTTGATAACATCTATCTGCTAACACGCATGCATCCGCTAAATAAAAGCGAGCATCGAACCAGAAGGCCGGATCAACCGAAGTTCATAACATCTATCTGCTAACACGCAGGCATCCGCTAAATAAAAGCGAGCATTGAACCAGAAGCCCGGATCAACCGAAGTTGATAACATCTATCCGCTAATGCGCAGGCGTCCGCTAAATAAAAGCGAGCATCGAACCAGAATGCCAGATCAACCGAAGTTGATAACATCTATCTGCTAACGCGCAGGCATCTGCTAAATAAAAGCGAGCATCGAACCAGTAGGCCGGATCAACCGAAGTTGATAACATCTACCTGCTAACGCGCAGGCGTCCGTTAAATAAAAGCGAGCATCGAACCAGAAGGCCGTAACAACCAAAGTTGATAACATCTATCTGCTAACGCGCAGGCTTCCGCTAAATAAAAGCCAGCATCGAACCAGAAGGTCGGATCAACCGAAGTTGATAACATCTATCCGGTAACGCGCAGGCATCCGCTAAATAAAATCGAGCATCGCACCAGAAGGCCGGATCAATCGAAGTTGATAACATCTATCTGCTAACGCGCGGGCATCTGCTAAATAAAAGCGAGAATTGAACCAGAAGGCCGGATCAACCAAAGTTGATAACATCTATCTGCTAACGCAACGGAATCCTCTAAATAAAAGCAAGGATCGAACCAGAAGGTCGGATCAACCGAAGTTGATAACATCTATCTGCTAACGCGCAGTCATCAGCTAAATAAAAGCTAGCATCGAACAAGAAGGCCGAATCAACTGATGTTGATAACATCTATATGCTAACGCGCAGGCATCCGCTAAATAAAAGCGAGCATAGAACCAGAAGCCAAGATCAACGGAAGTCGATAACATCTATCTGCTAACGCGCAGGCATCCGCTAAATAAAAGCGAGCAAAGAACTAGAAGGTCGGATCAACCGAAGTTGATAACATCTATCTGATAATGCGCAGGCGTCCAGTAAATAAAAGCGAGCATCGAACCAGAAGGCCGTAACAACCGAAGTTGATAACATCTATCTGCTAACGCGCAGGCTTCCGCTAAATAAAGGCCAGCATCGAACCAGAAGCTCAGATCAACCGAAGTTGATGACATCTATCTGTTAACGCGCAGGCATCCGCTAAATAAAATCGAGCATCGCACCAGAAGGCCGGATCAATCGAAGTTGATTACATCTATCTGCTAACGCGCAGGCATCTGCTAAATAAAAGCGAGAATCGAACCAGAAGGCCGGATCAACCAAAGTTGATAACATCTATCTGGTAACGCGCAAGCATCTGCTAAATAAAAGCGAGCATCGAACCAGAAGGCCGGATCAACCAAAGTTGATAACATCTACCTGCTAACGCGCAGGCGTCCGTTAAATAAAAGCGAGCATCGAACCAGAAGGCCGAAACAACCGAAGTTGATAACATCTATCTGCTAACGCGCAGGCATCCGCTAAATAAAAGCCAGCATCGAACCAGAAGGTCGGATCAACCGAATTTGATAACATCTATCTGGTAACGCGCAGGCATCCGCTAAATAAAAGCGAGCATCGCACCAGAAGGCTGGATCAACCGAAGTTGATAACATCTATCTGCTAACGCGCAAGCATCCGTTAAATAAAAGCGAGCATCGAACCAGAAGGCTGGATCAACCGAAGTTGATAACATCTATCTGTTAACGCACACGCATCCGCTAAATAAAATCGAGCATCGAACCAGAAGGCAGGATCAACCGAAGTTAATAACATCTATCTACTAACGTGCAAGCATCCGCTAAATAAAAGCGAGCATCGAACAAGAAGGCCGAATCAACTGATGTTGATAACATCTATCTGCTAACGCGCAGGCATCCGCTAAATAAAAGCGATCATCGAACCAGAAGGCCGGATCAACTTAAGTTGTTAACATGTATCTGCTAACACACAGGCATCCGCTAAATAAAAGCGAGTATCGAACCGGATGGTCAGATCAACTGAAGTTGATAACATCTATCTGCTAACGCGCAGGCATCCGCTAAATAAAAGCGAGCATCGAACCAGAAGGCCGGATCAACCGAAGTTGATAACATCTATCTGCTAACGCGCAGGTATCTGCTAAATAAAAGCGAGCATCGAACCAGAAGGCAGGATCAACCGAAGTTGATAACATCTTTCTTCTAACGCGTAGGCATCCGCTAAATAAAAGCAAGCATTGAACCAGAAGGTCGGATCAACCGAAGTTGATAACATCTATCTGCTAAAGCGCAGACATCCGCTAAATAAAAGCGAGCATCGAACCAGAAGCCCGGATCAACCGAAGTTGATAACATCTATCTGCTAACCCGCAGGCATCCGCTAAATAAAAGCGAGCATAGAACCAGAAGGTCGGATCAACCGAAGTTGATAACATCTATCTGCTAATGCGCAGGCGTCCGGTAAATAAAAGCGAGCATCGATCTAGAAGGTCGGATCAACCGAAGTTGATAACATCTATCTGCTAACGCGCAGGCATCCACTAAATAAAAGCGAGCATCTAACTAGAAGGCCGGATCAACCGAAGTTGATAACATCTATCTGCTAACGCGCACGCATCAGCTAAATAAAAGCGAGCATCGAACCAGAAGCCCAGATCAACCAAAGTTGATAACATCTATCCGCTAATGCGCAGGCGTCCGCTAAATAAAAGCGAGCATCGAACCAGAAGGCCGGATCAACCGAAGTTGATAACATCTATCTGCTAACGCGCAAGCATCCGCTAAATAAAAGCGAGGATCGAACCAAAAGGCCGGATCAACCGAAGTTGATAACATCTATCTGCTAACGCGCAGGCATCCGCTAAATAAAAGCGAGCATTGAACCAGAAGCCCGGATCAACCGAAGTTGATAACATCTATCCGCTAATGCGCAGGCGTCCGCTAAATAAAAGCGAGCATCGAACCAGAAGGCCAGATCAACCGAAGTTGATAACATCTATCTGCTAACGCGCAGGCATCTGCTAAATAAAAGCGAGCATCGAACCAGAAGGCCGGATCAACCGAAGTTGATAACATCTACCTGCTAACG
This sequence comes from Lathyrus sativus, assembly GCA_963859935.3. Taxonomy (NCBI): domain Eukaryota; kingdom Viridiplantae; phylum Streptophyta; class Magnoliopsida; order Fabales; family Fabaceae; genus Lathyrus; species Lathyrus sativus. Next base: position 284,147,637 of record OZ012741.1, on the reverse strand, counting down.
CGCAGACGTCCGTTAAATAAAAGCGAGCATCGAACCAGAAGGCCGTAACAACCGAAGATGATAACATCTATCTGCTAACGTGTAGGCATCCGCTAAATAAAAGCCAGCATCGAACCAGAAGGTCGGATCAACCGAAGTTGATAACATCTATCTGGTAACGCGCAGGCATCCGCTAAATAAAAGCGAGCATCTAACTAGAAGGCCAGATCAACCGAAGTTGATAACATCTATATGCTAACGTGCACACATCATCTAAATAAAAGCGAGCATCGAACCAGAAGCCCAGATCAACCAAAGTTGATAACATCTATCCGCTAATGCGCAGGCGTCCGCTAAATAAAAGCGAGCATCGAACCAGAAGGCCAGATCAACCGAAGTTGATAACATATATCTGCTAACGCGCAGGCATCCGCTAAATAAAAGCGAGCATCGAACCAGAAGGCCGGATCAACCGAAGTTGATAACATCTATCTGCTAACGCGCAGGCATCCACTAAATAAAAGCGAGCATTGAACCAGAAGCCCGAATCAACCGAAGTTGATAACATCTATCCGCAAATGCGCAGGCGTCCGCTAAATAAAAGCGAGCATCGAACCAGAAGGCCAGATCAACCGAAGTTGATAACATCTATCTGCTAACGCGCAGGCGTCCGCTAAATAAAAGCGAGCATCGAACCAGAAGGCCGTATCAACCGAAGTTGATAACATCTATCTGCTAACATGCAGGCATCCGCTAAATAAAAGCGAGTATCGAACCAGAAGGTTGGATCAACCGAAGTTGATAACATCTATCTACTAACGTGCAGGCATCCGCTAAATAAAAGCGAGCATTGAACCAGAAGCCCGGATCAACCGAAGTTGATAACATCTATCCACTAATGCGCAGGCGTCCGCTAAATAAAAGCGAGCATCGAACCAGAAGGCCAGATCAACCGAAGTTGATAACATCTATCTGCTAACGCGCAGGCATCTGCTAAATAAAAGTGAGCATCGAACCAGAAGGCCGGATCAACCGAAGTTGATAACATCTACCTGCTAACGCGCAGGCATCCGTTAAATAAAAGCGAGCATCGAACCAGAAGGCCGTAACAACCGAAGTTGATAACATCTATCTGCTAACGCGCAGGCTTCCGCTAAATAAAAGCCAGCATCGAACCAGAAGTTCGGATCAACCGAAGTTGATAACATCTATCTGGTAACGCGCAGGCATCCGCTAAATAAAATCGAGCATCGCACCAGAAGGCCGGATCAATCGAAGTTGATAACATCTATCTGCTAACGCGCAGGCATCTGCTAAATAAAAGCGAGAATCGAACCAGAAGGCCGGATCAACCAAAGTTGATAACATCTATCTGCTAACCCAACGGAATCCTCTAAATAAAAGCGAGGATCGAACCAGAAGGTCGGATCAACCGAAGTTGATAACATCTATCTGTTAACGCACACGCATCCGCTAAATAAAAGCGAGCATCGTACCAGAAGGCCGGATCAACCGAAGTTGATAACATCTATCTGTTAACGTGCATGCATCCGCTAAATAAAAGCGAGCATCGAACAACAAGGCTGAATCAACTGATGTTGATAACATCTATATGCTAACGCGCAGGCATCCGCTAAATAAAAGCGAGCATAGAACCAGAAGCTCGGATCAACCGAAGTCGATAACATCTATCTGCTAACGCGCAAGCATCCGCTAAATAAAAGCGAGCATAGAACCAGAAGGTCGGATCAACCTAAGTTGATAACATCTATCTGATAATGCGCAGGCTTCCAGTAAATAAAAGCGAGCATTGAACCAGAAGGCCGTAACAAACGAAGTTGATAACATCTATCTGCTAACGCGCAGGCTTCCGCTAAATAAAGGCCAACATTGAACCAGAAGGTCGGATCAACCGAAGTTGATGACATCTATCTGTTAACACGCATGCATCCGCTAAATAAAATCGATCATCGCACCAGAAGGCCGGATCAATCGAAGTTGATAACATCTATCTGCTAACGCGCAGGCATCTGCTAAATAAAAGCGAGAATCGAACCAGAAGGCCGGATCAACCAAAGTTGATAACATCTATCTGCTAACGCGCAAGCATCTGCTAAATAAAAGCGAGCATCGAACCAGAAGGCCGGATCAACCAAAGTTGATAACATCTATCTGCTAACGCGCAGGAGTCCGTTAAATAAAAGCGAGCATCGAACCAGAAGGCCGGAACAACCGAAGTTGATAACATCTATCTGCTAACGCGCAGGCATCCGCTAAATAAAAGCCAGCATCGAACCAGAAGGTCGGATCAACCGAATTTGATAACATCTATCTGGTAACGCGCAGGCATCCGCTAAATAAAAGCGAGCATCGCACTAGAAGGTCGGATCAACCGAAGTTGATAACATCTATCTGCTAACGCGCAGGCATCCGTTAAATAAAAGCGAGCATCGAACCAGAAGGCTGGATCAACCGAAGTTGATAACATCTATCTGTTAACGCACACGCATCCTTTAAATAAAATCGAGCTTCGAACCAGAAGGCCGGATCAACCGAAGTTGATAACATCTATCTACTAACGTGCAGGCATCCGCTAAATAAAAGCGAGCATCGAACAAGAAGGCCGAATCAACTGATGTTGATAACATCTATCTGCTAACATGCAGGCATCCGCTAAATAAAAGTGATCATCGAACCAGAATCCGGATCAACTTAAGTTGTTAACATCTATCTGCTAACACACAGGCATCCGCTAAATAAAAGCGAGTATCGAACCGGATGGTCATATCAACTGAAGTTGATAACATCTATCTGCTAACGCGCAGGCATCCGCTAAATAAAAGCGAGCATCGAACCAGAAGGCCGGATCAACCGAAGTTGATAACATCTATCTGCTAACGCGCAGGTATCTGCTAAATAAAAGCAAGCATCGAACCAGAAGGCTGGATCAACCGAAGTTGATAACATCTTTCTTCTAACGCGTAGGCATCCGCTAAATAAAAGCAAGTATCGAACCAGAAGGTCGGATCAACCGAAGTTGATAAAATCTATCTGCTAAAGCGCAGGCATCCGCTAAATAAAAGAGAGCATCGAACCAGAAGCCCGGATCAACCGAAGTTGATAACATCTATCTGCTAACGCGCAGGCATCCGCTAAATAAAAGAGAGCATAGAACCAGAAGGTCGGATCAACCGAAGTTGATAACATCTATCTGCTAATGCGCAGGCGTCCGGTAAATAAAAGCGAGCATCGATCTAGAAGGCCGGATCAACCGAAGTTGATAACATCTATCTGCTAACGCGCAGGCATCCACTAAATAAAAGCGAGCATCTAACTAGAAGGCCGGATCAACCGAAGTTGATAACATCTATCTGCTAACGCGCACGGATCAGCTAAAGAAAAGCGAGCATCGAACCAGAAGCCCAGATCAACCAAAGTTGATAACATCTATCCGCTAATGCGCAGGCGTCCGCTAAATAAAAGCGAGCATCGAACCAGAAGGCCGGATCAACCGAAGTTGATAACATCTATCTGCTAACGCGCAGGCATCCGCTAAATAAAAGCGAGCATCGAACCAGAAGGCCGGATCAACCGAAGTTGATAACATCTATCTGCTAACGCGCAGGCATCCGCTAAATAAAAGCGAGCATTGAACCAGAAGCCCGGATCAACCGAAGTTGATAACATCTATCCGCTAATGCGTAGGCGTCCGCTAAATAAAAGCGAGCATCGAACCAGAAGGTCAGATCAACCGAAGTTGATAACATCTATCTGCTAACGCGCAGGCATCTGCTAAATAAAAGCGAGCATCGAACCAGAAGGCCAGATCAACCGAAGTTGATAACATCTACCTTCTAACACGCAGACGTCCGTTAAATAAAAGCGAGCATCGAACCAGAAGGCCGTAACAACCGATGATGATAACATCTATCTGCTAACGTGTAGGCATCCGCTAAATAAAAGCCAACATCGAACCAGAAGGTCGGATCAACCGAAGTTAATAACATCTATCTGGTAACGCGCAGGCATCCGCTAAATAAAAGCGAGCATCGCACCAGAAGGCCAGATCAACCGAAGTTGATTACATCCTCTCGAAATGAGACCTGAAATTTTCTGTACTCTGTCGGTTTGAACTGAACAACCTCAGCGTTTTGAACCTCACAGAGGTGCTCTACATTAATTGCCCTCTGGTCGAGACTGGCTTTCATGCCCCCTAGGGTCATCTTCCCCAGTCTTGCAATAGTTTTGCCTTCGGTTGATTGACTTGTGGGGAGGGGTACCCTTGGCTGCGAGATTTACCAAATCTCGTCCTGATTGCCCTAGATTAACGGACTTTTGGATGGCTGATTCCCCTGCTGTGATCATAGCTTGCCCCGGTTCACCGGAATATTCAGGCGTTCTGCATTCTATCCTGATCAAATCTTTCCATTATGGAAACTTTCCTGCTGTCAAGCGCTTACTCGCAAGTAAAACAAATTGTTCTACATAAAAGACATATCAAATGCAATACATATGACAGTTTTGAAAATCCAGTTCGGTTCATTGGAAAAAAAATTTTGTGACACAAAGTGTATGAATCATTCATCAACATGTCAACATTAATACAACGCTGTAAGAGGAATCCTTTCAGGGAGTCAGTTTTGATGCGATCTTTAGCGAAGTATGCTCTCGACACAAACCTGCTTCAATTAGGACTTTTTCTGGTTGTAACGTGGTCAGATTCACGGTTTAAGAAGGAAAGGATATAAGGCTCAAAATTCATTTTAACCCACCTGTTCTCCTTGATGTTCTCCAATCCTACGTTCAGCTAATTCGACCTTAGCGCTCACCTTTCAAAGGTTGAGTGGCAATTCAAGAAATCACACTTTTTCGAAGTGACAGTTACTCTCTTTTCGTCTTTCGGTGCCTGGAGTCACACGATTTGCTATTGAGGATTTTTCTTTCGTAATCCTTTTCGTTTTTTCATCTTTCCCCTAATTTTTGCTTGGACTAACTCTTTTGAGTTTCTTATAATTTCAAAGTCCAGCGGGATGTCCTCATTTTTGCCTAAGTCGCTTGTTTTCAAGATTCAACTTAGCGGGCTTTTTTCTTTTGATTTTTTCTCTTTTTTTTCTCTGAACACATCGCGTGACACCGGCTCGTCTGACTTGTTAAAGAGAATGTGACTGCTTCACTCCTTATCGGCCAGGTTTAACCATCATGGTTTTTTAGGTACGACCTATACAGGTATGATTGATCCTCGAACGGACACTTCTTTTTGCAATTTTGAACGCTTGGTCAAATCAACTGACACCTACCCTGCCCCGGGTTAAGATTGAGGGTTTTTTCATTTTCAGAAAGAAACTCCTACTACTAGGCTCAAAGGGGGTGACAAGGGATTATCTTCCTTATATCTCCGGTGTTTATGGATTTGAAACAATTCATGTACATCATCAAAAGGTTTTATTCAAAAGCATACAATCGGAAGCTTATGCGTTTTTCGATTTCGTCATCCTCCCCAGATTCCACTTAAACAAGCATTTGGAATAAATGAAAGCAATAGAGTGAGCACAAATGGATTAATTCAAAACATGCATATTTATTTCATTATCAATATCCATTGAAAAACAACAAGTTTTACAAACGAAATTTGCAATCAAACAGGAAAGAAATCACAAATATAAAGGAAATGACATGATAAAAACGCAGATTGCCAGCTTCTCGGAACTGGGCTTCTTGTATCTTGACTTGTTGGCGAATCAGCCACCTTCAGCTTGTCCGTGGTTTGGCAGAGGATTTTGTATAACGTTGGGAACATCATTGGAGAAGTTGATTGCCTTGCTATCGATCAAGTCATCTACCTTGTGCTTGAATGCTTTGCAATCATCGATAGTATGACCGGGTGTCCCAGAATGGAACTCGCAATGAGTATTCGCATCGTAGCCAAATGGAAGTGCACCTGTTGGCAGAGCTAATGTTCTCTTCTGAATAAGTTGCAGTTGCAGCAAAGCTTGAAGAAGTTAAGAGTACGACATTGGTGGTACATCAAATACTCTGTTCACTGGGCCCCGCTTCTGGAATCTCCTAGGGATGTAGTTCTAATCCTGATTCTGATTTTGCGGATGCTGCTACTGTTGTTGTATCGGTATTGTAATGCCAGCAACCTGTCGTTGGCGAGCATAATTATGACTTTGATTTCTTCCGCGAGAACTGGACACTGAGTTAGTATCGTCTTTGCGCTTCTTACCATCGAACACTTTCTTTCCCCCAGCTGAGGAACCCTCACCAGCCTGAATCTTCCCGATTTTTATGCCATTTTCCACTTGTTCCCCAGTGATTATCAAGTCAGAAAAGCTCCTTGACATGCTACTAATTAGCTTTTCATAGTAAACACCCGGCAGAGTAGCCACAAACATGTCTACCAGTTCACGTTCAACCATAGGCGGCTGGACTCTAGCTGCCAACTCACGCCACCGTTGGGCGTATTCTTTAAAGCATTCCCCATTCTTTTGTGACAGATTTTGCAGCTGGACCCGGTTGGGAGCCAGGTCACTATTGTACTGGTAATGTTTAACGAATGCTTCTGCAAGATCCTTCCAGCTTTGTACACTCACAGGCTCCAAGCCCATGTACCATTCTAGTGAAGGTCCTGACAGACTATCTTGAAAGAAGTGCATTAGCAACTTCTCGTCGTCGGAGTACTCCGACATCTTCATGTAATAAGATCTCAAGTGGACACGAGGACTGGTGGTGCCCTTATATTTTTCGAAGTCCGACACTTTGAATTTCTGTGGTATTTTGAGGTCAGGGATCAGCCCCAAGTTGGCCATATCGAGCCACATAGAATTCAGATTCTCAAGGCTCTTCATTTTATCCTCAAGTGCTTTGAATCTCTGGCGAGCCTCAGAAGGCAAATCAGCCTCAGCGCCTCTCATGGAGAATACGTCATCTTGACGATCCTCATTCCAAGGTTGATGAACATTTCCATGGACGACACCTGCAGCTTCAGGTCCATGGAAGTTTCCAGTGTTACCAGCATTAACTCCAGCGTTGTTACCACTTGTACCGATGTTACCGTTAGCAGCCCCAATGGTGCCATTACTAGCCCTAGCATGGCCAGTACCAATTCCAGCATTCCCATTACCTCCAACTTTGGGGATGATCACAATTGGTCCAGAGTTGTCAGCCCGGGGTGTCTCCACACGAGGAGGGTTGGTGGTCTCACCTCCGTGCAAAACCTCATTGGTGTCATCGCGTGCAATCAAAGGCTGCACGAGGGTTCTGAGTTGCTCCTTCCCACTAGCAACCACCTGCATGATGTCCATGAACTGGGACATCCTCTCCCTGAATTCTTGCATTTCAGCTTGAACTTGCTCCATGGCTCTGAGTTGATTAGCTCGGGTGGAATAACGGTGAATTGGTCTGCAATCAATCCTTAAACAAAACTATTTGGGAAAACACAGGGGGTCAGATAAACAAGTCCAAGGTACCTGTTATGCAAAATGATATGCAAATGCAAACATGTGTTTGTGCCTAGGGGAGATTTCCCCTCGATTCTAGTTCCAGCATAACAGTGAGACAGAATAAGCTAATCACGGAGATGAATCAATATCTAATATATATATATATATATATATATATATATATATATATATATATATATATATATATATATATATATATATATATATATATATATATATATATATATATATATATATATATATATATATATATATATATATATATATATATATATATATATATATATATATATATATATATATATATATATATATATATATATATATATATATATATATATATATATATATATATATATATATATATATATATATATATATATATATATATATATATATATATATATATATATATATATATATATATATATATATATATATATATATATATATATATATATATATATATATATATATATATATATATATATATATATATATATATATATATATATATATATATATATATATATATATATATATAAAGAGCCCACATAGGCAGCATACAAGAGTAACTGAGTACAACTGAATCGGTAATAGAGTGACCTCAGCAAACAAGCCTGGTGATGGTCAACAATACAGCAGTGAACGAAAGCTACAAAGAAATAAAAAAGAAATCAAGTGCGGCTACGAGTAGGGAAATCTTCTAATAGTTCCTTTGTATCGGGGTGATCAGACCTGGTGAGCAATCCTCGAATAAGCAGCTCTCTCTGTCTGACGGTGCTCTGGATATCTTTAACAAAGTCTTCCCAGGCTGCTTCTCCAAAGTAATCTTCCAATTTGCGTCTCTTGGAATCATCCCTTAGTTTGCACTCCTTTAGGTTTGTCATAACTTCTCTCAACTTGCGCTCAGTGTTACGCCTGAGTGATGCTTCAGCTTCAATCTTCTCGTGCTAGGCCTAAAGCTGAATCCTCAGTTTGGCAATCTGCTGCTTTAGCTTCTCTTCTCATTCTTTGTGATTGGTCAAAGTAGTGTTCCACAATTCCTCGAATTTAGAGATCTTCAGATATGCCCTGTTCAATTCTTGCTTCTTGGTGGCGAGAACACTATTAACAGCCTTGAAATCTAACCTCAGACGCTCTCGAGCATCAGTCTCTTTGGTTAAGTTGGCACCCAGATGGTTTATCAACTCGATCTACTTCTTACAGGAGTACACAACTTCACTCTTCTCTCTTCGGAGTTGAGAAATTTCTTTCTCTAGCTCTTCGTTGGCTTTCCTCAACTCTTCCTTTTCTTGCAACACCTGGTTGTATTTCTGAATGTCAATCATATTGGGTTTCTCAATCACGGGAGGATATAATGGTCTAGCAGCAGGATAAGGCATTAGAAACTTTGTGGCTCACTCACGAATCCAAACCAGGTATGGCTCAAAGGCTTTGTTGTTGCTCTTCCCCAACATTGCTTTACCTTTCCTGCGAAGATTTTTCCAAGCATGCTCAAGCTTAACCAATGCATCACCATCCAACAGCCCGGTGAGATACAGAGATTCCTATATCTCGTCTTCTTTGGGGGCCTCCTTCAATGCATAACCGAATTGTTTGATCAACAATAACGGGTTGTAATTGACACACCCTTTTCTCCCGATCAGAGGAACATTGGGGAAACCACTACAACTGTTGACGAGTTCTGTACCCAACATATTCCTGTCGAACCAAGTGATATTCTCTGCAGCTAAACCTATTAGACGCTCGGACCAATCTAAAGTGCCCACAGAAGAGACAAAGGGACCTGCTTTAGGCATGTGGTTGGCAAACCATTTGTATAGCAAGGGAACACAACATGACAAAATCTTCCCTCTCCAGTTGTCATTCTTATAATGGATAGAGTGGTAAGCATCTCCAAGAAGAGTGGGTACCGGATTCTCTGAGGCGAGAATGTGGAAAGCGTCTACATCCACGAAGTCTGGCAAGTTAGGAAATAGTATGGTACCACATATGCAAAGAGCTAAAATGGCGTTGAACACGATCCAACAGCCCTCCTTGGAAAACTTCTGAGCCTTCTCCACTAGGAAATATAGAGGAAAACCATACATCCCATTCCTTTGAGTCACTCCTCCTTTCAACTCAGACTCATCCAAGTGTAAAGCAGCGGCAAGATTGGCCAGATTAGGCTTAGTGTCAACATGATGGTAAGGCATTTGATCCTTGATGCAAATGCCTAGCAAGTCTGAGTATTCTTCTAGAGTGGGTGCTAGAACATAATCTGGAAACACAAAGCATCTCAAAGGAGCAACATAGAACTGTAGCAGAGTATACAGGCCACTGATCTCGTGTGCGGTAGGCTTGCAAACAAATATCAACAACCTCCCATATGATTTCCTAAAGTCTTCTATTACTGAACCATCAGCCAGGGCAATCAACTTCAGTATGGGACTAATGTCTGGAGTGGGAAATATGTATGATATTGTCCTCTTCAATGTCTCCATATTAGTAATAAGGAACAACCACTAGAATCGGGGGAGAAATATGCACCTGCAACACAGACACATGTTAATGAAATGCAAAATGAAAATGCAAGGATGCAAATGCTAAGGATGCAAGCAGGAGATCAAGATTGTTGTGCTGTTGAGTGAGAAGGACCATGATTCTGCCTGAACAAGAATATAGCACTGCTCTAATAAGAACCAACTGATACCAATAAATCGGATTCAAACTGTAGAGAAAACCGGGTAATCTGAAGGTAACAGTTTCCTGCATAACCCCAGTCATACTCACAGGTATGGACCTAATCCACTGATAAAGGTGCGACATCCTATGCGTTCCTCAGCGTCACAGACTTTCAAGAAATGATGATACGTTCACCATTTCTGGTTTGGCATCATCAGCCCCTAAAGAGGCCTCACTTAGCTGAGTCACAAATGATCGGTCCCCAGAGTCGACAATCCTCAGATCCAAAATCAATTCCAATCCTAAGGACCAGAAAAGAAATCGTTAAAGAGAATCTCGTCTGAGCGTGAATTTCATGGGAACTGGTGTTTGCTAAGCAAATAGGTCCCCACTAATCTCCACTCTAATGTTATGTTTGCTCTAAAGCCTCGGTCTGGCTTTCCACTCATCAGAATCCATCCCCCCACAATAGCACAATAATGATAGAATATAATGTTGAAAATAAATTGCGGGAAAGTAAAGATAAAGGTACAACATGTATGTACAAAACCCAAAAAGATAAACAAACAAGCGCTAGGATTGACTCGCATAGGGGATGGGAAACGGTCCCAGCGTAGGGGATGGGATGATTCCCCAGCAGAGTCGCCAGCTGTCGCTACTGCGAAATAAGGTGTCGGCAATGACAGAAGCGTCACCACCTATCGTTATTTATCCCAAAGGAGGGAAAGGAAACGATCAGGAAAAACCTAGCGATCCCCAGCAGAGTCGCCAGCTGTCGCTACTGCGAAAAAAGGTGGCGACAAAGATAGAAGAGTCGCCACCTATCATTATTTATCCCAAACGAGGGAAAGGAAACAATTAGGAGAAACCTAGAAAAAAGGTATAAGATAGGTCATCGCAACCAAATCTCGGGTTCGGAAGTCAGTTACACAAGGGGAAGGTATTAGCACCCCTCACGTCCGTCGTACTCGACGGGATCCACACTTGTTTGTTTATCTAAAGGGTTGTCTATCTATCTGTCGCTTGCGCGAAAATAAGGTGCCGGCATGACAGAAGAGTCGCCACCTTTCGTTATTTATCCCTCGGAGCGGGAAAGGAAACGATCGGAAAAACCTGACGAAAAAAGGGTAAGACAAGGACATCGCAACCATTGTCTGGGTTCGGGAGTCGGTTACGCAAGGGGAAGGTATTAGCACCCCTCACGTCCGTCGTACTCGACGGGATCCTTGCTTGTTTGTTTACTTGGACGGGTTGGTTTTATTCTATCTACCTATCAAGGCTGGCTGAAAAAAGAAAAGAAAAATGACTCGGCAAAGCGTCACACTTTATGCCTACGTATTCTCATCAGAGAATGAGAAATCAGAGTCAACGTAGTTCGGCCTACGAAGGGTTACGGGGAAATGGTTGCTCGCTAGGATATCGCATCCTATGCCTACGTACTTCCACACTGCATGGAAGATCAGAGCAGACGTAGTTCGGGAAACTACGAGTTATCTCCTGAAAGAAGTGTTCTTTATTGTGTTTGCGATTTCAACCGCACTAGAGACTATGACCTGAGAGTGAATGCGTCGCATGTCACCCAAAGGGTACCATACTAAACATCCAGACTGTGGAAAAGAAACTCTCCCACAATCCTTTCTCAGATAGCTTAAGGCTCGTAACGTACGAAAGAAATCATTCATGATTATTGTATCTTAAACTGTTTTGAAGATGAGAAGAGAACAGACCCAACTAGGAGGGAGACTATCAAGTCCTACTGTTGTCATGCCATGGATTCATCCTATGGTTGAGGTTTGAATAGGGAACTCCTAGAAGTTGTCATGCATAGGTTTCAACCTAAAAGTCTATCATCAAATCCTTATCAAAGGAAATGCGAGTCCTAAGGGATCATGTCAATGATACACCAAAACAGACAAAGCATCAGCTTAACAGTAAAATGCATGCAATGCAAGTGAGGGAGGAAATGTGTGTGGGGCTTCAGCCTCCACAAGCTCATCTCAACCTCAAGCCAGTCATGAAATAACAGTAATCATACTGAAATAAACAACGTGCTATCAAGCAATAAACAGTAAACTGCAATCATACAGATAAAAGAAATAAAATGCCATCAGGCAAACAAACCACATGGGCAAGGGAGCTGGGCTCTACCGAATACCCGCAAGCAAAGCCACGCAATAAAAATACAAGCAGAGGGAGCAACTCAACCTCTAATGCAATCATGCTCTTAGTCTGAACTCATTCTAGATGGACTTATTCTAATGCAACAGACAAATCAAACAAAACACACAATACAGAAAAGAAAAACAGAAGAAAGCCTCAGCTCCTCCAGCAGCTACTCAGTCTTCAGACTTCAGAGATCACTTGCTTTCTAGGTATCAACCCTACAACATGAGTATCAACTCATCTTCTCCCTTAAGCTTCAGCTTCTTTGATCAGCTCCACCTTCAGGCTTCACTATCTTCAGGGATCTTCAAGTATCAACTTGATCTTCATGCTCTTCAAGCTTCAGCTGGAATGGCAGTCTTCAAGAATTCATCCTCTTCACCAATCTTCAATGAAGTCTTCATCTTCAAGGACTCCTCCTCTTCAAAGCTTCAGCTTCTATCTTCAATGGCTTTAATGCTCCAACAAACCAGATTCAATCAACAAGATGAGATGAGGATGTTAGAGTGCTCACTGACTTCCAAAGGATGCCATTGAGGACTTAACATCAAAAGGAAAGGCTCTCTCAAAGTTCTACCTCATAGGGCAAGGTCACTAATCCCTCCAAAGGAGAGAGGTGAATACCCTTAAGGGACTTTATATCATAGAGAAGGAAGGAGGTGAACAAGACACTCCTTGTTTATTGAATGGAATTATTCTATCTAAAGCTCTACCTATGCACTTATGATCCTATAAACAAAACAAACAAGACTAAGCTCCTCTTTAAGGTCTTCAAAGTCTTCAATGATGATCCGCAAGGTCTTCAACTCAATCTTCAAGGCTCACACACTCAAAAGAGAAGAAAAGAAGGCAAAACAATACAAACTATGCCTTTAAGCAACACACATACTAACCATACATTCAAAGATCAATTAAAAATACTAAAAGACTATATAATATTCTAGTAAAATTCTAGGGGATTCTATACATACTTACCCTTAACCCATATATTCCCCATACTCTAATTTGGCCTATAAAACCCAAAACAAAATTGTTCAAATCTACTTATAGTGAATAAAACCCTAATTTTGTTATGCTAATGCTAGCCTAAATAAACTAATCAAATTTTAATCTACAAATCATGAATTAAATCCTATATGAACTATGATTCAATACCTAACTATGCCAAAAAGAATGGCTCAAAAATCCTAAGGGAAAGTCCTAAAAGAAATTCTCCAAAATTGAGATACAATATTAATCCTATTTAAAAGCTATTTAAATGAAAAATATACTCAAAATATTAAAAGAAAATAAAATGAGAATTTTATTTATTTATATTTTTCTAGACAGAATTATGAATATGTGAAAAAAACAAGCATTAAAAAACATTCATTTTTCTATTTTATATGATTTTTATAAAATGCTAAAATGTTAAAAGAAATTAAAAATGAGAAATTATAAGAAAAATAGGACGGGGGGTGAGAAAAGTAACTGCGCCCAGTTATTATCCATGACGGGCCCATGAAGGGGGGTGCGCCTAGCATGGCGCGCCTGGGCCCAATTACCATCAGAAAATGAAAAGAAAAAATTAAAAGAAAATAAATACGCGAGCGGTACGAATAGCAACACATTCTAGTTAAAAATTGGATTGGGCCCATGGGTGGGGTGTGAGTAGCACAAGTTCAGTAAGGCCAGAACTCCTCATTAAACCAAACGCTGCGTTTTGGTGCTGGACTTTCCCTCCGTTTTCAGAATTAAATTGTGGTCGTTAGATTAGATGAAAGAGTCAATTAAACCAGGATGATCCAACGGTAAAGAACCCATCTTCTCCAAACACATGCTAGGGTTTTCAGTTTTCACTTCCATGCACAAGATTTCAGGTCCCTCGTTCTCCCTCCATGTGCGATGAAAATAAAAACTTCCAAGAGCAAAGATGCTCTACTAATCACCAAGAACACGATGATACCCATGATTTTTACTGAAACCTCTTGTATCACTCTAACAGAAAGCATGAACATTAGGGTTCCACCATAATTCTCTGAGATCAATCACGATAGAGCGTCAATCTAATGATGTGAACGTGTTCTACATGTTGCCCTAACCACACTATGCTATACCATATCCACTAAAACTCCATGAACAACCTATTCTTGAATCTTAAAGAAATGGCACCCTGCCATGAAACTCCATGGATCTCTCTCAAATCCTCAGAAAAACATCACCTAACCTAGCATGTTATCCTTACACCTAGCAATCTAACAGTATGCACCTAAATAAGGATCTATGGAGCAAATTACCAACCTGTTAAGTATCAATGGTGAGTGATGTTAGGGCTCGATTCAATACTTGTAACCTTCTCCAAATGCTCCTCCAATGGTGGATATCTTTCTGTTTGCAAGAATTGAGATGGATGAGGCTTGTGGATGAAGAAATGAAAGCTTGCTTGATTTTTGAAGAAATCTTGAAATGGCACTTTCTCTCTCACTCTCTCCAATGGATTCAACAACTTTCACCAACCTTTTCCTCATGGTGACTCACTCTTTTTATAACAACCAATGGAATAATCTAGAAACTCATGGAAAGAGCTAGAATGTTATGGAATTTCTCATGAAGTGATACATTGTATATCCCTTCATCTCATGCATTAAGCTTGTCATTTTGCTTTAAAATCTCCCCTTGTGAGATATTGAGAAGGAGTGTATGAAAAACAAGCCTTGGTTTTGCCTTATGTGAAGATTTACAAGTTGCCTTATTATGCAAGAATGAAAATTAGAAAGCAACCTCCATTTTAAGACCTCAAATCAAAATTCTACTTGAACCATTGTTTTTAAAATGATGTTTGGAGTCAAAATGACATATTGGATGACCTATTTTGGATTTGTGGATCTCCCAAACCAAATTCCAACTTGGATTCATTTAACTTATAAGACATTTTTAGGTCATTTTTACCCAATCTTGTAAATCCTTGCTACAAACTTTTTCAATAAATAATGACCTCTTTTCTAGGCTTAAAATCCTATTTTGAATAACTTTGATGTTTTGAGTTTTTTCATTTGAGGCTTGGAAATAGGAGATATGGCCTTTGCTTAAAATGACCTATAACTTCCAAATGACCAAAATACCCCTGCCTTGTTCAAACCATAAGTTGAGTTCTACAAATCCTATCAAGGACTTCTAGTACTCTCTAGAAAGCTAAGAAGATTCTCTTCAACATTCACGCTGGCCAAGAAATCATAGGAATCATCCTACTAGGGCAAAAGTTGTCTGCAAGTTGGGTGACTTTCAAGGACCCAGATTCACACACCTCAACTGACCTGTAATTTGTCAAAACCATAACTTGAGATCTGCAACTCCTATCAAGGACTTCTACCACTCAAATTAAAGCTAAGAACAATCTCTACAACATTCATGTTGTGGGTAAGATGAGATATCAATCACATCTTGAGCTAAAATTGCCTGGAAGATAGGGATCAAATTAGGGTTTTTTCACTGACAATCCTCAGAAACCCTAACTCAAAACTTCTCAAACTCCTCAATCATGATGAGTTGGTCTAGGAATCATCTTTATAACATCTTCATACATCACTCCACGATCTCATGGCTCTTGGATTAGGTCTCAACCTTCTCCAAACCTTCAGTTATCCCAGGGCTGACCTAGTCAAAACCCTAATTCTACCATTCATGGTTGAATCTTCTGAATTCTGGCATAATGACCTCTCTGGGCTTCATGATGGCTTTCAAGACATCTCATAAACCTTCTCAAAGCTTCAAGTTTATTCTCAAAGTCTCAGAATCATCTGAGAGGCCTCCACAACTCTCAGGCTATGAACCACACAACCTTGGTTTCAACCAATTCCTCTGAGGATCTCTTGAACTTTCTGATGAAGATATCAACTTTCAAACTCTTGATGGATGAATAAATGTTGGTCAAATTTTGGGGTGCAACAGCTGCCCCTATTCAAACGGCTTGAACCTGACTGGGTGAGAAGCGAACGACTCTCAGCCAATCAAGGTGCGAGACGATTGAATACCGGTAAACCCGAAAATTTGCCAACTGCCCAACTCTTCGAATACTGCAATACTAGCTGCACAGCAACTAGCTGGAGAAATACTGATCTGACATCGCCGTCAGTTATCCACGTTAACTTCTTCTGATATTGCCTTCAGGCAACCACAACACCCAACCTCGCCGCTGGAAGACTAAACCATCTGACATCGCCGTCGGACAATCAAGATACCCCGCCTCGCCGCTGGAGAACTAAATCATCTGGCATACCCAACGTCGTCGCTGGAAAACTGAATCTGACATCGCCGCCGGAAACAAACATCATTCTGAGAGACACTCGACATCGTCGTCGTACAACCATCATCTCGGCTGGGGATTTAAAGAGCCTGACCTCACCGTCGAACACAAACATGATCTGACCTCGCCGTCAAAACAAACATTCAACCTCGCCGTCGAACAAATATCCAACCTCGCCGCCGGAAACAAACACAATCTGACCTCGCCGTCAAATCCAAACATCTAACCTCGCCGCCGGAAAAGACACAACACTGAACAACTCTGACCTGGGGGTCACCCCTGGTAAATGGAACAAAAGGTACACTTGCGTATTCGAAACTACTCCGCTGGGAATGAGAGACTTAACCGAGCACACTCTGATCTGGGGTCCTCCCTCAGAACCATAACGAACATCAGAATACTACTACACTGACCCCACCGTAGAACTTCAACATCAAAGACATGTGAAACCCTGGCCCCTGGCCGCTTCCAGCTTTAGCTAGAAAAGATCTTCAAGTACTTCTGAAGATGGGCATCCTTGGCCTTCAAGGATGTAAACTTTTGCCCGTCGGCAACTCTGCAGGAGGTATCTTCGACTTCAGTCTAAAGAAATGGTCCTTGGCCTTCAAGGATACATAGATCTGCCTTCAGGCAACTCCGCCTCTGCTATAGAGTATCCGTGACTTCAGTCAGGGATATACTTCGTCCTTCAGTCCGAAAAATGAATCCTAGGTCATTCATGACCTTGGGGATAACCTTGCCTTCAGGCACCTTCGCTTCAGCTTGGGAAATCTGTGACTTCAGTCAGAGAAGTGGTATCCTGAGCCATTCATGACTCTACGGGGATTCAAACATTTTGCCTTCAGGCAAACTCCGCTTCAGCTGGAGAAACATCTTCGACTTCAGTCAGAAGAAACACTATTAACCTGATCGCAATCAATCATCACCTCAGGATAACTGACTTGGTCTTCAGGCCAACACGGATCACCTTGCACCTAAGAGCTGCATCTACAAACTTTTGAACTCTGTCTTCATACAAACGTTGATTCATCAACAAGGCAATCTGAATCCACAGGAACTTTCTGATATCGCCCTCAGGCGTTTACGAAGTCAATCTTCAGATTAGACATCAGTGTTGGAGCAAACATATCACGCTGCTAAGAACTTCAAGGAATCATCTTGACCACACAACTCCGTCGGGCACCTTCAGGAATCATCTTGAACTGATAACCTTTCTGGAGCAGACAAACATTCTGTTGGGGATCCCTGGAATCTTCCTGGGCAACTCTAGCAGGGGACGCTACTGGGGAGCTCAAGAATCATCCTAAGCAAACAACTCGGGAAGCTGCACTGAGGTCTTAAGAATCATCTTAAGCAAACGGCTCTGCTGAGGAATTCAAGAATCGTCTTGAACTGAAGACTTCGCTGGGATCTCAAAAGTCATCCTGAGCGAGCGACTGTGGGGATTACACCGGGGTCTTAAGAATCATCTTAAGCAAGCGACCTTGTTGGGGAGAATATCAGGAATCGTCCTGAGCAAATGGTCCTTTGGTGGAACACCTGTAAAACAAGAATGATAATAACCTAGATCATGCGTGTGATGCCCATGCTTCGGCGCCATGCCCCACACGATGGGAATGCTATGCGTCTATGCTAAATGCCATGCAATCATGCACAATGATGCGGTCCCATCAGCAAAATAAATGCCGAAGGGGAATTCTCCTGTCAAAGAGAAATGCACTACTCAGATAGAGGAATCATCCTGCTGAAGGGAACATGGACACGCCAATATCAATCGGACTCCGTCTGAGGAATTGATCTTCCATTGACTGCTGCAGGGCAAACAACTTCAGTTGACTGCTGCAGGGGAACAGAGCTTTACGAGAAGGTGATATCGATCGCGAGAATAAACTGCGGGGCCTTCTCGGCTACTCTTCTGGGAATAACAACTCTGTGGGGAAACAACTTCAGCTGCTCAACACTCCACTGGGGAAGGGGGAATCATCCGACTTCGGGAGAGAATACGGCTCTGGTGGGGAATTTCAATTCCGCGGGAGACTTCAGTCTGGCACCATCAGTCGCGGCATACTTCGGCGTACGAACAGTTTCCTGCGAAACCTGCACTTGTGACCCGGTGCTGGGGGAAACACCTGCTTCGGTGACCTTACTGGGGAAACACGAGCTTCGGCACCCGAACATTTCTACGAGATCTTCACTTGTGACCCGGTGCGGGGGACGTATGAGCTTCGGCTCGCGACTCAGCTGACGCGGTGACGTTCCTTCAGGATGCGTCTGCTTGGGGAAAAGAATCCTCTCTGCGTGGGGAGACATGTCAATGCTCACTATTCTGCGTTCAGATTCTGCGGAGGAGAGACTACTGAACTCTGCTGGAGAAGGAGGAATCATCCTGCTTCGGGGATGCGCACGGCGCTCTGCTGGAAGGCGCTATACCTGCAACAACACAAACAAACAGACAAGATACCCTCCTCAAAGGGGCCTATCAAGGTTATTATCTCGTGACGGTATTCAGGTAATTTAATTGTTTCAACAATCAATGGGCCTAGGCCCGTAAGTTTATGTATGCGCATTTTATCAAAAACATCGGCGTTTTCTTTCGCAAACAAAACAGATAAATGCTAAACAGGCAAGCAGAATTGCTGAATAATATGCATTTTATTGATGGTGAACCCCTGAATGGGCAAAAAATGTTTTACAACAGAGGCAAGCTCCTGGAATGAGGAAGCCGCGCAAACATAAAACATAAATATACATCAGTATGCAAATGTCGGCAACAAAGCGTAGACGAACACCATGAGTTGATCCCTCTAAGACCCACTCGACTTCGATACTTCTCCGACGCTTCAGCTTCGGAAGAGATTGATTCAGATAAACGGCCCTCAGGTCCTCCAAACCACTAAACAATGAAAGTCCACACGCGGAACGCAGTCATTTGCCTATTCAAATCCCTAACTTTTGCGTGAACCGCCCTTCACGGGTTTTTAGTTCACCGGGATACCTTTTTTTGCCGAAGCCGCCCAGTGTAGGTTTTCGACTTCGCGGGTGTACATTTTTTCAATATATCCCTAATTTTTGCCCGAACCTTTTATTCTGTTTTTGGTTCGCCGGGATGCCCCCTTTTTGCCTGGACTCTTTCTTTTTTGTCCAGCGGGTCTCTTTCAAGCAAAGTATTTTTTAACTGCGTCCGCGTTCACCGGGGATGCAAAATCCTCACCATCCATTGTGGATAACAACAAAGCTCCTCCCGAGAAGACCTTGCTGACGACATACGGCCCTTCGTAATTCGGAGTCCACTTGCCCCGGTGATCAGAGTGTGGCGGAAGAATCTTCTTCAGGACGAGATCACCCGTCTGAAAGCTTCTAGGACGCACCTTCTTATCATAAGCTTTCTTCATTCGGCTTTGTTACAGGCGACCAAATGCAATCGATGCTAACCTCTTCTCGTCCATCAGGCTGAGTTGGTTCAAACGATTCGTAATCCATTCTGCCTCGTCGAGTTTCACATCAACCAAAACTCGCAAAGAAGGGATCTCCACTTCTAACGGTAGGACAACTTCCATACCGTACACCAAGGAGAAAGGAGTTGCCCCGGTCGACGTACGCACCGTCGTACGATAACCGTGCAAGGCAAACGGCAGCATCTCGTGCCAATCCTTGTACGTCACAACCATCTTCTGAACAATCTTCTTGATGTTCTTGTTGGCGGCTTCGACGACGCCATTCATCTTCGGCCGGTAAGGAGATGAGTTGTGGTGTTCAATCTTAAAGCTCTGGCACAGCTCCTTCATCATCTTGTTATTCAAATTCGAACCATTATCAGTAATGATCCGCTCGGGAATTCCATAGCGACAGATGATGTCCCTCTTTATGAATTTAGCTACCACCTGCTTGGTCACATTAGCATACGAGGCTGCCTCCACCCATTTGGTGAAGTAGTCGATAGCTACCAGAATGAAATGATGACCATTGGATGCAGTGGGATCGATCTTGCCTATCATGTCGATGCCCCACATGGAGAACGACCAAGGGGAGGACATGACATTCAATGGGCACGGCGGCACATGAACTTTATCAGCATAAATCTGGCATTTATGACATTTCTTCGCGAATCTGAAGCAATCCGACTCCATAGTCAGCCAGTAATACCCTGCTCTCAGGATCTTTCTCATCATGGCATGCCCGCCGGCGTGCGTACCAAATGTTCCCTCATGGACCTCTTCCATGAGCATACTCGCCTCTTTCTCATCTACACATCTGAGTAGCACGAGATCGTGGTTTCTCTTATACAGCACTCCATCAGGATTGAGATAAAAGTTTCCAGATAGCCTCCTCAGAGTCTTCTTATCCTGGGTTGACGCACCCGCAGGATACTCCTTAGTCATAAGGAAGGTCTGGATGTCGTGGAACCATGGCTTGCCTTCGGCGGTATCCTCGATTGCAAAGACAAATGCCGGTCTGTCAAGACGCGAAAGGACAATTCTTGGAGCCTCGTTCCAAAAATTGACTTTATACATTGAAGCCAACGTGGCTAAGGCATCAGCCATCTGATTTTCAGCCCTGGGTACATGATGGAGTTCCACTCGATCGAATAACGGAAGCAGCCTCCTGGCATAATTCATGTACGGCACCAAATTCGCTTGACGAGTTTCCCACTCCCCTTTAATCTGATTGATTACAAGAGCTGAGTCACCATATACGTCTAGATTCTTGATTCTCAAATCAATTGCCTCTTCTAGACCCATAATACATGCTTCATACTCGGCTTCATTGTTGGTAACTGGAAACGTCAGTCTCGCGGTAAACGGGATGTGGGATCCGTGAGGAGTCGTGATGATAGCCCCGATACCACTTCCATAGGAATTAACCGCTCCGTCGAATATCAACTTCCACTGAGACTTCCTATCCGGCCCCTCACCGGGCAACGGCTCATCGCAATCTTTCGCTTTGAGAAACATAATATCCTCGTCAGGGAATTCAAACTTCATCGGCTGGTAGTCTTCGATTGGCTGCTCGGCAAGGTAATAAGACAATACGCTTCCCTTAATGGCCTTCTAGGAGACGTACTGAATATCATATTCTGTTAACACCATTTGCCATCTGGCAATCCTGCCCGAAAGAGCCTGCTTCTCGAAGACGTACTTGATCAGATCCATCTTCGAAATTAGCATAGTGGTGTGATTGAGCATATACTGTCGTAGACGTTTGGCAGCCCAAGCTAGTGCACAACATGTCTTTTCCAGCATCGAGTATCGAGATTCGCACTCAGTGAACTTTTTACTCAAATAATAAATGGCATGCTCCTTTCTGCCCGTATCGTCGTGCTGACCGAGAACACACCCCATACTATTCTCCAGAACCGTCAGGTACATGATTAATGGCCGTCCAGCCACTGGGGGTATCAAGATTGGAGGTTCTTGAAGATACTGCTTTATCTTATCGAATGCCTTCTGGCAATCCTCATTCCAAGTAATCGCCTGATCTTTCTTTAAAAGTTTGAACATCGGTTCACAAGTGGCCGTGAGCTGAGAAATAAACCTTGCAATGTAGTTTATTCGGCCCAAGAAACCACGAACTTCTTTTTCTGTTTTCGGCGCTGGCATTTCTTGAATAGCTTTTATTTTCGCAGGATCAACTTCAATACCTCGTTCACTAACGATAAACCCCAATAACTTTCCGGACCGCACTCCGAAAGTGCACTTGTTAGGATTCAGCCTTAGCCTGAATTTCCTAAGCCTCTCAAAAAGCTTCAATAAGTTGACCAGATGCTCTTCCTCCGTTTGGGACTTTGCAATCATGTCATCAACATAGACCTCGATCTCGTGATGAATCATATCATGAAACAAAGTTACCATTGCTCGCTGGTAAGTGGCCCCTGCGTTCTTCAGACCGAAGGGCATTACCTTATAGCAAAATGTTCCCCAGGGGGTGATAAACGTCGTTTTCTCCATGTCCTCCGGTGCCATCTTAATCTGATTGTAACCGGAGAAGCCATCCATGAACGAAAACACGGAAAACTGGGCTGTGTTGTCGACCAACACATCGATATGAGGCAACGGAAAATCATCCTTAGGGCTCGCCCTATTCAAATCCCGGTAATCGACGCACATGCGTACCTTACCGTCCTTCTTCGGTACAGGCACTATATTGGCGACCCACGGAGGGTAAGTGGTAACGGCTAGAAATCCTGCGTCCAACTGCTTCTGGACTTCTTCTTTGATTTTTACAGCCATATCTGGTCTCGTCCTCCTAAGCTTCTGCTTGACTGGAGGGCAATCTTCTCGCAACGGCAAGCGATGAACTACGATGTCTGTGTCAAGTACGGGCATATCCTCGTATGACCAAGCAAAGACGTCACTATACTCTCGAAGCATCTCGACCAGTCTATGCTTGACATCACTCTGCAGCGCAACCCCTACTCTGACATTTCTGACGAGCTCTTCAGAACCCAGATTTACTATCTCAATATCTTCCTCGTGAGGCAGAATAACCTTTTCCTCTTGTCTCAACAAGCGGGCCAACTCTTCCGGAAGGTCTTCGTCTTCATCAATCTCATCCTCGGCTTGATAGATCGGGCAATCGAAGTCGTAGTGAGCCGTAGAGGGTCCAGAGTCGATGTCGTCTGTTATGTGGATCCTGCAATAACAAGGGTTAAGTTTAAAGCAATAATATGCAGGTTAGCACAAACCTCTTTGCCATTTTGCTGTTTTTCAAAATAAACATAAAACGGGAATAACAGAGAACACAATATTTGAGTACGAAGAAAACGCCTTTTATTTATTAACAAAATGCATGTACATAATCCAACAAGGCCCTGACAATAAAACCACTATGCCCCGGGCAGGACATAGGGTTGTACAAAGATTGTAAAAAGCAAATCATTACTCTTCACTTGTCAGCTGGATAATCTCCTTGATGGTCCAATTGTTGAGGCGCTCGCCCGGCTTGCTTGGCTGAATCCAGACGTCAAGATCACAATCGCTATCCCCGCTGTCCTCAGACGCTGCGTTGATGTTTTCGAAAATTACTCCACCTTTGGTGAATAGGATCGGCCCCTTCCCACGAGACGAAGATGAAGAAGATGAAGCTTCAGCTTCAGGAGAATACCCCAATCCAAACTTATCCTGCTTGATCGGTACCTCCAACACATGCCCCCAGCCTGGGGTGGAACCGGCTTCAACGACGGCCCGAGCTTCTTTGAATGAGGAGAGATTCATCTCTTGCTTCTCTATGACGACAGGAGCTACCTCTTTCACCTTGACGGTTTCAAATGCTTGGCAGAGAGTTTCATGGATCTCGCCATCCATTTCAACGTATTTAAAGGATGACAAGTGGCTCACCATAATGTCCTCCTCACCACAGACGGTTACTATGCTTCCCCCGACAGCATATTTGAGCTTTTGATGCAGCGTGGACGTCACGACACCAGCAGCATGGATCCATGGCCGACCTAAAAGGCAACTGTAGGCAGGCATGATATCCATGATATAAAAAACCGTATCGAACGTCTCCGGACCAACTTGAATCGACAGAGTCAACTCTCTGAAAACGTGGCGCTTAGTTCCGTCAAAGGCTTTCACCACCAGATCACTGGGCGTGCAAAGCGATCCACAAGTGTCCAACTTCATTAGTGCCTTCTTCGGAAGCACATTAAGCGACGAACCCGTATCCACCAGGACATGCGACATGATAGTGCCCCTGCACTCTATCGAGACGTGCAAGGCGCTGTTGTGATCTCTCCCTTTAGGAGTCAACTCTAAATCGGTAAATCCCAGCCCATTGCCGGCATTAACATGGGCTACCACCTCTTCTAGATAATTTACTGATATCTCCTGCGGCACGTAGACAGCGTTCAATACTTTCAGCAACGCGTTGCGGTGCGCTTCAGAACACAGCAACAAGTTGAGAATAGAGATCTTTGACGGAGTCTGATGAAGATGATCTACAATCTTGTAGTTGCTCTTCTTGATTAGTCGCATGAACTCTTCGGCATCTTTAACTAGCAAATCCTTCTCTGCCCCACAAGGGACCTCTTCAACGGCTCTGCCTTTACCCTTATCCACAACATCAGCTCTGACTACTTTCTCTGCCGTAACCTCTGCTGGCGCAAACACTCTACCGCTTCGAGTAATACCACCGACCCTTGTGAGACTCTGCACCGTCGATCCGTATGGCTCCAGCTCTAACTTCTGACCATTGAAATAGACCTCGGCGCCATAATGCCATGGAACGGCGTTGGTGCTCTCGAATGGGATTGGCCCGGCCCTGGTAATAGTGATTGTAGGCGGTCGGGGCGCAGAAATAGTAATAGGTTGACGAGGAATAGTAATGGTGGCAACTTCATCTGCCTGCTTCAGCACGATCTCCCCTGATGCACTTTCAATGCTCCGGCTGAACTGCAAAATACCCTCAGACATCAGACTTTGGATACCTTCTACCAGCTGCTCACACCCATCGGGAAGTGTAGCACAAGCCATGCATAACTCTCCGCATCCAGGAAAGAAGCCCTTCTTCAGCAACTTAGCCTTGACAAAACTAAGCGGCGTCTTCAAGTCGTTGACATCAGTCAACAAGTCTGAACTCTCCTCGGTGATAATGGCGTTCACTCCGCCTCCCCTATGATGAGGCATAGGGTTTTTGGTGACATTGGGCACACTATCAGAAAAGTTAATGACCTTAGCATCTACCAGGTCCTGTACTTTGTGCTTAAAAGCTTTGCAATTCTCAATCGTATGGCCTGGTGCCCCAGTATGGAAATCACAAGTAGCATTTGCGTCATACCCCGGTGGTGGTGCCCCTGTTAAGGGAGCCAACGTCCTCTTTTGAACTAACTGAAGCTGGAGCAAAGTTTGCAAAAGCTGCGCATACGACATAGGTGGAGCTTCGAAATGACGATTTGCCAAAGGAACCCGATTCTGATATTTCCTGTACCCCTGCTGGTTCTGCTGCTGCGGTTGCTGCTGCTGCTGCTGCGGAGCTGCCGGGATATTTATGCTAGCAATCTGCTGCTGAGGGCCCTTGCCCTTTCTCCGAGCATTGGTGACAGCACTTGTATCCCCTTCTCGACGCTTGCCAGCGTAGGGTTTCTTACCACCTCCTCCAGCTGAGGATGATTCGCCTTGAATTTTTCCAATCTTTATTCCGTTCTCGACATGCTCGCCCATAGTGATAAGAGCCGAGAATGTCCCAGACATGCCACTGACCAGCTTTTCATAGTAGATTCCAGGAAGGGTAGCCACGAACATTTGCACTAGCTCGCGCTCAACCATCGGCGGTTGAACCCGAGCAGCCAATTCACGCCACCGCTGGGCGTACTCTTTAAAGCTTTCATTATTCCGCTGTGAGAGATTCTGGAGCTGAACTCGGTTGGGAGCCAAGTCGCTATTGTACTGATAGTGGAGGACGAACGCTTCAGCGAGATCTTTCCACGTGCGCACTGTAGCGGGCTCCAGGCCCATATACCATTCGAGTGATGGACCAGAAAGACTATCTTGGAAGAAGTGCATCAGCAACTTCTCATCGTCAGAATAGGCGGACATCTTTCTATAATAAGATCGAAGGTGGACACGGGGGCAAGTAGTACCCTTATACTTCTCAAAGACAGGCACCTTGAACTTATGAGGTACCTTGAAGTCAGCAATCAACCCCAGTTTGGACATATCAACGCCCAAAGTGTTCTGATTTTCAATGTCTCTCATTTTGTCTTCCAGCGCTTTGAACCTGAGTCGAGCTTCAGCATTCAACTCTGCTTCTACACCTCTTTGAGAGAATACGTCATCTTGATGATCCTCAAGCCACGGTTGAGGCACCAACAGATTTCCGACACCAGCGTTGCCGTTGACCGGCCCTATGTTAACATTGGCTCCCAGACTACCATTGTCGACGCCCGCCGCATTGAGTCTGATATTAGTCATCAGATTGCCGTTAGCACTGTCGTTGCCCCCGGCAACAGGAACAACATTCTGTGGAGCATCCACTGGAGGAGGAGTAGGCACAGCCCCGCCGTGCAGTATGCCATTACTATCAACCCTGGAGATCAGAGGTTGAACCAAAGTACGAAGCTGGTCCTGTCCATTAGCGACCACCTGCATCAGTTCCATAAAACGATCCATCCGTTCACGGAGCTCTTGAACATCTGACTGCACCTGATCCATGATCCTAGTCTGATTAGCCCGAGTTGAATAACGATGAATGAGTCTTTGATCAATCCTGGAGACCGGAAGCAACTCGGAACCTGTGAACCTGAAAAACCTGTTAACATTAAAGCTTAGGAAAAGCAACAAAAATGCACGCCATGCCAATGCTTCATGCAGATGCATGCGTGTGTCTGTGTGCGTGGGAGATTTCCCCCGATCCTAGTGCCTTAGTGCCAATGCTGACAATAATATGAAGAAGAAGAAATCCGAGCCCAATCATGGAAACATCAATCTCATATATATATGGAAAGGCCTGTCAAGGCAGTACACAGTATCAGCGAGTACAAAACAAATCAACAGCATGACCTCAGCCAACAAGTCTGGTGATGGTCAGCATACAGCAAAGATCAAAACAACAGGAATACAACTAGTCAAGTACAGCCACGGGCGCGATACTCTGCTAATAGCTCCTTTGTCTCTGGATGATCTAGCAAAGTGAGCAACCCCTCGACGAGTAGTTCCCTCTGCACAATGGTATGCTGAAGCCCCTGAACTGAACTTTCCCATGCTCCTTCGCCAAAGCAATCCTCCAGTTTCCGCTTCTTAGACTCAAACATCAGCTTATGCTCCTTCAGGTTAGCAAGAGCTTTGTTGAGTCGGCTTTCGGCGGCGTATCTGCGGGCGGTCTCTTCATCAAACCTCCGCTCACTGTCCTTGACTTCGGCTTCCAGCTTAGCGATCTGCAGCATCAGCTTGTCCTCTCGCTCCTTCCTGGTGGCCAGGGAGGTCTTCCAATGCTGGTCGAACTTAGATATCCTCCGATATGCCTCCTCCAAATGCTGCTT
Organism: Lathyrus sativus; assembly: GCA_963859935.3. NCBI lineage: Eukaryota > Viridiplantae > Streptophyta > Magnoliopsida > Fabales > Fabaceae > Lathyrus > Lathyrus sativus. The sequence goes on along the minus strand of OZ012741.1, from coordinate 284,120,108 downwards.
CTTCGTAGCTAGTACATCATTAACAGCCCTGAAGTCCTGACCCAAGCGTTCCCGATCAGCAATCTGCTTTGCCAAGTCTGCACCCAGTTGGTTCACCGACTCTGTTTGCTTTCTGAAAGCATGCACGGCTTCGTTCCTTTCACTTCGAAGCTGAGCTAACTCCCTCTCTAATTCTGCATTCGCCCGCATCAGTTCATCCCGCTCGGCTAATACCTGGTTGTGCTGATGAATAGACACAGTGGTAGGCTCTTCGACTGGTGGAGGACTCTCTGGTCTGACATGAGGAAATGGCATCCCTATAGCGTTGGCTCTGGCTCTGATCCAAGCTGAATAAGGAGGGTAGGCTTGACTGTTGCTCTTTCCCAACAAAGGCTTTCCCCTCTTGCTGATACTGTTCCACGCACGCTGAAGCTTGGACAACAAATCCCCCTCTAGAGTACCCGTGAGGTACAGAGATTCCTGTACCTCTTCCTCCTTCGGTGGAGTCCTCAAAGCATATGCGAACTGACGAACTAGCAATGCTGGGTTGTAGTTGATGCAACCCTTCCTACCTATCAGAGGTACGTTAGGAAACCCACTACAACTGAAGATCACCTCGGTACCTAACCTGTCTCTGTCAACGAACCAATCAATATCTTCTGCAGACAAACTCATCAGACGCTCGGGCCACTCTGCTGTGGCTGCAGACAAGACGAAAGAACCCCTCTTGGGCAAATGACTATCAAACCATTTGTACAGCAACGGTACGCAGCATGATACATTCTTCCCTCTCCGGTTCTCATTCTTGTAATGCACTGAGTGATAGACGTCTCCAATCAGAGTAGGGACTGGATTCCCTGAGGCGAAGATGTGGAATGCATCAAAGTCTACGAAATCAGGCATGTTGGGGAACAGGACAATGCCACATATACATAGAGCAAGGATGGCATTGAATGCATCCCAACATTTATCCTTAGCACACTGCTGAGCCTTAGCTATCAGAAACTACAGGGAGAACCCAGGAACCTTGTTCCAACTCGTCACTACTAACTCAGAGGCGCTCAAATGGAGTGAAGAAGCTAAACCAGCCAGATCAGGCTCAACATCCATATGGACAAAAGGCATCTGCCCTTTGATAGGCACACCCAGCATATCAGCATACTCTTCCAGCGTCGGCGCGAGAACGAAGTCCTGAAAAGTGAAACACCTCAGAGGAGGGTCATAGAACTGCAGAAGAGCATGCAACCTGTTGCGGTGGAAATAGGATCACAAACTATTAACGAGTTTGAATCGCAATTCAATTCACAACCGCTCTTTGATTTATCCGAAGGAAAAGGTCAAAAGAGGGAAAACCTATTTTGCATCGTAAACACAATGCGGGGAGATTCTAGGATTCGGGGGTTGGTTAAATTTAGGGAAGGTATTAGCACCCTAAACTTCTGTAGTACTCTACAGGAACCTTTTGTTCAGATGTTTACTATTTTGCTTTATTTATTTGCTTAAGGTATATGTACAAAGGGATTAAAAGTGAGAAAATAAACCTAAGGGGTTAATTCTAAGTTTACTCGGCAAGACATCGCATCTTGTGCCTACGTATCCTTACGGGAGTGGAATCAGAGTAATCGTAGTTCCCCTCAATAGGGAGGCTAGAAACTTTTGACTGTGGCCAAGGTTTGTTCAGAGACTCCAATCTCTATGTTAAAAAATGTTAATTAAAATTAAAATAGGGTTAAATTAGGGATTCCACGGCGGAAAACCTTAAAACAGAGTACGGCGACTCTTTTGGCCTAACACTAGGATAAAAGCAATTTTGCCCACGGCGGGACACCTAGGCTAAACAGGGTTTGATCCATTAAAGGGGTAAGGCTATTGACTCGGCGGCCAAAAGGCTGGACCTAATCCTTCGGAAGGATAAAACTGTAAAAAATGTGAAAATATGACAAATCATTATATGGAGGAATAATTAAGGTACAGAAATAAGAAAAGTAATAAAGGCAGAGGGTATAAAGAAACAAAGAAACATTTCTGAAAACATGAAGAATATGAAAATATGTAATGACACTTAGAATGAAGTGAGGGAGGAAAATAGTGTGGGGTTGTGGCCACCACAAGCACATCTCAACCTCAAGCATGCAAATGAAATGCAGGAATAAAGAAAATAAAAGGTACATAAAATGACACGGCAAACATAAGGAGTTCCTTACGAAAAGGTTTTAATTTTTTAATATTTTAATTATGTAAAAAAATGTTTTAATTTTTTTAATATTTTAATTATATATATAAAAAGGTTTTAATTTTAAAATGGAATTACTTAGTTAAAAAAAATTTAAGTTTAAATTATAAAAAAAATGTTAAGTTTAAATTATATATAAAAAAAAATGTTTTTGGGAACAAAAAGGTTTTTTTTGGAAAAAAATGTTTGCGGGAACAAAAAAAAAGCTTTTTTTGGAAAAAAATGTTTACGGGAACAAAAAAAGGTTTTTTTTGGGAAAAAAATGTTTACGGGAACAAAAAAGGTTTTTTTTTGGGAAAAAAATGTTTACGGGAACAAAAAAGGTTTTTTTTTGGGAAAAAATGTTTACGGGAACAAAAAAGGTTTTTTTTTTTGGGAAAAAAATGTTTTGATAAAAAAAAAAAATAACAATAGAATTGCAAATGCAAACAAACAATTAATGGACATGCAAACAATCCTATACGACACAATCATGGTTCATACATATCAAAATCTACGGATCTAAACAACAATGAAGGTTAACATGGCAAGGATGCAAATAAATATGAAAAGGCAAAAGGTTTAGTAATTTAACCTACGAAGCGGAGGTTTGCTTCGGTAAATGTGAAAAAGGTTTGAATAAGGGAACACTGGAGAGCTCCAATCCTTCTAACGAGTTGTGGGAACGACCGCCTTTCTTCTCTGGGGATCTCCTTTGTTTCTCCCTCTCTCTCCTCTTTTCTGAAGAAAACCTTCTGACCCCTCTTAGGTTTTTTTCATTCTCTCCTCCTTTCCAACAAGGCAACACATGTATATATAGGGAACAAATTAGGGTTAACACCAAATTGTCAATAATGTCCCTAAAGCCCATTTTAAAGCCCAAACTAAATAATTAGTTAAGAAAAAATAAAATTTAAATAATTTAAAATAATTAAAATAAACTTAAAATAAAAACTAATAATCCTATTGATTCCTAAAATAAAAAATATTATAAAAGGAACAAAATTTTTCAATATTTTTTTATTTTATGATTTTTTGGATATTTTTATGAATAATTTAGAAAAAAGTGAAAAAAATAATATTTTAAAAAATGATTTAATTAAAATACGAAAATAATAATTAAATAATAATAAAAGACTATTTTTGTTATTTTTTTTAATGAAAGATAGAAAAATTTAGAGTAAAAATAATAAAGAACAAAAAAAGTGACAAAGGTGAGATTTAATTTTAAAAAAGTTAGAAAAAAAAAAATTTAGTTTTAAAAAGGTTAGAAAAAAATATTTAATTTTAAAAAAGTTAGAAAAAAAGATTTAATTTTAAAAAGTTAGAAAAAAAAAAGATTTAAAGTTAGAAAACAAGATTTAGCTTTAAAAATAGTTAGAAAAAAAGATTTAATTTTAAAAAAGATAGAAAAAGATTTAACTTTAAAGAGGAGTTAGAAAAAGATTTAAAAAAAGTTAGAAAAAAGATTTAATTCTAAAAAGAAGTTAGATTTTTATTTTTTAAAAAAAAAATATTAGAATTTGATTAAAAAATGTGTTAGAAATTAATTTAAAAAAGGTTATGAAAAATTTACTCTTTAAAGAAAAGAAAAAAAAAAGTTAAATTTTAATCTAAATCCTAAAAGTTAGTAAGAAGAGCTTTAAATAAATAAACTAAATAGAAAAAAAAAAGTTAATAAAAAATATTAGTAAAGTTATAAAAAAAAATTTAATTAAATTATTATTAGTTAAAAAAACAAGATCTAAAAAAAAGGTTAATTTATTAGGTTAATAAGAATTTAAAATAAAAATAAAAAAGAAAGGGTAAAATTTGGGGTATTACAGTTGCCCCTATTTAAATAGCTACACCAGATGATTTGAGTGACGGAGACTCAAGGAATCATGGTGGAGGGATTTAAATATAGATAACCGAAAATTTTGCCCTTATATGCGGCGATATGCAATGCTATGGACAAAGCGAGAACAGATTAATGCAGATGATGCCGTGAATATGATGTGATGCGTATGCTGGAATGATGAATGCGAAAATGCTGACGAATACGACGACACCGAGACAGACGCCACGAGAAGAAACACACTGGGGAAAATGACGCGCTGAGACACAGTACATCACTGGGGAATTCTAAAAATGATAGTCAACTGGTGCGAATGACCAATTGTCACTTTTAGAAAAGGAACGAGATCCTCGAATGGAGATGGTACCTATGAGACGGCCTCCACTGGGGAATCTAAAAATAAAACTGGATCACGTACGATTGTAAGATCGATTACAGAATGCTGGAGCATTGAGCAAGGAATAACATCCAAGCTTCTGTAAACTACCCCTCGTGACAGGATCAAACGGACTTTTCGGAACTCCGTAGCAAATATACAGGGTAAAGACCGACTGTATGCCAAAATAAATGGACTTTGATGGGAATTGCCCTGATAAGCTTCTCGAGGGAGAACTGTCACTTATCGTTGGAAGGGACTTATGTGCAAAAAATGGATAAGCACTCAAATAAAGAGGCTGCTGCTTATCTGATAAATAAATCTTCTCGCATTTAAGGTCGGCGCCTGGAATACGATTCTGATTCTTCTCTTACTGAAGGATAAATAAACTTCTTCATGCTTCAAGATTATGTTCTCCTGAACATGAAAAGGGTAAACTGAACTTCCTCATACTTCAGAATCGTGCTCTCCTGAATATGAAACTGGATGACTGAATATACTCATATTTCAGAATCGTGCTCTCCTGAATATGAAACTGGATGACTGAATATACTCATATTTCAGAATCGTGCTCTCCTGAATATGAAACTGGATGACTGAATTTACTCATATTTCAGAATCGTGCTCTCCTGAATATGATTTGGTTGTAAATGAATTTTTCCATACTTCAGAATCGTGCTCTCCTGAATATGAAACTGGGTAATCGAACTTCCTCATAACTCAGAATCGTGCTCTCCTGAATATGATTCGGTTCCTGAAATTTCTTCATTCTTCAGAATCGTGCTCTCCTGAAAAACGGCCAACTGAACTTCCTCATAACTCAGAATCGTGCTCTCCTGAATATGATTTCGTTCCTTCTTTTACTAAAGGATAAATGAACTTCTTCATAACTCAGAATCGTGCTCTTCTGAATATGATTTCGCTCAAACCTTCTCGTAACTCAAGATCGTGCTCTCCTGAATACGAATTGGTTCGTACCTCAAGACGGCAGGTAAATGGAAGCCCAACTGCTCCATGGAGATGGCCATTTGCTGCGAGTCATAACGAGGATATGATCGACTTCTTAGGTGAGAAATGTCGTGTGTTGATGCTGTAAGATGTAAAGTGTAAAGGGTTGTAACATGTAGGATTGTAAAGTGTTTTACTGATAGATTTTCCAGGCGTGAACTGGCGTGTATCTGTAAAGGATTGTAGTTGATTTTCTTGAAAGATAGTGCAAAATAAATGCACGTCCGGGTACGGTGATAAACTTCTCAAGCGAGATAGTCGCGTATCTGTCATGGTATGGTGAAAATCTTAGATGGTGCAAAATAAATGCACGTCCGGTTGGGCTTGACGACCGACAAGACTGAGATTCAATCTAGGATCGAGCTAGAAAGAAGACTGGTAATCAAGACTCCATCGAGGGAATGAACTCGAAGGGTAGATATCTTATCCTGGCGAGGAAAGATAGCTGAAGTAACCGTCATCCACGAGGATCGAGCTCCGTGGGGAAACTGGAAACACATATGTATTTTATGCTTAGGGCTGACAATCTATTTGGAGAGAATGGACGAACCCAGTTACTCGGCGGTAACAACCAAATGATGGAGAGACACAATGAACCTGTGAATGCTAACGCATATGTTGATGCATATGTTAATGTGAATGTATGTTAATGTCTATGTATGTAACTATGCAAGATGTTATGAAATGAGTATGTTGAGTATGTAATGAATATGTAATGAATATGTAATGAATATGTAATGAATATGTAATGAATATGTAATGAAATAGGCATGTGATGCTTATGCCCTTGCGTATACTGACGAAACAGACTAGAGATGGGATGAGAGATGAAATAAACATCTCGACGGAGATACCCTGCGTTCTCTGCAACCAATACGTCAATCATGGGTAAGAAAGATCAATAGTAGAACCAAGTCTGGTTTTAAAGTTCTGAATTCTCTGAGGAGAAGGTAATCTGCTTGGGTGTACAGTATCACGTCTTCACATGGGGAGAAGAAAACCTGGGGGACACTTTTGAGTTACCCAAGAAAAAGTTGTCAGCTTATAGTCTCGCTGGGGACTGTGATGAGGCAATAGCTTGGGAGCCTGTTGCAACACTGAGATTTACTGGGGAACGAAGGCCGCCGTGAGTAAAATCCATCGGGTGCATGAAAAAATTGTGAAATCCCATGGTTTTAATCTTGAAGGACCTTATAGTAGTCGCCATTTGTTTCTTCAAAAACATGGTGCCCCAGGATACTTGCGTTGCGAGGTAGGGTCATCTCAAGAGGATTTTATAGAGAACACCGAGTCCGGTTGCCCCATTGTTCTCAAACTCTTTGAGAGATTTGTCAGGTCTCGACGTAACTGGCACAAATTAATCGTGTTACGACGAAATGTTTGGGAAATAGCTCTTAAGAATGTCAGACTCGCGTTGGTAAGCGAATTGGGAAACTGCCTGCCCCTGTTCAGCAGGATCTTCAAGTTCCACGGGTTATGTTCATATGTAAATCTCTAAGATATCAAGCAAAGTTGTCATGCCTGAAATGCCTATCCTGAGCTTGTCAATGTACACATATATTTGTCTTGAATTTTTGTTTTGAAAAAAAAGATATCGCAACAACTTGTGACCGAAATCACTAGTCAGGATATAAGTTTTAATTATAATGCCATCATGAATTTTTTCTGAGCATAGCTCGTAGGAGTCAGGAAACGTGATCTTGTCAAGTATGCTTTCAACCGAAGTCCTACTTCAATTAGGTCTTTTAAAGGTTGTATCGTGGCTCAGTTCACGGTTTAAGAAACAAAAGGATAAAGGCTCAAAGTTATATTTGTACCCACCCATTCTTCGTGATGTTCTCCAATCCTAATTCAGTTAACCGGATACGAACGCTCATATCTCAAGCGGATTTGCTATGGTCGAGAACTTATCAAGGCTTTGGACATGGCAGTCGCTCACCTATTACACGATCTTGTTCTTTACTAGGGACTATTTATTGTACCCTCTTGTTTTTCTTTTATTCCCTAACTTTTGCCTGGACAACGTCTTTTGATCTGACTTTGGAGTCCAACGGGATGCCCCAGTTTTGCCTAAGTCTCCTTCATAGGTTTTTGACTTAGCGGGCTCTTATTTTTTTGAATATTCCTTTATGCACAAGTCGTGTAAATCTTTTGAAAGGCTTGTGACTGCCCCACTCCTTAGGTAACCGAGGGATAGTCATTGTATTGGACTTCTTAAGATGCTAAGGATAAATTCTCGAAGGTTTGCTCTTCCTTTTTGAGGATCTAAGCGCTCGATCGGTTTAACTGAAACCTACCCTGCCCCAGGTTAGGATGAAGGTTCTTAAAAAGAAAGAAAAACTCCTACTTCAAGGTTCAAAGGGTTGACTAGGGATTAACATCCTTATATCTCCAGTGTTTGGGATTTGAAACAATGCCTTACATCATCAGCGGGTTTCAATCGAAAGCATACGACAAGAAATCTGACGTTTTGGGTTCGTCATCCTCCCCCCAATTCTCCATCAGAACAAGAGATCGGGTAAAGTTGGCATTATAATTTATGAAAACGTTTTTGAATGAGTGAAGCGAATGGATTTATTCAAGACAAACATATGTGTTGCATCAAAGATAAACAAGTTCGTGCATGCTAAATATGATTAATCGAAGAGAAATACATATAAATAAACAAATGAACTGTCGGAGAAATCCTTCTAAATGTTTATGAAATCTTGCATTCAAGAGTAACAGTTTCCTTTGGCGGAGCCTCAATGGAAAGGACGTCTGGTTCATGATCACTGTGAGTCGTCATGGCTTACCCCAGTTATGCTGGTCACATCTTCAACAGTTTTCAGTCGTTGCTTCAAAATAAATTTCCCAGATCCTTTGTTGATCCCGGTCATATCACCTTGAGGGTTACTGAAATGAAGCGGGCTAGGCCTTTGAATAATGACTGGATTCGGCTGATAGGCGTAGCATGCTTTGCAGAATTTGCACTTGACGAGTGAGGAACCCCGAAAGGAGTCTCGATCTTCAGCTGAGCATCGCCAAAAGACAACTTCTTCGTTTCTAGCAAATTTCTGACAACTTTCTTAAGAGCATAGCAATTCTCTAGATCATGGCCGGGCGCACCCTCATGAAATAAACACTGAGCGGTAGCATTGTAACTTGCAGGTAATGGATTAGGTGGAGGATTAGGAGGCGGACCCAAAGCCCGAGTAGTGATGAGGCCTTGCTTGACCAAAGAGGGATACAACTCGGTAAAAGTCATCGGGATCGGCGGACAAGGTTTATACGTTCTTCTGTTTGGCATATTCTGGCGAGGAGCCGGACTCTTTGGCTGTTGAGGAGCAGGAGTATTGGGTGCCTGTAGGTAGTTGACAGGAGGCGGATAAACAGGAGGTTGTTGCATAGGTTGATACATGGGAACCTGTTGATTGAAAGAAGGTGTAATAGCTGCCACATAGGGTTGTTGAGCATATTGGACCGGGTACCCTTGAGGTTGAGCATAACCTTGCAGATGCCGATAAAAGCGTTCCCTTGGTTTACCAGAGGATATAGCATTAGTCTCACTCTCCTTCTTTTTCTGGGAGCTATAAGGAGGTTTCTTCGGCTGATCCTTAGAAGCGCCATGATTATTTGTCATTTTACCACTCTTCATACCCAATTCAATCTTGACACCCACAGCAACGATGTCGGAGAAATTTGAAGTCACACTACCCACCATTCTCTCGTAAAATTCTGGACGGACTGTGTCGACAAACCAATCAGCTAACTCTTTCTCGGTCAAAGGAGGTTCTACCTGCGAAGCAGTTTCTCTCCACCTTTGAGCATACTCTTTGAATGACTCAGAATTCTTTTGCGACATACTCAACAACTGTCTTCTGTCAGGAGCCAGATCCATATTGTACTTGTAGTGTTTGATGAAAGCGTCAGATAAATCTTGAAAGCTCTTAACGCGGGATTGGTCCAAAGTTAAATACCACTTGGAAGAAGCACCCTTCAAACTGTCTTGGAAGCAATGAATCATCAGTTTATCATTCTCGACATGGGCAGCCATTTTGCGATAATACATGATCAAGTGACTCTTAGGGCAGGTGGCACCTTCATAACGATCGAAGTTCGGAGTTTTGAACTTCGGGGGAATAACCAAACCTGAGACCAAACAAACATCCCTTGCAGCAGTCCCAAAAATTTGATCACCCTCTACCTTTTTCAATCTCTGGACGATGGTGTTCACTTCCTCACGAAGCTTATCATGTCTCTCATAACCCTCAACATTCTCATCAAGATCATCAAAAACTGTCTCATTGAAGTACGGTTGCGCACGAGTGTGTACAACAGGTGGTGCAAAGATAGGAGCCCCCCTAGAAACTTCAGAAAACAAGGGCACGGCTTGCTGAACAGGTTGATTAATCGGAACAGTGGCTTGAGGAGGCACAAAACCGGGAGCAAGACCATAAGGTGGGTCCCTTGCTACGGTCACACTTGGTGGAGGGTCCACAGTAACGCCGGTAATCTCAGAAACAACAGTGGGCTGGGTATCCATCTTAGCATTCATGACATGTAACAATTCCATCATACGCCCCATACCCCCTCGAAGGTCTTCGAGTTCATTGCTAAGGCGATCAATCTCTTTTGCCTGATCCTCCATTCTTTTCCGAGTTTGAGCTCTGGTGTTGTATTGGTGCCGAGAACTCAGGGTGACGAAACTGGAAGGTGAGAGAACCGAGTGTGAGAAATCGGGAGACACATGTAATGCAAAAGTATGATGCTAAAATGTGAATGTAAATGAAGATTTCATGGAATTCAAAACATTTACTAATGCCGTGGGGTACCAAGGAAATCTTTTCCTTGTTTTTTCATTTTATATTTTTTTTATTTATGGTATCCCGCGATATCCATAAATGATGTTTGACCTCCATGAAATACAATGCGATGAGATGCTTTATGGATGCAATGCATGAAAACACACAAAGTCCTAGGTTAAAGGCTTGCATGAGGTTCAAAGGCAAATACCCTCCCCTGAAGTTAGATGGTTCATCCTGTCCTACAAAAGTAACCGGGTTCTAAGGGATCTCAATATCATTGATCCTTCACAAGGGTGGTTGTTCAGAAGGCAACTTACTTGCCAACCAAAACCCTCCAAGTTTAAGATCTCAATGAGCGTAGTATCGAGTGTCAACCAACTTTAGTCTGCACCAAAGCCGGTTACCTCACTACTTTCTAAAGGCCAAGATGAGTTAACTAGGGTTCTAAAAGTCAGTTAGTGCGTTGACAACATATGGCAGCCTCAATATTATCCTCAACTTGACTTAAGGAATATAAGCACCAACCAAGAAGTCGCACTAACTATGGCCACCAGATCAACCGTATCGATATACGTCGTACAGTTTCCTTGGTCTATTGCCATTTACCTAAGGTACACTAGATCCGGGTGTAGGACCTATCTCACAGCACAAGGAACAGTCCCACAATCAAAGCACAAATATATACATGCAAATGAATAATAACACAGATAGTAACAAATATGAACAAGTTAGGGATAACCCTCAAAAGTTAGGAGTCAAGTCCCCAGTGAAGTCGCCATTTTCTGTTGCGGTGGAAATAGGATCACAAACTATTAACGAGTTTGAATCGCAATTCAATTCACAACCGCTCTTTGATTTATCCGAAGGAAAAGGTCAAAAGAGGGAAAACCTATTTTGCATCGTAAACACAATGCGGGGAGATTCTAGGATTCGGGGGTTGGTTAAATTTAGGGAAGGTATTAGCACCCTAAACTTCTGTAGTACTCTACAGGAACCTTTTGTTCAGATGTTTACTATTTTGCTTTATTTATTTGCTTAAGGTATATGTACAAAGGGATTAAAAGTGAGAAAATAAACCTAAGGGGTTAATTCTAAGTTTACTCGGCAAGACATCGCATCTTGTGCCTACGTATCCTTACGGGAGTGGAATCAGAGTAATCGTAGTTCCCCTCAATAGGGAGGCTAGAAACTTTTGACTGTGGCCAAGGTTTGTTCAGAGACTCCAATCTCTATGTTAAAAAATGTTAATTAAAATTAAAATAGGGTTAAATTAGGGATTCCACGGCGGAAAACCTTAAAACAGAGTACGGCGACTCTTTTGGCCTAACACTAGGATAAAAGCAATTTTGCCCACGGCGGGACACCTAGGCTAAACAGGGTTTGATCCATTAAAGGGGTAAGGCTATTGACTCGGCGGCCAAAAGGCTGGACCTAATCCTTCGGAAGGATAAAACTGTAAAAAATGTGAAAATATGACAAATCATTATATGGAGGAATAATTAAGGTACAGAAATAAGAAAAGTAATAAAGGCAGAGGGTATAAAGAAACAAAGAAACATTTCTGAAAACATGAAGAATATGAAAATATGTAATGACACTTAGAATGAAGTGAGGGAGGAAAATAGTGTGGGGCTGTGGCCACCACAAGCACATCTCAACCTCAAGCATGCAAATGAAATGCAGGAATAAAGAAAATAAAAGGTACATAAAATGACACGGCAAACATAAGGAGTTCCTTACGAAAAGGTTTTAATTTTTTAATATTTTAATTATGTAAAAAAATGTTTTAATTTTTTTTATATTTTAATTATATATATAAAAAGGTTTTAATTTTAAAATGGAATTACTTAGTTAAAAAAAATTTAAGTTTAAATTATAAAAAAAATGTTAAGTTTAAATTATATATAAAAAAAAATGTTTTTGGGAACAAAAAGGTTTTTTTTGGAAAAAAATGTTTGCGGGAACAAAAAAAAAGCTTTTTTTGGAAAAAAATGTTTACGGGAACAAAAAAAGGTTTTTTTTGGGAAAAAAATGTTTACGGGAACAAAAAAGGTTTTTTTTTGGGAAAAAAATGTTTACGGGAACAAAAAAGGTTTTTTTTTGGGAAAAAATGTTTACGGGAACAAAAAAGGTTTTTTTTTTTGGGAAAAAAATGTTTTGATAAAAAAAAAAATAACAATAGAATTGCAAATGCAAACAGACAATTAATGGACATGCAAACAATCCTATACGACACAATCATGGTTCATACATATCAAAATCTACGGATCTAAACAACAATGAAGGTTAACATGGCAAGGATGCAAATAAATATGAAAAGGCAAAAGGTTTAGTAATTTAACCTACGAAGCGGAGGTTTGCTTCGGTAAATGTGAAAAAGGTTTGAATAAGGGAACACTGGAGAGCTCCAATCCTTCTAACGAGTTGTGGGAACGACCGCCTTTCTTCTCTGGGGATCTCCTTTGTTTCTCCCTCTCTCTCCTCTTTTCTGAAGAAAACCTTCTGACCCCTCTTAGGTTTTTTTCATTCTCTCCTCCTTTCCAACAAGGCAACACATGTATATATAGGGAACAAATTAGGGTTAACACCAAATTGTCAATAATGTCCCTAAAGCCCATTTTAAAGCCCAAACTAAATAATTAGTTAAGAAAAAATAAAATTTAAATAATTTAAAATAATTAAAATAAACTTAAAATAAAAACTAATAATCCTATTGATTCCTAAAATAAAAAATATTATAAAAGGAACAAAATTTTTCAATATTTTTTTATTTTATGATTTTTTGGATATTTTTATGAATAATTTAGAAAAAAGTGAAAAAAATAATATTTTAAAAAATGATTTAATTAAAATACGAAAATAATAATTAAATAATAATAAAAGACTATTTTTGTTATTTTTTTTAATGAAAGATAGAAAAATTTAGAGTAAAAATAATAAAGAACAAAAAAAGTGACAAAGGTGAGATTTAATTTTAAAAAAGTTAGAAAAAAAAAAATTTAGTTTTAAAAAGGTTAGAAAAAAATATTTAATTTTAAAAAAGTTAGAAAAAAAGATTTAATTTTAAAAAGTTAGAAAAAAAAAAGATTTAAAGTTAGAAAACAAGATTTAGCTTTAAAAATAGTTAGAAAAAAAGATTTAATTTAAAAAAAGATAGAAAAAGATTTAACTTTAAAGAGGAGTTAGAAAAAGATTTAAAAAAAGTTAGAAAAAAGATTTAATTCTAAAAAGAAGTTAGATTTTTATTTTTTAAAAAAAAAAATATTAGAATTTGATTAAAAAATGTGTTAGAAATTAATTTAAAAAAGGTTATGAAAAATTTACTCTTTAAAGAAAAGAAAAAAAAAAAGTTAAATTTTAATCTAAATCCTAAAAGTTAGTAAGAAGAGCTTTAAATAAATAAACTAAATAGAAAAAAAAAAGTTAATAAAAAATATTAGTAAAGTTATAAAAAAAAATTTAATTAAATTATTATTAGTTAAAAAAACAAGATCTAAAAAAAAGGTTAATTTATTAGGTTAATAAGAATTTAAAATAAAAATAAAAAAGAAAGGGTAAAATTTGGGGTATTACACAACCCATTCAACTCGGACGTAGAAGGTTTGCAAACCAGACCGAGCAACCTGCCATAAGACTTCCTGAACCTATCTTTCACAGAATCTCCTGCCAGAGCTATCAACCTAGTCAACTTCGACACATCAGGGGTCGGGAACTTGTACGCGACAGTCTTCCTGAGAGAGGCCATAATAACAGTAGGAGGCGAGAAATCCTGGATCGGGGAAACGGTACCTGCAACACAGACACACGTTAATGGAATGCAAATGGACATGCAAACTAATGCAAAATGCAGGCATGCAATAATATATCCGGATAGCTGCTGTGGAGATTCTGTATCAACAATCACTGATGAGAAGAAAACCCCGGTGTAAGACCACTAATCTGATCTGCTAAGAACAACCATCTGATAGGAGCCTATACATGAGATCAAAATTCTGCTCTGTTGAGAACAAATGGCTGATAACAAGGACCTCGGATGCATGATCAAGAGATATCTGCTGATGAAGTCTTCAGACCCCGAATCAAAAATCTGCCCTATCAAGAACAAACATACAGCTGCTGATGAGATCTTCGGACCCCACTCAAAATCCGCTCTATCAAGAACAAACAACATCTGCTGATGAGGTCTTCAGACCCCAAAATATGCTCTATCAAGAACAAACCACTGATGACAATACTCTGATCAAACCTGCTCCATCAAGAACAGATACACCTGATGATAAGATCCTCTGATCAAACCCTGCTCTGTCAAGAACAGACAAATCTGCAACTGAGAACCCTGATACCAACATAACTGATTCACTGTCAAGAAAACCAGGTAGTCTGAAGGTCAAAGTTTCCTGCAATGAACCCAATCCCACTCACAGGTATGGACCTAAACTAACTCAAGGTACGGCATCCTATGCGTTCATCAGCGTCACAGACTTTCAAAACTAACGATACGATTCCCAGAAGGAGTGGCATCATCAAGTTTTGAAGAGGCCTCACTTAGCTGAATCACAAATGATCGGTCCCCAGAGTCGACAATCTACCAAACCAGCAACCGTCTCAACCCAAAGGGTTGAAAGTGAAGCCAACCGGATGAACCTCGTCTGAGCGTGGATTTCATGAGACACTAGTGCCTGCAAAGCAAGCACGCACCCACTAATTTCCACTCTAAGTCTATGTTGCACTCAAGCCTGGGTCTGTCTTCTCACTCATCAGAACTCCCATCCCACAACAACACAAATAATCATATTATACTGAAAATAAAATGCGGGAAATAAAGTGCGAGAAGTAAAAATGCGATAAATAAACGCAACCCAACAAGCAAACACACAAGCGGTAGGATTGACTCTCTTAAGGGACGTTGGATCCCAAAACTGACTCGCTTTCGGGATGTTGGATCCCTAGGAAACTATCAAGTCCCCAGCAGAGTCGCCAGCTGTCGCTTGCGCGAAAATAAGGTGCCGGCATGACAGAAGAGTCGCCACCTTTCGTTATTTATCCCTCGGAGCGGGAAAGGAAACGATAAGAAAAACCTGACGAAAAAAGGGTAAGACAAGGTCATCGCAACCATTGTCTGGGTTCGGGAGTCGGTTACGCAAGGGGAAGGTATTAGCACCCCTCACGTCCGTCGTACTCGACGGGATCCTTGCTTGTTTATTTACTTGGACGGGTTGGTTTTATTCTATCTACCTATCAAGGCTGGCTGAAAAAAGAAAAGAAAAATGACTCGGCAAAGCGTCGCACTTTATGCCTACGTATTCTCATCAGAGAATGAGAAATCAGAGTCAACGTAGTTCAGCCTACGAAGGGTTACGGGGAAATGGTTGCTCGCTAGGATATCGCATCCTATGCCTACGTACTTCCACACTGCATGGAAGATCAGAGCAGACGTAGTTCGGGAAACTACGGGTTATCTCCTGAAAGAAGTGTTCTTTATTGTGTTTGCGATTTCAACCGCACTAGAGACTATGACCTGAGAGTGAATGCGTCGCATGTCACCCAAAGGGTACCATACTAAACATCCAGACTATGGAAAAGAAACTCTCCCACAATCCTTTCTCAGATAGCTTAAGGCTCGTAACGTACGAAAGAAATCATTCATGATTACTGTATCTTAAACTGTTTTGAAGATGAGAAGAGAACAGACCCAACTAGGAGGGAGACTATCAAGTCCTACTGTTGTCATGCCATGGATTCATCCTATGGTTGAGGTTTGAACAGGGAACTCCTAGAAGTTGTCATGCATAGGTTTCAACCTAAAAGTCTATCATCAAATCCTTATCAAAGGAAATGAGAGTCCTAAGGGATCATGTCAATGATACACCAAAACAGACAAAGCATCAGCTTAACAGTAAAATGCATGCAATGCAAGTGAGGGAGGAAATGTGTGTGGGGCTTCAGCCTCCACAAGCTCATCTCAACCTCAAGCCAGTCATGAAATAACAATAATCATACTGAAATAAACAACGTGCTATCAAGCAATAAACAGTAAACTGCAATCATACAGATAAAAGAAATGAAATGCCATCAGGCAAACAAACCACATGGGCAAGGGAGCTGGGCTCTACCGAATATCCGCAAGCAAAGCCACGCAATAACAATACAAGCAGAGGGAGCAACTCAACCTCTAATGAAATCATACTCTTAGTCTGAACTCATTCTAGATGGACTTATTCTAATGCAACAGACAAATCAAACAAAACACACAATACAGAAAAGAAAAACAGAAGAAAGCCTCAGCTCCTCCAGCAGCTACTCAGTCTTCAGACTTCAGAGATCACTTGCTTTCCAGGTATCAACCCTACAACATGAGTATCAACTCATCTTCTCCCTTAAGCTTCAGCTTCTTTGATCAGCTCCACCTTCAGGCTTCACTATCTTCAGGGATCTTCAAGTATCAACTTGATCTTCATGCTCTTCAAGCTTCAGCTGGAATGGCAGTCTTCAAGGATTCATCCTCTTCACCAATCTTCAATGAAGTCTTCATCTTCAAGGACTCCTCCTCTTCAAAGCTTCAGCTTCTATCTTCAATGGCTTTAATGCTCCAACAAACCAGATTCAATCAACAAGATGAGATGAGGATGTTAGAGTGCTCACTGACTTCCAAAGGATGCCATTGAGGACTTAACATCAAAAGGAAAGGCTCTCTCAAAGTTCTACCTCATAGGGCAAGGTCACTAATCCCTCCAAAGGAGAGAGGTGAATACCCTTAAGGGACTTTATATCATAGAGAAGGAAGGAGGTGAACAAGACACTCCTTGTTTATTGAATGGAATTATTCTATCTAAAGCTCTACCTATACACTTATGATCCTATAAATAGAACAAACAAGACTAAGCTCCTCTTTAAGGTCATCAAAGTCTTCAATGATGATCCGCAAGGTCTTCAACTCAATCTTCAAGGCTCACACACTCAAAGGAGAAGAAAAGAAGGCAAAACAATACAAACTATGCCTTTAAGCAACACACATACTAACCATACATTCAAAGATCAATTAAAAATACTAAAAGACTATATAATATTCTAGTAAAATTCTAGGGGATTCTATACATACTTACCCTTAACCCATATATTCCCCATACTCTAATTTGGCCTATAAAACCCAAAACAAAATTGTTCAAATCTACTTATAGTGAATAAAACCCTAATTTTGTTATGCTAATGCTAGCCTAAACAAACTAATCAAATTTTAATCTACAAATCATGAATTAAATCCTATATGAACTATGATTCAATACCTAACTATGCCAAAAAGAATGGCTCAAAAATCCTAAGGGAAAGTCCTAAAAGAAATTCTACAAAATTGAGATACAATATTAATCCTATTTAAAAGCTATTTAAATGAAAAATATACTAAAAATATTAAAATGAAATAAAATGATAATTTTATTTATTTATATTTTTCTAGACAGAATTATGAATATGTGAAAAAAACAAGCATTAAAAAACATTCATTTTTCTATTTTATATGATTTTTATAAAATGCTAAAATGTTAAAAGAAATTAAAAATGAGAAATTATAAGAAAAATAGGATGGGGGGTGAGAAAAGTAACTGCGCCCAGTTATTATCCATGATGGGCCCAGGAAGGGGGGTGCGCCTAGCATGGCGCGCCTGGGCCCAATTACCATCAGAAAATGAAAAGAAAAAATTAAAAGAAAATAAATACGCGAGCGGTACGAATAGCAACACATTCTAGTTAAAAATTGGATTGGGCCCATGGGTGGGGTGTGAGTAGCACAAGTTCAGTAAGCCCAGAACTCCTCATTAAACCAAATGCTGCGTTTTGGTGCTGGACTTTCCCTCCATTTTCAGAATTAAATTATGGCCGTTAGATTAGATGAAAGAGTCAATTAAACCAGGATGATCCAACGGTAAAGAACCCATCTTCTCCAAACACATGCTAGGGTTTTCAGTTTTCACTTCCATGCACAAGATTTCAGGTCCCTTGTTCTCCCTCCATGCGCGATGAAAATCAAAACTTCCAAGAGCAAAGATGCTCTACTAATCACCAAGAACACGATGATACCCATGATTTTTACTGAAACCTCTTGTATCACTCTAACAGAAAGCATGAACATTAGGGTTCCACCATAATTCTCTGAGATCAATCACGATAGAGCTTCAATCTAATGATGTGAACGTGTTCTACATGTTGCCCTAACCACACTATGTTATACCATATCCACTAAAACTCCATGAACAACCTATTCTTGAATCTTAAAGAAATGGCACCCTGCCATGAAACTCCATGGATCTCTCTCAAATCCTCAGAAAAACATCACCTAACCTAACATGTTATCCTTACACCTAGCAATCTAACAGTATGCACCTAAATAAGGATATATGGAGCAAATTACCAACCTATTAAGTATCAATGGTGAGTGATGTTAGGGCTCGATTCAAGACTTGTAACCTTCTCCAAATGCTCCTCCAATGGTGGATATCTTTCTGTTTGCAAGAATTGAGATGGATGAGGCTTGTGGATGAAGAAATGAAAGCTTGCTTGATTTTTGAAGAAATCTTGAAATGGCACTTTCTCTCTCACTCTCTCCAATGGATTCGACAACTTTCACCAACCTTTTCCTCATGGTGACTCACTCTTTTTATAACAACCAATGGAATAATCTAGAAACTCATGGAAAGAGCTAGAATGTTATGGAATTTCTCATGAAGTGATACATTGTATATCCCTTCATCTCATGCATTAAGCTTGTCATTTTTCTTTAAAATCTCCCCTTGTGAGATATTGAGAAGGAGTGTATGAAAAACAAGCCTTGGTTTTGCCTTATGTGAAGATTTACAAGTTGCCTTATTATGCAAGAATGAAAATTACAAAGCAACCTCCATTTTAAGACCTCAAATCAAAATTCTACTTGAACCATTGTTTTTAAAATGCTGTTTGGAGTCAAAATAACATATTGGATGACCTATTTTGGATTTGTGGATCTCCCAAACCAAATTCCAACTTGGATTCATTTAACTTATAAGACATTTTTAGGTCATTTTTACCCAATCTTGTAAATCCTTGCTACAAGATTTTTCAATAACTCATGACCTCTTTTCTAGGCTTAAAATCCTATTTTGAACAACTTTGATGTTTTGAGTTTTTTCATTTGAGGCTTGGAAATAGGAGATATGGCCTTTGCTTAAAATGACCTATAACTTCCAAATGACCAAAATACCCCTGCCTTGTTCAAACCATAAGTTGAGTTCTACAAATCCTATCAAGGACTTCTAGTACTCTATATAAATCTAAGAAGATGCTCTTCAACATTCATGTTGGCCAAGAAATCATAGTAATCATCCTACTAGGGCAAAAGTTGTCTGCAAGTTGGGTGACTTTCAAGGACCCAGATTCACACACCTCAACTGACCTGTAATTTGTCAAAACCATAACTTGAGCTCTGCAACTCCTATCAAGGACTTCTACCACTAAAATTAAAGCTAAGAACAATATCTACAACATTCATGTTGTTGGGAAGATGAGATATCAATAACATCTTGAGCTAAAACTGCCTGGAAGATAGGGATCAAATTAGGGTTTTTTCACTGACAATCCTCAGAAACCCTAACTCAAAACTTCTCAAACTCCTCAATCATGATGAGTTGGTCTAGGAATCATCTTTATAACATCTCCATACATCACTCCACGATCTCATGGCTCTTGGATTAGGTCTTAACCTTCTCCAAACCTTCAGTTATCCCAGGGCTGACCTAGTCAAAACCCTAATTCTACCATTCATGGTTGAATCTTCTGAATTCTGGCATAATGACCTCTCTGGGCTTCATGTTGGCTTTCAAGACATCTCATAAACCTTCTCAAAGCTTCAAGTTTATTCTCATATTCTCAGAATCATCTGAGAGGCCTCCACAACTCTCAGGCTATGAAGCACACAACCTTGGTTTCAACCAATTCCTCTGAGGATCTCTTGAACTTTCTGATGAAGATATCAACTTTCAAACTCTTGATGGATGAATAAATTTTGGTCAAATTTTGGGGTGCAACACTATCTATGCTAAAGGTTTGGGACAAAAGGAAAGAAAA
Organism: Lathyrus sativus; assembly: GCA_963859935.3. NCBI lineage: Eukaryota > Viridiplantae > Streptophyta > Magnoliopsida > Fabales > Fabaceae > Lathyrus > Lathyrus sativus. The sequence goes on along the minus strand of OZ012741.1, from coordinate 284,099,817 downwards.
AGGACTCGACAGAGCATCGCAGCTCTGGGCCTACGTATTCCCTTGTGCAATGGGAAAGTCAGAGTCAACGTAGTTCGGCTAACTATGGGGATGGGGGAAAGGTTGCTCGATAAGACATCACGTCTTGTACCTATGTACTTTCATTTGGTATGAAAGATCAGAGCAAACGTAGTTCGGGATAAAATGGAACACAGGTTTGTTCAATTGATTTTTACCCGAGTAGGGTTAACAAACAGTTCCAGCAGTTTGGTGTATGCAGCTCGCTCGTTGGAGACTTACACGTTACCGTTTGCGGTAGAACTAAGAGTTAACAACACTCTTTTTCTGAAAAGGTTTTCCTGGATTAAAGGGAGCCCCAAAGGGCAAAAAGGAGTTTGGTGTTTGTTTTTGTCTTTTAAGGAAATAAGTGTTTTTTGATGAATGTTTGTAATTCATACTGCACTATAGACTATGACTTAGGAACGAATGCGTCCCATATCGTCCTAAGGGAGTATGCTAAACACTCTAGGTAATTAAGGAGAAGCCCCCTAATCACCACTTCCTAAGTAGCTTAAGGCTCGTAACGTACGGTACAAATTAGCCTTTATTATGTGTATTATTGTGGTTTGAAGATGAGACAAGAGAAAAGGACTCTACATGGGACTAATCAAAACCCTAATGTTGTCATGCAAGATGGTCCTAAGGTTGAGTTTGAAAGGGAATCTATCCTATATATTATCATGCAAAGGATTCAACCTAAAGTTCTATCATCACCATCCTTGAACAAGGAGGTGAGAACCCTAAGGGGACATGCCAAAGGGAAACAAAACAAAGCTATCAAGCAGATGAAATGTAACGTAACTAGATGCACATGCAATGCAACAGTACAAGCAAGGGAGACAAGCTCAACCTTTAATGCAAACAAGAGATGCACAGTGAAAGCACAGAGAAAGCACACAAGCAAAGGGAGACGAACTCAACCTTTAATGCAAACATGACAAGTAAGAAAGGCAGATAAACATCCAAGCAAAGGGAGGAAAACCTCAACCTTTAATGCAATCATGCACTTAAGCCTAAAGGCATCCACACATGCAAGTTTATCCTAATGCATCACAGCAAGCAGGCAATGAAATCGATCCACCAGGAGAGAGATAAACTAGATGAGCAACAAGGAAATCATCCCAAGGCTACATCAGGTTTAGATGTGTATCAACACGAGAGTCCATCTCAGGCTCAACCTCTTTATGGAATGCACAGGGTACTTCCTAAGGAAGACCAGGCTCTCACAAGAGGGATCCTGAGATAATAGGACAGATGAAAGTGAGTGTGGTGGAAATTAGTGATAATCTAGGACACTAGGTTAATGTGTATCAACACAAGAGTCCTCAAAGGCTCAACCTCTTTATGGAATGCACAGGGTACTTCCTAAGGAAGAGCAGTCTCTCACAAGAGGGATCCTATGTCAATAGGACATATAATAGGTGATTAAGAACCTAGGGTTTATCTAAAGTGTTAGGTCAATATGTGTCAACACAAGAGTCCATCATGGGCTCAACCTTTTTATGGAATGCACAGGGTACATCCTATGGAATACCAGGCTCTCACAAGAGGGATCCTATGTCAATAGGACAAAGAAGATGATTGAGTGATGATGGGAAGGATGGTGAAAACCTAAGGAAATCACCATGGCATTCAACCAAGTTCACCTTGATGAATAATAGTCCTTAATGGTTCAACCTCTTCATGGAATGCACAGGGTACTTCCTAAGGAAGACTAGGCTCTCACAAGAGGGATATCACGATAAGGACTAGGAGATATTGGAATGACTTGAATTGATCAAGGCAAAGGGAAGCACAAAGAGGAAAGGAATCATCCACCCAAAGCCTCTAAAGAACCCTAAAAGGTAAGCTCTAAAGGATGTCTACCCTAATGGAGCTATGGATATGATAAGGACTTGAAATTAGCTTACAAAGGTATCAACCTATGTATTATAGGATCATGTAATGATTGGGTGTCTAAGGATTGCCTAAAGATCACTTAAAGGGAAAAACTAGGTGAAGGTTCTAAGGGGAACACACTAACATCAACCAGCATGTAAAATCCAGGAAAAACAGGAAAACAACCCTAAAAATCCTAATAAAACTCCTAAGGGATCCTCAAGATGTTAAGAAGCTATGGTTAAAATTTGAAGTCAAGATTCCAAGCCTAGGTAGGTGAACAGGGGTCAAACCCTAATGTGGTCCATGAAGGATGCAATGGAAGAGGGTGCTAAAGATCTAAACCAAAGCCTATCCAAATAGCCTCTAATAATTAGGAGAAAAATACTAAAATATCACCTAATGTATCAACAATGAGCATACAAAATATTAGGAATTTATTTGATGTATTGAGCAAGAAATAAAATCAAGAAGATGAACATGTCAATTTCACATTGATTAAAAGCACATAACATGAAAAATATGCAATTAAATGGAAAAGAAATGGAAAATCAAAATAAAAAATATGACAAATTTCTACACATGCCAAGGTACACTAACATATTTTTTCCATGATTTATTAAAGCATTTATCATTTTCAAATGAATTAATATGAAACAGCAAAATGACATGAAAATAAAAGAAAAGAAAAAGAAATTGGAAAATGTTGCATGGTGAATAGTAAGGAAATCATGTTATGAAATGAATTGGGCTTGGAAAGGGGGTGCGCGTAGCAAAAATGAGCCCAGGTCCAACTCATTTAATGAAATTCAGAGGTTCCCATGCACTTCAGTCAACTTAAGACTATGGTATGTCTTAATCCTACCCGTCTAACCATCTAGTCATCAGATCCTACGCTTCTCATGCTGCCACCTCAATTAAAGAGTCAAAAACTAAATGAACCTAACCAAAGCCATTGGATGAAGGGACGAGGTCAAGGATCTATCAAGATCTGAGGGTCCAAATTGCGCCTCGCAATTTAAATGAGGAAAAAAGGGGGAACGGACCAGTGGTGGCCGGAGAAGACTCTGATCGTCTTCTCCGGCGAATGTGAACAGTGACCTGCCAGGAAAGTTCACCAAACTTGGATTTCTTGGTACCAATCGAATCCTTATCTTTCGTACATCACTAATCCACGATTGAAATTCATTTCAAGCCTAAGAATCATCTAAATAGAGTCCATCAAGAAATCGTGTCATGGCAAAAGTTGCAGCAATCAGTCTCCAAACCTATCCTAAATCACTCTACACCTATCAAGGGTCCTAACCACATACATATTAGATGCTAATTCGTCCAGAATTGAGTGTATGATTGAAAGAAAGAAACTTGTTTTGGAGCTTGCACAGAGAGGTGATTTGGTGATGATTCTTGCTCAATTCAATCCAAAAACCTTCAATGGAACCTCCTAAAGCTTTCTTGATCTTCAATTTGCCTTGAGAATGGCTGAAATATTAAATTTGATTTCTCCCTTCTCTTGAGCTTGTTGCAAATGTAACTGCTCTAACTGCCACCAATCTTCATCCCTGAACCATTGTACATGATCACCAGCTTATATATTTTGGATCTTGATGGATAATAAGCCCAATGAAGGTCTAAAACAGCCCAATTAATTTTCACTTTTTCAAGCTTGTGATGAATGTGAAGCCTGCAAAACAGAGCCTGCAAAGCCTTGGAATTGCTTCAATCATGTTGTTGGTAATGTATTTGATCTAATGGTGGAAGTTTCATCCTTGTTTGGTGATCAATGGTGGATCTTGATCATGGTTCTTCAAGTTTAAGTAACATGAAAAATGTTGTGTTTTTATGGCTCAATTTTCAAACCCATGAATGCCATTGTTCTTGAAATGTGAAGTGTGCTCAAAATATGCACAAATATGTCTTGATATGGTGCATTATGAATTAATTTGGATTTTAGACTTTTTATGGCCTTTAAAGCTCCTTTTATGAAATTTCCTTCAACAAATCTTCAATCCAATCCATATCCATGGATCCTTGGTGTTTTATTGATCAAATAACCCCATTTTCAGCAACTTTCAAGATGGACAAATTTGCATTTGAGGTATGCAAAGTGGTGAAATGGACCTATAACCAAAAGTGACTTATAATCCAAGTTTCCCAAAATACCCTTGCCTTGCAAGCTTCATATCTTGAGTTCTACAAATCCAAATGAGGACTTCTAGGACTCTTGGGAAAGCTAAGATCATAAGGAACAACTTTCATGTTTGGGTCAAGGATAGGTGAGACCTTCTTCTAGGTCAAAAATGGCATGGAAGTTGGTTGACTTTCAAGTACCAAAATCACATTCATCTGATGACCTGTAACTTGTCTGCTTCATAACTTGAGTTCTACAAATCCAATTAAGGACTTCTAGTACTAAAACTAAAGCTAAGAACATGCTCTACAAGTGTCATGTTGGAGTCAAGGTTATATGAGACTTGCATCTTGAATTATGTGGTCTTGAAGTAAGACACTAAACTAGGAGATTTTACATTGTCAAGCTTAGAAACCATAGCCTAGAAACTTCCCTCACTCTTGAATATTGATGAATTGATCTTGGAACAATCTTATAGGTGTCACAACATAACATCCCATGATCATAGTTGCTTGGAATTGAGTCTCAAACTCCTTCAATTCAAGTGTTGACTTAGGGTTGACCAGGTGAACCCTAATTGCACCAATCTTGATTGTGGCTTCTTGTACCTTGCATAAAGACTTGCACAAGCTCCATAACGATCCTCAAGACATCCAATGATCTTTCTTAATGCTTCTATCCACACCCATGGATTCAAAATCATTTGCTGAGCTTTTCATGGCCTCCAAGATAGGAGGTGTGCCCACTTGTATATAGCCACTCCTCTGATGGTGATAAGCTCTTGAATAGCTTGAATACAAACTCTCGATTAGGCTTAGACCTTGTGGTAACCCCTCTTGATAAGCACAACTCTCTCAATCCCCTGTATATGAATGATGGCATGCAAATGCTAATGATAATGCTAATGCTATGAATGCAATGAAACATAAGCTAGTGTTGCGGTGGAAATAGGATCACAAACTATTAATGAGTTTGAATCGCAATTCTTAATTCACAACCGCTCTTTGATTTATCCGAAGGAAAAGGTCAAAAGAGGGAAAACCTATTTTGCATCGTAAACACAATGCGGGGAAAGATCTAGGGTTCGGGGGTTGGTTAAATTTAGGGAAGGTATTAGCACCCTAAACTTCTGTAGTACTCTACAGGAACCTTTTGTTCAGATGTTTACTATTTGCTTTATTCATTTGCTTAAGGTATATGTACAAAGGATTAAAAGTGAGAAAAGAGACCTAAGGGGTTAATTCTAAGTTTACTCGGCAAGACATCGCATCTTGTGCCTACGTATCCTTACGGGAGTGGAATCAGAGTAATCGTAGTTCCCCTCAATAGGGAGGTTAGAAACTTCTTGACTGTGGTCAAGGTCTCAAGGGGAATAGACGCATCTTAAGGACACGCTTACGTGGAGTGTAGAAACTCCAAATCTCTACGTTGAAATGTTAAGTTGTAATTAGGGTTAAATTAGGGATTCCACGGCGGGAAACCCTAAAATGAGCGCGGCGGCTCTTTGACCTAATGCTAAGGGTAAAATTGTAATTTTGCCTGCGGCGAGGCATTTGTGAAAATTAGGGTTTGTAAAAGTTGTAAGGGTTGAAGTTGAGGACTATTGACACGGCGGTCAAATGCTAGACCTAATTCCTTCGGAGGTGCGTGCAACGTGACAAAATAATAGCAATGACAGTGTGAGAAATTTAAATCATACATCAGCAGAAATTTAAATGCGGAAACGTAAATGCGATTGTTAAGATTCGCAAGGTTACAGAGGAGGAACAGTTACAACAACATGATACAATTCAATTTTAAGAACGCGAACATAAAGAAACAACATGGTAAGCTGCACAGTGAACGAACTAGGTTAGTAAACAAAATTATGAAAACAGAAGCATGAAGCTATGGGACATTTTTTTGTGGTTTTTTATTTTATGAGAACTTTAAAACATGAATCTAAGCTTAATTGTTTTTAACTTGATAATAAATAAATAAAAAAAAGGGAAGATTTTAATTTTAAAAAATATTTTCTCTTGGTTTTTAAAAGAATAATTGATTCTAAAAAAATGTTTTAATTTTAATATTTTAAAAATGTTTTTTTTTTAAATTATTATTTTATATATAAAAAAAAACAACCTAAATATTAGTTTTTTTAAAAAAAGTTTAATAATTTAATTAATTAATTATATAAAAAAAAGAAAAAAAAGTAAAAAATAAAAGGGGTTGGGCCGGGTATCATTTCCGGACCCAACCCGGGCAGAACACACAAATTGGAAGGGGATTAGGGTTTCCCCCCCAGAACCCTAACGGCGCGTATCATTTCTCTTCTTCTCGTCTTGTCGTTTCTCCGATTTCTTCTTCCTCCATTCTTCTCATCGCCTTCGTTTCCTTTGTTAACCTGAAAAAGAGAACATGGAAGTCATAAAAATCTCCTCGCGTCTTACGTTTTACGGTTGCGACTTGGTAGTTTCTTCGAGGCGATGATGTAAGAAGCTGAGCCTCAGGAAGGAGGTTTGCTCGTCGTTGGAATGAAACGGCGCCGGTGAACCCTCGTCCCTGGCTATTTTGCGTTTTGGTGAGGAGTTTCGATGATCTCTTTGTCGCTTCTGGTACTCTCCGTCTAGGTTTTCAACTCCTCTCACGGCTACCCCCTTTCATCAGGTTGTACCTTCCTTTTTATAACTAACTTCTGGGCCTTGGATTTGCGTTACTTCTGAGATTCGATTTTATGTTGATATTATTTGATTTTGTTGTGATTTTCTCAGATACTGATTGGATTACGATTGGATGCTGATTGAACTCTGTTTCCCTTTTTAGGGTTTAATCGATCCTAGCTGATATGATTATTCTGATTCGGTTCAAAGATTTCTATCTTCAGAACTTTGTGATTGAATGTAATCTGAACTGATTTGTTTGATTGATTCAGGTTAAGTGCAAATGGGGATTCGATTTGATTTGATCATTTGGTTTTTTCAGATTGAGTTCCAATAGGGGCTTTCTGATACGATTGGGATTTCGTTTCTCCTCTTGGAATCCTGATTGAGCCGATAGGATTTCCCGACTCGATTCAATTTTATTAGTCTGAACTGATTTGCTTTGATCTGTTTTGGGATTAGTTATCGAGTCAAAATTTCTCTATTGATTGATGTTTGATTTTAATTCCCAGGATTCCTTAATGGATTCGTATCTCTGTTTGATGCTTTGAACTCGAACTGACTCATTTTTTGACTGGTTCGCTTTGATGCAGCTCAGATTCTTTTCCTCTTCTTCTTTCAGAGAGGACTTGATATTGAAGCTTTGGTCGAGCCGAAATTGTCGGGAAAGGGATATGGCAATGATGACATTCTGAGCCTTCGAGGGACGCTTCTTCGACAATGTCGCGGTTGCTTCTGATGATCTGATAGCCTGAGCCGCGACGACTGACTGTTATGGTTTTGCACTTGTTCATGTTAGCTTATGCTTGTTCGTTCTGGTACAATTCATGCCGTGAACTTCAGTTCTTCTGTGCAATCTTGGCAGGTTGATTCAATGGGCTATGATGTTAAGCTGAGCCCAGTGCTTCCAATTGTAATGTCCGTGACAGTCTTTATTGGTATGGACTGAGTCCCTTGTATTCGAGCTGGTTCTGATAATCTTTCTGAACTTACATCTTGCCTCCGTTTCTCATTCTTGTTGAGGCGCTTTAGGCATCAGAACTTGGATGTGCAGTCTATTTATTCACTTCTGATTTTCATGATGTGAATTCACTTGTTTGGTTCAGAGCTGTTGTGAACTGACCTGCTCTCTTGTTTCGTTTTGGTATGCTGTTGCGCTTCTTTGGATCCTGCTGAATATATGACAGATTCGTAGGATGCTTTCTTATGGCCCTTTTGCGCATGAACTTGCATTTTGATGCTTTGTTTGATGGTTTGTGATTTCTGTCTTGTGCAGCTTGATGCCATAGTTTGGCTTCTCTTGTTCTGTTCAGGATTGCTGCTGCTTGATGCTTATGGCAACTTATGAATCATTTTGAGTTTTGAATGCTGAACCTGATATTGATGTGTTTGTGGCTTTTCAGGTGTTGGAAATTTCGGAACCAAAATGACTCAGACCATGCCGGCATCCGGGTCTGAGTCCAAACTTGCCCATGTTGCCTTATTCTCGTATCAGTTTGGAAAACCAATCGCGGCAAAACGAATCAGTCCCACTTCTTTTATTACTTCTGTCTCTCGGATGTCCCGTAACGATAAGAACAGGTGTTATCTGATCTGACGCCCACGTCGCGGATCGGTAACGGGGGTAGGACGCAGCTTCGGTTGTGCCACTCCCGGCACTCGATGATGACACTGTTCTGAGAGTGTCGAAAAACCTCCAACATTTTCTATATTGCTTGTTTTGCTTTGATGTGCAGGTTAGTCGAGATTTTCGGCGAAGCTTAAAGACAGCATGAAGACACTTAGATGTTCTTAGGATTTAGGATAGATACTTTAATGTAATTCCTTAGAACTTTAATGTAATTCCTTGTAACTTGTAAAATATTATGAATAAATAACATTTTTTATCCAAATCATTTCTTCTTTGTAATTCACTTTGCAAACTTGTAATAATGATAATAAAATATTATGAATAAAATTCACATATTCTATTAAAATCATTTCCCAATTGCTTCTCTATGCTTTAATTTGCAAACACCTCAACATCCGATTAAATCTCACTAGTCAAATATCCTGGAATTAATTCGATCCAACCATTGCATGAATAAGTTCCATTAATCAGTCGAAGTTTTCACTGTTTTCCCTCTAAAATGGACTGGAAGATAGAAAAATGATTTCTTGTTAAAACCCTGTTCCACAGATCAGATTTTCCAACCCAAATTGATATCTTAACATAATCAAACCCACGTAAATAAACGCCTTAGGAATAAAACCTCATTAGGCCCAAAATTACGAATTATGCTTCAAAATGACCAAAACGCCCCTGGGGTATTTCCTGCAAAACAAAACGTACTTTATGACTGGTTAGTGGTTAGCAGATGCACAGATGAGATGCTATGCGAAATGACTGACTAAATATAAGGGTAAAATTTGGGGTATTACAGTTGCCCCTATTTAAATAGCTACACCAGACGATTTGAGTGACAGAGACTCGAGGAATCGTGGTGGAGAGATTTAAATATAGATAACCGAAAATTTTGCCCTTATGTGCGACGATATGCAATGCTGTGGACAAGACGGGAACAGCTTAATGCAGATGATGCCCTGAATATGATGTGATGTGTATGAATGCGAAAATGCTGACGAAACACGACGATAACGGTATAGACACCCTGAGAAGAACTCACTGGGGGAAACAACGCGCTAAGACACAGTACAACACTGGGGAAATCTAAAAACGATAGTCAACTGGTGCGAATGACCAATTGTCACTTTGGGGACGAGATTCGCAAATGGAAATGACATCTGTGAGACGGCCTCCACTGGGGAATCTAAAGGATAAAAACTGAATCGCGTACGATTGCAAGATCGCTTATAGAATGCTGGAGCATTGAGCAAAGAATAACATCCAAGCTTCTGTAAACTATCTCTCGTGACACGATCAAACGGACTTTTCGGGAATCCGTAGCAAATATACAGGGTAAAACCGACTGTATGCCACAATAAATGGACTTTGAGGGGAACTGCCCGGATAAGCTTCTCGAGGGAGAACGGTCACTTATCGTTGGAAGGGACTTATATGCAAAAATGGATAAGCACTCAAATAAAGAGGCTGCTGCTTATCTGATAAATAAATCTTCTCGCATTTTAAGGTCGGCGCCTGGAATGCGATTCTGATTTTTCTCTTACTGAAGGATAAATAAACTGCTTCAAGATCGTGCTCTCTTGAACATGAAACGGGTAAACTGAACTTCTTCATACTTCAGAATCGTGCTCTCCTGAATATGAAACCGGGTGACTGAATATACTCATACTTCAGAATCGTGCTCTCCTGAATATGAAACTGGATGACTGAATATGCTCATACTTCAGAATCGTGCTCTCCTGAATATGAAAGTGGATAATCGAACTTCCTCATAACTCAGAATCGTGCTCTCCTGAATATGATTCGGCTCCTGAAATTTCTTCATTCTTCAGAATCGTGCTCTCCTGAAAAAACGGCCAAACTGAACTTCCTCATAACTCAGAATCGTGCTCTCCTGAATATGATTCCGCTCCTTCTTTTACTAAAGGATAAATGAACTTCTTCATAACTTCAGAATCGTGCTCTCCTGAATATGAAACTGCTCAAACCTCCCCGTAACTCAAGATCGTGCTCTCCTGAATACGATTTGGTTCAAACCTCAAGACGGCAGGGAAATGGAAGCCCAACTGCTCCATGGAGATGGCCATTTGCTGCGAGTCATAACGAGGATATGATCGACTTCTTAGGTGAGAAATGTCGTGTGTTGATGCTGTAAAATGTAAAGTGTAAAGGGTTGTAACATGTAGGATTGCAAAGTGTTGTACTGATATATTTTCCATGCGTGAACTGGCGTGTATTTGTAAAGGATTGTAGTTGATTTTCTTGAAAGATAGTGCAAAATAAATGCACGTCCGGTTGGGATTGATGACCGACATGACTGAGATTCAATCTAGGATCGAGCTAGAAAGAAGATTGGTAATCAAGACTCCATCGAGGGAATGAACTCGAAGGGTAGATATCTTATCCTGGCGAGGAAAGATAGCTGAAGTAACCGTCATCCACGAGGATCGAGCTCTGTGGGGAAACTGGAAACAAGTAAGTATTTTATGCTTAGGGCTGACAGTCTATTTGGAGAGAATGGGCGAACCCAGTTACTTGGCGGTAACAACCAAATGATGGTGAAACACAATGAACCTGCGAATGCTAATGCATATGTTAATGAATATGTTAATATGAATGTATGTTAATGTCTATGTATGCAAGATGTTATGAAATGAGTATGTAATGAATATGTAATGAAATAGGCATGTGATGCTTATGCCCTTGTGTATGCTGACAAAACAGACTAGAGACGGGACGAGAGATGAAATAAACATCTCGACGGAAATACCCTGCGCTCTCTGCAACCAATACGTCAATCATGGGTAAGAAAGATCAATGGTAGAACCAAGTCTGGTTTTAAAGTTCTGAATTCTCTGGGGAGAAAGTAATCTGCTTGAGTGCACAGTATCATGTCTTCACCTGGGGAGAAGAAAACCTGAGGGACACTTTTGAGTTACCCAAGAAAAAAAGTTGTCAGCTTATAGTCTCTCTGGGGACTATCACTGGGCAATGGTTTGAAAGTGTTTCTGCAATAATGATATTTCCGGAGAATGAAGAGATCCTTTCGGAATTTCCATTAGTCAAAGTAATTTATTACATTTTAAATTTGTTTTGTTTTTGAAAAACAGTTTTGAAAAATCTCCAATGCACCTTTCATTTTCAAATTTTAAGAATAAACGCATTTTGCATAACAATAGAAAATAAAGAGCAATGCACCAAGGAATGTAAGTAACGAGATGGTATCTTTTATTAAAGGGTGGCTGCTTGCTGAAGGCATAGCTCCACAGATGATTATGTTTTGAAATTGGCAACATGGGAAAAGGTTACATTGAATCCAATGACACCTACTGACACTAATAACTAAGACTAATCCAGAATCCTGCTTTGGGCAAGGATGGAGGAACTGAAACATGGCTCTCATGCGGAAAGTGTGTTCGAGATAATCAGTGTCTTCTGATGCAATGAAATGCCTTTGTCCCTAACTTTTGCCTGGACCGCCCTTTCGGGTTTTCAATCCACCGGGACGCTCTTTTTTGCCTAAGCCGCCCTTTCGGGTTTTCAACTTAGCGAGCTTTTGTTATTATTTCTTTTTTTTTTCAACCCTTACTTTTGCCTAAGTCGCCTTTTGCAGGTTTTCGACTTAGCGGGTTTTTAGGCATAATATTTTCGGACTGCATCAGAATTCACGGGATGTGCTAGTTCTTCACCGTCCATTGTCGTAAGTATTAGAGACCCTCCGGAGAAGACAGTCTTTACAACGAACGGGCCTTCATAATTGGGCATCCACTTTCCACGCATATCTTTATGTACTGGTAAGATCTTTTTGAGTACGAGCTCTCCTTGACGGAACTCACGGATACGAATCTTCTTATCAAACGCTCTTTTCATCCGTTTCTGATATAATTGCCCATGGCACATGGCTGTCAAACGCTTCTCGTCAATGAGATTCAACTGATCCAATCTGTCTTGAACCCACTCAGCTTCCTCAAGTTCAGCTTCCATTAACACTCTTAAAGAAGGTATCTCTACTTCGATGGGGAGCACGGCGTCCATTCCATATACCAGTGAGAAAGGTGTTGCCCCTGTCGAAGTTCTCACCGAGGTTCTGTATCCATGCAAAGCAAACGGTAACATCTCATGCCAATCTTTGTAAGTCACAACCATCTTTTGCAGGATCTTCTTGATATTCTTATTTGCAGCTTCAACGGCTCCATTCATCTTAGGACGGTACGGAGAAGAATTGTGGTGAGTGATCTTGAAGTTATCACACAACTCTTTCATAGTCTTATTATTCAGATTGGTGCCATTGTCAGTTATTATCCGGCTTGGGACTCCATAACGGCAGATGATTTCTTTCCTGATGAAGCGGGCAACCACTTGCTTGGTCACGTTGGTGTAGGAGGCAGCCTCTACCCACTTGGTGAAATAATCTATAGCAACGAGGATAAAACGATGTCCATTAGAAGCTTTCGGCTCAATTGCCCCAATCATGTCAATGCCCCACATAGAGAACGGCCATGGTGAAGACAAAACATTCAACGGTGACGGAGGTACATGCATTTTATCAGCATAAATTTGGCACTTATGGCATTTTCTAGCGTATTGGATGCAGTCAGCTTCCATGGTTAACCAATAATACCCCGCCCTTAACATCTTCTTGGACATAGCATAACCATTGGCATGAGTTCCGAAGGTCCCCTCATGAATTTCCTGCAGTAACATGTCCGCTTCCCGTTTATCAACGCATCTGAGCAGGACCATGTCGTGATTTCTCTTGTATAACACACCATTACTGATAAAGAATTTGGACGCCAATCTTCTCAATGTCTTTTTGTCCAGACCAGTAGCACCATCGGGATATTCCTGCTTGACGAGATAGTTCTTGATATCGTGAAACCAAGGCTTTTCATCCACCTCAACTTCTTCGACCAACTGACAATAAGCGGGCTCAACTTTGCGCTCAATATGGATAAGAGGTGCTTCATTAACGAATTTAACTTTCCACATGGATGCCAACATGGCTAAAGCATCAGCAACGTGATTCTCGGATCTAGGAACATGCTCGAACTCTATCTCGTCGAAATACTTGATCAGCTCAATAATATAGTCTTTATAAGGGATCAGCTTCTCATTCTTCGTTTCCCATTTGCCTTGTACCTGGTAGATAACCAAGGCTGAGTCACCACTTACTTTAAGAAGTTTGATTCGGAGGTGAATCGCTGCTTCGAGGCCGAGGATACACGCTTCATACTCTGCGACGTTATTAGTACACTCAAAGTCCAACCTTGCTGTAAATGGAGTAAATCCACCCTTTGGGTTCATCAAAACGGCGCCTATACCATGCCCATTGAAATTTGAGGAACCATCAAACATCATCTTCCACCAAAGACCTGGTTCTGGACCTTCGCTCGGATCTGGCTCTTCACAATCTCTTTTAATCAACAAAATATCCTCATCAGGAAAATCGAGCTTAAGAGGTTCATAATCTTCAACTGGCTGGTCTGCAAGATAATCAGATAAAATACTACCCTTAATCGCCTTCTGGGGTACATACTGGATGTCATATTCGGATAACAACATGTGCCAACGGGCTAGCCTCCCGGTTTGAGCAGGTTTTTCAAAAATATACTTGATCGGATCCATTTTAGAAATCAATAACGTGGTATGACAGACCATATATTGCCGAAGGCGCTTAGCGGCCCATGCCAATGCACAACAAGTTTTCTCTAATGGTGAGTATCTGTTTTCGCAATCGGTAAACTTCTTGCTCAGGTAATAAATTGCATGTTCCTTTTTCCCAGTCTCATCATGTTGTCCAAGCACACAACCCATAGACTTCTCGAGAACAGTAAGGTACATAAACAACGGTCTTCCAGGTACGGGCGGGATCAGAATAGGGGGATCTTGCAAATAACCCTTAATCTTCTCGAACGCTTTCTGACAATCAGGGTTCCACTCAACTGTCTGCCCCTTGCAAAGCAACTTGAATATCGGCTCACAAGTAGCGGTCATATTAAAGATAAACCTGGAAATGTAATTCAGACGTCCCAGAAAACCCCTAACTTGCGTCTCGGTTCGCGGAGCCGGCATATCTTGAATGGCTCGGACTTTGTCAGGATCCACCTCAATCCCTCGCTGGCTAACAATGAAACCAAGCAGTTTTCCAGATCTGACACCGAAGGTACATTTTGCAGGATTCAATTTCAACTGATATTTCCTGAGTCGTTTAAACAGCTTCGCCAAATGGTCTAAATGCTCCTCTTCACTCTGAGATCTGGCTATCATATCGTCCACATACACCTCAATTTCTTTGTGCATCATATCATGAAAAAGAGTGGTCATAGCACGTTGGTAAGTTGCCCCTGCATTCTTTAAACCGAAGGGCATGACTTTGTAGCAGAAGGTTCCCCAAGGAGTAATGAAAGTAGTCTTCTCTCGATCGTCGGGATCCATCTTGATCTGATTATAGCCAGAGAAACCATCCATAAATGAAAACAACGCAAAACTGGCCGTATTGTCTACCAGTGTGTCAATATGTGGCAGTGGGAAGTCGTCTTTTGGACTTGCTTTGTTCAGATCCCTGTAGTCTACACACATCCTAACTTTACCGTCCTTCTTAGGTACTGGCACAATGTTGGCGACCCAATCTGGATATTTCGCGACTGCCAAGAAACCTGCATCCAACTGCTTTTTAACCTCATCTCGAATCTTCAAAGCCATGTCGGGTCTCGTTCTTCGAAGCTTTTGTTTGATAGGCGGACAATCTGGCTTAAGCGGCAACTTGTGAACAACAATATCTGTGTTCAGGCCCGGCATATCTTGATACGACCACGCAAACACATCAACATACTCTTTTAACAACTCAATCAACCTCGGCCTAACCTCTGTCCCAAGCATTGCACCAATCTTGACCTCTTTCTTGCTCTCATCCGTACCGAGATTAATTAGGTCCACCTGCTCTTTATGCGGTTGAAGCTCTGTGCACTCGTACTCAAACAATCTTGTCAGTTCCGCAGGTACTTCAAAATCTTCTTCACCCTCGTCCTCAGCTTGATTGATGGGTGCATCCCAGTCAGGAGTGTCAGCAAAGTCATTGGATCCAACAAGGTCTACGATATCTCTGCATGATGGAAGGCTTACTTAATTAAAATGCTCGCAGATATGTAAGAATGAAATGCTGTTTTTTTTTATTATTTTTTTTTGAAAAAGGTTGCCAATTTCATTTTTAAAGGTGAAAACGAAAAACGCAAATGAACCAAAGTGGAATTGAACAAAATGCTTTTATTAATATCTTTTTAGAAATGAAAGGTGGCCCGATAAAACGACCCTATAGCCTTGGGCAGAGCTACAGATTTTTATTTGAAAATGTAAATGAAACTTTTAAAAAACAATTACTTTGACAAGGGAAAGATAACAGGGATCTCTACGGCCTCCCAGTTGTTCAAAACTGCATCACCCTTAAACACCAGGTTGCTCAGCTCTTCATTTTTCTCACATTCACTGATGGCATTGACTTGGAAGCCTCCGCTGACAAATACCTCTTGGATAACCTTCGGACGCCCTTCGACGGTTGTGGCAGCTCCATTCTGAGTTGGTTTGTAACCCAACCCAGAGCGATCGGTCTTGGTCTTGACATCGATTACCTCTCCCCAACCTTCAGGAATGCCCCTGTCAATTGTTGCTTTGGTACTCTTCAGAGATGCAAAAGATGGATTACCCTGACCCACTGTCTCTTCGACCTCCAGCAGAACAGCATTGGCGATCTCAAGTGCTTGAAAGGAAATGTCTAAAGCATTCTCATCGGCCTCGATGTAACGGAAAGAGGACAGGTTACTGACCATCAGATCCTCCTCACCGTGTATAATAACCAACTTTCCATCGATCACGAATTTCATCTTTTGATGTAACGTTGAGGTCACTGCCCCAGCGGCATGGATCCACGGCCTTCCAAGTAAACAACTGTAATTGGGATTAATGTCCATGACTTGAAACGTGATATTAAAAACTTGCGGACCGATCAGGATAGGTAGCTCAACCTCCCCCATTACCGATCGACGAGAGCCATCGAAAGCCTTGACAACCAAAGGTGTAGGTTTCAGCGCAGTCTCTTTACAAGCCAACCTATCAAGAACCCTCTTGGGTAGAACATTCAGAGAAGAACCGGTGTCTACTAGCACTCTCGCTAAATTGTCCTCCTGACATTTTACCGATATATGTAAAGCACGATTATGGTTCGGACCCTCCTTCGGTAACTCTTCATTGCTGAAACTGAGGGTGTTACAAGCGGTTAAATTGGCAATCACACTATCAAACCGACTGGTGCTAATATCTTGATCCACATGTGCTTGAGTCAAAACCTTCTGCAAGGCCATCCTATGAGCGGGTGAACTCATTAACAGAGATAGAATCGAGATCTTGGAAGGAGTCTGATGAAGTTGATCGATAACTTTATAGTCACTTTTCTTGATGATCCTCAAAAATTCGGCATCTTCATCATTCGTGACGGCTCCTTTACCTTTGTCTTTGGCAGGCATTGGGGTACTAGTCGTTTCCTTAGGTGGGACATCATTGGAATGGGGAGTATACACACGGCCACTGCGAGTCATCCTGCTTACCTCTGCGATATTGGTCACCGTGCCCTTAACCTCTTCATTTGGAATAACCTTCCCGGACTCCTTGTCAATCATCGTCACGTCATATTTCCAAGGCACAGCTTTAGGATCACTGAAAGGAAACGGACTCGGTCTTCGAATAACTATAGGCTTAGGCTGATTCACTTCAGGGATATACGACCTTGGTATATCGAACACGAGGTTGGCGGAGCCTGCCCCTGATAAATTAAACACTGGTACCTTACCCTTTGATTCAGGCTGACGGAAAACAGGCTCAACCACAGCGACTACATCCTTCTTGGCTTGGCTTGTCACTTGTAAAACACCCTCATTAATTAACCTCTGAACATCATTCTGAACCAACACGCAACCCTTAATACTGGCTTCACAACTTACGCATGCAACGTGGGAAGTATCTACTAAACCAGCTTCAAACAGCTTCGAATGGAACATCTTGAGGGGAGTCTTAATCTGTTCAACGTCAAGGGCATAACCTTCTCCCGAATCAGCACTAATGGCATTGACACTCTCATGGTTAGGAAAAGGGTTCTTCTTAACATTTGGTTGAGGATCCTCAAATGATAAAATCTTCTTTTCCAATAAATCTCTAACAATATTTTTGAGAGCATAACAATTCTCCAGATCATGACCAGGCGCACCCTCATGAAATTTACAATGAGCGGCGGCGTTGTAATTGGCGGGTAGAGGATTAGGAGGCGGACCCAAAGCCCGAGTAGTGATGAGACCCTGCTTGACCAAAGAGGGATACAACTCGGTAAAAGTCATTGGAATCGGCGGACAAGGTTTATACGTTCTTCTGTTCGGCATATTCTGGCGAGGAGCCGGACTCTTTGGCTGTTGAGGAGCAGGAGTATTGGGTGCCTGTAGGTAGTTGACAGGAGGCGGATAAACAGGAGGTTGTTGCATAGGTTGATACATGGGAACCTGTTGATTGAAAGAAGGTGTAATAGCTGCCACATAGGGTTGTTGAGCATATTGGACTGGGTACCCTTGAGGTTGAGCATAACCTTGCGGATGCCGATAAAAGCGTTCCCTTGGTCTACCAGAGGATATAGCATTAGTCTCACTCTCCTTCTTTTTCTGGGAGCTATACGGAGGTTTCTTCGGCTGATCCTTAGAAGCGCCATGATTATTTGTCATTTTACCACTCTTCATACCCAATTCAATCTTGACACCCACAGCAACGATGTCGGAGAAATTTGAAGTCACACTACCCACCATTCTCTCGTAAAATTCTGGACGGACTGTGTCGACAAACCAATCAGCTAACTCTTTCTCGGTCAAAGGAGGTTCTACCTGCGAAGCAGTCTCTCTCCACCTTTGAGCATACTCTTTGAATGACTCAGAATTCTTTTGTGACATACTCAGCAACTGTCTTCTGTCAGGAGCCAGATCCATATTGTACTTGTAGTGTTTGATGAAAGCGTCAGATAAATCTTGAAAGCTCTTAACGCGGGATTGGTCCAAAGTTAAATACCACTTGGAAGAAGCACCCTTCAAACTGTCTTGGAAGCAATGAATCATCAGTTTATCATTCTCAACATGGGCAGCCATTTTGCGATAATACATGATCAGATGACTCTTAGGACAGGTGGCACCTTCATAACGATCGAAGTTCGGAGTTTTGAACTTCGGGGGAATAACCAAACCTGAGACCAAACAAACATCCCTTGCAGCAGTCCCAAAAATTTGATCACCCTCTACCTTTTTCAATCTCTGGACGATAGTGTTTACTTCCTCACGAAGCTTATCATGTTTCTCATAACCCTCAACATTCTCATCAAGATTATCAAAAACTGTCTCATTGAAGTACGGTTGCGCACGAGTGTGTACAACAGGTGGTGCAAAGATAGGAGCCCCCCTAGAAACTTCAGAAAACAAGGGCACGGCTTGCTGAACAGGTTGATTAATCGGAACAGTGGCTTGAGGAGGCACAAAACCCGGAGCAAGACCATAAGGTGGGTCCCTTGCTACGGTCACACTTGGTGGAGGGTCCACAGTAACGCCGGTAATCTCAGAAACAACAGTGGGCTGGGTATCCATTTTAGCATTCATGACATGTAACAATTCCATCATACGCCCCATACCCCCTCGAAGGTCTTCGAGTTCATTGCTAAGGCGATCAATCTCTTTTGCCTGATCCTCCATTCTTTTCCGAGTTTGAGCTCTGGTGTTGTATTGGTGCCGAGAACTCAGGGTGACGAAACTGGAAGGTGAGAGAACCGAGTGTGAGAAATCGGGAGACACATGCAATGCAAAAAAGTAAATGATGCTAAAATGTGGATGAAGATTTCATGAAGTTCAAAGGCAAGTACCCTCCCCTGAAGTTAGATGGTTCATCCTGTCCTACAAAAGTAACCAGGTTCTAAGGGATCTCAATATCATTGATCCTTCACAAGGGTGGTTGTTCAGAAGGCAACTTACTTGCCAACCAAAACCCTCCAAGTTTAAGATCTCAATGAGCGTGGTATCGAGTGTCAACCAACTTCAGTCTGCACCAAAGCCGGTTACCTCACTACTTTCTAAAGGCCAAGATGAGTTAACTAGGGTTCTAAAAGTCAGTTAGTGCATTGACAACATATGGCAGCCTCAATATTATCCTCAACTTGACTTAAGGAATATAAGCACCAACCAAGAAGTCGCACTAACTATGGCCACCAGATCAACCGTATCGATATACGTCGTACAGTTTCCTTGGTCTATTGCCATTTACCTAAGGTACACTAGATCCGGGTGTAGGACTCATCTCACAGCACAAGGAACAGTCCCACAATCAAAGCACAAATATATACATGCAAATGAATAATAACACAGATAGTAATAAATATGAACAAGTTAGGGATAACCCTCAAAAGTTACCAGTCCCCAGTGAAGTCGCCATTTTCTGTTGCGGTGGAAATAGGATCACAAACTATTAATGAGTTTGAATCGCAATTCTTAATTCACAACCGCTCTTTGATTTATCCGAAGGAAAAGGTCAAAAGAGGGAAAACCTATTTTGCATCGTAAACACAATGCGGGGAAAGATCTAGGGTTCGGGGGTTGGTTAAATTTAGGGAAGGTATTAGCACCCTAAACTTCTGTAGTACTCTACAGGAACCTTTTGTTCAGATGTTTACTATTTGCTTTATTCATTTGCTTAAGGTATATGTACAAAGGATTAAAAGTGAGAAAAGAGACCTAAGGGGTTAATTCTAAGTTTACTCGGCAAGACATCGCATCTTGTGCCTACGTATCCTTACGGGAGTGGAATCAGAGTAATCGTAGTTCCCCTCAATAGGGAGGTTAGAAACTTCTTGACTGTGGTCAAGGTCTCAAGGGGAATAGACGCATCTTAAGGACACGCTTACGTGGAGTGTAGAAACTCCAAATCTCTACGTTGAAATGTTAAGTTGTAATTAGGGTTAAATTAGGGATTCCACGGCGGGAAACCCTAAAATGAGCGCGGCGGCTCTTTGACCTAATGCTAAGGGTAAAATTGTAATTTTGCCTGCGGCGAGGCATTTGTGAAAATTAGGGTTTGTAAAAGTTGTAAGGGTTGAAGTTGAGGACTATTGACACGGCGGTCAAATGCTAGACCTAATTCCTTCGGAGGTGCGTGCAACGTGACAAAATAATAGCAATGACAGTGTGAGAAATTTAAATCATACATCAGCAGAAATTTAAATGCGGAAACGTAAATGCGATTGTTAAGATTCGCAAGGTTACAGAGGAGGAACAGTTACAACAACATGATACAATTCAATTTTAAGAACGCGAACATAAAGAAACAACATGGTAAGCTGCACAGTGAACGAACTAGGTTAGTAAACAAAATAATGAAAACAGAAGCATGAAGCTATGGGACATTTTTTTGTGGTTTTTTATTTTATGAGAACTTTAAAACATGAATCTAAGCTTAATTGTTTTTAACTTGATAATAAATAAATAAAAAAAAAGGGAAGATTTTAATTTTAAAAAATATTTTCTCTTGGTTTTTAAAAGAATAATTGATTCTAAAAAAATGTTTTAATTTTAATATTTTAAAAATGTTTTTTTTTAAATTATTATTTTATATATAAAAAAAACAACCTAAATATTAGTTTTTTTAAAAAAAGTTTAATAATTTAATTAATTAATTATATAAAAAAAAGAAAAAAAAGTAAAAAATAAAAGGGGTTGGGCCGGGTATCATTTCCGGACCCAACCCGGGCAGAACACACAAATTGGAAGGGGATTAGGGTTTCCCCCCCAGAACCCTAACGGCGCGTATCATTTCTCTTCTTCTCGTCTTGTCGTTTCTCCGATTTCTTCTTCCTCCATTCTTCTCATCGCCTTCGTTTCCTTTGTTAACCTGAAAAAGAGAACATGGAAGTCATAAAAATCTCCTCGCGTCTTACGTTTTACGGTTGCGACTTGGTAGTTTCTTCGAGGCGATGATGTAAGAAGCTGAGCCTCAGGAAGGAGGTTTGCTCGTCGTTGGAATGAAACGGCGCCGGTGAACCCTCGTCCCTGGCTATTTTGCGTTTTGGTGAGGAGTTTCGATGATCTCTTTGTCGCTTCTGGTACTCTCCGTCTAGGGTTTCAACTCCTCTCACGGCTACCCCCTCTCATCAGGTTGTACCTTCCTTTTTATAACTAACTTCTGGGCCTTGGATTTGCGTTACTTCTGAGATTCGATTTTATGTTGATATTATTTGATTTTGTTGTGATTTTCTCAGATACTGATTGGATTACGATTGGATGCTGATTGAACTCTGTTTCCCTTTTTAGGGTTTAATCGATCCTAGCTGATATGATTATTCTGATTCGGTTCAAAGATTTCTATCTTCAGAACTTTGTGATTGAATGTAATCTGAACTGATTTGTTTGATTGATTCAGGTTAAGTGCAAATGGGGATTCGATTTGATTTGATCATTTGGTTTTTTCAGATTGAGTTCCAATAGGGGCTTTCTGATACGATTGGGATTTCGTTTCTCCTCTTGGAATCCTGATTGAGCCGATAGGATTTCCCGACTCGATTCAATTTTATTAGTCTGAACTGATTTGCTTTGATCTGTTTTGGGATTAGTTATCGAGTCAAAATTTCTCTATTGATTGATGTTTGATTTTAATTCCCAGGATTCCTTAATGGATTCGTATCTCTGTTTGATGCTTTGAACTCGAACTGACTCATTTTTTGACTGGTTCGCTTTGATGCAGCTCAGATTCTTTTCCTCTTCTTCTTTCAGAGAGGACTTGATATTGAAGCTTTGGTCGAGCCGAAATTGTCGGGAAAAGGGATATGGCAATGATGACATTCTGAGCCTTCGAGGGACGCTTCTTCGACAATGTCGCGGTTGCTTCTGATGATCTGATAGCCTGAGCCGCGACGACTGACTGTTATGGTTTTGCACTTGTTCATGTTAGCTTATGCTTGTTCGTTCTGGTACAATTCATGCCGTGAACTTCAGTTCTTCTGTGCAATCTTGGCAGGTTGATTCAATGGGCTATGATGTTAAGCTGAGCCCAGTGCTTCCAATTGTAATGTTCGTGACAGTCTTTATTGGTATGGACTGAGTCCCTTGTATTCGAGCTGGTTCTGATAATCTTTCTGAACTTACATCTTGCCTCCGTTTCTCATTCTTGTTGAGGCGCTTTAGGCATCAGAACTTGGATGTGCAGTCTATTTATTCACTTCTGATTTTCATGATGTGAATTCACTTGTTTGGTTCAGAGCTGTTGTGAACTGACCTGCTCTCTTGTTTCGTTTTGGTATGCTGTTGCGCTTCTTTGGATCCTGCTGAATATATGACAGATTCGTAGGATGCTTTCTTATGGCCCTTTTGCGCATGAACTTGCATTTTGATGCTTTGTTTGATGGTTTGTGATTTCTGTCTTGTGCAGCTTGATGCCATAGTTTGGCTTCTCTTGTTCTGTTCAGGATTGCTGCTGCTTGATGCTTATGGCAACTTATGAATCATTTTGAGTTTTGAATGCTGAACCTGATATTGATGTGTTTGTGGCTTTTCAGGTGTTGGAAATTTCGGAACCAAAATGACTCAGACCATGCCGGCATCCGGGTCTGAGTCCAAACTTGCCCATGTTGCCTTATTCTCGTATCAGTTTGGAAAACCAATCGCGGCAAAACGAATCAGTCCCGCTTCTTTTATTACTTCTGTCTCTCGGATGTCCCGTAACGATAAGAACAGGTGTTATCTGATCTGACGCCCACGTCGCGGATCGGTAACGGGGGTAGGACGCAGCTTCGGTTGTGCCACTCCCGGCACTCGATGATGACACTGTTCTGAGAGTGTCGAAAAACCTCCAACATTTTCTATATTGCTTGTTTTGCTTTGATGTGCAGGTTAGTCGAGATTTTCGGCGAAGCTTAAAGACAGCATGAAGACACTTAGATGTTCTTAGGATTTAGGATAGATACTTTAATGTAATTCCTTAGAACTTTAATGTAATTCCTTGTAACTTGTAAAATATTATGAATAAATAACATTTTTTATCCAAATCATTTCTTCTTTGTAATTCACTTTGCAAACTTGTAATAATGATAATAAAATATTATGAATAAAATTCACATATTCTATTAAAATCATTTCCCAATTGCTTCTCTATGCTTTAATTTGCAAACACCTCAACATCCGATTAAATCTCACTAGTCAAATATCCTGGAATTAATTCGATCCAACCATTGCATGAATAAGTTCCATTAATCAGTCGAAGTTTTCACTGTTTTCCCTCTAAAATGGACTGGAAGATAGAAAAATGATTTCTTGTTAAAACCCTGTTCCACAGATCAGATTTTCCAACCCAAATTGATATCTTAACATAATCAAACCCACGTAAATAAACGCCTTAGGAATAAAACCTCATTAGGCCCAAAATTACGAATTATGCTTCAAAATGACCAAAACGCCCCTGGGGTATTTCCTGCAAAACAAAACGTACTTTATGACTGGTTAGTGGTTAGCAGATGCACAGATGAGATGCTATGCGAAATGACTGACTAAATATAAGGGTAAAATTTGGGGTATTACAGTTGCCCCTATTTAAATAGCTACACCAGACGATTTGAGTGACAGAGACTCGAGGAATCGTGGTGGAGAGATTTAAATATAGATAACCGAAAATTTTGCCCTTATGTGCGACGATATGCAATGTTGTGGACAAGACGGGAACAGCTTAATGCAGATGATGCCCTGAATATGATGTGATGTGTATGAATGCGAAAATGCTGACGAAACACGACGATAACGGTATAGACACCCTGAGAAGAACTCACTGGGGGAAACAACGCGCTAAGACACAGTACAACACTGGGGAAATCTAAAAACGATAGTCAACTGGTGCGAATGACCAATTGTCACTTTGGGGACGAGATTCGCAAATGGAAATGACATCTGTGAGACGGCCTCCACTGGGGAATCTAAAGGATAAAAACTGAATCGCGTACGATTGCAAGATCGCTTATAGAATGCTGGAGCATTGAGCAAAGAATAACATCCAAGCTTCTGTAAACTATCTCTCGTGACACGATCAAACGGACTTTTCGGGAATCCGTAGCAAATATACAGGGTAAAACCGACTGTATGCCACAATAAATGGACTTTGAGGGGAACTGCCCGGATAAGCTTCTCGAGGGAGAACGGTCACTTATCGTTGGAAGGGACTTATATGCAAAAATGGATAAGCACTCAAATAAAGAGGCTGTTGCTTATCTGATAAATAAATCTTCTCGCATTTTAAGGTCGGCGCCTGGAATGCGATTCTGATTTTTCTCTTACTGAAGGATAAATAAACTGCTTCAAGATCGTGCTCTCTTGAACATGAAACGGGTAAACTGAACTTCTTCATACTTCAGAATCGTGCTCTCCTGAATATGAAACCGGGTGACTGAATATACTCATACTTCAGAATCGTGCTCTCCTGAATATGAAACTGGATGACTGAATATGCTCATACTTCAGAATCGTGCTCTCCTGAATATGAAAGTGGATAATCGAACTTCCTCATAACTCAGAATCGTGCTCTCCTGAATATGATTCGGCTCCTGAAATTTCTTCATTCTTCAGAATCGTGCTCTCCTGAAAAAACGGCCAAACTGAACTTCCTCATAACTCAGAATCGTGCTCTCCTGAATATGATTCCGCTCCTTCTTTTACTAAAGGATAAATGAACTTCTTCATAACTTCAGAATCGTGCTCTCCTGAATATGAAACTGCTCAAACCTCCCCGTAACTCAAGATCGTGCTCTCCTGAATACGATTTGGTTCAAACCTCAAGACGGCAGGGAAATGGAAGCCCAACTGCTCCATGGAGATGGCCATTTGCTGCGAGTCATAACGAGGATATGATCGACTTCTTAGGTGAGAAATGTCGTGTGTTGATGCTGTAAAATGTAAAGTGTAAAGGGTTGTAACATGTAGGATTGCAAAGTGTTGTACTGATATATTTTCCATGCGTGAACTGGCGTGTATTTGTAAAGGATTGTAGTTGATTTTCTTGAAAGATAGTGCAAAATAAATGCACGTCCGGTTGGGATTGATGACCGACATGACTGAGATTCAATCTAGGATCGAGCTAGAAAGAAGATTGGTAATCAAGACTCCATCGAGGGAATGAACTCGAAGGGTAGATATCTTATCCTGGCGAGGAAAGATAGCTGAAGTAACCGTCATCCACGAGGATCGAGCTCTGTGGGGAAACTGGAAACAAGTAAGTATTTTATGCTTAGGGCTGACAGTCTATTTGGAGAGAATGGGCGAACCCAGTTACTTGGCGGTAACAACCAAATGATGGTGAAACACAATGAACCTGCGAATGCTAATGCATATGTTAATGAATATGTTAATATGAATGTATGTTAATGTCTATGTATGCAAGATGTTATGAAATGAGTATGTAATGAATATGTAATGAAATAGGCATGTGATGCTTATGCCCTTGTGTATGCTGACAAAACAGACTAGAGACGGGACGAGAGATGAAATAAACATCTCGACGGAAATACCCTGCGCTCTCTGCAACCAATACGTCAATCATGGGTAAGAAAGATCAATGGTAGAACCAAGTCTGGTTTTAAAGTTCTGAATTCTCTGGGGAGAAAGTAATCTGCTTGAGTGCACAGTATCATGTCTTCACCTGGGGAGAAGAAAACCTGAGGGACACTTTTGAGTTACCCAAGAAAAAAAGTTGTCAGCTTATAGTCTCTCTGGGGACTATCACTGGGCAATGGTTTGAAAGTGTTTCTGCAATAATGATATTTGGAGAATGAAGAGATCCTTTCGGAATTTCCATTAGTCAAAGTAATTTATTACATTTTAAATTTGTTTTGTTTTTGAAAAACAGTTTTGAAAAATCTCCAATGCACCTTTCATTTTCAAATTTTAAGAATAAACGCATTTTGCATAACAATAGAAAATAAAGAGCAATGCACCAAGGAATGTAAGTAACGAGATGGTATCTTTTATTAAAGGGTGGCTGCTTGCTGAAGGCATAGCTCCACAGATGATTATGTTTTGAAATTGGCAACATGGGAAAAGGTTACATTGAATCCAATGACACCTACTGACACTAATAACTAAGACTAATCCAGAATCCTGCTTTGGGCAAGGATGGAGGAACTGAAACATGGCTCTCATGCGGAAAGTGTGTTCGAGATAATCAGTGTCTTCTGATGCAATGAAATGCCTTTGTCCCTAACTTTTGCCTGGACCGCCCTTTCGGGTTTTCAATCCACCGGGACGCTCTTTTTTGCCTAAGCCGCCCTTTCGGGTTTTCAACTTAGCGAGCTTTTGTTATTATTTCTTTTTTTTTTCAACCCTTACTTTTGCCTAAGTCGCCTTTTGCAGGTTTTCGACTTAGCGGGTTTTTAGGCATAATATTTTCGGACTGCATCAGAATTCACGGGATGTGCTAGTTCTTCACCGTCCATTGTCGTAAGTATTAGAGACCCTCCGGAGAAGACAGTCTTTACAACGAACGGGCCTTCATAATTGGGCATCCACTTTCCACGCATATCTTTATGTACTGGTAAGATCTTTTTGAGTACGAGCTCTCCTTGACGGAACTCACGGATACGAATCTTCTTATCAAACGCTCTTTTCATCCGTTTCTGATATAATTGCCCATGGCACATGGCTGTCAAACGCTTCTCGTCAATGAGATTCAACTGATCCAATCTGTCTTGAACCCACTCAGCTTCCTCAAGTTCAGCTTCCATTAACACTCTTAAAGAAGGTATCTCTACTTCGATGGGGAGCACGGCGTCCATTCCATATACCAGTGAGAAAGGTGTTGCCCCTGTCGAAGTTCTCACCGAGGTTCTGTATCCATGCAAAGCAAACGGTAACATCTCATGCCAATCTTTGTAAGTCACAACCATCTTTTGCAGGATCTTCTTGATATTCTTATTTGCAGCTTCAACGGCTCCATTCATCTTAGGACGGTACGGAGAAGAATTGTGGTGAGTGATCTTGAAGTTATCACACAACTCTTTCATAGTCTTATTATTCAGATTGGTGCCATTGTCAGTTATTATCCGGCTTGGGACTCCATAACGGCAGATGATTTCTTTCCTGATGAAGCGGGCAACCACTTGCTTGGTCACGTTGGTGTAGGAGGCAGCCTCTACCCACTTGGTGAAATAATCTATAGCAACGAGGATAAAACGATGTCCATTAGAAGCTTTCGGCTCAATTGCCCCAATCATGTCAATGCCCCACATAGAGAACGGCCATGGTGAAGACAAAACATTCAACGGTGACGGAGGTACATGCATTTTATCAGCATAAATTTGGCACTTATGGCATTTTCTAGCGTATTGGATGCAGTCAGCTTCCATGGTTAACCAATAATACCCCGCCCTTAACATCTTCTTGGACATAGCATAACCATTGGCATGAGTTCCGAAGGTCCCCTCATGAATTTCCTGCAGTAACATGTCCGCTTCCCGTTTATCAACGCATCTGAGCAGGACCATGTCG
This sequence comes from Lathyrus sativus, assembly GCA_963859935.3. Lineage (NCBI taxonomy): Eukaryota > Viridiplantae > Streptophyta > Magnoliopsida > Fabales > Fabaceae > Lathyrus > Lathyrus sativus. The sequence continues at coordinate 284,071,932 of OZ012741.1, read as the reverse complement.
TGATTTCTCTTGTATAACACACCATTACTGATAAAGAATTTGGACGCCAATCTTCTCAATGTCTTTTTGTCCAGACCAGTAGCACCATCGGGATATTCCTGCTTGACGAGATAGTTCTTGATATCGTGAAACCAAGGCTTTTCATCCACCTCAACTTCTTCGACCAACTGACAATAAGCGGGCTCAACTTTGCGCTCAATATGGATAAGAGGTGCTTCATTAACGAATTTAACTTTCCACATGGATGCCAACATGGCTAAAGCATCAGCAACGTGATTCTCGGATCTAGGAACATGCTCGAACTCTATCTCGTCGAAATACTTGATCAGCTCAATAAAATAGTCTTTATAAGGGATCAGCTTCTCATTCTTCGTTTCCCATTTGCCTTGTACCTGGTAGATAACCAAGGCTGAGTCACCACTTACTTTAAGAAGTTTGATTCGGAGGTGAATCGCTGCTTCGAGGCCGAGGATACACGCTTCATACTCTGCGACGTTATTAGTACACTCAAAGTCCAACCTTGCTGTAAATGGAGTAAATCCACCCTTTGGGTTCATCAAAACGGCGCCTATACCATGCCCATTGAAATTTGAGGAACCATCAAACATCATCTTCCACCAAAGACCTGGTTCTGGACCTTCGCTCGGATCTGGCTCTTCACAATCTCTTTTAATCAACAAAATATCCTCATCAGGAAAATCGAGCTTAAGAGGTTCATAATCTTCAACTGGCTGGTCTGCAAGATAATCAGATAAAATACTACCCTTAATCGCCTTCTGGGGTACATACTGGATGTCATATTCGGATAACAACATGTGCCAACGGGCTAGCCTCCCGGTTTGAGCAGGTTTTTCAAAAATATACTTGATCGGATCCATTTTAGAGATCAATAACGTGGTGTGACAGACCATATATTGCCGAAGGCGCTTAGCGGCCCATGCCAATGCACAACAAGTTTTCTCTAATGGTGAGTATCTGTTTTCGCAATCGGTAAACTTCTTGCTCAGGTAATAAATTGCATGTTCCTTTTTCCCAGTCTCATCATGTTGTCCAAGCACACAACCCATAGACTTCTCGAGAACAGTAAGGTACATAAACAACGGTCTTCCAGGTACGGGCGGGATCAGAATAGGGGGATCTTGCAAATAACCCTTAATCTTCTCGAACGCTTTCTGACAATCAGGGTTCCACTCAACTGTCTGCCCCTTGCAAAGCAACTTGAATATCGGCTCACAAGTAGCGGTCATATTAAAGATAAACCTGGAAATGTAATTCAGACGTCCCAGAAAACCCCTAACTTGCGTCTCGGTTCGCGGAGCCGGCATATCTTGAATGGCTCGGACTTTGTCAGGATCCACCTCAATCCCTCGCTGGCTAACAATGAAACCAAGCAGTTTTCCAGATCTGACACCGAAGGTACATTTTGCAGGATTCAATTTCAACTGATATTTCCTGAGTCGTTTAAACAGCTTCGCCAAATGGTCTAAATGCTCCTCTTCACTCTGAGATCTGGCTATCATATCGTCCACATACACCTCAATTTCTTTGTGCATCATATCATGAAAAAGAGTGGTCATAGCACGTTGGTAAGTTGCCCCTGCATTCTTTAAACCGAAGGGCATGACTTTGTAGCAGAAGGTTCCCCAAGGAGTAATGAAAGTAGTTTTCTCTCGATCGTCGGGATCCATCTTGATCTGATTATAGCCAGAGAAACCATCCATAAATGAAAACAACGCAAAACTGGCCGTATTGTCTACCAGTGTGTCAATATGTGGCAGTGGGAAGTCGTCTTTTGGACTTGCTTTGTTCAGATCCCTGTAGTCTACACACATCCTAACTTTACCGTCCTTCTTAGGTACTGGCACAATGTTGGCGACCCAATCTGGATATTTCGCGACTGCCAAGAAACCTGCATCCAACTGCTTTTTAACCTCATCTCGAATCTTCAAAGCCATGTCGGGTCTCGTTCTTCGAAGCTTTTGTTTGATAGGCGGACAATCTGGCTTAAGCGGCAACTTGTGAACAACAATATCTGTGTTCAGGCCCGGCATATCTTGATACGACCACGCAAACACATCAACATACTCTTTTAACAACTCAATCAACCTCGGCCTAACCTCTGTCCCAAGCATTGCACCAATCTTGACCTCTTTCTTGCTCTCATCCGTACCGAGATTAATTAGGTCCACCTGCTCTTTATGTGGTTGAAGCTCTGTGCACTCGTACTCAAACAATCTTGTCAGTTCCGCAGGTACTTCAAAATCTTCTTCACCCTCGTCCTCAGCTTGATTGATGGGTGCATCCCAGTCAGGAGTGTCAGCAAAGTCATTGGATCCAACAAGGTCTACGATATCTCTGCATGATGGAAGGCTTACTTAATTAAAATGCTCGCAGATATGTAAGAATGAAATGCTGTTTTTTTTTATTATTTTTTTTTGAAAAAGGTTGCCAATTTCATTTTTAAAGGTGAAAACGAAAAACGCAAATGAACCAAAGTGGAATTGAACAAAATGCTTTTATTAATATCTTTTTAGAAATGAAAGGTGGCCCGATAAAACGACCCTATAGCCTTGGGCAGAGCTACAGATTTTTATTTGAAAATGTAAATGAAACTTTTAAAAAACAATTACTTTGACAAGGGAAAGATAACAGGGATCTCTACGGCCTCCCAGTTGTTCAAAACTGCATCACCCTTAAACACCAGGTTGCTCAGCTCTTCATTTTTCTCACATTCACTGATGGCATTGACTTGGAAGCCTCCGCTGACAAATACCTCTTGGATAACCTTCGGACGCCCTTCGACGGTTGTGGCAGCTCCATTCTGAGTTGGTTTGTAACCCAACCCAGAGCGATCGGTCTTGGTCTTGACATCGATTACCTCTCCCCAACCTTCAGGAATGCCCCTGTCAATTGTTGCTTTGGTACTCTTCAGAGATGCAAAAGATGGATTACCCTGACCCACTGTCTCTTCGACCTCCAGCAGAACAGCATTGGCGATCTCAAGTGCTTGAAAGGAAATGTCTAAAGCATTCTCATCGGCCTCGATGTAACGGAAAGAGGACAGGTTACTGACCATCAGATCCTCCTCACCGTGTATAATAACCAACTTTCCATCGATCACGAATTTCATCTTTTGATGTAACGTTGAGGTCACTGCCCCAGCGGCATGGATCCACGGCCTTCCAAGTAAACAACTGTAATTGGGATTAATGTCCATGACTTGAAACGTGATATTAAAAACTTGCGGACCGATCAGGATAGGTAGCTCAACCTCCCCCATTACCGATCGACGAGAGCCATCGAAAGCCTTGACAACCAAAGGTGTAGGTTTCAGCGCAGTCTCTTTACAAGCCAACCTATCAAGAACCCTCTTGGGTAGAACATTCAGAGAAGAACCGGTGTCTACTAGCACTCTCGCTAAATTGTCCTCCTGACATTTTACCGATATATGTAAAGCACGATTATGGTTCGGACCCTCCTTCGGTAACTCTTCATTGCTGAAACTGAGGGTGTTACAAGCGGTTAAATTGGCAATCACACTATCAAACCGACTGGTGCTAATATCTTGATCCACATGTGCTTGAGTCAAAACCTTCTGCAAGGCCATCCTATGAGCGGGTGAACTCATTAACAGAGATAGAATCGAGATCTTGGAAGGAGTCTGATGAAGTTGATCGATAACTTTATAGTCACTTTTCTTGATGATCCTCAAAAATTCGGCATCTTCATCATTCGTGACGGCTCCTTTACCTTTGTCTTTGGCAGGCATTGGGGTACTAGTCGTTTCCTTAGGTGGGACATCATTGGAATGGGGAGTATACACACGGCCACTGCGAGTCATCCTGCTTACCTCTGCGATATTGGTCACCGTGCCCTTAACCTCTTCATTTGGAATAACCTTCCCGGACTCCTTGTCAATCATCGTCACGTCATATTTCCAAGGCACAGCTTTAGGATCACTGAAAGGAAACGGACTCGGTCTTCGAATAACTATAGGCTTAGGCTGATTCACTTCAGGGATATACGACCTTGGTATATCGAACACGAGGTTGGCGGAGCCTGCCCCTGATAAATTAAACACTGGTACCTTACCCTTTGATTCAGGCTGACGGAAAACAGGCTCAACCACAGCGACTACATCCTTCTTGGCTTGGCTTGTCACTTGTAAAACACCCTCATTAATTAACCTCTGAACATCATTCTGAACCAACACGCAACCCTTAATACTGGCTTCACAACTTACGCATGCAACGTGGGAAGTATCTACTAAACCAGCTTCAAACAGCTTCGAATGGAACATCTTGAGGGGAGTCTTAATCTGTTCAACGTCAAGGGCATAACCTTCTCCCGAATCAGCACTAATGGCATTGACACTCTCATGGTTAGGAAAAGGGTTCTTCTTAACATTTGGTTGAGGATCCTCAAATGATAAAATCTTCTTTTCCAATAAATCTCTAACAATATTTTTGAGAGCATAACAATTCTCCAGATCATGACCAGGCGCACCCTCATGAAATAAACAATGAGCGGCGGCGTTGTAATTGGCGGGTAGAGGATTAGGAGGCGGACCCAAAGCCCGAGTAGTGATGAGACCCTGCTTGACCAAAGAGGGATACAACTCGGTAAAAGTCATTGGAATCGGCGGACAAGGTTTATACGTTCTTCTGTTCGGCATATTCTGGCGAGGAGCCGGACTCTTTGGCTGTTGAGGAGCAGGAGTATTGGGTGCCTGTAGGTAGTTGACAGGAGGCGGATAAACAGGAGGTTGTTGCATAGGTTGATACATGGGAACCTGTTGATTGAAAGAAGGTGTAATAGCTGCCACATAGGGTTGTTGAGCATATTGGACTGGGTACCCTTGAGGTTGAGCATAACCTTGCGGATGCCGATAAAAGCGTTCCCTTGGTCTACCAGAGGATATAGCATTAGTCTCACTCTCCTTCTTTTTCTGGGAGCTATACGGAGGTTTCTTCGGCTGATCCTTAGAAGCGCCATGATTATTTGTCATTTTACCACTCTTCATACCCAATTCAATCTTGACACCCACAGCAACGATGTCGGAGAAATTTGAATTCACACTACCCACCATTCTCTCGTAAAATTCTGGACGGACTGTGTCGACAAACCAATCAGCTAACTCTTTCTCGGTCAAAGGAGGTTCTACCTGCGAAGCAGTCTCTCTCCACCTTTGAGCATACTCTTTGAATGACTCAGAATTCTTTTGTGACATACTCAGCAACTGTCTTCTGTCAGGAGCCAGATCCATATTGTACTTGTAGTGTTTGATGAAAGCGTCAGATAAATCTTGAAAGCTCTTAACGCGGGATTGGTCCAAAGTTAAATACCACTTGGAAGAAGCACCCTTCAAACTGTCTTGGAAGCAATGAATCATCAGTTTATCATTCTCAACATGGGCAGCCATTTTGCGATAATACATGATCAGATGACTCTTAGGACAGGTGGCACCTTCATAACGATCGAAGTTCGGAGTTTTGAACTTCGGGGGAACAACCAAACCTGAGACCAAACAAACATCCCTTGCAGCAGTCCCAAAAATTTGATCACCCTCTACCTTTTTCAATCTCTGGACGATAGTGTTTACTTCCTCACGAAGCTTATCATGTTTCTCATAACCCTCAACATTCTCATCAAGATTATCAAAAACTGTCTCATTGAAGTACGGTTGCGCACGAGTGTGTACAACAGGTGGTGCAAAGATAGGAGCCCCCCTAGAAACTTCAGAAAACAAGGGCACGGCTTGCTGAACAGGTTGATTAATCGGAACAGTGGCTTGAGGAGGCACAAAACCCGGAGCAAGACCATAAGGTGGGTCCCTTGCTACGGTCACACTTGGTGGAGGGTCCACAGTAACGCCGGTAATCTCAGAAACAACAGTGGGCTGGGTATCCATTTTAGCATTCATGACATGTAACAATTCCATCATACGCCCCATACCCCCTCGAAGGTCTTCGAGTTCATTGCTAAGGCGATCAATCTCTTTTGCCTGATCCTCCATTCTTTTCCGAGTTTGAGCTCTGGTGTTGTATTGGTGCCGAGAACTCAGGGTGACGAAACTGGAAGGTGAGAGAACCGAGTGTGAGAAATCGGGAGACACATGCAATGCAAAAAAGTAAATGATGCTAAAATGTGGATGAAGATTTCATGAAGTTCAAAGGCAAGTACCCTCCCCTGAAGTTAGATGGTTCATCCTGTCCTACAAAAGTAACCAGGTTCTAAGGGATCTCAATATCATTGATCCTTCACAAGGGTGGTTGTTCAGAAGGCAACTTACTTGCCAACCAAAACCCTCCAAGTTTAAGATCTCAATAAGCGTGGTATCGAGTGTCAACCAACTTCAGTCTGCACCAAAGCCGGTTACCTCACTACTTTCTAAAGGCCAAGATGAGTTAACTAGGGTTCTAAAAGTCAGTTAGTGCATTGACAACATATGGCAGCCTCAATATTATCCTCAACTTGACTTAAGGAATATAAGCACCAACCAAGAAGTCGCACTAACTATGGCCACCAGATCAACCGTATCGATATACGTCGTACAGTTTCCTTGGTCTATTGCCATTTACCTAAGGTACACTAGATCCGGGTGTAGGACTCATCTCACAGCACAAGGAACAGTCCCACAATCAAAGCACAAATATATACATGCAAATGAATAATAACACATATAGTAATAAATATGAACAAGTTAGGGATAACCCTCAAAAGTTACCAGTCCCCAGTGAAGTCGCCATTTTCTGTTGCGGTGGAAATAGGATCACAAACTATTAATGAGTTTGAATCGCAATTCTTAATTCACAACCGCTCTTTGATTTATCCGAAGGAAAAGGTCAAAAGAGGGAAAACCTATTTTGCATCGTAAACACAATGCGGGGAAAGATCTAGGGTTCGGGGGTTGGTTAAATTTAGGGAAGGTATTAGCACCCTAAACTTCTGTAGTACTCTACAGGAACCTTTTGTTCAGATGTTTACTATTTGCTTTATTCATTTGCTTAAGGTATATGTACAAAGGATTAAAAGTGAGAAAAGAGACCTAAGGGGTTAATTCTAAGTTTACTCGGCAAGACATCGCATCTTGTGCCTACGTATCCTTACGGGAGTGGAATCAGAGTAATCGTAATTCCCCTCAATAGGGAGGTTAGAAACTTCTTGACTGTGGTCAAGGTCTCAAGGGGAATAGACGCATCTTAAGGACACGCTTACGTGGAGTGTAGAAACTCCAAATCTCTACGTTGAAATGTTAAGTTGTAATTAGGGTTAAATTAGGGATTCCACGGCGGGAAACCCTAAAATGAGCGCGGCGGCTCTTTGACCTAATGCTAAGGGTAAAATTGTAATTTTGCCTGCGGCGAGGCATTTGTGAAAATTAGGGTTTGTAAAAGTTGTAAGGGTTGAAGTTGAGGACTATTGACACGGCGGTCAAATGCTAGACCTAATTCCTTCGGAGGTGCGTGCAACGTGACAAAATAATAGCAATGACAGTGTGAGAAATTTAAATCATACATCAGCAGAAATTTAAATGCGGAAACGTAAATGCGATTGTTAAGATTCGCAAGGTTACAGAGGAGGAACAGTTACAACAACATGATACAATTCAATTTTAAGAACGCGAACATAAAGAAACAACATGGTAAGCTGCACAGTGAACGAACTAGGTTAGTAAACAAAATTATGAAAACAGAAGCATGAAGCTATGGGACATTTTTTTGTGGTTTTTTATTTTATGAGAACTTTAAAACATGAATCTAAGCTTAATTGTTTTTAACTTGATAATAAATAAATAAAAAAAAAGGGAAGATTTTAATTTTAAAAAATATTTTCTCTTGGTTTTTAAAAGAATAATTGATTCTAAAAAAATGTTTTAATTTTAATATTTTAAAAATGTTTTTTTTTAAATTATTATTTTATATATAAAAAAAACAACCTAAATATTAGTTTTTTTAAAAAAAGTTTAATAATTTAATTAATTAATTATATAAAAAAAAGAAAAAAAAGTAAAAAATAAAAGGGGTTGGGCCGGGTATCATTTCCGGACCCAACCCGGGCAGAACACACAAATTGGAAGGGGATTAGGGTTTCCCCCCCAGAACCCTAACGGCGCGTATCATTTCTCTTCTTCTCGTCTTGTCGTTTCTCCGATTTCTTCTTCCTCCATTCTTCTCATCGCCTTCGTTTCCTTTGTTAACCTGAAAAAGAGAACATGGAAGTCATAAAAATCTCCTCGCGTCTTACGTTTTACGGTTGCGACTTGGTAGTTTCTTCGAGGCGATGATGTAAGAAGCTGAGCCTCAGGAAGGAGGTTTGCTCGTCGTTGGAATGAAACGGCGCCGGTGAACCCTCGTCCCTGGCTATTTTGCGTTTTGGTGAGGAGTTTCGATGATCTCTTTGTCGCTTCTGGTACTCTCCGTCTAGGGTTTCAACTCCTCTCACGGCTACCCCCTTTCATCAGGTTGTACCTTCCTTTTTATAACTAACTTCTGGGCCTTGGATTTGCGTTACTTCTGAGATTCGATTTTATGTTGATATTATTTGATTTTGTTGTGATTTTCTCAGATACTGATTGGATTACGATTGGATGCTGATTGAACTCTGTTTCCCTTTTTAGGGTTTAATCGATCCTAGCTGATATGATTATTCTGATTCGGTTCAAAGATTTCTATCTTCAGAACTTTGTGATTGAATGTAATCTGAACTGATTTGTTTGATTGATTCAGGTTAAGTGCAAATGGGGATTCGATTTGATTTGATCATTTGGTTTTTTCAGATTGAGTTCCAATAGGGGCTTTCTGATACGATTGGGATTTCGTTTCTCCTCTTGGAATCCTGATTGAGCCGATAGGATTTCCCGACTCGATTCAATTTTATTAGTCTGAACTGATTTGCTTTGATCTGTTTTGGGATTAGTTATCGAGTCAAAATTTCTCTATTGATTGATGTTTGATTTTAATTCCCAGGATTCCTTAATGGATTCGTATCTCTGTTTGATGCTTTGAACTCGAACTGACTCATTTTTTGACTGGTTCGCTTTGATGCAGCTCAGATTCTTTTCCTCTTCTTCTTTCAGAGAGGACTTGATATTGAAGCTTTGGTCGAGCCGAAATTTTCGGGAAAGGGATATGGCAATGATGACATTCTGAGCCTTCGAGGGACGCTTCTTCGACAATGTCGCGGTTGCTTCTGATGATCTGATAGCCTGAGCCGCGACGACTGACTGTTATGGTTTTGCACTTGTTCATGTTAGCTTATGCTTATTCGTTCTGGTACAATTCATGCCGTGAACTTCAGTTCTTCTGTGCAATCTTGGCAGGTTGATTCAATGGGCTATGATGTTAAGCTGAGCCCAGTGCTTCCAATTGTAATGTCTGTGACAGTCTTTATTGGTATGGACTGAGTCCCTTGTATTCGAGCTGGTTCTGATAATCTTTCTGAACTTACATCTTGCCTCCGTTTCTCATTCTTGTTGAGGCGCTTTAGGCATCAGAACTTGGATGTGCAGTCTATTTATTCACTTCTGATTTTCATGATGTGAATTCACTTGTTTGGTTCAGAGCTGTTGTGAACTGACCTGCTCTCTTGTTTCGTTTTGGTATGCTGTTGCGCTTCTTTGGATCCTGCTGAATATATGACAGATTCGTAGGATGCTTTCTTATGGCCCTTTTGCGCATGAACTTGCATTTTGATGCTTTGTTTGATGGTTTGTGATTTCTGTCTTGTGCAGCTTGATGCCATAGTTTGGCTTCTCTTGTTCTGTTCAGGATTGCTGCTGCTTGATGCTTATGGCAACTTATGAATCATTTTGAGTTTTGAATGCTGAACCTGATATTGATGTGTTTGTGGCTTTTCAGGTGTTGGAAATTTCGGAACCAAAATGACTCAGACCATGCCGGCATCCGGGTCTGAGTCCAAACTTGCCCATGTTGCCTTATTCTCGTATCAGTTTGGAAAACCAATCGCGGCAAAACGAATCAGTCCCGCTTCTTTTATTACTTCTGTCTCTCGGATGTCCCGTAACGATAAGAACAGGTGTTATCTGATCTGACGCCCACGTCGCGGATCGGTAACGGGGGTAGGACGCAGCTTCGGTTGTGCCACTCCCGGCACTCGATGATGACACTGTTCTGAGAGTGTCGAAAAACCTCCAACATTTTCTATATTGCTTGTTTTGCTTTGATGTGCAGGTTAGTCGAGATTTTCGGCGAAGCTTAAAGACAGCATGAAGACACTTAGATGTTCTTAGGATTTAGGATAGATACTTTAATGTAATTCCTTAGAACTTTAATGTAATTCCTTGTAACTTGTAAAATATTATGAATAAATAACATTTTTTATCCAAATCATTTCTTCTTTGTAATTCACTTTGCAAACTTGTAATAATGATAATAAAATATTATGAATAAAATTCACATATTCTATTAAAATCATTTCCCAATTGCTTCTCTATGCTTTAATTTGCAAACACCTCAACATCCGATTAAATCTCACTAGTCAAATATCCTGGAATTAATTCGATCCAACCATTGCATGAATAAGTTCCATTAATCAGTCGAAGTTTTCACTGTTTTCCCTCTAAAATGGACTGGAAGATAGAAAAATGATTTCTTGTTAAAACCCTGTTCCACAGATCAGATTTTCCAACCCAAATTGATATCTTAACATAATCAAACCCACGTAAATAAACGCCTTAGGAATAAAACCTCATTAGGCCCAAAATTACGAATTATGCTTCAAAATGACCAAAACGCCCCTGGGGTATTTCCTGCAAAACAAAACGTACTTTATGACTGGTTAGTGGTTAGCAGATGCACAGATGAGATGCTATGCGAAATGACTGACTAAATATAAGGGTAAAATTTGGGGTATTACAGTTGCCCCTATTTAAATAGCTACACCAGACGATTTGAGTGACAGAGACTCGAGGAATCGTGGTGGAGAGATTTAAATATAGATAACCGAAAATTTTGCCCTTATGTGCGACGATATGCAATGCTGTGGACAAGACGGGAACAGCTTAATGCAGATGATGACCTGAATATGATGTGATGTGTATGAATGCGAAAATGCTGACGAAACACGACGATAACGGTATAGACACCCTGAGAAGAACTCACTGGGGGAAACAACGCGCTAAGACACAGTACAACACTGGGGAAATCTAAAAACGATAGTCAACTGGTGCGAATGACCAATTGTCACTTTGGGGACGAGATTCGCAAATGGAAATGACATCTGTGAGACGGCCTCCACTGGGGAATCTAAAGGATAAAAACTGAATCGCGTACGATTGCAAGATCGCTTATAGAATGCTGGAGCATTGAGCAAAGAATAACATCCAAGCTTCTGTAAACTATCTCTCGTGACACGATCAAACGGACTTTTCGGGAATCCGTAGCAAATATACAGGGTAAAACCGACTGTATGCCACAATAAATGGACTTTGAGGGGAACTGCCCGGATAAGCTTCTCGAGGGAGAACGGTCACTTATCGTTGGAAGGGACTTATATGCAAAAATGGATAAGCACTCAAATAAAGAGGCTGCTGCTTATCTGATAAATAAATCTTCTCGCATTTTAAGGTCGGCGCCTGGAATGCGATTCTGATTTTTCTCTTACTGAAGGATAAATAAACTGCTTCAAGATCGTGCTCTCTTGAACATGAAACGGGTAAACTGAACTTCTTCATACTTCAGAATCGTGCTCTCCTGAATATGAAACCGGGTGACTGAATATACTCATACTTCAGAATCGTGCTCTCCTGAATATGAAACTGGATGACTGAATATGCTCATACTTCAGAATCGTGCTCTCCTGAATATGAAAGTGGATAATCAAACTTCCTCATAACTCAGAATCGTGCTCTCCTGAATATGATTCGGCTCCTGAAATTTCTTCATTCTTCAGAATCGTGCTCTCCTGAAAAAACGGCCAAACTGAACTTCCTCATAACTCAGAATCGTGCTCTCCTGAATATGATTCCGCTCCTTCTTTTACTAAAGGATAAATGAACTTCTTCATAACTTCAGAATCGTGCTCTCCTGAATATGAAACTGCTCAAACCTCCCCGTAACTCAAGATCGTGCTCTCCTGAATACGATTTGGTTCAAACCTCAAGACGGCAGGGAAATGGAAGCCCAACTGCTCCATGGAGATGGCCATTTGCTGCGAGTCATAACGAGGATATGATCGACTTCTTAGGTGAGAAATGTCGTGTGTTGATGCTGTAAAATGTAAAGTGTAAAGGGTTGTAACATGTAGGATTGCAAAGTGTTGTACTGATATATTTTCCATGCGTGAACTGGCGTGTATTTGTAAAGGATTGTAGTTGATTTTCTTGAAAGATAGTGCAAAATAAATGCACGTCCGGTTGGGATTGATGACCGACATGACTGAGATTCAATCTAGGATCGAGCTAGAAAGAAGATTGGTAATCAAGACTCCATCGAGGGAATGAACTCGAAGGGTAGATATCTTATCCTGGCGAGGAAAGATAGCTGAAGTAACCGTCATCCACGAGGATCGAGCTCTGTGGGGAAACTGGAAACAAGTAAGTATTTTATGCTTAGGGATGACAGTCTATTTGGAGAGAATGGGCGAACCCAGTTACTTGGCGGTAACAACCAAATGATGGTGAAACACAATGAACCTGCGAATGCTAATGCATATGTTAATGAATATGTTAATATGAATGTATGTTAATGTCTATGTATGCAAGATGTTATGAAATGAGTATGTAATGAATATGTAATGAAATAGGCATGTGATGCTTATGCCCTTGTGTATGCTGACAAAACAGACTAGAGACGGGACGAGAGATGAAATAAACATCTCGACGGAAATACCCTGCGCTCTCTGCAACCAATACGTCAATCATGGGTAAGAAAGATCAATGGTAGAACCAAGTCTGGTTTTAAAGTTCTGAATTCTCTGGGGAGAAAGTAATCTGCTTGAGTGCACAGTATCATGTCTTCACCTGGGGAGAAGAAAACCTGAGGGACACTTTTGAGTTACCCAAGAAAAAAAGTTGTCAGCTTATAGTCTCTCTGGGGACTATCACTGGGCAATGGTTTGAAAGTGTTTCTGCAATAATGATATTTCCGGAGAATGAAGAGATCCTTTCGGAATTTCCATTAGTCAAAGTAATTTATTACATTTTTAATTTGTTTTGTTTTTGAAAAACAGTTTTGAAAAATCTCCAATGCACCTTTCATTTTCAAATTTTAAGAATAAACGCATTTTGCATAACAATAGAAAATAAAGAGCAATGCACCAAGGAATGTAAGTAACGAGATGGTATCTTTTATTAAAGGGTGGCTGCTTGCTGAAGGCATAGCTCCACAGATGATTATGTTTTGAAATTGGCAACATGGGAAAAGGTTACATTGAATCCAATGACACCTACTGACACTAATAACTAAGACTAATCCAGAATCCTGCTTTGGGCAAGGATGGAGGAACTGAAACATGGCTCTCATGCGGAAAGTGTGTTCGAGATAATCAGTGTCTTCTGATGCAATGAAATGCCTTTGTCCCTAACTTTTGCCTGGACCGCCCTTTCGGGTTTTCAATCCACCGGGACGCTCTTTTTTGCCTAAGCCGCCCTTTCGGGTTTTCAACTTAGCGAGCTTTTGTTATTATTTCTTTTTTTTTTCAACCCTTACTTTTGCCTAAGTCGCCTTTTGCAGGTTTTCGACTTAGCGGGTTTTTAGGCATAATATTTTCGGACTGCATCAGAATTCACGGGATGTGCTAGTTCTTCACCGTCCATTGTCGTAAGTATTAGAGACCCTCCGGAGAAGACAGTCTTTACAACGAATGGGCCTTCATAATTGGGCATCCACTTTCCACGCATATCTTTATGTACTGGTAAGATCTTTTTGAGTACGAGCTCTCCTTGACGGAACTCACGGATACGAATCTTCTTATCAAACGCTCTTTTCATCCGTTTCTGATATAATTGCCCATGGCACATGGCTGTCAAACGCTTCTCGTCAATGAGATTCAACTGATCCAATCTGTCTTGAACCCACTCAGCTTCCTCAAGTTCAGCTTCCATTAACACTCTTAAAGAAGGTATCTCTACTTCGATGGGGAGCACGGCGTCCATTCCATATACCAGTGAGAAAGGTGTTGCCCCTGTCGAAGTTCTCACCGAGGTTCTGTATCCATGCAAAGCAAACGGTAACATCTCATGCCAATCTTTGTAAGTCACAACCATCTTTTGCAGGATCTTCTTGATATTCTTATTTGCAGCTTCAACGGCTCCATTCATCTTAGGACGGTACGGAGAAGAATTGTGGTGAGTGATCTTGAAGTTATCACACAACTCTTTCATAGTCTTATTATTCAGATTGGTGCCATTGTCAGTTATTATCCGGCTTGGGACTCCATAACGGCAGATGATTTCTTTCCTGATGAAGCGGGCAACCACTTGCTTGGTCACGTTGGTGTAGGAGGCAGCCTCTACCCACTTGGTGAAATAATCTATAGCAACGAGGATAAAACGATGTCCATTAGAAGCTTTCGGCTCAATTGCCCCAATCATGTCAATGCCCCACATAGAGAACGGCCATGGTGAAGACAAAACATTCAACGGTGACGGAGGTACATGCATTTTATCAGCATAAATTTGGCACTTATGGCATTTTCTAGCGTATTGGATGCAGTCAGCTTCCATGGTTAACCAATAATACCCCGCCCTTAACATCTTCTTGGACATAGCATAACCATTGGCATGAGTTCCGAAGGTCCCCTCATGAATTTCCTGCAGTAACATGTCCGCTTCCCATTTATCAACGCATCTGAGCAGGACCATGTCGTGATTTCTCTTGTATAACACACCATTACTGATAAAGAATTTGGACGCCAATCTTCTCAATGTCTTTTTGTCCAGACCAGTAGCACCATCGGGATATTCCTGCTTGACGAGATAGTTCTTGATATCGTGAAACCAAGGCTTTTCATCCACCTCAACTTCTTCGACCAACTGACAATAAGCGGGCTCAACTTTGCGCTCAATATGGATAAGAGGTGCTTCATTAACGAATTTAACTTTCCACATGGATGCCAACATGGCTAAAGCATCAGCAACGTGATTCTCGGATCTAGGAACATGCTCGAACTCTATCTCGTCGAAATACTTGATCAGCTCAATAATATAGTCTTTATAAGGGATCAGCTTCTCATTCTTCGTTTCCCATTTGCCTTGTACCTGGTAGATAACCAAGGCTGAGTCACCACTTACTTTAAGAAGTTTGATTCGGAGGTGAATCGCTGCTTCGAGGCCGAGGATACACGCTTCATACTCTGCGACGTTATTAGTACACTCAAAGTCCAACCTTGCTGTAAATGGAGTAAATCCACCCTTTGGGTTCATCAAAACGGCGCCTATACCATGCCCATTAAAATTTGAGGAACCATCAAACATCATCTTCCACCAAAGACCTGGTTCTGGACCTTCGCTCGGATCTGGCTCTTCACAATCTCTTTTAATCAACAAAATATCCTCATCAGGAAAATCGAGCTTAAGAGGTTCATAATCTTCAACTGGCTGGTCTGCAAGATAATCAGATAAAATACTACCCTTAATCGCCTTCTGGGGTACATACTGGATGTCATATTCGGATAACAACATGTGCCAACGGGCTAGCCTCCCGGTTTGAGCAGGTTTTTCAAAAATATACTTGATCGGATCCATTTTAGAAATCAATAACGTGGTATGACAGACCATATATTGCCGAAGGCGCTTAGCGGCCCATGCCAATGCACAACAAGTTTTCTCTAATGGTGAGTATCTGTTTTCGCAATCGGTAAACTTCTTGCTCAGGTAATAAATTGCATGTTCCTTTTTCCCAGTCTCATCATGTTGTCCAAGCACACAACCCATAGACTTCTCGAGAACAGTAAGGTACATAAACAACGGTCTTCCAGGTACGGGCGGGATCAGAATAGGGGGATCTTGCAAATAACCCTTAATCTTCTCGAACGCTTTCTGACAATCAGGGTTCCACTCAACTGTCTGCCCCTTGCAAAGCAACTTGAATATCGGCTCACAAGTAGCGGTCATATTAAAGATAAACCTGGAAATGTAATTCAGACGTCCCAGAAAACCCCTAACTTGCGTCTCGGTTCGCGGAGCCGGCATATCTTGAATGGCTCGGACTTTGTCAGGATCCACCTCAATCCCTCGCTGGCTAACAATGAAACCAAGCAGTTTTCCAGATCTGACACCGAAGGTACATTTTGCAGGATTCAATTTCAACTGATATTTCCTGAGTCGTTTAAACAGCTTCGCCAAATGGTCTAAATGCTCCTCTTCACTCTGAGATCTGGCTATCATATCGTCCACATACACCTCAATTTCTTTGTGCATCATATCATGAAAAAGAGTGGTCATAGCACGTTGGTAAGTTGCCCCTGCATTCTTTAAACCGAAGGGCATGACTTTGTAGCAGAAGGTTCCCCAAGGAGTAATGAAAGTAGTCTTCTCTCGATTGTCGGGATCCATCTTGATCTGATTATAGCCAGAGAAACCATCCATAAATGAAAACAACGCAAAACTGGCCGTATTGTCTACCAGTGTGTCAATATGTGGCAGTGGGAAGTCGTCTTTTGGACTTGCTTTGTTCAGATCCCTGTAGTCTACACACATCCTAACTTTACCGTCCTTCTTAGGTACTGGCACAATGTTGGCGACCCAATCTGGATATTTCGCGACTGCCAAGAAACCTGCATCCAACTGCTTTTTAACCTCATCTCGAATCTTCAAAGCCATGTCGGGTCTCGTTCTTCGAAGCTTTTGTTTGATAGGCGGACAATCTGGCTTAAGCGGCAACTTGTGAACAACAATATCTGTGTTCAGGCCCGGCATATCTTGATACGACCACGCAAACACATCAACATACTCTTTTAACAACTCAATCAACCTCGGCCTAACCTCTTTCCCAAGCATTGCACCAATCTTGACCTCTTTCTTGCTCTCATCCGTACCGAGATTAATTAGGTCCACCTGCTCTTTATGCGGTTGAAGCTCTGTGCACTCGTACTCAAACAATCTTGTCAGTTCCGCAGGTACTTCAAAATCTTCTTCACCCTCGTCCTCAGCTTGATTGATGGGTGCATCCCAGTCAGGAGTGTCAGCAAAGTCATTGGATCCAACAAGGTCTACGATATCTCTGCATGATGGAAGGCTTACTTAATTAAAATGCTCGCAGATATGTAAGAATGAAATGCTGTTTTTTTTTATTATTTTTTTTTGAAAAAGGTTGCCAATTTCATTTTTAAAGGTGAAAACGAAAAACGCAAATGAACCAAAGTGGAATTGAACAAAATGCTTTTATTAATATCTTTTTAGAAATGAAAGGTGGCCCGATAAAACGACCCTATAGCCTTGGGCAGAGCTACAGATTTTTATTTGAAAATGTAAATGAAACTTTTAAAAAACAATTACTTTGACAAGGGAAAGATAACAGGGATCTCTACGGCCTCCCAGTTGTTCAAAACTGCATCACCCTTAAACACCAGGTTGCTCAGCTCTTCATTTTTCTCACATTCACTGATGGCATTGACTTGGAAGCCTCCGCTGACAAATACCTCTTGGATAACCTTCGGACGCCCTTCGACGGTTGTGGCAGCTCCATTCTGAGTTGGTTTGTAACCCAACCCAGAGCGATCGGTCTTGGTCTTGACATCGATTACCTCTCCCCAACCTTCAGGAATGCCCCTGTCAATTGTTGCTTTGGTACTCTTCAGAGATGCAAAAGATGGATTACCCTGACCCACTGTCTCTTCGACCTCCAGCAGAACAGCATTGGCGATCTCAAGTGCTTGAAAGGAAATGTCTAAAGCATTCTCATCGGCCTCGATGTAACGGAAAGAGGACAGGTTACTGACCATCAGATCCTCCTCACCGTGTATAATAACCAACTTTCCATCGATCACGAATTTCATCTTTTGATGTAACGTTGAGGTCACTGCCCCAGCGGCATGGATCCACGGCCTTCCAAGTAAACAACTGTAATTGGGATTAATGTCCATGACTTGAAACGTGATATTAAAAACTTGCGGACCGATCAGGATAGGTAGCTCAACCTCCCCCATTACCGATCGACGAGAGCCATCGAAAGCCTTGACAACCAAAGGTGTAGGTTTCAGCGCAGTCTCTTTACAAGCCAACCTATCAAGAACCCTCTTGGGTAGAACATTCAGAGAAGAACCGGTGTCTACTAGCACTCTCGCTAAATTGTCCTCCTGACATTTTACCGATATATGTAAAGCACGATTATGGTTCGGACCCTCCTTCGGTAACTCTTCATTGCTGAAACTGAGGGTGTTACAAGCGGTTAAATTGGCAATCACACTATCAAACCGACTGGTGCTAATATCTTGATCCACATGTGCTTGAGTCAAAACCTTCTGCAAGGCCATCCTATGAGCGGGTGAACTCATTAACAGAGATAGAATCGAGATCTTGGAAGGAGTCTGATGAAGTTGATCGATAACTTTATAGTCACTTTTCTTGATGATCCTCAAAAATTCGGCATCTTCATCATTCGTGACGGCTCCTTTACCTTTGTCTTTGGCAGGCATCGGGGTACTAGTCGTTTCCTTAGGTGGGACATCATTGGAATGGGGAGTATACACACGGCCACTGCGAGTCATCCTGCTTACCTCTGCGATATTGGTCACCGTGCCCTTAACCTCTTCATTTGGAATAACCTTCCCGGACTCCTTGTCAATCATCGTCACGTCATATTTCCAAGGCACAGCTTTAGGATCACTGAAAGGAAACGGACTCGGTCTTCGAATAACTATAGGCTTAGGCTGATTCACTTCAGGGATATACGACCTTGGTATATCGAACACGAGGTTGGCGGAGCCTGCCCCTGATAAATTAAACACTGGTACCTTACCCTTTGATTCAGGCTGACGGAAAACAGGCTCAACCACAGCGACTACATCCTTCTTGGCTTGGCTTGTCACTTGTAAAACACCCTCATTAATTAACCTCTGAACATCATTCTGAACCAACACGCAACCCTTAATACTGGCTTCACAACTTACGCATGCAACGTGGGAAGTATCTACTAAACCAGCTTCAAACAGCTTCGAATGGAACATCTTGAGGGGAGTCTTAATCTGTTCAACGTCAAGGGCATAACCTTCTCCCGAATCAGCACTAATGGCATTGACACTCTCATGGTTAGGAAAAGGGTTCTTCTTAACATTTGGTTGAGGATCCTCAAATGATAAAATCTTCTTTTCCAATAAATCTCTAACAATATTTTTGAGAGCATAACAATTCTCCAGATCATGACCAGGCGCACCCTCATGAAATAAACAATGAGCGGCGGCGTTGTAATTGGCGGGTAGAGGATTAGGAGGCGGACCCAAAGCCCGAGTAGTGATGAGACCCTGCTTGACCAAAGAGGGATACAACTCGGTAAAAGTCATTGGAATCGGCGGACAAGGTTTATACGTTCTTCTGTTCGGCATATTCTGGCGAGGAGCCGGACTCTTTGGCTGTTGAGGAGCAGGAGTATTGGGTGCCTGTAGGTAGTTGACAGGAGGCGGATAAACAGGAGGTTGTTGCATAGGTTGATACATGGGAACCTGTTGATTGAAAGAAGGTGTAATAGCTGCCACATAGGGTTGTTGAGCATATTGGACTGGGTACCCTTGAGGTTGAGCATAACCTTGCGGATGCCGATAAAAGCGTTCCCTTGGTCTACCAGAGGATATAACATTAGTCTTACTCTCCTTCTTTTTCTGGGAGCTATACGGAGGTTTCTTCGGCTGATCCTTAGAAGCGCCATGATTATTTGTCATTTTACCACTCTTCATACCCAATTCAATCTTGACACCCACAGCAACGATGTCGGAGAAATTTGAAGTCACACTACCCACCATTCTCTCGTAAAATTCTGGACGGACTGTGTCGACAAACCAATCAGCTAACTCTTTCTCGGTCAAAGGAGGTTCTACCTGCGTAGCAGTCTCTCTCCACCTTTGAGCATACTCTTTGAATGACTCAGAATTCTTTTGTGACATACTCAGCAACTGTCTTCTGTCAGGAGCCAGATCCATATTGTACTTGTAGTGTTTGATGAAAGCGTCAGATAAATCTTGAAAGCTCTTAACGCGGGATTGGTCCAAAGTTAAATACCACTTGGAAGAAGCACCCTTCAAACTGTCTTGGAAGCAATGAATCATCAGTTTATCATTCTCAACATGGGCAGCCATTTTGCGATAATACATGATCAGATGACTCTTAGGACAGGTGGCACCTTCATAACGATCGAAGTTCGGAGTTTTGAACTTCGGGGGAATAACCAAACCTGAGACCAAACAAACATCCCTTGCAGCAGTCCCAAAAATTTGATCACCCTCTACCTTTTTCAATCTCTGGACGATAGTGTTTACTTCCTCACGAAGCTTATCATGTTTCTCATAACCCTCAACATTCTCATCAAGATTATCAAAAACTGTCTCATTGAAGTACGGTTGCGCACGAGTGTGTACAACAGGTGGTGCAAAGATAGGAGCCCCCCTAGAAACTTCAGAAAACAAGGGCACGGCTTGCTGAACAGGTTGATTAATCGGAACAGTGGCTTGAGGAGGCACAAAACCCGGAGCAAGACCATAAGGTGGGTCCCTTGCTACGGTCACACTTGGTGGAGGGTCCACAGTAACGCCGGTAATCTCAGAAACAACAGTGGGCTGGGTATCCATTTTAGCATTCATGACATGTAACAATTCCATCATACGCCCCATACCCCCTCGAAGGTCTTCGAGTTCATTGCTAAGGCGATCAATCTCTTTTGCCTGATCCTCCATTCTTTTCCGAGTTTGAGCTCTGGTGTTGTATTGGTGCCGAGAACTCAGGGTGACGAAACTGGAAGGTGAGAGAACCGAGTGTGAGAAATCGGGAGACACATGCAATGCAAAAAAGTAAATGATGCTAAAATGTGGATGAAGATTTCATGAAGTTCAAAGGCAAGTACCCTCCCCTGAAGTTAGATGGTTCATCCTGTCCTACAAAAGTAACCAGGTTCTAAGGGATCTCAATATCATTGATCCTTCACAAGGGTGGTTGTTCAGAAGGCAACTTACTTGCCAACCAAAACCCTCCAAGTTTAAGATCTCAATGAGCGTGGTATCGAGTGTCAACCAACTTCAGTCTGCACCAAAGCCGGTTACCTCACTACTTTCTAAAGGCCAAGATGAGTTAACTAGGGTTCTAAAAGTCAGTTAGTGCATTGACAACATATGGCAGCCTCAATATTATCCTCAACTTGACTTAAGGAATATAAGCACCAACCAAGAAGTCGCACTAACTATGGCCACCAGATCAACCGTATCGATATACGTCGTACAGTTTCCTTGGTCTATTGCCATTTACCTAAGGTACACTAGATCCGGGTGTAGGACTCATCTCACAGCACAAGGAACAGTCCCACAATCAAAGCACAAATATATACATGCAAATGAATAATAACACAGATAGTAATAAATATGAACAAGTTAGGGATAACCCTCAAAAGTTACCAGTCCCCAGTGAAGTCGCCATTTTCTGTTGCGGTGGAAATAGGATCACAAACTATTAATGAGTTTGAATCGCAATTCTTAATTCACAACCGCTCTTTGATTTATCCGAAGGAAAAGGTCAAAAGAGGGAAAACCTATTTTGCATCGTAAACACAATGCGGGGAAAGATCTAGGGTTCGGGGGTTGGTTAAATTTAGGGAAGGTATTAGCACCCTAAACTTCTGTAGTACTCTACAGGAACCTTTTGTTCAGATGTTTACTATTTGCTTTATTCATTTGCTTAAGGTATATGTACAAAGGATTAAAAGTGAGAAAAGAGACCTAAGGGGTTAATTCTAAGTTTACTCGGCAAGACATCGCATCTTGTGCCTACGTATCCTTACGGGAGTGGAATCAGAGTAATCGTAGTTCCCCTCAATAGGGAGGTTAGAAACTTCTTGACTGTGGTCAAGGTCTCAAGGGGAATAGACGCATCTTAAGGACACGCTTACGTGGAGTGTAGAAACTCCAAATCTCTACGTTGAAATGTTAAGTTGTAATTAGGGTTAAATTAGGGATTCCACGGCGGGAAACCCTAAAATGAGCGCGGCGGCTCTTTGACCTAATGCTAAGGGTAAAATTGTAATTTTGCCTGCGGCGAGGCATTTGTGAAAATTAGGGTTTGTAAAAGTTGTAAGGGTTGAAGTTGAGGACTATTGACACGGCGGTCAAATGCTAGACCTAATTCCTTCGGAGGTGCGTGCAACGTGACAAAATAATAGCAATGACAGTGTGAGAAATTTAAATCATACATCAGCAGAAATTTAAATGCGGAAACGTAAATGCGATTGTTAAGATTCGCAAGGTTACAGAGGAGGAACAGTTACAACAACATGATACAATTCAATTTTAAGAACGCGAACATAAAGGAACAACATGGTAAGCTGCACAGTGAACGAACTAGGTTAGTAAACAAAATAATGAAAACAGAAGCATGAAGCTATGGGACATTTTTTTGTGGTTTTTTATTTTATGAGAACTTTAAAACATGAATCTAAGCTTAATTGTTTTTAACTTGATAATAAATAAATAAAAAAAAAGGGAAGATTTTAATTTTAAAAAATATTTTCTCTTGGTTTTTAAAAGAATAATTGATTCTAAAAAAATGTTTTAATTTTAATATTTTAAAAATGTTTTTTTTTAAATTATTATTTTATATATAAAAAAAACAACCTAAATATTAGTTTTTTTAAAAAAAGTTTAATAATTTAATTAATTAATTATATAAAAAAAAGAAAAAAAAGTAAAAAATAAAAGGGGTTGGGCCGGGTATCATTTCCGGACCCAACCCGGGCAGAACACACAAATTGGAAGGGGATTAGGGTTTCCCCCCCAGAACCCTAACGGCGCGTATCATTTCTCTTCTTCTCGTCTTGTCGTTTCTCCGATTTCTTCTTCCTCCATTCTTCTCATCGCCTTCGTTTCCTTTGTTAACCTGAAAAAGAGAACATGGAAGTCATAAAAATCTCCTCGCGTCTTACGTTTTACGGTTGCGACTTGGTAGTTTCTTCGAGGCGATGATGTAAGAAGCTGAGCCTCAGGAAGGAGGTTTGCTCGTCGTTGGAATGAAACGGCGCCGGTGAACCCTCGTCCCTGGCTATTTTGCGTTTTGGTGAGGAGTTTCGATGATCTCTTTGTCGCTTCTGGTACTCTCCGTCTAGGGTTTCAACTCCTCTCACGGCTACCCCCTCTCATCAGGTTGTACCTTCCTTTTTATAACTAACTTCTGGGCCTTGGATTTGCGTTACTTCTGAGATTCGATTTTATGTTGATATTATTTGATTTTGTTGTGATTTTCTCAGATACTGATTGGATTACGATTGGATGCTGATTGAACTCTGTTTCCCTTTTTAGGGTTTAATCGATCCTAGCTGATATGATTATTCTGATTCGGTTCAAAGATTTCTATCTTCAGAACTTTGTGATTGAATGTAATCTGAACTGATTTGTTTGATTGATTCAGGTTAAGTGCAAATGGGGATTCGATTTGATTTGATCATTTGGTTTTTTCAGATTGAGTTCCAATAGGGGCTTTCTGATACGATTGGGATTTCGTTTCTCCTCTTGGAATCCTGATTGAGCCGATAGGATTTCCCGACTCGATTCAATTTTATTAGTCTGAACTGATTTGCTTTGATCTGTTTTGGGATTAGTTATCGAGTCAAAATTTCTCTATTGATTGATGTTTGATTTTAATTCCCAGGATTCCTTAATGGATTCGTATCTCTGTTTGATGCTTTGAACTCGAACTGACTCATTTTTTGACTGGTTCGCTTTGATGCAGCTCAGATTCTTTTCCTCTTCTTCTTTCAGAGAGGACTTGATATTGAAGCTTTGGTCGAGCCGAAATTGTCGGGAAAGGGATATGGCAATGATGACATTCTGAGCCTTCGAGGGACGCTTCTTCGACAATGTCGCGGTTGCTTCTGATGATCTGATAGCCTGAGCCGCGACGACTGACTGTTATGGTTTTGCACTTGTTCATGTTAGCTTATGCTTGTTCGTTCTGGTACAATTCATGCCGTGAACTTCAGTTCTTCTGTGCAATCTTGGCAGGTTGATTCAATGGGCTATGATGTTAAGCTGAGCCCAGTGCTTCCAATTGTAATGTCCGTGACAGTCTTTATTGGTATGGACTGAGTCCCTTGTATTCGAGCTGGTTCTGATAATCTTTCTGAACTTACATCTTGCCTCCGTTTCTCATTCTTGTTGAGGCGCTTTAGGCATCAGAACTTGGATGTGCAGTCTATTTATTCACTTCTGATTTTCATGATGTGAATTCACTTGTTTGGTTCAGAGCTGTTGTGAACTGACCTGCTCTCTTGTTTCGTTTTGGTATGCTGTTGCGCTTCTTTGGATCCTGCTGAATATATGACAGATTCGTAGGATGCTTTCTTATGGCCCTTTTGCGCATGAACTTGCATTTTGATGCTTTGTTTGATGGTTTGTGATTTCTGTCTTGTGCAGCTTGATGCCATAGTTTGGCTTCTCTTGTTCTGTTCAGGATTGCTGCTGCTTGATGCTTATGGCAACTTATGAATCATTTTGAGTTTTGAATGCTGAACCTGATATTGATGTGTTTGTGGCTTTTCAGGTGTTGGAAATTTCGGAACCAAAATGACTCAGACCATGCCGGCATCCGGGTCTGAGTCCAAACTTGCCCATGTTGCCTTATTCTCGTATCAGTTTGGAAAACCAATCGCGGCAAAACGAATCAGTCCCGCTTCTTTTATTACTTCTGTCTCTCGGATGTCCCGTAACGATAAGAACAGGTGTTATCTGATCTGACGCCCACGTCGCGGATCGGTAACGGGGGTAGGACGCAGCTTCGGTTGTGCCACTCCCGGCACTCGATGATGACACTGTTCTGAGAGTGTCGAAAAACCTCCAACATTTTCTATATTGCTTGTTTTGCTTTGATGTGCAGGTTAGTCGAGATTTTCGGCGAAGCTTAAAGACAACATGAAGACACTTAGATGTTCTTAGGATTTAGGATAGATACTTTAATGTAATTCCTTAGAACTTTAATGTAATTCCTTGTAACTTGTAAAATATTATGAATAAATAACATTTTTTATCCAAATCATTTCTTCTTTGTAATTCACTTTGCAAACTTGTAATAATGATAATAAAATATTATGAATAAAATTCACATATTCTATTAAAATCATTTCCCAATTGCTTCTCTATGCTTTAATTTGCAAACACCTCAACATCCGATTAAATCTCACTAGTCAAATATCCTGGAATTAATTCGATCCAACCATTGCATGAATAAGTTCCATTAATCAGTCGAAGTTTTCACTGTTTTCCCTCTAAAATGGACTGGAAGATAGAAAAATGATTTCTTGTTAAAACCCTGTTCCACAGATCAGATTTTCCAACCCAAATTGATATCTTAACATAATCAAACCCACGTAAATAAACGCCTTAGGAATAAAACCTCATTAGGCCCAAAATTACGAATTATGCTTCAAAATGACCAAAACGCCCCTGGGGTATTTCCTGCAAAACAAAACGTACTTTATGACTGGTTAGTGGTTAGCAGATGCACAGATGAGATGCTATGCGAAATGACTGACTAAATATAAGGGTAAAATTTGGGGTATTACAGCTAGGTACAAAAAAAGGTTGGGAAAATTTTGGGGTGCAACAGGTGGCGACTCTGTTCGAACGTTTTTTCCGTGTTCATCGCGAGGATCGTATTTTTCGAGGTACGACAGGTGGCGACTCTGCTTGGGACTAAAATAGCCCTATCCTAGAGAGAGTCAAGCCTAACTTGAATCGATTCCCGAGAGTTAGATCCGCCTGTTTGTGAATCTTCTTCTATTGCTTGCTTGTTTTTATTATTTGTTATTTAATTTCTTGTTTGCTTTTATATATATCCTATTATTGTTTCTTGCGACACTGTCGGGTTGGAACTTTGTGGGATGGCTCTACACCCGAGTCCGAGAAAAAACATAGGATTAGAATGGTGGTTGTGTATTGGAATCCCTCGAGGAGTCTTTCTCGTTGGGAGGAAACGAAAGCCCTGCTTATAGTTGATTCCCTTAAGGATGTTATTGTTGTGGTGAGTCTTTGCCATGACAATACTATTTTTGAGCCTGAATTTATAACTCTAAGGACCTTTTACCCATTTCTAATGGTGGTTGGTAGTGTTAACTCATGAGGGTCACTCCTTGTTGGGTTGATACAAACGCCCCAATCAGATGAGATCCCTTGAACGTATCGTTATCTTGACAATGATATTTTCAACCTCGATTTATGACTCTGAGGTCCCATTAAAAAACCTTGGACTTGATAGTTGTGTAGCAGAAAATCACGAGAAGTCTTTCTCGTGGGACGACGCAAAAACCTCACCTATAAGAGATTCTTCCAGGGGTATTATTGTTGGATGAGTCTTCACCTTGGCAATAATATTTTTGAAAGGTACGTGATTCTAGGTACTCACCTCTATAAAACCTACCCATGGGGTTTCAGGAATCAGAGAACTCTCAACTTCAGAATTATGTTGGTTACCTCTGTCCTTGCATTTGCATCATACTCATATCATAACATTTACATTTTGGTTTTCAGGGAATTTAATAACTTTGTTGTCAACATCCAAGAACTATGGGAAGCAATGTCAGGTTCTCGTTCCTTTACAGCTTCAAGAGACCCAAATTGGAAGACTTGCGTAGTTTGTTTTCTCGTATTCCTGTGGTATTCAGGGTTAATTTTATGAAGGATTATGGCAGACTTATTCACCTACTAATTCAAGATTTGGATTCTAAAGTACTTGTCACTTTGGCACAGTTCTATGATTCTTCTTTAAGGTGTTTCACATTTCAAGATTTTTAGCTAGCACCAACATTGGAAGAATTCGAGAAACTAGTGGGTATTTCTATGAAGGATAAGTCACTGTTCGTGGGAGAAAAAGAAGATTTGGAAGAAAATGTAATTGCTGATGCACTTCACATGCATAAGAGAGACATTACTGATAATTGGAAGAATAAAGGTGGGGGTTAAAGGACTTCCTCTTAAGTTCTATATAGACAAAGCTGATACATTTATTAAGGCCCAGAGTTGGGATGCTTGCTATGCAGTGGTGGCTTTAGCTATTTATGGAATCGTCTTATTCCCTAACATAAATGATTTTGTAGATGTGACGGCTATTCATGTTTTCTTAAGCAAAAATCTTGTGCCCACTCTTCTAGCTGATGTCTTCTGTTATTTGAGTTGGAGAAGTGAAAAGAAAGGTGGCCCCATTGTTTGTTGTGCCCCTCTCTTATACTAGTGGTTGCATATGCCCTTGCCTAACAAAGGACTGTTTTTTGATCGAGCTGATGATAGTTGGGCTCATAGAATGGTGGCTCTTCTGTTGATCTCTCTTGGTATTCACAAGACTTTGATGAAGTTATCATTAGTTGTGGAGAGTTTCCCAATATCCCGCTAATAGGAAATCGAGGTTGTATTAATTCTAATCCGATGTTATCAATTAGACAGCTCGGGTATCCTATGGTAGCTCCTTCTGAGAAAAAGGACCTTGAAGCCTTCTTAATGCATGACCTAGGGACTGAGAACCCTGAGTTATTTAGAAAGATTACAAGAGCTTGGAGAACCATTAAGAAGAAAGGAAGGAGTGAGTTAGGAAGAAGGAATGGTATAACTAAAGAGCCTTACTTTGTATGGGTTAGGGAGAGGGCCAAAGAGGTCAAGATACCTTTTGAGGAAAAGCTATATGAGCCTTTGCCTGAACCTAAACCTACTCATATCCCGATAGAAGAAGCTAAAGATCTCAAAGCTACCATAGCAAGGTTGATTAAAGAATATGAGAACTTTGAGGTGAGACTTCAAGAAGTTACCAGTGAGAAAAATAATATGAAGTGGAAGCTCCAACGCAAGAATACCCAGTTAGAGGCTGTGGAGAAGAAAGCAGATGAAGAAGATGACCAAAGAAAAAAGGTTAAGGTGTGTCTTAATCAGTCTGATAGCAAGGTGAGTGAGCTGAAAGAAGAGCTAGACAGGGTTAGAAGGAAATGTGTTCAAAATGAAGACGGTTGGCTTGCAGCTACCAAAAGGAACAAGACAATCAAAGAAGAGATGGAGACAGAGGTCCATAGGCTGAACGCTGCTCTACGCCAGCCAAGAGCTGCTGAACTAGATGAGTGTAGGCTCAAATAAGGGGCTTTAAGGGTTGCTCAGGTTAGGCCTGCTGATTGGGATAAGGTGTGCATAGAGTTGAATGCTGTTAAAATTTATGTTGTAAACTTGAAGCATCAAATAAAAGATGTCCTGGAAGATAAAGCTATATGGTTTGCTACAAGAGCGAAGGCGGCCAGTGATTTTGAAGGCCATGAGAGGTCTATCCACATACTAATAGTTGACTGAGACATGTATCACAATAAACTTAATGGTCTGATCGAGTTTTGTAATTGGTTGGCCAAGGATCTGGTTTGGAAACATAGAGATGCTATGGAAGCAATGGATGAATCTACTCCCCACAGTATTTGTGACTTTCTATGCATGTGCAAAGCAATGTTGAAGAAGTTTAAAGAAGAGTTAGAAGAGCGTGAGGTTAGAAGGCCAAAAGTTTGAAGTTTATTTATTCTTATTGACTAAGCAT
Organism: Lathyrus sativus; assembly: GCA_963859935.3. Taxonomy (NCBI): domain Eukaryota; kingdom Viridiplantae; phylum Streptophyta; class Magnoliopsida; order Fabales; family Fabaceae; genus Lathyrus; species Lathyrus sativus. The sequence goes on along the minus strand of OZ012741.1, from coordinate 284,043,233 downwards.
TATGGACTGTATTTTGAATGATCCTTATTTTTGTATCACATGAATATTATCTTTTTATGAATGAATGTGATTTGATTTGTTTTTGATGTTCTTATGTATGTTAAACAATTAATTCGAAAATTCCATGAAAAGAAAATGCATATCATCTTGCATATCATGGTACGTATCATTTTTTTTCCAAAACACCGCATGACTCTAAATCTCTATCCTTTGCTACCTCCAGATTTGATCTAAGCTGACTATTCAACATCATTACGAAACTCGGCGTAATTACCAAATGATGCTGGAACAGATTGAAGAGACTCAAAACACCATGAGGGGTGATATTGACGCCCTCAAGATGAAGATGGACCAGCTGCTGGAAACAATGATGAGACTGGCCCGAAAGCAAAATAATACTGAGAATTTGGCTAATGCTAAAAAGGCGGCTGATAATATAGGAACTTCAGGGGTCATTAAAAATCCCACTCCTATCCATGTGAACCTTGCTGAGCATTCTGCATCCACTCATCATGGCTCTGAGGTAGGAATGGATGAGCAGTATGATAATTTCTTCCAGCCTCCTCCTTCTCCTCATCCTCAACATAATATGGGAGCTGTAACTGATCTTTCCGCAGATAGACTACGAACTATTGAAGATAAGCTCAAGTCCTTGGAGGTCTAAAAGACTCCGGGCTTGGATTCTGTCGATATGTGTCTAGTCCCCGGATTGGTAATACCGAAGAAGTTCAAAGTCCCAGACTTTGAGAAGTACAAGGGGGTCAGCTGCCCAAGAACCCATCTGAGAGCATATTGTCGCATGATGGCTGCTCATATTGACAACGAATTGCTCTTAATACATTACTTCCAAGATAGCCTCAGTGGGGCATCATTGGAATGGTATATGCAGTTAGAGAAAGGATAAGTCAGTACGTGGAGAGATCTGGCAGACGCGTTTTCCAAGCACTATCAGTATAATACTGATTTAGCACCGAATCGCACCCAACTGCAAGATATGACTCAACTTAATAATGAGTCGTTTAAAGAATATGCCCAAAGATGTAGACAATTGGCTGCCAATGTCCAACCACCATTGTTGACCAAGGAGTTAATTGACATGTTTATGCGAACATTACAACCTCAGTACTTGGATCGCATGCTTGGGTCCAGTTTCCCTAACTTTGCTGAAGTGGTGTCAGTAGGTGAAAGAATCGAGAGCCAACTGAAAAGCAACAAGGCTGCAATGGTCACAACAAATGGAGGAAGAAATCCTTTTGTAAAGAAAAGGGAGGATGAAGCTAATGCTATAATGAGGGGGCAAAGAGACAGAGCTCTAGTGGAGATCCAATATCAATAAGTAGCTGCAGTAGCCTAAGCTCCTTATCAACAACCAGCCCAACAGCAGAATCAGCAAAAGAATTATCAGAGAGTTCCTCCCCGTAATATCAAAATGCTCTAGCTCAAAGACAACAAAGGCCAAGACAGCCAAAGAGACAAATTGATCTGTTGCCCATGTCATATGGACAAATCTTTGCTCAACTAAACCAAAGTGGACACTTGACATTGCGAGACTTGCGCCCAGTAACCTTTCCATATCCTCCCGGGTACGACGCCAATGCTTGTTATGAGTTTCATAAGGGAGCCCTTGGACACTCCATAGACAACTTATATGCGTTTCATAACAGAGTACACGACTTGGTAGAATCCAAAGACCTCACTTTTACACCTAGAGGCGCCAGTGTTAAGAACAATCTGTTACCTACACATGGAAGTTCTTCTGTTAACACTATGGAGGAGAACAATGGTTTGAGACTGATTACAAATGCTGAAGATGTTCGTAATTTGATGGCGGTTATTGGAGAGAAACTAAAGAAGAGTGGGATAATTCCCCAAGAAGAAGCGGAGAATTTGACTGGTTAATTGGTGAAGAAACATTTACAAAGATTCTTGGAGCAGGGAATAATACAGATAGAATATCGAGACCCAAATGTGTCTGCCATTGAAATTCAGTATGATGAAACAGAGGCTTATCCACCAAGGCCAGTTCGCCTAGCACCGGTAGTTTTATACTATGATCCTTCAGAAGCCTTTCAACAGAGGCCCACCCGACCAGCACCCGTAATTATGCAATATGATGAAGATGATGTCAACAGACAAAGAGCAACACGGCCAGCTCCGGTAGTAATGGAGTATCCTATCAATGAATCTGAACCTAAAGTTTTTAAACAAAGGCCAGAGAAGCTAGTGATTAAGTATGACGCTGCCAAATGTGACGCAGTGGTTGGGCCTAATGGAATGACCCGTAGTGGTCGTTTATTTGCCACCAGACCAGTGGAAGCGCCTGCTAAAATAAAGGAAAAATTGTCGATACAACGGGCGAATTGCCAAGCGTAGAGCCACCTGCAGAGGTATCATCACCAAAAGCAGCAGTTGCGCCGAAGGAAGCTGAGGAATTTTTGAAGATCATCAGAAAAAGTGACTATAAAGTGATTGATCAACTAAATTAAACTCCTGCTAAAATTTCCATGCTCTCGCTACTACTCAGTTCAGAGGCGCACAAATTGTCTTTAATGAAGGTGTTGAGCGCAACACATATCCCTAAAGACATCATCGTAGCCCAATTTGATGATGTGATAGCTAGCGTAACAACCAGAAATTTTATGGGATTCAACGATGATGACCTGACTGCAGAGAAAAGAAACCATAACAAAGCTCTCCATATTTCCATCAAGTGTCAAGACAAGTTGATATCTCGAGCCTTGGTGGATACAAGATCTTCTCTAAATATGCTTCCCAAGATTATTTTGGAGAGAATGCCAGTAAAAGGAGTTAGCATGAAATCGAGTGCTCTGGTAGTCAAAGATTTCGATGGTTCTAGGCATGCTGTGATTGGCGATGTGGACTTGCCAGTAAAAATCAGACCAATTGTATTCACCATTACTTTCCAAGTAATGGATATCTATCTAGGAAGCTGTTTATTAGGACGACCTTGGATTCACTATGCAGGAGCCGTTACATCTACTCTTCACCAAAAGCTAATGTTTGTCAGCAATGACAAGGTAGTTCTGATTGGAGGAGAGAAGGATATCTTGGTAAGCCACCTGACGTCCTTCAGGTACATTGAAGTCGAAGGGGAAATGGTGGAAACACCTTTTGAATCGTTTGAAATGGTGAATACATTTGCGGTGCAACGGATTTCGGATAGTCAGATTTCAAGATCAGCAATGGCTTCATATGAAGAGGCTAAGATGGTTGTGGATGAAGGGAATTCCCAAGGATGGGGCAAGATGGTGGAAGTTGTTGAGAAGTTCGAAAAACTTGGGTTGGGATATCATCCCTCGTCCCGCTCAAAGACAATTGCATATGGCCAAAAGCAGGTTCCTCTTGTGGAAGAAGTTTTCAAGAGCGTTAGTCATATCTTCGATCACACCGTTGTGATGGTAATTGAAGATGAGGTTGATAATAAAGAAATATCTGCAAGTTGGATCTGACAAGCTGAACTTGGCGAAAAACTGCAAAATTGGAAGACCATCGAAATACCCCAATTCTTCTTTCCCAAAAGTAACGTTTTAATTTATTGTCAAAACCCTACCTGTTATTCAAAACCTTTTCTCTTGCACCAGTGCAATCGAGACCTTTTCCCGTAGTTTTCCGAACTACGGACGCTCTGATTCTTCATTCTCTTCCGAACGTAAGATACGAAGGCATAGGATTGTGAGATTCTAGCGAGCTACCTTTCCCCACCATTCCACAATTCCATCTTTTACTCGTAGTCCCATGAACTACGATGCTCTAACTTTCTCATTGCACAAGGGAGTACGTAGGCACAAGAGCCCCAATCCTTGGTGAGCACCCTATCTTAAAACCACTAATTTTCCCCTTAGCAAGAAAATCCTTAGAAGATAAACAAACTTAGCTAACCTTCTCTCACGAATCGAATCAAGAGGTTCCTGTTGAGTACAACGGACATGGAGGGTGCTAATACCTTCCCTTTGCGTAATCGACTCCCGAACCTTGAATTTGGTTGTGATGCCCATGTTCTTATCTCTTTAAAGGTTTTATCGATATTTTCCTATTCCTTATTCGGAATGAATAAAGTTCGGTGGCGACTCTATTCGAACGTTTTTTTCGGGTCCATCTCGAGGATTGTATTTTTCGAGGTACGACACACCACCTCTAGTTGCTTAAACAAATGATAGATATCACTACAATGTTAAACCTCCTGCCTTTGATGGAGACAAAATTGACTATTGGAAGGACTAAATAGAAAGCTTCTTTCTAGGTCACGATGTTGATCTATGGGACATAATAGTCAATGGCTATGTACACCAAGAAGATGCAAGTGGCCAAAAAGTTGAACAAAGAGTGATGAGAGATCAACAAAAGAAAGATTATAAAATTCATCAAAACGCAAGAACCATCTTATTAAATTCCATTTCATACACTGAGTCTGAAAATATCACCAACAGAGATATTGCTAAATCCATATTTGATTATCCCATGATGACACATGAAGGGAACTCACAAGTTAAAGAAACCAAGGCTCTTGCCTTGATTCAAAAATATGAAACGTTCAAGACGGAGGACGAGGAAACTATTGAGAACATGTTCTCAAAGCTTAAAACTCTTGTTGCATGACTTAAGGTTCTGGACAATGGGTGTCCTACTATTGGTCATGTTAAAAAGATCATCAGAAGTTTACCTAAATGTTGGAGATCGATGGTAACTGCTATGAAGTTATCAAAGGACCTCAACACCACTCTCTTGAAGAACTGATTAGTTCCTTAATAAGCCATGAGACTGAGCTTGAGGAAGATGAGCTAAAAGAAAGATAAAGAAAAAGTCTGTTGCTAAGAAGTCTCCAGGAAGATCTGGGAAGACAAAAGCTCTTCAAGATGATATCGATGAAGAGTCTAAAGAAGAATCAGAAGAAGAAGAAGAAGATGAACTATCTCTTCTTTCAAGGCCCATGAATCAACTTTGGAAGAAAAGGAATGGAAAACTCAGAGGGCAAAGAAGGACATGTGGTTTTTCTGAGTCCACTTCTGGATTTAAGACGGCTGTAGATGGCAAAGAACTAATCTGTTTTGAGTGGGAGGAGCCTGGCCACTTCAAGAATGAATGCCCCAAGCTAAAGAAAGAAAGGCCTAAGAAGAATTTCTGAGGGAAGAAAAGGGTCTTATGTCTACATGGGATGATTCAGAGTTTTATGAAGATGACTCTAAGGAGGAACAACCTAACATGACATTGATTGCTTGCACAGAAGCTCCTGCAGAACTGATTCATCCAGAATCAAAATCTGAGTTAGATTCTGAAGAGGTATTTTCTAAACTTTCTCGTTTTGAGCTTGAATCTAGTTTATCAAAAGTTCTAGAAAAATATCAGAATCTTCTAAACAAATGAAAAATCTGAAGATGATTCATGTATCTAAATCAGAAGCTTACTATAAGCTTCAAAAATTTTTTTCAAGTTTGAGTGAAGAAAATCTCATTTTGAAAAAACACTATGTGGTGCAAAGCAAGAGTCTCAAACCTGAGAAGAAAATCATTTCGAAATCCTCTACATGTTCTGGTGATAGCATACATAAGTATGATAAGTCTTTCCAGAAACTTCTTGCTAGAAGCCCGAATAGAAGCTCAATGGCTTCCATGATTTTTGGCGTTAGCAGAAACGGGACAAGGGGTGTTAGATATGATTGTGATGACAAATCTGATTCTAAAAAAATGATAACCCTAATACTCTTCAATCTCCTTTTGTTCCCTCTAGGAAACAAAATGATGTTTGGCCTAAAGGTAGACATGTTTCTAAACCTAAGGAAAAAGCAAAACCTCATACATATTCTAATCATGCATTTGTGTACAAAGATCCTTCTTAGAAACCCAAAGTTGTAATAAACTATGAGAAGACTAACCCAAAAGTACCCAGAAAGAGGTGGGTACCTAAGGAAAAGATAATGTATGTTGGAGATATCATTAGTAGCGGACTTAAGACGCCAGTCATGGTACCTAGACTCTAGATGCTCGTAGCACATGATGAAAAGAAGACATATGTTCCAAATCTTGAAAATTAAGCCTAAAGGCCTCGTCGGTTTCAGAGATGATCAGAAAGTGAAGATCATTAGCTCCGGAACATTTGGTAACGGTTCTCTCCTTTCCATTACTAATGTTCTCCTTGTTGAAGGACTAATGCATAACCTTGTATCCATAATTCAATTAAGCGACAATATTTACAATCAAAACTGTTGTAAAGCTGTCAGTCAAAAGGATGGCTCAGTTATTTTTAATGGAAAGAGGAAAAACAACATTTATAAGATTATACTTTCTGATTTGAAAAGTCATAATATTAAATGTGTTATGTCTACTAACAAAGAGAAACGGACGTGGCATAGATGATTGGGTCATGTTAGCATGAGGGGGATTTCTCAACTTAACAAGCCTAATTTAGTCAGAGGCCTGTCAAATCTGAAGTATGCTTCAGATGATCTTTTTGAAGCATGTCAGAAAGGCAAGTTTTCTAAAACTTCTTTCAAATCCAAAAATGTTGCTTCAACCTCCAGACCATTGGAACTTCTTCACATTGACTTGTTTGGACCAATGAAAAATGCTTTTGTCAATGGTAAGAAGTATGGACTAGTCATTCTTGATGACTACGACAGATGGACAAGGGTGAAATTTCTTAGACAGAAGGATGAGTCACATTCTATGCTTTCTACCTTCTACTCCTAAGTTCAAAATGAAAAGGATCTCAGAATTTTAAAAGTCAGAAGTGGTCATGGTAGTGAATTTAAAAAACTGATTATGGGAAACAAGTCTTAACTTGTCAGAACCAGATCCTCCTTCAAGCCCTCTAAAGAAACCCTTATGGGTTTGGTGTCTCTAAAAAAGCCTACATCAATTGATGAAGCACTCCATGACACTGAATAGTTTCTGGCTATGCAAGAGGAACTCAATCAATTCTCCAGAAATGACATATAAGATTTTGTTCCAAGACCCAAAGGAACTCATGTTATAGGAACAAAATGGGTCTTCAGAAACAAACTGAACGAATAAGGAGGGGTATTAAGAAATAAGGCTCGACTAGTAAAACAATGTTATAGTCAGCAAGAAGGGATTGACTATTCCAAAACCTTTGCACCAGTTGCCAGGTTAGAGTTTATTCCTCTCTTAATTTCCTGTGTTTTTAATCATAAAATCATCTTATATCAAATGGATGTTAAGAGTGCGTTTATGAATGGTTACATTACTGAAGAAGTGTTTTTACACCAACTCCCTGGTTTTGAAAACCCTAAAAATCCGGATTTTGTTTTCAAGCTTAAGAAATCATTATATGGTCTGAAACAAGCTCCCAGAGTGTGGTATGAAAGACTAAGCAATTTTCTTCCTGAAAATGATTTCACCACGGGGAAAGTTGTTACAACTCTTTTTTGTAAGTCATTCAAAATTGATATTATTGTTGTTCGAATTTATATTATTGATATTATATTTGGTTCTGCTAATGTTACTTTGTGCAAGGAATTTGCTAAGTCTATGTAAGTCGAGTTCGAGATGAGTCTGATGAGAGAACTCAAGTTCTTTCTAGGGATTTAGATAAATCAGAGTCTAGAAGTACCCCAAGGAACTTCTGAAGAAGTTTGACATGAAAAAATGCAAGATGTCTAAGACTCCTATGCACCATACGTGTATCCTTGAGAAGGATGACATAAGTGATATGGTAGATCAGAAGCTATACAGAGGTATGATTTGATCTCCCTTATACTTGACTGCTTCTATACCTGATATTTTGTTTAGTAACTATTTGTGTGCTTCCTTCCAATCAGATCCTAGAGAGTCCCACTTAACAGTTGTTAAGAGGATCTTCGGGTATCTGAAAGGTAAGATTAACCTTGGCTTGTGTTATACAAAATCTAAAGATTACAAGCTAGTGGGTTATTGCGATGCTGACTATGCTGGAGATAAACTTGAGAGGAAAAGCACTTTTGGAAGATTTCAATTTTTGAGAGACGACCTGATCTCATGGTCCAACAAAAGGAAATCAACAATAGCATTATCAACTACTAAAGCTCAATCCATCGCAGCTTCTGGTTGTAGCACTCAGATGCCATGGATGAAAATTTAACTAGAGGTTTTCCAGATATATGAAAGTAACATTCCTATACTCTATGATAATACTTATGCTATTTGTTTATCTAAGAATCCCATTTTGCATTCTAGAGCTAAACATATTGAAATAAAACATCACTTTATACATGACTATGTTCAAAAGGGAATTTTATACCTAAAACTTATTGATACAGACCATCAATGAGCTGATATCTTTACAAAACCCCTTGCTACAGATAGATTTATTTTCATTCTAAAAATTTTGAAAATTGAATTGTGTCCAAAATGAAAAATATGTTTTTAGGATGTTAAAATCTCGTAATGGTTTAAAGAGACTATGAGATTTGTTTTGGTTTTGAATTTATGAGTTTTCTGAAGTGACAAGGTTTTATAAGTTCAGATGTATCCTGTCAGAATTTATTTGGTTAGACAAATCTGCTATATGGATACTTAAAAACTTTAGTATTTAATAGTTGTCAATTAGTAGTGGATTATGGGATGGTTTTAAAAGAAAGTTGTCTTAGAAAACTGAACCACTTTCTAACCTCTACGTAACACATTGGGTTAAATCATTAATCTTGGGATTAGGTTAAAATATTCATGCTTTACTCCTTAGTCATTATTATTTATTTTTGTCATGATTGCAAAATTTATATTTAAACTCACTTCACATGCCTTCGCTACTCTTCACTTCCCACACTTTGTTTTTTTCAAACCGAAAAGTTCCTAAACCTTAAAACCACACTCTCATCATCAATGGCTTCCCAACAACAATAGTCATCTACTCAAGAATCTCAACAACAACTGCAACAACAAGAACAAGTTCTTAAAGGTCTTCAAGAACTCACTATATTTACTCCTATTAATAAGTTATATGTTCTGTGTGAAATAATGGTGGATTTTTATAATCTCAAAGCCTATGGATATGATCTGATAGAAATTGCTAGATTTCAAGGATGGTAAGGTTACTTTGAACGCCTCAAAGGACTAATCTACGACCAGCTGGTTAAGTAATTTTGGACTTTTTCTAAAGCTTTATCTCTTCAAGTGACTTCATATATTTTGGGTCACAAGATTTCCATCCTCGAAAAAACCATTGCTACTCTTCTAGGACATGATGGTTTTGGAAAATGGTGTTTTAGTATGGTTTCTAAGAAGAAGAAGAAGAAGATGGAGGAGATCGCTAAAGTCATATTTACGGATAGAAATCCCTCTTATAATCCTAAGAAACATCATGAAAATCTTAGAATCTGGTTCCAGATCTTTCTTGGATGCATTCATCCTCGACCTTCTTCAAACTTTTTAGATTATATAAATACTGATGAGATGTACATGTTGTACTATTAGGCCAGTAATGTCAAGATGAATATGCCCTTTATTCTCTACAAATATAAAAAAAGGAAAGAAATATAAGTTCTAAGATGAGAATCTAGGTACCTATGGGTGGGTTGATCTCATACATTTTGGTTGAAAGCAAGCTGGTATAGAAGCTGATGGAAGCTGGAATGTTAAAGGAAGTTGATTTTGTCAATGGGAGGAATTTTAATGGACATAATCTGAAGAATATGTCTTTGATTTCTAATGTTGTCCACTCTCCAAAACTTCTTAACAGAACCTATGTTGGTTCTAGAAGTATGCTTGTGGAAGATTATCCCTTATTTACTTAAGAAGAACCAAAGGATGTTTTACAACATTACAATGATATCTACATTAAAAGGGTTGAAAAATAAGATTTTTTAAACTTTAAGGATCTTTCAGAAAATATCGTTGATACTCACCCTCTGAGGAAAAAAGGAATTGTAAATCCTCTAGTAAGGAAACGTCTAAATCTGCCAGAACTCCCACCAAAGTTGCTAGAACTTCTGGACCTAGCATTCTGGCGTACACTATGACATCTGAAGCTGAATCTGAAGCTACTAGATCTTCTGCAGTAACTCCTTATAGGAATTGAAGCTAGCAGGATTGTACCTGAGTGAACCATACACTCAAAGATACAATAGAGTCACCACCGAACTTTATTTAGTCCCAAAGGACAGGAAAAATATCGATAAAACCCAAAGGGAAGAGAAACAGGTAAAGGGGTCAGTTATGCAAGAGGAAGGGATTAGCATTTCACGCATCCGTCGTACTCGATGGGAACCGTTTTGCTTACTTCTAGGCTTGGATGGGTTATCTATCTAAAGGCTACTAGCTAAAAAGGGAAAGAAAAGAGAGAAAAAGAAAGATCTGAAGGTGCTTGCCTGGGATAAGGTTTGCACAAGGGACTACCAGTCATCCTTTAGGGATTTCTGGTAAGGCATGTAATGCATAATGCTTTCTCTGTTGATTAAGCTTTTTATTATTCTCAGCGCTTTATAGTATTATGTGATCACAAATAATCGTTTATTTTACAATTAAAATATTGAAATAGATAATTGAGAAATCAAACAACGAACTTTATTGAATATGAAAAGATTTGTACATAAGGTGTGTACAAGGATGCAAAAATTTTAATGAGGAAATTTGCAATAAATTGAAAAATAAAGGTAAATGTAAATGAGAAATCATATTTTGCTTTGATTACAAAATTGGCTACCATCCACTGTAAGTCTAGGTTCCAACATGTTGCATCCGTTGACAATGATTTGATTGCTCATTTACCATCTGAGGTCCAGCTATGATGAAGATAGGTCCAAGTGCTCAAAGTCAAATGCCTTTATCCCTAATTTTTTCCTGGACATTTTTTCTCTTCTTTTTTCGTCCACCGAGATACCTATTTTTGCCTATGTTTCCCTTTCGGGTTTTCTACTTAGCGGGTTATTATTATTTTTTGCTTTGTCCCTAACTTTTGCATAGACATTTCTTTTTTTTGGTCCATCGAGACACCCATTTTTTCCTGGATTGTCCTTGCGGATGTCAATCTAGCGGGCTCTTTATTCATTTTTTTAGGTATAATATTTTTTGATTGCGTCGAAGTTCATGAGAAGTGGCAACTCCTCCTCATCCATGGTGGTGAGGATCAGGGCTCTGCCTGAGAAGGCCTTCTTGAGAACAAATGGTCATTTATAATTGGGAGTTCACTTGCCTCGTGGACCCGAGTGAATTGGAGAATATCTCTTGAGCACAAGTTTTCCTTCTTGGAACGCTCGAGGGAGAACTTTCTTGTCAAAAGCTCGCTTGAGATGTCTCTGATACAATTGACCGTGGAAAATGACTGTCAGACCCATCCCTTCTATAAGATTCAGCTGGCCGAATCTGGATTGGACCCATTCAGCTTAATAGAGATCTGCTTCCATGATGACTCTGAGCGAAAGAATTTCGACTTCAAAGGGTAGAACAACCTTCATACCATATACTAGAGAATACAGTGTTGCCCCAGTGGAAGTACAAACTAAAGTTTTGTAGCCATGCAATGCAAAGGGGAGCATTTCATGCCAATCCTTGTAAGTTTTGATCATTTTGTGGACAATCCTCTTATATTCTTGTTTGTTGCTTTGACGGCAGTATTCATCTTGGGCCGATATTATGAAGAGTTGTGGTGCTCGATCTTGAACTCTTGACACAACTCCTTCATCATCTCGTTTTACAAGTTGCTGGTGTCATACCCCAAATTTCACCCTCAGATTCTTTGATATTTTTCATATCATTTTAGGCCAATCATCTTGTAACATATCCCAATTTGTCAGCTGTAATAAACTTGTTGGAACTACAGCCGAATCAGTCAAATTAAAAGTCAACTATGCGTAAAATCAGTGGACAAAGAATTTAAAAATCAAGTCAGCAGATGCTAGTGATACTAATCTATGTTTCGCGTATTGTAACTTGGCATGCACATTTAAATTTTTCGACCACTCATTAGTCGCATTTTGGACAGTTTAAACCTTTTCAGTGGGTAAAATCTATTTCAAAATTTGACGAAAATGCTGCATTTTTCCGATACATATATTTCACGTTGATCATTTTGGGTGTATTCATTTTATGTTTTGGGCATTTTGATATTGATATGATTTATTGCTTTTAATCAATTTTCAGTTGAGTTTTAGTTAAATAATGTTCTATTTAATTAGAATTTTATTCTTTTTTGGGTTTTGTTTGATTTATTTTATTTTTAATTTTTTTTAATATTTTGATATTTAAAATTTGTTTTTATTCCTTTATAGAAAAATATCTCAAAAAGTATTTCTTTTAATATTTTAGTTAAATGATTTTTTTAAAAAATTACTTAGAGTTAATTAGTTTAATCATTTTTTAATTTATTAATTAATTTTATTTAATTATTGTTTTTTTAATGTACAAGACAAAATTCCAAATCCTACTATCCCACAAGCCTTCGGCAACCCTGCGCATATACCTCCAAAACCTGTGCCTAGAAAACGTTGCACCAAAGTTGCAAAAAAAACTCTTCACAACACTCCACCAAAACTAGCACTAAAATGGAACTTGCAAGATCCTGTGATATCAGAAAGAATACTGACCCTCTTGCTTTTCAAGCCACAAACACCAAAACAGGAAAATTTCGGACAAAACAAAAATTGACTTGCAACACAACCCATACACAAAACTAGACGGCGGATTGCGACAAAAGAGCAAAGTCGTAAACTTTTTTCCAGCTACTGTATCTCTCTTCGTCCTTCCCATCTTATTTTTCAAAACTCCTTCTTCTTCTTTCCTCATCACCAACATATTCCTCACGACATAACAACAACATAAAAAACCATATCATAAGCTAGATGTATCATCTTCACTCATCCCTTTTCTATTGATCTCCATCATCAATCACCTCCCTCCGTCATGGTTTTCTCCTCCACCATTGTGCTAATTTTCAAACTCTCATCATCATAATTTCACTTCCCTTCAGCGATACCACTGAAACACCATACCATGACATCCCAAGGATTTCCATCTGCAAAGATTAAGAAGATAAACAAGATTATCAAGGAGAAGATGAAGAGAAACGAAAAAGGTAACAGAGCTTGATAAATCATTATACGACGACGACCAACGGCTCACCAACTTCGGCACACCGTCTTTGCAGCAAAATAGGGTTTGAGATCGAGAGAGAAATATGAGAAAAGCAGTCACGAGGATGGTGAAGCCAAGCGAGATTGGAAGAGAAGAATGAGAATAGATTGTGAACAGAGAAGAACATGGTAAGTTGATATGCTGTCGGTGTTGGTTTTGTTTTCGCGCAGAGGAAGGAGGTTGTTTGACCTTGTTTTTTTCTTTTCTTTCATACTTGTTCTAAAGGAGACTGCTGATAGCCTTAGTTCATGGGCCTTAAGCCCATGTTATTTCTATTCACACCCATTATCTCTTTTACACTCCGTTCTTTTTTTAAAATATATTTTTCTTTAAAATTTTCATTCTTATTTCTTTTTCATTTTTGTGATAAATTGATTCCAATTTATTTTTTATTATTTTCTTCTTATCTATTCTTTTTAAAAATATTTTTGTTAATTATTTCTTTAAAACTTTATGTTGATTATTACTTTAGACTTTTGTTAATTATTTTCTTTAATTATTTTTGCTAATTATTTCCTTAAAACTTTTGTTAATTATTTTGTTAGGATATTTGTTAATTTTTATTTATTTAAGTCTTAGTTAATTTTGATTTTTTTTATAATTGTTTCACATCGATTTTGACTTTCTTGGTATCAAATCTTGTTTAGTCATTGGAATGTACTTACGGTTGTTTCCTTGATGTAGCTTTGTGATTAAGTTTTGATGCCATAGAATTCTTGGTGCCTTTGATTAATTGTATATGTGCCTGATATTTATTCTTGATGCTTGAATTATACTTTGTTTACTTTCTAGCTTGTGTGTTCACATGTTCCCTTAGGATCTCCTGGCTCGACTTAATTTTTGATTAAGCTTGAAGTAGGATAGATTTAGGTTCTTAATCCTTGCATGACAACATTAGGTTAGCATTTTCCCCTCAATCTCGATTTTATGATCACCATTGTATGACAATATTTAGGATTCAGTGTCCCATAGATTTTCATTTATTTCTGTATCCAAAATCATACCTGTGCCATTCTAAAGTAAAGGTCTGTTGACTTACATATCATGGATAGCCTTGTCCATCTTTCCTCCGAGACCTTGTGAGAGTCTTACCTGTTCTGACCTAGTTTAGGTTTGGAGTCACCTCACTCCGTGTAAGTGTCATGGTTATGAACACTTACTCGCCCTTTTGGAACCTTCATCATTATTAAGAGCTCCTCAACCCTCGCCGACTGAACTACGGAGGCTCTGATTCCCCTATCCTAGTTAGGATACGTAGGCACAAGATGCGATATCTTGTCAAGCCATATAATCACTGACAACTAACACTTATCTTCCTCTTTTTGTTCTGGTTAGAACCAATTACTATTGCAACTTAGAATTAGGTGTAGAGTTGGTAAACTCTATGTGAGTATCATGGTTATGAGTACTCACTTTCCCCTTTGACATTCGTTAAAGTCAACCCTGGTTAGTTTTCAACTTAGACTTAGAGAGTTAGTTAACTCCGTGTAAGTGCCATGGTTATGAACACTTACTCTCCCCTTGGAACCTTGATCATTGTCAAGAGCTCCTCAACCCTAGCTAAGTGCACTATGAATGCACTTATTCCATCTTAATCAGGATACGTAGGCACGAGATACGATGTCTTGGCGAGCATACTTAGTGTATATACCCTAGGTCTTTACCTTAGCACTTTCGTTTAGCAAGAAAACTTTATCATAACACAAATACTAATAAGAGGTTCCTGTAGAGTACTACAGATACTTTGGATGTTAACACCTTCCCTAGGTATAACCAACCCCCGAACCTTAGATCTCTTAGTTGTGTTGTCACATGGCGTACTTAGGGTTTTCTTCAATCTTTACCCTTTCCTTTGGAGAAATCAAAGCTCGGTGGTGAACTTCATGATTTGTGATTCAAGTTAATTCAATAGCTTGATATCCGATTCTCACCAAAACAGAAATGGAGACTTCACTAGGGAAACATCCCCTAAGAGGGTTAAGCCCACCTTGCTTGTACTCGTGTTTGTTATATGTTTAAATATATATATATATATATATATATATATACATATATATATATATATATATATATATATATATATATATATATATATATATATATATATATATATATATATATATATATATATATATATATATATATATATATATATATATATATATATATATATATATATATATATATATATATATATATATATTTGTTGTGCTTGGGTTCTTCTGTATGCAGGGTGGTTACCTTGAGTGGTGAGATAAGTCCTAATTCGGATTTAAGAGTTCACATATGATAAGATAGTGGTATAATCAATAGTTAGCAGTTGGGAGTAGTCCTAACATGTCTAACATATGATAACCACGCTCAGTGGAGGCCCCTTTGGGATTACTGATCTCTGATGCGAGTAGTTGCATTGGCATCACTTTTTTCGACCTGGGAGTTCAAGAAGCTGAGGACCTTCAGTTACTCTTCACCCCTCAATGCATTTTAGGACGTAGTGCAGTGATTATCTAGGTGTAGACCTGTGATGGTTGTCATGCGATACTACACTTAGATGAGTTTATTTTGAGAATATTATTAGCTCGTGAGTAGTCGTGTAAGTTGATAATATCTGAATGATTTATCGATGACTCTGGGAACTTGTTAGAACCCGTTGTGCAGGAACATACCCATAGTGCATACCTTTTGGGACGGGTATACCGTGGCTCCATGCTCGTGATCTTCAAACCTAGGCGTTTGTTTACCTGTACATATCTGTATATATGTGAATATGTGTATACATGTCTTTGTCCATACATTCTCGTATTCATGAGTAGCCCTTTGGTTTCAAGGAATTCAATTGTCGTTTCCTATGCAAAAATCCTTAGAGATCATGGATTTTGAAATGAAACTCTTTAGTTATTCTAAAAAATGTTTCTTACTTCCTTTTGAGTTCCTTGAAACTATTTGGTTTGCATTTTCATTCCATACACATATCGTTACATTTGCATTTGCATTTGCATTTCTCAGCCTTGAGTCTCATCTTTCCTTTGTTGTAACTCAGTTAAATTCCCGATACTAGGATTGGACTTGAAGTAGATTTTGAAGGATCGTGAATTCATAAGAGCAGAACCAGTTTGTGACCCGAGCATATTTTGAATTGATGAAGCATTAGTTGGATCAGATAGTGGAAGCTATGACAACCTTGGAAAAGAGAGATGAACATGTTCAGAGGACTTCTGTGAACAATGTTGCTCAAGATCAGCATGTGCAAACTCCTGTTAGGAACCAAATTATACAAGAACATACCACTGTCCGAGATGGACATTCCTCTTCGTTTGATGATACAGACTATCAGACTTTTGCATTTTCGGTGCCAGATTCTCAGGAGGCAATCCCTATGATAGAGTCCAAGGACCCATTATACGTTGAGATTATGGAGAAGAGTCGTACGTTGAAAAAGAAGCTTGATAACAAGGGTAATGACGCTGCTGATCTGAGTGCTTTGAAAATGTGTTTGGTACCCGACCTTGTGATGCCACCTAAGTTCAAGACACCAAAGTTTGAAAAGTACAAAAGAGATAGTTGTCCGAAGTAGCTTTTGGTGATGTATTGCAGAAGAATGACTTCACATGTCCGTAATGACGAGCTTATGATCCAGTGTTTCCAAGATAGGCTGAGTGGGGCATCACTGAATTGGTACATGCAGCTAGAGAGCAGTCACATCCAATCATGGTCAGAGCTATCTAGTGCCTTTGTGAAGCAATACAACTACAATCTTGATTTGGCACCTAGTTGCTTGCATTTGCTAGATTTATCTCAAGAATATAAGGAATCCTTCAGATGGTTTTCTCAGAGATGGAGAGAAATAGATGCTCGCATTCAACCACCACTCTTGGATAAGGAATTAGTTGACAAATTCGTGGATACTTTGCAAGGCTCGTACCAAGAAAAGCTGCTTAGCATTGTGACGTCAAACTTCTCCGAGTTGGTAATAGCTAGAGAGCATATCGAGAGCGGAAAAATCCAAGACATCTCGAATATCCCAGCTAGTGAGAGTGAATCAACTTTCAGTTCTCCAGAAGAATTGGAGGAAGAAAGTAATTATGTCAAGGAATCTCTGATATATTGATCTCAACACTTATGCGTCTCAACTGTTCGGAGTCAACAATCTTTTGGGCTTCCACGTCAGACACAATTCTTTCCATAAAGGCAATATTTTGCCTCGAATCAAAGACTTCCTCAAAATCAATGGTCATATCACCATCAGCCACATCAGTACGCCAAACAAAGACCAAGGAAGCCAGAGAGACATTTCACTCTGTTGCTAATGGCATACAGTCATATTTTTCCAGATTTGATCAAAGGTGGATTGATAGTGCCGAAGGAGATAGATTCGGTGATCCCTTCATACCCACCAAGCTTTGACACCAACACACGATGTGACTACCATGCTGGGGCACAAGGGCATTCAACTAAAGACTGTAAGGTGCTTAAGATCAAGGTTCAAACTTTGATTAACTCCGAGATGTTCTTATTCACGCCTCAAGGCATTCAAATCAACAATCCTTCTTTGTGTCAAGAGGATTCTTCAGTCCATATTATGGAAGAAATAACCAATATAGGGAGTGAAAATGCTTCTCAAATTGATCTCGACAATCGACCCTGAAGATGGTTATCTCAGTTGGCAAATCAAAAAGGGAAAGCTCAGTTCCCCGAAGCTGACATTTTTTTTTGGCTATTTTAGCATTTGTTGTTGTATTTTCTTTGAATTTTGAATTTAAATTTGGCTTATAAGCTGTTTGGTTTTTCGAATTGGCAAGATTAATGAAATGTTTATGCATCTTTGGATTAAGTCCATTTGTATTCACTCTTTCTCTTTCCTTTCATTGTTAAAAAAAAGATTATTTTTCATCCACTTATCTTCACCAAACTATTGTTTAAGCAAAGATTGTGGAGGATGACGAAAATGTTATATCCATAATTGTTGTTGGTATGCTTTTCTGATGATGTAAGGAATTGTTTCAATTCCCAAACACTGGAGAAATAAGGAGTTAATCCCTTATTAACCCTTTTGAGCCTAGAAGTAAAAGTTTCCTTTAGATCTTAAAAACCTATAATCTCAACCTTGGGGTTGATAGTTCTCAGTTAACTTGGAAATATGTGCATACAAGACACCTTTCATATAAAGATTATGCTCACAGGTTTTCCTTCGCACACAGCAATGGAACCAAGTGCCGAAGACGTTTTCCAAGACTAAAGCCCAATGATGGTTCACCGTAGCCGATAAACTAGGTAGTCACCTTCTTTCTCAAAAAAGGAAAATGAAAAAGAAGAAAAGCCTGCTAAGTCAAAATCTATGAAGGAGACTTAGGCAAAAATTGGGGCATCCCGCTGACTGTATACCCAAAAGAAATAGTTCATGCAAAATTTAGGGATAATAAAAATAGGATGACCTTAAAGCTTTCACTCTGAAAGACCTCAATAGCAAAAACAACCAAATGTTGTAAGGGAGTAGTGACTATCCTAGATTTTTGAACCATCAACAACTATCATCATTCAAATCCTAACCTATAGGAACTTGAATGTATAACTTGAGTTAACTAAAATAGGATGAAAGTTCATCATGAAGATTGGGTGGGGACAAACAAACTTCAAGCCTTTATCCCTTGTTTCATGAGCCATGAACCAAGCCATATTACAACCTTTAAAATACCTAATTGAGGTAAGATTATTTTGAAAGCATACTACAACAAGGTTGGATAACCTGACTCCTAATAATCTTTGTTTATTGTTTGTGTTGATCATTTCACCTGTCATTCTGTAAATAACAGGATCCATTTTGCTTCGATCTTTGAATCACTCCACTGTGTGTTTTATTAATAAATTTTGATTCAAAATCTTGCATGAATGTTTCATTGAAATTGCCAATTTTAATGAACAATATTGTTTGCAAGACAACCCTATATTAAAGGAATCCCAACAAATGCAGCCAGCTAAAGAATTTGACTTGGTAAAGGAAGCTTAGTCTAGGGCAAAAAATTTGGAGGCTTTGTTAATCAACTGCTACAAGATTTGGCTAATCAGGGGCAATCAGGTTGAGATTCGACAGATCTCTCGAGGACCAGTTAATCAGAAGCAATCAATTTGAGATCACATAAATCTCTCAAATGTAGTCATTTTGAGCAATTCTTTCACAGTTACCAGTTAGAAAGGGTAAGTATGTTCCCCAATTGTTACCCCCATAGTCTGAAAGACAAGTTTGAGAATTTTGTTGTGCAATTATAGTTAAACTGGGGCAGTTACGTCGAGATTTGTGAATCTCTCCAAGAGTTTAAAGATATTGAAGCATCCTGTATGTCAACTCTTATGTAAAATCCTCTTGATGAATTCTTCCTATAGACCACGTGATTTGGGGTAGTGGAAATTTAAGGTTTATTTATCGCAAGGGTCGCTACTCATTGTGATGATTGTGATGCAAGCTAGAATGCAAAAGTACTTTGTTCTTGTCAAATCTATTGACAACTCCCTAGTATGTTGTTACTTCAGTTGATCTTGGCAAGTTCCCACAGATCTCCCTATTTCAACAAAGAAATCAAGCTCATGATGACAATCCTGGTGAAGTCATGATGTTATACCGAGTGGATCACTCATTTCCCCAGAGAAGGTTGTAACCTTGAAGTAGAATTTTGTTGTTCTGCATGTTCATCCCTAGCGATGGTCCAACCTGGTGAGGTTGGATGGGTATCCTTGTCGAGATGTTTGCTTTATCTCCATTTTTTTTGTTTTTTTTGTCAACATAAGCATAAACATGGCATACATGCATTCATACACATGCATGTCATCCGATCATTTTTTCTTCCATTCCAGTGTTTACCTATGTTGTTCACTTTGGCTTTTATTTCCCCAAGTAATTGGGTTTTTCTTTTCTTTCCAATAGGGTCATTACCTTTAGGCATAAAATTCCCAACCTTCCTAAATTTCCCACAGAGTTTGATTCTCGTTGTTGCGGTGAGAATCGTGATACCAAGCTATTGATTAACTTGAATCTTTAATTCTTAAATTCACAACCGGACTTTAATTTATCCAAAGGAAAGGTCTAAAGAAAGAAAGAACCTTTTGCGTGATGTAACAACAACGCTAAGAGATTCGGGGATCGGGGGTTGGTTATACCTAGGGTAAGTATTTCACATCCTAAACATTTATAGTACTCTACAGGAATATTTTGTTTGTTTGTATGTTAAGTTTGCTAAATGTTTGCTATGGATTGGGATTGGGTAAAAGGTGCAGGTTAAGACCTAAAGATAGTTTCTAAGTTTGCTTGCAAAGACGTCGCGTCCTCTGCCTACGTATCCTTACTAGGATAGAATCAGAGCAATCATAGTTCACCTCACTAGGGTTAAAGAAGTCTTGATTATGATCAAGGTTCCAAGGGGAACAAACATAACAATGCTTGTGTAGAGTTTAAGAAAACTCTCTAGATCTATGTTGTACACTCAAGAAGGGGAGTAAGTAATCATTTCCATGATTCTTACATAGAGTTAACAAACTCTATATTAAGTTCTAATTGAAGGAGCACTCCTAGCAACGGGTAATCTTTTTAGACTCAAGCAAAGTCCAATGGATAGGTTCTAACTTAACTAAGTGTACGGATGACTTTACAAAGTCAAGGGAGGGTAATAAGCTTTCTATGACCCAAAGGTCAATAGAGAGACTTTCCTTTGGAAGGGAAAAGAGGAGGTAACTTGGATGAGAACTAAACAGTTTCATCACTTGGGGAAATAAATTTAACAAATCAATAATCATTCAAACATGATGAATATAAAGAGATATGGTTACAAACAAGAACAAGCAAGCATATTACAATAAGCAAGGATTTCAATCAAGAGGAATGGTTACGACCAAAATAAGGTATAAGGATATCACAATATCAATGGTTTCTAACAAGATAGATGGTTACAACCAAAGCATGCAAGCATATTACAATATCGAGCAAGGGTAAGCTCTTATAAGACTTAAACACAAAGGGTGAAAACCAAGGACATATCTTGACAAAGATAAAGGTAACAACCAAGAAAACAAGTTATAACTTCATGGGGATTTTAAGTATTGAAATGAAACAAACACAATGCTTACAAGCCAAAGTTGAAATCAAAAACACATACACAAATGAGTTAACAAACAAATGCTCATATCAAGTGCAAAATCAAGCTCAAGAAAAGGAATCAAAAGTTTGAAACGGAGATTGCAAGAGAGGAGGGTGAAAACCCTAAAAATGGAGCATGACTTCTTTTAATGAAAAGTTTTTTCCAAAATGAAAATTCTAGAATTATTCACATACCATAAGAAAATATGCAAAAATACAAGACAATTGCAAAAAGAATCAATCAAAAATGATAAAAATTGACAAAGTTGTGCTAATTTGAAATTTAAAGAAAATCAAACAAACATAGTAATTAAAAATAAGGATGTGCGCTTGGTGGGTGTTGAACCCACCACCTTTGGGTTACAAGATCAAAATCTTACCAAACCACCCAAGGCGCGCGTGTGATACTTGAAGGAAAAAGAGGAAAAAAATTAAAACATGGAAAATATTGAAAAAAACCAAAAGGGTTGATCTCCACACGGATCGAACCCAAGTCAGGTAACATGGCAAGGCAATATGAGAACAAGGCATAACCACTGGGGTGGAGATACATTCGTGTATTATGCCACCCCAATAAATACATAAACCTAACAAAGCAAGCATTTTGGGCAAGGCATGACAAGCAAACAAGGCAAGCTGACATGAAAACGATTTCATCATAAATCTTTCAAAACACAACCAAATTTAACAAAATTTGGGTCTATCTTATGTGAAATTCGACAAGGAATACGATGGCATCATTAGTTTTTCAAAATAAAGCATACAAATTAAAATACAATTGCAAGTGCAAAAGGAAGCTTGGATATTCATTATGGCAGCCACATCTCAAAACACAAGTGCTTAAGATCAGATGAAGGAATGCACAAATTCCAAATACACAATTCAAGGATTCTAGATGCGAAGAACATTCAAGAATTAACCAAAACAGAAACTGGTATGCCAGTGGCAATTATTGAACAAAAGATTGAAATGCTATTTTGAAAACAAGAACAGTTCATGGTGCTCACAGTCCAATATTTCAAAACATTAATACACATAGATGATTCACATACATCAAGCCATGAATTCTAAACACAAATGGCAAGAAAGCTCAATACAAAGATGGATAACACATGAGGTGAAAACACAAAATAGAAGTTGGCAGCAAGTTCTTGGTCAAAACAACATTTTGAACAATGCAGGCATGATGAATCCTACACATGTACATACAATTTCATACCATGACAAAATGATTTCAACCAAAACAGCCTAACATGAATAATTGGTTGAGCAGCAAATCAAACAGCATATCAACAGAAGTAGCAGCCAGTCCCTTTTAGTCATTACTATGCCAATCCAAAATATCAATTCATAACATGCCTTAAAATGAGGGTCACAACTCTATGGTAATGAACATAAACCAAGTCTACCATGAAACCTAGCTCTAGCAGCAATATGGATCTTAACATAACAATGCTAGTATCAATCAACAATTAACCCTAATACACCTAATGCACACAACAACTTGCAAGCATATGGCAGTGGTTAAATTAGGCAGTTATAGCAGCAAAATAGATCCTAACATGAGAATGCTAGTATCAATCAACAATTAACCCTAATGCCTTAATGCACATGACAACTTACAAGTTTAATGACAATATGCATCCTATAACAAAAGTGCTAGGGCTAAATGGCAGTTTGAGCTTGTAACAGAAAAGGTATGACATGCTAATGCAATCATTCAAATCATGGATCAATGATGCTCACAAGCAATTTCAAGATAGATTCAAACATGATTTTCAAAATAACAAAACATACATATATGCCTATCATAATTGACAATGCAAACTAGATATGGTTATGTCATGATTACAAAACAACCTTATTACCATGCCTCAAAATGACAGTCCTTGATGCAAGCATGAGAATGCCAACTATCCAATAAAAACAAGATTCAATGATACTTGACTCTCATGTTAACAAACATAGGTCAAACATAAAGCAATAGTTCAAATTTTCACAGATTTCACTTAGCATAGCAATGGCAAGCAACACATTTCAAGGCATATAGCATATGAAGGTTACAACCGTATGACAACAACAAGTATTGGTTTAAAGGTGCACACACATTCCAAATATGTTATAGACAAAGCTTAAATACAAGGATGATTCAAAAATGTATCAGAATTAAAAAAGACCTATGAGTTGAAAAAATGCACATGAATTGAAAATGGCCAAAACAGAAATGTGCAGATCCAAAACCAAACCAGTTTCAAATAATACAAACATCACATGAATCAAAAATACAAGGACTTCTAATCTAAAATGCCAACAAACAGATTCAAGATTTAAAGATGTTGCTGTAGTAGATTCAAATCAACATCATTCACAAACAGAACCAGATTAAAACAGCATCAAACTTCAAAAAGTTGCAAGCAAACTTTGAGCCAAAATAGGTAGTATCCATTCAACAATATCCATGGAAAACATCCACTCATGGTTTATATCAAAACTTCAACAATACATAGCAATACACATATTGATGAGCAAAACAAAACCAATCTTGGCAGATTCAATCATGAACTATATTAACACTTAAAACACATTGTAACCACTAATGTACACTAATCATGTTCATGGCAGTTCAAAATCAAGATAGTGATCACTAACCTCTTGTAGACTTCCAAGCAAGCTTGTGCAGTAGGGAAAACCTTGAAGACTCCCCAACTAAGATCCAACCAATGCCTTGATGAAAATGCATCTTTTCTTGCACTTGAAGTAAACAAGTGAAATTTAGGACATAACTCAAAATAAGTGATGATGATGGTATTTTAGGTTATGGACAGTTGGTACATCATGAACCTAAGGTGTTTGGGGTTTAAAGTGATCAAAACAGGCCTGAACAGTGATTTATCAGATTTTGTGTGTGAAGTCAAACTTTGACTGGTTTAAGAGCTTGAACACCTCCCACACATTGTTTATGGATTGTATGGATGGTTTGTGATGATTTTAAGTGGGTGAAAATGGTTTTGGAAGGCTAACTACTCAAGGAAGATTTTTGAGGTAGTTTTGGAATGATTTCTTTACTTATAAGCAAAGCAAGGTAAGATGAGAGCTATGGTTTTCTCTTGGGTTTTAGAGTGCTCTGGTGTGTGTTTCAACATAGAGGAAACCTCTATTTATAGGCCAAGGAGAGGTTTAGGGCAGATTCGTCTTTTGGCATTTTGGAGGGAGTTTTGTAAATGCAATCTTGTTCAAGATTTGTTGCAGCTGCAAGTCCAAGTTCTTGGCTCAATATGATGCACAAATAAGGTGGCAAGGAAGACATGGAAGTGACTGAAGTGTGGCTAGGGAGTAGGGGAGCTGCAGCTACAAGTTACTTCATGAAAAGTTTCTCTTTCCTTGATTTGTTTGATTAAAATAATGCCACATGCATACAACTTGCCAAATCCACCAAACCTCTTAATTTTATGCATTTCTATACATCACACTCTCTAATTATCATATTGAAACATGATCCAATGGCTGAGAATAGCTCAAGTGGTTAAAGAGTGAGTTTGTGAAAAAGTGAAAATGATGAACTCAAGTGTTGAAACCTCAACTTGCTGAATTCATAACTCGCAACTCATAAGGGCTATGGAGGAGTTCTAGTTTTCATAATTGGGCTATGAAGCAAATGGAACTAGGTCAAAAATCCTCTCAAAGTTGCTAAAAACATGCCTAAAAAGGCCAACAACATAGAATTTTTCAGTGTTTTTTCCCTCTTGTAATGACTTTGGCCATAACTCCAAGTCTATGCATTTTCTGCTCATGGACCACTGTGGGACTTTTGTAGGACTTCCCAAGAGCTTCCCAATGAGCCTTGAACCAACTCAATTGGATGTGTGGTTAAGGAGTTATGGTCTTGCCCCTTTCAAAACCCTAATTTCCCGATTTTTCGATTACTCATCAATCCTTGATCCAATGGTCATGAAACTTCATTGATAGGTGTAATATGTTACTAGGAACATTTTTGCTTCATACTTTGAGGTCAAATTCCTTATGATTGAAGAGTTGACTTTTCGGTCAACTGAACGATCGATCGATGACTGCCGAGTCGACTGTTGATGTTCCGGGTATTTTAAGGCCTTGAAACTTCTTGAGTAGACTTAACTAAGCCATATGAACTTCATGGACCATGATCCCACCATTGGATCACCATTAAATCAAAATTCAAACTACGGCTGACTTTTCCTGATCGAAAACCCTAATCGGGTATCCTGGACTGCATTGTCTTTAATCTTTGGGTAAAGAACTCAAATTGGATTCATACTTGACCCAATGGAGTATATTTGATGATGTGAATACTTATTTCATGGAGAATCCATCCAAAACCTTGACTGATTAAACCATCGAAACCTCGATTCCCGGCTGTACGAAACCCTAATTCACCTGTATCTTGACAAAGACCAATTTGAGATAGGTTAAGGTTAGATAATCAAATGAATATGATCTAGAAATGATGATGAAGATATAAGAGGTCAAAATTTGGGGTGAAACAGTTGCCCCTATTTAAATATCTTCACTAGATGGCAATGAGAGATGACAATCCTCATAGAATCGTAGTGAAAGGTATTTAAATATAGCAAACAAAAAATTTTGTCCCTTAGATCCGATGATATGCAAAAGGACAAATGCGTATATGCCAACGTAATTTAAATGATGCTTCATGATGCTTGAATGCAAGATAGATGCAGACACACGAGCAAGGATAAAAGAACGGCAATACAACGAGTAACCACTCACGGGGGACCCAACACACTGGGGAAAGATCCAAGGCAAAGCAAACAAAATAGTTCAATCATGACTAAACATGCTGTTCAAGGGGAATCTTTCACACAGGGGGCGCAAATTCCACCGGGGAAGACAAATCTTCACTAGGGAAAAGGAAACACACACTACTAGGGAAGAAGGCAATTCTTCACCGGGGAAACAGAAGAAATCAGAGACGTAAACCTCTCTGGTGATAACCAAATGAGGAATTTCATATAACGAAGAGTTCGAACGGGATCTTCAGGAAAGGACTAGAAACAAGACCAGACGCACTAGGGATGCTAGTATCCACTATATCTCTAAGACTCGAACGGGGAAAGCAACATCTTTGCTGGGAACATTGGTGACGACCAGAACAACAAACAGTTTCCAGCGTGCTAGTTTCCACTAGACTTACAGGGGGTGATGGTGACGACCAAAGTTACAATTAATTGGGAATTCCAAACAGCATTGGTGAAATACAGGACTTCGGCTGGGGAAGTTGGTAACAACCTACTCACGATATTAATAACAAATAGCTTTCAAGCAAATTCCAGTAACCACTGGACTTAGAAGGGACTGGTGATGACCAAATCGGGGTATACCAATAACAATTGGGTTAAGAAGTGCCTGTAACCACTGGGCTTCAAAGGGAAATAATTGGTAATAACCAATTCAGAATGTCAATAACAACTGACTTTGAGCGACGCCAATAATTATTGGACTTAGACAAACTGGTGACGACCAAATTAAAAGCACGTCAAAAGAACTGGTTTTACCAATACTAGTAACCACTAGATTTAGAAACTAGTAACAACTAAATCAAACACCAATAGCCATTGGATTTTCCAACAACGCCAGTAACTACTAGACTTTTAGAATAAACAGTAACATCTGAACCAACCGGTACCAATAACGATTGGGTCTAAGCGATGCCAATAATTATTGGAATTTTCAGGAAACTTGGTAACGACCATCTCAAATACCAATGACCATTGGTTTTAGAAAGCAATACTAGTAACCACTAGATTTTAACAAAGGTTGGTAATAACCGAATCAAAGGGACTTCAATGACGATTGGTTTCTTTATAACAGAGCTAGTGACTACTGAGTTTGGAAGATTGTTGGTGACGACCAAATCAAGGTACCAAATAACAATTGGTTTTAAATAAAGCTAGTGACTACTAGACTTTCAAATATTATCGGTGACAACCAAATCAGAGATAAACATTAGTAACAATTAACCATCACAAATAGCTTCCCGGAGGAGAGAAAGTAATCCTAGGATTACTGGTAACATTGGGGTATCAACCTCAAAGCAAGATATGCGGCAACCGATCAGAGAGAGAGGTAACGACCAAAGGATCTCAAAGGCAACAGCCAGAACTCAACACCACATGCAAACAAATGCGCATGCTGATATGATATTGTATGTAAAATGCAAACCGACCCACAAGGGAAAAAGAAGATCAACGAGGAAAACAAAGAGGGAACCCATCACGCTGAGTCTCAATTGCTTCAAGTTAAATAGCGCTTTCATTTGGTGACGACCCGCTATTCAAACAGAAAGTACAGACATATCCCTCAAAACCTTAGGAACAAAAGTCAAATATCCTCAAAGCATTAGGATACATTGAAGATTTCATGCAAATGCAACATTCGAATCTTTGGAAATTCCTGAACTCGGAATCCAAAGCATACATCTCCAAAGGTACAAAACCTGAGCTTGGAAGCAAACATATCCAAAGGTACTAAACCTGAGCTTGGAATGGAAACAAAGCGTAACTTTACTTGGAATGATACACAACCAAATCGTCAGTACCTGTTATCCATGGATTTTCCCAATGCCAATTACCAACTGGCTTTTCTCGAAATATGATTGGTCATCACTAAATTAACTATACTAGTATCCACTGGATTTTTCAAACAATGCTGGTCACAACAGTGCCTCAACGTCCCTAAAATAAGCTTCTCAAATGAGACTGCCACTTAAAAAAGATAACGATGATAAGCTTCTCATAGGAGACTGCCACTTATCTGGGGAGACTGCCACTTATCTGAAAAACATACTGGAAACAAGCTTCTCGAGGGAGATGGCCACTTGTTGCTAGATATAATGAAACAGGATAAGCTTTTCACACGAGACTCCCACTTATTGTTGAAGATGAATGAGCTTTTCTACAGAGACTACCACTTATGGATAAGCTTCTCTACAGAGATTGCCACTTATCGCTGTAAGGCAACACAAAATGTTCTTCTTGATAGATAGTGCTAAATAAATGCATGTCCAGGTAAGTTCGGCGACCGACAGGGACCGAAGTTCAATCTAGAACCAAGCTAGAAATAAACTGTCAAACAAGACTCCAACCGTTGAGAAATGAACTCGAATGGGGACACATCTTATCCAATCATGGAAAAAGACAACTGAAGCAACCGTCATCCACGAGGATTAAACTCTATGGGGAATTGAGAAAGGATGGACATTTTATGCTTAAGGGCTGACAACTCTATTGGAGAGAGACAACACACCCAGTCACTTGGTGAAAAACACCAAAGTGAAATAGGAACAGGTAATAACCAGAGATAGCAAAAATGTATGCATGTTATGCATATGCTTTATGCCATGCTTATGTTTATGCTGACAAAACAGACAAAACAAAACAGGAGATGAAATAAACATCTCGACACGGATACCCAGCCAACTTCACTAAGTTGGACATCAACGGGGATGATCATAAAGATCAACAGTTCCAATTCAAAGTTACAACCTTCTCTGGGAGAGCGTAATCTACTTAGGACACAACATCATGACTTCACTCGGATTGCCATCATGAGCTTGAATTCTTTGCCGAAGGAAAAATCACCAAGGGAAGTTCCATGATCAACTGAAGTAACAACTTAATCGAAGAGCTGACAAAAAGGTATCATGAGAACAAAACACTTCTGCCTCTCGATAATATAACAATCCTCTTCAAGTGAGCAACGACTCTTGCGACAAACAGTCTTCAAACTTTTCTGCCCCAGATTACATGGTCTGTGGGAAGAAACCATTAAGAGAATTTTATAAAAGAATCGGCATAAAGATGCTTCAATGTCTTCAAACTCTTATAGAGAGAGATTTACAAATCTCGACGTGATTGCCCCAGCTTAACGGTGCTTGCACAATAAAGTCTCGGACTGTGGAAGTAACGACTGGGTAACAAACTTGCCCCTGCTAGCTGTTAACTGCAACAGAGTTTCCCCAGACTGAACTGCTCTTTTAAGAGATTCAACTGATCTTGGCCTGATGTCGTGACAAATGATTAACAAATCCTTCAACTTGGTTGCCCCAGGCTGACCTTCCTTTATCAAATCAAATTCCCTAGCTGACAGCGTTTATTGGGATTCCTTTGACATTGGATCGTCTTGCACGCAATACTATTCATTAAAAATTGGCAATTTTCAATGTAAAATTCATGCAATCTTTTGAAAACATTTTTGATGAAACACACACGACGGAGTGATCAAGTGATCAAAGTGAAAGTGATCCAATCATTTACAAATGATGGATAAAGTGATTAACACACACACAATTAAAGATCATTAGGAGTCAGGTTATCCAACCTTGCTGTAATATGCTTTCAAAACAACCTTACCTCAATTAGGTCTTTTAAGGGTTGTAACGTGGCTCGGTTAATGGTTCATGAAACAAAGGATAAAGGCTCAAAGTTATTTGTCCCACCCATTCTCCATGATGAACTCCAATCCTACGCTCAGTTAACTCAAACTATACATTCAGGTTCTTATAGGCTTAAGAATTGAACTGATGATAGTTGGTGATGGCTTACAAACCTAAGATAGTCACAACTCACTTACAATATTTGATAGCTTTTTGCTATTTGAGGATTTTTAAGAGTGATAACTCTTACAGAATTCCTTTCTTTTGTTATCCCTGACTTTTGTCTGAACTATTTTGTTTGAATGCACAGTCAACGGGATGCCCCATTTTTGCCTAAGTCTCCTTCATAGGTTTTGACTTAGCGGGCTTTTCAATTTTCTTTTTTTCTTCTTCTATTTTTTTAGAAAGGAGGTGACTACCTAGTTTAATGGCTACGGTGAACCATCATCGTCTTTTAAACTTCGACACTTGGTTGTTTTGTGCGAAGAAAAACCTGAGTGCACCACCTTTATATGAAAAGTGTCTCGTATGCATATATCTTCAAGTTAACCGAGAACTACCCGCCCCAGGTTTGAAATTTAAGGTTTCTGTTTTTGTAAAGAAAGAAAACTCCTACTTCTAGGCTCGAAGGGGTTAACGAGGGATTACCTTTCTTATTTCTCCAGTGTTTAGGGATTGAAACAATGCCTTACATCATCGGCAAAGTTAAATTGAAAGCATATCAACAACAGTTATGGATATAGTTTTCATCATCCTCCCCAATCTTTGCTTTAAACAACTGTTTAGTAAAGAAAAGAAATTTTTTGCATTTTTCGTCATCTTATAACAATGAAAGGAAAGAGTGAAACGAATGGGTTTAATCAAAAGATTCACAAAAATTTCATTAATCTTGTCAATTCAAAATGAACAACGGCTTACAAGCAATTCAAATGCAAAAAAAACACAACAAAATGCTGAAATAGTCTACAATTACCAACCTTATTGAATTGAACTGTTTAAAAAACATATAAAAAGCACTATCCTCTTATATCATGATTCTAGGGTCTTCTTTTTTAGTCCACCATATGCAGGGAAGGGATTGCTTCTTTGTCAAGCAAAAGGTTGACTTGTACTTGAGGTTTGCATAACTTGAAAGATATGACCCCTGCTTCGATCATTTCTTTCACCTTGCCTTTGAGGATGTAGCATTCCTCGATATCATGACCAGGCGCTCCATGGTGGAAGGCACATAAAGCATCGTTCGTGAAATAACTCTGGTGGGATTGAAGGATAATGGGCGGAATCTCCTTCTGGACTAAACCATTTTGAAGGAGTATAGGGAAAAACCGAGCATAAGGTATAGGAATACCCCGGGATCCACCAGTTTGTTCTAGGGATTGATTGCTAGACGAAGAGGAACCCTCCTGTCGTTGGGATAGAACCAATTCTTTTACCAAGTTTGTCAAACTCTTTTTGGCACGCTTCACCTTTGCTAGCTCGTCACTAAGCTTCTGATTCTCCTGCTCTTGGGTATCCATCATATCTCTAATAGCAGTGGCGAATGCCTATGTATTATTCTTTAAACGAGAAACTTCTTCTCGGAGTGCTTAATTTTCTTGTTCAAGACGGTCCATCTTTTTGAGTGCTAGCCCTTATGTTATACTCTCTCCTTCTTTCTTCTGATATCAACGGAACACAGAATGAACCAGAGGACCTCTTAATTTTCTGCATTTCTATACATCACACTCTCTAATTATCATATAAAAACATGATCAAATGGCTGAGAATAGCTCAAGTGGTTAAAGAGTGAGTTTGTGAAAAAGTGAAAATGATGAACTCAAGTGTTGAAACCTCAACTTGCTGAATTCATAACTCTCAACTCATATGGGCTATGGAGGAGTTATAGTACATTTTGGAAAGCCCTCATGAAGCTCTACATCTTTCATGTTTTCATGATCTTCAGATTCCAAATGGAATTAGATCAAAAATCCTCTCAAAGTTGCTAAAAACATGCCTAAAAACGCCAACAACTTAGAATTTTTGTGTTTTTTCCCTCTTGTAATGACTTTGGCCATAACTCCAAATCTATGCATTTTCTGCTCATGGACCACTGTGGGAATTTTGTAGGATTTTACAAGAGCTTTCCAATGAGCCTTGAACCAACTCAATTGGATGTGTGGTTAGGGAGTTATGGTCTTGCCCCTTTTAGAACCCTAATTTCCCGATTTTTTGATTACTCCTCAATCCTTGATCCAATGGTCATGAAACTTCATTGATAGGTGTAATATTTTACTAGGAACATTTTTGCTTCATACTTTGAGGTCAAATTCCTTATGATTGAAGAGTTGACTTTTCAGTCAACCAAACGATCGATCGATGACTACCGAGTCGACTGTTGATGTTCCGGGTCTTTTGAGGCCTTGAAACTTCTTGAGTAGACTTAACTAAGCCATATGAACTTCATGGACCATGATCCCACCATTGGATTACCATTTAAATCAAAATTCAAACTACGACTGACTTTTCCTGATCGAAAACCCTAATCGGGTATCCTGGACTGCGTTGTCTTTAATCTTTGGGCAACAAACTCAAATTGGATTCATACTTGACCAAATGAAGTATATTTGATGATGTGGATACTTATTTCATGGAGAATCAATCCAAAACCTTGACTGATTAAACCATCGAAACCTCGATTCTCGGCTGTACGAAACCCTAATTCACCTGTATCTTGACAAAGACCAACTTGAGATAGGTTAAGGTTAGATAATCAAATGAATATGATCTTGAAATGATGATGAAGATCTAAGGGTTCAAAATTTGGGGTGCAACACTCGTGGATGATGGTTGCTTTAATTATCTTTTCCACGTTTGGATAAGATAAATACCCATTTGAGTTCATTCCTCAATGGTTGGAGCCTTCTTTGACTGTTTCTTTCTAGCTTGTTCCTAGATTGAGCTTTGGTCCCTAGCAGGTGTTTCCTTTGAACCTGATTAGGTCGTCTAACCTAGTATTAACATGCATTCATTTTGCACTGTTTTTGCGGTGAGAAGCGTGATACCAAGCTATTGATTAACTTGAATCTTTAATTCTTTAAATTCACAATCGGACTTTAATTTATCCAAAGGAAAGGTCTAAAGAAAGAAAGAACCTTTTGCACGATGTAACGACAACGCTAAGAGATTCGGGGATCGGGGTTGGTTATGCATAGGGTAGGTATTTTACATCCTAAACATCTGTAGTACTCTATAGGAATCTTTTGTTTGTTTGCATGCTAAATTGGTAAATGTTTGCTAAGATTTGGGGTTGGGTAAAAGGGTGTAGGTAAGGACCTAAAGATAGTTTCTAAGTTTGCTCGCAAAGACGCCACGTCTTCTGCCTACGTATCCTAACTAGGATAGAATCAGAGCAATTGTAGTTCACCTCACTAGGGTTGAAGAACACTTGATTATGATCAAGGTTCAAAGGGGAACAAACATAACAATGTTTGTATAGAGTTTAACAAAACTCTCTAGATCTATGTTGTAACACTCAAGAGGGGAGCAAGTAATCATTACCATGATTCTTACATAGAGTTTACAAACTCTATCCTAGGGTTCTAGTTGAAGAACACTCTTAACAAAGGTGGGTCTTTTAGACTTAAATCAAAGTCTAATGGCTTATACTAAGGTTCAAGATGACTTCACAAAGTCAAGGGAGCGGGTAATGAACTATCCATGACACAAGGGTCAATGGAGATACTTTTCCTTTGGAAGGAGAGAGAGGAGGCAACTTGGATGAGAACTAAAAAGTTCCATCACTTGGGGAAGAAATACTTAACAAAGCAATAAACAATTAAGCATGAAGAATATAAAGGATATGGTTACAACCAAGTAAGCATGCATATTACAATAAGCAGGGATTAAATGGATACAAATGGTTTCAACCAAGAATCATATATCT
This sequence comes from Lathyrus sativus, assembly GCA_963859935.3. NCBI lineage: Eukaryota > Viridiplantae > Streptophyta > Magnoliopsida > Fabales > Fabaceae > Lathyrus > Lathyrus sativus. The sequence goes on along the minus strand of OZ012741.1, from coordinate 284,009,682 downwards.
TAACAAAGATGAAAGTAATAACCCCAGAGACATATTAACAAATATGAAAACAACAATCATACGAATAGGTCACAACTTAAAATAATCATGTTATAAGTTCAAATGTAACAACATTCAGGCATTGATGACAATCAAATACGCAAGGAACAATCACAACAGTTAAACTCAAGACTTAGGAAGAGAATAACAAATTTATGGTGAAAACCAAAGGAAGGCAAACCTAACATGCTAACTAACACATAGGAATCACATATCAAGAAATCTCACAAGATAAGTCAAGTATACTATAAAGAAAATTCAACCACGACACAAGGTAACGACCTAAGAACGAACCAACTAACAAGCAGGCCAAAAAGCATTGCAAATACAAGCAATTTGAGATATTAATCCATTAAATGAAAATAGACATTACAATGAGCAATTTTCAAAAAGAACGGGTTAAAAATAATGAAAAATGAACAAGTTGTGAATTTTTGAAGTTTATGAAGATAAAAAAAAATGAAACAAGTATATAAAAAGAAATCGCATGGGAAGGGATTGAACCCACGCCCTTGGGTTCACAAACCCAACACTTATCCACCCAGCCACCATGCGCATTTGTATATGGAATGGAAACAGAAGAATGAAAATAAAGAAATCATGCCAATTGAAATAAAAAGAAAACAAAATGGGTCATCACTGAGGATCTAACCCTGGCATGTTTGGTGAAAGGCGTGTGCTATAACCACTAGGGTGGCCATACATCCAAGTATTTAGCCACCCCAGAAAAAGATAAGGCTTCCCTTGCAAGCAATTATGGGCCCAAAACCAAAGCAAATAAGGCAGATACAGATTGGATCATAACTTCAACAAATCAAAACCAAATTCAGCAAAATTAAAGTCTAACTTGCTTGGAATTTAATGAGGAATAAGATGGCACAGTTGGTTTTTCAAAATAATGTGCACAAAGAAAAAATCAAAGGCAAATGCGTAATGAAGTTTAGAAATGCATTTTGAGTTCAAGTGGTCAAAACAGATGGGTTCAAGATCCAACCAAAGTCTGCACAAGCTTGAAATATAATACTCATGGATCAAACTCAAAAGATAACCTCAACTTATAACTAAATCCAAAGATGGCCATCAGGTTGTAATTTGATGAAATTGGTTTAAGGTAGACTTGGCATCTAAACAAAGTTAAAAACAAGTGACTTAAATGACAAAGCAATGCTTAATAACCCCTACCACAATAGACTGAGAACTCAACACATAAGGTTGAGCCTGATGAAATCAGAGGTTATTAAACCTTGGAAAGAAACTGGCAGAAACATAGGCATCAAAACAACATTTACCAATGGTCTTGACAGCAACAGAATTTAGGCCTTCCATGCCAACAGTTCTTTTCCACAGCAAAGTAGTATTTCATGACAATGACAATGTCAAAAAACAAGGTTCAAACAAAGGCTCAGCAATACAAATTGTCATCACAATGATAATGAGGCATCCACATCTTAAACATGAGCTGACAGGCTTATCACTACTTCTAACAGCAGTTCTCCCTCCCTCACACCTGAGCATGCTAGTAGAGAATGGACTTAAATTATCTAAAACAAGCAATAGGCCAGCTGCTGGTTAAACACTACCAATGAACTCAGCACTTAATCATACTTAAACCCCAATTATCAGCCTTACCCTTAAGACCACCAACTTTGCTACAACTTTCCACAGGTGGATACCAGCAGCAAAACCCAACTAAAAGAAAAACTGTCCTTAACTCCCTAAATGGCAGCTACTCCCCAAACTTGCCAATTGGACTAAAGCTAACAAACTAACAGCTGACCTGAAAAGCCCTTGATACAAATGTGGATCCTAGCATGAAAATGCCTAAATCCAACATCAATCCAAATCACCTCAAATGCAGGTTTACAAACCTGGGACAATAGGCAAAACAAAAGTGCAACAGGTCTACCTATTGGAAACATTCTACGCTAATCATCCAATGGATATGGAAAAACCATCATAACAGCAGATGACCTCACCAAGTTTAAATAGAATAGCCTATGCAAGCACATACACCAATTAGTTGGTAGTAGCAGTTCAACACAAGCTACACCTAAACTCAGTTAGTGAGTCAGAACAATCCTAAATAGCCAAGCACAGATCAAGCACTGTCTTCCCCTCATCAAATCTAAGTAAAAGAGCCAAGCACTTGTGTTATCCATATTTTAGTCTTGTCGCACATGAAAACAAACTTGGTATTTCAATCATTTGATAAATTCCAAATAACCATGTCTTTACAAAGACAGGGCTTCTGACAGCAAGTGAGTTGGAAGACTTAAATCTTGAGCACAAATATAGACAGCAAAACCACACTATACTGAACATGCTAAATTCTGACTCAAACCAACCAACTAGAACCTAACAGTCACAACCTCAAGGATATCAAACTAACACTCAGCAGAAACCAAGGTTATATTAGCATCATTATTAAATCCATACCTCAACTTACAAGCTAAAAGAGGTTCCTTCAAGTCAAAAGGCTAACAGCCCTAAGGCACACAACAGTCCCGAGAACTCACAAGATACATCTCAATCTAGGCCAGAGTTATACATCTCACCAGATGTTAGGCTAAATCCAAATGCACTAAGTGGAGATTCACCAACAAACCCATAGTATTGCCAAAATTAGAACACTATGTCCAGGTCTTAACAGCAACCTCAGGGAAAGCTCCCTGATGGCAGCCACCAAACTAACAACAAAAGAAAGACTTTGACATCCAAGAATCCTGAGTAGTAACACCAAACCCTCAAAGCACCAAAAACCAATTTCCACCAATAGTAACTCAACAACAAGTCCTCTAACTGTCCTAATGACAGTCTAACCCACCCAAGCAGCAATTGGCAAAGAAATAAGTTTTAACAGCCCAAACAGAAGTTGGCAAATTCATCCCTAAAAAAAACAGCCATTGATGATATGATTATATTGTCAAAGTCCAATTTATCTTATCAAACTAAATCACCACAATGAAGTCACAACTCCACCAATCAAACAAGGGAATTAACATGATCAGTACTACAAATCCTATCACTATAATGCTAAATCAAGGATGAGGTATATTGAAAAGAGTCAACATACTAAAACATGCCAACATGAGTTGGCAAGCTCAAAATCAGGACAAGCATCCCTAAAATAAGGCTCCAAATATGCTAGGCTAAACCAGAACTCTGAACAAGGCCAAGTTTCTATCATAACAAAGTTAAATTTGCAACTAACCTCCTTTTGCCAACATTTTTTTTAAAAACAGTTGCTGAACCCTTTTTAACATAACCATGTTAAAGAACAACAATTCATGATCTTATAAGAGCCATAAAAATATCTACAACCCTAATGTCACTTTAATAGCAAACAACATATGATATTGACAAATTCACACTAACTTTTGACAACATAGTTAACAAACCATGACAATGTGTAAACCACCTAGCAAACAATAAACACATGCATATTAATGAGCAAGCTTAAACATGGCATACCGCTTGTAGACCTCCTTAAGCAAGCTTAAAAGCAAAGAAACCCAGAGATCCTCTATTGGCACCAGTTTTGAAGCTTTCTGTTGTACCCCAAAATTTGTCCAACCTTTTCTTACCTGGTTTATGTTTCATTTGCATTAACATTTGCATAGTTATATCATGATATCATTCATATAGCAGGAGATCAAGTGTAATTCTCATCAAGATAAGCCTAGCAAGAGGTCTCATCCAAGATTGAGAAGTTGTCAAAGTCATCAGAAGGTGGTTTGAGTGCCTAAGGGTTTAAATGTTTGAGTGTGAATCTTCTCCTAACTTAAGGATCAACTGAAGACCATAAGAGGGTTGTGAAGTGTTGAATGTGAGAATAGGATGTGTATGGAGCTCATAGAATTCCTATAGGGCCATGGGAGAGTTTAATCAAGTCATTGTGTCAAATGCAAGAGCCACAGTTGAGGTGCAAGCAATTAGGGTTTCATCTGGGTCAATCCTAGGTCAACTGTGCAATTGAAGAGTATCAAAGCCTACCTTTAGGTCATGGAGTTCATGAAATGATGTGATGATACATTTGTGATGTTGTTCCAAGATCAAACCAAGAAGAATCAAGAGCGTGGGATGTTGCTAAATTAGGGTTTCAGTGTAAAATTCCCTATTTAGTGTCTAACTTCAAGACCACAGAAGTCAAGATACAAGTTTCAAATGGATCTTTGGCCAACATTAAACTTGTAGAGCATCTCAATACCTTTAATTTGAGTACTATAAGTCCTCAAGGGGATTTATAGAACTCAAGTTATGACCCAGACAATTTACAAGTCCTCAGATGCTTCTGAAATTTGTCTATGAAAATCATCTGACTTCAAAGCTGTTTTAGACCTAGAAGGAGGTTTCACCTGAACTTTTGACCAACATGAAAGTTGTTCCTCATGATCTTAGCTTTCTAAATTGTAGTAGAAGTCTTCCATCTGATTTGTAGAACTCAAGTTATGAGGTTTACAAGTCAGGGGTATTTTGGGAAAGTGAGATTATAGGTCATTTTCAATCATAGGTCAAAATCTCCAACTTGCACTTGTCAAATGGATTTTTGTTCAACATGAAAGTTGTTCAAAATGGGGTTTTTAGGCTAGCCAAGAGGTCATGATGTATTTATTGGGCTCATAGCAAGATTTGGTTTTAAATGGTTTCAATAATGGAAATTTTCAAATGAATTAAGGAGGGAAAATTGATTTTTTGAGTTAAAGGGCCAAAACATGTCAAGCAACTACATTTTTTGAATGGAAATTTGATTTTAGACACTTTGGCATTACCAGAATTTTGAGTTTAGGTCAATTTTCATGAGTTGTCATTTGGTTTCTTCATTTGCAAGTCACACATCCAAAATACTCACCAAGGCATTTCAAGCACTCTTCCTGGTCTGAATACACTCACAAGGCAATGTGCAAGTGAAAGGGAAGCTTCTAGAGCAATTTTCATGGCCAATTCGTGACTGGTACATTGCACATGTGAAGAGAAAAACAGAAAATTGGATTGGCTGGATTGGGCCTCAATTGAGTTTCTAAAGCCCATAAACATGTTCTATTTAAGTTCTTCGATGATTTCAGAATCATTTTGGTGCAATTTTCGTGGTTGAAGCAGAGATAGCAACTTCATTTTCAAGCAAGCAAGTGCAGATCGGGTTTTGAGTTCCAAGCCATTTCAGATTAAATTGAAGCTTACAACATCTTTCTCATGCATCCTTGAATGATTTTGGAGAGTTTTGAAGGTTGAATCGTGCTCTAACTACATCTGTAGTGGATCTACATCAGGTATTTAACCTTCAAATTTCTCACCATTGTAGGAAGATGTAGATCAATTTGCATATGTGGTTAGGATCTAGTTAAGGAGTAGATCGTTTCTAGACAGAATTTTGGACAATTAGAGACAAATTTAGGTGATGTGTAATTTCTGTTGAGGCACGGTTTAGCTTGATCATGAAGAATTAAGTTGAATTGGATAAATCAATTTGATGTATGAAGCATGAGGAACATTTCTGTATCATTAGATTTGCAATTGGTGATGTTTGATCCTGATGACATTTCTGAACTTTGCTTCGTGATTTAAAATCTATGGAGAGTTAGAACGTATGAATATGAGATTTGAGATCTTGATGAAATTCTGGAAAGATTGATGTAAGGATTGTTGATGTTTGATCACCTGCAACCACCTGCTCACCGGAGAAGACGACCAGAGTCTTCTTCGGCCACCACACTGAGTCTCACTCAGGCCAGTCTGAGTTTTGGAGAAGATGATCTTTGCACCATCAGATCTGCCTTTGACCAAAGACTTTCCCCTTCATCCAACGGCTGTGTTTTAATCTGAGGTTGGACTTTTTTGAGTCCAAAACGATGCAGTTTCATTAAATGAGGTGTCACGCTCCTGGCTCTTGGATTAGCTGACCAGTCCATGCATCCTGTGGCTCATGTTTTATTCTGAGTTTTTATTTTCTTTTATTTGATTTTGTTTATTTTAAATGCTTTATTGATTCAAAAAAATCACAACAAATTCAATTTTGATCCAAAAATTATTTCAAAAATATCTCCATGATCTTGAGAGAATATTTGATTTTCTGAAATCAATAAAATACATTTTCATGCATTTTTCAATTTAATTTGATTTTTGTTATTTTGTTTAATTCTTGAATATTTGCATATTTGGTCATCTGTCTTGTTGAATTTTGTTCTTCCAATTGGTGATGAATTTGTCTTTGATATTTTAGTATGTGTTAGGGTAGACATGTATGCTTGCTTAGGATTTTTGTTGGAATTTTAGAACAAGTTTAGGTTCTGTTTTAGGTGTTGAGATTAGAGCCTTCCCAAACTTGTTGATCACCTTGATACCCTTCAATCTAGAAATTATTTAGGTGACATAGAAGTTGAATTAGGATTTAATATTTTAATCCTAGGTTTTTCAAACATGTATGTTCCCCTAGGAATTTTATTATAATTTTACAACTTTGTTTTATATTTTAGTTGTATTTTGCAAGTTGCTTGTGCTTGTGGTGTTCTATTTTGTGTGCCTTTGCTTGCTTGGTCTTGTTGGTGACTTTGGAGCTGGATTTGCTTGGATTCCTTTTTAAGAGGTCTTCTGGACTTGGTGTAGCTACTGTGACTTGGAGATTGGAGCTTGGAGTTGAAGCTTTCTTCTCTTGTAGGAGCTTTTTTAGGAGCTTTGGAAATTAGGGTTTTAGGAAGAGCCATTAAGACTAGTTTTGATTCTTTCATCAAACATAGAATGCATTGAGTGCTTCTATTCTATCCAATGATGTAAAGTCCTCCTAGGGAAAATCCATCTCTCCTTTGGAGGGATGTGTGGTATGACCATAGTTGAGTAGAACTTTGAGGATGCCCTTCTATTTCAATGTTGGTACTTGATGATTTCCTTTGGTTTTCATTTGGTTCTCAACATTGCAACCTTGATCTTAGTGATTATTCTCTGCTTGGAGTAGGCTTGCTAGAGTTTGAAGATGAAGTTTGATGAAGCTTGAAGATAGAAGCTAGCTTGAAGATGAAGCCATTTTGCTGTCAACTTTGCTGTCAAGAGGATTTGCTGTTTAGAGCTGCTGCTGTTGAGTATTGAAGTAGCTGTTTGCTGAAGTTTGTTGTTGCTGCTTGGGATGCTTGCTTTGCTTTTTTTCTTTTGTTGTATTGTTTGTTTGCTTGTGTGGATTACCTCTAGGTTTGAGGTGGAGCTTGTCTCCTCTTGCCGGTTGTTTGCTTAGGTTTGAGGTTGAGCCGGACTCCCTTGCCTCGCTCGTACTGTTGCATAGCATGCATTTTACTGTTTACTGATTACTGCTTGCCTTATTGTGCTGTTTTCCCCTAGGATCTTTGATTTCCTCTGTGCAAGAGGGAATTATGGCAGACATTAGGTCATGACCCATGCATGATAACTGTAGGTAGATTCCCTTTCAACCATAGTTTTAGGGCGTCTTTCTCTTCTCATCTCAAAACAATTCAAAAATACAGTAATAAGGTTAATTGAAGCCGTACGTTACGAGCCTTAAGCTATCTGAGAAAAGGTTGGTGGAGGGTCTCTCTCCAGTAATCTGGATGTTAGTGTGGTACCCTTTGGGTGACATACGAAGCGTTCACTCCTGGGTCATAGTCTCTAGTGCGACTGAGATTGCAAACATCCTAAAATACATTTCTTTCGTAAAAAACTCAAACAAACATTCAAACTCTGTTTTTGTCCTCTTTGACCCTTAATCAGGAAAACCCTTTCATAAGGAGATAAAAAACTGTCAGACAAACTTGTGTCTTCCGTAGCCCGAACTACGTTTGCTCTGATCTTGCATGCCGTGTGAAAGTACGTAGGCACGAGATGCGATATCTCGGCTAGCAACCTTCCCCCATAACCCGTATTTAGGCGAACTACGTTGACTCTGATTTCTCGTTCCAGACGGGAATACGTAGGCATAAAGTGCGATACTTTGCCGAGTCACTTTCTTTTCCTTTTAGACCAGACCTTTAGAGTAGATAGATAAACACACCCTTAGATAGAAAACAAGCGTGGATCCCGTCGAGTACGACGAACGTGAGGGGTGCTAATACCTTCCCCTTGCGTAACCGACTCCCGAATCCAGGATTTGGTTGCGATGACCATTCCTTTCCCTCTTTGCGTTAGGTTTACTCTGAGCGTTTCCTTTCCCTCTTGTGGGATAAATAACACATAGTGGCGACTCCTCTGTCATAGCCGACGCCGATTTTCGCAGTAGCGACAGCTGGCGACTCTGCTGGGGACTCCAACGGTTCCCTATGCAAGTCAATCCTAGCGCTTGTTTTCCCGTCTGGGGTTTTGTATGTATTTATCTTTCTGTCTTTACTCTCAGTACTGTATATTATTGTTATTGTGTTGTGGGTAGAGGGTAGTTTGAGAGATAAGCCGGACCTGGGCTTGAGTGCACATAGACTTAGAAATAGAGATTAGTGGTTAGCCTGCTTGCTTTGCTCGCACCAGCTAGCTACGAAATTTACACTCAGACGAGATTCTCTTTGATGGCATCTTGCCTGGCCCTTTGGGCTCAACAGGTTGTTGCATTTGAGGGTTGTCGACTCTGGGAACGTATCATTTGGGATTCGGCTAAGTGAGGCCTCTTCAAGGGATGATGATGCCACACCTTCTGGGTATCGTATCATCGCTCTTGAAAGTCTGTGACGCTGATGACCGCATAGGATGTCGTACCTCGTCTGCGAGTTAAGTACATACCTGTGAGGGGTAAGTGGGTCTTTTTGCATGAAAACTCTGGCCTCAGAATACCTGGTTTATCTCTGTCAATGAGAATTGGTTATGAGGATTCTTTTGTGGTTGGTTTGGTTTGAGGAGAAGATCTGATGGTTCTAAAGCTGCAGTACAGCATATCACAGTTCTTCATCATTGCACTTGATCCCCTGTTGCATATGCATCTGCATTTTCATGTCTGCATTTCATTAAAGTGTATTTATGTTGCAGGTGTGTTTGTTCCCCTTAGATTCTAGTGATCTTCTTGCCAGACAGGGAGTCCATGAAGAGAACAGTGGCTTACAGGTTACCTTCTCCAAATATCAGTTCCTTATTGCAGTTGGTTGCTCTAGTAGATCAGAGAGTGAGGGATGGGTTTAGAGCGTCTTATGGGAAGCTGCTCAGTTTGTTGTACAGGCCTTCTGTGTTTGAGACGACTGGATTGTACACCTTGATGCAGTTTTACGAGCCTCAGTTGAGATGCTTCTTGTTCCCTGATTTTATTTTGGCCCCTACTTTGGAGGAATATTTTGATATGCTAGGAGTTCCTGTGTTATATCAGATGCCTTTTATTCATGAGGATACTGAGCCTGAGTTGGCTAAGCTTGCTGAGATTGTCAGTTTAGATGCTTCTGAGTTCCCCGGAGGTTTGGTCAAGCTGAGTGAAGCTTATGGTTTTCATCTTTCTTGCTTGGTTGAGAAGGCTATGCAGTGTGCGAAGGATGGATGTTGGATTGTCTTCAATGCTATTCTGGCTGTTTGCATTTATGGGATTGTATTGTTCCCTAATTTTCCTGATTTTGTTGACTCAGATGCTTTCTTTATTCTTGCCTCGAGGAATCTGGTGCCTACACTCTTGGGTGACGTTTATCATTCTATTCACTATAAGAATGAAAAACGTCGGGGAAAGAATGTTTCTTGCTGTGTACCCCTTCTATCCAGGTGGTTTCAAGGACATCTTCCTAAGAAGGGGCTTTTTGTTGATACTGTTGGTACTTTAGATTGGTCTTCCAGATTGATGGGATTGTGTGCTGAGAAAATTGTTTGGTTTGATCGGAACTTGCTCGGAGTGGATATCATATATAGTTGCAGTGGCTTTCCGAACGTTCCCTTGATTGGACGGAAAGGTTGTATTAACTATAACCCTTCTCTGCTTGTGAGGCAATTTGGCTATGCTTTGAGGGACTCTCCGGTTGAAGACGAGATACAGGAATCTCTGTATCTCACGGGTTTATTAGATGGAGATGTTTTGGTCAGATTGAGGCGTGCTTGGGGTAGTATTCACAGAAGAGGAAAGACATTGCTTGGTAAGAGTGACAGTCGAGCTTATAACCCTTATCGGCTCTGGATCCATGAGAGAGTTAGGACTTCTTTGATGCCATATCCTGCTGCAGAGCCTTTGTATTTTCCGGTGATTGAGGAACCTACTTCAATAGAGATTGAGAAATATAACAAGCTGCTGGCTGAAAAGGAAGAGTTGCAGAGAGCGAATGAAGAGCCAGAGAAAGAGATTTTCCAGCTTCGGCATGAGAAGAATGAGGCAACCTTCACTTTGAAGAAGCAGACTGAGATGATCAATAGGTTGGGTTCAGATTTGACTGAAGAGACCAGCAGGAGAGAGAAAGTTGGAGTATCCCTGAATGGTGTTAGTAGTGTGCTTGCTACTAAGAAAGAGCTTCTGAACAAGGCTTATTCTCGACTTTGCAAATGGGAATTTTTGTGAAATGCCACGCTTACTAGCCGGAAAAAGCGTGAAGATGAGTTGCAACTTCAGATCTCCCAGTTAGAGGAGCAGCTCAGCGCTAAGGATGCGAAGATAGCTGAAGAGGCATTTCTTAGACATGACGCTGAGTCTAGAGTGAGCAACATGGTCAAAGAAACTAGGGGTTGTGAATTAAAGGCTGGCTTCAAGAGATGCAGGCTTGATGAGTGTTTTGGCAGAGGAGCCTGTGTAGAGGACGCCAAAAAGCTGAGATCCACTGTTGAGCGACAGGCCTTACTGATACGGGAACTGCTATCCAGACCAGGTCATCCGGATACGTTGAGGCTATTGGAAGATGTCCGAGCGCGCCATCCGTCCTGATTTATCTTTGCTTTTCTATTGATTTTCGTACTTGTATTTTGACCATCGCCTGGCTTGTTGGCTGAGGTCTTTTCAGTTGTATCCTTGTACTCTGCCTCTTGGCATTTGTTTATGTATGAGGTTTCTGATTCTGCGCTTGCTTACTTGGGACTCCATTGTCGTTATGGCTTCTTCTCCGGAACTAGAATCGGGGGGAATTAACCTGTTGCATATTTACACGTGTGCATTTGCATCCTTATATTACATGACAAGTACCTTTTTTGAGCTCAAATCTTATCTCCTGCATCTTACAGGTTATTTCAAGATTGACGAACAGAGAATTCACCGGTACGCTACAAGAAGCAACAGTAAGAAGATCATGGATCAGGTACAGTCTGAGATGCAGGAGATCCGGGATAGGTTGGCCCAATTCATGCAGACAATGGAAGCTGTGGCTAAAGGCCAGGAACATCTTCAAACTCTGGTGCAACCGCTTCTGGCGCGAGCGGCTGGTAATACTGAATACAACTCTGTTCATGTTGAGACTCCTCGCAGGGAGGAAGTGATACCAAATGCTGTTGAGAATGGTACTGGCTACGGCAACGACAACGATGGTAACAGAAATGCTGATAATGTTAATGGGAACGTGGAAACCAACAGGAATGTTGGTATCAATACTGGTTTTGGTGACAACAATCAAGGTCTTGGCTTTGGCAATCGGGATGGCAATGATGGCTTCAATAATCAGGGCTTCGGCAACGGAGGGTTTGGTGATAACGATCAAGGTTTCGGTAATAATGGCTACGACAATGCTGGGTTTGGTAATGTGAATACCAATGGTGCTGGGATGGGTCCTTTCAATATTGGTTTTGGGACAGTGGCTGTTATTCAAGAGCTTGGCAATCCGAGGTATGATCCCAGGTTCTTCCAAAGTGGTCATGGTCATGGTCGTAATGCTGCTTATGACGGATACGGTAATGAGGGTCCGTACTGGAATAGAGATCGTCAGGAAGATGCCTTTTCTGGGCAAGGCATGGGTTTTGAGGGTCCCACTGATAGTGATCGGAGGATTAAAATGCTGGAGGAACAAATGAGAGGTATAGCCAATCAAAATTCTGCAGGGTTGGACATGGCTACCATGGGGCTAGTTCCTCGGCTGAGAGTACCATTGAAGTTCAAAGCTCCCACTTTCGATAAATATAAAGGGGATACATGCCCACGGGTTCATGTGCGTTCATATTACCGGAGGATGTCTGCTTACTCTGATGATTAGAAGATGCTTATGCATTTTTTCCAAGATAGTTTGTCAGGACCATCGCTGGAATGGTACATGGGACTAGAGCCTACACAGATAGGAAGTTGGAAAGAATTGGCTGATGCTTTCTTCAGGCACTACCAATACAACAGTGACCTTGTGCCAAATAGGGTCCAGCTTCAAAGTATTTCACAGAAGAACGGGGAAAGTTTCAAGGAGTATGCCCAGCGTTGACGGGATCTGGGGGAAAGAGTCCAACCACCTATGGTTGAAAGAGAATTGATTGATATTTTTGTTGGAACATTCTCTGGGATGTATTATGATAACTTGCTCAATTGCTCGATGGGTAGTTTCTCTGACATGATACTCATGGGAGAACAAATTGAAAATGGCATCAAAATTGGTAAGATTCAAGCCGGTGAATCGACCTCAGCTGGAGGTGCAAAAAAGGTCTTTGGTGGTAAAAGGCAAGGAGACGCCAGTGCAGTGTATGGTGGTCGAGGACGAGGTAGAGGTAGGAATCAGTATATTCAACAACAGGTTGTTAGTGTGACGATCCCTATACCACAACAATGACAACAACCACAACAGCAGCAGCAACAACAACAAAGGTATAATCCTGCTCAGAGAAGGATCCAGAATGGGAAGCCGAAGAGGGTATTTGATACACCTCCGTCAACGTATGCATAACTGCTTCAGACGCTGTTAAGTTTGAATCTGGTTGAGAAGAGAACGTTGGACCTACCCACAGGGGCACTTCCTTACGGGTATGATACTAGTAAGCAGTGTGAATTTCATTCTGGGGCACCCGGACATGATATCGAGAGTTGTCATGCTTTTAAACACAAAGTCCAAGATTTGATTGATAGTAAAGTCATCAACTTCAGTAGTGATGGTCCCAACATTATACAGAAACTAATGCCGAATCATGGAGCGAATGCTGTTCTGACAGAAGAGGATTTGGATTTGGTTATGGACGTAAATGATCTGAAGACACCTTTAAGCTATGTTAAAAGCAGATTGTTGAAAGGAGGGGTCTTCCCCGGATGTGATGAGTACTGTTTGGATTGTTGGACCCGACCAGAGGGCTGTATTGATTTGAAGAGAGGTATTAAGGCCATGATTGATGAGGGAATTTTGCTGTTTGACCGCACTGCTGTTGAGAAACCTGATGAGGTGACATGTGAAAAGCAGGGTGAGGTCGCAACAATTACAATTCCATGAAAGACTATTACGATATCAGCGCCAGCCAAACGGCCAACTATCACGATAACGAAAGCAGGACTTGTTCCCTATGAGAGTACGAAAGCCATTCCATGGAATTATGGGTTAGAACCTTTTTGCAACAGGGAAAAGATTAATGTGGATAGCCAGCCAGCAGGGGCTGTGGGCAATATTGTTAAAGCGGGAGGTCTGACCCGAAGTGGTAGAATCTTCACTTCACCTGAAATCGAGGCTGAAAGGATCGCTAGAGGCAAAGCCAAAGTGAATGAAGGAGGACCTTCCCAGTCAAAAGAGAAGGAAACATCGGTCAAGGATGTAGAAGAGTTTATGAGGTTGATTCGCAAAAGTGACTATAAGATTGTGGAGCACTTGCAGCAGACGCCTTCTAAAATTTCAATATTATCTTTGTTGCTTTGTTCCGAGGCCCATCGGAATGCCTTGTTGAAAATCTTGGACACGTCTTTTCTACCTCAGAAAGTAACTGTTAATAAGCTTGAGGGGGTACTGGCGCATGTGAATGCCGAACACAGCCTGGGATTTACTGATTTTGATTTGACGCCTAGAGGTTGGGACCATAATATGGCTTTGCACATTTCAGTGGAATGCCGAGGCACTGCTATGTCGCATGTTCTTGTAGACACCGGATCATCTTTGAATGTGTTGCCGAAGAAGGCTATAATGAAGCTATATGTCCGAGGAATCATATGCACGCCAAGTGATTTGGTCGTGAGGGCTTTTGATGGGACCAGAAGGTCGGTGTTTGGGTTTATAACGTTGCCACTCCAGGTCGGGCCGGAAGTGTTTGACACAGTGTTCTACATCATGGACATACATCCCGCTTATAGTTGTTTACTTGGGCGACCATGGATACATTCTGCAGGGGCTGTGACGTCCACGCTACATCAGAAGCTTAAATACATGGTCGGTGATAGTGTTGTTACTATTTGTGGAGAGGAGGACATTCTGGTTAGTCATTCAAGTACGTCGAAGTGGATGGAGAGATCCATGAGACACCATGCCAAGCCTTCAAGGGGTTGCAGATCAAGGACAAGTCTCATGTTCCTAGCAAAGGGCCAGAGGTGGCCATGTCTTCGTATAAAGACGCTCAGGCAGTGGTTCAGGCTGGAGAAACCAAAGGATGGGGCCAAGTCTTGGAAATTCCTGTCAAGATGGACAAGTTTGGGTTGGGGTATCGCCCGACATAGTCGCCTTCCGCATCAGGCGTTCCAAAGTTCAAAGGACCAGTGGTGATCACTCCAGGTGGGGTCTGTTATGAAACAATCAATGCTGTTTCTAATGCTGAAGACAGAGATAGTGACTGCGATATGGACTCGTGGATCAAGCCCGGCGTGCCAGGACAAAATCTGTGCAACTGGTTTATCCAGGAACTTGTCCCAGTGACTACAAAACAATAATGATTTGTTTTCTCAATTATTTTATAATCCTGTGTCCGACCCGGGGCATAGTGATTCTATTTTTAGGGCTACCTGCTTATGTGTGTACTTTGTTTAATCATTAATAAAGGCGTTTTTCGCATGCAAATTTTGTGATCCTTGTTTTTCCTGTTTTTGTTTAACAATAAAGTGGCAACGTGGTTATGTGCTTTGTTTGCATTATTTGAAACATTTAACCATTCTTATTGCAAGATTCATATTTCAGACGACACCGATCACGAACTTCCTATGACTCGCTTCGACTTCGAGCACCCGATATTTCAAGCAGAAGAAGAGATTGTTGAGGATAGTGACTTATCAGAAGAGCTGACTCGACTTTTGAAACAAGAAGAGAGAATCATTCTGCCTCATCAGGAGGAAATTGAAATCATCAACGTGGGGTCCGAAGAGGTTGTCAGGAATATCCAGATAGGGGCTGCACTGCAAAGTGACATTAAGCAAAGGCTTATCGAGATGCTGCGGGAGTACAGTGATATCTTTGCTTGGTCTTACGAAGACATGCCTGGGTCGGATACTGATATGGTGGTTCACCATTTGCCATTGCATGAGGAATGTCCACCGGTTAAGCAAAAACTCAGAAGAACTAGACCAGATATGGCTGTGAAAATTAAAGAGGAAGTTCAGAAACAATGGGATGCCGGTTTCCTAGCTGTTACAACAAATCCCTCACGGGTTGCCAATATAGTATCTGTGCCAAAGAAAGATGGTAAGGTGCGGATGTGCGTGGACTATCGAGATTTGAATAGGGCGAGCCCAAAAGACGACTTTCCACTTCCTCATATTGATGTGCTGGTCGACAACACCGCTCAATTCTCCGTGTTTTTCTTCATGGACGACTTTTCGGGCTATAATCAGATAAAGATGGCGCCGAATGATATGGAGAAAACAACTTTTATCACCCCGTGAGGAACGTTCTGCTATAAAGTGATGCCCTTTGGTTTAAAGAACACAGGGGCAACATATCAGCGAGCTATGACAACACTCTTTCATGACATGATGCACAAAGAGATCGAAGTCTATGTTAACGATATGATTGCCAAATCCCAGACGGAGGAAGAGCATCTGGTAAATCTTCTGAAATTGTTCAAGAGGCTTAGGAAATTCAGGCTGAGGCTGAATCCTAACAAGTGCACCTTCGGGGGTGAGATCTGGTAAGCTATTGGGGTTTATTGTGAGCAAAAAAGGAATTGAGGTTAATCCTGCTAAGATAAAAGCAATACAAGAAATGCCAACGCCGAAAACAGAAAAAGAGGTTCGTGGCTTTTTAGGGAGGTTGAACTATATTGCCCAATTCATATCTCATCTAACGGCCACGTGCGAGCCATTATTCAAGTTGTTGAAAAAAGATCAGGCTGTGAAATGGAATGAAGATTGTCAAAAGGCATTTGAAAAAATAAAAGAATATTTGCAGGAACCTCCAATATTGATACCCCTAGTAGCCGGGAGACCATTGATTATGTATTTGACGGTTCTTGAGAAAAGTATGGGTTGTGTTCTCGGTCAACACGACGAGACTGGACGTAAAGAGCATGCGATTTACTACTCGAGTAAAAAGTTCACAGACTGTGAGTCTCGTTACTCAATGCTCGAAAAAATGTGTTGTGCGCTAGCCTGGGCTGCCAAACGTTTGAGGCAATACATGTTAAATCATACAACCATGCTAATTTCAAAGACGGATCCGATCAAATACGTATTTGAAAAGCAAGCACTTTCCGGTAGGATTGCCCGATGGCAGATGGTATTGACAGAATACGATATCCAGTATGTTTCTCAAAAGGCTATTAAAAGTAGTGTTCTGTCAGAATACCTAGCTGAGCAGCCAATTGATGATTACCAGTCGATGAGTTTTGATTTTCCTGACGAGGATATCATGTACTTAAAAATGAAGGACTGTGAGGAGCCGTTGCCGGATGAAGGTCCAGAGCTGGGTTCCAAATGGCAATTGATATTTGACGGTGCCGTTAATTCATATGGAAGTGGAATAGGGGCAATCATTACTACTCCCCATGGGTCGCACATCCCATTCACTGCTAGATTGACCTTTCCAGTTACCAACAATGAGGCCGAATATGAAGCGTGCATTATGGGTCTCGAAGAAGCTATCGATCTGAGAATTAAAATTCTTGATGTGTACGGGGACTCTGCTCTAGTTGTGAACCAGATCAAGGGAGAGTGGGAGACTCGTCAGCCCAATCTGATACCCTATATGAATTATGCAAGAAGGTTGTTACCTTTCTTTGACAAGGTGGAATTGCACCATGTACCACGAACAGAAAATCAGATGGCAGACACTCTCGCTACTTTGTCTTCGATGTATAAAGTTAACTTCTAGAATGATGCTCCCAGGATAGTTATCTCCCGCCTTGATAGGCCCGCTTTCATATTCGCCATTGAGGAAGCTTCCGATGGCAAACCGTGGTATTATGATATCCAGAATTTCCTGAAGAACCAAGAGTATTCGGCTGGGGCATCCAGTCGTGATCAGAAGACTCTTAGGAGATTGGCTGGCAATTTCTATCTGAATCCGGATGGTGTTTTGTACAAGAGAAACCACGACTTGGTGTTGTTGCGGTGTGTGGATGAGAAAGAGGCTAAGTTGCTCATGGAAGAAATCCACGAGGGTACATTTGGCACGCATGCCGGAGGACATGCAATGACGAGAAAGCTATTAAGAGCAGGGTATTACTGGCTAACAATGGAAACAGATTGTTTCAAATTTGCAAAGAAGTGTCATAAATGCCAGATTTATGTAGACAAGATTCATGTGCCTCCGAGCTCTCTGAACGTTATGTCGTCACCCTGGCCGTTTTCCATGTGGGGAATTGATGTGATTGGAAAGATTGAGCCCACGGCATCCAACGGACATCGTTTCATCTTGGTAGCTATTGATTACTTCATCAAATGGGTTGAAGCGACATCATATACTAATGTTACCAAGCAGGTAGTGGCCAGATTTATCAAGAAATATATTATCTGCAGATATGGAATCCTGGAGCGGATTATCACTGACAACGGTTCGAATTTGAATAACAAGATGATGAAGGAATTGTGCCAGAATTTCAAAATTGAACATCACAACTCTTCTCCTTATCGGCCCAAGATGAATGACGTTGTTGAAGCGACCAATAAAAACATAAAGAAGATCGTTCAGAAGATGGTTGTGATCTACAAGGACTGGCATGAGATGTTGCCTTTTGCTTTGCACGATTATCGTACGACGATACGCACATCAACCGGGGCAACTCCTTTTTCACTGGTATATGGTATGGAGGTTGTCCTACCATTGGAGGTTGAGATTCCTTCTCTGAAGGTTTTGTGTGATGTCCAATTAGATGAGGTAGAATGGGTGAAAGATAGATTGAATCAACTCAGTTTAATGGATGAGAAGAGATTGGCTTCTCTAGCATACGATTGGCTGTATCAGATCCGGATGAAGAAAGCTTATGATAAAAAGGTGTGTCCTCGAAGCTTTCAGACGGGCGATCTTGTGCTGAAAAAGATTCTCCCACCACAATCAGATCACAGGGGCAAATGGACTCCCAACTATGAAGGTCCATATGTCGTTAGAAAGGTTTTCTCTGGAGGAGCCTTACTATTGTCCACCATGAATGGTGAGGATTTTACATCCCCTGTGAACTCGGACGCAGTTAAAAAATACTTTGCTTAAAATGACTCGCTGGAAAGAAAAAGAATATCCAGGCAAAAATGGGGCATCCCGGCGAACCATAAAAAAGGAATAAAAGGTTCGGGCAAAAGTTAGTGATAAAATTGAAAAAAAATGTACACCCGCGAAGTTGAAAACCTGAAAAGGGAAACTTCGTCAAAAAAGGGTATCCCGGTGAATTGAAAACCCACAAAGGGCGGTTCACGCAAAAGTTAGGGATTTGAAAAAAGAAAATGACTGCGGTCCGAGTTCGATACTGCGTTGCTTAGTGGTTTGGGAGTACCTAAGGGTCGTACATCCGAAACAATCTCTTCCAAAGATCGAGTATCAGGAAAGCGTCAGAGTCAGGCGAGTCATATGAGGATCAACTAATGGTGTTCATCTGTACCACGTTGCCGACATGTACACAAATTTTTCTTTGTGTTTCTGTAATATTTGTATTTTACTTGTGCGTAACTTCCTCTTTTCAGGAGTTGCATCCAGTGTACAAAATTTTGCCTATTTACAGGCCCGTTATCAATAAAGCATGTTATTCAGTACTTGATGCTTGTTTTTTACTGTTTTGTTTGTGAAAAACGCTGATGTTTTTGATAAACTTGCATGTGCATAAACTTGCTGGCCCTTGCCAATAATTGCTAAAACTTCGAATTGACTGAACGAACATCACAGATACTAACCGGAATAGATCTTGTTGTATAGATTTGTTTTTGTCTCGTTTGTGTTTTGCAGGGTTCTCACCTTTGGAGCAAACAGGCAGGGAAGTTGTGTTCCCCAGCCGGAGTCCTGTGACATATTGATTGTGTCACTCCTCGGCAGATGGAAGTCACATCTTATCCCAGAGGTAGTTGAGATGGTAAATATCCTTATTGGATGTGGGTGGTCCTCCCCAAGAGAGTATCCCCAGGAAAGTTGCCAAGAGAGTATCCTCAGTGGATTTTGACGTCCCCAACGGAAGTTGCACACCTCATTCCCCAGCATGGGTAACTCCCGCCGAGTATAACCAAGTCGTCTTTGGTTCAGAAGGATTATCCCCGCGCAGGATTGTTTCTCCTTCTCCCCAGCAGGTTGTGTTTCCTCCGAACATCCCCAACAAAGTCCGTAATTTCAAGCTTGTGAGTCATCCTCCGACAGGATGGTTATCTCCAGCGGAGTTGATTGCACCGTTCCAGCATTTATTTTGTTGGAATATGGCTGTGATACTGTTCACCCCCAGCGGATTTGGTTTTGTCTTCAGCATTTATTTTGCTGAAGCGCCTCTCGGCATCTTCACATTTTGCATATATCATCACATTTGCATCTACTTAAACTCGTAGCATTTCCATGCCGGGTGGAACATTGCATCATTGTCAAACATACGCATGTTGAAATATAAGCCAGGTTGGTTTCAGGTGTTATCCCTTGCAGAGAAGTGAGATTCTTGCTCAGAAGGATTTCTAGATATTCAAATTCTCAGCGTGAGATAGGTGATGATAGCGTTCGTCCCCTAATAGAGTTGCTTGGTTAAGTTTCTCTTCGTCCCTAGCGGGATTCTTCTCAGGTTGTTGTTACGTCAGCATTAAAAGATTTTATGGCTTAAAATTTCGGAGTTTGCCACTAGTAATTTCCCCGATGAAAATTTTCCCCACAGAGTTGTTTGGTTAAGTTTCTCATATTCCCAGCAAAGTATTCTTCAAATATATCTGTGTTGATGGAATTGGCGCCTGTGTTGACAGAGATTGTTACCTGTGACGGACAGAGATTGCGCCTGTGTTGACAGAGATTGTTACTTGTGATGGACAAAGATTGCGCCTGTGTTGACAGAGATTGTTACCTGTGATGGACAGAGATTGCGCCTGTGTTGACAGAGATTGTTACCTGTGATGGACATAGATTGTTTCCCTGTGTTGACAGTGATTATTATCCGTGTTGACGGATCATACCTGTGTTGATAGTGATGGTTATCCGTGTTGACGGAATTGTTTCCCTGTGTTGACAGTGATTATTATCCGTGTTGACGGATCATACCTGTGTTGACAGTGATTGTTATCTGTGTTGACGGAATTGTACCTGTGTTGACAGTGATTGTTATCCGTGTTGACGGAATCGTACCTGTGTTGACGATGATTGTTATCCGTGTTGACGGAATCGTTTCCCCGTGCTGGCGGTGATTGTTATTCGTATTGATGGAATTGTACTTGTGTTGACAGTGATTATTATTCGTGGTGACGGTAGTCGTTACCCGTGATTGACGGAGTTGTCCCCAGTGAAGTCGACAATGATTAGTATCCGTGCTGACGGAATGGTTACCTGTGATTGACAGAGATCGTTATTCCGGTTATGGACGGAATTGGATCCATGGTGATGGAGTCTCTCTTCGTGTTGACGCCACAGGCATCAAATTAACTTCGCAAGGAACAACTCTGGAGTAACGAAGAGAGACTCCATCACCATGGATCCAATTCCGTCCATAACCGGAATAACGATCTCTGTCAATCACAGGTAACCATTCCGTCAGCACGGATACTAATCATTGTCGACTTCACTGGGGACAACTCCGTCAATCACGGGTAACGACTACGTCACCATGAATAATAATCACTGTCAACACAAGTACAATTCCATCAATATGAATAACAATCAACACTTCGCAAGGAACAACTCTGGACTGAGATCCAAATTTGATGCCTATGGCGTCACACAGGGCGTTAATGTTGAAATCCAAATTTTTATTAGATGATTGATCAGTTGTTTCCGTAACAACTGGGTTCAGTGCAACAGATGTTGTTCCCCAAGCAGTTTTCGCGGTGTATTTTCTGCGGTTGGAAAATTTCCGGGTTTCTTGGTATTCAACCGTCTTCTACCTCGATTGTTTGAAGGCCGTTCGCTCTTCACGCAGTTGGGTCCAAGCCGTTTGAATAGGGGCAGTTGTTGTACCCCAAAATTTGCCCAACCTTTTCTTACCTGGTTTATGTTTCATTTGCATAGTTATATCATGATATCATTCATATAGCAGGGGATCAAGTTTGATTCTCATCAAGAGAAGCCTAGCAAGAGGTCTCATCCAAGATTGAGAAGTTGTCAAAGTCATCAGAAGATGGTTTGAGTGCCTAAGGGTTTAGATGTTTGAGTGTGAATCTTCTCCTAACTTGAGGATCAACTGAAGACCATCAGAGGGTTGTGAAGTGTTGAATGTGAGAAGAGGATGTGTATGGAGCTCATAGAATGCCTAGAGGGCCATGGGAGAGTTTAATCAAGTCATTGTGTCAAATGCAAGAGCCACAGTTGAGGTGCAAGCAATTAGCGTTTCATCTGGGTCAATCCTAGGTCAACTGTGCAATTGAAGAGTATCAAAGCTTACCTTTAGGTCATGGAGTTCATGAAGTGATGTGATGAGACATTTGTGATGTTGTGCCAAGATCAAATCAAGAAGAATCAAGAGCGTGGGAAGTTGCTAAATTAGGGTTTCAGTGTAAAATTCCCTGTTTAGTGTTTAACTTCAAGACCATATAAGTCAAGATGCAAGTTTCAAATGGATCTTTGGCCAACATGAAACTTGTACAGCATCTCAATACCTTTAATTTGAGTACTAGAAGTCCTCAAGGGGATTTATAGAACTCAAGTTATGACCCAGACAAGTTACAAGTCCTCAGATGCTTCTGAATTTTGTCTGTGAAAATCATATGACTTTAAAGCTATTTTAGACCTAGAAGGAGGTTTCACCTGAACTTTTGACCAACATGAAAGTTGTTCCTCATGATCTTAGCTTTCTAAATTGTACTAGAAGTTTCCATCTGATTTGTAGAACTCAAGTTATGAGGTATACAAGTCAGGGGTATTTTGGGAAAGTGAGATTATAGGTCATTTTCAATCATAGGTCAAAATCTCCAACTTGCACTTGTGAAATGGATTTTTGTTCAACATGAAAGTTGTTCAAAATGGGGTTTTTAGGATAGCCAAGAGGTAATGATGGATTGATTGGGCTCCTAGCAAGATTTGGTTTGAAATGGTTTGAATAATGGAAATTTTCAAATGAATTAAGGAGGGAAAATTGATTTTTTGAGTAAAAGGACCAAAACATGTCAAGTAACTACATTTTTTGAATGGAAATTTGATTTTAGACACTTTGGCATTACCAGAATTTTGAGTTTAGGTCAATTTTCATGAGTTGTCATTTGGTTTCTTCATTTGCAAGTCACACATCCAAAATACTCACCAAGGCATTTCAAGCACTCTTCTTGGTCTGAATACACTCACAAGGCAATGTGCAAGTGAAAGGGAAGCTTCTAGAGCAATTTTCATGGCCAATTCGTGATTGTTACATTGCACATGTGAAGAGAAAAACAAAAAATTGGATTGGCTGGATTGGGCCTCAATTGAGTTTCTAAAGCCCATAGACATGTTCTATTTAAGTTTTTTGATGATTTCAGAATCATTTTGGTGCAATTTTCGTGGCTGAAGCAGAGATAGCAACTTCATTTTCAAGCAAGCAAGTGCAGATCGGGTTTTGAGTTCCAAGCCATTTCAGATCAAATTGAAGCTTACAACATCTTTCTCTTGCATCCTTGAATGATTCTGGAGAGTTTTGAAGGTTGAATCGTGCTCTAACTACATCTGTTAGTGGATCTACATCAGGTATGTAACCTTCAAATTTCTGGACAGCATTTTGGACAATTAGAGACAAATTTAGGTGATGTGTAATTTCTGTTGAGGCACGGTTTAGCTTGATCATGAGGAATTAAGTTGAATTGGATAGATCAATTTGATGTATGAAGCATGAGGAACATTTCTGTATCATTAGATTTTCAATTGGTGATGTTTGATCTGGATGACATTTCTGAACTTTGCTTCGTGATTTAAAATCTATGGAGAGTTAGAACGTATGAATAGGAGATTTGAGATCTTGATGAAATTCTGGAAAGATTGATGTAAGGATTGTTGATGTTTGATCACTTGCAACTACCTGCTCACTGGAGAAGACGATCAGAGTCTTCTCCGGCCACCACACTGAGTCTCACTCAGGCCAGTCTGAGTTTTGGAGAAGATGATCTTTGCACCATCAGATCTGCCTTTGACCAAAGACTTTCCCCTTCATCCAACGACTGTGTTTTAATCTGAGGTTGGACTTTTTTGAGTTCAAAACGATGCAGTTTCATTAAATGAGGTGTCACACTCCTGGCTCTTCGATTAGCTGACCAGTCCACGCATCCTGTGGCTCATGTTTTATTTTGAGTTTTTATTTTCTTTTATTTGATTTTGTTTATTTTAAATGCTTTATTGATTCAAAAAAATCACAACAAATTCAATTTTGATCCAAAAATTATTTCAAAAATATCTCCATGATCTTGAGAGAATTTGTGATTTTCTGAAATCAATAAAATTCATTTTCATGCATTTTTCAATTTTATTTGATTTTTGTTATTTTGTTTAATTCTTGAATATTTGCATATTTGGTCATCTGTCTTGTTGAATTTTGTTCTTCAAATTGGTGATGAATTTGGCTTTGATTTTTTAGTATGTGTTAGGGTAGACATGTATGCTCCCTTAGGATTTCTTTTGGAATTTTAGAACAACTTTAGGTTCTAATTTAGGTGTTGCAATTAGAGCCTTCCCAAACTTGTGGATCACCTTGATACCCTTCAATCTAGAAATTATTTAGGTGACTTAGAAGTTGAATTAGGATTTAATATTTTAACCCTAGGTTGTTCAAACATGTATGTTCCCCTAGGAATTTTATTAGAATTTGACAACTTTGTTTTATATTTTAGTTGTATTTTGCAAGTTGCTTGTGCTTGTGGTGTTCTATTTTGTGTGCCTTTGCTTGCTTGGTCTTGTTGGTGACTTTGGAGCTGGATTTGCTTGGATTCCTTTTTGAGAGGTCTTCTGGAATTGGTGTAGTTGCTGTTACTTGGAGATTGGAGCTTGGAGTTGAAGCTTTCTTCTTTTGTAGGAGCTTTTTTAGGAGCTTAAGAAATTAGGGTTTTAGGAAGAGCCATTAAGACTAGTTTTGATTCTTTCATCAAACATAGAATGCATTGAATGCTTCTATTCTATCCAATGATGTAAATTCCTCCTAGGGAAACTCCATCTCTCCTTTGGAGGGATGTGTGGTATGCCCATAGTTGAGTAGAACTTTGAGGATGCCCTTCCATTTCAATGTTGGTACTTGATGATTTCCTTTGGTTTTCATTTGGTTCTCAACATTGCAACCTTGATCTTAGTGATTATTCTCTGCTTGGAGTGGGCTTGCTAGAGCTTGAAGATGAATTTTGATGAAGCTTGAAGATAGAAGCTAGCTTGAAGATGAAGCCATTTTGCTGTCAACTTTGCTGTCAAGAGGATTTGCTGTTTAGAGCTGCTGCTGTTGAGTATTGAAGTTGTTGTCTGCTGAAGACTGTTGTTGCTGCTTGGGTTGCTTGCTCTGCTTCTTTTCTTTTGTTGTATTGTCTTTTTGCTTGTGGGGATTACCTCTAGGTTTGAGGTGGAGCTTGTCTCCTCTTTCCTGTTGTTTGCTTAGGTTTGAGGTTGAGTCGGACTCACCTGCCTCACTTGTACTGTTGCATAGCATGCATTTTACTATTTACTGATTACTGCTTGCCTTCTTTTGCTGTTTTCCCCTAGGATCTCTGATTTCCTCTGTGCAAGAGGGAATTATGACAGACATTAGGTCTTGACCCATGCATGATAACTGTAGGTAGATTCCCTTTCAACCATAGTTTTAGGGCGTCTTTCTCTTCTCATCTAAAAACAATTCAAAAATACAATAATAAGGTTAATCGAAGCCGTACGTTACGAGCCTTAAGCTATCTGAGAAAAGGTTGGTGGAGGGTCTCTCTCTAGTAATCTGGATGTTAGTGTGGTACCCTTTGGGTGACATACGAAGCGTTCACTCCTGGGTCATAGTCTCTAGTGCGACTGAGATTGCAAACATCCTAAAAAACATTTCTTTCGTAAAAAACTCAAACAAACATTCAAACTCTGTTTTTGTCCTCTTGGACCCTTAATCGGGAAAACCCTTTCATAAGGAGATAAAAAAATGTCAGACAAAGTTGTGTCTTCCGTAGCCCGAACTACGTTTGCTTTGATCTTTCATGCCATGTGAAAGTACGTAGGCACGAGATGCGATATCTCGGCGAGCAACCTTCCCCTATAACCCGTAGTTAGGCGAATTACGTTGACTCTGATTTCTCGTTCTAGATGGGAATACGTAGGCATAAAGTGCGATACTTTACCGAGTCACTTTCATTTCCTTTTAGACCAGACCTTTAGAGTAGATAGATAAACACACCCTTAGGTAGAAAACAAGCGTGGATCCCGTCGAGTACGACGGACGCGAGGGGTGCTAATACCTTCCCCTTGCGTAACCGACTCCCGAATCCAGGATTTGGTTGCGATGATCATTCCTTTCCCTCTTTGCGTTAGGTTTACTCTGAGCGTTTCCTTTCCCTCTTGTGGGATAAATAACGCACGGTGGCGACTCTTCTGTCATAGTCGGCGCCGATTTTCGCAGTAGCGACACTTTCTTCCTCTTGCAGCAAAACATAACTTTTATCACAGTTTGAGTAATGAGCCTCCCAGTTGGTTTTTGAGACTTTTGACAGTTGAAATATGATATATATCAGGTATTGGGAGTGTGGGAGTGGTAGGAAAGGCCTTAAGTGAATACTTGGCTTCCAAAGTGCATAAAAGTCAAAGTATGAAGGTATGAAGGTTGACTTTTAGATTGGTGAGTTTTTTGATGAAAGTAATGGTGGGAACAATTTCAAATGGCCATTTTAAGGGTGTATAGATGGTCTTTGAAGTGTTTTGATGTTTGGAAAAAGAACTAGCATGAAAAGTGGAAAATGGTGATTTTTGTGATTTTTCTTCACTTACAAGTAAAGAGGGAAAGAAGGAGAACTATGTGTCTATGAGGTTGTGGATAGTTCTGGTGTGTTTTGGAGAGTGTGAAGAAGTCTCTATTTATAGACCATGAGGAGCTTGGGGCAGATTTGGTTGCATTGGCCTTTGGAGGGAAATTTGGAGGAAATCTTCCACAAAATCTTGAGACATCTTCATCCATCATGCTCTTGGCTCAATGCAAGCAAGAACTCAAGTGGAATGAGGTGTGTGAGGTGACTAAATAGTGCCTAGAGTGTAGAGATTACATTTTCTACAGTTTTGGAGCAAAAAGTTTCTCTTTCTTATTTCTTGATTATTATATTACCACTTGCTTCTCTTTCTTCACATCTTTCATTTCTCTGCATTTTTAATTCATCCACACCTCTAAATATCAGAGTGAACATGATCTAATGGCTGAGGATAGCCCAAGTTGTTGAATTTTGAATTTTGGAAAGAGTTGAAGTGGTGACTTCAAATGTGGCAGCCCCAACTTCCATGATCCATAACTCTATGCTTACAAATGCTATTGAGGAGTTCCACCACTTTTTAGAAAGCCCTCAAGTAGCTCTACAACTTTCAAGCTTTTGAGATTTTTAAATTCTAGATGGAACTAGGTTGAAAAACCTCTCAAAGTTGTTAAAAAACAAGCCTAAAAGTGAAAATTTTCTGTTATTTTCCCTTCTTGAAATCAATTTGGTCATAACTCCAAATCTATGCATTTTTTGATCATGGACCAGTTTGGGACTTTTGTAGGACTTGCCAAGAGCTTTCCAATGAGCTTTGAACCAACTCAATTGGATGTGCGGTTGAGGAGTTATGGTCTTGCCCCTTTCAAAACCCTATTTCCCGAATTTTGCAATTACTTCCTAACCCTTGATCCAATGGTCATGAAATTTTATGGGAAGGTGTAGTATGACATAAGTAACATTTTTGATTCACATATTGAAGTCAATATCCTCATGTTTGAAGAGTTGACTTTTCGGTCAACCGTTCAATCAATTGGTGACTACCGAGTCGACTGTTGATGTTTCGGGTATCTTGAGGCCTCGAAACTCTTTGGATAGACTTTAATAAGCCATAGGAACTTAATGGACCATGATCCCAACATTGAAACACTTTTTAAATCAAAAGTCAAACTACAGTTGACTTTTCCTGATCGAAAACCTCATCGGGTATCTTGAACTGCACTGTTCTCAATTCTTGGGTGACCACCTCAAATTGGATTCATGCTTGACCCAATGTAATATCCTTAATCTTGTTTATAGTTGAATCAATCCAAAACATTGATTGATCAAACCATCAAAGCCTCGACTTTGACGGTACGAAACCCTGATTCATCTGCATCTTGACAAAGATAAACTTGAAATGGGTTAAGGTTAGTTAATCAAATGAATATGATCCTAAAATGATGATGAGGATCTAAGGGGTCAAAATTTGGGGTGCAACAGATGCCCCTATTTAAATATCTTCACTAGATGGCAATGAGTGATGACAATCCTCATGGAATCATAGTGAAAGGTATTTAAATATAGTAAACCAGAAATTTTGTCCCTTAGATCCGATGGTATGCGAAAGGACAAATGCGAATATGCCATGAATCTAAGTGATGCTTTATGATGCTTGAATGCAAGAAATATGCAGACACACGAGCAAATATAAAAGAAAGGCAATAAAACGAGTAACCACTCACGGGGACCCAACACACTGGGGAAAGATTCAAAGCAAAGTAAGCAAGATAGTTCAAACATGGCTAAAGATGTTGTTCAAGGGAATCTTTCGCACAGGGGACACAAATTCCACCAAGGAAGATACGTCTTCATTGGGGCAAGGAGACACAAACCTCACTGGGGATAAACCAGATGAGGAAGCCCACAGGGGAAGAAGACCACTCTTCACTGGGGAAACGAAAGTAAAGAAATGCAAGCCTCACAGGGGAAGAAACCCACTGGGGAGGACTTTGCTGGGGAACAAATCCACTGGGGAAGCAAAACTTCACCGGGGAAAAGACGGAACGAAGACACGAACCTCACTGGGGATAACCAGATGAGAAATTTCCTATAATGAAGAGTTCAAACGGGATCTTCAGGAAAAGGTTAGAAACAAAACTGGACGCGCCGGGGAAGCTAGTGTCCACTATGTAACATCCCAAATTTCATTAATTAATTATTAATGTTAATTATTTTGATTAATTGACTTATTTTAATTATTGGATTTATTTGGTAGAGAATTTGTGAGAAGAGAAATGGGAAGGAAAGAAAATAAGGAAGTATATAAGGAAAGTGGAAGAGAAAAGAAAAGATAGTAAGACAAAGGAAATAGAAGAGAAAGAATAGAGAAAGAGGAGAAAAGAGAAGAGAAGAGGGAAACTTGGAGAAATCATCAAGAATCAACTTCAAGCTTCAATCCAATAAAGGTAAGGGTGTGAAACATTATTATCTAGTCAATGTATGTGGTTATGTATGTGTGGGTTGGGTTTCGTTGTGAGTTTTCCACCATTTTTCAAGCTAGGGAAAAATGGATTTAATCGGTAGAATCGTAGTTTAATCGGTTAGAAACTGGAAATAATGCCGTAGAATAGTCGGGTGATGTGTGGTTAAGTTGTTGGTACTGATTTGGTGAAGAATCGGTCGGTTATTGGTGGATTGGAAGTTGGGGACAGATTGAGGGTTCTGTCTTCGCAGATTCACTGGCTCTCGCCAAGCGAATGAAGGCGAAGCTCAGCGAGTGCTAGCGAATAATTCATAATTAAATCCTAGTGGTTTTCGCTGGCAAGTTCGCCAGGAGAAGGATAGGTAGCGAAGGTTCTCCAAGCGAATCCTTCAGCAAAGGGCAGCGAATCAAGTCAGTAGCTACTGACTTTTCTCGCTAGGGAGTTCGCCAGGCGAAGGTCCAGCAAGCATTCGCCACGAGGCTTCGCTAGGCGAATGGTGGCGAATCAGACAGTGTTGTTTATGTTCTGTGATTTTCATCCGATGAGTAATTGCTTGGTTCGAATAGGTTAATACGCATATGAATCGAATAGTATGTGTACTATTGAAATGAGATATGTTGTGGGTAGCCGTAAGGCGTGAATCCTAAATTATAAAATGTAATTGATAACGTAATGCATTGTTTAAATCGAATAATAATGCATGAGAATATATTATGAGTATATGTGCATAGTGTGGTAAATGTGTTATGCGTGTAAGCATGATGAAAATCTTGTATGATGAACTACTTGAGAATGCATGAGAACATGTCGTGGACATGTGTGCATTGTTTGATAGGTGTTGTAAATGCATATTGTGTGTATGTGAATAAATGTGAATAATGCATAAGAACATATTGTGGATATGTGTGCATTGTGTGCTAATGTAGTGATAGTATTGAATTATGAATACATTGATGATGTTGTGTACAATTATGTGATAAGTATGCATGGGAACATTGTGGATATGTGTGCATAGCTTGTAATTGTAATATTGGTATTGTGATGTGAATACCTTGATTTTTGTGATATATGTTGTATGTGCAATCATAATGTAATTCTTGAAGGGATGAATTATTTGAATGCATGGGATTAAGACGCGGGAACGGTCTTAAGTGCATTTTTGTTGGTTGATTGCATATGCATCATTTAGTCAAGAGGCAATGTTTGCTAGTTTCGTGGAGACTAGTGGCTTGT
The DNA here is from genome assembly GCA_963859935.3 of Lathyrus sativus. Lineage (NCBI taxonomy): Eukaryota > Viridiplantae > Streptophyta > Magnoliopsida > Fabales > Fabaceae > Lathyrus > Lathyrus sativus. The sequence goes on along the minus strand of OZ012741.1, from coordinate 283,979,745 downwards.
CCCAAACCTAGAAGGGTGGGTTTGAAGCCTAGGGGACGGGCTTTGTTGTTATCGGTCTAGAAGGGTGGACCCGGTTTAAGTGTAAAAACCAAAAAATGATAACAAGTGTTGGTACCACATTGCATTGAGTTGCATTGAGTTGTTTTTGGAGTCACATAGCATAAATGTCATTGATATATGAAATGTGCTTGTGAGTGAATGTATATTGGATAATTGTGAATTGTGCATGATGAGATATTCTAGATGAATATCCATATTTGTTCTTATGTATGATGAGATGTATATGACTACGAAAATGAATTGTGGTGAGAAATGTGGATTATATGTAATTGCTACTTGTAGATATATATAATCTTATGCATTGATTATTATGGTAATATTTCTCACCCTTCTGCTGTTTTATAATGCTCTATGAGGCATTGCAGATTAGGTTGCAGGAGGCTTCTTTTGTGAAGTATAGCTTCATTCTTTTGAGTCTGACTGCTCTAATAATGTAACACCGGGTAGTTAGGCTTATATAGCATTCTTTTGTGATACACCAGGTAGTTAGGCTTATATAGCATTCAAATGTTCTATCTTCCGCTTTAATTCTAAATATCGAGATGTGGGTATAAGGACTAAGTTCCTCTACTTTGAAAACTATCCCACTGTTGCATTTTTTTATAGAGCATGTGTTGAGTGTTTTATTGGTAATAATGTGACATACTTCTTTTATACCGTATTTTAAATTATACTCTGATAAAGTTTATATGTGCCTATATATATTATTGTTTATTTGGGGGTATAGAAGGGGGTGTTACACACTAGCTCTCCGAGACTAGATCAGGAAAGCAAAAGCTTCAATGGGGAAATCAGTGACGACCAGAACAACAAACCATGTCCAAGTTGTGTTAGTTTCCACCAGGCTTACTGGGGATGATGGTGACGACCAAATCACAGTTCGGTTCCCAAAAAGTGCTAAATACCACTAGACTTCCTGGGGATATGGTGACGACCAAATCAAAGTTCCAATTACAATTGGGAAATTCCAAACAAAAATGATAAAACACAGGACTTCGGCTAGGGGAATTCGTAACAACCGACTAATAACGATTAGTTTTCAAGCAATGCTAGTAACTACTGGATTTAGAAAGAACTGGATTTTCAAAGAGTTTTGGTGACGACCAGGTCTGCAAACAGGAAGCATAAATATATCCCTCAATACTTTAGGAATAAAAGCTAATATCCTCAAAGCGTTAGGATACAGCAGAGACACAACCCTCAACATGTTAGGATTGTACCCAGGCTCTCAAAACATTAGGAACGAAAGCTGAACATCCTCAATACATTAGGATATAGAAGAGACACCACCCTCAACACATTAGGATATAGAAGAGACACAACCCTCAACACATTAGGATTGTACGAAGACCCTCAAAACATTAGGAATGAAAGCTGAACATCCTCAACACCTTAGGATATAGAACACTTTATGCTAACGCAACCACTTTAGTCTCTGGGAATTTCTGAACTCGGGAACCAAAGTATACATCTCCAAAGGTACACGACCTGTGCTCGGGATGGCAACAAACATCTTCCAAATGTACAAAACCTGTGCTTGGAATGGCAACAAACATCTTCCAAAGGTACAAGACATGTGCTTGGAATGGCAACAAACATCTTCCAAAGGTACAAGACCTGTGCTTGGAATTCAACAATACATCTCCAAAGGTACGAAACCTGAGCTTGGGATGGCAACAAACATCTTCCAAAGGTACACAACCTGTGCTCGGGATAGAAACAAACCTCTTCCAAAGGTACGAAACTTGTGCTTCGAAAGGAAACCATCATGACTTAGTTTGGAATGATACACAACCAAATTGTCAATATCTGTCGTCCATAGACTTTTATAGTGCCAGTTACCAACAAGCCTTACTTGAAATATGACTGGTCACCACTAAATTACTTATATCAGTATCCACTAGATTCCCAAACAATACTGGTTACAACCGTGCATCGACATCCTTAAGATAAACTTCTCGAATGAGACTGCCATTTATCGTTGATGACGATTAAGCTTCTCCGAAGAGACTGTCATTTATCGCTGAAGAATGATAAGCTTCTCTACAGAGACTGCTACTTATTGTTGAAGACGATTAAACTTCTCCGAAGAGACTGTGATTTATCGCTGAAGACGATTAAACTTCTCCGAAGAGACTGTCATTTATCGTTGATGAAGGTTAAGCTTCTCCCAAGTGATTTCCACTCACCGCTGAAGACGATTAAACTTCTCCAAAGAGACTGCCATTTATTGTTGAGATGATAAGCTTCTCGCCAGAGATTGCCACTTATCTGTAAGACGTTCTTCTTGATAGATAGTGCAAAATAAATGCATGTCTAGATAGGTTCGACGACCGACAGGGACCAAAGTTCAATCTAGAATATAGTTAGAAAGAAACTGTCAAACAAGACTCCAACCATTGAGAAATAAACTCAAATGGTGACTCACCTTATCCAATCATGGAAAAAGATAACTGAAGCAACCATCATCAACAAGGATTAAACTCTGTGGGGAATTGAGAAAGGATGGACATTTTATGCTTAAGGGCTGACAACTCTATTAGAGAGAGACAACACTCCCAATCACTGAGAGGGGAACCAAAGTGAAACAGGAACAGGTAACAACTAGAGATAGAAAAAATGCACGGATGCTATGCATATGCTTTATGCCATGCTTATGTTTATGCTGACAAAACAGATAAAACAAAACTGGAGATGAAATAAACATCTCGACACGGAGACCCAACCAACTTTACCAAAATTGGACATCAACGGGGATGATCATAAAGAACAACAATTCCACCCCAAGGTTACCACCTTCCTTGGGAGAGAGTAATCTTCTTATGCCAAGACATCATGACTTCACTTGGATTGCCATCATGAGCTTGAATTTTTTTGTTGAAGGAAAAAAACACCAAGAGAAGTTCCAAGATCAACCGAAGTAACAACTTAATTGGAGAGCTGACAAAGGGTATCATGAGACCAAAATCTTTCTGCCCCATTGATAGTATGACAATCCTCTTCAGTGGGTAACGTGGTGAACACCTACAAACATCAAAGATCATTAGGAGCCGGGTTATGCAACCTTGCTGTAATATGCTTTCAAATCAACCTTACCTCATGAAACAAAGGATAAAGGCTCAAAGTTATCTGTCCCACCCATTCTCCATGATGAACTTCAATCCTACGCTCAGTTAACTCAAACTATACATTCAGGTTCCTACAGGCTTAATAATTGGACTAATGATAGTTGGTGATGGCTTACAAACCTAAGTTAGTCACGACTCCTTTACAGTATTTGATAGCTTTCTTGCTATTTGAGGGTTTTTAGAGCGAAGAATCTTACAAAATTCCTCTCTTTTGTTATCCCTGACTTTTGTCTGAACTTCTTTGTTCGAATATACAGTCAATGGGATGCCCCATTTTTGCTTATGTCTCCTTCATAGGTTTTGTCTTAGCGGGCTTTTCAATTTTCTTTTTTTCTTCTTCTCTTTTTTTTTTTTTTTGAAAAAGGAGGTGACTACCTAGTTTAATGGCTATGGTGAACCACCATCGTCTTTTGAACTTTGACACTTGCTTTTTGTGTGGGAAGAAAAACCTGAGTGCACCACCTTTATATGAAAAGTGTCTTGTATGCACATATCTTCAAGTTAACTGAGAACTACTCACCTCAGGTTTGAGATTTAAGGTTTCTGTTTTTGTAAAGAAAGAAAACTCCTACTTCTAGGCTCGAAGGGGTTAACGAGGGATTATATTCCTTATTTCACCAGTGTTTAGGGATTGAAACAATGCCTTACATCATAGGCAAATTTAAATTTGAAAGCATATCAACAGCAGTTATGGATATGATTTTCATCATCCTCCCCAATCTTTGCTTTAAACAACATTTTGGTAAAGAAAAGAAATTTTTGCATTTTTCGTTATTTCATAACAAGGAAAGGAAAAAGAAAGAGTGAAACTAATGGACTTAATCAAAAGATGCACAAACATTTCATTAATATTTCCAAATTCAAATAAACAACTGCTTACAAGCAAATCAAATACAAAGAAGTTACAACACATGCTGAAACAGTCTATAGCTGCCAGCCTTAGGGAATTAAAATTGTTTAACAAAACAAGGAAAAAGCACTATCAAGGGCCTTCTTTAGTCCACCCTATGCAGGGATGGGGTTGCTTCTTCGTCAAGCAGAAGGTTGAATTGCACTCGAGGTTTGCACATCTTGAAAGATATGACTCCTGCTTCAATCATCTCTTTCACCTTATTCTTGAGGATGTAGCACTCCTCAATATCATGATCGGGCGCTCCATGGTGGAAGGCACAGAAAGCATCAGTGGTGAAATAACTCTGGTGGCCTGGAGAGAGAATGGGTGGCATTTCCTTTTGAATCAAACCGTTTTGCAAGAGTATAGGGAACAATCGTGCATAAGGTATAGGAATACCCAGAGACCCACCATATGGCTGATTGGCAGACGAAGCCGATCCTTCTTGTTGTTGAGATAAGATCAAATCTCTGACAAAGTTTATTAAACTCCTTTTGGCACGCTTCACCCTTTCTAGCTCGTCACTGAGCTTTTGATTTTCCTGTTTTTGAGTATCCATCATATCCCCTACGGCAGCAGCAAAAGCTTCGATGTTACTCTTTAAACAAGAAACTTCTTCTCGGAGTGCTTGGTTTTCCTGCTCAAGGTGATCCGTCCTTTTGAATGCTAGCCCTTGTGATATACTCTCTCCCTTTTTCTTCTCTCTCTCTGACATCAAAGGAACACAGGATGAAACAAAAGACTGACGCAATGAAGAATGATATGCAAAATGCTGATGCAAGTGCAAGAAGCAACTGGTTTTACAAAACTCAGAAAATTGTTTAGGTCAAAACCCTCATTTCATCAATCGTTGGAAAAAGTTATAACTCTTTTTTTTTTTAAAAACCAGAAAACGACTGAGCTTCACAAAACCAGTTGTAACATGATATGCTTATGGTGATATGATGGGATGATGCACACATAACACAAAGGCAAGTATTCACAAATACAAAGCATATACAAAGACCTTCTAGGCTCAAGATCAAAGCAAGGAATCAAAGGTCTACCCGTCCCCAAGGATTTGTACTATGGGTTAATTGTACCTGCCGAACGGGTTCTTAACAAAGTTACCAGGGTCAACAACCCATCTTTCGGATGTTATCAATTTCCCAAATTACTCGGTAATCGATAATATTCTTAAGAAAGTCTCGCCCGAGTGTAGTATCGCGTATCAACTACTTCGGAAATACTTTCTTATAGCCATCGCACTACGTCCTAATAAGGCCAAAGTGGGGTAGAATGTTATCTAAAAGTCTACAGTGTCATGGGCTCTTTCGTCGAAAGTAGTTTTGTTTTCACGAATACTAGATCAACAATACTAAAATCTCAAGCGGGGCTACACTGAGCGGTGGTTTCTCCAGTTAGCTTGGTCGGGAATCAACTCCCTATAAGCCTTCTTGAATATACCACCATCCTATCATAATTGCACTCAAGTCCGGGTATAGGACCGTCTCACCACTCAAAGCACCCAATACCCAACACACAAACAAAATATATTGAAAAATATACATGTTAAGCAAATGTTCACAAATATAGTATGCAATTAAACAAAATAGGCTAAACCCTCAAGATAAGTAATAATCCCCAGTGAAGTCTCCATTTCAGTTGCGGTGAGAATCGTGATACCAAGCTATTGATTAACTTGAATCTTTAATTCTTTAAATTCACAACCGGACTTTAATTTATCCAAAGGAAAGGTCTAAAGAAAGAAAGAACCTTTTGCGCGATGTAACGACAACGCTAAGATTTTCGGGGATCGGGGGTTGGTTATGCATAGGGTAGGTATTTCACATCCTAAACATCTGTAGTACTCTACAGGAACCTTTTGTTTGTTTGCATGCTAAATTGGTAAATGTTTGCTAAGGTTTGGGGTTGGGTAAAAGGGTGTAGGTAAGGACCTAAAGATAGTTTCTAAGTTTACTCGCAAAGACGCCGCGTCTTCTGCCTACGTATCCTAACTAGGATAGAATCAGAGCAATCGTAGTTCACCTCACTAGGGTTGAAGAACACTTGATTATGATCAAGGTTTAAAGGGAAACAAACATAACAATGTTTGTATAGAGTTTAACAAAACTCTCTAGATCTATGTTGTAACACTCAAGAGGGGAGCAAGTAATCATTACCATGATTCTTACATAGAGTTTAAAAACTCTATCCTAGGGTTCTAGTTGAAGAACACTCTTAACAAAGATGGGTATTTTAGACTTAAAGCAAAGTCTAATGGTTTATACTAAGGTTCAAGATGACTTCACAAAGTCAAGGGAGCGGGTAATGAACTATCCATGACACAAGGGTCAATGGAGAGACTTTTCCTTTGGAAGGAGAGAGAGGAGGCAACTTGGATGAGAACTAAAAAGTTCCATCACTTGGGGAAGAAATACTTAACAAAGCAATAAACAATTAAGCATGAAGAATATAAAGGATATGGTTACAACCAAGTAAGCATGCATATTACAATAAGCAGGGATTAAATGGATACAAATGGTTTCAACCAAGAATCATATATCTTAACAAAGATGAAAGTAATAACCCCATAGACATATTAACAAATATGAAAACAACAATCATACAAATAGGTCACAACTTAAAATGATCATGTTATAAGTTCAAATGTAACAACATTCTGGCATTGATGACAATCAAATACGCAAGGAACAATCACAATAGTTAAACTCAAGACTTAGGAAGAGAACAAGAAATTTATGGTGACAACCAAAGGAAGGAAAACCTAACATGCTAACTAACACATAAGAATCACATATCAAGAAATATCACAAGATAAGTCAAGTATACTTTAAAGAAAATTCAACCACGACACAAGGTAACGACCTAAGAACGAACCAACTAACAAGAAGGCCAAAAGGAATTGCAAATACAAGCAATTTCAGATATTAATCCATTAAATGAAAATAGACATTACAATGAGCAATTTGCAAAAAGAATGGGTTAAAAATAATGAAAAATGAATAAGTTGTGAATTTTTGAAGTTTATGAAGATAAAAAAAAATGAAACAAGTATATAAAAAAGAAATGGCATGGGAAGGGATTGAACCCACGCCCTTGGGTTCACAAACCCAACACTTATCCACCCAGCCACCATGCGCGTTTGTATATGGAATGGTAAGAGAAGAATGAAAATAAAGAAATCATGCCAATTGAAATAAAAAGAAAACAAAATGGGTCATCACTGAGGATCAAACCCTGGCATGTTTGGTGAAAGGCGTGTGCTATAACCAATGGGGTGGCGATACATCCAAGTATTTAGCCACCCCAGAAAAAGATAAGGCTTCCCTTGCAAGCAATTATGGGCCCAAAACCAAAGCAAACAAGGCAGATACGGATTGGATCATAACTTCAACAAATCAAAACCAAATTCAGCAAAATTAAAGTCTAACTTGCTTGGAATTTAATGAGGAATAAGATGGTACAATTGGTTTTTCAAAATAATGTGCACAAAGAAAAAATCGAAGACAAATGCATAATGAAGTTTAGAAATGCATTTTGAGTTCAAGTGGTCAAAACAGATGGGTTCAAGATCCAACCAAAATCTGCACAAGCTTGAAATATATTACTCATGGATCAAACTCAAAAGATAACCTCAGCTTCTCACTAAATCCAAAGATGTCCATCAAGTTGTTATTTGATGAAATCGGTTTAAGGTAGACTTGGCATCTAAACAAAGTTAAAAACAAGTGACTTAAATGACAAAGCAATGCTTAATAACCCCTACCACAATAGACTGAAAACTCAACACATAAGGTTGAGCTTGATGAAATCAGAGGTTATTAAACCTCGGAAAGAAACTGGCAGAAACATAGGCATCAAAACAGCATTTACCAATGGTCTTGACAACAACAGAATTTAGGCCTTCCATGCCAACAGTTCTTTTCCACAACAAAGTAGTATTTCATGACAATGACAATGTCAAAAAACAAGGTTCAAATAAACGCTCAGCAATACAAACTGTCATCACAATGATAATGATGCATCCACATCTTAAACATGAGCTGGCAGGCTTATCACTACTTCTAACAACAGTTCTCCCTCCCTCACACCTGAGCATGTTAGTAGAGAATGAACTTAAATTGTCTAAAACAAGCAACAGGCCAGCTGCTGGTTAAACAGTACCAATGAACTCAGCACTTAATCATACTTAAACCCCAATTATCAGCCTTACCCTTAAGACCACCAACTTTGCTACAACTTTCCACAGGTGGATACCAGCAGCAAAACCCAACTAAAAGAAAAACTGTCCTTAACTCCCTAAATGGCAGCTACTCCCCAAACTTGCCAATTGGACTAAAGCTAACAAACTAACAGCTGACCTGACAAACCCTTGATACAAATGTGGATCCTAGCATGAAAATGCCTAAATCCAACATCAATCCAAATTACCTCAAATGTAGGTTTACAAACCTGGGACAGTAGGAAAAACAAAAGTACAATAGGTCTACCTATTGGAAACATTCTACGCTAATCATCAAATGGATATGGAAAAACCATCATAACAGCAGATGATCTCACCAAGTTTAAATATAATACCCTATGCAAGCACAGACACCAATTAGCTAGTAGTAGCAGTTCAACACGAGCTAAACCTAAACTCAGTTAGTGAGTCAGAACAAGCGTAATCCAAAGTTCTACACAAAACTGAGGTTCACAATGACATAATGCTCTCTTAGCAGCCATCCAAGACAAAACTGCCTCACAAGGGTCCAAATGAAATTGAGGCCTATGGCAGTTCCTAAACAACCTCATGGCAGCAATCCTGTCACAAGCTCATCTTAAATGAAAATCCAAGACACACTACCCTCAATCCAAAGATATCAACATAACCAACTTGCACAGATCAAGCACTGTCTTCCCCTCATCAAATCCAAGTAAAAGAGCCAAGCACTTGTGTTATCCATATTTTAGTCTTGTCACACATGACAACAAACTTGGTATTTCAATCATTTGATAAATTCCAAATAACCATGTCTTTACAAAGACAGGGCTTCTGACAGCAAGTGAGTTGGCAGACTTAAATCTTGAGCACAAATATAGACAGCAAAACCACACTATACTGAACATACTAAATTCTGACTCAAACCAACCAACTAGAACTTAATAGTCACAACCTCAAGGATATCAAACTAACACTCAGCAGAAACTAAGTTTATATTAGCATCATTATTAAACCCATACCTCAACTTACAAGCTAAAAGAGGTTCCTTCAAGTCAAAAGGTTAACAGCCCTAAGGCACACAACAGTCCTGAGAACTCACAAGATACATCTCAATCTAGGCCAGAGTTATACATCTCACCAGATGTTAGGCTAAATCCAAATGCACTAAGTGGAGACTCACCAACAAACCCACAATATTTCCAAAATCAGAACACTAAGTCCAGGCCTTAACAGCAACCTCGGGCAAAGCTCCCTGATGGAAGCCACCAAACTAACAACAGAAGAAAGACTTTGGCAGCCAAGAATCCTGAGTAGTAACACCAAACCCTCAAAGCACCAAAAATCAATTTCCACCAATAGTAACTCAACAAGTCCTCTAAATGTCCTAATGACAATCTAACCCACCCAAGCAGTAATTGGCAAAGAAATAAGTTTTAACAGCCCAAACAGAAGTTGGCAAATTCATCCCTAAAAACAACGGCCATTGATAATATGATTATATTGTCAAAGTCCAATTTATCTTATCAAACTAAATCACCACAATGAAGTCACGACTCCACCAATCAAACAAGGGAATTAACATGATCAGTACTACAAATCCTATCACTATAATGCTAAATCAAGGATGAGGTATATTAAAAAGAGTCAACATATTAAACACATGCCAACATGAGTTGGCAAGCTCAAACTCAGCACAAGCATCCCTAAAATAAGGCTCCAAATATGCTAGGCTAAACTAGAACTCTGAACAAGGCCATGTTTCTATCATAAGAAAGTTAAAATTGCAACTAACCTCCTTGTGCCAACAGTTTTTTTTTTAAAAACAGTTGCTGAACCCTTTTTAACATAACCATGTTAAAGAACAACAAGTCATGCTCTTATAAGAGCCATAAAAATATCTACAACCCTAATGTCACTTTAATAGCAAACAACATATGATATTGACAAATTCACACTAACTTTTGACAACATAGTTAACAAACCATGACAATGTGTAAACCACCTAGCAAACAATAAACACATGCATATTAATGAGTAAGCTTAAACATGGCATACCTCTTGTAGACCTCTTTAAGAAAGCTTAAAAGCAAAGAAACCCAGAGATCCTCTATTGGAACTAGTTTTGAAGCTTTCTTCCTCTTGCAGCAAAAGGTAACTTTTAGGACAATTTGAGTAATGAGCTTCCCAGTTGGTTTTTGAGACTTTGCACAGTTGAAATATGATATATATGAGGTTTTGGGAGTGTTGGAGTGGTAGGAAAGGCCTTAAGTGAAGACTTGGCTTCCAAAGTGCATTAAAGACAAAATATGAAGGTATGAAGGTTGACTTTTAGATTGGTGAGTTTTTTGATAAAAGTAATGGTGGGAACAGTTTCAAATGGACATTTTAAGGGTGTACAGATGGTCTTTGAAGTGTTTTGATGTTTGGAAATAGAACTAGCATGAAAAGTGGAAAATGGTGATTTTTGTGATTTTTCTTCACTTACAAGTAAAGAGGGAAAGAAGGAGAACTATGTGTCTATGAGGTTGTCGATAGTTCTGGTGTGTTTTGGAGAGTGTGAAGAAGTCTCTATTTATAGACCATGAGGAGCTTGGGGCAGACTTGGTTGCATTGGCCTTTGGAGGGAAATTTGGAGGAAATTTGGCCCAAGTTGTTGAATTTTGAATTTTGAAAATAGTTGAAGTGGTGACTTCAAGTGTGGCAGCCCCAACTTCCATGATCCATAACTCTCTGCTCACAAATGCTATTGAGGAGTTCCACCACTTTTTAGAAATCCCTCTAGTAGCTCTAGAACTTTCATGTTTTTGAGATTTTTAAATTCTAGATGGAACTAGGTTGAAAAACCTCTCAAAGTTGTTAAAAAACAAGCCTAAAAGTGAAAATTTTACAAGTTATTTTCCCTTCTTTAAATGAATTTGGTCATAACTCCAAATCTATGCATTTTTTGAGCATGGACCGCTTTGGGACTTTTGTAGGACTTGTCAAGAGCTTTCCAATGAGCTTTGAACCAACTCAATTGGATGTGTGATTGAGGAGTTATGGTCTTGCCCCTTTCAAAACCCTAATTCCCGATTTTTGCAATTACTTCCTAACCCTTGATCCAATGGTCATGAAATTTTATGGGAAGGTGTAGTATGACATAAGGAACATTTTTTATTCACATCTTGAATTCAAATTCCTCATTGTTGAAGAGTTGACTTTTCGGTCAACCGTTCGATGAATCGGTGACTACCGAGTCGACTGTTGATGTTCTGGGTATCTTGAGGCCTTGAAACTCTTTGGATAGACTTTAATAAGCCATAGGAACTTAATGGACCATGATCCCACTATTGAAACACTTTTTAAATCAAAAGTCAAACTACAGTTGACTTTTCCTAATCGAAAACCCTCATCGGGTATCTTGAACTGCACTGTTCTCAATTCTTGGGTGACCACCTCAAATTGGATTCATGATTGACCAAATGTAATATCCTTAATCTTGTTTATAGTTGAATCAATACAAAACATTGATTGATCAAACCATCGAAGCCTCGATTTTGACGGTACGGAACCCTGATTCATCTGCATCTTGACAAAGATAAACTTGAAATGGGTTAAGGTTAGTTAGTCAAATGAATATGATCCTACAATGATGATGAGGATCTAAGGGGTCAAAATTTGGGGTGCAACAACTGTGTCTCGCGGGAAGAATGTTTTACAAATCCTCATTAAAGATAGAATTTATACTCGGATAACATGTGGCAGCCTCTTTGAGAAGGATTGTTTTGTCATTACTACCTTTACAACGATAATTGGTAATCTCTCTTGAGAAGCCTATATGTTTTTGGTGTTTCCTTCAAATTTTCTCACAACAAGTGGCATTCTTATTGAGAAGCTTGTTCTGTTATTATCACCTCTACAATGATATGTGGTAGTCTCTCTCGAGAAGCTTATCCGTCCTTATTCAATTTTTTGTGTGGTTACAATTGTTGTTATCCTCGATCAGTCATTTGTCATTAACCCTTTAGATGACGACTTTCAAATACCTTCTTGTACATTAACCCCTTTGATGAGACTCCTGTTGGGGGATTGTTTCTTTCCGTCAACCCTTTTTGACAATGTGTTCTGAGCTCAGGGTGTGTACCTTCGGATATCTTTTGGTGATTCTTTCAGTTAATTCTTTAACGATGATAATATTTGGGGATTGTTTCTTTCCGTCAACCCTTTTTGACGATGTGTTCTGAGCTCAGGTTGTGTACCTTTGGATATCTTTTCGTGTTTCTTTCTGTCAATTCTTTGACGATGATAATATTTGGGGGATTGTTTCTTTCCGTCAACCCTTTTTTGATGATGTATTTCAAGCTCAGATTGTGTACCTTCATATATGTTTTTGTTTCTTTCCGTCAACCTTTTTTGACGATGTATTCTGAGTTCAGATTATGTACCTTCGGATATGTTTTGGTTTCTTGTGGTCAGTCTTTTGACGATGAATTCTGAGCTCAGGTTGTGTACTTTTGGACATGTTTTTATTGTTTTGTTCAATTAGCCCTTCATGAAGACCCTCAAGATTATGTATTTTGTGTCAACTCTTTCACAATATCACTCATTTATGAAGCTTTTCCTTCCCCAGTGGAGACTGTCTTTATGATTCAACCTTTATTGAGGATCTTTTTGTTCTAGAATATCATTCGGTCACGCTTGAACTTGATAATCAATCATTCTAGATACCTTTATTGGAGCCCATCTTTTGGTTCTACTTCCAACGAGGTTGTTTTATTCTTTTCAGAGTGTCAACCAATCATTGCTTGAACTTGTTGATCAACTACTTTGGATATTCCTCAATGGAGACCGTGTCTTGGTTCTATCTCCAGTTAGGATCCCATCCTTCTAAAGTGTCATCCGGTCATGCTTGAACCTGTTGCTCCATCGCTTTAGATTTCCCTAGTTTAATTCAGCTGCCCCAGTGTTGTTGTCTTTCCCTAGTGAGTGGTTACTTGTTGTGTGGGCTCTCCCTGCTTGGTTTCACGTCTGTTTGCATCTTTAGCATTTATTATTCAATCATTTCCATCATACAAGAGTTCATTGCATGCCAGCATTGCATTTTAGGTTTTTTTGTCCATAGCATAGCATGTCATTGCATCTAAGGGCAAATTTTTTGGTTATCTATATTTAAGTACCTTTCACCATGATTTCATGAGGATTTTCATCACTCATGTCATCCGGTAAAGATATTTAAATAGGGGCAACTATCTTACCCCAAAATTTACCCTCAAATTCTTTGATCTTTTGCATATCATATTAGGCCAATCATCTTGTAACATATCCCAATTTGTCAGTTGTAATAAACTTGTTGGAACTACAACTGAATCAGTCAAATTAAAAGTCAACTATGCGTAAAATCATTGGACGAAGAATTTAAAAATCAAGCCCGCAGATGCCAGTGATACTAATCTATGTTTCTCGTATTGTAACTTGGCATGCACATTTAAATTTTTCGACCACTCTTTAGTCGCGTTTTGGACAGTTTAAACCTTTTCAGTGGGTAAAATCTATTTTGAAATTGACGAAAACGCTGCATTTTTCCGATAAATATATTTCACGCTGATCAGTTTTGGTGTATTCATTTTATATTTTTGGGAAATTCGATACTGATCCGATTTATTGCTTTTAACGGATTTTCAGTTGAGTTTTAGTTAAATAATGTTCCATTTAATTAGAATTTTATTCTTTTTTGGTTTTTGTTTGATATATTTTATTTTTAATTTATTTTATTATTTTGACATTTAAATTTTGTTTTTACTCCTTTATAGAAAAACATCACAAAAAGGACTTTTCCTTATTAAATTAATCTTTTCATTTTAATCATGTTTGGAATTCTTTTTTATTTTTATTTTTTTAATATTTTAGTTAATTGATTTTTTTTTAATTTACTTATAGGTAATTAGTTTAATCATTTTTGAATTTATTAATTCATTTTATTTAATTATTGTTTTTTTAATGTACAAGACAAAATTCCAAATCCTACTACCCCACAATCCTTCTGCAACCCTGTGCATATACCATCAAAACCTGTGCCTAAAAAACCTTGCACCAAAGTTGCAAAAAAAACTCTTCACAAAACTCCACCAAAACTAGCACTAAAATGAAACTGGCAAGATCCTGTGATATCAGAAAGAATACTGACCCTCTTACTTTTCTAGCCACAAACACCAAAACATGAAAATTTCAGACAAAACAAAATCCGACCTGCGACACAACCCATACACAAAGTGAGGCGTCGGATTGGGATAAAAGAGCAAAGTCGTAAACTTTTTATAGGCTACTATATCTCTCTTCTTCCTTCCTATCTTATTTTTCAAAACTCCTTCTTCTTCTTCTTCTTTCCACATCACCAACATAATCCTCACGACACAACAACAATAGAAAAAACCATATCATAAACCAGATGTATCATCTTCACACATCCCTTTTCTATTCATCTTCATCATCAATTACCTCCCTTCATCATGGTTTTCACCTCCACCATCGTGCTAACTTTCAAACATTCATCACCATATGAAACACTCTCATCATTATGATTTCACTTCCCTTCATCGATACCACTGCAACACCACACCATGACGTTGCCAAGGGTTTCCATTGGCAAGGATTAAGAAAATAAAAAAGATTATTTAGGAGAAGGCGAAGAGAAACAAAAAAAGGCAACAGAGTCTGATAAATCATTATATGACAACGACCAACGGCTCACCACCTTCGACACGCCGCCTTTGTAGCAAAATAGGGTTTGAGATCGAGAGAGAAATATGAGAAAAGCAGTCACGAGAATGGTGAAGCCAAGCGAGATTGTAAGAGGAGAATGAGAATAGATTGTGAACAGAGGAAGAACATAGTAAGGTGATATGTTCTTGGTGTTGGTTTTGTTTTCTCGCAGAGGAAGGAGATCGTTTGACCTTGTTTTTTTCTCTTCTTTCATACTTGTTCTAAAGGAGACTGTTGATAGCCTTAGTTCATGGGCCTTAAGCCCATGTTATTTCTTTTCACACCCATTATCTCTTTTACACCCTCCTTTTTTTTAAAATATATTTTTCTTTAAAATTTTCATTCTTATCTGTTTTTCATTTTTGTGATAAATTGATTCCAATTAATTTTTTATTATTTTCTTCTTATATATTCTTTTAAAAATATTCTTGTTAATTATTTCTTTAAAACTTTATGTTGATTATTAATTTAGACTTTTGTTAATTATTTTCTTTTATTATTTTTGCTAATTATTTCCTTAAAACTTTTGTTAATTATTTCCTTAGGATATTTGTTGATTTTTATTTATTTAAGTCTTAGTTAATTTTGATTTTTTTTGATAATCGTTTCACATCGATTTTGACTTTCTTGGTATTTAATCTTGTTTAGTCCTTGGAATGTACTTACAGTTGTTTCCTTGATGTAGCTTTGTGATTAAGTTTTGATGTCATAGAATTCTTGATGCCTTTTATTCTTGATGCTTGAATTATATTTTGTTTACTTTCTAGCTTGTGTGTTCACATGTTCCCTTAGGATCTCCTAGCTCAACTTAATTTTCGATTAAGCTCAAAGTAGGATAGATTTAGGTTCTTAATCCTTGCATGACAACATTAGGTTAGCATTTTCCCCTCAATCTCGACTTTAGGATCACCATTGTATGACAATATTTAGGATTCAGTGTCCCATAGATTTTCATTTATTTCTGTATCCAAAATCTTACATGTGTCATTTTCCCTTGGTGGTGAACTTCATGATTTGTGATTCAAGTTAATTCAATAGCTTGATATCTGATTCTCACTGTAACAGCTGACATTGTCAGTGATAATGCTACTAGGAATACCATAGCAACAGATTATATCTTTCTTTAGAAATCTTGCAACCACTCTTCGTGTAACGTTTGCATAAGAAGAAACTTCAACCCACTTGGTGAAGTAATCGATATCAACTAGAATGAAGCGATGACCGTTGGAAGCTTTCGGCTCGATCATTCCAATCATATCAATACCCCACATAGAGATGGGCCAAGGAGAAGTAAAAATATTCAATGTAGTTAGTGGCACATGGATCTTGTCACCATAGATTTGGCATTTGTAATATCTTTGGGCAAATTTGTAATAATCGACCTCCGTTGTTGTCCAGTAATAACCCGCTAAAAGGATCTTCTTAGCCACGGAAGGCCCTTTGGCATGTGCACCCTCACAACCCTCGTGTATGGACCTTATGATCGTGTTTTCTTCGTATCTATCCATGCATCTGAGCAACACATAATCATAATTCCTCTTATACAATACATGACCACTCAAGAAGAATTTGGCGCAGAGCCGTTTGCGAGCCTTCTTGTTAGTGATAGTGATACCTTTGGGATATTCCTGTTTTTCCAGATATCTCTTGATTTCGTAGAACCAAGGCTTATGATCAGACTCATCCTCAATTAATAAACAATGTGCTGGTTCTTTCAAATGATCAATCTGGATAGCAGGAGCTCCGTTTTGCCACTTGACTTTAAACATGGATGCCAGGGTGGCAAGAGAATCAACTACTTGATTCTCCTCCCTAGGGATATGATGAAAAGAGATTTCATCAAAATAGGGAATCAATTTCATGATGTGCTTTTAGGATGGAACCAACTTGGAATTCTGAATCACAAAGTTTCCTCTGACTTGGCCAATCACCAGAGCAGAATCTCCGTAGACTTCAAAAATCTTGATTCTTATGTCAATGGCTGCTTCAATTCCATAGATACATGCTTCGTATTCATCCATATTGTTCGTACATGCAAAGCATAATTTGGCGGTGAAGGGAAGATGAAAACCTGTCGGAGAGATGAGGATAGCACCAATTCCACAACCTTTAGCATTGGAGGCACCATCAAACACGAGGGTCCATCGCCCCCTGCTTCAAGTCCTATGGTAGAGTCTAGAGTTTCATAATCTTTGATAAATAGAACGTTCTCATCTGGAAAGTCAAACTTCATTTGTTGATAACCCTCCACAGGTTGATGAGCAAGGTAGTCATACAAGACACTCCCTTTTATCACTTTATAGGTAACATGTTGGATGTCATACTCAATTAACAACATTTGTCATCGAGAAATTCTTCTAGATACAACATGCTTTTTGAATATGTACTTTATCGGAACCATTTTGGATATCAATAAAGTAGTATGGAAAATCATCTATTGTCTTAGGCGTGGAGCAACCCAAACCAGAGCACAACAAGTTTTCTCCAAGAGTGAGTATTTGGTCTCACAATCGGTGAACTTCTTGCTCAGATAGTAAATTACATGTTCTTTTCTACCAGTGTCGTCATGTTGACCCAATACACATCCCACAGATTCATCCAGAACAGTGAGATACACGATTAAAGGCCTACTAGGAACCGGTGGCACTAAGATCGATGGTTCTTGTAAATATTTATTTATTTTGTCAAAAGCTTCTTGACAATCATTATTCCATTCAACCGATTGATTTTTTCTTAGCAATTTGAATATCAGTTCATAGGTAGCCGTCAAATGAGAAATAAATCTGGATATATAATTAAGTCGGCCCAGAAAACTTGGGACTTGTTTTTCTGTTTTGGGAGGTGGCATGTCTTAAATTTCTCAAACTTTTTCGAGATCAACTTCAATGCCTTTCTAACTAACAATAAAACACAACAGTTTACCATATCATACTCCAAAGGTGCATTTTACAGAATTCAACTATAGACTGAACTTTTAGAGTCTGTCAAACAGTTTTTTCAGATGGTCCAAGTGATCATCCTCAGTGCTGGACTTTGTAATCATATCATCCACATAAACCTCTATCTCTTTATGGATCATATTGTAAAATACTGTTGTCATGGCACGTTAGTATGTTTCCCATGCGTTTTTCCAACCGAATGGCATGAATTTGTAACAATATGTACCCCATGGCGTGATGAAGGTGGTCTTTTCACATCAGCTGGGGACATCTTGGTCTGATTATACCCAAGAAACCATCCTTAAATGAAAAGATAGAGAACTGTGCAGTGTTGTCCATCAAGTCATCAATTTGAGGCAGAGGAAAATCATCTTTCGGGCTAGCCATATTAAGATCTCGATAATCCACACACATTCTGATCTTCCCATCTTTCTCAGGAATGGGGAAAATAGTAGCAACCCATTTAGGATATTCAAAGGTGGCTAGGAACCCAGTATCAAATTGTTTCTTTACCTCTTTTCTGATCTTAAGTGCCATGTCGGGTCTGGTCCTTCTGAGCTTTTGCTTGACAGGAGGACGTTCGGGCTTGAGTGGAAAGTGATGTTCAAAGATGTTGGTATCCAACCCAGACATATCGTGATAAGGCCATGCGAAGATATCAACATACTCTATCAACATATCTTGACTTGACCAACTCGGAGTGTACATGCTTAGTGAGGGATGCCTTAACATTGACTTCTTTTCTGACATCACCAGTACCAAGATTGAAAACTTCCACTGATTAATTGTGTGGCTGAATCTCTCTCTGCTCGTGCTCAAAGAGCCTTGCTAGTTCAGCCGGTAACTCACAATCTTCCTTACCATCTTCTTTGGCTTTGTTAATTGGAATCCTAGAATTACAATAGATGTTTTCCATGTTACTATCATTGCATTTATTTGTTCTGCATGTTTATGAATTTGTTAATAATGAGCTATTTTGAAAAGTTAAAATAAAAGAAACTTTTTCCATTTGTTATTTCATGAAAAATTAAAATAAGGAAAGAAATAGAGCATGATTTGAATGCAAAAAACTTTTATTTATTGATCACATAATACGTCAAAAGAGGGAGGCCCTTTACAAGCTATCATATCATCTCGAGAGAGGACGAGGGAGAAGGAACGCAAAATGAATTACATATTTGCAAGAAAAACCACAGGAACCATAGTAGATGTCCAATTGTTAAGCTTGAAGTCAGGAGGACACTTGTGTATTATCGAAACTGTGAAAAACACCCGGCGGAAAAACAAAAGAGTCGCCACCGAACATTATTTATCCTGATTAAGGGAAAGGAAACGATCAAAGAAAACCTCAAAGAAAGGGAGACGACATGGTCATCGCAACTAAATCCAGGGTTCGGGATTCAACTATGCGAGAGAAAGGTATTAGCACCCCCTCGCGTTCGTTGTACTCAATGGGATCCATGCTTGTTGTCTAATCAAGGGTGTGTTATCTAAAGCCTACTGCTAAATAGAAATGAAAAAGAAAAAAAAGAAAAAAGGAGACTCGATAGGACTTTTTCGTCCTATGCCTACAAATTCCCTCGTGCAATGGGAAAGTCAGAGTCAACGTAGTTCGGGAAACTACAGGTGAACGGGGGGAAGGTTGATCACCAAGACTTCATCGTCTTGTGCCTACGTATCCTCAATCGGATGTGAAAGAAGAAGTCAGAGCATTCGTAGTTCAACGTACGAGTCAATATGTATTTTTTATGAGCGATATTAAGTTCCTATTCTAGCAGTTAGGGTCGATGCATGTTTATAGTAGAATGGAAAAATAACATACTCTTTCTAAAAATGGTTTGACACATGATCCTGAAGGATGAAAATGATTTGAATTTGTTTGTGACTTTTAGAGAAGTGAATTGAATTGGTATGAGATTCACATTGCACTAAATTCTATGATATAGGAGCGAATGCGTCGCATGATCGCCCCCAAACGGGACATGCACTAAACACTCTAGACGAAGCAAAGAAAGTTCCTCACTCATCATTTCACATATACTTAAGGCTCGTGGCGTACAATATTCATCTCATTTATTAAGTGTTTTGATGTTGTTTTGAGAAATAAGGAGAAGGACACACGAAAGGTCCAAGGGTAAACTCGGTCCTAATGTTATCATGCAAAATGGCCCTAAGGTTAGGATGCGAGAGGAAATTTTATCCTAATGCTAGCATGCAAAAGTGGACCTATGGTTGCGGTTAAAAGGGACTAACCTAATGTTATCATGCATGGATTAACTCCTAATGTCTGCTCCACTCCAGGCTTAATCAAAAATTAAGTTGGACTAGGAGGCCTTAAGAGAGCATGCAAGAACAAAATGAAACAAGAAAAAAAAATAAAACCAAAAGTTACGAGAGCGCTCCAGCTTCAGAACAATGATAGAAACCCAGCAAATAAGCACAACAACATTTAACAGCTCATGTTTTAGCACATATTAGGTGTTAAAAGCAGCAGGAAGAATAAATGTACAATTGACAACATGCTAAAATCCAGAATAGCAGGTGTGAAAAGTCAGGCAGCATGCATACTCAAACATTGAAACGAAAGCATATGACATGGTAAGGATCAATCATGAACATGTATTAATAATCCAACACAAAACAAGTTCGATACATAATTAAACATTCGATGCAAAAATCATGCATATCCAACACCAATTAATCATTCAAAGGATCATGCATTTGCAGAATCGGAAACAAACAATGAGCATGTAATATATATCCAGCAAGATAAAAATCAGAATCAACAATCAACATTATGCAAATGATCATGCAAGATGGACAACACATCAAGAATGCGACACAATAATCAAATACGTTCATCAACAAAAACCGAAAGTCGCGTGTGTAATTCCCTAATTTTTACCCCAAAGATCCCACATGTCATTTTCATCTCATCCCACAAACAAGATTGCAAGCTCTGGTTCTCTTGCCTTCCTCTGCAGGTTTGTTCTTGAGAGATCACAGGGCACCTTTGTTTTCTTGTTTGTTTAATATTTTTTTATGTTTATGTTTACTAACCATTGATTTAAATCTAAAAAAGTGTTTGTTTTTCCTTTACTAACTTCTTCAGGAAGATTTTGTAACAAAGATATCAAATATCGGTCCCTCAGCTTGAATGAATTTCATCTGAACAAAGTCGAAGTTGATCTGCAACCATTTCAAAATCATCTAATCAAGAGTTTCCCAAGATTTGATTGACTTTTAATCAAGAGACTCCAAGGTTCATGTGTTTGTTTGCATGCCTTCTTTGACAAGCAAAAGAGTTGAGCTAGAGCCAAGACCACACGTCAAAAAGGAAAATTTTCACCAATTTTGCATGTGGTAATTGATTACCAGTATTTGGTAATCGATTACCCTGTGTGAATAATCTAGATCGCTTCATTTTAATTCTACTACCTCATCATACATAATTTCCACCATACACCTTCACTAATCACCACTTGATCATTAATTTCCCTCCAAATTCAAATTCCAAGCCTAATTTTTATTCCAAACCAAACTCCAATCCACCAAAATTTCCAAGCCTAAATCCTATAAATAGAGGCCTCATTTATCTCATTTCATAAGCTTTTGATAGCCAAATTCACCTTGTCAAATTCTTTCTTGACTCTAAATGCTTATCCAATTACCAAATTCACCAAAGCTCTCTTCCTTTGAAAGTTAGTAAGTTCATCATTAGAACTTACTAATCATTGAGCTAAACATTCACCCATTCACGTTTTCATCATCAATTCTTATAGATCAAGGCTTTGAAGTGTGGTTTGTGGAGCTGATTTGAAGAATTTCCAAATTTGGAGTGGTAATTTCTTGATCCACCATTATTGTTCTTGATACATCTTCCACAATATGATCCATTGTTGATTCTTGTTGCTTGATCTTTGGATCTTGCAAATTGTGTTCTATTGGTGTTGATTGCTGTTATTTTACTTGAATATTCATGCTCAATTGCCTCCTTGATCATGAGGTGTTTAGAGAAATGATTGATCAAGTTTCTGCACTTTTTTAAACTTGTTTGCTATTGTTTTAGAAGTGGTAACCGATTACCAGCTTAAGGTAATCGGTTACCCAAAGTTGATTTTGAATTTTTGGCTCTGCTTTGGGACTGTTTTGGTTCTTTCTTCTTCTTCTTCCATTTCCTTTTGATTTTTTTCCTTGGAATGCTCTTTTAAAGGTCTTTTTCCTCTTTAAATTCATTGGACTTAGGGTGTAGATGAAGTTGGATAAACATTCACTAATTCAAATCTATCTTTAAAGTGAATTATTCAATTCATTTTAGGTGCTTTGAGTTAATGATATGTTTAATGCCTTAATCCACCAAGATGAGTGGATGAACTTAAAGATGGAATGACCTTGAACTTGTAATCCAATTTGACATTCCCTTTCCTCTTCTCTTTTTTTCTTTTGATCGATGAAAATCTTCGATATTGTTTGAACTTATTTCAAGTTCTTGATGAAGATGAGATCGTTACCTATTTTACTTTTGTGCGATATTGTTTTCGGAGAGTGATCTACATATCACTTCTCTAGAATGCATTAGCACTAACATTGTTATTGACCGGCCTCAAATAGTCGTGGTTTCTACATAAACCCGATTATGATTACTTAACATAGTGCAAAATTGTCCCGTAATCGGAAAGTGATTATTCATGGCTCAAACTTATGTTTGAAAGTCCAAGTATGGTTGATTATTTGTCTTATGTCCATCACCTATGAAACTTGTTGTTAGGAGGCTTTGATTTTATCAATCCTCTAATTAGTTTTCATCAACTTTGGCTTAAGTGCATGAGTTAACCATCGTTGATTATTCGCTCTAACAACAAATCACTAACTCACTAACGATATCATTATACTAATTTTGTTTATCTTTCCTTCTTGCTCACTATCTCTCTTTTATCTCTATGCTCCAATATTATCATCTCATATCATATTATTGTTTATGCTTCCATTATTTTTCCTTATTCCATTGGACACATGTTTATGTTTTCGCTCTTTTCTTTTGTCCACTTAGACCATATCTTATTTAAAACACTAATAAAGGATTAAACCTCTAAAAAACTTGGTGCTCTTAACTTTGTGGTTATTCTCTTGGACTATTCTTAGACCTTGGACTTTTTGGACTATTCTTGGACCCTTGGACTTAGAATTAGGACTATTTCTCTATGCTTGTAGTATTATGGATCTTTCCCTTTATTTTGCTTGCTTATTGGCTTATGCTTCAAGATGGATGGAATTCTTATTTGGCTTGCTATGGAGTGTGCTACATGTTGGTTAGATCCTTCTTATCTCTAACTTTTATTTTGCTTTCTAGGTTAGTCACTTCATCTCCTCCCTTTCTTTAATTTTCAAAATGTCCTCCCTTTTTCAAAACCTTCTTGTTTTCAAACTTAAAACCGCTTTTATAATAAAACTTTGAATTTTGTCAAGTGATTTTCAAACTTTGTTTCCTTTAATACATGTCAATCAATGTTAATAATATTTTGACAAATTTCAAAAAGACTTTAAAAAAGATCAACCTCATTCAAACTTTTTGGGCCTTTGCGCACTTTTCATTTTAAAACTTTTCATAAAGTTTAGACATGAGTCATTTCCATAGTTGAGATATAACTCTCCTATTCCACATAGTATTAAGATGTTGATATTTTCCACTTCTTTGTTGACTGATAGACTTGTTGATTTTAATCCAAGCAAAGTCAAGTCAGTTATGAATAAATCAAGTTGTCAGGACTGTGGTGAATTCAATTGTTTCAGGGTGTTGTTCTTCAGGGTCTAGTTTACTTTCCTATTAGGGTTTTGGGATAATTCAAGATGTATATGGACTAAATTATCATATTGAACCAAGTTATCAGCGTTTCATGGTTGAGGATCTTCAAAAGATCAGTGCATTTGCATTCAGGTTTTTGCGTAGGGCAATACATACTTCAACACAACATTTTGGCATGTGATTTGGTTGCTCATTTTAGTCATCATGCAATATTTAATTTATCAAGGAAAATAGTTGTTAGAAAGTATTTTGGGGTAGTTTTTTATCGTTTCCACAAGGATTGATGAGAATATAGATGCTTGCCATTCAACGGTTTAATGTTTTAAGAAAGGGGGTTTTTCGAATGGTTTCAATTTTCGTAACAAAAGTTTGCAAGAAATAAAGCGGAATAAAACTCATTCTAAGTTTGATAAAAGCATGTCAAGATTAGGGTTCGCTATTCCATCCTAAATGTATCCAATCGATCAAATATGTGAACAGAGTTTTAACCAACATAACTGCGTATCCTCGGAAAAACGTTCATTTCTAAAGCGATTTCGTGAATGTTATTGTTTCGACCGTTGAATGATCTTTCTAAATAACACTCGAAACAATAATCATTAAGATCAATAAAAAGCAGATATCAACTTTCAAACCTATGTCTAGAATTTGTATAGTTGATAGATGAAGAAATTAGGTCAAGACTTGGAAAGTTCATGTCTAAAGCAATCCAAATCATAAATGTACAAAGAGTAGCAAATAACATCATCTATATTGATCATAACATTTGTTCACATACAAAAGATCAAGAGTTATACATAAAATCTGAACTAACTACTTCTAACCTTGACAAGAGAGGGATTTAGCCAACCATTTCCATGATAGCTTGAGCAACAAGTTTTAGAAGAAGGTTGATCAACATCCGAGTTGAATAATCGAGATTGGATGGGAATCCACCTTCTTTTTATGAAACATTGTTAAGAGATGATGAGAAATGAAGGAATGAGTTTTTAGGTCTGAAAAATCCTCTCAAATGCAAGTACAAAAAATTAGATATTTTCTCAAAAAGTTGCTCATACTACTTATAGAAGAGGCTACTGAGTTGTCACATTCGCAGTGCGAACAACCAAAATGGCACTTGAAGTGCCTATGTCCTGGGAAAACTCCCCAGACAAAATTCCACATGTTCGTTGTGCGAAGAATTCATCACAGTGCGAATCCTTCGCTGAGAACTTCGCACAACAAATTCTTATCCAAATATCTACTGCCTTAAGTCTGGGAGTGTTCGATAGCTCTTCGCTACCTCTTCGCTTAGCGAGTTGTTCGCTGCCTCCTTCACACAGCGAACTTAGGGCCCTTTTCTTACAGTTTTGGATTCCTGGCCTCCACTAGCAAGTTCGCTGTGCAAACTTTGTGAAGTTTTCTGGTTTCTTTGTTATCTTTCTCAGCATGCTATTGTTTGCATGCTGACTTGGTTTCTTTGTTATATTTCTTGTGTCTTACTCTTCACTTTTTCGTGCCTAATTCCTGGACAATAACACACAAATCAAAGGAACCAAGATATTTTCACATAATGGTGCAAATCAACTAAAGCAAGAGTGATTCTAACACTTTCTTTACAAAAAGGAGTGAAAGATGCCCACATTTAATAGATCAAATAAGGAAAGATGGACATCTAACAACTCTCCCCGACTAGATCTTTGCTTGTCCTCAAGCAAATTATGCCTCTTGATGAAACAAAAGGATTTGCTCAAGAAAAAGATTTCTCTGAAATTGAATTAAATGGCTCAAATGCAAGGAATGCAACCAGACACAGGTTCCCAATGGTGAGAACCAAACAACACACAAGAACTAAAGTCTTAAAGCAATGAAAAACATAAATCAATCAACAACAATGTCATCTTTAATGAATCACCCTATCTCTCCTCTTCGAATAAGGATTGAAGAAATTACGCGTTTGCAACCGCAGGGACAATTTCACTCACCTAGCAAACAATGCCAAAATCAATCTAATTCATACAATATCTAACAATCATAAATGAAAATATGGAAGCAAGAAGAACACTAAGGTCTTTTACGGTTGTAGCTTGGTCGGGTTTACAAACAAGGGACATTTCTAAGGCCATTGAAACGAAATTGCCGATGCAAAAGAGACATTCATTATACAAGTTATTTACACATCACAACTTCCCTCCACTTGTTTCTCATTTTAAAACCTTCCCAACTCTTAGTTCACAACTCATTCTTTTTTTTTTCTTTTCCAAGCAAGCATTCTTTTTCTCTTTTTTTTTTTACATTCATATTCACATAACAATTTTTTTTCTGGATGCTTGCTTGATTTTTCAAGAGTTGTGGCAACCTACCATACTTCTTTTTCGTTCTCCCCAACTTAGCTTTTACTCAACCCTCAAGTGAATGTTCTTGACTTTTTAAGGCAAAGAGGACAGTTAACACAAAATTCAAAGGTTCAACAAAAAAAATTTGGAATCTCGCACAATTTTAGGTTGAGATTCACACTGTTTAGGCTCAAGGGGTTACGAATACTCTCTGCTCACGGGTAAGTTGCATTTGGAACTGGTTGTGCTCGATAAAAACAAGTGCCTTGATCATTTCTAATTGCTTCCACACATTCACAATAATAAAAGATAAAGCATGAATCAAATGAATCAACAAAGTTTATTAGAATCCAACATTTAGTGTACAATGGAGGTTTCCTCACAATTTGTGGTTCTAAGTCCTAAGTGAAACCTTCATTCAACAATGTTGCCAAAAGAACAATATTCATTCGCAACAAGATTAAAGTTCTTAATGCATTCTAAAATTCTAACCAAAGGTAACCATGTACCTTGACATTATTCGCTTGTTTAATTATTATCATCGCCATTCAAACTCGGATGCATCTTCATTGGATACTTCTTTCCAGAGAGCAACCAATCTAGAAGTTTAGAAAGCTCGACAGCCAGAAAATATTAACAACCACTTGAAAAGAGAAACAAAATATTTTAAAGCATAAACTTAACATTACTTAAACTTAAATAAAAATTTGCATGGGTGAAAAACACCCCCAAATGGTACAAGAACCAATATCTGAAATAACAATACAATAAAACAACAAAAGCAATGATTCAAGCACAAAAGTACTTCACTTTTACGATCAAAGTAAGTTGCTTGAATTCACGCTCACAAAATCAAAATATCATAAAATCAGTCCTCCTTGGACTCGGTCTCCTCCACGCTCTTAGAACCCGAATCATCATCATCATCATCATCATCCACCATCTCAGTGCTACCACCATCAGAACCAGAGGCACCCGCCCCATCTCCAAAAATAGGCCTGACCTCAGGCTAGCTCGCGTGCTCCAAGAACTGCTCACGAGTCAACATAGTATGTGTTGTACCCCAAAATTTGACCAACCCTTTTCTTGTGCTTGGCTTATGTTTCATTTCATTTTAGCATTTGAATTTTCATAGCATTATTCTTAACATGGGATCAAGAGAGGTGTGCCATTCAAGAGAAGAGTCTCATTTGATCTCAAGTTCAGGCAAGATTGTTTATCATCATCATGAAGTTGTCAAAACTCCTTGAAAGGAAGGATTGATGTGTGTTGTTTGTCTCCTATCTTGGGGGTCAACAGAGGATCATCAGGGGTTCATAAGATTATTGTTATGGATAGAATATGTTTGAGAAGCTCATTGAGTGCTTTGGAAGTCATTATGGAGCTTGTCTAGGCGTTTATTTCATCTGCAAGAGGTCACAGTCAAAGAATGTGAATCTAGGGTTTCATCTGGTCAATTCAAGGTCAACTATGGACTTGTGAGAGTTCAAGACTTGGTTTTAAGTCATTGAGGCCATGGGAAGTTATCTTGAGACATTTAGGATTTCATGTCGAGTTTAAATCAAGAGTACAAAGAGTTACTAAATTAGGGTTTCAGAGGATCTCAGTGTAAAATCCCCTTTTTTAGTGCCTAACTTCAAGGACAATTTACCACATGATACAAGTTCAATCTCATTTTCATGCAAACATGAAACCTGTAGGGCATGTTCCTAGCTTTATTTTGAGTACTAGAACTCATCCATTGAGTGTGTAGAACTCAAGTTATGATGTCAACAATTTAAAGGTCTCAGATGAAGTTATTTTTGGTCAACTAAAAGTCAACTAACTTCCAAGGAACTTTTGACATGGAATCAAGTTTCTCCTTAACCTCAAGTGAACTTGAAAGTTGTTCCTCATGGTCTTAGGTTTCCAAAAAGTTCTATAAGTTCTTGATATCATTTGTACATCTCAAGTTATGGTCTTGGCAAGGCAAGGGTATTTTGGGAAAGTTTCATTTTAGGTCATTTGTTTTATAGGTCATTTACATGAACTTGTGTACCTCAAATGTACTTCCAACCAACACAAAAGTTGTTCATAAAGGTCTCATTTACATTTTGGAACTCAAGAATCATTTGAATCATGGAATTATATGGCCGTGTGGGAGGATTTTTAAGGGAAATTTTGACTTTTGGTCATGGCATGGAATTGGTGCATTATAGGTCTTATTTTGCACCATTTTTGAACTTTTCTACACCAATGTATGGTCATAATCAAGATTACCACAATTGGACCAACACCAAATACATTGAGATGCCACTTTTTCAAGTTTCTTCATTAGAAAGTTTTCACTTCAAACTTGAGATATGGATCAAATGTAAGGCCCAATTCAATTCAGATCAATTGTACATTCTATACACTTCCAATTGACGATCTCATGTGGTGCAAAAAGGTCAATACGCGTATGCATGAAGAAGAATTTTCATTTTGGACATTTCTTAAAATCACTCTAAACAACCAATATGGGCCTGCATGGAGTGTCAATACCCATCATATATAAGCTTTTTGTTTTCCCTAAACCAACAGAACAACTTGTTTGCATGAAAGGAGAGCATAGAGAATTCAAAATTTCTAAACGCTTTCCATTTTTGAATCTGATTTTTCTCTCAAAGACAATTGAAGCTTGCATTCTCTTTCTGGGAGCATAAGGAGTGATTTGGAAGCAAGGACTTGGAGTTTGCGTGCTTGTGAAGAACCAACAGAGTTACTCTGTTCAGTAAGTTTTACTTCCATTTCCTCTCATTCTAGGCACATATTTAGGGCATTTTGGGTTGCATCTGAAGCCCTACATGAAGTAGGCCATGTTTGGTATGATTTGGTAAGTGTTCCACTGAATTTCAGAATGTGCATCTCAAACTTTTTATCTTTAATTCTCTTGATCCATGGATCCTTTTGATGTTTGAATGTTGGATTTGGAACCCTTGTGGGAAGTTCTTTTGAATGGTACCATTTTCATGCCTGTTGGTTGAGGTTTTTCCCTTGAGCTCCGGCGTGCTCACCGGAGAAGACGACCGAAGCCCTAGCTCCGGCGTCTAGTTTGTTTTCAGGTCTAACCTGAGTTGGCTTGGCTGACCTTTTGACCTGGCTTGCGTGTTTTTGCTTGATTGGCTTGACTGAGCTTGTGTGGTGCGCTGACTCCACCTCAGATTAATGAAATAGTGTGTTTCATTAATCTGGCTCAGCTTTGGTTTGGGCTTAGATGATGTGCTATCCTCACCCCCTTGTTTAAGGGCCCAATTGTGTTTTGCCTGCGTGCAGTTGTTCTTGTTTTTACCAATGCACCTCCCTTCATTTTCAATTGTTTTTTATTTTATTTTATTTTCTGTTTTGGCTTGCAATTACTAAAAATAGCTCTAATTGTCCAAAAATTCCATAAAAAATATTTTCCATCATTTTAAAACCTTAATTAGTTTTCTATAATTTTTAATTCTGATTTTATTTTATTTTGCAATTTAATTTGAATTTTGCAATTAGAGAGGTTTTTAATATTATTTTCATTTCGTCATCCATACTTGAGCTACCATTTGATATAACCAATGAATGAGTCTTCCTCTCCATTTAAAGGATGGATTAAGGTACCTTTTAGGCTGATTTTAGTCTTGGTTTGATCATTTTTTATTTTACTTTGCTTTGATTTTGTTTGACCCTCGATTATATTTCAATAAGGTGGAGCACCCTAATTAATCAAATCATTTGGTGATGCCTTGAATTGAATTTGGTTTTGAAACTTTGGCCTCTGTTTTCCAACATACTTGGTTGATTTGTGTATTTTCTTTGAGATTTATTGAACATTTCTTCTATTTTTGGTGAACCTTACAAGTCAAGTCACCCTAGATGAAGTTCATACAAACTAGTTGACCTAGTTTCTTTGGGAAATGACTTTAATTGATCCCATATGCACCCTATGACTCTTGATTCTCATTTTTAACATGATTAAGGTGCTGGATTTGCATTTATAGGTCACACACTTGTGTAGTTTGTGCTACAAGTCACTTTGAATTAGGGCATTCCACTTGGTTATAAGTGTTGAATGTGGTTTGAACTTTGATTCTTTCTCTTACCTTGACTTGTAATTTGCTTGTGCCTTGGTTTCCATTTGGTTTTAGCATCTTCTTCTTGTGTTTATGCTTCTGTCCTTTGGCTTTTAATACTCATTCAAAGCAATTTGGTATCCTTTGTTCATGCTTTGGTTTTGCTTTGAATGAGGGATCACTTTGAGCATTTTTCCTCCTTTCTTTTGCATGATCAATATGTTGTGTTTGGTTGAGATATCTTTCATGTTGCTTGCTTCCCAAGCCTATTCTCCCATATCCATTTTGATCATGGCTTCTCCCTTTGGCTTTTTTGTTTATGTTTTCGTTTTAGTGATTGCTGCATGAATGGTTGTAGGAGTTGTGACTTCTCCCATTTCATCTCACTTTTTCTTTGACTTGTTTAAGTCATTTCTGCTTCATCTTTTGTTTGTGTTGCATCTTGCATATCATGTTTACTTTATTCCTTGACTTGTTTAAGTCAACTTCATCTCTTTCTTGCATTTCATTTGTGATTGATTTATCTTGTGTTTTTTTGGTCTTTTGGCATGATCCCTTAGGATTCCTAGTCCCTCAGTTTAGGATGGGAGTAGGAGAGATATTAAGTGTTCAATCCAAGCATGATAACATTAGGATAGTGTTTTCCCCTCTTAATCTCAATCTTAGGAGCACATTGCATGATAACATTAGGGTTGATTAGTTTCCCCTTAGAGTTTGTGTCTTCTCTTCTCATCTCAAAACTTCTTCAAGACATCTAATAAAGGATAATAAATGCTATACGCTATGAGCCTTAAGTACTTGGGGAATGATAGTTGGGGGGCTTCCTCTCAACTGTCTAGAGTGTTTAGCGTATTCCCTTTGGACGATACGCGACGCATTCGCTCTCAACTCATGGTCTTTAGTGCAACATGAATTAAAAATCTAATTTAATTCACTTCTTCATAAAAAAACACAAAAAAATATATCAAATCTTTTTATCCTTCGGGATTATATGAAAACCATTTTCAGAAAGAGTGTGTTAACTTTTGGTTCTATCGCAAATAGGTAACGCCTAAGTCTCCAATGGTCGAGCAGCAATACACCTAACTGCTAGAGCGAAGGTTTAACCCTACTCAGTTAAAACACTTGAACCAATCTGTGGTCGTGTTAGCCTGAACTATGTTTGCTCTGATTTCTCGTACCAGACAAGGATACGTAGGTACAAGACGATGATGTCTTGGCGAGCAACCTTCCCCACCTTCACCCGTAGTTTTCCAAACTACATTGACTCTGACTTTCCCATTGCACAAGGGAGTACGTAGGCATAGAGCGGCGATGGTCTATCGAGTCTCTTCTCTTTTCTTTGTCCCTGTGAGCCAGCCTTATAGATTAACACCCTTTTAGATAGATAACAAGCGTGGATCCCGTTGAGTACAACGGACGTGAGGGGTGCTCATACCTCCCCCTTGTGTAACCGACTCCCGAACCCAAGATTTGGTTGCAATGACTTGTCTTTTCCCTTTTTTGTAGGTTTTCTCTGATC
Source organism: Lathyrus sativus (assembly GCA_963859935.3). Classification (NCBI taxonomy): domain Eukaryota; kingdom Viridiplantae; phylum Streptophyta; class Magnoliopsida; order Fabales; family Fabaceae; genus Lathyrus; species Lathyrus sativus. Next base: position 283,948,074 of record OZ012741.1, on the reverse strand, counting down.
ATTTCCTTTCCCTCTCTTTGGAATAAATAACGAACGTGGAGACTCTTTTCTTCTTGTCGGCCCCTCTTTTGCAGCGATGCGACAGTTGACGACTCTGTTGGGGACCCTTCCCATCCCCTATGCGAGTCAATCCTAGCGCTTGTGTGTTATTTTTGGGGTGTGTATATATGTGCATTTGTGTTGTATCTGTATTTTATTGCATTTGCATTTTACTTTCAGCATTTTATATATCATATTGTTATGCTGTTGGGTGGGAATGTTCCATTGTGTGATAAGCCAAAACCCAAGCTTGAGTATAACCCTAGAACTAGAAGTGGAAAGTAGTGATGAACCTGTATGTTGGGTATGCACTAGTTCTTACGAAACTCGCGCTCAGACGAGATTCTCTTTGATGACTACCTTTCCAGTCTGTTTCGGACAGTTGAGAGGATGTTGGATTTGAGGATTGTCGACTCTGGGGACCGATCATTTGGAAGTCAGCTAAGTGAGACCGCTTCGTTAGACTATGATGCCGAACCAAAAATGGTGAACGTATCATTGTTTCTCGAAAGTCTGTGACGCTGATGACCGCATAGGATGCTAAACCTTATCAGAGATAGGTTCATACCTATGACTGGGGAGGGTTATGCAAGAAACCTTGACCTTCAACCTACCTGGCTTTCTTGTCAGTGTGAACTTTTGATCCTTGATACTGTGGGTTCCTTATGTCAGTGTTGTGTTCTAGCCAAAGCGAAGCGCTGGTTCATCTCAATCAATAGCACATCAATCTTGGTCCCCTGTTGCATTTTCATTTTCATTTTCATATTAATATTGACATGTATTTATGTTTCAGGTCTATATTCTCCTCTTGATTCTAGTAAACCAATTCCCTGCTGACATGGAGAGTTGTTTGAAGAAGACATTTCTGTATAAGTTTCCGACGCCAGATATAGGGTCTCTACTCAGTTTGATTTATGTTGTTGATCACAGTGTGATGGAAGATTTCAAGAAAGAGTATGGGAAGCTTCTAGGTTGTGTCTGTAAAGCTTCAGTGTTTGAGTTAGGAGGTCTTCACACCTTGCTTCAGTTCTATGACCCCCAGCTGAGATGTTTCACTTTCCCTGGTTATGTATTGATGCCTACTCTGGAGGAGTTTGCCATGTTGTTGGGAGTTCCTATTCTAGATCAGATGCCTTTATATCATACTGAAATTGAGCCTAATTTGATTAAACTTGCTAATGCTCTTCATCTAGATGCCTTTAAGTTAGAAGGAAAGTTGGTTCAAAGGAATGGAATGTCTGGTTTCTCATTTCCTTTCTTGGTTGTTAGAGCTTAACATTTTGCAAAAGAAGGTTGTTGGATTGTCTTTAATGTTATCTTGGCTCTGTGCATATACGGTATAACTCTGTTCCCAAATATTCTAGACTTTGTGGACTTGGATGCGTTCCATATCTTTGTCTCGAAGAATCCTGTACCTACACTCTTGGGAGATGCGTACCATTCCGCGCATTATAAGAATGTCTCTAGTTGTGTGAAATTCTGGCAAGCACATAATGGATGTTATCACAGATGTTATGACATCCACTGTAACACAGACTACTGAACTTACTAATAAGTTGTAAATGGAAAGCAGTAAATAACACAAGTAATTGTTCACCCAGTTCAGTGTCAACCACACCTACATCTGGGGGCTACCAAGCCAGGGAGGAAATTCACTATAGTAGAATTAATTTATAGTCAAACAACCCGTTTGCACTCTTCACTTAAGACCTACCCAATGACACTTCAGTCGAGAGACCACTAGACCTGAGTTTCCCACTCACTCCTCCTCAATCACCTCAGTGATATAAACCAATAAACAACTACAATGGAGATATGAAGACACTATTCAAACACACCTTGATCTTGCTTCACAGCTTTGATCAAGAGACATAACACTCTTGCTTAAAAGCTTTGAGTGACACAATGAACACAACAGTTCATACACACTAAACTAATGCAATTATATAGCAGACAATTGCTTGGCACACAAGGAATCCTAAGACTCCTAAACACACGTGAAGAACAAAGTTCTTCACTCACAAAACACACTCTCCAATCTCTCTCAAGAAGCCCTGCTCTATTTGGAGTGATCCTTCTGTTATTTATAGTAGCAGACTTGCTTTGGGCCTTGATGGAGAAATTAGGTTTACCCAAGATAAACCTCTCTTCATGAAGTTGCGCCCTGATCATTAGGTCAGGAGTCTTCTATGTTATCCTCAGCAATGCCTGTTATGCCGCCTAAGATAACTAGGCTTCCTGAATTGTTTCCTGAAGTATAGCCTAAGCTAATAACAAAATAACTAACCATGCGCGCCCTGATGTCATACACTTGATGTCATAACATCCATCATGACATTCAACTTCACTTACTCTTAGCTCTCCCTGCAGAACACTCTTCATGTATGTCGTAATTTCAGTTATGACATTCATACATACTCCAATGTTTTTCCATAAAATGAAGCCAATCAAAAGCATCTACAAACTCCCCCTTTGGCAAATTTTTGGCTAAAACACCCTGTTACCATCTCAGAGATTTACAAGCAACAGAAGTCTAACCTATCATGCAAGAAAGCTACTAAACACTATCAGAGTTGTCTACACTCACACTGTTAGCCCTTAGCTTCTCAGGATCAACCTGTTCATACACAATCATCTGTTAGTCAACCCTACAGATGTCACAATGTTTTAAGTAACATTCTGAGTTACTCCCCCTCCACTGATGCATACCACATCAGTTGTACACAACCTGCAGCCGACCTGCAGTCACACATAAATTATCCAGGCTTTTCTGGATGTCAAGACATTTAGGATGACATCTTGAAGCACACCCATTGTGGAACAACCTGTGCTACTCCCCCTAAAGAGATGCACAACACACATTCTACAATCATACTGTAGATACACACAAAGCTAGCAGCTATCCTACTACTAGGTTACATCAAGGAACACATACACATCTAACATACATTCCTACACTCATTAGGAACTCACACATCACTAACAACATCAGCTGTTATCACACATGCACATTAGCAGCAACACCTGCAACACACTTGTAGCAGTAACTCAGTCAAGTCTTCCACCTGTGAGAGATACATTTCTCTAACCTACTGTTACTACCTGCTGTTATCTAACACTTTCTCCCCCTTTTTATCCACAAATTAAGATCAAACTAATAAAATAGTATAGATCATAATGAGTAACATTACACATGTTTGGGGTCATTCCAAAAACTGCTCATGAAGAGCATCATAAAATATCATGTTGTCACAAACGTCAAAACAAAAACAAATAAATATTCAAACCACCAGCACACCATCCTCATCTCAGCAACCAGCAGCCTGAGCTCCACATCAGTCTATCAAGACATCAATCTTCCTCCTCAAAGGAACTGGAGTCACTGTCATCCAAATTAGATAAGGAGATATCCTCATTTCTGTCATAAGATTCTTCCTCTGGCATATCAGAATTGTGAGGTGGATCCATGCGAGCCAGGGGAATGGTGATGCCCCGAAAAGGCAGCCCTTTCTTGAGTATATCATCAATAATTTCCCCAACGGATTTGTCCACGTATGCCGAGCCTTCCCTATTTCTGACCAGCATTGATCCATACAGAAGGCTGCCAATCATGCTTCTGTACAAGCTTTGATCAACACTAGTCCCACTTTCATCTTTTGATAACTTCAGATGAGTAGGTGCAGGTGTTCTTTTGTGACCAGCATTATCCAAGCCAAACTTTTTGACTATGCTTTTGGTATACTTACTTTGGGAGCGAAATATAGAATCCTCCATTTCCTTAACTTGCAGTTCAAGGAAGTAAGTTAATTCACCACACATGCTCATTTCAAAATCAGATTGCATGTGATTGACAAATTGTTTCACCATTTTGTCTAACATCCCTCCAAACACTATGTCATCCACATAGATTTGTTCAATCGGGATTTTTCCACCTTCATCCTTTATAAAAAGGGTCTTGTCTATCCCTCCTTTTCTGTATCCATTAGTGGTAAGGAATTCAGTCAGTCTCTCGTACCAAGCTCTAGGAGCTTGCTTCAATCCATACAGTGCCTTCCTCAACTTGTATACATGGTCTGTTAAGTTAGGATCCTCAAATCCCTTGGGTTGTGCCACATATACTTCCTCATTCAGATATCTATTCAGAAAAAGCACTCTTCACATCCATCTGGAATAGTTTAAATTTTAGGATTCAGGCAATTCCTAACAACAGCCTAATTGACTCAAGTCTTGCAACTGGTGCAAAATTTTCATCAAAATTTTTGGTTACAATTCCTTGATCATCATACTTGTTCTTGTAAATCCACTTGGTTCCAATGATGTATGTTCCTTCAGTCCTTGGAACCAAGTCCCACACTTCATTCCTATTAAACTGTTCCAACTCATCTTGCATGGCCTTGATCCAATATTCATCAGTTAAAGCCTCCTTCAGATTTTTGGGCTCAATCTTGGATACAAAGCATGATTTTGAGACGATTTCTCTGGTTCTGGTTCTTACACCACTGTTGGGGTCTCCAATGATGAGATCTTTGGGATGATCTTTTAGGATCCTGATAGAAGGTTCTCTGTTGAGAGTTTCTGATTCAGAATCAGGAGTTACATCTTGAACATCTTCAGAATTGACTATATCATCAGCTGGTGTCTCAAGCAATGTTCCAACATCCTCTATGACATTGATTTCTTCAGGCTGATCATCAATAATAATATTGATGGATTCCATCAGGACTTTTATTCTGGAGTTGTATACTCTGTAGGCTTTGCTGTTAGTAGAGTATCTCAGAAATATGCCTTCATCACTTTTGGGATCCATTTTCCTCCTTTGTTCACGATCTGTCAAGATGTAGCACCTGATCCCAAACACATGGAAATACTTCACAGTTGGTTTTCTTCCTTTCCATAATTCATATAGAGTGGAAGATGTTCCCTTTCTCAAGGTAACTCTGTTGTGAACATAGCATGATGTATTCATTGCCTCAGCCCAAAAGTGCATAGGTAATTTCTTTGCATGAATCATGGCTCTGGCAGATTCTTGAATAGTCCTGTTTTTCCTTTCTACTGCTAAATTTTGTTGAGGAGTAATAGGGGAGGAGAATTCATGACTGATACCTTCTGTTGAGCAGAATTCAGCAAATTTAGAGTTTTCAAACTCCTTTCCATGATCACTTTTGATCTTGATAACACCACTCTCCTTTTCTCTTTGAAGTTTAATGCAAAGATCTTTGAAGACTTCAAACAAATCAGATTTTTCTTTGATGAAATTTATCCAGTTGAGTCTGGAGTAATCATCAATAACTACATAGGCATACCTTTTGCCACTCATACTTTCTACTTGCATTGGTCCCATCAGGTCCATGTGCAGTAGTTCCAAAACTCTGGAGGTAGTCAGGTGTCCAACCCTTGGATGAGATGTCTTGGTTTGCTTGCCTACTTGACATTCACCACAGACCTTACCTTCATCAATAGTCAACTTTGGAATTCCTCTCACAGCTTCCTTAGAAATGATCTTTTTCATCCCTCTTAGATGAAGATTTCCAAGTTTTTGATGCCACAATTTGACTTCCTTTTATTCTTTGGCCATAGAACAAATAGTGGAGTTACTTGAGCTTTGAGGCTCCCACAAGTAACAGTTATTTTTGGACCTGGCTCCCCTCATGACTTCCTTTTTATCTCTATTTGTGACAACACATTCTTCCTTTGTGAAGTTGACATTGAGTCCTTGATCACAGAGCTGACTGATACTGATCAAGTTGGCAGTCAATCCCTTCACCAGCAATACATTGTCTAGGTTAGGAACTCCAGGACAATCTAGTCTCCCAACACCTTTGATTTCCCCTTTTTCTCCATCACCAAAGGTCACATACCTAGTGGAATGTGGTTTGATATCCATCAAGAGATTCTTTATTCCAATCATGTGCTTAGAAAAACCACTATCAAAATACCAGTCTTCTTTAGCTGACACTCTCAAAGAAGTATGAGCTATCAGACCAACCTCCTTTGCCACCCATTGTTGCTTCTTGACAAGAGCATCTTGATGAAAGTGACTAGGAAATCCATACAGACTGAAGCAAAATGGTTTTATGTGTCCAAATTTTCAACAGTAGTGACACTTCCACCTTTGGGACTTTCTCCTTGCCTGATTCATATTTTTGGTCTTCTGATGTTGTGACATTGGTCGAGACATCCGTTTTGGTCTATGATTTTCAGCCTTTGGTTTCAAGGTAGGTTTCTGTTCACCTACAAATCCCAGTCCAGACATGTTTCCTGCTTGCTGACCACTCTAGAGGATTTTTTCTAAAGTGTCAGTCCCAGGGTTTAGCATCCTGACAGATTTAGTCATCTGATCAAGTTTGGAGTTTAACATTTTGACCTCACTATTGAGTGAGTCAATGGTTGCAAGATTCTCCTTCTTCTCAACATCCAACTTCTTGATGATTTTCTTATGCTTCTCCCCTAGTTGACATGTTTCAGCACTCTTGTTGTATAGCTGTTTATATGAGGCTGCAAGTTCATCAAAGGTCAACTCATCTTCACTTGAGTCACCATTAGATATGCATACACTTTTCAGAGTAGTGACATGCTTGGCTGATTCTTCTTCTGATTCACTCTTAGAATCTCCATCAGACCAAGTAACTGCTAGGCCATTCTTTTGCCTCTTGAAATAGGTGGGACATTTTGTTTTAATGTGCCTATATCCTTTACATTCACAACATTGAGCTCCTTTGTCTTGGTTGGACTTTTCTTCACACTTGACTCTTTTGTCAATGTCAGATGAGATGTTATTGACATTAAATCTGCCCTTCTTATCTACCATTTTCATGAGTCTGTTGACTTGTCTTCCAAGCATAGATACAACTTCTGAGAGATTCTCCTTGCTTCGATCATTGTCTTTATCAAAGTCTTTTGCTGAATTTGTGACAAGGGCTATGCTTTTGTTCTTCTTCTCAACCTGATCACACATTCCCATCTCAAAAGTTTAAAGTGAACCAATGAGTTCATCCACTTTCATGTTGCATATATCCTGAGCTTCTTCAATAGCAGTGACTTTCATGGCAAACCTCTTAGGTAAAGATCTTAGAATCTTCCTCACCAGCTTTTCTTCAGACATCTTTTCTCCTAAAGCACCTGAGGTGTTGGCAATCTCAAGAATATTCATGTAGAATTCATGAATAGTCTCATCCTCCTTCATTCTCAGACTTTCAAACTTGGTGGTCACATGATTAGTCTTGACATCTTGACTTTAGAGGTTTCCTCATGAGTTGTCTTGAGAGTATCCCATACATCTTTAGCCAGTTCACAATGATGCTCCAGTCTGAAAATGTTCTTGTCTATACCATTGAATAAGGCATTCAGAGGCTTCTTGCTCTTTGGTCGATTCTTCTCCAGGTATAAGCACAAATTCTCCATCTTTATCAGTCTTCACTGGATGCTCCCATCCTGAGTTTACAGCTCTCCATGCCTTGCTGTCTAAAGACTTTAAGAAGGCTATCATCCTAGGTTTCCAATAGTCATAATTAGAGCCATCCAAAATTGGTGGTCTATTTGTGAATCCTATATCTTTATCCACAGTACCCAAATTTATCTTCCCTAGATCTCACCTAGAAAATAACAGCCAGGGTGCCTGCTCTGATGCCAATTGAAATTCTGGCAAACACACAATGGATGTTATCACGGATGTTATGACATCCACTGTAACACAAACTACTAAACTTACTAATAAGCTGTAAATGGAAAGCAGTAAATAACACAAGTAATTGTTCACCCAGTTCAGTGTCAACCACACCTACATCTGGGGGCTACCGAGCCAAGGAGGTATTCACTATTAGTAGAATTAATTCAGAGTCAAACAACCCGTTTGCACTCTTCACTTAAGACCTACCCAATGACACTTCATCCTAGAGACCATTAGACCTGAATTTCCCACTCACTCCCCCTCAATCACCTCAGTGATATAAACCAATACACAATTACAATGGAGATATGAAGACACACTTCAAACACACCTTTATCTTGCTTCACAACTTTGATCAAGAGACACAACACTCTTGCTTAAAAGCTTTGAGTGACACAATGAACACAACAGTTCATACACACTAAACCAATGCAATTATATAGCAGAAAATTGCTTGGCACACAAGGAATCCTAATACTCCTAAACACACGTGAAGAACAAAGTTCTTCACTCACAAAAACACACTCTCCAATCTCTCTCCAGAAGCCTTGCTCTATTTGGAGTGATCCTTCTGTTATTTATAGCAGCAGACTTGCTTTGGGCCTTGATGGAGAAATTAGGTTTACACAAGATAAACCTCTGTTTAGAAAGTTGCGCCCTTATCATTAGGTCAGGAGTCTTATATGTTATCCTCATCAATGCCTGTTATGTCGCCTAAGATAACTAGGCTTCCTGAATTGTTTCATGAAGTATAGCCTGAGCTAATAACAGAATAACTAACCCTGCGCTCCCTGATGTCATACGCTTGATGTCATAACATCCAGCATGACATTCAGCTTCACTTACTCTTAGCTCTCCCTACAGAACATCTTCATGTACGACGTAACATCAGTTATGACATTCATACATACTCCAATGTTTTGCCATAAAATGCATTCAATCAAAAGCATCTACATCGTGTACCTCTTTTGTATATATGGTTTATGAGTCACCTTCCTAAGTCTGGTCCATTTGTAGATATCTCAGACACCGCTAATTGGTCAGAGAGACTTATGGGGTTAACTTCTAAAGACATTGTATGGTTTAACCGAGACTTATTGGGTACAGAGATAATCTCTAGCTGTGGTGGTTTTCCTAATGTCCCTTTGATTGGAAGAAAGGGTGGTATTAATTACAATCCAGCTCTTGCAGTGAGGCAATTTGGTTATGCTCTAAGGGAACCTCCGAAGGAAGAAGAAATAAAGGAATCTCTGTATTTCACCGGCTTGATTGACAGTGAGACACTGATCAGATTAGAGAAGGCTTGGAGTAAAATTCACCGTAGGGGTAAATCTTCTTTGGGAAAGAGCAATAGAAGAGCTTATGAGCCTTATGTGGTTTGGATTCAGGAAAGAGTTGAGAGATTGTCGTTACCATTCCCAGCTCGAGAACATTTGTATCCCCGAATGAATGAAGAACCAGCAACAGTTGATATTCAGAGATACAGTCAATTGTGGGCCGAAAAGGAGGAATTACGCAAGGTAAACGAGGAGTTGGAAAAGGAAATTATGCAGCTTAGAAGTGAAAAGAATCAAGCTACCTACTTATCTAAGAAGCAGGCAGAATTGGTGAACAAGATGGGTAGAGAGCTAACAGAGGAGATTCGCGCCCGAGAGCGAGTGGGCTGAGACTTGAAGAGTGCTAGTGATATCCTCAAAGATAAGAAGAAGGAGCTAGAAAGATCACATCTAGAGATATCTAAATTCAATGCTCAATGGAACGCCATTCTGACTAACAACAAAGAACGAGAAGATGGACTGCAGAAACAAATTGTCAGGTTGAAAGCTCAACTCTGGGTGAAGGAAGAGAAAGATATAGTTAAATCCTCACGCTGATACGAAAGTGACTGCAAGTTGAATGAAGCTCTTGCAATCTTGGAAGAGTATAGATTACGAGAGGATCTGAAGAGGCCTAAGCTTGAAGAAGCTTTTGGGGAAGGCGCCTGGGAAGATTACGCTCAGGGCTTGCAGGCTACCATTGGTTGGAGAGAGTTGCTCATCCAAGGATTGATTGCTAGGCCAAACCATCCGGATACAAAGGAGTTATTGGAGGAGTTCCAGACTCACTATCGTACTTAATACTTTCTCTTTTTGTATTTGTTGTTATGTTGTATCTCGACCGTCACCAGGATTGTTGGATGGGGTTGTGTTTGATTCCATTGTATTTCCTTCGTGATGTGATGTGTATTGACTCTGGTTCTCATTTTATTTATGAGAAGATTTTGTGACCCTATCTGTTGGTTCTCCATTGTCTTGGTGTTCTCGTGAAACAAGAATCGAGGGGAAATTTTCCCTAACGCATATTTGCATGTCTGCATACTACATCATTTCTCATTTTGCACCGCAGGTGTTCCAGGTTCCGTTAACCTTATCCTTTATATGGTTTGTTCTGCTTGTTTCAGGATTGAAAACCAAGCGATTCATCGCTACTCTACCAGGGGAAATCAATGCAAACCTATGGACTAGATTCAGCTCGAGTTGCAGGAGTTCCGTGATCGTATGGCCCTGTTTATAGATATGATGCAAGGGGTCGCCAATGTCCAGGAGCAATTGAGAACACTAGTGCAACCTTTGATTGCAAGGGTTGATGGGAGTGGGGTTCTACATGGAGAAACTGTTGTTATATCTCTTACAGCTGACAATGTCACCCCTCATGCTATTGCTATTCCAACTGTCGTTATTCCTTTGGGCGGAGGTAATTAGACTGGAATCTCTATTACTGCACCAACATGTGCTGGGCATGGAAACGCTGGCCCTCAGTGGGATGAGGATGACCAAGATGATATTTTCTCTATGAGAGAGCTTGGTGCTGGTCTGCAGTATGACATAGACAAAAGGTTTAAGCTGATAGACCAAAAGATGAAGAATTTTGAAAATCAAAACTCGCTGGGTCTAGATATGTCAAATCTAGGGTTGATCCCAGACCTGAAGATTCCTCCGAAGTTTAAGGTTCTAGATTTCGATAAGTATAAGGGGATGACCTGTCCTAGGGTGCATCTTCGCTCTTATTACCGAAAGATGTCTGCATACTCCGACGATGAGAAGCTGCTCATGCATTTCTTCCAGGATAGTCTTTCTGGTCCATCCCTGGAATGGTATATGGGTCTAGAGCCGGTTAACATCAGAAGTTGGAGATATTTGGCTGAAGCTTTTGTCAAGCATTATCAGTATAACAATGATTTAGCACCAAACAGGGTACAGTTGTAGAACCTATCTCAGAGAAGTAATGAAGGTTTCAAGGAATACGCCTAGAGATGACGCGAGCTGACAGCAAGAGTTCAAATGCGGTATCAGGTTTTCGAAGCAGAAGTAAGAACAGAAATCAGCAATATTGTCAACAACAACCTCAGGTCGCAAGCATTACAATTCGAGCTGCACCACCATAAGGTCAAGAATCATTTTGCAATCAAGAGCAGTTTGAGCTAACTCTCTTTCCAAGGCCAACCTCTTTTGATACACATAATTCCATCTATTAACACATGATGGATAGTGGAAGGATATATTATCAATAGGCACCTCAGGAACATTTTCATCCAGCTTGTTGGAAGCAGGTTTCCTCTTTGATTGGGTGTTAGTGACATCCATAGCAACATCATAATCTGTTTCTTGTTTTGGTCTTGATTTAATCTTTCTCTTCTTGATGGTTACCTTGCTCCACCCTTTGAAAGGTCCAACCTGAGTCCTCTTAGTTCCAACCTTTTTGGTGGTATCTTCTTGCTCAGTAGTCTTCTCAATATCCCTTTTCTTGGGTGAGCTTTGGTCAGCCACCTTTTTCCCTTTTCTTTTCATCAATCTTTTGGCTATGCCTGGATTGATCGTTGCTATAAGATCATTGTCAGAGTACTCTTCTAGGTTTACTACCTCAGCAGCTTTGGCTTCATGCAAATCATCATTTCTTTTATCAAACCTTTCATCCTTATTCTTCCCTTCTGGAGAGTTGTTTCCCAATTCTTTGACATTGTGTGGGACATCAACTTGATCACCTTGATTAGGCTCAGCCCCCTTAATGGTAGATGATGTGGGAATTTTGAGAGCACTAGCAACCATCGTAGTAATTTCAAGGCACGTTCGTCTAGCTTCCTCTATATTTAGGTCATCAGATGTAGTCGTAGGAGGAGCTTAACCTGAGCCAAAGGTTTTTGGTTGTCTTGCATGCATCCTTTTAGGTTTCTTTACCAGCAATCCTTCAGGAGTCATCATACGAAGTGGAGCAATCTCTAGAGCCTCATTAGGGTTTGCTTCAGCGTTGCTGGTGTTCATCCTGGAGGTTGGTTGCGCCATAGTTGTTGACGGTGATTGAGATGAGGGAACTTTTCTGTGCTTGTTTGAGGCGGTATGGAAGCTGGAGCGCTTGTGAAGAGACCAAGAGTAAGGAGAGTGTGTTATATACGTGGGAGTGAGGTATGGTTGCCCACTAGGAGGGAACATACCGTTTTGACTTATCATTAAATGATTTAGTATCAAAATGTAATTCCCCATTTCCTTTAATTGCTATAGCTCATAAGGACAAGAGGAACTTAATTTTTTAAATTGAGGTTCCTTGATGCTTCTTGAATCCTTGGCAGCAATATTTAAGACATAACCACAAGGTTTTGCACACGCGTTTTTCCCTTTCCACACGTTACCCCTAAGCCTGTCTCCCTTGAACTCAGCAGAGCTTGTTAGAATGGTGCCCTTAATGTCACAGAACAAAGTCATGACATTAGGAGTGACATTGCTTCTTTTCTGTAGGGTATCCTCCATGGACTCCATCAAGTTCCAAAATAGTCTATCTAGTTTCACCTGATGCCCAATCTTTGCGTATCCTGTCTTGTCTAGCCTTCCCGCCTGACTTTTCTTACAACCTGTTCTTCTTTCTGAAGCATACTTTGAGGATCCTTTTGCTGATGCTTTGGACCTGGTTCTTTTCTCCAGCCCTAGGTGGTCCTTTTCTTCATTTACCAATCCATTTATGTTACTGCTGGGCTCCCATATGTAACAGTTATTCTTGGATCTAGATCCCCTCATTTCTTCCTTACCCTCTTCATTGATCACCACACACTTGTCTTTGGAAAAGTGGACTTTTAAACCTTGATCACATAGTTGACTTATGCTTATTAGGTTAACAGTTAGTCCTTTAACTAACAGGACATCCTTCAATTCAGGAGCTTTAGGAGTGTCAAGTTGTCCAACACCTGTGATTTCTCCTCTAGCTCCATCCCCAAAGGTTACATGACTAGATGAATGAGGTTTGAGTTTGATCAACAGATCCTCAACTCTAGTCATATGCCTGGAGTAGCCACTGTCAAAGTACCAAGCTTCATTGGTAGGCAACCTTGGAGAAGTGTGTACTGCTAGTGCCATAATCTTGGCACTACATTGATTTTGCTTGTTATGCACTTCTTTCTTAGCCTGATGCTGCCACTTGCCAGGCTTGGAATGATGCTGTCTTTTTCCAGGTGTGGCATGATGCTGCATTTTTCCATGCTTTCTTTGTTTGGTCTTGCTTTGGCCAGGAAAACCATGCAACCAGAAGCATGCAGCTTGGATATGCCCAAGTTTTGCACAGTGGTAGCATCTATGCCTTTAGAATTGTCTCTTGACTTGATTCCAATTTATGTGTGGAAGATGTTGTAACTTCGACTGTGACATCCTTTGTAACTTTTGAGTCTCAGGCTGCAACCTCTTGAGTTTCAAGACAGGATTTTGATTTTCAACAAATCCTAGACCAAACTTATTTCCTGCAGTCTGACTACTCTGAAGAATCTCCTCTAGGGTGTCAGTTCCAGAGTTGTGCATCCTTATGGATTTTGTCATTTGCTCCTTTTCTCCTTTCAACTCCTTTACCTCTCCTTGGAGTGTGTTTATAGAAACTAGATGCTCTCTCTTTTCAGCTTCTAGCTCTTTGATGAGCTTCTTCTGATGCTCTCCTTACTGGTACAACTCTATGCTTCTGATGGACAACTTCTTATATGATTCAGCTAGTTCATCATAAGTTAGCTCCTCTTCATTTAAGTCACCATCAGATACACACACACTGTTTAGAACAGTAACATGTTTGGATGATTCTCCTTCTGATCCACTGTCAGAATCTTTATCAGACCAAGTGGCTGTTAGACCTTTTCCCTTCTTTTTGAAGTATGTGGGACATTCCTTTCTAACATGTCCATATCCCTCACACTCATGGCACTGTACTCGTCTGCTTTGGTTGGCTTTATCTTCAGTTTTTTCTTTGTCAGCAGGCAAGCTTTTGAAATAAGGTTTAGACTTAGCATCTATCCTTTTGGGCAGCTTGTTGAATTGTCTTCCAAGCATGGCTATTACCTCTGATAGATCTTCCTCTTTTTCATGATCTGAAGCCTCTACTGAGTTTGAGATAAGAGTTATACTTTTGCTCTTTTTCTCCACACCCTGATCACACATCCCCATCTCAAAGGTTTGAAGGGATCCAATGAGTTCATCCACTTTCATGTGGCATATGTCTTGAGCTTCTTCAATGGTTGTTACCTTCATGTTAAACCTTTTAGGTAGTGACCTCAGAATCTTTCCTACAAGTTTCTCTTCAGTCATATTTTCTCCCAGAGCTCCTGAGGTGTTTGCAAGTTCAAGAACATTCATGTAAAACTCATGAATGGTCTCCTCTTCCTTCATTTTCAGCCCTTCAAATTTGGTGGTCAGCATTTGAAGTCTTGACATTTTGACCTTGGAGGTTCCTTGATGAGTAGTTTTGAGAGTGTCCCAAACATACTTTGCTAGTTCACAGTGGTGGACAAGTCTAAAGATGTTTTTGTCTATACCATTGAAGAGTGCATTCAATGCTTTAGAGTTCCCAAGAGCCAATGCCTCTTGCTCTTTGGTCCATTCCTCTTCAGGAATTTGCACAGATACTCCATCCTTGTCAGTCTTCACAGGATGTTCCCAGCCGGAGTTTGCAGCTCTCCAAGCCTTGTTGTCTAAGGACCTTAGGAAGGCAATCATTCTAGGCTTCCAATAGTCATAATTAGAACCATCCAGAATTGGAAGTCTATTTGTGAATCCAATATCTTTATCCATAGTACCAAAATTTAAATTCCCTAGATCTCACCCAGTAATAAACAGGCAGGGTGCCCGCTCTAATGCCAATTGAAAATTCTGGCCAGCCCACGATGGATGTTCTAACAGAAGTTATAACATCCACTGTGACATTCACTACAGACCTACTATTATGCAGTAATTGTAAAGCAGTAAATAACACAGTTGGTTGTTGACCCAATTCAGTGCAACACACTTACATCTGGGGGCTACCAAGCCAGGGAGAAATTTCACTATCAGTAGAATTAATTCAGAGTCAAACCTCCAGTTTGCACTCCTCACTTAAGACCTACCCAATGACAATTTAACCTAGAGGCGCTCTAGACCTGAGTATACCCACTCACTCCCTACAATCACACAATAATGATATCCAAAAACACTTTCAGATTAAACAGTAGTATGAAGAGACACTTCAACTACACACACCTTGATCTTGCTTCAAAGCTTTGATCAAGTGACACACACTCTTACTTAACAGCTTCGAGTGGTACACCTCCTAGAAACTACATAACCAATGCAATCAACAGTTGCTTGGATTACAATTGTTCCTAAGAAACAATCGTGAAGGTCAACCTCTTCACTTCTAAACCATTATGGTGATTTCTCTGTTTCTTTATCTTCAACAGCTGCCTTCTAGGATTGCTTCTCCTGTTATTTATAGCAGCAGATCAGTCCTTGGGCCTGGGCACATAAATTATGTTTTATCCATAATAAAACCTTTCTTCAGTATTCTGCACGTTTGCCACTTTAATCAGGTACATATTAGTTCCCCTAGGGCTTCTAAAATGTCTCCTGAATTCCAGCTTGAGCTTCTGATTTGTTTCCTGAGTTCTAGCTACCAGAATAACAAACCTCCGCTTGATGTCATAGGACCTATGTCATAACATTGAGTATGACATCCAGCTTAACTTATAGTTAGCTTAGTTAACTTACCCCTGCACAGTCCCTATTATGAATTTATCAACATCAGACATGACATTCATACATACACTCATATTTTGCCATAAAATGCAGCCAATCGAGAGCACTTACAAGTACAAACCACATTGCCATTTCATTGTGAGAAATAAAAATAAGAAAGACAAGGATCACAAAATTTGAATGAGAAAAGCGCCCTTTGATTAATTGATAAAACAATGTTCAATCATAAACAATAAGGCCCTGAAACAATATACCACTATGCTCCGATTAGAACATAGGGTTGTACAATAATCAGAAAAAACAAAGCATTATTATTCTGTCGTCACTTGTACGAATTCTTCAATAGACCAGTTGCGCATGCTTTGTCCCGGAGTGCAAGGCTTGATCTAAGCATCCATATCACAATCACTATCTCCCTATTCGTCAGAGACCGCGTTGATCCATTCGAAGATAACTCCTCCCTTAGTGAACGACACAGGTCCTTTATAGTGCGAGACGCTCTGCGAGGATGAAAAAGAAGAAAATGACGGGCGGTACCCCAAACCAAACTTGTCTTGCTTGTGGGGAATCTCCAATACCTGGCCCCAACCCTGCGCTGCCCCAGCCTGTACTGCTGCTTGAGCCTCCTTAAAAGAAGACATGGCCACTTCCGGCGCTTTGCTCACAACGGGAGATTTATCCTTAATCTTGACTGTTTCAAAAGTCTGACAAAGGGTTTCGTGTATTTCTCCATCCACCT
This sequence comes from Lathyrus sativus, assembly GCA_963859935.3. Classification (NCBI taxonomy): domain Eukaryota; kingdom Viridiplantae; phylum Streptophyta; class Magnoliopsida; order Fabales; family Fabaceae; genus Lathyrus; species Lathyrus sativus. Next base: position 283,931,621 of record OZ012741.1, on the reverse strand, counting down.
CTACGTACTTGAAGGATGATAAGTGACTGACCATTATATCCTCTTCTCCGCACATTGTAACAACACTACCGCCAACCATATACTTTAGCTTTTGATGCAGTGTGAAGGTCACAACTCCTGTTGAATGAATCCATGGACGGCCTAATAAACAACTGTAGGCAGGCTGGATGTCCATAATGTAGAACACTGCATCAAATACTTCCGGTCCCACCTGAATGGGCAATGATACTTCTCCGAACATAGATCTTCGGGTACCATCAAAAGCGCGCACCACCAAATCGCTTGGTGTGTAAATCAGACCTTGCATGTCCAACTTCATTAGGGTTTTCTTTGGAAGTACGTTCAAGGATGATCCTGTATCCACGAGTACATGAGACATAACAGCCCCTCGGCATTCTAATGATATGTGCAATGCACAGTTATGGTTCCTACCCCTTGCCGTCAAATCCAAGTCTGTAAACCCCAGCCCGTTTCCTGCATTTACGTGTGCAACAACCCCTTCGAGTTGATTAACCGAAATTTCTTGCCGCATGTAAGCAGTATTCAGTATTCTTAACAATGTGTTCCTATACACTTCAGAATATAGTAACAAAGACAGGATTGATATCTTAGAAGGAGTTTGCTGTAAATGATCGACTATCTTGTAGTCGCTCTTACGTATCAGCCTCATAAACTCTTCTGCATCCTTTAACAAAGATTCCTTCTCTCCAGCCTGAGAAGTTTCCTCTTCCACTGGTTTCTTCCCCTTGCCAACCTTATCAACAACCACTTCAAGTGACGAAAAGACCCAGCCACTACGGGTAATTCCTCCTGCTCCAACAAGATTATCTACTGAATCCGCAGGGGGACCATTCAAATCTAGTTTCTGTCTGTTGCAATACACTTCAGCTCCGTAGTTCCACAGAATAGCTTTGGTGCTTTCAAAAGGTACGAGACCTGCTTTAGTTATGGTTATTGTTGGTGGTTTTGGCGCATAAATGGTAATGGTTTTGTACGGAATAGAAATTTTTGCAATCTCATCTCTTTCATCAGTTACCAACTCTTCAGACTTACTTTCAACAGATCGGTCAAACTGCAAGACTCCACTATCCATCATATCTTGAATATAGCCTTTCAACTGCCCACATCCCTCAGGATTACCCAGACACCAGCACAATCTTTAGCACAACCTGGGAAAACACCCCCTTCAACAATCTAGCTTTCACAAAGCTCAATGGTGTCTTCAGCTCATTAACATCTGTTACCAAATCTAAGACTTCCTCCTCAATAATTGCATTGACCCCAGCTTGCCGATGATTCGGCATGGGATTTTGTACGAAATTAGGAACATCATTGGAGAATTTAATTGTTTTACTATCAATCATGTCCTGCACTTTATGCTTAAAGGCCTTACAATTATCGATATTGTGCCCCGGGGCACCTGAATGAAACTCGCAGTGAGCGTTTGTGTCATACCCGGGTGGAGGTGCACCTGTCAATGGAGCTAAAGTTCTCTTCTGAATAAGTTGCAACTGCAACAAAGCTTGCAACAACAAAGAGTACGGCATGGGAGGCGCATCAAAATGCCTAATTGTCGCCCAGCCTCGGTCTTGATATCTTCTATACCCCTGTTGATTCTGCTGTGGTTGTTGTTGTTGTTGTTGTTGTTGTCGTGGTTGTTGGACTGCAGGGATTGTAATACTAGCAACCTGTTGTTGCTGATGATTCTGACCTCTACCTCTCCCACGTGAACTGGAAACGAAATTGGTATCTCTTTCTCGCTTCTTGTTACCGAATACCTTCTTACCTCCTCCAGCTGAAGGTATTTCACCAGCACTTATCTTCCCTAACTTGATACCATTTTCCACCCTCTCTTCGGTGATGATTAAGTCAGAGAAACTACCTGACATGCTACTAATGAGCTTCTCGTAATACACGCCAGGAAAAACGGCGACAAACATATCAATGAGCTCACGTTCTACCATAGGCGGTTGCACCCTGGCTGCTAACTCCCGCCACCTTTGGGCATATTCCTTGAAACACTCATTGTTCCTTTGTGAAAGATTCTAAAGCTGGACCCTGTTAGGAGCAAGGTCGCTATTGTATTGATAATGTTTCACAAAGGCCTCAACCAAGTCCCTCCAATTGTGGACATTCACGGGTTCCAGACTCATGTACCATTCCAAGGAAGGACCAGACAGACTGTCCTGAAAGAAATGCATGAGAAATTTCTCATCGTTTGAGTAGGCAGACATCTTAGGGTAGTAGAATCTCAGATGAACTCTCGAGCAAGTGATACCCTTATATTTGTCAAAGTCTGGGACTTAGAACTTCGGCGGCACTCTCAGATCCGGGATCAGTCCCAGATTAGCCATGTCAAGGCCCATGGAATTTTGACTTTCAAGGGACTTCATTTTTTCTTCAATCATCTTGATCCTCTTATCAGCTTCAGAGGGTAACTCAGCAGCCACAACCCTCGGCGAGAACACGTCATCTTGCCTGTCTTCATTCCAGAGGTGATCCATATTACCATGTATAGCACAAGTGGTGTCAGGACCATAGCCATTCCCATTAACATTACCACTTCCCACATTACCAAGACCAATGTTTTTGAAACCTGCAGCAATACCGGCACCAGCAGCATTACCACTCCCTCCAGCGGTAAGGATAACAAAAGTAGGCATGGAGTCATCTGCTCGAGGAGTCTCAACATGTGGAGGGTTAGCAGCGTTCCCGCCATGCAACACACCGTTGCCATCAACACGTGCAATCAAGGGCTGCACTAAAGTACGGAGTTGCTCTTGTCCATTAGCCACTCCCTGCATTACCTCCATGAACTAGGCCATCCGGTCCTTCATTTCTTGCATCTCTGCTTGCATCTGCTCCATTACTCTCTTCTGATTCCCCCTAGTTGCGTACCAGTGATTCATTTGTTCAGCAATCCTAAAACACACTACGAACCGCAGGAAAATAAGATTAATAGTTCTGATGCACCTGCAATGCGAAAAAGCAAAAATGCAGACATGTATGTATGCAACAGGGAAATTTCCCCCTCGATTCTAGTTTCTGGGAGAAAAACACAACAATGAAGAGCCCTACAGACAAGCATATAACAGAACCTCCTCGTATATAATCACAGGCCAACAGGAAATGTACAAGCAACAATTGAGTACAAAGAAGAAAGGACCTCAACCAACAAGCCTGGTGATGGTCAGTACAACAAGCAACAAACTATAAAAAGATAAACAAGAGTCACGCTAGATGATGAGATCGGAAGTCCTCAAGCAACTCTCGCATCTCAGGACGATCTGGTCTAGCAAGTAGTCCCTGAATAAGTAACTCTTGTTGGCTAATAGTATGCTGCAGACTCTCAACATGATCTTCCCAAGCTCCTTCCGCAAAGCACGCCTCGAGCTTGCATCTCTTAGAATCAGCCCTCAACCTGCAATCCTTCAAGTTTGCAATAGCCTCATTCAGTCTATACTCACTATCCCGTCTGAGTGATGCCTCTGCTGCAATCTTCTCGTCTTTGGCATTGAGTTGCGTCTTCAACTTGCTGATTTGTAGCTTTAACCTGTCTTCGTGCTCTTTGTTGTTGGTGAGCGTAGCATTCCATTGGTTATCAAACTTAGAAATCATTAAGTAAGCTCTGCCAAAATCTTGCTTCTTGGAGGCAAGAACACTACTAACAGCCTTGAGATCCAAACCCAAACGCTCCCGAGAATTGGTCTCCTTGGTCAGATCCGTACCCAATTTGTTTACAAGCTCAGTTTGTTTCTTGAAGGAATGAACAACCTCATTCTTCTCCCTTCGAAGCTGAATGATTTATTTCTCCAACTCCTCATTAGCCTTCTTCAACTCTTCTTTCTCAAACAATAACTGATTGTACTTCTGAATGTCAACCGTAGTGGGTTCTTCAATCACAAGAGGGCACACAGGCACACAAGATGTCGACATTCTCAGCTCTGCTCTGAATCCAAACCAAATAGGGGTTGTAGGCTCGACTATTTCTCTTTCCTAAGGAAACCTTCCCTTTTTTGTGCACATTGCTCCAAGCATGTTCAACTCTGGCTAAGGTATCCCCCTCTAATAACCCAGTGAGATAGAGAGATTCCTGTATCTCTTCATCCTTCGGAGGACTCCTCAATGCATACCCAAATAGCCTGATTGCAATGGATGGGTTATAGTTTATGGAACCCTTCCTTCCGACCAGCGGGACGTTAGGAAAGCTTCCATAACTATAAATAATATCGATACCCAGTATGTCCCTATCAAACCAGACAATATCTTCAGCAGACAATCTCATCAAACGTTTGGACCATTCCGATGTACCTGCAGTATCAGAGAATAGACCAGCCTTGGGGAGATGGGTTACAAACCATAGATAGAGCAAAGGTGCTCAACAAGATACACTCTTCCCTCATCCATTCTCATTCTTATAGTGTACGGAATGATAAACATCACCTAACAGCATAGGTATAGGATTCCTCGAAGCAAAGATACGGAATGTATCCACATCTACGAAGTCTAGAATATTAGGGAACAACATAATACCATAGATACATAGGGCCAAGATAGCACTGAACACCAACCAACAACCCTCCTTAGCTTTATCCACCAGAAAAGGTAACGAAAACCCAAATATTCCATTTCTCTTAGCTACTTTCCTTGCCAACTCAGAGGCGTCTAAATGTAAAGCTGCAGCAAGCTTAGCCAGATTCGGCTCATCCTCAGTATGATAGAATGCTATCTGGTTAAGAATAGGCACCCCTAGCAGTGCGGAGAATTCCTCTAACGTTGGCGCCAGCACATAACTCTAAAAAGTAAAGCCTCTCAATTGAGGATCATAGAACTGCAATAGAGTCTGAAGACCATTCAACTCATTCAAAGAAGGTTTACATACAACGCTCAAAAGCCACCCATAGGACTGTCTGAAGTCTTCCATGACTTTCTTGTCGGCTAAAGAAATCAAACTCCGCAAGGCTCCAATATCAGGTGTTGGAAATTTGTAGGCCAATGTCCTCCTCAAGGGCTCCATGTCAGATGGAAGAACACTAGAATCAGAGGGAAATATGCACCTGCAATATAAATACATGTTAATGAAATGTAATATGAAAATGCACATGCAAATGCAAACAGGGGATCAAGATTGATGTGCTGTAGATCGAGAAGAAATAGCGCTCCGCTTTAGCAATATACTGACATTAGGACCCCTTGTACCAAGAAAACAGATTCACACTGTAAAGAAACTGGGTAGTCTGAAAGTCAAGGTTTTCTGCATAACCCAATCCCTCTCACTGGTATGGACCTATCCACTGATAAGGTTCGACATCCTATGCGTTCATCAACGTCACAGACTTTCGAGAAATGATGATACGTTCACCATTTCTAGTTTGGCATCATCATCTCCCGAAGAGGCCTCACTTAGCTGAATCACAGATGATCGGTCCCCAGAGTCGATAACCCTCAAATCTGAAATCCTCTCAACGACCCACTAGGCTGGAAAGAAATTCATCAAAGAGAATCTCGTCTGAGCGTGAATTTTGTGGGAACTAGTGCATGCCTAACATACAGGTTCACCACTACTTTCTACTTCTAAAGCTATGTTTGTACTCAAGCCCGGGTCCGACTTACCTCTCAATAGAACATTCCCTTCCCACAGCACAACAATAATGACATATGATGCTGAGAATAAATGCGGGAAAGTAAGATGTGGAAGTAAATAAAGCACATACATTTAACACCCAAAAATAAATAAGCAAGCATTAGGATTGACTCGCATAGGGAACCAGAGTCCGCAGCAGAGTCGCCAGCTGTCGCAACTGCGGAAAACACCCGGCGGAAAACAGAAGAGTCGCCACCTTTCATTATTTATCCCAAAGAAAGGGAAAGGAAACGATCGGAAAAACCTAACGAAAAGGGAAAAGATGAGGTCAACGCAACCAAGTCCTGGATTCGGGAGTCGGTTACGCAAGGGGAAGGTATTAGCACCCTGTAGTACCCCAAATTTTACCCTCGGATTAGTCGATTCATGTCGCATGACATCTCAATTTTGCATCAGCTAACTACTAACGGGTTGCATAGTTTGTTGTTTTCTCAAGAGAATTGCGTCTGGCACACTTTAGCTGTTGAAGGGCGAAATTGTCATTCATGCTTTGTTTGCTGAGGGTTCATGAAGCTGAGTCATCGCCAGTGGATTTCTGAGACATTTATTTTGTCACATGGGTTTGATTATGTCGAGATATCAATTTGGTTTGGTTCAAGTCAGTACAAGAACCCATTCAGCGGAATTTGGGTTTAACAGGAGTTTGTTTTCTGGTTCCTCTGCTATCTGCCAGTCAAACAGCAGAAATTTCGATTCACGTTCAGGTTTATGATTTCTGTTTAATTGCGATTTTGGGCCGAATAAGTTCAGGACATTGGATTTAGTTATCAAAGACGCAAATTGATTGTTAATACGGAGCATATTCTTGTCTTCGCTGTTAATCGGATTTCTCTGTTCTGTTTCACTTCGTTCAAGCTATCATCGATTCTATCACCAGGCGCGATTTAATCTAGGAAATGTTGGATTGGATTTGAATATTTTATCATGTTTTAAGGGGGCCAACATGTTTCGGGATGACAGAGTTGGTTCGGATGATTTTATGGGGTTTATTCGTATGATTCTATTTGGTGAATTTAATCCATTTGTGAAAGTTTAATTGATTAAATTTTAATCAGTAGGATTTATTTGGAGGCATTTGAACATGTGGAGTTAATCGGATATTTTTGAGCCACTCAGTTTGTGACGAAATAGGACGAATAATCGGACAAGTCATTTTAATTGGATGAAAATAATGTGAATTGTATTATTCATATTTATTTTTATTACAATTACAAAGGAAAATTAAAGTACATGTTTTTATCCTAAAGTTCCTAAATTCTTAAGTTCGTCATGCTTGATTTCTCCGACCATCTTCATGCCCGATTTCTCTTCGTACCTGCCCAAGCAAAATCAGAAACAGAGCAAAACAGAGAATAAGTTAGAAAATTATTTTTGACACCCTCAGAGCAATTTCATCATCGGGTGTCGGGAAGGCAACGATAAATTCCGAAGCCAACTCCCAAACCGATTTCGACCTCGGCTAACAACCGGTAATATCTGTTCATTTATCGGTACAACCAGAAAAAGAGAAAAAGAAGTTTTATGCCAAAACGTGACTTTTGCCGAAAATGGAGTATGGAGCCAAACAGGTCGCTAACAGATATCCAAGAAAAATCCAAATCTATTTCCATCAAGTAAATAACAGAAATCCATGGATATTAAGTAAATCCAGATTATGAGAAAAAAAACCTAAATCCGACAAGTCAGAATCATATCAGAAGCAAATCTGAATCCGGAACCAAAATCCGTTTTATCAAGTAAATTATGGATATTCATTCCAGATCCACGACAAACCCCAAATCCAAACCAGATCCAGATTTAGTCCACCTGAAAAAATCCAATCCAATATCAGAAGTAATTAGAGCCAGACAAATCCGAATCAAGCATCATCAAAGATCCGGAAAAATCAAATCATATCCAACAAAATCAATGAACGCAAATCTGCAAAAGTAACGTCAGGTTCAACATATCCAAGCCCATCAGAAGTGAAAAGAACCATATAAAACACAGTATAAAGGAAAGACGAACCCTAACGGAAAAAGGGAGAGCCACAAATCACAGAAACGAACAACCAAACGACCGCGGACAAGAAATCGGAAAACCACCATCAAAGCCAAATCGAAGTCCGTTAGACTCAGACACGAAGACTCTCTCGGTGTCATCATCGTCCTCATCATTAGTTACCATCCATAAACCGTGAATCACACTAAATCACCACGAGAACCAAAGCGTAACCGTCAGCAAACATCACAGCCAGCGAAACAACAGCGGCGAGTCATCCAAAACACCGATCAAATTCACGTGTCGAACAACAACCGTCACAACAACCTCATATTCAAACATCATTGGCCATAAATCATAATCATCCACCAAAACCGCTTCAAAACCCAAAAGGTTATCAGATTCGGTATGATTTTGTTGCGTTTTGCTTCTTTTGCAGGAAATATGAGAGGTGAATAACATAAAATGTTGCTGCTGTGAGAGAAAGAAAGGAAGAGATACACGGCCAAGAAGGAGAGATACGAAAAGGATTTGAAAGGATGACTTTTTTTAAAAAATGAGAGAAGAGGATTTGTCTTCTTTGATGGCCGCCGCGGATCCTATGAAGGGGGATTAGGGTTTCCAATCCCTTTCCCCTTCCCCCTTTTTTGTGTGACTTACGGACCGGGTTGGGTCCGGGGAGTGATGACTCGGCCCAACCCTTTTTGTTTTTATTTGCTTTTTATTTTAATTTTATTTTTTTATATTGTTTTAAACTAATTTAATAAAAACAAAGAAAAATGTAAATAGATTTTGTTTTTTAAATATTTTTCCTTAACACTTAAAAAATAATTAACTTTTCTTATTATTTTGAAATATTATATTTTTTAACTAATTTAAACATTTTCACAAAAAAATAATAATAATAAGAATTAACCCTCTTTTATTATTAAAGTTCTGTTTTCATTTAAAAAAGGCTAACCTTTCTCTCTAAAAAAGTATTTTTCTAAACAAACTTATTTTTTTCTAATAAAAAACATAGTCTTTTTTTGTAAAAAAATCACAAAAACATTTATTAAAAATTTGCTTCTTTTTTTCATTTGTTTAAATTCCTAACATTTTCACATTTCAAATCTATCCCGTTTAATTTTTTCGTCTATTTTGGTTCACTAACCTGTTTCTTGTATTTGTATTTATACTCTCTCTAACATTACAATTAGTATTATTATCCGCGCTCTATTATCACTTGCACATCATATCAACATCTTCATGGTTTATCAATTTTTTCATCGCTCATTATTTTTCTTTGTTGTTTCACCTTCCGAAGGATTAGGTCTAGCAATTTGACCGCCGAGTCAATAGCCCTAACCTTTGACGTTTTCAAACCCTGATACTTTTAGGCGTCCCGCCGCAGACAATTTTACCCTTTACCCTAGCATTAGGTCAAAGAGTCGCCATACTCTGTTTTAGGGTTTCCCGCCGTGGAATCCCTAATTTAACCCTGATTTCGACTTACAATTTCAACATAGAGATTGGAGTCTCCGCACTCCATGTAAACGTGTTCTTAAGATACATTTATTCCCCATTGAAACCTTGACCACAGTCAGGACATTTCTAACCTCCCTTTCGAGGAACTACGATTACTCTGATTCCATTCCCTATCCAGGATACGTAGGCACAAGATGCGAATCTTGCCGAGTAAACTTAGGACTAACCCTTAGGTCTTTTCTTTACTTCTAACCCTTAGCTTTGTATATACCTTAAGCAAATAATTGAAGCAAATAGTAAAATGAACAAAAGGTTCCTATAGAGTACTACAGAAGTTTAGGATGCTAATACCTTCCCTAAGCTTAACCAACCCCTTACCTAGATCTCTCCCCGCATTCTTTACGATGCAAAATTAGGTTTTTCCTCTTTTGACTTTTTCCTTCGGATAAATCAAAGAGTCGTTGTGAACTAAAGATGCGATTCAAATTAATTAATAATTTGATATCCTATTTCCACCTCAACACACCCCTCACGTTCGTCGTACTCGACGGGATCCACGCTTTGTTGTCTATCTAAAAGGGTGTGTTGAAATTATCTACGCTAAAGGTCTCAGGGGCAAAAGAAAAAGAAAAGAGACTCGGCAGAGCATTGCCGCTCTGTGCCTACGTATTCCCTCGTGCAATGGGAAAGTCAGAGTCAACGAGGTTCGGCTAACTACGGGTGAAAAGGGGGGAAGGTTGCTCGCCAAGACATCGCGTCTTGTGCCTACGTACTTTCATCTGGTATAAAAGATTAGAGCAAACGTAGTTCGGGCTAAAAAGACCACAGGTTGGTTCAAAAGTTTTTTAGGCCCGAGTAGGGTTAACAAGCAGTTCTAGCAGTTGGTGTATGCAGCTCGACCATTGGAGACGTAGGCATTACCATTTGCGATAGAACTAAGAGTTAACAACACTCTTTTATCTGAAAAGATTTTCCTTGATTCAGATCCCGAAGGATGAAAAAGACTTGAAGTGTTTTTGTGTTTTTTAGAGAAGAAGTGTTTTGAATTTGATTTGTAACTCATGTTGCGCTAAAGACTATGACCTAGGAGCGAATGCGTCGCATATCGTCCAAAGGAAATATGATAACATTCTAGACAATTGAGAGGCAACCACCCAATCATCATTTCCCATGTAGCTCAAGGCTCGTAGCGCGCAACATTCGTTAATCATTATTAAGTGAGTTTGAAATGTTTGAAGATGAGGAAGAGAGACACACGGAAGGTCTAAGGGAAACTCGGCCCTAACGTTGTCATGCAAAGTGGTCCTAGAGTTTGGATTAAAAAGGGGAAACATCTACCCTAATGTTAGCATGCTTGGATTGAACACCTAATGTCTCTCCTACTCCCATCCTAAATAGAGGGACTAGGAACCCTATGAGGATCATGGCAAAGAGCACAAGAAAGAACCAAGTAAATTCAATCACAAGTAAGAGAGGCATACATGAAAATGCAACACTTAGAATGGATGGAGGAAGGAAAAATGTGTGGGGCAGCAGCCACCACAAGCTCGTCTCGACCTCAACAGCAATGCAAAAATGATGCAAACATGGAAGGGAAAGCCATAGATGGAAACAAACAAACATGCTAAGAGTCATCCCTTTGGACCACATCCATAAGTATGCATCCAAGTGGAAAATGAACACAAGTATCAACCAAATCATGATCAACCAAGCACAAATAGTGGCAAACACCAAAAAAATTCCATTCCTAATGCATCATACTAGTTTATGAAGATTCAAAGTGAAACAGTATGCGAACAATCAAACAAAGTAGCAAAACAGGCCTGCCAGCACAATGTTAATCGGTTAACACACTGTTAATGTTATAAAAAATTGAAAATTTGAATTGGTTAATCGGTTAACCATATGCGTTAACCGATTAACACTATGAAAACTTTGAAAAATCTGAAAATTTATGATGGTTAATCTGTTGACCATATGCGTTAACCGATTAACACTGTGCTAACAGCAGAAAACAGCAAAGCAGAATCACTTTTCAACAGCTTATCACTTCTCCAAATATACCAATGATCACATAATAAGCCATGTACGAAATTAAATCAAAAAACCATGATTCCAACAGCATGTATACAGATCAAAAAAGCATCAACACAGATCATATGAATCAAAATGCAGCAAATCAATCAAAAATGAAAATCATCATGATGAACATGCAATTAAGCTAAAAACAGAATCGGATCAAGAATTTCCAACCTACGAAATGGAGATTTGCTTCGGTTAATATTGATTTGCTGAAATGAGTAGATCGAAGCAAGAAACCAGGAATACTTTAAGATACAAGCTAATCCTTGTAGTAGAGATGGAGATCCTTCAAGATTAAGCCAAATTGCTTCAAATAATTACTTCTAGCTTCACTTCAAATTTCAGATCTGAATTTGCACGAAAATTGAATGAAGAAACTGATCCAATGGAGATGATAGATGAAGGTTTAAGCTCAAGAATTAATGGATTCCAATGGAGAATCGATTAATTCAATGGATGAAGAGCTTTGGTGAGGGTTTTGGAAATGATGAAATTGAGAGAGAATTGAGAGTAATTCTGAATTTGAAAAGGGAATTATAAGAGTTAGATGAGTGTGGTTTGGAGTGAATCACTTAACTACTCTTTTGGCTTGGATCCAAAGCAAGGTTTAGAGAGTGGATTGGAAAATTTGGAATGGAATTAGGAGTGGGATTTTGGAGGGAATTTAATTAATTTGAAAACTAATCCAAATTTCAAAAAGGTTCTAGATCCTTCCCAAGTGTCGAAATGAATTTTCAAATGACCAAAATTGGACCCTAAATGGCTCTGCATTAAAAAATCACGTACAGAGGCAAACATTGCATTGGTTAATCGGTTAACCATATAGGTTAATCGATTAACCCCTTTAAATTTTTGAATCTGGGCTGATTTTTCATTAGTTAATCGATTAACCATATAGGTTAACCAATTAACACCTTCAAAAATTTGAATTTGGCGCCTTTTGGAGGGAAACCTACCCATTTGCATGTTTCTTGCTGTTTTGAACCCTGTTAAGCTTCTGGAATGTGTTCTTGAACGTTGTAACCATGAGACTGCTCACGATAGCCTGAACGCCACTTTCTTGGCTGAAAATAACCTGCAAAACAAAATAAAATCGGTCGCCTGGCCGTTGGGCAAAACAAATATCGTCTGATACTCGCTGCTTTAATTGCTTGCACTGAGAGTGAATTCTGAGCCACACGAAAACCTCGATCCCCTGTCTCAAGAACAAATGTTATGCAATGCAGAAATGCAACAGAATGTAATGAAACATAAACCAGGTTAAGAAAAGGTTGGTCAAATTTTGGGGTGCAACAACTTCCCCTATTCAAACGACTTGGACCTGACTGGGTGAAAAGCGAACGACTTTCAAACAATCAAGCGCTTTGTTTAACGTTGTTGGAGCTCGACGGTCCGATGTGATCAAGGATCGCAGAAAGGCACAGAGGTGGTGTCTCGCTCGAAATTAGCACCTAGGTAAATATTCAACCTTTGGTCGTTGATTGTCTAATTCTCTTTAGTTTTTATGTCTTCGATAGTAATTCCCCCTAACTCAAAATGTTGCGAATCCAAAACGGACCCGACCGCTTGGACTTTAACTTTCCGGGAAACAATCTCAACCTAGAATTGAATAGTAACACCATTTTCCCTACCTAAAATTTCTTAGTCACAATCTTTTTGTCATGATACCCCTTCACTCGGTCTTTGTAAATTTTGTTCGACTCGTAAGCTTGAAGGTGTATTTCTTCCAACTCATGAAGTTGGCGTTTTCTTTTGTCGCCACTCAAGTTCTGATCAAAATTTAGCAACTTCAATGCCCAAAAGGCTTTATACTCCAATTCAACCAGAAGGTGACAATTTTTACCGTAGACCATTTTGAAAGGTGTGAGACCAACCAGAGCCTTGAAAGCTGTCCGATAGGCCCCCAAGGCGTCGTCAAGCTTGCTTGACCAATCCTTCCTCGAGGTAGACACAGTTTTTTCCAAAATATTTTTAATTTCTCAGTTTGATACCTCTGCATGTCCGTTAGCTTGCGGATGGTATGGTGTTGCAACTTTGTGCCGCACACCATATTATTCCAAAGCTTTTGCTAACTGAGTGTTACAGAAGTGCGATCCCCCATCACTTATTAACACTCTCGGAGTACCAAAGCAAGAAAATATATTATTTTTTTCAAAAATTTTATTACGGTTTTCTCGTCTTCTTTAGAACCAGTTATGGCTTCCCCCCATTTGGAGACGTAGTCAACCGCAACAAGAATGTACTCGTTTCCAAATGACGGTAGGAATGGACCAACAAAATCAATGCCCCAACAATCGAAAACCTCGACTTCTTTCATGCATTGAAGTGGCATTTCATTTTGTTGCAATATTCCACCAATCCTCTGACATTTGACACAACTTTTTGTGTGCGCATGCGCATCTTTAAACAAGGACGCCCAATAAAATCCCGATTGGAGGACTTTAGTGGTCGTTCTTTTGTTGTTAAAATGACCTTCATACAGAGATTTGTGACAATGCAACAGGATGTCTTTAGCTTCTTCCTCAAATACACATCTCCTTAAAATGTTATCGACACCAAGTTTGAATAGATGTGGTTCATCCCATACAAAGTACTTGGCGTCAGACACAACTTTTTTTCTCTGGTGACTAGTTAGACCTTCTGGCATTAATCCAGTGGCTTTGTGGTTAGCCATGTCAGCAAACCAAGGTCTAACCTTCACCATATAAAACTTTTCATCAGGGAAATCTTCCCTCACCTCTTTTTCATGTTTTGTGACTTCATCATTCACAAGTCGGGACAAGTGATCCGCTACCAAATCCTCGGATCCTTTTTTATCACGAATTTCAAGATCAAATTCTTGTAGTAAAAGAATCCAACGAATTAACCGTTGCTTGGAATCTGGTTTGCTAAGCAGATACTTGATCGCCGCATGATCGGTGTACACCACAACTTTGGATCCAATTAAATAAGACCTAAATTTTTCTAACACGTACACTATAGCAAGCAATTCCTTTTAAGTTGTTGCATAATTAACTTGAGCATCGTTAAGAACCTTGCTTGCATAATGTATCGCATGGAAAACTTGGTTTTCCTTTGACCTAACACTGCGCCAACCGCATAATTGCTCGCATCACACATATGTTTAAAATCATTTTTCCAATTCGGTGCGACGATTATGGGTTCAATAATTAGGATTTGTTTCAAAGAATCAAAAGCTGTCATACAAGAATCATCAAAAATAAAAGACTTATCTTTATTCAGCAGGTTGCTCAATGGTTTTGCTATCTTCGCGAAGTCTTTGATGAATCTTCGATAGAATCCTGCATGACACAGAAAAATTCAAATTCCCTTCACATTCAGAGGTGGCGGCAACTTTTGAATCACTTCCACTTTAGCCTTATCAACTTCAAGTCCCTTTGAAGAAACCTTGTGCCCAAGCACAATGCCTTCCGTAACCATCAAGTTGCATTTCTCCCAATTAAGCACCAAATTAGTATCCACACACCTCTCCAAGATAATATCAAGATTTTTCAAACAAAGATCAAATGACGGTCCAAAAACTGAGAAATCATCCATAAACACTTTGATCGTCTTCTCAATCAAGTCTGAGAATATAGCTTGCATACACATTTGAAAATTCGCTGGTGCATTACACAAACCAAACGACATCCTCCTATAAGCAAATATTCCGAAAGGACAAGTGAAAGTTGTTTTTTCATTATCCTCCGGGTTGACAATGATTTAATTATACCTCGAGTATCCATCAAAAAAGAAATAATATTCTTGTCCAGAAAGTCTCTCGAGCATTTGATCCATGAAAGGAAGTGGGAAGTGATCTTTTCTTGTAGCTTGATTGAGCCTACGTTAGTCGAGACACATCCTCCATCCCGTTAAAGTTTTTGTTGGAATCAACTCATTCTTCTCATTATGGACAACCGTCATTCCACCTTTCTTCGGCACCACTTGAACTAGACTAACGCACGGACTACCGGAAATAGGATAAATCATGTCGGCATCCAACATTTTGACAACTTCTTTCCTCACCACTTCTTTCACAATAGGATTCAATCTTCTTTGTGGTTGAGCTATTGGCTTGAAATCTTCCTCCATGAATATTCGATGCATACAATAGTAAGGACTTATACCTTTCAAGTCGGAAATAGTCAACCCATTGCCTCTTCATTTTTCTTCAAAACAACAATTTATTTTCTTTCTTCATCCATAGTTAAATCCGAACTTATGATCACCGACTTGTTTTTCTCTTCATCAAGGAAAACATACTTAAGATGAGATGGTAACAACTTCAATTCAAGTTTGAATTCCTCATTGTTATCTTTTTTTCAAGATTTCCACCCTTTCTTTCAAAGGTGGAATTTCCTCTAATTCTTCAAGCTCCCGCAAACACTTTTCAATTTCTCGTTCTTCTTCTTCATTGACTTTTGAAAGAGCATTTGTAATAACTTGTTGTAATGGTGTGGGAACTTGCAATAACTCCTTGAAAGATTCATGGCTTCAAAAAGATTGAAACAAATATCCTCATCTAGAACTCTAACTTTCATTAGACCATCATCCATATCAATCGCCATGTGCACGGTCTTCATAAAAGGTCGACCAAGAATCAAGGGAGAGTCTTCATCTTCTTCCATATCAATTACCACAAAGTCAATTGGGAACAAAAATTTGTCAACCTTTACCAACACATCTTCGACTATACCATAAGGGCGAGTGGTAGACTTGTCGGCAAGTTGCAATGTCATTTGTGTAGACTTCAACTCCATGTATCCCAACCGCTTCACAATAGATAAGGGTATCAAATTGATACTAGAGCCCAAATCGATCAATCCCTTGCCAACGTAAGTATTTCCAATTGTGATAGGAAAAGTGACTCGTCCCAGATCACTTTCTTTCCTCGAGAGAGTCCGTTGAATGATTGCGCTACAACTAGCATCCACCATGATAGTTTCTTGATCTGTATACCGTTCTTTTTCGTAAGGATGTCCTTCATGAATTTCGCATACTTGGGCATTTTCTCCAATGCTTTGGAAAATGGAATATTTGTTTGCAATTGCTTGAATATATCCATAAATCGAGTATAGTGCCTCGCATTGTCTTTCCGTGTCAGGGCATGTGGATAAGGAAAATTTTGAATTGGAATAGCGTTCACTTGCTTTTTTCCTTTCCTAGACTTTTTCACTCTTTCTTCTCTCTTATTTTTCTCTTCTTCCTCACTCTTTTTCACTCTCTCATTTTCAACTGAATCTCCCTCAACATTTTTTTCTACTTCATTTTCAACATTTTCATTTTCATTTTTAACTACAACTTCTTTCGCCAATATCTCCTCATCTACGCCCATGTCAATTTCTCTACCACTTCTTGTGAGAATCGCCTTGCAATGCTCGTTAGGATTTGGAAGAGCGGTATCCGTGAAAGGCCGTTTTTGTTGATCGGCCAATTGTTTTGATACTTGGCCCACTTGTGTCTCCAAATTCTTTATAGCTGCATCAGTGTTCTTTTGATTCGACATTAACATTTGCATGAATTGAGTAAGAGTTTCCTCCATCTTTGATGGTGCACTTTGAGTTTGTGGAGGTTGAGTGTAATTTTGGTATTGTTGACGGTTTGAAGTTTCGGCTTCTTGCGGCCTCCAAGGTTGTTGGTACCCTTGATTAGGTCTTTTATAACCTTGATTTGCTTGTCGATAAGGTGGTCTTTGTTGGTATCCCTGATTTTGATTTCCGGCATAATTGACTTCTTCCAATACCGGAGGACAATTCCCGGTAGGATGGTCACCTTTACACAATTCACAACTTGCCACTTGAACTTTGGTAGGAACTTCTTGCATCTCTTTGATTTGTTGTGGAAGCTTCAATATTTGTTGAGATAAAAACTCCACTTTTTGTGAAAGAAGTTTGTTTTGAGCAAGAATAGCATCATTAGTACATAACTCTAGCACGCCTGGTTTTTGTTGAGCTACTCCATGGTTATGATTCCCTTGGTGATCATTAAGTGCCATCTTGTCAATAATTGCTATTTCATCTTCAACGCTTTTAGACATCAAAGAACCACCCGCCGTAGCATCCAATAAGGTCTTGTGAACCAAAAGGAGACCATTGCGGAAAATATGAACTTGAGTAAGTTCGTCAAAACCGCGTCCTATGCATTTCCTCAACATAGACTTGTTTCTCTCCTAAGCTTCGTTGAGGGATTCATTTCCTCCTTGTGAAAACACAGCTATCGCAGTTTTTGCTTCCATGAAACGATTATGTGGGAAGAACCGTTCAAGAAACTTCTCTTCCAATAAATTTTAATTTGTCATAACTATCGTAGACTGATCAAGATACCATTCCTTCGCTTTCCCAATCAAAGAATGAGGAAATAGCCTCCTGAACAATGACTCTTCATCAGCTTCTGTTGCTCCCACTGCACCCGTAATCTCATAGAATTTGGTAAGATGTGTAAACAGATCCTCATGATCTAACCCCTGTTGCACCCCAAAATTTGCACAACCTTTTTCTTTAACTGACTTTTGTTTCACTGCATTCACATAGCATCAACATTGCATTCATTGCATTTACATTGCATACCATCATCCACTTGCAGGGGATCAAAGGGGTGTGATCATCAATAAGAGGTTATCAAGTTCTAAGCCTAATCGAGGGGTTATATCCAAGCTATTCAGAAGCTTATCACCATCAGAAAAGTCAAAGAGTTGTGTGTGGTTCACCTCCTATCTTGGAGGCCATGAAAAGATCACCAGATGATTGCAAGTCCATGGATATGGGTATGAAGCATTGTGGGAGCTCATGAGAGGTCTTGAGAGTCATTATGGAGGTCATTTAAGTCATTTTGCAAAGTGCAAGAGGCCACAGCCAAGGTTGGTACAACCAGGATTTTCACCTGGTCAACCCTCAGTCAACTGTGAGTCTGGAGGAGATTAAGACTCAATTCCAAGCAACTATGATTATGGAATGTTATGTTGAGACATGTCATATATCATTCCAATATCAATTCATCAATATTCAGGAGTGTGAGAAGTTATTGGGCTAGGGTTTCTAAGCTTAACAGTGTAAAATCCCCTATTTCAATGCCTAACTTCAAGACCACAGA
The DNA here is from genome assembly GCA_963859935.3 of Lathyrus sativus. Lineage (NCBI taxonomy): Eukaryota > Viridiplantae > Streptophyta > Magnoliopsida > Fabales > Fabaceae > Lathyrus > Lathyrus sativus. The sequence continues at coordinate 283,913,359 of OZ012741.1, read as the reverse complement.
ACTCAAGATACAAGTTTCATCTTGTCGCTTCCGCGAAAATAAGGTGCCGGAAAAACAGAAGAGTCGCCACCTTTCGTTATTTATCCCTCGGAACGGGAAAGGAAACGATCGGAAAAACCTGACGAAAAAGGTATAAGACAAGGTCATCGCAACCATTGTCTGGTTTCGGGAGTCGGTTACGCAAGGGGAAGGTATTAGCACCCCTCACGTCCATCGTACTCGATGGGATCCACTCTTGTTGTGTTTATCTGACAGGTTGGTTTTATCTATCTACCTATCAAGGCCGGTATAAAAATAAAAGAAAATGACTCGGCAAAGCGTCGCACTTTATGCCTACGTATTCTCATCAGAGAATGAGAAATTAGAGTCAACATAGTTCGGCTAACTACGGGTTACGAGATGGAGGAAGGTGGCTCGCCAATACATCATTATTGTGCCTACGTACTCTCAAAAGGCTTGAGAGATCAGAGCTTACGTAGTTCGGGATAATACGGATTACGGGGGTTCAGATTCATCTGTTTTTCGAGTATGGTTAACAAACAGTTCTAGCAGTATGGCGTACGCAGCTCGACCCTTGGAGACTTAGGCGTTACCATTTGCGGTAGAACTGGGAGTTAACGACACTCTTTTCTTCAGAAAAGCTTCCTTTGAATTATGGGCCCACGAGGCAAAAAGGTTTGAAGTTTGTTTTCTGTCTTTTACGGAAGAAGTGTTTTTTTATGGTTGTCTGTAGTTTGTACAACACTAGATTCTATGACCTGGGAACAAATGCGTCGCATATCGTCCAAAGGATGTATACTAAACATTCTAGACGATTGAGAGGAGGCCGCTCAATTATCATTACCCAAGTAGCTTAAGGCTCGTATCACACTTATACCAACTTGCCTTTATTACGTTTTTTACTGTTGTTTCAAGATGAGAAGAGAGAGCAGGCTCAACTAAGGGGAGACTATCAAGTCCTAATGTTGTCATGCCAAGGATTCATCCTATAGTTGAGGTTTGAAACAGGGAACTCCTAGAAGTTATCATGCATAGGTTTCAACCTAAAGTTCTAATCATCACTTCCTTATCAAAGGAAGTGAGATTCCTAGGGGATCATGTCAGTGATAAACAGAAACAGATAAAGCATCAGCTTAAACAGTAAACAGTAAATGACTGTAAAATGCATGCAATGCAAGTGAGGGAGGAAATGTGTGTGGGGCATCAGCCTCCACAAGCTCGTCTCGACCTCAAGCCAGATATGAATAACTGCAATCATGAAGGAACATAAAATGCCATCAAGCAAATCACAAACCACATAGGCAAGGGAGTAGAGCTCTACCGAATACCTGCAAGCAAAGCCATACAGTAAAAATACAAGCAGAGGGAGCAACTCAACCTCTAATGCAATCATGCTCCTAGATTAAAACAATTTAAACATGAACTTATTCTAATGCATCAAGCAAATCACACAAGTCACATCAATACATTTGCACAGAAAGCAACCAGACAGGAAAGAAAGCAAATTAACAGCTTCCACAGCTTCACAGCAAAGCAATCCTCTGACAGCAGTTCAATCCTTAGTCTGTAACTGTTCTTCAAGTCTATCCTCTTCAAGAGAATGAAAGGCACTCCATCTTCAAGCTTCAATTTTCAATAGGCTCCACCAAGAATGAAGAGAATAATCATCAGGGAAGTTGGTTGACAATGGGAAGCAGACAGTAAACCAAAGGAATCCTGTCTGACACTCAACCAGTTATCAGAGAAAGGCATCCTCAAAAGTTCTACTCATTCTAAATGTCACACATCCCTCCAAAGGATAGATGAGACTTAAACATGAGGGCTTTGAATGATAGGATGAGAATGGAATGGGGACAAAACCAACCATTATTTGAAGAAATATCTATTTCTAAAGCCTTCTCCTAAAGCCCTAATTTCCTAAGCTATTCAAAGCTAACAAGAAGGAAGGAAATCTTCAATCCAAGCTCCACCATGCATTCCACAGCAGCCCACACAAGTATTCATCATCATCCAAAAGCAAGAGAAGCAAAACCCTAGTCTAAGGGAACTAATGAAGTCATTCTAGTTGAGTTAGCAGGTTAGGATCACCTAAAACCTAGTATTAAAGTTAATTCTAACTAAAATACTAAAATCAATTATAAAATCCTACAAACATAACTATGGGAACCTATGTCAATCATGATTCTACCATGTTAATTCCAGAGATCAAATCCTCAATAAGGCCTAGAAATAAACTCTAAACTACAAGGTACTAAACTTAACCCTAAAAGGGAGCACCTAAGGTTTCAACCTAAAAACAGAACCTAGTTTCATCACAAAAATGTGAGAAAAATACTATGGGAGCATAAATGTCTAAACTAATCACAAACCAAAAATCAAGCAAAAACTTCATACCAAGTGCTCAAACAAAATTCACCAAACAGATGAATCAATTAATACAATTTTATTATCAAATAAAATGGGAAAAAATCAAATAAAATGAAAATAAATGCTAATCCTAATCTTTGTTTCTAAAATTCCTAAATTCATTCATGAATCAGGGAAAAAAAACTCAGAGTTAATTGATCAATTTTTCTATTTTTTATGAATTATTATCAAACTATCATGAAATGATGAAAATAAAAGAAATTCAAAGAAATTGGTGAAACATGTGTTGCAAATAGCAATCTATCTCAGTTCAATATGTGGGTTGGGCCAGATGGGGGGTGCAAGTATCATTCAGAGTCTTAAGCCCAGTGCTTCCAATTAATGAAACGGAGCGTTTCAATCTCAAGTCAAGGTCTGAGTTCAAGAATAGATCGTGGCTGTGCAATGCTCCTACTTGGTCAAGGTCCAACATCCATCCAACGCTTGCAGTGCATCGTCCCATTTGAAACTCATGTTGGAGGGAGTTTACAGACGGTGGCCTAAGTAGTGGCGCCACCGTCTTCTCCGGTGAAGTTCTTTACACAGGTCATCAAACATTACATAATTATACATCAATAAACTCAGTTTTTCACCCTGATCAATAATCTCCATTCAAAATCATCTAACTCTCTCTCAAATTCAAAACACGATAACATCTTCAGAATGTGTCAAAATCTTGATCATGACCATTCTTCAAATTAAAAGCACCAATGTGATCCTCATGTTATGGTGGTCAATCCTCACTATCTAATCTTGATTATCCATACAAGAACTGCTAGATTTCAGCCTCAACAGAAAATGATCCACATCCTAATTTGTCTCTATTCCACGATTTCTTGGTCTAGAATCCAACTACACATTGCAAGGGTCCTAACCACCTATTGATTTCTATCTATCTCCTCCTAAATTATGCACAAGGATGAAAGTTACCAACCTGAGTTCAGAGGTGTAACAAAAGCACTTTTTGCTCGATTCAACCTTCAAGATGATGCAGATTCAATCTAAATCACCTTCTGAAGCTAATGCCACCTTCAATTTGCCTTGATTCCTCCTTGAACTCAGAAAACGATCTTCACTTGCAACTCTGAATTTTCAATTGCTCTTTCTGCTACCAGCTTCAAACTCCTCCAAAAAAATGGCTGAACACACTCAGTGGTTTATATAGAACTTGATGTAATCATCCAGAAGTTTCTCAAAGCTTCGGAATGAGATTTTGGAATTTCAAATTCTCACCAAAATCTCATTCATGGATGTCACGGTTTCCTCTCTGTTTTGGCCTCTGCTAGCTTGCATTCAACTTCTCATGAGACATTGAACATGACTGGTGGTGATTCTCCCCTTGTTTCAATCAAATGGCTCATGTATGTTATGTTACTTCATCATGAAGAAATGAGATAAAAGTCCATGAAATTGAACTCAAATAAAAAATCTAACATTGCCAATGTTTCCAAAATGTATTTTCCATTCAAAAAATGCTATTATTTTGCCTCATTTGCGCACATATCATTTATTTTGAATTTTTGGTCTTTAATTCTCTTTAATTCTTCCTTTTTCACAATTTCTTGAATCAAGTCTCTCCTTGAGCCATTTCAATGCCTCCTTGATACTTGGTCAAGGTTTAAACCCCATTTTGAGCAACTTTCAAGTTGCACAAAATTTCATTTGAGATGTCTATGTTGGTGAAAATGACCTATAACCAAAAATGACCCATAATCACAACTTCCCAAAATACCCTTGACTTGTCAACGCCATAACTTGAGTTCTACAAATCCTATCAAGGACTTCTAGTACTCTCTAGAAAGCTAAGAGAATAAGTAACAACATTTATGTTGACCAAAAGTTCATAAGAATCATCCTTCTAGGGCAAAGGTGTCATGCAAGTTGGGTAACTTTTAAGCTCCAAATTCACATGCCTCAGATGACTTGTAACTTGTATGGCTCATAACTTGAGTTCTATAAACCCTATCAAGGACTTCTAGTACTCAAATTAAAGCTACGATCATGCCCTACAACAATCATGTTAGGGTCAAGATGAGATGACAATCATATCTTGAGCTATATTGCCTTGAAGCTACGATCACGCACCACTCATGGCTGAGTCTTCTTAATCTTGCACAATGACCTGTCTAGGCCTCAAAGTGATCTTCAAACCTTCTCATGAGCTCTCTCAAGACCTCAAGTCCAACTTCATGGCTTCAGAATCATCTGATGGCTTTCCACAACTCTCAAGTTAGGAGACACACCCTCTTGGTTTCAATCACTCTCTTTGAGGATCTTTTAACTTCTCTGACAAGGACATCAACCCTTGAACACTTGAGTAACCTTCTTAGCTAGCCTCACAGTCTTATGTAGCCCTTGATTGGTAATCATACCTCTTGATCTCCTGCATACATATCAATGAAATGCAAATGATAATGCTAATGTGAATGAAATGCAACATAAGTTAGGTGAAGAAATGTTGGGCAAATTTTGGGGTGCAACAGCTGCCCCTATTCAAACGGCTTAGACCTGACTGGTTGAGAAGCGAACGACTCTCAAACAATCAAGGTAAAAGGCGGTTGAATACCAAAAAACCCGGAAATTTGCCAACTGCACAAGTACACGGTACTCTGATGGGACAAATCTTCGGAAACTGAAATAATAGCTGCACGGCAACTAGCTGGAGAAATACTGATCTGAATCTCCATCAGGATGATTCTCTGATTTATCTGATATCATTGCGTGCTCAAGTCATCGAGGGATCATTGGTTACACGGTAACGGGTGATTTGCTAATCGTACGGGTAAGCGATACTTTGATTGGTAGGCACATCTTCAAAACTGAACATGACAGTTGCACAGCAACTTACTGGGGAATTGGTCATACGGTGACCGGCGAAGGGTCTAATCTTAAATTTCCGTCAGGATGATCATCTGATTTTGATGTAGATCTTCGTCCTCAAGTCATCAAGGGATCACCGGTTACACGGTAACTGGTAATGCATAGCTGATATTGCCGTCAGGCATTCTGCGACGCTGCGGCAGAAGGATTCCTCGAGACTCATTAGGTCATTAGGAACTTCTTAACAATCAAGTTAATCATGCCATCGGGTTTTCAAAGAAATTTTCGGGCGTCAGCCTGCTTCATCAGTAAGTCGGGAATGGAATTCTCGGTCAATCATGAACCAAATAGGGATATCTGAACTTTCGCCATCAGGCACTCCGCATCAGCTGAGAGAACTGTGTCGACATCACAGTTGGACTTCGTCAATAAGTCTTCAAACTGGAATCCTTAATCAATCAAGAACCACTAAGGATATACAATCTTTTGCCATCAGGCACCCTGCGTCAGCTAGGAAAACTGCTTCGACATCGCAGTTGGACTTCATCAGCAAGTCTTCAAATGGAATCCTTAATCAATCACGAACCAATAAGGATATACATTCTTTTACCGTTAGGCACTCCGCGTCAGCTGGGAGAACTGCTTTGACATCGTAGTTAGACTTCATCAGCAAGTCCGGGGTTTTGGCACCGCTGCCAGACGTCAATCATCAAGTCTTCAAGGGAAGTTTCAACTTCGTTGTTCAGAAACCTGCTGGGGGATGACACATCTCCGCTGGGGATTCTGGAGAACTATCAAGTAACTCTGCTTCGGGGACCCTGAAATCATTTTGGGTGAATCAACTCTGCTGAGGACTTCAAGAATCATCTTGGACAAATAACTCCACCAGGGACTTCAAGAATCATCTTGAACCAATAACTCTGCTGGAGATTTCAGGAATCATCCTGAGCAAACACTCTGTTGGAGATTTCAGGAATCATCCTGAGCAACTGCTTTGCCGGGGACTTCAAGCATCAACTTGAGCAACCAACTCTGGCGACTTCATTGGGGATTTTAAGAATCATCTTAAGCAAACAACTTCGCTGGGGAATTCAAGAATCATCTTGGGCAAGCAACTTTGCTGGGGAATTCAAGAATCATCTTGGGCAAGCAACTTTGCTGGGGAATTCAAGAATCATCTTGGGCAAGCAACTTTGCTGGGGAATTCAAGAATCATCTTGGGCAAGCAACTTTGCTGGGGAATTCAAGAATCATCTTGAGCAAACCGTTCTGCGGAGGAACACCTACAAAACAAGAACGGTAGTGACCTAGCTCATGTTTCATATGCATATGTTAGACAATGGCGCAATACTCCACACGGTGGAAATGCTACGCATTTTTAGGGTAAATGCTATGCAATCATGCAAAATGCTACGACCCCATCAGCAAAATAAATGCTGAAGGAAAAAAGCCTCCTGTCGAGGAGAAGGAACCACTCTGGTGGGGAGGAGGAATCATCCTGCCGAGGAGGAGAAGTCACACCAATCTCAATTGGACTCCGCCTGGGGGAATGATCTTCAGTTGACTGCTGCAGGGGAATAAAGCTCTCTGAGAACCTGAACCTGCTCATCCGGGTATACGAACCACCACTGCTGAGGAAAATGATTTCAATTGCAGAAATAAACTGCACAGCCTTCGCGGCTAAACTTTCCTAGAGATAACGACTCCGATGGGGAAATACAGCATCAGCTACTCAACATTCTACTGGGGAAAACCAATCATGGCCCGCACGGCTTCCAAGGACTCGGCTCTCTTGGGGATCTGCAAATTCGGCTGGGGAAGAAGGAATCATCCTGCTTGTCGGGGAGAATACGACTTTGTGGGAAATTTCAATTCCGTTGGAGACCTCAGTTTGGACTTATCGAAAGCTGCACACTTGCGAACAATCTTCTATGAGAATCTGCACCTTGACCCAGTGCTGGGAATGAACATACGCCTCGACGCATGACTCAGCTGGGGAAATAACGATCCTTCAGGATACATCTGATTGGGGAGAATCTTCTCTGCTTGGGGAGACATATCAAAGCTTACCATCCCATGTTCAGGCTCCGTGGGGAGATGTTGTTGAACTCGCTGGGGAGGAAGGAATCATCCTGCTTAGGAACGCATTTGGCGTACTGCCTGGAATATGCTATACCTGCAACAACACAAACAAACAGACAAGATACCCTTCTCAAAGGGACCTATCAAGGTTATCATCCTGCGACAATATTCAAGTAATTCAATGTTTCAACAATTATCGGCCTAGGCCAGCAAGTTTATGTATGCGTATTTTATCAAAAACATCGGCGTTCTTCCTTCGCAAACAAAACAGATAAATGCTAAACGAACAAACAGAATTGCTGAATAGTATATATTTTATTAATAACGAACCCCTGAATGGGCAAAAATGTTTTACAACAGATGCAAGCTCCTGGAATGAGGAAGCTGCGCAAGTATAAAAACATAAATATACATCAGTATATGCACAAATGTCGGCAATGTGGCGTAGACGAACACCATGAGTTGATCCCTCTATGACCCACTCGACTTTGATACTTCTCCGACGCTTCAGCTTCAGAAGAGATTGATTCAGATAAACGGCCCTCAGATCTTCCAAACCACTTAACAATGAAAGTCCATACGCGGAACGCATTCATTTGCTTTTTCAAATCCTTAACTTTTTCATGAATCGCCCTTTCGGGTTTTTGATTCACCGGGATACACTTTTTTGCCAAAGTCACCCTTCCAGGTTTTCGACTTTGCGGGTGTACATTTTTCCATTTATATCCCTAACTTTTGCCCGAACCTTTTTCCTTTTTCATGGTCCGCCAGGATGCCCCATTTTTGCCTGGATATTCTTTTTCTTTCCAGCGGGTCATTTTTAAGCAAAGTATTTTTTAACTGCGTCCGCGTTCACCGGGGATGCTAAGTCTTCGCCATCCATTGTGGATAACAACAAGGCTCCTCCCAAGAAGACCTTGCTGACGATGTACGGACCTTCGTAATTGGGAGTCCACTTGCCCCGGTGATCGGAGTGTGGAGGAAGAATCTTCTTCAGGACGAGATCACCCGTCTGAAAGCTTCTAGGACGCACCTTCTTGTCATAAGCTTTCTTCATTCGGCTTTGGTACAGACGACCATATGCAATCAATGCTAACCTCTTCTCGTCCATCAGGCTGAGTTGGTATAGTCGGTTCTTAATCCATTCTGCCTCATCGAGTTTTACGTCAACCAAAACTCGTAAAGAAGGAATCTCAACTTCTAACGGTAGGACAGCTTCCATACCGTACACCAGTGAGAAAGGAGTTGCCCCGGTTGATGTACGTACTGTCGTACGATAACCGTGCAACGCAAATGGCAACATCTCGTGCCAATCTTTATAGGTCACAACCATCTTCTATACAATGTTCTTAATGTTTTTATTGGCCGCTTCAACGGCGCCATTCATCTTCGGCCGGTAAGGAGATGAGTTGTGGTGTTCAATCTTGAAACTTTGGCATAGCTCCTTCATCATCTTGTTATTCAGATTCGAACCATTATCAGTAATGATCCGCTCGGGAATTCCGTATCGACAGATGATGTCCCTCTTTATGAATTTAGCCACCGCCTGCTTGGTCACGTTAGCATACGAGGCTGCCTCCACCCACTTGGTGAAGTAGTCGATGGCTACTAAAATGAAGCGATGACCGTTAGATGCAGTGGGCTCGATCTTGCCTATCATGTCGATGCCCCACATGGAGAACGGCCACGGGGAGGACATGACATTCAACGGGCACGGCGGCACATGAATTTTATCAGCATAAATCTGGCATTTATGACATCTCTTCGCGAATTTAAAGCAATCTGATTCCATCGTCAGCCAGTAATATCCTGCTCTCAGGATCTTTCTTGTCATAGCATGCCCGCCGGCGTGCGTACCAAATGTGCCTTCATGGACTTCTTCCATGAGTATACTTGCTTCTTTCTCATCTACACATCTGAGTAGCATGAGATCATGGTTTCTTTTATACAAAACTCCATCAGGATTGAGATAAAAATTTCCAGACAGCCTCCTCAGAGTCTTCTTATCCTGGGTTGAAGCTCCCGCCGGATACTCCTTAGTCATAGGGAAAGTCTGGATATCATGGAACCATGGCTTGCCATCAGAGGCCTCCTCGATTGCAAAGACGAATGCAGGTCTATCAAGACGAGAAAGGACAATTCTTGGAGCTTCATTCCAAAAATTGACTTTATACATTGAAGCCAACGTGGCCAAGGCATCAGCCATCTGATTTTCAGCTCTGGGCACATGATGGAGTTCCACTCGATCAAAGAACGGAAGCAGCCTTCTGGCATAGTTCATGTACGACAACCAAATTCGATTGACGAGTCTCCCACTCCCCTTTAATATGGTTGATCACAAGTGCCGAGTCACCATATACATCTAGGTTTTTGATTCTCAAATCAATTGCTTCTTCTAGACCCATGATGCATGCTTCGTACTCCGCTTCATTATTGGTGACTGGAAACGTCAGTCTAGCGGTGAATGGGATGTGGGATCCATGGGGAGTCGTGATGATTTCCCCTATGCCACTTCCATAAGAGTTAACCGCCGCGTCAAATATCAATTTCCACTGGGATTTCCTATCTGGCCCCTCGCCGGGCAACGGTTCATCGCAATCTTTCACCTTGAGAAACATGATATCCTCATCTGGGAATTCAAATTTCATCGGCTGATAATCTTTGATCGGCTGTTCGGCAAGGTATTCAGACAATATGCTTCCCTTGATGGCCTTCTAGGAAACATACTAGTCATATTCCGTCAACACCATTTGCCATCTGGCAATCCTGCCCGAAAGCGCTTGTTTCTTGAAGACGTACTTGATCGGATCCATCTTCGAAATTAGCATGGTTGTATGGTTGAGCATGTACTGTCGTAAACGTTTGGCAGCCCAAGCGAGTGCACAACACGTCTTCTCCAGCATCGAGTAACGAGATTCACAATCTATGAACTTTTTACACAAATAATAAATGGCATGCTCCTTTCTGCCCGTCTCGTTGTGCTGACCGAGAACACACCCCATACTATTCTCAAGAACTTTCAAGTACATGATTAAGGGTCTTCCGGCCACTGGGGGTATCAAGATCGTAGGTTCTTGTAGATACTGTTTTATCTTATCAAATGCCTTCTGGAAATCCTCATTCCAGATAATCGCCTGATCTTTCTTTAGTAGTTTGAACATCGGTTTACACGTGGCCGTGAGCTGAGAAATAAACCTTGCAATGTAGTATATTCTGCCCAGGAAACCACGAACTTCTCTTTCGGTTTTTGGTGCTGGCATTTCTTGTATTGCTTTTATCTTCGCAGGATCAACCTCAATGCCTCTTTCACTCACGATAAACCCCAGTAGTTTTCCAGACCGTACTCCGAAAGTACACTTGTTAGGATTCAGCCTCAACCTGAATTTCCTAAGCCTCTCAAAAAGCTTCAGCAAATTGACCAGATGTCCCTCCTCCGTTTGGGACTTCGCAATCATGTCATCAACATATACTTCAATCTCATGTTGAATCATGTCATGAAACAAAGTGACCATTGCTCGTTGGTAAGTGGCCCCTGCGTTCTTCAGACCAAAAGGCATTACCTTGTAGCAAAATGTTCCCCAAGGTGTAATAAACGTAGTTTTCTCCATGTCCTCCGGCGCCATCTTGATCTGATTGTAGCCGGAGAAGCCATCCATGAACGAAAATACGGAGATTTGAGCTGTATTGTCGACCAACACATCAATATGAGGGAGCGGGAAATCATCTTTAGGGCTCGCCCTATTCAAATCCCGATAATCGACGCACATTCGCACCTTACCGTCCTTCTTCGGTACAGGTACTATGTTGGCGACCCACGGAGGGTAAGTGGTGACCGCTAAGAAGCCAGCATCAAGCTGCTTTTACACTTCTTCTTTGATCTTAACGGCCATATCTAGTCGTGTCCTCCTAAGCTTCTGCTTAATGGGAGGACAATCTTCTCGCAGCGGCAAGTGATGGACCACGATGTCAGTATCGAGTCCGGGCATATCTTCGTATGACCAAGCAAAGATGTCACTATACTCTCTCAGAATCTCGACCAATCTCTGCTTGACATCACTCTGCAATGCAGCCCCTATCCTGACGTTCGTGACCAGTTCCTCAGAACCCAGATTCACAATCTCAATCTCTTCCTCGTGAGGTAGAATAGCTTTCTCTTCTTATTTCAACAAGCGGGCCAACTCTTCGGGAAGGTCTTCGTCTTCATCAATCTCTTCTTCGGCTTGATAGATCGGGCAATCGAAGTCGAAGTGAGTCGTAGAAGGTCCAGAGTCGATGTCATCTGCTATGTGGATCCTGCGATAACAAGGGTTAAGCTTAAAATAAGGATATGCAAGTTAGCACAAACCCTATTGCCATTTTATTGTTTTTCAAAACAAATATAAAACAGGAACAACAGAGATCAAAACATTTGAATGTGAAGAAAGACGCCTTTTGATTTATTGATAAAATGCATGTACATAATCAAACAAGGCCCTGACAATAAAACCGCTATGCCCCGGGTAGGACATAGGGTTGTACAATAATTGGAGAAAGTAAATCATTACTCTTTGCCTGTCACTTGGATGGTATCCCTGATAGACCAGTTGTTGAGGCTCTGGCTTGGTTTGCTTGGCTGAATCCAGGAATCCAGGTCGCAATCGTTGTCTTCGCCGTCTTCAGACACTGCGTTGACGCTTTCAAATATCACCCCGCCACTGGTAAACTGGATTGGCCCTTTACCTCGCGACGCACTGTAGGAAGAGGAGGCTTCAGTTGCAGGAGAGTGTCCTAACCCAAACTTGTCCTGTTTGTTGGGTATTTCTAGAACTTGCCCCCAGCCTGGGGTAGATCCGGCTTGAACAACGGCCCGGGCTTCCTTGAAGGAAGAGAGAGTCATCTCTGGTTTCTCAGTCATTACTGGAGTCACGTCTTTGACCTTAACAGCTTCGAATGCCTGACATAGGGTTTCGTGGATTTCCCCATCCATCTCAACATATTTGAAGGACGACAAATGGCTCACCATTATGTCTTCCTCGCCACATATGGTTACAATGCTGCCTCCGACAGCATACTTGAGCTTCTGGTGCAACGTGGAGGTCACGGCACCAGCAGAATGGATCCATGGCTGGCCTAAGAGACAGCTGTAGGCTGGCATGATATCCATGATGTAGAAGACTGCGTCGAAAGTTTCCGCCCCAACTTGGATTGACAGAGTTACCTCTCCAAAGACATGACGCTTGGTTCCATCAAAGCCTTCACAACCAGATCACTGGGTGTGAAAATCAATCCTCGAGTATCTAACTTCATCAATGCCTTCTTCGGAAGGACATTGAGCGATGACCTAGTGTCCACCAACACGTGAGCCATAATTGTTCCCCTACACTCTATCGAGATGTGCAGGGCGTTGTTGTGGTTCCTTCCCTTCGGCGTCAGCTCCAGGTCAGTGAACCCTAACCCGTTTCCAGCATTTACGTGGGCTACTACCCCTTCCAACTGGTTGACTGAGATTTCCTGCGGTACATACGTGGCATTCAAAACCTTTAACAGCGCGTTGCGATGTGACTCCGAACATAGTAACAAATTCAGGATGGAAATTTTCGAGGGTGTTTGATGGAGGTGATCCACAATCTTGTAATCGCTTTTCTTGATTAACCTCATGAATTCTTTAGCGTCCTTTACAAGTAAGTCCTTCTCTACCCCACGAGGGGTTTCCTCAACGACTTTACTCTTTCCCTTATCAGTTTTCTCAACTTTATCTGCTTTGTCTACCACAACTCAGGTGGAGCAAATACTCTTCCACTGCGTGTGATTCTGCCGGTTCCCACTAGGTTATCCACAGACTGCCCAGATGGTTCCAGTTCCAACTCCTGTCCGTTACAGTAGACGTCTGCCCCATAGTGCCATGGGACAGCGTTGGTGCTTTCAAAAGGTATCGGCCCAGCCTTTGTGATGGTGATTGTGGGCGGCCTGGGTGCAGAAATGGTTATCGTTTGGTGAGGGATGGTGATGGTGGCAACCTCATCATCCTGTTTCAGCATTACCTCTCCAGATCCACATTCGGCCCTTCAGTTAAACTGCAAGATTCCTTCGATCATCAGACTCTGAATCCCCTCTATCAACTGTTCACAGCCATCAGAACGAGTCGCACAGCCCATACACAATTCTCCACAGCCCAGAAAGAAGCCTCTCTTCGTCAACTTGGCTTTAACGAAGCTAAGCGGTGTCTTCAGATCCTTGACATCAGTCAACAAATCTAAGTTCTCTTCTTCAATAATGGCATTCACCCCACCTCCCCTATGGTTCGGCATAGGATTCTTTGTGACATTCGGCACATTATCTGAGAAATTGATGATCTTAGCATCCACCATATCTTGCACCTTGTGCTTGAAGGCTTTAGAGTTTTCTATCGTGTGGCCGGGTGCCCCTGAGTGAAAGTCACATGTTGCATTTGCATCATAACCCTGCGGAGGTTCCCCTGTCAAGGGAGCCAGAGTTCTTTTCTGGAATAGCTGTAACTGAAGCAGAGTTTGTAATAGCTAAGCATAAGACATGGGTGGTGTCTCAAGGTGACGATTTGCCAGAGGTGTTATGTTCTGATACCTTCTGTATCCTTGCGGATTTGGTTGCTGCTGCTGCGGCTAGGGTTGTTGGACAGAAGGGATGGTTATGCTAGCCACCTGCTAGTGCTGGCTCTTACCTTTCCTTCGAGCGTTAGACACGGCGCTCGTCTCTCCTTCATGCCTTTTGTTACTGTATGGTTTATTTCCTCCTCTAGTTGAGGATAGATCAACACCCTGAATTTTTCCCAATTTGATCCCATTTTCAGCGTGCTCGCCAGTAATGATGAGATCTGAGAAACTCCCTGACATGCCACTGACTAGTTTCTCGTAATAGACCCCCGGGAGAGTGGCTACAAACATCTCAACAAGCTCTCGTTCAACCATCGGCGGCTGAACTCTAGCTGCTAATTCACGCCATCGCTGGGCGTATTCTTTGAACCCCTCGTTGTTCCTCTGTGACAAGTTCTGCAGTTGAACTTGGTTCGGAGCCAAGTCACTGTTATACTAATAATGGTGTACAAAGGCCTCAGCCAGTTCTTTCCATGCGCGCACACTGGTGGGTTCCAAACCCATGTACCATTCCAAGGATGGCCCGGATAAGCTATCCTGAAAGAAGTGCATCAGCAGCTTCTCGTCTTCAGAGTGAGCGTACATCTTTCGGTAGTATGACCTTAAGTGGACACGAGGACAAGTGGTGCCCTTGTATTTCTCAAAGTCGGGTACCTTGAATTTAGGAGGCACCTTGAAATCAGAAATCAATCCTAATTTAGTCATGTCGACACCCATAGTGTTCTAGTTCTCAAAATTCCTCATTTTGTCCTCGAGTGCCTTAAACCTCAGACGTGCTTCATCAGTCAGTTCTCCCTCAGCGCTCCTTTGTGAGAACAAGTCTTCTTGACGATCTTCTAGCCATGGCTGAGTGCCATTAGGCCCATACAGATTTCCAGCACCTGTGTTGCCGTTGCCTAGTCCAGTGTTGCCATTGGCTTCAAAGTTTCCATTACCGACGCCAGTCGTATTACCATTGAGCCCGATGTTAGTGATCACATTGCCGTTACCACTTCCATTCCCCCCGGTCACGGGGATGCCACCCTGAGGAGTTTCAACAGGTGGAGGGAATGGAATGCTCCCACCATGAAGCACAACGTTACTGTCAACCCTTGAGATTAGAGGCTGGACAAATGTTCTTAGCTGGTCTTGGCCGTTGGCAACCACTTGCATGAGCTCCATGAAGCGGTCCATCCTCTCTCGGAGTTCCTGGATGTCAGTTTGCACTTGTTCCATTGCTCTAGCTTGATTCGCTCTGGTCGGATAGCGGTGGATCGGTCTTCGATCAATCCTGGAACAACCTGCATACATAAAGGGTTAGAAAAACGACAAGGTGCTCGTCATGCAAATGCTTCATGCAAATGAAAACGTGTGTCTGTGCCTTGAGGATATTCCCCCCCCCCCCCCCCCGATCCTAGTTTCCGATACAAATAAAGTCTATGATCCAATCATGGAAAAGAAATCTCCATATATTCATCTGAAAAGCCCGCTCGGGTAGCGTACAACTGTAATCACATACAACTGAAGCAGCAAGGCATGACCCCAACCAACAGATCTGGCGGTGATCAGCATATCAATGCAAAAAATGTACAAAAAGAGATACAAAAGATCAGGTACGGCCACGGGCACGAACATCTTCTACCAACTTCTTTGTAGCGGGATGACCTGGCTGAGTAAGCAAACCCTGGGCCAGCAGGTCCCTCTGCCTGATGGACTCTGGAAGGTTCTCGGCAACGCTCCCAGAAACACCTTCTTCAGAATGGTTCTCGACTCTACTCCTCTTAGCATCAGCCCGGAGTTGAAAATCTTGTAAATTCGCCTTGGCCTCAGCCAATCTATACTGGACGTCTCGTCGCAGTGAGGCTTCAGCCTCTATCTTCTTGTCTTTCACCGTAATCTGAGCTTCTAGCTCGGCTACTTGCTGCTTCAGCTTTTCTTCCCGCTCTTTGTATTTGGCTAGGGTGCTGCTCCAGACCCTCTCGTATTGGGTTAACTTCCGGTACACTCTGTCCAGATCCTGTTTCTTGGTTGTCAACACGCCATGTACTGACTTTAGGTCCAACCCCAGACGTTCCCTAGCATCAGTTTCTTTGGTCAGGTTGGCGCCTAGATGGTTGATCATCTCAGTCTGTTTCTTGCAGGTATAAACGACTTCACTTTTCTCTTTCCGAAGTTGAGCGATCTCTTTCTCCAACTCTTCGTTGGCTTTTCATAGCTCTTCCTTCTCTTGGAGTACCTGGTTGAATCTCTGAATATCAACTGTGGTAGGCTCTTTGTACACAGGAGGATACAATGGCTCCACAGCAGGAAACGACATTAGAAACTTGGCGGCTCTCTCGCGAACCCAAGTCACATACGGATCAAAGGCCTTGTTGTTGCTCTTTGTTGCACCCTAAAATTTGCTCAACCTTTCCTTGCCTGATTTATGTTTCATTGCATTTCATTTGCATAGTTACATCATTCACATAGTCTAATAATTGGCATATCATAGCATAGCATGCCTCCAACAGGGGATCAAGGGTGTCTATCAAGAGAAGAGCCTAGCAAGAGGTGTTATCCAAGATTGAGAAGTCATTCAAGTCATCAAGAAGAGATTTGAAGTCTTGAGAAGCTTGAGTGCCTATATGTGGGTTTTGCTCCTATCTTGAGGAATATTGAGAATCATTAGTGGAATGAGAAATATGGAATGTGAATCTGAGGTGTGTATGGATCTCATGGGATGCCTAGAGGGCCCTATTGAAGCTGAGACAAGTCATTGATTCAAGTATGAGAGCCACAGTTGAGGTGCAGTCAACTAGGGTTTCATCTGGGTCAACCCTAGACCAATTGTGCAAATTGGAGAGTATTAAAGCCTACTTTGAGGTCATGGGATTCATGGATTGGTATGTTGATACATGTGTGGTGTTGTTCCAAGTTTAAGCAAAGAAAGATCAAGAATGTGGGAAGTTGCTAAATTAGGGTTTCAGTGTAAAATCACCTTGTTTAGTGCCTAACTTCAAAGCCACATAAGTCAAAATACAAGTTTCAAATGGATCTTTGTCCAACATGAAACTTGTAGAGAATCTCAATACCTTTAATTTGAGTACTATAAGTCCTCAAGGGGATTTATAGAACTCAAGTTATGGTTCTTGCAAATTACAGGTCACCAGAGGACTATGAAATTTATCTATGAAAGTCACTTGACTCCCAAGCAACTTTTACCCTTCAAGTATGTTTCAAATGGATTCTTGGCCAACATAAGAGTTGTAGATATTGATCTTATCTTTCCATAGAGTACTATAAGTCCTTGATAGGATTTGTAGAACTCTAGTTATGATCTTTGCAAGCCAGGGGTATTTTGGGTATTGATGATTATAGGTCATTTTCAAGCATGGGCCAAAATCTCCAACTTGCAAGCTTCAAATGGAAAATTGTTCAACATGAAACTTGTTCAAAATTCTTTTTAGGGTGTAATCAAGTGGTAATGAGAGCTTGGATTGGCTTGTGGCAAGAAGTTGCTTGAAATGGTTTAAAAGGGAAGAAAAATAAGTCATTTAAAGGCCAAAAAATGGAATTCTTGGTTTTATGGTCAAACAAGTCCCTGTTATATACCAAATTGATCAGAAAAGGCATTTTAAAGAAAATGACATTGTTACATTTTTGAATTAGGGTCATTTTCACTCATTTCCATTTTGTTACTTAAGGTTGAAGTCACACATCAATACATCACCATTGGATCAAAAACAAGGGAGATACCATAGCCATTCATTTCAAAATGTCATGAGGAGAGAAATTCAAGTGAAACCAAAAGCTAGAACAGAGCAAAGCATAACTTTGGCATATGAGATTTTCAAAGAATATGAGATTTTCAAAATCTCATTGTGGTTGTTACAGAAAGTTCTAGAGGTTTCCATCACATTCTATATAAGCATTGCAACTGATTCAGATGGTTTTTTTGGCAAGGATTGAACAAGGAATCAGAAAGAGCAACTGAATTTTCTTCATTGCATCTCAGAATCGGGTTTGGAGATAAAGGAAATTTCAAGGCAAATTGACCATTGGAGTAGTTTGGGAAGTGGTTCTTGAGTGATTCTGCAAAAGATTGGAGCTTGAATCGAGCATTTGCACCTTCTGTTCATCCATTTTTTCCAGGTTTGCAACTTTCATTTTTCAGCATGATTCATAGCAAATTGGTTAAGATTTGATGTGTGGATAGGTTATATATGATGCTAGGTTGGATTTAGGCACAAGAATTGGACAATTAGAGACCAAATTAGTGTGATGCCATTTTCTGTTGAAGCCTATAACTCTTTGTTCTTGAGGTTTTATGGTGTTTAGATATCAAGATTTGATCACTGAAGCATGTAGATGAGTTTAGGCTTATTAATTGCAAGATTTGAGATGTTCAGGATTTGGTGATTTCTCTGCAACTTGGATCGGGCTTGGTTTTAGAGGATGAATCAATGAAAATAGAGGTCATATTCGTGATCAGGAGAGAATTTCAGGTGAGATAGGATACTTAGTTGTTGAGTTTTATGCCTTTTTGTGATTGCCACGCCGGAGAAGACAGTGGCGCAAAGCTCAGGCCACCGTCTGAGTTTTCCCTCTCAAATTCAATTCATTTGGAGAAGACGATATAATGCCTGTTAGATGATGTTTTGACTTTGACTGGAACCTAGATCTAAAGGCCACGATTGTGTTTCAAAGTCTGAAGAGAGTTTGAGTTTCATTCAAAACTCTGCGTTTCATTAATTGATTTTGGGTGGGCTTAGTGATTTGCTTGCTTTCCACACCCCAGTTTAGGCCCAGATGAAGAAATGCACTAGTTCTGATTCCTATTTGACACAAGCTTTTTTCATTTTCCATTTCTTTTCCTGATTTCGTTTTAGTGTGGTTTAGGCTTAGGTCAATTTGATATACGCACCCCCCCACCTTAGGCCCAGGTTTGGTTTTCAACTGGTTTATTTTGCTATTTGTCACGCGCTTTTCTCTATTTTCCTTATATTTTCTTTTATTTTGCATTTTATACATAGTTTAGGAAATAATTCACCATAATTAGGAAAATTAATCTTTTTAATCCAAGCTTTTTTCCCCTGACTCTCTAGAGAGTCTAGAATTTTAGTAACTTGAGAAATTCATAATTCATGCATTTTTTTATTTAATTGCATTTTTTATAAGTTTAATTGCTTTTAAATTCAATATTGGTTGGTATGCTTTCTTGTTGATTTTGGTATGACTAATTGGTGTTGATTTTTGAGGTGATTCTTATTGGCTTAGTTAGTTTAGAGATGCATGTACCCATAGTAATTTTATCATATTTTTGTGAGAGAATTTTAGGCTAGTTTGAGCATTGAACATTAGGTGTTGTGGATTTAGGGTTTTAGGATAGTACCCTTAGGTTTAGGGCATAGTTCTAGCACTTAAAGGATGAATTACCCCCTGGTTTTTGTATGGCATATTCTTAAGAGGTTTAGGAACCCTTAGTGATTTTTGTAGGATTTTACAATCATTTTCAGTATTTTAATTAGAATTAGTTTTAGGACTAACTTCTAGGTGTTTCTAGTGAACTAATTTGACTAGTTTAACTCAATAGTTCCCCTTAGATTAGGGTGGTGTTGCTTTTGAGATTGGATGATCATGAAGACAAATTGAAGATGCTTTGGAGTGCTTGAAGGAGCTTGGACATGAAGATTTTCTCATCTGGTGGAGTGCTTGTCAGGAGCTTAGGAAAAATAGGGTTTTAGGAAGAGCATTAGACTAGTTTTGTTTCTTTCTTCAAACATGGAGTGTATTGTTCATCTCCATTCAATCCAATGACATAAATTCCTTTTAAAGAAGTCACATATCTCCTTTGGAGGGATGAATGGCATACTTTAAGAATAGAACTTTGAGGATGCCATTCTTTACAGTGTTAAGATCTTAATGACTTCCCTTGGTTGTCACTGAGTTTCTTAACACTTCAACTGGATCCTGTTGAATGTTTCTCCCCTGGAGGTGCTTGTTGAAGTTTGGAAAAGAGAAATTTTAGTGCTTGTGGAAGACTAGGAGTGTTGCTTGGTGAAGCTGGTTGCTTGTTGAAGCTAGGGTTTTGCTGTTTGTTGAAGCTGGTTGCTTGTTGAAGCTCAAGTCAGGAGATTATTGAAGTTGTTTACTGGTTGAAGTTAGAAGCTTGATGAAGCCTGGTGCTTGTTGAAGATTGAAGGTTTAGTGGAACTTGAGGATGGGATCTATTCATGAAGGTGAAGGTTGGTGCTGTCAACTGTTTTGTTGTTTAACCAATCTGTTGCTGTCAGAGCTGCTGCTTGTGCTGTCAACTGTAGGAGTTTGGTGTTGCTGCTTGGTCTGCCTCCTCTGCTGTGGTTTTTATTTTCTGTATTGTTTGTTGGCTTGTGCAGCTTGCCCCCTAAGTTTGAAGTGAATTTTGATTCACTTTTCCTGTTGTTTTCCCAGGTTCTAGGTTGAGCCGGACTCCCTTGCCTCGCTTGTATTGCTGCATTGCATGCATTTTACTGTACTTGCTTGCTTTCTTTTCTGTTTATCCCCTAGGATCTATGATTTCCTCTGTACAGGAGGGAATTATGACAAACATTAGGATTCTTATCCATGCATGACAACATTAGGTTAGTTTTTATTCCCTTTTCAACCCTAGGCTTTTTAGAGCTTCTTTCTCTTCTTATCTCAAAACAACTCAAAAACACAGTAATAAGGTTAATCGACATCGTACGGTACGAGCCTTAAGCTATTTGAGAAAGGGTTGCTGGAGAGCTTCTTTCCAGTAGTTTGGCTGCTTAGTGTGGCACCCTTTGGGTGACACGCGACGTAGTCACTCTCAAATCATAATCTCTAGTTTGTCAGAGATTGCAAACAAAATAAAAAAAACACTTCTTTCGTAAAAGATTCAAAACAAACATCAAAGTGTCATTTTTGTCCGCTTGGAATCTTAATCAAGAAAACCCTTTTTGTAGGTAATCAAAACAGTCAGACAACCTTGTGTCTTCCGTAGCTCGAACTACGTTTGCTCTGATCTTTCATGTTGTATGAAAGTACGTAGGCATAGGATGTCGTATCCTAGCGAGCAACCTTCCCCTCCTTTCCGTAGGTAGGCGAACTACGTTGACTCTGATTTCTCGTACCAGACGGGAATCCGTAGGCATAAAGTGCGATACTTTGCCAAGTCATTTTCTTTTCTTTTTAGACCGGACCTTTAGAGTAGATAGATAACAATCCGTACTAGAAAACAAGCATGGATCCCGTTGAGTACGGAGGACGTGAGGGGTGCTAATACCTTCCCCTTGCGTAATCGACTCCCGAATCCAGGATTTGGTTGCGATGACCATTCCTTTCCCGTTTAGCGTTAGGTTTACTCTGAGCGTTTCCTTTCCCTCCGTTGGGATAAATAACGCACGGTGGCGACTCTTCTGTCATAGCCGGCGCCGATTTTCGCAGTAGCGACAGCTGGCGACTCTGCCGGGGATACTCCAACGGTTCCCTACGCGAGTCAGTCCTAGCGCTTGTTTTCCCGTCGTGGGTTTTGTATGGATTTACCTTTCTATATTTACTTTCAGAATTATATTATTGTTGTTATGCTAGGTAGGGGGTCAGATTGAGAGATAAGCCGGACCTGGGCTTGAGTGCACCTAGAATTAGTTGTGGAAAGTAGTGGGCGCGTGCATGCTTTGCATGTACTAGTGTCCTGCAAAATCCATGCTCAGAAGAGGTTCTTCTGGTTGACTTCTTTTTCAACCCTTTGGGTTGAGAGGGTTGTTGGTTAGTTGGATTGTCAACTCTGGGGACTGATCAATTGGAAGTTGGCTAAGTGAGGCCTCTTCAGGACATGATGATGCCACACCTTCTGGGTATCGTATCATCAGTCTTGAAAGTCTGTGACGCCGACGACCGCATAGGATGCCGTACCTTGTGTCAGTTGATAGGACACCTACCTGTGAGAGGGATTGGGGCATGCAGGAAACTTGACCTCCAGACTACCCGGTTTTCTTAATATTGGATCAGTATGTGTGGTTACTTGGGGTTCTTCATCCAGACAGTGTTATAGGTCTGTTGAGACCAAGCTGGAGCATTGTTTTGGGTCTGTTGAGACTAAAGTGGAGCATTGTTATGGGTCTGTTGAGACCAGGTTTGAGCAGTATTGTGGGTCTGTTGAGACAGATATTGTGGATGGATCTCTTCAGCAATATATCACTTGATCCCTGTTGCATGTTTGCATATTGCATTGTTGCATACTCATTTTGCATACCATTAACGTGTGTCTGTGCTGCAGGTGCATTTCATACCTTCTGATTCTAGTGGCCCGGATTTCATTCTGTCTGCTATTATGGATACTTTGAAGAAGACTGTGGCATACAAGTTGCCTACTCCAGGTGATTCTTCTTTGCTTGGTTTGATGTCTTTAGCCGATGATGATGTGAAGAGAAGCTTCAGGAAGAGTTATGGGAAACTGCTTAGGTTGGTTTGCAAGCCATCCACGTATGAGTTGAACGGATTATATGCACTTATGCAGTTCTATGATCCCCCACTGAGGTGTTTTACTTTCCCTGACTTCATTCTGGCTCCGACCATGGAGGAATATGCTGAGATCTTAGAGTTGACCATTCAGAACCGGGTACCCTTCATTCATATGGGTGCTGAGCCCAAACTGGAGGATTTGGCTGTTGCTTTGCATTTACACTCCTTTGAGTTGTTGTTGACCTCGTGGAATGGAGTTTCTAGTTTTTCTCTCAAGTTCTTGGTTGGGAAAGCACAAGAGTATGCCAAGAGTGGCTGTTGGGTTGTGTTTAATGCCATCCTTGCTTTGTGTATCTATGGCATTGTATTGTTCCCTAATCTGCTTGACTTTGTTGATTTGGATGCATTCCATATATTTGCTTTAGGCAATCCTGTGCCTACACTGATTGGAGACTTCTATCATTCTCTGCATTATAAGAGCGAGAATAGGAGGGGCAAGAACGTCTCTTGTTGTGTGCCTTTGTTGTATATGTGGTTTGATAGTCACCTACCCAAGAAGGGTATCTTTGCTGAGTCTGCAGCTACGGTGGAATGGTCTGAGCGTCTGATGGGGCTTTCTTCAGAAGATGTTGTCTGGTTTGATAGGGATTTACTGGGATCTGAGATTATCTACAGCTGTGCCGGGTATCCTAACGTTCCCCTGATTGGGAGGAAAGGGTGCATTAACTACAATCCTTCATTGTTGATCAAGCAATTCGATTATGCTTTGAGAAGCCCGCCAAAAGAGGAGGAAGTGCAGGAATCTCTGTACTTCACAGGTGATCTGAAGGGAGAATTGGTATCCAAGCTTCAGCATGCTTGGAATAACATCTGCAAGAAGGGTAAGCCGTTACTGGGTAAGAATGATAGTCGAGCCTATGCTTCGTACCAAGTCTGGATCTAAGATAGGGCACAGCAGGCACTGATGCCGTTTCCTGCAGTATTACCTCCTGCTCCCCTCGTGATTACGGAGCCAACTAATGTGTCTATTGAGAGATATGAGCAGGTTGTGAAGGAGAAAGAAGAGCTGATGAAAGCCAACGAGAAGTTGGAAGAAGAGCTAGTGCAACTCAGGAGTGAAAGGAATGAAGCCGTATATTCCTTCGAGCAGCAAACAAAGTTGGTGAACCAGTTAGGTGTAGAACTGACTGAAAAACGAAAGAAGCGCAAACGCTTGGGAATAGATTTCAAGAGCTCCCATGATATGCTGGAGTCTAAGAAGAAAGCACTTGATATAGCCTACCGGGAGATCTCTACATTCAACAAAACCTGGAATGCTACACTGACCAGTAATAAAGGAAGAGAAGACAAACTGAAGCAGCAGATCTCTGAACTGGAAGATCAGTTGAAGGCTAGCCAGAAAAAGTTTGAAGAAGAGGTTAGGCGGAGATACGACGTTCAGAATTCGTTGAACAAAGTTGTCAAGCATAAGAAAGAGTCTGCATCCCAGAAGCGGAAGCTGGAGGATTGCTTTGGAGAAGGTGTTTGGGAGGAATCCATTGGGGATCTCCAGCGTGTTATCAGGCAAAGAGACTCGCTCGTCGATGGGTTGCTTTCTCAGCTGGACCATCCCAAGACCAAGAGATTGTTAGAGGAGTACCAGGCATATGGTCGCACTTGATTACCTTATGCACTGTTGTATGCTTTATTTGCATTGAGTTGGCCATCACCAGGATTGTTGGTTGAGGTCATGCCTTCTTGTTATTGTACACTCAGAGATATTGTATTTTTGCCTTGTTGGGCTCTTTGCAGCAATATATGAGATGTTTTCCCCATGGATGAATCCAAGCTTCTTATCACTAGCACTGTCACTGCACTGGAACTTTGGCACTAGAATCAGGGGTTTGATCTCCCTAACACATTGACACATATTGCATCTGCATATTCATTTTGCATTGCCAGTTACTTGTTGAATCTGTATCTTATTTCCTGCATCTCACAGGTTTTTCAGGATTGACGAACAAAGAGTCCACTGCTACTCAACCAGAAACAACTGCAAGAAGATAATGGATCAAGTTCAGGTCGAGATGCAGGAAATCCGCGAGAAGCTGACTCTGTTCATGCAAGCTATGGAGAGTATGGCCAAGGGCCAGGAGAACCTTCAGACCCTGGTGCAGCCGCTGCTGACACGGACAAACGGAAATGGCAATACTGACCACATTTCTGTTGAAACTCCTCGCCGGGAGGATGAGATACCGGCAGTTGTTACTCCGCCTGTTGTGACTGTCAACGGAAACACTGGTACTGGTGCAGGTGCTAGAGCTGGTAATGGAAATACTGGAAATGGTGGTGATGGGCATGTTGTTAACAACAAAGGAAACACTGTGGATGCCAATCAAGTATTCGTTGACAATGATGGCTTTGGAAATAATGGGTATGGAAATGTCAATCAGGACGGGAACTTCGGGTTCCACAATCAAGGCTTTGGTAATGACGGTTATGGCAACAATCAGGGGTATGGCTACGGTAATGGTGGATTCGGTAATGTGAATAACAACGGCGCTGGAGCATTTCCTTTCAACAATGGTTTTGGACCTGCTGGGGTCAATCAAGGGTTCGGCAACCGAGGACAGGGTCTTGTGTTCAATCAGCAAGGATTTGGCTGTAACATGGGTTACGATGGGTATGGCAATGACTGGAATGTGGATCACCAGGACGACGCTTTTTCGGGGAGAGTTATGGGACCTAAGGGCCCCATTGACCCTGTTCAGAGGATCAGAATGCTAGAAGAGCAGATGAAAGGTGTGGTTAATCAGAACTCCGCTGGGTTAGATATGACTACTATGGGGTTAGTACCAGGGCTGAGGGTGCCATTAAAATTCAAGGCTCCAACATTCGACAAATACAAAGGGGATACCTGCCCAAAGGTCCATGTACGTTCTTATTATAGAAGGATGTCTGCATATTCCAATGATGAAAGGATGCTCATGCATTTCTTTCAGGATAGCTTATCTGGACCATCGTTGGAATGGTACATGGGACTGGAGCCCACTCAGATTAGAAGCTGGAAGCAGTTGGCCGATGCTTTCGTTATGCATTACAAATATAACAGTGATTTGGCGCCAAACTGAGTTCAGTTGCAGAGTCTGTCGTAGAAAAGTGGGGAAAGTTTCAAAGAGTACGCGCAGCGGTGGCGCGATATGGCAACTCGGGTGCACCCTCCTTTGGTTAAAAGGGAGATGAATGACATGTTTGTGGGGACATTTACAGGAATGTACTATGACAAGTTACTCAATGTTTCGATGGGTAGCTTCTCCGATATGATCCTTATGGGAGAAAGGATCGAAAATGGAATTAAAATTGGGAAGATTCAGGCAGGTGAATCTACTTCAGCTGGGGGTGCAAGAAAAGCGTTCGGCGGAAGACGACAGGGTGATACAAGCGCTGTATTTGGTGGCAAAGGCCGGGGCAGAGGCAGAAATCAGTACATTCAACCTCAACAAATAGCCAGTGTTACTATTCCAATCCAACCGCAACAACAGCAGCAACAACCATAGCAGCAGCAAAGGCAGAATCAGGGTCAGAGAAGATTTCAGAATGCAAAGCCGAAAAGGGTATTTGATAAGCCTCCGTCGACATATGCAGAGCTTCTTCAGACACTGCTGGGTTTGAATTTGGTTGAGAAAAGAACATTGGAACCGCCTAAAGGACCGGTACTTCCCTACGGGTATGACGCTAATAAGCATTTCGAATTCCATTCCGGGGCCCCCGGACATGATGTAGAATCTTGTCATGCTTTCAAGCATAAAGTTCAAGACTTATTGGATAGTAGAGCCATCAACTTTGGCCAGGTGGGGCCCAATATTGTACAGCAGCCTATGCCTAATCATGAGGCAAATGCTATCTTGACAGAAGGAAATTTGAACTTGGTGATGGATGTTAATGAACTGAAGACACCATTGAGTGAGGTGAAAAACAGGTTGCTCAAAGGGGGAGTATTCCCTGGGTGTGATGAATACTGTTTAGATTGTTGGACCCAGCCTGGGGGTTGTACTGATCTGAAGCAGGGCGTTCAGGCCATGATCGACGAGGGGACCTTGCAATTTGATCGAATTGCGGTTGAGAAGCCTGTGGAGGCATTATGTGGTGAGCAGAATGATATTGCAACGGTGACAATCCCGAGGAAGACTATAACGATAACGGCGTCCGCCCAACGGCCAACTATTACAATTACCAAAGCAGGGCCTGTTCCCTTTGAGAGTACGAAAGATGTCCCGTGGACATACGGATTAGAAGCATATTGCAACGGTGATTGTGGTGAATAGCCAGCCAACTGGGGTTGTTGATAATGTCGTTGGAACGGGGGGCATGACCTGTAGCGGAAGGATCTTTACCTCACCTGAA
Organism: Lathyrus sativus; assembly: GCA_963859935.3. Classification (NCBI taxonomy): domain Eukaryota; kingdom Viridiplantae; phylum Streptophyta; class Magnoliopsida; order Fabales; family Fabaceae; genus Lathyrus; species Lathyrus sativus. The sequence goes on along the minus strand of OZ012741.1, from coordinate 283,886,639 downwards.
ATAGAAGCAGAGAGATTGGCCAAAGGCAAAGCCAAAGTAAGTGAAAGCGGGCCTACTCAGTCGAAAGAAAAGGATACGCCGCTCAAGGACGTAGAGGAGTTCATGAGATTGATTCGCAAAAGCGACTACAAAATTGTTGAACACCTACAGCAGACGCCATCGAAGATTTCTATCTTGTCGTTGTTGTTATGTTCCGAGGCCCACCGGAACGCCTTGCTAAAGATCCTGGATACGTCATTTGTGCCTCAAGAGGTTTCTGTAAATCAGTTAGAGGGGGTAATGGCACATGTCAATGCTGGACATAGCCTGGGTTTCACAGATTTTGATCTAACACCCAGGGGTCGAGAGCACAACATGGCTTTGCATATATCGATGGAATGCCGGGGCACTGTAATGTCGCGTGTATTGGTGGATACTGGATTGTCGTTGAACGTACTGCCAAAGAAAGCCATGATGAAATTGGACATATGGGGAATTATTTGCACGCCCAACGATTTGGTTGTGAGGGTGTTTGACGGGACGAAAAGATCAATGTCTGGGTCAATAACATTACCGCTTCAGGTGGGGCCAGAAATTTTTGATACCGAATTCTACATCATGGATATCCACCCAGCTTATAGCTGCCTTCTTGGGCGCCCATGGATCCACGCTGCGGGGGCCGTAACGTCCACATTGCATCAGAAGTTGAAGTACATGGTGGGTGATAGTGTTGTTACCGTTTGCAGGGAGGAGGACATTTTGGTCAGTCACCTGTCATCATTCAGATATGTTGAGGTCGACGGAGAAATACATGAGACGCCTTGTCAAGCCTTCGAAGGGTTGCAGATTAAAGACAAAGCTCAGGGTTCCAGCAAAATGCCAGAGGTGGCAGTGTCATCCTACAAGGAAGCTCAGGCTTTAGTGCAGACTAGTGAGACTAAAGGTTGGGGGCAGGTTCTGGAGATTCTTGTGAAGAATGATAAGTTTGGGCTAGGGTATCGACCGACATTGTCAGCGCCATCTTCAGGAACACCCAAGTTCAAGGGACCAATCACGATTACGCCAAGAGGGGTGTGCTTTGAGACAATCAACGCTATTTCCGATGCTGAAGACGGAGATAGTGACTGCGACATGGATGCGTGGATCAAGCCAAGCGTGCCAGGACAAAGTCTCTGCAATTGGTCCATCCGGGAAACTGTCCCAGTGACTCTTAAACAGTAATGATTTGTTTTGTCAATTGTTGAATAATCCTATGTCCTACCCGGGGCATAGTGATTTTACCTTAGGGCTACTTGATTATGTGTATTGCACTATTTTAATCATGAAATAAAGGCGTTTTTCATATACAAATATTGTGATCCCTGTTTTTCTTGTTTGTACTTTAACAATAAATGGCAACGTGGTTATTTGCTTTGTTTGCGTGTTGAAGCGTTTAACCATTTCCTTTGCAGGACTAATATTTCAGATGACATCTCCCACGAACCGCCTATGACTCGTTTCGACTTCGAGCACCCGGTATTCCAAGCAGAGAAAGAGATTGTGGAGGATAGCGACTTGCTAGAGGAGCTGACTCATTTGTTGAAACAGGAAGAGAGAATCATTCTGCCTCATCAGGAGGAAATTGAGATTATCAACTTGGGGTCGGAAGAAGTTGTGATAAATATCCATATAGGGGCTGCGCTGCAGAGCGACATCAAGCAAAGGGTGATTGAGATACTGCGAGAGTATAGTGATATATTTGCTTGGTCGTACGAGGATACGCCTGGGTTAGATACGGACATGGTTGTGCACCGTCTGCCGCTGCGAGAGGAATGTCCGCCTATTAAACAGAAACTCAGAAGAACCAGACCAGACATGGCTGTGAAAATCAAGGAGGAAGTTCAAAAACAGTGGGATGCTGGTTTCCTAGCTGTTACAACTTATCCGTCATGGGTCGCTAATATAGTACTAGTGCCGAAGAAAGACGGTAAAGTGAGAATGTGTGTAGACTACCATGATTTGAATAGGGCGAGCCCGAAAGACGACTTTCCACTTCCTCACATTGATGTGCTGGTTGATAACACTGCTCAGTTCTCCGTATTCTCCTTCATGGACGGCTTCTCAGGCTATAATCAGATCAAAATGGCACCAGAAGACATGGAGAAGACTACCTTCATTACTCCCTAGGGAACATTTTGCTACAAAGTGATGCCCTTTGGACTGAAGAACGCTGGGGCAACATATCAACGCGCTATGACGACTCTCTTTCATGACATGATGCACAAAGAGATCGAGGTTTATGTTGATGATATGATTGCCAAATCCCAAACAGAGGAGGAGCATTTGGTTAATCTGCTGAAATTGTTCAAAAGACTTAGGAAGTTCAGGTTGAGACTGAACCCTAACAAGTGCACCTTCGGGGTGAGATCGGGTAAACTGTTGGGGTTTATTGTGAGCGAGAAGGGAATAAAGGTTGATCCTGCAAAGATAAAAGCTATACAATAAATGCCGACGCCTAAATTAGAAAAAGAATTGCGTGGGTTTTTAGGGAGGTTGAACTACATCGCTCGGTTCATATCTCACCTAACTACGACATGCGAGCCGTTATTCAAGTTGTTGAAAAAGGATCAGGTGTTGACCTGGAATGAAAATTGTCAAAAGGCGTTCGACAAGATAAAAGAATACTTGCAGGAACCTCGTATTTTGATACCCCTAGTGGCCGGGAGACCTTTGATTATGTATTTGACGGTTCTTGAGGAAAGTATGGGTTGTGTTCTCGGTCAACACGACGAGACCGGACGTAAAGAGCATGTGATCTACTATTTGAGTAAGAAGTTTACCGACTGTGAGTCCAGATACTCAATGCTCGAGAAGATGTGTTGCGCGCTAGCCTGGGCCGCCAAACGTTTGAGGCAATACATGCTGAATCATACAACCATGCTAATTTCAAAGATGGATCCAATCAAATATGTGTTTGAGAAGCAGGCACTCTCCAGAAGAATTGCCCGATGGTAGATGGTGTTAACAGAATACAATATCCAATATGTCTCGCAAAAGGCTATTAAAGGTAGCGTTCTATCAGAGTACCTTGCGGAGCAGCCGGTTGAGGACTACCAATCAATGAGGTTTGATTTTCCTGACGAGGATATCATGTACCTGAAAATGAAGGATTGTGAAGAACCGTTGTCGGACGAAGGACCAGAGTTGGGTTCCAAATGGCAGTTGATATTTGACGGAGCTGTAAATTCCTATGGTAGCGGAATAGGTGCAATTATCACTACCCCTCATGGGTCGCACATCCCATTTACTGCCCGATTGACTTTTCCTGTTACCAATAATGAGGCTGAATATGAGGCTTGCATCATGGGGCTGGAAGAAGCCATTGATTTGCGAATCAAGAACCTGGATGTATACGGAGACTCAGCTCTAGTGGTGAATCAGATTAAAGGAGAATGGGAGACACGTCAGCCCAATTTGATACCTTATATGAATTATGCAAGAAGATTGTTTCCTTTCTTTGACAAGGTGGAATTGTATCACGTACCGCGAGCAGAAAATCAAATGGCTGACGCCCTGGCGACATTGTCTTCAATGTATAAAGTTAACTTCTGGAACGAGGCTCCCCGGATTGTTATCTCTCAGCTTGATAGGCCTGCATTCATATTTGCCATTGACGAGGTTCCCGATGGTAAACCCTGGTACTTTGACATCCAGAATTTCCTGAAGAACAAGGAGTATCCGGCTGGGGCATCCAGTCAAGATCAGAAGACTCTCAGGAGATTGGATTGCAATTTCTATCTGAATTCGGACGGTGTCCTATATAAAAGAAACCAAGACTTGGTGTTGCTATGCTGTGTAGATGAGAAAGAGGCGAAGTTGCTCATGTAAGAGATACATGAGGGTGCATTTGGTACACATGCTGGTGGGCATGCTATGACAAGAAAACTGCTACGGGCGGGTTATTATTGGCTGACTATGGAAACAAACTGTTTCAAGTTTGCAAAGAGGTGTCATAAATGCCAGATTTATGCGGACAAGATCCATGTGCCTCCAAGTCCCCTGAATATGATGTCATCACCGTGGCCTTTCTCGATGTGGGGGATCGACATGATTGGCAAGATCGAGCCTACGACATCAAACAGACACCAGTTCATTTTGGTGGCAATCGATTACTTCACCAAATGGATGGAGGCAACATCATATGCCAATGTGACCAAACAAGTGGTAGCCAGATTTATCAAACGAGATATTATCTGCAGATATGGAATCCCCGAGCGGATTATCACTGACAACGGTTCAAATTTGAATAATAAAATGATGAAAGAGTTGTGTCAGAATTTTAAGATTGAGCATCACAACTCTTCTCCTTACCGGCCCAAGATGAATGACGCTGTCGAAGCGGCCAATAAGAACATAAAGAAGATTGTTTAGAAGATGGTTGTGACGTATAAGGACTGGCACGAGATGCTACCTTTCGCTTTGCACGGTTATCGTACGACGATACGCACATCAACTGGGGCAACCCCTTTCTCATTGGTATACAGAATGGAGGCAGTATTACCGTTGGAGGTCGAGATTCCTTCCCTGAGGGTTTTACGTGATGTCCAACTCGACGAGGCAGAATGGATTAAAGATAGACTGAATCAGCTCAGCTTAATGGATGAGAAAAGACTGGCTTCTCTAGCATACAGTCGGTTATATCAGAGCCAGATGAAGAAAGCTTACGACAAGAAGGTGTGCCCTCGAAGCTTTCAGACGGGCGATCTTGTTTTGAAAAAGATTCTCCCACCACAATCAGATCACAGGGGCAAGTGGACTCCCAATTACGAAGGTCCCTACGTTGTCAGAAAAGTGTTCTCTGGAGGAGCCTTGTTACTATCCACCATGGACGGTGAAGACTTTTCGTCTCCTGTGAATTCGGACGTAGTTAAAAAATACTTTGCTTGAAAGTGACCCGCTGGACAGTAAAAAGAGAGTCCAGGCAAAAATGGGGCATCCTGGCGAACCATAAAAAAATGAATAAAAGGTTCGGGCAAAAGTTAGGGATAAAATTGAAAAGATGTACACCCGCGAAGTCGAAAACCTGAAAAGGGCGACTTCGGCAAAAAAGGGTATCCCGGTGAATTGAAAACCCGCAAAGGGCGGTTCACGCAAAAGTTAGGGATTGAAAAAGCAAATGACTGCGGTCTGGATTTGATACGACCTTGCTTAGTGGTTTGGGAGTACCTGGGGGGCCGTCTATCCAAAAACAATCTCTTCTGAAAATCGAGTACCGGGAAAGCGCAGAGTCAGGCGAGTCATAGGAGGATCAGCTTATGGTGTTCATTTGCATCACGTTGCCGACATGTATACAAATATTGTTTTGTATTTTCTTTATGCTTCTTGTGCGTATATTTATGTGTATTTGTGCGTAACTTCCTCTTTTCAGGAGTTGCATCCAGTGTACAAAACTTTGCCTATTCAGAGGCTCGTTATCAATAAAACATGTTATTCAGTACTTGATGCTTATTCTTTACTATTTTGTTTGTGAGAGACGCCGATGTTTTTGATAAACTTGCACTTGTATAAACTCGTCGGCCCTTACCGATAATTTCTAAAACTTCGAATTGACTGAAGTAATGTCACGGATGCTATCTCGGATAGATTCTGTTGTATAGGCCTGTTTTGTCTCGTTTGTGTTTTGCAGGGTTCTTACCTTTGGAGCAAACGGTCAGGAATTGTATTCCCCAGCCAAGGTCTCTTGACGTGAAACCTGACTCTAGACGATGTCATTCCTCAGCTAGTCGCAGCTTATCCCCAGAGAGCGGAGATGACGTTTATCCCTTCTCGAGGGAGGGCATTATTTTCCCCAGAAGAGTGTCCTCAGGGAAAGCCGTCCATAAGATTAATCCCAGCAAGTCAAAACCAATGTCCCCTGCAGAGGTGGCGCTCCTCAGCGAATCGAAGATGTGCACGTTCAATCTCCAACATGGGAGATTCCCGCAATAGTTAACCAAGTTGTTGGTTCGAAAGGTTTATATCCGCGAAGGATGGTTTTCTTGCTCCCCACAGGTCGTCATGCTATTGACAGGATGGTGATCCTCAGCAGAGTGGTAACTCTGAATGTGTAGACTGTTCCCAGACATTGTGCTTTGTCCAGAGGTGTCGCTTCTTCCCCAGCTGAGTTGGTTCACTAGCAGGGTGTTTGTTCTTTCCTCCCAGTGGAAATTGGTGTTTGATCTCTCCCCGGCAAAGTTGATTGTGTTTCCGGCATTTATTTTACCGGAATACCTTATGATACTTGCTCTCCCCAGCGGAGTTGGCTTTATCCTCAGCATTCGTGTTGTTGAGACATCATTATCAGAGTTTCCCTGACAGCTTGAGCCTGCATTTGCATTTGCATATATCGTCATATTTGCATCTACTCAAACGCGTATCATTTCCGTGCCGTATAGAACATTACGCCATTCTCAAACATATGCATTTTGAAACATAAATCAGGTTGATTAACCTTTTGCTTTCAGGTGTGTTTTCTCAGCAGGAGTATGGAGTTCTAGCTCAGATCTATTTTTTCCCCACAGAGTTACTTGGTTAAGTTTCTCTTTGTCCCCGAGCAGAGTTATTTGTTTAAGTTCCTCTTGTTTCCCCGCCAGAGTTTCTTGTTGAAGTTTCTCTTATCCGGCCAGCGGATTATCTTCTTCAAATTTGTTGTTACGTCAGTGTCAAAGGGTTTCATGAATCAAAATTTCAGAAGCTGCCGCCGGTTATCGGAACAGGCGTCCGGCAGTTTGGTTTCCAAATATTCCCAGTAGAGTCCGCCTCAAAGTCGCTGTCACGTCAGTGCTAAAAGGTTTGTGGGTTGGGACCAATGGATTTAGCTACTGCAGAGATAAGCAGAGAAACTGTATTCAGAGTATCTTCCCATATGGATAAACAGATGTATTTTCCTATTGGTTGACAGAAGTATTTCCCCGGAAGTTGCCAAAATTTTATTGCCTGTGTTGATAGGAGTTCCTCGTGTTGACGAGATATTAGTCCTGACGTGGACAATTTATTCCTGTATTGACGGGATCTCTTCGTGTTGGCAAAGTGTGCTAGTCCTAACGTGGACAGATTTATTTCCTCGTGTTGACGAAATGTGCTAGTCCTAACGTGGACAAATTTGATTTCTCCGTGTTGACGAAATGTGAAGTCCTGACATGGACAAATTGATTACTCTTCATGTTGACGAAATGGTGTCCTGACGTGGACCATTTATCCCCAGCAGATATTTTTCTTCGTATTGGCAAAATGTGCATCCTGACGTGGACAAGTTATAGTTCCTCGTGATGACGAGATGCGCGAGTCCTGACATGGACAAATTTATCTTTCTTCGTGTTGACGAAACGGTGTCCTGACGTGGACAGTTTACTCCTATGTTGATAGGATTTTCTCGTGTTGACGAGATGTGAGTCCTGACGTGGACAAATCAAGTTACCTTCCCTCGTGTTGACGAGATGCGAGTCCTGACGTGGACAAGTTTACCGTTCTTCGTGTTGACGAGATGGAATCCTGACGTGGACACATTTATTCTCTTCATGGTGGCGGGTTTATTCCTCGTGTTGACGAGATGTGAGTCTTGACGTGGACAATTTATTCCTATGTTGATAGGAGTTCCTCGTGTTGACGAGATGCAAATAAGATTTCATTCCTATGTTGATAGGATCTCCTCGTGTTGACGAGATGCAGACAACTCATCCCCAGCGAAGTCGCCGGGATTTCTCCATGTTGACGGAATGTGGCGTCCTAACGTGGACGAAGTTTTATTCCTGGGATGATAGGATTTCTCCATGTTGGCGGAATGTGGAGTCCTAGCGTGGACAAGTTTGTGATGGGATTTCTTCGTGTTGCTGAAGTGTGTGTTCTAACGTGGACAAAGTTTTTCTCTTTTTGTTGAGATTTCTTCGAGTTGACGAAATGTGAGTCCTGACGTGGACAGATTTGTGTTTATTCGTGATTTGACGAAATTTGGGTCCAGATGTGGACAAGGTTACTCCTGTGACAACAGAATCTCTATTCGTGTTGAAGAATTTGTTTCTCTTCTTGTGTTGACAAGGGTAGTCCAGTTGTGGACGGAGGTGTTTTTAGAAAAATTGTTCAGTACCTGTGGCGTTACATGGGTGGTTGAAGGTGAAATCAGAATTATTATCAGACGTTGGATCAGTTGTTGCCGTAACAACCGGATTCAGATAGGGGATGTTTCTCCCCAAGCTGTGCAGTTTATTTCTGCAGTTGGCAAATTTCTGGGTTTCTTGGTATTCAACCGTCTCGTACCTCGATTGTTTGAAGGCCGTTCGCTCTTCACCCAGTCGGGTCCAAGCCGTTTGAATAGGGGCAGCTGTTGCACCCCAAAATTTGCTCAACCTTTTCTTGCCTAATTTATGTTTCATTGCATTTCATTTGCATAGTTACATCATTCACATAGTCTAATCATTGGCATATCATAACATAGCATGCCTCCAACAGGGGATCAAGGGTGTCTATCAAGAGAAGAGCCTAGCAAGAGGTGTTATCCAAGATTGAGAAGTCATTCAAGTCATCAAGAAGAGATTTGAAGTCTTGAGAAGCTTGAGTGCCTATATGTGGGTTTTGCTCCTATCTTGAGGAATATTGAGAATCATCAATGGAATGAGAAATATGGAATGTGAATCTGAGGTGTGTATGGATCTCATGGGATGCCTAGAGGGCCCTATTGAAGCTGAGACAAGTCATTGATTCAAGTATGAGAGCCACAGTTGAGGTGCAGTCAACTAGGGTTTCATCTGGGTCAACCCTAGATCAATTGTGAAAATTGGAGAGTATCAAAGCCTACTTTGAGGTCATGGGATTCATGGATTGGTAGTTGATACATGTGTGGTGTTGTGCCAAGGTTAAGCAAAGAAAGATCAAGAATGTGGGAAGTTGCTAAATTAGGGTTTCAGTGTAAAATCACCCTGTTTAGTACCTAACTTCAAAGCAACATAAGTCAAAATACAAGTTTCAAATGGATCTTTGGCCAACATGAAACTTGTATAGCATCTCAATACCTTTAATTTGAGTACTAGAAGTCCTCAAGGGGATTTATAGAACTCAAGTTATGGTTCTTTCAAATTACAGGTCACTAGAGGACTATGAAATTTATCTGTGAAAGTCACTTGACTTCCAAGCAACTTTTGCCCTTCAAGGAGGTTTCAAACGGATTCTTGGCCAACATAATAGTTGTAGATCTTGATCTTATCTTTCCATATAGTACTAGAAGTCCTTGATAGGATTTGTAGAACTCTAGCTATGATCTTTGCAAGCCAGGGATATTTTGGGTATTGATGATTATAGGTCATTTTCAAGCATGGGCCAAACTCTCCAACTTGCAAGCTTCAAATGGAAAATTGTTCAACATGAAACTTGTTCAAAATGATGTTTTGGGTGTAATCAAGTGGTCATGAGAGCTTGGATTGGCTTGTAACAAGAATTTGCTTGAAATGGTTTAAAAGGGAAGAAAAATAAGTCATTTAAAGGCCAAAAAATGGAATTCTTGGTTTTATGGTCAAACAAGTCCATGTTATATACCAAATTGATCAGAAAAGGCATTTTAAAGACAATGACATTGTTAAATTTTTGAATTGGGGTCATTTTCACTCATTTCCATTTTGTTACTTAAGGTTGAAGTCACACATCAATACATCACCATTGGATCAAAAACAAGGGAGATACCATAGCCATTCATTTCAAAATGTCATGAGGAGAGAAATTCAAGTGAAACCAAGAGCTAGAACAGAGCAAAGCATAACTTTGGCATATGATATTTTCAAAGAATATGAGATTTTCAAAATCTCATTGTGGTTGTTACAGAAAGTTCTAGAGGTTTCCATCACATTCTATATAAGCATTGCAACTGATTCAGATGGTTTTTTGGCAAGGATTGAGCAAGGAATCAGAAAGAGCAACTGAATTTTATACATTGCATCTCAAAATCGGGTTTGGAGATAGAGGGAATTTCAAGGCAAATTGACCATTGGAGTAGCTTGGGAAGTGGTTCTTGAGTGATTCTGCAAAAGATTGGAGCTTGAATCGAGCATTTGCACCTTCTGTTCATCCATTTTTTCCAGGTTTGCAACTTTCATTTTTCAGCATGATTCATAGCAAATTGGTTAAGATTTGATGTGTGGATAGGTTATAGATGATGCTAGGTTGGATTTAGGCACAAGAATTGGACAATTAGAGACCAAATTAGTGTGATGCCATTTTCTGTTGAAGCCTATAACTCTTTTTTCTTGAGGTTTTAATGGTGTTTAGATATCAAGATTTGATCACTGAAGCATTAGATGAGTTTAGGCTTATTAATTGCAAGATTTGAGATGTTCAGGATTTGGTGATTTCTCTGCAACTTGGATCGGGTTTGGTTTTAGAGGATGAATCAATGAAAATGGAGGTTATATTTGTGATCAGGAGAGAATTTCGGGTGAGATAGGATACTTAGTTGTTGAATTTGATGCCTTTTTGGGATTGCCACGCCGGAGAAGACGGTGGCGCAAAGCTCAGGCCACCGTCTGAGTTTTCCCTCTCAAATTCAATTCATTTGGAGAAGACGATACAATGCCCGTTAGATGATGTTTTGAGTTTGACTGGAACCTAGATCCAAAGGCCACGATAACGTTTCAAAGTCAGAAGAGAGTTTGAGTTTCATTCAAAACTCTGCGTTTCATTAATTGATTTTGGGTGGGCTTAGTTATTTGCTTGCTTTCCACACCCCAGTTTAGGCCCAGATGAAGAAATGCACTAGTTCTGATTGCTATTTGACACAAGCTTTTTTCATTTTCCATTTCTTTTCCTGATTTCGTTTTAGTATGGTTTGGGCTTAGGTCAATTTGATATACGCACCCCCCTTAGGCCCAAGTTTGGTTTTCAACTAGTTTATTTTGCTATTTGTCACGCGCTTTTCTCTATTTTCCTTATATTTTCTTTTATTTTGCATTTTATACATAGTTTAGGAAATAATTCACCATAATTAGGAAAATTAATCTTTTTAATCCAAGTTTTTTCCCCTGACTCTCTAGAGAGTCTAGAATTTTAGGAAATTGAGAAATTCATAATTCATGCATTTTTGGATTTAATTGCATTTTTTTATAAGTTTAATTGCTTTTAAATTCAATATTGGTTGGTATGCTTTCTTGCTGATTTTGGTATGACTAATTGGTATTGATTTTTGAGGTGATTCTTGTTGGCTTAGTTAGTTTAGAGATTCATGTACCTATAGTAATTTTCTCATATTTTTGTGAGAGAATTTTAGGCTAGTTTGAGCATTGAACATTAGGTGTTGTGGATTTAGGGTTTTAGGATAGTACCCTTAGGTTTAGGGCATAGTTCTAGCACTTAAAGGATGAATTACCCCATAGTTTTTGTATGGCATATTCTTAACAGGTTTAGGAACCCTTAGTGATTTTTGTAGTATTTTACAATTATTTTCAGTATTTTAATTAGAATTAGTTTTAGGACTAACTTCTAGGTGTTTCTAGTGAACTAATTTGACTAGTTTAACTCAATAGTTCCCCTTAGATTAGGGTGGTGTTGCTTTTGAGCTTGGATGATCATGAAGACCAATTGAAGATGCTTTGGAGTGCTTGTAGGAGCTTGGACATGAAGATTTTCTCATCTGGTAGAGTGCTTGTCAGGAGCTTAGGAAAACTAGGGTTTTAGGAAGAGCATGTCGCAATTGCGAAAATCGGCGCCGGCTGAACAGAAGAGTCGTCACCGTGCATTATTTATCCCACAGGAGGGAAAGGAAATGCTCGAGGTAAACCTACCGCAAAACGGGGAAAGGAATGGTCATCGCAACCAAATCCTGGATTCGGGAGTCGGTTACGCAAGGGGAAGGTATTAGCACCCCTCACGTCCGTCGTACTCGACGGGATCCACACTTGTTTTCGGGTATGGATTGTTATTCTATCTATTCTACAGGTCAGGGGTTAAAAGAAAATAAAATGACTCGGCAAAGTATCACACTTTGTGCCTACGTATTCCCGTCTGGAACGAGAAATCAGAGTCGACGTAGTTCGCCTACCTACGGGAAAGGAGGGGAAGGTTGCTCGCTAGGATATCGCATCCTATGCCTACGTACATTCACACAGCATGAAAGATCAGAGCAAACGTAGTTCGGGCCACGTATGACACCAGTCTGTCTTGGTTGTTTTTATTCCTTCTGAAAAAGGGTTTTTCTGATTAACAGTCCCAGCGGACAAAAATGATGTTTTGATGAGTTCACATTCTCTTACGGAAGAAGTGTCTTTTATTGTGTTTGAAATCTTATTGTGTTTTTCTGTTTGTTTTGAGAAAGAAGAGACAGAACTCTAACCTACGGTTGCAAAGGGAATCAAACTAACCTAATGTTATCATGCATGGGTTAAGACCTAGTGTCTATCATGCTCCTCTTTTGCACAGAGAGAAACAGAGATCCTAAGGGAATAGACGGAAACAGAAACAAAAGCATATAATAAAGCAGTAAAATGCATGGATGTAGCAATACAAGGGAGGCAAGGGAGTCCCACTCAACCTCGAACCTAGAAAACAATAGGCAAAAGTGAACAACATTCACTTTCAACCTAACAGGTTAAACAGCAAACAATACAGTCAGGGAAAACCAAGCAATACATCAAAAATGATAAACAACAAAAAGAAAAAACAGCTACAGCAGCTCTGCACCACCACCTGTCTTCAAGTCATCTCCAAACAGCTACAAGTTTCAAGAAAGCCTCAGTCTTTATCTTCACAGCCTTCAAACAAGGTCTTTATCATCAGTCTTCAATCTGCAATGGCTTTTCTTCAAGTCTCAATCCCCAAGATGAATATCAGTCAACAAGATGGAATGGATGTTAAACAGTCAACTGCCTACCAAGGGTGGCTCATTACCTGTTAACATGATACAGACAATTTTCCCTCAAAAGTTCTATCTTTCAAATACATTCACTAATCCTTCCAAAGGAAGGAGGTGGATATTTGAAAGAGACTTTGAATCATAGAGAAAGAATGGAGGCAGACAAGGCCTTCCATGTTTGTGAATCAAGTTCTCTACTCTAGAGCTCTGCCTAGCTCCTAAACCCTACACTCCTCAACAGCTGCCAGCAAAGGATGCTCCTCATCAACTCTGGAAGTTGGTCTTCATCCTTTTTGATCTCCAATGGCCTTCATCATCAAAGTCTTCAGCTCTCCCAATCCCCAAGCAAACCCAATACCCCACACATACAAATGAAATAACCCTAGAGAGGGCACACCACACAGTCAATCAAATACAGACAGTATACTGATAGTAATAGTTGAATAGGGGAAACCTAGCAATTTCTAAGGGATATATTAGCTACCCATAATCCCTATAGTCCCATACCCCAATGATTCAAACTACCACTCCTAAAAGAATTGATTCACTACACCTATGGTATCTCCTAAACCCTAGTTTTGATCACACTAATCACACCTAAACAAATCATCTAAAATTTTAATCTAAAATCATGAATTAAATTTTATAAGCTAGCTAAAGGTCTAAGCTAGTCAACCTAAAAAGAATGGGTCAAAAATATAAAAGCATCTAATCAAACTAAAATTAACAATATCATGCATCAAATTAAACTACTTAAAATGCTATTTAAAAGAAAAATATGCTAAAAATATAAAAATGAAATGAAATACCAATTTTTTTTATGATAATTTTCTTGACAGAATTATTGACAATATGCAAAAACAACCAATTAAAAATAAGAATTTTTCTATTTGTTATGAATTTTCAAAGAATAAAAAAAATTTGAAAGAAATTAATATGGAATTAATATTGGATATGGGTGCATCTAGTAATAAAATCAGTGAAAAAAACAAGATGGGCCCAGACTGGGGGGGCGCGCCTAGCAATGTGCGTCTGGGCCCAGTGATCAGAAAATATAACAAAAAACAAAAAGGGAAAAACGGTGCCAATAGCAAGAAATTCAGTTCAAATTGGTTTGGGCCTGCATTTGGGGGTACAAATAGCAACTGATTGCTGAGCCCAGGGTTGGGTTTTAAGTGAAACGCATCGTTTCACCTTTGGAATTTCCCTCCGTTTTATCTTTGAATGAAGGTCGTTAGATTAGGTTGCAAGTCCAAGTCAAACATCAGATCGTGTGGCCATGCATCATCGTCTACCTCGAGAAACCCTAGGTTCAGAAAAAAACCTCACCATGCGCGCACTTTCCACCTCTCTGTTCTCCCTCAAACTTCCATGAAATCACACGATGTAAAGAGAAAAGTTGATCCATTCTCTTCCCTCTACATAGCCATGGCAATGGTTTCTTCTAAAACTCAATCAACATTCGAACCCGATAGGTAGAAGGTAGTGACTCCACCATTATGCACTGATATCAACCATCCCAATTCTCACTAATTCTCACCCTAACCTAATCTACACTTCATGCTGATTACTCTAAGCTATTTAATGAATATTATCAGGCCTTATCCCAAGTGTTCTAAGCCCTAACAGGTTGTGCACTCCAATGGCAACCTCCATGGATTGGTCTCAAATTCACCAAAATCAATCACCTAACTATGCCTAACCATTCTAACCTAATGATTCTCTACGATTCTAACTAATTCAGCCAATTCGATGAGAAAACCAACCTGGTGTAAATGATGAAAACAGGTATAGAAATCCTTGGATCTGATGCTTGCAATGATTGGGAATTGATCAATAAGCTTGCTCCTGAGTTCTGTATGCAAAAGATCTTGCTCCCAGGTCTTGAATCTCGCAATCACAATGTTCTTGCTCCTTGGATGATGGAATTGGATAGCACGATTCCTCTTCAGTTCAAACAAACCTTGATGTGAATTCTGATCCTTGAATGATCTAGATGATGATGATGAGATCAAGAAATTTGGAAATTGATAGAGATTTGATGAAGTTTGAGATGCTTTTGCAAAAATGGAAGAATGAAGTGTAACTTGTGTTATGAACAAAATGATTCACCAACCCATGCATGAAGCTACTCAATGCAATATATAGATGACCTTGGAAAGCCCTAGAACTTTGTAGAAACTTCCCATGCACACTTTCCTTGAATTTTGGATTATGTAACTTCTTTTGTAAGTAACCAAGCATATCTTTCAAATCTTGAACCAAACTCAAAAATCCACTTTTGCCAATGTTCTTAAAACATTTTTTCCAATCAAAATGACCTATAATTTCACCCCATTTGGCCAAATTATGAAAAATCTCAATTTTAGGTCATTTTTTATTCATTAAATTCACCAAATTTGAAACCTTGAGCTATGAGCCTTTCCAATCTTTCATGGTCACTTTTCTAGACTCAAAATGTCATTTGGAGCAAGTTTGATGTTGTGAGGTTTTTCATTTGAAGCTTCCTTGTATGAGTTTTGGGCATAGGCTTGAAATGACCTGTAATTCTAAGATGACCAAAATACCCTTTGCTTTCCAAGACCATAAGTAGAGTTCCACAAATCATATGAAGGCATACCATACCTTTATAGAAAGCTACGACAATGAGGAACAACTCTTATGTTTACCAGAAATTCATTTGAAATGTCCTTGAGGGGTAAAAGTTGCTTGGAAGACAAGTAACTTTCACAGACAAAATTTCAGATACCTCAGATGACCTTTAACTTGCAAGGACCATAACTTGAGTTCTACAAATCTCCTTGATGTATTCCACAACTAAAATTAAAGGTCTTGAGCCCCTCTACAAGTTTCATGTTGACCAAGGATCCATTTGAAGCTTGCATTTTGACTTATCTTGCTTGGAAATTTGACCTAAACTAGGGGATTTTACATAGAAACCCTAATTTAGAAACTCCTCTTCTTCTTGATTTCTCTTGATTTCTCCTTGGCACAACACCACATCCTTATCTACATGTCAAATGATGCACCCTACATCTTTCCAATAGACCTTAATGCCCTTCAATCAATCAA
The DNA here is from genome assembly GCA_963859935.3 of Lathyrus sativus. NCBI lineage: Eukaryota > Viridiplantae > Streptophyta > Magnoliopsida > Fabales > Fabaceae > Lathyrus > Lathyrus sativus. Next base: position 283,870,744 of record OZ012741.1, on the reverse strand, counting down.
TTGACCTAGGGTTGACCTAGAGTTGACCCTAGATGAAACCCTAGTTGACTGTCTTCAACTGCAACTCTTGTGATCACATCAATGACTTGTCTCACTTTCAAAATTACTTCCTAAGTCCTCCATGATGTCTATATACTCTCCATGCTCAATTCATAGCTCACAACTTCTTTGATGATCTTTAGATGCCCTCAGATAGGAGATAAATTCACTGCTTCTTTAATGACTTCTTTAGACTCCAATTTCTTTCTGATGACTTGGATATGCTTGAATTTGAATAATAACCTCTTGATAGGCTCATAGAGATGAGAATAGTACCTGGCCCCTTGTTGAATGACTTGCTATGCTATGTTGTGCAGATGATTTAGACTATGTACATGACTCTATACGCAAATGCTAATGTAATTGAAACATAAACCAAGTGAAGAAGGTTGAGCAAATTTTAGGGTGCAACAACTGCCCCTATTCAAGCGACTTGGACCCGATTGGGTGAAGAGCGAACAACCTTCAAACATTCGCGGTACGAGACGGTTGAATACTAAGAACCCGGAAATTTGCCAACCGCAGAAATAAACTGCACCACTGCTTGGGGAACGACATTCATCAACTGAATCTGACTGCTACAGCAACCAACTGATCCATTAGCGACGTGCTGGGGATTATTTTCATCCGCTTGAAAAAGATTCTATCATCGCAGAGATAGAGTTTTGTCCACGTTAGGACGCCTGTTTTGTCAACACAAAGAAACCTCAACTAAAACTTGTCCACGTCAGGACTCCACCTGCTGTCAACCCGGAAAAAATCTCGGCAACTTCGCTGGGGATAATTCGTCTGCATTTCATCAGAAATAAATCGTCCACATTAGGAATAAACTCTTCCACGTTAGGAATAACACCTCTTTCCACGTAAGGAATCGCATCTTCTTTCCACGTAAGGAATCACCTCTTTCCACGTAAGGAATAAACTTCTTTCCACGTAAGGAATAAACCTCGTCCGGATCTGTCCACGTCAGGACTAAGCTTTCCACGTAAGGAATACATCTTTTCCACGTAAGGAATACATCTTTTCCACGTAAGGAATGCATCTTTCCACGTAAGGAATCAATCTTTCCATCTTATGAATAACATCTTTCCACGTAAGGAATAAAACTTCTTTCCACGTAAGGAACTAAAACTTGTCCACGTCAGGACTCATGATCTTTCCACGTAAGGAATCCAATCTTTCCACGTAAGGAATCACAATCTTTCCATGTAAGGAATCCAATCTTTCCACGTAAGGAATCACAATCTTTCCACATAAGGAATAAACTTGTCCACGTCAGGACTCCAATCTTTCCACATAAGGAATAAACTTTTCCACGTCAGGACTCACGTTTCGTCTTGATTTGTCCACGTCAGGACTCACCTCTTGACTTGCTGAGGAAATAAAATTTGTCCACGTCAGGACTCATGTTGCGTCAACACGAAGGAAGATAAATCTGTCCACGTCAGGACTTGCGCACCTTCGACTCGCTGGGGAAATAAGACTTGTCCACGTCAGGACCCGCGCTTCACCAACACGAAGAGAAATAAACTTGTCCACGTCAGGACTTGCGCATCTTATCATCACGAAGAATTATAAACTCGTCCACGTCAGGACGCACATTTCACCATTACGAAGAAAAACATATGCTGGAATAAATGGTCCACGTCAGGGCACCAACACGAAGAGTAACCAACTTTGTCCACGTCAGGACTTCACATCAATATAGAGAGATCAAATCTGTCCATGTTGGGACTAGCACATATCGTCAACTTGAGGAAATGTCCACGTCAGGACTTCACATTCCATCAATTCTGAGAAATCGAACCTGTCCACGTTAGGACTAGCACCTCTTATCACTCTGGGGAAATAAATCTGTCCACGTTAGGACACCCACTTCTCTAACACGAAGAAAACCAATCAATAAAATTGTCCACGTCAGGACTCATTTCTCCCTTGGTCCCAAACCACAAACTTCTTAACACTGACGTGACAACTACTTTGAGGCGGACTCTACTGAGGATATTTGGAAACCGAACTAACAGATGCCTGTTCTGATAACCGGCGGCAGCCTCTGAAATTCTGATTCCTGAAACCCTTTGATGACAAATAACTCTGCTTGGGGACAATGAGATATTTTGCCTACTAACTCTGGCGGGGAAAACAAGAGAAATTTACACAAATAACTCTGCTCAGAGACAAAGAGAACTTAATCTAATAACTCTGTGGGGAACACTGCCGAAACTGACATTATCATTGAATGTCTCACGTCGAGATCTTGAATGTTTGGTAATTCATTTGAGCAAGAGCTCCTTCCACCTGCAAGAGAGCAATACTTGAAACAAACGGTTAGCCAACCTGGTTCATGTTTCAAAATGCATATGTTTGACAATGCCGATGCAAATGCAGACTCGAACTGCTGGGATACAGGAACCTGCTTCAGCAAAATAAATGCTGAAGACAATGCTGACTCCGCTGGGGATAGCCAGATGCTACAAAATTATTCCAGTAAAATAAATGCTGGAAGAGTGAAGTCAACCCTGCTGGGGAATAGCTCTGCTGGGGAATAGCAGATGAGCCTAGTATGATTGGACTTCTGCTGGAGAGTGAACGGGTATCACACGGTATTCTGGCAAAATAAATGCCAGGACGCCCAACCAACTCTGCCGGGGAGAGTCTTAATCTTCGAGTTCCACTGGGAGGAAAGCACTTGCTGAAAAGAGAACTCCGCTGGGGACAAAACGACTCTCTTGGGGAAAATCAAACTGGCTCCGCTGGGGGAGAGTAAATGACCCTACTGGGAAGGGTAAACTGTCTGAGTACAACTCACGAGTAGGAAACATTAATCTTCTGAGGCTAAACCACTCTGCTCGGGAGGGGGGAATCCTTCTGGGGGACACCACACTGCCTGAATACAGCCTACAATCTTGGAATTGCCAAACTTTGCTGAGGATAAACGACTTTGTTGGAGAATGTCCTTCAGCCTAAGCTACGACTAGCTGGGGAATTCGATCCTTCTTCAGTGAGGAACAGTGCTATTTTGGAAGCGCGACCTGCGTGGGGAGCAAGTCTTTCGTTACTGCAATCTTTTGATCGTCCTCTTCATGCGGCTATGAACCCTGCAACACCACAAACAAGACAAGACAAGTCTACACAACCAAATCTATTCAGGCTAGCGTTAGTGACATTATGTTCAGTTAATTCAAAGTTTTAGCAATTGTTGGCAAGGGCCAGCGACGTTATACACACGCTAGTTTCATTAAACCTAGGCGTTTATCATGCACAAAACAGTAAAGAGACAGCATCAGGTACTGAATAACATGTTTTATTGATTGGGCCCCTGAATGGGCAGAGTTTTGTACACGGGATGTAACTCCTGAAAAGAGGAAGCTACACACAACAAATATACAAGTATGCACAAGAAGCATAAATAGATTGGCAAATTAAATTTGTACACATGTCGGCAACGTGATGCAGACGATCATCACGAACTGATCCTCTCATGACTCGCCCGACTCTAATGCTTTCCTGGTATCCATACTTCCGAAGAGATTGTATCTGATAATCGACCCCTCGAGTATATTCTCCCGCACCAAAGCTTAATGCAGTATCAAATTCGGACCGCAGTCATTTGCTTTTCAAATCCCTAACTTTTGCGTGAACCGCCCTTTCCGGGTTTTCAGTTCACCGGGATACCTTTTTTTGCCGAAGCCGCCCAGTGTAGGTTTTCAACTTCGCGGGTGTACATTTTTTTCAATTTTATCCCTAACTTTTGCCCGAACCTTTCATTCTGTTTTTGGTTCGCCAGGATGCCCCATTTTTGCCTGGACTCTCTTTTTTCTGTCCAGCGGGTCAATTTCAAGCAAAGTATTTTTTAACTGCGTCCGAATTCACAGGTGACGTAAAGTCTCCACCGTCCATGGTGGACAACAATAAAGCTCCTCCTGAAAAGACCTTTCTGACAACGTATGGCCCTTCGTAATTGGGGGTCCATTTGCCCCTGTAATCTGCCTGCGGCGGGAGAATCCTTTTCAGCACAAGGTCGCCCGTCTGAAAGCTCCGAGGATGTATCTTCTTATCATATGCTTTCTTCATCCGGCTCTGGTACAAACGACCGTATGCTAGAGAAGCTAGCCTCTTCTCATCCATTAAACTTAGCTGGTTCAACTTGTTCTTTACCCATTCTGCCTCGTCTAGTTAAACATCTCGTAGTACTCTCAGCGAAGGAATCTCAACTTCCAGTGGTAGCACTGCTTCCATTCAGTATACCAACGAGAATGGGGTTTCCCCGGTTGATGTGCGTACCGTCGTACGATAACCGTGCAAAGCGAAAGGTAGCATCTCATGCCAGTCCTTATAGGTCACCACCATCTTCTGGACAATCTTTATATTCTTATTGGCCGCTTCAACAGCGCCCTTCATCTTGGGTCGGTAAGGGGAGGAGTTGTGATGTTCGATCTTAAAATTCTGACAGAGCTCCTTCATCATTTTGTTATTCAGATTTGAACCGTTGTCAGTGATTATCCGCTCGGGGATTCCATATCTGCAAATGATATCTCTCTTGATGAACCTGGCTACCACCTGCTTAGTTACATTTGCGTAAGATGCCGCTTCCACCCATTTGGAGAAATAATCGATTGCTACTAGAATGAACCGGTGCCCATTAGAAGTCGTCGGTTCGATCTTTCCAATCATATCGATTCCCCACATCGAGAATGGCCATGGCGATGACATCACATTCAGAGGACTCGGAGGCACATGGATCTTATCAGCATAGATTCGGCACTTGTGGCACTTCCTCGCAAACTTGAAACAATCAGTTTCCATAGTCAGCCAAAAATAACCTGCCCGCAGCAGCTTCCTCGTCATAGCATGCCCACCCGCATGCGTACCAAATGTACCTTCATGTATTTCCTCCATGAGCAACTTTGCCTCTTTTTCGTCTACACAACGCAGTAGCACCAAGTCGTGATTTCTTCTGTATAAGACACCATCCGGATTCAAGTAGAAATTACCCGCTAATCTCCTGAGAGTCTTCTGATCTTGACTGGATGCCCCAGCCGGATACTCTTTGTTCTTCAGGAAATTAAGGATATCAAAATACCACGGTTTGTCGTCAGAAGCTTCGTCAATAGCAAACACGAAGGCTGGTCTGTCAAGTCGAGAGATAACAATGCTGGGAGCCTCGTTCCAGAAGTTGACTTTGTACATGGAAGACAAAGTGGCCAGGGCGTCAGCCATTTGATTCTCTGCGCGCGGTACATGATGCAATTCAACCTTGTCAAAGAAAGGCAACAATCTCCTCGCATAGTTCATGTACGATATCAAATTGGGCTGACGTGTCTCCCATTCCCCTTTGATTTGATTCACCACCAGAGCTGAGTCTCCGTATACGTCTAGATTTTTGATTCACAAATCAATGGCTTCTTGGAGCCCCATGATACAAGCTTCGTATTCGGCTTCATTATTGGTAACCGGAAAGGTCAATCGAGCGGTAAACGGGATGTGCGACCCGTGTGGAGTAGTGATGATTGCCCCTATTCCGCTACCGTAAGCATTTACAGCTCCGTCAAAGATCAACTTCCACTTGGAACCCAATTCTGGTCCTTCGTCTGGCAACGGCTCTTCGCAATCTTTCATCTTTAGGTACATGATATCCTCGTCAGGAAAATCAAACCTCATCGATTGGTAATCCTCAATAGGCTGCTCTGCCAGATACTCAGACAGTACACTCCCCTTTATAGCCTTCTGCGAGACATACTGGATGTCATATTCAGTCAAGACCATCTGCCAACGGGCAATTCTTCCTGATAATGCTTGCTTTTCGAATACATATTTGATAGGATCCATCTTAGAGATGAGCATGGTTGTATGATTCAGCATGTATTGCCTCAAACGCTTGGCGGTCCAGGCTAGCGCGCAACAAGTTTTCTCAAGCATTGAATATCGAGATTCACATTCAGTAAATTTTTTACTCAAGTAATAGATCGCATGCTCTTTTCTTCCTGTCTCGTCATGTTGACCGAGAACACACCCCATGCTTCCCTCAAGAACTGTCAAATACATAATCAAGGGTCTCCCTGCCACTGGGGGTATCAAAATAGGAGGCTCCTGCAAATACTGCTTTATTTTATCAAACGCCTTTTGACAATTTTCATTCCACGTTACGGCCTGATCTTTCTTCAACAGCTTGAATAATGGTTCACACGTAGCAGTTAGGTGAGATATGAACCGGGCGATGTAGTTCAACCTCCCTAAAAACCCGCGCACCTCTTTTTCTGTTCTAGGCATCGGCATCTCTTGTATTGCTTTTATTTTTGCAGGATCAACCTCTATTCCTTTCTCGCTCACGATAAACCCCAGCAGTTTACCCGATCTCACCCCGAAGGTGCACTTGTTAGGGTTCAGTCTCAGCCTGAACTTCCTAAGCCTTTTGAATAACTTCAGCAGATTCACCAAATGCTCTTCCTTCGTCTGGGATTTGGCAATCATATCGTCAACATAAACTTCGATCTCTTTATGCATCATATCATGAAAAAGAGTCGTCATTGCACGCTGATACGTTGCCCCAGCATTCTTTAATCCGAAGGGCATCACTTTGTAACAAAATGTTCCCCAAGGCGTTATGAAAGTAGTCTTCTCCATGTCCTCTGGCGCCATCTTAATCTGGTTATAGCCCGAGAAGCCATCCATGAAGGAGAATACGGAGTACTGAGCAGTGTTGTCAACTAGCACATCGATGTGAGGAAGCGGAAAATCGTCTTTTGGGCTCGCTTTATTTAAGTCACGGTAATCTACGCACATTCTCACTTTACCGTCTTTCTTTGGCACTGGTACGATGTTAGCGACCCATGAGGGATATTTTGTCACAGCCAGGAAACCAGCATCCCACTGTTTTTGAACCTCCTCTTTAATCTTCACTGCCATATCGGGTCTAGTTCTGCGAAGTTTCTGCTTGACCGGCGGGCATTCTTCTTTCAACGGAAGACGGTGCACAACCATATCTGTATCAAGCCCTGGCATGTCTTCATACGACCAAGCGAACACATCACTATACTCTCTGAGCATTTCAACCAGTCTTCGCTTGATGTCGCTCTGTAGCGCGGCTCCTATTCGGATATTCTTTTCAACCCCTTCCGATCCCAGGTTAATAATTTCGATGACCTCTTCATGAGGCAGAATGACTCTTTCCTCTTTCTTCACCAACCAAGACAATTCTTCGGGAACGTCACCATCTTCAACAATCTCTTCTTCGGCCTGAAATACCGGGTGCTCAAAGTCGGGACGAGTCATAGGTGGTTCAATGATGTCATCCGAAAATGTTATCCTGCAAAAGAATGGTTAAATGCTTCAAAATGCGTATAGAGCGAATAACCACGTTGCCATTTTATTGGAAAATACAAAACAGGAAAAACAGAGATCGCAATATTTGCACATGAAAAACGCCTTTTATTTAATGATAAACACGCAATGTTCATAACAGCACAGCCCTAAGCAAATCATGATGCCCCGGGCAAGACACCAGATTGTTCAACAATTAAAAAACAAAGCATTACTGTTTAAGAGTCACAGGAACAATCTCCTGAATAGACCAGTTGCACAATCCTTGTCCTGGCACGCTCGGCTGAATCCAGGCGTCCATATCGCAGTCGCTGTCTCCTTCGTCAGACTCTGAAGCAGCGTTGATGGTCTCATGACATACTCCACTAGCAGTGATGGTTATTGGTCCTCTGAAATGGGGTGCCCCCACAGCAGGTGTTGACGATGACGGTTGATATCCCAACCCAAACCGGTCCATCTTCACGGGAATGTCTAGCACTTTGCCCCAGCCCTTTGTCTCACCGGCTTCTACTAGAGCTTGAGCTTCTTTATATGACGAGACGGTTATCTCCGACGCTTTACTCGGCCCGGGACCTTTGTCTTTGATGCGCAACCCTTCAAATGCCTGACAGGGTGTTTTGTGAATCTCTCCATCGACCTCCACATACTTAAATGACGACAGATGGCTGACCAGGATGTCTTCCTCTCCGCAGACTGTGACCATGCTGTCTCCTACCATATATTTCAACTTTTGATGCAAGGTAGACGTGACCGCCCCAGCACCATGAATCCAGGGTCATCCGAGAAGGCAGCTGTATGCAGGCTGGATGTCCATGATATAAAATTCAGTCGCAAAAACCTCCGGCCCCACCTGTAGAGGTAATGTTATAGATCCAAAAACTGTTCTTCGCGTGCCATCGAATGCCCTGACTACCAAGTCACTAGGCGTACACAGGATTCCTCTGACATCTAGCTTCATCATCGCTTTCTTGGGCAGCACGTTTAAGGACGATCCGGTATCTACCAGTACATGCGACATGACTGATCCTCTACACTCGACAGATACGTGCAGCGCCATATTATGCTCCCTCCCCTTCGGGGTCAAGTCAAAATTTGTAAAGCCCAAGCTATGGCCTGCATTCACATGTGCCAACACTCCTTCCAGCTGATTCACGGAAACATCTTGGGGTACGAAGGAAGTATCCAGGACTTTCAGCAACGCATTTCTGTGAGCTTCAGAACACAATAGCAACGATAGTATAGATATCTTTGACGGCGTCTGTTGCAGATGTTCAACAATCTTATAATCACTTTTACGAATCAAGCGCATGAACTCCTCCACATCCTTCGATGTCGTTTCTTTTCCATTCCCCTGCACTGGGACATTCTCAATCATCTTTCCCTTTCCCTTCGCCAATCTTTCAGCCTCTACCTCAGGCGATATGAAGATTCTTCCACTCCTTGTCATACCTCCGGTACCAACAACGTTGTCTACAGTCTCAGCGGGCTGCCTATTAACATCAATCTTTACTCCGTCACAATACACTTCCAAACCATAGGACCAGGGGACTGCCTTAGTGCTCTCGTACGGGATTGGTCCTGCTTTAGTGATGGTGATCGGTGGTCGCTGGGCCGGTGCCGTTATAGTGATTGTCTTTCGAGGAATCGTTACAGTGGCCACATCACTTTGCTCGTCTGCTAATACCCCTGCAGGTTCTTCAATTGCTGCTCGGTCAAATTGCAATGTGCCGCCATCTATTAAAGCCTGAATACCCTTCTTTAGGTCATCACAACCCCCAGCTAGGGCCCAACACTCTAAACAATACTCGTCACATCCTGGATAGACACCCCCTTGCAATAGTCGGCTCTTTATCTCGTACAACAGTGTCTTTAGATCGTCGACATTCATAATCAAATTCAAATCCTCCTCTGTTAAAATGGCGTTTGCCCCATGGTTGGGCATGGGCTTCTGCACTATATTCGGACCCTCTGTTCCAAAATTGATAGCCTTACTATCCAATAAATCCTGCACAACATGCTTGAACGCATGGCAACCCTCTACATCGTGGCCCGGAGCCGCAGAGTGGAACTCACGGTGCCTGCTTGCATCATAACCATACGGAGGAGTGCCTGTTATTGGTGCCAGAGTTCTCTTCCCTACCAAGTTCAAACCCAATAATGTCTGTAGCAAATCGGCGTACGTTGAAGGAGGCTTCTCAAACACTCTCCTTGGTTTACCCCCCTGGAATCTGCGCTGGGCATGCTGTGCCCCCTGCTGTGGCTGTTGTTGTTGTTGTTGTTGTTGTTGTTGTTGTTGAAATGGTTGTTGCTGAAACGGGATAGTAACACTCGCCACCTGCTGTGGCTGATTATACTGGTTTCGACCTCTGCCCCGGCCTTGGCCTCGGCCCCCAAACACTGCACTTGCCTCGCCCTGACGGCGCCCACCAAAAGCCTTTCTGTTATTGCCTGTTGAGGTGGATTCCTCAGCTTGGAATCTCCCCTGCTTAATGTTACTTTCAATCTTTTCTCCCATCAGAATTAAGTCTGAGAAACTGCCCAAAGATGTGTGAAACAACTTGTCATAAAACATGCCGGTGAATGTTCCTATGAACATGTCATTCATTTCCTTGTCCTCTAGAGGAGGATGGACTCTAGCAGCCATGTCGCGCCATCTCTGTGCATACTCTTTAAAGCTCTCACCCTTCTTCTGGGACAGCCCCTGCAATTGGACCCGATTGGGTGCCAAGTCGCTGTTGTACTTATAGTGAGCTACAAATGCTTCTGCCAGCTGCTTCCATGTCTTTATATGAGTTGGCTCCAATCCCATATACCACTCGAGGGAAGGGCCTGACAAGCTATCTTGAAAGAAATGCATTAGCATCCTCTCATCAGTTGAATACGCCGACATCCTTCTGTAATATGACCGCACGTGCACTTTTGGACAAGTGTCCCCTTTATACTTGTCAAACGTAGGAGCTTTGAATTTGATTGGCACCCTCAAGCCAGGCACTAGACCCATTGTTGACATGTCTAAGCCCACAGCACTTTGATTTACGACCCCCCTCATTTTCTCTTCTAGCATTCTGATCCTCTGGGAGTCATCCATAGGCCCCTCGAAACCTCTACCGGAGAAAGCGTCCTCCTACTGATCTTCTTGCCAGTTACCATTCCCAGCTCCATACCCATCGTATCCATTGTTACGGCCAACTCTAATCTGATTCATTATCGGGCCTCGCCCTCTGTTGCCGTACCCCAGAGCAACTCCAGCAGGTCCAAAAGCCATTAACCCAACGCCATTTCCATTTTCGAATCCTCCGTAACCCTGATTAGTCATACCATAATTGTCCTGCCCAAAACCTTGAGCATTGAAACCATATTTCCCAGTATTATCGAACCCCTGATCATTGAAGCCGAATCCAGCATTACCGAAGCCATTGCCTCCCATATCATTACCCAAGTTGACATCTCCAAGCCCAACATTGTGGACAGCAGTCTCGTTCCCAATTCCAACGTTACCGTTCCCAGCAGCAGTACCGTTGTTGACATTAACAGCAGGCATGTTGACTACAGGTGGAGCCACTAGTGTGGGAGTACCATCCCCATGAACAGTGTCGACTCGCACAGACTGATGATCCTCATTCCCATGCCCAACATTTCTGACCAACAGAGGCTGCACCAAAGCTTGCAAATTCTCCTGCCCTTTTGCAATAGTCTCCATTGTCTGCATGAAGAGCGCCAACTTCTCACGCATATCTTGCATCTCATTCTGCATTTGATCCATGATTCTTCGGCAGTTGGTGCGAGTGGAGTACCGGTGCGGGCGCTGCTCTTCAATCCTGAAAAGACCTGGTACAGTGCAAGCAATAAGATACCGTCCAGTAATCACCTGAAATGCAATATGAATATGAATGCAATGCAATGTGTCTGTGCATTAGGGGATGTTATTCCCCGATTCTAGTGCAAAGGTGCCAGTGCAGTGACAGTGCTATCAATACGGAGATTGGAGCCGAATCAAAGAAAGCCTCATATATTGCAGAGAAAACCATTAAGCCAAGAATATAATATCACTGAGTACAATGAGAAGGCATGACCTCAACCAACAATCCTGGTGATGGTCAGCACTATGCAAATAAAGCATCAATACATGAAATGGTCAAGTACACTCATAAGCCTGATACTCTTCTAGTAACTTCTTGGTCTCTGGATGGCTTGGTCGGGTAAGCAGACCCTCGACAAGCTGGTTTCTTCTCTTGAGAACACGTCGCACGTCACCAGCGGTTTCTTCCCATGCCCCTTCTCCGAAGCGATCCTCTAGCTTCCGCTTCTGAGACACAGCTTCATTCCTGCCTTCGATGGCCTTGTTCAATGCATTCTGGAGACTATACCTGGTCATCACCTCTTCTTCATACTTCTTAATGCTAGCCTTCAACTGCCCTTCGAGGTCAGAAATTTGCTGCTTCAATTTATCTTCCCTCTTCTTATTGTTGGTTAGCGTAGCATTCCAAGTCTTGTTACAAGAAGAGATTTCCCGGTGGGCGGCGTCGAGTGCTTTCTTTTTGGATTCCAACATATCATGGGAGCTTCTGAACTCTTGACCCAGATGTTCGCGCTTCTTTTTCTCCTCAGTCAACTCAGCACCTAGTCTGTTTACTAGCTCGATCTGCTGTTGGAAAGCATGCACAACCTTGTTTTTCTCGCTGCGTATCTGAGCTAGCTCTTGCTCTAACCCTTCATTGATCTTCATTAAGGCTTCTTTTTCTTTCACAACTTGCTCGTAAGCGTCCATAGTAACAGTGGTTGGCTCTTCCACCGGAATATGAACAGGGACTGGTGCATCTGGAAATGGCATCAGTAACTGGCTTGCTCTCTCCTGGATCCAAACTATGTAGGGTGCATAAGCCTGACAATCATTCTTCCCTAACAGTGGCTTCCCTCTTCTGCTGATACGCATCCATGCGTGCTGAAGCTTAGCTAGTAACTCTCCCTTCAAATCACCGGTGAAGTACAGAGATTCCTGTACTTCTTCATCCTGAGGTGGGTTCTTCAACGCATATCCGAACTGGCGAACGAACAGAGACGGGTTGTAATTGATACACCCTTTTCTTCCTATCAACGGAACATTAGGATGCCCAGAACAACTGAAAATAAGCTCAGACCCCAACAAGTCTCGGTCAAACCACTCAATGTCTTCAGAAGATAGCCTCATCAGGCGCTCTGGCCAGCTAGCTGTAGTTGCACTATCCACAAAAGGTCCCTTCAGGGGAAGATGACTCTTAAACCACATGTTCAACAGTGGCGCACAGCAGTAAACAGTCTTTCCTCTTCTATTTTCATTTTTGTAGTGCAGTGAATGATAGAGATCTCTGATCAAAGTGGGCACCGGGTTGCCAGCAGCAAACAGATGGAAAGCGTCCAAGTCCACAAAGTTGGGTAAGTTGGGAAACAACACTATTCCGTAAATGCATAGAGCTAAGATAGCATTAAAGACTATCTAGCACCCGTTCTTGGCATACTCTTGAGCTTTGCCAACCAGAAAATCAAGGGAGAAACCTGGAACCCCAAGCCAAGAAGTCACTAATAGTTCAGCAGCGTTCATGTGCAAGGCCTTAGCTAAGTCCTCCAACTTGGGCTTAGCAGCAGAGTGAATGAAGGGAACCCTGTTCTGTACTGGTAGCTCAGTAAACTCTACATACTCCTCAATGGTAGGCCCCAAAATGAAGTCAGCAAACGTGAAACATCTCAATGCAGGGTCATAGAATTGCATCAAGGTGTACAACCCATTCATCTCAACAGCAGTGGGCTTGCAGACCAGTCTCAGTAATCTTCCATGACTCATCCTGAAACTTCTCCTAACCTCCTCATCAGCAAGGGACATCAGACCAAGTAAGGGAGTAATGTCAGGTGTAGGCAACTTGTACGCAACTGTCTTCCTCAAACCAGCCATGATCAATAAGCAGAAGTCCGGGCACTAGAACCAGGGAATATGCAAATGCACCTGCAGCACAGACACATGTTAATGGGATGCAATGATAATGGGTATGCAAACAATGCAATGCAAGTAACATGCAAAAGGGACCAAATGCCATAGCTGAAAAGCCTGAACCATATCAAAAAGTCTCAGATAGACCCTCCAGAATTCCTCAAACCCTAGTCTCAGATAGACCTCATACAAAGCTCCAGCACTGGTCTCTGATAGACCCCGTATCATAACTCCAACACTGGTCTCTGACAAACCCCATATCATAACTCCAACTGGTCTCTGACAGACCTCATATCATACCTCCACCTGGTCTCTGACAGACCTCCAAACTATCCATAAATACCCAGGATCTCAGATCAAGAAATAAACCGGTAGTCTGAAGGTCTAGTTACCTGCATAACCCCAAACCCTCTCACAGGTAGGTGTCCTAGTAACTGACAAAGGTATGGCATCCTATGCGGTCGTCGGCGTCACAGACTTTCAGGGTTGATGATACGATTCCCAGAAGGAGTGGCATCATCAAATCCTGAAGAGGCTTCACTTAGCCAACTTCCAAATGATCGACAATTCAGCTGACCAACAACCCCTTCGACCCAAAGGGTAGAAAAAAAAGTCAACCAGAAGAACCTCGTCCGAGTGTAGATTTCATGAGACACTAATGCAAGTAAAGCCGGCACGCGCCCACTACTTTCTACTCTAATTCTAGGTGCACTCAAGCCCAGGTCCGGCTTATCTCTCAATCATGGAATCACCCGTCACACCCCAAATACAGCAATAATATCAATAATATAATGGTGAAAATAAATGACAGAAATATAAATCCATGCAAAATCCTCGACGGGAAAACAAGCGCTAGGATTGACTCGCTTAAGGGACGTTGGATCCCAAATGCATAAGGAACTATCGCAGTCCTTAGCAGCCAGGGGACGTTGGATCCCCAGCAGAGTCGCCAGCTGTCGCTACTCCGAAAATCGGCGCCGGCTGAACAGAAGAGTCGCCACTGTGCGTTATTTATCCCACAGGAGGGAAAGGAAACGCTCGAGGTAAACCTACCGCAAAATGGGGAAAGGAATGGTCATCGCAACCAAATCCTGGATTCGGGAGTCGGTTACGCAAGGGGAAGGTATTAGCACCCCTCACGTCCGTCGTACTCGACGGGATCCACGCTTGTTTTCGGGTATGGATTGTTATTCTATCTATTCTACAGGTCAGGGGTTAAAAGAAAATAAAATGACTCGGCAAAGTATCACACTTTGTGCCTACGTATTCCCGTCTGGAACGAGAAATCAGAGTCGACGTAGTTCGCCTACCTACGGGAAAGGAGGGGAAGGTTGCTCGCTAGGATATCGCATCCTATGCCTACGTACATTCACACAGCATGAAAGATCAGAGCAAACGTAGTTCGGGCCACGTATGACACCAGTCTGTCTTGGTTGTTTTTATTCCTTCTGAAAAAGGGTTTTTCTGATTAACAGTCCCAGCGGACAAAAATGACGTTTTGATGAGTTCACATTCTTTTACGGAAGAAGTGTCTTTTATTGTGTTTGAAATCTTATTGTATTTTTCTGTTTGTTTTGAGAAAGAAGAGACAGAACTCTAACCTACGGTTGCGAAGGGAATCAAACTAACCTAATGTTATCATGCAGGGGTTAAGACCTAGTGTCTATCATGCTCCTCTCTTGCACAGAGAGAAACAGAGATCCTAAGGGAATAGACGGAAACAGAAACAAAAGCATATAATAAAGCAGTAAAATGCATGGATGCAGCAATACAAGGGAGGCAAGGGAGTCCCACTCAACCTCGAACCTAGAAAACAATAGGCAAAAGTGAACAACATTCACTTTCAACCTAACAGGTTAAACAGCAAACAATACAGTCAGGGAAAACCAAGCAATACATCAAAAATGATAAACAGCAAAAAGAAAAAACAGCTACAGCAGCTCTGCACCACCACCTGTCTTCAAGTCATCTCCAAACAGCTACAAGTTTCAAGCAAGCCTCAGTCTTTATCTTCACAGCCTTCAAACAAGGTCTTTATCATCAGTCTTCAATCTGCAATGGCTTTTCTTCAAGTCTCAATCCCCAAGATGAATATCAGTCAACAAGATGGAATGGATGTTAAACAGTCAACTGCCTACCAAGGGTGGCTCATTACCTGTTAACATGATACAGACAATTTTCCCTCAAAAGTTCTATCTTTCAAATACATTCACTAATCCTTCCAAAGGAAGGAGGTGGATATTTGAAAGAGACTTTGAATCATAGAGAAAGAATGGAGGCAGACAAGGCCTTCCATGTTTGTGAATCAAGTTCTCTACTCTAGAGCTCTGCCTAGCTCCTAAACCCTACACTCCTCAACAGCTGCCAGCAAAGGATGCTCCTCATCAACTCTGGAAGTTGGTCTTCATCCTTTTTGATCTCCAATGGCCTTCATCATCAAAGTCTTCAGCTCTCCCAACCCCCAAGCAAACCCAATACCCCACACATACAAATGAAATAACCCTAGAGAGGGCACACCACACAGTCAATCAAATACAGACAGTATACTGATAGTAATAGTTGAATAGGGGAAACCTAGCAATTTCTAAGGGATCTATTAGCTACCCATAATCCCTATAGTCCCATACCCCAAAGATTCAAACTACCACTCCTAAAAGAATTGATTCACTACACCTATGGTATCTCCTAAACCCTAGTTTTGATCACACTAATCACACCTAAACAAATCATCTAAAATTTTAATCTAAAATCATGAATTAAATTTTATAAGCTAGCTAAAGGTCTAAGCTAGTCAACCTAAAAAGAATGGGTCAAAAATATAAAAGCATCTAATCAAACTAAAATTAACAATATCATGCATCAAATTAAACTACTTAAAATGCTATTTAAAAGAAAAATATGCTAAAAATATAAAAATGAAATGAAATACCAATTTTTTTTATGATAATTTTCTTGACAGAATTATGGACAATATGCAAAAACAACCAATTAAAAATAAGCATTTTTCTATTTGTTATGAATTTTCAAAGAATAAAAAAAATTTGAAAGAAATTAATATGGAATTAATATTGGATATGGGTGCATCTAGTAATAAAATCAGTGAAAAAAACAAGATGGGCCCAGACTGGGGGGCGCGCCTAGCAATGCACGTCTGGGCCCAGTGATCAGAAAATATAACAAAAAACAAAAAGGGAAAAACGGTGCCAATAGCAAGAAATTCAGTTCAAATTGGTTTGGGCCTGCATTTGGGGGTACGAATAGCAACTGATTGTTGAGCCCAGGGTTGGGTTTTAAGTGAAACGCATCGTTTCACCTTTGGAATTTCCCTCCGTTTTATCTTTGAATGAAGGCCGTTAGATTAGGTTGCAAGTCCAAGTCAAACATCAGATCGTGTGGCCATGCATCATCGTCTACCTCGAGAAACCCTAGGTTCAGAAAAAAACCTCACCATGCGCGCACTTTCCACCTCTCTGTTCTCCCTCAAACTTCCATGAAATCACACGATGTAAAGAGCAAAGTTGATCCATTCTCTTCCCTCTACATAGCCATGGCAATGGTTTCTTCTAAAACTCAATCAACATTCGAACCCGATAGGTAGAAGGTAGTGACTCCACCATTATGCACTGATATCAACCATCCCAATTCTCACTAATTCTCACCCTAACCTAATCTACACTTCATGCTGATTACTCTAAGCTATTTAATGAAGATTATCAGGCCTTATCCCAAGTGTTCTAAGCCCTAACAGGTTGTGCACTCCAATGGCAACCTCCATGGATTGGTCTCAAATTCACCAAAATCAATCACCTAACTATGCCTAACCATTCTAACCTAATGATTCTCTATGATTCTAACTAATTCAGCCAATTCGATGAGAAAACCAACCTGGTGTAAATGATGAAAACAGGTATAGAAATCCTTGGATCTGATGCTTGCAATGATTGGGAATTGATCAATAAGCTTGCTCCTGAGTTCTGTATGCAAAAGATCTTGCTCCCAGGTCTTGAATCTTGCAATCACAATGTTCTTGCTCCTTGGATGATGGAATTGGATAGCAGGATTCCTCTTCAATTCAAACAAACCTTGATGTGAATTCTGATCCTTGAATGATCTAGATGATGATGAGATCAAGAAATTTGGAAATTGATAGAGATTTGATGAAGTTTGAGATGCTTTTGCAAAAATGGAAGAATGAAGTGTAACTTGTGTTATGAACAAAATGATTCACCAACCCATGCATGAAGCTACTCAATGCAATATATAGATGACCTTGGAAAGCCCTAGAACTTTGTAGAAACTTCCCATGCACACTTTCCTTGAATTTTGGATTATGTAACTTCTTTTGTAAGTAACCAAGCATATCTTTCAAATCTTGAACCAAACTCAAAAATACACTTTTGCCAATGTTCTTAAAACATTTTTTCCAATCAAAATGACCTATAATTTCACCCCATTTGGCCAAATTATGAAAAATCTCAATTTTAGGTCATTTTTTATTCATTAAATTCACCAAATTTGAAACCTTGAGCTATGAGCCTTTCCAATCTTTCATGGTCACTTTTCTAGACTCAAAATGTCATTTGGAGCAAGTTTGATGTTGTGAAGTTTTTCATTTGAAGCTTCCTTGTATGAGTTTTGGGCATAGGCTTGAAATGACCTGTAATTCTCAGATGACCAAAATACCCTTTGCTTGCCAAGACCATATGTAGAGTTCCACAAATCATATGAAGACATACCATACCTTTCTAGAAAGCTAAGACAATGAGGAACAACTCTAATTTTGACCAGAAATTTATTTGAAATCTCCTTGAGGGGTAAAAGTTTCTTGGAAGACAAGTAACTTTCACAGACAAAATTTCAGATACCTCAGATGACCTGTAACTTGCAAGGACCATAACTTGAGTTCTACAAATCTCATTGATGTCTTCCACCACTAAAATTAAAGGTCTTGAGACTCTCTACAAGTTTCATGTTGACCAAGGATCCATTAGAAGCTTGCAGTTTGACTTATCTTGCTTGGAAATTTGACCTAAACTAGGGGATTTTACATAGAAACCCTAATTTAGAAACTCCTCTTCTTCTTGATTTCTCTTGATTTCTCCTTGGCACAACACCACATCCTTATCTAAATGTCAAATGATGCACCCCACATCTCTCCAATAGACCTTAATGCCCTTCAATCAATCAATTGACCTAGGGTTGACCTAGAGTTGACCCCAGATGAAACCCTAGTTGACTGTCTTCAACTGCAACTCTTGTGATCACATCAATGACTTGTCTCACTTTCAAAATGACTTCCTAAGTCCTCCATGATGTCTATATACTCTCCATGCTCAATTCACAACTCACAACTTCTTTGATGATCTTCAGATGCCCTCAGATAGGAGATAGATTCACTGCTTCTTTAATGACTTCTTTAGACTCTAATTTCTTTCTGATGACTTGGATATGCTTGAATTTGAATAATAACCTCTTGATAGGCTCATAGAGATGAGAATAGTACCTGGCCCCTTGTTGAATGACTTGCTATGCTATGCTGTGCAGATGATTTAGACTATGTACATGACTCTATACGCAAATGCTAATGTAATTGAAACATAAACCAAGTGAAGAAGGTTGAGCAAATTTTAGGGTGCAACAGAGCATTACACTAGTTTTGTTTCTTTCTTCAAACATGGAGTATATTGTTCATCTCCATTCAATCCAATGACATAAAGTCCTTTTAAAGAAGTCATATCTCTCCTTTGGAGGGATGAATGGCATACTTTAAGAGTAGAATGTTGAGGATGTCATTCTTTACAGTGTTAAGATCTTAATGACTTCCCTTGGTTGTCATTGAGTTTCTTAACACTTCAACTGGATCCTGTTGAATGTTTCTCCCCTGGAGGTGCTTGTTGAAGTTTGGCAAAGAGAAATTTTAGTGCTTGTTGAAGACTAGGAGTGTTGCTTGGTGAAGCTGGTTGCTTGTTGAAGCTAGGGTTTTGCTGCTTGTTGAAGCTAGTTGCTTGTTGAAGCTCAAGTCAAGAGATTATTGAAGTTGTTTACTGGTTGAAGTTAGAAGCTTGATGAAGCCTGGTGCTTGTTGAAGATTGAAGGTTTAGTGGAACTTGAGGATGGGATCTATTCATGAAGGTGAAGGTTGGTGTTGTCAACTGTTTTGCTGTTTAACCAATCTGTTGCTGTCAGAGCTGCTGCTTGTGCTGTCAATTGTAGGAGTTTGGTGCTGCTGCTTAGTCTGCCTCCTCTGCTGTGGTGTTTATTTTCTGTATTGTTTGTTGGCTTGTGAAGCTTGCCCCCTAGGTTTGAAGTGAATGTTGATTCACTTTGCCTGTTGTTTTCCCAGGTTCTAGGTTGAGCCGGACTCCCTTGCCTCGCTTGTATTGCTGCATTGCATGCATTTTACTGTACATGCTTGCTTTCTTTTCTGTTTATCCCCTAGGTTCTCTGATTTCCTCTGTGCAGGAGAGAATTATGACAGACATTAGGATTCTTATCCATGCATGACAACATTAGGTTAGTTTTTATTCCCTTTTCAACCCTAGGCTTTTTAGAGCTTCTTTCTCTTCTTATCTCAAAACAACTCAAAAACACAGTAATAAGGTTAATCGACGTCGTACGGTACGAGCCTTAAGCTATTTGAGAAAGGGTTGCTGGAGAGCTTCTTTCCAGTAGTCTAGCTGCTTAGTGTGGCACCCTTTGGGTGACACGCGACGTAGTCACTCTCAAATCATAGTCTCTAGTGCGTCAGAGATTGCAAACAAAATAAAAAAAAAACACTTCTTTCGTAAAAGATTCAAAACAAACATCAAAGTGTCATTTTTGTCCGCTTGGACTCTTAATTAAGAAAACCCTTTTTGAAGGTAATCAAAACAATCAGACAAGCTTGTGTCTTCCGTAGCTCGAACTACGTTTGCTCTGATCTTTCATGCTGTATGAAAGTACGTAGGCATAGGATGCCGTATCCTAGCGAGCAACCTTCCCCTCCTTTCCGTAGGTAGGCGAACTACGTTGACTCTGATTTCTCGTATCAGACGGGAATACGTAGGCATAAAGTGCGATACTTTTCCGAGTCACTTTCTTTTCTTTTTAAACCGGACCTTTAGAGTAGATAGATAACAATCCGTACTAGAAAACAAGCGTGGATCCCGTCGAGTACTGCGAACGTGAGGGGTGCTAATACCTTCCCCTTGCGTAATCGACTCCCGAATCCAGGATTTGGTTGCGATGACCATTCCTTTCCCGTTTTACGTTAGGTTTACTCTGAGTGTTTCCTTTCCCTCCATTGGGATAAATAATGCACGGTGGCGACTCTTCTGTCATAGCCGGCGCCGATTTTCGCAGTAGCGACACTCTTTCCCAGCAGGACCTTTCCCTTTCGGTGAATTTTGCTCCCAGCATTCTGTACCTTGACCAAAGTGTCACCTTTAAGCAACCCTGTGAGATACAGAGATTCCTGTATCTCTTCCTCTTCAGGAGGACCTCGTAGTGCATACCCAAATTTTCGTACTAGTAGAGATGGATTGTAGTTGATACATTCATTCCTTCCGACCAAGGGGATGTTAGGAAAGCCACAGCAGCTATGTACAATATCTTTGCCCAGTAGATCTCTATCAAACCAGATAATATTATCAGCAGTCAAATCCATCAAACGTGCAGACCAAGGTGAAGACTCAGCAGAATTAATAAATGGCCCTGACTTAGGAAGATGGCTAGCAAACAACTTATATAGTAAAGGAGCACAACATGCCACGTTCTTCCCCTTCCTGTTTTCATTTTTGCTGTGAACCGAATGGTAGACGTCTCCGAGGAGAGTGGGCACTGGGTTCCCGGAAGCAAATATATGGCAAGCATCCATACCGATGAAGTCCGGATGACTTGGGAATAGCACGATCCCATAAATGCAAAGGGCTAAGAAGGCATTGAATACATCCCAACGACCCTTCTTGGCAAACTTTCAGACCTTTTCCATCAGGAAAGGCAAAGGGAAACCATGAACTCCAATCTTTCTGAATACCATCCCTTCTAACTCAGACTCATCTATATGAAGAGCGTCAGTCAGCTTACTCAATTTGGGCTCACCCTCAACACGGTAATGAGGCATTTGATTTATCAAAGGCACCCCCAACAGGTCAGAGTACTCCTCCAGGGTCGGAGCTAGGACATAGTCTGGAAACACAAAGCATCTGAGTTGTGGGTCGTAAAACTGTAGCAGAGCATATAGGCCATTCAACTCGTACGTAGGAAGCTTATACACAATACCCAGAAGTCTCCCATAACTATTTCTGAAACTTTCCATCACTGTCTTATCAGCCAAAGAAATCAAAGTCTGTAACTCTCGGATGTCAGGTGTTGGTAGCTTTTAAGCCACAGTCTTCTTCAGAGATGCCATATCTGCCATGAGGATCAAGATCACTAGAACCAGGGGAGAAATATGCACCTGCAACACAGACACACGTTAATGACATGTAAATGAGGATGCAAACAATTCAAAATGCAATCATGCAGTAGGAGATCAAGATGACTGTGCTGTTGAGGAGATGAAGGCTCTGTATCAACAAAACCACAATACTGCTCTGTCAAGAACAACCATATCTCTGATGAGAAGAACCCATTATACCAGACCATAAATCTGCTCTGTCAAGAACACACATATCTGATGATGAGAACCTCTGATACCCACAAAACTGATTTACAGTCAAGAAAACCAGGTAGTCTGGGGGTTAAGGTTTCCTACATCACACCCGACCCTGCTCACAGGTATGGACCTAATCACGGAAAAGGTTCGGCATCCTATGCGGTCATCAGCGTCACAGACTTTCAAGAAATAACGATACGATACCCAGGAGGTGTGGCATCATCATCTCTTGAAGCGACCTCACTTAGCTGAATTCCAAATGATCGGTTCCCAGAGTCGACAATCCTCAGATCCAACAACCCCTCAAGTCCAAACGATCGATAGGAAGCCATCAAAGAGAACGTCGTCTGAGTGTGGATTACATGGGAACTGATGCAAGCAAAGCAAGCACGTCCTCCACTAACCCACTCTAATACTATGTAGCTCTCAAGCCTGGGTCTAGCTTTTCACTCATCAGAATGCCCCTCCCACAAAAATACAGATAATCGTATCATACTGAAAATAAAGTGCAGGAAATAAAATGCGATAAATAAAAACAACCCAACAAGTAAACATACAAGTGCTAGGATTGACTCTCGTAGGGGATGTTGGATCCCCAAATTGACTCGCATAAGGGACGTTGGATCCCAGGAAACTATCAAGTCCCCAGCAAAGTCGCCAGCTGTCGCTTCCGCGAAAATAAGGTGCCGGCAAAACAGAAGAGTCGCCACCTTTTGTTATTTATCCCTCGGAACGGGAAAGGAAACGATCGGAAAAACCTGACAAAAAAGGTATAAGACAAGGTCATCGCAACCATTGTCTGGGTTCGGGAGTCGGTTACGCAAGGGGAATGTATTAGCACCCCACACGTCCATTGTACTCGATGGGATCCACACTTGTTGTGTTTATCTGACGGGTTGGTTTTATCAATCTACCTATCAAGGCCGGTATAAAAAGAAAAGAAAATGACTCGGCAAAGCGTCGCACTTTATGCCTACATATTCTCATTAGAGAATGAGAAATCAGAGTCAACGTAGTTCGACTAACTACGGGTTACGGGATGTGGGAAGGTGGCCCGCCAATACATCAGTATTGTGCCTACGTACTCTCAACAGATTTGAGAGATCAGAGCTTACATAGTTCGGGATAATACGGATTACGGGGGTTCAGATTCATCTGTTTTTCGAGTAGGGTTAACAAACAGTTCTAGCAGTATGGCGTACGCAGCTCGACCCTTGGAGACATAGGCGTTACCGTTTGCGGTAGAACTGGGAGTTAATGACACTCTTTTTTTCAGAAAAGCTTCCTTTGAATTATGGGCCCACAGGGCAAAAAGGTTTGAAGTTTGTTTTCTGTCTTTTACAGAAGAAGTGTTTTTTTATAGTTGTTTGTAGTTTGTACAGCACTAGAGACTATGACCTGGGAACGAATGTGTCGCATATCGTCCAAAGGACGTATACTAAACATTCTAGACGATTTAGAGGAGGCCGCTCAATTATCATTACCCAAGTAGCTTAAGGCTCGTATCGCGCTTATACCAACTTGCCTTTATTACGTTTTTTACTGTTGTTTCAAGATGAGAAGAGAGAGCAGGCTCAACTAAGGGGAGACTATCAAGTCCTAATGTTGTCATGCCAAGGATTCATCCTATAGTTGATGTTTGAAACAGAGAACTCCTAGAATTTATCATGCATAGGTTTCAACCTAAAGTTCTAATCATCACTTCCTTATCAAAGGAAGTGATATTCCTAGGGGATCATGTCAGTGATAAACAGAAATAGATAAAGCATCAGCTTAAACAGTAAACAGTAAATGACTGTAAAATGCATGCAATGCAAGTGAGGGAGGAAATTTGTGTGGGGCATCAGCCTCCACAAGCTCGTCTCAACCTCAAGCCAGATATGAATAACTTCAATCATGAAGGAACATAAAATGCCATCAAGCAAATCACAAACCACATAGGCAAGGGAGCAGAGCTCTACCAAATAGCTGCAAGCAAAGCCATACAGTAAAAATACAAGCAGAGGGAGCAACTCAACCTCTAATGCAATCATGCTCCTAGCTTAAAACAATTTAAACATTAACTTATTCTAATGCATCAAGCAAATCGCATAAGTCACATCAATACATTTGCATAAAAAGCAAACAGACAGGAAAGAAAGCAAATCAACAGCTTCCACAGCTTCACAACAATGCAATCCTCTGACAGCAGTTCAATCCTCAGTCTGTAACTGTTCTTCAAGTCTATCCTCTTCAAGAGAATGAAAGGCACTCCATCTTCAAGCTTCAATCTTCAATAGGCTCCACCAAGAATGAAGAGAATAATCATCAGGGAAGTTGGTTGATAATGGGAAGCAGACAGTAAACCAAAGGAATCCTATCTGACACTCAACCAGTTATCAGAGAAAGGCATCCTCAAAAGTTCTACTCATTGTAAATGTCACACATCCCTCCAAAGGAGAGATGAGACTTAAACATGAGGGCTTTGGATGATAGGATGAGAATGGAATGGGGACAAAACCAACCATTATTTGAAGAAATATCTATTTCTAAAGCCCTCTCCTAAAGTCCTAATTTCGTAAGCTATTCAAAGCTAACAAGAAGGAAGGAAATCTTCAATCCAAGCTCCACCATGCATTCCACAGCAGCCCACACAAGTCTTCATCATAATCCAAAAGCAAGAGAAGCAAAACCCTAGTCTAAGGGAACTAATGAAGTCATTCTAGTTGAGTTAGCAGGTTAGGATCACCTAAAACCTAGTATTAAAGTTAATTCTAACTAAAATACTAAAATCAATTATAAAATCCTACAAAAATAACTATGGGAACCTATGTCAATCATGACTCTACCATGTCAATTCCAGAGATCAAATCATCAAATAAGACCTAGAAATAAACTCTAAACTACAAGGTACTAAACTTAACCCTAAAAGGGAGCACCTAAGGTTTCAAACTAAAAACAGAACCTAGTTTCATCACAAAAATGTGAGAAAAATACTACGGGAGCATAAATGTCTAAACTAATTACAAACCAAAAATCAAGCAAAAACTCCATACCAAGTGCTCAAACAAAATTCACCAAACAGATGAATCAATTAATACAATTTTATTATCAAATAAAATGGGAAAAATCAAATAAAATGAAAATAAATGCTAATCCTAATCTTTTTGTTTCTAAAATTCCTAAATTCATTCATGAATCAGGGGAAAAAAACTCAGAATTAATTGATCAATTTTTTTATTTTTTATGAATTATTATCAAACTATCATGAAATGATGAAAATAAAAGAAATTCAAAGAAATTGGTGAAACATGCGTTGCAAATAGCAATCTATCTCAGTTCAATATGTGGGTTGGGCCAGATGGGGGGTGCAAGTATCATTCAGAGTCTTAAGCCCAATGCTTCCAATTAATGAAACAGAGCGTTTCAATCTCAAGTCAAGGTCTGAGTTCAAGAATAGATCGTGGCCGTGCAATGCTCCTACTTGGTCAAGGTCCAACATCCATCCAATGCTTGCAGTGCATCGTCCCATTTGAAACTCAGGTTGGAGGGAGTTTACAGACGGTGGCCTGAGCAGTGGTGCCACCGTCTTCTCTGGTGAAGTTCTTTACACAGGTCATCAAACATTACATAATTATACATCAATCAACTCAGTTTTTCACCCTGATCAATAATCTCTATTCAAAATCATCTAACTCTCTCTCAAATTCAAAACACGATAACATCTTCAGAAAGTGTCAAAATCTTGATCATGACCATTCTTCAAATTAAAAGCACCAATGTGATCCTCATCTTATGGTGGTCAATCCTCACTATCTAATCTTGATTATCCATCCAAGAACTGCTAGATTTCAGCCTCAACAGAAAATGATCCACATCCTAGTTTGTCTCTATTCCACGATTTCTTGGTCTAGAATCCAACTACACATTGCAAGGGTCCTAACCACCTATTGATTTCTATCTATCTCCTCCTAAATTATGCACAAGGATGAAAGTTACCAACCTGAGTTCAGAGGTGTAACAGAAGCACTTCTTGCTCGATTCAACCTTCAAGATGATGCAGATTCAATCTAAATCACCTTCTGAAGCTAATGCCACCTTCAATTTTCCTTGATTCCTCCTTGAACTCAGAACACGATCTTCACTTGCAACTCTGAATTTTCAATTGCTCTTTCTACTACCAGCTTCAAACTCCTCCAAAAAATGGCTGAACACACTCATTGGTTTATATAGAACTTGATGGAATCATCCAGAAGTTTCTCAAAGCTTCGGAATGAGATTTTGGAATTTCAAATTCTCACCAAAATCTCATTCATGGCAGTCACGGTTTCCTCTCTGTTTTGGCCTCAGCTAGCTTGCATTCAACTTCTCATGAGATATTGAACATGACTGGTGGTGATTCTCCCCTTGTTTCAATCCAATGGCTCATGTATGTTATGTTACTTCATCATGAAGCAATGAGATAAAATTCCATGAAATTAAACTCAAATCAAAAATCTAACATTGCCAATGTTTCCAAAATGTATTTTCCATTCAAAAAATGCTATTATATTGCCTCATTTGCAGACATATCATTTATTTTGAATTTTTGGTCTTTAATTCTCTTTAATTCTACCTTTTTCATAATTTCTTAAATCAAGTCTCTCCTTGAGCCATTTCAATGCCTCCTTGATACATGGTCAAGGTTAAAACCCCATTTTGAGCAACTTTCAAGTTGCACAAAGTTTCATTTGAGATGTCTAAGTTGGTGAAAATGACCTATTACCAAAAATGACCCATAATCACAACTTCCCAAAATACCCTTGACTTGTCAAAGCCATAACTTGAGTTCTACAAATCCTATCAAGGACTTCTAGTACTCTCTAGAAAGCTAAGAGAATAAGGAACAACATTCAGGTTTACCAAAAGTTCATAGGAATCATCCTTCTAGGGCAAAGGTGTCATGCAAGTTGGGTAACTTTCAAGCTCCAAATTCACATGCCTCAGATGACTTGTAACTTGTCTGGCTCATAACTTGAGTTCTATAAACCTTATCAAGGACTTCTAGTACTCAAATTAAAGCTAATATAATTCCCTAAAACAATAATTTTTGGTTCAAGATGAGATGACAATCATATCTTGAGCTATATTGCCTTGAAGTCAAGGGTCAAACTTGGGGATTTTACACTGTCAAGTCTTAGAAACCCTAGCCTGAAACTTCTCAAACTCTTCAATCATGATGAGTTGACCTTGGAATCATCCTTATAACATCTCAATGTATCAATCCATGATTACATGGTTGTTTAATTAAGTCTTAACCTCCTTCAACTCATCAGTTGACTTAGGGTTGACCCAGTCAAACCCTAATTGCACCACTCATGGCTGAGTCTTCTTAATCTTGCACAATGACCTGTCTAGGCCTCAAAGTAATCTTCAAACCTTATCATGAGCTCTCTAAAGACCTCAAGTACAACTTCATGGCTTCAGAATCATCTGATGGCTTTCCACAACTCTCAAGTTAGGAGACACACCCTCTTGGTTTCAATCACTCTCTCTGAGGATCTTTTAACTTCTCTGACAAGGACATCAACCCTTGAACACTTGAATAACCTTATTATCTAGCCTCACAGTCTTGTCTAGCCCTTGATTGGTAATCATACCTCTTGATCTCCTGCATACATATCAATGAAATGCAAATGATAATGCTAACGTGAATGAAATGTAACATAAGCTAGGTAAAGAAATGTTGGGCAAATTTTGGGGTGCAACACATCTCATCTTGATATCCTCATGATACTTGTAGAGCATGTTCATACCTTCAATTTGAGTGTTAGAAGTCATTCATTGGATTTCTAGAACTCAAGTTATGAGGCAGACAAGTTACAGGTCATTAGATGAAAACTGATTTTGGTACTTGAAAGTCAACCAACTTCCAGGACATTTTTGAGCTAGAAGGATGTTTCTACTTAACTCTTGGCCAACATGAATGTTGTTCCTCATGATCTTAGCTTTCCATATAGTACTATAAGTCTTTCATCTAATTTGTAGAACTCAAGTTATGAGGGTTACAAGTCAGGGGTGTTTTGGGAAAGTAAGATTACAGGTCATTTTGAACCATAAGTCAATTTCACCATCTTGCAAGCCTCAAATGGATTTTTGTTCAACATGAAAGTTGCTCAAAATGATGTTTTTAGCTTGGCCATATATGAAGTGTCCATTGATATGGATTATATCAAGCATTGGTTGAAGAAAGTTCATATAAAGGCCATTTTAATGAATTAAAAGGTGAAAATTCAAAATAATTGGAAATAACATGTTTTCAAGTCAAATTTATAGTCAATTTGAATGGAATTGATATTCTAAAGAGATTGGCATTATTACATTTTTGATTTGGAGTGCTTAACATGGCCATTTGGAAGGTTGCTTCACAAGTAAGATACATATCCAACACATTCCATAGATTGAAATCAAGGGATGGAAACCACTTCATTACATTCCACAAGGGTTAAGTGAATCATTGGGGCTGATTTTGAAGAGTGAAAAAGGCTAGAATGCACATACCAACATTGAAATTTTGAAGGAAAATGAAAATCCAAAATTCACAAATGGGCTTGGTTTGGGCCTCCAACTCACTGAAACCGAATATAAATATGATTTAGAACAGCTTAGGAAGCTTCTAGTGCAAATTTTCATGGAGAATCCATTGGAGAGAAGTGAAGAAAAGAGCTTGGAATTGAAATTTCATTTTGGAGAATCAAGGGTTTTCAGCAGGAATTGAGCATCAAGAATCATTCACCATTGATCACTGAAGGTTTCTGCACGATTTGGAAGAGAATTGAGGCTTGAATCCACTGCAATCAAAGATCAAAGCCAGGTTTTAACTTCTTGAAATCTCTATCTGTTTAGGTGTTTTTAATGAACTAGAAGCATGCGGTTAAGTTCCCCTATTGGTCTAGATGGATTTTGGATGATCAATTTGAACTTTAGAGACAATTTAGGGTTGCCACCATTTTCGGTTGAGATTGATATCTCACGATCCTTGCGTTTTTAGAATGAATGAGTGGTATGGTTGAATTCCTGGTGAAATTTGGGGCAAGTTTCATGTAGGAATCGTGGTGAATGGTTGGCTATAGATGAAGTTAGGGTTGCGTGAGGGTGGCCGGAAAAGCCACCGGCGACGACTCTGGTTCGCGCGCAGGTTTGAGAATTTGCAGAAATTTAAAATGAAGAAGATGAAATCTTCACCATCCATTCGTGTGGAAAACTTGACTCAGTCCATTAATCCTAGCGCCCTCATGGCGCCACGTACCCTTCCCCTAAAACGCACAGTTTTGGTTAGTGATTTCCCAGGCTTTTGAGTCTTCGCTATGTGAACCAAGAACGCATTGGTTCGAATCCTCACGCGTGCTCTTTTTTTCTTTTTTAGTTTGTGAATTGATTGAGCTGATGAATTGTCATGAGCGTTGGGCCTTAGCATCCTTTGCTTTCAGCACCCCTCTCCCCAGGCCCAATGTGGATTTACAACGTGAAGTCCCTGCTCAGTGCACCCCCTCCTGGCTTATTTTTCTTGACTGAGTTGAAACTCAGATGGGCCTAGCGCCCAGTTGCTACGCACACCCCCCATCTGCTGGGCCCAAGCGCTTTGAAGTGAATTGTGCTGCTAACTGCACCCTCCCATTCATTTCTTTTATTTTCTTTTTTCTTTTAATTCTTGTTTTCATATTGTTTGATTTTAATTCCCAAAAAATAATAAAAATTGATATTAAGTCTTGATAAAAATTGTGGATACAATAAATGTTTAGAAGTTTTTCATGATTTTATTTTCCATTTTTCATGCATTTTCATTTTATTGCATATTTTTTAGTTTCATATGTGTTTAATGTTGGAATATTAATGATATGAATTTGTCCATTTTCGTTCTCAATCTTGGTTCTGAATTTGATCTTGATTTTTTGTATGTTGTTTGTGTACATATTGATGTTGCCTTGTGATTTTTATCATGATTTTTAAATGATTGTAAATATGCTTTTAGTGTAGTTGTTTAGGAGTGATTTTCATTTAGTTCCCTACTTTACAAAGTAACTTCAATTTAGGTGATCTAACTTAGAGAGTTTCATAGATTAACATTGTAGATAGCCATTAGTTGATTCTAAATAATGTAGTCCTTTCTTGATAGATTGGTAAGTAGCTAGAGATCCCTTTAGACCTTTGCCATAGCCTTGATAAAGCTTTTGATGCCCCTAGCTTAGGTGAACCTTGTAGCTAGTTTGTAGGGTTTCCCGGGAGTGCTGTGTTGCCTCCTGTCCCCTATGTGTTTTCCTTGGGCTTTGCCCTACATTCTTTATTCAAGTCTTGAATAGAATCCCTTTTGTGAGAGCCTAATCCTTCCTTTGGTTGGATTATGTGCATTCCTTAGGAGGTTGAGCCTTGAATTGACATTCCCCAGTATAGTACATTCCTTTGGTTTGTACTATCTTTATCCTTCAAGTCTTGATGAGGAGCCCTCTTGGGAGAGCCTAATCCTTCCTTTGGTTGGATTTTGTGCACTCCTCGGGAGGTTGCGCCCTCGCTGTCATCCATCTCAAAGTCCTTTTCTTAGGATCCCTCTCGGGAGAGCCTAATCCTTCCCTTGGTTGGATTCTGTGCATTCATCAACAGGTTGAGCCTGAGATGGACATTCTGTGTTGATACACTAAAATCATTTACCCTTAGATTGATATCTAGGATTAATACCCAGTCTTTTCTGTCCTATTGACATAGGATCCCTCTTGGGAGAGCCTAATCCTTCATTTGGTTGGATTCTGTGCATTCCTCAAGAGGTTGAGCCCATGATGGACCCTGGTATTGATATACCTCCAACCTAATGCAGCCTGGGATGACTTCCTTGTTGCTCGTTATGGTTTCTCTCCCTTGTTTGAATTGTTTGATGCATTAGAATAGGTCCATGTTATCATACCCTAAATTTGTCCTACCCATTTTCAAATATTTTTGTTTTTATTATTCTTTTATGTTTTACATTGCCCGCTTATTTTCTTGTTATTTAGACACGTGTCCGCTCACAATTGATTGATTTTTCAAAAATTTATCTTCTTTACCAATTAAGGTGTGACATGTGGCCTAAAGACATTTTGCGGGTATTTTTTATTTTTATTTCTTTATTTATTTATTTATTTCATTTTTTACTTCCTTAAACTTTTTTTTAAATGTTATTAATAATATTTTTAAGTAATTAATATTGTTTTAATTCTATATATTTGTTAATATCTTATTTGTTAAAATTATGTTAGTTTATATTAATAAGTTTTGTTTTATTTTAATTAGAAGAATAGAAAGTTTAGTATTTTTTTTTGAAAGAATGTTAGGAAGAAATTGATAAGAAAATTGAAAAGAGAAAGAAGTTATATATTAAGATTGACCCAACGGTGGGAGGCCCAGAAACAGACTGTATATAAGTGAAAGAGGATTCATTGAAAAAACGGAGAATGTTACTGTTCATTTTCCCCTCTCGCAAACCGCCGCCCCACCGAAACCCTAAATCAATTTAACTGATCATCATCCCAAAACCGTGAAACCCTAACCCTAAAGTTTCATCTCTCCCAAAACCTCAAAACAGCGCCCCCAAAACCCTCTTTCGCCGCCGTCACTCCCATTTTTCCTCGTTCTCTTTCGTCCTTAATCATCATCACCGCTAAAAATGGCCAAGACCTTAACAAATCTGCCATTAAAAGCACCCAACTCATCGTCTTCATCGCGACCTTAACCTTTCCATTTCCTTCGTTCATCATCCGCTCTCATCTTCACCAACCAACAAACTATGTCATTCGCATAAGAACCTTCCTCCGCTGTCAAATCAAACCATCATCCTACCACTGGAAGTAACCGTGCAAGCCCAGCGATTCCAACATCATTGTTTTCAGCAACAACAAAACTCAGCGACAAACCGCGGTGACCAGAGTTCCAGTTGTCTGTCCCAGCTCAACAACTCTTCAACTCGCTCCATCAACTCGTGGCAACAACGACGTGTAGATCCGGTATTTAAGGTGGTGGTATTCTTCGAGATTTGGATTATGAAACTTTGGTTGATAAGGATTATAGATAAGGGGTGGTCATCGCGTACTCGTTCTTACGTCATGAAGCAACAACACAACATCATCTCAGCAGACATGTACTGGATTCGAGCACAACAACCACTTTTGAGCTTATTGGCACTAATAAGATGAAGAGCACAGATTACGTTGCCGCACTCTCGAAGGTTGCGTTGATTTAGTTCGTACAAAATTCATATCCGGAGTCGGCGTTGGTAAATCTTCGAATCCTTTTTCTTTAGTTCGATTGTATATCAACACCTGATTAAGCTTGATTGTTATTAATGATTCGTTGTATTTATTATTGTTTTTAAGACATTTTGTGGTTAGTTTTTTTGTTCTAAAACTCTGCCGAATATCCGACGTGACGTCGTTAATATTTGGATTGTTCTGTTATGATTCAATATTACGCATATCTTAGAGTTTTCTTGTATGACTCTTTCTTAGTTTTGTCACAATATCAGCATATAAGTTGCATAAATTAAATGGTTGTTATTTTATTAAAATTGCAGTTCTGTATGCCCTATTATATTGATTCAAAGAATTTTATTGTCAAGAATCAGTTTCGTTCATGCGTTTTCAAGATGGGAACAATTGGGGATTAACTTGATTAACTTGTTTATTCTTTATCTTTATTGTTTCATGAAAATACGGAGCATCGTTGTGCTGTTATAGAATTCTGTTATACCGTTGTTTTTCTTAAACTATGCCACTTCTATGATTTATTTTTAGTCGGTGTTGAGCTATTTTCGATTGTGTGGCGAGGATATTGTGTAGAATCCATGGTCTTTTGGGCTTGTTATGTAAACATGGTTTGAATAAGATTACATTGCGTGTTGTCGACATATTTATGTTGTAATTTCTGATGAGTTTTATTATGTTTATGACTACAGGGGCTTACTTTTGTTTCGTTTCAATATTGAGTCGGTATATCGTTTAGAATGTTGTAATCTTTGTTTGCTTATGCCGCCTTCTGATTAATCGTAGTTCTACCTGCGGATGCCAGTTGCAACCGGTGATTTTGAGTTTTTCTTTTTCTGTCGGTATGTCGTGGTTGTTGCTTACATTATTAACATTGTTAAAAGCATACTGTTAAGACCAGGCTTTGGATTATTCTACATATTAATATTAATTTGGAATTCTTTCTATTTATTGATATTCATGCATGGATGTGTTATTGTCGGTCTTACAGCGCTACTGCCTCTTGACTTCACGCCATGGTTTTGCTATGAGATTAGTAATGATAGCTTGTATTGTGTGACTATATGTGTATGGGGATTATGGTGCCATGGTGGTATAAGTAATGCAATGCATGGTGTTTGCATTATCATTTACATTTTGGTAGTTTTTTTTTTTCCTGTTCTGTTTGTGTTGTGGTTGAAAATAGATATTTTCTTTACATAACACACCCCACTTAGTGTTTGTCTTAATTAATTATTAAATTTAATTATTTTGATAATTTATAAATAAACTGCATATTATTTGGTTATAAATTATAATTAGATTTCATTAATTCTTACATATTGTAATTGAATTCATTAAGTTTCATGTTGGATTTCTAACTCATGGAATATCTTTTTAAAACATTATTTTAAAACATTATTTTTAAAATATGAGTAATTTATTTTTTTCCTAATTCCAATTCAATTTATTTTTAACATACAAACCATTTTCTCAATTAAATCATTTTCAAAATTAATAGTTTTTCTAATCTTTATTCAATATATTTTTCAATATTAAAATTATTTTCTAATCAAGTCACGAAAAAATTAAATCCTTGAAGTCTAGCATTTCTGGGATTTTTGAACGATCATTATTGAGGTGTACACCTTAAATGATGTATTGTTCGACTTTTTGTTTTTTTTAGTATTCTCTTTTGGACAAAGAAATATCATAAGAATCTAGCATTCCGTGTAATATTTTCGTTGTTCATCCAAACATTTTCGAATGAAAACGGTGTTGTCAAGATCTAGCATCATGATAATACTCCGATTAATTGGTTGTGAGGCCGACGTCTCATTTACCGAATAATCATCATTTTCAATTCCAATCTCGTATTCTCACCTCTCATACCACAAACTCTTTTCATATCCTCCATTCAATTCAAATCATTTTCTCAACATTTTTCGATCGAACTTCGAAAGAAAGAGGTTCTTGGAATCTAGCATTCTTTGAATTTTTGAGTGAATAATTCTCGAGGCACGCTCTTGAGTTGTTATTCACTCAATCTTTTGACTTTTTCAAACACTTTCTCAAAATATTTTTCTCGATTAAAACTCCGAAAGAAGGAGATTCTTGGAATTTAGCATTCCTTGGATCTTCGAATGAATTATTATTGAGGCACGCCCTTGAGCTATTATTCACTCAATCTTTCGATAATTTTCAAAACATTTATCTCGATTCAAACTTCGAAAGAAGGAGGTTCTTGGAATCTAGAATTCCTTGAATCTTCGAGTGAATAATTCTCAAGGCAAGCCCTTGAGTTGTTATTTACTCATTATTTTGACTTTTTCAAACTCAAACATTTTTAAACATTCTCTTAAGTCGAGTGCTCGTCCGCATTCGCAACCGTCGACATTTCACACACACTTCACAATTCCTCGTGAATTTGATATTAGGGGCACCCTTAGGGACTAATATCATTTCTAACAATCTTAACCCTTGACACGTCGTCAAGTCGGTTCCGTTTTCAATCAAATCCTCGACACGCCGTCGAGCCATTTTCAAACCAACTCCCTTTTGCCTCACACTTCCATTTT
The DNA here is from genome assembly GCA_963859935.3 of Lathyrus sativus. Classification (NCBI taxonomy): domain Eukaryota; kingdom Viridiplantae; phylum Streptophyta; class Magnoliopsida; order Fabales; family Fabaceae; genus Lathyrus; species Lathyrus sativus. The sequence continues at coordinate 283,835,986 of OZ012741.1, read as the reverse complement.
CTCCCATATTCCACACTTTTATCTTCCTCCATTATTCCATCCACACATTCCCAACCTTTCCCGTAGTCGAACTACGAAGCTCTGATTTTTCATTCTCGTCCGAATGTAAGATACGTAGGCACAAGATTGCGATGATCTTGGCGAGCTACCTTCTATCCATCCTTCCATTTCCCAGTATCCATTTCATGGTTGTTACCACGAACTACGGACGCTCTGATTCTTTATTCATGCTTGAATATAAGATACGTAGGCACAAGATTGCGATGATCTTGGCGAGCACACTTCTATCCATCTTCTGTTTCCCCCCATCCTTTCCTGTAGTCGAACTACGACGCTCTGATTTCTCATTCTTGTCCGAATGAGCATACGTAGGCACAAGGACCACAATCCTTGGCGAGCACCCTATCCTCTAACCACCCATCTCTCCTTTGCGTCTTTAACCTTTTAACCTACCAATTCTACCTTTAACAACGAGAAGAAAACAAGTAAACCTAAACAACACTCCCCACATTTACCTTAAGAGGTTCCCGTCGAGTACGACGGACGTGAGGGGTGTTAATACCTTCCCCTCACGTAACCGACTCCCGAACCCGGAACTTGGTTGCGACAGCCCTGTTCCTATCCTTTCGCTTTAAGAGGTTTTCTCGATATTTTCCTCTCCCGTTTATTCGAGAAAAATAAAGTTCGGTGGCGACTCTGTCGAACCGCATTTCCGCGCCTTTCGCGCGAGGGTCGTTTCTCCGAAATGTCTCCGTGATTTTTTTTGAGGTGCGACACTTGTGTAGATTATTTTTAAGCTAGGAGCATGACTGCTTAGAGGTTGAGTGGGTCTCCCTCTGCTTGTTTGCATTAAGGGTTGAGGTGGTGCTCCCCTTGCTTATGTGTTGTCTTTCTTTTTCATCGGTGTGTTAGTAATAGAGGTTGAGTCTGTCTATCTCTTTTTGGCTGTTTATCTTTGCATTTATTCATATTTGGCTTGAGGTTGAGATGAGCTTGTGGAGGCTCCTGCCCCGCACATATTTCCTCCCTCACTTGCATGTGCATCTTTACTGTTCTCTTTTGTTATCTGTTTTATCTTAGATTTTATTCTGTGCTGGCCGTGTGACACGATTCAATTGGAGAATGATTGTCAATATCATTTCTCTATCTTGTCTTTGACACGAACATCAATACACTACCTCTGAGAGTTTGATTTCTCGTATAAGTCGAACCATGACGGTCTAAGCGATACATTGGTACTGATTTGAGCGTCCTCATCAAGGATCCAGAGAGGAGAAGATTGGAATGGAGCTTGCGCACATGTCAGGAGCCAACGGAGCCGCTTCGTTCAACATCATCTTATTCAAGTCTTCAGGAAACCGTCGAGTGTTATGAGCTGTAGCGTTAGATACGTAGGAAATGACAATCGAGCGGTCTCCCCTCGATCGTTTAGGGTGTTTAGTATATGTCCCTTGGGTAATATACGACGCACTCGCTCCTACGTATTAGGTTCTTGCGTGTGTGTCCCGAGTTCCTTCCCGTTTAGGCGTAAGCCTGCTTCCTCTTTGTTCTCGCCCCGTGCGATCGAAACCCTTTTCTCTCGCTGCCGTGCGATTGAGACCCCTTCTCTTGCCCCTGTGCAATCGAGACTCGTTTTCCCGTCGAACTATGTTTGCTCTGATCTCTCGTGCCAGACGAGGGTACGTAGGCATAGGATGTGATATCCTAGCGAGCTCCCTTCTCCCTTTTCCCTGTTTTGCTGTAGTCGACTGAACTACAGCTGCTCTGATTTCTCGTACCAGACGAGAATATGTAGTCATAGGATGCGATATCCTAGCGAGTACACTAATAACAAACTTCTTTGTTCTCTCGCTGCCGTGCGATCGAGACTTTCCCGCTAACGACTGATGTTCCCTTTCTATTGCCCGAGCGCAATTGAGACCAGACCGTATTCCTAGTTCCCGTAGGTCCCCGTACCTTTAAACCCGACATACTACGTTCGTTCTATCGCAAACAGGTAACGCCTAAGTCTCCGTCGAGCGAGCAGCATACACCTAACTGCTTGAATGCGTACGCTAGTATCGTCAATCCTTTATCTCACCCCCGTGTGATCGAGAATACACCGGTTACCCGTAGTTTCCCGAACTACGTAAGCTCTGATCTTTCACGCCGTATGAAAGTACGTAGGCACGAGATGCGATATCTCGGCGAGCAACCTTCCCCCCGTAGTTTCCCGAACTACGTTGACTCTGACTTTCCCATTGCACGAGGGAATATGTAGGCATGGAGCGGGATGCTCTATCGAGTCAGTTTCTTTCCGTTTAGCTTTAGCAGTCGTAGATAGATTGTTTTTCACCCGTAGGCAAACCAGCAAGCGTGGATCCCATCGAGTATGATGGACGTGAGGGGTGCTAATACCTTCCCCTTGCGTAACCGACTCCCGAACCCAGACATGGTTGCGATGACCTTGTCTTATACCTTTTCGTCAGGTTTTTCCGATCGTTTCCTTTCCCGTTCTGAGGGATAAATAACGAAAGGGGCGACTCTTCTGTTTTGTCGGCACCTTATCTTCGCGGTAGCGACAGCTGGCGACTCTGCTGGGGACTTATAGCTATTGGGGGACTTTTCCCATCCCCTATGCTGGGACCGTTTCCCATCCCCTACGAGAGTCAATCCTAGTGCTTGTTTGGTTGTCTGTGGGTGTTTATTTTTGTGTTGTATTTTGTATAATGATGTATTTTATTTTCAGCATTATATTATATGATTATTTACTGTTGTGGGAGGGGCTGATTCTGATGAGTGAGAAGCCAAACCCAGGCTTGAGAGCATATACATAGCATTAGAGTGGATTAGTGGTGGACGTGCTTGCTTTGCTTGCATCAGTTCCCATGTAATCCACACTCAGACGAGGTTCTCTTTGATGACTTCCTATCGGTCCTTTGGACTCGAGGGGTTGCCGGATCTGAGGATTGTCGACTCTGGGAACCGATCATTTGGGATTCAGCTAAGTGAGGCCGCTTCAAGAGATGATGATGCCACACCTCCTGGGTATCGTATCATCATTTCTTGAAAGTTTGTGACGCTGATGACCGCATAGGATGCCGTACCGTTATCAGTGGATTAGGTCCATACCCGTGAGTGGGACTGGGGTTATGTAGGAAACCTTTACCTTCAGACTACCTGGTTTTTTCTTGACAGTATGAATCAGTATCATTGGTATCAGTGGGTCCTAATTATCAGAGCAGTGCTATGTTCTTGTCAAGGCAGAACTTTGATTTCTCCTCAGTCAACAAGCAGCAGCCTTGATCCCTTGTGTGTGCATTAGCATTTTGCATTTTGCATCATATTGCATTTGCATCTCAGTTTGCATATCCATCCTCAGCCGGAACAGGGAGCTCACCCATCTTTTGCCTGCTTCGCCAGTTGGTTTCCCGACATTCGCCTTGGATTTGAATCATCTTCAGGATCATGGGTTCAGAAGAGCAGAACTTGGTTGTTACCAGGGCAGAGTTTGAATTTTTGAAGGATCAGTTGAGTCAATTCATGGAAGTTGTGACAGCTATGACTAGAGATGAGGCCAATGACCAAAGGACTCCGATGAATGATGTTGCTCAAGCCCAGCCTGTGCAGATCCTTGTCAGGGATAAAGATGCATCTTCTCTCCATGACACAGATTATCAGCATTTCACTTTCCCTGTACTAGATCATCAGAGGCTTGTTCCGTAGGTTGATGCCGAGGACTCGAGGACTGTTGAATTCATGAGAAGATATCGGTTGTTGGAGGAAAATATTGATGCCCTGATGAGTCAGAATACTTTTGATTTGAATGCTGCGAGCATGTGTTTTGTGCCAGGCCTTGTGATGCCTCCGAAATTTAAGATGCCAAATTTTGAGAAGTACAAAGGGGATAGTTGTCTGAAGCTACATTTGATAATGTTCTGCAGGAAAATGTCTCCGAAATGTCTCCGTGATTTTTTTTGAGGTGCGACACATGTGTAGATTATTTTTAAGCCAGGAGCATGACTGCTTAGAGGTTGAGTGGGTCTCCCTCTGCTTGTTTGCATTAAGGGTTGAGGTGGTGCTCCCCTTGCTTGTGTGTTGTCTTTCTTTTTCATCGGTGTGTTAGTAATAGAGGTTGAGTCTGTCTATCTCTTTTTGGCTGTTTATCTTTGCATTTATTCATATTTGGCTTGAGGTTGAGATGAGCTTGTGGAGGCTCCTGCCCCGCACATATTTCCTCCCTCACTTGCATGTGCATCTTTACTGTTCTCTTTTGTTATCTATTTTATCTTAGATTTTATTCTGTGTTGGCCGTGTGACACGATTCAATTGGAGAATGATTGTCAATATCATTTCTCTATCTTGTCTTTGACACGAACATCAATACACTACCTCTGAGAGTTTGATTTCTCGTATAAGTCGAACCATGACGGTCTAAGCGATACATTGGTACTGATTTGAGCGTCCTCATCAAGGATCCAGAGAGGAGAAGATTGGAATGGAGCTTGCGCACATGTCAGGAGCCAACGAAGCCGCTTCGTTCAACATCATCTTATTCAAGTCTTCAGGCAACCGTCGAGTGTTGTGAGCTGTAGCATTAAATACGTAGGAAATGACAATCGAGCAGTCTCCCCTCGATCGTTTAGGGTGTTTAGTATATGTCCCTTGGGTAATATACGACGCACTCGCTCCTACGTATTAGGTTCTTGCGTGTGTGTCCCGAGTTCCTTCCCGTTTAGGCGTAAGCCTGCTTCCTCTTTGTTCTCGCCCCGTGCGATCGAAACCCTTTTCTCTCGCTGCCGTGCGATTGAGACCCCTTCTCTTGCCCCTGTGCAATCGAGACTCGTTTTCCCGTCGAACTACGTTTGCTCTGATCTCTCGTGCCAGATGAGGGTACGTAGGCATAGGATGCGATATCCTAGCGAGCTCCCTTCTCCCTTTTCCCTGTTTTGCTGTAGTCGGCTGAACTACAGCTGCTCTGATTTCTCATACCAGACGAGAATATGTAGTCATAGGATGCGATATCCTAGCGAGTACACTAATAATAAACTTCTTTGTTCTCTCGCTGTCGTGCGATCGAGACTTTCCCGCTAACGACTGATGTTCCCTTTCTCTTGCCCGAGCGCAATTGAGACCAGACCGTATTCCTAGTTCCCGTAGGTCCCCGTACCTTTAAACCCGACATACTACGTTCGTTCTATCGCAAACAGGTAACGCCTAAGTCTCCGTCGAGCGAGCAGCATACACCTAACTGCTTGAATGCGTACGCTAGTATCGTCAATCCTTTCTCTCACCCCCGTGTGATCGAGAATACCCAGGTTACCCGTAGTTTCCCGAACTACGTAAGCTCTGATCTTTCACGCCGTATGAAAGTACGTAGGCACGAGATGCGATATCTCGGCGAGCAACCTTCCCCCCGTAGTTTCCCGAACTACGTTGACTCTGACTTTTCCATTGCACGAGGGAATATGTAGGCATGGAGCGGGATGCTCTATCGAGTCAGTTTCTTTCCGTTTAGCTTTAGCAGCCGTAGATAGATTGTTTTTCACCCGTAGACAAACCAGCAAGCGTGGATCCCATCGAGTACGATGGACGTGAGGGGTGCTAATACCTTCCCCTTGCGTAACCGACTCCCGAACCCAGACATGGTTGCGATGACCTTGTCTTATACCTTTTCGTCAGGTTTTTCCGATCGTTTCCTTTCCCGTTCTGAGGGATAAATAACGAAAGGGGCGACTCTTCTGTTTTGTCGGCACCTTATCTTCGCGGTAGCGACAGCTGGCGACTCTGCTGGGGACTTATAGCTATTGGGGGACTTTTCCCATCCCCTATGCTGGGACCGTTTCCCATCCCCTACGAGAGTCAATCCTAGTGCTTGTTTGGTTGTCTGTGGGTGTTTATTTTTGTGCTGTATTTTGTATAATGATGTATTTTATTTTCAGCATTATATTATATGATTATTTACTGTTGTGGGAGGGGCTGATTCTGATGAGTGAGAAGCCAAACCCAGGCTTGAGAGCATATACATAGCATTAGAGTGGATTAGTGGTGGACGTGCTTGCTTTGCTTGCATCAGTTCCCATGTAATCCGCACTCAGACGAGGTTCTCTTTGATGACTTCCTATCGGTCCTTTGGACTCGAGGGGTTGCCGGATCTGAGGATTGTCGACTCTGGGAACCGATCATTTGGGATTCAGCTAAGTGAGGCCGATTCAAGAGATGATGATGCCACACCTCCTGGGTATCGTATCATCATTTCTTGAAAGTCTGTGACGCTGATGACCGCATAGGATGCCGTACCGTTATCAGTGGATTAGGTCCATACCCGTGAGTGGGACTGGGGTTATGTAGGAAACCTTTACCTTCAGACTACCTGGTTTTTTCTTGACAGTATGAATCAGTATCATTGGTATCAGTGGGTCCTAATTATCAGAGCAGTGCTATGTTCTTGTCAAGGCAGAACTTTGATTTCTCCTCAGTCAACAAGCAGCAGCCTTGATCCCTTGTGTGTGCATTAGCATTTTGCATTTTGCATCATATTGCATTTGCATCTCAGTTTGCATATCCATCCTCAGCCGGAACAGGGAGCTCACCCATCTTTTGCCTGCTTCGCCAGTTGGTTTCCCGACATTCGCCTTGGATTTGAATCAACTTCAGGATCATGGGTTCAGAAGAGCAGAACTTGGTTGTTACCAGGGCAGAGTTTGAATTTTTGAAGGATCAGTTGAGTCAATTCATGGAAGCTGTGACAGCTATGACTAGAGATGAGGCCAATGACCAAAGGACTCCGATGAATGATGTTGCTCAAGCCCAGCCTGTGCAGATCCTTGTCAGGGATAAAGATGCATCTTCTCTCCATGACACAGATTATCAGCATTTCACTTTCCCTGTACCAGATCATCAGAGGCTTGTTCCGTAGGTTGATGCCGAGGACTCGAGGACTGTTGAATTCATGAGAAGATATCAGTTGTTGGAGGAAAATATTGATGCCCTGATGAGTCAGAATACTTTTGATTTGAATGCTGCGAGCATGTGTTTGGTGCCAGGCCTTGTGATGCCTCCGAAATTCAAGATGCCAAATTTTGAGAAGTACAAAGGGGATAGTTGTCTGAAGCTACATTTGATAATGTTCTGCAGGAAAATGACTTCGTATTTCGCTAATGATCAGCTTATGATTTACGGTTTTCAGGATAGTCTGAGTGGAGCATTGTTGAATTGGTATATGCGGTTGGAAAGTAGTTGCATCAGATCATGGTCAGATTTAGCCAATGCTTTCGTGAAGCAGTACGACTACAATCTTGACATGGCTCCTAGCCGTATGCAGTTGCGAGAATTGTCTCAGGTAGATAATGAATCCTTCAGAGGGTACGCGCAGAGATGGAGAGAATTTGCTGCTCGTGTTCAACCCCCGCTTCTGGACAGAGAATTGGTTGATATATTCCTTGGTACCTTGAAAGGCCATTACTTTGACAAGTTGATCAGTGGTATAACGTCGAATTTTGCTGACTTGGTGATAGTAGGAGAACACGTTGAGAGCGGAATCAAGAACAGAAAGATTTGAGACATTCCTTATACTTCAGTTTCTGAAAGTAAATCAGTTTCCAGTTCTCAAGAAGAATGGGATAGAGAAAGTGATGTTACCCCAGAATCTCCAGTATCTCGGATTCAGTGTTCAGACACTTCGAGTATCCAGAGTCAGCAATCTGTTGGGTCTGTATGTCAGATATCTGCTCCCCGCCAGAGTCAACAGTCGTATCATCGTCAACCGCGTCAGCATGCTAGACGAAGGCCGAGGAAGCCAGAAATTCATTTTGCTCAGCTACCGGTATCATACAGTCAGTTATTGCAGGATTTGATCAGAAGTGGATTGGTTGTTCCGAAGAAGATTAATCCAGAGATTCCACCGTATCCTCCAGGTTTTGATGTCAATGCCAGTTGTGAGTACCATGCTGGGGCACAGGGGCATTCAACTGAAGACTGTAAGGTGCTTCGAAGCCAAATTCACACCTTGCTGGATTCTAACAGAATCTCGGTCACGTCTCAGGATGTTCAGATTAACGATCTTCTTTCATCTAGCCGGGTGGGTGTATCAGTTCAGGTTATGGAAGAATTCACCGAGAGCATTTGTTCAGAAGAGTATCAAACTGAAGATTCAGTTGAGGGCTGTTTCCCTGTGTAGCATTTGTTCATTACTGCATGTTGACCATCACCAGGCCTGTTGGTTGAGGTCACTCTGTTTGTACTCAGTTACTCTTGTATGATGATGCATTATTATTATTTCCCTATTGCGCTCATACGTGTTTGCATTTTGTATGACATTTTTTGCATAGCAGGTACTTCAGAACCACTGATCTTATTCCCTGTGCTAACAAGTTTGTTGCAGGATATCCCAATCAGGAAGTTTACAAAAATCCCCACAAGACTATGGAACAGGTACGAGCAGAGCTGAGTGAGATTCGAGGCCAGATGGGGCAGTTCATGAGGGACATGCAGATGCTCAGAGAGGAAAACAATCAACTGAAGACCCAGGTGGGTCTGATTGCAGAAGTGTTGAGGAATGTGCTCCGAAAAGAAGGTGATCAGGCACCCGAAGCTGCAGCAAAAGTGCTTGCTCCACTTGTGTCCGTGGAACCTATACCCAGGAATGATAGACCACCGAGACCCTTTGCACAGCCTAAAGCTCAAAACGGTTCCCGTCAACGACCACGCCACGTTTCTCAGGACAACCCTAGAAGATCTGGTCAAAAGACGAAACTATCTGACAGAATCCTCGATCCAATCCCGATGGATTACGACCAGTTGGTGCAACTCTTGCTCCAACTTCAGTTGGTCAGACCCCGGCTTATGGTTCCATTGGCTGAGGAACTACCACCCGACTAGGACGTAAAGGCCCATTGCGAATTGCATTCTGGATCACCAGGGCACGATGTAACGAACTGTAAAGCTTTTAAGCATAGAGTTCAAGATTTGATTGATTCAAGAGAAATTGAATCTGTGCTGGGAGGCATGAAGGCATCAGGAAAATTTGTTCCCATTCCCTCACCTGAAGTTGAGAAAGATCAGGAGTATATCTTGCAGTCTTTGAAGTCCGAATCGCCTTGCCCGCAATTTCTGCCGGTTCCTGGATCGAAGTTAAGGATGAAAGCCCCTGAACAAGGAGAATCCTCAATGATTCAAACCTCATCTCCCGATGTTTCTGCCGTTCAGAATCAGCATCGACAACCGCTCGCTCTGTTGCAGCGAAGCTACCGGAGCCCGAATCAGAGTCGATCTCACAACAACCGCTCTTCTGATCAAGTCTGAAGACTTCAATGGGTCGCTCCCCTCAGCAGCAAACCAGTGTGAAAGCCCAGTTTCCCGAAGGCTGGCAATTTTCGTTTTATTCTGTAATTTCTTTGCATTCACAGTTGCTTTCCTGTCTATATGCAGTTCGTTTGTAAAACTTGTTGTTTTCAATTGATATTGATAAATGAAATAAATATGCATGTTTTGAACTAATCCATTCGTGTTCACTCTATTGCTTTCTTTTATTTTCAAACGCTTGTTTAAGTGGAATCCGGGGAGGATGACGAAAACGAAAAGAAGCAAGCTTCTGAATGTATGCTTTTGAATAGAAACCTGTTGATGATGTACAGGTATTGTTTCAAATCCACAAACACCGGAGATATAAGGAAGATAATCCTTTGTTAACCCCTTTGAGCCAAGTAGTAGGAGTTTCTTTCTGAAAACGAAAAAACCCTCAATATTAACCCGGGACAGGGTAGGTGTTAGCTAATTTGACCAAGCGTTCAAATTACAACGAGGAGTGTCCGTTCGAGGGTCAATCACACCGATATAGGTCGTACCTAAAAAACCATGATGGTTAAACCTGGCCGATCAGGAGTGAAACAGTCACAATCTCTTAAATAAGTCAGATGAGCCGATGCCATACGATTTGTTCAAAAAAAAAGAGAAAGAAAAAAATCGAAAGAAAAAGCCCGCTAAGTCAAATCTTGAAAGCAAGCGACTTAGGCAAAAATTAGGGCATCCCGCTGGACTTCAAAATCGAAGAAACTCAGAAGAGTTAGTCCAGGCAAAAGTTAGGGAACGAAAAAAAAACGAAAAGACGAAAGCGATTACGAAAGAAAAATCCTCGAAAAGAACGAAATCGTGTGGCAACCGATGCCTAAACAAAGACGAAGAGTGAGTGACTGTCACTTCGAAAAAGTGGGATATCCTGAACTGTCACTCCTATCATGCAACCTTTGAAAGGTGAACGCTAAGGTCGAATTAGCTGCATATAGGATGGAGAACATCACGGAGAATGGGTGGGTTAAAATGAATTTTGAGCCTATATCCTTTCTTTCTTAAACCGTGAACCTGACCACGTTACAACCTAGAAAAGTCCTAATTGAAGCATGTTTTTTTCGAAAGCATACTTCGGTAAAGATCGCATCGAAACTGACTCCCAATAAAGGATTCCTCTTACAGTGTTGTATCAATGTTTACATGTTGAGGAATGATTTCATACACTTTATGTCACAAATTTTTTCCAGTGAACAGATTGGAATTTCAAAACTGCCATATGCATTGCATTTGATATGTCTTTTATGCAGAATAACTTGTTTTACCAACGAGTAAGCACTTGACAGAGGGAAAAGTTTCCACAATGGAAAATTTGATCAGAATAGAATGCAGAATGCCAGAGTATTCCGGTGAACCAGGGAAAGCTTTGTCAAATGATCACAGCATGAAGGTCAGCCATCCAGAAGACAGCTAATCTGAAGCAGTTAGGTCGAGATTCCGTGAATCTCTCGAGGACAACAGGGGTATTCCCCCACAGATTATCCAATCAGGGGCAAAGTCGTCGCGAGACAAGGGCAGCCCACCCTAAGAGAAAAGAAGGTATTTCTTGCCCATGGGGAAATTAACGTGAAGCACCTCTTCAAGGTTCAAAATGCTAAGGCAGATCAGGGTACAGAGATTGCAGATTTCCTTTCAAGGAACATCCCCACAGAGATCCCACAGGCTAAAAAAAAACTGAAAGCGAAGGAGCCGTTCCTCTCCGTATTGGCAGAGATTGTCAGAAGTCGTTATAGATTCTGGGGCAGGCCATCGTGAGTTTGTTTCATGGCATGTTTTTCCAAGCAGGATGATTCCTTCTTCCCCAACAAGTTCAGCAGTGTTTCCCCACGGAGTCAGAACAGGGGACCGCTATGAGCATTGATATGTCTCCCCGAGCAGAGATAGATTCTCCCCAACCAGATGTATCCTAGGCAGGAGCGCCATCTCCCGAGCTGAGTCATACGCCGAAGGGTATATTCGTTCCCCAGCACTGGGTCAATATGCAGTTTTCTCGTAGAAGACTAACCGCAATTACTTAGCTCTCGATAGTTTAGACTGAAGTCTCTGGCAGAGTTGTTTGCTTAAGATGATTCTTAAGATCCCCAGTGAGGTCGCCAGAGTTGTTTGTTATAGATGATTCTTGAGGTCCCCAGCGAAGTTGTGTGTTCAGAATGACTCCTGAAATCTCCAGCAGAGTTATAGGTTCAAGATGATTCTTGAGATCCCCAGCAGAAGTTAGTCTCATCTTTCCAGCATTTATTTTGCTGGAATAATTCTGTGATATCCGGTTATCCCCAGCAGAGTTGGCTTCACCTTTTCAGCATTTATTTTGCTGGAATGGTCTTTCTGTGTACAGCTTTTCTCCAGCAGCTCGAGCCTGCATTTTGAATCTTTGCATATATCATCATATTTGCATCATATTTGGATTTCATCCTCAAATGCGTAGCATTTCCACCGTGTGGAGCATTACGCCATAGAAAATTCAAACATACGCATATGCACATGAAGCATAAGCCAGTTTGTTATTAGCCTTTCGTGGCAACGTGAATCACCCTGCGGTCGATACAGGGGCATTTATCCAGCAGTTGTGTTCAGGCAGCTCATCAGCTTACTTTCTCTCGGGTTTCAGATCATACGGCGGTTATGTATTGTCCTCTGATGATGGCATCCCCGAGCGGAATTCCTTTGTCCATCAGCCCTCTGATGTCGACCGATTCTCTTACCGTTAATCTCTATTAATGATGTGTATCTCCGAGCAGATTCTTTTACCGTTAATCTCTATTAACGATGTGTTTCCCTAGCAAGTCTTCTTACCGTCTACTTTTAGACGACGTGAGTTGTGAATACGATCTTCCGTGTTGGTTCAGCATTCAATGATTTGGATTTCGGATATGGTTTTCTCTCCGTCTATCCTTAGATGATGTGAGTGTCGGATGTGGTTTTATTTCAGTTTATCGGATGAGATGTTGTTCTAAGAAGGTTTTCGTGCCGTCAATTCCTATTGATGTCGTGGCTCTCTGAAGAATGTTTGATTTCCTTGTTGTTGATTCCTATTGATGACATGGCTCTTTGAAGATGATTCTCTTACTGTCGATTCCTATCAACGGTATGGCCTTTTGGATATATTTCTTTTTCATCAATTCTTATGGACGAAAGAATTCAGAAGTTTGCTGAATAGTTGCAAAGCTCGTTGACGTAATCATTGATTTGATCTCTCTTCCCGTCTACTTTTAGACGATGTGGTGGAGTCTTTCCGTCTACTTTTAGACGATGTGAGTATCAGAGTTGATCCTGTTTACCCTCAGATGATGTGAGCGTGGTGGAGTCTTTCCGTCTACTTTTAGACGGCGTGAGTAGTGGATGTCTACCCTCAGATGATGTGAGCGTGGTGGTTTTCTTTCTGTCTATCCTTAGACGACGTGAAAGTATTGTGCCTTCCCGTCTACTTTTAGATGACGTGAGTATTGTTTCTCTTTCTGACGAAGGGAAAGGATCAAGTGCATGTTGATCCGGCCTGTGGGTTCAGTATCTGTGGCGTTACACAGATGACTGACGATAAGGTCAGGTGTTCTATATCTAATGAGCAGTCAGTTTGTTGTCGTGCAACTGTATTCAGTTTTCTGGATGTTCGTTCCCAAGCGGGTTTTACAGTTTATTTCTGCAGGTTGGCAAATTTCTGGGTTTATTGGTATTCAACCGTCTTCTACCTTGATTGTTTGAGAGTCGTTCGCTTCTCACCCAGTCAGGTCCAAGCCGTTTGAATAGGGGCAGCTGTTGCACCCCAAAATTTGCCCAACCTTTTTCTTTAACTGACTTTTGTTTCACTGCATTCACATAGCATCAGCATTGCATTCATTGCATTTACATTGCATACCATCATCCATTTGCAGGGGATCAAAGGGGTGTGATCATCAATAAGAGGTTATCAAGTTCTAAGCCTAATCGAGGGGTTATATTCAAGCTATTCAGAAGCTTATCACCATCAGAAAAGTTAAAGAGTTGCGTGTGGTTCACCTCCTATCTTGGAGGCCATGAAAGATCACCAGATGATTGCAAGTCCATGGATATAGGTATGAAGTGTTGTGGGAGCTCATGAGAGGTCTTGAGAGTCATTATGGAGCTCATTTAAGTCATTATGCAAAGTGCAAGAGGCCACAACCAAGGTTGGTACAACCAGGGTTTTCACCTAGTTAACCCTCAGTCAACTGTGAGTCTGGAGGAGATTAAGACTCAATTCCAAGCAACTATTATCATGGAATGTTGTGTTGATACATGTCATATATCATTCCAATATCAATTCATCAATATTCAAGAGTGTGAGAAGTTATTGGGCTAGGGTTTCTAAACTTAACAGTGTAAAATCCCTTATTTCAATACCTAACTTCAAGACCACATAACTCAAGATACAAGTTTCATCTCATCTTGATATCCACATGAGACTTGTAGAGAATATTCATGCCTTCAATTTGAGAGTTAGAAGTCATTCATTGGATTTCTAGAACTCAGGTTATGAGGCAGACAAGTTACAGGTCATCAGATGAATCTGATTTTGGTACTTGAAAGTCAACCAACTTCCAGGATATTTTTGAGTTAGAAAGATGTTTCTACTTAACTCTTGGCCAACATGAATGTTGTTCCTCATGATCTTATCTTTCCATAGAGTACTAGAAGTCTTTCATCTGATTTGTAGAACTCAAGTTATGAGGGTTACGAGTCAGGGGTATTTTGGGAAAGTAAGATTACAGGTCATTTTGAACCAGAAGTCAATTTCACCATCTTGCAAGCCTAAAATGGATTTTTGTTCAACATCAAAGTTTATCAAAATGATGTTTTTAGCTTGGCCATGTATCAAGTGTCCATTGATATGGATTATATCAAGTATTGGTTGAAGAAAGTTCATATAAAGGCCATTTTAATGAATTAAAAGGTGAAAATTCAAAATAATTGGAAATAACATGTTTTCAAGTCAAATTTGTAGTCAATTTGAATGGAATTGATATTCTAAAGAGATTGGAATTATTACATTTTTGATTTAGAGTGCTTAACATAGCCATTTGGAAGGTTGCTTCACAAGTAAGATACATATCCAACACATTCCATATATTGAAATCAAGGGATGGAAACCACTTCATTACATTCCACAAGGGTTAAGTGAATCATTGGGGATGATTTTGAAGAGTGAACAAGGCTAGAATGCACATACCAACATTGAAATTTTGAAGGAAAATGAAAATCCAAAATTCACAAATAGGCTTGGTTTGGGCCTCCAACTCACTGAAACAGAATATAAATATGATTTAGAACAGCTTAGGAAGCTTCTAGTGCCAATTTTCGTGGAGAAGCCATTGGAGAGAAGTGAAGAAAATAGCTTGGAATTGAAATTTCATTTTGGAGAATCAAGGGTTTTCAGCAGGAATTGAGCATCAAGAATCATTCACCATTGATCACTGAAGGTTTCTGCACGATTTGGAAGAGAATTGAGGCTTGAATCCACTGCAATCAAAGATCAAAGCCAGGTTTTAACTTCTTGAAATCTCTCTCTCTGTTTAGGTGTTTTTAATGAACTAGAAGCATGCGGTTAGGTTCCCCTATTGGTCTAGATGGACTTTGGATGATCAATTTGAACTTTAGAGACAATTTAGGATTGACACCATTTTCGGTTGAGATTGATATCTCACGATCCTTGCGTTTTTAGAATGAATGAGTGGTATGGTTGAATTCCTGGTGAAATTTAGGGCAAGTTTCATGTAGGAATCATGGTGAATGGTTGACTATAGATGAAGTTAGGGTTGCGTGAGGGTGGCCGGAAAAGCCACCGGCGACGGCTCTGGTTCGCGCGCAGGTTTGAGAATTTGCAGAAATTTAAAATGAAGAAGATGAAATCTTCACCATCCATTCGTGTGGAAAACTTGACTCAGTCCATTAATCCTAGCGCCCTCATGGCGCCACGTACCCTTCCCCTAAAACGCACAGTTTTGGTTAGTGATTTCCCAGGCTTTTGAGTCTTCGCTATGTGAACCAAGAACGCATTGGTTCGAATCCTCACGCATGCTCTTTTTTTCTTTTTTAGTTTGTAAATTGATTGAGCTGATGAATTGTCATGAGCGTTGGGCCTTAGCATCCTTTTCTTTCAGCACCCCTCTCCCTAGGCCCAATGTGGATTTACAACGTGAAGTCCCTGCTCAGTGCACCCCCTCCTGGCTTATTTTTCTTGACTGAGTTGAAACTCAGATGGGCCTAGCGCCCAGTTGCTACGCACACCCCCCATCTGCTGGGCTCAAGCGCATTGAAGTGAATTGTGCTACTAACTGCACCCTCCCATTCATTTCTTTTATTTTCTTTTTTCTTTTAATTCTTGTTTTCATATTGTTTGATTTTAATTCCCAAAAAATAATAAAAATTGATATTAAGTCTTGATAAAAATTGTGGATACAATTTAAAATGTTTAGAAGTTTGTCATGATTTTATTTTCCATTTTTCATGCATTTTCATTTTATTGCATTTTTTTTAGTTTCATATGTGTTTAATGTTGGAATATTAATGATATGAATTTGTCCATTTTCTTTCTCACTCTTGGTTCTGAATTTGATCTTGATTTTTTGTATGTTGTTTGTGTACATATTGATGTTGCCTTTTGATTTTTATCATGATTTTTAAATGCTTGTAAATATGCTTTTAGTGTAGTTGTTTAGGAGTGATTTTCATTTAGTTTCCTACTTTACAAAGTAACTTCAATTTAGGTGATCTAACTTAGAGAGTTTCATAGATTAACATTGTAGATAGCCATTAGTTGATTCTAAATAATTTAGTCCTTTCTTGATAGATTGGTAAGTAGGTAGAGATCCCTTTAGAACTTTGCCATAGCCTTGATAAAGCTTTTGATGCCCCTAGCTTAGGTGAACCTTGTAGCTAGTTTGTAGGGTTTCCTGGGAGTGTTGTGTTGCCTCCTGTCCCCTATGTGTTTTCCTTGGGCTTTGCCCTACATTCTTTATTCAAGTCTTGAATAGGATCCCTCTTGTGAGAGCCTAATCCTTCCTTTGGTTGGATTATGTGCATTCCTCAGGAGGTTGAGCCTTGAATTGACATTCCCCAGTATAGTACATTCCTTTGGTTTGTACTATCTTTATCCTTCAAGTCTTGATGAGGAGCCCTCTTGGGATAGCATAATCCTTCCTTTGGTTGGATTTTGTGCACTCCTCGGGAGGTTGAGCCTTGGATTGACATTCTTGGCATGGTATATTCCCTTGGTTTATACGTTGTCATCCATTTCAAAGTCATTTTCTTAGGATCCCTCTTGGGAGAGCCTAATCCTTCCCTTGGTTGGATTCTGTGCATTCCTCAACAGGTTGAGCCTGAGATGGACATTCAGTGTTGATACACTAAAATCAGTTACCCTTAGATTGATATCTAGGATTAATACCCAATCTTTTCTGTCCTATTGACATAAGATCCCTCTTGGGAGAGCCTAATCCTTCCTTTGGTTGGATTCTGTGCATTCCTCAAGAGGTTGAGCCCATGATGGACCCTGGTATTGATATACCTCCAACCTAATGCAGTCTAGGATGACTTCCTTGTTGCTCGTTGTGGTTTCTCTCCCTTGTTTGAATTGTTTGATGCATTAGAATAGGTCCATGTGTAGATTATTTTTAAGCTAGGAGCATGACTGCTTAGAGGTTGAGTGGGTCTCCCTCTGCTTGTTTGCATTAAGGGTTGAGGTGGTGCTCCCCTTGCTTGTGTGTTGTCTTTATTTTTCATCGATGTGTTAGTAATAGAGGTTGAGTCTGTCTATCTCTGTTTGGCTGTTTATCTTTGCATTTATTCATATTTGGCTTGAGGTTGAGATGAGCTTGTGGAGGCTCCTGCCCCGCACATATTTCCTCCCTCACTTGCATGTGCATCTTTACTGTTCTCTTCTGTTATCTGTTTTATCTTAGATTTTATTCTGTGCTGGCCGTGTGACACGATTCAATTAGAGAATGATTGTCAATATCATTTCTCTATCTTGTCTTTGACACGGACATCAATAAGCTACCTCTGAGAGTTCGATTTATCGTATAAGTCGAACCATGACGGTCTAAGCGATACATTGGTACTGATTCGAGCGTCCTCATCAAGGATCCAGAGAGGAGAAGATTGGAATGGAGCTTGCACGCATGTCAGGAGCCAATGGAGCCGCTTCGTTCAACATCATCTTATTCAAGTCTTCAGGCAACCGTCGAGTGTTGTGAGCTGTAGCGTTAGATACGTAGGAAATGACAATCGAGCGGTCTCCCCTCGATCGTTTAGGGTGTTTAGTATATGTCCCTTGGGTAATATACGACGCACTCGCTCCTACGCATTAGGTTCTTGCGTGTGTGTCCCGAGTTCCTTCCCGTTTAGGCGTAAGCCTGTTTCCTCTTTGTTCTCGCCCCGTGCGATCGAAACCCTTTTCTCTCGCTGCCATGCGATTGAGACCCCTTCTCTTGCCCCTGTGCAATCGAGACTCGTTTTCCCGTCGAACTACGTTTGCTCTGATCTCTCGTGCCAGACGAGGGTACGTAGGCATAGGATGTGATATCCTAGCAAGCTCCCTTCTCCCTTTTCCCTGTTTTGCTGTAGTCGGCTGAACTACAGCTGCTCTGATTTCTCGTACCAGACGAGAATATGTAGGCATAGGATGCGATATCCTAGCGAGCACACTAACAACTAACTTCTTTGTTCTCTCGCTGCCGTGCGATCGGGACTTTCCCGCTAACGACTGATGTTCCCTTTCTCTTGCCCGAGCGCAATTGAGACCAGACCGTAGTCCTCGTTCCCGTAGGTCCCCGTACCTTTAAACCCGACATACTACGTCCGTTCTATCGCAAACAGGTAATGCCTAAGTCTCCGTCGAGCGAGCAGCATGCACCTAATTGCTTGAATGCGTACGCTAGTATCGTCAATCCTTTCTCTCACCCCCGTGTGATCGAGAATACACCGGTTACCCGTAGTTTCCCGAACTATGTAAGCTCTGATCTTTCACGCCGTGTGAAAGTACGTAGGAACGAGATGCGATATCTCGGCGAGCAACCTTCCCCCTGTAGTTTCCCGAACTACGTTGACTCTGACTTTCCCATTGCACGAGGGAATACGTAGGCATGGAGTGCGATGCTCTATCGAGTCAGTTTCTTTTGGTTTAGCTTTAGCAGCCGTAGATAGATTGTTTTTCACCCGTAGACAAACCAGCAAGCGTGGATCCCATCAAGTACGATGGACGTGAGGGGTGCTAATACCTTCCCCTTGCATAACCGACTCCCGAACCCAGACATGGTTGCGATGACCTTGTCTTATACCTTTTCATCAGGTTTTTCCGATCGTTTCCTTTCCCGTTCTGAGGGATAAATAACAAAAGGTGGCGACTCTTCTGTTTTGCCGGAACCTTATCTTCGCGGTAGCGACAACCCCGTGAAAGGATTTTGATAAATGAGTGCAAGGATTCTCGTTTTCATCTCAGCTTGTCTTCCATTTTGGTGATTACGTGCAAATTGAGCGGTGTGTCTTAGACGTTTGCACATGGAACCGAAACTAGAGGTGGAGGTGGTGGTGGTGCTGCCATAATTGGTGAATATGGTGGAGTGGATGAAGAAGATTCTCCGTGATCTTGTCTCTCAATAGCTTGTTGTCGTCTTCTCCTTGTGCGACTATTGGTGCGGCGAGCAGTTCTCTCAATCTCAGGATCGAAAAGAAGATTTTCAGGCCGAACCTGTCCTTGCATAAACAAATTCTGCACACGAACTAAATATATTAAAAAGCACAAAGAATTACAAAGATAAGAGATTCACGATACAAAAATCTTAAAATCACTAAACTATTGCAATGCTTGCAATATTCTACTAACAATCCCCGGCAATGGTGCCAATTTGTTAGAAACTATTTTGGGATAGTGTTTTATTGCCTCCATAGGGATTGATGATAATATAGATGCTTGTCGTTCAACGGTTTAATGATTTAATAAAAGGTTTTTTTAGAATGGTTTCAATTTTCATAACAAAAGTTTGCAAGAAATAAAGCGGAATAAAACATGGTCTAAGTTTTATAAAAGCATGTCAAGATTAGGGTTCGCTAGTCCGTCCTAAACATATCCAACCGATCAAATATGTGAACAAAGTTTTAACCAACATAACTGTGTATCCTCGCAAAAACGTTCATTTCTAAAGCAATTTCGTGAATGTTATTGTTTCGACCGTTAAATGATCTCTCTAAATAACACTCGAAATAATAATCATTAAGATCAATACAAAGCGGATATCAACTTTGAAACCTATGTCTAGAATTTGTATAGTTGATAGATGAAGAAATTAGGTCAAGACTTGGAAAGTTCATGTCTAAAGCAATCCAAATCATAAATGTACAAAGAGTAGCAAATAACTTCATCTATATTGATCACAATATTTGTTCACATACAAAAGATCAAGAGGAATACATAAAATCTGAACTAACTACTTCTAACCTTGACAAGAGAGGGATTTAGCCAACCATTTCCATGAAAGCTTGAGCAACAAGTTTCGGAAGAAGGTTGATCAACATCTGAGTCGAATAATCGAGATTGGATGGGAATCCACCTTATTTTTTGTGAAATATTGCTAAGAGATGATGAGAAATGGAGGAATGAGTTTTTAGGTCTGAAAAATCCTCTCAAATGCAAGTACAAAAAATTAGATATTTTCTCAAAAAGTAGCTCATACTACTTATAGAAGGGGCTGCTGAGCTGTCACGTTTGCAGTGCGAACAAAGTGTTCGCCTAGCGAACAACAAAAATGGCACCTGAAGTGCCTATGTCCTGAGAAAACTCCCAACTCCCCAGACAAAATTTCACATCTTCGTTGCGCAAAGAATTCTTCGCAGTGCGAATCCTTCGCTGAGAACTTCGCACAACGAATTCTTATCCAAATACCTACTGCCTCAAGTCTGGGAGTGTTTGCTAGCTCTTCGCTACCTCTTCGTCTATCGAGTTGTTCACTACCTCCTTCACACAGCGAACTTAGGTCCCTTTCCTTACAGTTTTGGATTCCTGGCCTTCGCTGGCAAGTTCGATGTGCGAACTTTGTGAAGTTTTCTGGCAAGCTTCGCTAGCAAGTTCGCAGTGAGAACTTGTTGTTGTTTGCATGCTGACTTGGTTTCTTTGTTATCTTTCTTGTCTCTTACTCTTCACTTTTTCGTGTCTAATTCCTGCACAATAACACACTAATCAAAGGAACCAAGATATTTTCACATAATGGTGCAAATCAACTAAAGAAAGAGTTATTCTAACACTTTCTTTACAAAATAGAGTTAAAGATGCCCACATTTGATAGATCAAATCAGCAAAGTTAGGCATCTAACAATGGCAGAGTTCAGAATGCAAAATATCCAAGTTTGTTCCGTTTGGCCTCGTGATTCAAAGTCAACGAAGGATGCCTTTTCTTCAATTTCTTATGTTGCCCATTGTTACTTGCTGCTCAAAGAAGAATTCAAGATGACATGATTCGTAGAAAATTCGAGATTGATTCACTTCTGATTCAAGGCTTTAATTCATTACAAGATTGTTTATTGGTGAACTCGGAGGCGTACTCTTTAAATCCTTCGTTGTTCTTCTGAGACAAGTTTTGTAGTTGAACCCGGTTGGGATCCAAATCGCTGTTATACTGATAATGGCGTACGAATGCTTCAGCAAGGTCTTTCCATGTACGTACACTTGTGGGTTCCAAACCCATATACCACTCCAGCGAGGGGCCTGACAGGCTGTCCTAGAACAAGTGCCTCAACAGCTTCTCATCTTCAGAATGTGCGGACATCTTTCGGTAATACGACCTCAGATGGACACGGGGGCAAGTGGTGCACTTATACTTCTCGAAGTCGGGTACCTTAAACTTGGGAGGCACCTTGAAGTCTGAGATCAGTCCCAGCTTAGTCATGTCAACGCCCATAGTATTCAAGTTCTCAAAACTCTTCATCTTGTCTTCGAGTGCTTTGAACCTTAAGCGGGCTTCAAAATTCAGTTCTCCCTCAGCTCCCTTCATTGAGAACAAGTCCTCTTGACGATCCTCTTGCCAAGGTTGATGGCCATTTCCCTGAGCAAACCCAGCAGCATCAAGACCATACAGATTACCAGTGCCAGCGTTCCTCGCATTACCAGTTCCTCCAGTATTGCCATGGCATATACCAGCATTACCATTGGCCTCAAAGTTGCCATTTCCGACGCCATTCGTATTCCCATTAGCTCCAATTTTAGTGACAACATTGCCATTGCCACTTCCATTCCCTCCAGTCACAGGGATGCCAGCATGAGGGGTCTCAACAAGCGGGGGGTTCACCACATTCCCACCATGTAGCACGTCGTTGTTGTCGACGCGTGCAATTAGAGGTTGCACCAGAGTTCTGAGCTGGTCCTGGCCGTTAGCGACCACTTGCATGAGATCCATGAAGCGATCCATCCTCTCTCTGAGCTCTTGAATGTCATTCTGAACCTGTTCCATCACTCTGGCTTGATTCGCTCCGATAGAGTATCGATGAATCTGTCTTCGTTCGATCCTGAAATAACCTGTAAGATAAGGGGTTAGAAAAACAGCTCGAGGTACCTGTTATGCAAATGATTCATGCAAATGTAAACGTGTGTCTGTGCCTTGGGGAGATTCCCCCCCCCCCCGATCCGAGTTTCCAAGATAAATAAAGTCCAACATCCAATCATGGAGAGAAATCCTCATATATTTATCTGAAAAACCCGCGCGGGCAGCGTACAACAGTAATCACATACAACTGAAGCAAAAGGTGTAACCCCAACCAACAAGCCTGGCGGTGGTCAGCATATCAATGCATAAAAGGTACAAAGAAATACAAAGAAATCAAGTGCGGCTACGGGCACGAAAATCCTCTAGTAACTTCTTCGTAGTGGGATGGTCAGGCTGAGTGAGCAGACTCTGGATCAGCAAATCCCTCTGCCTGAGGGTATCTGGGAGGTTCTCGGCAACATCCCCGCAAACACCTTCTTCGGAACGGTTTTCCACTCTACTCCTCTTAGCATCAGCTCGGAGCTGACAATCCTGTAGGTTCGCCTTGGTCTTAACCAATCTATACTGGATGTCTCGTCGAAGTGAGGTTTCAGCCTCTATCTTCTTGTCCTTGATCTCAATCTGGACTTCTAGCTCGGCTATTCGCTGCTTCAGCTTTTCCTCTCGCTCTTTGTACTTGGCTAGGGTGTTGCTCCACAATGTCTCGTACTTGGATAACTTCCGGTACACCCTATCCAAATCCTGCTTTTTGGTGGTCAACACGTTGTGCACTGCCTTCAGGTCGAACCCAAGACATTCTCTGGAGTCAGTCTCCTTGGTCAAATTAGCGCCCAAGTGATTGATCATTTCTGTTTGCTTCTTGCAGGTGTATACAACTTCGTTTTTCTCGCTCCGGAGTTAAGCAATCTCTTTTTCCAGTTCTTCGTTGGCTTTTTCGTAGCTCTTCTTTCTCTCGGAGTACCTATTTGAACTTCTGAATATCAACTGTGGTAGGCTCTTTGTACACGGGAGGATATAATGGTTCCACTGCAGGAAACGGAATTAGAAACTTGGCGGCTCTTTCTCGGACCCAGGCCACATATGGATCAAAGGCCTTATTGTTGCTTTTTCCTAGCAAAACTTTTCCCTTTCGGTGAATTTTGCTCCAAGCATTCTCTACCTTAGCCAAAGTGTCACCTTCAAGCAACCCTGTGAGATGCAGAGATTCCTGTATCTCTTCCTCTTCAGGAGGACCTCGTAGTGCATACCCAAATTATCGTACCAGCAGAGAGGGATTGTAATTAATACATCCATTCTTTCCGACCAGGGGGACGTTAGGAAAGCCACAACAGCTATGCACAATCTCTTTGCCAAATAGATCTCTATCAAACCAGATAACATTGTCAACAGACAAACCCGTCAAACTTGGAGATCAGGGTGAGGACTCAGCAGAATCAATGAACAGACCCGTCTTAGGAAGATGGCTAGCAAACCACTTATACAGTAAAGGATCACAACATGCCATTCTTGTTGTGAACTGAATGGTAGACGTCTCCGAGGAGAGTGGGCACTGGATTCTCGGAAGCGAATATATGGCAGGCATCCATACCTATGGAGTCCGGATGTCTTGGGAATAGCACGATCCCATAAATGCAAAGGGCTAAGATGGCATTGAATACAGCCCAGCAACCCTTCTTGGCAAACTTTCGGGCCTTCTCCATCAGGAAAGGCAAAGAGAAACCATAAACTCCAATATTTCTGAACAACATCCCCTTCAACTCTGAGTCATCCACATGAAGAGCAGTAGCCAACTTACCCAAGTCAAGTTCAACATCAACACAGTAATAAGGCATCTGATTCAACAAAGGTACCCCCAGCAAGTCAGAATACTCCTCCAAGGTCGGAGCTAGGACATAGTCTGGAAAAACGAAGCATCTGAGCTGCGGGTCATAAAACTGCAGAAGAGCGTAGAGGCCGTTCAACTCGTACGTAGAAAGCTTACACACAATACCCAGAAGTCTCCCATAACTCTTTCTAAAGTCCTCCATCACTGTCTTATCAACCAAAGAAATCAAAGCCTGTAACTCTCAGATGTCAGGTGTTGGTAGCTTGTAAGCCACAGTCTTCTTCAGAGATGCCATGTCAGCCATGAGGATCAAGATCACTAGAACCAGGGGAGAATTATGCACCTGCAACACTGACACACGTTAATGATATGCAAATAAGGATGCAAACAATGCAAAATGCAATCAAGTAGCAAGAGATCAAGATGACTGTGCTGTTGAGGAGAAGGACCAAAACTCTGCTCTGTCAAGAACAAACATATCTCTGATGATAAGAACCCTCTGATACCCACAATACTGATTCACTGTCAAGAAAACCAGGTTGTCTGAAGGTTAAGTTTCCTGCAATAACCCGACCCTGCTCACAGGTATGGACCTAATCACGGAAACGGTTCGACATCCTATGCGTTTCCTAGCGTCACAGACTTTCATGAAATGATGATACATTCACCATTTCTGGTTTAGCACCATCACTCCCTGAAGAGGCCTCACTTAGCTGAGTCACAAATGATCGGTCCCCAAAGTCGACAATCCTCAGATCAAAAATCCCCTCGAGTCCAAAGGACCGATGGAGAGTCATCAAAGAGAACCTCGTCTGAGTGTGGATTATATGGGAACTGATGCAAGCAAAGCAAGCACGTACGCTACTAATCCACTCTAATACTATGTTTATGCTCTCAAGCCTAGGTCTGGCTTCTCACTCATCAGAATCAGTCCCTCCCACAACAGCACAGATAATCATATCATATTGAAAATAAAATGCAGAAAGTAAAGTGCGATAAATAAATGTAAACCCAACAGATAAACACGCAAGTGCTAGGATTGACTCGCACAGGGGACGTTGGATCCCCAGCAGAGTGGCCAGCTATCGCTACCACGAAAATAAGGTGCCGGCAAAACAGAAGAGTCGCCACCTTTTGTTATTTATCCCACAGAAAGGGAAAGGAAACGATTGGAAAAACTTGACAAAAAGGTATAAGACAAGATCATCGCAACCATGTCTGGGTTCGGGAGTCGGTTAAGCAAGGGGAAGGTATTAGCACCCCTCACGTCCATCGTACTCGATGGGATCCATACTTGTTGTGTTTATCTAACGGGTTGGTTTTAACTATCTACCTATCAAGGCTGGTCTTAAGAGAAAAGAAAACTGACTCGACAAAGCGTCGCGCTTCGTGCCTATGTATTCTCGTCAGAGAACGAGAAATCAGAGTCAACATAGTTCGGCTAACTACGGGTAACGGGGGAAGGTGGCTCGCCAATACGTCAGTATTGTCTCTACGTACTCTCAACAGATATGAAAGATCAGAGCTTACGTAGCTCGGGATAATACGGATTACGGGGGTTCAGATTCATCTGTTTTTTCGAGTAGGGTTAACAAACAGTTCTAGCAGTTTGGGTGTATGCAGCTCGCTCGTCAGAGACTCGTGTGTTACCGTTTGCAGTAGAACTAAGAGTTAACGACACTTTTATCTTCAGAAAAGCTTTCCTTGATTAAGGGCCCACGGGGCAAAAAGGAGGTTTGAAGTTTGTTTTCGTCTTTTATGGAAGAAGTGTTTTTTATGGTTGTTTATAGTTTGTACAGCTCTAGAGACTATGACTTAAGAACGAATGTGTCGCATATCGTCCAAAGGACGTATACTAAACACTTTAGATGATTGAGAGGAGACCGCTCAATTATCATTACCCAAGTAGCTTAAGGCCCGTAACGCGCTTGTACCAATTTGCCTTTATTACGTTTTTTACTATTGTTTTAGAGAGAGAAGAGAACAAACTCTACAGGGAAACTATCAAGCCCTAATGTTGTCATGCCAAGGATTCATCCTATAGTTGAGGTTTGAAACAAGGAACTCCTATATGTTATCATGCATAGGTTTCAACCTAAAGTTCTATCATCACTTCCTTATCAAAGGAAGTGAGAGTCCTAGGGGATCATGTCAATGGGAAACAGACAATAGACAAAGCATCAGCTAAACAGATAAACAGAAGAAAACAGTAAAGATGCACATGCAATGCAGCAATACAAGCAGAGGGAGACTCACTCAACCTCTAAGCAATCAAGCAAAAGAAAACAATCAAAACAGACAAGCAAAGGGAGCTCAGCTCAACCTTCAATGCAAACACATCAATTAGGAAAAGAAAAACAACACACAAGCAAGGGGAGAATCACCTCAAACCTTCATGCAAACAAGCAGAGGGAGACCCACTCAACCTCTAAGCAGTCATGCAACTATCCTAAAATAGTCTATGTATGAACCTATTCTAATGCATCAAGCAATGTCAAACAAAGAAGAGAAACCCAAAATGAGCAACAGGGAAGTCATTCCAGGCTACATTAGGTTGGAGGTGTATCAACACCAGAGTCCATCATGGGCTCAACCTCTTGAGGAATGCACAGAATCAAACCAAGGGAAGGATTAGGCTCTCCCAAGAGGGATCCTATGTCAATAGGACAGAAAAGACTGGGTATAAGTCCTAGATATCAATCTAAGGTATCTGGTTAAAGTGTATCAACACAAAATGTCCATCTCAGGCTCAACCTGTTGAGGATTGCACATAATCCAACCAAGGGAAGGATTAGGCTCTCCCAAGAGGGATCCTAAGAAAAGGACTTTGAGATGGATGATAGTATATAAACCAAGGGAATATACCATGCCAAGAATGTCAATCCAAGGCTTAACCTCCTGAGTAATGTACAAAATCCAACCAAAGGAAGGATTAGGCTCTCCCAGGAGGGCTCCTCATCAAGACTTGGAGGAGAAAGATAGTACAAACCAAAGGAATGTACCATACTGATGACTATCAATTCAAGGCTCAACCTCCTGAGCAATGCACATAATCCAACCAAAGGAAGGATTAGGCTCTCACAAGAGGGCTTCTCTTCAAGACTTGGAGAAAGAGGGTAGTGCAAAGCCTAGAGAAGAAATCATATAGGGGAAAGAAGGCAACACAACAACTTCTAAGAAAACCCTAAAGACTAGCCACAAGGATCACCTAAACTAGGGGAATCTAAAGCTCTATCAAGGCTTCAACAAGGTTCTAATGGGGCATCTACCTAAGTACTATTCTATCAAGAAAGGATATGAAATCTAGAATCATCTAATGGTCACTTAAAAGACTAATCCATGAAGTTTTCCTAGTTAGGGTCACCTAAACTATAAGCAACTTATAAAATGGGGAACTAATAGAAAATCAATTCTAAAAATCTTAAGGAAAATCCTATATTATCCTACATGGGTTAAGTATCTATGGTACAAAATCCAGGGGCAAAACCTAATCCTAAAGGTTCAAATAAAATCTAAATTCCAAGGATGTGCTAAAAGGGGATCCATCAAGGAATGCTCCTAAAGATCTATCTCAAACTCCTACTTAGAATCATCTAAATATTACAACAAAAATCACACCAACCTATCAAGGAGTCTATAACAAGCATGCAAAATTTCAACATCAAATTCAAAATCATAAACTAGTAATAAAATCAGCAAGCAAACTAGTCATATTATGCATTTTTAATAAATTATTAAAAATAGAAAAATAGACATTAAATTGAAAGCAACACCAAAATAAAATCCAAAACCATGGAAAAATCAGAAAATAAACAAGGATCACCCACATATTTTTTCCATAATTTTCTGATCATTATTCTATTTAAAATGAATTAAAATCAATCAAGACAATTAAAGAAAATAAAAAATGAATAAAAGAAATAAAAAGAATCAGAAAATACCACAGCCCTAGGATTAGACTACCAGTCCACTCATCCAAAGTCCACGCGCGTGCCAGCTCAATTAATAAAGTGTTGCGTTTTGATTAGGGGTATTGTGTGGTTTAGTTGACTGAGTCTTATGGTACGTTCTAATCATGTGCGTTCATGCCAAAATTATTCTAATCCTATGCACCAGAATGTGCCACCTAAGCCAGTCAAGGTCAACAAACCCTCAGGATTAATCTCATGCGTTGGATACTAAGACTTAGTCAATTAGTTCAAACGAAATCAACGGCATGTGTGCATCTTCTCCAATTGAACTGGAAAAAAGGGGGAAAGCCATTTGTGGTGGCCGGAGAAGAGCTCCACTGTCTTCTCCGGCGAGAGCAACAATGCTCTGGTTCCAAAATCAACCAATCTCAATGAAAATTACACGAAATCACTCGTCTTCTCACCCTGAGCATCAAGATCCATTCAATTTTTACTAATTCTCCACGAATAACCAAACACGATGATGAACAGAAAAACCACCATTTCCACAAGTGTCATCAAACTCCAAATTAACTATACAGAACTCTTCCTCACCTCTCAAGGATCAACAGGCTATGATTCTTTTGCATTTTTATCCAAGATTCAGGCCTATACGAGCTTTAACAGAAAATGGTGTCCTTCATGAATCATCACTAAACTCCATAATTCCAATCCTAAAACGATCTATGTAATCTCTACAACCTAACCACATGCCAAATTCATTCTAAACATGCTTAAATCAAGAGGAATTGTGAAAAGAAAAAACCTGTTATGTAGCTTCGATTGAGGTGTTCTTGAGTGTGAATCTTGATGCCAAAACGTGCAGATTTCTTTACTGAAGCTTGCTGAATGATTCTTGATAATCATAAGCTCTTGATTCTCCCTCAAACTCCAAAAACGTTTCTTGCTTGAAAGCTCCAATACTCCAACTGCAATGACCATTTTCTCTCCAAATGTTATCCAACAAAACGATCTTAACATGATCCAAGACTTAAATAGAAGCTATTTGGATCATAACCTGGCCCAATCATGGCCCAATTTGATTAATCCAAAATTTGAATTTTCCTTTAAAGTTCAACTATGGAAATCGTGTTTTCTTTCTCTGTTTCAGCTCACTTTTCACTCAAATAGCTTGCATAACTCTCCTTGAATGTGAATGGATCAGATTGAAAGCTAGATTTGATCCTATGGTGTAGATTGGTGGTGTAACTTCTTCATGAAGTAATTCAAAAAAAGTCTATGAAGCAAGCCTCAAATCAAAGTTATACCAATGCCATTGCCTTCAAAATGCCATTTGCAATCAAAATATGTACCAATTTGTGAACTTTTGCACAAAAATGAATTAAAATGGAATTTTCACTTTTTTCAAATTTTCTTCATACACTTCCATATTCAATCCATATCAATGGATGTTTGGGTAATGGTTGGACTAATAACACCATTTTGAACAACTTTCAAGTTGATCAAAAGTCCATTTGAGATGTCTAAGTGGATGAAATTGACCTATAACCAAATATGACCTGTAATTCCAAATTCCCAAAATACCCTTGTCTTGCAAAGCTTGTAACTTGAGTTCTACAAGTCCAATCATGGACTTCTAGTACTTTCTAGAAAGCTAAGACGATAAGGAACAACATTCATGTTGGCCAAAAGTTCATGAGAATCATCCTTCTAGGGCAAAAGTCTCATGCAAGTTGGTTGACTTTCAAGCTCCAATTTCACATTCCACTGATGACTTGTAACTTGTCTGGCTCATAACTTAAGTTCTATAAACCCTATCAAGGACTTATAGTACTCAAATTAAATTTATGATCATGATCTACAACAATCATGTTAGGGTCAAGGTGAGATGAAAATCACATCTTGAGTTATGTGGTCTTGAAGTTAGGCACCAAACTAGGGGATTTTACACTGTCAAGCATAGCAACCCTAGCCTAGCAACTCCTCACACTCTTGATCCATGATAAGTTGACCTTGGAATCATCCCTTTGGCATATTAAGACATCAATCCATGATCACATGGCCTTGGAATTAGATCTCAACCTTCTTCAAATCATCATTTATCCTAGGGTTGACCAGATGAAACCCTAGTTGCACCAATCTTGGGTATATCTTCATATCCTTTGCATAATGACCTGTAAAGGCCTCAAAATGATCTTCAATACCTCTCATGAGCACTCTCAAGGCTCTAGGTCCAACTCTATGGCTTCAACATCATCATATGATCTTCCTACAACTTTCAAGTTAGGAGATGTACACACTTGGCTTCGGCCACTCTCTCTGGGGATCTTTGGCTTCTCTGGTGAGGATATCAACCCTTGAGTACTTGAATAACCCTCTTAGATAGATTCATCGTCTTGTGTAGCCATTGATTGGTAGTCATACCTTTTGATCTCCTACACACATGTCAATGCAATGCAAATGGAAATGCTAAAATGAATGCAATGAAACACAAGCTAGGTTAAGCAAGGTTAGGCAAATTTTGGGGTGCAACAGCTGCCCCTATTCAAACGGCTTGGACCTGACTGGGTGAGAAGCAAACCGCTCTCATACAATCAAGGTAAAAGACAGTTGAATACCAATAAACCCAGAAATTTGTCGACCGCATGAGTAAACGATACTCTGATGGGGACAAATTTTCGTAAACTGAAATGATAGTTGCACGACAACTAGCTGGTGAAATACTGATCTGATGTATCTGATATCACTGCGTCCTCAAATCATTGAGGGATCACCGGTTACACGGTAACTGGTGAAAGATAGCTGATATTGATAGTTAAACGGCAACTTGTTGGTGAATGCTTAATCTCAAATCTCCGTCAGGATGATCATCCGATCTGGCTGTAGAACTTCGTCCTCAAGTCATCAAGGGATCGCCAGTTACACGGTAACTGGTGAAGGATGGTCGATTATACTGTCAAGCATTCGGCACCACAACATAAGAATTCATTATCGTTGCCTATAGACTCTGTCATGTCGCTAGGAACGTCGACAACATCTTTGTCGGACTCCGTCAGTAAGTCAATAAGGGATCATTGGTTACACGGTAACTGGTGATTTGCCAACCGCACAGGTAAGCGATACTCTGGTTGGTAGGAACATCTTCGAAATTGGAAATGACAGTTGCACGACAACTTGCTAGGGAATCGGTTACACGGTAACCGGAAATTTACCAACCGCACAAGTAAACGATACTCTGATCGGTAGGACAATCTTTGAAGTCCGAAATGGCAGTTGCACGACAACTGGCCCAAATCTCCATCAGGATGATCATCAGATTTCACTGCAGCTTCTTCCTCAAGTTATCAATGGATCATCGATTACACAGTAACTGGTGATACATAGCTGGTATTGCCGTCAGGCATTCTGCGGCACAGTAGCAGAAGAATTCCTCGGGACTCATCAGGTCATTAGGAACTTTTGACCATCGAATTAATTATGTCGTCGGGCATTCAAAGAAATTCTCGGGCGTCAGCCGGACTTCGTCAGTAAGTCAGAAACAGACTCCTTAATCACTCATGAACCAATAGGGATATCTAAACCTTTGCCGTCAGGCACTCCTCGTCAGCTGGGATAACTACTTTGACATCGCAGTCGGACTTCATCAGTAAGTCAGGGGGAGTTTGGCACTGCTACCGGACTTCAATCATCAAGTCTGCAAGGGAAATTTCAAATTATATGTTCAAAACCTGCTGGGGATGATACATCTCCGCTGGGGATTCTGGAGAACTATCAAGTAACTGTGCTATGGGGATTTCGGAATCATCCTATATGAATAAACTCTGCTGAGGAATTCAAGACTCATCATGAACAAACAACTCCGCCGGGGACTCTAAGAATCATATTGAGTAAACAACTCTGGCGACTTCACTGGGGATTTTAAGAATCATCTTAAGCAAATAACTTTGCTAAAGAACACCTGAAAAACAAGAACGGTAACGACCTAGCTCATGTTTCACATGCATATGTTTGACAATGGCGCAATGATCCACACGATGGAAATGCTATGCGTTTAGTGTAAATGCTATGCAATCATGCAAAATGCTACGACCCCATCAGCAAAATAAATGCTGAAGGGAAAATCCTCCTGTCAAGGAGAAAGAGCCATTCTGATGGGAAGGAGGAATCATCCTGCCGAGGAGAAGAAGTCCCACCAATCTCAATTGGGCTCAGCCTGGGGAAACGAGCTTCAGACGACTTCCTGCAGAGGAACAAAGTTTTACGAGAACCTGTACTTGCTCAACTGAGTATACAAACCACAAACTGTTGAAGAAACGATGTCAATCGCCGAAATAAACTGCACGGCCTTCGCAGATACAATCTTCCTGGAGATAAGGACTCCGATGGGTAAATACAACAACAGTTATTCAACACTCTACTGGGGAACGCCAATAATGGCTTGAACGGCTTCCAAGGACTCAGCTCTCTTGGGGAACGGCAAACTCGGCTGAGGATAGGCAACCAAACGCTGGAATCACTCCTACCTGTCGGGGATAATACGACGGTGTGGGGAATTTCAATTCTCCTAGAGACATCAGTCCGAACTATCGGAAGCTGAACACTTGCGAATAGTCTTCTACGAGAAAACTACACACTGATCCACTGCTGGGAATGAGTATACACCTCTGCGCATGACTCGGCTGGGGAAATGATGATCCTTCCTAGGATGCATCTGGCTGGGGAGAATCTATCTCCGCTTGGGGAGACATATCAATGCTCATAATCCCATGCTCAGACTTCATGGGGAACCACTGCTGAACTCACTGGGGAAGAAGGAATCATCCTGCTTGGAAAACATCTGGCGTACTGCCTGGAGGGTGACGTCCCTGCAACAAAATGAACAAATAGACGAGATACCCTTCAGAAAGGGACCTATCAAGGTTATCATCCTGTAACAATGTTCAGGTAATTCAATGTTTTAACAATTATCGGCCTAGGCCAGCAAGTTTATGTATGCATTTTTTATCAAAAATATCGGGCGTTCTTTTTCGCAAACAAAACAGAAAAAAGCCAAACAAACAAACAAAAATACTGAATAGTATATGTTTATTGATAATGAGCCCCTGAATGGGCAAAATGTTTTACAACAGATGCAAGCTTCTGAAATGAGGAAGCTGCGCAAACATATAAACATAAATATACATCAGTATATACACAAATGTCGGAAATGTGGCATAGAGGAACACCATGAATTGATCCCTTTATGACCCACTCGACTTTGCTACTTCTCCGATGCTTCAGCTTCAGAAGAGATTGATTCGGATAAACGGCCCTCAGGTCTTCCCAAACCACTAACAATGAAAGTTCACACGTGGAACGCAGACATTTGCTTTTTCAATCCCTAACTTTTGCCTGAATCGCCCTTTCGGGTTTTCAATTCACCGGGATACCCTTTTTTGCCAAAGCCGCCCTTTCAGGTTTTCAACTTTGCGGGTGTACATTTTTCATTTATATCCCTAATTTTTGCCCGAACCTTTTTTATTTTTTATGGTTCGCCGGGATGCCCTATTTTTTCCTAGATATTCTTTTTCTTTCCAGCGGATCATTTTTAAGCAAAGTATTTTTTAACTGCGTCCGTGTTCACATGGGATGCAAAATTTTCGCCATCCATCGTGGATAACAATAAGGCTCCTCCCGAGAAGACCTTGCTGACGACATACGGACCTTCGTAGTTAGGAGTCCACTTGCCCCTGTGATCGGAATATGGTGGAAGAATCTTCTTCAGGACGAGATCACCCGTCTGAAAGCTTCTAGGACACACCTTCTTATCATAAGCTTTCTTCATTCGGCTCTGGTACAGACGACCATATGCAATCGATGCTAATATCTTCTCATCCATCAGACTGAGTTGATTTAGTCGGTTCTTAATCCATTTTGCCTCATCGAGTTTCATGTCAACCAAAACTCGCAAAGAAGGAATCTCAACTTCCAACGGCAGGACATCCTCCATACCGTACACTAGTGAGAAAGGAGTTGCCCCGGTTGATGTGCATACCGTTGTACGATAACCGTGTAATGCAAACGGCAACATCTCATGCCAATCTTTGTAGGTCACAACCATCTTTTGTACTATCTTTTTAATGTTTTTGTTGGCCACTTCAACCGCACCATTCATCTTCGGCCGGTAAGGTGATGAGTTGTGATGTTCAATCTTGAAGCTCTGGCATAACTCCTTCATCATCTTATTATTCAGATTCAAACCATTGTCAGTAATGATCCGCTCGGGAACTTCGTATCGACATATGATGTCCTTTTTTATGAATCTGGCTACCACTTGCTTGGTCACGTTAGCGTACGAGGCTGCCTCCACCCACTTGGTGAAGTAGTCGATGGCTACCAAAATGAAGCGATGACCGTTAGATGCAGTGGGTTCGATCTTGCCTATCATATCAATGCCCCACATGGAGAACGGCCACGGGGATGACATGGCATTCAACGGGCACGGCGGCACATGAATTTTATCAGCATAAATCTGGCATTTATGACATCTCTTCGTGAATTTGAAGCAATCCGACTCCATCGTCACCCAGTAATATCCTGCTCGTAGGATTTTCCGTGTCATAGCATGTCCGTTGGCGTGCGTACCAAATGTGCCTTCATGGACCTCCTCCATAAGCAGACTAGCTTCTTTTTCGTCCACACATCTGAGTAGCACAAGATCATGATTTCTCTTATACAGAACTCCATCAGGATTGAGATAGAAATTTCCAGACATCCTCCTCAGAGTCTTCTTATCCTGGGTTGACGCTTCCGCATGACACTCCTTAGTCATAAGGAAGTTCTGGATATCATGGAACCATGGCTTGCCATCGGAGGCTTCCTCAATTGCAAAAACGAATGAAGGTCTGTTAAGACGGGAAATGACAATTCTTGGGGCTTCATTCCAAAATTTGACTTTGTACATCGAAGCCAACGTGGCTAAGGCATCAGCCATCTAATTTTCAGCTCTGGGCACATGATGGAGTTCCACTCGATCGAAGAACGTAAGCAGCTTTCTGGCATAATCCATGTACGGGACCAAATTCGACTGACGAGTCTCCCACTCCCCTTTAATTTGGTTAACCACAAGTGCCGAGTCACCGTATATATCCAGGTTTTTGATTCTCAAATCAATGGCTTCTTTTAAACCCATGATGCATGCCTCGTATTCTGCTTCATTATTGGTGATTGGAAAAGTCAATCTAGTAGTGAACGGGATGTGGGATCCCTGGGGAGTTGTAATGATTGCCCCAATACCACTTCCATACGAATTAACTGTGCCGTCAAATATCAATTTCCACTGGGACTTCCTATCTGGCCCTTCGTCGGGCAGCGGTTCATCACAATCTTTCACTTTGAGGAACATGATATCCTCATCAGGGAATTCAAATTTCATCGGCTGATAATCTTCAATAGGCTGTTCGGCAAGGTATTCAGACAATACACTTCCCTTGATGGCCTTCTGGGAAACATACTAAATGTCATATTCCGTCAACACCATTTTCCATCTGGCAATCCTGCCTGAAAGTGCTTGCTTCTCGAAGACGTACTTGATCGGATCCATCTTCGAAATTAGCATGGTTGTGTGATTGATCATATACTGTTGTAAACGTTTAGCAACCCACGCGAGTGCGCAACACGTTTTTTTCCAGCATTGAGTAACGGGACTCACAATCTGCGAACTTTTTACTCAAGTAATAAATGGCATGCTCCTTTCTGCCAGTCTCGTCGTGCTGACCGTGGATGCAACCCATGCTATTCTCAAGAACTGTCAAGTACATGATTAAGGGTCTTCCGGCCACTGGGGGTATCAAAATGGGAGGTTCCTGCAGATACTGTTTTATCTTGTCAAATGCCTTCTGGCAATCCTCGTTCCAGATAATCGCCTGATCTTTTTTCAGCAATTTGAACATTGGTTCACACGTGGCCGTGAGCTGAGATATAAACCTTGCAATGTAGTTTATTCTCCCCAGGAAACCACGAACTTCTTTTTCAGTCTTTGGCGCTGGAATATCTTGTATTGCTTTTATCTTAGCAGGATCGACCTCAATGCCTTTTTCACTCACAGTAAACCCCAGTAGTTTTCCGGATCGTACTCCGAAAGTACACTTGTTAGGATTCAGCCCAACCTGAACTTCCTAAGCCTCTCAACGCTTCAGCAAATTGACCATATGTCCCTCCTCCGTTTGGGACTTCGCAATCATGTCGTTAATGTAGACTTCAATCTCATGGTGAATCATGTCATGAAACAAAGTGACCATCGCCCGCTGGTAAGTGGCCCCTGCGTTCTTCAAATCGAAGGGCATTACCTTGTAGCAGAACGTCCCCCACAGGGTAATAAACGTAGTTTTCTCCATGTCCTCCAGCGTCATCTTGATCTGATTATAGCCGGAGAAGCCATCCATGAACGAAAACACGGAAAATTGAGTTGTATTGTCGACCAACACATCAATATGAGGGAGCGGGAAATCATCTTTAGGGCTCGCCTTATTTAAATCCCGATAATCAACGCACATCCGCACCTTACCGTCCTTCTTCGGTACAGGTACTATGTTGGCGTCCCACGGAGGGTAAGTAGTGACCGCTAGAAAGCCAGCATCTAGCAACTTTTGCACTTCTTCTTTGATCTTAACGGCCATATCTGGTCGTGTCCTTCTAAGCTTCTTCTTAACGGGAGGACAATCTTCTCGCAGTGGTAGATGATGAACCACTATGTCAGTGTCGAGTCCGAGCATATCTTCATACGACCAAGCAAAGATGTCACTATACTCTCTAAGCATCTCGACCAATCTCCGCTTGACGTCACTCTGTAATGCAGCCTCTATCCTGACATTTATGACAAGTTCCTCAGAACCAATATTAACAATCTCAATCTCTTCCTCGTGAGGCAGAATGATCTTATCTTCTTGTTTCAACAAACGGGCCAACTCTTCGGGAAGGTCTTCGTCTTCATCAATCTCTTCTTCAGCTTGATATATCGGGCAATCAAAGTCAAAGTTAGTCATAGAAGGTTCAGAGTCAATGTCATTTGTGATGTGAATCCTGCAATAACAAGGGTTAAGCTTAAGCAGAGGATATGCAGGTTAGCACAAACCGTATTGCCATTTTATTGTTTTTAAAAACAAAAGTAAAACAGGAATAACAGAGATCACAAAATTTGAATGCAAAGAAAACACCCTTTGATTTATTGATAATATGTACATGCACAAGCTATCAAGGCCCTGACAATAAAACCGTTATGCCCCGGGTAGAGCATAAGGTTGTACAATAATTGGAAAAGACAAAGCATTACTCTTTGCGCGTCACTTGGATGATATCCTAGACAGACCAGTTGTTGAGGCTCTGGCCTGGTTTGCTTGGATGAATCCAGGAGTCCAGGTCGCAATCACTATCTTCGTCGTCTTCAGACACGGCGTTGACATTCTCAAATATCACCCCACCTCTTGTGAACTGAATCGGCCCTTTGACGCACGGCGCACTGCGAGAGGAGGAAGCATCAGCAGAAGGAGAATACCATAACCCAAACATATCCTGCTTGTTAGGGATTTCCAGAACATGCCCCCAGCCTGGGGCAGAGCCAGCTTGAACAACAGCTTGAGCTTCCTTGGAGGAAGAGAGATTCATCTCAGGTTTCTCGATCATCACCGGAATCACATCTTTGACTTTAACGGTTTCAAATGCCTGGCACAAAGTTTCGTGGATCTCGCCATCCACCTCAACATATTTAAAAGATGACAAATGGCTCACCATTATGTCCTATTCACCACAGACGGTAACGATACTGAATCCAACCATGCCCTCCATTCTCATTGAAAACCACTCTATCTATAACACGACCTAAGTTTCAGAATATGCCCCAAAATTCAATCATCAGGATTCTCAAAATTAATGAGTCTATCATCATCTACACGCTTCACTGAGTAATTATCACCATTCAACTAAGCCTAATTCACCAAGAATCACAAGATATATCCATCACAAGAAATCTGGTCAATCCTATTTTTGTCTCTAAACCTTGAACTATGGTACCAGAATCCACCTAGTCAACATCTACAATGCATCTACACATCTAAATCCTATCAATTACACTTAAATCGTGCTATAAGATGAAATTTGCAAACCTGTGAAAATTGAGTGAACAGAGCAAGCAACCCTTCAAATTACACTACAATCTTCTCCAGATACGATCAACAATGCCTTGTGAATCTTCTGTATGCAATGAATTGCTTTGAATCCCTCCCAATCAGCAAAACCGATTTTGAGTTGCAAGGATGAACTCTACTTTGCTCTCTCTCGATTCTTCACAGTTCTTGGCCAAAAAAATAACTGAATCAGTTACACTCTTTATATAGAACATGTTGGAAGGATCAAGAAATTTCTGGAACACTCCATGTGATAATTTCAATTTCTCATGCATTTGAAAATTTCATCTCATGACAGTCGGGTTCAGCTTAGTTCCATAGCTTGATTTTGATCCAATTTCTCTCCACATGACATATTGGAGTGATTGAGATTGGTTAATGCATTGGTTCTGATCTCATGAAGTGTTTGGCAAGTGTTACTTACATGTGAAGTTACCAAATGCAAGTGTGTTCAAATGACCTCAAATGGAAAAATTAACATTGCCATCATCTTTAAAACATCATTTCTGGTCAATTTGATATGCCATATGCCTTGTTTTGACCATAAAACATGAAATCCCATTTTTGGCCTTTTAAATGACTTTAAATTCTTCCTTTTTAAGCCATTTTAGCAACTTTGTGATACAAGCCAATTCAATCCCTCATGACTTCTTACCTGACTGAAAAACATCTTGCTAAACACATTTCATGTTGAACACTTTTTCATTTGAGGAGTGGAAGATAGAGATTTTGGCACATGTTGAAAAAGGACCTATAATTCAACTTTCCCAAACTACCCCTGGATTGCCAAGATCATAACTTGAGTTCCACAAATCCCCTCGGGGACTTCTAGTACTCAAATTAAAGCTAAGATCAAGACCTACAACTCTTATGTTGGCCAAGAATCCATTTGAAAACTCCTTGAGGGGAAACAGTTGCTTGGAAGTCAAGTGACTTTCATAGATAAATTTCAGTGTCCTCTGGTGACTTGTAACTTGCAAGAACCATAACTTGAGTTCTACAAATCTTATTGAAGAATTCTAGTACTCAGATTAAAGTTATTGAGAAGCTCCACAAGTTTCATGTTGGCCAAAGATCCATTTGAAACTTGTATTTTGACTTATGTGGCTTGGAAGTCCAGTGCTATACAGGGGATTTTACCCTAGGAACCCTGTCTCAAACACCTCCAACCACTCTTGATTCTTTTAAACTTGGTCTTGGCTCATTCCTGCACATGCTTCAACATATCAATACATGACTTCCATGACCTAGATCTATGTCTTGATGCCCTTTCTTGGCTCTCCTTGACCTAGGATTACCCAGATGAAACCCTACTTGTACACACCTCAACTGTGGTTCTTGCACTTGAATCAATGACTTGTCTCAGCTTCAATAGGGCCCTCTAGGAATCCCATGAGATCCATACACACCTCAAATTCACAATTCCATGTTGATGATCTTCAATACACCTCAAGTTAGGAGAGAAATCCACCTATGGGCACTCAAACTTCTCATGACTTCAACCCTTCTCTGATGACTTGGATGGGCTCTCAGGCTCAGAGAACACCTCTGGATAGGCTTCTTTTGACATAAATGGCACTTGATCCCTTGTTGGATGACTTGATATGCTAGGATATGCAAATGATTGAACTATGTACATGATGTAACTATGCAAATGGCAATGCAATGAAACATAAATCAGGCAAGAAAAGGTTGAGCAAATTTTGGGGTGCAACAGCTGCCCCTATTCAAACGGCTTGGACCCGACTGGGTGAAGAGCGAACGGCCTTCAAATAATCGAGGTACGAGATGGTTGAATACCAAGAAACCCGGAAATTTGCCAACCGCAGAAATAAACTGCACAACTGCTTAGGGAACGACATCCACCAACTGAACCTGGTTGTTACAGCAACAACTGATTCAACGTCTGATAATAACTCTGATTCCAACATCAACCACCTGTATAACGCCACAGGTACTGAACACCTCCGTCCACAACTGGACTAAT
This sequence comes from Lathyrus sativus, assembly GCA_963859935.3. Taxonomy (NCBI): domain Eukaryota; kingdom Viridiplantae; phylum Streptophyta; class Magnoliopsida; order Fabales; family Fabaceae; genus Lathyrus; species Lathyrus sativus. The sequence goes on along the minus strand of OZ012741.1, from coordinate 283,796,294 downwards.
CTTGTCAACACAAGAAGAGAAACAAATTCGTCAAATCACAACTAAACACCAATCGGTCCACGTCAGGACTCACATTTCGTCAACCCGAAGAAATATTGTCCACGTCAGGACTCCACATTCCGTCAACACGGAGAAATCCCGGCTACTCCGCTGGGGATGAGTTAGTCGCCTCCCACCAACACGAGGAGGTCCTATCAATCATAAGCAATAAAATTCGTCGACTTCACTGGAAAACATTTCTGTCGAATCACAAGAAACTCCATCCGCCTATCCATACGGGAAAATCATCTGTCTAGACACATGAAACTGCTTATCTCTGTAGTAGCTAACTCCGTTGGTCCCAACCCACAAACGGATTTGAGGAGGACTCTACTGGGGATAATAATATTTCGTCAACACGAAGAAATCACGGCGACTTCATCGGGGATCGAATTCTGCCACCCAATAGTAATCCAATTCAGTCAATCATACTGGACAATACCTCCGCCTTATCTTTGCAGTTACCGAACCCACTAAGGATACTCCGAAATTAACTGTCGGGCACCTATTTCGATAACAGGCGACAACTCCTGAAATTTTGATTATGAAACCCTGTGACGCTGACGGAACAACAAACTTGAAGAAAATACTCCGATGGCCGGATAAGAGAAACTTCAACAAGCAACTCTGTGGGGAAAAATCTGGCAACAACTCCAAAGTCTACTTATGAAGCTATTCCATGCGGACAAAACCTTCGGACAACAACTCCAAAGTCTAATCATGAAGATGCGGTACAGCTGAAGAACTCCAAAGTATAATTACGAATTCGTTTGATGTTGACAACAACTCCAAGGTCTAATTATGAAGCAGCGTAAAGGGAGGCTACAACTTTAAAGTCAAATTACGAAGCCATTTAATGCCGACGAACTTCAAAGTCTAATTATGAAGCCGTTTACTGAAAACTTCGCTGAACTTCAAAGTCTAATTATGAAGCTGCTCAATGCTGACGTAACAGCAGCTAGAGAAAACTCTGTTGGGGAACTAACGACGACTCCAAAGTCTAATTATGAAGCCGTGCAATGCTGACGTAACAGCCACTCGAAGAAAACTATGCCGATCTCCAAAGTCAAATCATGAAGTCTGCAATGCTGACATAACAGCTACGCGAGGAAAATCCGCTAGGGAATTCCTAACAACAACCCCAAAGTCTAGTTACGAAGTTGTTCCACACTGCCAATAACTCCAAGGTCGAATTATGAAGCCGTATAAACTGATAATAACTCCAATGTCTAATTATGAAGCCATCCACTGCTGCTAACAACTTCAACGTCTAATTATGAAGCAGTGACACCAAGTAACGATTTCAGTCGTCTAATCGCTGAAATCCCCCTTTAAAAATGCCAACAGCAACTTCAAAGTCAAATCATGAAGCCTTATAGTGCTGATGTAACGAACTTCAAGGTCTAATTATGAAGCCGTGCAATGCTGACGTAACAGCAATTCCAGGAAAACTCTATTGAACTTCAAAGTCAAATAATGAAGCCCTCCAGACTCCTTCCGAGGAAATTCTAACAACAACTTCAAAGTCTAATTATGAAGCCATTGTAACAGTGCTAACGTCTCCAACGTCTAATTATGGAGCATCCCACGCTGACGAACTTCAAAATCAAATTACGAAGCCGTAACAACAAGTAATGACTTCAACCGCCTAATCGCTGAAATCTTCCTTTAAAATGCTGACAACAACTCCAAAGTCAAATCGTGAAGCCTTGAAAAAAAGTGATGACTTCAACCATCAAATCGCTGAAATCTCTCTTTTACAACCACTTCAAAGTCTAATTATGAAGCCATAACAGCAAACTGGGGAGAACCCTGCCGGGGAAATTCTGACGTCAACTGCCAGACATTCACCTTGACGACGAGCAATGACTTCAAATGTCTAATCTCTGAAATCTTTCTCTTAAAATGCTGACGTGACAGCAACCCGAGGGAACACTCTGCCGGGGGATTTTTGACGATAACTCCAAAGTCCAATTATGAAGCCGTGTAAAGAACACTCTGCTGAGGAAGAAGAGAAGTTAATCAAGCACCTCTGATAAGGGAACACATGGCGGGACGAACGTTATCATCACATATCTCATGCCACAAATCTGAATATCTGAAAACGATCCTGAACAAGAGTTCCAATTACCTGCAGGGAAGAACATCTGAAAACAAAGAGGCAACCAACCTGACTTATGCTTCAGAATGCACATTTTTGAAAATGGCGTAATGCTCCGTACGGCACGGAAATGCTACGCGTTTGAGTAGATGCAAATATGACGATATATGCAAACGCAAATGCAGGATTAAACTGCTGGGAAACTCTGGTAGTGATGTCTCAACAACATGAATGCTGAGGATAAAGCCACCTCCGCTGGGGAGAACCAGTATCACACAGTATTCTGGCGAAATAAACGCCAGAAACACAACCAACTCTGCCGAGGAGCGATTAAACACCAATTTCCACTGGGAGGAAAGAACAAACCACCCTGCTGGTGAACAAACATAGCTGGGGAAGAAGCAACACTTCTGGGGAAGCACACTGTCTGGGCACAGTTTACAAACTCGGAGCCTCGGACTCTGCTGAGGATCAACATCCTGTCAATGGCATGACGACCCGTGGGGAGCAAGAAAACCATCCTTCGCGGATATAAACCTTTCGAACCATCAACTTGGTTAACTATTGCGGGAATCTCCCATGCTGGAGATTGAACGTGCACATCTTCGATTCGTTGAAGAGCTCGACCTCTGCAAGGGACATTGATTTTGACTTGCTGGGGTTGATCCTATGGACGGTTTTCCATGACGGGATAAGTGTCATTTCAACTCTCTAGAGATAAGCTGCGACTAGCTGAGGAATGACATCAACTGAAATCAGGCTCTTACGTCAAGCGACCTTGGCTGGGGAACACAATCCCTGACTGTTTGCTCCAAAGGTAAGAACCCTGCAAAACACAAACGAGACAAAACATGCCTATACAACAGAATCTACCCGGGTTAGCATCCGTGACACTACTTCAGTCAATTCAATTTATCAATTATTGGCAAGGGCCAGCAAGATCATGCAAGTGCAAGTTTATCCAAAACATCGGCGTCCTTTACGAACAAAACAGTAAAGAACAAGCATCAAGTACTGAATAACATGTTTCATTGATAACGGGCCTCTGAGTAGGCAAAGTTTTGTACACTGGATGCAACTCTTGAAAAGAAGAAGTTACGCACACACACATACATATATGCACAAGGAGCATAAATAAAATACAAAACAATATTTGTATACATGTCGGCGACGTGGTACAGACAAACACCATGAGCTGATCCTCCTATGACTCGCCTGACTCTGCTCTTTCCCGATACTTGATCTTCGGAAGAGATTGTTTTTGGATAGACGGCCCCCAGGTACTCCCAAACCACTAAACAATGCCGTATCAAATCCAGACCGCAGTCATTTGCTTTTTCAATCCCTAACTTTTGCGTGAATCGCCCTTTGCGGGTTTTCAATTCACCGGGATACCCTTTTTTGCCGAAGTCGCCGTTTTCAGGTTTTCGACTTCGCGGGTGTACGTTTTTTTCAATTTTATCCCTAACTTTTGCCCGAACCTTTTATTCATTTTTTATGGTTCGCCGGGATGCCCCATTTTTGCCTGGACTCTCTTTTTACTGTCCAGCAGGTCACTTTCAAGCAAAGTATTTTTTAACTGCGTCCGAATTCACAGGAGACGTAAAGTCTTCACCATCCATGGTGGATAGTAACAAGGCTCCTCCAGAGAAGACTTTTCTCACAATGTAGGTTCCTTCGTAATTAGGGGTCCACTTGCCCCTGTGATCTGTTTGTGGTGGGAGAATCTTTTTCAAAACAAGATCGCCCGTCTGAAAGCTTCGAGGGTGTACCTTCTTGTCGTAAGCTTTCTTCATCCGGCTCTGATATAACCGACCATATGCTAAAGAAGCCAGCCTCTTCTCATCCATTAAACTGAGCTGATTCAGTCTATCTTTAACCCATTCTGCCTCATCGAGTTGGACATCACGTAAAACCCTCAGGGAAGGAATCTCAACCTCCAATGGTAACACTGCTTCCATTCCGTATACCAACGAGAAAGGGGTTGCCCCGGTTGATGTACATACCGTCGTACGATAACCGTGCAAAGCGAAAGGTAGCATGTCGTGCCAGTCCTTATACGTCACAACCATCTTCTGAACAATCTTCTTTATGTTCTTATTGGCTGCTTCGACAACGCCATTCATCTTGGGTCGGTAAGGAGAAGAGTTATGATGTTCAATCTTAAAATTCTGGCACAACTCTTTCATCATTTTGTTATTGAAATTTGAACCGTTGTCGGTGATAATCCGCTTAGGGATCCCATATCTGCAGATAATATCCCGTTTGATAAATCTGGCTACCACTTGTTTGGTGACATTAGCATATGACGCTGCTTCCACCCACTTGGTGAAGTAATCGATTGCCACCAAAATGAACCAGTGTCCGTTGGATGTCGTAGGCTCAATCTTGCCAATCATATCAATTCCCCACATCGAGAAAGGCCACGGTGATGACATCACATTCAGAGGACTTGGAGGCACATGGATTTTGTCCGCATAAATCTGGCATTTATGACACCTCTTTGCAAACTTGAAACAGTTTGTTTCCATAGTTAGCCAATAATAACCTGCCCGCAACAGTTTTCTCGTCATAGCATGCCCACCAGCATGTGTACCAAATGTACCCTCATGTATCTCTTCCATGAGCAACTTCGCCTCTTTCTCATCTACACAACGTAGCAACACCAAGTCGTGGTTTCTCTTGTATAGGACACCGTCCGGGTTCAAATAGAAATTGTTAGCCAATCTCCTGAGCGTCTTCTGATCTCGACTGGATGCCCCTGCCGGATACTCCTTGTTCTTCAGGAAATTCTGGATGTCAAAGTACCAGGGTTTACCATCGGGAGCCTCATCAATGGAAAATATGAATGCAGGCCTATCGAGCCGAGAGATAACAATCCAGGGAGCCTCGTTCCAGACGTTAACTTTATACATTGAAGACAATGTCTCCAGGGTGTCAGCCATTTGATTTTCTGCTCGCGGCACGTGATGCAATTCCACCTTGTCAAAGAAAGGCAACAATCTTCTTGCATAAGTCATATATGGTATCAAATTGGGCTGACGTGTCTCCCATTCTCCTTTAATCTGGTTCACCACTAGAGCTGAGTCTCCGTATACATCCAGATGTTTGATTCGCAAATCAATGATTTCTTCCAGACCCATGATGCAAGCCTCATATTCAGCCTCATTATTGGTAACGGGAAAAGTCAATCGGGCAGTAAAGGGGATGTGCGACCCCTGAGGAGTAGTGATAATTGCACCTATTCCGCTACCATAAGAATTTACAGCTCCGTCAAATATCAACTGCCATTTGGAACCCAATTTTGGTCCTTCTTCCGGCAACGGTTCTTCACAATCTTTCATTTTCAGGTACATGATATCCTCGTCAGGAAAATCAAACCTCATCGATTGGTATTCCTCAACAGGCCGCTCCGCAAGGTACTCTGACAGGACGCTACCTTTAATAGCTTTCTGTGAGACATATTGTATATCGTATTCGGTTAACACCATCTTCCATCGGGCAATTCTTCTGGAGAGTGCTTGCTTCTCAAACACGTATTTGATTGGATCCATCTTTGAAATTAGCATGGTTATATGATTCAGCATGTATTGCCTCAAACGTTTGGCGGCCCAGGCTAGCGCACAACACGTTTTCTCGAGCATTGAGTATCTGGACTCACAGTCAGTAAACTTCTTACTCAAATAGTAGATCGCATGCTCTTTATGTCCGGTCTCGTCGTGTTGACCGAGAACACAACCCATACTTTCCTCAAGAACTGTCAAATACATAATCAAAGGTCTTTCGGCCACTGGGGGTATTAAAACAGGAGGCTCCTGCAAGTATTCTTTTATCTTGTCGAACGCCTTTTGACAATTTTCATTCCAGGTCAACGCCGGATCCTTTTTCAACAACTTGAATAACGGCTCGCATGTCGCAGTTAGGTGAGATATGAACCGGGCGATGTAGTTCAACCTCCCTAAAAACCCACGCACTTCTTTTTCTGATTTAGGTGTCGGCATTTCTTGTATTGCTTTTATTTTTGCAGGATCAACCTATATTCCTTTTTCGCTCACAATAAACCCCAACAATTTACCCGATCTCACCCGAAGGTGCACTTGTTAGGGTTCAGTCTCAACCTGAACTTCCTAAGCCTTTTGAACAGTTTCAGCAGATTAACCAAATGCTCCCCCTCCGTTTGGGATTTGGCAATCATATCATCAACATAAACCTCGATCTCATTGTGCATCATGTCATGAAAGAGAGTCGTCATAGCACGTTGATATGTTGCCCCAACATTCTTCAGTCCGAAGGGCATCACTTTGTAGCAAAATGTTCCCCAGGGAGTAATGAAGGTAGTCTTCTCCATGTCTTCGGGTGCCATTTTGATCTGATTATAGCCTGAGAAGCCGTCCATGAAGGAGAATACGGAGAACTGAGCAGTGTTATCAACCAGCACATCAATGTGAGGAAGTGGAAAGTCGTCTTTCGGGCTCGCCCTATTCAAATTACGGTAGTCTACACACATTCGCACTTTACCGTCTTTCTTCAGCACTGGTACTATATTGGCGACCCATGACGGATAAGTTGTAACGGCTAGGAAACCAGCATCCCACTGTTTTTGAACTTCCTCCTTGATTTTTACAGCCATGTCTGGTCTGATTCTTCTGAGTTTTTGCTTAATAGGAGGACATTCCTCTCGCAACGGCAGACGGTGCACAACCATGTCCGTATCTAACCCAAGCATATTCTCGTACGACCAAGCAAATATATCACTATACTCTCGCAGTATCTCAATCAGCCTTTGCTTGACGTCGCTCTGCAGCGCAGCCCCTATACGGATATTTCTCACAACTTCTTCCGACCCCAAGTTGATGATCTCAATTTCCTCTTGATGAGGCAGAATGATTCTCTCTTCCTGTTTCAACAAACGAGTCAGCTCTTCTGGCAGGTCGCTATCCTCAACAATCTCTTCCTCTGCTTGGAATACCGGGTGCTCGAAGTCGAGACAAGTCACAGGCGGTTCGTATAAGATGTCATCTGAAATATTAGTCCTGCAAAGGAAATGGTTAAACGATTCAACACGCAAACAAAGCAAATAACCACGTTGCCATTTATTGTTAAAGTAAAAACAAGAAAAACAGGGATCACAATATTTGAATATGAAAAACGCCTTTATTTCATGATTAAAACAGTGCAATACACATAATCAAGTAGCCCTAATGTAACATCACTATGCCCCGGGTTGGACATAGGATTATTCAACAATTGATAAAACAAATCATTGCTGTTTAAAAGTCACTCGGACAGTTTCCCGGATGGACCAGTTGCAGAGACTTTTTCCTGGCACGCTTGGCTTGATCCACGTGTCCATATCGCAGTCGCTATCCCCGTCTTCAGCATCGAAAATAGCGTTGATAGTCTCGAAGCACACCCCGCTTGGCGTAATCGTGATCGGTCCCTTGAACCTGGGCGCTCCTGAAGTGGACGCTGACGACGTCGGTCGATACCCTAATCCAAACTTGTCATTCTTCACGGGAATCTCCAATACCTGCCCCCAACCTTTAGTCTCACCGGTCTGCACTAAAGCCTGAGCCTCTTTGTAGGATGACACTGCCACATCTGATATTTTGTTGGAACCCTGAGCTTTGTCTTTAATCTGCAACCCCTCGAAGGCCTGACACGGTGTCTCGTGTATTTCTCCGTCGACCTCAACATATCTGAAAGATGACAGGTGACTGACCAAAATATCCTCCTCCCCGCAAACGGTAACAACACTATCACCCACCATGTATTTCAACTTCTGATGCAAAGTGGACGTTACGGCCCCTGCAGCATGGATCCATGGGCGCCCAAGGAGGAAGCTATAAGCTGGATGGATATCCATGATGTAGAATTCGGTATCAAAAATCTCTGGCCCCACCTGCAGCGGTAATGTTATTGACCCAAACACTGATCTCTTCGTCCCGTCAAACTCCCTCACAACCAAATCGCTGGGCGTGCAAATAACTCTCCGTATGTCCAACTTCATCATGGCTTTCTTTGGCAATACGTTCAACGACGATCCAGTATCCACCAATACATGCGACATTACGGTGCCCCGACATTCCACCGATATATGCAAGGCCATGTTGTGCTCTCGACCCTTGGGTGTTAGATCAAAATCTGTGAAACCCAGACTATATCCAGCATTGACATGTGCCATTACCCCGTCTAACTGATTTACAGAAACTTCTTGTGGTACGAATGACGTGTCCAGTATCTTCAGCAAGGCGTTCCTGTGGGCTTTGGAACATAACAACAACGACAAGATAGAAATCTTCGACGGCGTCTGCTGTAGGTGTTCAACAATTTTGTAGTCGCTCTTGCGAATCAGTCTCATGAACTCTTCTACGTCCTTGAGCGACGTGTCCTTTTCTTTCAACTGAGAAGGCCCGCTTTCACTTACTTTGGCTTTACCTTTGGCCAACCTCTCTGCTTCTATTTAAGGTGAGGTAAAGATCCTTCCGCTACGGGTCATGCCCCCCGTACCAACAACATTATCTACATTCCCAGTTGGCGGGCTGTTCACTACGATCTTTTCACCATTACAATACGCTTCTAAACCGTATGTCCACGGGACAACTTTCGTACTCTCAAAGGGAATAGGCCCTGCTTTGGTAATCGTAATAGTTGGCCGCTTGGCGGGCGCCACTATCGTTATAGTCTTCCTCGCGATCGTCACCGTTGCAATATCATTCTGCTTATCACATAATGCCTCCACAGGCTTCTCAACCGCAGTTTGATCAAATTGCAAGGTCCCTTCGTCAATCATGGCCTGAATGCCCTACTTTAAATCAGTACAATCCTCAGGCTGGGTCCAACACTCTAAACAGTATTCATCACAACCGGGAAATACTCCCCCTCTGAGCAGCCTGCTTTTCACTTCACTCAACGGTGTCTTCAACTCATTAACATCCAACACCAAGTTCAAATTTTCTTCTGTTAAGATAGCATTTTCCCCATGATTAGGCATGGGCTGTTGTACAATATTGGGCCCCACTTAGCCAAAGTTGATGGCTTTACTGTCCAACAAGTCTTGGACTTTATGCTTGAAAGCTTGACAAGCTTCTACATCATGTCCGGGCGCCCCGGAATTGAATTCACAGTGCTTACTAGCATCGTACCCCCTAGGAAGTACCGGTCCTGTAGGTGGTTCCAGTGTTCTTTTCTCGACCAAATTTAACCCCAGCAATGTCTGAAGAAGCTCTGCATATGTCGACGGAGGCTTATCAAATACCCTCTTCGACTTTACATTCTGAAACCTTCCCTGACTCTGATTCTGCCTTTGCTGCTGCTGCGGTTGTTGTTGCTGTTGTTGTTGTTGAGGAATTGGAATAGTAACACTGGCTATCTGTTGAGGTTGAATGTACTGATTTCTGCCTCTGCCCCGGCCTCGGCAACCATACACAGCGCTAGTATCACCCTATCGTCTTCCGCCGAACATTTTTTTCGCACCCCCGGCTGAAGTAGATTCGCCTGCCTGAATCTTTCCAATTTTAATTCCATTTTCGATCCTTTCCCCCATAAGGATCATATCAGAGAAATTGCCCATCGAAACATTGAGTAACTTGTCATAGTACATTCCAGTAAAAGTCCCCACAAACATGTCATTCATCTTCCTTTCAACCAAAGAAGGATGCACCCGAGCTGCCATATCGCGCCACCGCTGCGCGTACTCTTTGAAACTTTCACCACTTTTCTGCGACAGACTCTGCAACTGAACCCTGTTTGGTGCCAAATCACTGTCGTATTTGTAATGCATAATGAAAGCATCAACCAACTGCTTCCAACTTCTAACCTGAGTGGGCTCCAGTCCCATGTACCACTCCAACGATGGTCCCGATAAGCTATCTTGAAAGAAATGCATGAGCATCCTTTCATCATTGGAATATGCAGACATCCTTCTATAATAAGAACGTACATGGACCTTTGGGCAGGTATCCCCTTTGTATTTGTCAAATGTTGGAGCCTTGAATTTCAACAGCACCCTCAGCCCTGGTACCCACCCCATAGTAGTCATATCCAACCCAGCGGAGTTCTGATCAACCACACCTTTCATCTGTTCTTCTAGCATTCAGATCCTCTGAACAGGGTCAGTAGGGCCCTCGGGTCCCAAGCCTCTTCCTGAAAAAGCGTCCTCCTGTTGATCCATATTCCAGTTATTGCCATACCCATCGTAACCCATGTTACGGCCAAACCCTTGCTGATTGTACACAGGACCCTGTCCTCGGTTTCCGAACCCCAGATTGACCCCAGCAGGTCCAAAACCATTGTTGAAAGGAAATGCTCCAGCGTCGTTCACATTCACATTACCGAATCCACCATTACCATAGTCGTACCCCTGATTGTTGCCGTAACCGTCATTACCAAAGCCTTGATTGTTGAACCCGAAGTTCCCGTCCTGATTGACATTTCCATACCCATTGTTTCCGAAGCCGACATTGTCAACGAATCCTTAATCAGCATCCACAGTGTTGCCTTTGTTGTTAACAACATGCCCATCACCACCATTCCCAGTATTGTCGTTACCAGCGCCATCACCTGCACCAGTGCCAGTGTTTCCGTTGACAGTCACAACAGGTGGAGTAACAACTGCCGGTATCTCATTCTCCCGGCGAGGAGTTTCAACAAAAATTTGATCAGTGTTGCCATTTCCATTTGCCCGCGTCAGCAGCGGCTGCACCAAGGTCTGAAGATTCTCCTGGCCCTTGGCCATGTTCTCCATAGCTTGCATGAACAAAGTCAACTTCTCACGGATTTCCTACATCTCGACCTGAACTTGATCCATTACCTTCTTGCAGTTGTTTCTGGTTGAGTAGCGGTGGACTCTTTGTTCGTCAATCCTGAAGAACCTGTGAGATGCAGGAAATAAGATACAAATTCAACAAGTAACTGGCAATGCAAAATGAACATGCAGATGTAATATGTGTCTGTGCGTTAGGGAGATCAACCCCTGATGCTAGTGCCAAAGTGTCGGTGTAGTGACAGTGATAGTGATAAGAGGCTCAAAATCCAATCATGGAAAACATCTCATATATTGCTGAAAAGCCCATCGAGTCAGGAATACAATATCACTGAGTGTACAATAGGAAGGCATGTCCTCAACCAACAATCCTGGTGATGGTCAACACACTACAAATAAAGCATATACAACAGTACATAAGGTAATCAGGTACGACCATATGCCTGATACTCCTCTAACAATCTCTTAGCCTTGGGATGATTCGGCTGAAAAAGCAACCCTTCGACGAGCGAGTCTCTTTTCCTGATAACACGCTGGAGATCACCAATGGATTCCTCCCAAACACCTTCTCCAAAGCAATCTTCTAGCTTCCGCTTCTGGGATGCAGACTCTTTCTTACGCTTGATAACTTTGTTCAAGGCATTCTGGACATCATATCTCCGCATAACCTCTTCTTCAAACTTTTTCTGGCTAGCTTTCAACTGATCTTCCAGCCCAGAGATCTGCAGCTTCGGTTTGTCTTCTCTTTCCTTATTGCCGGTCAGCGTGGCATTCCGGGTTTTGTTGAATGCAGAGATTTCCCGGTAGGCTACCTCAAGTGCTTTCTTCTTAGACTCCAGCATGTCATGAGAGCTCTTGAAATCTATCCCCAAGCGTTCACGCTTCTTTTGTTGTTCAGTCAGTTCTGCACCTAACCGGTTCACCAGCTTCGTTTGCTGCTCGAAGGAATATACGGCTTCATTCCTTTCGCTCCTGAGTTGCACTAGCTCTTCCTCCAACTTCTCGTTGGCTTTCATCAGCTCTTCTTTCTCCTTCAAAACCTGTTTGTACCTCTCAATGGGCACGGTGGTTGGCTCCTCAATCACGGGGGGAGTAGGAGGTAATACTGCAGGGAACGGCATCCACACCTGCTTTGCCCTATCTTGAATCCAGACTTTGTACGGAGCATAGGCTTGACTATCATTCTTACCCAACAATGACTTACCCCTCTTGTGGACATTATTCCAAGCATGCTGAAGATTGGACAATAATTCTCCCTTCAAATCACCTGTGAAGTACAGAGATTCTTGTACTTCCTCCTCTTTTGGCGGGCTTTTCAAAGCATAACCGAATTGCCTGATCAACAATGATGGATTGTAGTTAATGCACCCTTTCCTCCCGATCAGAGGAACATTAGGATATCCGGCACAGCTGTAGATAATCTCAGATCCCAGTAAATCTCTGTCAAACCAGACAACATCTTCTGCAGAAAGTCCCATCAGATGCTCAGACCAATCCACCGTATCTGCAGACTCAGCAAAGATAACCTTCTTGGGCAGGTGACTCTCAAACCACATATACAACAAAGGCACACAACAAGAGACGTTCTTGCCCCTCCTGTTCTCGTTCTTATAATGCAGCGAGTGATAGAAATCTCCAATCAGAGTAGGCACAGGATTGCCTGAAGCAAATATATAGAATGCATCCAAATCAACAAAGTCAGGCATGTTCGGGAACAGTACAATGCCATAGATACACAAAGCAAGGATAGCATTAAACACAACCCAACAGCCACTCTTGGCATACTCTTGTGCTTTCCCCACTAAGAACTTGAGAGAAAAACCAGAAACTCCGTTCCACGAGGTTAACAGCAATTCTGAGGAGTCTAAGTGCAAAGCAACAACCAGATCCTCCAGCTTGGGCTCAACACCCATATGAATGAAGGGTACCCTGTTCTGAATGGTCAACTCTAAGATCTCAGCATATTCCTCCATGGTCGGAGCCAGAATGAAGTCCGAGAAAGTAAAACACCTCAGCGGGGGATCATAGAACTGTAGCAGCGCGTACAATCCGTTACGCTCATACATGGATGGTTTATAAACCAACCTGAGCAGTTTCCCATAACTCTTCCTGAAACTTCTCTTCACATCATCATCAGCTAAAGATATCAAACCGAGCAAAGAAGAAACATCTGGAGTAGGCAACTTGTATGCTACATTCTTCTTCAAAGTATCCATAATAGGGGACAGAAATCCGGGCAACTAGAATCAGAGGTATGAAAATGCACCTGCAACACAGACACACGTTAATGATATGCAAAATGAGTATGCAACCATGCAATATACAAACATGCAACAGGGATCAAGTGATATATTGTTGAAGAGATCCATCCCCAATATCTGTCTCAACAGACCCACAATACTGCTCAAACCTGGTCTCAACAGACCTATAACAATGCTCCAACCTGCTCTCAACAGACCTATAACAATGCTCCAACCTGGTCTCAACAGACCTATAACAATGTCCTGATGAAGAACCCCAAGTAACCACACATACTGATCCAATATCAAGAAAACCGGGTAATCTGGAGGTCAAGTTTTCTGCATGCCCCATTCCCTCTCACAGGTAGGTGTCCTATCAACTGACACAAGGTACGGCAACCTATGCGGTCGTCGGCGTCACAAACTTCCAAGATTGATGATACAATACCCAGAAGGTGTGGCATCATCATGTCCTGAAGAGGCCTCACTTAGCCAACTTCCAATTGATCGGTCCCCAAAGTCGACAATCCAATTAACCAACAACCCCCTCAACCCAAAGGGTTGAAAAAGAAGTCAACCAGAAGAACCTCGTCTGAGCTTGGATTTTGCAGGACACTAGTACATGCAAAGCATACACGTGCCCACTACTTTCCACAACTAATTCTAGGTGCACTCAAGCCCAGGTCCGGCTTATCTCTCAACAGATCACCCCCTCCCCACAACAGCAATAACAATATAAAGCTGACAATAAAATGCGGAAAGTAAAGACATAAATGTAAATCCATATAAAACCCACGACGGGAAAACAAGCTCTAGGACTGACTCGCGTAGGGAACCGTTGAAGTCCCCAGCAGAGTTGCCAGTTGTCGCTACTGTGAAAATCGGCGCCGGCTATGATAGAAGAGTCGCCACCGTGCGTTATTTATCCCAACGGAGGGAAAGGAAACACTCAGAGTAAACCTAATGCAAAATGGGAAAGGAATGGTCATCGCAACCAAATCCTGGATTCGAGAGTCGATTACGCAAGGGGAAGGTATTAGCACCCCTCACGTCCGTCGTACTCGACGGGATCCACGCTTGTTTTCTATCTAAGGGTGTGTTTATCTATCTACTCTAAAGATCTGGTCTAAAAAGAAAAGAAAATGACTCGGCAAAGTATCGCACTTTATGCCTACGTATTCCCGTCTGGAATGGGAAATCAGAGTCAACGTAGTTTGCCTACCTATGGGAAAGGAGGGGAAGGTTGCTCGCTAGGATACGACATCCTATGCCTACGTACTTTCATACAACATGAAAGATCAGAGCAAACGTAGTTCGGGCTACGGAAGACACAAGCTTGTCTGACTATTTTTTATTACCTTCAAAAAGGGTTTTTCTTGATTAAGAGTCCAAGCGGACAAAAATGACACTTTGATGTTTGTTTTGAATCTTTTACGAAAGAAGTGTTTTTTAGTTTGTTTGCAATCTCTGGCGCACTAGAGACTATGATTTGAGAGTGACTACGTCACGTGTCACCCAAAGGGTACCACACTAAGCAGCCAGACTACTGGAAAGAAGCTCTCCAGCAACCCTTTCTCGAATAGCTTAAGGCTCGTAGCGTACGACATCGATTAACCTTATTACTGTATTTTTGAGTTATTTTGAGATGAGAAAAGAGAAAGAAGCTCTAAAAAGCCTAGGGTTGAAAAGGGAATAAAAACTAACCTAATGTTGTCATGCATGGATAAGAATCCTAATGTCTGTCATAATTCCCTCCTGCACAGAGGAAATCAGAGATCCTAGGGGATAAACAGAAAAGAAAGCAAGCAAATACAGTAAAATGCATGCAATGCAGCAGTACAAGCGAGGCAAGGGAGTCCCACTCAACCTCGAACCTGAGAAAACAACAGGCAAAGTGAATCAACATTCACTTCAAACCTAGGGGGCAAGCTGTACAAGCCAACAAACAATACAGAAAACAAAAACCAAAGCAGAGGAGGCAGCCCAAGTAGCAGCATCAAACTCCTACAGTTGACAGCACAAGCAGCAGCTCTGACAGCAATAGATTTCATCTCCAGACTTCAGTAAGCTTCAATCTCCAACCACCAGGGAAGAGAAAGCACACTTCAAATAAGGCTCCTCAACACCTAGACAGTTAAGCTCCACAGCTACAGAAAACTCCAACTCAAAAGCAACAGTAAACCCTAGCTTCAATCCTCCAGCAAGCTTTTGACAACAAAATTGACAGTAACACAACTCCATCTTCAAGCAAACCTCATGAAAGGCATCTTCAACATCTTAGATCTTCATATCCAAGATCTAGCAAGCTCCACCAAGAAATATTGGTTATTGAGATCAATTTATAATGAATGAGAACCAGTGAAAACCAAAGGAAATCACTAGAAACCATCATCTGCAAAGAAGGGTATCCTCAAAAGTTCTACTCTTTAAGGCATGCCAATCATCCCTCCAAGGGATAGATGGGGTTTCCTTAAGAGGACTTTGAATCATAGGATAGGATGGAAGCACACAAAGCATTCCATGTTTGAGAAAAGAAATGAACTAAGTCTAAAAAATCTCTTCCTAAAACCTTAATTCCTAAGCTCCTGACAAGCACTCCAACAAATGAGAAAACATCAACTCCAAGCTTCTTCAAGCCATCCAAAGCAACTTCATTTTATCTTCAATTCATCCAAGCAAAGTCCAAGGCAAAAGCACACCCAAAATAGCCCCATACAAATAACCAAACCAAATATCAAAGGGGAAAACCCACAATCACCACAGTAGTTGCAAAAATCAAATAACATACTAAAGCTCATCAACAAATACTAAGTAAATTTCTAAGGGAACCTAACCCTATACCCAATACCCCATATAAATCCCAAAACCTGACTCAATCATTTAATCCTAAAACTATGCACTAAACTACAACTATTTGTTTTAAAACCCTAATTCTAACACATCTCCTATTCACCTCTCAAACTAACCTAAATTTTATCCACAAAATTATGATAAAATTCCTAAGGGTACATGCTTCCCTATTCTAATCAACCTCACAAGAATCAATCAAAAATTCACTACCAAACTCTCATACAAAATTCAGAAAGATGAAGTATCAAACAAAAGTAAAATAAAAGCATTAAAATTGTAAAATATGCCATTAAAAATAAAATGCATGATATTAATATTTTTTTGTCCTATTAAATTCTACACTTCCTAAGGAAACCAGGGAAAAAGTCTCATTCAAAAATGATCAGTTTTTAATTTATTATGAATTAAAAGCTAACCTAAATAAAACTATAAAAATGAAAGAAAATAAAAGAAAATGACAAACATGCGTTGCAAATAGCAATCAGATGCAGTTGTAAACTAAAGTTGGGCCCAGGGGGGTGTCATTAGCAAGCGCGTACTTAAGCCCATCCAAGTTAAAAAGAATTAGGAAAATGAATGGAAAAATGGTAAAAACCTGTGGCAAATAGCAAACAATTCATGTGCATTTCGCTGGTGGGCCTCAAACAAGGGTGTGATTAGTAAAGATCATGTTAAGCCCAAGCACCAACTTAAATGAAACGATGAGTTTCATTGTAAAACTCAACCTTCAGAATGTGAGAAACAATCCTGGCCGTGCGTTTTAAGTTTTGGTCCAAGTCAAAGCACGATCCAATGGTGACCATGTCACCTTCTCCACTTTTGAAAAACGAGAGGGAAAGTGAACCAGACGGTGGCCGGAGGTGGCGCCACCGTCGTCCCCAAACATCAACAACACAAAACCTCACCAAAATTTAAACATGAGTACATCATTCAACTTGTTTTTTCTCACTGAATCCAACCATGCCCTCCATTCTCATTGAAAACCACTCTATCTCAAAACACGACCTAAGTTTCAGTATATGCCCCAAAATTCAATCATCAGGATTCTCAAAATTAATGAGCCTATCATCATCTACACGCTTCACTGAGTAATTATCACCATTCAACTAAGCCTAATTCACTAAGAATCACAAGATATATCCATCACAAGAAATCTGGTCAATCCTATTTTTGTCTCTAAACCTTGAACTATGGTACCAGAATCCACCTAGCCAACATCTACAATGCATCTAAACATCTAAATCTTATCAATTACATCTAAATCGTGCTATAAGATGAAATTTGCAAACCTGTGAAAATTGAGTGAACAGAGCAAGCAATCCTTCAAATTACACTCCAATCTTCTCCAGATACGATCAACAATGCCTTGTGAATCTTCTGTATGCAATGAATTGCTTTGAATCCCTCCCGATCAGCAAAACCGATTTTGAGTTGCAAGGATAAACTCTACTTTGCTCTCTCTCGATTCTTCACAGTTCTTGGCCAAAAAAATAACTGAATCAGTTACACTCTTTATATAGAACATGTTGGAAGGATCAAGAAATTTCTGGAACACTCCATGTGATAATTTCAATTTCTCATGCATTTGAAAATTTCATCTCATGACAGTCGGGTTCAGCTTAGTTCCACAGCTTGATTTTGATCCAATTTCTCTCCACATGACATATTGGAGTGATTGAGATTGGTTAATGCATTGGTTCTGATCTCATGAAGTGTTTGGCAAGTGTTACTTACATGTGAAGTTACCAAATGCAAGTGTGTTCAAATGACCTCAAATGGAAAAATTAACATTGCCATCATCTTTAAAACATCATTTCTGGTCAATTTGATATGCCATATGCCTTGTTTTGACCATAAAACATGAAATCCCATTTTTGGCCTTTTAAATGACTTTAAATTCTTCCTTTTTAAGCCATTTTAGCAACTTTCTGATACAAGCCAATTCAATCCCTCATAAATTCTAACCTGGCCTAAAAACATCAGTCTAAACACTTTTCATGTTGAACACTTTTTCATTTGAGGAGTGGAAGATAGAGATTTTGGCACATCTTTAAAAAGGACCTATAATTCAACTTTCCCAAAATACCCCTGGATTGCCAAGATCATAACTTGAGTTCCACAAATCCGCTTGGGGACTTCTAGTACTCAAATTAAAGCTACTATCAAGACCTACAACTCTTATGTTGGCCAAGAATCCATTTGAAAACTCCTTGAGGGGCAAAAGTTGCTTGGAAGTCAAGTGACTTTCACAGATAAATTTCAGTGTCCTCTGGTGACTTGTAACTTGCAAGAACCATAACTTGAGTTCTACAAATCTTCTTGAAGACTTCTAGTACTCAAATTAAAGGTATTGAGAAGCTACACAAGTTTCATGTTGGCGAAAGATCCATTTGAAAGTTGTATTTTAACTTATGTGGCTTGGAAATCCAGTGCTATACAGGGGATTTTACCCTAGGAACCCTGTCTCAAAAACCTCCAACCACTCTTGATTCTTTTCAACTTGGTTTTGGCTCATCCCTGCACATGCTTAAACATATCAATCCATGACTTCCATCACCTAGAGCTAGGTCTTGATGCCCTTTCTTGGCTCTCCTTGACCTAGGATTACCCAGATGAAACCCTACTTGTACACACCTCAACTGTGGTTCTTGCACTTGAATCAATGACTTGTCTCAGCTTTAATAGGGCCCTCTAGGCATCCCATGAGATCCATACACACCTCAAATTCACAATTCCATGTTGATGATCTTCAATACACCTCAAGTTAGGAGAGAAATCCACCTGTGGGCACTCAAACTTCTCATGACTTCAACCTTTCTCTGATGACTTGGATGGGCTCTCAGGCTCAGAGAACACCTCTGGATAGGCTTCTTTTGACATAAATGGCACTTGATCCCTTGTTGGATGACTTGATATGCTAGGATATGCAAATGATTGAACTATGTACATGATGTAACTATGCAAATGGCAATGCAATGAAACATAAATCAGGCAAGAAAAGGTTGAGCAAATTTTGGGGTGCAACACCTATCCAGATCCTGCTTTTTGGTGGTCAACACGTTGTGCACTGCCTTCAGGTCTAACCCAAGTTGTTCTTTGGAGTCAGTCTCCTTGGTCAAATTAGCGCCCAAGTGATTGATCAGTTCTGTCTGCTTCTTGCAGGTGTATACGGCTTTGTTTTTCTCGCTCCAGAATTGAGCAATCTCTTTTTCCAGTTCTTCGTTGGCTTTTTCGTAGCTATTCTTTCTCTCGGAGTACCTGGTTGAACTTCTGAATATCAACTATGGTAGGCTCTTTATACACGGGAGGATATAATGGTTCCACTGCAGGAAACGACATTAGATACTTGGCGGCTCTTTCTCGGACCCAGGCCACATATGGATCAAAGGCCTTATTGTTGCTTTTTCCTAGCAAAACTTTTCCCTTTCGGTGAATTTTGCTCCAAGCATTCTCTACCTTAGCCAAAGTGTCACCTTCAAGCAACCCTGTGAGATATAGAGATTCCTGTATCTCTTTCTCTTTAGGAAGACCTCGTAGTGCATACCCAAATTGTCGTACGAGAAGAGAGGGATTGTAATTAATACATCCATTCATTCCGACCAGGGGGGGCGTTAGGAAAGCCACAGCAGCTATGCACAATCTTTTTGCCCAATAGATCTCTATCAAACTAGATAATATTGTCAACAGACAAACCCATCAAACGCGCAGACCAGGGTGAGGACTCAGCAGAATCAATGAACGGACCCGTCTTAGGAAGATGGATAGCAAACCACTTATACAGTAAAGGAGCACAACATGCCACGTTCTTCCCCTTTCTGTTTTTATTCTTGCTGTGAACTGAATGGTAGACGTCTCCGAGGAGAGTGGGCACTGGATTCCCGGAAGCGAATATGTGGCAGGCATCCATACCTATGAAGTCCGGATGACTTAGGAATAGCATGATCCCATAAATGCAAAGGGCTAAGATGGCATTGAATACAGCCCAACAACCCTTCTTGGCAAACTTTCAGGCCTTCTCCATCATGAAAGGTAAAGACAAACCATAAACTCCAATCTTTCTGAACAACATCCCCTTCAACTTTGAGTCATCCACATGAAGAGCAGTAGCCAACTTACCCAAGTCAGGTTCACCATCAACACGGTAATAAGGCATCTGATTCAACAAAGGTACCCCCAGCAAGTAAGAATACTCCTCCAAGGTCGGAGCTAGGACATAGTCTGGAAAAACGAAGCATCTGAGTTGCGGGTCATAAAACTGCAGAAGAGCGTAGAGGTCGTTCAACTCGTACATAGAAAGCTTACACACAATACCCAGAAGTCTCCCATAACTCTTTCTGAAGTCCTCCATCACTGTCTTATCAGCCAAAGAAATCAAAGCCCGTAACTCTCGGATGTCAGGTGTTGGTAGCTTGTAAGCCACAGTCTTCTTCAGAGATGCCATGTCAGCTATGAGGATCAAGATCACTAGAACCAGGGGAGAATTATGCACCTGCAACATAGGCACACGTTAATGATATGCAAATGAGGATGCAAACAACGCAAAATGCAATCATGCAGCATGAGATCAAGATGACTGTGTTGTTGAGGAGAAGGACCAAAACTCTGCTCTGTCAAGAACAAATATATCTCTGATGATAAGAACCCTCTGATACCCACAATACTGATTCACTGTCAAGAAAACCAGGTTGTCTGAAGGTTAAGTTTCCTGCAATAACCCGACCCTACTCACAGGTATGGACCTAATCACGGAAAAGGTTCGGCATCCTATGCGTTTCCCAGCGTCACAGACTTTCACGAAATGATGATACATTCACCATTTCTGGTTTGGCATCATGACTCCCTAAAGAGGCCTCACTTAGCTGAGTCACAAATGATCGGTCCCCAGAGTCGACAATCCTCAGATCAAAAATCCCCTCGAGTCCAAAGGACCAATGGAAAGTCATCAAAGAGAACCTCGTCTGAGTGTGGATTATATGGGAACTGATGCAAGCAAAGCAAGCACGTCCGCCACTAATCCACTCTAATACTATGTTTATGCTCTCAAGCCTGGGTCTGGCTTCTCACTCATCAGAATCAGTCCTGTTGCACCCCAAAATTTGACCAACATTTCTTTACCTAGCTTATGTTGCATTTCATTCACATTAGCATTATCATTTGCATTTCATTGACATATGTGCAGGAGATCAAGAGGTATGATTACAAATCAAGAGCTATACAAGAGTTTAAATCTATCTAGGAAGGCTATTCAAGTATTCAAGGGTTGATATCCTTGTCAGAGAAGTTAAAAGAGCCCCAGAGAGAGTGGTTGAAACCAAGGTTGTGTGCCTCCTAACTTGAGAGTTATGGGAGCTCCTCAGATGATTCTGAAGCCAAGAATGTTGACTTAAAGCCTTGAGAAATATTATGAGATGTCTTGAAAGCCATCATGGAGCCTAGATAGGTCATTGTGCAAGATTAAGAAGACTCAGCCATGACTGGTGTAATTAGGGTTTGACTGGGTCAACCCTAGGTCAACTGATGATTTGGACAAGGTTGAGACCTAATTCAAAGGCCATGTGATCATGGATTGATGCATTGAGATGCTATAAGGATGATTCCAAGATCAACTCATCATGATTGAAGAGTTTGAGAAGTTTCAAGCTAGGGTTTCTAAGGTTTGACAGTGTAAAATCCCCTAGTTTGACCCCTATCTTCAAGGCAGTTTAGCTCAAGATGTGATTGTAATCTCATCTTACCCCCAACATGAATGTTGTAGAGATTTTTCTTAGCTTTAATTTGAGTACTATAAGTCCTTGATAGGATTTGTAGAACTCAAGTTATGACTTTGACAAGTTACAGGTCATCTGAGGTATGTGAATCTGGGGCCTTGAAAGTCACCCAACTTGCATCAAACTTTTGCCCAAGAAGGATGATTCCTATGGACTTTTGGTAAACATGAATGTTGTTCCTTATCTTCCTAGATTTCTATAGATTACTAGAAGTCCTTGATAGGACATGTAGAACTCAAGTTATGGCTTTGACAAGTCAAGGGCATTATGGTCATTTGGAGATTACAGGTCATTTCAAGCATAAGGCCATAACTCCTATTTCCAAGCTTCAAATGGAAAAATCTCCAACATCAAACTTTCTTAAAATGATGTTTTAAGGCTAGTAAGGAGGTCATGAGATCATGGAAAAGCTTTTAGCTCAAAGTTGAAAAAATGACCTAAAATAAGGACATAAGTTAAATAAGCCAAAGTTGGAAATTGATATTTTTGACCTACACATCCAAACCATGGCATGTAATATATCATTTTGACTCTAAAAAACATTTTAAAGACATTGGTTTAGCCATATTTTTTATTTGAGGTCTAAATTGTGGACTTGCTTTGAAAAGCACTTACTTGCATATTAAGTAACACTTGCAAAACTCAAAATTAAGGCATGGGCAAGGGTTTAGCAAGCTAAAAACCTCTAATATCTCACTAGGGGAGAAATTAAGAGTGAATGGGATGAATTACAAGCTGTTTGCAAGGGTTGTACATGTCATGATAAGTGATTCAAAATCTCATGACATGAGAAGTGTAAAATCTCATTGGAAGGATCTAGAGGGTTCTAGATCATCCAAACTTCATCTATATAATAAGTAGAATGGATCCATGGCAGAGGTTGGTGATCATTGAAGGATTAAGCATAGTTTGAGATTGAGTTTTCATAGATTGCAATTGAAATCGGTTTCATCAAATTCCTCAACTTCCATTCATTTTCTTGATTGATACTCCTTCCATGAGTGTCAAGGAGTGATTTCAGATCATTTTCAAGAAGAATTGGTGGCTAGATCGTGTGGGAGCAAGTGGTTTTCAGCACCTGCAACTTATCATCGTGTTTCAAGATTGAAGCACTTTCCATTGAATCTTTTGCATACAGAAGCAAGGAGGAGGTTCAGTGATCGTGTCCAGAAGATTTGAGGGCTTGAAGTGAAGATTTGGTGCATCTGTTATTCAAGAATTTCCAGGTTGGTAACCTTCTTCCTATAGCATGATTTAGGTAGATATAGGTTGAATTAAGGTGCTAGATTAGGTGTAGAATGGCCTAGGATGGATTTCAGATGGTTAATTGATCAATTAGAGACAAAATAGGAAGATCACCATTTTTGGTTGAGATTGGGAGATGATGATTCTTGGGGTTTCAGAAGAAACTAATGGTATGGTTGAATTCATGGCAAGATTTGGAATGTGTTTCATGTTTTGACCTCTTGGATTGGAGGCCTCTAGGAAGAACTAGGGTTGAAGGGGATGGCCGAAGTTCCACCGGTGGTGGCCGGAGATGGGCGCGAAGCTCAGGCGTTTGAAATGGAGAAGATGAGGTTCTCACCATCAGATCATGTTTTGACCTTTGACTGGGAGCAGATCCAACGGCTGCGTTTTAAAATTGGATTGTGAAGGATTCTGATGATGAAACGATGCGTTTCATTTATTCAGGCGTTTGGGCTTAATGATTTAAGTGTTATCCACACCCCCCAGCGAGCCCAACCCATATTTTAAACTGAAAATGACTGCTATTTACACCGCGCGCTTCATTATTTTTATTTGATTTTCATTTAATTCCATTTAATTCATGGTTTTTGTAAAAATCATAACTAATTGAATATTAATCCAATTAAACCCATTCTTTTTGCATATTACTCATGATTGAGTCTATTATTTTTTAGAGAAAAAATATTTTCATTTCATGTAATTTATGATTTAATTGGAATTTTGCATTTTAATTGATATTAAAATGATCATGTTTGATGCATATTTTTGTGGAATTTTGTTTGATCTCATGGTGATGAGTTTAAGCCTAATTTTTTGTGTGTGATTAGGTTAGACATGTATGATCCCATATAATTTTTCTCACATTTTTGTGATGAAATATGTGTGCTTTCTAGATTGATATTTAGGTGCCTCCTTTTTAGGGTTTAGGTTTGATACCTTGTAGTGTAGAATTTAGTTCTAGGTCCAATTTGATGGTTTGATCTTTGAAACTAATGTGGTAGAGTCATGATTGACCTAGGTTCCCATAGTAATTTTTTTAGGATTTTACAATTGATTTTAGTATTTTAGTTAGGACTAACTTTAGTACTAGGTTTTAGGTGATTCTAATTTACTAATTCAACTAGTTTAACTTCCCTAGTTCCCTTAGATTAGGGTTTGTGCTTTGTTTGCCTTTGGTTGAGGTTGAAGACAAGTTGAAGACAAGGTGAGGATGCTTGAAGTTGCTTGATGTTGCTTGGAGCTTTGGATTTGTCTGTGCCTGAAGGTATCTGATGGAGATTAGGAGATAGGACATAGGGAGAGCCTTGTAGTCAGAATGATTTCTTTCACAAACATGGAAAGCATCTTGTGCTTCCATTCCTCCCAATGACTAAAAGTCCTTCTCAGATATTCACATCCCTCCTTTGGAGGGATGAGTGGCTTTATCTGGGAAGTAGAACTTTGAGGGAACCAGTCTCTCATAATGATGAACCCTAACAGACTTCCTTTGGTTGTCAGTAAGCTGTTTATCATTTCCACTCATCATGTCAGATCATTTGTCTGCTAGTTGGAGTATTTTGAAAGATGTTGGGCCTGAGTTTGAAGATGAGGATTTCACTGAAGAGTGTGGAAGAGGATGATTCCTTGAGCATTGCCATTGCAGCTGAAGCTTGAAGAGCAAGAAGAGCAGGTTGATACTTGAAGATCCAATAAAGACTGAATGAAGAGCTGAGGCTTGAAAGAGAATTGAAGGATGAAGTTGACACTTCTAAGTGATTAAAGATTACTCTGAGAAGCTGAAGCTTGTAGATGAAGAGCAAGAAGAACAAGTTGACACTTGAAGATCCAATTGAGATTGAGTGTAGAGCTGAGGCTTGAGGAATAAAGGATGAGTTGATACTTTACACCGCATTGAGAGCCTGAAGGAATCAAATTGATACTTGCAGTTAAGAGTGAAGCCTGAAGGTAGAATTGACTGGAAAGCTGAAGCTTGAAAAAGAAGGTTAAGTTGAAACTTATGTTGAAGGGTTGAAACCTGGAGAAGCAAATTGATATTTGTCCTGGGAGAGGATAGCCTTGAAGGGTGATTGAAGTCTGATGACTGGATTGATGTCAGAAGAGCTGAAGCTTGGAGTAGCAAGAGAAGGGTTGATCTGCTTTCTTGTTTGTTTTCTTTTCTGTGCTGATGTACCTTGTTTGACTTGTTTGATGCATTAGACTAAGTCCATGATTAGACTGACTTTCATTTAGGAGCATGATTGCACTAGAGGTTGAGTTACTCCCTCTGTTTGTATTGTTACTGTATGGCTTTGCTTGTGGGTATTCGGTAGAGCCCAGCTCCCTTGCCCATGTGGTTTATTTTGCTTGATGGCATGATGTTATTTTCTCTGTATGATTGCAGTTTACTGTATTTTGCTTGATAGCATGTTATTTCTTCTGTATGATTGCAGTTATTCATATCTGGCTTGAGCTTGTGGAGGCTGCAGCCCCACACACATTTCCTCCCTCACTTGCATTGCATGCATTTTACAGTCGTTTACTGTTTACTGTTTAAGCTGATGCTTTATCTATTTCTGTGTATCATTGACATGATCCCTTAGGAGTCTCATTTCCTTTGATAAGGAAATGATGATAGAACTTTAGGTTGAAACCTATGCATGATAATTTCTAGGAGTTCCCTGTTTCAAACTCCAACTATAGGATGAATACTTGGCATGACAACAGTAGGACTTGATAGTCTCCCTTTAGTTGATCCCGTTCCCTTCTCATCTCAAAACAGCTTAAGATACAGTAATCATGAATGATTTATTTCGTACGTTACGAGCCTTAAGCTATCTGAGAAAGGATTGTTGGAGAGTTTCTTTTCAACAGTCTGGATGTTTAATATGGTACCCTTTGGGTGGCATGCGACGCATTCATTCTCAGGTCATAGTCTCTAGTGCAATTGAAATTGCAAACACAATAAAAAACACTTCTTCCGTAAAAGACAGAAACAAACTGCAAACCTTTTTGCCCCGTGGGCCCGTAATTCAAAGGAAGCTTTTCTAAAGAAAAGAGTGTCGTTAAACTTCAGCGCTAACGCAAACAGGATTTGTCCCTAACTGCTGGAACTGTTGTTTAACCCTACTCGATAAAAACAGATGAATATAAATCCCCGTAATCCGTATTAGCCCGAACTACGTAAGCTCTGATCTCTCATATCTGTTGAGAGTACGTAGGCACAATACTGATGTATTGGCGAGCCACCTTTCCCATAACCCGTAGTTAGTCGAACTACGTTGACTCTGATTTCTCATTCTCTGATGAGAATACGTAGGCATAAAGCGCGATGCTTTGCCGAGTCATTTTCTTTTCTTTTTAAGCTAGCCTTGATAGGTAGATAGATAAACCAACTCGTCCAGTGAACACAACAAGCATGGATCCCGTCGAGTACGACGGACGTGACGGGTGCTAATACCTTCCCCTTGCGTAACCGACTCCCGAACCCAGACAACGGTTGCGACGACCTTGTCTTATACCTTTTCGTCAGGTTTTTCCGATCGTTTCCTTTCCCGCTCTGAGGGATAAATAACGAAAGGTGGCGACTCTTCTGTTTTTCCGGCACCTTATTTTCGCGGAAGCGTCAGTTGGCGACTCTGCTGGGGATTTTATAGTTTCCTGGGATCCAACGTCCCGTATGCGAGTCAGTTTGGGGACCCAACGTCCCCTGCGAGAGTCAATCCTAGCGCTTGTATGATTACTTGTAGGTTGTGTTTATTTATCGCATTTTATTTCCCGCATTTTATTTTCAGTATGATATGATTATCTATGCTGTTGTGGGAGGGGCATTCTGATGGGTGAGAAGCCAGACCCAGGCTTGAGTGAACATAGCATTAGTTGTGGAAATTAGTGGGCACGTGCTTGCTTGGCAGGCACTAGTGTCTCATGAAATCCACGTTCATACGAGGTTCTCCCGGTTGGCTTCTTTTTCAACCCTTTGGGTTGAGGGGGTTGTTGGTTTGGAGGATTGTCGACTATGGGGACCGATCATTTGTGATTCAGCCGAGTGAGGCCGCTTCATGAGCTGGTGATGCCACACCTTATGGGTATCGTATCACCCCTCTTGAATGTCTGTGACGCTGATGAATGCATAGGATGCCGAACTTGAGTCAGTATAGGTCCATACCTGTGAGCAGGGTTGGGTTTATTGCAGGAAACTTTGACCTTCAGACTACCTGGTTTTCTTGACAGTGAATCAGTTTTGATTGGGATCAGAGGATCTCATTACCAGATGTTTGTTCTTGACAGAGCAGGTTTATGATTAGGATCAGAGGATCTCATTACCAGATGTTTGTTCTTGACAGAGCAGGTTTATGACTGGGGTCTGAGGATCTCATCATCAGATGTTTGTTCTTGATAGAGCAGAATTTTTGGTCCTGTATCAGAGGTCCTTATTATCAGATGTATGGTTGTTCTTGACAGAGCAGAGTTTTGGTTATCAGATGTTTGTTCTTGACAGAGCAGAGTTTTAGTCATGTATCAGAGGTCCTTATTATCAGATGTTTGTTCTTGACAGAGCAGATTTATGGTCCTATATGTGTGTGTTCTTGACAGAGCAGATTTGTGGTCCGATACCAGGGTTTTCTTCTTATAAGAGAAAGTGGTGGTTCTTGATAGAGCAGGATTATGATTTTATTGATACAGAATCTCCACAGCACAGTTGCCTTGATCTCCTGCTGCATGATTTCATTTTACATTGCTTTGCATACTCATTTGCATTTCATTAACGTGTGTATGTGTTGCAGGTACCGTTTTCCCCGATCCAGGATTTCTTGCCTCCTATTGTATTGTTATGGGTTCTCTGAGGAAGACCGTGGCTTACAAGCTCCCTGCCCCTGATGTCGTTCAGCTGACTGGTTTGATTGCTTTAGCAGATGATTCTGTGAGAGATGAGTTCAGAAAATCTTACGGAAAATTGCTCAATTTGGTTCGTAAACCTTCTGCGTTCGAGTTGAATGGGTTGCACGCTCTGCTACAGTTCTACGACCCTCCATTGAGATGCTTTACTTTCCAGGATTTTGTTCTCGCACCCACGCTAGAGGAATATGCTGATTTGTTAGGTGTGTCTATCAAGAGGCAGATGCCTTTTGTACATATGGATGTTGAGCCTGATCTGGCTAGTTTAGCTCCTTCACTTCATCTGGATGCCTCTGAGTTGGTATTGTCTAATTGGAACAAGGTTCCCCGCTTCTCCTTGCAGTTCTTAGTGGGAAAGGATCAGCAGTGCGCCAAAGACGGATGTTGGGTCGTGTTCAATGCCATTCTCGCCCTGTGCATATATGGCATCATTCTGTTCCCCAATATGCCCGACTTTGTAGACTTCGACGCCTTCCGCATCTTTGCATCAGGGAATCCAGTCCCTACCTTGATAGGAGATGTCTACTATTCCATCCACTACAAAAACGAGAACAGAAGGGGCAAGAACGTCTCGTGTTGTGTGCCCCTGCTTTATAAATGGCTTGATAGTCATCTGCCCAAGAGGGGTCCCTTTGTTTCGTCTGCAGCCACAACTGAGTGGTCCGAGCATCTGATGAGTCTATCAGCGGAGGATATTGACTGGTTTGACAGAGATAGGTTGGGTACCGAGATTATCTTCAGCTGCAGCGGGTTTCCGAATGTGCCTTTGATAGGCAGGAAGGGCTGTATAAACTATAATCCGTCTTTGCTGGTCCGACAGTTCGCGTATGCTTTGAGAGCTCCTCCGAAGGATGAAGAGGTGCAGGAATCTCTGTACCTCACTGGTCTTCTAGAGGGGGATATGTTATCTAAGCTTCAGCACGCTTGGAATGGTATCAGTAAGAGGGGAAAAACATTGCTGGGGAGAAGCAATAGCCAAGCCTACCCTCCGTACGTGACGTGGATCAGAGCCAGAGCAAATGCTATAGGGATGCCGTTTCCTCCTGCCAAGCCAGAAAGCCCCCCAGTGATTGAAGAGCCTACCACTGTGCCCATTCAGCAGCATAATCAGGTGTTAGCTGAGAGAGATGAATTGAAAAAGGCAAACGGAGAACTGGAGAAAGAATTGGCTCAGCTTCGAAGCGAGAGGAACGAAGCCGTTTATTCCTTCATGAGGCAAACAGAGCTGGTGAACCAGCTAGGTACAGACTTGACTAAGCAGATAGCTGAGTGTGAACGCATGGATTAAGACTTCAAAGCTGTCAACGACGTACTGGCTACGAAGAAGCAGCACTTGGACGAAGCATATCAGAGGATATCCAAGTTCAACCAGCACTGGAAGGCCTCCCTAGCCACCAGGAAAGAGCGGGAGAACAAGCTGATGCTACAGATCTCCAAGCTGGAAGCCCAGGTGAAGGCTAGTGAGAAGAGGTTTGATGAAGAAACCGCTCGCAGATACGCCGCCGAAGGCCAGCTCAACAGAGCTCTCGCTAACCTGAAGGAGCGCAAACTGACGTTTGAATCCAAGAAACGGAAGTTAGAAGATTGTTTCGGCGAAGGAGCGTGGGAAGATTCGATCGAAGGTCTTCAATACACCATTGTGCAGAGGGAATTACTCGTCAAAGGGTTACTCACTCTGCCTGATCATCCAGAAACAAAGGAGTTGTTAGAAGAGTATCGCGCCCGTGGCCGTGCTTGATTGTTTGCTTTTCTTTTGTTTTGATCATTGTTATATGCTGACCATCACCAGGCTTGTTGGTCGAGGTAATGTTATTGATTCTGCTTGTGCTCACTGATGTTGTGTACTGCCTTGATGGGCTTTCTTTATATACGAGATTGTTATTTCCATGACTGGACTCGGACTTCTTATTATTATCAGCACTGGCACTCAAGCACTAGGATCGGGGGAAATCTCCCTAACGCACAGACACACCTTTGCATTTGCATGAAGCATTCGCATAGCGAGCACCTTGTCATTTTTCCTAACCCTTTTGTGTTTCCAGGTTGTTTCAGGTTGATCCAGGATTGATCAGAGACCTATTCACCGCTATCCGACCAGAGCTAATCAAACCAGGATCATGGAGCAAGTGCAAACCGATGTTCAAGAACTCCGCGAAAGAATGGACCGCTTCATGGAGCTCATGCAAGCGATCGCCAATGGCCAGGATCAGCTCAGAACCTTGGTTCAGCCTCTGATTTCAAGGGTCGATAGCAATGGCGTCCTCCATGGTGGGACTATTCCAACCCCTCCACCAGTTGAAACTCCGCAGAATGGCGTCCCCGGGACCGGGGGGAATGGTAGTGCCAACGGCAATGTGATAGCCGACATGGGACTCAATGGTAATATGACGGGCGTCGGTAATGGGAGTCTGGAAGCTAATGTCAATGTTGGACTGGGCAACGGCAATGCGGGTGTTGGGAATCTGTTTGGGCCTCAGCCGTGGTTAGAAGATCGTCAGGACGATGTGTTCTCTCAGAGAGGTGCTGAAGGAGAGTTGAATGCTGAAGCACGTCTAAGGTTCAAGACACTTGAGGATAAGATGAGAAACATCGAGAATCAGAACACCCTGGGCGTTGATATGTCCAAGTTGGGACTGATTGCTGATTTCAAGGTGCCTCCCAATTTCAAGGTACCTGACTTTGAAAAGTACAAGGGCACCACTTGCCCTCGCGTCCACCTGAGATCATACTACAGGAAAATGTCAGCTCATTCTGATGACGAGAAGTTGCTTATGCATTTCTTTCAAGACAGTCTGTCCGGACCCTCCCTCGAATGGTACATGAGTCTGGAGCCTACCAGTGTGCGCACGTGGAAGGGACTTGCTGAAGCATTTGTGCACCACTACCAATACAATAGCAACTTGGCCCCGAACCGAGTCCAACTGCAGAATCTGTCGCAAAGGAACAATGAAGGGTTTAAGGAATACGCCCAGTGGTGGTGTGAGTTGGCAGCCAGGGTTCAGCCGCCGATGGTTGAACATGAGCTCGTGCAGATGTTCGTAGCTACCCTCCCAGGGGTTTACTATGAGAAGTTGGTCAGCGGTATGTCTGGAACCTTCTCAGATCTCATTATTACGGGTGAGCACATCGAAAATAGGATCAAACTCGGGAAAATTCAAGGTGAGTCATCCTCAGCTGGAGGAGGCGGAAAGAAACCTTATAGTGGTAAAAGACGAGAAGGAGAAACGAGCACTGTGACCAAAGCTCGAAGAAAGGGTAAAGGTCCTCACCAGCAGGTGGCCAGCATAACTATCGCGGCAGTGCAGCAGCAGCAGCAACCGAATCAACAAGGGTACAGAAAGTATCAGAATAGGGCACCTCTGTCGAGCCGTCACCTCGAGACACCACCCATGTCGTACGCGCAACTATTGCAGACTTTGCTTCAGCTACAGTTGATCCAGAAGAGAACCTTGGCTCCCTTGACCGGGGCACCTCCGCCAGGTTATGACGCGAATGCAACTTGTGAGTTTCACTCAGGGGCACCAGGCCATACAGTAGAGAATTGCAAAGCCTTCAAACACAAGGTGCAGGACATGGTGGACGCTAAGATCATCAACTTCTCGGATAATGTGCCAAATGTCACGAAAAACCCTATGCCGAATCATCGGAGGTGGAGTAAATGCCATTATTGAAGACGAGAGCTTAGATTTGTTGACTGACGTCAGAGATCTGAAGACGCCGCTTAGTTTTGTTAAAGCTAAGTTGATGAAAAGAGGTTTCTTTCCAGGTTGCGGAGAGCTATGTATGGGTTGTGCTACTAGTCCTGATGGATGTGAACAGTTGGTAGAAGGAATTCAAAGTCTGATGACTGAAGGGATTTTACAGTTTAGCCGGAGGGCCGAATGTGGATCGGGAGAGGTAGTGCTGAAGCAAGATGATGAGGTCGCCACCATCACCATCCCTCGCCGGACGATAACTATTTCTGCACCCAGGCCACCCACGATTACCATCACCAAAGCTGGGCCAATACCGTTCGAGAGCACTAATGTTGTCCCATGGCATTATGGGGCTGAAGTCTACTGCAACAGACAGAGGTTGGAGCTAGAACCGTTATGGTCGTCTGTGGAGAACCTTGCGGGAATCAGTGGTATTACTCGCAGCGGAAGAGTATTTGCACCACCTGAGGTCGTGGCGGACAAAGTGGACAGAGCTGATGCAACTGATAAAGGTAAAAGTAAAGTCGTTGAAGAGATCCCGCGTGGGGCAGAAAAAGACTTACTTGTTAAAGACGCCGAAGAATTTATGAGGTTGATTAAAAAGAGTGACTACAAGATTGTGGATCACCTCCATCAGACACCCTCGAAGATTTCCATCCTGAATTTGTTGCTGTGTTCTGAAGCACACCGCAACGCGCTGCTGAAGGTGTTGAACGCCGCATATGTACCGCAGGAAATATCGGTAAACCAGCTAGAAGAGGTCGTAGCCCACGTAAATGCTGGAAATGGGTTAGGTTTCACTGACCTAGAGCTAACGCCGAAGGGAAGGAACCACAATAGCGCCCTGCACATCTCGATAGAGTGTAGGGGAACGATTATGTCGCACGTGTTGGTGGACACGGGGTCGTCGCTCAATGTTCTTCCGAAGAAGGCATTGATGAAGTTAGATACTCGTGGAGTGATTTTCACACCCATTGATCTGGTTGTGAAGGCGTTTGATGGAACTAAACGCCATGTTTTCGGGGAGGTGACCCTGCCAATTCAAGTCGGACCGGAAACATTCGATGCGGTCTTTTACATTATGGACATCATGCCTGCCTACAGCTGTCTCTTGGGCCGACCGTGGATCCATGCTGCTGGTGCCGTGACCTCCACGTTGCACCAAAAACTCAAATATGCTGTCGGAGGTAGCATCGTGACTGTTTGTGGCGAGGAAGACATAATGGTGAGCCATTTGTCGTCCTTCAAGTATGTTGAGATGGATGGGGAAATCCATGAAACTCTTTGCCAAGCGTTCGAAGCTGTCAAAGTGAAGGATGTAGCTCCTGTAGTCACTGAAAAGCCAGAGATAACTCTCTCCTCATTCAAGGAAGCTCGGGCCGTTGTCCAAGCCGGATCTGCCCCAGGCTGGGGGCGAATTTTGGAGATACCTAACAAGCAAGATAAGTTTGGGTTGGGATATTCTCCGGGAGCTGAAGCTTCTTCTTCTTCTAGCAGTGCGTCTCTAGGTAAGGGGCCGATCCAGTTTACCAGCGGTGGGGTGATATTTGAAAGCATCAACGCGGTGTCTGAAGACAGCGGAGATAGCGACTGTGACCTCGACTCTTGGATCCAGCCAAGCAAGCCAGGCGAGGGCCTTACAAACTGGTCAGTCAAGGATATCATCCAGATGACAAGCGAAGAGTAATGATTTACTTTTTTCCAATCATTGTACAACCCTATATCCTACCCGGGGCATAGAGGCTTTATTGTCAGGGCTTGTTGGATTATGTACATGCATTTTGTTAATAAATCAAAAGGCATTTTCTTCGTATTCAAATATTGTGATCTCTGTTATTCCTGTTTTATATTTGTTTTGAAAAACAATAAAATGGCAATGAGGTTTGTGCTAGCCTGCATATCCTTGTTTTAAACTTAACCCTTGTTATTGCAGGATCCACATAACAGATGACATCGACTCTGGACCTTCTACGACTCACTTCGACTTCGATTGCCCGATCTATCAAGCCGAAGAAGATATTGATGAAGACGAATACCTTCCTGAAGAGTTGGCCCGCTTGTTGAAACAAGAGGAGAAAGTTATTCTGCCTCATGAAAAGGAGATCGAGATTGTGAATCTGGGTTCTGAAGAACTCGTCAGAAACGTTAGGATAGGGGTTGCATTGCAGAGTGATGTCAAGCAGAGATTGGTCGAGATGCTAAGAGAGTATGGTGACATCTTTGTTTGGTCATACGAAGATATGCCCGGACTTGACACGGACATCGTGGTCCACCACTTGCCGCTGCGAGAAGATTGTCCTCCCGTTAAGCAGAAGCTTAGGAGGACACGACCAGATATGGCCGTTAAGATCAAAGAAGAAGTGCAGAAACAGCTTGATGTTGGCTTCTTAGCGGTCACTACTTACCCTCCGTGGGTCGCCAACATAGTGCCTGTACCAAAGAAGTACGATAAGGTACACATGTGCGTCGATTATCGGGATTTGAATAGGGCGAGCCCTAAAGATGATTTCCCGCTGCCTCATATTGATGTGTTGGTCGACAATACAACTCAGTTCTCCGTGTTTTCGTTCATGGATGGCTTCTCCGGTTACAATCAGATCAAGATGGCGCTGGAGGACATGGAGAAAACTACGTTTATCACTCCCTGGGGAACATTCTGCTACAAGGTAATGCCTTTCGGTCTGAAGAACGCAGGGGCCACTTACCAACGAGCAATGGTTACTTTGTTTCATGATATGATTCATCATGAGATTGAAGTCTATGTTGATGACATGATTGCGAAGTCCCAAATTGAGGAGGGACATCTGGTCAATTTGCTGAAGCTTTTTGAAAGGCTTAGGAAGTTCAGGTTGAGGCTGAATCCTAACAAGTGTACTTTCGGAGTACGGTCCGGAAAGTTACTGGGGTTTATCGTGAGCGAACGAGGCATCGAGGTTGATCCTGCGAAAATAAAAGCGATACAAGAAATGCCAGTGCCAAAAACAGAAAAGGAAGTTCGTGGTTTCCTGGGCAGAATAAACTATATTGCAAGGTTTATTTCTCAGCTCACGGCCACGTGTGAACCGTAGTTCAAGCTTTTAAAGAAAGATCAGGCGATTATCTGGAATGAGGATTGCCAGAAGGCATTCGATAAGATAAAACAGTATCTACAGGAACCTCCGATCTTGATACCCCCAGTGGCTGGACGGCCACTAATCATGTACTTGACAGTTCTTGAGAATAGTATGGGGTGTGTTCTCGGTCAACACGACGAGACGGGCAGAAAGGAGCATGCCATTTACTACTTGAGTAAAAAGTTCACTGAATGTGAATCTCGTTACTCGATGCTGGAGAAAACGTGTTGTGCACTGGCCTGGGCTGCCAAACGTTTGCGACAGTACATGCTCAATCACACCACTATGCTAATTTCGAAGATGGATCTGATCGAGTACGTCTTCGAGAAGCAAGCGCTTTTGGGCAGGATTGCCAGATGGCAAATGGTGTTGACAGAATATGATATTCAGTACGTGTCCCAGAAGGCCATCAAGGGAAGCGTATTGTCGGATTACCTTGCCGAACAGTCGATCGAAGATTACCAGCCGATGAAGTTTGAATTCCCTGATGAGGATATCATGTTTCTCAAAGCGAAGGATTGCGATGAGCCATTGCCCGACGAGGGGCCAGATAGGAAATCCCAGTGGAAATT
The DNA here is from genome assembly GCA_963859935.3 of Lathyrus sativus. Taxonomy (NCBI): domain Eukaryota; kingdom Viridiplantae; phylum Streptophyta; class Magnoliopsida; order Fabales; family Fabaceae; genus Lathyrus; species Lathyrus sativus. The sequence continues at coordinate 283,761,029 of OZ012741.1, read as the reverse complement.
GATATTTGACGGGGCGGTTAATTCCTATAGAAGTGGCATCGGGGCGATCATCACGACTCCCCACGGATCCCACATCCCGTTCACTGTGAGACTGACGTTTCCAGTCACAAATAATGAAGCGGAGTACGAAGCATGCATCATGGGTCTAGAAGAGGCGATTGATTTGAGAATCAAGAACCTAGATGTATATGGTGACTTGGCACTTATGATCAACCAGATTAAAGGGGAGTGGGAGACTCGCCAATCGAATTTGGTGCCGTATATGAATTATGCCAGAAGGCTACTTCCGTTCTTTGATCGAGTGGAACTCCATCACGTGCCCAGGGCTGAAAATCAGATGGCTGATGCCCTAGCCACGTTGGCTTCGATGTATAAAGTCAATTTTTGGAATGAGGCTCCAAGAATTGTCCTTTCTCGTCTTGATAGACCTGCATTCGTTTTCGAGATCGAGGAAGCCGCCGACGGCAAGCCATGGTTCCATGACATCCAGACTTTCCTTATGACTAAGGAGTATCCTGCGGGTGCATCAACCCAGGATAAGAAGACTCTGAGGAGGCTGTCTGGAAATTTTTATCTCAATCCTGATGGAGTTTTGTATAAAAGAAACCATGATCTCGTGCTACTCAGATGTGTAGATGAGAAAGAGGCGAGTATGCTCATGGAAGAAGTCCATGAAGGCACATTTGGTACGCACGCCGGCGGGCATGCTATGACGAGAAAGATCCTGAGAGCAGGATACTACTGGCTGACGATGGAGTCGGATTGCTTTAAATTCGCGAAGAGATGTCATAAATGCCAGATTTATGCTGATAAAGTTCATGTGCCGCCGTGCCCGTTAAATGCCATGTCCTCCCCGTGGCCGTTCTCCATGTGGGGCATCGACATGATAGGCAAGATCGAGCCCACTGCATCTAACGGTCATCGCTTCATTCTAGTAGCTATCGACTACTTCACCAAGAGGGTGGAGGCAGCCTCATATGCTAATGTGACCAAGCAGGTAGTGGCTAAATTCATAAAGAGGGATATCATTTGTCGTTACGGAATTCCCGAACGGATCATTACTGATAATGGTTCGAATCTGAATAACAAGATGATGAAGGAGCTGTGCCAGAGTTTCAAGATTGAACATCACAACTCATCTCCTTACCGGCCGAAGATGAATGGCGTCGTTGAAGCGGCCAATAAGAACATCAAGAAGATATTTCAGAAGATGGTTGTGACCTACAAAGATTGGCACGAGATGCTGCCATTTGCATTGCACGGTTATCGTACGACAGTACGTACGTCAACCAGGGCAACTCCTTTCTCCTTGGTGTACGGTATGGAAGTTGTCCTACCGTTAGAAGTGGAGATCCCTTCTTTGCGAGTTTTGGTTGATGTAAAACTCGACGAGGCAGAATGGATTAAGAACCGACTGAACCAACTCAGCCTGATGGACGAGAAGAGGTTAGCATCGATTACGCATGGTCGTCTGTACCAAATCCGAATGAAGAAAGCCTATGATAAGAAGGTGCATCCTAGAAGCTTTCAGACGGGTGATCTCGTCCTGAAGAAGATTCTTCCTCCACACTCTGATCACCGGGGCAAGTGGACTCCCAATTACGAAGGTCCGTACGTCATTAGCAAGGTCTTCTTGGGAGGAGCTTTATTGTTATCCACGATGGATGGTGAAGATTTTGCATCCCCGGTGAACACGGACGCAGTTAAAAAATACTTTGCTTAAAAATGACCCACTGGAAAGAAAAAGAGTATCCAGGCAAAAATGGGGCATCCTGGCAAACCATAAAAAAGGAAAAAGGTTCGGGCAAAAATTAGGGATATAAAGTGAAAAAATGTACACCCGCAAGGTCGAAAACCCAGATGGGCGACTTTGGCAAAAAAGGGTATCCCGGTGAACTGAAAACCCGCAAAGGGCGGTTCACGCAAAAGTTAGGGATTTGAAAAAGCAAATGACTGCATTTCACGTGTGGACTTTCATTGTTTAGTGGTTTGGAGGACCTGAGGGCCGTTTATCTGAATCAATCTCTTCTGAAGCTGAAGCGTCGGAGAAGTATCGAAGTCGAGTGGGTCATAGAGGGATCAACTCATGGTGTTCGTCTACGCCCCGTTGCCGACATTTGTATATACTGATGTATATTTATGTTTTATTTTTGCGCATCTTCCTCATTCCAGGAGCTTGCATCCATTGTAAAACATTTTCACCCATCCAGGGGTTCGTTATCAATAAAATGTATACTATTCAACAATTTTGTTTGTTTGATTAGCATTTACCTGTTTTGTTTGCGAAAAAGAACGCCGATGTTTTTGACAAAATGCGCATACATAAACTTACTGGCCTAGGCCACTGATTGTTGAAACAATGAATTACTTGAACATTGTCACAAGATGATAACCTTGATAGGTCCCTTTGAGAAGGGTATCTTGTCTGTTTGTTTGTGTTGTTACAGGTGTAGCATATTCCAGGCAGTACGCCGTACACGTCTCCAAGCAGGATGATTCCTCCTTCTCCAGCAAGGTTCAGCAGTCTCTCCCCGCAGAGTCCGAGCGTGAGATCGTAAGCGTTGATACGTCCCCCAGGCAGAGAAGATTCTCTCCCCAACCAGGTGCATCCTGAAGGAACGGCATCTCCCCAGCCAAGTCATATACTGAAGGGTGCAGCAATTGGTAGGTCCGACTGAAGTCCCCAGCGGAATTGAGATTCCCCACAGAGTCGTACTCTCCCCTGTAAGCAGGATAATTCCTTCTTCCCCAACCGAGTTTGCAGATCCCCGAGAGGGTCGGGTCCTTGGAAGCAGTCGGAACCATGATTGGTTGTCCCCAGTAGAGTGTTGAATAGCTGATGTTGTATTTCCCCACCGGAGTCGTCGTCTCCAGGAGGTTTAGCCGGGAAGGCCGTGCAGTTTATTTCCGCGATTGACATCGCTCTCAGCATGTCCGGGTTCTCGTAGAGCTTCATCCCCCTGCAGCAGTCAACTGAAGTTTGCTTCCCCATGCAGAGTCCGATTGAGATCGGCGTGACCTTTTCTCCACCAGAGTGGTTCCTTCTTCTTGACAGGAGGACTCTCCCTTCGGCATTTATTTTGTTGACGGGGTCGTAGCATTTTGCATGATTGCATAGCATCTATCATAAACGCGTAGCATTTCGACCGTGTGGAGCATTGCGCCATTGTCAAAGCATACGCATACCAAACATGAGCTAGGTCGTTACCGTTCTTGTTTTGCAAGTGTTCCTCCGCAGAGTCGTGTGCCCAAGATGATTCTTGAAATCTCCCCAGCAAAGTCGTTTGCCCAAGATGATTCTTGAATTCTCCAGCGAAGTCGTTTGCTTAGAGTCCCCGGCAGAGCATCTGCTCAGGATGATTCCTGAAATCTCCAGCAGAGTTATCGGTTCAGGATGATTCTTGAAGCCCTGACGGAGTTACTTGTTCAAGATGATTCTTGATTTCCTCAGCAGAGTTGACCCACCCAGAGTGATTTCTGGATTCCCGGAGCAGAGTTACTTGATAGTTCTCCAGAATCCCCAGCGGAGATGCGTCATCCCCAGCAGGTTTCTGAACAGTGAAGTTGAAACTTCCCTTGAAGACTTGATGATTGAAGTCCAACTGTATTGATGAAGCAGCTCTCTCAGCCGATGCAGAGTGCCTGATGGCAAAAGTTTGGATATCCCCAATTGGTTCATGATTGACTGAGAATTCTATTCCCGACTTACTGATGAAGTTCGGCTGATGCCCGAAAGTTTTCTTTGAATACCCGACAGCATGATTAACATGATTGTTGACCTGATGAGTCCCGAGAATCTTGATACCTGACGGCATGACCGACCATGTATCACCGGTTACCGTGGGACCAATTCCCCAGCTAGTGGCCGCACAGCTAATATTTTAGTTTTTAAAGATTCGTTCCCATCAGAGTACCGTGTACTTGTGCAGTTGGCAAATTTCCGGGTTTGTCGATATTCAACCGTCTTGCACCTTGATTGGTTGAGAGCCGTTCGCTTCTCACCCAGTCAGGTTCAAGCCGTTTGAATAGGGGCAGCTCTTGCACCCCAAAATTTGACCAACATTTCTTTACCTAGCTTATGTTGCATTTCATTCACATTAGCATTATCATTTGCATTTCATTGACATATGTGCAGGAGATCAAGAGGTATGATTACCAATCAAGAGCTATACAAGAGTTTAAAGCTAGCTAGGAAGGCTATTCAAGTGTTCAAGGGTTGATATCCTTGTCAGAGAAGTTAAAAGAGCCCCAGAGAGAGTGGTTGAAACCAAGGTTGTGTGCCTCCTAACTTGAGAGTTGTGGGAGCTCCTCAGATGATTCTGAAGCCAAGAATGTAGACTTGAAGCCTTGAGAGAGCTTATGAGATGTCTTGAAAGCCATCATGGAGCCTAGATAGGTCATTGTGCAAGATTAAGAAGACTCAGCCATGAGTGGTGTAATTAGGGTTTGACTGGGTCAACCCTAGGTCAACTGATGATTTGAACAAGGTTGAGACCTAATTCAAAGGCCATGTGATCATGGATTGATGCATTGAGATGCTATAAGGATGATTCCAAGGTCAAATCATCATGATTGAAAAGTTTGAGAAGTTTCAAGCTAGGGTTTCTAAGGTTTGATAGTGTAAAATCCCCTAGTTTGACCCCTATCTTCAAGGCAGTTTAGCTCAAGATATGATTGTCATCTCATCTTACCCCAAACATGAATGTTGTAGAGCTTGTTATTAGATTTAATTTGAGTACTAGAAGTCCTTGATAGGATTTGTGGAACTCAAGTTATAACTTTGACAAGTTACAGGTCATCTGAGGTATGTGAATCTGGGGCCTTGAAAGTCACCTAACTTGCATCAAACTTTTTCCTAAGAAGGATGATTCCTATGGACTTTTGGTCAACATGAATGTTGTTCCTTATCTTCCTAGCTTTCTAGAGAGTACTAGAAGTCCTTTATAGGACTTGTAGAACTCAAGTTATGGCTTTGACAAGTCAAGGGCATTATGGTCATTTGGAGATTACAGGTCATTTCAAGCATAAGGCCATAACTCGTATTTCCAAGCTTCAAATGGAAAACTCTCCAACATCAAACTTGCTTAAAATTATGTTTTAAGGCTAGAAAGCAAGTCATGAGATGGTGGAAAAGCTTGTAGCTCAAAGTTGCAAAAATGACCTAAAATAAGGACATAAGTTAAATAAGCCAAAGTTGGAAATTGATATTTTTGACCTACACATCCAAACCATGGCATGTAATATATCATTTTGACTCTAGAAAACATTTTAAAGACATTGGTTTAGCCACATTTTTTATTTGAGGTCTAAATTGTGGACTTGCTTTGAAAAGCACTTACTTGCATATTAAGTAACACTTGCAAAACTCAAAATTAAGGCATGGGCAAGGGTTTAGCAAGCTAAACACCTCTAATATCTCACTAGGGGAGAAATTAAGAGTGAATGGGATGAATTCCAAGATGTTTGCAAGGGTTGTACATGTCATGATAAGTGATTCAAAATCTCATGACATGAGAAGTGTAAAATCTCATTGGAAGGATCTAGAGGGTTCTAGATAATCCAAACTTCATCTATATAATGAGTAGAATGGATCCATGGTAGAGGTTGGTGATCATTGAAGGATTAAGCATAGTTTGAGATTGAGTTTTCATAGATTGCAATTGAAATCGGTTTCATCAAATTCCTCAACTTCCATTCATTTTCTTGATTGATACTCCTTCCATGAGTGTCAAGGAGTGATTTCAGATCATTTTCAAGAAGAATTGGTTGCTAGATCGTGTGGGAGCAAGTGGTTTTCAGCACCTGCAACTCATCATCGTGTTTCAAGATTGAAGCACTTTCCATTGAATCTTTTGCATACAGAAGCAAGGAGGAGGTTCAGTGATCGTGTCTAGAAGATTTGAGGGCTTGAAGTGAAGATTTGGTGCATCTGTTATTTAAGAATTTCCAGGTTGGTAACCTTCTTCCTATAGCATGATTTAGGTAGAATTAGGTTGAATTAAGGTGCTAGATAAGTTGTAGAATAGCCTAGGATGGATTTCAGATGGTTAATTGATCAATTAGAGACAAAATAGGAAGATCACCATTTTCGGTTGAGATTGGGAGATGATGATTCTTGGGGTTTCAGAAGAAACTAATGGTATGGTTGAATTCGTGGCAAGATTTGGAATGTGTTTCATGTTTTGACCTCTTGGATTGGAGGCCTCTAGGAAGAACTAGGGTTGAAGGGGATGGTCTGAGTTCCACCGGTGGTGGCCAGAGCTGGGCGCGAAGCTCAGGAGTTTGAAATGGAGAAGATGAAGTTCTCACCATCAGATCATGTTTTGACCTTTGACTGGGAGCAGATCCAACGACTGCATTTTAAAATTGGATTGTGAAGGATTCTGATGATGAAACGATGCGTTTCATTTATTCAGGCGTTTGGGCTTAATGATTTAAGTGTTATCCACACCCCCCAGCGAGCCCAACCCAGATTTTGAACTGAAAATGACTGCTATTTACACCGCGCGCTTCATTATTTTTATTTGATTTTCATTTAATTTCCATTTAATTCATGGTTTTCGTAAAAATCATAACTAATTGAATATTAATCCAATTAAACCCATTATTTTTGCATATTACTCATGATTGAGTCTATTATTCTTTAGAGAAAAAATATTTTCATTTCATGTAATTTCTGATTTAATTGGAATTTTGCATTTTAATTGATATTAAAATGATTATGTTTGATGCATATTTTTGTGGAATTTTTTTTGATCTCATGGTGATGAGTTTAAGCCTAATTTTTTGTGTGTGATTAGGTTAGACATGTATGATCCCATAGAATTTTTCTCACATTTTTGTGATGAAAATAGGTGTGCTTTCTAGATTGATATTTAGGTGCCTCCTTTTTAGGGTTTAGGTTTGATACCTTGTAGTGTAGAATTTAGTTCTAGGTCCAATTTGATGGTTTGATCTTTGAAACTAATGTGGTAGAGTCATGATTGACCTAGGTTCCCATAGTAATTTTTGTAGGATTTTACAATTGATTTTAGTATTTTAGTTAGGACTAACTTTAGTACTAGGTTTTAGGTGATTCTAATTTACTAATTCAACTAGTTTAACTTCCCTAGTTCCCTTAGATTAGGGTTTGTGCTTTGTTTGCCTTTGGTTGAGGTTGAAGACAAGTTGAAGACAAGGTGAGGATGCTTGAAGTTGCTTGATGTTGCTTGGAGCTTTGGATTTGTCTGTGCCTGAAGGTATCTGATGGAGATTAGGAGATAGGACATAGGGAGAGCCTTGTGGTCAGAATGATTTCTTTCACAAACATGGAAAGCATCTTGTGCTTCCATTCCTCCCAATGACTAAAAGTCCTTCTCAGATATTCACATCCCTCCTTTGGAGGGATGAGTGGCTTTATCTGGGAAGTAGAACTTTGAGGGAACCAGTCTCTCATAATGATGAACCCTAACAGGCTTCCTTTGGTTGTCAGTAAGCTGTTTATCATTTCCACTCATAATGTCAGATCATTTGTCTGCTAGTTGGAGTATCTTGAAATATGTTGGGCCTGAGTTTGAAGATGAGGATTTCACTGAAGAGTGTGGAAGAGGATGATTCCTTGAGCATTGCCATTGCAGCTGAAGCTTGAAGAGCAAGAAGAGCAGGTTGATACTTGAAGATCCAATAAATACTAAATGAAGAGCTTAGGCTTGAAAGAGAATTGAAGGATGAAGTTGACACTTCAAACTGATTAAAGATTACTCTGAGAAGCTGAAGCTTGTAGATGAAGAGCAAGAAGAACAAGTTGATACTTGAAGATCCAATTGAGATTGAGTGTAGAGCTGAAGCTTGAGGAATAAAGGATGAGTTGATACTTTACACCGCATTGAGAGCCTGAAGGAATCAAATTGATACTTGCAGTTAAGAGTGAAGCCTGAAGGTAGAATTGACTGGAAAGTTGAAGCTTGAAAAAGAAGGTTAAGTTGAAACTTATGTTGAAGGGTGGAAACCTGGAGAAGCAAATTGAAATTTGTCCTGGGAGAGGATAGCCTTGAAGGGTGATTGAAGTCTGATGACTGGATTGATGTCAGAAGATCTGAAGCTTGGAGTAGCAAGAGAAGGGTTGATCTGCTTTCTTGTTTGTTTTCTTATCTGTGCTGATGTACCTTGTTTGACTTGTTTGATGCATTAGACTAAGTCCATGATTAGACTGACTTTCATTTAGGAGCATGATTGCACTAGAGGTTGAGTTGCTCCCTCTGCTTGTATTGTTACTGTATGGCTTTGCTTGCGGGTATTCGGTAGAGCCCAGCTCCCTTGCCCATGTGGTTTATTTTGCTTGATGGCATGATGTTATTTTCTTCTATATGATTGCAGTTTACTGTATTTTGCTTGATAGTGTTGCACCCCAAAATTTGACCAACATTTATGTACGTAGCCTATGTTCACTAGCATTATCATCTGCATCTCATTGATATGTGTGCAGTAGATCAAGAGGTATAACTACCCAGCAAGAGTTATGCAAGACTTGGAAGCTACCCAAGAAGGTTGTTCAAGTATTCAAAGGTTGATACCTTTGTCAGAGAACTCAAGAGATCCTCAGAAAGATTGGTTGAAACCAAGGGTGTATGCCTCATAACTTGAGTGTTGTGGGAGCTCCTCAGATGATTCTGAGACTATGAGGATGGACTTGAAGCTTTGAGAGAGCTTATGAGATGTCTTGAAAGCCATCATTAGGCCTATAGAGGTCATTGTACAAGAATAAGAAGACTCAGCCATGAGTGGTGGAATTAGCGTTTGACTGGGTCAACCCTAGGTCAACTGATGATTTGGAGAGGGTTGAGACCTAATCCAAGATCCATGTGATCATGGATTGATGCATTGAGATGCTATAAGGATGATTCCAAGATCAACTCATCATGATTGAAGAGTTTGAGAAGTTTCAAGCTAGGGTTTCTAAGGCTTGACAGTGTAAAATCCCCTAGTTTGATCCCTATCTTCAAGGAAGTTTAGCTAAAGATGTGATTGTCATCTCATCTTACCCCCAACATGAATGTTGTATAGCTTGCTCTTAGATTTAATTTGAGTACTAGAAGTCCTTGATAGGATTTGTAGAGCTCAAGTTATGACTTTGACAAGTTACAGGTCATTTGAGGTCTGTGAATCTGGGTCCTTGAAAGTCACCCAACTTGCATCCAACTTTTGCCCAAGAAGGATGCTTCCTATGAACTTTTGGTCAACATGAATGTTGTTCCTCATCTTCTTAGATTTCTAGAGAGTACTAGAAGTCCTTGATAGGATCTGTAGAACTCAACTTATGGCTTTGACAAGTCAAGGGCATTTTGGTCATTTGGAGATTATAGGTCATTTCAAGCATAAGGCCATAACTCCAATTTCCAAGCTTCAAATGGAAAAATCTTCAACATCAAACTTGCTTAGAATGATGTTTTAAGGCTAGTATGGAGGTCATGAGATGTTGAAAAGGCTTGTAGCAAAAAGTGATAAAAATGACCTAAAATGGAGGCATAAGTTAAATAAGTTGAAGTTGGAAATTGAAACTTCCAAGTTACACATCCAAACCATGGCATATAATAGGTCATTTTGACTCCAAAGAACATTTTAGAAACAATGGTTTAGCCACTTTTTTGATTTGAGGTTTAGATCATGGGTTTGCTTTGGAAAATGGTTACTTGCATAATAAGGTACAAAGGCAAAACCCAAGGAAAGGTAATGTACAAGCTTGCTAAGTATCTTAACACATCCCATATCTCATCTAAGGAGAATTTCAGGTCAGAATTGGTTGCTGCAAGAGGCTTGGCATGAGATGATGCATGAGATGAGATGAAATCATAACCTCATGACACGAGAATCCCAATTTCTCATTGGATGATTCCAGATGGTTCTAGATGAGTCTAAACCATTCTATATATGATTTAGAACTTGCTCAGATGCAAGGTTTGTGAGAGAATTGAGAGAAGAGAGAGATAGCCATTTCACTTGCTTCCATTGCAAGTTGAAAGCAAAATCCACATTCTGATTCAATTCCATTCATTCTTTCAATCTAAACGCATTCCTTTGATCATATTGAAGTTGTACAGACCAATTTGAGAGCAAAACCATGGAGATTTGAAGAGTTGGCATTTGGATTTTCAAGGTTGCAAGTCACCATCGAATTCTGAGATTCAAGCATTCTCCATCAAAACTTTTGCAAACAGTAGCAAGATCATCATCCAAGGATCGATTCTGAAGAGTTTGAAGGCTTGCAGTAAAGGTTTACTCCATCTGTTAATCAAGATTCAACAGGTTAGTAACTTTTCTTCTACACCATGATTTAGGCATGATTAGCAAGAATTGTTAGGTTAAAACGGTTAGAGACCACTAGGAGATGGATTCTGAACAGTTTGGGAGCAATTGGTGAAGTTTCAGTTGGTGTCACCATTTTTGTTTGGACCAAGAACATGAGATATAGTGAGCTATAGCATGAATTAGATGTCAAGAATCAATCAGTGTGAGTTGGTGATCAATCTGAGGTATTTAATTTCAAGAATGGTTGAAGTTGGTGTTTGAGCATATCTTTGATCTTGGATCGGGTTTGGAGATTTAGGATGTTTCAATTGATTTCAAGGCCATGGTTAGATTCAGCATGAAATTCTGGGCAGGTTAGGGTTTGGAATTTTGATTTTTCATGGAGACTTGAGGTGGTACGAGTTTGGTGAAGATGGAGCTTGAAGCTCTGCATTTCCATGGATGCTTTAGTTAGAACCCTAGCTGGAGGAAGAAGATGAGGCGTGGCCGTTAGATCATAAGCTGACCCTTGACTGAGACCTGGATCCCACGGCTGAGATTCAATCTTGTTGGAAGAGGGAAATTCTGAAGACCATGAAACGCATCGTTTCATTAAAAGGGGGGTTGGGCTGGATTGATATCCATACCCCCTTTCTTGGCCCATGTTTGTTTTGAACTATGTTTCATTACTTTCCACATCGTATCCTTTTCTTTTTTCTTTATAATTTCTGAAATGATTTTCTGGTTAATTGGGCCTGACACGCATTGCTTTCTGAACCCCCCATTCTGAGCCCATTGCATATTAGAACTGGACATACTTGCTATTCACACCAAACATTTGATATTTTAATTTCTTTTCCTCCATTTTATTTCAATCTTTGAAAAATCATAATAAATAGGAAATAAATCATTTTTGCATGGGGATTTTTTCTTCCATTTCATGTTCATGCCTAGAAAATTATAAAATAAAAATATTTGAAGTTCATGCATTTTTAATATTTTTTGTGTATTTTCTCTTTTAATAGCTTTTTAATTCTTTTATGTTGATGCATAAATTTGTAGAATTTTGTTTAGCTAGTTCCCTTCATATTTTTAGGCCATTCTTTTTAAGATAGTTAGATTAAGACTTTAGCTCCCATCTGGATTTATTCCATAATTTTGTGATGAATTTTTGATTAGTTTTGCTTAGATGACTTTAGGTTGTGTAGAATTAGGTCAATCCTTAACATAGGTCCACAATAACACTAGAATTTTGGTTTTCTAGGTCAAGATAGATATTGGGACATATAGGGTATTAAGGGTAGGTATATAGGATCCCCTAGAAATTATGTTAGATTTTAATATAGTAGTATACTATTTTTAAGTGATTTTTGTAGTTGATGATTGTTTGTGTTGCCCTTGTGGGCTTGTATTTTTGTTTGCTTTGCTTTGTGGGCTTGGAGAGCTTGGTCTTGCTTTGAGGAGCATAGTAGAAGACTTGGAGATTGATTGAGGAGCTTGAGAGCTTGAGAATCTTATTTGTTTTGTTGTTGTTTTAGGGTTAGGAATTAGGAAGAGTTTAGACCTAGTTATTTTCTTTCTTAAACATGGATGGTATCTTTCACCTCCATTCCTCCCCATGATTCAAGGTCCTTCCATGGTGTTCACCTCCCTCCTTTGGAGGGATAAGTGATGGTACCTAGGAAGTAGAAGTTTTGAGGGAACCATTCCTTTGATGTTGAACCCTTATAGGTCACCTTTGGTGGTCAATAAGCAGTTTGACACCCCAGCTTATCCAGTTAAGTGATTTCCTCTGGTTTGAATATCTTGAGAGATGTTGAGCTTGAGTGTGAAGATGAAGACTTCATTGAAGAATGTGGAAGAGGATGATTCCTTGAGCATTGCCATTCCAGCTGAAGCTTGAAGGGCAACAAGAGCAAGTCGATACTTGAAGACCCAATGAAGATCCAGTAAAGACTGAATGAAGAGCTAAGGCTTAAAGACTGAAGGATAAAGTTGACATTTCTAGATGATTGAAGACTATTCTGAGAAGCTGAAGCTTGCAGGAGGAGAAGACCAAGTTGAGACTGGTAAAGCAAAGAGAGCTTGCGATCTTGAAGACTAAGTTGATACTTAGTAAGAAGATTCAATTGAGGTTGAGTATAGAGCTGAGGCTTGAAGATCAAAGATTAAGTTGATACTTACTTTGAAGCCTGAAGATCCTGTAGGAAACCAAGTTGATACTTGTGGTTAACAGTGAAGCCTGAAGGTGGAACTGATTAAGGAGCTGAAGCTTGAAGAAGATAAGTTGAAACTTATGTTGAAGGGTTGAAACCTGGAAGAGCAAATTGATATTTGTCAAGAGTAATGGAAGTCTGAAGACTGAGTTGCTGTTAGAAGAGCTGAAGCTTGGAGTTGAGAGAGGAGTTGATATGCCTTCTTTTCTGTATTGATGTGCCTTGTTTGATTTGCTTGATGCATTAGAATAAGTCCATATCTAGACTAGGTAGAATCTAGGAGCATGATTGCACTAGAGGTTGAGTTGCTCCCTCTGCTTGTACTGTTACTGTGTGGCTTTGCTTGCGGGTATTCGGTAGAGCCCTGCTCCCTTGCCCATGTGGTTTGTTCTGCTTGATAGCATATTTTATTTCTTCTGTATGATTGCAGTTTACTGTATTGCTTGATAGCATGTTTTATATTTCAGTATGATTACTGTTATTCATTCTGGCTTGAGGTTGAAATGAGCTTGTGGAGGCTGAAGCCCCACACACATTTCCTCCTTCACTTGCATTGCATGCATTTTACAGTTTGAGCTGATGCTTTATCTGTTTCGGTGTATCATTGACATGATCCCTTAGGGCTCTCGTTTCCTTTGATAAGGAAGTGATGATAGAACTTTAGGTTGAAACCTATGCATGATAACTTCTAGGAGTTCCCTGTTCAAACCTCAACCATAGGATGAATCCTTGGCATGACAACAGTAGGACTTGATAGTCTCCCTCCTAGTTGAGCCTGTTCTCTTCTCATCTCAAAACAGTTTAAGATACAGTAATCATGAATGATTTCTTTCGTACGTTACGAGCCTTAAGCTATCTGAGAAAGGATTGTGGGAGAGTTTCTTTTCCACAGTCTGGATGTTTAGTATGGTACCCTTTGGGTGACATGCGACGCATTCACTCTCAGGTCATAGTCTCTAGTGCGATTGAAATTGCAAACACAATAAAAAACACTTCTTCCGTAAAAGACAGGAAATAAGCCGTAGTTTCCCGAACTACGTAAGCTCTGATCTCTCATACCTGTTGAGAGTACGTAGGCACGATACTGATGTATTGGCGAGCTACCTTCCCCCATAACCCGTCGTAGGTCGAACTACATTGACTCTGATTTCTCGTTCTCTGATGAGAATACGTAGGCATAAAGTGCGACGCTTTGCCGAGTCATTTTTCTTTTCTTTTTAAGCCAGCCTTGATAGGTAGATAGATATAAACCAACCCGTCCAGTAAACACAACAAGCGTGGATCCCGTCGAGTACGACGGACGTGAGGGGTGCTAATACCTTCCCCTTGCGTAATCGACTCCCGAACCCAGACAATGTTTGCGACGACCTTGTCTTACCCTTTTTCGTCAGGTTTTTCCGATCGTTTCCTTTCCCGCTCTGAGGGATAAATAACGAAAGGTGGCGACTCTTCTGTTTTGTCGGCACCTTATTTTCGCGAAAGCGATAACTGGCGACTCTGCTGGGGACTGCGATGGTTCCCTATTCGAGTCTCGCCTCGGATTTTCTTCCTAGCTGTCTGGGTCATCCCCAGCAGCTGGCGACTCTGCTGGGGATCGAACCCAGAATCTCTAGTTCTCCGGTTCCCCTGCGAGAGTCAATCCTAGCGCTTGTATGATTACTTGTTGGGTTGAGTTTATTTATCGCATTTTACTTCTCGCACTTTATTTCCCGCATTTTATTTTCAGTATGATATGATTATTTGTGCTGTTCTGGGAAGGGGCATTCTGATGAGTGAGAAGCCAGACCCAGGCTTGAGTGCACCATAGCATTAGTTGTGGAAATTAGTGGGCGCGTGCTTGCTTTGCAGGCACTAGTGTCTCATGAAATCCACGCTCAGACGAGGTTCTCCCGGTTGGCTTCTCTTTCAACCCTTTGGGTTGAGACGGTTGCTGGTTTGGTGGATTGTCGACTCTGTGGACCGATCATTTGTGATTCAGCCGAGTGAAGCCGCTTCATGAGCTGGTGATGCCATACCTTCTGGGTATCATATCACCCCTCTTGAATGTCTGTGACGCTGATGAACGCATAGGATGCCGAACTTGAGTCAGTTTAGGTCCATACCTGTGAGCAGGGTTGGGGTCATTGCAGGAAACTTTGACCTTCAGACCACCTGGTTTTCTTAATAGTGGATCAGTTTTGTTGGGATCTGAGGTTCTCATCTGCAGATATATGACTGTTCTTGATAGAGCAGGTTTGGATCAGAGGATCTTATCATCAGATATATGTTTGTTCTTGATAGAGCAGATTTTTGATTGGGGTCTGAAGATCTCATCAGCAGATGTATGTTTGTTCTTGATAGAGCAGATTTTTGATTGGGGTCTGAAGATCTAATCAGCAGATGTATGTTTGTTCTTGATAGAGCAGATTTTTGACTGAGGTCTGAAGATCTCATTATCAGATGTTTGTTCTTGATAGAGCAGAGTTCTGGTTGTTTGTTCTTGATAGAGCAGATTTTTGATTGGGGTCTGAAGATCTCATCAGCAGATGTATGTTTGTTCTTGATAGAGCAGATTTTTGATTGGGGTCTGAAGATCTCATCAGCAGATGTATGTTTGTTCTTGATAGAGCAGATTTTTGAATGGGGTCTGAAGATCTCATCAGCAGATGTATGTTTGTTCTTGATAGAGCAGATTTTTGATTGGGGTCTGAAGATCTCATCAGCAGATATTTCTTGGTCCTACATCAGAGGTCCTCATTATCAGACATTTGTTCTTGAAAGAGCAGAATTATGATCCTATGTATATGGCCCTATCAGATGGTTGTTCTTGACAGAGCAGATTTGTGGTCCGATACCCGGGTTTTCCTCTTATCAGATGCAGTGGTTGTTCTTGATAGAGCAAGATTATGGTTTTGTTGATACAGAATCTCCACAGCAATTGCCTTGATCTCCTATTGCATGATTGCATTTTGAATTAGTTTGCATACTCATTTGCATTTCATTAACGTGTGTCTGTGTTGCAGGTACCGTTTTCCCCGATCCAGGATTTCTTGCCTCCTATTGTATTGTTATGGGTTCTCTGAGGAAGACCGTGGCTTACAAGTTCCCTGCCCCTGATGTGGTTAAGTTGACTGGTTTGATAGCTTTAGCAGATGATTCTGTGAGGGATGAGTTCAGAAAATCTTACGGCAAGTTGCTCGGTTTGGTTCGTAAACCTGCTGTGTTCGAGTTGAATGGGTTGCACGCTCTGCTGCAGTTCTACGACCCTCCGCTGAGATGTTTCACTTTCCAGGATTTTGTTCTCGCACCCACGCTGGAAGAATATGCTGATTTGTTAGGGGTGCCTATCAAGAGGCAGATGCCTTTTGTTCATATGGATGCTGAGCCTGATCTGGCTGGTTTAGCTCCTTCGCTTCATCTGGATGCCTCCGAGTTGGTATTGACTAGTTGGAACAAGGTTCTCGGGTTCTCCTTGCAGTTTCTAGTGGGTAAGGCTCAGCAGTGCGCTAAGGACGGATGTTGGGTTGCGTTCAATGCCATCCTTGCTCTATGCATATATGGCATCATTCTGTTCCCCAATATGCCCGATTTTGTAGACTTCGATGCATTTCATATCTTTGCTTCAGGGAATCCAGTCCCTACCTTGATAGGAGATGTCTACCATTCTATCCACTACAAAAACAAGAACAGAAGGGGCAAGAATGTCTCATGCTGTGTACCCTTGCTTTATAAATGGCTTGATAGTCATCTGCCCAAGAGGGGTCCTTTTGTCTCGTCTGCAGCCACAGCTGAGTGGTCCGAGCGTCTGATGAGTTTATCTGCAGAGGATATTGACTAGTTCGACAGAGATAGGTTGGGTACTGAGGTGATCTTCAGTTGCAGCGGGTTTCCGAATGTGCCTTTGATAGGCAGGAAGGGCTGTATAAATTACAATCCGTCATTGCTGGTCCGACAGTTCGCGTATGCTTTGAGAGCTCCGCCGAAGGATGAAGAGGTGCAGGAATCTCTGTATCTCACTGGTCTTCTAGAGGGGGATCTGTTATCCAAGCTTCAGCGTGCCTGGAATGGTATCAGTAAGCGAGGAAAACCATTGCTGGGAAGAAGCAACAATCAAGCCTACCCTCCGTATTTGACGTGGATCAGAGCCAGAGCAGACGCTATAGGGATGTCGTTTCCTCAGGCCAAGCCGAAAAGCCCTCCAATGATTGAAGAGCCTACTACTGTGCCCATTCAGCAGCATAATCAGGTGTTAGCTGAGCGAGATGAATTGAAACGGGCGAATGAGGAACTGGAGAAAGAATTGGCTCAGCTCTGAAGCGAGAGGAACGAAGCCGTTCATTCTTTCAAAAGGCAGACAAAGTTGGTGAACCAGCTGGGAACAGACCTGACTAAGCAGATAGCCGAGCGTGAGCGCATGGGTCAAGACTTCAAAGCTGTCAATGACGTACTGGCTACGAAGAAGCAGCACTTGAACGAGGCATATAGGAGGATATCCAAGTTCAACCAGCACTAGAAGGCTTCCCTGGCTACCAGGAAAGAGCGGGAGGATAAGTTGATGCTACAGATCTCCAAGCTGGAAGCCCAGGTGAAGGATGTTGAGAAGAGGTTTGATGAAGAAACCGCTCGCAGCTACGCCGCCAAAGGCCAGCTCAACAAAGCTCTCGCTAACCTGAAGGAGTGCAAGCTGACGTTTGAGTCCAAGAAGCAGAAGTTAGAGGATTGCTTCGGCGAAGGAGCATGGGAAGGTTCGGTCGAAGGTCTTCAGTATACCATTGTGCAGAGGGAATTGCTCGTCGAGGGGTTGCTCACTCTGCCTGATCATCCAGAAACGAAGGAGTTGTTGGAAGAGTATCGCGCCCGTGGCCGTACTTGACTATTTGTATTCCTTTTGTTTTGATCATTGTTGTATGCTGACCATCACCAGGCTTGTTGGCTGAGGTCACGCTGTTGATTCATCTTGTACTCGCTGATGCTATGTACTGCCTTGATGGGCTTTCTTTATATATGAGATTGTTATTTCCATGATTGGACTCGGACTTCTTCTTATTATTATCAGCACTGGCACTCAGGCACTAGGATCGGGGGGGATCTCTCTAACACACAGACACACGCATGCATTTGCATGACGAGCATTTTGTTGTTTTTCCTAACCCTTTTGTGTTTACAGGTTATTTCAGGTGGTCGCAGGTTGTTTCAGGTTGTTTCAAGTGGTTCTAGGATTGATCAGAGACCTATTCACCGCTATCCTACTAGAGCTAATCAGACCAGGATCATGGAGCAAGTGCAAACTGATGTTCAGGAACTCCGCGAAAGGATGGATCGCTTCATGGAGCTCATGCAAGTGGTCGCCAACGGCCAGGATCAGCTCAGAACTTTGGTTCAGCCTTTGATTTCCAGAGTTGATAGCAGTGGCGTACTCCATGGGGGGACTGTGCCTACTCCTCCACCAGTTGAAACTCCGCAGAATGGTGTTCCCGTGACCGGGGGCAACGGCAGTGCTAACGGCAATGTGATGGCCAACATCGGACTCAATACGACGGGCATCGGTAATGGGAGTCTGGGAGCTAATGTCAATATCGGGCCGGGCAACGGCAATGCTGGCGTCGGGAATCTGTTTGTGCCTCAGCCATGGCTAGAGGATCGTCAGGACGATGTGTTCTCTCAGAAAGGTGCGGAAGGGGAGATGAATGCTGAAGCGCGGTTTAGATTCAAGGCACTTGTAGACAAGATGAGAGATATCGAGAATCAGAATACTTTGGGTGTTGATATGTCCAAGCTGGGATTAATTGCTGATTTCAAGGTGCCTCCCAAGTTCAAGGTACCGGACTTTGAGAAGTATAAGGGCACCACTTGCCCTCGTGTCCACCTGAGATCGTATTATAGGAAGATGTCTGCTTACTCCGAAGACGAGAAGTTGCTGATGCACTTCTTCCAAGACAGTATTTCCAGGCCATCCCTCGAGTGGTACATGGGCCTGGAGCCCACTAGTGTGCGCACATGGAAGGATCTTGCTGAAGCATTTGTGCACCACTACCAATACAATAGCGACTTGACCCCGAACCGAGTCCAACTGCAGAACCTGTCGCAGAGAAACAATGAAGGGTTTAAGGAATACGCCCAGCGGTGGCGTGAGTTGGCGGCCAGGGTTCAGCCGCCGATGGTTGAACGTGAGCTCGTGCAGATGTTTGTAGCCACCCTCCCAGGGGTTTACTATGAAAAGTTAGTCAGCGGTATGTCTGGGAAGTTCTCAGATCTCATTATCATGGGCGAGCACGTCGAGAATGGGATCAAGATCGGGAAAATTCAAGGTGAGTCATCCTCAGCTGGAGGAGGTGGAAAGAAACCTTATGCTGGCAAAAGGCGAGAAGGAGAAGCGAGCGCTGTGACCAACGCTCGAAGGAAGGGTAAAGGCCCTCACCAGCAGGTGGCCAGTATAAATATCCCAGCAGCTCCGCAGCAGCAGCAGCAACCGAATCAACAGGGATACAGAAAGTACCAGAATCGGACATCTTTGGCAAACCGTCACTTCGAGACGCCGCCCATGTCGTACGCGCAACTCTTGCAGACTTTGCTTTAGCTACAGTTGGTCCAGAAGAGGACGATGGCTCCCTTGACAGGGGCACCTCCGCCAGGGTACGACGCGAATGCCACTTGTGATTTTCATTCAGGGGCACCAGGCCACACAATCGAGAACTGCAAAGCCTTCAAGCACAAGGTGCAGGACATGATGGATGCCAAGATCATCAACTTCTCCGATAATGTGCCCAATGTCACGAAGAATCCTATGCCGAATCATAGGGGAGGCGGAGTGAATGCCATTATTGAAGAAGAGAGTGCAGATCTGTTGACTGACGTCAAAGATCTGAAGACGCCGCTTAGCTTCGTTAAAGCTAAGTTGCTGAAAAGAGGGTTCTTTCCAGGTTGCGGAGAGCTATGTATGGACTGTGCCACACATTCTGACGGATGTGAGCAGTTGGTAGAAGGAATTCAAAGTCTGATGACTGAGGGGATTCTGCAGTTTAGCCGGAGGGCTGAAGGTGGATCAGGAGAGGTAGTGCTGAAGCAGGCCGATGAAGTCGCCACCATCACCATCCCTCGCCGGCCGATAACCATTTCTGCACCCAGACCGCCCACAATTACTATTACCAAAGCGGGGCCGATACCTTTCGAGAGCACTAACTTCGTTCCGTGGCATTATGGGGCTGAAGTCTACTGCAACGGACAGAGGTTGGAGCTAGAACCGTATGGGTCGACTGTGGAGAACCTTGCGGGAGTCAGTGGTATCACTCGTAGCGGAAGAGTGTTTGCACCGTCGGAGGTCGTGGCGGATAAAGCGGTCAGAGCTGATGCGGCCGATAAAGGTAAAAGTAAAGTTGTCGAAGAGGTCCCGTGTGGGGTAGAAAAAGACTTGCTTGTTAAAGATGCCGAGGAGTTTATGCGGTTGATTAAAAAGAGTGACTACAAGATTGTAGATCATCTCCATCATACGCCCTCGAAGATTTCCATTCTCAACTTGTTGTTGTGTTCTGAAGCACACCGCAACGCGCTGCTGAAGGTGTTGAACACCGCCTATGTACCGTAAGAAATATTGGTGAATCATCTAGAAGAAGTCGTAGCCCACGTAAATGCTGGAAATGGGCTAGGTTTCACGGACCTGGAGCTGACGCCGAAGGGGAGGAACCATAATAGTGCCCTGCACATCTCGATAGAGTGTAGGGGCACAATCATGTCGCACGTGCTGGTGGACACGGGTTCGTCGCTTAATGTCCTTCCAAAGAAGGCATTGATGAAGTTGGACACTCGTGGATTGATTTGCACACCCAGTGATCTGGTTGTGAAGGCGTTCGACGGGACTAAACAACACGTTTTCAGGGAGGTGACCCTGCCGATCCAAGTCGGTCCGGAAACATTCAACGCGGTCTTTTATATTATGGACATCATGCCTGCCTACAATTGTCTCTTAGGCCGGCCGTGGATCCATGCTGCTGGTGCCGTGACCACCACGTTGCACCAAAAGCTCAAATATGCTGTCGGAGGAAGCATCGTAACCGTGTGTGGCGAGGAAGACATAATGGTGAGCCATTTGTCGTCCTTCAAGTACGTGGAGATGGATGGCGAAATCCATGAGACTCTATGCCAAGCGTTCGAAGCCGTCAAAGTGAAGGACGTAGCTCCTGTAGTCATAGAAAAGCCAGAGATGACTCTCTCATCGTTCAAGGAAGCTCGGGCCGTTGTCCAAGCCGGATCTACCCCAGGCTGGGGGCGAATTTTGGAGATACCCAACAAGCAGGATAAGTTTGGGTTGGGATATTCTCCTGGAGCTGAAGCTTCTTCTTCTTCTTCTAGCAGTACGTCTCGAGGTAAAGGGCCGATCCAGTTTACCAGCGGCGGAATGATTTTTGAAAGCATCAACGCGGTGTCTGAACACAGCGGAGATAGCGACTGTGACCTCGACTCTTGGATCCAGTCAAGCAAGCCAGGCGAGAGCCTCAACAATTGGTCCTTCAAGGATATCATCCAGATGACAAGTGAAGAGTAATGATTTACTTTTTCCAATCATTGTACAACCCTATGTCCTACCCGGGGCATAGTGGTTTTATTGTCAAGGCCTTGTTGGATTATGTACATGCATTTTGTTAATAAATCAAAGGCGTTTTTCTTCGTATTCAAATATTGTGATCTCTGTTATCCCTGTTTTATATTTGTTTTGAAAAAACAATAAAATGGCAATGGGGTTTGTGCTAACCTGCACATCCTTGTTTTAAACTTAACCCTTGTTATTGCAGGATCCACATAACAGATGACATCGACTCTGGACCTTCTACGGCTCACTTCGACTTCGATTGCCCGATATATCAAGCCGAAGAAGAGATTGATGAAGACGAAAAACCTTCCTGAAGAGTTGGCCCACTTGTTGAAGCAAGAGGAGAAAGTTATTCTGCCTCATGAAGAGGAGATCGAGATTGTGAATCTGGGTTCTGAAGAACTCGTCAGAAACGTCAGGATAGGGGTTGCACTGCAGAATGACGTCAAGCAGAGATTAGTCGAGATGCTGAGAGAGTATAGTGACGTCTTTGCTTGGTCATACGAAGATATACCCGGACTTGACACGGACATCGTGGTCCACCACTTGCCGCTGCGAGAAGATTGCCCTCCCGTTAAGCAGAAGCTTAGGAGGACGAGACCAGATATGGCCGTTAAGATCAAAGAAGAAGTGCAGAAACAGCTTGATGCTGGCTTCTTAGCGGTCACCACTTACCCTCCGTGGGTCGCCAACATAGTGCATGTACCGAAGAAGGACGGTAAGGTACGCATGTGCGTCGATTATCGGGATTTGAATAGGGCGAGCCCTAAAGACGATTTCCCGCTGCCTCATATCGATGTGTTGGTCGACAACACAGCCCAGTTCTCCGTGTTTTCATTCATGGATGGCTTCTCCGGTTACAACCAGATCAAGATGGCGCCGGAGGACATGGAGAAAACGACGTTTATCACTCCCTGGGGAACGTTTTGCTATAAGGTAATGCCTTTCGGTCTGAAGAATGCAAGGGCCACTTACCAACGAGCAATGGTAACTTTGTTTCATGACATGATTCATCATGAGATTGAAGTCTATGTTGATGACATGATTGCGAAGTCCCAAACGGAGGAGGGACATTTGGTCAATTTGCTGAAGCTTTTTGAGAGGCTTAGGAAGTTTAGGTTGAGGTTGAATCCTAACAAGTGTACTTTCGGAGTACGGTCCGGAAAGTTACTGGGATTTATCGTGAGTGAACGAGGCATCGAGGTTGATCCTGCGAAGATAAAAGCCATACAAGAAATGCCAGTGCCAAAAACAGAAAAAGAAGTTCGTGGTTTCTTGGGCCGAATAAACTACATTGCAAGGTTTATCTCTCAGCTCACGGCCACGTGTGAACCGATGTTCAAGCTTTTAAAGAAAGATCAGGCGATTACTTGGAATGAGGATTGCCAGAAGGCATTCGACAAGATAAAGCAGTATCTCCAAGAACCTCCAATCTTGATACCCCTAGTGGCTGGACGGCCATTAATCATGTACTTGACAGTTCTTGAGAATAGTATGGGGTGTGTTCTCGGTCAGCACGACGAGACGGGCAGAAAGGAGCATGCCATTTACTACTTGAGTAAAAAGTTCACTGACTGTGAATCTCGCTACTCGATGCTGGAGAAGACGTGTTGTGCACTGGCCTGGGCTGCCAAACGTTTACGAAAGTACATGCTCAATCACACCACCATGCTAATTTCGAAGATGGATCCGATCAAGTACGTCTTCGAGAAGCAGGCTATTTCAGGCAGGATTGCCAGATGGCAAATGGTGTTGACGGAATACGATATTCAATACGTGTCCCAGAAGGCCATCAAGGGAAGCGTATTGTCTGATTACCTTGCCGAACAGCCGATCGAGGATTACCAGCCGATGAAATTTGAATTTCCTGATGAGGATATCATGTTTCTCAAAGCAAAGGATTGCGATGAGCCATTGCCCGACGAGGGGCCAGATAGGAAATCCTAGTGGAAATTGATATTTGACGGGGCGGTAAATTCCTACGGAAGTGGCATAGGGGCGATCATCACGACTCCCCACGGATCCCATATCCCGTTCACTGCGAGACTGACGTTTCCATTCACCAACAACGAGGCGGAGTACGAAGCATGCATTATGGGTCTAGAAGAGGCAATTGATTTGAGAATCAAGAATCTAGACGTATATGGTGACTCGACGCTGGTGATCAACCAAATTAAAGGGGAGTGGGAGACTCGTCAATCAAATTTGGTGCCGTACATGAACTATGCCAGAAGGCTGCTTCCGTTCTTTGATCGAGTGGAACTCCATCACGTGCCCAGAGCGGAAAATCAGATGGCTGACGCCTTAGCCATGTTGGCTTCGATGTATAAAGTCAATTTTTAGAATGAGGCTCCAAGAATTATACTATCTCGTCTTGATAGACCTGCATTTGTCTTTGCAATCGAGAAAGCCGCCGACGGCAAGCCATGGTTCCATGACATCCAGACTTTCCTTATGACTAAGGAGTATCCTGCGGGTGAGTCTACCCAGGATAAGAAGACTCTGAGGAGGCTGTCTGGAAATTTTTATCTCAATCCTGATGGAGTATTGTATAAAAGAAACCACGATCTCGTGCTACTCAAATGTGTAGATGAGAAAGAGGCGAGTATGCTCATGGAAGAAGTCCATGAAGGCACATTTGGTACGCACGCCGGCGGGCATGCTATGACGAGAAAGATCCTGAGAGCAGGATACTACTGGCTGACGATGGGGCTGATTGCTTCAAATTCACGAGGAGTTGTCATAAATGCCAGATTTATGCTGATAAAGTTCAGGTGCCGCCGTGCCCGTTGAATGTCATGTCCTCCCCGTGGCCGTTCTCCATGTGGGGCATCGACATGATAGGCAAGATCGAGCCCACCGCATCTAACGGTCATCGCTTCATTCTAGTAGCTATCGACTACTTCACCAAGTGGGTGGAGGCAGCCTCGTATGCTAATGTGACCAAGCAGGTGGTGGCTAAATTCATAAAGAGGGACATCATCTGTCGTTACGGAATTCCCGAGCGGATCATTATTGATAATGGTTCGAATCTGAATAACAAGATGATGAAGGAGTTGTGCCAGAGTTTCAAGATTGAACACCACAACTCATCTCCTTACCGGCCGAAGATGAATGGCGCCGTTGAAGCGGCCAATAAGAACATAAAGAAAATTGTTCAGAAGATGGTTGTGACCTACAAAGATTGGCACGAGATGCTGCCATTTGCATTGCACGGTTATCGTACGACGGTACGTACGTCGACTGGGGCAACTCCTTTCTCCTTGGTGTACGGTATGGAAGCAGTCCTACCGTTATAAGTGGAGATCCCTTCCTTGCGAGTTTTGGTTGATGTGAAACTCGACGAGGCAGAGTGGATTATGAACCGACTGAACCAACTCAGCCTGATGGACGAGAAGAGGTTAGCATCGATTGTGTTTGGTCGTCTGTACCAAAGCCGAATGAAGAAAGCGTATGATAAGAAGGTGCGTCCTAGGAGCTTTCAGACGGGTGATCTCGTCCTGAAGAAGATTCTTCCTCCATACTCTGATCACCGGGGCAAGTGGACTCCGAATTACGAAGGTCCGTACGTCGTCAGCAAGGTCTTCTCGGGAGGAGCTTTGTTGTTATCCACGATGGATGGTGAAAATTTTGCTTCCCCGGTGAACGCGGACGCAGTTAAAAAATACTTTGCTTGAAAGCGACCCGCTGGACATAAAAAGAGAGTCCAGGCAAAAAGGGGGCATCCCGGCGAACCATAAAAAAGGAAAAAAGGTTCGGGAAAAAATTAGGGATATAAATTGAAAAAATGTACACCCACAAAGTCGAAAACCCGGACGAGCGACTTTGGCAAAAAAGGGTATCCCGGTGAACTGAAAACCTGCAAAGGGCGGTTCACGCAAAAGTTAGGGATTTGAAAAAGCAAATGACTGCGTTCCGCGTGTGGACTTTCTTTGTTTAGTGGTTTGGAAGACCTGAGGGCCGTTTATCTGAATCAATCTCTTCCGAAGCTGAAGCGTCAGAGAAGTATCGAAGTCGAGTGGGTCATAGAGGGATCAACTCATGGTGTTCGTCTACGCCTCGTTGCCGACATTTGTATATACTGATGTATATTTATTTTTGCGCGGTTTCCTCATTCCAGGAGCTTGCATCTGTTGTAAAACATCTTTACCCATTCAGGGGTTCGTTATCAATAAAATGCATACTATTCAGCAATTCTGTTTGCCTGTGTAGCATTTACCTGTTTTGTTTGCGAAAAAGAACGCCGATGTTTTTGATAAAATGCGCATACATAAACTTACTGGCCTAGACCACTGATTGTTGAAACAATGAATTTCTTAAACATTGTCACAAGACGATAACCTTGATAGATCCCTTTGAAAAGGGTATCTTGTCTGTTTGTTTGTGTTGTTACAGGTGTAGCATATTCCAGACAGTGCGCCGTGCGTATCCCCAAGCAGGATGATTCCTCCTTCTCCAGCAAAGTTCAGCAGCCTCTCCCCGCAGAGTCTGAAAACGAGATAATGAGCATTGATATGTCTCCCCAGGCAGAGATGATTCTCTCCCTAATCAGATGCATCCTGAAGGAACGGCATCTCCTCAGCTGAGTCATACTGAAGTGTGCAGCAATTGATAGTCCAGACTGAAGTCTCCAGCGGAATTGAAATTCCCCGCAGAGTCGTACTCTCCCCCGAAGTCGGATGATTCCTTCTTCCCCAGCGGAATTGAGATTCCCCCGCAGAGTCGTACTCTCCCCGGAAAGCAGAATGATTTCTCCTTCCTCAGCCGAGTTTGCAGATACCCAAGAGAGTCGAATCCTTGGAAGCTGCTCAAGCCACGATTGGTTTTCCCCAGTAGCGTGTTGGAATAGCTGATGTTGTGTTTCCCCACCAGAGTCGTTATCTCCAGAGAAGTAGCCATGAAGGTCGTGCAGTTTATTCCCGCGATTGACATCGCTTTCCCTCAGCAGGTCCAGGTTCTCGTAGAGCTTCGTTCCCCCGCAACAGTCAACTGAAGTTGAGTCCCCTGCAGAGTCCAATTGAGATTGGCGTGACCTTGCTATCCTCAGCAGGATGATTCCTCTATCTGAGTAGTTCTTTCTCCTTGACAGGAGGATTCTCCCTTCGGCATTTATTTTGCTGACGGGATCGCATCATTTTGCATGACTGCATAGCATTTATCATAAACGCATAGCATTCCCACCGTGTGGAGCATTGCGCCATTGCCGAAGCATACGCATAATAAACATGATCTAGGTTGTTACCGTTCTTATTTTGTAGGGTTTCGCCGCAGAATTGATTGCTCAGGATGATTCCTGAAATCTCCCCAACAA
The DNA here is from genome assembly GCA_963859935.3 of Lathyrus sativus. Classification (NCBI taxonomy): domain Eukaryota; kingdom Viridiplantae; phylum Streptophyta; class Magnoliopsida; order Fabales; family Fabaceae; genus Lathyrus; species Lathyrus sativus. The sequence continues at coordinate 283,734,676 of OZ012741.1, read as the reverse complement.
AGTCGCTTGCTCAAGATGATTCTTGAAGTCCCCAGCGAAGTCTTCGGTTCAAGATGATTCTTGAATTCCCCAGCAGGGTCGTTCGCCTAAGATGATTCTTAAGACCCCCAGTGCAGTCGCCAGAGTGGTTGCTCAAGCTGATACTTAGAGTCCCCGGCAGAGTGTTTTCTCAGGATGATTCCTGAAAGCTCCAGCATGGTTATCGGTTCAAGATGATTCTTGAAGTCCCCGACGGAGTTATTTGTCCAAGATGATTCTTGAAGTCCTCAGCAGAGTTGATTCATCCAGAATGATTTCTGGATCCCCGAAGCGGAGTTACTTGATAGTTCCCCAGAATTCCCCAGCGGAGATGCGTCATCCCCAGCAGGTTTCTGAACGGCGAAGTTGAAACTTCCCTTGAAGACTTCATGATTGAAGTCTGGCCGTGTTAATGAAGCAGTTCTCTCAGCTGATGTGGAGTGCCTGATGGCAGAGGTTTAGATATTCCCAATTGGCTCATGATTGACCAAGAATTCTATTCCCGACTTGCTGATGAAGTCTGGCTGATGCCCGATAGTTTTCTTTGAATGCCTGATGGCATGATCAACCTGATGGTTGACCTGATGAGTCCCGAGGAATCGTGATGCCCGATGGCATGATCGACCATGTATTACCAGTTACCATATGACCAATTCTCCAGCTAGTTGTCGTGCAGCTATTATTCCAGTTTCCAAAGATTTGTTCCCGCCAGAGTACCGTGTACTTGTGCAGTTGGCAAATTTCCGGGTTTATCAGTATTCAACCGTCTTGCACCTTGATTGGCTGAGAGTCGTTCGCTCCTCACCCAGTCAGGTTCAAGCCGTTTGAATAGGGGCAGCTGTTGCACCCCAAAATTTGACCAACATTTATGTACCTAGCCTATGTTCACTAGCATTATCATCTGCATCTCATTGATATGTGTGCAGTAGATCAAGAGGTATGACTACCCAGCAAGAGTTATGCAAGACTTGGAAGCTAGCCAAGAAGGTTGTTCAAGTATTCAAAGGTTGATACCTTTGTCAGAGAACTCAAGAGATCCTCAGAAAGATTGGTTGAAACCAAGGGTGTATGCCTCATAACTTGAGAGTTGTGGGAGCTCCTCAGATGATTCTGAGACTATGAGGATGGACTTGAAGCTTTGAGAGAGCTTATGAGATGTCTTGAAAGCCATCATGAGGCCTAGAGAGGTCATTGTACAAGAATAAGAAGACTCAGCCATGAGTGGTGGAATTAGGGTTTGACTGGGTCAACCCTAGGTCAACTGATGATTTGGAGAGGGTTGAGACCTAATCCAAGAGCCATGTGATCATGTATTGATGCATTGAGATGCTATAAGGATGATTCCAAGATCAACTCATCATGATTGAAGAGTTTGAGAAGTTTCAAGCTAGGGTTTCTAAGGCTTGACAGTGTAAAATCCCCTAGTTTGATCCCTATCTTCAAGGCAGTTTAGCTCAAGATGTGATTGTCATCTCATCTTACCCCCAACATGAATGTTGTAGAGCTTTCTCTTAGATTTAATTTGAGTACTATAAGTCCTTTATAGGATTTGTAGAGCTCAAGTTATGACTTTGACAAGTTACAGGTCATTTGAGGTCTGTGAATCTGGGTCCTTGAAAGTCACCCAACTTGCATCCAACTTTTTCCCAATAAGGATGATTCCTTTGAACTTTTGGTAAACATGAATGTTGTTCCTCATCTTCTTAGCTTTCTAGAGAGTACTAGAAGTCCTTTATAGGATCTGTAGAACTCAACTTATGGCTTTGACAAGTCAAGGGCATTTTGGTCATTTGGAGATTATAGGTCATTTCAAGCATAAGGCCATAACTCCTATTTCCAAGCTTCAAATGGAAAAATCTTCAACATCAAACTTTCTTAGAATGATGTTTTAAGGCTATTAAGGAGGTCATGAGATGTTGAAAAGGCTTGTAGCAAAAAGTGATAAAAATGACCTAAAATGGAGGCATAAGTTAAATAAGTTGAAGTTGGAAATTGAAACTTCCAAGTTACACATCCAAACCAAGGCATATAATAGGTCATTTTGACTCCAAAGAACATTTTAGAAACAATGGTTCAGCCACGTTTTTATTTGAGGTTTAGATCATGGGGTTGCTTTGGAAAATGGTTACTTGCATAATAAGGTACAGAGGCAAAACCCAAGGAAAGGTAATGTACAAGCTTGCTAAGTATCTTAACACATCCCATATCTCATCTAAGGAGAATTTCAGGTCAGAATTGGTTGCTGCAAGAGGCTTGGCATGAGATGATGCATGAGATGAGATGAAATCATAAACTCATGACATGAGAATCCCAATTTCTCATTGGATGATTCCAGATGGTTCTAGATGAGTCTAAACCATTCTATATATGATTTAGAACTTGCTCAGATGCAAGGTTGGTGAGAGATTTGAGAGAAGAGAGAGATAGCCATTTCACTTGCTTCCATTGCAAGTTGAAAGCAAAATTCACATTCTGATTCAATTCCATTCATTCTTTCAATCTAAACGCATTCCTTTGATCATATTGAAGCTGTGCAGACCAATTTGAGAGCAAAACCATGGAGATTTGAAGAGTTGGCATTTGGATTTTCAAGGTTGCAAGTCACCATCGAATTCTGAGATTCAAGCATTCTCCATCAAAACTTTTGCAAACAGTAGCAAGATCATCATCCAAGGATCGATTCTGAAGAGTTTGAAGGCTTGCAGTGAAGGTTTACTCCATCTGTTAATCAAGATTCAACAGGTTAGTAAATTTTCTTCTACACCATGATTTAGGCATGATTAGCAAGAATTGTTAGATTAGAACGGTTAGACACCACTAGGAGATGGATTCTGAACAGTTTGGGAGCAATTGGTGAAGTTTCAGTTGGCGTCACCATTTTTGTTTGGACCAAGAACATGAGATATAATGAGCTATAGCATGAATTAGATGTCAAGAATCAATCAGTGTGAGTTGGTTATCAATATGAGGTATATAATTTCAAGAATGGTTGAAGTTGATGTTTGAGCATATCTTTGATCTTGGATCGGGTTTGGAGATTTAGGATGTTTCAATTGATTTCAAGGCCATGGTTAGATTCAGCATGAAATTCTGGGCAGGTTAGGGTTTGGAATTTTGATTTTTCATGGAGATTTGAGGTGGTACGAGTTTGGTGAAGATGGAGCTTGAAGCTCTGCATTTCCATGGATGCTTTAGTTAGAACCCTAGCTGGAGGAAGAAGATGAGGTGTGGCCGTTAGATTATAAGCTGACCCTTGACTGAGACCTGGATCCCACGGCTGAGATTCAATCTTGTTGGAAGAGGGAAATTCTGAAGACCATGAAACGCATCGTTTCATTAAAAGGGGGATTGGGCTGGATTGATATCCATACCCCCTTTCTTGGCCCATGTTTGTTTTGAACTATGTTTCATTACTTTCCACACCGTATCCTTTTCTTTTTTCTTTATAATTTCTGAAATGATTTTCTGGTTAATTGGGCCTGACACGCATTGCTTTCTGAACCCCCCATTCTGAGCCCATTGCATATTAGAACTGGACATACTTGCTATTCATACCAAACATTTCATATTTTAATTTCTTTTCCTCCATTTTATTTCAATCTTTGAAAAATCATAATAAATAGGAAATAAATCATTTTTGCATGGGGATTTTTTCTCCCATTTCATGTTCATGCCTAGAAAATTATAATATAAAAATATTTGAAGTTCATGCATTTTTAATATTTTTTGTGTATTTTCTCTTTTAATAGCTTTTTAATTCTTTTATGTTGATGCATAAATTTGTAGAATTTTGTTTAGCTAGTTCCCTTCATATTTTTAGGCCATTCTTTTTAGGATAGTTATATTAGGACTTTAGCTCCCCTCTGGATTTATTCCATAATTTTGTGATGAATTTTTGATTAGCTTTGCTTAGATGACTTTAGGTTGTGTAGAATTAGGTCAATCCTTAACATAGGTCCACAATAACACTAGAATTTTGGGTTTCTAGGTCAAGATAGATATTGGGACATATAGGGTATTAAGGGTAGGTATATAGGATCCCCTAGAAATTATGTTAGATTTTAATATAGTATACTATTTTTAAGTGATTTTTGTAGTTGATGATTGTTTGTGTTGCCCTTGTGGGCTTGTATTTTTGTTTGCTTTGCTTTGTGGGCTTGGAGAGCTTGGTCTTGCTTTGAGGAGCATTGAGGAGCATAGTAGAAGACTTGGAGATTGATTGAGGAGCTTGAGAGCTTGAGAATCTTATTTTTTTTGTTGTTGTTTTAGGGTTAGGAATTAGGAAGAGTTTAGACCTAGTTAACTTCTTTCTTAAACATGGATTGTATCTTTCACCTTCATTCCTCCCCATGATTCAAGGTCCTTCCATGGTGTTCACCTCCCTCCTTTGGAGGGATAAGTGATGGTACCTAGGAAGTAGAACTTTTGAGGGAACCATTCCTTTGATGTTGAACCCTTATAGGTCACCTTTGGTGGTCAATAAGCAGTTTGACACCCCAGCTTATCCAGTTAAGTGATTTCCTCTGGTTTGAATATCTTGAGAGATGTTGAGCTTGAGTGTGAAGATGAAGACTTCATTGAAGAATGTGGAAGAGGATGATTCCTTGAGCATTGCCATTCCAGCTGAAGCTTGAAGGGCAACAAGAGCAAGTTGATACTTGAAGACCCAATGAAGATCCAGTAAAGACTGAATGAAGAGCTAAGGCTTAAAGACTGAAGGATAAAGTTGACATTTCTAGATGATTGAAGACTATTCTGAGAAGCTGAAGCTTGCAGGAGGAGAAGACCAAGTTGAGACTGGTAAAGCAAAGAGAGCTTGAGATCTTGAAGACTAAGTTGATACTTAGGAAGAAGATTCAATTGAGGTTGAGTATAGAGCTGAGGCTTGAAGATCAAAGATTAAGTTGATACTTACTTTGAAGCCTGAAGATCCTGAAGGAAACCAAGTTGATACTTGTGGTTAATAGTGAAGCCTGAAGGTGGAACTGATTAAGGAGCTGAAGCTTGAAGAAGATAAGTTGAAACTTATGTTGAAGGGTTGAAACCTGGAAGAGCAAATTGATATTTGTCAAGAGTAATGGAAGTCTGAAGACTGAGTTGCTGTTAGAAGAGCTGAAGCTTGGAGTTGAGAGAGGAGTTGATATGCCTTTCTTTTCTGTATTGATGTGCCTTGTTTGATTTGCTTTATGCATTAGAATAAGTCCATATCTAGACTAGGTAGAATCTAGGAGCATGATCGCACTAGAGGTTGAGTTGCTCCCTCTGCTTGTACTGTTACTGTGTGGCTTTGCTTGCGGGTATTCGGTAGAGCCCTGCTCCCTTGCCCATGTGGTTTGTTCTGCTTGATAGCATATTTTATTTCTTCTGTATGATTGCAGTTTACTGTATTGCTTGATAGCATGTTTTATATTTCAGTATGATTACTGTTATTCATTCTGGCTTGAGTTTGAGATGAGCTTGTGGAGGCTGAAGCCCCACACACATTTCCTCCCTCACTTGCATTGCATGCATTTTACAGTTTGAGCTGATGCTTTATCTGTTTCGGTGTATCATTGACATGATCCCTTAGGGCTCTCGTTTCCTTTGATAAGGAAGTGATGATAGAACTTTAGGTTGAAACCTATGCATGATAACTTCTAGGAGTTCCCTGTTCAAACCTCAACCATAGGATGAATCCTTGGCATGACAACAGTAGGACTTGATAGTCTCCCTCCTAGTTGGGCCTGTTCTCTTCTCATCTCAAAACAGTTTAAGATACAGTAATCATGAATGATTTCTTTCGTACGTTACGAGCCTTAAGCTATCTGAGAAAGGATTGTGGGAGAGTTTCTTTTCCACAGTCTGGATGTTTAGTATGGTACCCTTTGGGTGACATGCGACGCATTCACTCTCAGGTCATAGTCTCTAGTGCGATTGAAATTGCAAACACAATAAAAAACACTTCTTCCGTAAAAGATAGGAAATAAGCCGTAGTTTCCCGAACTACGTAAGCTCTGATCTCTCATACCTGTTGAGAGTACGTAGGCACGATACTGATGTATTGGCGAGCTACCTTCCCCCATAACCCGTCGTAGGTCGAACTACATTGACTCTAATTTCTCGTTCTCTGATGAGAATACGTAGGCATAAAGTGCGACGCTTTGCCGAGTCATTTTTCTTTTCTTTTTAAGCCAGCCTTGATAGGTAGATAGATACAAACAACCCGTCCAGTAAACACAACAAGCGTGGATCCCGTCGAGTACGACGGACGTGAGGGGTGATAATACCTTCCCCTTGCGTAACCAACTCCCGAACCCAGACAATGGTTGCGAAGACCTTGTCTTATACCTTTTCGTCAGGTTTTTCCGATCGTTTCCTTTCCCGCTCTAAGGGATAAATAACGAAAGGTGGAGACTCTTCTGTTTTGCCGACACCTTATTTTCGCGGAAGCGTCAAGTCCCTCCAACAACAACAGAGATAATCATATCATACTGAAAATAAAATGCGGAAAGTAAAGTGCGATAAATAAATGCAAACCCAACAAATAAACACGCAAGCGCTAGGATTGACTCGCACAGGGGACGTTGGATCCCCAATAGAGTCGCCAGCTGTCGCTACCGCGAAAATAAGGTGCCGAAAAAACAGAATAGTCGCCACCTTTCGTTATTTATCCCACAGAAAGGGAAAGGAAACGATTGGAAAAACCTAACGAAAAGGTATAAGACAAGGTCATCGCAACCATGTCTGGGTTCGGGAGTCGGTTACGCAAGGGGAAGGTATTAGTACCCCTCACGTCCATCGTACTTGATGGGATCCATGCTTGTTGTGTTTATCTGACGGGTTGGTTTTAACTATCTACCTATCAAGGCTGGTCTTAAGAGAAAAGAAAACTGACTCGGCAAAGCGTCGCGCTTCGTGCCTACGTATTCTCGTCAGAGAACGAGAAATCAGAGTCAACGTAGTTCGGCTAACTACGGGTAACGGGGGAAGGTGGCTCGTCAATACGTTAGTATTGTGCCTACATACTCTCAACAGATATGAGAGATCAGAGCTTACGTAATTCAGGATAATACGGATTATGGGGGTTCAGATTCATCTATTTTTCTAGGGTAGGGTTAACAAACAGTTCTAGCAGTTTGGGTGTATGCAGCTCGCTCGTCAGAGACTCGTGTGTTACCGTTTGCGGTAGAACTAAGAGTTAACGACACTCTTTTCTTCAGAAAATCTTTCCTTGATTAAGGGCCCACGGGGCAAAAAGGAGGTTTGAAGTTTGTTTTCGTCTTTTACGGAAGAAGTGTTTTTTAGGGTTGTTTGTAGTTTGTACAACTCTAGAGACTGACTTGGGAACGAATGTGTCGCATATCGTCCAAAGGACGTATACTAAACACTCTAGACGATTGAGAGGAGACCGCTCAATTATCATTACCCAAGTAGCTTAAGGCTCGTAACGCGCTTGTACCAACTTGCCTTTATTATGTTTTTTACTGTTGTTTTAGAGAGAGAAGAGAGCAAACTCTACAGGGAAACTATCAAGCCCTAATGTTGTCATGCCAAGGGTTCATCCTATGGTTGAGGTTTGAAATAGGAAACTCCTATATGTTATCATGCATAGGTTTCAACCAAAAGTTCTATCATCACTTCCTTATCAAAGGAAGTGAGAGTCCTAGGGGATCATGTCAATGGGAAACAAACAACAGACAAAGCATCAGCTAAACAGATAAACAGAAGAAAACAGTAAAGATGCACATGCAATGCAGCAATACAAGCAGAGGGAGACTCACTCAACCTCTAAGCAATCAAGCAAAAGAAAACAATCAAGCAAAGGGAGCTCAGCTCAACCTTTCAATGCAAACACATCAATTAGGAAAAGAAAAACAACACACAAGCAAGGGGAGGATCACCTCAACCCTTCATGCAAACAAGCAGAGGGAGACCCACTCAACCTCTAAGCATTCATGCAACTATCCTAAAATAGTCTATATATGAACCTATTCTAATGCATCAAACAATGTCAAACAAGGAAGAGAAACCCAAAATGAGCAACAGGGAAGTCATTCCAGGCTACATTAGGTTGGAGGTGTATCAACACCAGAGTCCACCGTGGGCTCAACCTCTTGAGGAATGCACAAAATCCAACCAAGGGAAGGATTAGGCTCTCCCAAGAGGGATCTTATGTCAATAGGACAGAAAAGACTGGGTATAAGTCTTAGATATCAATCTACGGTATTTGGTTAAAGTGTATCAACACAGAATGTCCATCTCAGGCTCAACCTGTTGAGGAATGCATAGAATCCAACCAAGGGAAGGATTAGGTTCTCCCAATAGGGATCCTAAGAAAAGGACTTTGAGATGGATGACAGTATATAAACCAAGGGAATATACCATGCCAAGAATGTCAATCCAAGGCTCAACCTCCTAAGGAATGCACAGAATCCAACCAAAGGAAGGATTAGGCTCTCCCAGGAGGGATCCTCTTCAAGACTTGGAGAAAGAGGGTAGGGTAAAGCCCAGGGAAGAAACCACATAGGGGAAACAAGGCAACACAGCAACTTCTAAGAAAACCCTAAAGATTAGCCACAAGGATCAGCTAAACTAGGGGAATCTAAAACTCTATCAAGGCTTCAACAAGGTTCTAACGAGGCATCTACCTAAGTATTATTCTATTAAGAAAGGATATGAAATCTAGAATCATCTAATGGTCACTTAAAAGACTAATACATAAAGTTATCCTAGTTAGGGTCACCTAAACTATAAGCAACTTATAAAATGGGGAACTAATAGAAAATCAATTCTAAAAATCTTAAGGAAAATCCTATATTATCCTACATGGGTTAAGTATCTATGGTACAAAAACCAGGGGCAAAACCTAATCCTAAAGGTTCAAATAAAATCTAAATTCCAAGGGTGTGCTAAAAGGGGATCCATCAAGGAATGCTCCTAAAGATCTATCTCAAACTCCTACTTAGTATCATCTAAAAATTACAACAAAAATCACACTAACCTATCAAGGAGTCTATAACAAGCATGCAAAATTTCAACATCAAATTCCAAATCATGAAGTTGTAATAAAATCAGCAAGCAAACTAGTCATATTATGCATTTTTAATCAATTATTAAAAATATAAAAATGGACATTAAATTGAAAGCAGCACCAAAATAAAATCCAAAAGTATGGAAAAATTAGAAATTAAACAAGTATCACCCACATATTTTTTTCCATAATTTTCTGATCATTATTCTATTTAAAATGAATTAAAATCAATCAAGACAATTAAAGAAAATAGAAAACGAATAAAAGAAATAAAAAGAATCAGAAAATACCACAACCCTAGGATTAGACTACCAGTCCACTCATCCAAAGGCCACGTGCGTGCCACCTCAATTAATAAAGTGTTGCATTTTGATTAGGGGTATTGTGTGGTTTAGTTGACTGAGTCATATGGTACGTTCTAATCATGCGCGTTCATGCCAAAAGTATTCTAATCCTATGCACCAGAATGTGCCACCTAAGACAGTCAAGGTCAACAAACCCTCAGGATTAATCTCACGCGTTGGATACTAAGACTTAGTCAATTAGTTTAAACGAAATCAACGGCCTGTGTGCATCTTCTCCAATTGAACTTTAAAAAAAGGGGGAAAGCCATTCGCGGTGGCCGGAGAAGAGCTCCACCGTCTTCTCCGGCGAGAGCAACAACGCTCTGGTTCCAAACTCAACCAATCTCAATGAAAATTACATGAAATCACTCGTCTTCTCACCCTGAGCATCAAGATCCATTCCATTTTTACTAATTCTCCACGAATAACCAAACACGATGATGAACAGAAAAACCACCATTTCCACAAGTGTCATCAAACTCCAAATTAACTATATATAACTCTTCCTCACCTCTCAAGGATTAACAGGCTATTATTCTTTTGCATTTTTATCCAAGATTCAGGCCTATACGAGCTTTAACAGAAAATGGTGTCCTTCATGTATCATCACTAAACTCCATAATTCCAATCCTAAAACGATCTATGTCATCTCTACAACCTAACCACGTGTCAAATTCATTCTAAACATGCTTAAATCAAGAGGAATTGTGAAAAGTAAAAACTTGTTCTGTAGCTTCAATTGAGGTGTTCTTGAGTGTGAATCTTGATGCCAAAGTGTGCAGATTTCTTTACTGAAGCTTGCTGAATGATTCTTGATACTCAGAAGCTCTTGATTCTCCCTCAAACTCCAAAACTGTTTCTTGCTTGAAAGCTCCAAAACTCCAACTGCAATAACCGTTTTCTCTCCAAATGCTATCAAAAAAACGATCTGAACATGATCCAAGACTTAAATAGAAGCTATTTGGATCATAACCTGGCCCAATCATGGCCCAATTTGATTAATCCAAAATTTCAATTTTCCTTCAAAGTGCAACTATGGAAATCGTGTTTTATGGCTCTGTTTCAGCTTACTTTTCACTCAAATAGCTTGCATAACTCTCCTTGAATGTGAATAGATCAGATTGAAAGCTTGATTTGATCATATGGTGTAGATTGGTGGTGTAACTTCATCATGAAGTAATCCAAACAAAGTCCATGAATCAAGCCTCAAATCAAAGTTCTACCAATGCCATTGTCTTCAAAATGCCATTTGCAATCAAAATATGTACCAATTTGTGAAGTTTTGCACAAAAATGAATTAAAATGGAATTTTCACTTTTTATGCCTTTTAATTATCCTTTTTCAAATTTTCTTCATACATTCCATATTCAATCCATATCAATGGATGTTTAGGTCATGGTTGGACTAATAAAACCATTTTGAACAACTTTTAAGTTGATCAAAAGTCCATTTGAGATGTCTAAGTGGATGAAATTCACCTATAACAAAAAATGACCTGTAATTCCAAATTCCCAAAATACCCTTGTCTTGCAAAGCTTGTAACTTGAGTTCTACGAGTCCAATCATGGACTTCTAGTACTTTCTAAAAAGCTAAGAAGATATGGAACAACATTCATGTTGGCCAAAAGTTCATGAGAATCATCCTTCTAGGGAAAAAGTGTCATGCAAGTTGGTTGACTTTCAAGCTCCAATTTCACATTCCACTGATGACCTGTAACTTGTCTGGCTCATAACTTGAGTTCTATAAACCCTATCAAGGACTTCTAGTACTCAAATTAAAGTTATGATCATGCTCTACAACAATCATTTTAGTGTCAAGGTGAGATGAAAATCACATCTTGAGTTATGTGGTCTTGAAGTTAGGCACCAAACTAGGGGATTTTACACTGTCAAGCATAGCAACCCTACCATAGCAACTCCTCACACCACACTCTTGATCCATGATAAGTTGACCTTGGAATCATCCCTTGGGCATCTTAAGACATCAATCCATGATCACATGGCCTTGGAATTAGGTTTCAACCTTCTTCAAATCATCAGTTATCCTAGGGTTGACCAGATGAAACCCCAGTTGCACCAATCTTGGGTATATCTTCATATCCTTTGCATAATGACCTGTATAGGCCTCAAAATGATCTTCAATACCTCTCATGAGCACTCTCAAGGCTATAGGTCCAACTCTATGGCTTCATCATCAGATGATCTTCCCACAACTTTCAAGTTAAGAGATGTACACACTTGGCTTCAGCCACTCTCTCTGAGGATCTTTGGCTTCTCTGGTGAGGATATCAACCCTTGAGTACTTGAATAACCCTCTTAGCTAGCTTCATAGTCTTGTGTAGCCGTTGATTGGTAGTCATACCTCTTGATCTCCTGCACACATGTCAATGTAATGCAAATGGAAATGCTAAAATGAATGCAATAAAACACAAGCTAGGTTAAGCAAGGTTAGGAAAATTTTGGGGTGCAACAGGGGTCTCCTCTCGCTTGTCTAAAGTGTTTAGTGTACGTCCTGTTTGGGGGCGATACGCGACGCATTCGCTCCTATGCCATAGTCTTTAGTGCAACGTGAATCACAAACCAAATTAATTTACTTCACTAAGAAACACAAAACAATATTCAAACCTTTTTCCTTCGGGATTAATCGGAAACCTTTTTTCGTAAAAAGAGTGTTGTTAAGCTTTGGTTCTACCGAAAACAGGCATTGTCCCTAATTGCTGGAACGGAGGTTTAACCCTACTCGGTTAAAACACTTAATCAACCTGTGGTTTCGTGTCAACCCGAACTACGTTTTCTCTGATTTCTCGTGCCAGATGAGGATACGTAGGCACAAGACGCGATGTCTTGGCGAGCAACCTTCCCCACCTTTCCCCGTAGTTAGCCGAACTACGTTGACTCTGACTTTCCCATTACACGAGGGAATACGTAGGCATAGAGCGGCGATGCTCTTCCGAGTCTCTTTTCTTTTCTTTTTGTTCTGTGGGCCTTTAGCGTAGATAGTTTAAACACACACTTAGATAGACAACAAGCGTGGATCGTGTCGAGTACGACGGACGTGAGGGGTATTAATACCTTCCCCTTGCGTAACCGACTCGCGAACCCAGGACTTGGTTGCGATGACCTTGTGTTTTCCTTTTACGTTAGGTTTTTCCGATCGTTTCTTTTCCCTCTCTTTGGGATAAATGATGAAAGGTGAGGACTCTTCTGTTTTCTGCCGGGTGTTTTTCGCAGTTGCGACAGCTGGCGACTCTGTTGGGGACTCTAGTTCCCTATGCGAGTCAATCCTAACACTTGTCTGTTGCGTCTTTGGGTGTTTATTTTGTGCAGTTATTTTGCTTTATGTACATTATCTATTGTATATTATTGCATCTGCATTTTATTATCATATTATATTGCTGTTGTGTTGTGGGTTGGGTTGTTCCATTGAGAGATAAGCCGAACCCGGGCTTGAGTATACACACAGGATTAGTGTGGAGAGTAGTGGGAGCTTGTGTGGCGTTTGGCCATGCAATAGCTCATGCAAAATTCACGTTCAGACAAGGTTTTTCTTTGGAAGTATTCTATCCTGCACATCTGGTGCAGTCGAGGGAATATTGACTTAGAGAGACTGTCGACTCTGGAGACCGTTCATTCGGGGGGGTCAGCTAAGTGAGGCCGCTTCGTTAGACTATGATGCCAAACCAGAAATGGTGAACGTATCATCGTTTCTCGAAAGTCTGTGACGCTGACCACCCGCATAGGATGTCGTACCTTTCAAGACTAGAACCCACATGTGATGGGGATGAGTTTTGCAGGAAACCTGGCCTTCAACCAACCCTGGTTTTCTTGTCAATGCAGACTTTTGATCCTGAGTACTCCAGTTTTCTATTATCTTAGTGTTCTGATTAGGGTGGAGCTCTGGTTGAGTTCAGTCAACGGCACAACAGCAAATCTGAGCATTGGATACCTTGATCCCATGTTTGCATCTACATAATCATCCTGCATTTAACATGGCATATTTGTGTGTGTTACAAGTTCTTGTCTTTCCCTTGATTCTGGTACTGGTCTTCTGTAGAGATGGAAGTAAGCAGAAAAAGGATTGTTGCATACAAATTTCCTGCGCCTGAGTTAGGACCTTTATTTGGTCTGATTTCTCTGGCTGATCCTGGTGTTCTGGAAACCTTCATGGAAGATTATGGGGGTATTCTGAATCTTGTCTGTAAGATCACGAGCTATTAGTATGGTGCTATTCATACTCTGTTACAGTTTTATGATCCGCCACTACGCTGTTTCACATTCCCAGACTATGTGTTGGCTCCGATTTTGGAAGAATTCGCCTTCATCTTAGGTGTTCCGATCCTAAATAAGGTGCCATTCTTCAGCTCCGAGGAAGAACCTAATCTTGAGAAGTTATCCGCCGCTCTTCATTTGAGCGCCTCTGACTTGGTAGACCATGTTATCAGTAGAAACGGAGTTTCCGGCTTTACTTTATCTTTCTTGGTGGACAAAGCCCGAGAGTATGCTGGAAAGGGTTGTTGGGTGGTTTTCAGTATTATCTTGGCTCTGTGTGTCTATGGCATTATGTTGTTTCCCAATGTACCAGACTTTGTGGATTTCGATGCCTTTCATATCTTCGCTTTCAGGAACCCCATACCTACTCTTCTGGGAGATTTGCATCATTCGGTACATTACAAGAACGAGAAAAGAAGAGGAAAGATGGTTTCTTGTTGTGCACCGTTGTTGCATAGGTGGTTTGTTGATCACCTTCCTCGCTCTGGAGCTTTTGTGGATTTGAGGAATTCGTCTGAATGGTCAAAGAGGCTTATGGGTTTAACAGAAAAGAATATTGTCTGGTTCAACCGAGACCTGCTAGGTCGCGAACTCATCTTTATTTGTGGTAGCTTTCCTAATGTGCCTTTGATAGGGAGGAAAGGCGGCATCAACTATAATCCTTCTCTGGCTGTCAGACAGTTTGGTTATGCTTTGAAAGAACCTCCAAAAGAAGAAGAAGTGCAGGAATTTATGTACTTCACAGGTATAATTGATCCTTGTATCTCGGCCAGATTCATGGACGCTTGGGGTAAAATTCACAAGAAGGGAAAACTTTATTTAGGCAAAGGAGATTGTAGAGCCTATGATCCCTACTTGGAGTGGATTCAGAAGAGGGTTGAAGAGGTATTACTGTCGTTTACTATTGAAGCGCCACTGTATCCCTTAGTCATTGAGCCGCCTACAACCGTCAACATCCTGAGATATACCAAGCTTTGGGCAGAGAATGAAGAGTTGAAGTAGGAAATCAGTCAGCTGAAACATGATAAGGGAGAAGTTGTTTATTTGGCCTAGACAAAGTTAGAATCCTTGATCAAGTTGGAGAAAGAACTTGCTGATCAGGTACAAGCACGGAAGCAAGTCGGTCTTGATCTGAAAAGCACTTATGACATTCTGAAGAGTAATAAGGAGGATTTAGACAGAGCCTATTTGAAGATATCCAAATTCAATGAACAATGGAATGCTACCTTGACTGCCAACAAGAATAGAGAGGAGCAGCTTCGTATTCAGGTTGATAATCTGAAAGCGCAACTCAAGGCTAAAGAGAGATAGGTATTGTTAGAACCGTTCCGCAGAAGCACAATCAAGCAGAAATACCAGGAAACTTTATTAGCACTTGAATAGTTCAAGATTCAAGCAGAGGTGAAGAAACCCAGGCTTGAAGATGCTTTCGGCGAAGATGCTTGGGAGGATCATTCTTATTATCTCCGGGATGTGATACACAAGAGGGATGTCCTCGTCAGAGAGTTGGTTGCCAGACCAGATCACCCAAATACAAAGGAGATGCTTAAGGAGTCTCAGGACTGGAGTAGAGATCATGGATACTAGGGAGTTTTATCTTTTGTAGTTTCATTTGTTTTTGTATCTTGATCATTACCAGGGATGTTGGATGAGGTCAATGCATCTTTGTGTGTGGATATTTCTCATTTGGTTGTATTATCTCAACTTCACCTGATATATGAGAAGATTATTATGGCGTGTTTGTCCATTTCTGCTTCTTGTTTATTGAAACTAGAATCAAGGGGGAGATCTCTCTGTGCATAGATAGACATGTTTGCATTTTGCATCTTGCATTTTCATTTGCATCGCAGGTGTTCTCAGTGGCCTTCTGTTACTAACTCTGCTTGATTTTCGAAGGTAACAGGATTGAGGAGTTCAATTTCCACGGATATCCAACTCGGGGGAATTAGTGAAGAGTAATGGATCAGATTCGGGCAGAGTTGAGGGAGGCCCGAAGCCAGATGAGGCGATTTATGGTGGGTATGCAAGCCTTATGTCTGGACCAGAAGATGCTTAAGGAAGAGTGTCGCAACTGCGAAAAACACCCGGTGGAAAACAGAAGAGTCACCACCTTTCGTTATTTATCCCAAAGAGAGGGAAAGGAAACGATCTGAAAAACCTGACGAAAAAGGGAAAGACAAGGTCATTGCAACCAAGTCCTGGATTCAGGAATCGGTTACGCAAGGGGAAGGTATGAGCACCCCTCACATCCGTCATACTCGACGGGATCCATGCTTGTTGTCTATCTAAGGGTGTGTTTAAACTATCTATGCTAAAGGCTCATAGGACAAAAAGAAAAGAAAAGAGACTCGGCAGGGCATCGTCGCTCTGTGCCTACGTATTCCCTCGTGCAATGGGAAAGTCAGAGTCAACGTAGTTCAGCTAACTAAGGGCGAAAGGGGGGGAAGGTTGCTCGCCAAGACATCGCGTCTTGTGCCTATGTATCCTCGTCTGGTACGAGAAATCAGAGCCAATGTAGTTCGGGCTAACAAGACCGCTGGTTGGTTAAGTGTTTTAACTGAGTAGGGTTAAACCTTCATTCTAGCAGTTAGGGACGATGCATGTGTGCGGTAGAACCAAGGCTTAACACACTCTTTCTGAAAATGATTCTGATTAATCCCGATGGAAAAGGTTTGAAAATTGTTTTGTGTTTTTTAGTGAAGTGAATTAATTCGGTTTGTGATTCACGTTGCACTAAAGACTATGGCATGAAGGCGAATGCATCGTGTATCACCCCCAAACGGGACGTACACTAAACACTCTAGATAAGCGAGAGGAGACCCTTGACTCATCATTCCCCATGTAGCTTAAGGCTCGTAGCTCGCAACGTTTATCGTATTTGTTAGATGAGTTAGAATTGTTTTGAGATGAGAAGATAGACGCACAAAAGGTCTAAGGGAAACTCGGCCCTAACGTTGTCATGCAAAATGGTCCTAAGGTTTGGATTAGAAAAGGGGGAACATCTACCCTAATGTTAGCATGCTCGGATTGAGCACCTAATGTCTTTCCTACTCCCATCCTAAACGGAGGGACTAGGAACCCTATGGGGATCTTGGCAAAAAGCACAAGAAAGCACCAAGTAAATTTAATCACAAGTAAAAGATGCAAACATGAAAATGCACACTTATAATGGTGGGAGGGAGGAAAAAATGTGTGGGGCAGCAGCCGCCACAAGCGCGTCTCGACCTCAACAACGATGCAAAAATGATGCAAACATGAAGGAAACACAAAAGAGATGAAAGCAAACCAACATGCAAGAGATCATCACCTTGAACCATATCCATAAGTATGCATTCAAGTGGAAAAACACGAATGCCGGTGAAATCTCGATTAAACAATCAAAACAACGACATATATCCCAAGACATTTCATTTTTAATGCATCATATTGAATTACGATGATTCGAAGTGAAACGGTATTCAAACATGCAAGAAAAACAGCAAAACAGACCCACTGGCATAGTGTTAATCGGTTAACCCCAGGGGTTAATTGGTTTACACACTGTTAACGTTTAAAAAATTTTGAAAATTTGAGTTGGTTAATCGGTTAACCATATGCGTTAACCGATTAACACTCTGAAAACTTTGAAAAATCTGGAAATTTGTAATGGTTAATCGGTTAACCATATGCGTTAACCGATAATCACTGTGCCAACAGGAGAAAATCAGAAACAGAACAACATGTGCAGCAAATAAGCACTTATCCGATCAACCGGATGATCGCATTATCACTTAATCACGAAATTAAACCAGCAAATCATGATTCAAACAACATGTAAACAGATCTAAACAACAACATCCACAATCATGTCAACTAAAATTTAATCGAATATAAAAATCATCATGAACATGCAAATAACCTCAAGAATGCCATGGATCTAGGATTCCAACCTTCGAGGCAGAGATTTGCTTCAGTTAATGTTGAATTAACTAGAATTACACAGATCCGATGCTAGAAGTCTGGAATACTTCAAGATCCACACCAATTCTTGTTGTAGCAATGGAGATCCTTCAAGATTAATCCAAAATAAGCCAAATAATCACTTCCAAAATCACTTCCAGATCTGGATCCAATTGTGCACGAAAATTGGATGGAGAAATCACTTCAATGGAGATGATGGATGGAGGTTTGAGCTCAAGAATTCATTGATTCCAATGAAGAATCAAAGAATTCAATGAAAAAGAGATTTGAGTGAGGGTTTGGGAATTGGAAAGTTGAGAGAATTTGAGAGAGTTGAGATGAATTCTGAAAAATGAGAGTGAGAAAATGAAAATTGGATAGCTTTGGTTTGGAGTGAATCACTTAAATATTACCTAGGTTTGGATCCAAATGAGAGGCTTGGAAATTGGTTTATGAATTTTGGTTTGGCACTAGGAATGAGATTTTGGAGGGAAATGAAATTATGAAATGATTCTAGATCCTTCCCAAGTGACAAACTTGAATTTAAGTGATCAAAATTGGACCCCAAATGGCTCTGCATTGAAAAATCACCCACAGAGGCAAAAATTGCACTGGTTAATCGGTTAACCATATTCGTTAACCGATTAACGCCTTCAAAATTTCAAATCTGGCCGGATTTTGCCTTGGTTAATCGGTTAACCAGATGTGTTAACCGATTAACACCTTCAAAATTTTGAATTTGGCGCCTTTTGGAGAGAAATCTGACCATTTGCCCTGCTTTGACTATTTAGAGCTCTATTAAGCTTCTGAATCTTGTTCTTGAACATTATCACTGTAAAAATGCTTGACATGAGCCTGAGTGCTGCCTTCTAAACTGCTATTATCCTGCAAAATAAAAATAAAATCGGCTGCCTGACCGCTGGGCAAAATAAATGCCAGAGCCTCTAATACTCACTGTTTTTTGTTCAGTCTTTTGCGCCGAAATGAACTTGAGCCACAGGAATACCTCGAGAACAAATGCTATGATATGCAAAAATGCAAAATGCAAAGAAACAAAAGCCAGTTAAGGTTAAAACGAAAGGCAAATTTTGGGGTGCTACAAGGAGGTTCATCAACTGAAGACCCAGATGAGCCTGATCACAGAAGTGATAAGGAATGTGCTAAGGAAGGATGGTGATCAGGTGCCTAAAGCTGCAGTGGAGATGCTCTTTCCACTTTTGTCCATGGAACCTCTCCCGAGGCATAATGTACCTCGAAGACCTGCTGCACAACCTGAGATCCCAGATTTGCCACGTCAGCAGCTACCTCCTGCTTCCCGAGACAATCTTAAGACTAGGAGATATGCTCAAAGGCTGAAGCAGCTCGACCGAATTTTCAACCAGATCCCTATGACTTATGCTCAGTTGCTGCAACTCTTGCTTCAACTTCGATTGGTTGAACTTTGGACACTGGATCTATTTACTGGCGTGCCACCGCCAGGCTATGATGCAAGTGCCCATTGTGATTTCCATGATGGGGCACCGGGGCATAACGTCGAGAACTGCAAAGCTTTCAAGTATAAAGTTCAAGACTTAATTGATTCAAAGGCAGTTGAGTTCACGCTGGACGGTGTAAGCGTACCAGGTAATCCTATCCCAGTCGTCGCAAAAAAGGTGGATGTACCTGATTGCTCCCTTGAAGCTGCATCAGGGCAAGAGGATGTCGTGCAATTTATGACTTCTGAATCTCCGTGCCCGCAGCTATTGCCGGTTCCTGGGCTATGTCTAAGGGCGAAAGTGCCTGAATGCGAGGAGATCCCTAATCAGTGCCAACAACCTCATGCTCCTCGGCAGCAAAATTATCGGTGCCAGAATCAGAATAGGCCGCTAACAATTTGGAAAAGAAGGATTGCTCCTCTTCATTCAGTGCCGATGTTGTACAATCAACTTCTGCCATATCTGATTCAGAACTCACTGGTGGAACCCCAGACTCTCAAGCCGGTGCCAGAGCCGTACCCTCCTAGATATGATCTCAGTGTTCAATGCGGATATCATAGAGGATCCATGGGACACTCAACTGACGACTGCAAAGCCTTTCAAGCCAGGGTGCAATAGTTGATCAACAAGAGGTACATTTCCTTTCCCAGAGGAAGATTGAGGATACATGTCGACCTCTCATCTGATTAAGTTTGAAGATGGTTGACTCAGCAGCAAGTCAAGATTCGAAAGCTCGGTCCCCTGAAACTAGCAATCTCTTTTCTATCATGTCATCATTTCTTTGCATTTGTAGTTTCTTTCCTGTTTAAATGAAAATCTCCCTTGTAAAACTTGTTGTTTTCAATTGATAATGATAATGAAATGAATATGAATATTTTTGATAAAATCCTTTTGTGTTCGCTTATGTTTTTAATTGATGTCTAACGCTTGTTTAAGCGTGTAAGTGCTCTTGATTGGCTACATTTTGTGGCAAAATATTATTGTATGTATGAATGTCATGTCTGATGTTGGTACATTCATAATATGGACTGTGCAGGGTAAGTTAACTAAGCTAGCTATAAGTTAAGTTGGATGTCATACTCAATGTTATAACATAGGTTGTATGACATCAAGCGCATGTTTGTTATTCTAGTAGCTAGAACTCAAGAAACAAATCAGAAGCTCAAGCTGGAATACAGGAGACATTTTAGAAGCCCTAGGGGAACTAATATGTACCTGATTAAAGTGGAAAGCGTGCAGAATACTGAAGAGAGGTTTTATTATGGATAAAACCTAATTTATGCGCCCAGGCCCAAGGACTGATCTGCTGCTATAAATAACAGGAGAAGCAATCCTAGAAGGCAGCTGCTGAAGATAGAGAAACAGAGAAATCACCATAGTGGTTTAGAAGTGAAGAGGTTTTCCTTCACGATTGTGTCTTAGGAACACTTGTAATCCAAGCAACTGTTGATTGCATTGGTTAGGTAGTTTCTAGGTTGTGTACCACTCGAAGCTGTTAAGCAAGAGTGTGTGTCACTTGATCAAAGCTTTGAAGCAAGATCAAGGTGTGTGTAGTTGAAGTGTCTCTTCATACTACTGTTTAATTTGTAAGTGTTTTTGGATATCACTGAGGTGATTGTAGGGAGTGAGTGGGTATACTCAGGTCTAGAGTGTCTCTAGGTTAAATTGTCATTGGGTAGGTTTTAAGTGAGGAGTGCAAACTGGAGGTTTGACTCTAAATTAATTCTACTGATAGTGAAATTTCTCCCTTGCTTGGTAGCCCTTAGATGTAAGTGTGTTACACTGAACTGGGTCAACAACCAACTGTGTTATTTACTGCTTTATAATTACTGCATAATAGTAGGTATGTAGTGAATGTCACAGTGGATGTTATAACTTCTGTTAGAACATCCATCATGGGCTGGCCAGAATTTTCAATTGGCATCAGAGCAGGCACCCTGCCTGCTTGTTATTGGGTGAGATCTAGGGAAAGTAAATTCTGGTACTATGGATAAAGATATTGGATTCACCAATAGACCTCAAATTCTGGATGGTTCTAATTATGACTATTGGAAGCCTAGGATGATTGCTTTCCTAAGGTCCTTAGACAGCAAGGCTTGGAGAGCTGCAAACTCTGGCTGGGAACATCTTGTGAAGACTGACAAGGATGGAGTATCTGTGCAAATTCCTGAAGAGGAATGGGTCAAAAAGCAAGAGGCATTCGCTCTTGGAAACTCTAAAGCATTGAAAGGTAACAGCCATTGAAGAAGCTCAAGACATATGCCACATGAAGGTGGATGAACTCATTGGTTCCCTCCAAACCTTTGAGATGGGGATGTATGATCAGGCTGTGGAGAAAAAGAGCAAAAGTATAGCTCTTGTCTCAAACACTGCTGAGGCTTCAGATGATGAAAAACAGGAAGATCTATCAAATGCAATAGCCATGCTTGGAAGACAGTTCAACAAACTGGTCAAAAGGATAAATGCTAAGCCTAAACCTTATTCCAAAAGCTTGCCTGCTGACAAAGAAAAATCTGAAGATAAAGCCAACCAAAGCAGAGGAGTACAGTGCCATGAGTGTGAGGGATATGGACATTTTAGAAAGGAATGTCCCACATACCTCAAAAAGAAGAGAAAAGGTCTAATAGTCACTTGGTCTGATGAAGATTCTGACAGTGGATCAGAAGGAGAATCATCCAAACATGTTACTGTTCTAAATAGTGTGTGTGTATTTGATGGTGACTCAAGTGAAGAGGAGCTAACTTATGATGAACTAGATGAATCATATAAGAAGTTGTCCATCAGAGGCACAAAGTTGTACCAGCAAGGAGAGCATCAGAAGAAGCTCATCAAAGAGCTAAAAGCTGAAAAGAGAGAGCTTCTAGCTACTATAAACTCACTCCAAGGAGAGGTAAAGGAGTTGAAAGGAGAAAAGGAGCAAATGACAAAATCCATAAGGATGCTCAACTCTGGAACTGACACCCTAGAGGGAATTCTTCAGAGTAGTCAGACTGCATGAAATAGGTTTGGTCTAGGATTTGTTGAAAATCATAATCCTGTCTTAAAACTCAAGAGGTTGCAGCCTGAGATTCAAAAGTTACAAAGGATGTCACAGTCAAAGTTACAACATCCTCCACACAGAAATTGGAATCAAGTCAAGAGACAATTCCAAAGGTATAGATGCTACCACTATGGAAAACTTGGGCATATTCGAGTTGTGTGCTTCTGGTTGCATGGATTTCCTGGCCAAAGCAAGACCAAACAAGATAAGTATGGAAAATTGTAGCATCATATTACACATGGAAAAAGACAGCATTATAACAAGCCTGGCAAGAGGCAGCATCTGGGTATGAAGGAAGTGCATAACAGGCAAAATCAATGGATAGCCAAGAATGTTGCACTAGCAATACACACCTCTCCAAGGATGCCTACCAATGAAGATTAGTACTTTGACAGTGGCTGCTTCAGGCATATGACTGGAATTGAGGATCTGTTGATCAAACTCAAACCTCATTCATCTAGTCATGTAACCTTTAGGGATGGAGCTAGAGGAGAAATCACAGGTGCTGGACAACTTGACAGTCCTAAAGCTCTAGAATTGAAGGATGTCCTGTTAGTTAAAGGACTAAGTGTTAACCTAATAAGCATAAGTCATCTATGTGATCAAGGTTTAAAATCCACTTTTCCAAAGACAAGTGTGTAGTGATCAATGAAGAAGGTAAGGAATAAATGAGGGGATCTAGATCCAAGAATAAATGTTACCTATGGGAGCCCAGCAGTAACATAAAGGGATTGGTAAATGAGGAAAAGGATCACCTATGGCTAGAGAAAAGAACCATGTCCAAATCATCAGGAAAAGGATCCTCAAAATATGCTTCAGAAAGAAGGACAGGTTGTAAGAAAAGTTAGGTGGGAAGGCTAGACAAGAAGGGATACCCAAAGATTGGTCATCAGGTAAAGCTAGATAGGCTATATTGGAACCTGATGGAGTCCATGGAAGCTACCCTACAGAAAAGAAGCAATGTCACTCCTGATGTCATGACCTTGTTCTGTGACATCCAGCGCACCATTCAAACAAGTCCTGGTGAGTCCAAAGGAGGCGTGTTCAGGGGTCACTCGTGTAAAGGGCAAGGGATTGGTGCAATACCAGATAAGGAAGCAATGAATAGAACTGAAATTGGTGCATGTAGGGTCAAGGCCCATAAAAATGATTTACAGAAATTAAGGCCTTTAAGTAATGGTGAGTTATAGCAATTAATGGGAATAGGGAATTATAATTTAAAATTCAATCATTTACTGATTGGTCAAAACATTAAGTTCCCTTCTCATGTGCTATATCACCTAGTGAGCCCCTCCATATCAACCTTCTACTCAACTTTGTCCACTATCAAACTGTTCATCTTCCCTACAGCCTTCAACAAACGGAAACCCCTGTTCACATGATCAACGTCCTATACAATGTCTCAACATTCACCAAAATCCTCTCCCTCCAAGAACATACCCACCAATGAGTCTGAGATAGGAACTGAGTCAAGCAACCCTGACTCAGTGCTTGAAATAGCACCCTTGCGCATGATGACTCCAGAAGGGGTTCTAGTAAAAAATCCATGGAGCCAACATGCAAGAAGGTCCAAGGACCTCCTCTCAGGTAAAAATCCTACTCTGGCAACCTCTGAGTTTAATGATGATGGAGCCAAGAACACGCACAACATCATTTCTGGCATGGTAGCTAGGGCTCTGAACATCCCTATTTCACCTAGCAATGAGGGGTCTGGTCCAACTGTGCATGATCAAAGGGATGCTATACCCAATGGTGGAACCTTGAAAGACCATACTTTATAAGAGAAAAACAAGGGTATAGGCTCGGATGGTGGAGGTGATGAAGTAAAAGACACCAAGAATGCTGAGTTGGTGGACCTTGATGAATACTCTGATAACAAGTTAATTGCAAACATCAATTCGGGCATAGCTAAAAGGCTTATGACAAGGAAAGATAAAAGGGTGGCTGAACCAGTTCTCCCCAAGAAAAAGGCAGTTGAACAGGCTGTTGAGCAAAACAACCTCACAGTGAAGAAGACAGCTGAACATGACACTCCCTCAAAGAAGGCTAGGACTAAAAGAAGACCAGTTGGACCTCCCAAAGCCTGTAGCAAAGTGGTCACCAAGAAAAGAAAGGATGACTCTGGTACTGAATCAAAGACTGAGTCTGATGTTGCTGAAGATGTCACTGACATTTAAAACAAGAAGAAACCCTCCAAGAGCAAGCTGGCTGAAAAGGTCCCTGAAGTCCCAATTGATAATATTTCATTTCATTACCCCTCGTGTGTTAATAGGTGGAAGTATGTTGTTTAAAAAAGGATGTCAGTGGAAAGGGAGCTGGGACAAAATGTGCTTGAAAGTAAAGAAATCATGAGACTCATTAATGATGCAGGACTATTGAAAACAGTTAGTGACTTATCTTCATGTTCTGAGCTACATGTCAAAGAATTCATAGTTAATCTCTTAGAGGAATGTGCTGACAGGAAATCTAAAGAGTTTGGCAAGGTGCATGTAAGAAGGGAGTGTGTTAGTTTCACTCCATCAACAATCAATAAATATCTGGAAGATCAGATAGAGCTCGTCCTGATGTAAATGGTTCAGAAAACACAATATGCCAAGTGATAACAGGAAACCAGGTACAAAGGTGGCCATCCAAAAGAAAGCTAGTTGCCAGCAAATTGAATATCAAATATGCTATGTTGCATAAGATTGGAGCAGCAAATTGGATGCCCACAAACCATAAATCTATTGTGGCAAATGGTCTTGGTAAAGTCATTTATGTTATTGGGACCAAGGCCAAATTTGATTTTGGAACATATGTGTTTGATCAAACTTTGAAGCATGCGGGCAGCTATAGCATCAAGGGTCCCATTGCATTCCCTTCCCTCATATGTGGCATCCTTTTGAAATAGTTTCCCAACATTCTCAAAAAGACTGATGTTGTGAGCAAACGAGAAAGCCCCTTATCATTTCATCCCAAGCTGTTTCTTGGAAATCATGTCCCTGACCTTGTTGCAACATCAGTTGAGACATCACAGTCTACATCAACAAAAGCAGAAGTGATTGTCAAGCTAAAAGAAACATGTTAAGAGATGGATGCGAGGAAAAGAACTCTTGAAGCACTAATCAGGACACTTGAGCAAAATGAAAAGGATGAGTTCACTGATAAGGACAGGCAAAATGATGGTGCAGAAGAGAGTGATCATCAGGACGCTGATTCAGAGAAAGAGAGAAAGAACAGTGATGAAGATGGATCCCCTGAAGCTGAGGAGACTAGTGATGGAGAATCAGAGAAAGGTAGTTCCAGTTCTGCATTTGAAGAAGAAGAATGACTTGTGCTGATAAAGTATTGTGAAGCTCGTGTTGAGTGAGCTGGTTTTGTGAACTATTGTTGATGTTTGTTTTGAGTTATTTTGGGCAGACCTACGTGCCAGCAAGAATTGCACTGGATGTGTAGTGCTCTCTATGAGCAGTTTTGTAATGTAAAACCAAACATATGTATTGATACAGTTTATGATCTATGCTATGTGTTAGTTAGATCTTAATTTGTGGCTAAAAAGGGGGAGAGAGTGTTAGATAAAAGCATGAGCAGGTACAACAGATGGAAGACTTGGTTGATAACCAAGAGTGTTAGATAAAAGCATGAGCGGGTACAGCAGATGGAAGACTTGGTTGATAACCAATGTGTTCCACAGGTTATGTGGTAGTGGTAGTAACTACAGGTGCTGCTAATGAGATGTCTGTGTGTGGTAACAGCTATTTGGGCTGTTACTGATATGATATGTATGCCATGTATGCTAGAACTAGGAACTATGTGCAGGAGCAGAATAAAAGCATAGTGCATCCCTTCAGGGGGAGTAGCACAGTTGTGTGACTTCAGAATGTTATCCTGAAGGTCATAACATCCAGAGCAGGCTGGATTCATATGTATGACGGCAGGCTGTTTGCAGGAGAAGTGTTCAATTGATGTGCATCAGTTGAGGGGGAGTAACTCTGTGTGCTACTCACTTAGCAAATGGTGACATCTGTAGTAGTAGTCTACAGAGAGTTAACAAAGTGAGTGTTAACAGGACTCAAAGCAAACTGTTAGGAATCTGAGAGCTTGAGCAGCAAGTGACTTACCTGCAAGACAGGTCATAGGTTAAGTCTTCTGCTATGTGTAAACCTCTAGTGTAAGTACAGAGTGTTTTAGCCAAAAAATTTCCAAAGGGGGAGTTTGTAAGTGCTCTTGATTGGCTACATTTTGTGGCAAAATATTAGTGTATGTATGAATGTCATGTCTGATGTTGGTACATTCATAATATGGACTGTGCATGGTAAGTTAAATAAGCTAACTATAAGTTAAGATGGATGTCATACTCAATGTTATAACATAGGTCGTATGACAACAAGCGCAGGTTTGTATTCTGGTAGCTAGAACTCAGAAAACAAATCAGAAGCTCAAGCTGGAATACAGGAGACATTTTAGAAGCCCTAGGGGAACTAATATGTACCTGATTAAAGTGGCAAGCGTGCAGAATACTGAAGAGAGGTTTTATTATGGATAAAACCTAATTTATGCGCCCAGGCCCAAGGACTGATCTGCTGCTATAAATAACAGGAGAAGAAATCCTAGAAGGCAGCTGTTGAAGATAGAGAAACAGAGAAATCACCATAGTGGTTTAGAAGTGAAGAGGTTGTCCTTCACGATTGTGTCTTAGGAACACTTGTAATCCAAGCAACTATTGATTGCATTGGTTAGGTAGTTTCTAGGTTGTGTACCACTCGAAGTTGTTAAGCAAGAGTGTGTGTCACTTGATCAAAGCTTTGAAGCAAGATCAAGGTGTGTGTAGTTGAAGTGTCTCTTCATACTACTGTTTAATTTGTAAGTGTTTTTGGATATCACTGAGGTGATTGTAGGGAGTGAGTGGGTATACTCAGGTCTAGAGTGTCTCTAGGTTAAATTGTCATTGGGTAGGTTTTAAGTGAGGAGTGCAAACTGGAGGTTTGACTCTGAATTAATTCAACTGATAGTGAAATTTCTCCCTGGCTTGGTAACCCCCAGATGTAAGTGTGTTGCACTGAACTGGGTCAACAACCAACTGTGTTATTTACTGCTTTATAATTACTGCATAATATTAGGTTTGTAGTGAATGTCACAGTGGATGTTATAACTTCTGTTAGAACATCCATCGTGGGCTGGCCAGAATTTTCAAAGCGGAATCCGAGGAGGATGACGAAATTGAAAGACGTGCAAGCTTCCGATTGTATGCTTTCAAATGAAACCTGTTGATGATGTATATGCATTGTTTCAAATTCCTAAACACCGGAGATATAAGGATGATAATCCCTTGTCAACCCCTTTGAGCTTAGTAGTAGGAATTTCTTTCTAAAAAACAAAAAAAAAACCTTCAATCTTAACCCGGGGCAGGGTAGGTGTCAGTTAATTTGACCAAGCGTCCAAATTTCAAAGGGAGTGTTCTCGTTCGAGGACCAATCACACCTGTATAGGTCGTGCCTAAAAAACCCGCAATGGTTATCCATTATAGACCAAGGAGTGAAATAGTCACAATCCCTTTAATAAGTCAGACAAGTTGGTGTTACACGATTTGTTCAAAAAAAAAGGGAGAGAGGAAAAGAAGAGAATCAAAAGAAGAAGCCCACTAAGTCAATAACTTGAGAACAAGTGGCTTAGGCAAAAATTAGGGCATCCCGCTGGACTTTGAAATCAAAAAGAAGCTCAAAAGAGCTAGTCCAGGCAAAAGTTAGGGAAAAAACAAGAAAGTGAAAAGGATTACAAAAAGAAAAAATCTTCGAACAAACAAGTCGTATGACTCCAGGCACCAAAGACGAAAAGCGAGTGACTGTCACTCCAAGAACTTGTGGTTTCCTGAACCATCACTCATGTTATTCAACCTTTGAAAGGTGAGCGCTTGTGTTGAATTAGCTGAATGTAGGATTGGAGAACATAAAGGAGAATGGGTGGGTTAAAATAAACTTTGAGCCTTTATCCTTTCTTTCTTAACCGTGAACCTGACCACGTTACAACCTTTAAAAGTCCTAATTAAAGCAGGGTTGTTTCGAAAGCATACTTCGGTAAAGATCGATTCGGAACTGACTCCTAAAAGGATTCTTATTGTAGCGTTGTATTAGTGTTGACATTTTGATGAATGATTCGCTCACTATATGTCACAAATGTTTTTCCAGTGAACAGAATTGGATTTCAAAACGGTCATATGCATTGCATTAATGTATCTTTTGTGCAGAACAATTTTTTTTACTTACGAGTAAACACTTGACATTAGGAAAGTTTCCACAGTGGGAAGTTTGGTCAGGATAGAATGCAGAGCGAGCACTCCGTTGAACCGGGGCAAGCTATATCAAATGATCATATCATGGGAGTCAGCCATCCGAAAGTTAGTCAATCTGGGGCGATCAGGTCGAGATTTGATAGATCTCTCGAAGTAGCTAAGGGTACTGCTCCATAAGTCATCCAGTCAGGGGCAAAGTCATTGCAAGGCTGGGGCAGGCCATCCTAAGAGCACAGAAGCTATCCTTATCCAGAAGCCAGCACCGTTTCAAAGTTCAAAGTGCAGAGATCCCATAGGCTGGGGCAAAATTGGAAACAAAAGATTTGTTCCTCTCCATACCTTCAGAGTTTATCAGAGTTGGTCAACCAGGGATGAATCCTTTCGTGGTACAGATGCTAGGGCAAGCCATCTCGAGGTAGTTTCATGGCAAGCTTTTCTGTTCAAGATGAACTGTCCCAGAGATCATACTAGAGCAAGTTGAACTGCACTGGGGCATGTTAGCCTAGCGAGTCTTTGAAAGGGCAATTACTTCGGATGGAATGCAGGTAGGCATTTTATTCGTTTCCCCACAGCAGAGGATTTAGGTTTTCACGCGGAGTTTTGTTACTAAATCATAAGTACTGGCACTGGCGGGGGTGTGTAGTGTATCTCCAACAGCAGAAAGCTTTGTCTCCCTACAAAGGATAATCTCCAATAGGGTGAATTCGTTCGCAGCATGTAGGTGGAAGGATATTTCCTCGGCGGCAGGGTAGATTGCAATCCAGTATTATTCTCCAGCGGAGGCGACGTTTTCGACGCCCTCTCCCTAACGGAGTCGACGTTCTGGTATCATTCCAGTAATATCGGTATTCAGTATTTTCTTCATCGAGCAGAGTTCACTACTAATTCCCTCGACATAACAATGTTTGAGCAGGGCGTGATCCCTTCCCTAGTATAGGGGAGTTCTCAGTAGAAGTCTCTGATGTTCCCAAGTAGGGCGGATTGTTACTTGTATATCCCCAACAGAGTGGGTTCCTTTTCGAAGCAGAGTGGAACTCTCGGCAGTGTTCTGGATTCCCCTGGTAGGGTGGATTTGTTTTCTCCAGCGGATTGAAGTTTTCTGGTAGGCCATCAAGGACGTTTCCCTCGGTAGAGTTTGATATCATCCTCAGCGGAGTTGGTCTCTTCTCTCTAGCATTTATTTTGCTAGAGTGGTGCCTCTGCATTTGCATTTTGCACAAAATTCTCCCAAATGCGTAGCATTTCCATTTCGTATGGAGCATTACGCCATTTTCAAACATATGCATATGAAGCATAAGCCAGGTTTGTTGCCTTCGAAGAGGTTTTCCTTTGATGATAGGAGTCGTTTTATTCTTTTGCTGCCTATTCTAGATGTGTTATTCCAACTTTTGGTTGGTATTCTCTAGAGTAGTCTGAATCGTTGTGTTTGGTTTCCCAACTTTTGGTTGGTAATTCGGGGTGTTATCCCAACTTTTGGTTGGTAATCTTTTGGTTTCCCCGCAAAATCCTTATTCCAACTTTTGGTTGGTAATCGTTGTTTCATTCCAACTTTTGGTTAGTGACTTGTTGGCGTTTGGATGTTATTCCAACTTTTGGTTGGTAATCTCTGGTTTCCCCTTGCAGAGTCTTCGTTCCAACTCTTGGTTGGCAATCTTTGTATTCTAACTCTTGGTTAGTAGCTTTTATTCTAACTCTTGGTTAGTAGTTGTTATTCTAACTCTTGGTTAGTATCTTTTATCCTAACTCTTCGTTAGTAGCTTTTGTTCTGACTTTTGGTCGATGAGGATTTTTCCTGGAAATCCTAACTCTTGGTTAGTAGCTTTTGTTCCAAATTTTGGTCGATGTTGATCTTTCCCCAACGATCCTAACTCTTGGTTAGTAGCTTGTGTTCCGACTTTTGGTCGATGATGATTTGTCCTAGTGATCCTAACTCTTAGTTAGTAACCTTGTTTCCCAACTTTTGGTTGGATGTTATCCCCTGCAATCGTTATTCCAACTCTTGGTTGGTAGCCTGTTGTTTGGTGGTCGTTTTATCCCAACTCTTGGTTGATATCCAGGATCGTTGTTTCCCAACTTTTGGTTGGTATTCGTGGTTGTTACCCCAACTCTTGATTGGTATGCATGGTCGTTATTCCAACTCTTGGTTGGTAGTCTTCCTTTGTTGAATGTTTATCCCAACTTTTGGTTGGTAGTCCTCCTCTATTCATCAGCGGAGTCATTATCCCAACTTTTGGTTGATAATTGGGAACTTGGCAGGTGTTTGTTTCCAACTTTTGGTTGATAAGCTTCGGTGTGTGGGAGTTATCTCAACTTTTGGTTGGTAGCTTTGGTTGATTCCAACTCTTAGTTGGTAGCTTTGGTTGATTCCAACTTTTGGTTGGTAGCTTTGGTTGATTCCAACTCTTGGTTGGTAGTCCTTGGTTTCTCCCGTGGGGTGTTATTCCAACTTTTGGTTGGCAATTTGTGACTTGTTAGGGTTGTTAGTCCGACTTTTGGTTGGTGAGGTTTTGTTGATATTTATTCTGACTTTTGGTTGGTATTCGTCGGTTTGAGGGGGTCATTCCGACTTTTGGTTGGTGACTTTCGCTGCAATTCCAACTTTTGGTTGGTGGTCTTTGATTCCCCAGTAAGTTCGTAATATCCGATTTGGTAGTTCTGTTGACGTTATTCCGACTCTTGGTTGGTAACCTTTGTTCTCTGGTCATTGATTCCAATTTTTGGTCAGTATACCTCCCCAGCGAAGTCGCCTCGCCATTTAGACTTCAGTTAGTGTTGTGGTAATTCCAACTCTTGGTTGGTAGTAGTGGTTGTTTAATCCCTAGAGAGTAACCTTTATCACATCTTTTGGACGGTATCCTTTGATTGTAATCTTTTGGTAGACGCTTGCTCCCCATGGAGTTGTCCGGTTAGTCTACTGTTTCCCCAGTAAAGTTGCCACAAAGTTGTTTGGTTAATTTGCTCTTTTTGTTCCCCAGCAGGGTCGTTATCCCAACTCTTGGTTGGTATCTTTGGTTGTTTCCCAACTCTTGGTTTGTATCCTTTAGTTGTTATCCCAACTCTTGGTTGGTATCCATTGGTTGTTTTATCCCAACTCTTGGTTGGTATCCAAGGTTTGTTATCCCAACTCTTGGTTGGTATCCTTTTGTCGTTATCCCAACTCTTGGTTGGTATCTTTGGTTGTTTCCCAACTCTTGGTTGGTATCCAGAGTTTGTTATCCCAACTCTTGGTTGGTATCTTTGGTTGTTTCCCAACTCTTAGTTGGTATCCATAGTTTGTTATCCCAACTCTTGGTTGGTATCCTTGGTGTGTTGTCCAACTCTTGGTTGGTATCCTTGGTTTGGTTTTCCAACTCTTGGTTGGTATCCTTGGTTTGTTTTCCAACTCTTGGTTGGTATTTGTTGGTTGTTTCATCCCAACTCTTGGTTGGTATCCTTGGTTCGTCATCCCAACTTTTGGTTGGTATCCTTCAGTTGTTCTCCCAACTCTTGGTTGGTATCTATTGGTTGCTTCATTCCGACTCTGGGTTGGTATTCTTTGGTTGTATCCGTTGATCCTTATCTCAACTCTTGGTTGGTATCCGTTGATCCTTATCTCAACTTTTGGTTGGTATCCTTTTGTTTGTTTTCCCGACTTTTGGTTGGTATCTGGTATTCGTTATCCCAACTCTTGGTTGGTATCTTTTGGATGAAGTTCTGTTTGTATTGGATCGTTATCCCCAGCGTGTTGTATTTCAACTCTTGGTTGGTATTCTTTGTTTTGCATTCCCGCAGGGTGCAAATTTCCGGGTTCTTTTGTATTCAATCACCTTATACCTTGAATGTTTGGAAGCAGGTGCTTTTCCTCCCTTTAGGTACAAGTTGTTTGAATAGGGGCAGCTGTAGTACCCCAAAAATTGCTTTTTGTTTTTACAGCATCTTCCTTTTGTTTCTTTGTATTTTCGCATTTCTGCATTTGCATAGAATTCGTCCTTGAGACAGGGGATCAAGGTTTTCCCATGGATCTGTTTTCGTCTTAGTGCATGAACCTGAACAACAAGCATCAGAGGCTCTGGCATTTATTTTGTCCAGCGGTCGGGTGACCGATTTTATTTTATTTTGCAGGATATTTTCAGCTCAGAAAGCAGTATTCATGTTATCGCAAGCGTTTTCATGGTTATGATATTCAAAAGCAAGTTTCAGAAGTCGAACAGAGCTCAAAACAGTGTGAAACGGACAAAAGGACAGATTTCCCTCCAAAAGGCGCCAAAATTCAAATTTTGGAGGTGTTAATCGGTTAACCTATATGGTTAATCAATTGACCAAGGAAAAATTAGGGCAAATTGGGATTTTTGAAGGTGTTAACCGATTAACCAATGCACACTTTGCCTCTACACGTGAATTTTTAATCCAAACCACTTTAGGGTCCAATTTTGGTCATGTGCAAGTATGATTTTCACTTCGGGAAGGATCTAGAACCTATTTGAAATTTGGTTAATTTCATTTTCCCTCCAAATGCCCATTCCTCATTCCAAACCAAATTTTCCATTCCTTATTCCAAACCTTTCATTTGGATCCAAGCCTAAGTGATATTTAAGTGATCCACTCCAAACCTCACACATCTAATCACTCATAATTCACTCATTTTCAGAATTGATCTCAATTCTCTCTCAATTTTCCAATCTCCAAAACCCTCACCAAAGCTCTTCTCATTGAGATCATATATTCTTCATTGGAATCCTTGATTTCTAAGAGCTAAACCTTCATTCGTTCTCTCCATTGAATCAATTTCTTCATCCAATTTTCGTGCAAAATTGGATCTAAACTTGGAAGTGATTTTGGAAGTGATTATTTGGAGCAATTTGGTTTAATCTTGAAGGATCTTTATTGCTACTACAAGAATTTGTGTGGATCTTAAAGTATTCCGGACTTCTAGCATCGGATCTATTCAATTACAGTTGAATCAACACTAACCGGAGCAAATCTCTGCTCCGAAGGTTGGATCCGAATTTGTTTTTAGCTTATTTGCATAATCATGTGGATTTTCATATTTGATTAGCTTTTGGTTAATTTGATCCATTTGATTCAAGATTTGGTTGTGTTAATCTGTTCATATGTTGTTTGAATCATGATTTTCTGGTTTAATTTCGTGGTTAAGTGATTATGCGATCATCCGGTTGATCGGATAAGTGCTTATTTGCTGAAAATGTTGTTCTGTTACTGTTTTTCTGCTATTGGCACAGTGTTAATCGGTTAAAACATATGGTTAACCGATTAACCATTTCAAATATTCAAATTTTTCAAAGTTTTCAGAGTGTTAACCGGTTAGCGCCTGGTGTTAACCAATTAACATGTGCAAATTTCTAGATTTTTAGCCTTTTTTAAGTGGTTAATCGGTTAACGCATATGGTTAGCCGATTAACACTGTGCCAGTGGGTTTGTTTTGCTGATTTTCTTGGTTGTTTGAGTATCGTTTCACATCGAATCATCGTAGTTCAATATGATGCATTAGAAGTGAAATGTTTGGACAATTTGTTGCTGTTTTGGTTGTTTAATCGAGACTTCGTCGACTTCTGTTTGTTTTCAACTTGGATGCCTACTTTCGTACTTTGTCGTTCAAAGTGATATTTGTAATACCCCAAATTTTACCCTCAGATTAGTCGATTCAGGTCACATGTCATCTCATTTTTGCATCAGCTAACTATTAACAGGTTACGTAGTTTGTTTCGTTTTGCAGGAATCGCGTCTGGTACACTTTAGTTGTTAAAGGGCAAAATGGTCATTTTCATGTTATTTGCTGACTATTTTTTGAAGACGAGCTGTCGCCGAGTTTTTTTGAGTAATCAGAACCTCCGTCTCCGAGTTCTTTATTTTCTTTGAAGATAAATAGAAATTCAAGGTAATTTTGGCATCAGGATGTTTGAAATACAGTAATTAAGTCAGCGGGCCGAGACTCTGTCATCAGTAGATTTCCGAGACATTTATTTTGTCATAGGGGTGATATTATGCTGAGATATCAAATCGGTTTGGTTCAAGGCGAGGCGAGGATCCGTTCTATGGAATTTGGTTTCGACAGACAATTATTTTCTGCTTCTTCTGCTACCTGCCACTTAAATTTCTCAAAAGGAAAGCGCTACAGAATTGGCTCAAGTCGCGATTTGTTACATTTATTTAATTGAAATTTTTGGCCGAGTTGGTTTAGGGAATTGGATTTATTAATCAGGAACATAAAATAGAATTTTTAGTGCGAAGTATACTTCTGTTTCACCGCTAATCGAATTTCTCTGTTTCTGCTCTATTTTACTCCGTTCATGACTATTGTCGATTCTACCATCGGACGCAATTTAAATTGAGTTGAGAATTGAAGATTCTATCGTGTTTTAAGTTGAGTGGCACAGGTTGGAACGATAAGGTTAATGCAGTTGATTTTCCTTGGAATTTATTCATACGGTTTCGTTTAAGTGAAGGGTATTCCACTGGTTTAAGATTCATCTGTGATTGACGGAATTTATTCAGAGGAACTTAGTCAGTTCAATTTACTCTAATATTTCTTTATGGTGGATTCGGATGACAAAGTTAAAATTCGGAAAAAGGGAATTGGAAAGTAATTTGGATAGAAATATATTGAATTTTTATTCATATTTAATTTCTACTACAATTTACAAAGAGAATTAAAAAATATACATTTTATTCATAATTTCCTATTTCTTTCTAAAGTTATTCTGAGTATTCCGAGTCTCCATTGTTCTTCCAATACCTGCAAAACCGACACAACAGAGCAGTAGAGAAATGAGTTAGAAATTATTTTGACACCTCAGAAAAATTTCATCACCGGGTGTCGGGAGGGCACGACAAATTGCCGAGACCAAACTCCCATTTCCAAACTCGACCGCGGCTATAAACCGATAGCATCCGTTCTTGTTGGTGGGACGGCCGAGAAAGAGAGTAAAAAAGGAAGTGTGGGTCAAAATGATTCTGCCGAAAAGAGATTATTTCGAAAGACGGTTTGGAAAGTGAATTTATCCGAAAGACGGTTTGCCCGTTAGGACCTTAACGTCAATCATCCGGAAAAATCAATTCTAAACCGACAAGCCAAAAAAACCAGTTCAAACTGAACCGAAAAACCAGTACAAACTGAATCCAAAAAACCAGTTCAAACTGAATCCAAAAAACCAGTTCAGTAAGTTGAACCCAAAAAACCAGTTCAGTTCAGACAACCAGATGCAAACTAGTTCATGAAGAAACTAAAATCCAGCAAGTATCCGAAGTACATCTGCAAAAATCACAATGGGAAAAAGCCCAGTTAAATCTGCAAAATAATCTCAACAGCTACCATCAGCAAAAAAAGGTTTGTAACAACCAAGATTCAATCCGATAAATTCGCAGAATAACAAGCAACAAACCCGTCGCAGATCCATGAGAAAAAATGGCCCACAAATCACAGAGAAAGGTTGATATAAAGGGTTACGAAGAACCCTAACCAGAGTTCGAACAAGAGAACCAAAAGGCGGCCGTTTCAACAGTAAGACAACAACAAATATCATCAACCACACGGAAGCCTTAACAACAAATAAAACAGAACGAGCTCACCGGAAACGAAGCACCATCAAGGCTCGGAACTTCCACAAAGTCATCAGCGCCGGCGAGAATCATCATCTTTCGAAACCGGAACCGCGAACTCAATCGAAGACCGCCTTCGCCATTTCAAAACGGCGGGCAATCTTCATAGCCTCAGAACTTCTTCGTCATAGGCTGCAAATCGTACACAAGAGAAACATCGTCGGATATCATCCTCGTCATCGAAAAATCGTTGGCCAAAATGAAAAGCGACGACTCAGCTCTTTAACATCATTGTCGTCATCGCCATAACGTTGCCCTCACCATTGTCGTGTTCAAACCGGCGGTTAAAGGTAAGCTTTCATTGGAATAAAGGTTGGTTTTTTTGTTTTGTTTTGTCTCATGTGAAGTTTTAGAGGAAATTGACGACATGCAGCAAAAAGAGATGGAACGAAAGCTCCAGATACACCATCTATTGAGTTCACGCCGGTGCTCAAAATGGAGAAAGGGAAATGAAACGGCGTCGCGGCTGGGAAAATGAGGGTTAGCAAACCCTAAAATTTTTAGGGCCCCCTCTTATTTGACCAAACCGGGTCGGGTTGGGGTTTGACCACCCAACTTCCGGCCAAAACCAACTTCTGACCCAGTCTGGTTTTTTTATTTTTATTTTGTTTTTTATATAAAAGACTGTTATTTAAAAATAAATTAAATTATGTTATTTAAAAATAAATTAAATTATGTTTTTAAAGTAAATTAATTATGTTTTGTTATGCATTAAAAATTCTGTTTTAAATAAATTAAACTCTATTTTATGAATTGAAACTCCATTTTCTAAAAATAAATAAAATAAAATAAAAAGCTTTTTCTTATGAGTTAAAGATTTTTTATAAGAACCAAGATCTTTTTTATTTTAAAATAAAAACTGTTTTTTAAAAATAATAGATTGAAAACTCTTTCTTTATGAAAATTAAGAGACTTTTTAAAAAAAGTAAAAAGTAAAAATTTTCTTTTTAATAAAACTAAATTTTTTTTTATTCAGAATTATAACATCTTTTTTTAAAATTAAAACTCAATCCTTTTTAATTAAGATTAAAAACCGTTTTTTCAAAATTAAAATTTGGTTAAAATTAAAACTAAAACATCTTTATTAATAAACATTTGTTAAATTAAAATTAAATTTCTTTTTTCTCAAAAAAATTAAGAATAAGGTTTTTTTTCAAAATTAATAAAATAATGAAATTCCAAATTGCATCTTCTTTTCTTTGATAACTGCTTATTTATTTGTCATCGAGTTCCGCCTAACGTTTTTTCCACCAACGTTCTCTATTTGTTTTTCGCCAGAGTTCAGTTGATCTCCGTTTATCATTAGTTAACTATTTCATTATGATATTTGCGTTTGTTTCCATGGATGTAATTTACACGAGGCCATGGTCGCAGTTTTATTTTATCTTTCGTTTTTAGGAATTTGTAATTTGCGTGAGGCTATCGTCGCATTGCATTTTTTTTACAGCTTTCTTTACTTTCTGCCATATAATATTTTGCCATGTTTGCATGTTTTACCGTTATATCCCTTCCGAAAGAATTAGGTCTAGTCGTTTGACCGCCGAGTCAATAACCCTAACCCTTTGACCATTTCAAAACCCTAATAGCCTAGGTGTTCCGCCGTGGACAAAAACGCCCTTTACCCTAGCATTAGGTCAAAGAGTCGTCGTACTCTGCTTTAGGGTTTTCCGCCGTGGAATCCCTAATTTAACCCTAATCTCAATTTACAGTTTCAACGTAGAAATAGGAGTTTCGAAACTCCATGTAAGTGTATCCTTAAGAAACGATTACTCCCCTTGAAACCTTGACCACAGTCAAGACGTTTCTAACCTCCCATTCGAGGGGAACTACGATTACTCTGATTCCATTCCCTATCCAGGATACGTAGGCACAAGATGCGACATCTTGCCGAGTAAACTTAGGACTAACCCTTAGGTTTTTTGGTTACTCTATCCCCTAGCTCAATATATATTAAACCAGATAATAACTAAAAATAAAAAGCATACAATAAACAAAAGGTTCCTGTAGAGTACTACAGAAGTTTAGGGTGCTAGTACCTTCCCTAAGCTTAACCAACCCTTTACCTAGGTCTCTCCCCGCATTGTGTTTACGATGCAAAAAATAGGTTTTTCCTCTTTTGACCTTTTCCTTCGGATAAATCAAAGAGCTGTTGTGAATTAAGAATTGTGATTCAAACTTATTAATAGTTTGGTATCCTATTTCCACCGCAACAGGAAATGGCGACTTCATTGGGGAATGCCATAATTTTTAAGGGTTATCCCTACCTCGTTCATTGCATGCTATTTACTTTATTTGCTTGCTCGTATATAATATGTTCATATATATTGTACCTTGCTTCGGGGGTATCTATTTTATTGTGAGATAAGTCCTACACCCGGACTTGAGTGACCTTATTATAGGAGGTGAGATATTCAACGAGGCTTATAGGGAGTGATTCCCGACCAAGCTGACTTGAGAATCACCGCTCAGTTGAGACCCTTTTAAAAATGGTTCGGTTGAACGAGTATTCGTGAAAACTTTTACCATGGTCGATTGGAGTGTATGATATTAAGGACCGTAGTACCTTAACACCACCTTGGCCTTATCTAGGATGTAGTGCGAGGACTATGAGGGAATATTCCCGAAATAGTTGCTACACGATACTACACTCAAAAGAGATTCTCTTGAGAATATTATTAACCACCGAGTTAACCGGGAAATTGATAATATCTGAAAGATGGGCTAATGACTTTGGGCACCGCTTTAGAACCTTTATTCTGCAGGTACAACTAACCTTAGTACATACCTTATTGGGATGGGTAGACCATAACTCCTTATACCTTTAACCTAGGACTTTGTATATATGCATTGCATCCATAAAACATCACATTGCATCACATGTCATGGAATTCAAATTTTATTTATGAATATTGCAGGATACCATGGATTACAAAAAAAAAACTTTGAGATATTCTTTTAAAGGACTTAAGTTAGATGACCTAAGGAAGCTAGGAGCTTTGGTTCAAGATCAACAAAGGATCCAGAAACAGTATGGAAGGCCGTTATTTTTGTTGAAACCTCAAGTAGACGAAGGTTTCCTTTCGACTTTGTTACAATTCTAGGATCCAGGTTATCTTTTCCTTACATCCCTCGAGTACCAGCTCTTGCCTACCCTAGAAGAGTACTCTCAATTGGTGGGGTTACCTATTCTGAAGGAGTCTTTGTTCCCTTTCTTGAATAAAGACCCTAAAGGACAAGACCGTTGCTAAAGCCATATGCTCGAAGTTATCCGACATCAAGGACACTAATCACCAACAATTGTGAAGACTTTTCCAACATACCCTTGCTTGGTTTTGATGAAGGATTTATTTTCCTCCGGTTCTCCGCCTAATCGTCAAAGTCATGAATAGTGCTTCCTTAGGGTTCTAGAATTTTAGTTGGTTATTTTCATTGAGACTTTTCTTTTAAGAATATCATTTGTAATCCATTTTTCAATCAATAAAATTTTCTTCGTTATCCCGCAATGCTCGTAAATACTTGAATTCCATGAAATCATGTCATTCGCATTTCGCATCATATTTTTGCATCACATGTGTCTCCCGGTTTCTTATTCTCGGTTCTCTCGCCTGCCAGTTTCGTCACCCTGGGTCCTCCGCATCAGTACAATACTAGAGCCCAAGCTCGAAAAAGGATGGAAGAACAAGCTCAAGAGATCGACCGTGTCAGCCATGAACTCGAACATCTTCGAGGAAGTGTGGGGCAGATTATGGAGATGCTGCAAGCCCTTAAGGTGAAGATAGATAATCAACCTACTGTTGTTTCTGAGATTACCAACGTTGTTGTGGGTTCTCACCCAACTGTTACTGTTGAGAACATACCTCCTCATGGTCTTCAACCCAGTTTGGTGCATCCTACCATTGCTCAACCAGTTCGACGAGTTACTCCTTCGAAGTGCAAAACTCCGAGCGTTGACCACCATAAAAGACCTGCACGTCTGAGGAATCGCCCGATGGCTACTCATCAACCTTAGGAACCTCCGCAGAAGTATGTTCAAGGTTATCCAATTCAGTATGCTCCACAACCCTATGTGGCTACTGTTGCAACTCCTGTCAATCAACAGTTTCCTATTTATCAGCCTATGCAGCAGGCTCCTGTTTATCCGCCTCCGGTTTATCAACAACCTTTGCCTAACTATCAGCAGGCATCCAACGCTCTGGCAAATCAACAGCCGAGGAATCAGGCACCCCGCCAAAATGCTCTGAAGAGACAATACAAGCCTTGTCCACTGATTCCAATGATGTTTACCAATTTGTATCCTTACTTAGTGCAACGAGGTTTAATCACCACCCGAGCAATGGGTCCGCCTCCCAATCCTTTCCCAGCCAACTACAATGTCGCCGCTCATTGCTTACTTCATGAGGGTGCGCCCGACCACGATTGGGAAGGTTGTTATGCGCTCAAGAGCATTGTTAGAGATTTGTTGGAACAGAAGATATTGTCTTTCGATGATCCTCAGCCAAAGATCCAGGCTCCTCTCAAGGTTTTCAACATATCTCAGACAATTACTTTTCCTGTGAATCTTCCAAAGCCGTTATTTATTCAGAAGCCTAGTCCACTTCATTTAAACTGTCCTCAAGATGATGTGACCACGATCGACCAAGAATCTGGGAAAGTTAGTCTGAAGGAAGATTCGAAGACTGATACTGAAGCATCGGCAGATCTAGCTGGGGCAAGCAAGGCGACTCATTCTAGTGAGGCTGCGCCAGAGGAAACCACCACTACCATGCCGATCGCAGATGTAAAGACTTCATAAACACATTTTAAAGGACTTTGAGATGTTACATTTTGCTTATTTATATTTTTCTGTTTCTTTGATTAAGCATAATTAGCATGTACGAACTTGTTATTTTGATTAATTAATGCAATACATGTCTGTCTTGAATAAATCCATTCGCTTCACTCATTAAAAATATTTTTTCCATAAACTATAATGCCAACTTTACCCGATCTCTCGTGTTGATAGAGAATTAGGAGGAGGATGATGAACCAAAGACATCAACTCTCTTGTCGTATGAAACCTACTGATGATGTAAGGCATTGTTTTCAAATCCCAAACATTGGAGATATAAGGATGATAATCCCACTTTAACCCCTTCGAGCTGTGAACTAGGAGTTTTCTTCTTTTCCAAATTAAAACCCTTATTTTAACCTGGGGCAGGGTAGTTTTCAGTTAAATTGATCGAGCGCTCAGACTCTCAAAGAGGAAGAGCATACATTCGAGAACCAATCTATCCCTAACATCTTAGCAAGTTAGAAGTACATGATTATCCCTCTACTACTAAAGAGTGGGGCAGTCACAAGCCTTTCAAAAGAGTCACACGACTTAGTCAACAAAAAATCAAAAATATATATATACAGCCCGCTAAGTCAAAACCTATGAAGGAGACTTAGGCAAAACTGGGGCATCCCGTTGGACTCCAACGCCAAAGCCAAAAAGCACCGTCCAGGCAAAAGTTAGGGAATAAAAGAAAAACAAAATAACGAATTACCTTAAAAAGAATTCCTAATAAAGAACAAAGTAGTGTGACCCGATGCCATTAGAAGTAGGTGATGACTGCCATGTCCAAAGCGTTAATGAGTTCTCGACCATATCAAATCCGATTGAGATATGAGTGCTCGTGTCCAGATAACTGAATAGGATTGGAGAACATCACGAAGAGGGGTGGGTACAAATAACTTTGGGCCTTTATCCTTTGTTTCTTAAACCATGAACCAAGCCACGATACAACCATTAAAAGACCTAATTGAAGTAGGAATTCTGTTGAAAGCATACTCGACGAGATAATGTTTCCTGACTCCTATGAGCT
Organism: Lathyrus sativus; assembly: GCA_963859935.3. Lineage (NCBI taxonomy): Eukaryota > Viridiplantae > Streptophyta > Magnoliopsida > Fabales > Fabaceae > Lathyrus > Lathyrus sativus. The sequence continues at coordinate 283,692,871 of OZ012741.1, read as the reverse complement.
AGGCTCAATTTAATGTTGGCATTGTAAATCAAATTCGTATCCTGACTATGTGATTTTGGTCACGAGTTATAGCGATATCCTTTTTCAAAATTAAAAAAAAAATTCAAGACAAATATATTGTTGCATTGATAGTTTCAGGATAGCATTTCAAGCGTGTCGATTTTGCCTAACATCTCAGAAACTTACTTGAAGATCCTGCTAAACAGGGGCAGTTGGTTTCCAATTCACTTACTGATGCAAGCCTGACATTCTTAAGAGCTATTCTTGTAGACTCAGTCGTGACACCGTCGATCTAAGCTAGTTACGTCGAGACCTGACAAAGCTCTCCAAGAGTTTGAAAACAGTGGGGCAATCGAACTCCATGTTTCTCTGTAAAATCCTTTTGAGATGACTCTTCTTCACAAAGCAAGTACTCTAGGGCATGATATTTTTTCAAAATGGCGATTACTATAAAGTCCGTTAAGATCCAAACTAGATTGTTTCACTACATTCTCCGTGCACTCGATGGATTTTACTCTCGGCGGTCTTCATCCCCCGGTAAATCTCATCGTTGCAGAAACACGTCTAAACCTTCACCTCAAAGCAGTCCCTAGAGAGACTTTAAACTGACAGTCCCCAGAGAGACTTTAAACTGACAGTCCCAAGCGAGACTATAAGCTGACAACACTTTGGACCGATCCGGTAATCTCCAGTAACTTTCGAGATCTTACCAGCATCTTCCTAGTGATAGTCCCCAGCGAGACTTTAAGTTGTCCACACTTTTGGGATCCATCCGATAAATCCCCAGTGAATCTTAAGACTGCAGAGATATCCCGGTATCCTCCAAGTGACATATGTTCTGGAAGACCCATTCTCAGTGGAATCGTCTGTTCCTCAGTGAAGTTGCCTTACTTTCCTCCGGAATTTTGCCCAGGAGATTGCCATGTTTTTCCCCAAGAAGTCAAGATATTGTCCTCAGGAATGGCTGTGGATTTCTCCCCAGTAAGTCCGAAGAACTCTCTCTAGGGAAGCTTCATATATCTTATCCCTAGTCGGATGTACCGGTCCCCAGGAAGCCGAGGTATTATTTCCAAGAAGTTGCTACACTGTCTCCATGAGACTGCCTAGCTCCTCATCTTCCCCACGAAGCGGATGTTTATTTTATCCCCGGGAGTCTCTGATCTAAGAGTTCTGGGGCTGATTATGGTTCATGATAGTAGTCCATCCCGTGAATTCATGACATTGTATCCCCAGGCGGAGATCATGGATCCCCAGGTGAAGTCATGATATTGTACTCTCCAGTGAGGTTGTATCCCCTTATGGAATTCATGAGATTTTCTCCCCAGGGAAGTTAGAACTTTGAAGCAATTGAAGCATGATTTGGTTCTACCATTAACTCTTCCTATCCTCTGACAGAGGTACCGTTGCAGAGGTCGCCAGGGTAGTCCCGTCGAGATGTTTATTTCATCTCATGTCTCCTCTCTCGTTTGTTTTGTCAGCATATGCATAAGCATACTCATTGCATGACAGTTTCATATACATGAACATACACATTCGCATACACATTGACATACGCATTAGCATGCTATTTATCATCATCCTTTATCGTTACCGCCGAGTAACTGGGTTTTTCCGCTCTCTCCAAGTAGATCGTCAGCCCTAAGCACAACATACTCATTTGTTTCCAGTTTCCCCACCGAGTTCATCCCTCGTGGACGATGGTTATTTCCGTTAACTTTCCACATTAGGTAAGATAGTCCCACTCGAGTTAGTTTCCTCAATGGAGACTTGTTTGTCCGTTCTTTCTAGCCCAGTTCTGTTACCTTGCAGCTTTCATTACAACCTTCATTACAATTTCCCTTGCAAATTTCATCACCACCTTCATTACAATTTACCTTGCAACCTTCATCACAACTTTCATTACAATCTTCATTACAATTTACATTACCTGTTACCACCTCTACAAGCATTTCTCACCCGAGAAGCCTATCAAAGTGGTATTTCTCGCCTGAGGAGCTTATCCTATCTTTGTTATGACTTGCAGCAAATGGCCATCTCCATCAAGCAGCTGGGCTTCCATTTTCCTTTTCATGATTGAAGTACGGGGAGGTTTGAACTGAATCATGTTCAGGAGAGCACAGATCTTGAAGTATGAAGAAGTTCGTTTACCCTTTAGTAAAAGAATGAGCGAAATAATATTCAGGAGAGCACAGATCTTGAAGTATGAAGAAGTTCGTTTACCCTTTAGTAAAAGAAGGAGCTGAATCATATTCGGGAGAGCACCGATCTCGAATTATGAAGACGTTCATTTTATCCTTTAGTAAAAGAAGGAGCCGAATCATATTCGGGAGAGCACCGATCTCGAATTATGAAGATGTTTATTTTATCCTTTAGCAAAAGAAGAAACCGAATTATGTTCAGGGAGCACAGACCTGAGACATGAAGAAGTTATTTTATCAATCAGTCTATTATCCACAAATAAGCAACAACCTCTTTATTTGAGAGCTTATCCTTTTTTGACATATAAGTCCCTTCCAACGATAAGTGGCAGTTCTCTCTCGAGAAGCTTATCAGGGCGTTTCCTATTAAAGTCCATTTATTTTGGCATACAGCCGGTTTTACCCTGTATATTTTCTACAGATTCCTAAATTCCGTTTGATCCTGTCACGAGGGAGAGTTTCCAGAAGCTCGGATGTTATTCTTTGCTCAATGCTCCAGCATCTTGTTAATCGATCCTACTGTTGTACAGATCCATTTTTAACATTTACTCTTACATATTCTCCAGTGGAGGCCGTCTCGCCGGTGCCATCTCCGTTGAGGATCCCGTTCTTACTATTCCCTTTCTAAAAGTGACGGTTGGTCGTGCTTACACCAGTTGACTATCACTTTAGAATTCCCCAGTGTTGTGCTGTCACCCAGTGCGTCGTATTCCCAGTGTGTTCGTTCGTCGCGTCTGTCCCTTGTGGCGTCAGGTCGTCTACATCCTTGCATTTACCATTCCATCATATGCACCATACTATATTCATGGCATTGTCAGCATTACATTTCGTCCCGTTCTGTCCATAGCATTGCATATCACTGCATCTAAGGGCAAAATTTTCGGTTATCTATATTTAAATCCCTCCACCATGATTTCTCGAGTCTCTGCCGCTCAAATCATCCGGTGTAGCTATTTAAATAGGGGAAACTGTAATACCCCAAATTTTACCCTCAGATTAGTCGATTCAGGTCACATGTCATCTCATTTTTGCATCAGCTAACTATTAACAGGTTACGTAGTTTGTTTCGTTTTGCAGGAATCGCGTCTGGTACACTTTAGTTGTTAAAGGGTAAAATGGTCATTTTCACGTTGTTTGCTGACTATTTTTTGAAGATGAGTTGTCGCCGGGTTTTTTTTTTAGTAGTCGTCGGGTTTCACCGCCAATCGGATTTCTCTGTTTCTGCTCTATTTTACTCCGTTCATGACTATTGTCGATTCTACCATCTAACGCAATTTAAATTGAGTTGAGAATTGAAGATTCTATCGTGTTTTAAGTTGAGTGGCACAGGTTAGAACGATAAGGTTAATGCAATTGATTTTCCTTGGAATTTATTCATACGGTTTCGTTTAAGTGAAGGGTATTCCACTGGTTTAAGATTCATTTGTGATTGACGGAATTTATTCAGAGGAACTTAGTCAGTTCAATTTACTCTAATATTTCTTTGTGGTGGATTCGGATGACAAAGTTAAAATTCGAAAAAAGGGAATTGGAAAGTAATTTGGATAGAAATATATTGAATTTTTATTCATATTTAATTTCTACTACCATTTACAAAGAGAATTTAAAGAATATACATTTTATTCATAATTTCCTATTTCTTTCTAAAGTTATTCTGAGTATTCCGAGCCTCCATTGTTCTTCCGATACCTGCAAAACCGACACAACAGAGCAGTAGAGAAATGAGTTAGAAATTATTTTGACACCCTCAGAAAAATTTCATCACCGGGTGTCGGGAGGGCACGACAAATTGCCGAGACCAAACTCCCATTTCCAAACTCGACCGCGGCTATAAACCGATAGCATCTGTTCTTGTTGGTGGGACAGCCGAGAAAGAGAGTAAAAAAGGAAGTGTGGGTCAAAATGATTATGCCGAAAAGAGCTTATTTCGAAAGACGGTTTGGAAAGTGGATTTTTCCAAAAGACGGTTTGCCCGTTAGGACCTTAACGTCAATCATCTGGAAAAATCAATTCTAAACCGACAAGCCAAACAAACCAGTTCAAACTGAACCGAAAAACCAGTTCAAACTGAATCCAAAAAACCAGTTCAAACTGAATCCAAAAAACCAGTTCAGCAAGTTGAACCCAAAAAAATCAGTTCTGTTCAGACAACCAGATGCAAACCAGTTCATGAAGAAACTGAAATCCAGCAAGTATCCGAAGTACATCTGCAAAAATCACAACGGGAAAAAGCCCAGTTAAATCTGCAAAATAATCTCAACAACTACCATCAGTAAAAAAGGTCCATAACAACCAAGATTCAATCCCATAAATTCGCAGAATAACAAGCAACAAACCCGTCGCAGATCCATGAGAAAAAACGGCCCACAAATCACAGAGAAAGATTTATATAAAGGGTTACGAAGAACCCTAACCAGAGTTCGAACAGGAGAACCAAAAGGTGGTCGTTTCAACAGTAAGACAACAACAAATATCATCAACCATACGGAAGCCTTAACAACAAATAAAACAGAACGAGCTCACCGGAAACGAAGCACCATCAAGGCTCAGAACTTCCGCGAAGTCATCATCGCCGGCGAGAATCATCATCTTTCGAAACCGGAACCGCGAACTTAATCGAAGACCGCCTTCGCCGTTTCAAAACGGCGCGCAATCTTCATAGCCTCAGAACTTCTTCGTCATCGGCCGCAAATCGCACGCAAGAGAAACATCGTCGGATATCATCCTCGTCATCGAAAAATCGCCGGCCAAAAAGAAAAGCGACGGCTCAGCACTTTAACATCGTTCCCGTCATTGACATAACGTCGCCCTCACCATTGTCGTGTTCAAACCGGCGGTAAAAAGGTAAGCTTTCATTGGAGTAAAGGTTTGGTTTTTTGTTTTGTTTTGTCTCAGGTGAAGTTTTAGAGAAAATTGACGGCATTCAGCAAGAAGAGATGGAACGGAAGCTCCATATACACCATCTATGGAGTTCACGCCGGTGCTCAGAAGGGAGAAACGGAAATGAAACGGCACCGCGGCTGGGAAAATGAAGGTTAACAAACCCTAAAAATTTTAGGGGCCCCTCTTATTTGACCAAACCGGGCCAGGTTGGGGTTTGACCACCCAACTTCCGAACCAAACCAACTTCTGACCCAGTCTGGCTTTTTTAATTTTTATTTTGTTTTTATATAAAAGACTGTTATTTAAAAATAAATTAAATTCTGTTATTTAAAAATAAATTAAATTACGTTTTTAAAGTAAATTAATTTTGTTTTGTTATGCATTAAAAATTCTGTTTTAAATAAATTAAACTCTGTTTTATGAATTGAAACTTCATTTTTTAAAAATAAATAAAATAAAATAAAAAGCTTTTTCTTATATGAGTTAAAGATTTTTTATAAGAACCAAGATCTTTTTTATTTTAAAATAAAAACTGTTTTTTAAAAATAATAGATTGAAAACTCTTTCTTTATGAAAATTAAGAGACTTTTTAAAAAAGTAAAAAGTAAAAAAATTTCTTTTTAATAAAACTATTTTGTTTTTAATTCAGAATTATAACACCTTTTTTTAAAATTAAAACTCAATCCTTTTTAATTAAGATTAAAACCCGTTTTTTCAAAATTAAAATTTGGTTAAAATTAAAACTAAAACATCTTTATTAATAACCATTTCTTAAATTAAAATTAAATTTCTTTTTTCTCAAAAAAAAATTAAGAATAAGGTTTTTTTCAAAATTAATAAAATAATGAAATTCCGAATTGCATCTTCTTTTCTTTGATAACTGCTTATTTATTTGTCATCGAGTTCTGCCTAACGTTTTTTCCACCAACGTTCTCTATTTGTTTTCTGCCAGAGTTCAGATGATCTCCGTTTATCATTAGTTAAGTATTTCATTATCATATTTGTGTTTGTTTCCATGGATGTAATTTACGCGAGGCCATAGTCGCGGTTTTATTTTATCTTTCTTTTTTGGGAATTTGTAATTTGCGCGAGGCTATCGTTGCATTGCATTTTTTTTACAGCTTTCTTTACTTTCTGCCATATAATATTTTGCCATGTTTGCATGTTTTACCGTTATATTCCCTTCCGAAGGAATTAGGTCTAGCCGTTTGACCGCCGAGTCAATAACCCTAACCCTTTGACCATTTCAAAACCCTAATAGCCTAGGTGTCCCGCCGTGGACAAAAATGCCCTTTACCCTAGCATTAGGTCAAAGAGTCGCCGTACTCTGCTTTAGGGTTTTCCGTCGTGGAATCCCTAATTTAACCCTAATCTCAATTTATAGTTTCAACGTAGAAATAGAAGTTTCGAAACTCCACGTAAGCGTATCCTTAAGAAACGATTACTCCCCTTGAAACCTTGACCACGGTCAAGACGTTTCTAACCTCCCATTCGAGGGGAACTACGATTACTCTGATTCCATTCCCTATCCAGGATACGTAGGCACAAGATGCAACGTCTTGCCGAGTAAACTTAGGACTAACCCTTAGGTTTTTAGGTCACTCTATCCCCTAGCTCAATATATATTAAAGCAGATAATAAATAAAAATAAAAAGCATACAATAAACAAAAGGTTCCTGTAGAGTACTACAGAAGTTTAGGGTGCTAGTACCTTCCCTAAGCTTAACCAACCCCTTACCTAGGTCTCTCCCCGCATTGTTTTTACGATGCAAAAAATAGGTTTTCCCTCTTTTGACCTTTTCCTTTGGATAAATCAAAAAGCGGTTGTGAATTAAGAATTGTGATTCAAACTTATTAATAGTTTGGTATCCTATTTCCACCGCAACAATATTCTTGCATTTGTATTTCCTCTTGTGTTTTGCATCTTTATTTCCAGCGTTAATAAAGGTCAAGTTGTGCTTGTGGTGGTGTTTACCCCACACTTTTTCCTCCCTTTGCTTGTGTGTTGCATTCCATGTTTGCATCTCTTACTTGTGATTGAATTTATCTAGTGATTTCTTGTGCTTTTTGCCATGATCCCCATAGGGTTCCTAGTCCCTCTGTTTAGGATGGGAGTAGGAAAGACATTAGGTGTTCAATCCAAGCATGCTAACACTAGGGTAGATTTTCCCCTCTTTAATCCAAACTTTAGGACCATTTTGCATGACAACGTTAGAGCCGAGTTTCCCTTAGACCTTTCGCGCGTCTCTCTTTCTCATGTCAAAACAATTCTAACTCACCTAATAAAATACGATGAACGTTGCGTGCTACGATCCTTAAGCTACATGGGGAATGATGAGTGAGGGGTCTGCTCTCGCTTGTCTAGATTGTTTAGTGTACGTCCCGTTTGGGGGCGATACGCGACGCATTTGCTCCTGTGTCATAGTCTTTAGTGCAACGTGAATCACAAACCGAGTTCATTCACTTCACTAAAAAACACAAAACAATATTCAAACCTTTTTCCTTCGGGATTAATCGGAAACTTATTTTCATAAAAAGAGTGTTGTTAAGCTTTGGTTCTACCGCAAACAACCATTGTCCCTAACTGTTGGAACAAAGGTTTAACCCTACTCGGTTAAAAAACTTAATCAACCTGTGGTTTCGTGTCAGCCCGAACTACGTTTGCTCTGATTTCTCGTACCAGACGAGGATACGTAGGCACAAGCCACGATGTCTTGGCGAGCAACCTTCCCCACCTTTCCCCGTAGTTAGCCGAACTACGTTGACTCTGACTTTTCCATTGCACAAGGGAATACGTAAGCGCAGAGCGGCGATGCTCTGCCGAGTCTCTTTTCTTTTCTTTTTGTCTTGTGGGCCTTTAGTGTAGATAGTTTAAACACACCCTTAGATAGATAACAAGCATGGATCCCGTCGAGTACGACGAACATGAGGGGTGCTAATACCTTCCCCTTGCGTAATCGACTCCCGAACCCAGGACTTGGTTGCGATGACCTTGTCTTTTCCTTTTTCGTTAGGTTTTTCCGATCGTTTCCTTTCCCTCTCTTTGGGATAAATAACGAATGGCGACGACTCTTCTGTTTTCCGCCGGGTGTTTTTCGCAGTTGCGACACATGGTTTTAATCATGTTTATTCAATATTCAAAGAACTATGATTACAAATATGATTCAAGTAAGTAGGGAGGTGTGAATAAAAGTTAGGCCAAGTTGCGAGTTTGAAGCCCATTCAAGAATTTGTTTATCAAGTGGTTTAAATATAAAACATGAAGGTGCATATAGTGAAGATCCAACCTAAATTCATTTTACAAGTCTATGTCATTCAAAAGAAGGGGGTTTCGAATAAATGGCCCATTTCAAAAGTGACAATTCCATTTTATTATAAAAGTCAGCATTCCAAAGAAAAAACAAAGGGCCAACCTCATGACAAATAATACAACAAAAACCAAGTTATAATAAGTCTGTTCTACAACTAAACCCCATAGTCCATATTGCAAGTAAAAAAGGGTAATAAGAAAGAAAAGTGATTTCATTATGGGTTTGACAACCACATGAGTTGTATTCACGCACAGTTGATGCAAGACCTTCTTTCATTAAGCCAAAACAAAAAATAAGACCCAACCAATTGTGACCATGTTCCGCGTATCAAGATTCCCAACACACATCAAGTTTCAGCCATAAAAATTTGTAGCAACCAACCCGCTTGCAGACAAACCATAAAACCTGCAGCAAAATAACATTGCATACTCCAAACCATCAACAAGCTACCTCACACTACAGACAAACAGACAAAACCATTTCGCAAACTACGCACCTACATGAGTTATATTCGACAAAACGGATGCGACATGATGGAATACGCAATGATAAATATAAAAATGCACACAACTTGTAAGCAAGAGGAAAAATTGAAAAAGCTCACCTCATGACTATAAAAGGAAAGGCCTCGTTCCTGAGGAAGGGGCGGATCTGGTCACAAGTTCACCTCAAATCTCTTTCTTTCTTCAACGATCAGACCACTTCCCTTTTTCGAACCTCAATACCACAACCAAGAACCCTACTCCGCCTCCTTCAATACACCTTCAACTCACCTTATTTAACCCTTCACTTATCCATTGAATCCCCAAATCACTCCATCAAGTGACCCAACCGTAAATCCCCACCTGCAAATCATCACCCATAAATCATCAACAGCTTCCCACCCAAAATCCAACAAACCAGAAGCAAAACGGAGATGAAGTAAAGAGAGATCAAGCAAACCCACAAATCAAAATCATGGACAGAAGATGGAGAAGAAAAGACCATGATGCACAAACTTGAGACGAGGATCAAGAAATCAAACTTGAATGAAAATAATCTGCAAAGACATTTATGGCAAAGCGAAAGCAAGATCAGGGGAGAAGGGCGAGAACATAACTTAGTTTTGTACATCTTGATTCAACACAGTTTTGGGAGTGAATTGTGTTTCGCTTTTTGCTCTGATAATCAACCTCGAGTGTTCTTTATTTTGTCGAATAGATTTCTTTTCTTTGTTTTATAGAGAGACGGAAACTGGGTTTTTGTCGCTTTATATTTATTTATCATGTTTGTTGAGCTGAGCATGATCTTGTGATGAATGGGCCGTGATGGCCCATGAGGATTCACGGTCCTTATTAATTCCATCACATTTTTGTACCATTTTTTTGTTGTTGACTAATGGATGATGGGCTTCGGCCCAAGTGATTCCTCCATGTTTTTAGGCACCCCCACCTGTTTTCTTTACACCCGGTTCATTTTCTTCAAAGAACTTTTTTTTATTTTATCTATAATTTTGCTAAATCTCTATTAAGAATCATGTTAAGTTTATGTGTATACATCTTTAATTATTTTTTAATAATTCCAATTAGTTTTGTAAGAATTCTTTGGTAAATATTGTGGTTCTTTTTCATTCTTTCAATTTTATTCATGTTAATTTCTGTATGGCCGATGACGAAACCAGAAAAGTCGCCACTAATCAAATTATTTATAAGTGGTGATGAAACTGAGACCTTTTTAATTCTCATTTTTCTTCATTTTCTTTGTCATCCTGAGTTTATTTTAATTTGTTGATCAATGAAGTCTTTACATTTGTAAACCTTAATTTATCGAAGTCGATAACCTTCACCATGTCAAATCTGTGGAAAATGACCATTTGGGTCATTTTTCTATACTTTGGGATTGTGATAGGCTACCTTCGATTAATCAATATGCGTTTATGATTAAGATGAGATTCCCCTCTTTTTGGCCCGTGCGACACGATTAAATTGGAGAGTGATCCTCAATATCACTTATCTATCTTGTTTTTAGCACGGATATCAATTTGCGCGACCTTCTATAGTTCGAATTTCATCATAAGTCGAGCTACGAGGGTTTAGCGCTACAATGTATCCCGATTCAATTCACAAATCACACTAACAACTAATTTTACTTTCCGTCAATATACAATTGCTTTATTTTCAGTCAAATATACCCTTGATTTAATTTCAGTCATTATATCTTGATTATATTATCTTATTCAGATACTTGTTAATATTATCTTGATAATATTATTGTGAATATTATCTTGATTATATTGTTATATATCTTGTCATATTATTCATACTCATATTCATTTTGTTCATCTCTTATTCATACTTTTCAAAATACTTAACAACTATCAAAACAATAAAAGCCTAAATTAGTGGACTGTTGGTTATTTGTCCGAGCAATGGACTATTGGACTTTGTCAGAAACCCTAGCTTGGAGTTTTGCCTGACTTTTTCTCAAGGCATATTTCGTGCAATCCCGTGTAACTCACACACACACGGCTTTCTCTTGGGCTACCTTACAACGAGACCTTTTATTTCGTGCAATCCCGTGTAACTCACATGTATCCCTCTCCCATTTGGATGTACGCATTCGTATTTCTTTGATTGTGGTTTATCTTTAGGAGCACCCATAGGGACTGGCATAGATTAAACCATTTTCAAACTACTTCTCGATTCTTCGTCGAGCCATTTTCAAACACCCTCTGTAATTCGAGTGCTCATATGCATTCGCCGTCAACCTATCACACACAACTCCACATTTCATCGTGGTTTCGATATTAGGGACACCCTCAGGGACTAGTATCGTCTCTCACAACCTAACCCTTGACTCGTCATCAAGCCGGTTCCATTTTCAATCAAACCCTCGACTTGTCGTCGAGCCATTTTCAAACCAACTTCCATTCCAACATGTTTTGCACACAATTAGAAGTCAAACCCTTGATCCAACGTCAAGCGGTATTTTAGCCAAGTTGTAAGTCGAGTTCCTTTTGCCTCGCAGTCCACCTCTTTTCGCAACATATTCGATTTAATCTTTTATACGCTTTTCTTAACAAATAACAAAAGAAGAAAATTCTTGAAGTCTAGCACTTCTTGAATCTTCGAACGAATGGCTCTCGAGGTGCACGCTTTGGGTTGTCGTTCATTCACTATTTCATCTTAAAATATCTAATCTCTATCTAAACATATTTCGTAATCAAACTTACAAAAGAATGAGATTCTTGAATTCTAAGCATTCCTTGAATCTCCTAATGAATGGCTCTCGAGGCACACCCCTTGAGTTGTTATTCATTCACTCTTTCGAATTCAAAACGTTCAACCCATTCTCTTCAACCCTTCTCTAATCAATTCTCGAAAGAACTGAGTTCTTGGAATCTCGCATTCCTTGAATTCTTGAATGACAGCTCTCGAGGCACGCCCCTTGGGTTGTTTGTCAGTCAATCTTTCGTTTCTCAACCAAACTTCAAATACAACTTCAAACCAATTCAACCCTTCGTCATTTCATGTTCGTTACCACAAACTATAGATGCTCTGATTTCTCATTCTCGTCTGAATGTAAGATACGTAGGCACAAAATTGTGATGATCTTGGCGAGCACACTTCTATCTTTCTCTATTATTCCTTTCATAATCCCCCATCATTTCTCGTAGTCGAACTACGACGCTTTGATTTCTCATTCTCGTCCGAATGAGTATACGTAGGCACAAGAGCCTCAATCCTTGGCGAGCACCCTATCCTTTAACCACCCATTTTCCCTAGCATCGTTATCCTTTTATCCTACTAATTCGCATTTACCATTGAGAAGAAAACAAGTAGCTTAGATAACGCCCACCGCAAAACATGCTAAGAGGTTCTCGTTGAGTAAAACGGATGTAAGGGGTGCTAATACCTTCACTTCGCATAACCGACTCCCGAACCCGGAACACCGGTTGCGACAACCCTGTTCCTGTCCTTTCATTTTAAAAGGTTTTCTCGATATTTTCCTTTCCCGTTCATTTGGGATAAAAAAAAGTTCAGTGGCGACTCTGTCGAACCGTATTCCACGCCTTTTACGCGAGGTTCGTGTTTCCGAATTATCTCCGTGAGATTTTTCGAGGTGCACCAGTCCCTCAGCTCGAATGAATTTCATCTGAACAAAGTCGAAGTTGATCTGCAACCATTTCAAAACCATCTAATCAAGAGTCTCCCAAGATATGATTGACTTTTATTCAAGAGACTTCAAGGTTCATGTGTTTATTTCCATGCCATCTTTGAAAAATAAAAGAATCGAGGCAGAGCCAAGACCACACATCAAAAAGGAAAATTTTCACCATTTTTGCTTGTGGTAATCGATTAACCTGTGCGAATTTTGTGAAAATTGGGCAAATTCAAATTCTGCAGGATTTTTGGCACCAAATTCAAATATTGCAACATGAGAATTTTCTAGATCACTTCATTTTAATTCTCCTACCTCATCATAATTAATTCCCACCATACACCTTCACTAATCACTACTTGATCATTAATTTCCCTCCAAATTCAAATTCCAAGCCTAATTTTAATTCCAAACCAAACTCCAATCCACCAAATTTTCCAAGCCTAAATCCTATAAATAGAGGTCTCATTTCTCTCATTTCTCTCGTAAAAGTCACCGGGATATCGATACAGCAAGTGTAGCTCCGTTTTTTTTTTCATGCTTCAATTAACAGCTTAGTGACATCATTCACAATGTCGTTTCAGTAACATTTGTTTCTGATAAATTGGTAAGAGGATGTGATGGTTTTCTACTTAGCTGGTGGCCTGAGCTTAAACGTATCTGTTGCTTTAATGTTTTAAGGGTAATGCTAACTTGTGCCCCAAAGACACAAGTTAAAAACTAAATTAAGAAATATTGTCTTGGAAATTGTGTACAAACTTTAGTTAAAATATAAAATTAAATTTTAAATTATTTTTTTCAATACAAATTTATTATAAGTGGGTTTCTTAACTTGTGCCCTTGTTTCTTAATTACCCATGTTTTAATTGCGTTTATTTCCTTCACATTATCCGTCGTTCTATTTTGTTTCACAGCGGTTTGACTATAATATTTCGGTTTTGCATATTGCGGCTATAGTTTATATGCTGGAAGTTGAGGATTCGATTGTTCGAATGTTTTATTATTGACAGAATGCTGATACTGCTACTGATATGTTTAAGCTTTTACTTAGTCTAACTAATTGCAGCATTTTGTTGGAACGACGGGTTGGATTGCAACAATTTACAGCTGAGTTCTTTGTTAATTTTGTTTCAGTCGAGAAAATTAGTGTTGGTTAAATAGTACATTCATGGCTTGTTTCACACATTAGGAACCGCTCTGGTTACGGGACGAAGCAAGAATGTTGCTTCTGAAATATTGGAAGTCGTATGCAATTTGGTTATGCGGTTTTGCAGTTTTAATTCTAGTTTTAATTCCGTTACGATTTATGGTTGGCTGATATTGGCAAGTTTCAGGTACACAGTTTGTAAGAGAGTTGGCGTTTGAAATTCTTGATGTAGGTTCAGAGCTACACCGATTTTGTGATCTGAATGACTTAAAGGGTAAAGGCTAAGTCTACTAGGAATGACATCATTTCGCGGAGTATCGCCTCGAGCTTATGAGAACAGATGTTGAGCATCGAAAAGCTGATGTAAACCATTCAAACCAAAGTGCTGAAAAAGAAATAGAAGGCATCAATAACTTCAATGATGGGGCCAGATACATTCATCCTCAACAACTTCAAAGTGCTGATGTAAATCATTCATCCTCAATTACGTTTAGGTGTCATTAAGATCCCAGCAGCATTATACAAATGGAAATTCCTTGGATCATTCATCTCATTCAATCTGATGTGAAGATTATTGACCTTTACTTTCATTTAGTCTAGTTTTAAAATATGTGTTTCATTTTGATTATAATGCTTGAGCTAGTTTACGTTTTGTGTGGAGTTGTTGTTGACTTTGCGCAGGTTATCGACGACATTGATTTCAATTCCGTTCACTGATATACTGTTTAAAAGGTGGCGGCCTCTGACATTGTTGTACAACACAACATCCGCGAAATACTACACGGATTAGACTTCGCCATAAGGCCGACAAAATTCCTTCTTTGCAGCAGCATTGTTTCATTCTCAAACAGACGCAGCACCAACCACATCTTCAATAACCTCGTGGCAGCCCGCTCTTGTTATACGGCGTCGGTAAACTTTGAATCATTTAAACAAAATTTTGTTAATTTTGATGCTAGATGGTTAGTTTGCTTTCATGCATGAGTCTTCTGTTTATGTTGCCATGTGGATCTTGTAGCATTTCAAAGAGGTAGTAATTTTTATAGCATTGGGGTGTTTGATTTGGTCTTTTCTTTTTAGAAAATTCTTCTAAACTATTGAGGTTATATTGATTTTGTAATGCTGTTGAATGATATACATTGTTGTTGTTGTTCATGACTTTAAACCCATGATGTTGTATGCTGATCCTGTATTGTAAATCTTTTGTTTTTCTACATCAGGTTCGCTGCTATGTGATAAAATGTTGTTACTTTATGCTGTTGCTGCAACTTGTAACAGTAATATTTGTATTGGTCACTATATTATAAGTTGGATTATATGTTGGTTGGGTTACCGGTTTTTTTAGTTCTCATTGTTATGCTCAAAGAAAGTAATATATTAATTTTGGATTCTTACATACAATCCAACTTATAATCCAGATTAATATAGTGACGTGACCAACAGCATAATATAGCTTATAAGAAAGTAATTTATTAATTTTAGATTTTTACATATAATCCAACTTCTAATCCAGATTATATGTTGGTTGTATTGGTCTCTAAGAAAGTTAACATACAGGCATAATTTTGTTTAAGCTAATTAATTTGGATTAATTAATTTTAATTGATTATTTGATTTGATCGAATAGTTTTGATAATTAACATTACTTAATCTAATTAATTGATGCAATCAACTTTAATTGATCTAGGTTGATCATTTTACATCAAACCATTTAATAATTTTACTATCTCATATCCTCATTCGATAAAAATGTATCCCAATTCCCCCAAAATGTAATAATTTTATCACATTTGCCTTATTTATACTTTAATGCTTCAAAGCCCTTTTTAAACAATAATTCTCAATTCGTCGAGCCATTTTCCACCCATGTAAGTCGAGTGCTTTCAAAGCCTCGCCATCAACTTTTGATCACCATACACAACATTTAAAGCTTACTCTTGGCTTCCTTACAGTGAGACCTATTTGATCAATTATCTCTAGTTGGTCACTTAGAAGACTAGTCCACTTTGCTAGTATACACGTTTAAAACTCAATTTCAAACCTCGATTCACATCGAGTATTTTTCTCAAATCAAATCAAAATACTTAATAACTACTTAAAGACAATTTCAATAAAAGATAAAATAAGAGAGAGTCCCAAGTCTTTGGTTCACTCTCCCGATTGTTTGGGTCCGAGAAGTCTTTCTTAAACTCGAACAATTGTTTTTTAAAAAATGACAAACAAATTCAAATCTATTTTCCTAAGCACGTAGATGAAAAAGAGAGAGTTCCAAGTCTTTGGTTCACTCTACCGATTACTTGGGTCCGAAAAGTCTTTTTTAAGCTTCGAGTAATCGTCATCCGATTAACTCACTCTAATTATATCAAACATCTTTCATAATATTAGATGAGAAAAGGAGAGAGCTCTAAGTCTTTGCTTCACTCTTTCGATTACTGAAGGTCCGAGAAGTTTTTCTTAAGTTTTGAGTAATCCTCATCCGTTAAAATACTTTAACCACGTCTCATCGTTTAAAGCCCTCCAAACACAGCCACTCATTGAGATGAAAAAGAGAGAGCTCCAAGTCTTTGGTTCACTCTCCCGATTACTTGGGTCCGAGAAGTCTTTCTTAAGCTTCGAGTAATCGTCATCCGATCCACTCACTCGAACCATATCCATTTCCATCAACACTTAGATGAAAAAGAGAGAGCTCCAAGTCTTTGGTTCACTCTCCCGATTACTTGGGTCCGAGAAGTCTTTCTTAAGCTTCAAGTAATCATCATCCGATTAACCTACTTGAACTACATCCTATCCTTTTGCAATCGAGGTTGAAAAAGAGAGAGCTCCAAGTCTTTGGTTCACTTTCCCAATTACTTGGGTCCGAGAAGTCTTTCTTAAGCTTCAAGTAATCGTCACCTCTAGCTAAACATATAACCAATCTCTTTCTTGCCCCCGTGCGATCGAAACCCCTCAAGACAATAATTCCTCGCCCTCGTGCGATTTCCAACCCTAACACTCTTCTGAAAGAACATTATTTAGTCCATTCTTCCGCGCATATGAACTCGTGCTTCAGCCTCCCCTAGCGAGCAAACAAGCCAACATTTAGCAGTTAGAATGCGATATAAACTCTCGTTCCATTCAAATACAACCTTCTTTTCGCGATGAAAAAGAGAGATAGTCAAGTCTTTGACTCGCTTTCAAGTAATCATCATCTGTACCATCTTCAAGCCAATCCAACCGTAGTAAGCCGAACTACGGCTGCTCTGATTCCTTATTTCCTAATAAGGATACGTAGGCACAAGATTGATATGATCTTGTCGAGCACATTCTCCCCTTTTCCCGTAGTCCCACGAACTACGAATGCTCTGATTTTCCACTTCTTACAAGTGAAGATACGTAGGCACAAGGGCCCCAATCCTTAGCGAGCACCCTATCTTAAAAAACCACTCTTTCCCCATTAGCAAGAAAATTATTTAGAAGATAAACAAGCGTAGTTAAATTTCTCTCACGAATCGAATCAAAAGGTTCACGTTGAGTACAACGGACATAGAGGGTGCTAATACCTTCCCTTTGCGTAATCGACTCCCGAACCTATAATGTAGTTACGATGACCATGTACTTATCTCTTTAAATGTTTTATCGATATTTTCCTATTCCATCCTTGGAATGAATAAAGTTCGGTGGCGACTCTGTTCGAACATTTTTTTCACGTCCATCGCGAGGATCGTATTTTTCGAGGTACAACAGTAACCGATTACCAACTTAGTGTAATCGGTTACCCAATGTTGATTTTGAGTTTTTGGCTCTATTTTGAGACTGTTTTGGTTCTTTCTTCTTCTTCTTCCATTTCCTTTTGATTTTTGCCTTGAAATTCACTTTTAAAGGTCATTTTCCTCTTTAAATTCATTGGACTTAGGGTGTAGATGAAGTTGGATAAACATTCAATAATTCAAATCTATCTTTAAAGTGAATTGTTCAATTCATTTTAGGTGCTTTAAATTAATGATATGTTTAGTGCTTTAATCCACCAAGATGAGTGGATGAACTTAAAGATGAAATGACCTTGAACTTGTAATCCAATTTGGCATTTAGCTTCATCAACCTGGTTCGTACCCATTTAGCTTCATCAAGCTTCACATCTGCCAAAATCCTTAAAGAAGGAATCTCAACTTCTAATGGTAGGACAACTTCCATACCATACACCAGTGAGAAATGAGTTGACCCTGTCGATGTATGCACCAAAGTACGATAACCGTGTAAACCAAAGAGCAACATCTCATGCCAATCTTTGTATGTTACAACCATCTTCTGCACAATCTTCTTGATATTCTTATTCGCTCCTCAACAACAACATTCATCTTTGGACAATATGAAGAGGAATTGTGATGATCAATCTTGAAGCTCTGGCACAACTCATTCATCATCTTTTTATTCAAATTTGAATCATTATCAGTAATGATTCTCTTAGGGATACCGTAAAGACAGACGATGTCCTTCTTTATAAACCGGGCGACTACCTGCTTCATAACGTTAGCAAACGAGGCTGCTTCCACCCACTTGGTGAAGTAATCGATGGCAATCAGAATAAAATGATGCCCATTGGAAGTAGTAGGCTCAATATTTCTGATCGTGTCAATGCCCCGCATAGAAAAAGTCCAAGAAGATGTCAACACATTTAGAGGGGTCAGTGGCACATGCACTTTATCAGCATAAATCTGGCATTTATGGAACTTTCTGGCGTATTTAAAACAATCGGACTCCATAGTCATCTAGTAATACCCTGCTATCAACAATTTTCTCGCCATAGCATGCCCGTTGGCATGAGTACCGGAAAAACCCTAATGAACCTCTTCCATCAACAAGCCGGCTTCATGTTCATCAATGCAACGAAGCGATACCATGTCGAAGTTCCTTTTATACAACATGTTGTCGTTGTTCAGATAAAAATTATCAGCAAGTCTCCTCAGATTCTTCTTGTCTTTGTTGGATGCCCCTGACGGGTATTCTTGACTTTTAAGAAAGCACTTGATATCATGAAACCACGGTTTACCATCTGATACGTCTATGAAAGCAAACACAAAAGAAGGTCTATTAAGACACATAATACTGATTGCTAGAACCTCATTCTAATAATTCACCTTGTACATCGACGCTAACGTTGCCAACGCATCTTCCATCTGATTTTCCGCCTGAGGCACATGATGGCAACAACCTTCGAGCATAATTCTTGTACGCCACCAAGTTTTCCTGATGAGTCTCCCATTCTCCCTTAATCTGATTAACGACCACCGTTGAATCGCCATACCCATCGAGATTCTTGATCCTCATATCAATGGCTTCTTCTAACCCCATGATGCACGCTTCATATTTCGCTTCGTTGTTGGTGCAAGGGAACGTCAATCGAATAGTGAACGATATGTGAGAACCGTGAGGAGTAGTAATGATTGCCCCGATTCCATTACCATACGCATTAACAACACCATCAAAAATCGAACTCCACTGAGATCCAATCTCAGGCCATTCATCAGAAAAATGCTCATCACAGTTTTTCATTTTCAAAAACACGATGTCTTCATCCGGAAATTCAAACTTCATCGGTTGATAGTCCTCAATAGGTTGTTGAACAAGATATAGTGACAGAACACTTCCCTTGATGGCTTTCTGGAAAATGTACTGAATATCATATTCTATCAAAACCATATGCCCACGAGAAATCCTTCCAGTGAGTGCTTGCTTCTCAAACACATACTTAATCGGATCCATCACAAATATAAACATGGTACATTTCCTCTTCCATTTCCATGTGAATTTCATATTCAATTTCGTGTTGTCGGCTACCAACCTTTTATTTGTGCGTTCTGCAAAATGTTCTATTTAGAATAACTATGTTGCTTCTACTTTTTTTTTCTAATTTGATTAACATTATTTTGTTTTTGTTTTGTTTCTTTAATTCATTTTTTTATAATCTATTAGAAATTATGAAAAAAAACATTTTATCATTTTTATTTTAATAATATCTTTTTTTTATAGTTTAATAATTTATTTATATATTAGAAAAATATTTAAAAAAAAAACATTTCATTATCATTTATTTAATGTTCTCATTTTCTAGTTTTTTCTTAATTTCGGAATATATTAAAAATGTGAAGAAAAAAATATATTAATTATTAATTGATTTAAATATTTTTATTTAATACTGATTAATTAAATTATTAATTAATATTATTAAATATTTATATTTAAATCGATTAATAATTCATTTGTCACCCGATTCTATTTCATGACTTACTTGCTCTCATATTTTTGGGCTTGTTCTATCTGATTTAATCTTGATGTTTTTCCATAATTAATCTGATTTTACACAATGCTTTCCCGTGTATTTTCTGTTTGTTGATGTCATTTAGCTTGATTCACATGATGTTTTGTCATGTATGTTGTTGATTTCATTTGCTGATTACGTGATGCTTTGCCACGTATCATTGTTGTTTTATTATTCCTGATGATTTGCCACATATCTTTGCTGTTTTATTATTCGTGATATTTTTCCACGTGCTTTTATTGTTGTTTTATCATACATGATGTTCTCGCCATGTATTGTATACCTTTGTTGCTTCTACATGATGCTTTACTAGTTATTTATCTCATTTGTTGATACACGATGTTTTTCTGTGTACTTTCTATTTGTTATTCATGATGCTTTGTCGTTTATCTTTGTCAGGTTTTGTTATCTTATTCACGATACTTTGTCATGACTATTTGTGGATTTACACGATGTTTTGTCGTGAATGTTTTATTTTGTCTATGGATTTTATCACGATGTTTTGCCATGTGTATTCTATGACTTCTTGTTTATTTGACCATACATGATGTTCTTTCCATGTACCGTGTTTTCGTTTCCTCATTCGGTACTTGTTGATTACATGATGTTTTTCCATGTTTCTGTTGTTTTCTATTGATTCTTGTGACCTAATCCAAGGGAAAGGATTGTATGTTGACTCATTGTCATTATGCATGTTCCTTGCATGTTTGTTTCTTTACCTGTATTTGATTTTGTACTTGGTTCTTAAAATTTAACATCGTAGTTCGGAACTACGATTGCTCTGACTTCCTATTAAGGATACGTAGGCATAGGATTGTGAGATCCTAACGAGCTACCTTTTTCTTTTTTCCCCATTTTGTCTTTACTTTTCCCATCTTTATCCTTAGCAAACAATTTTAGCCAAAACACAAATATTTCAAGAGGTCTTGTAGGATACTGCAAATACTTAGGGTGCTAGTACATTCCCTTAGTATAACCAACCCCCGTACATTTTATCTCTCTTTGCTTAGCTTTAGGCCTTACTTTTTGCTTTGCATGTTTACTTAGGGTTTTTGTTCGATCTTTTCTCCCTTCCCTTGAAAAAATAAAAGTTCAGTGATGATATCATATTTTTGCGAGTCAAGCTAATCCTATAGCTTTGGTCTTCGATTTTCACCGCGACATGCGCAACCCACCGTTCGTAGTTCTCTCCTTTGAAAACCGGTAGATTCATTGGAAATTGCTTTGATGTTGTTTTTCTGTTTTCCATTAAAGTTCTCTTTGAATCGCAATCGGACTCCTTGATACCAACTTGTTGGAACAAAAGAATTTTCAAGAAAGATGAAACAAGAAGAAGATGAAAAAGAGAGAAAAGAGAGACTATAAACTGAATTATAAAAACTATATGTGCAGCACTTCAAACAACTCAGAAAAATCAACATATTCAAGTACACTCGATCTAATTTCTTCTTTTTATTATTATGAGTATTTTTCTTCCATTCATAATATTTCAGTATATATATATATCACTCAAGACCTGGAGCCTAAAACCTATGAAAAAGCTTACAAAGTTGAACACATGCAAAGGGTTATTCATTGTGAATTAGAGGCATTTGCTGACAATGGTACTTAGAAATTGGTTGGTTTACCATCCAATGCCAAAACTAGTGGGAGCGTAAGAGTTTATAGAATTAATCATAAGGCTAATGGTTCCCTAGAGAGGTATAGGGCATGATTAGTTACAAAAGGATATAGTCAAATTCAAGGATTGGATTTTTTTAGACACTTTCTTACTAGTGACAAATTTGTCAACTATTAGAGTTTTATTTGCACCAGCTTTCATCAAGAATTAGCATTTGTATCAGTTGTATGTGAATAATTTATTCTTACACATAGATTTATAATAAAATTTGTACATGATTGTGCCTCAAGGAATCATATGTTCCAAACCAAATCAAGTATGTCAGTTGGTGAAGTGCTTATGTGGTTTAAAGCAGGCTAGTATAAAGTGATATGAAAAATTAACTTCCTTACTCCTAAGTCAGAATATACTCAATCAAGTTTAAACTACTCCTTGTTTTCTCTGAAAAGAAGTAGTCATATCTACTAGTATATGCTGACGACATTATACTAACATGAACATCATTATCTGAGTTTGAACACATCAATGTGTTCTTTATAATAATTCCAATATCAAAGACCTAGGAATCTTGAAATATTTTCTTGGCATTGATGTGGCACACTCAAAGGAAGACATTGTTATCTTATAAAATAAGTATTGTTTGGATACACTAAATGATACAAAACTGATAGAATCAAAGTCTGCCATAACACCTTTGAATCCTTCAATAAAATTGCATCAAGATGGTAGTAAGTCTATTGAAGATTTATATACTTGAAGCCAAACATAACTCTTGCTACTCAGCAATTAATTCAATTCATCCAAATTCCTACAAATTTTTATTATCAATCAACCTACAAAGGTTATTAGATACTTGAAGCACAATTCTAGTGGTGGTTTGTTATTTCTTATGTCCTATAACATTTAAATTCTAGGATACTCATATGCAAATTGGGTTGTTTGCATTTATTCGAAGAAATCTACATCATGATATTGTTTCTTCTAGGTTCATCTATTATATCTTGGAAGGAAAATAAAAATAAAAAAACAATATCTAGATCATCTTCTGAATTTGAATAGCGAGCACTAAACACAACTACTTTTGAATATAATTAGTTTAACTTTTTTACCTTCTAAGAGATCTATACATATCTTTTTTAAGCTAACGATTTTATATTGCGACAACCAAAGTTTTTTTTTTCATATAGCATTCAATCCTATTTTTTATGATAAGACAAAACATCTTAAAATTGATTTCCACTTCGGAAGAGCAAAATTGATTTCCACTTAGGAAGAGCAAAAATTCAACAAGAAATGTTTAGATTGATGCCCATTTCTTCTTAAGAATAACTTGCATACTTTCTCACAAAACATTTATCTTCAAAGTTCAATTCCTTTGTTTCAAAGCTTGGCATGTTGGATATTTACCATGCTTAAGCCTTATGTGTAAGAAGAATAAAATCATAATCATGAAGCTTATCTAAATGCACAAAAACGTTTTCCTTAAAACCTAACTAACTTTTCATTTTTAATAACTAGTTTTCGGATGTTTGTTAAAACTTTCTAATTTTAATAAGAAGTTAGTTTTCAGATTGTTGAGTTTGTTGGATAGCTTGTATGTGAAGCTATATATGTCGATGTAATAATGATCATTAGGTTTCAAACTCAATGACATAATTTTCAAAAGCTTCTATTTCTCTTTATCATGTTGATTTTCATAGTCTAACACCTTGTTTTTGAATGCGTTTGAAATGACATCAATTATAAGTCATAATTTATACTATAAAACCTATTAATTAAGAACTCCGAAAAATTAATTTGAATCTTAAATGGACCATAAAATCTATTTGATGCGTGTAACTGTAGAGATTAATTTTTCAAATTGGAGAAAATATAATAGGTGATAATATTCTTTTTCAAAAAAATTTAACACTGTTGTATATTTAGAGCTGAGTAACGCAGAAACCTCGCATTTAAGAATAAATAAATTGTTTTGCATTTGATTCAAATGATCTTGAGTTTTAATTATTTGATGTTAGTGATCAATATTCCTTTAAAATGAGATCTCCATCCCCCTCTCTCCCTCTCTATGGTCAAGAATTTACATTTCTTTTGGCTCTTGTTTGGACAACGCGTATTCATTGAACTCATTGATAATTATAATCGATTATGACTTGAATTTTGGATAAATATGAACCTCTTCTATAAGATGTGAGGAAAAGAAAGAAAAAATGTAATAATTTCATGGTACTCATACATCCATCTATTATACATTATTTGTTTCTATTGACAACATCACGTGAGAATAGTTTTTTGCAATTGCCAAATCACAACTATATAATGCAATAATATTGACATACTAAGGCCAAAAACAAACAAGATATCTGAGTGTAATAAATTCTATTTGAATCAATGAGGACTAGTCATTTTCATGTAAAGCTTTACCTATCACCGATGTTATATACAAAACGAAGTTAAATGGTTGAAAATGATAGTAAATCACAAATTATTATGTATGGCTGGCAAAATCTTTAATTAAAGGATGGGAAGTTTAGGGGACCCTATAAGGTGACCTTTAGATGTGATTTGATTCTCTAAAAGATTGAAGACAATGAATTGAGTTGAGATTTAAACTTATGTACTATTACTATTCATATTTTAGCATAATAATTGTTTTGATTTAATTGCAATTACAATCTCACGCAACCACACAGTTAAAATTAACCACTAATCATCAATGTTTGATCATGCAGCTCGTATCATAAACCTATCAATTGTTTTGACAGAATGGAATATATTTCAGAATACATATCAAGATAGAGTCGTCATCATCTAAAACATTACTCCATGATCTTGTTACACCATTAGCTCTACTCCAATCACACAATTTCCTTATTTATCATAGCCAAGTGCCTTCAACTTTCACCCTGAAATAAAGCCATTTGTCTCTCTATCTTTTGATTTTTACATTTCAAGACTTGTTGGCTATAGCTACTTGCAATGTGTAATAACATCCACACACGTCTCATAAAATGCACATCATTGTCATCTTTTGTCGTATAGCACAAAGTTCATTATTTCATGTTTTATTATTAAAAGAATTATGACAAATAATTAGCTTTTCCGCCTTATATAGTTTGATCCACTTTAGTAATCAAATATGTCTTTGTATTTGTACTCTAGCCGTACAATTTAAACCACTAATCCATATTTATATCATTTAATTATTAAACAACCGATTGAATTAAGACCGGCCAACAAGTGTTTTGCCAGTATTTTTTTTTTTGAACAAACCAAAATTTTAGGTCCAAATTCTCTATAATCTGTATTATTTATTTATTTTTTCTTGTGCAGATATTTACATAAATTTTAAGTAAAGTCGGTCGAACTCGTTTCACTCTTATTTTATTTTATGAAACGAATTAAGATTTTAAGCACACATTTTTTACTATGCTTCTCCCTCTTGTTTCATTTTTTTCCAGTGTTTTAACACAATTGATTATTGAACTTTAGTTAATGACAAACTATTTTGAAATATTCAAATATAAATTTGAGAATGTGCTTGAATATTTAACATAAAAAAATAATTGAATGAAGTAAAATAAAGATGAATGAAGTAAAGGTAAGTGATGAAATGAAATATTTTTGATGAAATGAATTAAATATATATTTATGGTGGGCGAGATAACTCAAGTTGTATGAATTAGTTAATTAAAATAAAAAAATTGGATCAAATTTTATTTATTTTTTTACAAGACTCCAAATTACTAATATCTCTTTGAAATACTGGGTTAAATTATAAAAGTAAAATAAATAAATAAATAATAAAAACTAAATTATTATTCTTGAAAACTTGAATGAGGTACTTTCCCTTACCACTCACTCTATAAATACACACAAACAAACATGGAAGGTGAACATAAAAAAGTCCAATTAGCATAGCATTACCAAACATCTTCAAATATTCTTTTGTTCCTCTCGTCATTTTCTTTGCAACATGGTGTCTCCAAACACAAACCAAGAGAAACCAAGTGCACTAGTAAGAGGATTTAAAAGGATAATAATTTTGCCAAAGTTTGTAATGAAGAAGGTGTTATGCATTTGTAAGTTGTCAAAAGAGATAGCACAAGATGATCCAAGAAAAGTGATTCATTCACTAAAAGTTGGACTTGCAATTTCTTTGGTGTCTTTATTTTACTACTATCAACCCCTTTATGAGAATTTTGGTCTTTCAGCAATGTGGGCTGTGATGACTGTTGTAGTAGTCTTTGAATACACAGTTGGTGAGTTTGCATAATCACATATTTCTATCATATTTTACACCCTAGTACACATTTCATTTGCAGACAAAGTTATCATAACCACTAAAAATACTGGGGTTTGAACCCTGATGATAGTGTAGAACTTAGTAATATCGACTTCTCTTTTGTTAGTTGAGCTAGGATTTGCTGATCACCATAGTACAAAATTTTACATAAATTAAATTTGTTGAACTTCTTACTAACTGTGTATATATGATATGTGACATTTATAGGAGCTACCTTAGGTAAAGGTTTGAATAGAACAATGGCAACATTGGCAGCTGGTGCTTTAGGTGTTGGTGCTCATTACTTAGCTAGCTTATCAGGAGAGACAGGAGAACCTATTCTAATTGGATTCTTTGTATTCCTACAAGGTAAACCAACCAAATAATTAAATAATAATAAGTCGAATTTTCAAACCGTTAGTAAATCACACATTTATGTATTCAGATTATCAGTGACCACTCAATCAAGATCAGACAATTTAAATTTAAATTTGATATTTTCAATTAAAAAACAAAAACCAGAAATTATATTTTATTGAAACATCAGATTTTGATTGAAGGGTCGTTAATGTGTGACTTTAGTGAGGGCAGGGAATTTGATTTCAATAATATAAGATATATAGAAAAAATAAAAAAATGAATTTTTAAAAAATTAATAGTTTTTTTTGTTTTGATTTGTTTTGGCAGCTGCTATAGCATCATTTATAAGGTTCTTTCCTAAAGTGAAAACAAGATATGATTATGGGATGCTGATATTTATCTTGACATTCTCTTTAATATCTGTATCTGGATTTCGTGATGATGAAGTAGTGAAAATGGCTCACAAAAGATTAACAACTATTTTTCTTGGAGGTTCTGCTTGTGTGATGATTTCTATTTTTGTTTGTCCTGTTTGGGCTGGTGAAGAATTGCACTATTCCATGGCTCAAAAGTTAGAAACACTTGGTGACTTCTTAGAAGGTTTGAATTTTTCAAAATTTATCTCCATAATATTATAAACGTCCAATATTCAAGAATACTTTGATGACATAATAAGGGATCTCTTTTAGTTTAACTATAATTCATAGATTTTAACTCAAACTTAAACACTCAGTAGTGTTAAATTTTTTTAGAGAAAGTTTTATTGTCTATTATGATTTTCCTCAACTCTAAAAGATTAGTATCTGCTTACGCAAAAGATATTTGATTTCTATTTTAAAAAAGAAATATTTCTAATAGAGTTATATTATGTTGTATTTTGTAGCATTTGTTGGTGAGTACTTCAAAACAACAAAGAAAGAAGAATCAAAAGATAAAAAGTCTTTTCTTGAAGGTTATAAAAGCATTCTCAATGCTAAAAGTAATGAAGAGTCTTTGGTGGGTAATTAAAGTTATTGTCACATTTTCTTCTGCTAAGTTAAATTTTTTATGGTAAATGTCTAATACTTTGCATATAGGCCAACTTTGCAAGGTGGGAACCAGGTCATGGCAAGTTTAAATTCCGTCATCCATGGAGTCAATATCTCAAAATCGGTGCACTTTCGCGTCAATGTGCTTATCGAATGGAAGCTCTAAAGGAACAACTCAACTATAATATTAAAGTATACATCTTATACCATAAATCATAACCTTAAATTTAAATCATATGCGGTCACACTTTTTCTACATTCAATAGCTTGATATCATTAGGTTAACGTCAGACAACTTCAATATAAACCATACTTTAAAATTGATGTCTGATCTTGATATAATGGTTCCAAGACAATAAATCTAAGATTAAATCATAATTATATCTTTACATATGGAAAATATCTAGAAAATGTTGAACATGTGCTAATTAGTTCGACGCAATTTATTGTTGTATAGGGATCGGCCGAAATTCATAGTCCAATTCAAGAACTATGCACAGAAATGTGCTTAGAATCAAGCATGGCATTGAAACAATTGAGTTTATCAATCAAAACAATGACAAAGAAATCATCACATGATACACACATAGCAAATTCAAAAGCCGCCGTGAAAAGTCTGAATTCATTGCTTCAATCAAGTTTATGGAAAGAAACCGATCTTTTACCCGTTATACCGGTTGTGACAGTGGCCTCATTGCTGATTGATGTTGTTGATTGCACAGAGAAAATTGCAGATTCTGTTAATGTTCTTGCTACACTGATAAAGTTTGGTATATCGGATGATGAAAAAAAACCTAAAGAAGTGTCACAATCTCCAACTTGTGAATGTGTTGAACCTGATCCTATGATTGAGAACTCGCATGTGGTTGTTATAGTTGAGGGTTCAATGTGCGATAAATGTAACAAAGTTTGATTGTTGATATACATGTATATGACTCATGACTTCAACCATCAGATTAGAGCTAATCATGAAACATAATTTAGTGTTGTTTTTTTTAATAACATTTTTATTTGTTTTACAATGATGTTCATTTTGTAATATGAAATTTAAATGGTTATTGGTGAGGATTGTTTTTATTTAAATTCTCTTATGTGGTATTCATATAATCACATGTCAATTTGTAAGCAATATTTTGATATTATATATTACGGTTAAATACGAATGCAATCCTCCTAAATAAAAAATAAAATAAAATAAAATTAAAAAACATGTCAATATGTAAGCAATATTTTAATATTATATATTTAGGTTAAATACGAATGCAATCCTCCTAAATATATCTTCTTTTTTTTAAATAGTCTTATTAAAAAATTTTATCCATATTTTAAATTTTTAATATTAAAATTATCGTTAAAATTGTCGCTGATTTATCGTAATAATTTGTCGTTAAAACCGTCGTTAATTCAATAAATAAATTGTAAAAATTGTTGCCAAATTATAGAAAAGACAAAATATTTAAATAAAAAATATTAAACTTTAAAAGAAATATTTAAAAAAAAAACAGGAAATTTAAAATATTTAAGAAAAAATAAACATAATTAATCATATATAAAAATTATATTTATTATATTTGAACTTTGATACATGTGAAAACAAATGACATCAAATATTCATAACTAAAGAAAAAGATTAATTCAAATTTTAAATTTACTTTAATATTTAAAAGATGTAATATGATATTTATAATCAATATGGATCCACGAAAGTTGACTAGATAAAGAGTGGGTTAACTCGAATGACTTTGAGCTAAAGTTTCGCGGTTGATGTAATAATTTATATAATAAATAATTTGTATGTATTTCTATAAAAATTATTTCTTTTGAGATCAATTATGATGTTGGTGAACCGTTGAAGCTCAACTCATCTTTGATTAAAAGAGGGAAAAAAAACTTATGAAGTAAATTAACACACATGTTGTATTGTGTAATATATATATATATATATATATATATATATATATATATATATATATATATATATATATATATATATATATATATATATATATATATATATATATATATATATATATATATATATATATATATATATATATATATATATATATATATATATATATATATATATATATATATATATATATATATATATATATATATATATATATATATATATATATATATATATATATATATATATATATATATATATATATATATATATATATATATATATATATATATATATATATATATATATATATATATATGACTTTGAGCTAAAGTTTCGTGGTTAATGTAATAATTTATATAATAAATAATTTGTATGTATTTCTGTAAAAAGTTTTCTTTTGAGATCAATTATGATATTGGTGAGCAGTTGAAGATCAACTCATCTTTGATTAAAAGAGAAAAAAAACTTATGAAGTAAATTAACACACATGTTATATATATATATATATATATATATATATATATATATATATATATATATATATATATATATATATATATATATATATATATATATATATATATATATATATATATATATATATATATATATATATATATATATATATATATATATATATATATATATATATTGATTTCTTTCATCGGTTATGTGGTTTTTATGTTGGTTCGATTCATCGGTTATGTATTTTTAAAATTAGTTTATGTTTGTTTTTTAATCAAACCCATATTTATTGGTTCTTTTTTTTGTTTGGCTTAATTTGTTTATTCAGTTTTTTGTCATTCATCTACACTTTGTCGAATTTCAATTCATCTAAAATTTTCTGATAAAAATTTATAATAATATTTTTAAATATATATATATATATATATATATATATATATATATATATATATATATATATATATATATATATATATATATATATATATATATATATATATATATATATATATATATATATATATATATATATATATATATATATATATATATATATATATATATATATATATATATATATATATATATATATATATATATATATATATATATATATATATATATATTTCTTCCGGAATGGTTCAATGGCTAGGCATGGGTCAATCTACTTCTGCTCTCAAAACGGTCCAATTGCTTAAGTTCAGCCAATTTAGGAGAGCATTTACCATTCTACCCCTCCACCGAGGAAGGTTGGCTGGTTGACCTCTAGGGTCAGCTGCCCCTCCTCATCAGTTCCTGCCCGTCACGTACGGTTCCACCATTCAGAAACAGTCACGACGCTTGTGCCTGTTATTATGCCTCTGCCCCTAGCAACGACTAGTTATGGGCACCTCTGCCCGTCCCAACGGCTAGTTTTTGGCAGTTGTTGCAGCCCAAAATTTGACCAACTACTCATCGCAATTTGGCTCATGTTTCGACTCATTTCATTTTCGCATTTGCATACCACGTACATTGCATTTTTCCAGTCAGGTTGATTTTATCGGGATTACAGCCCTCTGATCGCGCTTCAGGCATTTTAGGCCAATACGAGGACGTATTTTGAGAGCTGATGCTCGTCCCGGTGTTTTCAGCTCTCGCTGTTGTTTTTGAGGACATCTCGGTGTCCGGGATTTTTACCGTTTACTTCGATATAGGCGCTAATCGATTTAATCGGCTTCCTCGGTAGTTTTAGATTTTTTCCTTATTTTCTAGAATTTTTATAGAATTAATTGACTTTTCTATATATTAGATAGCTTTAATAGGTTAATTGTTTTTTTTATAGTTTAGTTTTAATTTCTTTTTCTAGGAAATTCTTTAATCATTTTAGATAATAGATTTTATTGATTCTTAATAGGATATTCTTTTATTAGGATTTTCTTAAATAGAAATTAGTGGGATTAGTTAGAAATTATTAGAGTTTTATTAGTTTAGAATTAATAGAGTTTTTAGGTTAATCCTCTTTTTTTAGATTTAATTAGGATTTAATAAAGATTAATTAGGTCTTAATCATTTGTTTAGGTGTTAATTTGAGTTTACTAGATTTAATTAGGATTATATTAGTTTTAATTTTCATTTAAGATTTAATTGCAGTTTTTAATGTTCATTAGTTAATTGAGTCTAATTAGGATTAATTAGTTTAACCAGGTGTAATTGTTCATTAATCATGTTCACTAGTTCAGATCCATTTTCGTTGGGTCCAGTTTTGGAGGCCCAGTCCCAGGTCTGTCCAGGTGTCACCATATAAGCCTTCCACGTTTCATTCTGAAGTCTCTCTCTCCATTCACGCGTGTGCATTCAGCTTCACCACTCCACGCCACGTTTTCCCCATTCATTGTCACATTACTCCCCCATTTCTCGCCACGTTTCACTCAGCCACTTCTCCGTCCACGTGGCTCTCCCTCTCTCCTCCACCTCCGTAACACGTGTCTTCACACCATCCCTTAACGGAGACCCCGCCGCCAGCCATGCAACCGCCGCGCCGGCCATATTCTAACTATTTCCGGCCGCCATAACCACTCGCCGGAAGCCGTTTTTTCGCCGGAAACCTGAGATTCCATGATGAACCTTCATCTTCCTTATTCATCCTGTTCATGCCTTCGCCGGAGATCTCACCGGAAAATTCATCCGTCATCAGAAAACTCATCAGAATTCAAGAACACTCGTCCAACAATCGTCACGTTCTCCAGATTCCTTCGTCAAAATCTTCAAGAACTTCATGTGTTCTTCATCTATCCTCCAGAAACTCAAGATCTTCATCAAGATCTTCTCATCCGTTTTCCAGAAATTCATCATACTCCATCAACCACCTTCATCCTTGTTCTTCATGCTTTTCCAGATCCATGAAGATCTTCACCATCGAGCCTTCAAAACCTCCATGTGTTTTCGCCCAGAAAACCACCGTGTTCATCGCAAATTCCTCCAACATCAATGCATCCCCAGATTCATCGTCTCCTTCGAGATCTTCATCATTCATCATCCGGTTCGTCAACAACTCCAAGAACACTACTCCTCCGCCCAGATCGTCACATGCATGTTCATATTCTTCGCAGATTTAGCACCAAAGCCTTAAGATCTTCAACCAAACGCGCCTCAGCTTCCAAACGTCTCAAGGATCATCCACGCATCTCCAGATGCTTCGTCATCCAGCATTCATCAGGTTTTTCCTTCAAAGCGTTGAAACTTCACTTTCGGTTTATTCTTCAATCGGCGTCTGGAGACACAACGGCCTTCATTATCTTCCAGATCTCCTCTGAGCATGGTTGTTATTGCCTCGCTGATGGTTACCGGATTTAGAATGTGTTTTTGGTTTGAGAGAGATCGGATAAAGAATCTTGTGGAGTTGAAAGGTTTAGGAGATTTGAGGTGAGTTCTGGGATTGAGTATCTGAGAGAGGGAGAAAGATTGAAGATGAACGAGAGAGAGAGAGTTGGAGAGGAGAGGATGGACGGCGCCATGAACAGTGTGGTGAGAAGTCAAGATTAGGGTTTCTGAGAGTTGGAACGAGGAAGAGGGAGGGCTGTGTGGATTGGGCCTTGGGCCCATTGGCTTCTTTCAATCTGTACACCCCCTGTTTTGGCCAAGAAACCCTCCGTTTTTTGTTGTTTGGTCTGATTGGGCTAAGGCCCAGTTCGTCTTCACTGACCACAGCCTCTGTTTTCCTTCTACACCCCCCCCCCTCCGTGTGTAAATGGGCTGGGCCCTGTTCATTTTTCTGATTGACACCCTCCGCTGCACTCAAACCCCCCGTTTTTGTTTTTTCTTTTCTGAATTGCTTATTGGGCTGGGCCCAGTTTCTTGTACTGTTTTTTGCTGCCTTACCCCTCCTGCTGCAGTTTGCACCCCCCTTCTGTTTTCTTTCTTTCTTTATTTATTTTCTTTATATTCATTTGTTTAGTTTTTTGAAGAAAAGAGTATGTAATAGAAAAAATAGTGAATATATGTAATAGAAAAACATGTAATAAAAAATAGTGAAATATGAAAATGATTGTATTTTAATATTTTCTTTTTAGGATATAGTTTCTTTTAGGAGTTTCTTTTACACTTTTAGAAGTAGTTTTAAATGTCCACTTGTTAGGGGACTATTTTCCATTAGATTTTCCATGATAGATGGATAGGATTTTTTTTTAGGAGTTTATTTTCCTGTACTCAATCATTGTAATTTCCGAATATTAATAAAATGAGATTTGTGTTGTGGTCTCCGTTCTACCCGTAGTTAAGCCGAACTACAGCTGCTCTGACTTTCTCTGAAGAGAATATGTAGGCATAGGATGCGATATCCTAGCGAGCACACTAATAACTAACCTTTTGCTCTCCTCGCTGCTGTGCGATCGAGACTTTCCCGCTGACGACTGATGTTATCCTTTTCTCTTGCCCGGGTGCATTTGAGACCAGACCGTAGTTCTAGTTCCCGTAGGTTCTCATACCTTGAAACCCGACATACTACGTCCGTTCTACCGCAAACAGGTACGCCTAAGTCTCCAATGGTCGAGCAGCGTCCATCTAACTGCTAGAATGCGTACGCTAGTATCGTCAACTTAATCTCTCACCCCCGTGTGATCGAGAACACCCCTGTCTAGCTGTAGTTAGCCTGAACTACATCATGCTCTGATTTCTCTGATGAGAATATGTAGGCCCGAGACGCGACGTCTTGCCGAGCAACCTTAACCCGTAGTTTCCCGAACTATGTCGACTCTGATTTCTCATTCTCTGATGAGAATACGTAGGCATAGAGTGCGACGCTCTATCGAGTCAATTTCTTTCCGTTTAGATTTAGCAGCCGTAGATAGATTGTTTTTCACCCGTAGACAACCAAGGCAAGCGTGGATCCCGTCGAGTACGACGGACGTGAGGGGTGCTAATACCTTCCCCTTGCGTAACCGACTCCCAAACCCAGACAATGGTTGCGACGACCTTGTCTTACCCTTTTTCGTTAGGTTTTTCTGATCGTTTCCTTTCCCGCTCTGAGGGATAAATAACGAAAGGTGGCGACTCTTCTGTTGTGCCGGCACCTTATTTTCGCGCAAGCGACAACTGGCGACTCTGCTGGGGACTCCAACAGTTCCCTGCGAGAGTCAATCCTAGCGCTTGTATGATTACTTGTTGGGTTGCGTTTATTTATCGCATTTTACTTCTCGCACTTTATTTCCCGCATTTTATTTTCAGTATGATATGATTATTTGTGCTGTTGTGGGATGGGAGCTCTGATGAGTGAGAAGCCAAACCCAGGCTTGAGTGCACCATAGAATTAGTTGTGGAAATTAGTGGGCGCGTGCTTGCTTTGTAGGCACTAGTGTCTCATGAAATCCACGCTCAGACGAGGTTCTCCCGGTTGGCTTCTCTTTCAACCCTTTGGGTTGAGACGGTTGCTGGTTTGGTGGATTGTCGACTCTGGGGACCGATCATTTGTGATTCAGCTAAGTGAGGCCGCTTCATGAGCTGGTGATGCCACACCTTCTGGGTATCGTATCACCCCTCTTGAAAGTCTGTGACACTGATGAACGCATAGGATGCCGAACTTGAGTCAGTTTAGGTCCACACCCGTGAGTGGGAGGGTTTTTGCAGGAAACTTGACTTCCAGCCTGCCCGATATCTTGGTTTTCTCTCGTCAGAGCAGACTTATCCCGTCAGCAGTGCAGCAGCAATCAGAGCTTTGTGGGGGCTGTGATCCCGTGTTTGCTGCATCTTGCATTGCATTTGCATGAACATTCCTGCATCATATTGCATGCCACGCACCAGCTAGTCAGAGCTCTTATCTGGCCGTTGTTTTGATTCTGAAGGTGAGTGTTGAAGGCGACCATGGGGCTGAAGCAGATTTGATCAGAGTCAAGCAGTGAAGTCATTTGACAGTTGTTGGTAGCCATGTCAGAGAGCGACTTCCAGATTGTTGATACCTTGTCAGGTTTCACCGTGACGTCCAATCCTTTGTATGGATCTACGCATGACAGAGACTTTCCGCAAGTGAACAACCTTACTGCAGCTCAGCTTGTACAGCCTTCTATTGAAGACTGAGGTTTACGTGAGCAGTTTGTTGTCCGAGGTGAACGTTCTTCTTCTGTTGATATCTCCGACTACCAGGGTTTTGCCTTCCCTGTGCCAAAGTCCCGAAGAGAGGTCCCGATAGCAAAGACTGAAGACCCATTAGCTCCCGTGTATGCTGAAAGGTTCCGTGCATTGGATGGAAGATTCAAAGCCTTGAAAGGTAAAGATGCTGTTAACCCAAGTGCTGCAAACATGTGTCTAGTCCCTGGCCTAGTGTTACCTCCGAAGTTCAGAATGCCGAGGTTTGAAAAGTACAAAGGAGATAGTTGCCCGAAGCAACATTTGGTGATGTTCTGCCGAAGAATGACTTCGTTTGTGCACAACGACAAGTTGATGATTCACTGCTTTCAAGATAGTCTGACGGGGGCATCTCTGAGTTGGTATATGCAGTTAGAGAGTAATCAGATCCGATCATGGGTGGATTTAGCCAATGCTTTCCTGAAGCAGTATGACTACAATCTTGATGAAGCTCCTAGTCGCATGCAGCTGCAAGAATTGTCTCAAGGGAACAATGAACCTTTCAAGAAGTATGTTCAGAGATGGAGAGAATTTGCTGCTAGAGTGCAACCACCGCTTCTAGACCAAGAGCTAAAAGGCATGTTCGTAAACTCTTTGCAGAGCCCGTACTTCGAAAGAATGCTTGGAGTTGCACCAAATTTCTCTGAATTGGTAAGGGCAGGAGAGTGCATCGAGTATGGTGTAAAGACTGGAAGAATCCAGAATGTTTCAGGCGGTCAGGCTAGTGAAACCGAATCTCTCTACAGCTTTCAAACTGAAGAAGGAGTTGTGGTCAACGCAATCATGAATGATGTTGGGTATCCTCGAGACGAATCGGTGAAATCTGCTAGTTCTCCGTCTTCTCAGCGGTCAGTATCTTCTGTGTCTCGTTATTCTGGACAGACAATTGTGCCTAGGGCACCACATCGGGAACTGTATGTCGCTCCTCTTGCAAATCCACGAGCCCGTGGCCGAGGTTATCAGAATCAGCATCAGAATCAGAACCGACCTCGTAACAACTTGGAACGAAGGAATGCTCCTTCTCATCCGGTGCCTGTGCCGTATAGCCAGATTCTGCCACATTTGATTCAGAATTCTTTGGTGGAACCTAAAGCTCTCAAACCCGTGCCAGAGCCTTACCCTCCAGGGTACAATCCCCATGCTCAGTATGGTTACCATGGTGGATCTCCGGGGCATTCAACTGAAGATTGCAAAGCTTTTCAGGCAAAAGTGCAACAGTTGATCGACAAAGGGTGCATTTCCTTTCCAGATGGAGTTTTGGTGGTGCATGACAACCTCTCAGCTGTCTGAGCTCGTAGATTCAGAGGGTTATTTTCAGAAGCCAGTGGTCCAGACAGGCAGACGTCCTAAGCATTGGCAGTCCTCGGACTTTTTATCATTTGCATTTGTAGTTTCTTTTCTATTAGTTACTACTTGCTGTTAAACATTGTTTGTTTCGAATGGTAATATTAATAAAATGACTATGCATTTTTCTGAATTAATCATGTCGTTGTCACTCATTTACTGCATTGCACTGACACTTGCACTTTATTCACTCCACTTTATCACTATGATTAGCAAAGAGTGGAGGGAGGATGATGAAACTGAATACTCATAACCGATGATCGTATGCTTTCAGATAAAACCTTGCCGATGATGTACAAGGCATTGTTTCAAATCCCCTAAACACTGGAGAGATAAGGAAGAGAATCCCTTGTTAACAACTTCGAGCCGAGAAGTAGGAGTTTTTTCGGACTTTTAAACCCTCACATCTTAACCCGGGGCAGGATAGTTGTCAGTTAGCTTGACCGAGCATTCAAGTCTTATAGAGGAGTGTTGTCTTTCGAGGACCGATCACATCGTATTCCTCCCCAGAGGTCGTACCTCATCAACCACAATGGTTAAACCTCACCAATCAGGAGTGAGACTGTTATAAACCTCTCGGATGAATCCAGACAGCCAGTGTCACACGACTTGTTTCGGAAAAAATAAAAAGAATAAGAAAGCCCGCTAAGTAAAAGAGAAAAGCTGGAAAGCAAATACTTAGGCAAAAAAATCAGGGCATCCCGCTGGACTTCAAAAGAAAAATCGAAAAGAACTCTGAAGAGTCAGTCCAGGCAAAAATTAGGGAATCAAAAGAATGAAAAAGAAAGGATATAAAAAAGAAAAATCCTTGAACACGGACAAAGTCGTGTAGATACAGGCACCGAAACGAAAAAGGAGTAACTGTAACTCCGAAACACCTTGTGAGTTCTTTAACCACTGTTCCCAATGTTCAACATACCTCTCGAAGAGGCGAGTGCTCGAGCCAAGTTAACTGAACTTTAGGATCGGAGATCATCACGTAGAAGGGGTGGGTACAAATCATAATTTGAGCCAAATATCCTTTGTTTCACGAACCGTGAACCCGACCACGATACAACCCTTAAAAGACCTAATTGAGGCAGGGTTTATTCTGAAAGCGTATTACGATAAGGTTGAGTAACCTGACTCCTGCATGATTTGCTAATCATATCCTGGTTGTATTTTTCACTGATCGAATCAGCACTACGTTTGAACTCTTTGGTTCATTCGTCACTCACTAGCATGACACGTAAATGAGTGACGGTACATTTTTCAAAATCTGCATGAACACTGCATTAAAATTACCATTCATGAATGAACAATTTTAATTGCAGGTCAGTAGTTGATACGAAGGAACTCCAACAGGGAATAGTCAATCAGGACTGAATCGTCAAAAGTCTGGATTAGAATGGTATACCGTGAAACCCTGTGAATCTGGGGCATTGACTTCCAGAGAGTTTGGAATCAGTTAGTCTGAGTACCAGTCCCGAAGCATCGGTTGATTATGGGACAGTTTGTTCAAGAAGCAGAAGGGTCAGAAGTGAATCTTCTCGAGACCCAATCAGGGGCAGTCGTCTAGAACTCTTGTGATTTGAGGGTGGATCCCTCCAGTGTTCAATCAGGGCATGTTAAGTCGCTCACCGCTCGTTCAGGGGCAAGCTACTTCAGAAGTATACCGAAACCAACCGTGATGAGAGTTGGTTAGTTGAGGATGAATCCTTCCGTTGTAAAGATGTTGGGGCAAGCCATCTGAAGATTGTCTTGTTGCCAGCTGCTTTCTGTTCAGAATGAATTTTCCTAAGAGTCGGATTGAGGCAAGTTGAATTGCACTGGGGCAAGTTGTTCAAATGAGTTTGTTCACCCTAGCAAGAGTTGAGTGTCGGGGAATCGTGTCATTACCCTGCCAAAAACCTGAGCCTTCTGAAGAAGCCTTGCTGTCATTGGATTGCTATCCTACAACCTAACCTGTTACTCGGCTGAACCTTGTAACCAAATCGTTTTAAAGCCCAGTTCTTATCTGGAAAACTGGAGATCAGTTCTCGTCTGAAATCCAAACCAGAAACCAGCCCTGTCTGGTCACCTTTTCTGTAACCTATTGTTCAACCAGTTCTCGTCTGGCCAACACAGTTTGAAAGCCCAGTTCTCGTCTGGCAAACCAGAAATCAATTCCCGTCTGACATCCAGAACCCGTAAGTCAGTTCTCGTCTGACAACCTAACATATTCTGCTATCAGTCCTCGTCTGGTAGTCCACCTCGGATGCTAGTTCTCGTCTAGTATTTCCCTTTCAAATCCACTTTTGTTGGTAACCAGAAATAAATCCCTATCACCATAAACCTATCCCTAAACCAGAAAAAGCCTAATTGTACCTGGCCCGATGATTCCTGTGACTCGTATGTTGTCACGTTCCCCGACACAAGGCTCGATTGATCCTAGCTCCATGATTGGTATTTTGTATTCCCTGTGTTGATGTTATTGAATCAGGATTATTTTCTCAGCAGAGATGTACAGTTTGAGATTGTTTCCCCTGAGCAGTTTGAGATTGCAGCAAGTTGAGATGGCACTTATCCCTTATCAGAGTAGGATGAAGATTGATATTTCTGGCAGAGTATGGCCATCCTAAGCATTGAATGTTGATTAGCCTGATGTGCTATTTTCCCAAGTGGTTTGAGACTGAAGCTTTCCCTGACTGGTAGATTTGGGTTTATTTCCCCAGCAGTGGGACTGATGCAAGGTTGTATCCCCACAGAGTCCAAGTTTGACTCCTTTTCCCTCCGAGTCTAGGTCATTGACTCATCCCTCAGACAGAGGTCGACGTTGATTCCCTTATTGAGTAATCTCCAGACGGGTAGATATTGGTAGAGAAGAGTTATTACTCAGCAGATTGCTGCGTACCCTATGAGGGCTCAGGGTGTTCAAAAAAGACCGTTCAGGGTTATTTTCCTCAGCGAAGTGAGATTCAATTTCAGTGATCGATTGTTATCCTCCGCAGACGCCAGAGGTGTTTCCGTGATAGGATCGGTACATCTCCATCAGAGTTGTACAATGAGTAGCTAAGGATTGATATCCCCAGCAGTGTTGATACACATGTATTCCTCATCAGACTTGATAGTCCAGCAGGTATTCCCCAGAAGGGTCAGTCTCCGTAAGGCGTATGCAAGATTACCCTCAGCAGATCAGGATTGATATCCCCGATAAAGTTTAGCAGTCTCTCCCCGCAGAGTCTGAACGCGAGATCAGGAGCATTGATATGTATCCCCAAGCAGAGAAGATTCTCTCCCCAATCAGATGTATCCTGAGGGATCACCATCTCCCTAGCTGAGTCAGGCGCCGAAGCGTGTGTTCATCCCCCAGCACCGGGTCACAAGTGCAGGTCTCGTAGGAAACTATTCGTTCACTGAAGTGTGCAGCAATTGATGGTGCAAGACTGAAGTCTCCAGCGGAATTGAAATTCCCCACCAGAGCCGTACTCTCCCCTGAAGTCGGATGATTCCTTCTTCCCCAGCAGAATTGAAATTCCCCACCAGAGTCGTACTCTCCCCTGAAGTCGGATGATTCCTTCTTCCCCAGCGGAATTGAAATTCCCCACAGAGTCGTATTCTCCCTGGTAAGCAGGATGATTCCTTCTTCCTCAGCCGAGTTTGCAGATACCCAAGAGAGCCGAATCCCTGGAAGCTGCTCAAGCCATGATTGGTTTTCCCCAGTAGAATGTTGAACAGCTGATGCTGTATTTCCCCATCGGAGTCGTTCTCTCCAGGAAAGTTTAGTCGCGAAGGCCGCGCAGTTTATTTCTGCGATTGATATCATTTTCCTCAACAGTTTGTGGTTCGTATACCCAGATGAGCAGGTTCGGGTTCTCGTAGAGCTTTATTCCCCTGCATCAGTCAGCTGAAGTTCGTTTCCCCAGGCGGAGTCCAATTAAGATTAGAGTGACCTTTTCTCCTTGACAGGAGGCTTTTCCCTTCAGCATTTATTTTGCTGATGGGGTCATAGCATGTTGCATGATTGCATAGCATTTACCCTGAAAACACGTAGCATTTTCACCGTGTGGAGCATTACGTCATTGTCAAAACATATGCATACGAGACATGAGCCAGGTCGCTACCGTTCTTGTTTGCAGATGTTCCTCCTCAGAATGGTTTGATCAAGATGATTCTTGAATTCTCCCCAACGAAGCCGCTTGCT
The DNA here is from genome assembly GCA_963859935.3 of Lathyrus sativus. NCBI lineage: Eukaryota > Viridiplantae > Streptophyta > Magnoliopsida > Fabales > Fabaceae > Lathyrus > Lathyrus sativus. The sequence continues at coordinate 283,652,122 of OZ012741.1, read as the reverse complement.
CAAGACGATTCTCGATATCCCCAGCGAAGTCTTCGGTTCAAGATGATTCTTGAATTCCTCAGCAGGGTCGTTTGCTTAAGATGATTCTTAAGACCCCAGTGCATTCTCCAGAGTTGGTTGCTCAAGCTGATGCTTGGCGTCCCCAGTAAAGGTTGCCCAGGATGATTCCTGAAATCCCCAACAGAGTGTTCGCTCAGGATGATTCCTGAAATCTCCAGAATGGTTATCGGTTCAAGATGATTCTTGAAGGTCCCCGGCGGAGTTAGTTGTCCAAGATGATTCTTGAAGTCTTCAGCAGAGTTGATTCCTCCAGAATGATTTCTGGACCCCCGGAGCGGAGTTACTTGATAGTTCTCCAGAATCCCCAGCGGCGAAGCGTCATCCCCAGCAGGTTTCTAACGGCGAAGTTGAAATCTCCCTTGAAGACTCCATGATTGAAGTCTGACCGTGTTAATGAAGCAGTTCTCTCAACTGATGCGGAGTGCCTGATGGCAGGGGTTTAGATGTTCCCAGTTGGCTCATGATTGACCAAGAATTATATTCCCGACTTGCTGATGAAGTCCGGTTGATGCCCGACAGTAATGCGGAATGCCTGATGGTTGAAGTCCGGTTGATGCCCGACAGATGTCTTTGAATGCTTGATGGCATGATCAACCTGATGGTTGAAGTCCGACTGATGCCCGACAGTGTTCTTTGAATGCCTGATGGCATGATCGACTATGTATTACCAGTTACCGTGTGACCAATTCCCCAGTAGGGTTGTCGTGCAACTGTTATGCTCAGTGCCGAAGATGTTCCTACCGACCAGAGTATCGTTTACCTGTGTGTGGTATCCAGACCTCCAGCAAGATCATTGACACGTGTTCATCTTATCATTCTCTCCAACAAAGTCTATTATTCAAGTTCATATTTCCCTAATGGATTTTCTTCACCCTGACGGCGAGGTCAGACGATGTTGAGAGTTGGCGGCGATGTCAGATAGTTTGATTCTCCAGCGGCGATGTTGGATGTTTGTTTCTGGCGGCGATGTCAGGTGATTTAGTTCTCCAGCGGCGATGTTGGATGTTTGTTTCTAGCGGCGATGTCAGGTGATTTAGTTTTCCAGCGGCGATGTTGGGTGTTTTGGTTGTCCGACGGCGATGTCAGATGCTTTATTTTCATGAATGCCTGACGGCGAGGTCCGGTGTCTGATGACAATGTCAGAGGAATTTAATGTGGATAACTGACGACAAGGTTCATATCAGTACTTCTCCAGCTAGTTGTTGTGCAGCTATGATTTCAGCTTCCGAAGATTTGCTCTCGCCAGAGTACCGTGTACTTGTGTAGTTGGCAAATTTTCGGGTTTATCGGTATTCAACCGTCTCGCACCTTGATTGGCTGAGAGCCGTTCGCTCCTCACCCAGTCAGGTTCAAGCCGTTTGAATAGGGGCAGCTGTTGCACCCCAAAATTTGACCAACTACTCATCGCAATTTGGCTCATGTTTTGACTCATTTCATTTTCGCATTTGCATACCACGTACATTGCATTTTTTCCAGTCAGGTTGATTTTATCGGGATTACAGCCCTCTGATCGCGCTTCAGGCATTTCAGGCCAATACGAGGACGTATTTTGAGAGCTGATGCTCGTCCCGGTGTTTTCAGCTCTCGCTGTTGTTTTTGAGGACATCTCGGTGTCCAGGATTTTTACCGTTTACTTCGATATAGGCGCTAATCGATTTAATCGGCTTCCTCGGTAGTTTTAGATTTTTTCCTTATTTTCTAGAATTTTTATAGAATTAATTGACTTTTCTATATATTAGATAGCTTTAATAGGTTAATTGTTTTTTTTATAGTTTAGTTTTAATTTCTTTTTCTAGGAAATTCTTTAATCATTTTAGATAATAGATTTTATTGATTCTTAATAGGATATTCTTTTATTAGGATTTTCTTAAATAGAAATTAGTGGGATTAGTTAGAAATTATTAGAGTTTTATTAGTTTAGAATTAATAGAGTTTTTAGGTTAATCCTCTTTTTTTAGATTTAATTAGGATTTAATAAAGATTAATTAGGTCTTAATCATTTGTTTAGATGTTAATTTGAGTTTACTAGATTTAATTAGGATTATATTAGTTTTAATTTTCATTTAAGATTTAATTGCAGTTTTTAATGTTCATTAGTTAATTGAGTCTAATTAGGATTAATTAGTTTAACCAGGTGTAATTGTTCATTAATCATGTTCACTAGTTCAGATCCATTTTCGTTGGGTCCAGTTTTGGAGGCCCAGTCCCAGGTCTGTCCAGGTGTCACCATATAAGCCTTCCACATTTCATTCTGAAGTCTCTCTCTCCATTCACGCGTGTGCATTCAGCTTCACCACTCCACGCCACGTTTTCCCCATTCATTGCCACATTACTCCCCCATTTCTCGCCACGTTTCACTCAGCCACTTCTCCGTCCACGTGGCTCTCCCTCTCTCCTCCACCTCCGTAACACGTGTCTTCACACCATCCCTCAACGGAGACCCCGCCGCCGGCCATGCAACCGCCGTGCCGGCCATATTCTAACTATTTCCGACCGCCATAACCACTCGCCGGAAGCCGTTTTTTCGCCGGAAACCTGAGATTCCATGATGAACCTTCATCTTCCTCATTCATCCTGTTCATGCCTTCGCCGGAGATCTCACCGGAAAATTCATCCGTCATCAGAAAACTCATCAGAATTCAAGAACACTCGTCCAACAATCGTCACGTTCTCCAGATTCCTTCGTCAAAATCTTCAAGAACTTCATGTGTTCTTCATCTATCCTCCAGAAACTCAAGATCTTCATCAAGATCTTCTCATCCGTTTTCCAGAAATTCATCATACTCCATCAACCACCTTCATCCTTGTTCTTCATGCGTTTCCAGATCCATGAAGATCTTCACCATCGAGCCTTCAAAACCTCCATGCGTTTTCGCCCAGAAAACCACCGTGTTCATCACAAATTCCTCCAATATCAACGCATCCCCAGATTCATCGTCTCCTTCGAGATCTTCATCATTCATCATCCGGTTCGTCAACAACTCCAAGAACACTACTCCTCCGCCCAGATCGTCACATGCATGTTCATATTCTTCACAGATTTAGCACCAAAGCCTTAAGATCTTCAACCAAACGCGCCTCAGCTTCCAAACGTCTCAAGGCTCATCCACGCATCTCCAGATGCTTCGTCATCCAGCATTCATCAGGTTTTTCCTTCAAAGCGTTGAAACTTCACTTTCGGTTTATTCTTCAATCGGCGTCTGGAGACACAACGGCCTTCATTATCTTCCAGATCTCCTCTGAGCGTGGTTGTTATTGCCTCGCTGATGGTTACCGGATTTAGAATGTGTTTTTGGTTTGAGAGAGATCGGATAAAGAATCTTGTGGAGTTGAAAGGTTTAGGAGATTTGAGGTGAGTTCTGGGATTGAGTATCTGAGAGAGGGAGAAAGATTGAAGATGAACGAGAGAGAGAGTTGGAGAGGAGAGGATGGACGGCGCCATGAACAGTGTGGTGAGAAGTCAAGATTAGGGTTTCTGAGAGTTGGAACGAGGAAGAGGGAGGGCTGTGTGGATTGGGCCTTGGGCCCATTGGCTTCTTTCAATCTGTACACCCCCCGTTTTGGCCAAGAAACCCTCCGTTTTTTGTTGTTTGGTCTGATTGGGCTGAGGCTCAGTTCGTCTTCACTGACCACAACCTCTGTTTTCCTTCTACACCCCCCTCCGTGTGTAAATGGGCTAGGCCCTGTTCATTTTTCTGATTGACACCCTCCGCTGCACTCAAACCCCTCGTTTTTGTTTTTTCTTTTCTGAATTGCTTATTGGGCTGGGCCCAGTTTCTTGTACTGTTTTTTGCTGCCTTACCCCTCCTGCTGCAGTTTGCACCCCCTTCTGTTTTCTTTCTTTCTTTCTTTATTTTCTTTATATTCATTTGTTTAGTTTTTTGAAGAAAAGAGTATGTAATAGAAAAAATAGTGAATATATGTAATAGAAAAACATGTAATAAAAAATAGTGAAATATGAAAATGATTGTATTTTAATATTTTCTTTTTAGGATATAGTTTCTTTTAGGAGTTTCTTTTACACTTTTAGAAATAGTTTTAAATGTCCACTTGTTAGGGGACTATTTTCCATTAGATTTTCCATGATAGATGGATAGGATTTTTTTTTAGGAGTTTATTTTCCTGTACTCAATCATTGTAATTTCCGAATATTAATAAAATGAGATTTGTGCTGTGGTCTCCGTTCTACCCGTAGTTAAGCCGAACTACAGCTGCTCTGACTTTCTCTGAAGAGAATATGTAGGCATAGGATGCGATATCCTAGCGAGCACACTAACAACTAACCTTTTGCTCTCCTCGCTGCTGTGCGATCGAGACTTTCCCGCTGACGACTGATGTTATCCTTTTCTCTTGCCCGGGTGCATTTGAGACCATATCGTAGTTCTAGTTCCCGTAGGTTCTCATACCTTGAAACCCGACATACTACGTCCGTTCTACCGCAAACAGGTACGCCTAAGTCTCCAATGGTCGAGCAGCGTCCACCTAACTGCTAGAATGCGTACGCTAGTATCGTCAACTTAATCTCTCACCCCCGTGTGACCAAGAACACCCCTGTCTAGCCGTAGTTAGCCTGAACTACGTCATGCTCTAATTTCTCTGATGAGAATACGTAGGCCCAAGACGCGACGTCTTGCCGAGCTACCTTAACCCATAATTTCCCGAACTACGTCGACTCTGATTTCTCATTCTCTGATGAGAATACGTAGGCATAGAGTGCGACGCTCTATCGAGTCAATTTCTTTCCGTTTAGATTTAGCAGCCATAGATAGATTGTTTTTCACCCGTAGACAACCCAAGCAAGCGTGGATCCCGTCGAGTACGACGGACGTGAGGGGTGCTAATACCTTCCCCTTGCGTAACCGACTCCCGAACCCAGACAATGGTTGCGACGACCTTGTCTTACCCTTTTTCGTTAGGTTTTTCCGATCGTTTCCTTTCCCGCTCTGAGGGATAAATAACGAAAGGTGGCGAATCTTCTGTTGTGCCGACACCTTATTTTCGCGCAAGCGACAACAGTTACCTATTCTTCAGAGAATGGTTATCTCGCTCTGAAAATAGGGACCAATGGTCAAGCGCACTAGGCACTATAAAAACCCTCTCATTTGAGAGGGTCAGGTATTTAATAATCATCCTAAATACGCACAAACTATGCACTTACTTTCTTTCTCCCGATTATCACTTTAGCACCAGAGTACCTTGCTGCAGGTACACCCACATCCTCGTCTCTCACACCCAGTATCACAGACATTGTGTATGACCCACTTCAGATTTTGATCAGCCGTCAAGATCAGTGGCACCGCCTGTGGAAATCTCTGTTATCCCCCTCTTTTTTCCATCGTAAATTTAAGACCAAAATAGTTCTTCCAAAACTTCGACCATGACCAGCCGTGACAACTCCCACGATGCTCGCAACTTTGCCTTCTTCCCCGTCAGCAAGATTGATACTGATAAAGCAACCCTCTTTCTTGGGGGTGACACCCACCAACAAAGAGATGGAGCCATCGTGTCTCCCTCCCCCGTTCGCGCTTATCACAATGAGGTCCATCCCATATAAGACCACCAACCAGTCCCAGTTCCGTCCAGCATCGACCCGGTCATGGCGGCCCTCCTCGAGGCTCTCAATAAGACCAACCTCCTTATCTTTCATCAGAACGCAAGGACTGAAACTCTAGAAGATTCCATCCAGCCAAGATCCCATCCACTGAGGAAAGAGCACCAGAGATCACAGAGTCATCCTCCCTGACGTGAAAGAAACCGTCAGACACCTCTAGAGCCAGAGTCCCAAGAAGTTAGAAAGCGCGACCACGTCTCCCTTGAAGCCAGTACTACCCAGGGACTAAGAGGACCATAAGAGATCAACGCGTAGAGTTCCAGTGTTCGACTCCGCCCAGATCCAAGGTCCAGGCACGGACCCCATCTCTCTGTCGAGATCTCCATCCTACCTTTAGACAAATCACCCGCTCTTCTTCACGGTCCAGCAGTAGCAGTGGCGACAAGCCTCGCGGCATGTTGTCCCACAAAATTATGGCCATGTGCCTACCGAAGGGACTGGAGAAACCACAATCTCTGGTCACATATGAAGGTACTACAGACCCTGACGAGCAAATCAAAAATATCGATGCGTTGCTCGGTTATCGTGGCGTCTAGGGCACCATCAAATGTAGATTGTTCCCAACCACGTTGAGGAAGTGAGCAATGGCTTGGTACAAGAGACTCCCCGATGAATCCATCACATCATGGAGGTAATTGGGGAGAATATTTTCCAGACACTTCACGACCTCTCGCCGACACCCAAAGACCGAAGCCTCCATTGAGGCCATCATTCAGGGGAAGGATGAACCTCTTCGAGCCTATATTGAAAGGTTCAACAAAGAAGTTATCCAGGTCTCCATGACCGACGACATAAAGAAGTTCTTGCTCGAGTGCGGGCTCCGTCCTCGCACTGAAGTTTCCAAAGCAGTAGGCATTGAAACTCCAGCGACGCTGGACGCCTTCCTCCTCAAGACGCAAGCATATATTTAATACGAGGAGAAAGAAGTTTCCAGCTCCGCCCGGGACTCGAGGCACCAGGAGAGTGCCAGGTCCTCCAAGCACGATGAACCCTCAACATCTTGCTGGGAAGATAGAAGATGTGAGGATCGCACCTGGGAGCCCCAGGACAACAAAGGGCCTTCTGTCCGATTCCATGAATATACTCATCTGACCATCTCTCGAGAAAAGATCCTCTCTGAGTGTGCCAACTTGGATTTTTAGCAAGCAGGAGTCTGGTTCCCTAAATAGATACCACCCAAGCCAAATGCTGACAAGTTGAAGTATTGTCGGTTCCACAAGAGCCACGACCATATGACCGACGACTGCATCCACCTGAAAGATGCCTTTAAGATACTGATCAGGGACGGGCACTTGAAGCAGTTCGCCAAATGGAAGGATGCTCCTCGACAAGACGTCCAGGAGTCCAAGAAGGTCGAAGAGTAGGTGCCTTCCCTAAAAGAAACCAGCCTTCAGGTCCCCATGAACATCTCACGACCTAAAGACTTCTACATCCCCGAGGGGCTCAACGTCCCTCCCTACTTCGCCGCATATAGACCGTGGGAGACCTTCCCCTTCGCCGTGGTCATCTCCAAAGGGGGATTCAAAAAGGTTACTGTAGGGTCCGTCAAAAGAAAGTTCGAGCACCTTATTAGCAATAGCTCGAACCATAACTCCACCCTCGACAGGGTCCAGGGAGAGTCTGTTGCCATCTGCTTCTACCGCGAGAAAATCCTCGGTAGAGCCCCCAACGCCAGCATCCATCTGCTCATAAGAGCCCAAATGGCCAACTTTGACGTCCGATAAATCCTCGTTGATCAAGGCAGCTCAGTTGACATCATATATTCCTAGCTTTTCACCACTCCCCAACTAGACGAATCGCACCTGACGCCCTACATAGGCTCTAATATGCAGGGCTTCAATGGGTCAGTAACGAAGCCTTGGGGGTATGTAGAACTGATCGTGACTTTCGGTTCTGTAGAAATGACCAGGTTTATCAAAGTTCAGTTCCTGGTCATCAACTGCCCATCCTTATACCAATGCATCTTTGGGCGGCCAACTCTGGCCAAATTGGTAGTCGTGCCTTCGACCGTGAACCTGAAAATGAAGTACTACACTTCAAAGGGTCTTGTAGCCACTCTGCACGGAGACATTGAAGCAACAATGAGATGTTTCGAGGCAGCCTCCAAAGGGATGAACACTATCACCGCCAGGCCTAAGACCCCCGGGAAGCCTGCTCTGCCCAGCAACTCCGAAGAGAAAAAGTCGTTGCCCCATGTCAACTCTATCAACCTTGACAGCCGCTTATCCAAAGACGACCAGAGGAATCAGAAAGGGAAGGGGAAGGAGATCCAGCCATGTTCGAGCAACCCCTCCATACCTACCAGTAGCGGTGAGACCTTCCATCCGATGCGCTCAATTTCGGATGGCGAGTTCGAACTTGTCCTACTCGATGATGGCCCCCAGCGAGGAGTGAAGATTGGGACCGGAATCTCCGACCTAGCAAGGAAACAGCTAAAAGCCTGCCTCCAGGAGAATGAAGATCTGTTCGCGTGGAGCGCCACGAAGATTCCCGGGCTAGATCCTGACGTGGCCTGCCACCAACTCACCATCAACCTCGCTGCTAGGGCAGTAGCTCAATGTAGACGAAGGCAGTCTCCGGAGAAAGCGGAGTCTGTCGAACAGGTTGTAAAATACCTCCTAGAGGAAAACTTTATCTCGGAGGCCAAGTGCCCATCGTGATTGTGAGTCGGTACCGTGTGTTAAGAGTTGAGTGAGTGCATTTGTTGCGTGATTGTATGTTGTGGTTGATGGTGGGACCGTGAGTCCGGATGATATGTATATGGAATAGTATTATTAAGATTTCTGCCTTTTATTTCATGTACTACTATACCATTATTATTTAACTGTGATTCTCACCCCTTTGTTGCTGTTGTGGTCTGTGCTTCTTCGGAAGTACAGACAATCCATGTGCTTAGCTAGTTGGATTGTGGTGTCTCTGTAGGACTGCTCTGATATGTAACACCGGGGCCTTTTTGGGAGTTTTATCGCTTTATGTTGATTTTGTTTTCCCCTGTGGCGTATCTGACTTTTGTATATGTGTCGTGATGTATGGTGATGCTATGTATTTTGGGCAGATAGCCAATGTTGTACATATGATGGTGATGATGGTTATGGATAATGCGTGTATATGATATTTTGTGTTATGGCAGACCATATCTTTTCCGCTGCAATTTTATTGAAAAAAATTCAACTAAATTATTTGGAAAAATATTTGTGGGAATCTTGACGTGTATTGTGGCATCCCGTTTGGGAGAGAAACTCTGATATGTGTTTTATTTGCTTGTTTTATTTTATTTTGGGAATGGGGTGTTACACTCCCCGTTGGTCTTGGCCAGCTCATCCTGGCTCTTTTTCACCGCCTCCTCGACAACCCTGACTCGCTCCTCTTGGGACTTCTTCAGCTTCTCTTCCAGGTCCGTAACCTCAGCCTAGGACTTCTTCATCTAGGACTCGTGGTGGGAACCCTCCTAGGTGTAAACCACCACCATCTCCAGAACCCTTATCAAGGCGTGAAGCACCCTGAGTAAGCATTATCCTTTTGCTCGGGCGGTCTATTTCCTCAAGCTTCAGAGACTCCACCCAAGGAATCTCCAAAGAAGAACCCTCAAAGAACCTCTTGTTGTGTAGGCACGGGGGCAGCTCAAATATGTTTTTCTCCCCCTCCTTACTGAGTTCCACAATCTCGCTCGTCCATTGACGCTTGAACCTTGAACTCACAGGCACGGGCGATGTTTGGAAAACCTGTGGGGTAGAAAAGGAGTTCCCCGACCTAGTTCGAGGAGAAGTCGCTCGCTGGCTGAGGCGGCTCTTCCCGATCGTTATTCCCCCTTTTAGCTTCCCATGGGCATTCTTTACCATTCGTTCTTAGGCAGAAGACATTGTACCTGCAAAATAACAAGCACATTAATACGCGAAGAAAATAACAAATTAGACAAACTAAGAGGAAATAAAAGGCTACCCAGAAGTTCTAAAGCCCCTGCACGAGTGCTACACTCGAGGAGCTCCTTCGTATTGATATATTGGGCCTCCACCTTGGGCCCTCCATCCTCTTCATAAATAATCTTCTCAGCACGGGTCACACACTGGGCAAGTAGAAAGTCGTCCATGAAGACCATCAGCTTGGCATAGGTGGCTCGGTCATCGTCCCCCAGCATATGAAGAGTGGCGATGTAGTCGTCAGTTGGCCGGGTAAATGAGCCTCACTCTAGTAGAAGGGAAACTTTAACAACCTTCACGCAAGTACTTTGCCATGCTCGTCGACTAAGACTTCCATGCCCTCGTCCGTCGAGACCTTCTAGAAAAACATGGAGTCGATGGCCCTCTCTGACACAGGGTCGATGATATAAAACCTTTCCTTGAAAGTCCTAATAGACTCAAAAAAGGGTTTGAATAGCTTCCTCCTCCGCTTCAGGGAGACCCAACCGAACATCCTCCCTGAAACTTGTCACTGAAGATGGAAGACAGTAAGGAAGAGGGGAAGGGTAGCTCCAATCTCCAAGTATTCACACACCAACTCGAATGCCCGTATAAAGACAATAGAGTTTGGACGCTGCTGCGAAGGCCCCAGATCTAGGTGCATGAAGACTGCCTTCTGAAAATCCAAAAAGGGCAGCCTCAGCTCTATCTCCTTGAAGACATATTCGTACATAGGGAACTTCTCCCTGTATGACGAGCAGATGCGATCTTTCTCGCTGGGGAAATGGACCTTCCAATCTCCCTCTTCCCCCACCGACGTGAACTGAAGGCATCCTTAATGTAAGAGGCAAAAAGATAGGCATGCTCCCCAGGCTCCACTACGGACCACTCCTCCGCGGTTGTTCTCGAAATAGGTACTTCACCAATGTCTTAGGGCGTGGAAGTATCACCAGTATCAGTATCCTTCGAGGAGCTCTCCTCGGATAAATCTCTCAGAATTTCATCTTCAGCCTCGTGCGACATCTCATTTACCTGAAAAGCAGAGGATAAAAGTGAAATCGGTGACAAAGTCAAATCCTTTCCACCGCTAGTCAAGTGAAAGGGCGCGTGAAAGCCTGAGGGCAACGTCCCTAACGTAAGCTCTACTCAAATGGCACAACTACGATACGAGGAGGCGCCCGCCATCTAACACGCGTGGGGAGAGCTTCCCTGGTGCGATTACCCATAATTTCCGTTGGAAAACCACCAGAAAACTCATAAGTACACCGGAAATCCACTGTTTCCACTAGTGACGAATGCTCCCGTTGTCGCAACGGCATCAGAATCAACTATAAGACCTAATCTTCTAAAGCTTCAGCGACGCCTGCAGCAGCGGAAAGTGGCCAAGCCACCGCCAGCCACTAACAGTCACCGGAAACACCCTCTATGTTACCTAGTTTCGCCTTAACCACATGCATTCTACAAAGCAGAAAGTGAATAAACCTATGACAAGAATCAGTTCAAGTACTTACGTGGTCGAGGAAGGAAATTTGGGGTCGAAGAGCTATGGTCAGTAAACGAACGGTGGTCGGACGATGTTGGACGGCAGATTGCAGAAGCAGAAAACAAGAGAAGAAAGAGAGACGAAAAGTGCAAATGAGCAACTTCTCCCTCTATTTATAATCGGTCCATGGGCACTTCCACAGGCACGCGCGGGTAGGGGCATCATCATGACCCTAGCCTAGCCATCAATACGCTTTAAATGCGGCACATGGCTCGAGGCACGCGTGACACTTCACCTTTTCAAATCACATCAATCGTTGGGCTCCCCGTACTTCGAGCTCCTCTCCAGGACGTTACAGGTCCCCCAGGCATAGATTTCCTCGGGCACCAAGTAACAGCCTCATCTCAACAACAGGCGACGACTTTGTCCGGTCCTCCCCGGGACTACAAACTGCCCTTAAGTCATCACACCCATGCTCGGGAGCAACGACTTGGGGGGCTCGTGTTCCGGACTGGCCCAATTGTTAGGCATGACCCAATCCACTTCTACTCCCAGAATGACCCAATTGTCTAAGTCCAGTCAATTTGGGGGAGCATTTACCTTTCTGCCTCTCCATCGGGGAAGGTTGATCGGTTGACTACTAGGGTCAGCTACCCCTCCTCAGCAGTTCCTACCCGTCACGCACGGTTCCACCATCCAGAAACAGTCACGACACGTATACCCGTTACTGCGCATCTGCCCGTAGCAACGGCTAGTTCTGGGCACCTCTGCCCGTCCCAACGGCTAATTTCTGGTAGTTACTTATTCTTCAGGGAACGATTATCTCGCCCCAAAAATAGGGACCAATGGTCAAGCGCTAGGACACTATAAAAATCCTCTCATTTGAGAGGGTCGTGTATTCAATAATCATCCTAAACACACATATACTATGTACTTGCTTTATTTCTCCCGATTATCACTTTAACATCGAAGTGCCTTACAGGTACATTCCTTCCTTGTCTCTCACACCCAGTATCACAGACGTTGTCTGTAATTCCTATTATGTATTTATTTATTTATTTATTTAGAGATGTTTTCTATTTTATTTTAAAATAAAAGATAAAGTTAAATAAATGCATGCATTATAGATCTACTACTCCAAGTACACTACAGAAGATAGGTAAGGAAAGCCTTTCGGTCGTCATCATTATTAAAAACTTATTTTATAACCACTTATCATGATATATTCCCTCTTAAACAAATAGGAATAGTTTAATATACAAAGGTGTGGTTATTAATTTTGTCAATTTGTATATGGCACATGTTATGTTGTTATTATTGTATTATTATTTTTCAGCTGAAAAGGAAGTGGAGTCATCTAAGTGGGTTAATTGACGCTTTTTACCAGCCCACTGTTAGTTGAATTAAAATAGAAATTGCTTGGAAGTTTCCTAGCAATTAAGGGTAATAGCACTAATTGCTTTGATTTTGTTAGGGAGATGTGAAGAGAAGAGCTTGAAGAGGAGATTAGAAAAATAGATACTTAAATTGTTCTTACGGTATTTTTGAATTTTTATGGTTTTGTTGTTTATTTGTTTTATTATCTTTTTATGATCTAATCTTTTGTCATTAGTTCTTTGCACATTTTTTATATTTGAGAATTTTACATTAAAAATATATTTTGCAGAGTCCATGCAAAATGATTTGAGTTAGAAAAAAGTTTGGCTCAAATCAAGAGTAAATTTTAAAAATTAGAATCCAACGCTAAAAGGGTGGCTGGTGTGAAATATTTACATGACTTAAATCATAAGGCTGGTGTCTTGACTCGAGTCAAAGTTTGACTCAAATCGTTAAAGAGTTTTTTATTTGAGAATTTAATTAGAGAAATGTGTCTCGAGTCATAGATTGGCTGGACTCCAATAACTTAAATCAAGTCATGACTCAAATCGAACACACAAGAATCTAATTTTTCTCATCTTGATTCATATAATTCTCCACTAGATTTAAATCCTTATTGTTCTTGACCTAAATCAGAGTATTACTTTTACTCTATTTTAGTGTTTTATGTCTAATATATATAAAATTCTCTCTCTCTCTCTCTCTCTCTCTCTCTCTCTCTCTCTCTCTCTCTCTCTCTCTCTCTCTCTCTCTCTCTCTCTCTCTCTCTCTCTCTCTCTCTCAATTTGCAAATGATTTTGCAGAACTCTCATAATCTTTGAAAAACATTAAGTGTTTTTGTCAATCACACAAACTTTATTTCTCAAAATAACCTTGAAGAAAAACTTCTTTGATTGTAAACAAGTATTATGTTAGATCCTTTTGAAAAACTTCATCTTCAAACTCTAGCCAAAAACACCATTATAAAGTGTTGTTCAACTCTAAAAGAGAGTGTGAGTTGTAGTTATGAAGTGATTCATTAGGTGTTCTAATATTCTTGTGAGGATTAATTATTTTCAGTTGGAAAAGTTAGATTGTGATTATGATTTTTGGAGATTCACATCCAATGAATAAAAAAGAGAGTTTCTTCTCTTAGAGGTGTTGGAGTTTTTAACTCCTTTAACAAGTTTGAAGACTTGACAAGAGAATTTTGGTAAGGTCGAGTGAAGATCGTTGCAGGAAAAATCTTAGAGTGCTTTGGTTTGGAGAATGTCGTATGATTCAAGATTGAAGATATTGAAGGATTTACAGCCTAGTGAGTTGTGTTCAATAGAAGGAGAATTAATATTCGGATATGTGTTGCTTAGAAATTGGTTTTAAGTTTTCAGCTTTTCTATGATTATCGTTTGTATCAAAAGACACTTGTGAAATTTCTATTAGTGGAAGACTTAATAATATCTAATGATTTGTCATTGTTGGGAAAATAATAAGAAAACAAATTTTTACTCACGCGGAAACATACCTAAAAAAAAAAAGTAAAAATTATAACAAAAACTCATAAAATCATAATTTAACTTCTAATTTGTTACAAAAACAAAATTACAAACTCTCTCATACAATTGCAATTTTAAGGAGAAAATTACAAACTCTCCCAATTACAATTTTTGAACGGAAAAATAACAATCTCTCTCCAACTACAATTTTTTGACAAAAAAATTGCAAACTCTCTCAACAAACTATTTTTGAACCTAGAAAACTCTTAACAAACTACTTTTTAACGGAAAAATAACAAACCTTCTCTAGACTCACAACTATCCAAATTCCCAATATATCTGAAAGACTACATTTTATTATTATGTGGAAAACTAAAACTAATTATCTCTATTTATATTAATACTCAAATTTTTGTTTTCTTTCTACTCCCCGATGTGAGACTTTGATTAATATATATTTAACCCAACAAATCCTCTCTTCATTCAAAGTCTCACATATTTTCACTTTGTTTTCAACTTCATCTTCAAAACGAGCATTATAATAATAATAATGATTAACCACATTTGTAAAATTATTAATCTTCAATCTTTTTGTCTTCTTCCTCCCTTGATCAAAATAATTGTTACTTTTCCTTTCTTCTTCGATCGGAACCTTAGCTCTAATACTAGATGTTAAGAAAAAAAAATACGCACACGGAAGCATACCCAAAAACAAAAAGCAAACATTTCAACAAAAACTCATAAAATCATAATTTAACTTGTAATTTTTTACAAGGATAAAATTACAAACTCTCTCATACAATTACAATTTTTAAGGAGAAAATTGCAAACCCTCACAATTATAATTTTTGAACCGAAAAATTGTAAACCCTCTTCAATTACAATTTCTGGACGAAAAAATTACAAACCCTCGCTCAGTTATAATTCTTTGATGGAAAAATTGCAAACTCTCTCTCAGTTATAATTCTTTGATGGAAAAATTGCAAACTCTCTCTCAACTACAATTTTTGGACGTAAAAATTGCAAATCCTCTCAACAAACTATTTTTGAACAGATATATACAAAATCTCTCCACAAACTATTTTTTAATGGAAAAATACAAAACCTTCTCTAGACTCACAACTACCCAAATTCTCAATACACCCAAAAGATTACATTTTGTTGGTGCGTGAAAAACTAAAGCTGACTATATCTATTTATATTCAAATTCTATTTCTATTTTCTTCCTACTACCTGATGTGGGACTTGGATGAATATATTATTTAATCCAATAGTCATTAGAGACTAACTAGATGCAAGCAAAGACGACGCATCGAACTAGTATAAATCTCAGTGTAACTTGCTCTATCGTTTATCTCTTTTAATTTATGTATATAATTTATATGCTCTTAGATTTTTTATCGATTTCTAGTTTGCATGTGATTAGATTTTGTTACTTGTAGCAATGTAATATTTAAGTTTAGGTATGTGTTAGATCCGGTCTCTCAAATATTTCATTCAGGTGATTATTTTAGTAAGCAATAATTCTAAATTGTTATATTAATCAATTAGATTTTATTCAAACGTTTGTGTTTGAATTCAATTGGATTAATTACCATATTGTTAATTGATTAATTCGTTATCTTCTTGTTATCATCAGGGATGACAATAAGTAGGGTTTGTGTAGGGTATTATAGTATACATTTTCATATTCTGTAGTTGAAAAAAATTCTTGTACCCAATTTCACACCCGCTTGGGTATAAACATTGACACCCATACATGTACCCTATGGGTATGTAAGTGTCTGTACTCATACCCGTAACCCGCATTTCTGAAAAAAATAAATATATCAAGTATAAAATATCATACTATTCAGAGTTTTAAAAAATACTAAAAAGTTTTTTAAAAAAATTATTGTTGAATTATGAAATAAATGATCACTTATATTAAATAGTAGTAGTTTAAAATTGATGTTTTTTATTTTAATTTTATAAACATTTATTTTTATATGATAATATAAATTAAATATATAAATATATATTGTGCATGTATGGGGCATGGTGGATACTAAGGTGCTCATACTCACACTCGCCTCCGTTTATTTAAGTGGGTAATCACCCGATCTCGTGTCTATACTTATTTTTACGGATTTTAAATAATTTTGTAGGTACTCACTCAGAATGGGCTAAATTACCATTTCTAATTATCATTGAATTCATCTATACATCAATTTGAAAATCTTTTAATAATGATTTTATTGAAAAAAACAGTCTATTTAATTTCATTGTAGACCCTTATACGCTCGTATTCAATCAACATATATCGGTTTAATACGTTTTGAGAAATTTTTTTTATGTAAAATGAAAAAAATGAATATTTATTATTATTATATTTTTAATATTTAAATTACTATATTTATGTTATTCAAATCATTTAAAAAATTTCAAAATCCTCCTTGTTGAATATAACTTTTGAATTTCTCCAAACTATAAATATTTTATATTAAAAAAAAAATCCTATAACCCTCTTCTTTCAAGCCTTTTAACTCTTTCCACTCATGCATATTTTTCCTTACAAATATTTATTCTTAATATGTATTGGTTATTAGATAAATATTGAAATAATTTTGCTAAAGTCTAGTTTTGTAGATAATATCAAAATTGTTAGGGGTGACTTTATACGTGATTATTCAAATTTTTATTTTAATTTCTTTTAATTTGTATGATTTTTCAAGTGAAGATTTTTACTCTATCCTAAACAAAACTATATATATATATATATATATATATATATATATATATATATATATATATATATATATATATATATATATATATATATATATATATATATATATATATATATATATATATATATATATATATATATATATATATATATATATATATATATATATATATATATATTAATGCAAAATATGAGAAATAAATATCATCTTAATAAATAATATAATTTTTGGGAGGAATTTTAAATGGACTAATTAAATTATAAACAAAGAATTATTATACATAAAAGTGGATCAAATAAAATAGAGGTCAATATCACAGCAATAATAATATTTTTTATTCCAAAATCACAGCTTAGCTAAAATAAAAAACTGATAATAATAATAATAATAAAAAAACAAAAAAAAAACAAAAAACAAAACTTTTGTAGGGAAATTAAAACTCACAAATATAATATGCAATTGGATGTTGATGCATGTATTAAATGGGTTGAATTAATTATGATATCAAAATTGTACATTTTAAAAACATTGAATTCTATATATTCTACTTTTGGCATGAGTCTTAGATCTCTTTGTTCCTCAAATAAAAAAGAAGCTTATATCTAGTCATCAATCAGTCATGGATTTGGTGATGAAATTTCCTTATTACCTCATTTATGGTAAGTATAGCTGTATTTGTTATTAGCCAAACATTATCCAAGCTGGATATAGTGGTGGAACATAAAAGTAGGAAAAAATATCTACATTTCAAAGAGGAAAAAATAGAAGTTTCTATTTGTTACTCCAACATGGACCTATAAACACCACAGAACCAGGGCACTTGCTTACAAATAAGTCCATTCACATTTATATTCAAAGCCTGTTTTCATTTTATGTTTCTTCCCAAAATGTTTACTTGTTTAGGTTACCATCAAATCAGACCAAAAAAAATTGGATACCCCCAAGACAACATTCAATATATGGATACTATGAGTATTTGTTATTGTTCCTCTTTTGTCCGGCCTAGCCTATAGTCCGTTGGAAAACTATCTTATTCAGTCTCAACTCTAATTTATGATTTGGTGGAGAATGACCCACAAAATCAAAAAGGTTTGAGATGAAGATATTTGTGATCAAAGTGAAACAATCACATCAAAAGATAAAAAATCTCTCATTCAATAGAGGATTATAGGACCTAATGAACAGGTATGAGCACACCCTAAAGACATCACTCAGTTTGAGCAAAGAGAGGGGGAATGAAGAACCATTTGGATAACAGAACGAATCATATCTCGTCATTTGACAGTATAATCGATCTAGATAGAAATTAAAGAATGATGGTCAATAGAAACCCTATGACGATCATTCTAAAAGGGGTTACATACATCAAATTAAGTACACACAAACATTCCCTAAACATACTCAATCTTTGAATGAGTAAAATACATGTGGGGTCTCTCACTTTATAAATAGGTCTCACATAAAGTAATGAGATCCACATATATTTCAGCCACTAGAATAGAAGGTTTCATATAAAGAGTCACAAAAATAGAGTCTTTTTAGCACTTCTCTTATAATTAAAAAAATGGTTTATTATGTTTGTTTTTAAAGTGATAACTTCTCTAAAATAGTTAATTTTTTGAATGGAATGTTAAGGGTGACTTAATTGTAAGATATCATTAAATATAAATACGTCCTTCTAAAATTATATGTAGTTAAATCTTACTGTCAAATAGGACAACAGGACAACAGTAATGTGTCGAGACTTTTATGTTAGTAGACTAATGAGCATATCTCATGGGTCGTGGACACGAAGATTGAGTCTTAACATATATATGAATAGTATGAGTGATATTTGTGTATCTAGGCGCTTTTATGTATAATGTTTGCAGCAACCAGTTAACCTTTATAGGTTTAATGATGACAACACTATGGCGTTGAAGTCTTCATTTGAAGTGATGATCAAATTGTGTGCTTGGGAGATCAAGATGTCAAAGCCAAACCTTTTAAGATAACACCTAATGTCAAGAGACATTCGGTTGAGTCGTTGAAGATCTCTGACCAAGTAAACTTTAGATTATGGTATATATCAAGAATCCTTATCAAGGTTCATCGGATAAAAGTGAAGTTAATTCCTATATAAAATATTGAATCATTAACCATCAATGAATATTGAGTTTCTATAGTTATGAAAGAGAGTAAGTGTGAAAGCTCTTTTGTTCTGTGTGTGAGTGATCAGAGTCTTGTAAAAAGATATTAGAGTAACTCATAAACTACTAAGGCAATGTGCACACTCATTAAAAAATCATTTATACCTCTTTATTTTGATAAAACTACTTAAAACTCTTAGAGGAACCATCAAGGTACTTTTGAAATTGATAAAGGGTGTTCCTAAACATTAAGGACCTTAGAAAACCGATTAGATCAAGATTTAAAGCTTCTTAATTGATTGTGAATAGTCCTAATCTATTAGGACATTAGCTCTTGTAGGATTTCCTTTTGTGATTTAGGAATTCCATTTTTGAAAATCACATAATGCATTATAGGATATGCACAATCTATTATGAACATTAAATAACCTATATATAGTTTTCTGTTATGAGCTAGATTTCTCTCTTATAAATATGTGGCTCTCTCACTTTCAAAATCCATCGAAAAATGTGTTTCAACACTCTTTCTCACTTTTTACTCATGTCTTCTTATTTTTCTTGTGGAACCTTGTTTTGTCGGTGATATGTTTTTAACAAGGATAATTATTTTAATTTTGATGATAACAACTTTTATCTAATGATGACAAATGATAATGATAATTAAGCATAAGCGGTTAAAGATGCAAACCAAAGAATTAGGGTTTGTTGGACTTAACCATCTGATGATGACAACCAAATGGAAATTAACTCAAGAATCATCTCAATTAAATTCAAGGAAGTTTCTACAAGAAGGAAAGTATATGACTAAGTTTTGAAGTACAAGAAAGCTCTGCCTTAATTAGTCTGATTGAAAACTATGTAATGCATAATGACATTTTTGTAAAGTACATGGCTAGATCACACTCACACAGACTTTTTTAAGCTAATTTTTCTCAAATAAACACATTCAAAAATGTCTTGAAGTCGTGTCAGGTGAATTGGAAGTTGTCTAAAAAGATTCAAGAAAAGTTTTGTCTTTTCCAATCGATTGAACTTTGTCTCAATCGATTGGGAGATTTCAAAAATGCATTCTAATTGATTAGGAAATCATTTTAATGACGGGTAACGACAATATATCTTTTATTTAAAATTTTAACATAGTAATCAATTGTAATTGAGGCAAGAAATCGATTGGGACAAGTTGATAATTGATTGGGAGTTCATAAAATGCTTTTAAAACAATTTCCTTTTTAAGTCAATCTCTAGCCTATAAATAGAGGTTCATTCCCTCATTTCAAAACATACAAAACTGAGTTTCATTTCATCTCTCTCTCTCTCTCTCTCTCTCTCTCTCTCTCTCTCTCTCTCTGAACTTTTCTTTTACTTTCTCTCACTAAGTATTTAGCCGAAGTGTTTTTCGAGAAAGTCCTATTTGCGAGTGTAAAGTTATAATTCTGGATGGTTAGATTTGTAATTTCACCAAGTAACTTTTTTTTTATACCTTGTTTGAAAATTTATCCAATTAGGGATTTTTTTTGTTAGAAATTAAACCCGTAAAAGCTTTAGTTTAGGAATTGTGTGATCAAACCCTTACTTTGGTTTGAAGGCTCAGATCGTGATAAAAGCTTTCATAGGTTCTTGGTTAGAGCTTAGCCCAATATTAAAATCTTGCTAAGGTTCAAGATTAGCTCGGTATTAAAATCTCTTAATTTATTGGTTATCTCGTGGTAAAACTAAGGTTCAAGGTTTGTGATCTCATCCCGGTGTTAAAAGTTTGCAAAGTTTGTTTAGAAGCTTAAAGACTAACCGCTCCATCATTCAAGTGGAAAGCACACTAACCGCTTCGATCTACCATTTGAAAGGAAGACTCACCGCTTCACTCCGCTCTTTTTGGTATGTAGTCAACCTTAAACTTCATTTTTCCTTGTATAAGGAGGGTTCGTGAGTATAACCTACTAAAAACTCTCAACTTTATTAGATATTCTTAAGATCAATTCTTGGGGAGAGGAGTATGTCTTTTTCTTTGTTTGGCCGAACCTTTATAATTAACGATGTTCTCTCTTTTTCCTCAACTCTTTATTTTTTACACTTTACGTTCTGCAAATTTTATTTTTCTGCTGCTTAATATTAAAAGAACTTTTAAAATGTTTTAAAACTATGATTCTAAACTGAAATGTTTTCTAAAACCATGTTTTTGGGAACTACACAATTCAACCCCCCCCCCCCCCCCCCCTCTTGTGTGAGAGAAGTCACATGTCAAACATCTCTCATTTCACTAAAATTGTCTTGGTGATTTAGGAGTGGAAAATATCAGTCAGATTTCTATTGTATTATGGTGGTATGTAAGTGTCATAAGTTATTTTCATAGTAATGTCGGTGTATGTCAGTCTTTGATTTGAAATCACTATAGCCCCTACTTAAGCATTTGATCAATTTAAATTGTCAGACGATGTATATATATATATATATATATATATATATATATATATATATATATATATATATATATATATATATATATATATATATATATATATATATATATATATATATATATATATATATATATATATATATATATATATATATATATATAATGTGTTTTGTAAGTGTCATAAGTTATTTTCATAGTAATATCGATGCATGTCAGTCTTTGATTTGAAATCACTATAGCCCCTACTTAAGCATTTGATCAATTTAAATTGTCAGACGATGTCGATAAAAAGAAAAATATAAACTTGATTGATTGGGTAACAAACGAGTCATATGGAGGAATATAGGTGTTCTAGATGAAATTTTCCCTCCTACATATGCTCTTAATGGCGATATCGATAATCATATTACAATCTATTATAGTTTATGTTGTCAAGATTCAAGTGTTGATACACTAAATTATGTTAGCGATAACAGATTAGTGGCGCTTAGTAACGACTTCTCCAAGGTGATAATGTTCACTGAAATAGAAAAAAAATTGTCGACTTATATTATTTTGAAACATTAGAATTAATTAATTATATTAATAATATTTATTAATTATTTTAAAGAAAATTAATGATAATAAAGGGGTGTTACTATCATTGATTTCTAGGGTAAATGGTTATGGACTTTCTCCTTTAATTTTTATTTTATTTTAATATGATTAAAATATCGCATGCTTTTTGTGCCTTTCTCTTACTATTTTATTTGGACATTATTTTTTCATCTCACTTATATACAAAATTATTATTCTCATTGATGTAATATAATGGAGAATAAAAGAAGGAAAAATTGAAATATGGCAACCATGAAGGTCAAACCATGAGAAGCAAGATCGTTCACATGTTTAGCATTCATGAACACTAATATCGTAAATGCGGGTTCAACCAACATGAAATTCATTTTATATAATAGTAAGATCCAATGAAATAAAAGTAATATTCAATTGCTTCCTTTTGGGCATAACTTAACTAAACTAAATTTGATGAGATTGAAAGAATTAGAATCAAGAAATGAGAAAAATTCATATGATGGATTAGAATAAAAAGTTATTTGTCCATCTCTCTTGTAAGTTATATAATATAAAAATGGAAGGAGTTCCTACCTAAATAACTAATTTTTGCGTGATTAACCAACGTGAATTAGGACAAAGTTAAATATGGATCTCGGCTCACTATAAAATCTTCCAACAAAATTTTTCGAATCAAGTGCTAATTAAATATGTTTAATCACGTGATATTTATTTATGAAAAATTCTTTTATGTAGATAACCATGGCAAAACTTCAAACAACATTTTATGATAAATCCTTGACAATAATAAGTTGTGTGGGACAAAATTTATTAATTGACACTGAAACTTGAGGATTATCCTCAAGCATGAGACAAAGTCATATATTCTCGAGGAGGCTATTCATGAAGACGAACGAATCAGTAGCACTACCAAAAATGCTTATTAGAAACATCTTAATGAATGCTTTAAAGTTTGTTTCCTCATGATGGCTACCATGAGCTATGATCTTTAGAAGCAACGTGAGAATATGGATTTGTACGATATGATTAAACACCACAAAACGCTCTATCAAGATAGGCATGAGGTTTGATTTTTCCAAAGCAAACTGATAGAGGGAAGTACTACAAGTCTTTACGTAATCAAAATCATTGAGTTTGTTGAGAATATTTAAATATGTGAATTTAACTTATAAGGCTAGAGCTTACAATTAATTTGATTGTGCAATTTTTGTTAAACAGTTCCAATCAATATTTCATGAACTTCATCATGAATGACATGGGAAAAATGCTTCCAAAATGGTTAGGTGTGTTGAGAACTACTTAACAAAACATTGTCAATGTAAAGGGAAAATCCATATTAATGGTTAAGGTGTAAAACTCAAGAAAAATCACAAGAACTCCAACAAGAATATTGGTAAATGCAAGGTAAAAGAAACCTCCAAGGTCAAATATACTACTCATGATTTGAAACCTTGATGTGGTAAGGCCAAAGATAATAGTTGCTTCCACTACTATAATAATTAACATTGGATGAGGAATTTCCCCAAGTACCTATAAGAAAATAAGAAGGGAAATGAGACTTTAACTTCAAGTATTTTTACTATTTAAATTAATTTATCTACTTCTACATAATGTGTATTAGAGATTGGATGTGATTTTCATATTTGTACTAATGTGCAAGAACTCAAAAGGTGTAGAACATTTATACAAAGTGAAGTCGATATTAGAGTTGTCAATGGAGAAAATGTTGTTAATTTAGCTATATGAACTAATGAATCACAAGGTGAATGCCTAGTAATTTCAATATTCAGTTCAAGATATGTTATTTTGTTCCTGCAATTAGCTGGAATCTTATTTTTATTTTTTGTTTGGACAAGTTTGGTTTTTCATTTATATATAAAGTTTAATTGTTGCTCTATTTATTTATATGATATTTTATATGCTAGTGCACAAATGAGTAATATGTTGGAATTAAACCAAATTCCCAATGTGGAATTTCACCAAAACTTGATTAATTTCGCACCAAATCTCGATGAACAAGAATCATTCTTTTGATTGATTATCTCTCTTGTTATTCACTCTTCACTCGAGTGAATCAACCAACCTTGGTTGCAAGATTGTATAGTTGTACAATTATAATGAAAGAAGAAAAATGAATTGAGGAAGAAAGAAATATTATGGTTTTATAGAAAAGTAGGAGAAAAAGAAAATATTTTCTGCATAGCTTCTCTCTGCTTCCAAGAAACTAGTGCACCACCTAACATAAACATATAGCCAGTTATGGATTTTCTATCCTAAGCATCACTACACCAACTTGACTCGGTGTAACTCAGTAATTTGCATTATTTTTCTTCATCAGCTGCAGCAAACAAAATGCTATAGTCGAGAGTTCCTTTCAGATACCTTAGTATCCTCTTCATTGCTGCTAGGTGTGATACATTTGGCTTCTGCATGAATCTGCTCACCATACCTACATTGTATTATAGACCAATAATTATATGAAAAAGGTATCGAAGTGATCCAATGAGTCTTCTGTACTGCGTTGGATCAATTTCATCTTAATTTGCGTCTTTCGATAGTTGCATTATGGGCTCACCTGGAGTCGAAGTTGGGTTGCAATCTTACATCTCAAATATCTTGAGTATTTCCCCTGCATATCTTCTTTGGTGCATCATCAAGCCTCTAATGCTCTTGTAGAATTTGATGCCAAGGAAATATTAGAGACTTCCCAAGTCTTACATTTCAAACTCCTCACTTAAGTCATGTTTTAAATCTTTGATCTCCTTCTTACAACTTCCTGTTATCAACAGGTAATCGACATAGAGACGTAGTATAATAAATTCACTATTTCTTCTTCTTACATATACTACATGCTTAGTTGTGCACTTCACAAATTTCTTATCCCTTAGAAAGTTACCTATCTCCTTGTTCCAAGCTCTTGGAGCTTGCTTAAGTCCATATAGGGCTTTATGCAGCATGTATACCTTGATTTCTTTGCCTTGCTTCACAAACCCAGATGGTTGTGCAACATAAGCTTCTTCATCTAAGGGACCATTCAAGAATGCACATTTCACATCCATCTGACATATTTTCCAGTTGTTCATGTTTTCTAGACCAACAACCAACCTGATTGTTTCGATCCTAGAAACAAGTGCGAAAACTTTGTCGATGTCAATTCCTTATTTATGAAGAAATCCTTTCACCGTAAGTCTTGCCTTATGTCGATTTAATTCTCCTTTGGGATTTAAATTCACCTTGTATATCCATTTCACATTGATTGCCTTCTTACCTTGAGGCAATTCGACAAATGACCAAGTGGTGTTGACTTCGATGGAATTCAGTTCCTCGTCCATTACTTTCATTCACTTCGAATCCTTCAATGACTCAACGACATTGAATGGTTTGACGTCTCTATATAAAGCATAGTGTACCAGGTCACATTCATCATCGACCACATCATCTGATGTAATCATACATTCTTGTAACCTTGCAGACATGTGTCTTGTTCTTTAAGGTCTACTTATACTTGTTTGACCTCTGACTTCCTCGTATCGAACTTCTCTTTAGAATTCACTTATTGTTTCTTCACATGAGATTTTCACTTAATCTCTCTTAAAATTTTCATTCCAGCCTCATTCCTTGAGCTCGTCTATGATCACGTCCCTGCTGATCATTATCTTCTTGTTCACTGGGTCGAGCAACTTGTATCCTTCAGTCAAATGATGTCCTATTAGGATCATATGACTTGACTTATCATTAAGCTTTCTTCTCAATTGATCAAGCGCATTTATATGTGTTATAGATCCAAATTCCTTCAAATGACTCAAGCTAGGCTTGACACCAGACTAATATTATTCTAGTGTAATTCCTTCTAGCCTTTTCGTCAGACATCTATTCAAAATATATGTTGCAGTCGACATGGCTTCTCCCTATAATTATTTAGGTAGATGTTTTCCTTTCAACATACTTCTCACCATATTCATGATGGTTCTGGTATTCCTTTTTATAGTTCCATTCTACTATGGAGTGTAGGGTGACACTACCTCATGCACAATCCCTTCTTTCCCACATAACATGTTGAAGTATTTCAACACATATTCTCCACCACCATCAGTCTTCAGAATCTTAAGTTTTCGACTGCTTTATATTTCGACCATAGATTTAAACTTGGAAAATACTGAAATTCTGGTATCCATATCTCATATGTCCCAAGAACATTGATCTCTGCTCAAACAAGGCCGAGGACAGACCATGACCATTTTAAATTCCTTTAAGAATTAACGATGTCATGACCAATATCATGACCTCTGTTGTGACATCTGCATACCGACAGACTATTTATCTAACCATTTAAATTGTGCAGAATTATAAATGCTAAAAGATAAATAACACCAGTAATTGTTTACCCAGTTCGGTGCATCCTCACCTACATCTGGGGGCTACAAACCAGGGAGGAAATTCACTATTAGTAGAATTAATTCAGAGTCAAACAACCCAGTTTGCACTCCTCACTTAAAACCTACCCAATAACACTTCTGCCTAGAGACACTCTAGACCTGAGTATACCCATTCACTCCCCCTCAATCACCTCAGTGATATTAACATATAATAACAGAATAATTATGGAGATACACTCCAAAAACACACCTTGATCTTGCTTCACAGCTTTGATCAAGTGACACACACTCTTGCTTAAAAACTTTGAGTGACGCAACATCTTAGAACCTATCTAACCAATGCAGCACACAGTTGCTTGGTGTACAAGTACTCATAAGACACACTTCACACGTGAAGAACAAAACTTCTTCACTCACAAGACACACGTGAAAAGCAACACTCTTCACTCACAAATATGTCTACCACAATGTATCAAATGATACAAAGGGTGACTTACAAAGACACACACAAGAGACTCTCAAACCCTAGACCTTTATTTTACACTCAAGTTGTTCTTGATGTGAGTGCTTGATTTCCCCTGCTTCTGCTCCTCCTTAAATAGCAATGCAGACTGGGTTGGGCTGGTCACAAGTAATAAACTTTAGGTTTAACCAAGTTAAACCACTTTCCATAATCCAAGGTGCTGTCAAATTAGGTCACAACTGCTTCATGTTATGTCCAACCTTGACTATAATCTCGCCTGAGACAATTAAGGAGCCATAACAGGTTTCCTGAATTCTAGCCTGAGATATATCAGGTATCATAACAGAAAAACAAACCCTGCACGCCTGATGTCATACGATTAATATCATAACATTCAGTCATGACATTCAGCTTCACTTACTCTTAGCTGACCAGACTCCCCCTGCTGAACATTCCTGCAGAATCTTCTTCACAACAGTAGAAATAAGCATATTATAGTTTCCTAAAAAGTCTCAAAGATCCTTTTTATGAACACCAATTAAATCTGCACTTTGTTCCTAATGAATCTCTTTGGCCTGTACATACTAATGAGGAATATCCAACCGGACCAAAATTCTTCTGTCAAGAGATATAACATAGCAGCCCCTGCTGTACCAGACATTGATGTCATGACATTGGTAATGACATCCATGACAACAGTTCTGTCATCAGCTCCTGCTAGCTGCTTCTGCATCCATGACAACAGTTCTGTCATCGGCTCCTGCTAGCTCCTACTGCACCCATGATAGCAGCGATGTCATGACATTGTTAATGACATCCTGTTTAAACACATGACAGCAGTACTGTCATAACAGTAGATGAAGATGTTGTGATATCTGGCTTAACATCAGTGCAAAATCATTTTTTATCAAAATTTAGCCAATCCTAGAACCATAGAACCATGGTACTAACAAATACCTTGATCATTTCACTTTTCTTCTTGATCAGGTAAGTCCATAATTTTCAATTGAAATCATATATGAATGTAAAAAAGAATTTGTTACCTCCAACTGACCAGGATGAGACCACATACATCAGAGTATATGATTTCAAGAATTGCCTTCAACTTGCTTTTTGTATCCTTACTGAAGCTGTTCTTGTGTTGCTTTTCCTGCATATATTCCTCACACATTTCATTTGGAATGTTGATTTATGGTAGCCCTGAAAACATATTTTTTCTTTTCATATCTCCAATGTCTTTAAAATTGAGATGTCCAAGTCAATAATTCCATATCCATTCATCCCTGCTAGATGCGGTTACAAGGAACTTGTGCTCCATCACATTAAGTTCAATCACGAAGGTTATATTCTGAGACATGGGTACCTTCAAGATTAACCTTCCACCTAAGTCGGTAACTCTCATCATCTTGTCTTTGATGACACTTTGTAGTTCTTTTCGACCAACTGCCTTATGTTGAGCAAATTACTTTTCATGCCTAGTATGTAGAATACATTGGAAATTACTGACCTCTTGCCATCTTTCCTCATAATTAGAACATCACCAATACCTTCAGTTGATAAAGTATTATCATTTGCGAATTTCACCATGTTATTCATTGATGGCTTAATGTTGACAAACCAATCTTTCCTACCATTCATGTGTGATGAGGATCTTGAGTCCAAGTACCATTGGTCCTGGAATCTTTTTGCATCTCTTGTTGTGACCATCAACAACATCTGTTTTTTTTCATGCTTTACAATATTTGCATAATTTTCTTGATTCCTTTGTTTTTCAACATAATCACTAGAGTAGTGACCATACTTCTAACAATTGAAACACTGAATGCGACTTTTTTCAGGTTTTCGACCACCGCCTCTTCCCCTGCCTCCGACACCACCTATGTGGTTGCTTTGGTATGAGGGTCTTCTCTGATTCCACCAGCCTCCTTCTTGCTAATTTTGACCATGCAAATTTGTGTGTCCTCCTCTACTTTTATTATCGCACCACTTCCCTTTTCCTTTCTTTTCTCTTGTTGATTGCGCCTGCAAAGCCATATTACCCTTCTACTTGCTTGCAGCTCTTTCAACCATTCTTTATTCATGAGATTCAAATTTCCCTTGAAGCCCTTCCTTTTTCAATATTGAAAAATCTTTCGACTCTTCTATGGCTACTACCATGTGATTAAACTTTGGAGCCAATAACCTCAAGATCTTTACAACAACTGATCTTGATGTCAATACTTCTCCACCTACCTTAGTTTGATTCACCAGTTTTGTAACCCTAGTGAAAAATCTTTTATGCTTACATTGTCTTCCATATGAAGCAGTTCATACATTCTTTTGTGAGTAAGTAACCTCATCTTATTCACCTTTTCTACGTGTCCAAGTGATCTCTCTAAGATCTCTCATGCTTCTTTTGATGATTCTACGTCATTAACCTTTTCAAAATTATCTGGATCAACATATTGATGGATTATAAAGAGAGCTTTATAATCATTCTTATTCAATTTTTTATGTGCATTCTTTTGTTCATCTGTCGAGTTTTCTGCAAGTGATGTTACTCCTTCCTTCATAAGATCTCAAAGATCTTGACAACAGAAAATAACCTTCATCTGCTTACACCAATTCTCATAATTTTGACCCTTCAGAATTGGGAGTGTTGTCAAAAAATTCTATAAGGATTATTTATCTACATTGCCATCGTGTTTTTCTTCCCTCGAATCACTCAGCCAGGCTTTGATACTAGATGTTGGAAATAAACCAACTTCCCAATGTAGAACTTCACCAAAACTTGATGAATTCTGCACCAAATCTTTATGAACAAGAACTAATCTTTTGAATGATTATCTCTCTTGTTCTTCACTTTTCACTGAGTGAATCAACCAACCTTGGTTGCAAGATTATAGCGCTGCACAATTATAACGAAAGAAGAAAACTGAATTGGGGAAGAAATAAAGATTAAGGTTTTAGAGAAAAGTAGGATAAGAAGAAAAGATTTTCTGCAGAGCTTCTCTCTGCTTCAAAAATTGGAATTTTATTCTTTGTAACTACAAGTTATTATACAATGAATGGGGTTACTCCCTATTTATATATTTTTGGATTGGTTGCTCCTCAATCAAAGCCAAAAATACCTAATTTTGCTAACACTACAAAATTATACCTAAGTCGAAATTCCTGTCGAGGTACACTACTTCGACATTTTGACACTCACACAATTTTGACACTTCCTTGCTTCTATCGAGCAACCTGCTCCAAAATAAGGAACTACATTCTCAACATAATGGAATTTATATCCTTGATATCAAAGCACAAATCTATAACATTAATGATAAAATGATTAAACTAAATGATGTGATTTAAGTTATGTTAGCGTTGTTGTTTGTACCATATAAATGAGAAACATATTTCAAAACTCTATAAATATGGATCCTTGGATTCTTTTGATTATGAACACTTGAGGCGTGTGAGTATTATTTATTAGGAAATATTACAAACACCCCATTTATAAGAAAAGGTGAAAGGACTAGTGATATTTTGACCCGTATACATATTAATATATACGGGCTAGTAAACCCATCATCTAG
Organism: Lathyrus sativus; assembly: GCA_963859935.3. Lineage (NCBI taxonomy): Eukaryota > Viridiplantae > Streptophyta > Magnoliopsida > Fabales > Fabaceae > Lathyrus > Lathyrus sativus. The sequence continues at coordinate 283,621,977 of OZ012741.1, read as the reverse complement.
AGGAGGTTTTGTTTACTCCATCACATTTATTGATAATTATAGTATATATGAATATGTGTATCTAATGAAACAAAAATTATAATATTTTAAAAATTTCTAAGAATTAAAAATGATGTACAAAATTATCTAGGTAAGAATGTTAAAAAACTTTGATTAAACTAAGGTGGGAATATTTAAGTCTAGAATTTGATGAATATTTGAAAAAGTGTTAGATCTTGTCTGAACTAACCCATCTTGAATTATCGAAATAGAATTGTGTTACTTAAAAGTGTAACCAAACCTTGTTACATATAGTCCAATTGATGACAAGTCATGCAGATCTTCCAAGCTATTTATGTGGACACGCTCTAATATGGATTATACACTTAATTGTGTTCCATCCAAAGAAATTCAAAGGAACCATAGGGTAGGATGTAGGACTTAAAGAAATTCAAGAATCACTAATTAGTGATACATAAATGGAGGAACAAAAGCAGATTACACAAGATGTTGTGTATGAACAAATTGCTCAAGTAACATAATAACAACATATGTCAAACATGATTTGTCACTTCAATGGGTCAAAACCATAGGGTGTAAACGGTTCTTCAAAAAGAAGAAAAACAACAATGTTTTCAAGAAAAGTTATGGTAAGTTACATCACCTTGAAGATGTGTACAAGATATAACCTAAAGACTTTAATGACCCGAAGTGTGCCAAAAAGGTGTCCATGTTTCAGTGATCAACCTAGATTGAAGCAAGATTCCAAAAGTAGGAACCTTTATTTTGAGAAAATTTAAGATAGTTTGGGTTTATTAAAAAATATTAACCTTGTTTTTACAAGAAGGTTAGTAGTGGGAGCATAGTTTTATTTTAGTTTTATATGTGGATGACATATTACTTTTTAAAGTAGCATCCCTACCTTGCAACAAGTTAAAACTTGGTTGGGGAATTGCTTTTGTGTTAAATATTTGGGTGAAGCTACCCATATATTAGGAATAAGGATTTATATAGATAAATCTTAAATTTTATTTTTATTGGAAGAAATAGGTAAAAACTGTTGTAATTTTATTCCTCAGTCAAAGGTTGGTTTATATAATGAGAATACAATAAAAATATTTAATTCTATCCTTAATGGAGAATAAAAGAAAATAAATGACAATAAAAGGAAATAATTAAATAAGGAAATAAACTATTTTCCAACACCCCCCTTAAGTTGGTGCATAAATATCTATCATGCCCAACTTGTCTATCAAATGCTTAAAAGTAGGTCTTGCAAAACTTTTGGTCAGGATATCTGCAGTTTGCTGACTTGAAGTCACGAAAGGTAGACATATGATTCTAGCATCTAACTTCTCCTTTATGAAGTGTCGATCAATCTCAATATGCTTGGTTCTGTCATGTTGAACTGGATTACGAGCTATGCTAATAGCAGTTTTACTGTCAGAGTACAATTTCAATGGAAGCTCAACTTTCATCTTAAGTTCTTCTAGGACTTTAAGGATCCATAATCCATCACAAATACCTTGATACATAGCTCTAAACTAGGCTTCTACACTACTCCTTGCTACAACGCCTTGTTTCTTGGTCCTCCATGTCACAAGATTACCCCAAACATAGGTACATTATCCAGAGGTTGATCTTCTAACGGTGACTGAACCTGCCCAATCAACGTCGGTGAAGATAGACACATTCCTTTCACTAGTCTTCTTAAAAGTAATCCTTTTCCAGGATTCCCTTCAGATATTTCAGTATCTTATAGACTGCCTCAAGATTTTCCTCGAAAGGAGAATGCATAAACTGACTCACTACACTGACTGAGAAAGCAGTTTCAAGTCAGATGAGTGACAAATAAATCAGTTTCCCAACCAATCTCTGATATCTTCAAGTAACAGCAAGAACATTACCTTCCCTCCAAAGTTTATCATTAGGATCCATAGGGGTATCTGCAGGACGACATCCACTCATTCCTGAAGGCAGACATAGATGAAGATAAATTTGAATATGAAATAAAATTGAACATGGGGTGTTTAGTGCAAGATCTGACAGGTTTCCTAATGGAAACAAGATCATCTATATCAAGATACAAAATACGACTCTTAGAAACAGAGATCGACTTACCTTTCCTTTTGTTAGGAGGTTGATCATTCCTCAGTTCAAATTCCTCGCAATGTTGAGACGTGGACTCGTCCCTTTGTTTATGGTGCTTTTTCATAAAAACCTTCGCTTTCCAAGTTCTATTTCCTAATTCGAATATGTTTTCTTGAAGTGACTCATTAATTTGTGGCATTTTAATTAGATCATCATTATCATCGTTTTCAGGATTCTCATTGTTTTCTACAAGAGAAATTGTAGGCTCAAATTCACAAGGCTCCTTAATCATAACAAGAGTAGGATCAGATACATAATCATGGCCATTTTCTATTGTTGCAGATGTAAAAGTCTTAGAATTTTGTGGTACATGAAAAGATAAATTTTTCAAAAAACTCATGTCCTCAATTTGAAATGAGTCTTCCTTTATCCCCCCCCCCCCTTGAAGACATTAATTGGAGTTTGAAAATTGAGAATTTTGGATGGCATTCTGTTAATTAAATATGCAGTTGTTAAAACAACTTCTCCCTACAAACAATTTGGTACTTTATTAAAAAAAAGTAGAGCTCTAGCAACCTCCAATAAATGTATATTTTTCCTTTCGGCCACTCCATTTTATTTAGGAGTATTAGAACATGAACTTTGATTTAAAATCCCATTTTTTAGAAAAATATCATCCAGGATAGTGTTAAAATATTCTTTGCTATGATCACTTCTAAAAACTTGGATATTTGTTTGAAATTGGTTCGGCACCATTGAAAAAAGAATTCTTTACAGCCTGGAAAATATCTGATTTCCCCTTTACCAAATACACCCAACCTACTCTTGTATGGTCATCTATAAATGTGATAAACCATTTTTTGAGAGAGAGAGAACGTACTAGTATGGTTAGGGCTCCAAACATCACTGTGAATAATATAAAACGACTTTGATGGTTTATAAAGATGTATTAAAAATTAGGAACGATGATGCTTTGCAAACTCACATGCTTCACATTTAAACGAAGAAAAAATCTTATTGTGGAATAACTTAGGAAACAAGTGTTTTAAGTAACGAAGACTAAGATGGCCTAATCTTAAATGTCATATCATAATGTTGTCAACTTTATCATTCAAAACATAAAAAGATTCAAAGCAGGAACTTATTGTTAAAGGTAGTTGTGATGCAGATCCAATGTCAAGGTAGTAGAGTCCTCCACTCTCCTTAGCACTGCCAATCATCTCCTCGAGTTTAAATCCTGAAAGACATAGTGAGATTAGAAAAAAATTAGTTTGAAAATTTATATCTTGGGCTAATTTATTGACGGACATTAAATTACACGATAAGTTTGGAACATGAAGGAAAATTTTAAGAGTTAATATTGTAGACAACACAACTGACCCATTACCTGCAATGGCTGAAAAAGAGCCATCTGCAAAAAAAAAATTTGACTACCTGCACAGGGGATATATGAAGAGAACAAAGTAGATTCACCTGTCATGTGTTCAGAGGCACCTGAATCTACTATCCAAGTATGACTGGGACTGACACTAAGAAATGCAGAATTACCTTTTGTTGCTACAGAGCAAGAAGGGGTTGGAGACTCGAGGAGTTTGTACAGTCTATCTAGTTGTTCCGTAGTAAGTGGAAGCTGAGTTGTAGGGGATTGTTGTCCTTGATCAGAATTACTAGCCTAAAATGCATGACCACCTTTCTTCTTCCAATTCGGAGGTTTGCCTTTGAGCTTCCAACAGGTTTCACACGTATGCCATTTGCGCTTGCAGTGATCACATTAAGGAACTTTATATGACATTCTTCCCTCATCAAGGTTCCTAGTAGCCAGAGTTGAACCTTCAGATTCAGAGCTTCGAGGTGTCTTGTCCATCATAATTCATTTTTGTGCCTCCTCCCTTCTTATTTCTGCAAACGTTTCACGAAGAGTTGGCAATGGTATTTTTCCTAAAACTCTACCACTTACCTCATCAAGGTCTTTATTGAGCCGAGCGAGAAACATGAATACACGACCATTTCTTGCCTCTTGAGAAAAAAAACATTGTCTTCTGTACACCTCTAATTGTCATCATAACAGAGATCCAACTCTTGCCACAATGTCAATAGCTCATTGTAATAAACAGTTAAACTCCTGTCACCTTGTTTCGTATGCCATAACTTTGATTTTAAACCAAAAATTTGGGAGGAGTTTTGAACATCAGAATATGTTTCCTTAACATCTTTCCACACATCCCTGGCGGAATGCAAAAACATGTAAGTCTTACCTATTCCAGTTTCCATGGAGCTTACCAGCCATGCAATAATCAAAGAGCTTTCAGATTTCCATTGTTTGTAAAGAGGATCTTTTGATGCCGGTTCATCTACTGCTCCTGTTAAGAAACCAAGTTTTCCTTTGGTATCTAACACCAATAGAACGGTTTGAGCCAATTCGTTATAGTTATTTCCATTCATTTTAGGGATATTAACCTTGAGGGAGTATGAGGAACCCTCTTGATCATTACCGCCTATGTTGGAATAACCATCACCAAAGACAATGTTCTTGTTTCCATTGTTGTCGTCATTACTGCCAAAAATAATATTGTTAATGTCTTCATTATTGTTGTCATTGTCACACCCTCATTTTCACCCTAACCTTTTCACTCATACATCCGTCATATCATATATTACCATGATGCATATCAAGCATGTGGGTTTACAAGAAAATGACAAGAGTTATTTCTTTGTTTTAAGACAAGGAATGGATTGGTTTAGTGGTCATTCATCCGGTTTAGATGAGAATTTGACCTAATCTTGATGAACAAAGGAAAGGATGTTGTGTGCTCTTGCTGGTTATTTCTATCACGGGCCTTGTTGAAGACAGTTTCGTTATCTTAGGGTTTCTCCCAGTTGCCTGTTTTACAAGTCATTTCTTTACATATGGTGTAGAGGATTGAATCAAGATCTCCTCTTCATATCGATACTTGTTAATTGACCAGAGTTTGCTTTATGATTTTATCAAGACAAGTCATTCTTGCTATTTAAGCCACTGATTAGGATCCCATTAGTCCGTCAGATAGGATTTGTGTTTTTCGTAAACTTTATATGTAATTAAACGTTAATATTCATTGGATAAAGCACAAGTCAATTCAGATTTGAGAGTCGAGGTTAGTATGGATTCTTTTAATGGAAGTGAGTTCATGGGTTCGAATTTATTCAAAGTTGTCAAGGATCGTTTAAAGAGATGCATTTGAATGGACTCCATAACAAGCAATTTGAGGCATGATCATTTGGTTTCTATTTGGCTTTAAGTCATATTTTTAAATAAAATGGTGTTCAAATGTTTTAAACCCGTTTGGAAGATATGCTTAAGATAATGGTTTCAATTTTAAAAATTGGCTTCAATTGGTGACTTGAATTGTGCAAGATATGTAGAATCTTTTTTTCGAGCCATGTTTTCGAACCATAAGAATTCTTAAGTCAGGATTATCTTCTAGCCATTTTGGAAATAAGAAACTGAGGTTGCATTCAATTTTAAAACAATGCAATTGCGAGACCGAATTGGATTCAAAGTTCTCACTCAATACTCAATTCAAGTTTCAAATCCTTATTCAAAGTTTTCATTCAAGATCCACAATCCAAATTTTAATTCCAAATACAATTCAAAGTTTGACCAAGATTCATTCCAAATACACAATTTGAATTCATGTCAAAATTCAAGTTCATACAAAATTCCGATGTTATTCAAGTTACAAATTCTTTCCAAATGCAACTACAAGTCAATGACACATTACATATTTTCTTGCTTGATTACAAAAATCCTTGGAACCAAGATTCTTGACAAAAGTTCCATGCTTTTCCTCCAAGCCTTTCCCCAAGCATTGTCTTAATAAAAATTCTGCACTCATCATTTCAAAAATTCTACATTACAACATGATAAAATTCAGCATCGCAACACATTTCAAAAATTCTGCATTACAACATGATTAAATTCAGCATAGCATTATTGTTTACATTTCAAAAATTCAGCATTGTAACATCATAACAAAATTCAGCACTTGCACTAGTCCAAATTGCATTCCCTTCCAACAATTTCAAAAATCATACCACATTACATAACCATTGATAGTCTGAGTTGCACCTAAGAGAGGGGAATTAGGTTCTTTGAAATTTTATGGTTTTATTGACTGAGTTATTACTTTCTTGAGATTTTAAGGGGTTATGAAAGCGTAAAGTGCAGAAAGTAAATAACACAGAGAAGTATCCTGGTTCCCTTCACACTCCGAAGGTACTCCAGTCCCCTTTCGCACCGAAAGAGATGTCACTATAGTTAGGATCAGTGTACAATACTTTCTAACCTATAGGTAGATTAAAGGCTCTTAAACACCTTTAAAATCTAAACACTAAGTGCGAGAAGAACAATCCTCTTCAATGCACACACTTGCTTTCAACAATCCTGAACAGCAAGGGGAAATAGATACAATATGAATTTATAATGAGTTTGAAACTGTGTATACAAAGTTTTATCAATGCTGTGATTGATCTTCTCTTTCAATGATAATTTTCACAAATATCTAAGACTTGTTGCTCAAGAATTTTCTTTCAAAGGATATGAATATATGCAGAAAATTCTTTATGAAAAGTGATTTGATCCAAGATATGGAAAGATGAAAGAATATAGTCAAGATTTTGAAAGAGGTTAGTTTTGAAAATTGAAAGATTAGGTATTTATATATCATAAACACCCTTTTGAAAAATCATGCAAATCTTCAGAAAAAGTGATGAATAATTGCCATGTTTCAATGGAAACAATTCATGGAAGATTGGTTGAAGAGGTACAATTTTTCAGAACAATTTTTCAAAAACGTTCAGTGAGCAATCGATTGCACATATAGAACAATCGATTGCACCTTCACAAGAAACACTTGAAATTGAATTTTTTAACAAAGCAATCGATTGCACCAAAGCACCAATCGATTGCACTAAGAAACAGAAGCAAAAATACAAAGATTTTTAAGTATGCAATCGATTGATCCAAATCACCAATCGATTGCACTAAGAAACATAAGCAAAACAGAAGTAAAATTTTGATCATGCAATCGATTGCACTTGCAAAAGCTTAGAAAAATTATGTTTTAAAAAGCATGTGTTAGTGTGAAAGTTAATGCAAAATGTTTTTGATTGTTTGAGCAACTAGGACTTAAATACTTGATGAAGATTTTTATGATACCTTCTAATGAGATCATTCTTCATGTCAAGTCTTTGTCCTAATTCTGATTTCTTGAAAATGGTTGAACACCTTTGCCTTCTTTGTCAAGTGATTTGTCTTCATCAAAACATAAGTTGATCTTGAGAATCTTGATTTCACATTCTCCCCCTTTTTGATGATGACAAAGCACTCTCTTCTGTTGTGATGTTCTTTCCGACAAGTTTCTCCCCCTCAATATATGAAGTGTTGAGAAGATCTGATTTTGTATTGAGGTTTGAAGTAGCCTTGTATTTGTACCTTAAGGATTACATAAAGAAACCAAGCAAAGAAAGAGTAACACCCTTCTCCCCCTTTTGACATTATCAAAAAGAAGGGAAAGATTGATAAAAGAAAATATATATATATATATATATATATATATATATATATATATATATATATATATATATATGTGTGTGTGTGTGTGTGTGTGTGTGTGTGTGTGTGTGTGTGTGTGTGTGTGTGTGTGTGTGTGTGTGTGTGTGTCTATACACACACACACACACACACACACACACACACACACACACACACACACACACACACAGATATATATATATATATATATATATATATATATATATATATATATATATATATATATATATATATATATATATATATATATATATATATATATATATATATATATATATATATATATATATATATATATATATATATATATATATATATATATATATATATATATATATATATATATATATATATATATATATATATATATATATATATATATAAGAGATATAGATAATAAATTAAAAATAACATAACAACTGGTCATAATTTGAAAGGAGTACATAGATTAAAAAGTACAGAAATAACTTAGAGAAACATAGAAACATGTAAACAATTTATGAAAGGTCCATGTTAGGATCAAAGGTTTGATGGTTTGGAAAAAATTGTTGGAGAGGTGATGGACGAGTTGGGGGAATTGGAAGGGTCGTAGGGTGGAATTTATAGGTGAGAGCAAAGATATGAGAATTGTTGATTGACGACCTCTTGGAAGTTGTTGATCCTAGTTGTGGTTGGCTCAGTAATCGCATTGTATTGATTGTTTATGGAAGTGTTGAGATTTCCAAATTGTTGAGTCATGTAGTCCATCAGTTCTTGGTTACTAGGGCCATGTTGAGTAGGTAGAGGAGGAACATCATCATCTTCTTCATTCTCTTGCTTGTCATTTTCAGCCATACATTCACCAATGTAAACAATTGTCTTTGTTTTCGGGTTATACTTGACGCCCATCCTAGAGTCCACATTATTGATGGGGATTTTGTTGGCATTTGAGTCCATGAGACACACATCAAAGCCTTCAAAATATACTTCAAAATGTTCCAGAATCTTGGTAATGAACCATGCATATGGCAAAAATTTGGGTTTTTTGTTGATTGACCTCATGTGAACCAAAATTAAGTAAGACCAACTTACATTAATGCCATTCTTAAGAGTATACAAAATCTGCATTTCTAAGTCAGTCACAATGCAATGGTTTCCAGCCCTTGGAAACATTATGTATACCATAAAATAATGAAACAACCGATCGTCTATGTGGAAAATACCTTCCGACCAAGAGGTTCGAGAAGGTTCCATTCCGCCTAAGGATCTGACATGTTTTGCATGAAATTCTGCTTCAGACATTCAGCCAAGGCTCAAATAAAATTCTCTTTTGTTGTACGCTTTCCAAACTTCTTCATTTTATTCATAGAGTCTCCCACCGGAAGCTGGAATATCCAGAATTCTACCAAGTTTCTTTGAGTTGAGAGGAATTATTTTTCCTCTAACATATGTTACCATTTTTCCTTCTTCCATGTGTAAGTTGCTATAGAACAATCTCACTAAATCCGGATAATATGGTCCTGATGAAGAAGTCAAGGATTCCAAGCCGCATGCAATCAAAGAATTTTGAAAAGAAAAACATTCTTCAGGGAATGATGAGAGAATACCATATTTTGGTGTTTACACAACCTTTTTCTGAAAGAATTTTGTGAATCTTTCTTGTTGTTTAACGGTCAAATGTTGAAGAACAAGTGGAGTCTCCGAGGATGAAGATGCCGAAGCTTTGCCTTTGCTTTGAGCTGAAATCTTCCTTTTTGAACGAGAAGCCATGAGAGATGATGAAAGGTTATGGTTTTAGGGTTTGTAAGGAAGAAGTGTTTTGTAGTTTAGGTTTTGGGAGAGATGATAAAGTTTGGTTTAGATGTAGGGTTTTATAATGATTAAGAGAAGAGAGAGTATGTAGGTAGTTAATGTGGGAGTTGAGTAGTTTATGATTATTGATGATTATGGACTTCGGAAATATGAGAGTTTATGGTCAAAGTCTTGAGAATAAGGCTAAGGAGTAAAGATAGCATAGGTAGGTCAAAAGTATAGATGGTAGGGTAGTTGGAAGGATTAAAGACCCATGGACCTATTAAAGAAAATAAAAGAACAGATTTCACAGTAGGTGCAATTGAATGGCATACTGGTGCAATGGATTGCACTACCAAACATAAACGAAGGAAAACAAAAGTTACAGTGTGCAATCGATTGACACTAGGGTGCAATCGATTGCATGCTTAAAAAATTCAGTATTTTTAGAAAACTTACATTGAGAAATCGATTGACACAAGGGTGCAATTGATTGCAGGCAGTGAAAATTGAGAGAATACCATAATTGAAGTTCTTTCATGATTCAACGTCAATTTCATCCAAAATTCCAAGTTCTCTCCGAATTTTGAAGAAGGGTTCCTTTGCCAAAGGCTTTGTGAATATATCGGCAAGCTGATTTTGAGTGTCCACGAAGGTTATCTCGACATCTCCTTGAAGTACATGATCTCGCAGAAAGTGATGTCGTATGTTGATGTGCTTGGTTCTTGAATGCATGACTGGGTTCTTTGTAATGTTGATCGCACTTGTGTTGTCACAACATAGAGGAATGCTTCCAAGATCGAGTCCGTAGTCATGAAGTTTTTGCTTGAGTCAGAGTATTTATGCACAACAACTACCCGCTGCTATGTATTCTGCTTCAACCGTACTAAGTGCTACGCATGCTTTCTTCTTACATGCCCACGATACTAGAGCATTTCCTAAGATGTGACATGTTCCACTTGTGCTCTTTCTATCTGTTTTATAGCCTGCATAGTCCGCGTCAGAGTATCCAATTAAATTGAAAATACTACCTTTAGGGTACCATAAGCCGACGTTTGTTGTTCCTTTGAGATACTTCATGATCCGCTTGACTGCTATTAAGTGAGATTCCTTTGGATTTGCTTGAAAGCGAGCACAGAGACAAACACTGAACATAATGTCAGGACGACTTGCTGTTAAGTATAGTAAGGAGTCAATCATACCTCTATATTTTGTGATATCAACTGACACACTAGATTCATCTTGATCTACATATGTACCGGATCCCATAGGCGTAGACAAAGTCTTGCAATTTTCCATATCAAATTTCTTCAATAATTCTTTGCAATATTTGGATTGATTGATAAAGATCCCATTCTCGAGTTGCTTGATCTGAAGTCCTAGAAAGTAGTTCATTTTTCCCATCATAGACATTTCAAATTCTCCTTGCATCATGGATGAGAATTCTTCACATAGCTTTGTGTTATTGAACCGAAGATCATGTCATCAACATATACTTGTACCAAGTGAGTATCTTCTTTAATTTTCTTGATGAACAAAATCTTGTCAACCTTTCCTTTTTCAAAACCTTTGTCACATAAGAAATTGCTGAGGCGATCGTACCATGCTCTTGATGCTTGTTTTAATTCATAGAGAGATTTCTTTAATTTGAAGATATGAGAAGGATATTTGTAATCTTCAAATCCAGGGGGTTTCTTGACATAAACTTCTTCATTTATGAATCCATTCAAAAATGCACTTTTGAAGTCCATCTAGAAAAGCTGAAAATTCATAGAACATGCATAAGCCAATAAAAGTCTAATTTCTTCTAACCTTGCAACTGGAGCGAATGTTTCATCAAAATCGATACCTTCTTCTTGGTTGTATCCTTGTGTGACTAATCTTGCTTTATTTCGAACTATTATTCCATTTCCATCAAGTTTGTTTTTGAAGACCCATCTTGTTCCTATGATGTAATTCCTCGGCCTAGGGACAAGACTCCAAACTTGATTTCTTTCAAACAGATTCAGTTCTTCTTACATAGCTATTATCCATTGATCATCGCCTAAGGCTTCATCGATTTTGGCTGGTTCAATTTGCGAAACAAATGCCATGTTCAGACAAGCATCCTTGAGATTCAATCTTATTGCTACACCTTGACTAATATCACCAATGACTTTATCAATCACATGATCTCTATGAGTCCTCTATTCTTTAGGTAGATCATTGTGTTTTTCATTATGTTGTGAATCATCTTGTTGTTATTTCGGTTGATCACTTGCAACATCATTGAGAGTATTGTCTTGAGAGGTTTCTACTACATCATCATCATTATTAATAATAATATTATCCTCCTTGTAGGGGTTAGTTTCATCAAAAGAAACATGCATATATTCTTCAATAGTTAAATTTCTTTTGTTAAAAATTCTAAATGCCTTACTAGAGAGAGAGTAGCCGAGAAAAATACCTTCATCGGATTTCTCGTCAAACTTACCGAGGTTATCTTTGTCATTGTTTAAGACAAAGCATTTGCACCCAAAGATGTGAAAGAAAGATATGTTTGGTTTCTCCCTTTGAAGAGTTCATAGGGGGTTTTCTTGAGAATAAGTCTAATGTTGACTCGGTTATTTACAAAACAAGCCGTGCTCACCACATCTGCCCAAAAATATTTAGGAAGCTTTGAGTCACTAAGCATAGTTCTTTCAAGTTCTACCAATGGCCTATTCTTTCTTTCTATGACACCATTTTGTTGTGGAGTTCTTGATGCGGAGAAGTTGTGTGAGATTCCATTTTCTTCACAGAATTCTTCAAATGTTCTGGAATTCTCCACCATGGTCACTTCTAATGGAGACAATTGAAAGTGACTTCTCATTCTAAATTTGTTTTGCATACTTCTTGAATGCCTTGAAAGCTTCACTTTTTTGCACTAAGAAGAAATTCCATGTATATCTAGAGAAGTCATCAACAATTACTAATGCATAAACATTACCTCCAAAACTTTTTGTCCTTGATGGTCCAAAGAGATCCATGTGTAACAATTGTAGTGGCCTTGTTATGGACCCCACATTCTTGGATATGAAAGTTGATTTGGTTTGTTTCCCTTTTTGGCAAGCACCACACAATCTATCTTTGATGAATTTGATCTTTGGAAGACCAACAACTAATTCATGTTTGATTAATTTGTTCAAATGCTCCATATGAATGTGAGCAAATCTTTTGTACCATAACCAATAGTCGTTGTTGTTCGCCATAAAACACTTAACATTCAAAGACATGTTATCAAGAGAAATCATAAAAACGTTATTAATTCTATTACCTTTTAACATTACCTCATGATTTACTTCATTTTCTATCAAACATTCATCTTTGGTGAAGTTGATTTTGAAACCTTTGTCACAGAGTTGGCTAATGCTAAGTAGGTTATGCTTTAGGCCTTCTACATAGAGGACATCTTCTATGGTTGTAAAAGGCGGTGTGCCAATGCTGCCTATGCCAAGGATCTTTCCTTTATTGTTATCACCATAGGTTACAAATCCTTTGGCCTTAAGCGTTAGATGTGAAAATTTGGTAAGATCACCCGTCATATGTCTTGAACACCCACTATCAAGATACCACTGATATGAAGAGGTCTTCAAGCATAACTACAAAACAAGTTTAAGTTTCATTAGGTACCCAAATTGCCTTGGGTCCTTCATAGTTAGTGTCTTTCTTGACCTGCACATAATGCCCTTTTGCAACACTGAAGTTTCTTACATAACAGGCATTAGGTGTATGGCCTTTGATACCATAATAAAAACAAGTGGGCTCAAAATTACTTTTTTATCTAGAAGGATAAGACTTTTTCTTACTATAAACTTTCTTCTTAGGGTATTGATGAACCACTTTAGGCTTAACCACTTTCTCTTTATGAGTTTGTTCACTAGTCTTAATAAAGATGGTTTTGTTGGAACTTGGTTTAGAAAATTTTGAGTAACCAAGTCCACTTTTATCATTTGAGAACCTTTGTTGACTAAGAACAACCTATAATCCAATTTGTCCTTTTTCATACCTTTCAAGGAATCTTTTTAATTGGACGTTTTAAATGAAAGTGATTCACACTTTATGCATACAAAATTCTGTTTTTGATCACTAATTAATTTTTGTTTTTCATCTTTGAAATTATTTTCCATTATCTCAACCTTTTCTTCTAAAGTTGAGATTTGATTCTTTTATGATGAAATATTTTTGTACAGAATTTTGCATTCACTCAGACGTTCATCAATTGCCCATTGAGCATCATTATCATAAATTGAAAATTTATTACTAACCTTGTCGTCTTCATCATCAGAATGATGTGAGGCCATTAGTGATAGATTTGCGCTTTGATCACTATCTGAGTCTGATGAGGAACTTATCTCGTTATCCTCCCATGCTACGTAAGCCTTATTTTTCTTGAAACCCTTTTTTGCTTTAATAGCCATCGTTCTTGGAGAGTTTAGGACAGTTTGGTTTGATGTGTCCTTGTTTTCCATATTCATAGCATTCGACATCTTGTGTGGATGTTGACGCCTCCTTCTCTTTATTCTTTGAAAACTTCTTTCTTTTCATATAGTCAGAATTTCCAATATTGTTTTTAGAACCAAAATATTTTCCTAACCTTTTTACAAGAAGCATGAAGTTTTCATCTTCAACCGGATCGTCTTCCTTTTCTACTTCTTTGGAATCAACCCTTAATGTGATGCTTTTAGATTTCTTTTCTTGATTCTCATGTTTTTCTAATTGCCCAAGTTCCGTCTCATATTCTTGAAGTTTTCCAAACAATGTAGCGGATGTCATTGTGGATAGACTTTTCTTTTCAGAAATTGCTGTCACCTTGGGTTGCCATTCTTTGGACAAAGATCTAAGCACTTTAAGATTTAATTCATCGTTAGTTAATATCTTACCAAGTGCTCTTAGATGATTTTTCAAGTGCACAAATATTTTCTGAAAGTCAAGAATTGATTCTCCTGGCTGCATTTTGTAAAACTCGTATTCCTCACTCAACGTATTCAATCTCGATCTTTTGACTTCAGCGGTTCCTTCATGAGTTTCCACTAAAGTATCCCAGATTGCCTTTGCTGATGTACATGTTGAGCCACGAAAGAATTTGTCCATGCTTAGTGCACTTTGTAGAAGATTGATTGCCTTTTTGTCATAGAGAACCTTTTTCTTATCATCGTCATCCCATGAACCTTTAGGCTTTGTTGATACAACACCATTAACAACCGTTGAAGGAACGAAGGGGCCATTTTGGACAATATCCCATATTCCATATCCTTGTGATTCTAAGTGAGCTTTGATGCAAATCTTCCAGAAATCAAAGTATTCACCACAAAATAGTGAAGGCTTGTTGCTACTACCACCGTCTTTAAACACACATTTGTTGTTTGCCGAAGCCATTCTGAATCGATTAGAAACAGGTTACCTAAACCTGATCTAATGCCAATTGATAGACTGAGTTGCACCTAAGAGGGGAGGGGTGAATTAGGTTCTTTAAAAAAATTTGGTTTTATTGACTAAGTTATTACTTTCTTTAGATTTGAAGGGGTTATGAAAGCAGTAAAGTGCAGAAAGTAAATAACACAGAGAAGTATCCTGGTTCCCTTCACACTCCGAAGGTACTCTAGTCCCCTTTCGCACCGGAAGAGATTTCACTATAGTTAGGATCAGTGTACAATACTTTCTAACCTATAGGGATATTAAAGGCTCTTAAATACCTTTAAAATCTAAACACTAAGTGCGAGAAGAACAATCCTGTTTAATGCACACACTTGCTTTCAACAATCTTGAACAATAAGGGGAAATAGATACAATCTGAATTTATAATGACTTTGAAACTGTGTATACAAAGTTTTATCAATTTTGTGATTGATCTTCCCTTTCAATGATAATTTCCACAAATATCTAAGACTTGTTGCTCAAGAATTTTCTTTCAAAGGATATGAAAATATGCAGAAAATTCTTTATGAAAAGTGATTTGATCCAAGATGTGGAAAGATGAAAGAATATAGTCAAGATTTTGAAAGAGGTTAGTTTTGAAAATTGAAAGATTAGGTGTTTATATATCACAAACACCCCTTTGAAAAATCATGCAAATCTTAAAAAAAAAGTGATGAACAGTTGCCATGTTTCAATGGAAACAATTCATGGAAGATTGGTTGAAGAGGTGCAATTTTTCAGAATAATTTTTCAAAAACGTTCAGTGAGAAATCGATTGCACATATAGACCAATCGATTTCACCTTCACAAGAAACACTTGAAATTGAATTTTTTAACAGAGCAATCAATTGCACCAAAGCACCAATCGATTGCACTAAGAAACAGAAGCAAAAATACAAAGATTTTTAAGTATGCAATCGATTGAACCAAATCACCAATCGATTGCACTAAAAAACAAAAGCAAAATAGAAGTAAAATTTTAATCATGCAATCAATTATGTTTTAAAAAGCTTGTGTTAGTGTGAAAAGTAATGCAAAAAGTTTTTGATTGTTTGAGTAACTAGGACTTAAATACTTGATGAAGATTTTCATTATACCTTCTAATGAGATCATTCTTCATGTCAAGTCTTTGTCCTGATTCTGATGTCTTGAAAATGGTTGAACACCTTTGCCTTCTTTTTCAAGTGATTTGTCTTCATCAAAACATAAGTTGATCTTGAGAATCTTGATTTCACATTCTCCCCCCTTTTGATGATGACAAAGCACTCTCTTCTGTTGTGATGTTCTTTCCGACAAGTTTCTCCCCCTTAATATATGAAGTGTTGAGAAGATCTGATTTTATATTGAGGATTGAAGTAGCCTTGTATTTGTACCTTAAGGATTACAGAAAGAAACCAAGCAAAGAAAGAGTAACATCCTTCTCCCCCTTTTGACATTATCAAAAAAAAGGGAAAGATTGATAAAAGAAAACATATATATATATATATATATATATATATATATATATATATATATATATATATATATATATATATATATATATATATATATATATATATATATATATATATATATATATATATATATATATATATATATATATATATATATATATATATATATATATATATATATATATATATATATATATATATATATATATATATATATATATATATATATATATAGATAGATAGAGAGAGAGAGAGAGAGAGATAGAGATAGAGAGAGAGAGATAGAGAGAGAGAGAGAGAAGAAGAAAGAGGTTCAGATTTCAAAAGGTACAGACAAAACTTTCATGTTTATGGCAAGGCATCTTTGAGCATTCATGGAAGTACACTTTAGTATTACCAGAGTAAAAGATCCTTCAGCAGATTCAAATACACCAACCCTAATTCTTTTTCACTATAAAAACAACAATAAGGATTCACAAAAGGGGGGGGGGGGGGGGACCCGAGAGAGAAATCCTAGCCACGCTGAGTTCAACGGGCAAAAGAAAATCAGAAAAAACTTAGCCTCTTTTCAAACATACTGATAACCAAACAGAACACATTTCCAATACCTTCATATCAGAAAAACACCAGAAGAAGGGAAATTCGCAGGGGAAAGAGGGAAATACCTGGAGTTCGTGACATTTTTTTCTTGTATAGGTTTCAAGTTCTCTTTTCTTCATGTTACTATTACTACTCTTCACATGAAAAAGTTTTGGACATCGATCCTACATTTAAAAAAAAATTGTGTCACTTCTATCAAAGATGAACATGCTCAAATCCGTCAGTGTTTGCTTGGAATTTTCTTACCATTGAGAGATTAGGAGTGTGAGAAAAGACATTGGATACATATGCTCTTGTGCTAGCCACACTTGCTCTATTTCTTTTTCCATGAAAGTGGTTGTGTTAAAGAATACCAACGAGAGAGTGAGAAAAATGCGAGTTGAATGAGAGAAATTGAGAGAGGTTAATGAGCGTGATCGAGAGATTAGAGGTCGACACGTTAGAGGAGATGAAGGAGAGGAAGTTGCATGGTTTGGAGAAGTCACTTTTATTTCTTTCTGAACGTGTAAACTTGGTTCCTTTTCCTCTTATTTTTCCCAGCCGTTTTCACCATTCCATGTCTCCCTAGGGTTTTTTGTCTGATAAAAAATTAAAATGGGTCATTACTGTTAGACTAAGGCACGGATCTAGAAGGGGGGGTTGAATAGATCCCTTTTAAAAATTTGAGTGGCGCTACCAACAAAATTGGTTTTCAAAATTGTTTTCAAATGCGGAAGCGGCCTTGGAAAATATAGTCTAAAACGAACAACTATTGGAGAGCCGGATATGCGTCAAGCAGATGAATTTAAGACGATAACGGATAGTAAATCACTACACACTTTTATGCAAAACTCAGATGTGATTCACTCGTACTATTTCCTTATTCCAATGATCAAAAATTACACCAAAACTAGCAGCAAAATTAAGGCAATTTTAGTTCAGCACTTTTGTCGAACAGTTGGTGTGCACAAATACCTTAAATGATATTTGTGTTGAATGAGTGATTGAAAAAGCCTTAGTACAGTATTTCTATTGTACTTAGTAGTTAAAAAACAGTGTTTCACCAACTCACTCAATCAATACTACAATTTGACAAAATCACTTATTCTAGAATCACTTAATTTTTAAGCTGTAATTGAAAATGCAGAAAATAAAGGAACACAAGATTTGATGAGGCAGTTCCCCCAGTCGTCCTCGCGTTGGGGTACGTCTGCCCTCAATTCTACAATGAGAATTGAGATATGTATTGAATAGATATCACCTGTTTGGTAGAACAGTTATACACAAGAATCGATAGACAATTGATACAAACAATCTTAATGTTGCTGATAATTTCTACCACTTCTTGCCCCTTGATTCAAGATGAATCAAGTCCTCCAATTTGATGTGAATGACCTCCGATTGCAGCCACCTTATTGACAACTCTTCCGTTGATCAAACCTTCGGCACGGCTGATCTTAGACACACCCAAATTGAACCCGGAACGTCTTCAACCTTTCAACGCCCTAGCTACTAGATTGATCAACCTTCCGCTAATCAATCACCTTCGCACTCGCTTGATTGTTGAACCGACGATTCCGTAACAAAAGCCTTCAAAACCTGTAGTCTTGATAGGTAAAACCTCAAAGGTTTTCTCCCAAGAAACACCTGCACCAGCTTCCACTCGAACCGGATCTTCAATCACGCGTTCGAACCTTATCACCGTCGAGCAAACCACAAACCGCAGCAAAAAAAAATTGATTATCTGTAATTTGAGGATTTGTGAGTTGATTGAACGATGAAGATGAAGAACACTGATGCACCTCTTTCACGTTTCTTGACCTGAACACTTTCTCACAATGCTTTCAAAAATGTTCGTTGTTAAAATTGAAAAGACAGCTATTTATAGTAATATACAAAACAGACAGTTGACAGATCAATGAAACATAGCAGAATTTCTGTTTCTGCGCGCGAACGGTCGACCATAGGGTCGGCGTGCGCTGAGCCGTGTGACACTCAAACTGTCATGCGCCGAGTCAGCGGTCGACGCATGATCTTCATGCGCTGAGCCGTCTGATTCTTAAACCTGCATGCGCCAAGTTAACGGTCGACGCATGACCTTCATGCGCTGAGCCGTGTGAACTGAATGAAACTGTGTGCTGACGGTATGGTCGGCTCATGGTTCAAAAATCTGCAAAAACATAAATTTCTACAGCTTTTTGTGCATTACGTCATTGTAAAAATTGAATCATAAGTAGCGTGAATGATTTAAACGAAAGAAGGATATCTCTTAGCAAGTTGTCATCATCAAAAACCAGAGGCACGCTTGTGTTGGTAGATACTTTGCCTTCACATTCTCCCCCTTTTTGATGATGGCAACCTACTGTTACGCAACACGTGATAGGTATAGGTATGCTCCCCCTTTCTTTTACAATTATAGCGGTCGTAATCATCGTCTATCTACTGCTCGGTTCTCCCCCTTTGACAACATCAAAAAGAGGTAAACTCGTGACACAATAACAACACATTGAATCATGCATAAATGAGATACCAACAGATGAGAAGTAAACAACAGTTATACATACGATGGAGATAACAGTTAATAGATTACAGAACCACAAAAATGTCATGATAGCAACATAGAAGTAAGCAACAATCATAGTGAGTTTGGGCAGAAAAGCACAACACAACAAACAAAATGAATGCAAGCCAAAACAGGAAACAACAAATGACATATGAGCGCATGCTAATAGCCCCGTCCACGTCCGCGACCACGACCACGCCTGTCATAGTAATGAGGATGGCGTTGGGGATGAGCTAGATCAGTAAATTCTTCTGTGATGTTATTCAAAAAGTCAAGACTGTCGACAATGGCGCGCTCTTCAGCTTGATGACAGTGAGTTAGAGTCTCGAATCGAGCGTCCAGCTGAGTCGACATTCCACTGATCCGTTCATTTTGGTTATGCAGTTCAGAACGAATTTGTGCCATTCTTTCATTTTGATCCCTCATGAATTTTTGCTGTTGTTCCTGCATATTGGTCATAAAATTTCGCTGTTCCAACTGCATCGACTGCATCATTTCTAAAATCTCCGAATTGTTTGACGGTTGTTGAGGAGAAGGTGGGTCTGCAGTGCTTGGTTGATACGGCTGATAGAATTTGCCAAGGGTGGTCCACCCGGTGTATTGCCATTCACCCCAGCCTTGGTTATTCTCCTCATCCTCATTTTCCTGTTGGTTTGAGTAGGCAGACCAGTTATTGTGTTGATTGTCATCTTGATATGTTTGTTGATAGTTTTCAGAAGGCACGTATGGTTGATGACCTTCATTAATATCGTGGTCCAGCTGAGTCTCATCAGCGGTTTCTTGTGCCTCTCCTGCATTGTCACCTTGATTGTCTTCATCTTCACTTAAGCTTCCTTCTGCTTCTTCATCTTCTCCACCCTCTGACTCATCAGCACTTTCTTCACTCGAGGAGGCAGCTGCAGCCATGGTTGAGCGCCGATAAAATCTGTACTTTTTGAGCGACTGCAGAGTTTAAAGCTTCCTGAATGAATGAGCCATAGGCGAGCGCGGTGCCTCGCTTGGAGTCTCTTAGTTCATACATCCGGCTTGTAATATAGTAATGGTCGACTCAATATGCAATAAACAGCAGATTTTTGTATTTTACCATATTCAGAGGTACATGCTATGCAAAAATGATGTCATGACATATAAGAAAAAAATATCTATATACATATGCAGTAGATGTCATACAAATTTAGCGTAGTATAAGCGATATGATTTGAGATCAACAGGATTATCAAACAAAGAGAGAGAGAAAGAACAATATCACCTTGATGCCTGATTTGCTTGATACACAACATACTTATACTTACACGAATATCAAATTGTTAGAAGTACAACAGCATGATTATTTGAATGAAATAAGATAACATCAGCAAATATTATTCCCGTTCCGAAATGTCGAGGATGCCAAGTTCTCGGCGGATATGAAAGAAAGGTTCCGTTGCTAGCGGCTTTGTGAAAATGTCCGCTAGTTGGTTTTTAGTGTCAACGTGTTCAAATACAACATCACCTTTCTCAACATGGTCCCTAAGAAAATGGTGTCGAATTTCTATATGTTTAGTGCGAGAGTGTAATACGGGATTTTTGGTAAGGTTAATAGCGCTAGTGTTGTCACATAGGATAGGAATACGTTCAAGTTTAAGATTGAAATCTAGTAGTTGTTGCTTAATCCACAGAATTTGAGCACAACAACTACCAGCGGCAACGTATTCCGCCTCGGCCGTTGATAAAGCAACTGAAACTTGTTTCTTGCTATGCCAACTAACCAAGGAGTTTGAAAACAAATGACATGTACCACTAGTGCTTTTCCTATCCGATTTGCACCCGGCAAAGTCGGAATCGGAGTAACCTACCAACGAGCAATCACTACCCTTAGAATACCACAATCCATACTTCGGGGTACCTGACAGGTATCGAAGAATTCGTTTAACAGCTTTTAGGTGGGATTCTTTGGGACATGATTGGTATCGTGCACACATGCACACACTAAACATAATATCAGGACGTGACGCAGTAAGATAGAGAAGTGAACCAATCATACCTCTATATCGTTTTACCTCTACGTCCTTGCCATTTTCATCTTTATCCAAATTTACGCATGTAGGCATTGGGGTGTCTATGGCCTTGGATTTTGCCATGTCAAATCTCTTGATCAAGTCCAAACAATATTTTGTTTGGCTCACGAATGTCCCTTCTTGGAGTTGTTTAATTTGCAGGCCGAGGAAGTATGTGAGCTCCCCCATCATACTCATCTCGAATTCGCCCTGCATGAGGTCAGAAAACTCTCTCACGAGATTCATGTTAGTGGATCCAAATATAATATCGTCAACATAGATTTGCACCAAAATCAAGTGCTTTCCTTGACGTTTAATGAAGAGTGTAGTGTCAACCTTTCCTCGTGAGTACCCCTGATTAAGTAAAAACTTACTTAGTCGCTCATACCAAGCTCTAGGAGCTTGTTTGAGACCATATAAAGCTCTTTTTAACTTGTAAACATGTTCAGGGTATTCATGAGATTCAAAACCGGGAGGTTGAGACACATATACTTCTTCATTTATGTGACCGTTAAGGAACGCACTTTTAACATCCATTTGAAATAACTTAAAATCCTTTGCACATGCAAAGGCGAGTAAAAGGCGTATAGCCTCGAGTCGGGCAACCGGCGCATAAGTTTCCTCATAGTCGATGCCTTCCTCTTGGTTATACCCTTGAGCGACCAATCTCGCTTTATTACGGGTTATTACCCCGTTTTCGTCCAACTTGTTCCTAAACACCCATCGGGTGCCGATTACTCGATGGCCTCGCGGAGGAGGGACAAGGTCCCATACCTCGTTTCTTTTAAACTGATTTAGTTCCTCTTGCATCGATAAAAACCAGTGCTCATCGAGTAGGGCCTCTTTGGGGTTTTTAGGCTCTATTTGTGAAACGAAAGCGAAGTGATAACAAAAGTTACTTAGCTTAGATCGAGTGGTGACTCCCTTTGTGATGTCTCCGAGAATATTGTCAATTGGATGATCTTTACACGACTTCCAAGCTTGAGGGAGATCATCGTTTGTAGGCGGATGAGCTTCCTCAGTTACCTCATGGTGTGCATCCTTATCCTCCTCAATTTTGACTCTATCGGGTTGATCAATCCCCGTTTCGCCACCTTTGAGTATGTCTTCTGTGGATGTACCTGCACCATGAACAACACTATCCTTTCCGACATTTCTCGGATAGGACTCATCAAACGTAACGTGCACAGACTCTTCAACAGCTAGTAATCTTTTATTATAAATCCTATATGCTTTACTTGATTGCGAGTACCCTAGAAAAATGCCTTCATCGGCTTTTGAATCAAACTTGCCCAAGTTTTCCTTTCCATTGTTTAATACAAAGCACTTGCATCCAAAAACATGAAGGTGAGAAACATTAGGCTTTCGCCCTTTTAAAAGTTCATACGGAGTTTTGTTTAGAATGGGGCGGATGAGCACCCTATTCAAAACATAACATGCCGTACTAATGGCGTCGGCCCAAAAGTATTTTGGTAAACCACTATCATTAATCATTGTTCTTCCCAATTCTTCTAAAATTCTGTTTTTACGCTCCACAACCCCATTTTGTTGAGGAGTTCGTGGAGCCGAGAAGTTATGATCGATGCCATGGTTACCGCAATATTCTTCAAATAAATGATTTTCAAATTCACCTCCGTGGTCACTTCTTATTGACACAATGTTTGTATTTAACTTATTTTGGGAGAGCTTGGCAAATCTCTCAAAAGCGGCAAACGTGTCACTTTTACTCACTAAGAAGATGGTCCAACAGAACCTAGAAAAGTCGTCCACTATTACGAATCCGTAATAGTTTCCTCCTAGACTTTTGATCCTAGACGGCCCAAACAAGTCCATATGAAGTAGTTCAAGAGGTCTCGTTGTTGAAATAATCTTTTTGGATTTAAAGGAGATCCTCGTTTGTTTTCCTTTTTGACAAGCATCACAAAGGTGATCCTTGGTGAACTTAATTTTGGGAAGTCCTAGTACTAGATCTTTTGAGACAATCTTATTGAGTAAGTCAAAGTTGACATGCGCTAAGCGCCTATGCCATAGCCATGAGTCTTCACTCATAGATATGAGACATTGATCGCTTGTTGGGGATACCACATTCAAGTCAAGCATATACACATTGTTTACTCTAAAACCAATAAACACATTCTTCTTATCACTTTCATGCACAATTTTGCAGCAATCTTTTGAAAAGGAAACATTGTAACCTTTGTCGCATAATTGGCTAATGCTAAGGAGATTATGTTTAAGGTTTTCGACAAGCAACACATCGGAAATTGTAGTAGAGGAGGGATTACCTATACTACCTTTACCTAGTATCGCTCCGCGGTTGTTATCACCGTATGTTACATACCCTTTCTTCTTAGCCACGAAGTCTATGAATAAGGATATGTCTCCAGACATGTGCCTTGAGCACCCACTATCAAGAACCCATCTTCTCTCGGTGGACTCGACACATTTCACCTGTCAAAATATAACTTAGAAAAGGGAGGTACCCAATGGCATATTGGGTCCTAATAGGTTAGCGACAAGACGGTTGCGTTTGGGCAACCATTGGTAGATGCCTTTAGGAACAAGAAATCTCCTAAATCGACATTTACCAATGGAGTGGCCTTTCTTGCAACAGTAAAAGCATACAAAGTCGACATTAGAATCACTTTCACTTGCTTGATCCCTAATTACATATGCATATTTTTGATATGGGTTTATCATACTTTTTCTAAAATCCTTTTTATCGATTGCAAATGTAATTTTAGGTTCAAGTGCCTTGTCTAATTTGGCCTTAAGGTTTCTAACCTCACCTTGCCAAATATGACAAGTATCACAACCAAAGTTGAAAGGATTACTATTGTCCTTACAATCCGATTCATTATCTTTCACAATGGAAGCCTTAAGGTCCTCTAATTTCTTTTCGGACTCTAAGACTTTGTGCTCTAAATATGTAAAAATTCTTCTATTAGAAGCAAGTTTCTTAAAGGCTTCAGTTGCTTCCTTGTGTAAAACATCGAATGCGGTTTGTAATTCGGAATGAGACATATTAGATGACATATTATATCTAGAGTGACGTACCTGTTTCTTTTTCTTTTTCTGATTTGCGGAGAGACATAGATTCACGGACTCTTCTTCATCACTAGAGCTTTCATTAGAGGAGGAAGAATCACTGTCGCTTTCCCACGCGATGTACGCCCTCCTAGGCTTTGATGCTCTCTTATGTGACTTCGATTGTTCCTTTTCTTTTCCCTTGTTGTTCATTGGACAGTCCGGTTTGTAGTGACCGGGCTTTCCACATTTATAGCACGTTCCTCTAGTCTTTTTGCCTTTTTGATTGTCATCTTTGGAGAACCTTGATTGCCTTCGGAAATTTACCAGGTTCTTCTCCGAATGTTGGATGCCGTTCTTTCTCACGTACCGGTTATACCGTTTAACGAACAGCCCCATGTCCTCATTTATGTCTTCTTCTTCGTCGTCGCTTGAAGAATAATCACTTTGCTCTTTTGCTTTAGACTTCGAGGAAGAAGCCTTAAGAGCTATGGACTTCTTTTCACTCATCTTTACTTTGTCCTTCTTTTCTTTCCTTTCATGTTGGTCAAGACTCAAGAGTACCTGTTCATGCTCTTGTAGTTTGCCAAACAATGTAGTCAGGTCTAATACCGTAAGATCATTTGCCTCTTTGATGGCGGTCACTTTCGGCTGCCATTCCCTGCTAAGACATCTCAAAACTTTATTAGTAGCAAGATCATTGGAAATAGGTCTTCCTAGTGAATGTAATCTGTTTATGAGATGAGTAAATCTCTTTTGCATGTCAGCAATGGTTTCCCCTTGCTCCATGAAAAAAAGATCAAACTCTTGTATAAGAGTGTTGATTCGAGCCAACTTAACATCGTTTGTCCCCTCATGGGCAATTTGTAGTGCATCCCACATAGTCTTAGCCGTAGGGCAATGGGATACACGGTAGTATTCATCTACACCTAATGAGGAGATTAGAATGTTCTTAGCTTTCCAATCGTAATTATACTTTCGCTCATCGTCGTCGGTCCATTGTGCTTCGGGCTTTGGCACAACTTCGTTATTCTCATTTGTCATGGTTATTTCAATCGGACCATTGAGAATAACGTTCCATATCTTTCTATCTATGGAATTAATGTGCACCCGCATACAGTCTTTCCAATAGCTATAATTTTCACCGTTAAAAACGGGAGCTCTATTGTACGCCCCTTTTGGTTCGTTAGCCATTATTCTATCAATGTTGTATTTGAAGCACCGGAGAACCAGGCTCTGATACCACTTGTTAGACTAAGGCACGGATCTAGAAGGGGGGGTTGAATAGATCCCTTTTAAAAATTTGAGTGGCGCTACCAACAAAATTGGTTTTCAAAATTGTTTTCAAATGCGGAAGCGGCCTTGGAAAATATAGTCTAAAACGAACAACTATTGGAGAGCCGGATATGCGTCAAGCAGATGAATTTAAGACGATAACGGATAGTAAATCACTACACACTTTTATGCAAAACTCAGATGTGATTCACTCGTACTATTTCCTTATTCCAATGATCAAAAATTACACCAAAACTAGCAGCAAAATTAAGGCAATTTTAGTTCAGCACTTTTGTCGAACAGTTGGTGTGCACAAATACCTTAAATGATATTTGTGTTGAATGAGTGATTGAAAAAGCCTTAGTACAATATTTCTATTGTACTTAGTAGTTAAAAAACAGTGTTTCACCAACTCACTCAATCAATACTACAATTTGACAAAATCACTTATTCTAGAATCACTTAATTTTTAAGCTGTAATTGAAAATGCAGAAAATAAAGGAACACAAGATTTGATGAGGCAGTTCCCCCAGTCGTCCTCGCGTTGGGGTACGTCTGCCCTCAATTCTACAATGAGAATTGAGATATGTATTGAATAGATATCACCTGTTTGGTAGAACAGTTATACACAAGAATCGATAGACAATTGATACAAACAATCTTAATGTTGCTGATAATTTCTACCACTTCTTGCCCCTTGATTCAAGATGAATCAAGTCCTCCAATTTGATGTGAATGACCTCCGATTGCAGCCACCTTATTGACAACTCTTCCGTTGATCAAACCTTCGGCACGGCTGATCTTAGACACACCCAAATTGAACCCGGAACGTCTTCAACCTTTCAACGCCCTAGCTACTAGATTGATCAACCTTCCGCTAATCAATCACCTTCGCACTCGCTTGATTGTTGAACCGACGATTCCGTAACAAAAGCCTTCAAAACCTGTAGTCTTGATAGGTAAAACCTCAAAGGTTTTCTCCCAAGAAACACCTGCACCAGCTTCCACTCGAACCGGATCTTCAATCACGCGTTCGAACCTTATCACCGTCGAGCAAACCACAAACCGCAGCAAAAAAAAATTGATTATCTGTAATTTGAGGATTTGTGAGTTGATTGAACGATGAAGATGAAGAACACTGATGCACCTCTTTCACGTTTCTTGACCTGAACACTTTCTCACAATGCTTTCAAAAATGTTCGTTGTTAAAATTGAAAAGACAGCTATTTATAGTAATATACAAAACAGACAGTTGACAGATCAATGAAACATAGCAGAATTTCTGTTTCTGCGCGCGAACGGTCGACCATAGGGTCGGCGTGCGCTGAGCCGTGTGACACTCAAACTGTCATGCGCCGAGTCAGCGGTCGACGCATGATCTTCATGCGCTGAGCCGTCTGATTCTTAAACCTGCATGCGCCAAGTTAACGGTCGACGCATGACCTTCATGCGCTGAGCCGTGTGAACTGAATGAAACTGTGTGCTGACGGTATGGTCGGCTCATGGTTCAAAAATCTGCAAAAACATAAATTTCTACAGCTTTTTGTGCATTACGTCATTGTAAAAATTGAATCATAAGTAGCGTGAATGATTTAAACGAAAGAAGGATATCTCTTAGCAAGTTGTCATCATCAAAAACCAGAGGCACGCTTGTGTTGGTAGATACTTTGCCTTCACAATTACATGACCTGACCCTGTTTTGTTTCCATTTTCAATTTACGCAGGCCCATCATATGTTTTGTTTGTCACGACTTTGTTTCTTAGTTGTGTGGTAGTTATGTTTCTTTTATGATAGCATGTTGCTGCTAGATTTGTATATATTAATTTTTAAACATCAGATAACTTTTGTTAATTAGTAAGGATGTATAAAAGAGACATTTAGGTTAGAAACCATATTATAGCTTAGATAGAAAATACTTCCATGAGTATCATTAGTCATGAAAAATAGACATTAGGTTTAGTCTTAGAAATATATGAATTTTAACTTATAATTTTATTATTATTTATTAGTTAGTTATTTTAGGTGTTAGAATTAACTTAGCATTTATATTTTTTAGTCAATAATTTTAATCTTAGAATTAATTTAGGATTAATATTTTTTAGTTAGTATTTTTAAGGTTAGTTTTAGGATTAGTATTTTAATTTTAGGATTTTAATTAACAATTTTAGATTTAGATTTAATATTTCGTAAATATTTTTAAATTTTTAGATTTTATATTAGTTATTATTTAGAATTAGAAATAGTCATTTGGATTTTAGTTATTATTTAGATTTAATATTTAATTATTATTTAGATTTAATATTATAGTTAATATTTTTAAGATTCTAGTTAATATTTTATGATTAGAAATATTTTAGAATTTTAAATTTTAATTTTAGGATTTTTGGTTAGTACTCTTAATTATTAATATTTGAAACATTAAAAAAATATGGAGAAAAAGTTTATTATTTATATTAAACATATTTATTTAACATTAATTAATTAAATGTTAATTATTTTTATTAAATATCCATGTTTAGTTTAATTAATAACTTGAATGTACAACTTTGTGAAATTTAACTTGTGCCCTCAAGCCGACTAATTAGACTTTGTCTCACGTTTATTGTGTGCTTGTATTAATAATGTCATTCTGACTTTTGTTTCTCAAACCATTTTCAAAATAAATTCTCGATTCTTATCGAGCCATTTTTTCACCTTGTAAGTCGATTGCCTTGTGCATCGCCATCAACCTTGTTCGTGTCACTTCAAAACCTTTTTTAAATAAGTAATATAACACTTGATCCAACGTCAGGTGGCATTTTTCTCCATAAATTCAAAAGTACAATAAAATTCAATTAGGATTGCTCGCCACAAGTCTTAAGTGGTGGAAAAGGAGTGAGAATGGAGCCCCTCCTACACTCATTCCGAGTATTTTGAACACAAGGCGCTCGACTTGGTTGTTCGAAATATTTCCCTCTACCCATAATCTTTAGTGCGATCCTAATCGAGAACAATTTTCTTTCGAAACCATAAAAACAACACCAACTCACCAAACTTCTTTTTCTCCTTAGGGCATCATCCAAAAATCCTTTTTCAAGGTATAAAATCAATCAACATACAATCATTTCTCAAGTCTCCGAACTACGGAGCTCTGATTTTTCACTTCTTTTAAGTGAGGATACGTAGGCACAAAGGCCACAATCCTTGGCGAGCACTCTAATAAAAAACCAACCCCTCTCTTCCCTTAAGCAAGCAAACTTTTAGATTAAAACACCCATTTTAGCTAAACAACCTAGAAGGTTCCTATCGAGTACGATGGATGTGAGGGGGTGCTAATACCTTCTCCTCGCATAACCGACTTTCGAACCCGAAACTTGGTTGCGATGATCATGATCTTTCCCTAAAGGTTTTATCACTATTTCCCTCCTTGAGATAAATAAAATTCGGTGGCGACTCTGTGTCATTTTTCGCGTAGCGACAGCTGACGACTCTGCTGCGGACACCTAAGCAAGTCAAGCCTAATCTAGGTTATTTTCGTGTGTTTGGGTATTTTCTTTATTTCTTGCTTTCTTTATCATTTTCCCTTATTTATTTAATTGTATCTCATCTTATATGGCTCTCATTGCTGTGGTATGAATTGGATACTTTGGTAGCAAACATCGAGGGAAATAATCCACACCCGAGTCTAGAGTGTAAAATTGAGATAGGAGAGGTTGAGTATATGGGCTTCCGAGATGCTCATCTCGTGATAGTCGATACGAGAACCTCTCTTAGAGTAGATTCTATTAAGGATGGTGATGACCGTCAAGCTCTTGGCGTGTTTGATCAATGTTCTCTTGGGAATCCATTACTCTAAGGACCTTTTTAGAATCTTAAACCATTTGGCCAGCTAAGATTGATGGTCACGTAGTATGGATCCCCGAGAAGTTCTTCTCGTATGGATCAATACGAAGATGTCGTTCATAAGAGACTTTCTTGATGGAGTTGTTGCTTGGCAATGATTGACATACGTAACAAACAGTCGAGAAAGTCTATGAATTTGAAATCCTTGTCTAGAACCCAGTGTCGATGGTCTCGTAGTATGGGTCCCCGAGAAGTTCTTCTCGCGAGGATCGATACGAAGATCTCAACCAAAAGAGGTTCGTATGATGGAGTCATCATCCGACATATTCATGTTGTATATGATGAACAACCACATGAATCCATGACTTTGGGATCCCTATTAAAACATAGATCACGCCTTGTGAGGACCTATTTATAAAACAGTATTGGGCATATCCATACCTCAGACTTATGAACCCATGTGCTTAAAATTCATTTATGCATCCACTCATACATGCTTTATAAAAACAAAGCTCTTAGTGTCTTGTTCTTGTTGCAGATAAAAGCATTCTCCAGAAGTAATCATGATGAATGTGAATTTAGGGACAATGAAGCTAAACAAGAAGACCGACAGAAAAAGTTCTTTCACTTTCAAATACTAAGATCCTTCAATTGACAGTCTGAAAACTCTAAGTGCTAAGATCACCCCCATTAAGCATAACAAATTTCATGCTTTTTATGGGAGAATCTTAGATTTATTGATAGAAAAGATAGAATTTGAAGCCCTCACAGCTTTAGCTCAGTACTATGATACCTCTCTTCGCTATTTCACCTTTGCTGACTTTCAAATAGCTCCCACTTTAGAAGAGTTTGAGAAGATATTTAATCTATCCATCAAAGATCGCAATCCCTTTTCAAAGCTTGAAGAAGAATTCACTTTGAAGAAAGTGGCTTCTGCCTTGGGGATTCCCACAGGAGATGTGATAGCCAATTGGGCGCCCAAAGGAGCCAGGGGATTCTTAAGGAAGTTTTTAGAAGAACAAGCTTGGAAGTATGCCAAGGAAGAGAAATGGGAGATATATGGTTCGATTTTGGCGCTCTTGGTCTATGGAATCGTGATGTTTCTAAATGTGGAAAATTTTGTGGACCAAGTGACCGTGGAAATTTTCTTGACTGGGAACCCTGTGCCTTTCCTCCTAGGTGACTTCTACCATACACTTCATACTAGGCATACAAAGGAAGGTGGAATGTTCCTTTGTTGTGCCCCACTCCTATATAAGTAGCTAAGGACCCAAATGCCTCAAGGAGGTCTTTTCACTTCCAAGAAACTCTCATGGCCTCAAAGATTCGCTTCACTCACTGTTAGTTCCATCACATGGTACAAGAGGGAATGGGAAATTAAAGACATCATATTTTCCTGCGGAGAGTTTCCCAATGTGCCTCTCTTTGAAGCACGAGGTTGCATCAATTACAACCCAGTGTTACTCAAAAGACAGTTTGGACACTCCATGGATGGTCCTCCTAGAGAGGAAGATTTGGTGTCGTTCCTTGTCAATATGGTCGATCCAAATGATCCGGCTGTAAGAAAGGCAAGAAGGGCATGGAAGAAAGCCATAAGAGGAAATCTAGACAATGGGAGGAAGAACATTATTTCTCGTGAATCATGTGTTCAATGGGTGAAAGAGAGAGTGAAATAAGTCAGATTACCTTTTGCCTTTGATGCATCTGCTTTCTAACCGAATCCCGATCCTGAACCGATCTTACCCGAAGACATGGAGAAACTTAAAGCTAAAGTCCAAGAACATGAAGATGAGAACACTCAACTCCGAATTCAACTCAATGAGACTAAGCGGAAAAGTGAAGCTTGGGAAGACAAAAGCAAAGAGCTGAAAGAGAAGTTTGAGGATAGAAGAAAAGAGCCAGGGAAGAGAAAGGAAAAAAGGAATGGGTTGATGGTGCGCTTAAAAGTGCCAATGCAGATTTGGATCACCAAAATGATAAATTAGACCAAGTATGGCGAAAGGTCAGAGACTTACAAAATGACGTAAGGATAGTCACCCAAATGAAGAAAGATGAAAGAGAAAGCTTTGAAGCCCAGATTCACCAGTGGAAAAGCATTTTCAAAGGCTACAAAGATCAGTTAGCTCATGAACTATTGGAAAAGGAGAATGCGCGGCGAGATTTCATACAAGCAGAGTACCAATTGAGTAGGGCTATTAAGGAAATCAAGAGATTGAAAGATGGAATCTATGATGAGTTATACCTAGAGCTGCAGGATAGTTGCCACTATTGGGAAGAAGGTTGTCGTAAAGCGGAAGCTGCGGTACTTCAAAGCGATGACATCATCAACAATCTCCAAATTCTCTATACTGAATGGAAGAACAAATTTCTGAACCTGGCGGGATTCTCTAATTTTATGCTTCAAAAAATCCTTGAAAAATTGAATGTGGGTGATTAAGTGATGACTCCTGAAAACACTCATGTCCCTGTGTTCGACTTTGTGAAGTTTTGTAAGGAAACAATGGAAGAGCTCGTTACAGATTTAGAGGCGACTCGCAGAGCCCAAGGAGTCACCTTTAGAGTTGATTTGTAATTTGTTTAAGTATATCTCATATTTTGTATTTGAGCTTGGCTCCGAGCCTTAATGAAATGAAAGTTTTTATTCTATTATGTCTCTTCTGATTAATTGCAATGGAAAATTTTTATATTCTTAACAATAAATAACAAGCTGACAAAGACTTACAAAGACTTGACCTCCATTCGCAGTAAACAAGCTGACTTATCGACATCCCTACTACACCCGTGGCAATTGAAGACTACTAATGGATCAGATTGAGCAAAATCAATCCGCTTTTAGGGAAGAGATGACCCATATGAAGACTCAGATGGGCCAACTGATGGAATTCATCCAGGCTATGGCAAAAGTACAAGAAGAGATGAGACAAGTATTGGAGAGAAACGCTACCAACACTCCAATTCCTACTACTACAGATGCAGTCCCCACTCTTGGTGGCGTAATCCCCACTCCTGCTGCCGCAAGCACAGTCCATACACCTGGTGGTAGTGTGGTCCCCCCTCCAATCCATTTTGATGATCACGAAGGTTTCTACAACTCTCACGACATCTTGGTTACATACGCTCTTGGAGTACCGATTACTGATTTGGAAAAGAAAGTACTTGCCTTATAAGAGACAGTCAAAGGACTACAAGGACCAAGCACATTCGGGTTAGACGCCTCAGATATGTGTTTAATGCCTGGTATTAAGATTCCGCCCAAGTTCAAAGTCCCCGACTTTGAAAAATACAAGGTGACCAGCTATCCCCGAACACACATCCGATCATACTGTAGGAAGATGGCTGCCTACTCTGACGATGAAAAATTGTTGATGCATTTCTTTCAAGATAGCCTCAGTGGGGCATCCCTTGAACGGTACATGCAGTTGGAAGGTACGTATATCAAGACATGGAAAGAGTTAGCTAAGGAATTTTTGAAGCACTACCAATACAATTCTGACATGGCGCCTAATCGCACACAACTCCAAGGCCTGGCGCAGAAGTCTAGTGAGGCATTCAAAGACTATGCACAATGATAGAGGGACCTAGTTGCTAGGGTCCAGCCTCCTCTTCTTGAAAGAGAGTTGACAGACATGTTCATGGAAACTCTTCAGGGACCTTTCCTAGAATGCTTGGCGGGATGCATGTCATCTGTATTCTCGGATTTAGTTATGGATGGCGAAAGGATTCAGAATGCCGACTGAGTTTCTGGTGGACCTAAAAAGCCCTACCAAGGTTTCACAAGGAAAAGAGAAGGTGAATCAAATGCCACATTGATGGATAAGGGGAAAGCCAGAGCATATCAAGGCTCTTATCATCATGTGGCCGCTGTTACTCTAAATCAACCTCTCTCCATACCTACAAGCCAACCGGCTGTTCAAGCTCCTTACCAACAACAAGCGCCTCAATGTCCAAGTTATTATCAGGGTCAACCAAGGCAGAGGAGACCTGAGAAAAGGTTTGATCCTATTCCGACAACATATGCTAGGTTGCTTCCACTTTTTCCCAAGGGTTCATTAGTGAAATTGAGAGAGATGAAGGCTCCCCCAGCTGTTCTACCTCTCGGCTATGATGCGAATGCCCGTTGCGAGTTTCATTCTAGAGCTCATGCACACAACATCGAAAATTGCAAAGCTTTGAAGTACATGGTACAAGATCTTATTGACTCGAAAGCCATCAATTTCACCAAAAAATACTCCCAATGTTACTAATAATCCAATGCCAAATCATGCTACAAACATGATCGAAGAGTCAAAAGGGAAGAAGTTGGTGTCGAAAGTTGATAAGATGAAGACCCCCTTTGCAGCTGTTAAAGAACAATTGTTATTGAAGAATGTTTTCCCAGGATGCACCGCAAAATGTCAATACTGCTTGAAAGATCCTCAAAGTTGTCATGAACTGAAGATAGGCATCCGGAGGTTGTTGGACCAAGGCATCATATTGGTAGAACAGATATCAAAAGATGAAGAAGTGGCAACTCTGGACATTCCATATGACCCGATTGATATTCCCTATGATCCGATGGAATTTCCTTATGATGAAGAACTGTTGAACAATCCATATGGTCAAAACCGTGTACTACTGACGATTCTGTATGAGCAACCTCACATGCCTTTGACAATTCCATGTGATGAGGATTGTATCCTGCCCAAATCCCATTGCAAATCCCGTATGATGTTGTACCGCTAAGAATTCCATGTGATCAGCCTCGTGTGCCTTTGGAAATCCCTTGTGATTATGATTGGCATCCTGTTCAGACCCCATATAATCAAGCTCGTGAACCACTACAAATACTGTACGATCAAGTAGAGATCCCACTGTCTCCGTCTTCACTCGCTCCGTTAGTGATATCTACGCATGCTCCTTTCCCTTTTGAGAGCACCAAGGTTGTCCCTTGGAAGTATAAGCCAACCGTTTACATTAATGAGCAGAAGGTGGAGAAGGATGTTATGAAAGCTAACAACTCTGTAGAGAACATTGTTGGAACAGGTGGA
Source organism: Lathyrus sativus (assembly GCA_963859935.3). NCBI lineage: Eukaryota > Viridiplantae > Streptophyta > Magnoliopsida > Fabales > Fabaceae > Lathyrus > Lathyrus sativus. The sequence goes on along the minus strand of OZ012741.1, from coordinate 283,587,324 downwards.
ATGACTAGAAGCGGGAGGATTTTTGCACCCATACCACCACCAAACAGTAATCTTGGAGTTACAAACAAGACAAATGAGAAGCAAGCAACAGTTGAGCAGGCGTAAACCTCTACTCAAAAAGGAAAGTCTGGTGAAGATGTTGAAGAATTTCTACGAATCATCCGAAAAAGTGATTATAAGGTGGTTGACCAGCTCAACCAAACACCTTCCAAGATTTCCATGTTATCATTACTAATGTCCTCCCCTGCCCATCAGGAGTCATCGATAATGTTTTTAAAAGCAGCTCATGTTCCTTAGGAAATATCTGTTGTGCAATTCAAATAAGTTGTATCGAATATTGCCTCGGCGCATATTCTAAGCTTCAACGATGGAGAATTGCCCCCTGAGGGGAAGAATCATAACAAAGCTTTGCACATTTCCATCGAATGTGTTGACATTGTTTTATCGAGAGTGTTGGTAGATACTGGATCATCATTAAACGTGTTACCAAAGAACTCTTTGGCCAAGCTGACCATTGAAGGATTGATGATGAAACCCAGTTCGTTGATAGTGAAAGCTTTTGATAGGGCAAGAAGGACGGTGATAGGGGAGGTCGACCTTCCTATCAGAATAGGACCTCATACTTTCATTATCACATTCTATGTGATGGATATCTATCTAGCTTATAGTTGTCTTCTAGGCCGTCCCTGGATTCATACAGCTGGTGTCATAACATCCACTATTCATCAAAGGCTAAAGTTCATGGTTAACAACCAGCTTGTCGTCATTGAGGGAGAAGAGGATATACTAGTAAGTCATTTGTCCTCATTTCGATAGATTGAAGTGGGAGGGGAAGTTCACGAAACCTCTTTTCAAGTATTTGATGTGATAAATGTGGAAATGATCCCTGATAAGAAAGAGGAGAAGAAGCCAGAAAGGTCTTGGTCCCCTATGGTTACTTGGAAGGATGCAAAGACTGTGATTGAAGCCAGTCACCCCAAGGGATGGGGCAGAGTGCTGGAGTTACCTATCAACAAGAACATAGTTGGTTTGGGTTATCCAGGAAATCATACAGCTCAGAACAAGACAACCTCTGACGAGGACAAGGGGCTCATTTCTCCACTTGCCTTCATTAGTGGTGGACATCTGGTAGATGGTCAGGTAACCTTTATGGAGGTTGAAGATGATGCACTAAATAAAGTCTGCATGTTGTACTCAAGAGCATCGAATCAACTACTCAACAATTGGACTGTCGTGGAGATACCTGAAGTCACCTTTGTCGAAGAGTAATTTTCCTTGTTCTGCTTTCAAATCCTATGCTCTGCCCAAGGCATAAGGAATATTTTGTAGGGACCCTCCATGTTTTCAATTAATATTTATCATGAATGAAATGAACCTTTTGCATAAATAAATGGCAATATTTTCTTGCATTTTCTTTGTTTCCATCTTCTCAAAATAAAGCATAAAATCACCAATCATGCAAATCCACCTCAGATTCCATTGATATCGATACTGCTACGGTCCTATATGACTTTGATAACCCAATCTACCATGCTGGTGAGGATTGTGAGGAAGATTGTAAGCTCTCCAAGGAGTTAGCCAGATTATTAAAGCAAGAATCTAAGATCATTCAACCGCATCAAGAATCAGTGGAAGTTGTCAATCTCGGAATTGAAGAAGATAAGAAAGAAGTCAACGTAGGCGTTGCCTTAGAAGAGAGTGTAAAGAGAAAACTGACCGAGCTCCTATGCAAATATGTTAACATCATAGTACATAAATTGCCGCTCAAGGAAGATTGTCCACCTATAAAATAAAAGATGAGACGAACTCGACCCAACAGGGCCATTAAGATTAAAGAGGAAGTGCAAAAGCAGCTTGATGTCGGATTCTTGGCAGTATCGAAATACCCTCAATGGGTCGTCAACATTGTACCTGTGCCTAAAAAAGATGGTAAGGTGCAAATGTTTGTCGACTACAGAGACCTAAATAGATCCAGCCTAAAAGACAATTTTTCACTGCTGCATATTGACGTGTTAGTGGATAATACAACTCAATTCTCTGTGTTCTCTTTCATGATGGTTTCTCCGGATACAACCAGATTAAAATGGCTCCAGAGGATATGGAAAAGACTACCTTCATTACCCTTTTGGGAACCTTCTGATATAAGGTTATGCCATTTAGTCTAAAGAACGTTGGTACTGTAACACCCCATTTAAACTATTTAGTCGCTTTTGTATTTTTCTGTGATGTGTATTGGTGTGATATTTTTAATTAGTGGTATGAGGTTAGGAACGAGAGTGAGAGCTGACCTTAGTTGGGGTAATGTGGACCTAGAATAAGGGATAATTTAATAACAAGATTAGGGGCATTATGATTATTAATATTATTATTTCAATTATTATTAAATTATAATATTAATAGGATTATGGTTATTATTATTATTATTAGTAGTATTATTATTATTATTAGTAATATTAATTAAATTAAACAACTTAAAACCGAATTAAGGGGTTAAGAGAGAGTTAGTGGAGGAATTAGTCAATTAACGCGTAAAAGAGGAAAAAGGCAGAGAAAGGAGAGCTAGGGCAAAGAGGGGCAAATTCTCCATTGTTGTAAAGGAAAAAGCTTCAATCCAAGGTAATAGGGGAGAATGGATTTCAATATTGGTGACTTAACATGAGAGGGTAGTGAGAGGTCCTTTCTCTTGTAGGAATCTTGTATGTTCTCACCTTTTCATTTGATTTTCGTGATATTGTGATTTCCCTGTGATTGGTGTTTTGTTGAATGATCATTTCATGATATTATATGTGTGAGTCTGGTATGAATATGAAAATTCATGTGGAAATTTCATGAATTTGTGATGGAATGTTGTGGTTTAACAGATCTGAAACTAAGGGTTTAACTGTAATCGAAACTAGATCTAATAATTAGAATCTTGATAGAATAGAAGATAGGATTCATTGGAGTCGATTAAAAATCTGAGTTTTAGGATGAAGAAGGAGGTAGCATGATGAATCTATAGGGGAAACTCACGAGGATGATGAGATTTGAGTTTTTTGACAGATCTACTGGTCATACGCGTATTGGGGGTGTCAATACGCGTATGGGGGACTTCCCAAGGGCTGTACGCATAGCAGACGTGCCCTGTCCCTAATGCCAACATGGCCATCTCGTGATACGCGTATGGTACGCGTGTGGGCCTGGGAAATACGCGTATGGAGGTAATAGTATGAGTAAGGGTGACTCTGATGGGGTTTGAGAGGTAGAAGCCTCTGGTCTTACGCGTAAGGAAGGGCCATACGCGTATGACAACAGGCAGTACGCGTATGGGCCATGCTGATACGCGTATGGATAGTCTGGGGTGACTTTTCCCTAGTTTTGTGGTTTCTGTCTAGCGTTTGCCTGGAACGCATTTTCGTTGATTCCGTAGGGTTAATATGACTAAAATGAACCTAGAGATAGGAGTAAAGAATTAAATCAGTAAAATGTGGAATAATATGGGTGTGCCCTTAAGGGGTGTGTTTTGATGATTATGAGCCATGATTATCGAATGTGGATAATCTTGTGCGATGGTGGTAATCCCCGAGAGGATTACGGTGAACGGATGGCTCTTGTGGATCATTAATGATCGTGAATTTTGCTTAATTATTATATTACATAATTGTGTTATCATGCATTTCATGTCATGTATCTTATGGAGATGGCTAGGTGGGAATCCATGATCGATGCCTAGTTTCATCCAGACTTCATGTGGAAGTTGTTGTGGAGATAAGTTGTAGTTCAGAGGAACGTATACGACTTATCCAGATTCCGATAGGACTCAGGTTCTAGGGTGAACCGTATGTATTTGTGTTGGTACCACATGAATTGTGTCGAGTATGTGAGTCACATTGCATAATTGTAATTGAATATGGGCTATTGATGCTGAGTAATTGATGTGGCATGTGTATGTGCGTTACATGTGTATGATTGTACGTGTGGTGTGTAACTACTCCTTAGCATGTGTATTTCACCGCTTACTTATTGAATGTAGTTCTCACCCCTTTTATGTTTGTTGTGTTTGTGCTCCTTGGGGAGTGCAGATGACCAGGTACCCGAGTAGTGCTTGGAGTGTGTTGCTATTTGATCGAGTCCTAGGAGCCGCTGTGATACGTAACATGGGATAACGAGATTACGTTATATTTTGCTTATTTTCTTGATTAATTGTTACGTATCTTTTACTTTTTGGATTAAGGATGTATGATCACCTTGTGGTGGAGATTATGTTTAAACAATTAAATTTATTCCGCTGTTTAATTGGAAGCTAGATAACATTGGTTTATTTATGAAAAATGAAGTGACTTAGTGTGACATCCTAATTGTTTGATAACTGATGTATTTTTATGTGATATTTCCGTATATGTTTTATAATACGCGTACGGGGTAGAGTGGGGTGTTACAATTGGTATCAGAGCCTGGTTGGTCTGTCCGGCTAGTGTTGGAGTATAGTCTGACTATAGGATGTTTATAGTCATGTGTTTTTCTAACCTGTGTTTTTGTGGGTGTTGAGCAGTATGGCTCATAGAGATGATGCGACGATGGCTACTGCATTACAAGTTGTTGCGTAGGCAGTAGAGAGTACTGGTCAGAATATCAATCAGAATGCTGAAAATGGAGAGTTCCGTAATTTTGAGAAGTTCCAGAATAACAAGCCACCTAAGTTTTAAGGCGGACATGATCCAGATGTAGCACAGTAATGTATGAAGGATATTGAGAAGATCTTCAGAGTCATGGGAAGCTCAGAGGATCAAAAGGTACAATTTGGTACCCATATGCTGGAAAGTGAGGATGAGGACTAGTGGGACAACACCCGTCAGAGATTGGAAGCTGGTGAGGGTCCCATTAATTAGACAATGTTCAGGGCAGAGTTTCTGGAACAGTATTTTATGGAATATGTTCGCGGAAAGAAAAAGATTAAATTCATTGAGTTGAAACAAGGGAACATGAGAGTGGAAGAGTATGCGGTTAAGTTCGAAGAACTAGTTAAGTATTATCCTCATTACAATACTGATGCAGCTATGAGTTCGAAGTGCATCAAGTTTGAGAACGGGTTGCGTCCCGAGATCAAACTGGGTGTCAGTTATCAAAAGATCAGGTACTTTCCTGAGCTGGTGAACAGGTGTGGAATCTATGATGAAGACAACAGAGCTAGAATCGCTCACTATAAGAACCTAAGTGACAGAAGAAGCAAACCCAGGCATGGAAATACACCTTACCGTGCTCCGGCTGATAAGGGAAAGCAGAAAGATATTGCTAGGAAGAAACCAAGTGGGGAGGAAGTCTTTCCAATCCTCTCAAGTGTTTCAGATGTGGTGGCATGGGTCACCGTGCGAATGAATGTCAGAATGAGGTGAAAAAGTGTTTTAAGTGTGGAAATCCAATTCATGTAGTCGCAGATTGTAGAACCAACATACCAACCATTTACAACTGTGGTGAGTAAGGTCATATCAGCACCCACTGTCCGAAACCAAAGAAGTCTCAGACCAGTGGGAAGGTGTTTGCATTGGTGAGAGCTCAGCCTACCAGCGAGGATCGTTTGGTTAGAGGTACGTGTTACATTCATAACACTCCATTGATTTCTATTATTGATACGGGTGCTACTCACTCGTTTATTTCGGTGGATTGTGTGAAGAGACTGGGGCTTGTGCTGTCTACTTTGACTAGAAGGATGGTGATTGATACTCTATCTATCGGATCAATCACTACATCTTTAGTGTGTTCGAATTGTCCAGTGTCGATCTTTGGTAAAGTTTTTGGAGTGGACTTGATTTGTCTACCACTCAGCGAGCTGGATGTTATTTTAGGGATGAATTGGCTAGAGAGCAACTATGTTTATATTGATTGTTATAGGAAGAGGTTGTTATTTCTGACTCCTGAAGAAGAAGAAATGGATATTCGTATATCTACTAAGGAGTTGAGAATCTTGTTGGGGGACTAAGCTAAAATATTTACAGTGTTCGCTTTGTTATACGTAGAAGGAAAGTCGCCAATTGAGGAATTACCAGTTGTGAGAGAATTTCTTGAAGTGTTCCCAAGAGATGTTGCTGAGTTACCTCCAAAGAGGGAAGTCGAGTTTACGATTGATCTTGTCCCTAGTACCAGACCTATATCTATGGCACCATACAGAATGTCAGCGTCAAAATTGGAAGAGTTTAAATCTCAATTGGGAGAATTGTTGGATAAAAAGTTTATTAGACCCAGTGAAAGCCTTGGGGAGCGCCAGTTTTGTTAGTAAAGAAGAAAGATGGCAGAATGCATTTGTGCATCGATTATCGCCAGTTGAATAAAGTAACCATCAAGAATAAGTATCCACTTCCAAGAATTGACGATCTGATGGATCAACTTGTGGGAGCTCGTGTATTCAGCAAAATTGATTTGAGGCCAGGCTATCATCAGATCCGTTTGAAAGAAGATGATATCCAGAAAACAGCTTTCAGAACTCGGTATGGGCATTATGAATATGCAGTGATGCCGTTTGGTGTGTCCAATGCACCAGGTGTGTTCATGGAGTACATGAATCGTATCTTCCATCCTTATTTGGACTGGTTTATAGTAGTTTCATTGATGACATTTTGATTTACTCCAAGTTAGAAGTAGATCATGTAGAGCATTTGAGAGTTACGTTGCAAGTGTTGAAGAATAATAAATTGTTTGCAAAACTCTCGAAGTGTGAGTTTTGGTTGAGCGAAGTGAGTTTTCTTGGACATATTATTTCTGGAGGAGGCATAGTAGTGGATCTATCGAAAGTGAGTGTTGTGCTTCAGTGGGAGGCTCCGAAGTCAGTGACAGGGATTAGAAGTTTATTAGGCTTGGCAGGCTATTATCGTAAGTTCATCGAAGGGTTTTCTACTTTGGCTCTTCCGTTGACCCAGTTGACTAGAAAAGGCCAGGAATTTGTATGGGATATCTTGTGTGAGGAAAGTTTCTGATAACTGAAGAAAAGGTTGACTACCGCACCAGTATTAACCTTACCAAATCTGAATGATCCTTTTGTGGTATACCGCGATGCGTCTAAAATAAGATTAGGCAGTGTTTTGATGCAAGATGGAAAAGTTGTGGCTTATGCTTCACGATAATTGAGGATTCATGAAAGGAATTATCCTACTCATGATCTAGACTTAGCTGCAGTGGTTTTCATACTAAAGGTTTGGAGGCATTATTTGTACGGGTCGAGATTTGAAGTGTTCAGTGACCATAAGAGTTTGAAATATCTGTTTAACCAGAAGGAATTAAATATGAGGTAGCAAAGATGGCTGGAATTTCTGAAAGACTATGACTTTAACTTGAGTTGGCATCCCGCTAAAGCTAACATCGTGGCAGATGCTTTGAGTCGGAAGACGATTCATATGTCAATGTTGATGGTTAGAGAATTGGAGTTGATTGAGCAGTTTAGAGACTTGAGTATGGTTTGTGAGTTAACTTCAGAAAGTGTAATGTTGGGGATGCTGAAAGTGAATAATGAGTTCCTTCGTGAAATAAGAGAAGGTCAGAAACTGGATTTGAAATTGGTAGACTTGATGGTCGTAGGTGGAACGGATAAAGAAGGAGACTTTAAAGTAGATGATTCTAGTGTGTTGAAATTTAGAAACAGAATTTGTGTGCCAGATAATCCTGATTTGAAAAGGGTAATTTTGCAAGAAAGCCACAGGAGTAGCTTGAGTATTCATCCCGGAGCTACGAAAATGTATCAAGACCTGAAGAAATTATTTTGGTGGCCGGGTATGAAGAAAGACATTGCTCGGTTTGTGTATGCTTGTTTGATGTGTCAGAAGTCAAAGGTGGAACACCAAAAACCATCCGGTTTGATGCAACCGGTGGAAATACCAGAGTGGAAATGGGATAGTATTGCAATATATTTTGTAACTGGATTGCCGAATACAGCGAGAGGTTTTGATGCCATTTGGGTAATTGTGGATAGACTGACGAAGTCAGCACATTTTATATCGATTAGCATCAGTTTTCCTTTGACGAAGTTAGCGGAAATTTATATCAAAGTGATAGTAAAGTTACACGGGGTTCCGTCAAGCATTGTATTGGACAGAGACCCGAGGTTTACTTCTGGATTTTGGAAAAGCTTGCAAGAAGCTTTGGGTTCTAGTTTGAAGTTGAGTTCTGCTTATCACCCACAGACAGATGAACAATCTGAGAGGACTATTCAGTCATTGGAAGATTTGTTGAGAGCTTGTATACTCGATCGAGGAAGTGCTTGGGATACTCATTTACCACTGGTTGAGTTTACTTACAACAACAATTATCATTCTAGTATTGGAATGACACCTTTTGAAGCCTTGTATGGTAAGAGGTGTAGGACACCTCTATGTTGGTATGAGTCGGGCGAGAGTATAGTACTTGGACCCGAGATTGTGCAACAGACCACGAAGATAATCCAGATGATTAGAGAGAAAATGAAGACGACCCAGAGTAGGAAGAAAAGCTACCATGATAATAGGAGTGTTGCACCCCAAAATTTGCCTTTCCATTTTAGCAGCATCTGGCTTTTGTTTCTTTGCATTTTTGCATATCTGCATTTGCATAGCATTCATTCTTGAGACAGGGGATCAAGGTTTTCCTGTGGTTCAGTTTTCATCTCAGTGCATGAACCTGAATGGCAAGCATCAGAGTCCCTGGCATTTATTTTGCCTAGCGGCCGGGAAGCTAATTTTATTTTATTTTGCAGGGTATTTTCAGCTCAGAAAGCAACATTCAGGCTATCTCAATCATTTTCATGGTTATTGCATTCGAGAATAAGTTTCAGACGCCTAACAGAGCTCAGAAAGTCTGAAAACGGGTAAATGTACAGATTTCCCTCCAAAAGGCGCCAAATTCAAAATTTTGAAGGTGTTAATCGATTAACCAAATCAAAATCAGGCCAGATTTGAATTTTTGACAGTGTTAATCGATTAACCAAAACTGTTAATCGATTAACCAGTGCATGTTTTGCCTCTGCACGTGAATTTTTAAAGGGGTTCACTTTGGGGTCCAATTTTGATCACTTGGAAGTTCAATTTTACACCTTGGGAAGGATCTAGAATCATCTCGAATTTTGGTTAATTTCATTTTCCCTCCAAATTCCCATTCCTCATTCCAAACCAAATTTCACAAACCACATTCCAAACCTCTCATTTGGATCCAAACCTAAGGGATATTTAATTAGTTTACTCCAAACCTCACACATCTAATCTTCATTTTTCATTCTCATTTTCAGAATTCATCTCAATTCTCTCAACTTCTCCAACTTCCAAAACCCTCACCAAAGCTCTTCATCTATTGAATTCTTTGATTCTCCATTGGAATCAATGAATTCTTGAGCTAAAACATTCATCCTATATCATCATCATCTCCATTTTTCCATTCGATTTTCGTGCAAGCTTGGATCTGAATTTTAAAGTGGATCTAGAAGTGACTATTTGGAGTAATTTGGATTGATTTTGGTTGATCATCACTTCTATTACAAGAATTGGCTTGGATCTTGAAGCATTCTGGATTTCTTCCGTAGATCTACACGTTTGAAGTTAATCAACATTAACCGAAGCAATTCTCTGCTTCGAAGGTTGGAATTCTAGATCTATTGCATTTTTGAGCTTATTTTGCATAATCATGTTTATCTCCATCTTTGATTGATTTTGGTTGATTCTTGATCCATATGAATTATGATGGTACTGTTTAGATGTGTTTACATTTTGTTTAGATCGCTGTTTGCTGGTTTAATTTCGTGCACAATTGTTTATGAGATCATGTGGATATTTGCTTAAGTGATAAGTTGCTGAAATTGCTTTTCTGTTGCTGTTTTCTGCTGTTGGAGCAGTGTTAATCGATTAACGTCTGATGTTAATCGATTAACACGTTCAAACTTTCACTTTTCCAATTGTTTTTCAATGGTTAATCGATTAACCCCTAGTGTTAATCGATTAATGTAGAAGCATACTTCAATCTCAAGGTTTTGATGATGTCAACAAGACTTAAGCTCATTCCATGGTTGCAAAAAGTCAAGCTTTCAAAACTGATCAAGATCAAGACTATGGAATGTTATCAAGCAAATCAAGCATCATGTGCAAATGATTCTACAACTTTCAATATTTGGACTCAAAGCTTCGGTATATCAATATTCACTCCTTTAATTGATATACAAATGTTCAAATAATTTATCATATTAACATTTTGCATCTGCATGTTTTAAAAATCATTTGAATTGGTATAACACTTTTAACTCAAGTATTTTTCTTAGTTTTAGCAGTGTTAACCGATTAACCATATGGGTTAACCAGTTAACGGCCTCAATTTTTAAATTCTCAGGGCTAACGTTCAAGTGTTAACCGATTAACCTATATGGTTAACCGATTAACACTGAACGAATTTTGAAAAAATTTTTCTTTTAAAATTCAAATCTTGTTTGAATGTTATACCTTTTCATTATTTGATTCATACTCAATTATACCTTTTTGAAATGGTATTTTGCTCATATAAATTCTGAAAATTTCAAATTGAAAAACACCTCCAATAATTTTCAAAATAATCATTAAATCAAATTCACTACTTTTCAAATATTTTCAAATATTTCAAAAAGTGTTCATACTGTTCATACCATTTCATATCCAGAATTGTTGAACACTTGTGTTGATATTGAAAAGTGAATTTTGATCAAAAGGAGAAGATCAATCTTTGTATTGATATTATTATTGTATCACTCTCAAATTACAAAATTACAAGAATTATTTCTTTGTGACTTGTGATCCAGGATTGTTGGACACAAGGGTTAGTGCTTGCAAGAGGATTGTTCTTGCATACTAAGTTGTTGAAATAGTTGTTAGATAGTAGGCCTCACCGGTTGATGGTGTGATAGGTTGTACATTCTAAAACTATAGTGAAAACTCTCTTTCATGTGGAAAGGGGAGTGGAGTACCTTCGGATTGTGAAGGGAACCACTATAAATCTCTGTGTCCATTTTCATTATGCTTTTACTGCTTTCATCATCAAGATCATAACCAAGTAAAACTCAAGTATATCGAAAAACCGGAAAAAGTTTCTAAAGCCTAATTCACCCCCCCCCCCTCTTAGGCATACTCTGAACTTACAATTAACACTGCTCCAGCAGGCCTGTTTTTGTTGTTTTTCATGCTTATTTCGGTACTGTTTCACTTCGAATCATCATGGATCAGTGTGATGCATTAGGAGTGAGATGTTTTGGATATATGCCACTGTTCTCGATTGTTTAAATCGTGATTACTTTGGCACGCATGTTTAGTTTTTTCTTGAGGGCATACTTTCGTAGTTGTCGTTCAAAGTGATGATGTGCTTGCATGTTCATGTTTGCTTGCTTTCTTGCATTTCTTTGCTTTTTGTGCATTCTTTCTTCTTTCTCTTTTGCATCTCTCATATGCATGTTTGAGGTTGAGATGTGCTTGTGGAGGCTACTGCCCCACACTTTGTTCCTCCCTCACTATCATTCTACTTGTGCATTATGTGTTTGCATACTTGTATCTTTATTATGTTATGCTCCTTTCTTCTTCTTTCTTCTTTGCCATGTTCCCTTAGGACCTCTAATCTCTTGAGATTATGATAGACCTTAGGACTTAAACCATGCATGATAACATTAGGTAGTATCCCCCTAACCTCAACTATAGGTACACTTTGCATGACAACTTTTAGGTTTGAGTTAGTCTCCCTTTAGTGTGTCCTTTCTCTTCTCATCTTCAAACAATTTCAAACCACTTAATAAAGGTTAATGAATGTTGTACGCTACGAGCCTTAAGCTACTTGGGAAATGGTGATTGGGGGGCTTCCTCTCAATAGCCTAGAGTGTTTAGTGTACACCCTTAGGGTGATATACGACGCATTCGCTCCTAAGTCATAGTCTTTAGTGCAACATGAGTTACAAATCAAACTCAAAACACTTCTTCTCTAAAAAACACAAAAATAACTTCAAACATTTTTATCCTTCAGGATCTTAATTGGAAAATATTTTTCACAAGGAGAGTTTTGTTAACTCTTGGTTCTACCGCAAACAGGTAACGCCTAAGTCTCTAATGGTCGAGCTGCATACACCTAACTGCTAGAACTAAGCTTTAACCCTACTCGGGTAAAAACTTTTGAACCAACCAGTGTTCTTGTTAGCCCGAACTATGTTTGCTCTGATTTCTCATACCAGATGAGAATACATAGGCACAAGACGCGATGTCTTGGCGAGCAACCTTCCCCACCTTTCACCCGTAGTTAGTCGAATTACGTTGACTCTAACTTTCCCATTGCGCGAGGGAATACGTAGGCACAGAGCGGCAATGCTCTGCCGAGTCTCTTTTCTTTTCTTTTTGTCCTGTGAGCCTTTAGCATAGATAGTAAACACCCTTTAGATAGACAACAAGCGTGGATCCCGTCGAGTACGACGGACGTGAGGGGTGCTCATACCTTCCCCTTGCGTAACCGACTACCGAACCCAGGACTTGGTTACGATGACCTTGTCTTTTCCTTTTTTCGTTAGGTTTTTCCGATCGTTTCCTTTCCCTCTCTTTGGGATAAATAAAGAAAGGTGGCGACTCTTCTATTTTCTGCCGGGTATTTTTCGCAGTTGCGACAAGGAGGAAAGACTTGGAATTCAGCAAGGGTGACCATGTATTTCTTAGAGTCAATCCGGTTACCGGTGTTGGTCGTACGCTGAAATCAAAGAAATTGGATCCCAAGTTTATTGAACCGTATCAAATTCTGCAGAGGGTTGGAGCGGTTGCCTATAGAGTGGCATTACCACCCGAACTTTCGAATCTACATGATGTGTTTCATGTATCACAACTTCGGAAGTATGTTGCTGATCCGTCTCATGTACTTCAGAGAGAAGAAGGGTAAGTTCGAGATAACCTTACGGTGGAGGCGATTTCGTTGAGGATCGAAGACGATAAGATGAAACGACTAAGAGGGAAAGATATCCCGTTGGTGAGAATAGCTTGGGGAGGAGATGCTGGAGGAAGTGCGACCTGGGAATTGGAGAGCAAGATGCGAGAGTCGTATCCAGAATTATTCTCATCAGGTACATTTTCGAGGAAGAAAATATTTTAAGTGGGGGAGAGTTGTAACACCCCATTTAAACTATTTAGTCGCTTTTGTATTTTTCTATGATGTGTATTGGTGTGATGTCCTTAATTAAGGGTATGAGGTTAGGAACGAGAGTGAGAGCTGACCTTAGCTGGGGTAATGTGGACGTAGAATAAGGGGTAATTTAATAACAAGATTAGGAGCATTATGATTATTAATATTATTATTTCAATTATTATTAATTATAATACTAATATGATTATCGTTATTATTATTGTTATTATTAGTATTATTATTAGTAGTAGTAATATTAATTAAATTAAACGAGTTAAAACCTAATTAAAGGGTTAAAAGAGAGTTAGTGGAGGAATTAGTCAGTTAACACGTTAAAGAGGAAAAAGGCAGAGAAAGGAGAGCTAGGGCAAAGAGGGGCAAATTCTCCATTGTTGTCAAGGAAAAAGCTTCAATCCAAGGTAAGGGGGAAAATGAATTTCAATATGGGTGACTTAGCATGAGAGAGTAGTGAGAGGTCCTTTCTCTCATAGGAATCTTGTCTGTTCTCACCTTTTCGTTTGATTTTCGTGATATTGTGATTTCCCTATGATTGTTGTTTTGTTGAATGATCATTTCATGATATTATATGTGTGAGTATGGTATGAATATGAAAATTCGTGTGGAAATTCCCTGAATCTGTGATGGAATGTTGTGGTTTAACAGATCTGAAACAAAGGGATTAACTGTAATCGAAACTAGATCTAATAATTAGAATCTTGATAGAATAGAAGATAGGATTCATTGTAATCGATTAAAAATCTGAGTTTTAGGATGAAGGAGGAGGTAGCATGATGAATCTAGAGGGAAAACTCGTAAGAATGATGAGATCTGAGTTTTTTTGACAGATCTACTGATCATACACGTATTGGGGGTGTCAAAACGCGTATGGGGGACTTCCCAAGGGCTGTACGCGTAGCAAACGTGCCCTGTCCCCAGTGCCAGCATGGCCATCTGGTGATACGCGTATGGTATGCGTATGGGCCTGGGCAATACACGTATGGAGGTAATCGTACGTGTAAGGGGTGACTCTGATAGGGTTTGGGAGGTAGAAGCCTCTGGTCTTACGAGTAAGGGAGGGTCATACGCGTATGACAGTAGGCAGTACGCGTATGGGCCATGCTGATACGCGTATGGATAGTCTGGGGTGACTTTTCCCCAGTCTTGTGATTTCTGTCTAGCGTTTGCTTGGAACGCATTTCCGTTGATTCAGTAGGGTTAAATGACTAAAATGAACCTAGAGATAGGAGTAATGAATTAAATCGGTAAAATGTAGAATAATAAAGGTGTTCCCTTAAGGGGTGTGTTTTGATGATTGTGACCTATGATTATCAAATATGGATAATCTTGTGCGATGGTGGTAATGCTCGAGAGGATTATGGTAAACGGATGGCATGTGTAGATCATTAATGATCGTGAATTATGCTTAATTATTATATTGCATAATTGTGTTGTCATGCATTTCATGTCATGTGTCTTGTGGAGATGGCTAGGTGGGAATCCATGATGAGTGCCTAGTTTCATCCGGACTTCATGTGGAAGTCGTTGTGGAGATAAGTTGTAGTTCAGAGGAATGTATATGACTTATCCAGATTCCAATGGGAATCCGGTTCTAGGGTGAACCGTATGTATTTGTGTTGGTACCACATGCATTGTGTCGAGTCAGTGAGTCACATTGTATAATTGTAATTGAATATGGGATATTGATGCCGAGTGTTGCTACTGCGAAAATCGGCGCTGGCTAAATAGAAGAGTCGCCACCGTGCGTTATTTATCCCAAAGGAGGGAAAGGAAACGCTCTAAGTAAACCTACCGCAAAGACGGGGAAGGAATGGTCATCGTAACCAAATCCTGGATTCGGGAGTCGGTTACGCAAGCGGAAGGTATTAGCACCCCTCACGTCTGTCGTACTCGACGGGATCCACGCTTGCTTGGTTTGTTTAAAGGATGCAAAACAATCTATCTACAGCTGCTAAATCTAAACGGAAAGAAACTGACTTGATAGAGCATCACACTCCATGCCTACATATTCTCAAGAGAGAAAGTCAGAGTCATCGTAGTTCGGGAAACTACAGGGAATTGGCTCGCTAAGACTTCGCGTCTTGTGCCTACGTACTTCCACATAGCGTGAAAGATCAGAGCTTCCGTAGTTCAGGTTAGCTACGGCTAGACAAAGTGCTCTCGATCACACAGGGGTGAGAGATTAAGTTGGTTTTAGAGGTACGGGAACCTGCGGGAACTAAAACTACGGTCTGGTCTCAAATGCGCAAGGGCAAGAGAAAAGGAAACAATCAGTCGTCAGCAGGAAAGTCTCGATCGCCCGGCAGCGAGAGAATAGAGAGGTTAGTGGTTAGTGTGCTCGCTAGGATATCGCATCCTATGCCTACATATTCTCATTCGGTATGAGAAATCAGAGCAGCTGTAGTTCAGCCTACTACAGCTAAAACGGGGAACGGGAAAAGGGAGAAGGGAGCTCGCTAGAATATCACATCCTATGCCTACGTACTCTCGTCTGGCACGAGAGATCAGAGCTAACGTAGTTCGACGGGAAAATGAGTCTCGATTGCACGGGGGCAAGAGAAGGGGTCTCGATCGCCTGAACGCGAGCTAAACCCGGACACCGGAATGTCCTCAACAACAACAGCGCGAGCGGGAAGCGCACGACTTCTCAAAAATAATCTCCGATTATCCGAACCGGTCTGAAACGCCTGAAATGTGAAAACAGGGCTGTAATCCCGATAAAGCCAATATGATTGGAGAAATGCACTGTATGCGGTATGCGAATGCGAATGCGAAAATGCGTTGAAACATAAACCAGATATGGGAACCGGTTGGTCAAATTTTGGGGTGCAACAGCTGCCCCTATTCAAACGGCTTGGACCTGAATGGTTGAAGAGCGAACACCTTTCAAACATTCAAAGGTAGAAGACGGTTGAATACAAAAGAACCCTGAAATTTTCCAACCGCAGAAATAAACTGCAAAACTGCTCGAGGAATAGCTTCCAATGAACTGAAGTCTGGTCGTTACAGCAACAACTAGTCAATTATCTGATAAAATTCTTTTTTTTTTACATCAATCACCTGTGTGACGCCACGGGTACTGAATCTTCGAAATAATGCTTCAAAAAGCAACACTTTTACTCCCATCGATTATGGGATCAAATCTTGTCGACTCACAGTTCACAGCGAACCTGAGGAAAACTCTCCTGGGGAAATTCTGAAATCAACTGCCAGACACCCATTTCGACAACAGGCGGCAGCTTCAGAGGTTTCGATCCATGCAATCTTTCTTTTTTCCCAGTGCCGACGTAACAACCAAATGTGAAGAAACAACTCCGTTGGGGGAGAAGAGAAGCTTAACCAACAACTCTGCAGGGGAACATATTCGAAAGCCAAAAGGTAACCAACCTGGTCTATGTTTCGAAATGCATATGTTTGAAAATAATGCAATGTCCATATGGCATGGTAATGCTATGTGTTTGTTTGAAATGCAATGCCCCCATACGGCATGGATATGCTATGCGCTTTGGATAGATGCAAATATGACGGTATATGCAAATGCAAATGCAGGCTCGAGCTGCCAGAGAACACCAGGTCTAAAACCACTTGGCAAAATAAATGCCGAAGGCAACGTCGACTCTACTGAGGTAATCGGGTATCACAGAATCATCTCAGCAAAATAAATGCTGGAAAAGGGAAGGACGACCCTGCATGGGGATACTCTTTCTAAACCACCGGCAACCTGATTGTACTCTGTTGGGATTAACCAAACTGGTGTTGATTGTGCACAGTGCACTGCTGGGAATGCCCCTTCTGTCACGGATATCAATCTTAATCTGCTGAGAATACTCCTGATCCTACTCCAATGCGGGATAAAATACAATCTCAACTCTTCCGGGGATAATACGTGACTTCCGATCTGCTGGAGAAGAGTAATCCTGATTTAACAACATCCACAGGGAATACAAAACATTAACCGAGAACTGGTATCAATCAAGCTTCGTATCGGGGAACATGACAACATGCGAGTCACTGGGAATTACCGTGTCGGATATTTTTTTAGGCTTTTTCTGGTTTAGGGATGAGAATTGGTTATTTACAAAATGGAAGATAGGGAAAATACTAGACGAGAACTAGCATTCAAGGGTAGACTACCAGACGAGAACTGATAGCAAAATAGGTTAGGTTATCGGACGAAAATGGATTTTATGGTTTGAACATCAGACAGGGCTGATCGAATAATAGATTAAGGAAAGGATGACCAGACGAGAACTGGTTGAAAGCTGACATGCACCAGACGAGAACTGATACAACAAATAGGTTAAGGAAACGGTGACCAGACGAGAACTGGTAACAATAACATACACCAGACAAGAACTGATGTTTACAGAAAGGTTGACCAGACAACCACTGGTTGAAAGACACCATGTACCAGGCGAGAACTGGTATTTACGGAAAGGTGGACCAGACGAGAACTGGTTACCAGTTTGCAAGGCGAGAACTGGACTTTGGAAACGATCCGGTTACAAAGTTCTGACATGTAACAGGTTTAAACTATAGGATAATGATCCAACGATGGTAAGGCCTTTTTCGGAAGGTCAAGGTTGTTGATGAGGGTAAGGACACGATTCCCCGATACTCAACTCTGGCTGGGGATAAACAGACTTTCTTGAATAGCTTGCCCCAATCCAACTCTTGGGAAGATCACTCTGAACAGAAAGCAGCTTGCTACAATACGACCTCGAGATGACTTGCCCCGGTATCTGTACAACGAAAAGATTCAACCTCAATTGAGCAACTATCAACACCGTTGGTTTCACCATCTCTGAAGTGACTTGCCCCTTGAATGAGCGTATAAGCGACTTAACCTGATCTGATTACCCACTGGGAGGATCTGCCCTCAAATCACAGCATTCTGGATGATTGCCCCTGACTGGCTCTCGAGAAGATTCATTTCTGATCAACTGCTTCTCAACTAAACTGCCTCATAATGAACTGATGCTTCGGGACTTGTCCTCAGACTAACCGATTCTGAGCTCACTGGAAGTCAATGCCCGTGATTCACAGGGTTTCACAACATACACCATTCTGATCCAGACTGCTGAATTATTCAGTCCTGTTTGATTATTCCCTGTTGGAATTTCCTTCACGTCAACTACTGACCTGTAAGTAAAATTGTTTATTCGCGAATGGTAATTTTAATGCAGTGCTCATGCAGATTTTGAAAAAATTGTGTTGTCACTCATTTACGTGTCATGATTGTGAGTGAAGAATGAACCAGAGTTCAAACGTAGTGCTGATTTGATCAGTGAAAAATACAACAAGGATATGATTAGTAAATCATGTAGGAGTCAGGTTACTCAACTTTATCGTAATGCGCTTTCAGAATAAACCCTGCCTCAATTAGGTCTTTTAAGGGTTGTATCGTGGTCGGGTTCACGGTTCGTGAAACAAGGGATATTAGGCTCAAGTCATGATTCGTACCCACCCCTTCTACGTGATGATCTCCGATCCTAATGTTCAGTTAACCTGGCACGGGCGCTCGCCTCTTCGAGAGGTATGTTGAATGGTAAGGACCATGGTTAAGGAACTCACAAGGTTTCGGAGTGAAAATTACTCCTTTTTCGTTTTCGGTGTCTGTATACACGACTTTGTCCCTGTTCAAGGATTTTTCTTTTGATATCCTTTCTTTTTCATTCTTATTGATTCCCTAATTTTTGCCTGGACTGACTCCTTTTTGAGTTCTTTTCGATTTTTTTTTGAAGTCCAGCGGGATGCCCTGATTTTTGCCTAAGTATTAGCTTTCCAGCTATTTTCATTTCTTTTTACTTAGCGGGCTTTCTTTTTTCTTTCTTTTGCTTGGAACAAGTCGTGTGACACTGGTTGTCTTGATTGCTCCGAAAGGATTGTAACTGTCTTACTCCCGATTGGTGAGTTTTAATCACTGTGGTTGACGAGGTACGTCCTCTTGAGAGGTATAAACTGATTGGTCCTCGAAAGGCAACACTCCTCTGTAAGACTTGAATGCTCGGTCAAGCTAACTGACAACTACCCTGCCCCGGGTTAAGATGTGAGGGTTAAAAAGTCCGAGAAAAAAAAAATTCTACTTCCTGGCTCGAAGTGGTTAACAAGGGACTAACTCCTTATATCTTCAGTGTTTGGGGGATTTGAAACAATGCCTTGTACGTCATCGGCAATGTTTTATCCGAAAGCATACGATCATCGGTTATGAGTTTAGTTTCATCATCCTCCCTCCAATCTTTGCTAGTCATGTGACAAAGTGGAGTGAATAAAATGCAAGTGTCAGTGCAATGCAATAAATGAGCGACAACGACATGATTAATTCAGAAAAATGCATAGTTACTTTATTAATATTACCATTCGAAACAAACAATGTTTACAGCAAGTAGTAACTAACAGAAACGAAACTACAAATGCAAATGATAAGAGAAAGTCTGAGGACTGCCAATGCTGAGGGCGCCTGCCTGCCTGAATCACTGGCTTCTTGAAAATAAACTCTCTGAATCTATGAGCTTAGACAGTTGAGAAGTTGGTATGGACAAATAGAATTCCTTCTCGAAAGGAAATGCAATCTTGGTCGATCAACTGTTGTACTTTTGCCTAAAAAGCTTTACAATCTTCAGTCGAATGTCCTGGGGATCCGCCGTGGTAACCACACTGAGCGTGGGGATTGTACCCAGGAGGGTAAGGTTCTGGCACATGCTTAAGAGCTTTCGGTTCCACCAAAGAACTCTGGATCAAAGATGGCAGTATCCGGCTATACGGCATAGGCACTAGGTGGGAAGGAGCATTCCTTCGTTCCAAGTTGTTACGAGGACTGTTCTGATTCTGGCGCTGATTCTGATAACCTCGGCCACGAGTTCGCTGATTTGCAAGGGAAGCGACATAAGGTTCTGGATAGGGTGCCCTAGGCACTGTGGTCTGTCCAGCATAACAAGACACATGAGATGAAGAACCAACAGACTTCACCGGTTCATCTCGAGGATACTCAACATCTGACACAATTGCATTGATCACAACTCCTTCTTCATTCTGATAATCATAGAGAGATTCAGTTTCACTAGCCTGACCGTTTGAAATAATCTGAATTTTCCCGATTTTTATGGCATGCTCAAGGCGTTCCCCAAATCCTACCAAGTCAGAAAAATTTGACGTAACTCCAAGCATTCTTTCGTAGTACGAACTCTGCAGGGAGTCTACAAACATGCTCGTTAGCTCTCGGTCTAAAAGCGGTGGTTGTACTCTGGAAGCAAATTCTCTTCATCTCTAAACATACTTCCTGATGGGTTCATTGTTCTCTTGAGACAATTCTTGCAACTGCATGCGATGAGGAGCCATGTCTAGGTTATAATCATACTGTTTTAGAAAAGCTCTGGCTAAATCCACCCATGATCGGATCTAATTACTCTCCAACTGCATATACCAACTCAGAGATGCCCCAGTCAGACTATCCTGAAAGCAGTGAATCATCAACTTGTCGTTTTGCACAAACGAAGTCATTCTTCGGCAGAACATCACCAAATGTTGCTTCGGACAGCTATCTCCTCTGTACTTCTCAAATCTCGGCGCTTTGAACTTAGGAGGCAATACCAGGCCAGGAACCAAACACATGTCTGCAGCATTGAGGTTAACAGCATCTTTAACTTTCAAGGCTTTCACTCCTTCTTCCAACACTCGGAGCCTTCTATCATACTCAAGAGCTCTTGGGTCTTCAGCCCTAGCTACCGGGATCTCTCTTCAGATATTCTCCCTAGGGAAAACAACCCCTTGATTGTTGATAAGAGGAGGACGTTCATTTCGGACAACAAACTGCTCACGTCGATCTCGGTCCCTAACAGGAGGCTGCACAAACTGGTCTGCAGTAAGGTTGTTCACTTGCGGAAAGTCTGCCTCAGAAGTAGAACCATACAGAGGGTTGGTCGTCATAGTGAACCCTGCCAAGGTGTGAGCAGACTGGAAGTTGCTCTCAGACATAGCTACCAATAGCCTTCAATTGACTTCACTGCTCTATTCTGCTTAAATCTGCTTCAACCCCTTGGTCGTCTTCTAACAATCAACAGTCGCTCAGGCCAAACACCGGATAATCACCTTCAAAATCAAAACAACGGCTGGATCAGACTCTGGCTAGCTGGAGACTGGTATGCAGTATGATGCAAACAATGTTCATGCAAATGCGATGCACTATGCAGCAAACACGGGATCACAGCCCCCACAAATCTCTGAATACTGTTGCGCTGCTGACTGAGTACATTCGCTCTAAAGAGAAGACCAAGATATCGGGTTGGCTGGAAGTCAAGTTCCCTGCAAAAACCCTCTCACTCACGGGTATGAACCTAATCTGACAAGGTACGACATCCTATGCGGGTATCAACGTCACAGACTTTCAAGAGCAATGATACGATACCCAGAAGGTGTGGCATCATCATCCCTTGAAGCAGCCTCACTTAGTCGAATTCCCAATTGATAGGTTCCCAGAGTCGACAATCCTCGGGTCAAACAACTTGTCGAGCCCTAAGGGCCAGGCAAGAAGCATCAAAGAGAATCTCGTCCGAGTGAGATTTCGCGGCTAGCTGGTGCGAGCTAAGCAAGCAGGCTAACCACAACTCTCTACTTCTAAATCTATGTGCGTACTCAAGCCTGGGTTTTGGCTTCTCTCCCAAAGGAACAACCACCCAACAGCACAACAGCAACAGATAATAATACGGTGCGGAAATTGTAAATACAGTAAAATACAACACACAAAAGGTAAACATCCAAAGACGAGCAAACAAGTGCTAGGATTGACTCGCATAGGGGATATTCCTGTCCCCAGCAGAGTCGCCAGTTGTCGCTACTGTGAAAATAGGCGCCGGCTAAACTGAAGAGTCGCCACCGTGCGTTATTTATCCCAAAGGAGGGAAAGGAAACGCTCGAAGTAAACCTACCGCAAAGACGGGGAAGGAATGGTCATCGCAACCAAATCCTGGATTCGGGAGTCGGTTAGGCAAGGGGAAGGTATTAGCACCCCTCACGTCCGTCGTACTCGACGGGATCCACGCTTGCTTGGTATGTCTAAAGGATGCAAAACAATCTATCTACGGCTGCTAAATCTAAACGGAAAGAAACTGACTCGATAGAGCATCGCACTCCATGCCTACGTATTCTCAAGAGAGAAAGTCAGAGTCATCGTAGTTCGGGAAACTACAGGGAATTGGCTCGCCAAGACTTCGCGTCTTGTGCCTACGTAATTCCACACAGCGTGAAAGATCAGAGCTTCCGTAGTTCAGGTTAGCTACGGCTAAACAAGGTGCTCTCGATCACACAGGGGTGAGATATTAAGTTGGTTTTAGAGGTACGGGAACCTACGGGAACTAAAACTACGGTCTGGTCTCAAATGCGCAAGGGCAAGAGAAAAGGAAACAATCAATCGTCAGCGGGAAAGTCTCGATCGCACGGCAGCGAGAGAACAGAGAGGTTAGTGGTTAGTGTGCTCACTAGGATATCGCATCATATGCCTATATATTCTCATTCGGTATGAGAAATCAGAGCAGCTGTAGTTCAGCCTACTACAGCTAAAACGAGGAACGGGAAAAGGGAGAAGGGAGCTCGCTAGGATATCGCATCCTATGCCTACGTACTCTCGTCTGGCACGAGAGATCAGAGCTAATGTAGTTCGACGAGAAAACGAGTCTCGATTGCACGGGGGCAAGAGAAAGGTACTCGATCGCCTGAACGCGAGAGAAAAGGGGTTTCGCTCGCACGGGGCGAGAACAAAGAGGAAGCAGGCTTACGCCTAAACGGGAAGGAACTCGGGACACACACGCAAGAACCTAAGACGTAGGAGCGAATGCGTCGCATGGCATCCTAAGGGTACCATACTAGACATCCTAGACGATTGAGAAGTAACTCCTCAACTGTCATTTCCTTCGTATCTAACGACGCGACTCACAACACTCGACGGTTGCCTGAAGACTTGAATACGACGATGATAATGTTGGACGAAGCAGCTTCTGGGCTCCTGACATGCGCGCAAGCTCCATTCCAATCTTCTCCTCTCTGGATCCATAATGATGACGCTTGAATCAAGAACAATGTAACGCTTAGACCGTCATGGTTCAATTTATACGAGAAATCGAACTCTCAGAGGTAGCGTATTGATATCCGTGTCAAAGACAAGATAGAGAAATGATATCGAAAATCATTCTCCAATTGAATCGTGTCACACGGCCAACCAGAAATAAAATCAGATAGAAACGAAAATAGGAGAGAAATCCAACGCAAAACGGAAATAAAAGTCTACTCCTAAGATACGGCAAAAATAATCTCTTAATGAAAATATATCCTAAAAAGAATTAAATCTATAAATCTCCTTAACAAGAAATTAATACCTAAACTATATTCTAAAAATATTAAATCCTAACAAATTTCCTAAAAGAAATTAGTATCTAAAACTAAATTTATTCTAGGAATATAATATTCTAAACTATCCCTAAAAAATTTACAATTAAAAAAACAATACAAAGCATTAATAAAATGCAATGAGGGGTGCATTGGTTCAATAGGGGTGCTGAAGCAGAAACAGGGAGAGAGTTGGGCCCAGCCCAACAAATGGCAACAAAAAAACGGGGAGGGGGGTGTATGCAGAAAAAACGGGGTGCTGTAGAAGAAAACAATGGGCTTAGCCCAACAGAGAACACACACGGGGGGGGGGGGGGGGCTAAGTAAAACGTAGGTGTGTGTTTGAAAAAACAACCAATGGGCCTTTGAGCCCAAACCAAATGTCCGGCCACGTCTATCCACTTCTCAGAATACAAACCCTAGGCTTCTCAAATTTTTCCTTCACTGTTCATGCAACCTTCTTGCGCCGTTCTCACTCTTTTCCTCATTCTCTCTCAGTCTCACAAACTATCTCTCAGATTTTCTCAACCTCATCTCTCCCTTACATACTCTTTCGTTTCCCCTCTCAATCAAACCCTCACAAACATCTCAGCCTCTCTGTCTCCCTCTACAAACTTTTATCATCACAATCAAACTCCATTTCGTTCCCAACTTGATGAATCTTGAAGAAAATCCACGAACGTTATTGATCTAAGAAGGTTTTCTGGAAACGGTTGAATGGCTTGATGAAGATATGGTAACGATTCCTGACGTTCTTGGAATCCGAAGGATCTGAAGACGATGTTGAAGGTTTGGCAAGTTTGGTGAAGGTTGATGTTAACCTTGAAGATCTAGATGAGAGTTTGATGAGGATCTTATGAAATTCTGGAAAGGTTGGATGAAGATCTTGACGTTGATGATCTTCGTTGGAAGACTGAAGATTATGGATGAACGTGCTCTCGTGAAGGATGCAGTTGAAGATCTTAAGGACGAACGATGAAGTTATGGAACTTTGGATGAAGATCTTGATCACTGACGATGCACGTATTGAAGATTGCTGAATCTCTGGAAGCTGCTTGAAGAACAACTTGAAGGTTCTTGAAGTTTAACGATTTGAGAAACCTGATGAACATTGGATGACGAAGTTCTTGAAGATTTGAACGATTATGGAGAAAATATGATGAATGATGAAGGTCACTGATGAACTTGCTTGGATGCTTGCTGAAAGATCTGGATGCGCGATGAACATGATGATTGAACTGGAAAATCGTTGGCGGATCTTGAAGTGGTTGATGATTCTGATGATGATGAACACACGGCGTTGATCTTGATGATCTGGAAAAGATGAAGAAGTGATGAATTGGATGAAGATTTTCTGGAAAGAACGCAGTTTCCGGCGACCGTTACGGTGGTCCGGTGACAGTTATGGTGGTAGTTGCGGTGGTCCGGTGGTGGTCACCGGTATTTGCATGCCGGTCAGTGGAGGGGACTGAGTGGAGGCCAGGTGTTGGCCATGCAAGCCAGGGAGAGGGAGAAGCAAACACGTGTGTGAGGGAAGTATTGCATGGGCGCCAAGTGGCATGAGAGAGGGATAGTGGAGAATGTGGTGGCAAAATCTGAGTGCAAGTGAGAATGAGGTGGGCAACGAGTGTAGAAACGCGTGGTAGTACTTATAATTGGACATGTGGCGAATTTTGGGCTTTCTAGCATTTGGATAAACGGCCCATTACACTAAGACTTTGATGAATGATTAATTGAACTAATTAATAATAGACTAATTAAACTAATATGAAAATGAAAATCAGTATGAGACTAATTAACAAATGCATGATTAATAGACTAATACAGACTAATGAAAACAAAAATTAATGATGATTAATGAAAATGATGATTAAACCTAATGACAGTTAATGAACTACTAAAACTAATTAATATGAAAATGACAATTAATACTATATTAATTTGAATCTAATATCTATTTAACATCTATTAAAAAAAACCATACTATTAACTATCCAATTAAATCTATATAATAAAATCTATATCTATTCTATTTAAAGTAAAACCTAATAAAATTCATATCTATAATATTCTAAAATCTAATAAACCTATTAAATTTCTAGAAAAGATTATAATATTCTAAAACCTATTTAAAAATCTATTTAATATCTAAAACGACCCTAAAATCTATTAAAAAACTAAAAAGGCAATTAATTCAATTAAAAGGGAACGCGAGACCAGAGCAGAACCAACGGCAAAACCCGGACACCGGAATGTCCTCAACAACAACAGCGTGAGCGGGAAGCGCACGACCTCTCAAAAATAACCTCCGATTATCCGAACATGTCTGAAACACCCGAAATGTGAAAACAGGACTGTAATCCCGATAAAGCCAATATGATTGGAGAAATGCACTGTATGCGGTATGCGAATGTGAATGCAAAAATGCGTTGAAATATAAACCAGATATGGGAACCGGTTGGTCAAATTTTGGGGTGCAACACCGAGTAAATAATATGACACGTGTATGTGCGTTGTATGTGTATGATTGTACGTGTGGTGTGTAACTACTCCTCAGCATGTGTATTTCACCACTTATTTATTGAATGTAGTTCTCACCCCTTTTCTATTTGTTGTGTTTGTGCTCCTTGGGGAGTGCAGATGACTAGGTACCTGAGTAGTGCTTGGAGTGTGTTGCTATTTGATCGAGTCCTATGAGTCGCTCTGATACGTAACATGGGATGACGGGATTACGTTATATTTTGCTTATTTTCTTGATTAATTGTTACGTATCTTTTATTTGTTGGATTAAGGATGTATGATCACCTTGTGGTGGAGATTATGTTTAAACAATTGAATTTATTCCGCTGTTTAATTGGAAGCTAGATAACATTGGTTTATTTATGAAAAATGAAGTGACTTAGTGTGACATCCTACTTGTTTAAGAACTCTGATGTATTTTTATGTGATATTCCCGTATATGTTTTATAATACGCGTACGGGGTAGAGTGGAGTGTTACAGGTGCAACATATCAACGAGCAATGGTGACTCTCTTTCATGATATGATTCATAAAGAAATTGAAGTCTACATCGACGATATGATTACAAAATCCCAAACTGAAGAGGAACATCTCACCCACTTAGAAAAGTTGTTTACAAGGCTGAGAAAGTTCAGGCTAAGGCTCAATCCGAATAAGTGTACCTTTGGGGTAAGATCTGGTAAATTGCTAGGTTTTATCATGAGGCAAAAACGAATTGAAGTCGATCCTGACAAAGTAAAAGCTATCCAAGATATGCCAGCTCCAAGAACAGAGAAGGAGGTTTGTGGTTTCTTAGGGAGATTAAACTACATTTTCAGATTCATATCTCACCAAACAGTCACCTATGAGCCAATATTCAAGTTGCTTCGCAAAGGTCAAGCAATCGTGTGGAATGGAAATTGTCAGAAAGCATTTGAGAAAATAAAAGGATATCTGCAAGAGCTGCCAATCTTGATGCCTCTCGTGCCAGGAAGACCTCTCATCATGTACTTGACCATTATGGAAGGATCTATGGGATGTGTGTTAGGGCAGCATGACAAAACGGGTAGAAAGGAACACGCTATCTACTACTTAAGCAAAAAGTTCACTGACTGTGAAATGAGATACTCAATGTTGGAAAAAACATGTTGTGCACTTGCATGGGCTGCTAAACGCTTAAGACAATATATGTTGACTCACACTACACTGTTGATATCAAAGATGGGTCTGGTCAAGTACATCTTGAAAAGCCTGCTCTCACAGGATGAGTGGCTTGTTGGCAGATGGTACTGACAGAATATGACATCCAGTATGTCTCACAAAAGGCTATAAAAAGGAGCGTGTTATATGAATACCTTTCCCACCAACCCGTGGAAGATTACCATCCCATGCGTTTTGATTTTCCTGATGAAGACATCATGTTTGTAAGAGATTATGAAACATTAGGCCCAGGTAACGGACCCGAACCAGGATCGCGATGGACGCTCGTGTTCGATGGCGCCGCAAACACTCAAGGCAATGGAATAAGGGAAATTATCACATCTCCTACTGTTTTCATATCCCATTCACCGCAAGGTTATGTTTAGAATGAACCAACAACATGGCTGAATATGAAGCATGTATCTTCGGAATTGAAGCTGCTATGTCCATAGAATCAAGATTCTAGAAGTGTACGGGGATTCGGCTCTAGTTATCAGTCAAGTCAGAGGCGACTGGGAAGCACGTGACAACAAACTAGTCCCATATCAAGATACGTCCTGAAACTAATCCCATACTTTGATGAGATTACTTTTAATCACATTCCCAGAGAAAGCAATCAATTGGCAGACGCTCTTGCCACGTTGTCATCTATGTTCATGGTTAAGTGGAAAAATGAGGCACCCGCTATCCGTATTGAACATCTTGATGAGCCTGCCTACTGTTTGGAAACTGAGATAGCAATCGATGAGCAACCTTGGTTCTATGATATCAAAAGGTATCTAGAAAAGAAAGAATATCCAAAAAAAAACATTTCCATCACAAACAATAAGTATTTAAGAAGGCTCTCAGCCAAATTCTTCTTAAGTAGAGATGTGCTTTACAAACGAAACTATGACTCGGTCTTGCTCAAATTCGTGGATAGACACGAAGTTGGCCGAATCATAAATGAAATCCATGAAGGCTCCTTTGGGACACATGCTAGTCGACACACAATGGTTAAGAAAATTTTGAGGGCTAGTCATTATTGGATGACGATGGAAACTGATTGCTATCGTCACGTGCAAACATGCCACAAGTATCAAATATATGCAGATACGATACATGTGCCACCAGTTCCTCTAAATGTCTTGACATCGCCTTGACCCTTCACCATGTGAGGCATAGACGTGATTGGACGCATCGAGTCGACGGCTTCAAACGAACATCGTTTCATCTTAGTGTCCATTGACTATTTCACTAAATGGGTGGAAGCCGCATCTTATGCCAATGTCACCAAACAAGTGGTCGCTCGCTTTATAAAGAAAGAGATTATTTGTCGTTATGGAGTCCCAAATAAAATCATTACTGATAATGGTTCGAACCTCAATAATAAGATGATGAAGGAATTGTGTGAAAATTTCAAGATCGAGCATCATAACTCATCACCATATCGCCCAAAGATGAATGGCGTTGTCGAGACAGCAAACAAAAACATCAAGAAGATTGTTCAGAAAATTGTGAAAACATACAAAGATTGGAACGAAATGGTCCCATTCGCTTTGCACGGCTATCGTACTTCAGTACACACTTCTACTGGGGCAACCCCATTTTCTCTTGTATACGACATGGATGCAGTACTCCCCGTTGAGGTAAAGATTCCCTCCCTAAGGATCTTGACTGATGTCAAACTCGATGAAGCAGAATGGGTGTAGGCAAGATTCGATCAACTTAACCTCATCGATGAAAAACGCATGACAGCCATCTGCCATGACCAGCTATACCAAAAGCAGTTGAAAGAGCGTTTGCTAAGAAAGTTCGCCCTCGATATTTCAAAGTAGGAGACTTGGTGTTGAGAAAGATTCTGCCAATCCGCACAAATCTAAGGGCCAAATGAACACCTAAATATGAAGGTCAATATGTTGTGAAAAAGGTTTTCTCTAGAGGAGCCTTGATATTATCTAACATGGACGATGAAGATCGGTCATCCCTTGTGAACGCAGACACAATAAAAAAAATACTACGCCTGAAAACAAACCCGATGGACAACAAAAAAAAAGTCCAGGCAAAATTTAGGGTTAAAATAAAAACAGTAATACCTGATAAGTTAAAAACCCTTAAGGGGAAACTTAGGCAAAAAAGGGTATCCCGGTAGACTGAAAACCCAAAAGGGCGGCCTAGGAAAAAGTTAGAGATGTTAAACGAAAAAACTGCGGCCCGTGGAGAATATGTTAGCTCATCATTAGAATCAAAGGAACCACAAATGGGAAAGATCAATCCAACCACATTCCTCAGAAGCAATGTACGAGAAGCTTCAAGGTCATAGGGATCATAGCAGAATTGGAACTTAGTGGAAATCTGATTTCTTCTCACTGTCATTGTACTTTTTGTCATATTTTTACAATTACCTCTTTTAGGAATTGGATCCTTATGCAAATTACCCATTTATGGGTCACTTTATCATCAATAAAATCTCTTTCATCAATTCGTGTTCCACATTCTTTACTTTTAATGTTTGTTTGCAAAACTGAAATTTTCTTTCTTAATAAACATTGCATTGAGAATTATGGAATAACAATAATAATAACAAAAGAAAGCTTAAGGTTGCTCTCCAATTAAGGTGTCTGAAGACGACCTCTAATAGATGCATATGTACACAAAGCATCTTGAAATCAAAAAGTTCACCTGGACTCGACCAAGTCAGGAGTGATCTAACTAACCAACACAGCTTGTCAGTCAAAACCATCTGGAGGTGATCCAAATTTGTCACGAGGATGTCGGTAAGTTGAACTTGACGTCCCAAACCAAAGCCCAATTACTTGGCATAAATCATCACCCATAACCTCCATATCGCCATATCCCCGACATTTTGCATACATTCTGCATCATTACATGTGCTCTTAGCTAGTCATCCTCGAAGATGCGAAATTCCTATGTACATCCTGTCAGGACTCTTTCAGAGTGTTTATCCATTCACTTACCTTTTGTAAGTCCTCTCATGTCTTTCGCACAAGTTCTTTTCAGATTACCTTTTGCAAGTATCCTCTCTACCTTTTGTAGAAGAAAATTTATGCTCCTCTTAACCTTTTGTTCAAGAATTCTTGTTACCTGTTGTAAGAGAAATTAAATCATTAGTGGAGTGATGTTCCATATGTTTTCTTAAACTTTTGTTAATAAAATCTCCTTACCTTTTGTATGAGAGATTATATTCCTCCTAACCTTTTGATTAGGAGTCTTCTTTGCCTTTTGCGAGAGAAGAACCAATCATATGCTCCTCCTAACCTTTTGTTCAAGAATTCTTGTTACCTTTTGTAAGAGAAATTAAATCATCATTAGAGTGATCTTCCACATGTTTTCTTAAACTTTTGTTAAGAATATCTCCTTACCTTTTGTATGAGAGATCATATTCCTCCTAACCTTTTGTTCAGGAGTCTTCTTTTCCTTTTATGAGAGGAGAACCAATCATATATTTCTCCTAACCCTTTGTTCGGAATTCCTTGTTTCCTTTTGCAGAAGGAGATCTGTTTTGCAAATGTCTTCTACCTTATGTAGCAGAATGTCAAGATTAATCCCCAACTATATTATGTTTGCCTTTTGCAAGGAACCTCTCTGCCTTTTGCAGAAGGAATTTTGGATCACAATTTAATCACTGTATCACTTTTCTTAGAATCATGCAGAGATTGTTTTCGTCACTAAGACTGGCAGAGCTCATCATTGAGATATTCATTGAGCATACCATTGCATAGCATAGACCAATATTCTTACCCTACTTCCACCCCTCTCTACGGCCTAAAATCCTGGGTATTCTAGTATTTAATCCTCTTCTACCTTGAATATTTAAACACCATTGTCTTCCATACATTAAATAGGGGAAACTGTCACTGTAATACCCTTTTCAACCCCATAATTAGCATGGCAAAATAACACAGATATCAGAGTAAAATTATTATATTTCATAAAAGCCATCAAGAGGGCGTGCATTTCCCAAATCAACAAAATCGGTTAAGGCTCCGTAAACAACGGGTTTTCTCAAAATAATCAATTCGCACAAAGCAGCAGAACTCAAAAGCATAAATCAAGGTTTCCTCATCAGGGAAAAATAAGCAAAATAACTCAACAGTATATAGTTTAACTCAAAAGAACTCAACCCGATGTTACATATCAGAGCAAGACCCTCTAAGCTAACCAAAAGGCTAAAAACTCAAAACTTCAAAAATACTCCTCGACGGCGTCCACGGCTAAACTTGATCATCTGCACGTTACCCACGTGGAGGTAACATTTAAACAGGCAGGGTGAGTAAAACAATTCATAATAACCAATGTGTAAAAATCAACATACAAACAACGTCATATTCATATTCAACACATTCATATCCTTCAATAGATCTCGAAGGCCACAGCATCATAATTTATACAAAAAGGCTCATAAATGCAAATGCAACATAGACTCAATGCATGTGGTACCAATCATCACAACTCGATGGACACTGGGCCATCAACCCTCCATAGATCCCCATCAATGGATCGATTATGCTAGAGAACTGGAGCACATCAAAACACTTCACATCCACACAATGGGATTGAAGCCAAAGTAATCGAGGTCCTGAACCGAAGTCCGGATGCACATGAGTGCATGATGCACATGTCACAAATCATCCTCATATAACAGCATAGGTGCATCATTATTCATCATATTCATCATCATTACAATCATCATCATATCTCATATCATCATATAATTCATCAAAGTCATGGTAATATCATTATATTAAGTCATATAAATCGTCATGTCATCATGTATACATCACATAAAACTCACAGTCATACTCATGCTAATTCATCACATAAATCACAGAATCAAACATCAAGGCATCGCTGCACACGATCAACATTCGCGAAACTCTGCTACGTTTGCTAGCATGTTTGTTAGGCGATTCTGGGGCGAGTTTCTTCGCTAGGCGAGTCTGGGAACAACATCGTTCTCTAGGCGAAGCTTTCTTCGCTAGGTGAACTGTGCGATGACAGCAATTTCTGCTACGCACCAGAACTGATTTCTACCCAAAAGGCTCTACGATTCACTTACCCAATGCCCCCAAAACATCCCTAAATCATCCCTAAGGTCCTACGGCAATAAAGGCACAAAACCTACAGTTTATTAGGCCAATCCCGGAACATATTCAACCCTAAATCACACTTTTCCCTTCAATTACACCCTAAGGCATTTGAGTTACTCACATTCAAATATTCCTATTCCTTCAGGTTCAGACATATAACAATTCAAGGTTTTGGCCACGAAGGCCTAAGGTTTCCCTTTCTCATATTATGCTCTAACTGTCAGGAATACTTACCACTACACCACAACATCAGAGTTCCCAAAACCAGGTTTAGGCCACGAAGGCCAAAATCCATTTTTCCCCAATTGAACCACGACTAGATTTACCTATAATCGGTTTAGGCCACGAAGGCCAAAGATCATAATTTCTCATTTCTATCCTTAAAACCTTTAACCCTTAAATAAACCTTACTACATCGAAATCTACACATAGAAAATTATGAAAGGCTATACTCCCCATACCTTAAACGTTGATTCAAAGCCTTCACGAATCTGTCAGGGAAACTTTCAACGCTTCTGCCTCTAATTTCCTCTTCAGAGCTATCTGGCCTCAATTCTTACAGTTAACAGAAAAATGAATCCTAAAACCCTTCAGAACTCCCTTTTTGTCAAACCTAGACTTGGGCCTCACAATTGGGCTTTCTCCATTATACCCTCACTTACTCCTCACAATTGCCCAAATTACCCTTCTTTCACTATTATATATTTTAAATAATAATAATACTAATAAATTAATATTATATACTATTAATCAAATAATTAACCCAAAAATGCACACTTTTCCAATAATCCACCAAACTACCGAAAATCACTGAAAATGAATATTCTCAAATAAATAAATAAATTAAAATATTCCGATTAAATTTGGGGTGTTACAGTCACACCCTTATTTTTGCCCTAACCTTTTCACTCATACATTTGTCATATCATATGTTACCATGGTGCATATCAAGCATGTGGATTTACAAGAAAAGGACATGAGTTATTTCTTTGTTTCAAATCAAGGAAAGGATTGGTTCAGTGGCCATTCATCCGGTTCAGACGAGAACTTGACCTAATCTTGGTCAATAAAGGAAAGGATGTTGTTCGCTCTTGTTGGTTATTTCTACCACGGGCCTTATTAAAGACAATTTCATTATCTTAGGGTTTCTCCTAGTTGCTTGTTTTACAAGTCATTTCTTTACATATGGTGTAGAGGATTGAATCAAGATCTCCTCTTCATATCGATACTTGTTAATTGACCAGAGTTAGCTTTGTAATTTTATCAAGACAAGTCATTCTTGCTATTTAAGCCACAAATTAGGATCTCATCAGTCCGTCAGACAGGATTTGTGTTTTTCGTGAACTTGATATGTAATTAAAGGTTAAGATTCGTTGGATAAAGCACAAGTCAATTCAGATTTGAGAGTGGAGGTTAGTATGGATTCTTTTAAGGGAAGTGAGTTCATGGGTCTGAATTTATTCAAAGTTGTCAAGGATCATTTGAAGAGATGCATTTGAATGGACTCCGTAACAAACAATTTGAGGCATGATCATTTGGTTTCTATTTGGCTTTAAGTCATATTTTTAAATAAAATGGTGTTCAAATGTTTTAAGCCCGTTTGGAAGATATGCTTAAGATAATGGTTTTAAGTTTAAAAATTGGTTTCAATTGGTGACTTGAATTGTGCAAGACATGTAGAATCTTTTTTTCGAGCCATGTTTTCGAACCATAAGAATTCTCAAGTCATGATTATCTTCTAGCCATTTTGGAAATAAGAAACTGAGGTTGCATTCAATTTTAAAACAATGCAATTGCGAGACCAAATTGGATTCAAAGTTCTCACTCAATACTCAATTCAAGTTTCAAATCCTTATTCAAAGTTTTCATTCAAGATCCACAATCCAAATTTTAATTCCAAATACAATTCAAGGTTTGACCAAGATTGATTCCAAATACACAATTTGAATTCATGTCAAAATTCAAGTTCATAGAAAATTCCAATGTTATTCAAGTTACAAATTCTTTCCAAATGCAATTACAAGTCAATGACACATTACACATTTTCTTGCTTGATTACAAAAATCCTATGCATTTTCTAAACCAAGTCATCCTTGGAACCAAGATTCTTGACAAAAGTTCCATGCTTTTCCTCCAAGCCTTTCCCCAAGCATTGTCTTAATAAAAACTCTGCACTCATCATTTCAAAAATTCAGCATTACAACATGATAAAATTCAGCATCGCAACACATTTCAAAAATTCTGCATTACAACATGATAAAATTCAGCATTGCAACACATTTCAAAAATTCTGGATTACAACATGATAAAATTCAGCATTGCAACATATTTCAAAAATTCTGCATTACATCATGACAAAATTCAGCATAGCATCATTGTTTACATTTAAAAAATTCAGCATTGTAACATCATAACAAAATTCAGCATTTACACTAGTCCAAATTGCATTGCAGTCCAACAATTTCAAAAATTATACCATATTACATAACCATTTCAAATCCCATAACCATGGATTCAATTCATTCAAAACAAAACCATGTTGTCACAAATAAAACGATACATCCAACCATATCAATTTTAGTTTAAGGCACCATAAAAACTATTCAGTTCAAATCCTGTCAAAAGAGATATGAGACCACAAATTTCACAACAAGACAAAAGTAGTGCAGGAAATGCAGAAAAAAATCAGTAAACAGGTATAAGCATATTCACCAAAATAGAAAAATATATTTTTAGCACCAAGAGGCATTAACATACATGGCTGGAAAATATAGGTTCCAAGCACAAAGCAACAAGTCAGTTCATAGGCAGCAGAAAGAACAAAAATTTTTAGAAAGAAACAGGTTCAGATTTCAGAAGATACAGACAGAACTTTCATGTTTATAGAAAGGCATCTTTGAGCATTCATGGAAGCACACTTTAGTATTACCATAGTAAAAGATCCTTCAGCAGATTCAAATACACCAACCCTAATTCTTTTTCACTATAAAAACAACAATAAGGATTCACAAAAGGGGGGGACCCGAGAGAGAAATCCTAGCCACCCTGAGTTCAACGGGCAAAAGAAAATCAGAAAAAACTTAGCCTCTTTTCAAACATACTGATAAACAAAAAGAACACATTTCCAATACCTTCATATCAGAAAAACACCAGAAGAAGGGAAATTCACAGGGGAAAGAGGGGAATACCTGGAGTTCGCAACAAATTTGTTCTTGTATAGGTATCACATTCTCTTTTCTTCATGTTACTATTACTACTCTTCGCATGAAAAAGTTTTGGACATCGATCCTGCATTTAAAAAAAAAACTTCTGTCACTTCTGTCAAAGATGAACATGCTCAAATCCGTCAGTATTTGCTTGGAATTTTCTTACCATTGAGAGATTAGGAGTGTGAGAAAAGAGCTTGGATCCATATGCTCTTGTGCTAGCCACACTTACTCTGTTTCATTTTCCATGAAAGTGGTTGTGTTAAAGTATACGAACGAGAGAGTGAGAAAGATGCGAGTTGAATGAGAGAAATCGAGAGAGGTTAATGAGCGTGATCGAGAGATTAGAGGTCGGGCACGTTAGAGGCGATGAAGGAGAGGAGTTCGCATGGTTTGGAGAAGTCAATTTTCTTTCTTTCTGAACGTGCGAACTTGGTTCCTTTTCCTCTTATTTTTCCCAGCCGTTTTCACCATTCCATGTCTCCCTAGGGTTTTTTGTCTGATAAGAAATTAAAATGGGTCATTACATGACCTGACCCTGTTTTATTTCCACTTTCAATTTAGGAAGGCCCATCATATATTTTTTTTGTCACAGTTTTGTTTATTAGTTGTGTGGTAGTTATGTTTCTTTTATGATAGCATGTTACTGCTAGATTTGTATATATTAGCTTTTAAACATCAGGTAACTTTTGTTAATTAGTAAGGATGTATAAAAGAGATATTTAGGTTAGAAACCATATTATAGCTTAGATAGAAAATACTTCCATCAGTATCATTAGGCATGAAAAATAGACATTAGGTTTAGTCTTAGAAATATATGAATTTTAACTTAGAATTTTTTTATTATTTATTAGTTAGCTTTTTAGGATTTAGAATTAATTTAACATTTATATTTTAGTCAATAATTTTAATCTTAGAATTAATTTAGGATTAATATTTTTTAGTTAGTATTTTTAAGTTTAGTTTTAGGATTAGTATTATAATTTTAGGATTTTAATTAACAATTTTAGATTTAGATTGAATATTTAGTAAATATTTTCAAATTATAGATTTAATATTAGTTATTATTTAGAATTAGAAATAATCATTAGGATTTTAGTTATTATTTAAATTTAATGTTTAGTTATTATTTAGATTTAATATTATAGTTAATATTTTTGGGATTCTAGTTAATATTTTATGATTAGAAATATTTTAGAATTTTAAATTTTAATTTTAGGATTTTTAGTTAGTACTCTTAATTATTAATATTTGAAACATAAAAAAAAATAGAAGATGGAGAAAAAGTTTATTATTTATATTAAACAAATTTATTTAATATTACTTAATTAAATGTTAATTAGTTTTATTAAATATCCATGTTTAGTTTAACTAATAACTTGAATTTTCAACTTTGTGAAATTTAAATTGTGTCCTCAAACCGACTAATTAGACTTTGTCTCACGTTTATTGTGTGCTTGTATTAATAATGTCATTCTGACTTTTGTTTCTCAAACCATTTTCAAAATAAATTCTCGATTCTTATCGAGCCATTTTTTCACCTTGTAAGTCAATTGCTTTGTGCATCGCCATCAACCTTTTTCGTATCACTTCAAAACCTTTTTTAAATAAGTAATATAACACTTGATCCAACGTCAGGTGACATTTTTCTCCATAAATTCAAAAGTACAATAAAATTCAATTAGGATTGCTCGCCACAAGTCTTAAGTGGTGGGGAAGGAGTGAGAATGGAGCCCCTCCTACACTCATTCAGAGTATTTTGAACACAAGGCACTCGACTTGTTTGTTCAAAATATTCCCCTCTACCCATAATCTTTAGTGCGATCCTAATCGAGAACAATTTTTTTTCGAAATCATAAAAACAAAACCAACTCACCAAACTTCTTTTTCGCCTTAGGGCATCATTCAAAAATCATTTTTCAAGGTATAAAATCAATCAACACACAATTATTTCTCAAGTCTCCGAACTATGGAGCTCTGATTCTTCACTTCTTTTAAGTGAGGATACGTAGACACAAGGGCCACAATCATTGGCGGCACTCTATTAAAAACCAACCCCTCTCTTCCCTTAAGCAAGCAAACTTTTAGATTAAAACACCCATTTAGCTAAACAACCTAGAAGGTTCCTTTCGAGTACGGTGGATGTGAGGGGGTGCTAATACCTTCCTCTTGCATAACCGGCTTCCGAACCCGAAACTTGGTTGCGATGACCATTGTAACACCCTCTTTAACCCCACAATTATTAAGGTAAAATAACACAGATATCAGAGTAAATTGTTTAACTCAATAAAAATCACCTCAAAGGGTGTACATTTCTCAATAGCTCGAAATAAGTCAATGCTCCGTGTACAACGAGTTTTCTCAAAATACATCAAATTGCACAAAGCAGTGGAACTCAAAAGGTATAAATCAAGGTTTTCCTCATACGGGAAGATAAGCAAAATAACTCAACAGTATATAGTTTAACTCAAAAGAACCCAACCCGATGTTACATATCAGAGCAAGACCCTCTAAGTTAACCAAAAGGCTAACAACTCAAAGACTTTAAAAATCCTCAAATGCGTCCACGGCTAAACCTGATCATCTGCACGTTACCTGTAACACCTGAGGTGAAAGAGGACGATGGTTACATGTAACACCCGTGGGCGAGGGAGTGGTTGTCGGTGTCATGAGGCATGACAATGGGACACTCCTAGCAGCTTCTAGAGGAAAACCGAATTCACATCCGAATGAGAGGGATCCTGAGGCTATGCAGGTATGGGACTGCATGGTTGAATGAAGGCTTATAAGGATTAATTGGTACTACCTATACCAACAAGATGCATCTTCTTTTCGGTAGCCCGTTCATAAGAACTCCACAGTTAAGTGTGCTTGACTTGGAGCAATTCTGGGATGGGTGACCTTCTGGGAAGTTTCCCAGAAAGCATGTGAGTGAGGAAAAAGTATGCTGAAAAGACCCGTGTTGGTTTGTGGGGTCAGTCGGTAATCCTGAAAGCAATATGGGGCGTTACATTACCCACGTGGAGGTAACATTCAAACAGGCAGGGTGAGTAAAACAATTCATAATAATTAATGTATAAAAATCAACATATAAATGGCATCATAATCATATTCAACACATTCATATCCTTCAATATGCCTCAAAGGCCATAATATCATAATTCATACAAAAGGACCCATAAATGCAAATGCAAAAAGAATCAATGCATGTGGTAGAAATCATCACAACACATTGGACACTGGGAGTAATTGAGGTCCTGAACCGAAGTCCGGATGCACATGAATGCATGATACACACGTCACAAATCATCCTCATAACAACATCATAGGTGCATCATCATTCATCATATTCATCATCATCAAACGCCATAACTCATCATCATAATCATCATCGTATGTCATGTCATCATAGTTCATTATAATAATCATCATCATACATCATGTCATCATATAATCATAATAATCATCATCATACATCATAAAAATCAACATATAATCATATAAAAATCACATAATACTCACAGTCATACTCATATTAATTCATCATATTATCACATATTAATTCATAATTATACTCGCGGTAATTCACATACTATCACCTATTAATCACATAAACTTCACAGTCCTACTCATGTTAATTCATCATATTATCACATATTATCACAGTTACCCTCATGGTAATTCATCAGGAAAATTGCAGCATCAAAACATCAAGACATCACTGAACCAGAACATGATTCATTAATAGAACATATACACAATTGACTTCTCAAACATAATTAGATATAAAAATACTGGGAAACCGATTCCCTTATCTATACTATATTATAGCTCTGTTCATTAGCTTTCCAATGCTTCGAACGGGGGCCAAAACGGACTTAAGGATCAAAAGTTACGTCCAAAACAATTTCAACTGAAAACATGAACAGTCGTGACGGACAACAAAACGCTGTTACGCTCCAGAACCTAAATCAACCCAAAAGTCCATACGATTCACTTCCCCAATGCCCCCAAAACATCTCTAAATCATCCCTAAGGTCTTATGACGATAAAGACACAAAACCTACGGTTTACTAGGCCAATCCCGTAACATATTCACGCCCTAAATCACAATATTTCCTTCAATTACACCCTAAGGCATCAGAGTTACTCACTATCAAATATTCCTATCCCTTCAGGGTTTGACATATAATAATTCAAGGTTTTGGCCATGAAGGCCTACCTTTTCCTTTTCCCCAACGAATTCCAGGTTAGATTCACACTAATAGGTTTAGACCACGAAGGCCAAAGATCACTATTTCTCATATCTATACTCTAACAGTCAGGAATACTTACCACTACACCACAACCATCAGGGTTCTCACTATCAACTTTCCCTACAGGGTTAGAGTCAAATAATAGTTTTTGGCCACGAAGACCTAGTTTCCCTTTTTCCCAAATAAATCCCTACGGTTAAAATTCTCAATAATTGATTTTAGGCCACGAAGGCCAAAAATCCCTTTTTCTCATTATTCGCCTCAAAACTCTTAAACCCTTAAATCAATCTTAAATACACTGAAAGTCACACATGGTAAATTATGAAAGGCTATACTCCCCATACCTTAGTTGTCGATCAAAGACTTCTCAATCATTCAGGGAATCTCTCGAAGCTTCTGCCTCCAATCTTCTCCTCAGAGCTCTGGCCTCAATACTTTTCACGGTTAACAAAATGAATCCTAATTTCCTTCAGAATTCTTTTTTGTCAAACCTAGTCTTGGGTCACACAATTGGGCTTTTCCCATAACACCCTTACTAACTCCTCTTAATGCCCAAATTACCCTTATTTCACTTATATTTATTTTAACTAATAATAATACTAATATTTTCATATTGTATACTATTAATTAAATAAATAATCCAAAAATGCATAATTCCCAATAATCCACAAAACCACCGAAAACCACCAAAATACGAATATTCTCAATTAAATTAATTAATTAAAATATTCCAATTAAATTTGGGGTGTTACAACCATGATCTTTCCCTAAAGGTTTTATTGCTATTTCCCTTTCCCTCCTTGGGATAAATAAAATTCGGTGGCGACTCTGTGTCATTTTTCGCGTAGCGACATTCATTACTGCCACTATTTGTGACCGCTGATGGTTCCTCTCGTTCATCGTTTCTGCGGCCACTGCCGTTGTCGTGGCCACCGCCATTTTCGCGGCCAATGCCCGACTTAGGTTGCGGTTGTTCGCCATGGTTGGATCTGGTGTAGGCATGTGATGAGGAAGGCCACTTGTTGTTATTCTCCATAAGAGGCTAAACAGGTAGGTGAAAAGCTTTACAGTAACCCTAACCCAGAGCTCTTGATACCATATTGGAAGAAATAGGTAAAAGTTGTTCTAATTTTATTCCTCAGCCAAAGGCTAGTTTATATAATGAGAATACAATAAAAATATTGAATTCTCTCCTTAATGGAGAATAAAAGAAAATAAATGACAATAACAAGAAACAATTAAATAGGAAAATAAAATATTTTCCAATAGTTTTTTCTATGTTATATTACATACATAGATAAAATGTTGAGGTGATTTAATATGTATGACTCTATGAAAAGATTCACACCCATGTCTCACTACATGTGATTTTTAAAAGCACAATCTCGTTCAAAGAAATGGATCATATGAACAAGATTCCATATGCATCTGCAGTTGGATATATCATGTATGTCATGTTGTTCACTTAACGAGATATCTCAAATGCTCTGAGCACAATGAGCAAGTACTGTATAATCTTGGCGGTGGTAATTGGATTATTTTCAATAATATCCTTAAGTCTTTGAAAAGAACTAACGATTCATTATTGGTATATGGAGGTCAGAAAAAGCTTGATGTAATAGGTTATTTTAATGCTAACATTCATACAAATAAAGGTGTCTTTAGATTGTAATATTGTTACGTGTTTTATTTAAATGATAGCGTTGTGAGGTGCGAGAGTTCAAAGTAGGAAACTGTAGTTGATTCTACCATAAAGGTTCAATAAATTGCTGCCTCAAACACAATAAAAGAGGTATCACTAAGTTTGGTATGGTTCCTATCATTTTTTCAGCCATTAATCTCTATTGTGATAACAATGGTTCCATTTCACTAGCTTAAGAGCATAGATCTCACCACTGATCCTAACACATACTTCGGCGCTATCACCTCATTCAGTAGATAATAGAAACAGGGGTTATGGAATACTAGATTGTAAAGTGAGTATTGCATAGAGATTATTATGTGAGTATACTGTTGACATATCTCATAGGCTATGGATATTATATATAGAGTCTTCACATAAGTATAAATATTAGGAATAATTTTTATACTAGATAGACTAATTATGAAAATACTACATAAATAGTGTATTATGTAAGTTTTATAAGTTATTCTCATAATAATAGTAGTGTATGTCATCCTTTGACCTAAAATAATTATGGTTCCTACTCGAGGAATTGATAAGTTTAAATTGTAAAATGATGTTTGTAACAAGACAAATATAAAGTCGCTTGATTATGTACGCATCGAGTCATGTAGAGGGACATAGGTGGCATTGAAGGCATTTTCCCTTCCTACAAATGCTTGAGTAATATATATGGGCTCCTTGATTGGGTATGATTGTAAAATGCATGACCATGTTGAAATAAGTCAATATGTGATATTGAGCTTAATTATTTAACGAGTATACTCACATATCAAGAAATATATTATTGGACTATAAAGGGGTGGAAAAATTACACAACGTGTTAAACAAATATTAAGGCGAAACAATATTATACATGTGATCATTATTACAGAAATATTATTTCATATCACAAGACCTTCTAGTCACTTATATAGCAGTGATGTGTAGTTAGACATTGATTTATATTTATAATATTAAATAGACTTAAATGTAATTTTAATCGCTTGTTTTCCTTTTTTATTTATTTTTTATCTCCCATTTTAAAAACTAGGTATTTATGGCTTGTTTGAATGAGTTTTGGTTTTTAGTTTTTAAAAAATATTTCGTAAATCAATTTTAAAAAACAAATTTGAAGAAAAAAACAAAAGAAAACATATTTGGTAATCTTACTTTTAAAAATTGTCTTAAAGTTGCACAATATTACAAATTTTCCATTAATGAAAAATGTATCATTTTTTCTTCTTTTTTTATTCCTAATTTTCAATAAAAAATAGAAAAATGAAAACCTCTAAAATTTATTTTAGTTGTTTAGTTTTTAAAACTGTCAAATACAAAGCAATCAAAGTAAGATGGGTGTACAAGGTGAAGAAGAATGCAAAAGGAGACATGGAGAGATGCAAATCAAGATGGGTGGCAGAAGGCTATAGTCAAAGACATGGAATTGACTATGATGAGGTAATTGTTCCAATTGTTCATCTTAAAACTATTAGACTAAGCATTTCTTTGACTTCCCAAAATGAATGAAAGGTCTATCAAATGGATATGAAGTCGGCCTTCTTGAATTGTTTTCTCAAAGAAGTTTATATCGAGCAACCATTAGACTATGAAGTAAAAGGGAAAGAAGAAAAAGTCATAAAGTTGAAGTATGGAATGTTTCAATATCAAGCTGCCAACATTTTCATCAAGTCACTCAATTTGGAAACTTTTGTGAAGCTAAGGAGTATGCTTGGAGTCAAAAATCAATTTTAAGGGGGGATGTTGAAATATTAAACTTGATTTGGGCCTAACCATTTTATTTGTATTTTGCCTTTTTAGGCTTAGTTATTTTGGGCTTAGGTAACTTCGGGTAATGTTTTTAGAAAATTCCTATAGTGTTTGTGTTAAAGTGTAATCCAAATTCACATTAGTGGCATTTTAGATTTATTTGAAGTTCACTTAGAGTGGTATCTAGAGCTCTAATTTAGATTCAAATAAGGAAACACGAGTGTATGTGAGGCGTGTGTGAGTGATTTCATCCTTGAAATTCATAGTGAATTGAAGTTCAAAATTGAAATCGAATCATATTTGTTGATTTTGAGGACTTGAGAAATACGATTGTTGGTAAGATTTGAGTGAATTTGCACAATATCGAAAAAGAAAGATGGAAACAGTAACTTGAACACAAAGCTTCCAATCTTTGATAGAAAGAATTAGAATCAATGCATGATTCAGATACGTGTGTTGTTTGGTGCTCAAGATGTTCTTGATCTCGTCAATGACGATTATACAGTGGTTGCATCATATCCAACTGAGGCACAAAGAAACACGCAAAGAGAAACTAGGAAGAAGGATTAAAATGTGTTATTCTATATCCATCAGTGTGTGGATATGAATGTGTTTGAGAAGATCGCTTATTTAACGATGGTGAAGGCTACGTGGGACTCACTGATACGATGCTACGATGATGATGCATTGCTGAAGAAGGTGAAGCTTCAGTTTCTATGTAAGCATTATGAGAATCTTAACATGAAGAACATTGAGAATGTACCTGATTACATCTCCAAAGTGATTTTGATCACAAATAAGATTAAATCTTGTGGAGAGACTCTCTCTAAACAAGTAAACATTGAAAAGGTACTGAGATCACTTACTCCTTATTTTAATTACATTGTTGTAGCAATTGAACACTTTAATGACCTTAGCACCATGAAAATTGAAGAGCTGCAGAGTAGTCTAGAGGCATAAGTGTTGCATCTGACTGAGAGAACCTCTAAAAGAGAGGTAAAACAGGTTCTGAAGGCGTATTATGGTAAGAAGAATCAGAAACAGTCTTGGTTAGAGGCCAAGAAGAGACATGGTGGTGGTAACAGAGGTCAGAAGCCATCAACTCTGATGAGAAGAAACATTGGAAAGGAAAGGAGAATTTTGACAAGAAGAAGGTTTAGTTCTCTTATTGTAAGAAGTTTGGTTATTTTGTTGTTGATTGTTGGTCAAACAAGGGAAGGAAATTAGAAGAAGAAAACATAGCCAGAGGAGAGTCTGATGATGAACTTATGCTATTGATGGCTTCTTAA
Organism: Lathyrus sativus; assembly: GCA_963859935.3. Taxonomy (NCBI): domain Eukaryota; kingdom Viridiplantae; phylum Streptophyta; class Magnoliopsida; order Fabales; family Fabaceae; genus Lathyrus; species Lathyrus sativus. The sequence continues at coordinate 283,542,867 of OZ012741.1, read as the reverse complement.
TCTAATGGTGGATATTTGGTAGACTGGTGGTATATGGATACTGGCTACTCAAACCACCTAACTGAAAATAAACAATGGTTGAATAATTTTGACTCTAGAAATAGGTTAAAGATCATATGTTTTGATGATAAGTATCTGAATGTTGAAGGAATGCGAAATGTCAAAGTCAAAGTGAATAATGGAAAAAAATTTCTAATCAAGGATGTTTGGTATGTTCCTGGCATGAAGAGAAATCTAATGAGTGTAGGTAAGCTAATTGAGAAAGGTTTCTCAATTACTATGAAGGACAATCTCTTGAAGTTGTATGATTCTGATCAGAAGTTGATTATGCAGTCTGAACATGGAAGCAACAGAACATTAAAAGTGAATGCGGGAACAACTGAAACTAAATGCCTTAGTATAGAAGGTGACAATGAGCTATTGTGCAAGAGATTGGGGCATTTGAACTTTAGAAGCATAAGGCATCCGAGTTCTAAGAATCTAGTATATGGAATTCCTAAGATTGTAAAGCATGAGAAATCATGTGAGATATTCATGAAAGAAAAGTAACCTAGATTGTCATTTGCATCAGAAGTGGCACCATAAGCAAAACATGCTTTAGGAATAGTGCATTCTGATGTATATGGACCATTCGAACTACCTTTACTTGGAGGAAATAAGTACTTTGTATCTTTTGTGGGTGAGTTCACAAGGGTGACATGGGTAACACTTATCCATTTTAAGCATGAGTTATTTATAGTGTTTTAAAAGTTCAAGGTGAAGGCTGAAAAACAAAGTGGTCAGCAGTTGAAAATTCTCAGAACTGACGGTGAAGGTGAGCACAACTCTACAGAGTTCAGAAGGTTTTATGAGGAAAATGGAACTGAGTATGAGGTTACTGCTCCATACACTCCTCATCATAATGGTCTTGCTGAAAGAAGAAACAAAACTTTATTAGATATGACAAGGGGTATGTTGAAGGAGAAAAAGCCCCATCACACCTTGTGGAGAGAAGTTATTGCCACTGCAATATATTTACTCAATAGATGTCCAACCAAAAAGTTGAATGGAGTACTTCCTATTCAGAAGTGGAGTGGAGATAATCAAAGTGTGAGCCATCTAAAGGTGTTTATTTTTGTTTGTTATAAACATGTCCTAGATGCTAATAAAAGGAAGTTGGATGATAAAAGCATAGTTATGTTGCTTGTAAGGTACCGTGATATTGGTGCTTATAAGCTCTATTGTCCCATCAATAATAAAGTTAATTCAAAAAAGATATTATTGTGAAGGAAATAGAAGCTTGGGATTGGAGCAAGTCTCAATCCAACTTTGGTGCAGTGTTAACACCTGAGTTAACCTCTGAAGATATTTCAAATTCTGAAGTAGAATCTTCCTCTGAAAGAGATTCCACCTCTGAAGATGAGTCAGACTTTGAAGGTAACTTTGATGCTAAAGATGAGTCTAAAGGAAAGTCTGACTCTAAAGGCGAACCTGATTTTGACCCAGACTCTGGTGGTCATGCCTCTAAAGGTGGTTCAGCCTCTGAAGGTGGTCCAACATTTGATATTGTTCCAGCATCTGAAGAAGATTCTGAACAAGTTTAGAGACCACAAAGAATCAGACAAATACCAAGAAGATTTGCAGAGTTTGGCATGTTGCAAGATACTGAGATAGACTCTGAATGGGAAGTAATTCAGTGTGCCATGTTGATAGACTCTGAACCAGTTAGAACTGAAGAAGCTCTCAAGAAGAAAGTATGGCTGAAAGCCATAGAAGAAGAACTTGAGGCTATAGAAAGAAACAATACTTGAGAGTTGATTGAACTTCCAAAGAATAATAAGTTCATCAGTGTATGATGGGTTTACAAGTTGAAACTGAAGCTAGATGGATCAATTGGAAGAAAAAAAAAAAAGAAAGGTTAGCTAGAGGATTTCTAAAGAAATATGGTTTAGAATATTAGAAGCAATCAGATTGTTGATTGTTATATGTGTTAATAGAAATTGGCCTCTGATGCATTTAGATGTGAAATTTGCATTTATTAATGTTCCTTAACAATAGGAAGTTTATGTATCACAACCTTTTGTATTTTTGAAAAAGAATCAAGAAGGGATGGTGCACAAGTTACATAAAGCTTTGTATGGACTGAAACAAGCTCCTAGAGTTTGGAATCTGAAAAATTGATTCATTTTTCAAGCTTCAAGGATTCAGAAAATGTGAGATGGAGTATGATGTTTATGTTCAGCATACATCTCCTAGCAATATGATTCTAGTGTGTCTCTATGTTGATGACATATTGCTAACTGGGAGTTGTTCATATGAGATAGCTAAGTTTAAGAAGGTGATGATGAATGAGTTTGAGATGACTGATATAAGAAATATGGTATATTTTCTAGGGATGGATATTTTGTACTCTATTAAGGGTATAATTTTGCATCAGTTGAAGTATAAACTTGAGCTTCTAAAGAAAATTGAGATAATAAATTGCAAGTCTGCAATCACACATACTAAAATAAATCATAAGCTTGATTTTGATGTTGATGGTAATGATGTAGATGCTACAACTTTTAAATAGTTGGTGAACTCATTGAGATATCTCTATAACACCAGACCTGAAATTTGCTATATAGATGGAATGATTAGTAAGTTTATGAACAAACCAAAGTGGTCACATTACCAAGTTGCTTTCAGGATACTAAGGTATACTAAATGGACTCTAAAGTATGGAGTTTTTTCCTCTGTAATGCTAATTTGACTCAGAGTGGATATGTTATTCAGACTCTGATTAGTGGGGAGATAGAGTTGACAGAAGTAGTACTTCTGGATATTTCTTCAAGTATCTGGGAGATCTCATTTCTTGGTGCTACAAGAAGAAATCAGGAGTTGCATTGTCCACCTATGAAGTTGAGTACGTTGCAGGTCCTTTGTCTGCATGTCAAGCTGTTTGGATTTTAAAGTTGAAAATCAAAGGTGAGCAAGCCTGTGAAGTTGATGAATGAAAACAAATAAACTACACTACTACAAAAAAACATATACAACAATGGTTTAACCATACCAGAACAGAAACAACAATTATGTCATAATGAAGAATTGTATTGTATTACATTAAATCCATACATTGGATTAATAACCAAACATTGTATGTATATTACATCAAAAGAAAAATGGTACAAAATAACCTACAATCATTATATAACTTCACATAGTTGTATCTTATAGTGTTTTGGTGTCTAGTCTCTTGGTGTATTGACTTTAAACACTTACAATTTCAAATAATCATACTTTTTAGTAAATGTACTTAGAAATAATGACTTACATTTATTAAATTATGAATAAAGAATAAAATACTAATTACTTGTTAATTTTCCCATATGCCTTCATGATGATCGATACGAATAACATGCACATCATCTCTATTAACTTCATCATAAGTGGTAGTCACTTTTGTTGTGTAAGAAGGAGTAGAAGGAATATCAAAACTTTCATCGCTACTAGGAATGTCTTTTCCTCGGAAAATGATTGACCATTTCCCTGATGTGTCCGAAGGGTCGGTCACATAGAAAACTTGTTTTGCTTGTGAAGCCATGATGAATGGTTCGGTTATATAATTTTCCCTGCCAAGGTCAACCCAGATGAATCCTAAGTCATCAGTTTGTACACCACTAATATTATTGGGAACCGATTTGCATTTAAATAAAGGCACTCTGAAGATAACATAATCAATCTCCCAAATCTCCCCAATGACACCATACAACACACTAGATGTCAATATTGGATTCTTATCTTTTTGAACTAGAGAAATACATGGATTTGGCCTCAACCATAACCCCACTATTTTGCATTGTACTGCGATCATCTTTTGATTTTGTATAAAAGGTATAATGACCAATCTCATATGCAGTCCAAGTTATCACATTAAATTTTGGCATGAACAACAACCATTTATTTGTCTCAGATGCACTATGATCTTTTGGTATCCTTTTATTAAACCAATCTAGGAATTTCTTGTTATGTTCGATCAACAACAACTTATCACTCATTAGGGGATATTTTTTCTTCAAAAGTATTTTGTGAGTAGCCACATATAATTGAACTTCTTCAAGATTAATCAATATATAGAAATGTGCCTGAATAACTACATCTTGAGCCATTGACTTAACATTTAAACCTTGAATACCTCTACCTTCGGTGTCATCATGACGAGATTTTGGAATTCCTATACACTCTGCTTCCAACAAATAGTTTGTACATAACTTAATAGCTTCTTCTGTTGTGTACCTTTCAACAATCGAAGCTTCCGATCGATGATGATTCTTCGTATATCCTTTAAAGATCTTCATGAATCGCTCTATTGAATACATCCACCTTAAATAAACTGGACCACAAATTCTGATTTCTCTAACTAGATGAACAAGTAAGTGACCCATAATGTCAAAAAATGATGGAGGAAAATACATCTCCAATTGACACAAGATTATGGAAGCTTCATCTTCTAATTCATATAATTTTTTGAAATCAAGAACTTTATTACATATGGAATTGAAGAACAAACACAATCTATAGTGATAACTACTCTCACAGTTTTTGGTAGGATGTCACGGATAGCCACTGATAGAAGTTGTTGCATCAAGACATGACAATCATGAGATTCAAACCAATTAACTTTAGATCTTTCATTGATACAAGTTTCTTGATATTTTATGAGTAACCTTGGGAAACTTTTATACCATTCAAACACTCGCAAAAACTTTTCTTTTCCTTTTTACATAGAGTGTAACAAGTCAGAGACAGATAAGTTCTTTTCCCTTTTTCTATCGGCGCCAATTATTTTTGTATAACCATTTCCTCCATATCGAGACGAGATTGCTTACTATTTTTATTCATGTCTGGAATGTTTAGAAGTGTTCCAATCAAACTATCACACACATTTTTCTCTGCATGCATCACATCAAGAAATGTCTTACATCGAGACTTGACCAATATGGAAGATCAAAGAACATATACCTCTTTTTCCATATATTTTTCTCAATAACTTGCAATTTTTATTTTTCTCTCTTTACAAGGATAACATTAATGTGTTTCTGTCATTGATAAACTTCATCCCTGGTTAAAAGTTTAAGAGCGATATCAAACTCCTACTCACCATTAAAAGCCTTCCACAATCTACGATAAGAATGATCGGGTTTTAGAAATTTCTGATGCTCAAGGTAAACAATTTTTTTTTCCAAACTCAAGTTGGTGATAATATGTATTAGATTCACAAGTAGGACATGCTTTGTGTCCTTTGACACTATATCCATCCAAATTACCATATGCAAGAAAGTCGTTGATTGTGCAAAATAATATTGCATACATCTTAAACTTTTCACCATAATACGCATCATCAAATTCAACGCTTTCCTCCAACAAAAGTCTTAGATATTCAATTAATGGACTTAGATAAACATCTATGTTGTTTCCAGGTTGTCGTGGTCCAAAAATCATCATACTTAGCAACATATAATTACGCTTCATGCACAACCAAGGAGATAGGTTGTAAATCGTGAGAAGAACAAGCCTCAAAGAATGGTTAGTACTCATATCACCAAAAGGGTTAATTCCATCGGTGATAAGCCCAAGCCTAAGGTTTCTTGGCTCAGTGCCAAAATCCAGAAACAACGAATCAATTTTCTTCCATTGCAAAAAAATCAGATACATGGCGTATGTTTCCATCACATTTTTTTTCATTTGCATACCATTTAATATTCTTTTCATCATCCGCATTAGCAAAAAGTATCTTGAATATTGAAATTATTGGCAAGTACCATAACACTTTAGCAGGAGGCCTCTTCCTACTAACATTGTCATTGTCATTGGCATCACCATTTTTGTCCTTCAGCTTATAACGCGACACCCCACATTTCGGACATTGATCAAAATTTTCATACTCTTTCCTTTATAATATGTAGTCATTAGGAAATACATGCATTTTGATATACTTCAAACTCATTGGACACAATATCTTCTTGGCATCATAACAACGATTAGGAAAATTGTTACCTTCCAGTAGCATTTGATTTAGAAAATGAAGCAATTTTGTGATACTTTTATCCGACCACCCATTTTTTGCTTTCAGATTAAACAATTTTAAAATGGAAGAGAATCTTATAAAACTTGTGCACTCTTTATAAAAAAGGGTGTCCTTATTACTACATAAAGTATCATAAATATGGGCTTTCTTAAAAGAAGATTCTCCAATATCAAGGAACATATCTTCTAAACAGTCATCCATATATTCATCTTCATCAACTTCGTGACCTAATCTTCATCAGCATATTCAAGAAATTCAAGAACTCCTTTCTCATATACCAGACCTAATCTATCAGCTTTCATCCAACTACGACCCATAATAAATTTTGAAATTTTTATCAAAACAATATTGTGAATGGCACAAAAAAATCTAAATCTAAAGCATGTCGAAAAACTAAAGCATATTCAGTACAATAATACAACTTTAAATCTTAAGCATATGGATAAAGCATATAAACTTTGCAAGAAACAGACCATAAAATCCAACAACAAAACATAAAGTATATTCAGTACAATAATACAACTCTAAATCTTAAAGCATATGGATAAAACATATGAATTTTGCAAGAAACATACCACAAAATCAAACAAGAATGAAGATGGTGAAGATTATCAAGAATTAGGAAGATGAGAAAGAGAGTAAAGTTTGCGCGAAACATGTCGTACTTCGAAGAGACCAAGAATGAAAATAGTGAAGATTATCAAGAATGAAGATTCAAATGAACGAAGATTGTGAAGATGAATATTTTGCTATCGCTATCGTTGTCGTCTCTGGTTCGCTGGTTCGCTAGTTTGCTTAAGGCATGTTATGAAGGAAATAATGAATCTTTTTTGTTTTAAATTTATCAAGAAAAAATTTAATCACGGTTGATATTTACAACCGTAGTAAAATGTAGATATTATTACAACGGTTGTAAACTAAAGCTGTAGTTAAATAGTATTCAATTTTTTATTTATTTCTGAAGTTAAGTGACATGCGCTTTTTGTAATAGGAAAAACGGAAAAAATATAGTTGCTAGGATTCGAAGCTTGTAACTATTATTTTATCACCACAGTTGTTTATATCAACTTTGATTAAATAACTTCCAAAAAATAAAAAATATATCAGGCGCATTCATTTTACGATATTACAACGGTGGAATGCATAACCGTAGTAGAATCAGTGTTACCGAAGGTGTATTTGTAAGTATTACTTTATTATTGTTCTCTCTAAAGCTATCATGACTAAACATTTTATCCACTTGTGGGATAAAATTTGTGTTTTTGATTTTAGTCTTGAATATGGATTAAAGGATGGTGTTAAAGTGTAATCCAAATTCACATTAGTGACATTTTAGATTAATTTGCATTTCATTTAGAGTGATTCTGATAGTATAAATTCTGAACCATATTTCATTTGTAACAGATTCTTATTCATTCCAATATTTTCATTTTTGTTAGAAAGTTAGTTGTAGACTTCTCACTCTTTCTTCATCTTCTTCATTTTCAATATTATGCTCAAACAGTTTGAAATGTCTAGATATTTTTTATGGTTGTAATATTTTTTAGAATACTCTTTGAATTTTTAAAGTAAAAAACTTTCTAGAATTAGTGTGTCTAAAGTTCTCCTTAAAGTACTATAAATAGGGATGCAATCATACATTTTTTTTATCAGATAAAAATGCAAAGTTCTCTATTCCACAAAGAATTATCCTACCCATCAAATTTCTATTCAAACCTCTAATATTTTTACACATTTTTCCTAAACAAAATGCCTTATTTCCAAGTGATTCTTCAAGAATAAATTATTTTTAGATTGAATTGAATAAACACAAAAAGCCTCTTATTATCATTTTTTTACCACCAGTATCCGGCCCATTGAACCATCTAATCTGGTTCGAGAGTCAGTTTTGGTATCAAGTAGTTTCAGTTCCCTCTCGAACACAATTGTGAGAGATCAAACTGTGATTCTTTCTACTAAGTCCAACGCTAATTATCACTGGACCAACTAACGATTGGTCTCTTATGGTGATTTTGTTTGTACTAAATAATTGATTATATTGCTCTAGAGTGTTTTGTATTAATTGTCTTAGTTGTTTCTTTAACTCATCAAATATTTGATGTATCTAAATCCTTCGTTTCATAACAATTTTAATTAGAATAAAAGATATCCTGTTTATAAACGAAAGTAATAAAATAGTTGGTGACTTATTCCCTAAGTACACGTTAGTACCATGATGATGTTACACTTAAAAAAGTTGAAAGATATTTGTGAGTTTCGCCACTTCTCTTTTTCAATGTATATGTTTTATGTTTTCTGCGAAGGTTTTTGCCTATAGGCTCTTTAGAAAAAACATAAAACAGCAGGTGACTTTGCTTATCATTTCCTAATGAGGAATTTGTTTTATATTAGAAAATGATAATTTTCAAAGGCTAGTTAGATTTTATAATAAGCATAAATGGGTATAAAAGCAAAAACAGTGATTTTAAAAAGTGGATGCTGCGTTGTTTTCCACTAAGGTTAATAAGCAAGAAAGCAAATAAAAGCACATTGGTTTTAAAAACAAGAGTTCAGAAATTTTAACCTTCTTTAATTTGTTATTGCATATATCACTTTTTTGTACATAAATAACCAACTCCACTTATCATATATGTAGAATAATATCAGTTTTTCACTCATGTAATATATAGAGTAAGTGGAAGATATGTTGCATAATAACTAGTCTATAAATGTAATATTATTATAACTAGTCTATATACAATGTAACAACTTATTTTGGTTAACTTTTGAAATTTTAATATTGGTAAGTGGAAGACATTGCACACTAACCAGTCAAACAAAAGTGGACATGTACGGCCAACTTTGAGCTATATAAAGTGCAAATAATGTAACATTTGGTGTCTTTATCATTAAATATAGTTAAAATATTTAAATATTTATTTTGTCAATACAAATATGCCACTTTTTTATTGTTATTTTTATGATTTTGTTTGTTTGATTTTAGTTTTAGCACATGTAAATGTATAGTATTTTATTTATTTTTGGTATGCTATGAGATTATGAGAATCTTTAGAACTAGTTGATTTATTCAGTAGAAGGTGGCTATTATGGAAAGGTTTCTGTTGCAATAGTTGAATTCTCCAATAATCAGAGATAGTGTTTGTAAGTTTAGTATTCCAACAATAACAATCAAGTTAATATTTGAGAGATGTCGAACAGTTATGAATATGAATGGAATAACACTTAGATATAACTTGGATTCAAGCTTATATAAGAGTGACAATAAAAACCGTCTGGATTAATCCAACTTAAATTACGGAGGACTAATAAATGCATATTAACGATTGAGATGAGGATTGTTAAATTACTGATTGACAATAAAAACCGTGAATTTAATAGAATGCTTTGGTTAAATTAAGACGGTCTTATTAGGTCTTTGATCAGCCCAAACCAGTAACCATTATATCACAAAAGATAAGTGAGCAATATTTTATGGTATTATCTTGAATGTATGGTTGAAATGAAAGATTACTAATAATTATATTGGAGTCAAAAATACAAATCGAAGATTAAAGATAAATGAAAGTAAAAGATAATAAACACAGTTGATCTTTGTTAACGTAATTTGAATTTTTTTTAACGCAATTCAGCCAATGGTGCCTACTTTTGTGACTATAAAGTAGCTACAACTCCCTTTATTTTTGTCTTATGAATTTATTGGATCGCAGTGTTACAAGTCATATATACAATATTATGGTCCATTTTATCTAAGACTTTAATTCCTAGTTTCCCTAAACAAACAGTTATATTTACTCATAATTATCTCAACAATATGATTTATACTCTCAACAATCCATAATTATCTCAACAATATGAATCATAACCAACGATCTCCACCTTGGTGAATATCATACCCCTATGAAGACTTCATGCATGATGATTCATCCTGGAAACTAACGAGGTACACCTCCTGCTTAACAATGAGAAACATGTAACAAGTCCAAGCTATGCCTAAACTTGTCACTATAATGATTGACTTGATCAACATATCAGTTGCATTCTATGAAATATGAACCTTTTCAAATAATATATGTCTGAATACAAGTAACTCTCTGATCTTGTGAAACCTCACATCAATATGCATGATCTTGGCATGATACGCCTAATTTTTTGTCAAATAAATGGTACTCTGACTATCACAAATGTAACTGAACTCCACCTTGCTCAATACCCAATACTCTCACCAATCGTGTAAGCCATAAGGCTTCTTTGACAGCTTTGCTTGCATCCATGTACTCATCTTCAGTTGTCGAGATTACCACTATGGATTAAATTGATGATTTCCAACAAATAGGTCCTCCTGCTAAAGTAAAGACATACCATGTTGTAGACCTTCTATCATTTATATCATCAGCATAGTCTGATTCAACATATCCTACAATTAAAGGATCACCCTATTCATTATTAGACATAATATCATAACTCATAGTACCCTTAAAGTACATGAAAGTCCACTTGAATGCTTCCTAATGATGCTTTCTTAGTTTGGAGATAAACTTACAAACTTAACTTATAACTTGTGCCAAATTTGGTCTAGTGTAGACCATAGCATACATTAAATAACTAACAACATTGGAATAAAGGACCTTTGACATATACTCAACTTCTAAATATGTCTTTGGACACGAGTCTAATTAGAGCTTAAAGTGATTCGCCAATGAAGTACTCACAACTTTCGAATTACTCATTCCAAACTTGTCAAGTACCTTTTAAACATAGCTTTTCTAAAAGAGCCTTAATTTTCTAGCACTTTTATCCTTGCAAATCTCCATACCAAGAATCTTCTTAGTAACACCTAAGTCTTTCATGTCAAACTCCTTTACCAACATGATTTTAAATTCATTTACATCATGTAAATGTTTAGCAACAATCAACATATCATCAATGTATAGTAACAAGAAAAGCAAAAGAGTCATCATCAAGGCTCTTAACATAAACCCAAAAACCATACTTATTCCTTATATAGTTAATCTTATGCATGTATAGATCAAAGCGCTTCTAACATTGCCTTGAAAGTTGTTTTAAACCATACAAAGACCTTTTCAATTTGCAAATTAGTCTGCCATGTCCAGTGACACTGAATCATTTGCATGTTCCATATAAGTTTGCTCATCTAGAATATAGTGAGGAAATATTGTATTCACATTCATCTTCTATAAATGCATGTCTCGGCTGTCGCTACCGCGAAAATAAGGTGCCGGCAAAACAGAAGAGTCGCCACCTTTCGTTATTTATCCCTCAGAACGGGAAAGGAAACGATTGGAAAAACCTGACGAAAAGGTATAAGACAAGGTCATCGCAACCATTGTCTGGGTTCGGGAGTCGGTTACGCAAGGGGAAGGTATTAGCACCCCTCACGTCCATCGTACTCGATGGGATCCACGCTTGTTGTGTTTATCTGACGGGTTTATTTAACTATCTACCTATCAAGGCTGGTCTGAAAAGAAAAGAAAATGACTCGGCAAAGCGTCGCGCTTTATGCCTACGTATTCTCATCAGAGAATGAGAAATCAGAGTCAACGTAGTTTGCCTAACTACGGGGTACGGGGAAGGTGGCTCGCCAATACGTCAGTATTGTGCCTACGTACTCTCAACAGGCTTGAGAGATCAGAGCTTACGTAGTTCGGGATAATACGGGTTACGAGGATTCAGATTCACCTATTTCTCGAGTAGGGTTAACAGACAGTTCCAACAGTTCGGCGTACGCAGCTCGACCCTTGGAGACTTAGGCGTTACCGTTTGCGGTAGAACTGGGAGTTAACGACACTCTTTTCTTCAGAAAAGCTTCCTTTGAATTATGGGCCCACGGGGAAAAAAGGTTTGAAGTTCGTTTTCTATCTTTTACAGAAGAACTGTTTTTTATGGATGTTTGCAACCAATATCGCACTAGAGACTACGACCTGAGAGTGAATGCGTCGCATGTCACCCAAGGGGTGCCATACTAAACATCCAGACTGTTGAAAATAACTCTTCAACAACCCTTTCTCAGATAGCTTAAGGCTCGTAACGTACGACGTCAGTTAACCTTTATTACTGTATTTTAATTTGTTTTGAGATGAGAAGAGAGAACGAACATGTTCAACTAAGGGGAGACTATCAAGTCCTTATGTTGTCATGCCAAGGATTCATCCTATGGTTGAAGTTTGAAACAGGGAACTCCTAGAAGTTATCATGCATAGGTTTCAACCTAAATTTCTAATCATCACTTCCTTATCAAAGGAAGTGAGATTCCTAGGGGATCATGTCAATGATAAACAGAAACAGATAAAGCATCAGCTTAACAGTAAATAGTACACGACTGTAAAAGGCATGCAATACAAGTGAGGGAGGAAATGTGTGTGGGGCATCAGCCTCCACAAGCTCATCTCAACCTCAAGCCAGATATGAATACTTGCAATCATACAGGAAGTAACATGCTATCAAGCAAAACACAAACCACTTAGGCAAGGGAGTTGGGCTCTACCGAATACCCGCAAGCAAAGCCATACAGTAAAAATACAAGCAGAGGGAGCAACTCAACCTCTAGTGCAATCATGCTCCTAGCTTAAATCAATCTAAATATGAACTTATTCTAATGCATCAAGCAAATCAAACAAGTCACATCAATACAATTGCACAGCAAGCAAACAGACAGGAAAGAAAGCAGATCAACAGCCTCCTCAACTTCACAGCAAAGCTCCTCTGACAGCAGCTCAGTCCTCAGTCTGCAACTGCTCTTCAAAGCTATGATCTTCAATAGCAAGTATCAACTTGCTTCTTCAAGCTTTCAATGCATCAAACACAAGTATCAACTTGTTCTCCAACTTCAAGCTTCAGCTCTTTCTTCCATCTCAGTTTGAACTTCTTCACAAGTGTCAACTTGTTCTTCTGGATCTCCAAGCTTCAGCTTCAATGGCAGTCTTCAGACAAAGGGAAGTGCAACCTCTAGCATCTTCAATATTCTAGCAAGGAACTCCATCCTCTAGCAATGGAGAAAGATTCATCCAACAAGAGAAAGGTTTGGATAATAGACAGCAGAGTGAAGACCAAAGGTCACCACTAAGCACTCCATCATCAAAGAAAGGGACCCTCAAAGGTTCTACCAACTTGTGAAGAGCCACACATCCTACCAAAGGAGGGATGAGGCTTTTACAAGGGGACCTTATATCATAGGGAGGAATGGAAGTGATCAACACCTTCCATGTTTATGAAGGAAGAGAATCTATCTAGAAGCTCTGCTTACAAACCCTAATCTTAACACCTAAACAAAACTACCCCCAAGGAAGGGAAATCTTCACATCCAAACCTCTTCAAGCACTCCAAAGTAGCCCATACATGTATTCATCATCATTCAAGAGAAAGAGAGGCAAAAAACCCTAATCTAAAGGACTTAAAGAAATCATTCTAGTTGAATTAGCAAGTTAGGATCACCTAAAGCTTAGTACTAAAGTTAATCCTAACTAAAATACTAAAACCAATTGTAAAATCCTACAAAAATAACTATGGGACCCTAATTCAATCATGAACCTACCATACAAAATCCAGAGGTTGAATCATCCACCAAGTCCTAGAAATAAAACCTAAACCACAAGGTATTAAGCATAAACCCTAAAATTAGAGCACCTAAAGTTTCAACTTAAAACTACCTCCTAATTTCACCACAAAAATGTGATAAAATTACTAGGGGAACATGCATATCTATGCTAGCTACACACAAAAAAATCAAGGCAAGAATCATCACCAAATGATCAAACAAAATTCATCAAAACAAGGTATCAACCATGGCCATTTTAATATCAATTAATATTCAAAAAATGCAAATAAAATCACAAATGCATGAGTTCCTAATATTTTTAATTTACAAAATTCTAGATTCAATCATGAATCAGGGAAAAAAAAGTTTGGAATTAATTGAGTTAATTTCCTATTTTTTATGAATTAATTTCTAAGTCATATGAAATAATGAAAAATAAAAGAAAATAAAAGAAATTGGTAAACATGCGTGTTAAATAGAAACTATTAACAGTTCAATTCAAGAATTGGGCCCAGAGGGGGTGCATGTAGCAGTCTGAGTCCTAAGCCCAAAACAATTCAATTAATGAAACGGTGTGTTTCATTCTAATGTCTCTCTTTAGAGTTGAGATCAAATCGTGGTCGTGGAAACGTTGGGCAAGTCAATGGTCCAACCATGATCTGATGGTCACCACTCATCTTCTTCATTCAAACACTCAGGCGTGGGGGGAAACCAGACGGTGGCCTGAGTTGCATCGCCACCGTCTTCTCCGGTGAAACACTCTTCTCAGGTTATCAAAACTCACAAAACAAATCATCATTTCACTCCAAATTTAATGCTGATCATGAATATCAACTCCAAATCATCTAATTCCCTCTAGATTTTCAAACCCGATAGCATTTTCAGAATTCATCCAAATCTTGAATCTCACCATTCTTCAAATTAAAGGTCTCAAATCAACCCTCATCTCATGGTGATCACTCTGCACCATCTAATCTTGATCAACAGTCCAAGAATCACTAGATTTCATCCCTAACAGAAATTGATCATCACCTCATTTTGTCTTTAATTCACCAATTTATGATCCTAAATCCAACTACATCAATAGGGGAACCTAACCACATATGAATTTATAAGCATCTCCCTATAGTTTAAGCATAAATTCAAAGTATACCAACCTGAATTCGGAGAGGTAACAGAGATGGTTTTTGATCACTTCAACTTCCAAGATGATGCAGACACACTCCAAATTCACTCCCAAAGCCTTTGCACACCTTGATTTGCCTTGATTCTTCCTTGAACTCAAAACCCGATTCTCACTTGCACCCCCAAAAATTCAATGGCTCTTTCTGCAACCAGCTTCAATTCCTTCCAAAAAATGAACTGCATTCACTCAAAAGCTTATATATAAGTGATTGGGATTGTCTAGAACTTTCTGGAATCATCCAAATGAGATTTTGGATTTTCAAAATCGCTTCAAAATCTCATACATGGAAATCACTATTCTGGCTCCCTTTGGGCATGGCTATGCTTATAATTAAATTCTCATGAGATATTGAATGAGTTTCATGAATTATTTTCCTTGTTTGCAAGCCAAAGGTGGGAGTTTGATTATGTTGCTTCATCATGAAGAAATGAAATGGAATGGTATGCAAATGACCTCAAATCAAAATTCTAACATTGCCATTGTTTCTAAAATCATTATTCCAATCAATTTGACCTATAATTTTGTTTCATTTGGTCACAAAATGAATTATTTGAATTTTTGGCCATTAAATCCTTTTAATTATTTCTTTTTTCAAAATTTCTTGAACCAAGTCTCTCCTTGAGCCATTTCAATGCCTCCTTGATACATGGTCAAGGTTAAAACACCATTTTGAGCAACTTTCTAGTTGAACAAAATTTCATTTGAGGCCTCTAAGTTGGTGAAAATGGCCTATGATCACAAATGACCTATAATCACAAATACCCAAAATACCCTTGACTTGTCAAAGCCATAACTTGAGTTCTACAAATCCTATCAAGGACTTCTAGTACTCTATGGAAATCTAAGAGGATAAGGAACAACATTCATGTTGACCAAAAGTCCATATGAATCATCCTTCTTAGACAAAAGTTTCATGCAATTTGGGTAACTTTCAAGCTCCAAATTCACATACCTCAGATGACTTGTAACTTGTCAAACTCATAACTTGAGTTCTACAAATCCTATCAAGGACTTCTAGCACTCAAATTAAAGATAATATCATGTTCTACAACAATCATGTTGGGTTCAAGATGAGATGACAATCATATCCTGAGTTAAATGGCCAGGAAGTCAGGGGTCAAGCTAGGGGATTTTACACTGTCAAGTCTTAGAAACCCTAGCCTGAAACTTCTCAAACTCTTCAATCATGATGAGTTAACCTTGGAATCATCCTTAGAACATCTTAATGCATCAATCCATGATCACATGGCTCTTGGATTAGGTCTCAACCTCCTTCAAATCCTCAGTTGACTTAGGGTTGACCCAGTCAAACCTTATCTGCACCAATCATGGCTGAGGCTTCTTATTCTTGCACAATGACCTGTCTAGGCCTCAAAGTGATCTTCAACACTTCTCATGAGCTCTCTCAAGACCTCAAGTCTAACTTCATGGCTTCAGAATCATCTGATGACTTCCCACAACTCTCAAGTTAGGAGACACACCCTCTTGGCTTCAATCACTCTCTCTGAGGATCTTTTAACTTCTCTGACAAGGATATCAACCCTTGAACACTTGAGTAAGCCTCCCAGCTAGCTTCAAAGTCTTGTGTAGCCCTTGATTGGTAATCATACCTCTTGATCTCCTGCATACATGTCAATGAAATGCAAATGACAATGCTAATGTGCATGAAATGAAACATAAGCTAGGTAAAGAAATGTTGGGCAAATTTTGGGGTGCAACATCGGCTAGCTACTAAGGTTAATACTTCCATGGTAGAAGTATGTCAGACGTCCATAGAAAAATATCATCATAATCAATCAATCTACTTTTGTTATGAGTACCTCTTTGCTACAAAACAACCATTGAACTTGTCCCTTATTTTTCTGTTACTGTTGGTTTTCTCTTAAACACCCACTTACAACCCATGACATGTTTTCCCTTAGGAAGTTGAACAAGTTCCCATTTTTTTAATTCAAGGACTCCTTCTCATCCACCATTGCTCCTATCCACTTATATATCACGGCACAAAAGAATTTCTCGAGCGCGACAAATGCCCAAAATACAATAGAGTCGTCATCGAAGTTTATTTATTCCAAAAGGAAATGGACAACAACAATAAATCCCTAAAATAAAAAATAAAATGGTCGTCGCAACCAAAATTGAGTCTGGGATTAGCACCCCTCACATCCGTTGTACTCAACGAGAACCATTAAGTTAGTTTAGTAAAGTGTTAGCTTCGTTATTTGGTTTCTTTTAATTATTAAATGTTTGAAAGAAAAAATAAAATGACTAAAAATAAGTTTTCTATTAGGGTGGTTGATAAGATTGTGAGTCTTGCTCCTATGTATCTTCATGTGCGATGAGGAATTCAAAACTAAATAGTTATGGGCAAGACCAAAGGTAATTTTGGATTATTTATTATAGTGCTTTACAAGGAGTTAAATATCGCTCCTACGTATACTCTAGTGCGATGAGGAATTCAAAGCTACGCAAATTTTGGATAGAAAACCACACATGTGTTGGTTGATTTTAGTGAACGATGTTTAGGTCGCATTCTAGCGGTTAGACGTTGCTTGTATGCTCGTGCATGGAAGGCTTGAGCGTTTATTTGTATCATGGTAGAATGGATTATGTTTGATCGCATTCTAGTGTTTAAATGTTGTTTGTATACTCGCGCATGAGAGGCTTAAGTGTTTGTTTATATCGAGGTAGAATGGATACAACATGGTTTTGATTGGTTAATTTTTTTTTGAAGTCTTTTGAAGATGATAAGTACTTGAAAGACAAACTATACAACATGTGCCATACCCCAAATTTTACCCTTAGGCTTTTTAGGTTCATTTCACATTTCATTTCATTCTGAATTGCATTGTAACTAACTGCTAACCGGTTTGCCCAATCTGTTGGTTTTTGCCGGAAAGTCCCGCTATGCGCGATTTAATTTGTGAAGGGAAAAAGGGTCATTAATTTGCAGCTTGCTAACAATTTATGAAGCAAAGTCGTCATCAAGAATTCCTCAAACGATTAGGGTTTCAATATCCTGTTCATGTGATTTTATTTGAGAATGGGTTGAATTTTACGACGGTTTTTGACGTCAGGTTTCTCGTGACACAGAACATTTTATTCAAGAGCCGAGATTTAGTCGTGAGTTAGATGTCAGAAATTTTGTTTGCTTCCTAAACCATATGGAGCTGAGTGTGTTGCAATATGAATGGATTCAGGTTAAATTGGTGCTAGAACTTGCTTTGAGGAATTTATTCCGACAGACACACGTTTTCTTGCTTTCTGCTACCTACTAGTCGATTTTTAAAGAAAACAGTGGAATTTCGCTTCGTGTTGAATTTATAATGAACATCTTTTGGTTTGGTCATGATTATTAGCCGAGCTTGTTCAGGTTACCGAGTTAAATCATTTGAGATACGATTTGAATTTTCAATGCGGAGGACAATTCATTTTGCCGTTTAATCAGATTTCTCTGGTTATCCATTCAAGGCCATATTCACTGATATTATTATCGGGTACAAATTTATTTGCAAAAGGATTTGTTCAAATTCAGCAGTTACGTCGGATTTAAATCATGCAAGATGATTAATTTTTCGAATTCGGAGTTTGGAACGTCAAAGCTTAATCAGATAATTTTAATTGAATGAATTTACTCGGGCGAATTTATTTCGATGGGTTTAATCAGATGGAGTCATTCGTTTGAATTTAATCAGATGGATTTTAAGCGAATTAATTTAATCGGATGGATTTAGTCGGATAAACTTAATTAAATGAATTTATTCGGTTGAGTTTAATCGGATGAATTATCAGGACAAATTTGATCGGAGAAATAATTTTAGTTTATTAAGGAAGAATCGAATTTATTTATTTAAATTCTATATTTTATTACAAAGGAAATTACAATTACAAATTTAATTCCTAAGTCCTAAATGCCTAATTTTTCTAAAATGGTCTTCGCGTCGATTCTTCAACCTCCGATTTTTCCTAATCTGCAAAAGAATCGACAACAGAGAAAATAATTTAAATGGTTAGAATCAATAAAAATGGTTTTTGATCGGTTCTGATACCCTCATTTAAATTATCATCATCGGATATGTCGGGAGGGCAACCGAATATTCTGCCGGCAGCTCCTGACTTCCAATTTCCGACCCCGACAAATCCGGCAGATTTCTGTTCATTCTTTCCAAGAGAGAGAAAAAAGTGATTTTAGGAAAAGTGCTTTTTTTGGAAAAGTGATTATTTGGAAAAAGTTGATTTTTCTTGTTGTAGCCAAACAGGACATAGAACAGATCCATAATCCAAAGTCCATGGATATCCAAAATTAAGAAATGGATATCCAGTCCAAGAACAATTTTCGCAAGTCCCAGCAACCAAGCAAGATCAAGTCAAACGTAACAACAAACTTTCGCTAATTTCTGCTCCCAAAATAAACTTTCCAAATTCGCAGAAACAAATCCTGAAAAGAATCCAACAAATCAGCCATAAAAATTGCAACAGTAACACGCCCAGGCCCACGAGTTCATCAATATAAACAGAACATCAAGTTCCTCAAAAAAACATCATCAATTCATCACAGAAAAAATAAGGAAAAATTCATCAAAAAGTTCATCATTTTTGTTCACTAGAGAAGAAGAACAAGGGGAAAATCATCACCAACAAGAACATCAGAAAGAGATTTAGAGAAGCCGGCAAAATCAACGACTCAGAAGAACTGGGTTCTTCATCATTGTCACTAAATCAACGACAGTCGTAAATCCCTCAGAGGACTCAATACCACCGCGCCACCAACCACATCGCGGCCAGACTCGGAGGATTTCATCATTGTCTCAGCAACCATCAACCGACCTCAAAAAGAGTAAAAGATTTTGTAAGATTTCATCACCATCACATTTGGTTTTGTTGTTTTTTTCTTTAGAGGAGAAGAAGATGAATCATCAAGAAGCTCAGAGTGTAACGACCCGATTCTGATTTCCAATTTTGTTGAGTCTTTTGATTTATTTGGGTGATTAATATTTTAATTGTGAAATTGATGTATTAATATGTTATGTTTGCATATTATGCTATTTTACCGATTTTGAGAGTTTTCGGGGAAAATAGATTGGAGGGTATTTTAGACATTTCTTATTTAATGATAAGATGAGATATTTTGTGAGAAAATGGATTAGTAGATGTTTGGAGAGAAATAGAATAGAAAGAGATATAAGTGGAATAGAGGAAAGAAAAGAAAAGGATAGAAATAGAAAGAAAAGAAAAGGATAGAAATAGAAAGAAGAGAAAAGGAAGAGAAAGAAAGAAGGAAGGAGTGAGAAGGGGAGAAAATAGAGGAAAAGTTTGGATAACTCAAGATCAACATCTAGGATTCAATTTAATCGGGTAAGGGTGTGAAATCTTATTATTTTCTCAATGTGTATGATTATGTATGCTTTTGTTGGATTGATTTGGATTGTTGGAGAGTTTTTACTCATTTTCCATTTTAGGTCGAAATGGTTTAATCGATAGAAACCGATGTTTTAACAGTTAGAATATGGAATAAGTGATGTAGTTAGTCGAGGAATGTTAGGCTAAGACTATGGAAACTTGTTGGAATTGAATCGGGTGATTTTTGGACCTTGTAACATTTTCGGACAGTAGAGATTTTTGAGAGATCACAGAGGTTCGCTAAGCGAGCGAGCTAGCGAGTGGTTCGCTAGGCGAGCTGCTAGCGAGCAAGTAGCGAGTGGTCCCAGACTTGGACAAAACCAAAATGACCCTTGTTCGCTGGAGCGAGTAAGGTAGCGAGTGTTCGCTAAGCCTTCGCTAAGCGAGTTGGGTAGCGAACACTTCCAGTAGAAAAAAGGCAGGCTTCGCTAGCACGTTCGCTAGGCGAGCCATTAGCGAATGATCGTTATGCCTTCGCTAGGCGAGTGAGCCAGCGAGCATGACAACGTTGTTTTATTTCTGTTGTTCCCATCCGATGTTGATACTTTGATTCTTCAACGCATAGCTTGTGTGTTGTATTATGATATGCTGTGGGTAGCCATATGGCGTGAATCCTAGATTGTGAAATGTGGCCTTGTTGGCAAATATATGCATTGTTTAAATTGATTAAAAGTGCATGATGATTGTAATGGAGTTCGTTGCCGTTTGGCGTGATATTGTGAATGCATATTGATTGTATGCGATTGTATGTGAAGCACCATGATGTGTATTCTTGTGCATTACTTGATAAATGTAATGATATCTAATTTATATGATATCATTGCGTCCTCAAATCATCGAGGGATCACTGGTTACACGGTAACGGGTGATTTTCCAACCACACACATGTAAACGATATTCTGATTGTTAGGAACATCTTCAAAAACTGAGCATGACAGTTGCACTGCAACTCTGCTGGGGAATTGGTCACACGGTAACCGGTGAAAGGTATAATCTGAAATCTTAGTCATGATGATCATCAGATTTTGCTGTAGATATTCGTCCTCAAGTCATCAAGGGGTCACCGGTTACGCGGTAACTGGTAATGAATGGTTGATTATACCGTCAAGCGTTCTGTGTCATAGCAGAAGAATTCCTTATCGTCGCCTATGGACTTATCATGTCGCTAGGAACGTCGACAAAATCTTTGTCGGACTTCATCAGTAAGTCAATAAGGGATCACTGGTTGCTCGGTAACTGGTGAATGATGGCTGATTTTGCCGTCGGGCGTTCTGCGCCACTGCAGAAGAATTCCTTATCGTCACCTATGGACTCATCGTGTAGCTAGGCACGTCGACAATATCTTTGTCGGACTTCATCAGTAAGTCAATAAGGGATCACTGGTTACTCGGTAACTGGTGAAGGAGGGTTGATTCCTTATCGTAGCCTATGGACTCATTATGTCGCTAGGAACATCGACAATATCTTTGTCGGACTTCATCAGTAAGTCAATAAGGGATCACCGGTTATTCGGTAACTGGTGAAATATGGTTGCTCTCCAATCTCCGTCGGGATGATTATCAGATTTCGCTGCAGCTTCTTCCTCAAATCATCAAGGGCTCACTGGTCACTTGGTAACCGGCGATACATAGCTGATATTACCGTCAGGCACTCTGCGGCACTCTGGCAGAAGGACTCCTCGGGACTCATCAGGTCATTAGGAACTTTTAAAAATCTCTATAATTATACCATCGGGCATTCAAAGAAATTTTCGGGCGTCAGCCGGACTTCGTCAGTAAGTCGGGAATAGAATCCTCGGTCAATCATGAACAAAATAGGGATATCCAAACTTCCGCCATCAGGCACTCCGCGTCAACTGAGAGCACTGCTTCGACATCACAGTTGGACTTCGTCAGTAAGTCTGGGCTTTTGGCACCGCTGCCGAACCTCAATCATCAAGTCTTCAAGGAAATTTCAACTTCTTTGTTGAAAACCTGTTGGGGATGACACATCTCCGCTGGGGATTCTGGAGAACTATGAAGTAACTCTGCTTCGGGGATCCAGAAATCATTCTGGGTGAATCATCTCTACTGAGGAAATCAAGAATCATCTTGAACAAACAACTCCGCCGGAGACTTCAAGAATCATCCTGAACCAATAACTCTGCTAGAGATTTCAGGAATCATCCTGAGCAAACACTCTGTCGGGGACTCTAAGCATCAACTTGAGCAACCCTCTCCGGCGACTTCACTAGGGATTTTAAGAATCATCTTAAGCGAACACCTTTGTTGGAGAATTCAAGAATCATCTTGGGCAAGCGACTTTGCTGGGGAATACCTGCAAAACAAGAACGGTAACAACCTAGCTCACGTTTCATATGCATATGTTTGACAATGGCGCAATGCTTCACACGGTGGAAATGCTACGCGTTTAGGGTAAATGCTATGCAATCATACAAAATGCTATGACCCCATCAGCAAAACAAATGCTGAAGGGAGAATCCTCCTGTCAAGGAGAAGGAACCACTCTGGTGGAGAGGAGGAATCATCCTGCCGAGGAGAAGAAGTCCCACCAATCTCAACTGGACTCCGCCTGGGGAACAAACTTCAGCCGACTGCTGCAGGGGAATAAATTTCTACAAGCACCTGAACCCGCTCAACCAGGTATTCAAACCACAAACTGTCGAGGAAACGATATCAATCGCAGAAATAAACTGAACAGCCTTCGCGGCAAAACTCTCTTGGAGGCAACGACTCTGATGGGGAAACAACACAAACAAACAGACAAGATACCCTCCTCAAAGGGACCTATTGAGGTTATCATCTTGTGATAATGTTCAAGTAATTCATTGTTTCAACAATCAGTGGCCTAGGCCAGTAAGTTTATGTATGCACATTTTATCAAAAACATCGGCGCTCCTTTTTCGCAAACAAAACAGATAAATGCTAAACAAACAAACAGAATCGCTGAATAGTATACATTTTATTGATAACGAACCCCTGAATGGGTGAAAATGTTTTACAACAGATGCAAGCTCCTGGAATAAGGAAGCTGCACAAATATAAAAACATAAATATACACCAGTATATACACAAATGTCGGCAATGAGGCGTAGACGAACACCGTGAGTTGATCCCTCTATGACCCATTCGACTTCGATACTTCTCCGATGCTTCAGCTTCAGAAGAGATTGATTCAGATAAACGGCCCTCAGGTCTCCCAAACCACTAAACAATGAAAATCCACATGCGGAACGCAGTCATTTGCTTTTTCAAATCCCTAACTTTTGCCTGAATCGCCCTTTCGGGTTTTCGATTCACCGGGATACCCTTTTTTGCCAAAGTCGCCCTTCCAGGTTTTCGACTTTGCGGGTGTACATTCTTTTCTTTATATCTCTAATTTTTTCCCGAACCCTTTTTCCTTTTTTATGGTTCGCCGGGATGCCCCATTTTTTCCTGGATGTTCTTTTTCTTTCCAGCGGGTCATTTTTAAGCAAAGTATTTCTTAACGGCATCCGCGTTCACCGGGGATGCAAAATCTTCGTTATCCATCGTGGATAACAACAAGGCTCCTCCCGAGAAGACCTTGCTGACGATGTACGGACCTTCGTAATTGGGAGTCCACTTGCCCCGATGATCGGAGTGTGGAGGAAGGATCTTCTTCAGGACGAGATCACCCGTCTGAAAGCTTCTAAGACGCACCTTCTTATCATAAGATTTCTTCATTCGGCTTTGGTACAGACGACTATATGCAATCGATGCTAACCTCTTCTCGTCCATCAGGCTGAGTTGGTTTAGTCGGTTCTTAATCCATTCTGCCTCATCGAGTTTCACGTCAACCAAAACTCACAAAGAAGGAATCTCAACTTCAAACGGTAGGACAGCTTCCATACCGTACACCAGTGAGAAAGGAGTTGCCCCGGTTGATGTACGTACCGTTGTACGATAACCATGCAGTGCAAATGGCAACATCGCGTGCAAATCCTTATAGGTCACAACCATCTTCTGTATAATCTTCTTGATGTTCTTATTGGCCGCTTCAACGACGCCATTCATCTTCGGCCGGTAAGGAGATAAGTTGTGGTGTTCAATCTTGAAATTCTGGCACAGCTCCTTCATCATCTTGTTTATCAGATTCGAACCATTATCAGTAATGATCCGCTCGGGAATTCCGTAACGACAGATGATGTCCCTCTTTATGAATTTAGCCACCACTTGCTTGGTCACATTAGCGTATGAGGCTGCCTCCACCCACTTGGTGAAGTAGTCGATAGCTACTAGAATGAAGCGATGACCGTTAGATGCAGTGGGCTCGATCTTGCCTATCATGTCGATGCCCCACATGGAGAACGGCCACGGGGAGAACATGACATTTAACGGGCACGGCGACACATGAATCTTATCAGCATAAATCTTGCATTTATGACATCTCTTCGCGAATTTAAAGCAATCTGACTCCATCGTCAGCCAGTAGTATCCTGCTCTCAGGATCTTTCTTGTCATAGCATGCCCGCCGGCGTGCGTACCAAATGTGCCTTCATGGACTTCTTCCATGAGCATACTCGCTTCTTTCTCATCTACACATCTTAGTAGCACGAGATCGTGGTTTCTTTTGTACAAAACCCCATCAGGATTGAGATAAAATTTCTAGACAGCCTCCTCAGAGTCTTCTTATCCTGGGTTGACGCTTCCGCAGGATACTCCTTAGTCATAAGGAAGGTCTGGATATCATGGAACCATGGCTTGCCATCAGAGGCTTCCTCAATCGCAAAGACAAATGCCGGTCTATCAAGACGAGAAAGGACAATTCTTGGAGCTTCATTCCAGAAATTGACTTTATACATTAAAGCCAACGTGGCTAACGCATCAGCCATTTAATTCTCGGCCCTGGGCACATGATGGAGTTCCACTCGATCAAAGAACGGAAGCAGCCTTCTGGCATAGTTCACGTACGGCACCAAATTCGATTGACGAGTCTCCCACTGTCGCTACTGCGAAAATCGGCGCCGGCTGACAGAAGAGTCGCCAGCGTGCGTTATTTATCCCACGGGAGAGAAAGGAAACGCTCAGAGTAAACCTCGTACAACATGGGAAAGGTATGGCCGTCGCAACCAAAACCTGGATTCGGGAGTCGGTTACGCAAGGGGAATGTATTAGCACCCCTCACGTCCGTCGTACTCGACGGGATCCACGCTTGTTTTCGGGTATGGATTGTTATTCTATCTACTCTACAGGTCAGGGGTTAAAAGAAAAGAAAATGAAAATAAAAAATGACTCGGCAAAGTATCGCACTTTATGCCTACGTATTCCCGTCTGGAACGAGAAATCAGAGTCAACGTAGTTCGCCTACCTACGGGAAAGGAGGGGAAGGTTGCTCGCTAGGATATCGCATCCTATGCCTACGTACTTTCATACAGCATGAAAGATCAGAGCAAACGTAGTTCGGGCCACGTACGACACAAGTTTGTCTTGGTTGATTTTATTCCTTCTGAAAAAGATTTTTCTGATTAGCAGTCTAAGCGGACAAAAACGACGTCTTGATGAGTTCACATTCTTTTACGGAAGAATTGTCTTTTATTGTGTTTGAAATCTTTATGGTGTTTTTCTGTTTGTTTCGAGAAAGAAGAGACAGAACTCTAACCTATGGTTGCAAAGGGAATCAAACTGACATAATGTTATCATGCATGGGTTAAGACCTAGTGTCTATCATGCTCCTCTCTTGCGCAGAGAGAAACAGAGATCCTAAGGGAATAGACGGAAATAGAAACAATATCAAATATATACAGTAAAGCAGTAAAATGCATGGATGCAACAATACAAGCGAGGCAAGGGAGTCTCACTCAACCTCGAACCTAGAAAACAATAGGCAAAAGTGAACAGGCTTCACTTTCAACCCAACAGGGTAAACAGCAAACAATACAGTCAGGAAAACCAATCAATACATCCAGAATGAAATACAGCAAAAATAAACAGCCACAGCAGCTCTGCAAACAACATCAGTCTTCAAGTCATCTCTAATCAGCTACAAGCTTCAACAAGCATCACTCTCCATCTCCACAGCTCTTCAGCAAGGTCTTGATCATCAGTCTTCCATCTACACTGGCTTTTCTTCAAGTCTCAGACTCCGGGAGGAATATCAGTCAACAAGATGAAGGGAATGAATGTCAGACAGTTAATTACCTACCAAGGGTGGTTCATCAACTGTTAACATTAAACAAATAATTTCCTCTCAAAAGTTCTATCTTTCAAATACATTCACTGATCCTTCCAAAGGAAGGAGGTGGATATTTGAAAGAGACTTTGAATCATAGAGAAAGGATGGATGCAGACAAGGCATT
Organism: Lathyrus sativus; assembly: GCA_963859935.3. NCBI lineage: Eukaryota > Viridiplantae > Streptophyta > Magnoliopsida > Fabales > Fabaceae > Lathyrus > Lathyrus sativus. Next base: position 283,516,367 of record OZ012741.1, on the reverse strand, counting down.
CCATGTTTGAGAAACAAGCTTTCTAATCTAGAGCTCTGCCTAGCTCCTAAACCCTAATCTCCTCAACAGCTGCTAACAGGAATATCCTCTTTAACTCTGGAAGTTGGCCTTCAGTCTCTGGCTCTCCAATGGTTTCATCATCACAAGTCTTCAGCTTCCCCAATCCCCAGACAATCCCAATACCCACACAGACAAGCAGTAATCCCCAGAGGGCACACCACACCAATCAATCACATATAGCAGTATATACTAATAGCAGTAGGGGAATCCTGGTGATTTCTAAGGGGATCTATCCTATACCCATAACCCCTATAGTCCATACCCCAAAAATCAAATGAAAATCTCCTAAAAGAATTAAACTATCTCACCTAAGTTGATTTTAAACCCTAATTTTGTTCATGTTGTTCACACCTAAACTAATCACCTAAAACTAACTCCTAAAAATGTGAACTAAATTGCATGTACAAGATAACAATGTCTATTAATCAACCTAAAAAGAATGGACAAAAAATATTAAAGCATTGGTTAGAACAAAAATTAACAAATTTATGTATGGAATGAGACACTTAAAATATGCATTTATTTGGAAAATATGGGAAAAATATCAAATAAAAAATAAAATGCAATTTTTATTTTTTGTGATTTTCTAGACTCTTTGAAGAAAATTATGCAACAAGAATTATTAAAAAATAATGTTTTTATGATTTATTATGATTTTTAGAAAATGCATGAAAAATGAAAAGAAATTAAAAATAACAAAATAGAGAAATAGAGGGAGGGGGTGCCATCAGTAAGGGCGCTCAGTTCATATTCCAGGTGGGCTGAGAAGTGGGGGGTGCGAACATTAATTGTGTTAGGCCCACACGCGCTCAGAAATTGAATTGGAGAAAAGCCAGAAAAAATAACAAAGTCTCAGTGTATTTAGCAATGCATTCACGTGTACTTATTTGGGCCTTTCAAAACGGGGGTGTGTATAGTCATCTGAGTCCACAGCCCAACGTTTCAATTAATGAAACGCGGCGTTTCATCGTAAGTCTCTCCCTCCGTTTTTCAGTTTGAACATGAGCCGTTGGATGGGCAGAAAAAGTCGTAAAATTGAAGGGATCCAATGGTGAAATCATCGCCTTCTCCAAATTAGCATTAGGGTTTTCAGAGTTCACAGCCATGCATGAACATTCGAGTTCCTCGTTCTCCCTCGATACGCCATGGAATCACAAGGTATAAAAAGCAAAAACGATCTACTTTCTTCCCTCTACACAACCATAGCATTGACTCCTTCCAAAACTCAGCCAATAAGTCAATTCGATAGAGATAACAGACGGGATCCAACCTTTGCACCTGTGATCAACTCAACAAAAACTCACCAATTCTTGTCCTAAGTTCAACTACATTCCAAGCTGATCTTAACATGCTAATCCCACAAGATTTTCGTGCCTTATCCTAGTAGTTATAGGCTCTAACAGATTATGCACTCCATAGCCAAACCTCACAAAACCTCTCCAAACTTTGTGGAAATCATCATCTAACCTAACTTAACCAGTCTAAGCTATCAAAACCCTATCATGCTAACTAAAAACATGCAATTCGAATAGAAATCCAACCTGGTTTGAAATGGAGATACAGCTATGGAAATCCTTGAATCAATGCTTGCAGGGACTTGAAACTGATCCACACACCACCACTTTGATTCTGTATGCAAAGGTCTAGGCTCAAACTTCTTGAATCTTGTACTTGAGAAGTTCTTGCTCCTTGGATGGTTATCTTGAACAGCACGATTCTTCCTCCAATTCTACCAATCTTGATGTGAATTATGATGCTTGGATGATGATGATGAAGATTCAATCAAAAAATGTGAAGATTGATGGAGATTTGAGAGAGTTTGTGATGCTTATGCAAAATGGAGAAAGTGTGTATAACTTGGGGTTTTGAGAAAATGCAATCACCAACCATGGCATGAACCATCTTGTATCAATATATAGGTGATGTTAGAACCTCCTAGAAACTTAGAGAAGCTTCCCTTGCACAAATTCCCTTGGATTTGGTTTATGTATCTTCCATTACAAGCAACCATGGATAACTCCCAAAATGTGAACTATGCTCAAAATTCCACTTTAGCCAATGTCTTTAAAATGATCTTTCCATTCAAAATGACCTATAATTTTGCTTCATTTGGCCAAGATATGAAAAATCTCATTTTTAAGTCCATTTTTATTCATTAAATCCAACAATTTTGAAACCTTGTGCTATGAATCTTTCCAATCTCTCATGGTCACTTTTATAGACTCAAAATGTCATTTGGAACAAGTTTGATGTTGTAAAGTTTTCCATTTGAAGCTTCCTTGTATGAGTTTTGGGCATAGGTTAAAATGACCTGTAATTCTCAGATGACCAAAATACCCTTTGCTTGCCAAGACCATAAGTAGAGTTCCACAAATCATATGAAGGCATACTATACCATTATAGAAAGCTAAGACAATGAGGAACAATTCTTATGTTTACCAGAAATTCATTTGAAATCTCCTTGAGGGGTAAAAATAGCTTGGAAGTCAAGTCACTTTCACAGACAAAATTTCAGATACCTCAGATGACCTGTAACTTGCAAGGACCATAACTTGAGTTCTATAAATCATCTTGATGTCTTCCACCACTAAAATTAAAGGTCTTGAGATACTCTACAAGTTTCATGTTGGCCAAGGATCCATTTGAAGCTTGCATTTTGACTTATCTTGCTTGGAAATTTGACCTAAACTAGGGGATTTTACATAGAAACCCTAATTTAGAAACTCCTCTTCTCCTTGATTTCTCTTGATTTCTTCTTAGCATAACAAACCTATCCTTATTCTCCATGTCAAATAATGAACCCCACATCTCCTCAATAGCTCTCAATGCCTTTCAAACAATCCTTTGACCTAGGGTTGACCCAGGTGACCCAGATGAAACCCTAGTTGACTGTCTTCAACTGCAATACTTGTGACCATATCAATGACTTGTTTTCTTCTCCAAATGTCTTTCTAAGTCCTCCAAGATGTCTAGATACTCCTCATGCCTTCAATTCACAAGCTCATAATTTCCTTGATGATCCCCAGATACCCTCAGATAGGAGATATACTCAATGCTTAATCTAATGACTTCTCCACCTTTCAAATTCTTTTCTGATGACTTGAATGAGATTGAATTTGAATAATAACCTCTTGATAGGCCTCTAGAGATGAGAATAATGATTGGTTCCCTGTTGAATGACTTGCTATGCTTATGCTATGCAGATGAGTAACCTATGTACATGACTCTATATGCAAATGCTAATGCTATTGAAACATAAACCAAGTGAATAAGGTTGAGCAAATTTTAGGGTGCAACAGCTGCCCCTATTCAAACGACTTGGACCCGATTGGGTGAAGAGCCCGGAGCCTTCAGACATTCGCGGTACGAGACGGTTAAACTGCGCTCCTGCTTGGGGAACGATATTCATCAGCTGAATCTGACTGTCACGACGACCCACTAATCTTGTGCTGGGATTATTTTCGTTAGCCTGAAAAAGATTGAATCATCGGAAACTTCGTCCTTTGCTTGTCCACGTCAGGACTCTATCTGTTGTCAACTCGGTAAAACTTCAACAACTTTTGCTGGGGATAGCTCGTCTGCCTTCTTGTCAGAAATAAATCGTCCACGTCAGGAGTAAACTCTTCCACATTAGGAATAACACCGTCCACGTTAGGACTCACCTTTCCACGTTAGGAATGAACTTCTTCTTCGTCAAACTTTTCCCCGTAAGGAATACGTCTTCTTTTGAATCTGTCCACGTCAGGACTAAACCCTTCCACGTCAGGAATACACTCTTTCTTTCCACGTCAGGAATACTCTTTTCTTTGATCTGTCCACGTAAGGACTCCAATCTTTCCACGTAAGGAATCAATCTTGCTATGTCCGCGTAAGGACCCAATCTTTCCACGTAAGGAATAAATTCGTCTTTCCACGTAAGGAAACCAATTCTTTTCCACGTAAGGAATCTCATCTTTCCACGTGAGGAAACTATTTTTCTTCCACGTAAGGAATCAACTTCTTTCCACGTAAGGCGACACATTTTGATTCATCCACGTAAGGACTCCAACTTGTTCCACGTAAGGAATCACATTTTTCCACGTAAGGAAACCAACTCGTCTTGATCGGTCCACGTAAGGACTCCATCTTTCCACGTAAGGAATAACTTTCTTCTGGACCTGTCCGCGTCAGGACCACGCTTTTCCGCGTCAGGAATAATCTTTTCCACGTAAGGAATAAACTCATCTTTTTTTGCGTCTGTCCACGTCAGGACTGAACTTGCTTTTCCACGTAAGGAACTGAAGCTTCTCTTTCTACATAAGGAATAAACCTGTCCACGTCAGGACTCCCGTTTCGTCTTGATTTGTCCACGTCAGGACTCCGCTGAGGAAATAAAACTTTGTCCACGTCAGGACCCATATCTCAACCTGCTGAAGAAATAAACTTGCCCACGTCAGGACTTGCGCGTCTTCGACTTGCTGGGGAAATGAGATTTGTCCACGTTAGGGCTCATACTTTGCCACCAACACGAAGAAAGATAATTTGTCCGCATCAGGACTCTCGCATCTTGTCATCACAACGAACTACAAACTTGTCCACGTCAGGACGCACGTTTCCATTACGAATAAAGCTACCTGCTGGAAATAAATTGTCCACGTCAGGACATCAGCACGAAGAGTAACCCACTTTTGTCCACGTCCGGACTCCACACTCAATCAATACCGATAACTCGAATCTGTCCACGTTAGGACTAACACATGTCGTCACCTGGAGGAAATGTCCACGTCAGGACTCCACGTTCCATCAATTCTGAGAAATCGAACCTGCCCACGTTAGGACTAGCACCCTCTATCAACTCGGGGAAATAAAACTATCCACGTGAGGACTCCCACTTTTCTAGCAACAAGAAAACCTGTCAAGAAATCGTCCATGTTAGGACTCCTCCTCCATTGGTCCGCAAACTTCTTATCACTGACGTTACAGCAACCTTGAGGCTGACTCTACTGGGGACATTTGGAAACCAAACTTCCGGACGCCTGTTCTGATAACCGGCGGTAGCCTCTGAAATTCTGATTCATGAATCCTTTGATGACCAATAGCTCTGCTTGGGGATAAGGAGAAACTTATCCTGCTGACTCTATGGGGAATACTGCCGAAACAGACATTATCATTGAATATCTCATGCCGAGATCTTGAGTGTTTGGTAGTTCATTTGAGCAAGTGCTCTCCCCACCTGCTGGGATACAGGAACCGCTTCAGCGAAATAAATGCTGAAGATAATGCCAACTTCGCTGGGGATAGCCAGATGCTACAGAACTATCCCAGCAAAATAAATGCTGGAAGAGCGAAGTCGACTCAGCTGGGAAATTGGGAACTTAACCAAGCACCTTGTTGAAGTGACACCCTGCTGGGGAATATAACTCTGCTGGAGAATAGCAGATGCGCATGGTATGATCGAACTTCTGCGGGAAAGTGAACGGGTATCACACGGTATTCCGGCAAAATAAATGCCAGGACCCGCACCAACTCTGTCGGGTAGAGTTTAAATCTCCGAATTCCACTGGAAGGAATGAAAATGCTTGCTGAGGAGAGGATTCCGCTAGGGATGGGATGATTCTCTTGGGGAAATTTAACTGACTCCATTGGGGAGAGAATACCTGACCCCGCGGGAAAAGGTGAACTTGTCTGAATACAGCTCACAAATATTAATCTTCTGTGGCTAAACCACTCTGCTTGAGATGCACTGTCTGAATACAGCCTACAATTTTGGAATCGCCAATTCTGCTGAGGATAACTGGCTTTATTGGAGCAGGCCTTCTGGATAGGCTACGACTAGCTGGGGAATTCGATCTTTCTTCAGGAAGACGTGGAGATCAAGTCTTTCGTTAATGCAATCTTTTGATCCTCTTCCTCGTACAGCTATGGAACCTGCAACAACACAACAAGACAAGACAAGCCTATGCAACCAAATCTATTCAGGTTAGTAACATCATTTTCAGTTAATTCAACGCTTTAGTAATCGTTGGTAGGGGCCAGTGATGTTATACACATGCTAATTTCAGTAAACTTAGGCGCTTTATCATGCACAAAACAGTAAAGGACCAGCATCAAGTACTGAATAACATATTTTATTGATTGGGCCCCTGAATGGGCGGAGTTTTTTGTACACGGGATGTAACTCCTGAAAAGAGGAAGCTACACAAAGCAGATATACAAGTATGCACAATAAGCATAAATACTTTGACAAATTAAATTTTGTACACATGTCGGCAACGGGATGCAGACGAACACCACGAATTGATCCTCCTATGACTCATCCGACTCTAAGGCTTTCCCAGTATCCATACCTCTGAAGCGGTTGTATCTGATAATCGACCCCTCAGGTATTCTCCCGCACTGATGCTCACTGCAATATCAAATTCGGACCGCAGTCATTTACTTTTCAAATCCCTAACTTTTGCGTGAACCGCCCTTTACGGGTTTTCAGTTCACCGGGATACCCTTTTTTGCCGAAGCCGCCCAGTGTAGGTTTTCAACTTCGCGGGTGTACATTTTTTCAATTTTATCCCTAACTTTTGCCCGAACCTTTCATTCTGTTTTTGGTTCGCTAGGATGCCCCATTTTTGCCTGGACTCTCTTTTTTCTGTCCAGCGGGTCAATTTTTAAGCAAAGTATTTTTTAACTGCGTCCGAATTCACAGGTGACGTGAAGTCTTCGCCGTCCATGGTGGACAACAACAACGCTCCTCCTGAAAAAACTTTCCTGACCACGTATGGCCCTTCGTAGTTGGGGGTCCACTTGCCCCTGTGATCTGCCTGCGGCGGGAGAATCCTTTTCAGCACAAGGTCGCCCGTCTGAAAGCTTCGCGGATGTATCTTCTTATCATATGCTTTCTTCATTCGGCTCTGATACAAACGACCATATGCCAGAGAAGCTAGCCTCTTCTCGTCCATCAAACTCAATTGATTCAACCTGTCTTTCACCCATTCTGCCTCGTCCAGCTGAACGTCTCGCAATACCCTCAGAGAAGGGATCTCAACTTCCAATGGTAATACCGCTTCCATTCCGTATACTAGCGAGAACGGGGTTGCCCCGGTGGATGTGCGTACTGTCGTACGATAACTGTGCAAAGCAAAAGGTAGCATCTCGTGCCAATCCTTATAGGTCACCACCATTTTCTGAACGATCTTCTTGATATTCTTATTGGCCGCTTCAACAGCGCCATTCATCTTGGGTCGGTAAGGGGAGGAGTTGTGATGTTCGATCTTGAAATTCTGACAGAGCTCCTTCATCATTTTGTTGTTCAGGTTTGAACCGTTGTCAGTGATTATCCGCTCGGGGGTCCCATATCGGCAAATGATATCTCTCTTGATGAATCTGGCCACCACTTGCTTAGTTACGTTTGCGTAAGACGCCGCTTCTACCCACTTGGTGAAATAATCGGTCGCTACTAGAATGAACCGATGCCCATTAGAAGCTGTCGGCTCAATCTTTCCAATCATATCGATCCCCCACATCGAGAAGGGCCAAGGTGATGACATCACATTTAGAGGACTCGGAGGCACATGGATCTTATCAGCATAGATTTGGCACTTGTGGCACTTCTTCGCAAACTTGAAACAATCAGTTTCCATAGTCAGCCAAAAATAACCTGCCCGCAGCAGCTTTCTTGTCATAGCATGCCCACCAGCATGCGTACCAAAGGTACCTTCGTGTATTTCCTCCATGAGTAGCTTTGCCTCTCTTTCGTCTACACAACACAACAGCACCAAATCGTGGTTTCTTCTGTATAAAACGCCATCCGGATTCAAATAGAAATTACCCGCTAATCTCCTGAGAGTCTTCTGATCTTGACTGGATGCCCCAGCCGGATACTCTTTATTCTTCAGGAAATTAAGGATATCAAAATATCACGGTTTGTCATCGGATGCTTCATCAATGGCAAATACGTAAGCTGGCCTGTCAAGCCGAGAGATAACGATTCGGGGAGCCTCGTTCCAGAAGTTGACTTTGTACATGGAAGACAAGGTGGCGAGAGCGTCAGCCATTTGATTCTCTGCTCTCGGTACATGATGCAATTCAACCTTGTCAAAGAAAGGCAACAATCTCCTTGCATAGTTCATGTAATGTATCAGATTGGGCTGACGCGTCTCCCATTCCCCTTTGATCTGATTCACCACCAGAGTTGAGTCTCCGTATACGTCTAAATTCTTGATTCGCAAATCAATGGCTTCTTCAAGCCCCATTATACAAGCTTCGTATTCGGCCTCATTGTTGGTAACAGCAAAGGTCAATCGGGCAGTAAACGGGATGTGCGACCCGTGTGGCGTAGTGATGATTGCCCCTATTCCGCTACCGTAAGCATTCACAGCTCCGTCAAATATCATCTTCCATTTGGAACCCAACTCTGGGCCTTCGTCGGGCAACGGCTCTTCACAATCCTTCATCTTTAGGTACATGATATCCTCGTCAGGAAAATCAAACCTCATTGATTGGTAATCTTCAATAGGCTGCTCCGCCAGATACTCAGACAGCACGCTCCCCTTTATAGCCTTTTGCGAGACGTATTGGATGTCATATTAAGTCAAGACCATCTGCCAACGGGCAATTCTCCCTGACAACGCCTGCTTTTCAAATACATATTTGATAGGATCCATCTTCGAGATGAGCATGGTTGTATGATTCAGCATGTATTGCCTCAAACGCTTGGCGGCCCAGGCTAGCGCGCAACAAGTTTTCTCAAGCATTGAGTATCGAGATTCACAGTCTGTAAATTTCTTGCTCAAGTAGTAGATCGCATGCTCTTTTCTTCCTGTCTCGTCGTGTTGACCGAGAACACAACCCATGCTTCCCTCAAGAACCGTCAAATACATGATCAAGGGCCTGCCTGCCACTGGGGGTATCAAAATAGGAGGCTCCTGCAAATACTGCTTTATTTTATCGAACGCCTTTTGACAATTTTCGTTCCACGTTACAGCTTGATCTTTCTTCAATAGCTTGAATAACGGTTCACACGTGGCGGTCAGGTGAGATATGAACCGAGCGATATAGTTCAACCTCCCTAAAAATCCGCGCACCTCTTTCTCTGTTTTAGGCGTCGGCATTTCTTGAATCGCTTTTATTTTAGCAGGATCGACCTCTATTCCTCTTTCGCTTACGATAAACCCCAGCAGCTTACCCGCTCTCACCCCGAAGGTGCATTTATTAGGGTTCAGTCTCAGCCTGAACTTCCTAAGCCTTTTAAATAACTTCAACAGATTCACCAGATGCTCTTCCTCCGTCTGGGATTTGGCAATCATATCGTCAACATAGACTTCGATCTCTTTATGCATCATGTCATGGAAAAGAGTCGTCATCGCACGCTGATATGTTGCCCCAGCATTTTTCAAACCAAAGGGCATCACTTTGTAGCAAAATGTTCCCCAAGGCGTTATGAAAGTGGTCTTCTCCATGTCCTCTGGCGCCATTTTAATCTGGTTATAGCCTGAAAAGCCATCCATGAAGGAGAATACGGAGTATTGAGCAGTATTATCAACTAGCACGTCAATATGAGGAAGCGGAAAATCGTCTTTTGGGCTTGCTTTATTCAAATCTCTATAATCCACGCACATTCGAACCTTGCCGTCTTTCTTTGGCACTGGTACGATGTTAGCAACCCATGAGGGATATTTTGTCACAGCCAGGAAACCAGCGTCCCACTGTTTTTGAACTTCCTCTTTAATCTTCACTGCCATGTCTGGTCGAGTTCTGCGAAGTTTTTGTTTGACCGGCGGGCAATCTTCTTTCAGTGGCAGACGGTGCACGACCATGTCTGTATCGAGCCCTGGCATATCTTCGTACGACCAAGCGAATACATCACTATACTCTCGGAGCATTTCAACCAGCCTTCGCTTGATATCACTCTGCAGTGCGGCTCCGATACGAACATTCTTCTCAACCCCTTCCGACCCCAAGTTGATAATTTCGATGACCTCGTCGTGAGGCAAAATGGCTCTTTCCTCTTGCTTCACCAACCAAGACAGTTCTTCAGGAATGTCGCTATCTTCGACAACCTCTTCTTCGGCCTGAAATACCGGGTGCTCAAAGTCGGGACGAGTCATAGGTGGTTCAAGATGTCATCTGAAGATGTTATCCTGCAAAAGGAATGGTTAAGTGCTTCAAAATGCGTATAAAACGAATAACCACATTGCCATTTTATTGAAAAATACAAAACAAGAAAGACAGAGATTACAGTATTTGCACATGAAAAAACGCCATTTATTCAATGATTAACACGCAATGTTCATAACAACACAGCCCTAAGCAAATCTGGATGCCCCGGGCAAGACATCAGATTATTCAACAATTAATAAAGCAAAGCATTACTGTTTAAGAGTCACAGGAACAAGCTCCTGAATAGACCAGTTGCACAGTCCTTGTCCTGGCGTGCTTGGCTGAATCCAGGCATCCATATCACAGTCGCTGTCTCCTTCATCAGACTCCGAAGCAGCGTTGATGGTTTCATGACATACTCCACTGGCAGAGATGGTTATTGGCCCTTTAAAACGGGGTGCCCCCACAGCGGGTGCTGACGACGACGGTTGGTATCCCAGCCCGAATCGGTCCATCTTTACAGGAATATCCAGCACTTTGCCCCAGCCCTTTGCTCCTCCTGCTTCCACTAGAGCTTGAGCTTCTTTATACGACGAGACGGCTATTTCTGACACTTTGCTCGGCCCGGGACCTTTGTTCTTGACACGCAACCCTTCAAACGCCTGGCAGGGTGTTTCATGGATCTCTCCGTTGACCTCCACATATTTAAATGACGACAGATGGCTGACCAGGATGTCTTCTTCTCCGCATACGGTGACTATGCTGTCTCCAACCATATATTTCAACTTCTGATGCAGGGTAGACGTGACTGCCCCCGCCCCATGAATCCAGGGTCTTCCAAGCAAGCAGCTGTACGCAGGCTGTATATCCATGATATAAAACTCAGTTGCAAACACCTCCGGCCCCACCTGTAGAGGCAATGTGATTGATCCAAAGACTGTTCTCCGCGTGCCGTCAAAGGCTCTAACTACCAAGTCACTGGGCGTGCACAGGATTCCTCTGACATCCAGCTTCATCATCGCTTTCTTGGGCATCACATTCAAAGACGATCCGGTGTCGACCAATACATGCGACATTACTGATCCTCTACACTCGACAGATATGTGCAGCGCCATATTATGATCTCTCCCTTTCGGGGTCAAATCGAAGTCGGTAAAGCCCAAGCTGTGGCCTGCATTTACATGTGCCAACACTCCTTCCAGCTGATTTACAGAGACGTCTTGGGGTACAAAAGAAGTATCCAGAACTTTCAACAAAGCATTTCTGTGAGCTTCAGAACATAAAAGCAACGACAGGATAGATATCTTGGACGGCGTCTGTTGCAGATGCTCCACAATCTTATAATCACTTTTTCGAATCAAGCGCATGAACTCTTCTACATCCTTCGATGCTGCTTCTTTATCGCTGGCTTGTACTGGGACATTCTCAACCATCTTCCCTTTTCCTTTTGCTAGTCTTTCGGCCTCCACTTCAGGTGATATAAAGATCCTACCGCTCCTTGTCATACCTCCTGAACCAACAACGTTATCCACAGCTTTGGCTGGCTGCTTATTAACATCAATCTTTATCCCGTCACAATACACCTCCAACCCATATGACCATGGAACTGCTTTTGTGTTCTCGTACGGGATTGGTTCGGCCTTAGTTATGGTGATCGGAGGTCGCTGAGCCGGTGCTGTTATAGTGATTGTCTTTCGAGGAATTGTTACAGTGGCCACATCACTCTGATCATCTGCTACTGCCCCTGCGGGCTCTTCAGTTGTCGCTCGATCGAACTGCAGTGTGCCTCCATCAATTAAAGCCTGAATGCCTTTCCTCAAATCATCACACCCCCCAGCTAGGGTCCAGCATTCTAAGCAATACTCGTCACACCCTGGATAAACACCCCCTTGCAACAATCTGCTTTTTATCTCGCCCAGCGGCGTCTTTAAATCGTCGACATTCATAATTAGATTCAACCCTTCCTCAGTCAGAATGGCGTTTGCCCCATGATTAGGCATGGGTTTCTGCACTATATTCGGACCTGCCGTTCCGAAATTGATAGTCTTATTGTCCAGAAGATCCTGCACAACATGCTTAAAAGCATGGCAACCCTCTATATCGTGGCCCGGAGCCCCAGAATGAAACTCACAGTGCCTGCTTGCATCATAACCAAACGGGGGGGTTCCCGTTATCGGTGCCAGAGTTCTCTTCTCTACCAGGTTCAAGCCCAACAATGTCTGCAACAAATCTGCATAGGTTAAGGGAGGCTTCTCAAACACTCTTCTCGGTTTACCACCCTGGAATCTTCGCTGAGCCTGATGTGCCCCCTGCTGAGGCTGCTGCTGCTGTTGCTGTTGCATTGGTTGCTGCTGAACCGGTTGTTGTTGTTGAAGTGGTTGTTGCTGATATGGAATAGTAACACTCGCCACCTGCTGCGGCTGATGATATTGGTTTCGACCTCTGCCTCGGCCTCCAAATACTGCGCTTGCTTCGCCCTGACGGCGCCCACCAAAAGCCTTCTTATTACTGCCAGATGCAGTTGATTCCTCAGCCTGGAACTTTCCTTGCTTAATGTTACGCTCAATCTTTTCTCCCATCAGAATCAAATCTGAGAAACTGGCCAGAGATGTATGAAACAACATGTCATGAAACAAGCCTGTGAATGTGCCGACGAACATGTCGTTCATTTCCTTATCTTCTACAGGAGGACGGACCCTGGCAGCCATATCGCGCCACCTTTGCGCGTACTCTTTAAAGCTCCCCCCCTTCTTTTGAGACAACCCTGCCAATTGGACCCGATTGGGCGCCAAATCGCTGTTATACTTGTAGTGAGCTACAAATGCCTCTGCCAATTGCTTCCATGTCTTGATATTGGTTGGCTCCAACCCCATGTACCACTCTAAGGAAGGGCCTGACAAACTATCTTGAAACAAATGCATTAGCATTCTCTCATCAGTCGAGTATGCAGACATCTTTCTGTAATATGCTCGCACATGCACTTTCGGACACGTGTCCCCTTTATACTTATCAAACGCAGGAGCTTTGAATTTGATTGGCACCCTCAAACCAGGTACCAGACCCATTGTTGCCATGTCCAAGCCCACAACACTTTGGTTCAGAACCCCCCTCATCTGCTCTTCCAGCATTATGATCTTCTGGGAGTCATCCATCGGCCCTTCGAAACCTCCGCCGGAGAAAGCGTCCTCCTGCTGATCTTCTTGCCACATACCATTCCCAGCTCCATACCCATCATATCCATTATTGCGGCCAGCTCTAATCTGATTCATCCCCGGACCTCGGCCTCTGTTGTCGTACCCTTGAACACCTCCAGCAGGCCCAAAAGTCATTAACCCAGCGCCGTTTCCGTTTCCGAAACCTCCGTAGCCCTGATTGGCCACACCATAACCATCTTGCCCAAAGCCTTGAGCATTGAAACCATATTTCCCAGTGTTATCGAATCCCTGATCGTTGAATCCGAATCCAGTATTGACAAAGCCGTTGCCTCCCATATTATCACCCAAGTTGACGTCCCCAAGCCCAACGTTATGGACAGCAGTCTCGTTCCCAACTCCGACGTTACCATTCACAGCAGCGGTAGCGTTGTTGACATTAGCAGCAGGTATATTGACTACAGGTGGAGCCACTGGCATGGGAGTGCCATCTCCATGGGCAGCATTTCTGGCCAACAGAGGTTGGACCATGGCTTGCAAATTCTCCTGACCTTTTGCAATAACTTCCATGGTCTGCATAAAGAGAGCTAGCTTCTCGCGCACATCTTGCATCTCGTTCTGCATTTGATCCATGATTCTTCGACAGTTGGTGCGAGTAGAATAGCGGTGCGGGTGCTGATCTGCAATCCTGGAAAGTACCTGGTACAGAGCAGGAAATAAGACACCATCCAAAGATTACCTGTAATGCAATATGAATATGAATGCAATGCAACGTGTGTGTCTGTGCATTAGGGAAATTCATTCCCCGATTCTAGTGTGAAGGTGCCGGTGCAGTGGCAGTGCTGACAATATAAAGATCGGAGCTGAATCACAGAAAGCCTCATATATTGCAGAGAAATTAATAAGCCCGGGATACAATGTCACTGAGAGTACAATCAAGAAGGCATGACCTCAACCAACAATCCTGGTGATGGTCAGCACTATGCAAAAATTACATGAAATGATCAAATCCTCCCATAAGTCTGATACTCTTCTAGCAACTTCTTGGTCTCCGGATGACTGGGTCGAGCAAGCAGCCCTTCAACAAGTTGGTTCCTTTTCTTAAGAACACGGCGTACATCTTCAGCAGTTTCTTCCCATGCCCCCTCTCCGAAGCGATCCTCTAGTTTACGCTTCTGAGACACCGCTTCATCTCTGCCTTTGATGGCCTTGTTCAGTGCGTTCTGGAGACTGTACCGGGTCATCACTTCTTCTTCACACTTCTTGATGTTGGACTTCAACTGCGCTTCGAGGTCGGAGATTTGTTGTTTCAACTTATCTTCCCTCTTCTTATTGTTGGTGAGCGTGGCATTCCAGGTCTTATTACAAGAAGAGATCTCTCGGTGAGCAATGTCAAGCGCTTTCTTCTTGGATTCAAGCATGTCATGGGAGCTTCTGAATTCTTGCCCCAGACGTTCGCGCTTCTTCCTCTCCTCAGTCAACTCAGCCCCTAATCTATTCATTAGCTCAATCTGCTGTTGGAAAGCATACACGGCCTTGTTTTTCTCGCTGCGTATCTGGGCTAGCTCCTGCTCTAACCCTTCGTTGATCTTCATCAAGGCTTCTTTTTCTTTCACAACTTGCTCGTAGGCCTCCCTAGAAACAGTAGTTGGCTCTGCTACTGGAATAGGAACAAGGATTGGTGCATCTGGAAATGGCATTCGCAACTGACTTGCTCTCTCCTGGATCCAAACTCTATAAGGTGCATAGGCCTGACAGTCATTCTTCCCTAACAACGGCTTCCCTCTTCGATTAATACGCGTCTAGGCATGCTGCAGCTTGGCCAATAACTCCCCCTTCAAATCTCCGGTGAAGTACAGAGATTCCCGTACTTCTTCTTCTTTTGGCGGGCTCTTCAGTGCATATCCGAACTGACGGACGAACAGAGAAGGGTTGTAATTGATACACCCCTTTCTTCCTATCAGCGGAACATTAGGGTACCCAGAACAACTGAAGATAAGTTCAGATCCCAGCAGATCTCTATCAAACCATCCAATGTCTTCGGAAGATAGCCTCATCAGGCGTTCTGACCAGCTAGTGGTTGTACTTTCCACAAAGGACCCCTTCATGGGAAGATGACTTTTGAACCACATATTCAGTAAAGGAGCACAGCAGTAAACAACGTTTCCCCTTCTGTTTTCATTCTTGTAGTGCAAGGAGTGGTAGAAGTCTCCGATCAACGTTGGCACTGGATTGCCGACAGCGAATAGATGGAAAGCGTCCAAGTCAACGAAATTGGGCAAGTTAGGGAATAGCACAATCCCATAAATGCACAGAGCCAAAATAGCATTGAAAACCACCCAACAACCGTTCTTGGCATACTCCTGAGCTTTGCCAACCAGGAAATCAAGAGAGAAACCTGAAACCCCAAGCCAAGAAGTCAATAACAGTTCTGCAGCGTCCATATGCAAGGCTTTGGCTAAGTCCTCCAACTTGGGCTCAGCAGCAGTGTGAATAAAGGGAACCTTGTTCTGCACGGGTAGCTCAGTAAACTCCACATACTCCTCAATGGTGGGCCCTAGAATGAAGTCAGCAAACGTAAAGCATCTCAATGCAGGATCATAGAATTGCATCAAGGTGTACAACCCATTCATCTCATCAGCAGTGGGCTTGCAGACTAATCTCAGTAATCTCCCATGATTCATTCTGAAGCTTCTCCTAACCTCCTCATCAACAAGGGATATCAGACCAAGCAAAGAAGTAATATCAGGTGAAGGCAGCTTATACGCAACTGTTTTCCTCAAACCAGCCATAATCAATACTCAGAAGTCTGGGCACTAGAATCGTAGGATATACGAATGCACCTGCAGTACAGACACACGTTAATGGGATGCAATGATAATGGGTATGCAAACAATGCAATGCAAGTAACATGCAACGGGGACCAACTACGGCAGCTGAATAGCCTGAACCATATCGAGAGGTCTCAACAGACTCTTCAGAAGTCCTCAAACCCTAGCCTCAGATAGACCTAAAACAAAGCTCCAATACTGGTCTCTGACAGACCTCAAACCATAACTCCCACTGGTCTCTGGCAGACCTCAAGACTCTCAACTGGTCTCTGACAGACCTCAGAACACATCTCCAAATGGTCTCTGACAGACCTCATAACTCTCCATAACTACCCAGGATCTCTGATCAAGAAATAACCGGTAGTCTAAAGGTCTAGTTACCTGCATCACCCCAAACCCTCTCACAGGTGGATGTCCTAGTAACTGACAAGGTACGACATCCTATGCGGTCGTCGGCGTCACAAACTTTCAGGGTTGATGATACGATTCCCATAAGGAGTGGCATCATCAAATCCTGAAGAGGCCTCACTTAGCCAACTTCCAAATGATCGGTTCCCGGAGTCGACAATTCAGCTGACCAACAACCCCTTCGACCCAAAGGGTAGAAAAAGAAGCCAACCAGAAGAACCTCGTCCGAGTGTAGATTTCATGAGACACTAATGCAAGCAAAGCCGGCACGCGCCCACTACTTTCTACTCTAATTCTAGGTGCACTCAAGCCCAGGTCCGGCTTATCTCTCAATCATAGAACCACCCATCACACCCCAATACAGCAATAATAACCAATATATACAATGCTGAAAATGAAGGTCAGAAATATAAATCCATACAAAATCCTCGACGGGAAAACAAGCGTTAGGATTGACTCTCTTAAGGGACGTTGGATCCCAAATGCATAAGAACCATCGCAGTCCTTAGCAGCCAGGGGATGTTGGATCCCCAGCAGAGTCGCCAGCTGTCGCTACTGCGAAAATCGGCGCCGGCTGACAGAAGAGTCGCCACCGTGCGTTATTTATCCCACGGGAGGGAAAGGAAACGCTCAGAGTAAACCTCGTACAACATGGGAAAGGTATGGCCGTCGCAACCAAAACCTGGATTCGGGAGTCGGTTACGCAAGGGGAAGGTATTAGCACCCCTCACGTCCGTCGTACTCGACGGGATCCACGCTTGTTTTCGGGTATGGATTGTTATTCTATCAACTCTACAGGTCAGGGGTTAAAAGAAAAGAAAATGAAAATAAAAAATGACTCGGCAAAGTATCGCACTTTATGCCTACGTATTCCCGTCTGGAACGAGAAATCAGAGTCAACGTAGTTCGCCTACCTACGGGAAAGGAGGGGAAGGTTGCTCGCTAGGATATCGCATCCTATGCCTACGTACTTTCATACAGCATGAAAGATCAGAGCAAACGTAGTTCGGGCCACGTACGACACAAGTTTGTCTTGGTTGATTTTATTCCTTCTGAAAAAGATTTTTCTGATTAGCAGTCCAAGCGGACAAAAACGACGTCTTGATGAGTTCACATTCTTTTACGAAAGAATTGTCTTTTATTGTGTTTGAAATCTTTATGGTGTTTTTCTGTTTGTTTTGAGAAAGAAGAGACAGAACTCTAACCTATGGTTGCAAAGGGAATCAAACTGACCTAATGTTATCATGCATGGGTTAAGACCTAGTGTCTATCATGCTCCTCTCTTGCGCAGAGAGAAACAGAGATCCTAAGGGAATAGACGGAAATAGAAACAATATCAAATATATACAGTAAAGCAGTAAAATGCATGGATGCAACAATACAAGCGAGGCAAGGGAGTCCCACTCAACCTCGAACCTAGAAAACCATAGGCAAAAGTGAACAGGATTCACTTTCAACCCAACAGGGTAAACAGCAAACAATACAGTCAGGAAAACCAATCAATACATCCAGAATGAAATACAGCAAAAATAAACAGCCACAACAGCTCTGCAAACAACATCAGTCTTCAAGTCATCTCTAATCAGCTACAAGCTTCAACAAGCATCACTCTCCATCTCCACAGCTCTTCAGCAAGGTCTTGATCATCAGTCTTCCATCTACACTGGCTTTTCTTCAAGTCTCAGGCTCCGGGAGGAATATCAGTCAACAAGATGAAGGGAATGAATGTCAGACAGTTAATTACCTACCAAGGGTGGTTCATCAACTGTTAACATTAAACAGATAATTTCCTCTCAAAAGTTCTATCTTTCAAATACATTCACTGATCCTTCCAAAGGAAGGAGGTGGATATTTGAAAGAGACTTTGAATCATAGAGAAAGGATGGATGCAGACAAGGCATTCCATGTTTGAGAAACAAGCTTTCTAATCTAGAGCTCTGCCTAGCTCCTAAACCCTAATCTCCTCAACAGCTGCTAACAGGAATATCCTCTTCAACTCTGGAAGTTGGCCTTCAGTCTCTGGCTCTCCAATGGTTTCATCATCACAAGTCTTCAGCTTCCCCAATCCCCAGACAATCCCAATACCCACACAGACAAGCAGTAATCCCCAGAGGGCACACCACACCAATCAATCACATATAGCAGTATATACTAATAGCAGTAGGGGAATCCTGGTGATTTCTAAGGGGATCTATCCTATACCCATAGCCCCTATAGTCCATACCCCAAAAATCAAATGAAAATCTCCTAAAAGAATTAAACTATCTCACCTAAGTTGATTTTAAACCCTAATTTTGTTCATGTTGTTCACACCTAAACTAATCACCTAAAACTAACTCCTAAAAATGTGAACTAAATTGCATGTACAAGATAACAATGTCTATTAATCAACCTAAAAATAATGGACAAAAAATATTAAAGCATTGGTTAGAACAAAAATTAACAAATTTATGTATGAAATGAAACACTTAAAATATGCATTTATTTGGAAAATATGGGAAAAATATCAAATAAAAAATAAAATGCAATTTTTATTTTTTATGATTTTCTAGACTCTTTGAAGAAAATTATGCAACAAGAATTATTAAAAAATAATGTTTTTATGATTTATTATGATTTTTAGAAAATGCATGAAAAATGAAAAGAAATTAAAAATAACAAAATAGAGAAATAGAGGGAGGGGGTGCCATCAGTAAGGGCGCTCAGTTCATATTCCAGGTGGGCTGAGAAGTGGGGGGTGCGAACATTAATTGTGTTAGGCCCACACGCGCTCAGAAATTGAATTGGAGAAAAGCCAGAAAAAATAACAAAGTCTCGGTGTATTTAGCAATGCATTCACGTGTACTTATTTGGGCCTTTCAAAACGGGGGTGTGTATAGTCATCTGAGTCCACAGCCCAACGTTTCAATTAATGAAACGCGACGTTTCATCCTAAGTCTCTCCCTCCGTTTTTCAGTTTGAACATGAGCTGTTGGATGGGCAGAAAAAGTCGTAAAATTGAAGGGATCCAATGGTGAAATCATCGTCTTCTCCAAATTAGCATTAGGGTTTTCAGAGTTCACAGCCATGCATGAACATTCGAGTTCCTCGTTCTCCCTCGATACGCCATGGAATCACAAGGTATAAAAAGCAAAAACGATCTACTTTCTTCCCTCTACACAATCATAGCATTGACTCCTTCCAAAACTCAGCCAATAAGTCAATTCGATAGAGATAACAGACGGGATCCAACCTTTGCACCTGTGATCAACTCAACCAAAACTCACCAATTCTTGTCCTAAGTTCAACTACATTCCAAGCTGATCTTAACATGCTAATCCCACAAGATTTTCGTGCCTTATCCTAGTAGTTATAGGCTCTAACAGATTATGCACTCCATAGCCAAACCTCACAAAACCTCTCCAAACTCTGTGGAAATCATCATCTAACCTAACTTAACCAGTCTAAGCTATCAAAACCCTATCATGCTAACTAAAAACATGCAATTTGAATAGAAATCCAACCTGGTTTGAAATGGAGATACAGCTATGGAAATCCTTGAATCAATGCTTGCAGGGACTTGAAACTGATCCACACACCACCACTTTGATTCTGTATGCAAAGGTCTAGGCTCAAACTTCTTGAATCTTGTACTTGAGAAGTTCTTGCTCCTTGGATGGTTATCTTGAACAACACGATTCTTCCTCCAATTCTACCAATCTTGATGTGAATTATGATGCTTGGATGATGATGATGAAGATTCAATCAAAAAATGTGAAGATTGATGGAGATTTGAGAGAGTTTGTGATGCTTATGCAAAATGGAGAAAGTGTGTATAACTTGGGGTTTTGAGAAAATGCAATCACCAACCATGGCATGAACCATCTTGTATCAATATATAGGTGATGTTAGAACCTCCTAGAAACTTGGAGAAGCTTCCCTTGCACAAATTCCCTTGGATTTGGTTTATGTATCTTCCATTACAAGCAACCATGGATAACTCCCAAAATGTGAACTATGCTCAAAATTCCACTTTAGCCAATGTCTTTAAAATGATCTTTCCATTCAAAATGACCTATAATTTTGCTTCATTTGGCCAAGATATGAAAAATCTCATTTTTAAGTCCATTTTTATTCATTAAATCCAACAATTTTGAAACCTTGTGCTATGAATCTTTCCAATCTCTCATGGTCACTTTTCTAGACTCAAAATGTCATTTGGAACAAGTTTTATGTTGTAAAGTTTTCCATTTGAAGCTTCCTTGTATGAGTTTTGGGCATAGGTTAAAATGACCTGTAATTCTCAGATGACCAAAATACCCTTTGCTTGCCAAGACCATAAGTAGAGTTCCACAAATCATATGAAGGAATACTATACCATTCTAGAAAGCTAAGACAATGAGGAACAATTCTTATGTTTACAAGAAATTCATTTGAAATCTCCTTGAGGGGTAAAAATAGCTTGGAAGTCAAGTCACTTTCACAGACAAAATTTCAGATACCTCAGATGACCTGTAACTTGCAAGGACCATAACTTGAGTTCTATAAATCATCTTGATGTCTTCCACAACTCAAATTAAAGGTCTTGAGATCCTCTACAAGTTTCATGTTGGCCAAGGATCCATTTTAAGCTTTAATTTTGACTTATCTTGCTTGTAAATTTGACCTAAACTAGGGGATTTTACATAGAAACCCTAATTTAGAAACTCCTCTTCTCCTTGATTTCTCTTGATTTCTTCTTAGCATAACAAACCTATACTTATTCTCCATGTCAAATAATGAACCCCAAATCTCCTCAATAGCTCTCAATGCCTTTCAAACAATCCTTTGACCTAGGGTTGACCCAGGTGACCCAGATGAAACCCTAGTTGACTGTCTTCAACTGCAATACTTCTGACCATATCAATGACTTGTTTTCTTCTCCAAATGTCTTTCTAAGTCCTCCAAGATGTCTAGATACTCCTCATGCCTTCAATTCACAAGCTCATAATTTCCTTGATGATCCCCAGATACCCTCAGATAGAAGATATACTCAATGCTTAATCTAATGACTTCTCCACCTTTCAAATTCTTTTCTGATGACTTGAATGAGATTGAATTTGAATAATAACCTCTTGATAGGCCTCTAGAGATGAGAATAATGATTGGTTCCCTGTTGAATGACTTGATATGCTTATGCTATGCAGATGAGTAACCTATGTACATGACTCTATATGCAAATGCTAATGCTATTGAAACATAAACCAAGTGAATAAGGTTGAGCAAATTTTAGGGTGCAACACCCACTCCCCTTTAATCTGGTTAATCACAAGTGCCGAGTCACCATATACATCTAGGTTCTTGATTCTCAAATCAATTGCTTCTTCTAGACCCATGATGCATGCTTCGTACTCTGCTTCGTTATTGGTGACCGGAAACGTCAGTCTCGCAGTGAACGGGATATGGGATCCGTGGGGAGTCGTGATGATTGCCCCAATGCCACTTCCGTAAGAATTAACTGCCCCGTCAAATATCAATTTCCACTGGGATTTCCTATCTGGACCCTCGTCGGGCAACGGTTCATCGTAATGTTTCGCCTTGAGAAACATGATGTCCTCGTCAGGGAATTCAAATTTCATCGGCTGGTAATCTTCGATCCGCTGTTCGGCAAGGTACTCAGACAATACGCTTCCCTTGATGGCTTTCTGGGAAACATACTGAATGTCATACTCCGTCAACACCATTTGCCATCTGGCAATCCTGCCCGAAAGCGCTTGCTTCTCGAAGACGTACATGATCGCATCCATCTTCAAAATTAGCATAGTGGTGTGATTGAGCATGTACTATCGTAAATGTTTGGCAGCCCAGGCTAGTGCACAACACGTTTTCTCCAGCATCGAGTAACGAGATGCACAGTTTGTGAACTTTTTACTCAAATAGTAAATGGCATGCTCCTTTCTGTCCGTCTCGTCGTGCTGACCGAGAACACACCCCATACTATTCTCAAGAACTGTCAAGTACATGATTAAGGGTCTTCCGGCCACTGGGGGTATCAAGATTGGAGGTTCTTGTAGATACTGTTTTATCTTATCAAATGCCTTCTGGCAATCCTCGTTCCAGATAATCGCCTGGTCTTTCTTCAGTAGTTTGAACATCGGTTCACATGTGGCCGTGAGCTGAGAAATAAACCTTGCAATGTAGTTTATTCTGCCCAGGAAACCACGAACTTCTTTTTCGGTTTTTGGCGCTGGCATTTCTTGTATTGCTTTTATCTTCGCAGGATCAACCTCAATGCCTCTTTCACTCACGATAAACCCCAGTAGTTTTCCAGACCGTACTCCGAAAGTACACTTGTTAGGATTCAACCTCAACCTGAACTTCCTAAGCCTCTCAAAAAGCTTCAGCAAATTGACCAGATGCCCCTCCTCCGTTTGGGATTTCGCAATCATGTCATCAACATAGACTTCGATCTCATGATGAATCATATCATGAAACAAAGTAACCATTTCTCGTTGGTAAGTCGCCCCTGCGTTCTACAGACCGAAAGGCATTACCTTGTAGCAAAACGTTCCCCAAGGTGTAATAAACGTAGTTTTCTCCATGTCCTCCGGCGCCATCTTGATCTGATTGTAGCCGGAGAAGCCATCCATGAACGAAAATACAGAGAACTGGGCTGTATTGTCGACCAACACATCAATATGAGGGAGCGGGAAGTCATCTTTAGGGCTCGCCCTATTCAAATCCCGATAATCGACGCACATTCGCACCTTACCATCCTTCTTCGGTACAGGCACTATGTTGGCGACCCACGGAGGGTAAGTAGTGACCGCTAAGAAGCCAGCATCAAGCTGCTTCTGCACTTCTTCTTTGATCTTGACGGCCATATCTGGTCGTGTCCTTCTAAGCTTCTGCTTAACGGGAGGACAATCTTCTCGCAGCGGCAAGTGGTGGACCACGATGTCAGTATCAAGTCCGGGCATATCTTCGTATGACCAAGCAAAGATGTCACTATACTCTTTCAGCATCTCGACCAATCTTTGTTTGACGTCACTCTGCAATGCGGCCCCTATCCTGACGTTCCTGACCAGTTCTTCAGAACCCAGATTCACAATATCAATCTCTTCCTCGTGAGGCAGAATAACTTTCTCTTCTTGTTTCAACAAGCGGGCCAACTCTTCGGGAAGGTCTTCGTCTTCATCAATCTCTTCTTCGGTTTGATAGATCGGGCAATCGAAGTCGAAGTGAGTCGTAGAAGGTCCAGAGTCGATGTCATCTGCTATGTGGATCCTGCAATAACAAGGGTTAAGCTTAAAACAAGGATATGCAGGTTAGCACAAACCCTATTGCCATTTTATTGTTTTTCAAAACAAATATAAAACAGGAATAACAGAGATCACAACATTTGAATGCGAAGAAAAATGCCTTTTGATTTATTGGTAAAATGCATGTACATAATCAAACAAGGCCCTGACAATAAAACCACTATGCCCCGGGTAGGACATAGGGTTGTACAATGATTGGAGAAAGTAAATCATTACTCTTTTCTTGTCACTTGGATGGTATCCCTGATGGACCAGTTGTTGAGGCTCTCGCCTGGTTTTCTTGGCTGGATCCAAGAGTCTAGGTCGCAATCACTGTCTTCGCCGTCTTCAGACACCGCATTGACACTTTCAAATATCACCCCGCCGCTAGTAAACTGGATCGGCCCTTTACCTCGTGACGCACTGCGAGAAGAGGAGACTTCAGACGCCGGAGAGTATCCTAACCCAAACTTGTCCTGCTTGTTAGGTATTTCTAGAAGTCGCCCCCAACCTGGGGTAGATCCGGCTTGAACAACGGCCCGGGATTCCATGAAGGAAGAGAGAGTCATCTCTGGTTTTTCGGTCGCTACTGGAACCACTTCCTTGACCTTAACAGCTTCGAACGCCTGACATAGGGTTTTGTGGATTTCTCCATCCATCTCAACATACTTGAAGGACGACAAGTGGCTCACCATTATGTCTTCCTCACCACATACAGTCATGATGCTACCTCCGACAGCATACTTGAGCTTCTGGTGCAACGTGAAGGTCACGGCGCCAGCAGAATGGATCCATGGTCGGCTTAAGAGACAGCTGTAGGCTGGCATGATGTCCATGATGTAAAAGACTGCGTCAAAAGTTTTTGGCCCGACTTGGATTGGCAACGTTACCTCTCCAAAAACATGACGTTTGGTTCCATCGAACGCCTTCACAACCAGGTCACTGGGTGTGCAAATCAATCCTCGAGTATCTAACTTCATCAATGCTTTCTTCGGAAGAACATTGAGTGACGACCCCGTGTCCACCAACACATGAGACATAATCGTTCCCCTACACTCTATCGAGATGTGCAGGGCGCTGTTGTGGTTTCTTCCCTTCGGCGTCAGCTCCAGGTCGGTGAACCCTAACCCGTTTCTAGCATTCACGTGGGCTACGACCCCTTCTAACTGATTGACTGATATTTCCTGCGGTACATATGTGGCATTCAAAACCTTTAACAGCGCATTGCAATGTGACTCCGAACACAGCAACAGATTCAGGATGGAGATTTTCGAGGGTGTTTGATGGAGGTGATCCACGATCTTGTAATCACTCTTCTTGATCAACCTCATGAACTCTTCAGCGTCTTTTACAAGTAAGTCCTTCTCTACCCCACGAGGGGTTTCCTCAACGATTTTACTCTTTCCCTTATCAGTTTCCTCAGCTTTGTCCGCTTTGTCCGCCACAATCTCAGGTGGAGCGAATACTCTTCCGCTGCGAGTGATTCCGCCGATTCCCACTAGGTTATCCACAGACCGCCCAAATGGTTCTAGGTCCAACTTCTGTCCGTTACAGTAGACGTCTGCCCCATAATGCCATGGGACAGCATTGGTGCTTTCAAAAGGTATCGGCCCAGCTTTGGTGATGGTAATCGTGGGCGGTCTGGGTGCAGAAATGGTGATCGTCCGACGAGGGATGGTGATGGTGGCAACCTCATCCTCTTGCTTCAGCATTACCTCTCCCGATCCACATTCGGCCCTTCGGCTAAACTGCAAGGTTCCTTCGGTCATCAAACTCTGAATCCCTTCTACCAACTGTTCACATCCGTCAGGACGAGTCACACAGCCCATACACAGTTCTCCACAGCCCGGAAATAATCCTCTCTTCATCAGCTTGGCTTTAACGAAGCTAAGCGGCATCTTCAAATCTCTGATGTCAGTCAACACATCCAAATTCTCGTCTTCAATAATGGCATTCACCCCACCTCCCCTATGATTCAGTATAGGGTTCTTCGTGACATTTGGCACATTATCTGAGAAATTGATGATTTTAGCATCCACCATATCCTACACCTTGTGCTTGAAGGCTTTGCAATTTTCTATCGTGTGGCCTGGTGCCCCCGAGTGGAACTCGCATGTTGCATTCGCATCGTAACCCGACAGAGGTGCCCCTGTCAAGGGAGCCAGGGTTCTCTTCTGGATTAGCTATAACTGAAGCAGAGTCTGTAACAGCTGAGCATAAGACATGGGCGGTGTTTCAAGGTGACGACTTGGTAGAGGTGCCCTGTTCTGATACTTTCTGTACCCTTACTGGTTCGGCTGCTGCTGTGGCTGGGGTTGTTGGACTGCAGGGATGGTTATGCTAGCCACCTGCTGGCGAGGGCCTTTACCCTTCCTTCGAGCATTGGACACGGCGCTCGTCTCTCCTCCCCGCCTTTTGCCACCATACGGTTTCTTTCCTCCTCCAGCCGAGGATAGATCAACACCTTGAATTTTCCCCAATTTGATCCCATTTGCCACATGCTCGCCGATGATGATGAGATCTGAGAAATTTCCAGACATACCGCTGACCAACTTCTCGTAATAGACCCCTAGGAGGGTGGCTACAAACATTTCAACAAGCTCCCGTTCAACCATTGGCGGTTGAACTCTAGCTGCTAATTCACGCCACCGTTGGGCGTAGTCTTTGAACCCTTCGTTGTTCCTCTGTGACAAATTCTGCAGTTGGACCCGGTTCGGAGCCAAGTCACTGTTATATTGGTAATGGTGCACGAATGCCTCAACAAGTTCCTTCCACGTGCGCACACTGGTAGGCTCCAAACTCATGTACCATTCCAAAGATGGCCCGGACAAGCTATCCTGAAAGAAGTGCATCAACAACTTCTCGTCTTCAGAGTGAGCGGACATTTTCCGGTATTATGACCTTAGGTGGACGCGAGGGCAGGTGGTGCCCTTGTATTTCTCAAAGTCGGGTACCTTGAATTTAGGAGGCACCTTGAAATCAGCAATCAATCCCAATTTAGACATGTCGACACCCATAGTGTTCAGGTTCTCGAAATTCCTCATTTTGTCCTCGAGTGCCTTAAACCTTAGGCGTGCTCCAGCAGTCAGCTCTCCTTCAGCACCCTTCTGGGAGAACAAATCTTCCTGACGGTCTTCTAACCAAGGCTGAGGCCCATATAGGTTTCCAACACCTGTGTTGCCGTTGCCCAGTCCAACATTGACATTAGCTTCAAAATTCCCATTACCGACGCCAGTCGTATTACCATTGAGCCCCATGTTAGCGATCACATTACCGTTGCCACTTCCATTCCCCCCGGTCACGGGGACGCCGTTCTGAGGAGTTTCAACAGGTGGAGGGGTTGGAACGTTCCCACCATGGAGTACACCTTGTTGTCAACCCTTGAGATCAAAGGCTGGACCAATGTTCTGAGCTGGTCTTGGCCATTGGCAACCACTTGCATGAGCTCCATGAAGCGGTCCATCCTCTCTCGGAGTTCTTGAACGCCAGTCTGCATTTGTTCCATTGCTCTAGCTTGATTTTCTCTGGTCGGATAACGGTGGATTGGTCTTTGATCAATCCTGGAACAACCTGAAACAACCTGTATACACAAAAGGGTTAGAAAAAACGACAAAGTGCTCGTTATGCAGATGCTTCATGCAAATGCAAACGTGTGTCTGTGCGTTAGGGAGATTTTCCCCCGATCCTAGTGCCTGAGTGCCCGTGCTGATAAGAAGTTCGAGCCCATTCATGGAAATAACATCTCATATATATAAAGAAAGCCCGTCAAGGCGGTACACAACGTCACTGAGTATAAGCAGAATCAATAGCACGACCTCGACCAACAAGCCTGGTGATGGTCAGTATACAACAACGATCAAAACAAAAGGATTACAAATATAGTCAAGCACGGTCACGGGCGCGGAACTCTTCTAACATATTCCTCGTTTCTGGATGATCAGGCCGAGTGAGCAACCCTTCGACGAGTAACTCCCTCTGCCTAATAGTGTATCGAAGACCTTCAACTGAGTCTTCCCATGCTCCTTCGCCGAAACAATCTTCTAACTTCCGCTTCTTGGATTAAAACGTCTGTTTGCGCTCCTTCAAGTTAGCAAGAGCCTTGTTAAGCAGGCCTTCAGCGGCATATCTGCGAGCGGTTTCTTCATCAAACCTCTTCTCACTAGCCTTCACCTGGGCTTTCAACTTGGAGATCTTCTGTTTCAGTTTATCCTCCCGTTCCTTACCGTTGGCTAGGGTGGCCTTCCAATGCTGATTAAACTTGGATATTCTCCGGTACGCTTCATCCAAGTGCTGCTTCTTAGTGTCCAGTACGTCATTGACAACTTTGAAGTCTCGACCCAAGCGCTCACGCTCAGCTATCTGCTTAGTCAAATATGTTCCTAACTGATTCACCAGCTCTGTCTGCCTCTTGAAGGAATGGACAACTTCGTTTCTCTCGCTTCTGAGTTGAGCCAATTCTTTCTCCAGTTCTTCATTTGCCTTCTTCAGCTCATCTCTCTCAGCTAACACCTGATTATGCTGCTGAATGGGCACGGTGGTAGGCTCTTCAATCACTGGAGGGCTTTCTAGCTTGGCAGGAGGAAACAGCATCCCTATGATATCTGCTCTGGCTCATATGGAGCGTAGGCTTGGCTATTACTTTTCCCCAGCAACGGCTTTCCCCGCTTACAGATACCATTCCAAGTGTGCTGAAGCTTAGATAACATATCCCCCTCTAAAAGACCAGTGAGGTACAGAGATTCCTGCACCTCTTCATCCTTCGGCGGGGCTCTCAAAGCATAAGCAAACTGTCGGACCAGCAGAGATGGATTATAGTTGATACAGCCTTTCCTGCCTATCAAAGGCACATTCGGAAACCTGCTGCAGCTGAAGATGATCTCAGTACCCAACCTATCTCTATCAAACCAGGTAATATCCTCCGCTGTCAGACTCATCAAACGCTCAGACCACTCAGTTGTGGCTGCAGACGAAGCAAAGGGACCCTTCTTGGGTAGGTGACTATCAAGCCATCTATAGAGTAGGGGTACACAGCACGAGACATTCTTGCCCCTTCTGTTCTCGTTTTTGTAGTGGACGGAATGGTAGACATCTCCTATCAAGGTAGGGACTGGATTCCCTGCTGCAAAGATGTGGAAGGCGTCGAAGTCTACAAAGTCGGGCATATTGGGGAACAGAATGATGCCGTATATGCATAGAGCAAGGATGGCGTTGAACACGATCCAACAACCGTCCTTGGCACACTGTTGGGCCTTTCCCACTAAGAACTGCAAGGAGAAACCGGGAACCCTGTTCCAATTAGACAAGACCAACTCGGAGGCATCCAGATGAATTGAAGGAGCTAGACTAGCCAGATTAGGCTCAGCATCCATATGAACAAAGGGCATCTGACTCTTGATAGGCACACCTAACAAATCAGCATACTCCTACAGTGTAGGTGCGAGAATAAAGTCCGGGAAAGTAAAGCATCTCAAAGGAGGATCGTAGAATTGCAGCAAGGCGTGCAACCCATTCAACTCGAATCACAGAAGGTTTACGAACCAAGCTGAGCAGTTTCCCATAAGACTTTCGGAATTCACCTCTCACAGAATCATCTGCCAAAGCAATCAAACTAGACAGCTGAACAACATCAGGAGTGGGGAGCTTGTAGGCCACAATCTTCCTCAGAGAACCTATGATAGCACAATGGAAGGCAAGAAAACCTGAATCGGGGGAAACGGTACCTGCAACACAGACACACGTTAATGAAATGCAAATGAGTATGCAAAACAATGCAAAATGCAATCATGCAGCAGGAGATCAAGACGACTGTACCGTTGAGGAGATGAAGGTTCTGTATCAACAAAACCACAATACTACTCTGTCAAGAACAACCATATCTCTGATGAGAGGAAAACCCCGATATCGGACCATAAATCTGCTCTGTCAAGAACACACATATATCTGATGATGAGATCCTGATACAGGACCCTAAATCTTCTATGTCAAGAACAAATACACATCTGATAATGAGATCCTCTGATCCCAACCATAAACCTGCTCTGTCAAGAATAAATACACATCTAATGATGAGATCCTCTGATCCCAACAAAACTGATTCACTATCAAGAAAACCAGGTAGTCTGAAGGTTAAGGTTTCCTGCAACAAACCCGACCCTGCTCATAGGTATGGACCTAAACTGACACAAGTTCGGCATCCTATGCGGTCATCAGCGTCACAGACATTCAAGAGGGGTGATACGATACCCAGAAGGTATGGCATCACCGTCTCCTGAAGCGGCCTCACTTAGCTGAATTCCAAATTATCGGTCCCCAGAGTCGACAATCCTCCAAACCAACAACCCCTCAGGCCCAAAGGGCCGGAAAAGAAGTCAACCGGGAGAACCTCGTCTGAGCGTGGATTTCATGAGACACTAGTGCCTGCAAAGCAAGCACGCGCCCATTAATTTCCACAACTAA
Organism: Lathyrus sativus; assembly: GCA_963859935.3. Lineage (NCBI taxonomy): Eukaryota > Viridiplantae > Streptophyta > Magnoliopsida > Fabales > Fabaceae > Lathyrus > Lathyrus sativus. Next base: position 283,486,130 of record OZ012741.1, on the reverse strand, counting down.
TGCTAGGTACACTCAAGCCTGGGTCTGGCTTCTCACTCATCAGAATGCCCCTCCCACAACAGCACAAATAATCATATCATACTGAAAATAAAGTGCGAGAAATAAAATGCGATAAATAAACACAACCCAATAAGTAATCATACAAGCGCTAGGATTGACTCTCGCAGGGGACGTTGGATCCCCGAACTGACTCGCAAAAGGGACGTTGGATCCCAGGAAACTATCAAGTCCCCAACAGAGTCGTCAGCTGGCGCTACCGTGAAAATAAGGTACCAGCAAAACAGAAGAGTCTCCACCTTTCGTTATTTATCCCTCAAAACGGGAAAGGAAACGATCGGAAAAACCTGACGAAAAGGTATAAGACAAGGTCATCGCAACCATTGTCTGGGTTCGGGAGTCGGTTACGCAAGGGGAAGGTATTAGTACCCCTCACGTCCATCATACTCGATGGGATCCACGCTTATTGTGTTTATCTGATGGGTTTATTTAACTATATACCTATCAAGGCTGGTCTGAAAAGAAAAGAAAATGACTCGGCAAAGCATCGCGCTTTATGCCTACGTATTCTCATCAGAGAATGAGAAATCAGAGTCAACGTAGTTTGCCTAACTACGGGGTACGGGGAAGGTGGCTCGCCAATACGTCAGTATTGTGCCTACGTACTCTCAACAGGCTTGAGAGATCAGAGCTTACGTAGTTCGGGATAATACGGGTTACGGGGATTCAGATTCACCTGTTTCTCGAGTAGGGTTAACAGACAGTTCCAGCAGTTCGGCGTACGCAGCTCGACCCTTGGAGACTTAGGCGTTACCTTTTGCGGTAGAACTGGGAGTTAACGACACTCTTTTCTTCAGAAAAGCTTCCTTTGAATTATGGGCCCACGGGGCAAAAAGGTTTGAAGTTCGTTTTCTATCTTTTACGGAAGAACTGTTTTTTATGGATGTTTGCAACCAATATCGCACTAGAGACTATGACCTGAGAGTGAATGCGTCGCATGTCACCCAAGGGGTGCCATACTAAACATCCAGACTGTTGAAAAGAACTCTTCAACAACCCTTTCTCAGATAGCTTAAGGCTCGTAACGTACGACGTCAGTTAACCTTTATTACTGTATTTTAACTTGTTTTGAGATGAGAAGAGAGAACGAACAGGTTCAACTAAGGGGAGACTATCAAGTCCTAATGTTGTCATGCCAAGGATTCATCCTATGGTTGAAGTTTGAAACAGGGAACTCCTAGAAGTTATCATGCATAGGTTTCAACCTAAAGTTCTAATCATCACTTCCTTATCAAAGGAAGTGAGATTCCTAGGGGATCATGTCAATGATAAACAGAAACAGATAAAGCATCAGCTTAACAGTAAACAGTAAACGACTGTAAAAGGCATGCAATGCAAGTGAGGGAGGAAATGTGTGTGGGGCATCAGCCTCTACAAGCTCATCTCAACCTCAAGCCAGATATGAATAACTGCAATCATACAGGAAGTAACATGCTATCAAGCAAAATACAAACCACATAGGCAAGGGAGCTGGGCTCTACCGAATACCCGCAAGCAAAGCCATACAGTAAAAATACAAGCAGAGGGAGCAACTCAACCTCTAGTGCAATCATGCTCCTAGCTTAAATCAATATAAATATGAACTTATTCTAATGCATCAAGCAAATCAAACAAGTCACATCAATACAGTTGCACAGCAAGCAAACAGACAGGAAAGAAAGCAGATCAACAGCCTCCTCAACTTCACAGCAAAGCTCCTCTGACAGCAGCTCAGTCCTCAGTCTGCAACTGCTCTTCAAAGCTATGATCTTCAATAGCAAGTATCAACTTGCTTCTTAAAGCTTTCAATGCATCAAACACAAGTATCAACTTGTTCTCCAACTTCAAGCTTCAGCTCTTTCTTCCATCTCAGTTTGAACTTCTTCACAAGTGTCAACTTGTTCTTCTGGATCTCCAAGCTTCAGCTTCAATGGCAGTCTTCAGACAAAGGGAAGTGCAACCTCTAGCATCTTCAATCTTCTAGCAAGGAACTCCATCCTCTAGCAATGGAGAAAGATTCATCCAACTAGAGCAGGGTTTGGATAATAGATAGCAGAGTGAAGACCAAAGGTCACCACTAAGCACTCCATCATCAAAGAAAGGGACCCTCAAAGGTTCTACCAACTTGTGAAGAGACACACATCCTACCAAAGGAGGGATGAGGCTTTTACAAGGGGGCCTTATATCATAGGGAGGAATGGAAGTGATCAACACCTTCCATGTTTATGAAGGAAGAGAATTTATCTAGAAGCTCTGCTTACAAACTCTAATCTTAACACCTAAACAAAACTACCCCCAAGGAAGGGAAATCTTCACATCCAAACCTCTTCAAGCACTCCAAAGTAGCCCACACATGTCTTCATCATCATCCAAGAGCAAGAGAGGCAAAAAACCCTAATCTAAAGGACTTAAAGAAATCATTCTAGTTGAATTAGCAAGTTAGGATCACCTAAAGCTTAGTACTAAAGTTAATCCTAACTAAAATACTAAAACCAATTGTAAAATCCTACAAAAATAACTATGGGACCCTAATTCAATCATGAACCTACCATACAAAATCCAGAGGTTGAATCATCCACCAAGTCCTAGAAATAAAACCTAAACCACAAGGTATTAAGCATAAACCCTAAAATTAGAGCACCTAAAGTTTCAACTTAAAACTACCTCCTAATTTCACCACAAAAATGTGATAAAATTACTAGGGGAACATGCATATTTATGCTAGCTACACACAAAAATCAAGGCAAGAATCATCACCAAATGATCAAACAAAATTCATCAAAACAAGGTATCAACCTGTTGCACCCCAAAATTTGACCAACAATTATTTATCCATCTAGTGTTTGAAAGTTGATACCTTCATCAGAAAGTTCAAGAGATCCTCAGAAGAGTTGGTTGAAACCAGGGTTGTGTGCTTCATAGCTTGAGAGTCGTGGGTGCTCCTCAGATGATTCTGAGACTTTGAGAATGAATTAAATGTTTTGAGAAAGCTTATGAGATGCCTTGATAGCCATCATGAAGCCCAGAGAGGTCATTGTGTAAGAGTTCAGAAGATTCAACCATGACTGGTAGAATTAGGGTTTTGACTGGGTCAACCCTAGATCAGCTGAAGATTTGGAGAAGGTTGAGACCTAATCCAAGGGCCATGAGATCATGGAATGATGCATAGAGATGTTGTAAATATGATTCCTAGACCAACTCATCATGATTGAGGAGTTTGAGAAGTTTTGAGCTAGGGTTTCCAAGGATTGTCAGTGAAAAACCCTAATTTGATCCCTATCTTCCAGGCAGTTTTAGCTCTAGATGTGATTGAGATCTCATCTCCCCCACAACATGAATGTTGTAGAGCTTGTTCTTAGCTTTAATTTGAGTGGTAGAAGTCCTTTATAGGAGTTGCAGAGCTCAAGTTATGGTTTTGACAAATTACAGGTCAGCTGAGGTGTGTGAATCTGGGTCCTTGAAGGTCACCCAACTTGCAGACAACTTTTGCCCTAGTAGGATGACTCCTATGAGTTCTTGGTCAACATGAATGTTGGAGAGGATCTTCTTAGCTTTAATTTGAGTGGTAGAAGTCCTTGATTGGATTTGTGGAACTCAACTTATGGTTTGAACAAGGCAGGGGTATTTTGGTCATTTGTCAGTTATAGGTCATTTTAGCCAATGCCTAAAACTCCTATTTCCATGCCTCAAATGGAAAAACTCAAAACATGAAAGTTGCTCAGAATGTGATTTTAAGTCTAGAAAGAAGGTCACAAATTGTTGAAAAAGCTCATAGCATGAGATTCCATGATTGGTCAAAAATGAACTAAAAATGACTTATAACTTTGAAAAGTTGAAATTGAAAAGTGATTTGGGAGATCTACAAATCCAAAATAGGTCATCCAATATATCATTTTGATTGGAAAAAACATTTTGAGAAGATTGGTTTAAGTAGAATTTTCATTTAAGGCTTAAAAAATGAGGTTCCTTTGGAAATTTCTTACTTAAGAAAGAAGGCAATGTTAGAAAACCCTACACAAGCCAAGAATGCCCTTGTTTTTCACTCACCCTCACTTAATAACTCATGTAAGGAGAATTTGAGACAAAATTACAAGGCATGGCATATGAGATGTGAGAAATCCAACTTGGCATATCATGAGATTTTAAAGAAACTTCCACACCATTCTAGATGATTCTAGAAACATCCATCAATTGTTATATAAGGAATGCCATGAGGAGAGTCTAAGGTTGGTGAAAGTTGGAATCAAGTCAGAGGAGGGAGAGAGAGAGATAGCCATTAAAGCTCTTGCTTCAAGTTGAAGCAACTCAAGAATTCTTCCATTACAAGTCTTCTTCTTCAAGAATTGTGCAAACAGAAGGCTATCCATCATCAAAGGATCATCCTGAAGGATTTGCAAGCCCTGGTTCGAGCCATAGCATCACTCACCATAGCTTCTTGACAGGTTGGTGAACTCATCTCTTTCTCTTTATTTATGCTTAGATAGATCATATTCTAGGTATAGAATGATTGTGTTAGGGTAGATGACTAAACCCTAGAAGTTATAGCTCATTCCATGAGGTTCCATGGCAGGTGCATAAAACTTTAATTTTCAAGAACTGGCTGTTTGATGAGTTTTAGGTAGCATGAATTGGTTTAGAATAGCAAGGGTAACTTGTAGAACATGATTGCATCATTATACTGAAGTTTAATGAAGGTTGATATCAGTTGGAAATTTTGAACCGTGTTTGTACCAAGACCTTGAAGTGTTCTGTTTGGATTATTGAGAATGAATCAAGAAAAACTGGTCGTACCATTGTAATCTAGGCATTTAGTAGGTCATTTTTCATTTTGGAATCGAGTCCAACCGTGGCGTGTGGAGGGAGATAGGAGAGCTCGAAGTTTCGGCCATGGAGGGAAGGTCTGAAAACCCTAACTCGTGTTTGGAGAAGACGAAAGGATATCCGTTGGATCAAGTCCTAAGATTGACTAATTCTATAGATCCAACGGCTGTGAATTAAGCTGAGAAAGAGAGGGAAGATTTGAATCTTATGAAACGCGTCGTTTCATTAATAAGCCATTCTGGGCTTATCTTCTATTCCCACCCCCCTTTATTTCTGGCCCAACATTTTGAACTAACGCGCCTTACTATTCTGACCCCCCACCCCTTTAATTCATTTTATTTCTTTTATTTTCTTTTTAATATTTTTCTGTTTTGTAAAATTCATTAAAAATTGATAGAAAATGATTTTTAAATGCTTCTTTTTTCTATGAGTAGATTAAAATGTGTAGAAAATTATAAAAATAAAATTGAGATTTTATTTTTAGGTTTAATATTTTTAATAGATTTTCTAGTTAAATAGCTTTTTAATTGTTTAATTTTGTATCATGATTTTGTAGGAATTGTTTCATGACCTTGCCTTAGGTTTTTTAATCCATTCTTTTTTATGCAATTAGATGATGAGTCATAGTTCCCTATAGGATTTTTTCTAGATTTTTAGAATTTAATCTTGGTTAGTTTAATTAGGGTAGACTTAGGGTGTCCTGATTAGGGTTTAGAATGGTGTTTAGGTGATGAATCATTTTCTTTGAGCAAGTTTTATCTTGATTTTTAGGTAGAAACCTTTATAGATGTTATGAGAAGGTGTTGAGGACCCTTATGATTAATTGTTAGATTTTTCCCCATTAGTTTAGCATTTTTAGGTATTTTCTGAAGTTGCCTGATGATGTGATCTGTTCAGTGGGTTATCTGTTCATCTGTGGGGTTCATTCTGAGGAATTTGATGAAGGGCTTGTGTTGCCTTGAGGATATTGATGGAGAGCATCATGAAGGGAAGCTTGTAGATCAAGATGCAGAGACCCAGAGCTTGGCTGATGCCCTGTTGGTGAGGTTTGAGATCCTGAAGTTTGAAGGAAGTTCATGGTACTCTCCTGAGGAAGGCACTATGAATAACTTTCATCCTTCCTTCTCACCTCTTTCTTAAGTATCCAATGATGTTGGAGCCAACTTGTGAGTTTAATTTCTCCTGAGGAGGAATGTAAACTGATCACATGTTGTTGAGCCACATGGGATACAACTCCTAAGTGGAAGCCTCCTAGTACTTTCCTGAGGAAGGTCCTATGAGTCTGTTCACTTAGTTCCACTAGTTGATCTAGGATTTCTCAAGTATCCAATGATGTAGGAGCTAACTTGTGAGTTTGATTTCTCCTGAGGAGGAATGTAAACTGATCACATGTTGTTGAGCCACATGGGATACAACTCCTAAGTGGAAGCCTCCTAGTACTTTCCTGAGGAATGTCCTATGAGTCTATTCACTTAGCTCCACTAGTTCAGATAGGATTTTCTAAATATCCAGTGATGTTGGAGCCTGCTTGTGAGTTTAATTTCTCCTGAGGAGGGATGTAAACTGATCACAGTGGTTGAGCCACATAGGGTATGACTCCTGAGTATACACCTCTTAGTGCTTTCCTGAGGAAGACACTATGAGTCTGATTGCTTAGCTCCCTTTCTTTGGTAAGCTTATTCTGAAGCTTGAAGATTGGGAATGATTTCTCTTGTTTAGGGTTTTGCTTGAGAGCTTTGCTTAGATCTGTTCAGATTCTGTGATTAGGGTTAGGATTAGAGAGTAGATGATTCTTTCTCATGTGTGTTTTGTTTGCCTGATGGCAACTTCATTTCCCTTATCTGTTATTGCTTGATAGCATGTTGTTTATTTTCAGTATGATTACTGTTATTTCATGACTGGCTTGAGGTCGAGACGAGCTTGTGGAGGCTGAAACCCCCACACACATTTCCTCCCTCACTTGCATTGCATGCATTTTACTGTTAAAGCTGATGCTTTTGTCTGTTTTTGTGTATCATTGACATGATCCCTTAGGACTCTCATTTCCTCTGATGAGGATTTGATGATAGACTTTTAGGTTGAAACCTATGCATGACAACATCTAGGAGTTCCCTGTTCAAACCTCAACCATAGGATGAATCCATGGCATGATAACAGTAGGACTTGACAGTCTCCCTCCTAGTTGAGCCATTTTTCCCGTAGTTTCCCGAACTACGTTTGCTCTGATCTTTCATACTAGATGAAAGTACGTAGGCATAGGATGCGACATCCTAGCGAGCAACCTTTCCCCCATAACCCGTAGTTAGCCGAACTACGTTGACTCTGATTTCTCATTCTCTGATGGGAATACGTAGGCATAAAGCGCGACGCTTTGCCGAGTCATTTTTCTTTTCTTTTTCAGCCAGCCTTGATAGGTAGATAGATTATAACCAACCCGTCCAAGTGAACAAACAAGCGAGGATCCCGTCGAGTACGACGGACGTGAGGGGTGCTAATACCTTCCCCTTGCGTAACCGACTCCCGAACCCAGACAATGGTTGCGATGACCTTGTCTTACCCTTTTTCGTCAGGTTTTTTCCGATCGTTTCCTTTCCCGCTCTGAGGGATAAATAACGAAAGGTGGCGACTCTTCTGTCATGCCGGCACCTTATTTTCGCGCAAGCGACAGCTGGCGACTCTGCTGGGGAATACAACATCTAGGGACTTTTCCCATCCCTTATGCTGGGACCGTTTCCCATCCCCTACGCGAGTCAATCCTATCGTTTGTGTGTTTGCTTGTTGGGTTGCGTTTATTTATCGCATTCTTTACTTCTCGCACTTTACTTCCCGCATTTTATTTCCCGCATTTTATTTCCAGTTCGATATGATTATCTGTGCTGCTGTGGGAGAGGGATGTTACTGTGAGTGAAAAGCCGGACCTGGGCTTGAGTACACACCTAGATATAGTTGTGGAGAAGTAGTAGACGAACCTGTCTGCTGAGCAGGCACAGTTCCCTACGAAAATCTGCGCTCAGACGAGATTCTTGCAGAGGTGCTCCTTTCCGGTCCTGAGGATCTGAGGGGAGTCCAGACGTGAGGATTGTCGACTCTGGGGACCGATCATTTGGAAGTCAGCTAAGAGAGGCCTCTTCATGACTTGACGATGCCACTCCTTCTGGGAATCATATTGTCACTCATGAATGTCTGTGACGCTGACGACCGCATAGGATGCCGTACCCTTTGTCCGTGGATTAGGTCCATCATACCTGTGAGTGGGTTGGGATATTGCAGGAAACTTTGACCTCCAGACCACCTGGTTTTCTTGACAGTGAATCAGTTATGTTGGGTTCTCAGTTGCAGATATGTTCTTGATAGAACAAGGGTTTGATCAGAGGATCTTATCATCAGGTGTTTGTTTGTTCTTGATAGAGCAGGTTCCGATCAGAGTATTGTTATCAGAGGTTTGTTCTGGATGGAGCAGATTTTTGAGTGGGGTCTGAGGATCTTGTCAGCAGTTGTTATTTTGTTCTTGACAGGGCAGATTTTGAGTGGGGTTTGAAGATCTCATCAGCAGCTGTGTATTTGTTCTTGAGAGGGCAGATTTTTGATTTGGGGGTCTGAAGACTTCATCAACAGATATTCCTTGATCTTGCATCCGGGGTTTTCTTTATCAGGCCTTCGTTCTTGTCAGAGCAGAATTTTGATCTCGATCCTACCAGATGGTTGTTCACAACAGATCAGATCAGTGGTTTACACCGGGGTTTCCTTCTCAGCAGCGACTGTTGACATCGAATCTCCACAGCAGCCACCTGGATATATTGTTGCATGCCTGCATTTTGCATTAGCTTGCATAATCATTCCATTAGCGTGTGTCTGTGACAGGTACCGTTTCCCCGATCCAAGATCTCTCATTGTGTTACTGCAGCCGTTCTCAGAAAGACTGATGCGTATGAGTTCTCGGTCCTTGATATGTCGAATCTGACTATTGCTATGTGAGGTTGCTGTTTCCATGATTGGGCCCAGATTCCTCTCCTTATTATTGTCAGCAGGTGCCAGGATCGGGGAAATCTCTCAAGCACACAGACTCACGCATGCATTTGCATGAAGCATTCTTGCATGACATACATTCTGTTGCTTTTCCTAACCTTTGATCTTGACAGGTTTTTCAGGTACTCAGGTTCCGAGCTGCTTTCAATCTCCAGGATTGATCAAAGATTCATCCACCGCTACTCAACTCGCGCCAACCAAACGAGAATCATGGAACAGGTTCAATCAGATGTTCAGGAGCTTCGTGAAAGGATGGATCGTTTTATGGAGTTGATGCAAGTAGTTGCAAACGGGCAAGATCAGCTGCGTACTTTGGTTCAACCTCTCATCTCCAGGGTTGACAGCAATGGAATACTTCACGGCGGGGCCGTACCCACTCCTCCTCAAGGGGATACTCCACAGAACGTTGTTCCTGCTGCCGGGGGCAACGGTAGTGCTAACGGCAATCTTATGACTAATCTCGGACTTAACGCGGCGGGCGCCGTCAATGGTGGTTTGGGAGCCAATGTTACCGTGGGGCCGATCAACGGCAATGTTGGTGCAGGAAATATGGTGGTGCCTCAATCGTGGCTGGAGGACCATCAGGACGACATTTTCTCTCAGAGGGGTGTAGAGGCTGAGTTAACTGCTGAAGCTAGACTCAGGTTCAAGGCACTGGAAGATAAAATGAGAGATATAGAAAATCAGAACACATTGGGCGTTGACATGTCCAAACTTGGGCTGATTGCTGACTTTAAAGTACCTCACAAGTTTAAGGTGCCTATCTTTGAGAAGTATAGAGGCACTACTTGTCCCCGTGTTCATCTCCGATCGTATTACAGAAAGATGTCCGCTTACTCTGATGATGAGAAGTTGCTGATGCACTTCTTTCAGGATAGTCTTTCTGGCCCATCGCTTGAATGGTATATGGGTTTGGAACCTGCTGCTGTGCGAACGTGGAAAGATCTCGCTGAAGCGTTTGTCCTCCACTATCAGTATAATAGCGACTTGGCCCCCAACCGGGTTCAGCTTCAGAATCTCTCGCAGCGGAGCAATGAAAGCTTCAAGGAGTACGCCCAGCGGTGGCGTGAATTGGCTGCTCGGTTTCAACCGCCGATGGTTGAGCGTGAGTTGGTACAAATGTTCGTGGCTACTCTTCCCGGAGTCTATTATGAGAAGTTGGTTAGTGGCATGTCCGGGACATTCTCGGCCCTCATCACTTTGGGCGAGCATGTTGAAAATGGTATAAAGATCGGCAAGATTCAAGGCGAATCATCCTCGTCTGGAGGAGCTACCAAGAAACCATATACTGGCAAACGCCGAGAGGGCGATGCCAGTGCTGTCTCTAATGCTAGGAGAAAGGGCAAGGGCCCTCAGTCTCAGATCGCTAGCATAAACATCCCAGCTGCTCCCCCGCAGCCGCAGCAGCAGCCTCAGCAACAGAATAATCCGGGATATAAGAAATATCAGCATCGGGGTCCCCTGGCAAACCGTCATTTGGAAACCCCCCCTATGTCATATGCCCAGCTTCTGCAGACGCTGCTTCAGCTCCAATTGGTTCAGAAAAGGACCCTGGCTCCCTTGACAGGGGCACCACCACCCGGGTATGATGCTAATGCTACATGTGAATTTCATTCTGGGGCACCTGGCCATACAGTTGAGAACTGCAAAGCTTTTAAGCATAAGGTCCAGGACATGATTGACGCCAAGATAATAAACTTTTCTGACAGCGTGCCCAACGTCACCAAGAATCCAATGCCTCATCATAGGGGCGGCGGAGTAAATGCTATTATCACTGAAGAGAATTCAGACTTGCTGACTGATGTCAGAGATTTGAAGACGCCATTGAGCTTTGTTAAGGCTAAGCTGCTAAAGAAAGGCTTCTTTCCCGGGTGTGGGGAGTTTTGTATGGCATGTGCTGCACTTCCTGACGGGTGTGAGCAGTTGAGTGAAGGTATCCAGAGTCTGATGACCGAGGGCATTTTGCAGTTCAGTCGAAGCATTGAGAAGGCGTCAGGGGAAGTCGTGCTGAAGCAGGCGGACGAAGTCGCTACTATCACCATTCCTCGCTACCCTATCACCATTTCTGCACCTCGTCCTCCTACTATTACCATCACCAGGGCCGGACCAATCCCGTTCGAGAGCACCAATGCCATCCCATGGCATTACGGCGCTGAAGTGTATTGTAATGGCCAGAAGGTAGAGCTTGAGTCATCCGGATCGACTGCGCTGAATCTGACTGAAGTCAGTGGTATCACCAGAAGTGGCAGAGTGTTCGCGCCGGCAGAGGTCGCCGCCGAGAAAGTAGTCAGGGCTGATGCTGCTGACAAAGGCAAAAGTAAAGCTGTTGAGGAGGTTCCTGCAGGGGCAGAGAAAGACTTGTTGGTTAAAGACGCTGAGGAGTTCATGCGACTGATCAGGAAAAGTGACTACAAGATTGTAGATCATCTTCACCAGACTCCGTCAAAGATCTCGATTCTTAACCTGTTGCTGTGTTCTGAAGCGCACCGCAACGCGTTGCTGAAAGTATTGAATGCTGCATACGTGCCGCAGGAGATATCGGTTAATCAACTTGAGGAAGTAGTAGCCCATGTCAACGCTGGTAACGGGCTGGGTTTTACAGATCTGGAGCTGACGCCCAAGGGAAGAGATCACAACCATGCCCTGCACGTCTCGATAGAGTGCAGAGGCACCATTATGTCACATGTCTTAGTAGATACGGGTTCCTCGCTGAACGTGCTTCCGAAGAAGGCACTGATGAAGTTGGATACCCGGGGACTGTTGTGCACGCCCAGTGATCTGGTCGTGAAGGCTTTTGACGGAACCAAGCGCCACGTCTTCGGAGAATTGACCCTGCCAATTCAAGTCGGACCAGAGACGTTTAATGCGGTGTTCTATATCATGGATATCATGCCCGCCTATAGCTGCCTCTTAGGTCGGCCATGGATCCATTCTGCTGGTGCCGTGACGTCCACGTTGCATCAGAAGCTTAAATACGCTGTTGGGGGCAGCATAGTGACAGTTTGTGGAGAAGAGGACATCATGGTAAGCCACCTGTCGTCCTTCAAATATGTCGAAATGGATGGCGAGATCCATGAGACTCTTTGCCAGGCGTTTGAAACCGTCAGGGTGAAGGAAGTAGCTCCCGTTGTTGCAGAGAAGCAAGAGGTGAACCTCTCTTCATTTAAGGAAGCTAGGGCTGTTGTCGAAGCCGGTTCTACCCCAGGCTGGGGGCACGTCTTGGATATACCATTCAAACAGGATAGGTTTGGATTGGGATATTCTCCTGAAGCTGAAGCTTCAACTTCTTCTGGTAGCTCATCTCGTGGGAAGGGGCCGATCCTATTCACCAAGGGAGGAGTAATCTTCGAAAGTGTCAACGCAGCGTCAGAGGACAGCGGAGACAGTGACTGTGATCTCGATGCCTGGATTCAACCGAGCAAACCAGGCGAGCGCCTTCACAACTGGACCATCAAGGAGATTATCGAACTGACAAGTGAAGAGTAATGATTTTCTTTTTACAATCTTTGTACAACCCTATGTCCTGCCCGGGGCATAGTGGTTTTACTGTCAGGGCCTTGTTGGATTATGTATATACATTTTATCAATAAATAAAAAGGCGTTTTCTTCGTAATCAAATATTGTGTTCTCTGTTATTCATATTTTATGTTTGTTTTGAAAAACAGCAAAATGGCAACGAGGTTCGTGCTAGCCTGCATATTCTTGCTTTAAACTTAACCCTTGTTATTGCAGGATCCACGTAACAGATGACATCGACTCTGGACCCTCTACGGCTCACTACGACTTTGATTGCCCGATCTATCAAGCCGAGGATGAGATTGATGAAGACGAAGACCTTCCGGAAGAATTGGCCCGCTTGTTGAAACAAGAGGAGAAGGTTATTCTGCCTCATGAGGAGGAGATCGAGATTGTAAATCTGGGTTCTGAGGAACTTATCAGGAATGTCAGAGTAGGGGCTGCGCTGCAGAACGATGTCAAGCATAGACTGGTCGAGATGCTTCGAGAGTATAGTGACGTCTTTGCTTGGTCATATGAGGATATGCCTGGACTTGACACAGATATCGTGGTTCATCGCTTGCCGTTGCGAGAAGATTGCCCTCCAGTCAAGCAGAAGCTCAGGAGGACGAGACCAGACATGGCTGTAAAAATCAAAGAAGAGGTCCAGAAGCAGTTGGATGCAGGATTTTTAGCCGTTACCACTTACCCTCCGTGGGTCGCCAACATAGTGCCTGTACCGAAGAAGGACGGTAAGGTACGCATGTGCGTTGATTATCGGGATTTGAATAGGGCGAGCCCTAAGGATGATTTCCCGTTGCCTCATATCGATGTGTTGGTCGACAATACAGCCCAGTTTTCCGTGTTTTCGTTCATGGATGGCTTCTCCGGTTACAATCAGATTAAGATGGCGCCGGAGGACATGGAGAAAACGACGTTTATTACCCCCTGGGGCACGTTTTGCTACAAGGTAATGCCCTTCGGTCTGAAGAACGCAGGGGCCACTTACCAACGAGCAATGGTAACTTTGTTTCATGATATGATTCATCATGAGATCGAGGTCTATGTTGATGACATGATTGCAAAGTCCCAAACGGAGGATGAGCATCTGGTCAATTTGCTGAAGCTATTCGGAAGGCTTAGGAAGTTCAAGCTGAGGCTGAATCCTAACAAGTGCACTTTCGGAGTGCGGTCCGGAAAGTTATTGGGGTTTATCGTTAGCGAACGAGGTATTGAAGTTGATCCTGCGAAAATAAAAGCTATCCAAGAGATGCCAGCGCCGAGAACAGAAAAAGAAGTTCGTGGTTTCTTGGGCCGAATAAACTACATTGCAAGGTTTATCTCCCAGCTCACGGCCACTTGTGAACCGATGTTCAAGTTGTTAAAGAAAAACCAGGCGATTACTTGGAATGAGGATTGCCAGAAGGCATTCGACAAAATAAAGCAGTATCTTCAAGAACCTCCAATCTTGATACCCCCAGTGGCTGGACGGCCATTAATCATGTACTTGACAGTTCTGGAGAATAGTATGGGGTGTGTTCTCGGTCAGCACGACGAGACGGGCAGAAAAGAGCATGCCATCTATTATTTGAGTAAAAAGTTCACTGAGTGTGAATCTCGATACTCGATGCTGGAGAAGACGTGTTGTGCATTAGCTTGGGCTGCCAAACGTCTACGACAGTATATGCTCAATCACACCACTATGCTTATTTCGAAGATGGATCCGATCAAGTACGTCTTCGAGAAGCAGGCTCTTTCGGGCAGGATTGCCAGATGGCAGATGGTGTTAACGGAATATGATATTCAGTACGTCTCCCAGAAAGCCATCAAGGGGAGCGTATTGTCTGATTACCTTGCCGAACAGCCAATCGAAGACTATCAGCCGATGAAGTTCGAGTTCCCTGACGAGGACATTATGTTTCTCAAAGCGAAGGATTGCGAGGAGCCATTGCCCGGTGAGGGGCCAGATAGGAAGTCTCTGTGGAAGTTGATATTCGACGGAGCGGTTAATTCCTATGGAAGTGGTATCGGGGCTATCATCACGACTCCTCACGGATCCCACATCCCGTTTACTGCGAGACTGACGTTTCCAGTTACCAACAACGAAGCCGAGTACGAAGCATGTATTATGGGTCTAGAAGAGGCAGTTGATTTGAGAATCAAGAATCTAGACATATATGGTGACTCAGCGCTTGTAATCAATCAGATTAAAGGGGAGTGGGAAACTCGTCAACCGAATCTAGTGCCGTACATGAATTACGCCAGGAGGCTGCTTCCGTTCTTTGACCGAGTAGAACTTCATCATGTACCCCGGGCTGAAAATCAAATGGCTGATGCTTTAGCCACGTTGGCTTCAATGTATAAGGTCAATCTTTGGAATGAGGCTCCAAGCATTGTTCTTTCGCGTCTTGACAGACCAGCATATGTGTTCGCAATCGAGGATGCCACTGACGGCAAGCCATGGTTCCACGACATTCAGACCTTCCTTATGACTAAGGAGTATCCTGCGGGTGCGTCTACCCGGGATAAGAAGACTCTGAGGAGGCTATCTGGAAACTTTTACCTCAATCCTGATGGAGTGCTGTACAAGAGAAACCACGATCTCGTGCTACTCAGATGTGTGGATGAGAAAGAGGCAAGTATGCTCATGGAAGAAGTCCATGAGGGCACATTTGGTACGCACGCCGGCGGGCATGCCATGACGAGGAAGATCCTGAGAGCAGGGTATTACTGGTTGACTATGGAGTCGGATTGCTTCAGATTCGCGAAGAAATGTCACAAATGCCAGATTTATGCTGATAAAGTTCATGTGCCGCCGTGCCCTTTGAATGTCATGACCTCCCCTTGGCCGTTCTCCATGTGGGGCATTAACATGATAGGCAAGATCGAGCCCACCGCATCCAATGGTCATCGTTTCATTCTGGTAGCTATCGACTACTTCACCAAGTGGGTGGAGGCAGCTTCGTACGCTAATGTGACCAAGCAGGTGGTTGCTAAATTCATTAAGAGGGACATCATCTGTCGCTATGGAATTCCCGAGCGGATCATTACTGATAATGGTTCGAATTTGAACAACAAGATGATGAAGGAGCTGTGCCAGAGCTTCAAGATCGAACACCACAACTCATCTCCTTACCGGCCGAAGATGAATGGCGCTGTTGAAGCGGCCAATAAGAACATCAAGAGGATTGTTCAGAAGATGGTTGTGACGTATAAAGATTGGCACGAGATGCTGCCGTTTGCCTTGCACGGTTATCGTACGACGGTGCGTACGTCGACCGGGGCAACTCCTTTCTCCTTGGTGTACGGTATGGAAGCTGTCCTG
Source organism: Lathyrus sativus (assembly GCA_963859935.3). Classification (NCBI taxonomy): domain Eukaryota; kingdom Viridiplantae; phylum Streptophyta; class Magnoliopsida; order Fabales; family Fabaceae; genus Lathyrus; species Lathyrus sativus. The sequence continues at coordinate 283,470,427 of OZ012741.1, read as the reverse complement.
CCGTTAGAAGTGGAGATTCCCTCTTTGCGAGTTTTGGTTGATGTGAAACTTGATGAGGCAGAATGGGTGACGAATCGCCTGAACCAGCTCAGCCTGATGGACGAGAAGAGGCTAGCATCGATTGCATTTGGTCGCCTGTACCAAAGCCGAATGAAGAAAGCTTATGATAAGAAGGTGCGTCCTCGAAGCTTTCAGACGGGTGATCTCGTCCTGAAGAAGATTCTTCCGCCACACTCCGATCACCGGGGCAAGTGGACTCCGAATTACGAAGGGCCGTATGTCGTCAGCAAGGTCTTCTCGGGAGGAGCTTTGTTGTTATCCACGATGGATGGTGAAGATTTTGCATCCCCGGTGAACGCGGACGCAGTTAAAAAATAATTTGCTTGAAAGCGACCCGCTGGGCAAAAAAAAAAAAGAGAGTCCAGGCAAAAAAGGGGCATCCTGGCGAACCAAAAACAGAATAAAAGGTTCGGGCAAAAATTAGGGATATATTGAAAAAATGTACACCCGCGAAGTCGAAAACCTACACTGGGCGGCTTCGGCAAAAAAGGGTATCCCGGTGAACTGAAAACCCGAAAGGGCGGTTCACGCAAAAGTTAGGGATTTAAATAAGCAAATGACTGCGTTCCGCGTATGGACTTTCATTGTTTAGTGGTTCGGAAGACCTGAGGGCCGTTTATCTGAATCAATCTCTTCCAAAGCTGAAGCATCGGAGAAGTATCGAAGTCGAGTGGGTCTTAGAGGGATCAACTCATGGTGTTCGTCTACGCCTCGATTGCCGACATTTGTATATACTGATGTATATTTATGTTTTCTTTTCACGCGGCTTCCTCATTTCAGGAGCTTGCCTCTGTTGTAAAACATTTTTGCCCATTCAGGGGTTCATCATCAATAAAATGCACATTATTCAGCAATTCTACTTGTCTGTTTTGCATTTATCTGTTTTGTTTGCGAATGATAACGCCGATGTGTTTTTTGATAAAATGCGCATACATAAACTTGCGGGCCTAAGCCCATTGATTGTTGAAACAATTAACTAACTGAACATTGTCACGAGATAATAACCCTGATAGGCCCCTTTGAGGAGGGTATCTTGTCTGTTTGTTTGTGTCGTTGCAGGTATAGCACCCGTCAGAAGATGTGTCGTGCGTATCCCCGAAGCAGGATGAGTCCTCCTTCTTCAGCAGAGTTCAGTGATCTCTCCTCCGCGGAATCAGAATCAGATAGTGAGCATTGATATGTCTTCCCCAGGTAGAGGTGATTCTCTTCCCCAAGCAGACGCATCCAGAAGGAACGTCACCTCATCAGCTGAGTCAAGCACCGAAGAATAATGTCGTCTTTCCCCAGCACCGGGTCATAAGTGCAGATTCCGTAGGAGTGTTCGGGTGCCGAAGCTCGTGTTTTCTCCAGTAAAGTCGCTGAAGCAGGTGTCTCCCCCAGCACCGGGTCACAAGTGCAGGTTTCGCAGGAGGTCGTTCGTATACCGAAGTATGCAGTAACTGATGATGCCAGACTGAAGTCTCCAGTGGGATTGAGATTCCTCACCGGAGTCAGGCTCTCTCCTGAAGTTGGACGATTCCTTCTTCCCCAGTAGATTGTTGGAATAACGGATGTTCTAGTCCCCGGCAGAGTTGTACTCTCCCCCGAAGTCAGATGATTCTTTCTTCCCCAGCGGAATTAAGATTCCCCATCAGAGCCGTGCTCTCCATTAAAGTAGAATGATTTCTCTCCCCGGCCGAGTCCGCAGAAAAGCAGAATCTTTGGAAGTTGATCAGATCATGATCAATTTTCCCCAGCAGAGCGTGGGGCAGCCAATGCTGTATTTCCCCCAGAGTCGTACTCTCTCCAGTAAAGCAGAATGATTTCTCCTTCCTCAGCCGAGTTTACAGATGTCCAAGAGAGCCGAATCCTTGGAAGTTGATCAGATCATGATTGGCTTTTCCCCAGTGGAGTGTTGTGCAGCTGAAGTTGGTTCCCCCCAGAGTGGTTATCCCCATAAGGGTAGCCGAGACGGCCGCGCAATTCATTCTCGTGATTGATATCAGCAGATCCAAGTTCTCGTAGAGCTTCATCCCCTGCCGCAGTCAGCTGAAGTTGTTTTCCCTGCAGCAGTCAACGGAAGATCAATTCCTCAGACGGAGCCCGATTGATATTGGCGTGTTCACGTTCTCCTCAGCAGGATGATTCCTCTACCTGAGTGATTCTTTCTCCTTGACAGGAGGATTTCCCCCTTCGGCATTTATTTTGCTAACGGGATCGCATCATTGTGCATGATTGCATAGCATTGTGCATGACTGCATAGCATTTAACACTGCAATAGCATTGTGCATGATTGCATGGCATTTATCATAACCGCATATCATTCCCACCGTGTGGGGCATAGTGCAGAAGCATACGCATCATAAGCATGACCTAAGTCATCATCATCCTTATTGTACAGGTGTTCCACCGAAAGACCGGTTGCTCAGGATGATTCCTGATATTCTCCCCAGCAAGGTTGTTTTCTTAGATGATTCTAAAGACCCCGGTGTGATCCCCGCGGTCGCTCGCTCAAGATGATTTTTGAGATCCCCAGCGAAGTCTTCAGTTCGAGATGATTCTCAAGTCCCGCAGCAGGGCCAGTTGCTTAAGACGATTCTTAAGACCCCAGTACAGCTTCCCGAGTGGTTCGTCTAGTATGGTACTTGAGCTCCCCAATAGCGTCTCCAGCAGGAGTTGCCCAGGAAGATTCCTGGAATTCCCAACAGAATGCTTGTTCCAGAAAGGTTATTAGTTCAGGACGATTCTTGAAGATGCCCGACGGACCTGTTTGCTCAAGATGATTCTTGAAGTTCTCAGCAGCGTGATATGTCTGCTCCAACAATGATGTCTAATCTGAGGATGGATTTCGTAAGCGCCCGATGGCGATATCAGAAGGTTCCGGTGAGTCCAGATTTCCGTGTTGAAGAATCAACAGGTAGCTGAAGACAAGGTTCCGGAGTTGTAGATACAACAGAGTAATTCGTGTGAGTCTGAAGACCAAGTCAGTTATCCTGAGGTGATGATTGAGCGCGATCAAGAGAATGATACGTCTTCTGATTGAAGTCGAGGATGTTTCTCCAGCAATGATGTCTAATCTGAGGATGGATTTCGTAAGCGCCCGAAGGCGATATCACAAGGTTCCAGAGGTTGTAGATACAACAGAGTGATTCGTATGAGTCTGAAGACCAAGTCAGTTGTCCTGAGGAGATGATTGATTGCGATCAAATGGATAGTTTTTCTTCCGATTGAAGTCGAAGATGTTTTTCCAGCTGAAGCGGAATTTTGCCTGTAGGCAAAGTGTTTGAATCCCCATAGAGTCATGAATGGCTCAGGATACCATTTCTTTGACTGTAGTCACAGATTTCCTAAGCTGAAGCGAAGGTGCCTAAGGGCAAGGTTATCCCCAAGGTCGTGAATGACCTAGGATTCATTTTTCGGACTGAAGGCCGAAGTATATCCCTGACTGAAGTCTCGGATGCTCTATAGCAGAGATGGAGTTGCCTGAAGGCAGATTCATGTATCCTTGAAGGCCAAGGATCATTTTCTTCAGACTGAAGTCGAAGATACCTCCTGCAGAGTTGCCATCCTTGAAGGCCAAGGATGCTTATCTTCAGAAGTACTTGAAGATCTTTTCTAGCTGAAGCTGGAAGTGGCCAGGGGCCAGGGTTTCATCTATCTTTAGAAGTACTTGAAGATTGTTTTCTAGCTGAAGCTGGAAATGGCCAGGGGCCAGGGTTTCATATATCTTTAATGTTGAAGTTCTACGGCGGGCAGTGTGCAGCAGTATTCCGATGTTCGTTATGGTTCTGAGGGTGAACCCCAGATCAGAGTGTGCTCGGTTAAGTCTCTCATTCCCAGCAGAGTAGTTTCAGATACGCAAGTGTACCTTTTGTTCCATTTACCAGGGGTGAACCCCAGGTCAGAATTGTTCAGTGATATAGTTGTCCAGCAGTAAGGTTGGGTATTTTGATTATTCGGCGACGAGGTCAGATTATGATTTGTTCGACGGCAATGTCAGGCTCTTTAAATCCCCAGCAGAGATGATGTTGGTACGACGGCGATGTCGAGTGTCTCTCAGAATGATGTTTGTTTCCGGCGACGATGTCAGATCAGTATTTCTCCAGATAGTTGTCGTGCAGCTATTATCCCAGTGTTCGACGAGTTGAGCAGTTGGCAAATTTTCGGGTTTACCGGTATTCAATCGTCTCGCACCTTGATTGGTTGAGAGCCGTTCGCTTCTCACCCAGTCAGGTTCAAGCCGTTTGAATAGGGGCAGCTGTTGCACCCCAAAATTTGACCAACAATTATTTATCCATCTAGTGTTTGAAAGTTGATACCTTCATCAGAAAGTTCAAGAGATCCTCAGAAGAGTTGGTTGAAACCAGGGTTGTGTGCTTCATAGCTTGAGAGTCGTGGGTGCTCCTCAGATGATTCTGAGACTTTGAGAATGAATTAAATGTTTTGAGAAAGCTTATGAGATGCCTTGATAGCCATCATGAAGCCCAGAGAGGTCATTGTGTAAGAGTTCAGAAGATTCAACCATGACTGGTAGAATTAGGGTTTTGACTGGGTCAACCCTAGATCAGCTGAAGATTTGGAGAAGGTTGAGACCTAATCCAAGGGCCATGAGATCATGGAATGATGCATAGAGATGTTGTAAATATGATTCCTAGACCAACTCATCATGATTGAGGAGTTTGAGAAGTTTTGAGCTAGGGTTTCCAAGGATTGTCAGTGAAAAACCCTAATTTGATCCCTATCTTCCAGGCAGTTTTAGCTCTAGATGTGATTGAGATCTCATCTCCCCCACAACATGAATGTTGTAGAGCTTGTTCTTAGCTTTAATTTGAGTGGTAGAAGTCCTTTATAGGAGTTGCAGAGCTCAAGTTATGGTTTTGACAAATTACAGGTCAGCTGAGGTGTGTGAATCTGGGTCCTTGAAGGTCACCCAACTTGCAGACAACTTTTGCCCTAGTAGGATGACTCCTATGAGTTCTTGGTCAACATGAATGTTGGAGAGGATCTTCTTAGCTTTAATTTGAGTGGTAGAAGTCCTTGATTGGATTTGTGGAACTCAACTTATGGTTTGAACAAGGCAGGGGTATTTTGGTCATTTGTCAGTTATAGGTCATTTTAGCCAATGCCTAAAACTCCTATTTCCAAGCCTCAAATGGAAAAACTCAAAACATGAAAGTTGCTCAGAATGTGATTTTAAGTCTAGAAAGAAGGTCACAAATTGTTGAAAAAGCTCATAGCATGAGATTCCATGATTGGTCAAAAATGAACTAAAAATGACTTATAACTTTGAAAAGTTGAAATTGAAAAGTGATTTGGGAGATCTACAAATCCAAAATAGGTCATCCAATATATCATTTTGATTGGAAAAAACATTTTGAGAAGATTGGTTTAAGTAGAATTTTCATTTAAGGCTTAAAAAATGAGGTTCCTTTGGAAATTTCTTACTTAAGAAAGAAGGCAATGTTAGAAAACCCTACACAAGCCAAGAATGCCCTTGTTTTTCACTCACCCTCACTTAATAACTCATGTAAGGAGAATTTGAGACAAAATTACAAGGCATGGCATATGAGATGTGAGAAATCCAACTTGGCATATCATGAGATTTTAAAGAAACTTCCACACCATTCTAGATGATTCTAGAAACATCCATCAATTGTTATATAAGGAATGCCATGAGGAGAGTCTAAGGTTGGTGAAAGTTGGAATCAAGTCAGAGGAGGGAGAGAGAGAGATAGCCATTAAAGCTCTTGCTTCAAGTTGAAGCAACTCAAGAATTCTTCCATTACAAGTCTTCTTCTTCAAGAATTGTGCAAACAGAAGGCTATCCATCATCAAAGGATCATCCTGAAGGATTTGCAAGCCCTGGTTCGAGCCATAGCATCACTCACCATAGCTTCTTGACAGGTTGGTGAACTCATCTCTTTCTCTTTATTTATGCTTAGATAGATCATATTCTAGGTATAGAATGATTGTGTTAGGGTAGATGACTAAACCCTAGAAGTTATAGCTCATTCCATGAGGTTCCATGGCAGGTGCATAAAACTTTAATTTTCAAGAACTGGCTGTTTGATGAGTTTTAGGTAGCATGAATTGGTTTAGAATAGCAAGGGTAACTTGTAGAACATGATTGCATCATTATACTGAAGTTTAATGAAGGTTGATATCAGTTGGAAATTTTGAACCGTGTTTGTACCAAGACCTTGAAGTGTTCTGTTTGGATTATTGAGAATGAATCAAGAAAAACTGGTCGTACCATTGTAATCTAGGCATTTAGTAGGTCATTTTTCATTTTGGAATCGAGTCCAACCGTGGCGTGTGGAGGGAGATAGGAGAGCTCGAAGTTTCGGCCATGGAGGGAAGGTCTGAAAACCCTAACTCGTGTTTGGAGAAGACGAAAGGATATCCGTTGGATCAAGTCCTAAGATTGACTAATTCTATAGATCCAACGGCTGTGAATTAAGCTGAGAAAGAGAGGGAAGATTTGAATCTTATGAAACGCGTCGTTTCATTAATAAGCCATTCTGGGCTTATCTTCTATTCCCACCCCCCTTTATTTCTGGCCCAACATTTTGAACTAACGCGCCTTACTATTCTGACCCCCCACCCCTTTAATTCATTTTATTTCTTTTATTTTCTTTTTAATATTTTTCTGTTTTGTAAAATTCATTAAAAATTGATAGAAAATGATTTTTAAATGCTTCTTTTTTCTATGAGTAGATTAAAATGTGTAGAAAATTATAAAAATAAAATTGAGATTTTATTTTTAGGTTTAATATTTTTAATAGATTTTCTAGTTAAATAGCTTTTTAATTGTTTAATTTTGTATCATGATTTTGTAGGAATTGTTTCATGACCTTGCCTTAGGTTTTTTAATCCATTCTTTTTTATGCAATTAGATGATGAGTCATAGTTCCCTATAGGATTTTTTCTAGATTTTTAGAATTTAATCTTGGTTAGTTTAATTAGGGTAGACTTAGGGTGTCCTGATTAGGGTTTAGAATGGTGTTTAGGTGATGAATCATTTTCTTTGAGCAAGTTTTATCTTGATTTTTAGGTAGAAACCTTTATAGATGTTATGAGAAGGTGTTGAGGACCCTTATGATTAATTGTTAGATTTTTCCCCATTAGTTTAGCATTTTTAGGTATTTTCTGAAGTTGCCTGATGATGTGATCTGTTCAGTGGGTTATCTGTTCATCTGTGGGGTTCATTCTGAGGAATTTGATGAAGGGCTTGTGTTGCCTTGAGGATATTGATGGAGAGCATCATGAAGGGAAGCTTGTAGATCAAGATGCAGAGACCCAGAGCTTGGCTGATGCCCTGTTGGTGAGGTTTGAGATCCTGAAGTTTGAAGGAAGTTCATGGTACTCTCCTGAGGAAGGCACTATGAATAACTTTCATCCTTCCTTCTCACCTCTTTCTTAAGTATCCAATGATGTTGGAGCCAACTTGTGAGTTTAATTTCTCCTGAGGAGGAATGTAAACTGATCACATGTTGTTGAGCCACATGGGATACAACTCCTAAGTGGAAGCCTCCTAGTACTTTCCTGAGGAAGGTCCTATGAGTCTGTTCACTTAGTTCCACTAGTTGATCTAGGATTTCTCAAGTATCCAATGATGTAGGAGCTAACTTGTGAGTTTGATTTCTCCTGAGGAGGAATGTAAACTGATCACATGTTGTTGAGCCACATGGGATACAACTCCTAAGTGGAAGCCTCCTAGTACTTTCCTGAGGAATGTCCTATGAGTCTATTCACTTAGCTCCACTAGTTCAGATAGGATTTTCTAAATATCCAGTGATGTTGGAGCCTGCTTGTGAGTTTAATTTCTCCTGAGGAGGGATGTAAACTGATCACAGTGGTTGAGCCACATAGGGTATGACTCCTGAGTATACACCTCTTAGTGCTTTCCTGAGGAAGACACTATGAGTCTGATTGCTTAGCTCCCTTTCTTTGGTAAGCTTATTCTGAAGCTTGAAGATTGGGAATGATTTCTCTTGTTTAGGGTTTTGCTTGAGAGCTTTGCTTAGATCTGTTCAGATTCTGTGATTAGGGTTAGGATTAGAGAGTAGATGATTCTTTCTCATGTGTGTTTTGTTTGCCTGATGGCAACTTCATTTCCCTTATCTGTTATTGCTTGATAGCATGTTGTTTATTTTCAGTATGATTACTGTTATTTCATGACTGGCTTGAGGTCGAGACGAGCTTGTGGAGGCTGAAACCCCCACACACATTTCCTCCCTCACTTGCATTGCATGAATTTTACTGTTAAAGCTGATGCTTTTGTCTGTTTTTGTGTATCATTGACATGATCCCTTAGGACTCTCATTTCCTCTGATGAGGATTTGATGATAGACTTTTAGGTTGAAACCTATGCATGACAACATCTAGGAGTTCCCTGTTCAAACCTCAACCATAGGATGAATCCATGGCATGATAACAGTAGGACTTGACAGTCTCCCTCCTAGTTGAGCCATTTTTCCCGTAGTTTCCCGAACTACGTTTGCTCTGATCTTTCATACTAGATGAAAGTACGTAGGCATAGGATGCGACATCCTAGCGAGCAACCTTTCCCCCATAACCCGTAGTTAGCCGAACTACGTTGACTCTGATTTCTCATTCTCTGATGGGAATACGTAGGCATAAAGCGCGACGCTTTGCCGAGTCATTTTTCTTTTCTTTTTCAGCCAGCCTTGATAGGTAGATAGATTATAACCAACCCGTCCAAGTGAACAAACAAGCGAGGATCCCGTCGAGTACGACGGACGTGAGGGGTGCTAATACCTTCCCCTTGCGTAACCGACTCCCGAACCCAGACAATGGTTGCGATGACCTTGTCTTACCCTTTTTCGTCAGGTTTTTTCCGATCGTTTCCTTTCCCGCTCTGAGGGATAAATAACGAAAGGTGGCGACTCTTCTGTCATGCCGGCACCTTATTTTCGCGCAAGCGACACAACCATGGCCATTTTAATATCAATTAATATTCAAAAAATGCAAATAAAATCACAAATGCATGAATTCCTAATATTTTTAATCTACAAAATTCTAGATTCAATCATGAATCAGGTGAAAAAATTGGAATTAATTGAGTTAATTTCCTATTTTTTATGAATTAATTTCTAAGTCATATGAAATAATGAAAAATAAAAGAAAATAAAAGAAATTGGTAAACATGCGTGTTAAATAGCAACTATTAACAGCTCAATTCAAGAATTGGGCCCAGAGGGGGGTGCAGGTAGCAGTCTGAGTCCTAAGCCCAAAACAATTCAATTAATGAAATGGTGCGTTTCATTCTAATGTCTCTCTTCAGAGCTGAGATCAAATCGTGGTCGTGGAAACGTTGGGCAAGTCAATGGTCCAACCATGATCTGATGGTCACCACTCATCTTCTTCATTCAAACACTCAGGCGTGGGGGGAAACCAGACGGTGGCCTGAGTTGCAGCGCCACCGTCTTCTCCGGTGAAGCACTCTTCTCAGGTCATCAAAACTCACAAAACAAATCATCATTTCACTCCAAATTTGATGCTGATCAAGAATATCAACTCCAAATCATCTAATTCCCTCTAGATTTTCAAACCCGATAGCATTTTCAGAATTCATCCAAATCTTGAATCTCATCATTCTTCAAATTAAAGGTCTCAAATCAACCTTCATCTCATGGTGATCACTCTGCACCATCTAATCTTGATCAACAGTCCAAGAATCACTAGATTTCAGCCCTAACAGAAATTGATCATCACCTCATTTTGTCTTTAATTCACCAATTTATGATCCTAAATCCAACTACATCAACAGGGGAACATAACCACATATGAATTTCTAAGCATCTCCCTATAGTTTAAGCATAAATTCAAAGTATACCAACCTGAATTCAGAGAGGTAACAAAGATGGTTTTTGATCACTTCAACTTCCAAGATGATCCAGACACACTCCAAATTCACTCCCAAAGCCTTTGCACACCTTGATTTGCCTTGATGCTTCCTTGAAATCAAAACCCGATTCTCACTTGCACCTCCAAAAATTCAATGGCTCTTTCTGCAACCAGCTTCAATTCCTTCCAAAAAATGAACTGCATTCACTCAAAAGCTTATATAGAAGTGATTGGGATTGTCTAGAACTTTCTGGAATCATCCAAATGAGATTTTGGATTTTCAAAATCTCTTCAAAATCTCATCCATGGCAATCACTATTCTGGCTCCCTTTGGGCATGGCTATGCTTGTAATTAAATTCTCATGAGATATTGAATGAGTTTGATGAATTATTTTCCTTGTTTGCAAGCCAAAGGTGGGAGTTTCATTATGTTGCTTCATCATGAAGAAATGAAATGGAATGGTATACAAATGACCTCAAATCAAAATTCTAACATTGCCATTGTTTCTAAAATCATTATTCCAATCAATTTGACCTATAATTTTGTTTCATTTGGTCACAAAATGAATTATTTGAATTTTTGGCCATTAAATCCTTTTAATTATTTCTTTTTTCAAAATTTCTTGAACCAAGTCTCTCCTTGAGCCATTTCAATGCCTCCTTGATGCATGGTCAAGGTTAAAACACCATTTTGAGCAACTTTCTAGTTGAACAAAATTTCATTTGAGGCCTCTAAGTTGGTGAAAATGGCCTATGATCACAAATGACCTATAATCACAAATACCCAAAATACCCTTGACTTGTCAAAGCCATAACTTGAGTTCTACAAATCCTATCAAGGACTTCTAGTACTATATGGAAATCTAAGAGGATAAGGAACAACATTCATGTTGACCAAAAGTCCATATGAATCATCCTTCTTGGACAAAAGTTTCATGCAATTTGGGTAACTTTCAAGCTCCAAATTCACATACCTCAGATGACTTGTAACTTGTCAAACTCATAACTTGAGTTCTACAAATCCTATCAAGGACTTCTAGCACTTAAACTAAATATAATATCATGTTCTACAACAATCATGTTGGGGTCAATATGAGATGACAATCATATCCTGAGTTAAATGGCCAGGAAGTCAGGGGTCAAGCTAGGGGATTTTACACTGTCAAGTCTTAGAAACCCTAGCCTGAAACTTCTCAAACTCTTCAATCATGATGATTTAACCTTGGAATCATCCTTAGAACATCTTAATGCATCAATCCATGATCACATGGCTCTTGGATTAGGTCTCAACCTCCTTCAAATCCTCAGTTGACTTAGGGTTGACCCAGTCAAACCTTATCTGCACCAATCATGGCTGAGGCTTCTTATTCTTGCACAATGACCTGTCTAGGCCTCAAAGTGATCTTCAACACTTCTCATGAGCTCTCTCAAGACCTCAAGTCTAACTTCATGGCTTCAGAATCATCTGATGACCTCTTTGCTACAAAACAACCTTTGAACTTGTCCCTTATTTTTCTGTTACTGTTGGTTTTCTCTTAAACACCCACTTACAACCCATGACATTTTTTCCCTTAAGAAGTTGAACAAGTTCCCATTTTTTTTATTCAAGGACTCCGTCTCATCCACCATTGCTCCTATCCACTTATATATCACGGCACAAAAAAATTTCTCGAGCGCGACAAATGCCCAAAATACAATAGAGTCGTCATCGAAGTTTATTTATTCCAAAAGGAAATGGACAACAACAATAAATCCCTAAAATAAAAAATAAAATGGTCGTCGCAACCAAAATTGAGTCTGGGATTAGCACCCCTCACATCCGTTGTACTCAACGAGAACCATTAAGTTAGTTTAGTGAGTAAAGTGTTAGCTTCGTTATTTGGTTTCTTTTAATTATTAAATGTTTGAAAGAAAAAATAAAATGACTAAAAATAAGTTTTCTATTAGGGTGGTTGATAAGATTGTGAGTCTTGCTCCTATGTATCTTCATGTGCGATGAGGAATTCAAAACTAAATAGTTATGGGCAAGACCAAAGGTATTTTTGGATTATTTATTATAGTGCTTTACAAGGAGTTAAATATCGCTCCTACGTATACTCTAGTGCGATGAGGAATTCAAAGCTACGCAAATTTTGGATAGAAAACCACACATGTGTTGGTTGATTTTAGTGAACGATGTTTAGGTCGCATTCTAGCGGTTAGACGTTGCTTGTATGCTCGTGCATGGAAGGCTTGAGCGTTTATTTGTATCATGGTAGAATGGATTATGTTTGATCGCATTCTAGTGTTTAAATGTTGTTTGTATACTCGCGCATGAGAGGCTTAAGCGTTTGTTTATATCGAGGTAGAATGGATACAACATGGTTTTGATTGGTTAATTTTTTTTTGAAGTCTTTTGAAGATGATAAGTACTTGAAAGACAAACTATACAACATGTGCCATACCCCAAATTTTACCCTTAGGCTTTTTAGGTTCATTTCGCATTTCATTTTATTCTGAATTGCATTGTAACTAACTGCTAACCGGTTTGCCCAGTCTGTTGGTTTTTGCAGGAAAGTCCCGCTATGCGCGATTTAATTTGTGAAGGGAAAAAGGGTCATTAATTTGCAGCTTGCTAACAATTTATGAAGCAAATTCGTCATCAAGAATTCCTCAAACGATTAGGGTTTCAATATCCCGTTCATGTGATTTTATTTGAGAATGGGTTGAATTTTACGACGGTTTTTGACGTCAGGTTTCTCGTGACACAGAACATTTTATTCAAGAGCCGAGATTTAGTCGTGAGTTATATGTCAGAAATTTTGTTTGCTTCCTAAACCATATGGAGCTGAGGGTGTTGCAATATGAATGGATTCAGGTTAAATTGGTGCTAGAACTTGCTTTGAGGAATTTATTCCGACAGACACACGTTTTCCTGCTTTCTGCTACCTACTAGTCGATTTTTAAAGAAAACAGTGGAATTTCGCTTCGTGTTAAATTTATAATGCACATCTTTTGGTTTGGTCATGATTATTAGCCGAGCTTGTTCAGGTTACCGAGTTAAATCATTTGAGATACAATTTGAATTTTCAATGCGGAGGACAGTTCATTTTGCCGTTTAATCAGATTTCTCTGCTTATCCGTTCAAGGCCATATTCACTGATATTATTATCGGGTACGAATTTATTTGCAAAAGGATTTGTTCAAATTCAGCAGTTACGTCGGATTTAAATCATGCAAGATGATTAATTTTTCGAATTCGGAGTTTGGAACGTCAAAGCTTAATCAGATAATTTTAATTGAATGAATTTACTCGGGCGAATTTATTTGGATGGGTTTAATCAGATGGAGTCATTCGTTTGAATTTAATCAGATGGATTTTAAGCGAATTAATTTAATCGGATGGATTTAGTCGGATAAACTTAATTAAATTAATTTATTCGGTTGAGTTTAATCGGATGAATTATCAGAACAAATTTGATCGGAGAAATAATTTCAGTTTATTAAGGAAGAATCAAATTTATTTATTTAAATTCTATATTTTATTACAAAGGAAATTACAATTACAAATTTAATTCCTAAGTCCTAAATGCCTAATTTTTCTAAAATGGTCTTCGCGCCGATTCTTCAACCTCCGATTTTTCCTAATCTGCAAAAGAATCGACAACAGAGAAAATAATTTAAATGGTTAGAATCAATAAAAATGGTTTTTGATCGGTTCTGATACCCTCATTTAAATTATCATCATCGGATATGTCGGGAGGGCAACAGAATATTCTGCCGGCAGCTCCTGACTTCCAATTTCTGACCCCGGCAAATCCGGCAGATTTCTGTTCATTCTTTCCAAGAGAGAGAAAAAAGTGATTTTAGGAAAAGTGCTTTTTTTGGAAAAGTGATTATTTGGAAAAAGTTGATTTTTCTTGTTGTAGCCAAACAGGACATAGAATAGATCCATAATCCAAAGTCCATGGATATCCAAAATGAAGAAATGGATATCCAGTCCAAGAACAATTTTCGCAAGTCCCAGCAACCAAGCAAGATCAAGTCAAACGTAACAACAAACTTTCGCTAATTTTTGCTCCCAAAATAAACTTTCCAAATTCGCAGAAACAAATCCTGAAAAGAATCCAACAAATCAGCCATAAAAATTGCAACAGTAACACGCCCAGGCCCACGAGTTCATCAATATAAACAGAACATCAAGTTCCTCAAAAAAACATCATCAATTCATCACAGGAAAAATAAGGAAAAATTCATCAAAAAGTTCATCATTTTTGTTCACTAGAGAAGAAGAACAAGGGGAAAATCATCACCAACAAGAACATCAGAAAGAGATTTAGAGAAGCCGGCAAAATCAACGACTCAGAAGAACTGGGTTCTTCATCATTGTCACTAAATCAACGACAGTCGTAAATCCCTCAGAGGACTCAATACCACCGCGCCACCAACCACATCGCGGCCAGACTCGGAGGATTTCATCATTGTCTCAGCAACCATCAACCGACCTCAAAAAGAGTAAAAGATTTTGTAAGATTTCATCACCATCACATTTGGTTTTGTTGTTTTTTTCTTTAGAGGAGAAGAAGATGAATCATCAAGAAGCTCAGAGTGTAACGGCCCGATTCTGATTTCCAATTTTGTTGAGTCTTTTGATTTATTTGGGTGATTAATATTTTAATTGTGAAATTGATGTGTTAATATGTTATGTTTGTATATTATGCTATTTTACCAATTTTGAGAGTTTACGGGGAAAATAGATTGGAGGGTATTTTAGACATTTCTTATTTAATGATAAGATGAGATATTTTGTGAGAAAATGGATTAGTAGATGTTTGGAGAGAAATAGAATAGAAAGAGATATAAGTGGAATAGAGGAAAGAAAAGAAAAGAATAGAAATAGAAAGAAAAGAAAAGGATAGAAATAGAAAGAAGAGAAAAGGAAGAGAAAGAAAGAAGGAAGGAGAGAGAAGGGGAGAAAATAGAGGAAAAGTTTGGATAACTCAAGATCAACATCTAGGATTCGATTTAATCGGGTAAGGGTGTGATCTTATTATTTTCTCAATGTGTATGATAATGTATGCTTTTGTTGGATTGATTTGGATTGTTGGAGAGTTTTTACTCATTTTCTATTTTAGGTCGAAATGGTTTAATCGATAGAAACCGATGTTTTAACAGTTAGAATCTGGAATAAGTGATGTAGTTAGTCGAGGAATGTTAGGCTAAGACTATGGAAACTTGTTGGAATTGAATCGGGTGATTTTTGGACCTTGTAACATTTTCGGACAGTAGAGGTTTTTGAGAGATCACAGAGGTTCGCTAAGCGAGCAGCTAGCGAGTGGTTCGCTAGGCGAGCTGCTAGCGAGCAAGTAGCGAATGGTCCCAAACATGGACAAAACCAAAATGACCCTTGTTCGCTGGAGCGAGTAAGGTAGCGAGTGTTCGCTAAGCCTTCGCTAAGCGAGTTGGGTAGCGAACACTTCCAGTAGCAAAAAGGCAGGCTTCGCTAGCACGTTCGCTAGGCGAGCCATTAGCGAATGATCGTTATGCCTTCGCTAGGCGAGTGAGCCAGCGAGCATGACAACATTGTTTTATTTCTGTTGTTCCCATCTGATGTTGATACTTTGATTCTTCAACGCATAGCTTGTGTGTTGTATTATGATATGTTGTGGGTAGCCATATGGCGTGAATCCTAGATTGTGAAATGTGGCCTTGTTGGCAAATATATGCATTGTTTAAATTGATTAAAAGTGCATGATGATTGTAATGGAGTTCATTGTCGTTAGGCGTGATATTGTGAATGCATATTGATTGTATGCGATTGTATGTGAAGCACCATGATGTGTATTCTTGTGAATTACTTGATAAATGTAATGATGATGTGTGAAAGTATGAGTACCTTGGTGATTATGAAATGTGTTGTGTGCGCAATCAGGTTATAATTCTTGTGTGATGAATTATTTGAGAATGCATGGGATTAAGATGCGAGAACGGTCTTAAGTGCATTTGTTTGTTGATTGCATACGCATCATTTGTTGTCAAGATGCAATACTTGCTAGTTTCATGGAGACTAGTGACTTGTCCCAAACCTAGAGTGGGGTTTGAAAGCTTAGGGAACGGGCTTTTGTTTGTTATTGGCCTAGGGAACAGATCCAGTTTAAATGTAAAAACCGAAAAATAAGAACAAGTGTTGGTACCACATGGCATGAGTTGCATTGAGTTGCATTGAGTCACATGGCATAGGTATAATTGTTGTATGGAAGTATGCATATGTGTATGAATTGTTGAACTGAGAGTTGCGGATTGATGAATAAACATAATTGTAAATGTTTATGTGGAAATGAGTGAATTGTGGATGTATGCATGATGAATGTGCTTGGTGACTATCCATATATTTGTATATACATTATGACGTATATGGATGACTTATGGTGAGAATGTCGATTATGTGTATTCTAAGATTGTAGATATATAATTATATGCATTGATTATTATGATAATATTTCTCACCCTTCTGCTATTTTATGATGCTCTATGAGGCATTGCAGAGTAGGTATGCTGGAGGTCTTTTTGTGAAGCGTGTCTTCATTCTTTTATCGGTCAGCTCTGATATGTAGCACTGGGTAGCTAGGATATATGATTCTTTTGTGATACATTGCATATGTATCTTGTTGTGGAATGTTTATGAAAACATGGTTGTGAATTAAACTAGATGATATATATATATATATATATATATATATATATATATATATATATATATATATATATATATATATATATATATATATATATATATATATATATATATATATATATATATATATATATATATATATATATATATATATATATATATATATATATATATATATATATATATATATATATATATATATATATATATATATATATATGTTTGATGATTATCAATATTTAGATGTTTCCGCTTTTATTCTAAATATTGTGATGTGGGTATGAGGACTAAGTTCCTCTGTTGAAAGTTACCCCACTGTTGCATATCTTTATTGAGCAGGTGTTGTATGTTTTAAATTCAAGTATGATGTGGCGCACCTCTTTTATACCGTGTTTTAATTATACTCTGATGGATTTTTAATATGTGCCTAAATAATTTATTTGATTAATTGGGGGTATAGAAAGGGGGTGTTACACAGAGCATGGCCATGGCGGACGAAGAAGAAAGAAAAATGGACGGAGAAGCTTCCATGGAGCTGCGCCGCCGCGAGGAAGAAGAAGAGGAAATGGGTTCTCACAAACCCTAAAGGGATCAGCAACACAACGTTGCCCCTTTCCCTTTCCCTTAAATATTTCTTTTTTTTTTTTAATTTTTATAATTTTAGATTTTAGTTTCAATTATTTACTAGAATGTTGTAAAAATAAAATTAAAACCATTCAGCTTTCATAAAATTAAAAACCATTTTTTTAAAACCTAACAATAAAAACCATTTTTTTAAAATCATAATTAAAACCTAACTTAAAACTTTTTAAAACTTAATTGCAGAAAATTATTTTTAAAAACTTAATTTAAAAACATAATTTGGGAATTTAATTTCTTAATTCAAAGAGTTAAAATTTCATAATTTAAAATTAACTTTTTTTTAAAATAAATCTAATAATTCTTTAATTTAATTATTAATTATTGATACAACTTTTTTTTCTAATTAAAATTCCAAATTTTGTAAAGATTAAATTCTAACCTCTAAAATAAATTTACCTAACTCCTAACATTCTTGTCGAACTTTCGTCTAACTATTTTTCCGCCCTAACATTATTTTCATTTGTTCTTGTTTACTAGCTTCATACTTTTTGGTCGTGTTTCATGGTTGTAAATTATGCGAGGACATCGTCGCTTTTATCTCGTTAGTATTCTTGCATTTTTCATGGTAGTAATTTATGCGAGGACATCGTCGCTTTTGTTCCATTATTATGCTTGCACATTTTTCCATATTTCAATATTGTTGCTTGATTAATTTTTCATTATATTTTTTACCGTTAATTCCCCTCCGAAGGATAGGTCTAGTCGTTTGACCGCCGCGTCAATAGTCCTTACCTTTGACTCTTTCATCTTTCAAACCCTAATTGCCTAGGCATCCCGCCGTGTGTAACACCCATTTTAATTATTTAGTCATTTTATTATAATTTTAATTATTAGGTGTTGGTGTGCCTTTTGGTGGGGTGTGTTGGATGATGATTGGTGGGTGTCCCTGATATGGGAGATTATTGGTGGTGTTTTGGTGTGAATATAATAATATAATAAATAATAGTAATATTGGTGGTGATATTATTATTATTATTATTATTATTATTATTATTATTATTATTATTATTATTATTATTATTATTATTATTATTATATTTGTTATCATTATTAATATTATTATGACTTTTGGTGAGTTAATAATATTATTATTATTATTATTATTATTATTATTATTATTATTATTAAGTGTTATCATTTATATTAGTAATATTATATTAGTATTACTATTAAGATTATTATTATTATATTATTTTATTAAGTTATTATTATTATTATTATTAAGATTAGATAATTAAAATAGGGATTGTGAGGGGTTAGTGGTTTTTACGATACATTTGGAGAGTTGGGAGAAAGAACGAGAGAAGTGAGAAGAGCATAGAACGAGCAAAGGAACGAGGAACGGAAGAGAAAGGAGAAAGCCAAGAGACCAAATCTAGGAGGATTTCCATCGATCAATTCGATTAACAAGGTAAGGGGGGAGAAACGGATTGGGATGGTAAAATACATGAAATTGGGTAGAGGGGATTTCCTTAACCCCGTAGGTATTCTGATGAATATGTGTGGATTGTTGTATGTTGTTGATTATTGATGAATTGTGTTGAATAATATGTATATGATGATATGTTGATGTTTGATGTTGCCATTGTTGAATGAGTGCTGGTGTTGGTGTGGTTTGAGTAAGGTTCTTAGTAACTCTGGAGTGCCGGTAATGTACCATAATGTTGGTCTGGAGTAGAGTTATAGGACAATTGATAAGCGTAATATGCATTGGTTGTAATACTGATAGGATAGAAAGTGGATATTGTGGAATAGGCTTGAATCGGAGGAGAATGAGAATTCTGAACTGTGAGAATTTGGGAAGTCGCAGGCAACTCGCTAGCACTTCGCTAATCGAGCTGGTAGCGAGCGTTCGCTAGGTGCTCGCCTAGCGAGTGAGGTAGCGAGCGTGTCCAGTAGTCTTTGTTTGCCTTCGCAAGGTAGTTCGCTAGGCGAACAGGTAGCAAGTATTCGCTGTGACGAGTTGGGTAGCGAACCATTACAGTAGCCACTATTGTCATTCGCGAGGAGGTTCGCTAAGCGAATAGCTAGCGAGCATTTGCTAGGAGCTCGCCTAGCGAGGGAGTAGCGAGCGTAGCAAAATGTGACTTTCTGTGCTGTCGTGCCTGATGCGCTAGCTGTGTAGTATCCCTTAGACCATGATGAGTGTAGGGATGGAGATTGGATAATGTAGGGAGTACATTTGGTGATAGGATGTGGATTCTTTATCGTTTAAATTAAGTGAATGATGGATGAGTGTGCGATATGGAGTATCGTAAGGTTATCACTATGATAGGGTATCCCCGGGTGATGGGATGTGTTTATACTTGGTGTTAGAATGTGAAATTGCTCACTGTGTGATTTGAATTATAAGTCGTTGGTGTGTAATATATCTACACATATGCATTGATGTATGATGATATGATCAGGAGGATCGTGTGCACTTAGTGTGCCTGAATATAATAGTTATGCATTGGTGTCTTGCATATCATGGTGTTTGGTGGGATGAATCATATCTCAGTAGGAGCGTAAGTGATTCATCCGTACTCCTTTGAGGAGAATGGTGGGGGATAGATCATATCTCAGTAGGAGCGTAAGTGATCTGTCGGGGATAGATCATATCTCAGTAGGAGCGTAAGTGATCTGTCCAGGTTCGATTGAATGAACCAATGAGTCGGTACCGCATGCATGATGTTGAGTTGCATATTTGCATTATAATATGTTATATTGTAATTTGAATAGTAGGTTCGTGATTGGTGTTGTGGGATGAATATTGGGGTGTTGGTGTGTTTTACTATCTTGTTTACATGTATTACATTACCAATATATTTTTGATCATGTTTTCTCACCCCTTTGTTGTTGTTGTTGTGGTATGTGCTTCTTCGGAAGTACAGATAATCCAGGTACTTAGCTAGCTTGGATTATGGTGTGCCAGTCGAGTCTAAGATGCTCTGATACGTAGCACGGGACTTGGGTGTTTTTATTTGTTTTATGCTGAACTTGTATTTTGTTCCTGTGAACGTATCAAAAATCTTTGTTGGATTTTACTATTTAATATTCCGCTGTATTTGGAGAAAAACCTTTTTATAAGGAAATGTTGGTTTTGCTATGTTGTATCCCACTTGGGAAGAAAACTCTGATGTTTATTTATAATGTTTATTATTTTAATTGTTTTTGGGAAGTGGGGTGTTACAATTGGTATCAGAGCAGGTCGGTCCGTCCGGCCAGTGTTGTTGAGTCGAGTTGAGTTTGTCCTTTAGGATAGTGTTGAGTATCTTTTAAACTGGTGTTATTATTTTTGAGAAGTATGGCAGGAAGGAACGATGTTGCGTTGGCTGCTGCTATGCAAGCAATGGCACAGGCGGTTGCTAATCAGAACCAAACTGCAGATGCCCAATTCAGGAGTTTGGCGCAGTTTCAGAGCAACAAGCCGCCGACGTTTGAAGGAGGAATTCTAGATCCTGAAGCTGCACAGAAGTGGCTGAAGGCAATTGAGAAAATTTTCAGGACTATGGATTGTAGTGATGAGCAAAAGGTGAGGTTTGGTACTCACATGCTGGAGGGCGAAGCTGAAGCTTGGTGGGACAACATTCGCCAAAGATTGGAAGCTGCTGGAACTGCCATTACTTGGGAGGTGGTTCGGAAAGGTTTTCTGGAAAAGTATTTTCGGGAAGATATTCGAAGTGCTAAGGAGATTGAATTCTTAGAGCTGAAGCAGGGTAGTATGACGGTAGCAGAGTATGCTGCTAAGTTTGAAGAGCTGGTGCAGTATTGTCCTCATTATAATATTGATGGGGCAATAACTTCTAAGTGTTTAAACTTTGAGAATGGACTGCGTCCAGGGATTAAGTTGGGGATTGCTTGTCAGAAGATCAGGAGTTATCCCGAGCTGGTAAGCAGGAGCAAAATTTATGATAATGACAACTGGGCAAGGATTGCACACTACAAAGCTGTTAATGACCGTAAGGGTAAGCAGAGGTTCAATGGTACTCCTTATAGTGTTGCTGCTGTTAAGGGAAAGCGTAAAGCTGTTGTTGATAAGAAGCCCAGAGAGGGGAGAGCATCTGCTGATGGGAAATGTTTCTGATGCGGTGGCATGGGACACCGTGCTAATGATTGTCCTAATGAAGTAAAGAAGTGTTTTAAGTGTGGGAAGCCAGGTCATGTGATAGCTGATTGTAGAGCTACTATGCCGACCTGTTATAACTGTGGTGAAAAGGGTCACATCAGTACCCATTGTGAGAAGCCGAAGAAGCCTCAGACATCTCCGGCTGGTGGGAAAGTGTTTGCTTTGGCAGGAACTCAAGCTGTCAGTGATGAGCGAGTTATCAAAGGTACTTGTATTATCAATAATATTCCTTTGACTGTTATTATTGATACGGGTGCAACCCACTCGTTTATTTTTGTTGACTGTGTGAAGAGGATAGGATTGGTGTCGTCTACTCTTGAGAGACAAATGACTATTGAGACACCCTCTATTGGCTCAGTGACTACTTCTTTGGTATGCCTGAAGTGTCCGCTGACTATTTTCGGTAGAGAATTTGGAGTGGATCTGATTTGTCTACCACTTGGTGATTTGGATGTTATTCTGGGTACGAACTGGTTAGAGTTCAACCGAGTCTACATCAATTGTTTTCGGAAGGAATTGTTGTTCCTGACTCCAGAAGGGGAAGCTTTAGCAGATTCTTTGTCTAGTAAAGAATTGAGGACCTTGTTGGAAGATGAAGCTAAAGTGTTTGCTTTATTTGCATCATTATCGGTGGATAGCAAAGCGTCAATGGAGGAATTGGCAGTGGTGAATGAATTTCCGGAAGTGATTCCTGATGACATTACGGAATTGCCTCCGACGAGGGAAGTTGAATTTAGTATTGATCTTGTTCCTGGTACGAGGCCTATTTCTATGGCGCCGTACAGGATGTCTGCAGTGGAATTAGCTGAGTTGAAGTCTCAGATTGGAGAATTGTTGGATAGAAAGTTTATTAGACCGAGTGTGTCGCAGTGGGGAGCTCCAGTGTTATTGGTGAAGAAGAAGGATGGTAGTATGCGTTTGTGCATCGACTACCGTCAGTTGAATAAAGTGACTATTAAGAATAAGTATCCTCTACCAAGGATTGATGATTTGATGGATCAGCTAGTGGGAGCTCGTGTGTTCAGTAAGATCGATTTGAGATCGGGTTACCATCAGATCAGAGTAAAAGAAGGTGATATTCAGAAGACTGCTTTTAGGAATCGATATGGACATTACGAATATGCTGTAATGCCGTTTGGAGTGACTAATGCGCTAGGAGTATTTATGGAGTATATGAACATAATCTTCCATTCTTATTTGGATCAGTTCATTGTGGTATTTATTGACAATATATTAATTTATTCTAAATCTGATGAAGAACATGCAGGACATCTGAGGATTGCGTTGCAGGTGCTGAAGGAAAATAAATTGTTTGCTAAACTGTCGAAGTGTGACTTCTGGTTGAAGAAAGTGAGTTTCTTGGGGCATGTAATATCTGGTGATGGAATAGCGGTGGATCCGTCAAAAGTAAGCGCAGTGTTGTAGTGGGAACCACCAAAGACAGCAACGGAGATTAGAAGCTTTTTGGGTTTGGCAGGTTATTACCGCAGATTTATTGAAGGGTTCTCTAATTTGGCGTTGCCATTGACTCAGTTAACGAGGAAGAACCAAGTTTTTGTATAGGATGCTGCTTGTGAAGAAAGCTACGGGGTTAAGGAAATCCCCTTTACCCAATTTCATGTATTTTACCATCCCAATCCGTTTCTCCCCCCTTACCTTGTTAATCGGTTTGATCTATGGAAATCCTCCTAGATATGGTCTCTTGGCTTTCTCCTTTCTCTTTCGTTCCTCGTTCCTTTGCTCGTTCTATGCTCTTCTCACTTCTCTCGTTCTTTCTCCCAACTCTCCAAATGTATCGTAAAAACCACTAACCCCTCACATTCCCTATTTTAATTATCTAATCTTAATAATAATAATAATAACTTAATAAAATAATATAATAATAATAATCTTAATAGTAATACTAATATAATATTACTAATATAAATGATAACACTTATTAATAATAATAATAATAATAATAATAATAATAATATTATTAACTCACCAAAAGTCATAATAATATTAATAATGATAACAAATATAATAATAATAATAATAATAATAATAATAATAATAATAATAATAATAATAATATCACCACCAATATTACTATTATTTATTATATTATTATATCCACACCAAAACACCACCAATAATCCTCCCATATCAGGGACACCCACCAATCATCATCCAACACACCCCGCCAAAGGGCACACCAACACCTAATAATTAAAATTATAATAAAATGACTAAATAATTAAAATGGGTGTTACAACTCTCCCCCACTTTAATTATTTTCGTCCTCGAAAATTACCTGATGGAAATAGTTCCGGATACGCTTCTTGCATCCTACTTTCCAACTCCCAGGTCACACTGCCTCCTGCTGCACCTCCCCAAGCTACCTTCACCAAAGGTATCTCCTTCCCTCGGAGTTGTTTCATCTTACGGTCCTCAATCCTCAACGGCATCATTTCAACAGTAAGATTCTCCCGAACCTGAACATCATCTCTTTGAATCACATGAGATGGATCAGAAACATACTTTCGCAATTGCGACACATGAAACACATCGTGTAAGTTCGACAACTCAGGCGGCAACGCCACCCTATAAGCCACATCGCCAATTCTCTGCAAAATCTCATAAGGTCCAATAAACTTAGAATCCAACTTCTTGGACTTCAACGCACGACCCACACCAGTCATCGAATTAACTCTTAGGAATATGTGATCACCTACACAGAATTCCAACTCTTTCCTCCGATTATCATGATAACTCTTCTGCCTACTCTGAGACACTTTCATTTTCTCACGAATCATCTGAATTATCTCAGTAGTCTGCTGTACAATTTCTGGTCCAAGCACCACATTCTCACCAGTCTCATACCCACACAGAGGAGTCCTACACCTCCTCCCATACAAAGCTTCAAACGGTGCCATTCCAATACACGAATGGTAACTGTTATTGTACGTGAACTCAATCAATGGTAAATGAGTATCCCACGCACCACCCTTTTCCAACACACAAGCTCTCAGCAAATCCTCAAGCGACTGAATAGTCCTCTCTGACTGACCATCAATTTGCGGATGATAAGCTGAACTCAACTTCAACTTAGTTCCCAAAGCTTCCTGCAAGCTTTTCCAAAATTCCGAAGTAAACCTCGGGTCTCTATCTGACACAATACTGGACGGAACACCATGTAACTTTACAATTACCCGAATATAAATCTCCGCCAGCTTCGTCAACGGAAAACTAATATTAATCGGCACAAAGTGTGCAGACTTCGTCAATCGATCCACAATCACCCATATAGCATCAAATCCTCTCGCCGTATTCGGCAAACCTGTAACAAAGTCCATAGTAATACAATCCCATTTCCAAACCGGAATCTCTAATGGTTGCATAAATCCAGACGGTCTCTGATGTTCTACTTTCGACTTCTGACACGTCAAACAGGCATACACAAATTGAGCAATGTCTCTTTTCATACCAGACCACCAAAATAATTTCTTCAAATCATGGTACATTTTCGTAGCTCCCGGGTGGATACTCAAACTACTACGATGTCCTTCACTTAAAATTGACTTTTTCAACTCTTCATCATCTGGTACACAAATCCTGCCTCTAAATCTCAACACACCTGTACTATCCAATTTAAAGTCACTATCGGAGTCACTTCCTACTCCAGGCATCAAATCTACCAATTTCACATCCAACTTCTGATTCTCTCTAATCATATCCAAAAAGTCATTATTTACCTGCAACATACCCAACATTACACTATCTGCAGTAGTCTCACAAACCATGCTCAAATCTCTGAACTGTTCAATTAACTCAATTTCTTTCACCATTAGAGTTGCCATATGAATCGTTTTCCTGCTCAAGGCATCCGCCACTACATTGGCCTTTCCTGGATGATAACTCAAACTGAAGTCATAATCCTTCAAAAATTCTAACCATCTTCTCTGTCTCATATTCAGCTCTTTCTGATCAAACAGATATCTCAGACTCTTATGATCACTAAACACTTCAAATCTCGAACCATACAAATAATGTCTCCATATTTTCAATACAAAAACAATCGCAGCTAACTCGAGATCATGAGTCGGATAATTTTGCTCATGCACTCTCAGTTGCCGTGAAGCATATGCTACTACCTTACCATTCTGCATAAGAACTCTGCCTAATCACATTTTAGACGCATCACAGTACACCACAAACGGTTCACTCGGAGTCGGCAACACTAACACCGATGTCGTAGTCAATTTCTTCTTCAGCTCTTCAAAGAGTTATAGGACAATTGATAAGCGTAATATGCATTGGTTATAATACTGATAGGATAGAAAGTGGATGTTGTGGAATAGGCTTGAATCGGAGGAGAATGAGAATTCTGAACTGTGAGAATTTGGGAAGTCGCAGGCAACTCGCTAGCACTTCGCTAATCGACCTGGTAGTGAGCGTTCGCTAGGTGCTCGCCTAGAGAGTGAGGTAGCGAGCGTGTCCAGTAGTCTCTGTTTGCCTTCGCGAGGTAGTTCTCTAGGCGAACAGGTAGCAAGTATTCGCTGTGACGAGTTGGGTAGCGAACCATTACAGTAGCCACTATTGTCATTCGCGAGGAGGTTCGCTAAGCGAACAGCTAGCGAGCATTCGCTAGGAGCTCGCCTAGCGAGGGTGTAGCGAGCATAGCAAAATGTGACTTTCTGTGCTGTCGTGCCTGGTGTGCTAGCTGTGTAGTATCCCTTAGACCATGATGAGTGTAGGGATGGAGATTGGATAATGTAGGGAGTACATTTGGTGATAGGATGTGGATTCTTTATCGTTTAAATTAAGTGAATGATGGATGAGTGTGCGATATGGAGTATCGTAAGGTTATCACTATGATAGGGTATCCCCGGGTGATGGGATGTGTTTATACTTGGTGTTAGAATGTGAAACTGCTCACTGTGTGATTTGAATTATAAGTCGTTGGTGTGTAATATATCTACACATATGCATTGATGTATGATGATATGATCAGGAGGATCGTGTGCACTTAGTATACCTGAATATAATAGTTATGCATTGGTGTCTTGCATATCATGGTGTTTGGTGGGATGAATCATATCTCAGTAGGAGCGTAAGTGATTCATCCG
Organism: Lathyrus sativus; assembly: GCA_963859935.3. Taxonomy (NCBI): domain Eukaryota; kingdom Viridiplantae; phylum Streptophyta; class Magnoliopsida; order Fabales; family Fabaceae; genus Lathyrus; species Lathyrus sativus. The sequence continues at coordinate 283,443,984 of OZ012741.1, read as the reverse complement.
TACTCCTTTGAGGAGAATGGTGGGGGATATATCATATCTCAGTAGGAGCATAAGTGATCTGTCGGGGATAGATCATATCTCAGTAGGAGCGTAAGTGATCTGTCCAGGTTCGATTGAATGAACCAATGAGTCGGTACCGCATGCATGGTGTTGAGTTGCATATTTGCATTATAATATGTTATATTGTAATTTAAACAGTTGGTTCGTGATTGGTGTTGTGGGGTGAATATTGGGGTGTTGGTGTGTTTTACTACCTTGTTTACATGTATTACATTACCAATATATTTTTGATCATGTTTTCTCACCCCTTTGTTGTTGTTGTGGTCTGTGCTTCTTCGGTAGTACAGATAATCCAGGTACTTAGCTAGCTTGGATTATGGTGTGCCAGTCGAGTCTAGGATGCTCTGATATGTAGCACGGGATTTGGGTGTTTTTATTTGTTTTATGCTGAACTTGTATTTTGTTCCTGTGAACGTATCAAAAACCTTTGTTGGATTTTACTATTTAATATTCCGCTGTATTTGGAGAAAAACCTTTTTATAAGGAAATGTTGGTTTTGCTATGTGATATCCCACTTGGGAAGAAAACTCTGATGTTTATTTATAATGTTTATTATTTTAATTATTTTTGGGAAGTGGGGTGTTACACCGTGGACCACTTTACCCTTTACCCTAGCATTAGGAAGGAGTATCCGCACTCCATATTAGGTTTCCCGCCGTGGAATACCTATCTTACCCTTTTCAATTCAACTCTTTTCAACGTAGAGATAGGAGTCGCCGCACTCCACGTAAGCGCTTCCTTATGAACGCTTATTCCCCATTGAAACCTTGACCACCGTCAAGAAGTTTCTCTTTCTCCCTTTCGAGCGGAACTATTATTACTTTGATTCCATCCCCTACCTCGGATACGTAGGCACAAGATACGAATCTTGGCGAGTAAACTTAGGACTAACCCGTTAGGTCTTTCTTTTCACCTTTAACCCTTAGCATTACCCTTAAGCAAATAACTTTAGCAATAGTAACATTAAAACAAGAGGTTCATGTAGAGTAGTACAGAATTTTAGGGTGCTAATACCTTCCCTAAACTTAACCAACCCCCGAACCCTAGATCTCTCCCTGCATTGTGTTTACGATGCAAAATTAGATTTTTCCTTTCTTTGACCTTTCCTTCGGATAAATCAAAGACCGGTTGTGAACTAAAGATGTGATTCAAATTAATTAATAATTTGATATTCTATTCTCAACGCAACAACAGGTATCTAAGAACTCGGGGAAAAGAGGGGCATACACCTAACTAGTCCTTTTTCATCTGATTTAATTGAGAAAAAGGTTTAAATAAATTAAAGTCTTTTAAAGGCAACAAGTACTTGAAAGGAAATCTATACAGTAGGTATCCAAGTACTCGGGGAAAAGAGGGGCATACACCTAACTAGTCATTTTTCATCTGATTTATTGCAAGAAGTTTTTATATGATTCAAGTCTTTTAAAGATGAGAAATACTTGAAAGACAAACTATACAACAGGTATCAAAGTACTCGGGAGAAAGAGGGGCATATGCCTGACTAGTCCTTTTTCATCTGATTTATTGCGAAAAGCATTTTTGAAGCATTTTTATTATGCGGGAAAAGAACTTGGTGTTGGCCAAGTGTTTGATTTTGATTTGTTCGAAATTGATTTGAAATTTTTTTTGAAGTTTGATTAAAAAAATTTGATTATTAATCTTGATGTGAAACATAAGCTTGATAACAGTGTGAAAATATCATAAAGTAATGCAATGCATAAAATGAGTTAATGTATGCAAAGGTAAAGTGTAAAGACGCGATTGGAATTTTTGTGAAAGAGTGAATTGTAACGTAGTGCAATTTCACGTGTAAAAGCAAAAAAAGCAGGAAAACTAACGTGCATGCGATAATCATAACACACACACATATATCACAATCAAATTGAAAAGTAAACATACGCGTACCGTGCATGTGTTAAATTAACATAATATGACGAAGCGAAATGAGTTTACGTAATGCTAGGACGTGCAATACAAAACTACCAACACAAAATTTAAATTCGATTTAAATGCAATGAAGTTGGAATGTTGCATGTCAACATAAATCAAACAACAAGTTGCTAGAGCGAAGCGTGATCATCACAATCAAATCAAAATATGGACAACACATGGCGCAATGCATTTTATCACAATGGAAGTAATGTCACGTGACAAAACACAAAGAAGCGAAAGCAAACATGAATTGATGATATGTCAAACTACCAATAATCTATATACAGGTATGAGTTAAACATGACAACAATGGAATCGAAATGCCGCACATAAACAAAAAATCAAAAGAAAATTGCTAACGCAAAATCCGTTCATCGAAATTGAATAAAAAAATCAATACACCACGATTTCAACATCTAGACTCGATTTTGACATGACAAAAATGTAAATAGCAGCATCTACATTAGTAAAATAAATTTACAGCATTCTAAAATCAATACAAAATCAAAACTTCGGCGTTGATACCAAAAAAAAAAAAGCAAACACAATCGATTTGAATTTAAAAACACAACCAACAACAGATACGCAACGAACACAAAAGAAATTTAAAATCTAAATCATTACCAAACACAGAGTTACAATGTTGTCGTTGGTGTTATTACGGTGTTGAACTGAGTTAGTACTTGTTGCGCGTGATTTATTGATGCTATTGGAGGAATATAATGAGATGCAACAGAGGAGATGAAAATAGGGTTATTGGGGATCAAAGTTTGTTATTAAGGGTGTTGTTATGGTGGATGTGCACAATGAAGAGTTGTTGCTCGCAGGTAGTGAAATGGTGAGTGCGGAAGGGAGTGGTTGGAGGTTGGTGGTGTCCCAAGTTAGTGATAGGAGCTTGAGGCCGAGGGAGTGTGGACAGATGTGTGAGATGGAAGGGAGCAAAGGTGTTGTGGTTGTTTGTTGATGAGTGAGGTATTTTATGGTGGAGGTTTGAAGAAAGAGGTGGAGGTCATTGAGACAAAAGTGAGTGACGAGTTTAAGGTTAAGGTGTGGTTGAAAATCGATGGTGGTTTAGAGAAGAATAGCGGATTTGGAGGTTTTAGCATGGAAGAAAGCTGAGCGAATGAGGTTTTGTTGTTGTAAAAGGGGCGGATAAACACGGTGAAGGGAGGATGGAGAATGTTGGTTTTGTGGTCACGAAGAAGAAGAAATATCTTCATCTTTCTCTCGTTTTTTCCTTTCTCTACTTTTTTTGGAAAATTTGAAAAGTGAGAGGATCAAAAAGATGATGCAGCGGCTGATGGTCTCCTCTAATTAACACTACTAGTCTCAATTTATACCCTTACATTAGGGTTTTCTAATTATTTTAATTCCAAAATTAACCTTGGGTTTTTTTAAGTGATGGTTTGGGTCTTATTGGATCTTAATTTGATGAATCAATATTACATAATATTTTTAACAATACAAATAATAACGCCTCATTTATTTTATTTTTATCTTATTTATTTTTCTTTAAGTTTTTAGATGATAAAAAAGCACCAAAAATGCGAACAAAAATCTACCTAGAAATAATTTTTAAAAATCGCCCGGACAAGTTGGTTTCAAAATGGTCAATAGTCAACTCTTTGTTGACTTTTGACTTAGACTAATGCATGAATGATTGAACAAATAATGCAAATGCCTTGATGGGTGAAATAATGAGGGGGAAAATTAGGATATGACAGGTCTCTAGAATTAGTAAGAATTGCATAGGCTGCCAAGTGTTCATACGCATATCTTTCTAGTTGTTTGGTTGAATGGTTTTTATGTCATGTACAAGAATATAATCATGCACTCCACCTCAAACTTTAGGTTCATGGTCAATTTTAGTATTAGAGTCTGGTTTCTCCTATTGTTCAGGCACTACCTACAAATATTCATTAATGGAAAATCAACACCCACCTGAATCACCTATTTGTTGGAAGTTTCTTCTTCATATGTTGATACATTTGTTGCAACTAACTTCTTCAACATTAAATGCTCATAAAAACAATACCTTTATTGATTAAAATATTCTTTTTAATTGGATCCCATAACTTGAACCCTTTACACCTTTTGCGTAACCAACGGAGACACACTTCTTCCACTTTGGATCATGCGCATAAATCAGCCACCAAAAAATCCTTAAATTGCCAATATCAATAGGATTACTTGTTCATATCTCCTCAGCAACTTCCCTATCCAATGAACGTTGTGGTGACTTGTTGATAAGATAGCATGCCATGTTAAATGCCTCTTTCTAAAACCTTTTAAGAGTCCAACATTTAACAAAAAACATCTTTCCATTTTAGTTGAAGATCTATTCATTCTCTATTTCATACCATTTTGTTATGGTTTCTTGCAAAGTGAAAAATGTATTTTAATATTGTGTTTTTTTACAAAACCTCTTGAAATTTAAATTAGTGTACTCTACCCCATTATCTGACCTCAAACACTTTTTTTGCCTGTTTGATTCTCTACCCCGACCTTCCACAACTTGAATTCGGTATAAACTTCAGATTTCTACTTCAAGAAATACACCTAAATCTTGCAAGAAAAATAATTTTTAAAAGTCACAAAATACCTGGAACCTCCCATGGAAACCTCTTTGGTAGATCCCCATATGTCAGAATGCACATAGTCTAAAATTCCATTTGCTTTATGCTTCTCGGTCTTGAACTAAATACCACTATTTTTCCCACTATAAAATTCCAAATTGCATCTACAAACACCCTTCAATAGATTTCTCTTATGAAATTTAATCATCCAACGCTCAATTAGATGACCCAGATGCATATGCCAAAGTTTTGTTGCATCAACATCAGACTCATCTAATGCAACATCACCCATAACAATGTTCCTTAATAATTTATAGATGTTGCATGTACTCCTCCTTGCTCTCATCACAGTCAATGCACCCTTGGTAACCTTCATAATGTTCATATCTCCATCAGAACTATAAGAGAAATTAGTTGCATATAAGGTGTCGCGGTGAAATTTGGATATCAAACTATTGATTAGTTTGAATCTTTAATTCATTTTGCAATCGAACTTTGATTTGTCCAAAGGAAGGATAAAGATCGAAATACCCACGATGCAATGCAAATGCAAGGTTTAGAGAGTTTTAGGTTCGGGGGTTGGTTAAACTTAGGGAAGGTGCTAGCATCCTATGTTTCTGTAGTATCCTACAGGAACCTCTTGTTTTATGTTGTTTATTGCTAAGTGTTTATCTGCTTAAGGTTGAAAGACCTAGGGGTTTATTTCTAAGTATACTCAATAAGATATCGCATCTTATGCCTACATATCCTTACGGGAGTGGAATCAGAGTATCTATAGTTCCCTTAAAGGGTTAGAGGAGTTCTTTGACTGTGGTCAAAGTTCCTACAGGTTTAGGGTAGTTGATTGATTTATTTTAGGAGAAAAGGTGAGTTGTCATTATAAGAGAGATTTAACCCCCACAAGTTGTAGGAAAATGGTCTTTGCATCGTCTTAAGAAAATGGCTCAAGTACTCGGATAGGGATCGACGAGGTACGCCTTTATCTCTCTTAAGGCAAAGTTCCTACGGTATTGATTGTAATTGATGTGGGGTGGAGATTCTATCTCGCTTAAGACGATTAACATCTATTTCTCTATTGTGTTTGATTATTTGTTTGTTTTGAGTTGAATTGTTTTGTTTGTTTCTATGTTATAAAGGATAATGGTCCTTCCTATGGGGTAGGATCTGTCCTAAAAGATCGACTTGAATGGGATCAAGGATCGAGAGGATTATGATGCAAATGATGTCAATTACACACAAGTGTTGACTCATGTGTAGGTTTTTCCTTTGGACGGAATGCAGTGCGATAAAATAAATGCGGTAATGTAGTTTGCTGTAAAATAAATTGCGGAAAATGATAAAGGCAAATAATTAAATCCATACACAGACGCACGAAAGCGCTAAAGTGTGTGAGAGTGTGAATTGTGAATGTGTAAGGTGCACGATTGGATAAGTTTTACGATATTGGTTGGCTTTAGATGGTGTTGATTTAAGTTGATTTTAGGTGGATTGAAAAAATATTATTTTTGATGAGATTTGGTTTTAAGCGAGTGTTGAATTTGATTTTTATTTTGGCGAAAATGTTGAATTACTGAACTAGTTTAATAAAAGTTTCGGATGATAAATCAGTTAAGTTCTAATTAGAGATGATCTTAAACAAATATAGGTTCTGAGAAAAAGTTTTTATTAGCAAATAAGTTTTTTTGCTTATTATCATAAAAGATAAATAGTTAGTTTAAAAAACAAGATTGTTATTATTAAAATGTTTAGTCATTAATAAAATGCAGATTATTTAGAAAGAACTTTTTTGTTTTAGTAAAGAGTTTTGGATTACAACTCCATTAAATTTTAAATGGAAAAGGTTTAAATGAATAAATTTTGAGAAAAAAAGTTTAGGTACTAAATTTGAGAAAATTTATTTGATTATCGCTTAATGAGATTTAATTGAATAAAAAAGATTGGATTTTATCAAATAAATTATATTTTAGTGAATTTAAATGGGTTGCAAATTAATTAAATTAATTAGATAAACAAGTTTATGATTTTTGAAATAAAAAATGGCTGATTTAAAAAGGGTCAATTAATTATTTAATTAATTAAATTAGTTATTAGACTAAAATAATTAGATTAAGGGGGAATATCCATGGTTTTTAAATGGGATTAGTGGGTTAATTAATTAATTAGAGGGAGGTTTAGGCGTATGATTCAGCGGTGTAAGTGTGTGGATAATGTTAGTGGACGTGCAACGTGAACCGTGTGATAGTGATTAGATGGTGGATCAAGATCAAACGGGCGGTAGTGATGCTGGGGCGCACCACAGTTATTATAGACGCACACACACAATACAATACAAAAAAACAAAACAATCAGAAAAAACCCTAGATTCCCAATATCGTCCCCCCCTCTCGCCGATCGCGATTTCCTTCTCTTTCACCTCTTAATCTCCTTCGTTCCTTCTTGGTTTCTTCCGCCGTTCTACTTCGCTTATTCTCACTTCTCCCTTTCTACAACCATCAAACAACAAAAACGGTTAAAGTGTTAAAACAAAAAGAAATAAAATCTCACTGCGGCGTGTTTTCGCCGACTTCAGAGGCGTCTCGCGGTGGACGGTGTTTCGCGATGGGTGATGTTGGTGAGGGTGGTTCGCGATTTCTCGGTGGAGGTTTCATGGTGGTTAATGGCGACTTTCGAGAGTGAGTCTTTCCGACGACAAAACAAAGGGTTCGAATGGTGATTACACGGTGGAGTTTATAATAAGATAAGCTCTCATCCTTTTTTCGATTTACACCTTTTAGGGTTGATTTGGGGCTTAGGTTTTTCTTGAATTTTTTTCTCCCTCGAAACCGGATTTGTTCTCGATTTATAGTCTCAGCCTTCATTCGAAGAGTTTATGTGCTGATTAATACGCTTCCATTTCAGGCTTTAACATGTTGGGAATAATTGGATTCGTCTTAAACATGTCTCGGAAACGTCTTAACATTCATGATTACTAGATTTATGAGTTTCCTTTTTTTGCTCAATGTGTCTGATCTTGATTTAATATTTTTGATTCTTGACGCAGGTTGATGGAGACTCCTTGTTTTGGAATTACTTTGAATGCCCTGATGTCTTCCTGTTCTGGCTTGGCGATAATTAAATCGAGTTCTATTGGCAGGTTGAGATTTGGTGCCTGAGTTTCTTCTTCCTCCACCAACTGTAATTACACTCAATTGTTTGTATTATTAACAGATGCATCCGAATTTCTTTCAGAGTCATCAATAACAAGGGTCTTCTTAGCAATGGAGAGGCTAGGTTGAAGGTATTTGTTTCTGCCACACTTCTTCCATGGATTGCATCTATTTTGGCTACATAAGATCAATCTTTTCGTTGTGACGTTCATCACTGTCATTTGATAACTCTACTCCACGATCGTTGACGGTATCAACCACGGCTTTGTCACTAGCAACTGGCTTCCGGGAGGTATTTAAAGATGCGACATTTGGCTTCTTCTTTTTGGTTTGAGATGGATGGGGTCCTCCATCTTGACAGGGTCATGTTTTGGTATCTTTCCTTGTTCTTCACTGGTTACGTAGATTCTGCTTGAGGATTTCTATGCTTATGTCCTCTTGGTTCTAGTTTCAGGTACTTGACAATAATACTCTGGAGTTTCTTGGAGAGATGGCGCATTTCGTGAACCACTTGAAAATAAAGGGGCTCTTCCATGACTAGCACGGTTGCAGGAAGAAGCGGCAGCAAATAGGTGAAATGAGAGAGAACTGTTGGGTAGTGCATAAAGGAATCTTTTGGAGCCTTTATTTGTTGAACTAATGAAGGAAAACATGAGATGATTGTTTGCAGAGAAGCTGATAAGTTTCGGTAGCTCTGTTGTAAACAATCTCCTCTACTTTATGAGAATTGAAATGGTCGTGATTAACCAGTTTTACGGCTCCGAGAAGGTTGATTATAACTAGCAATTATAAAGTACAAAACTGCTGGGAAGAATGTCAAAGCATCAGAAGACATCACCAACCACCTCATCAGTCGTTTTCCAAGATAAGATTCATGACCTCTTGAACTCTTTACATTCGTGCAGATATCGACTTTCATGTTCCTCTTTCTGAACCTGTTATTCTTCTTTCGCAGGTGATGGACTTGTACGCGTTTGGAGGTATTGACGGTTTTGACAGGAATTTTCCGAAACTTTTTCTTTTAGTCATGTACATCAATGCTGGATGGTCCCTTTCTTAGAATTGTTGACGAAAATTGGTTGTGAAATATTGCAGGTTGTTTCTAAAGCTTGGATGAGTTACAACAAGGTGGTTATTATGAATTTTGTAGTGACAGTATGAACGACTTATGTGAGTCTATGGTTTGCAGTGGTTTCGGAATGACTGCGGGAGTCGACTCTTGATATTGGGATCAGATAAATGGAACTGATAATGTTTTGCTTTTATTATTTATTATTTGCAGCTAATAATGCATAATTTTTCCTGTATGTATCTTCTTTTCAACCATATGAACTAATACTAATCTAAAATGCATACTTGCTGTTTTAGTTTGCAGATTAGATAAGGATTGTCAGGATCAGATAGTTCAGCAGCTTGACTATTTCACCAAAGGATGGCTTTTATGTTCTATTTACATGGCTGCTCCTTGTGAAAATTTCGCATTTATATCCAAAAGTGTTCCTCTAAAGCTTCCTTGGCAGCTGCTGCTATCATAACATCAGGGTATTGAATCAGTGCTTAAGTTTACTCAATCCTTTCGACTATAGTAATTTGAACAGTGCCGAATGCAGAAAAAAAACCATATTAAGAACTTCTGCGGTGACTGCATATTGCATGTTTCAATTATTGCCAAAAGCACATTATTCTCTAGTTCTTTCCTCTGTAAAGCGCTGTCAATGACAGTCTGGTTAACAGGAAGCATGGGATTCGTGTAGTCCCTGCTCCGATTGGATTGGAATTTGATAATGAGGTCTGTGATTTTGTTGTTGTTGCAGGTCTGATGTGATGAGGAGAACTTCGAGCTGGTTGTATCCGAAAAGCTATAGATTGAGGTGTCGTTGTGATGCGAAGCCTACCATGAAGAATTACCCAATGTTTCCAAACAGTGTGGGTTCGCTGCTGTCAAAAGAACTCAAAATCTCCTTTCTCGATTTTGTTTCGATGCTCTTAACTCTTCTAACTTGGTTTTGGATCGTGTAGTTCACTCTGAATAGATGCTGGTGGCTTTGATTATTGCAAATGATAAGTAGATTCGGTCTGTTATTCATGTATAACTTTAATTAGGAACACCACGGACACGCTTATGTTGCTCCAAACAGGATATGTGAAAATTGTTGAACATGCACATGATGCTACAAATATCAGTAACTAGTCTGCTCTTTATAATATCTGCTTCTAATTATCACGCTTGCAGGTATGGAGTTTCGTCAGCATACATCAGCTTTGACAACAGTTGGTTCATTAACAGCGGCGAGGGATGTGGCTTCACTCACCTGCAGTTGCTTTAGGTCATGCACAAGTGAACTCTCAACATAAGGAGATATAGGCTTTAAATTCTTGTAACTTAAAGCATGAACACACTTGAGTCAATGTAGTGATTCACGATGATGTAATGGGGTTGGATTGCAAGAAATCTCTTTGTATTGAAATTGTATTGGATACTTGTATGTTTTCCTCGAATAACTTATTTGTTCAAATTAATGAAGGGATACCTATAATATTCATTCCCTGTAGCAATAGGCTTCTTTCATTGGACTTATCTTATCAAACTTGAATTAGTGGAGCATGGTGTTACCGCCATGGAAAAATCTCTTTGACTTTGTAATTTGAATAAAAACTTCCTTGACGTTATAAGAAATCCATAGGCCAAAATATACATACTTATCCACTTAGCAAACACATGTGAACTTCAAACCTTGAATCCAAACCCTCTTGTGTCAGAAAGCAATGGGGCCTCGAATACCATAAACCCATGTGCTATAAAATCCTGATCTCAAACCCAATATGAAAATGACTTTAGCGAGATACAACCAAAGAAAATCCATCTAGGATGTCTTTGAAGTGTTTATCCATGAATGGCCTAAGAATGAAGGAAATAGTTATGACTGTGAGGTTGTGTATTATTTCCCTTTGAACTCAACATCCTATGCAAACCTGCACAAACTGGTTAACTGTGATAATAGACACACGCACAAAAACAACAGAAAAAAAAAGAATGGGATCTTAAGGTCAAAAATTAGGGTGCAACAGATGCCCCTATTTAAGTTACTTCTATCTGGAGATGTGGAGATTGGAATCTCCGTCTCGACGAGATAGGAGGGACTTAAATATTAACATTGCACGAATTTTTGGCCATAAGAAGCCACCGAATGCAAATGATATGCAATGATATGAAAATGCAACACAGACGGGTCCTGTGAGGAAATGATGTCACAGGGGAACAACTAAACGCGACACGCGGGAAGAACAAGCTCAACGAAACGAGACTCCACGGGGAAAGATTGACAATATCGAGGTATCTATAAATGTGCTGTGAAGAAATTCCGAGAAAATCCACTTGAAGAACCGGCCGTATGGGTCAAATGTAATGATTTCGAGATATCAGTTGGAGAAGTTTATTACCGAGACTTGTAACTTTTTTGAGAATACTTTTTCTAAAGTATGTGCTGTAAAAAAAAACTTTTAAGGAATCTGCTGCCGAGATTCTGTGTTGAAGTTTGCTAGAGATATACTTCTGACGAAGTCTTCTGGAAATCTACTGCCGAGATTAGCCAGGAAATAAACGAGATACCTACTGCCGAGGTTTTCTGGGAATCTACTGTCGAGATTAACCAGGAAAAGAAATTGAAATACCTACTGCCGAGGTCTACTGGTAATCTACTGCCGAAATTAGCCAGGAAATGAAATTGAAATACCTACTGTCGAGGTCTACTGGTAATCTACTGCCGAGATTAGCCAGGAAATGAAATTGAAATACCTACTGCCGAGGTCTACTGGTAATCTACTGCCAAGATTAGCCAGGAAATGAAATATGTTTGAATAAACCTCCCCGAGCGTCATGGTCTGGATGCCATGAGCTGGTCTCAGTCTCTAATGTAGAACCTCCCCAAGCGTCATGATATGGGAATCATGAGCTGGTCTCAGTCTCTAATGTAGAACCTCCCCGAGCGTCATGATATGGGAATCATGAGCTGGTCTCAGTCTCTAATGTAGAACCTCCCCGAGCATCATGATATGGAAATCATGAGCTGGTCTCAGTCTCTAATGTAGAAACTCCCCGAGCGTCATGATATGGGAATCATGAGTTGGTCTCAGTCTCTGCCCGAAATGACGAAAACTCGTGAGAGCATCTTCACAGGGGATTGTAGATTTTGTAGTTTGTAGAATCATTGTAAATTGTAGATGTAATTGTAGAACTTCTTGGCTGTGAGCCATAATGTATTGTATATTGTAGAACATTCTTAGCTGCGAGCCATAATGTGTTGTAAATTGTAGAATTTTGTAGATTGTAATTTGTAATGTATTGGAGATTGTAAAACTTCACCGGGGATATTCAAGAGAGATGCGAGCCGGTTGAATTGTAAAGTATGTCTTCTCAAATAAAGAGAGACTAGTGTGGTAAACTTCTTCGACTTCCCTGGGGAGATGTCGCTTGATGGAAGTAACTTGTGTGATGAACCCGCTGGGGAATACATTCCTGAGGAGCATCCTGGCTGTTGCAAAAATGTGTGAATTCTCAAATAAAGAGAAACATCTGTAAGGTTTTCCATTTACCAAGTTGATAATCACTGGGGATGGATGAATTGTCTTGAGGAGACTGCCATTTGTCATCTTGATAAGAACCCGATTGAAATTAGTTGCTCAAATAAAGAGCTGCTTGCAATTCAGATATGGATTATATTGTTGGAGAAGTATACGTCTTCAGATGGTGATCCTCAAGAAGATTATCTTGGGGAGTCAAAGTGCAAAATAAATGCACGTTTAATCCATGTCGAAAGTTGGAGATGTCCACAATGTGATTGCCAAGGACCGAAGTTCACTTCAGGAAATAACCGAAGAGAAACTATCAAGCAAGACTCTACCATCGAGGTATGAACTCAAATGGGATGTACTAAAATAACCATCTTCCATGAGGATCAAACTTCGTGGGGAATTAGAAATATTGCTCTCTTTTCTGCCTAGGGCTGACAACTCTATTCGGAGGGAGAAGACACACCCAGTCACTCGGGGATAAATACAGCCAAGGTGACAGAATAAATAAACACAAAGATGCAAAAATGTACATGCCATGCCATCTATCTATATGATATGCGTATGCCTATGCTGACAAAACAAACGGGAAGAGGAAACCAAAGATGAAGCGTCTCCGAGCGAACATCCGACCAATCTTCAAATATAGAAGTACCACTGGGGATAGGTGGAGAACCAAATATGGGATCATAATCCCGCTTCAGGGCTTCAAAACTTCTTCTTATGAGGAATGGAGAATATTCCACTTGGGGGACGTAACCTCTTGATAAGTCTGAAAGATTATCCTGTTGAAGACGAGGATAAAGATCCACTAGGGGTGGATCAAACTCATTACTGTAGAAACTTCATGGATAAAATAAATATTCGCTTTACTGGAGAGACTCATGTTGGAGAAGAGTCCATTAGGGAGTACAATAACATCCACTTCACTGGGAAGGTGAAGTTTAAGAAGATTCACTGAGGATTAACAATTACACCCACTTCGTTGAGGAGGCGAAGTCAAACAGATCACTGAGAATTCTGCATCAAAAGCTTCGTCGAAGAATTGTCATGACCACCAAAAATAAAATTTATCGGGGACATGAGGAAGAATGTTGTAAGAATAAGGTGATTCTGTCTTGATGAATTGCGTAATAGTCGCCATTTGAACAAAAGTTTGTTGCACATGGATAAGATATTCTTCACTTCTTAGATGCCCCAAGTCACATGGTTATGAGAAGAAGTCGTTCTAAGAGGATTTTACAGAAAACATGGTGTCCTATTATTTTTAAACTCTTTAGAGAGATTCACCGAATCTCGACGTAACTGGCCCTGATCGACGGTATTATAACTGAGTCTTCAGAAATAGCTCCTTAGGAAGTCGAACTTGTAAAGAACAAAGCACTTAGAAAATACCTGCCCCAGTTTAGCGGAGTCTTCAAACTTCAACAATGATGTTTGTATGTAATCTTTCTAAGATATCAGGCAAAGTTGTAATCTTTCTAAGATATCAGGCAAAGTTAGCAAGTCAGAAATATTAATTTCAAAACTGTTAATGCAACACACGTTTGTCTTGAAGTTTTTTTTTTTGAAAAGAGAGATATCGCGATAACTTGTGACAGAAATTACTAGTCAGGATATAGTTTTATTTTACAAAGCCAATATAAAAAGTTGAGCATAGCTCATAGGAGTCAGGAAACGTTATCTCATTGAGTATGATTTCAAAGTAAAACTTACTTCAATTAGGACTTTTGAAAGGTGTATTATGGCTTAGTTTACGACTTGTAAAACAAAGGAATAAGGGTCAAAGTTTATTTGTACCCATCCATTTTTAAAAGACATTCATTCTCCTTAAAAGTTTTAAGTGTTCAATCGAGCTAACTGAAAATTGCCCCAGGCTAAAATGAGGTTGAAAATGGTTAAAGGGGAATTAACCGCTTTATATCTAATGTTTAGGAGGTTTGAAAAAGTGTCTTACATCATCAGCAGGTTTTATTCAAACGCATACATCAAGAGACCTTACGTTTTTGATTCGTCATCCTCCTCCCAATTCTTCACCAAAGTGAGGAAAGATCGGGTAAAAGTTGGCATTATAAAATTATGAAGAAAATTTTTAAGAGTGAAACAAATGGATTTCTTCAAGACAAACATCTATTGCACTACTTATTCAAAATAACATGTTCTTACATGCCAACTATGCTTTTAATCAAAGAAATAAAATAAGAACACATAAGCAAACACAATAAACAAGTGATCAGCATAACGGTGCTCCATTCACGATTGGGCTTCCTCCTTTGAAAGTCAGCACTTCGTCATCTATCATTTCTTGGACTTTCTCTTGAAAAACTTTGCACTCTTCGATTGAATGCCCCAACACTCCATCATGAAATTCACAGCTGGCGTTCGAGTTGAACCACGGTGGATGAGATTTCATGATTCTAGTCTTTCTGGGTGTCATCACTGAGTTTCGGATGAAATAAGACCATAGTTGACTGTAAGTCATTGGGATAAGATCAAACCAGCGAGTTTCTTCTTTTGGAATACTCAGAGGTGCCTTCTGACTCTAAAACCGTCTTCGAACTTGTCGATTCTGATGTTGATCTGAAGATATCATTCTTCACTTATGAGGTAGTCGCTGCTTGCGCTAAGCAGTCGCTTCATACTGATGTTGAGGGTAAGGTACTGGAACTGGATCTGACAGGAGCTGCGAGGAATCCCAAACTGCGTTAACATCAACGCTTCTTTCCTCTAGGGAATCATCAACTGAAATTTATTTATTAGCTTGGCTATTCAAGTTATCCTGAATTCTCCCACTTTTGAGCGCATTTTCAATGTTTACTCCAACTTCTATAATTTTAGAGAAATCTGATGGCACAGCGCCCACCATCCTATCATAATAAGAGTCTGACCGTGTTTTTAGAAACATCTTGCTTAATTCTCTCTCTTGAATTGGTGAATGAATTTGAGATGCTACCTCTTTCCATCGTTGGGCATATTCCTTGAAAGATTCATTGTCGTTCTTACTCATGTTCATCAGTTGGTCACTGTCTGGAGCTATGTCTAAATTATAATTGTATTGATTCACAAAAGCATCAGCTAAATCTCTCCAAGACTGTATACGATTCCTTTGTAACTTCATATACCATATTAAGGATGCCCCAGATAAGCTTTCTTGAAAGCAATGAATCATCAACTTGTCATCGTCAACATAAGCAGCCATCTTTCGACAAAACATTGTTAAATGGTATCTTGGACAACTAACACCTTTGTAAACTTCAAAGACAGGCATCTTAAACTTCGGAGGAATAATCACACCTGGAACTAAACACAAGTCATGAGCATCAAGATCAGATGCATCAGCTCCTTTCATCATCTTCAATTGCTCTTTGAAATCACGAAATTCTTTCTCCATTCGTATAAATCTAGGATCGTCCACCTTCGTCTTAGTACGAACATTCTGAAGATTAGGTACAGGATGTGGAAACTGGGAAACTCTTCCATTAATTGGGACGAACAGGTTGTCTTGCAAAGGCTGAGGCTGTGTAGGAACATCCACTTGCTGAACATCTTCATCGTAGGGAAGATCAAACAACGGATTAGTCACAATTCTGAAGCCAGTCATAGAATCCATATCTTTGTTCTCTTTGCTATCTTTCAATAATACTTCGAGCTTGATCAGATGGTCGAGATGTCAGCTGACAGACAAAGATAAAAGACTGGATGAGCCATAGAAGAGGAGAGACACGTGCATATGCAAGATGCTAAATGCGGGATGCTATGCAAAAATGCAGAAATGAAAGGTTTCATGGAACTCAAGTTCTTATAAACGTTACAGAATACCAAAGAAAATTTATTTATTATTTTTTTGATATTGGATTACAGATAAATATTCCTATAAGAGTCCTGGCATAAAGCCCTAAGTAAGTCCTTCATCATGCTTGTTTATTTGTTCTTCCACTTGGATCTTCTTGAATATAAGTTTTGTTGATGATCGACGTCTAAAGATTTAGTTTGATAGAGGAAAATAAATCCTCCATCTCTTCCTTTGTTCTTGTTGGAAGGTGAGAAATGAATCCCTGGATTTTCAATATCGATGAAGGCATTTTGAACTTCTATGGAAATCTCTTGTATTCATTTTTGAGTTTGCTTGATTCTTCGATCGGCGCCCTTAACTTCCTTAGGTCATCCAAGTTAGGACTCTTAAAAGAATATTCCAAACTATTTTCTTTTGTAATCCATATTGGTTTCTGTAATGTTTATAATTAATCTATGAATCCCATGAAACCTAATGTAATATGATGCCATATGGATGCAACAAACACAAGTAAGCACATAGATAAACAAGGATAACAGACAAGGGGGACCCTAGGTTTGCAACGAGCATGGAGCCAAAGGTATACCCATTCCCAAGGGTGTGGACTAAAGGTGGATTGTACCTGTAGAACAAGGTTCTAAAGAGGTCCCCAAAGTCATTAGTCCATCTTTCGGATATTATCAATTTCCCAACTAACTCGGGGATTAATAATATTCTCAAGAGAACTTTTTTTGAGTGTAGCATCGCGTAGCACTATTTCGGGACTTACTCCCTCATAGCCTCGCACTACGTCCTAATAAAGGCCAAAGTGGGGTTAAAGGTAACTACGGTCCTTAGTATCATGGACTCCAATTGAAAGTAGTAAAAGTTTTCACGACTAAACTCGTTCAATCGAACTATTTTCAAAAGGGTCTCGACTAAGCGGGATTCTCGATTCAACTTAGTCGGGACTCACTCCCTATAAGCCTCATCGAATATATCACCATCCTATCATAATTTCTCTCAAGTCCGGGTGTAGGACTTTGTATCACCACTCAAAGGTAACAACCCAAAAGCAACAATTAAACAATTATACAAATAAACAGATAAGCAAACAAGTAAATAAAACAAGATAGGGGAACCCACAAAAGAGATCCCCAGTGAAGTCGCCATTTCTGTCGCGGTGAAATTTGGATACCAAACTATTGATTAGTTTGAATCTTTAATTCATTTTGCAACCGAACTTTGATTTGTCCAAAGGAAGGGATAAAGATCGAAATACCCACGATGCAATGCAAATGCAAGGTTTAGAGAGTTTTAGGTTCGGGGGTTGGTTAAACTTAGGGAAGGTGCTAGCATCCTAAGTTTCTGTAGTATCCTACAGGAACCTCTTGTTTTATGTTGTTTATTGCTAAGTGTTTATCTGCTTAAGGTTGAAAGACCTAGGGGTTTATTTCTAAGTATACTCGATAAGATATCGCATCTTATGCCTACATATCCTTACGGGAGTGAAATTAGAGTATCTGTAGTTCCCCTAAAGGGTTAGAGGAGTTCTTTGACTGTGGTCAAAGTTCCTACAGGTTTAGGGTAGTTGATTGATTGATTTTAGAAGAAAAGGTGAGTTGTAATTTTAAGAGAGATTTAACCGCCACAAGTTGTAGGAAAATGGTCTTTGCATCGTCTTAAGAAAAGGGCTCAAGTACTCGGATAGGGATCGACGAGGTACACCTTTATCTCTCTTAAGGCAAAGTTCCTACGGTATTGATTGTAATTGATGTGGGGTGGAGATTCTATCTCGCTTAAGACGATTAACATCTATTTCTCTATTGTGTTTGATTATTTGTTTGTTTTGAGTTGAATTGTTTTGTTTGTTTCTATGTTGTAAAGAATAACGGTCCTTCCTATGGGGTAGGATCTGTCCTAAAAGATCGACTTAAATGGGATCAAGGATCGAGGGGATTATGATGCAAATGATGTGCACTACACATAAGTGTTGACTCATGTGTAGGTTTTTCCTTTGGACGGAATGCAGCGCGATAAAATAAATGTGGTAATGTAGATTGCTGTAAAATAAATTGCAGAACATGATAAAGCCGAATAATTAAATCCATACACAGACGCATGAAAGCGCTAAAGTGTGTGAGAGTGTGAATTGTGAATGTGTAAGGTGCACGATTGGATAAGTTTTACGATATTGGTTGGCTTTAGATGATGTTGATTTAAGTTGATTTTAGGCGGATTGAAAAAATATTATTTTTGATGAGATTTGGTTTTAAGCGAGTGTTGAATTTGATTTTTATTTTGGCGAAAATGTTGACTTACTGAACTAGTTTAATAAAAGTTTCGGATGATAAATCAGTTAAGTTCTAATTAGAGATGATCTTAAACAAATATAGGTTTTGAGAAAAAGTTTTTATTATCAAATAAGTTTTTTTAGTTATTATCATAAAAGATAAATAGTTAGTTTAAAAAACAAGATTGTTATTATTAAAATGTTTAGTCATTAATAAAATGCAGATTGTTTAGAAAGAAGTTTTTTGTTTTAGTAAAGAGTTTTGGATTACAACTCCATTAAATTTTAAATGGAAAAGGTTTAAATGAATAAATTTTGAGAAAAAAAGTTTAGGTACTAAATTTGAGAAGATTTATTTGATTATCGCTTAATGAGATTTAATTGAATAAAAAAGATTGGATTTTATCAAATAAATTATATTTTAGTGAATTTAAATGGGTTGCAAATTAATTAAATTAATTAGATAAACAAGTTTATGATTTTTGAAATAAAAAATGGCTGATTTAAAAAGGGTCAATTAATTATTTAATTAATTAAATTAGTTATTAGACTAAAATGATTAGATTAAGGGGGAATATCCATGGTTTTTAAAAGGGAATAGTGGGTTAATTAATTAATTAGAGGGAATTTTAGGCGTATGATTCAGCGGTGTAAGTGTGTGGATAATATTAGTGGACGTGCAACGTGAACCGTGTGATAGTGATTAGATGGTGGACCAAGATCAAACGGGCGGTAGTGATGCTGGGGCGCACCGCAGTTATTATGGACGCACACACACAATACAATACAAAAAAACAAAACAATCAGAAAAAACCCTAGATTCCCAATGTCGTCCCCCCCCCCCCCCCCCCCTCTCGCTGATCGCGATTTCCTTCTCTTTCACCTCTTAATCTCCTTCGTTCCTTCTTGGTTTCTTCCGCCGTTCTACTCCGCTTATTCTCACTTCTCCCTTTCTGCAACCATCAAACAACAAAAACGGTTAAAGTGTTAAAACAAAAAGAAAGAAAATCTCACTGCGGCGTGTATTCGCCAACTTCGGAGGCGTCTCGCGGTGGACGGTGTTTCGCGATGGGTGATGTTGGTAAGGGTGGTTCGCGATTTCTCGGTGGAGGTTTCGTGGTGGTTAATGGCGACTTCCGAGAGTGAGTCTTTCCGACGATAAAACAAAGGGTTTGAATAGTGATTACACGGTGGAGTTTATAATAAGATAAGCTCTCATCCTTTTTTCGATTTACACCTTTTAGGCGGTAAAAATCGTGAGCGTAAGCTATTGATTAGCTTAACTCAAAAAAACAAGAGTCGCCACCGCACTTTTATTTTATCCAAATAAAGGAAAGGAAAAAGAGCGAACAAAACCAAAGAGTTCTAAAATAAGAACACGAGACAGAGATCGGGGTAAGGGGGTTGGTTACGCAACAGGAAGGTGTTAGCACCCAAAACGTCTATAGTACTCTATAGCAGCCCTTTGAAATATTTACGTTTTTTGGTTTGAAAATGGTTTGTTTTAAAAGAGATTGGGGAGATGAGAAGAGAATTATTTTTTAGATTTTTGTGTTTGGAGAGACTTATCGTCTCATGCCTACGTACCCACAAAGTGCAATATGGTATCAAAACCCCGTAGTTCGTGGTACAAATGACAAAAATTTTTTGGTTTTGATTGATTTTAGATGTAAAGACAAGTCGTCATTTTAAGGAGAAAACTGCGACTATTCACCCACGAGTATTAAGACAACATCTGCGTCACATAAAGATGGAGGATTTGCTTGGATTATCAACAAGACTATCACTCAACATCAATGTGGAAAATGTCAAAGTCTTAATAATATGGGGAATAGGAGAATTACATCTCAACTATAGAAATGAATCATGTCTAAACTTTTATGAAAATTTTTTAAGTGAAAAAGTGCATAAAGGCACAAAAAGAGTTGATGAGTTTTTGTATTTTTTTATGTCTTTTGAAATTGGTCAAAGCATGATTAACATTGATTGATTTTTATTGAGAAGAACAAAGTTTGAAAATCACTTGACAAAAGTCAAGGTTTTATTGCGAAAGAGGGGGAGGAGATGAAGTGACTATCCTAGAAACCAAAATAAGAGCTAGAGGTAAGAAAGATCTAACCGACTTGTAGCACACTCCATAGCAAGCAAAAAGAATTCCATCCGATTTAAAGCATAAGCTAATGAGCGGGCCAAATAAAGGCTAAGATCCACAATACTCCAAGCATAGGAATGAGAGTCCTAATTCTAAGTCCAAAGGTCCATGAAGTCCAAGGTCTAAGAGTAGTCCAAGAGCATAACCACAAAGTTAATAGCACCAAGTTTTTTTAGAGATTGTTTATCCTTTATTAGTGTTTTGAACAAGGTATGGTCCAAGTGGACAAAAGAGAAATGACATAAACATAAACAAAGATATGATATGAAATGATAAAATGGAAGCATAAAAGTAAAGAAATAAAGAGTAAGAAGAGAATATAAACAAAATTAAACAAGGATATTGTTAGTGAATTAGTAATTAGTGGTTAGAACATATGATCAATGATGATTAATTCTTGCACTTAGACCAAGGTTAATGAAAACTCATTAGAGGATTGATAGAATCAAAGCCTCCTAACAATGGTTTTCATAGGTATTGGACTTAAGACAAGCAACTAAACATACTTGGACTTTTAAACGTAAGTTTGAGCCACGAATGATCATTTTCCGATTAAGGGACACTTTAGCGCTATGTTAAGCAATCGTAATCGGGTTTATGTAGAAACCACGACTATCTGAGGCCGGTCAATAATAATGTTAGTGTTAACACATGTTAGAGAAGTGATATGTAAATCACTCTCCTAAAACATGCCACACAAAAAGAAAAGAGGTAATGATATCATCACAATCAAGATTTTTCATCAATTAATCAAAGGTAATCTATCATTATTCCAAAGTACGGAGAATTATCTCAATGATTATTCATCCATAGATTTGAAATAATGAAGATTAAACAACCTTGATAATCAACAATCTATGATCCATAGATTTCATCGATCAAAAATAAAAAAGAAGAAGAAAGAAAATTAAAAAGAAACCACAATTTGAATCTTAAATCGATTAAATTATCATCAATATCAATCACCTCTCTTGGTGGATAACCACTAATAACAAAAAAGAAAAAAAAAAAAAGGAAAGGCCCACACGGCCCGGTTCTTAAGAGAAATAATTAAAAAAAATAAAGAAAAATTGAAATAAAAAAAATTGAAAAGGAAAAAAAGAAAGAAAAACAAACAGAATCAACATCTTCCTCATAAAGCTTCACGTTGAAGCTCTCAATGCCATCACTTTCTCCGTGATGTTGGAGCTCAATCCGGCAGCGGCAGAGCTTGAAAAGTATACAAAATCGATCGAAATGAAAAGTTTCACATGATGCAACCAACAATTTCAAGAATGATCAACAACGGAAACGAAGCGGAAAAGAGAAATTCACTCCAAACTACCTTCAAAGTCGAGGTAAATGTCAATTAAAACTTTCTTCTTCTCTCTTCTACTGCTCTAGCTCCAATTTGCTTTGAAATTGGAAAGAATTTGAAGGAAATGGAAGAAGAGTGATGAAGAATGGTGAATTTGGAATTGATGGAAGTAGTTTGGTTGAAGGTTAAAGATGAGTATTGGCAAGTTTTCAGCAGGGATTTTCTGGCTTTTCAAGCTTGAGAAAATGAGTGAGGTATGAGTGGTACTTATAGATAAGAGTGAGTGAAAAAATGGTTGCCGTTTGTGAGATTTTTCTGCGTTTTGGTTCAATACATTATGCGTGACCTGTGCTGAAACTTTTTCATGTCGTTTTTATTCCTTTTCTTTTTTTGGCTCATGAATTATGACGTGGATTAAATGATTTTATGGCTCAATTATATTTTGCACAGCTTGTGAACATGGCTTGGTTGATGGCTTACACGGCTTCACTTGGTATTCACTTGGTATTCACTTTTGTTGCAGCTTGTAAATTCAAGAAGTGACGTGGGTTTTTTTTTTTTCAACATATGACTTGAATCTGATCGCCTGAAGTCCCAACTGAAGACAAATAATGAAAGAGCAGATCTAGAGTGTCGATTTGAACTTGACTCTCTGATGAAAGTAATGGGCCTTTGGTTGCTTCAGCAAACAGATTAACCAGAGATGCTCCCTTGGTTCTATCTTCAGTTTCTTTAGAGCTAACTTCGCCAGCTAAAGACATGTTACCAATATCATGTACAGATTCTTCCCTGAGCAACTGTCTTCGAGCAAGTATTGTCAAAAATTGGTTCTTGATATAGGTGGAGGAAGGATCTTTGAAGCAAGTCCCTGTGTGGCAAGATCCTGCATTGTAATTTGCACTGCATTTTGTTGCTTCTGTCAACATGGTATCCACATACCTTCTGGACTCTTGAAGAAAAACATGGCATCTTGGGTTTTACAAACAAGTTCGAATAAAACATCCTTAACACAGACAGATACATCTGAACCTGAAAACCCCTCTGACTTGCAAGCCAAGTGTTCAAAATCACTTTCAGTCAAATTATGAGGAGTGTCTCCTAAATGCACCTTGAACATGTGTTGGCGAGCCTTTAAATCTGGTAGTGGAATGTATATACGCTTATCAAAACGCCGCCTTATTGCCTGGTCTAGAGCATATGGTATATTTGTTGCTGCCAGAACGAGAACTTTCTGATCACTGTGTCCAACCCCCTATATCTGCACCAGAAGTTCAGCAGCAGTGGAGCTGTATTTCTCATTCATGGCCATAGCCAACTTCAGTAATGGATGAACAACTTAACAATGAAAGTTTAGGTTTTACAAGACTGGGATACCAAATAGCCAGTGCTGCAGCAACAATAACGTGAGATGTCATTGCATCTTGACTTGTTCCACCAACACAAGAAATCCAATCTAGCACTTCGTATGACTCTAGCCAAGTAAGTATCTTAGATTCTTCATCCTGGGAAATTTCCTGATTTTTAGCCTTAGGAGATATGCTGCCTACTACCATATCTCCCAGATGCTCGTCTCTACCTCCAGATTGGGAGATTGTGTTATTTGATTCATCAGGTTTTGAATTGCATAGAGGTAGAGGAATAGCATGAGAGGCAGCACAGTGAAATATAGAACGGGCAACCATACGTACATGTTCACTTTCATCTTGCCAAAAAGCAACCAAGAGCTGTAACGAAGGTGGCTTGATATCTCAAAAATTTTCTATGAAATTTCGAGTATAGAATGCTGCTAATGCACTGCTGGCTGCTGAACTTGAGTGAGACAAGCTAATCAAACGTTGGGCAAGGGATACCATAGTCAGTGATCTCATTGCAGAAAACTCGGATGATGATTTCCACAGCTCAAGAGTAGCACTTCTGACCAGGAAATGACAATGTTAATGAACCTTTATCTCCCTGCAGACCCGAAGCTACTATAAAATTTCCTGGTCTCGTCAGTTTCATATCACTTATCAGCAAATTATCAAGCTGACTCTTTACGTTCCACAAATGTAAAAATGAGAAACTGTATCGCAGTAAGTATTCTTCAAGGCCAACCCAATCGTGCCCCTCTGAAGTTTCAGGATTATGGAAGGCCGGATTTTGCTCTTAAATGCCCTTATGCTTTAAGTTGATATTCACAGGCTTCCCATCACCATTCTCCATGGTGTCACTCTTTTGAAAAGAGAACATCAACGAAGCAAGATCAAAACTCATAGACACCATACCAGGGAATGGGCAAGAGCATTTGATAGGAAGGTTGTTACTCAAAAGACCAACAAAGAAGATGAATTTGGCTTTGCTGAATTTCCTTTACCTGCCTTTGGTTTGGAAGAATTCAGCCCAGTTGTACTTGAAATACTTGGCGATGACTTCGAAGAAGTAAGTAAGTTCCCTGTATGACTTAAGGGAGAGTTAGAGAGCTTTGCATCATCAACTATTGGAAGAAGTAATGAAGAGACTGATGTATTTCCATTCAGCACTGAGCCAGATACAGAATTCATACAGATACTTTTACAAAAATGATCAAACATAGAATGTGCAGCTGTCCCACGTATGAGTCTATCACGGGAGCCTGTCTTTACATCCCCAAATGTATAATACATCACCGTCAGAAGTTCCGTAATGTGTTTGACAGAGACAGGCAATATAACCTCTTGCTCCATCCCATAAAACTTTTTGAAGGATAGTTCATATGTCCAGGAAGCATTCTTTCCACCTACAGAGTATCAAGAGAAACAAGGGCAACACATGCATCCTCTCCAACTGAAAGAAAACAGTCACTCCAAGGATGTCCGGTCAAAGATGGGGGAAGAATAATTTGACGCACTGCGGCCACATGATGGTGCATTACCTTAATAAGACTGCCAGTGTCAAGATCCCATATGCGAATTGTGCAATCCATACTGTATGTCCTATGAAATTCTGTTTGCATGAAGTTGGCTTTTCAACAGGATTAGAACTTGCATCGTCCAGAAAAATCCCTTGAAACTGATCAAATCTTACAACCTCTATTTCTCCACTAAAAAGTCCATATACGACAGCATATGGTGTATAAAGGTTCTCAGAAATAATCATGGAAGAAGAAACTATCTTCCCTTTGACGATGTCCAATTTTGTGACAAATCAAAATATCTCTCTTAATATGCTTGCTAGCTTCCTTTTCTGAGCTTTGCTCAATCTCTGCTTCTTATTTGACTGGACTTTACCGCGCTCCTGTTCCATGAGCAGTGTTATCCAATTCAAATAAAGACTAAGCATCATCAAGTAGAGACTGTGCTTCACACTTCCATGCACGACATTTTACAGTGTCCATAGCAGCCAAAATTTCATTCATGAAACTAATTCTCTTGTGTGTGCATTGTAACCCTTGAATATTTTGAACTTGGAAAATAATAAATGATGATGAATTCCTTAAATTTTCAAGTAACTTGTATTCTAAGTAAGCCATATGCATGTCTCCTCCAAATTTATCTTGAATCAAATTCTTGAATAAAATGAATTCTTAAGAAATTGATGCCATGATGAACCCAAAGATCAATACCATCAATCATGCTTTAGAATCACTTGGAAATGGCACACTTGAATGAACACTTCGGACTTGTATCCTAAAACAAACATCTTGGTTGAACATCCACCAAACTTGACTTGTACAGACAAAACTCTGAATTTTTTATTAAAGCTAAATCTCTTTGAGTTTATCTGAATTAACCTCTGGGAAAATAAATCCATAGATGAACACAACCTGGACTGATGAACCTTGACCATAATAATCTGGACCAAACTTCTCATAGAACACTGCTTGATAAACCACTGGATTTCAATACAAAACAAATTGACCGTGAACAATCACATTTGCTGAGAAAATATCCTACCACCACGGGTAATTTATAGTTGAAGCAAACTCTTGATAGTTTGACCAAGATGAGGTCAAACGTCCATCTGATTTAGACTTGAATGGATGTCCTTGCCATCAATCTCCTTGCAAAACCCTAAACACACAAAGAAGAAGAAGAAACAAGCAAAATTGCAAAAATATTTTTGGTATTTTAGTTAGAGGTTAGTAAACAGAAACAAACATAAAGTAAATAAGAAACACAGGGGTGAGAGAACCAAAAAGTATGATCTTGTTTGTGTATGTAATGATGCAAATGAAATATGGGATCTTAGGGGTAAAAATTAGGGTATTACAGCTGCCCCTATTTAAGATTCTTCTATCTCGAGATATAAAGATTCACATCTTTGTCTCGACTAGATAGAAGAGACTTAAATATTACAATAAACCCAATTTTTAGCCCTAAGAGACCACAAAATGATATGATTATGCTAATAGTATGCAAACACAAGACCTCTGTAGGGAGAAAAATGCCACAGGAGACAAACAAAAGCTCAGGAGAAAAAGAGAGACTCCACATGAGAAAAACAAAAAAAGCAAGATCCTATTCCGATAAAGGAAAGGAAATGACTCAACAGAGAACGAGATACCAACTGCCAGTTACTGGGCGAAGATATTCGAACCGAAGAGAATAGGTAAAATACTTTCTACTGGTTACTGAGTAGAAAATAAGTGCAAAAACACAAGAGAATTGTTATCTACCAGTTACTGGGTAGAAAACAAAGAGATGTATTACTTACTACCAGTTACTGGGTAAAAAGTAATCCACTCGTTGAAATATAATCAACTACCTGTTACCGGGTAGGAAAAGAAGATAAAGGTCAACTACCTGACACTGGGTAGGACAAACATGCTCGACTACCTGTTACTGGGTAGTTTAGCGGGAATAATAAAATTGAATGAAAGGGGTTACCAACTATCGGTTACTGGATAGGGTAAACAACATGTCAACTACCTGTTATTGGGTAGGACAAACTCGACTACCTGTCACTGGGTAGGAGAAGGAAATAAAGGTCAACTACCTGACACTGGGTAGGACAAACATACTCGACTACCTGTCACTGGGTAGGAGAAAGAGATATATCATCAGCTACTTGTTACTGAGCAGCTCCAATCACACAACAAACTTCTCAGATAAAAAGACAACCATTTGTTGGAAAAAAATATTACTAACTCTGTCGGGGATCTTTAAAAGAGATACGAGCAGGTTGAACCATGCAATAGAATTCTCATCGGGAGTTATTCCACAGAAATTCCAATTGACAGAAAAGCTGGTCAGATAAAAACTTCTTTGTTGAGGATGAGCCATAGAAATGTTATTTATTGAGAAGGTAAATTTCTGGAGATTACACAAGCTGCTCAAATAAAGAGGCTTCCACATGAAGTTGCATAAGTAATTTCCAAGAGAGTGTTATCAAAACACTACTGGGGAAATCAAATCTTCATCTTCTGATGGGGATCAATAACAGATTCCTGCTGAGGAAAGTAAATCCTCAAAACTACCTTCTCGTCATCCCGGTTTCACAGCCCAGGGAAAACCAAAGTAACTGCTGCAAGAGACCAAAGTTCAATCCAGGAACAAACTGGAAAGAAACGGTCAAACAAGACTCGACCCAATGAGGAAATAACTCAACTGGGGAACAATTCCATCCAGATAAAAGCTGGGGAGGAAAGCTAAACAAAACATCTTCCACGAGGCATAAACTCAGTGGGGAATTAAAAATGATAGGTATTTTCTGCTTAGGGGTCGACACTCTAATAAAGAGAGGACACACGCATTCCGCGGGATAACAACATCGGGAAAAGGGAAATACCAAAAAATGCAGGATGCATAATGCAACAAAAACATGATATGCTCAACCAAAATGAATGCGCATGCAATGAGTATGAATATGCTGACAAATTAGACTAAAAGGGCAAACAGAGGGTGAACAAAACACCACAACACCACTGAAATACTCGGCTAATCTCTGCAAGTTAGAGATATCATTGGAGATCGTGCTGGGGATCAGCAACAGAAAATCTTCAACCATCAATAATTCAACAAAAGGGAACAACAATATGAACTCCGCTTTGAGAAGAAAAAAAACTGTTGGAGAAAACATAGCAACACAAATCTTCCAACCCTGCCAGGGGAATAAGAAGTTAACATCATAGCAAAAAGTCAAACTATGGGGGATTTTAAATCAACACCCAATCACAAGGTGAGAGAAAACCCGACAGGTGACTGCTATGTCAACACTTCTCAACATTGTTCTCTACTTGGGGAATAATCCAAAGCAAATGTGCATAACCTCCGCTAGGAATCATCAAAGACAAATCTCCGCCTGGGCAAAAACATCAAGGAGAAGTGGTCTTCAAATTTCTCAACTGTTCGATCATAACCTGGTTGAATGAATAAAACATATCCATCATTTGAATCAAGACTTTGTTGTGGAAAACCGTTCAACACTCATCTGGTTTATCCAAAGAAACAAAACTTTGCTAAGGGAATATCAACAAACTCTACCGAAGAGACCTCAATATAGCTCAAATGGGGAAACATCAACACCACTCTACTGGGGAGTTGCCAATAAATTTTACCAGAGAGGCAAGAAAGAACCCTGCTGAGGAAAACACTTAAGCTTTATGCTTCAAGATTCTACCATTCTTGGGGTTACTGTTGACATCCTTTCTTTTATTTTCACAAGTCAAAGAAAAATGTTTTTATAATTTTCAAAATTTAAATCAATTATTCACATTTGTTTCAAAAATCATCATCAAAAATAAAATAAAATTCTATAAACAGAAACAAAATAAGAATTGCAAACAAAGGGACAAAGGCCCAAATTCTATTGATAGAATGGTAGTCCGCAAATGGCGTGACTCCATGGATCATTACAAAGTTTGAAAAATGGTAAGTACAATGGAAAGGGCTACATTAAAATACAATGACCATTATTCTCCCTAACAACTTTGAATTCCAACAGTGCTTGAGACTTCATCGGAGAATAATTGAAGTAAAACCTTTGATAGGAAATGTTGCTTCAAACGATCAAGACTGGCCAGATGCAGTTACTTGCCATGATCCCTAACTTTTGCCTAGATTGCCCTCTCGGGTTTTCAATCTACCAGGATGATTATTTCTGTTTTGTCTCAAATTTTTTCCTGGACCGCCCTTTCGGGTTTTCAATCCACCGAGACGCTCATTTTTGCCTAAGCTGCCCTTTCAGGTTTTCAACTTAGCGAGTTGTTCTTTTATTTTTTAGGCGAAGTATTTCTTGACTGCATCGGCATTCACAGGACGAGTGAACTCTTCTCCATCCATATTTGTAAGAATTAATGCACCGCCAGAGAAGGCTCTCTTAACAACATATGGGCCTTCATAATTAGGAGTCCACTTGCCCCTAGAATCAGTAGTAAAAGTCGAGATCTTTTTGAGCACGAGATCACCTTCTCTGAATACACGAGGTCGAACCTTCTTATCAAATGCTTTCTTCATTCTTTGTTGATATAATTGGCCATGACACAAAGCCGTCATTCTTTTCTCTTCAATCAGATTCAACTGGTCGTATCTACTTTGACACCATTCAGCCTCAGCCAATTCAGTTTCCATCAAAACTCTCATAGAAGGGATTTCAACCTCTATCGGGAGCACTGCTTCCATGCCATAAACAAGAGAAAAAGGGGTTGCCCCTGTTGAAGTGCGAACGGATGTACGATACCCATGCAGAGCGAAAGGAAGCATATCATGCCAATCCTTGTATGTAACAACCATCTTTTGAATAATCTTCTTAATATTCTTATTAGTAGCTTCAACAGCCCCATTCATCTTGGGTCTATAAGGAGAAGAATTATGATGCTCAATCTTAAACTCATCGCATAATTCCTTCATCATCTTGTTATTTAAATTCGACCCATTATCAGTGATGATCTTGCTCGGAACACCATACCGACAGATGATTTGATTCTTGATAAACCGGACCACTACTTGCTTAGTCACATTTGCATATGATGCCGCTTCAACCCATTTAGTAAAATAGTCAATAGCCACCAATATGAAACGGTGTCCGTTCGACGCTTTAGGCTCAATCATTCCAATCATATCAATGCCCCACATTGAAAAAGGCCATGGAGAAGAGATAACATTGAGAGGAGTTGGAGGCACATGAATCTTGTCAGCATAAATCTGGCATTTATGGCACTTTTTCACATATTTACAACAGTCAGATTCCATTGTCAGCCAATAGTAACCTGCCCTTAACATCTTCTTAGCCATTGCGTGTCCATTGGCATGGGTGCCAAAGGATCCTTCATGGATTTCTTTCATCAACATATCTGCTTCGTGTCTATCCACGCATCTGAGCAAGATCATGTCATAATTTCTCTTATACATCACATCATCATTCAAGAAGAAACTACCAGCCAATCTTCTCAAACTTTTCTTATCCTTCTTGGATGCCCCAAGTGGGTACTCTTGATTCTGAAGAAAGCATTTAATATCATAATACCATGGTTTATCATCAACAACCTCTTCAACTACAAACACATGAGCTGGTCTATCAAGACGCATCACACTAATCTTTGGCACATCATTCCAATGATTTACCACAATCATGGAGGATAAAGTCGCTAAAGCATCTGCCATTCGATTCTCTGCTCTTGGTATATGGTGAAACTCAACTTTATTGAAGAAAGTTGACAACCTTCTTGCATAATCACGATAAGGAATCAAATCAGGTTGACGTGTCTCCCACTTCCCTTTAATCTGATTAATCACTAAAGCTGAATCTCCATACACATCAAGAATCTTGATTCTTAAATCGATAGCTTCTTCCAAGCCCATAATACACGCTTCATACTCAGCCGCATTATTTGTGCAAGTGAAAACCAACCTTGCAGTGAAAGGAATATGAGAACCATGAGGAGTAACAATAATTGCACCAATACCTCTGCCATATTCATTAACAGCCCCATCAAAAATCAAACCCCAACGGGATCCAGGCTCAGGTCCTTCTTCATGTAATGGTTCCTCACAATCTTTAACCTTTAGATACAACACATCCTCATGAGGAAAGTCAAACTGAATAGGTTGATAATCATCAATTGGCTGGTGTGCCAAATGATCAGCCAAAACACTTCCTTTTATCGCCTTTTGAGTTTGGTACTCGATATCATATTCTGATAACAACATTTGCCAACGAGCAATCCTCCCAGTTAAAGCAGGCTTTTCAAAGATATACTTGATTGGATCCATTTTAGATATCAACCAAGTTGTACAATTCAACATATACTGGCGGAGGCGCTTGGCAGCCCAAGCTAGAGCACAACATGTCTTTTCAAGCATCGTGTACCGAGACTCACAATCAGTGAATTTTTTGCTCAAATAATAAATGGCAAATTCTTTTCTCCCGGATTCATCTTGTTGACCCAGAACACAACCCATAGACTCTTCTAGAACGGTCAAATACATGATCAAAGGTCTTCCTTCTACGGGAGGAGACAAAATAGGAGGTTCAAGCAGATACTCTTTAATTCTTTCGAAAGCTTTCTGAAAATCTTCTGTCCAGACACAACCTTGATCTTTGCGGAGAAGTTTGAAAATCGGTGCACATGTGGCAGTCATATTGGATATAAATCGAGAGATATAGTTCAAACTTCCCAAGAATCCTCTTACTTGTTTTTCTGTTTTGGGTGCAGGCATCTCCTGGATAGCTTTAACTTTACCAGGATCAACTTCAATGCCTTTCTGACTGACAATAAAGCCTAACAATTTTCCTGAACGAACACCAAAAGTGCATTTATTAGGATTCAGACGGAGCTTAAACTTTCTCAAACGTTGAAACAACTTCAATAAATTTTTAATATGATCTTCTTCAGTCTTCGACTTACAAATCATATCATCCACATAGACCTCAATTTCTTTATGCATCATATCATGGAACAGAGTGGTCATAGCTCTCTGGTACGTTGCACCAGCATTTTTTAAACCGAAGGGCATCACTCTGTAACAGAATGTTCCCCAGGGTGTAATGAATGTTGTTTTTTCCATATCCTCAGGTGCCATCTTTATTTGATTATAACCGGAAAATCCATCCATAAATGAAAAGATATTGAACTTAGCAGTATTATCTACCAACAAATCAATGTGTGGTAGTGGAAAATCATCTTTTGGACTTGCTTTATTCAAATCTCTATAGTCAACACACATTCGGACTTTTCCGTCTTTCTTTGGAACAGGCACGATATTGGCCACCCATTGAGGATATTCGACAGTCACAAGAAAACCAGCATCAATCTGCTTTTGAACCTCTTCTTTAATCTTCACAGCCATGTCAGGATGAGTTCTTCTCAATTTCTGCTTCACGGGTGAACATTCAGGCTTTAATGGCAAATGGTGCTCCACAATACCAGTATCAAGACCAGGCATGTCTTGATAGGACCAAGCAAACACGTCAACATATTCTCTAAGAAGCTCTATCATCTTCTTCTTAACATCTGATTGAAGCAGTGCCCCAATCTTGACTTCTTTTTTATCATCATCGGAACCCAGATTAACCAATTCCACCGGCTCTTCATGAGGCTGAATGGCCTTTTCCTCGTGCTCAAGCAAACGAGAAATCTCATCAGGAATTTCTTCAATATCCTCCTCTTCCGCTTCAAACACGGGGAACTCAAAGTTGGGAGAGGGCATATGGTCATTGTTTCCAATGGGTTTAACAATCAATCTGCACAATGATTTTATGTTTGATTTTAGAATATGGACAAAAAAATGAAAATATTATGCAGATAAGAGTGATTATAACATTATTATACTTTTTTTTTCCGGTTTTTTATGTTACCATTTTTCAGAAATAAAGCAAAAAAGGAAAACAATATATGGATAAACAGAAAAACATTTTATTGATGATGATAAAAGTTGAAACAAAGCCCTCACAAATTCACTTTCACCTTGGGCAGAGTGAACGGATTTTTGAAAGAAACAAAAACAAATTACTTTGAAACATGAACAACAGTAGGAACATCAACAGCGATCCAATTCTGGCATATCAATCCACGTGTCACAAAGTTGGGCATTTCTTCCTCTTGGTCATCTTCAAGAATTGCAGCTGTAGAATGATCTTTGCAATGGATGAACCCAACACTTCGAAAAACTTCATGAATACTCTTCAGCTCATTTCGGGTTGAACCAGATGTAAAACCCAAACCAGCTCTATCTTTTTTCTCAGCAACTTCAATGATTCGGCCCCATCCATGAGCTTGGCCATTATCCACTACATGTTGTGCATCTTTTAGAGAAGACATGGACACCCCATCCTTCTTGACAGCTTTATCAACCATAGAAAGAGCCTGAAACGGAGTTCCAATATCCTCTTCTGCATCGATATAAGAAAAAGACGACAAACTGCTTACCAACATAGCCTGTTCTCCACCAACAACAACAAGTTTACCATTCTGCACGAATTTTAACTTTTGATGCAGTGTCGAAGTAATAGCTCCAGCTTCATGGATCCAGGGGCGTCCTAGTAGACAACTGTAAGCAGGACGAATATCCATGACTTGAAAAGTGATCTGGAAAACACACGAACCAATCTTGATAGGGAGATCAACCTCTCCAATCATAGTTTTCCTCGATCCATCAAAGGCTTTCACAATGACCCCACTGAACCTCATAGGAGTACCTTGATAAGATAATCTGGACAAATTAGATTTTGGCATCACATTTAACGATGACCCAGTATCAACCAGCACATTGGATAGAGCGTCTTCCTGGCAATTCATGGAAATATGGAGAGCCAAATTATGATTTCTTCCATGTTCGGTCAACTCTTCATCACAAAAACTCAGATTGTTACATGCAGTGATATTGGTAACAATGCTATCAAACTGGTTAACAGTCACATCATGATCTACATAAGCTTGTTCCAATATTTTCTGCAACGATTCACGATGAGCCTCAGAGCTCATTAACAGAGATAAAACAGATATTTTTGACGGTGTATGTAACAGTTGATCCACCATATTATATTCACTCTTCTTGATCAATTTCAATACCTCATCATTATCTGACTTCTGATTTACATCACTTGATTGACCAGACTCCACAGAAGTCTTCAACTGAATTTTCTTACCCACAGTATCTTCACTTGTCTTTGAAGGCACATTATCAAATACTCGACCATTTTTGGTTACACGTCCGACATCAGCAATAGTCACAACTGAGGGAAGAGAAGGAATGGGAACCTCTTTTCCATCCTCTAACATAGTAGCATTGTATTTGTAGGGAACATCTTTATCGGATTCATACGGTGTCGGGCCAGGCAAACGAATAACCAAAGGCGTCACAGCAGATTTCTGACTATTGTAAGAAATTACAACTCGCTCAGGAATATTGAAACGTGGGACTATGACATTCACCTCGTTCTCCACTTCATTTCTGTTTGCAGTAACCTGAATCAAATTCTCGTCCATCATCTTTTGTAAGTCCCTTTTTACAATCACACACCCTCGAGGGTTCACAGAACAAATACAACAGGCGGCATAATCATGCTCAATATCATGGAACTCACTCAAAGTAGCATGCATTTCAACAAGCAATCTCCGAATCCAGCGAATATAGAAAATACGGTATGTACCAGGACAACCATATACCATATTGACAGTTGCATTACCATGTTTAGGAAACGGATTTGATTGCACATTAGGGTTGGTATCTTTAAAAGACAGAATACTGCTTTTTACGAGCTTTGCAACTTCATGCTTCAGAGGATAGCAATTTTCGATATCGTGTCCAGGGGCACCTTGATGAAATGCACAATCAGCATCTGGCTTATACCACCATGGAATTTCAGTTGGAACAGCCGGCGGATCACGAGGTTGAACCAAATTATTCTTTATTAAAGCCGGAAATAGCTCAGTATATGTCATTGGAATGGGATCAAATTGTGTTTTCCTCTGTGTACGACCTTGTTGAGTTGTCTTCTCTTGGAAACGTGGTTGATAACTTGCAGTAGCTTGAGCGGTAGGGGTGTTACTGATAACAGGCGTAACAGATGCTACTTGTTGCTGACGACGACTACCATTGTTGTTCACAACTCTGCGTCTTCTAGACCTTTCCTGAGATATAGCATTAGTTTCTCCCTCTTTTTTCTTAGGGAACCCAACACCAGGCTTTTTTGTACTTCCAGAATTTCCTTCTTTTATCAGACGTCCCTCACGGACAACTTCCTCTAATCTCATCCCCATATTAACCATTTCCGTGAAATCACTAGGAGCGCTCGCAACCATCCTTTCATAGTAAAATGGACCCAGAGTCTTCAGAAAAATCTTGGTCATTTCTTTCTCTTCAAGCGGAGGGCTTATCTGAGCTGCAATTTCACGCCATCTCTGCGCATATTCTTTAAAAGTTTCTTTCTCTTTTTGAGACATTGCGCGGAGCTGATCACGGTCTGGCGCCATATCAAGATTATACTTATACTGACGAACAAAAGCTTCACAAAGATCGTTGAATGTCTTGATTTGTGTACTATCGAGTCCCATATACCACTTCAGCGCCGCACCAGTAAGACTATCTTGAAAATAGTGGATCAACAACTGATGGTTGTCAGTATAGGTAGACATCTTTCTAGCATACATGATCAAATGACTTTGCGGACAAGTGTTTCCTTTGTATTTCTCAAAATCCGGAACTTTGAATTTGGCGGGAATCTTCACATTTGGAACAAGACAAAGCTCATGAGCATTCTTTCCAAATAACTCCTTTCCCCTTAAAGCCCTGATTTCTCTTTGCATTTCAGCAAACTGATCTTGAAAGTCATCTATTTGATCCATAACATCTAAACTCTCGCTCGGAGCAGTGTGGAAAATTTGTTCTTCAGTATAAGGCATAGCGTGAGTTACAGGCGGTGGCACAGGTATGACAGTAGGAACAACCGGAACTTCAGCATTAGGAACAACATTAACCACAGGAGGTGGTACAGCCATGACAGCAGGGATTCTAGAACCTTCGGGAACAGGAGGTCGATATCCCTCTAGCACATAATTGGTAGGCATGCCCCAAGGGAAACTAACAGGCATTTGATATTGAGAAGTATTAATCGGGGCCACAGAAATGGGCGTTGATCCGATCTCAGAAATCACAGTTCTTTGGACAGGAGAAGGAGGAGGTAGTGGTGGCTGATTCTGAGCAGCCACCATAGCTTCCATTGCAGCAGTGAGTCTCTCTAAACCCTCTTTCAGAGTTGATACCTCTTCACAGAGCTCGCGGTTCTCTTGTTGCAACTGATCCATCTTTTTCTTAGAGTTAGCCCGAGTGTTGTAGTGATGCGACAGCTTGACTGAAGGAAGGCCAAAAGAAACAAATAAGACATCTGGAAAAGGCAACACATAATGCACGATGATGCGAATGCAAATGCAAAATGCAGGTGTTTCAACCAGTTTTCAAGGATCTTTAAGATATAAAGCAATTACAAACATCATAAAGAAAAATAACACTTTTTGAAATACTGATAAACATCTCATTTCATTGAATATTGGAAAGAGTTACACTTGGAAGTACAAAATACAATAATATCAAAATAAGAAAAAGCTAGGTCCTAAGGAACATCTGATGACGATCCAAGCTGATACTTCCTTCGGAGTCTCTTAATCTCTTTCTCATAGTTGTGCTTCATGGTGATCTTCTCTAGCACAAGCTGATCCACAATACCCTTCCAAGCACAAGAAGTAGGAGGATGTGATGGAGTAGTAGAGGAAAATAAATCCTCTGCATGCCTCTTCACAGCGCGCCACTCAAGTAACTCTATCAAGTCATCTTTCTCCTTCATCTGTTTTTGCAATTCCATCTTCTCTTTGTCAGAAGCTTGAAACTTACTTTCCCACATCTCTTTCTCTTCCTTCATCTTAGCCAAAGCATCTTGAAGTGTCTTCACATCATCAGAAGAAACAGGGAGTGGCGTTGGGATCACCGTAGTCAGAGGTTTCTCAATAGGATAAGGCATCTTAAGCTCCATAGCCCTCTTCTTCACCCAAAGCGTGTAAGGTTCCAAGGCAACGCAAACTTGTCTTCCAAGCTCCCCTCTATCCAACCTGTGAATCTTAGTCCAGGCATGAGCCATTTTTCTTCTCAAACCAAGAGAATCATCCCCTCCTTGAAAGAATAAACCCTCTAATAAAATATTCTTAGGCCTATCCTTCAGCATATAACCCAGCTGACGGCGAGCTAGACTCGGGTTGTAGTTAATTCCGCCTTGTATTCCAAGAAGAGGAACATTGGAGAATTCTCCACAACTATCAATAACCTGGACATTATCATAAACCGAAGAAGACCAAGTGATATCAGCATGCGTAAGAGACATAATCCTTTGAGACCACCTTAAACAATCCTTGTTTTTCCTGAAAACAGATGTCTGGGGTAAGTGTGAAACGAACCAATTATACAGCAGAGGTAGACAGCAAACAATGGTACCGTTTCCCTTAGAAGTCCTACTATGGATGGAGAAATAAGTGTCACCAAGCAAAGTTGGAACAGGGTTCCCAATCAAGAAAATTCTAATCGCATTAACATCCACAAAGTTATCAATATTAGGAAACAAGACTAGTCCATAGATGAGTAAAGCAAATATAGCCTCAAACGCCAATGTGCGACCAATGTCAGCAAATAAAGTGGCCTTCTCAATCAAGAACTTAGCAGTCAAACCCTTGAGGCCTCCCTTAGTCTTTATATTTGTATCAATCTCCGACTTCGTCAAATGGGTAGCTACAGCAATATCTTGAGGCTTAAGAGCTTCCTCCAAACCAGTATACGAAACCTTATCAGAAACCGGTACACCCAACAAATAAGCATATTCTTCCAGGGTCGGCATGAGCTGATAATCAGGAAAAGTAAAGCATCGGTAAATAGGATCATAGAACTGCATAAGGGTATTCAGAATTCCGTCTTCAATGTTGGTAGAAAGAACAAATAAAAGTCTCCCATAACGAGATAAGAAGCCTGAACGATCATCTACCAAGGACACTAGCTTTCTCAACTCTGTAAGATCAGGAGCCCGAAAACTGTACTTCTGAGTGTTTCTCCTTCCAATGTCCATAATCAACAATATATGCGATGTTTGCAAAAGAAAATCTCTGAGATCCTTAAAAACCAGCTGAAACACAATGCTCATGAATGCATGAGTGCAAGATGCAACACCCACAAACAAGACATACAAAGCACACAGGTTCAAAGGTTCGGCACGAGCATGGAGCCAAAGGTAAGAATCAACCAACCCACAATGGTATGTACTATGGTTATATCATCACCTGTAGAACAAGGTTCTAAAAAGTTCCCAGAATCATAATTCCATCTTTTGGATATTATCGGCTTAAACGACTACTCGTCGGCCAACAATATTCTCAAGAGAAACTCATCTGAGTGTGGTATCGCGTAACGACCAATTCAAGTCTACACCTGAACAGCCACCGCACCACGTCCTAATAAGGCCAAGATGGGTTAAAGGGTTCTAAGGTCCTCAGCTTCTCAGGCTCCCAGTCGGAAAAAGTAATATCAATTACGACTACTCGTAAGACATCAGTAATTCCAAAGGGGCCTCCACCGAGCGGGGGATCTCAAGTCAGCTTAGTAAGGACTACTCCACGTAAGCCAACAAGACTATACCACCCTCCTATCATAAGTGCACTCAAGTCCGGGTATAGGACTTATCTCACCACACAGATTACCAGGCACCAAAACAGAACAATCAATAACAAACAAGTCAAACAAAAAAAAACAATAAATAAATCAAAGTAGGCAAAACCCACTAGGAATCGTTGGAGTCCCCAGCAGAATCGCCACTTTTCTGTAGCGGTAAAAATCGTGAGCGTAAGCTATTGATTAGCTTAACTCAAAAAAACAAGAGTCGCCACCGCACTTTTATTTTATCCAAATAAAGGAAAGGAAAAAGAGCGAACAAAACCAAAGAGTTCTAAAATAAGAACACGAGACAGAGATCGGGGTAAGGGGGTTGGTTACGCAATGGGAAGGTGTTAGCACCCAAAACGTCTATAGTACTCTATAGCAGCCCTTTGAAATATTTACGTTTTTTGGTTTGAAAATGGTTTGTTTTAAAAGAGATTGGGGAGATGAGAAGAGAATTATTTTTTAGATTTTTGTGTTTGGAGAGACTTATCGTCTCATGCCTACGTACCCACAAAGTGCAATATGGGATCAAAACCCCGTAGTTCGTGGTATAAATGACAAAAATTTGTTGGTTTTGATTGATTTTAGATGTAAAGACAAGTCGTCATTTTAAGGAGAAAACTGCGACTATTCACCCACGAGTATTAAGACAACATCTGTGTCACATAAAGATGGAGGATTTGCTTGGATTATCAACAAGACTATCACTCAACATCAATGTGGAAAATGTCAAAGTCTTAATAATATGGGGAATAGGAGAATTACATCTCAACTATAGAAATGAATCATGTCTAAACTTTTATGAAAAGTTTTAAAGTGAAAAAGTGCATAAAGGCACAAAAAGAGTTGATGAGTTTTTGTATTTTTTTATGTCTTTTGAAATTGGTCAAAGCATGATTAACATTGATTGATTTTTATTGAGAAGAACAAAGTTTGAAAATCACATGACAAAAGTCAAGGTTTTATTGCGAAAGCGGTTTTGAAGTTTGAAACCAAGAAGATTTTGAAAGAGGGAGAAAGTTTTGAAAATTTAAGAAGGGGAGGAGATGAAGTGACTATCCTAGAAACCAAAATAAGAGCTAGAGGTAAGAAAGATCTAACCGACTTGTAGCACACTCCATAGCAAGCAAAAAGAATTCCATCCGATTTAAAGCATAAGCTAATGAGCGAGCCAAATAAAGGCTAAGATCCACAATACTCCAAGCATAGGAATGAGAGTCCTAATTCTAAGTCCAAAGGTCCATGAAGTCCAAGGTCTAAGAGTAGTCCAAGAGCATAACCGCAAAGTTAATAGCACCAAGTTTTTTTAGAGATTTTTTATCCTTTATTAGTGTTTTGAACAAGGTATGGTCCAAGTGGACAAAAGAGAAATGACATAAACATAAACAAAGATATGATATGAAATGATAAAATGGAAGCATAAAAGTAAAGAAATAAAGAGTAAGAAGAGAATATAAACAAAATTAAACAAGGATATTGTTAGTGAATTAGTAATTAGTGGTTAGAACATATGATCAATGATGATTAATTCTTGCACTTAGACCAAGGTTAATGAAAACTCATTAGAGGATTGATAGAATCAAAGCCTCCTAACAATGGTTTTCATAGGTATTGGACTTAAGACAAGCAACTAAACATACTTGGACTTTTAAACGTAAGTTTGAGCCACGAATGATCATTTTCCGATTAAGGGACACTTTAGCGCTATGTTAAGCAATCGTAATCGGGTTTATGTAGAAACCACGACTATCTGAGGCCGGTCAATAATAATGTTAGTGTTAACACATGTTAGAGAAGTGATATGTAAACCACTCTCCTAAAACATGCCACACAAAAAGAAAAGAGGTAATGATCTCATCACAATCAAGATTTTTCATCAATTAATCAAAGGTAATCTATCACTATTCCAAAGTACAGAGAATTATCTCAATGATTATTCATCCATAGATTTGAAATAATGAAGATTAAACAACCTTGATAATCAACAATCTATGATCCATAGATTTCATCGATCAAAAATAAAAAAGAAGAAGAAAGAAAATTAACAAGAAACCACAATTTGAATCTTAAATCGATTAAATTATCATCAATATCAATCACCTCTCTTGGTGGATAAAATCGACACCCAAAGTCCATTGATATTGATGAAATTTTATCAAAATTTAAGATCCAAAACAACCAACAATTAATCCAAAAAAAAAATTCAAATAATTTTTTCAAGTCCTTTTTCAAGAATATTATTCAAAACACAAACTAATAACAAAAAAGAAAAAAAAAAGGAAAGGCCCACACGGCCCGGTTCTTAAGAGAAATAATTTAAAAAAAATAAAGAAAAATTGAAATAAAAAAAATTGAAAAGGAAAAAAAGAAAGAAAAACAAACAGAATCAACATCTTCCTCATAAAGCTTCACGTTGAAGCTCTCAATGCCATCACTTTCTCCGTGATGTTGGAGCTCAATCCGGCAGCGGCGGAGCTTGAAAAGTATACGAAATCGATCGAAATGAAAAGTTTCACATGATGCAACCAACAATTTCAAGAATGATCAACAACGGAAACGAAGCGGAAAAGAGAAATTCACTCCAAACTACCTTCAAAGTCGAGGTAAATGTCAATTAAAACTTTCTTCTTCTCTCTTCTACTGCTCTAGCTCCAATTTGCTTTGAAATTGGAAAGAATTTGAAGGAAATGGAAGAAGAGTGATGAAGAATGGTGAATTTGGAATTGATGGAAGTAGTTCGGTTGAAGGTTGAAGATGAGTATTGGCAAGTTTTCAGCAGGGATTTTCTGGCTTTTCAAGCTTGATAAAATGAGTGAGGTATGAGTGGTATTTATAGATGAGAGTGAGTGAAAAAATGGTTGCCGTTTGTGAGATTTTTTTGCGTTTTGGTTCAATACGTTATGCGTGACCTGTGCTGAAACTTTTTCATGTCGTTTTTATTCCTTTTCTTTTTTTGGCTCATGAATTATGACGTGGATTAAATGATTTTATGGCTCAATTATATTTTGCACAGCTTGTGAACATGGCTTGGTTGATGGCTTACACGGCTTCACTTGGTATTCACTTTTGTTGCAGCTTGTAAATTCAAGAAGTGACGTGGGTTATTTTTTTTTTCAACATATGACTTGAATCTGATCGCCTGAAGTCCCAACTGAAGAAAAATAATGAAAGAGCAGATCTAGAGTGCCGATTTGAACTTGACTCTCTGATGAAAGTAATGGGCCTTTGGTTGCTTCAGCAAACAGATTAACCAGAGATGCTCCCTTGGTTCTATCTTCAGTTTCTTTAGAGCTAACTTCGCCAGCTAAAGACATGTTACCAATATCATATACAGATTCTTCCCTGAGCAACTGTCTTCGAGCAAGTATTGTCAAAAATCGGTTCTTGATATAGGTGGAGGAAGGATCTTTGAAGCAAGTCCCTGTGTGGCAAGATCCTGCATTGTAATTTGCACTGCATTTTGTTGCTTCTGTCCACATGGTATCCACATACCTTCTGGACTCTTGAAGAAAAACATGGCATCTTGGGTTTTACGAACAAGTTCGAATAAAACATCCTTAACACAGACAGATACATCTGAACCTGAAAACCCCTCTGACTTGCGAGCCAAGTGTTCAAAATCACT
This sequence comes from Lathyrus sativus, assembly GCA_963859935.3. Classification (NCBI taxonomy): domain Eukaryota; kingdom Viridiplantae; phylum Streptophyta; class Magnoliopsida; order Fabales; family Fabaceae; genus Lathyrus; species Lathyrus sativus. Next base: position 283,401,976 of record OZ012741.1, on the reverse strand, counting down.
TTCAGTCAAATTATGAGGAAAGTCTCCTAAATACACCTTGAACATGTGTTTGCGAGCCTTTAAATCTGGTAGTGGAATGTATATACGCTTATCAAAACGCCGCCTTATTGCCTGGTCTAGAGCATATGGTATATTTGTTGTTGCAAGAACGAGAACTTTCTGATCACTGTGTCCAACCCCCTACATCTGCACCAGAAGTTCAGCAGTAGTGGAGCTGTATTTCTCATTCATGGCCATAGCCAACTTCAGTAATGGATAAACAACTTAACAATGAAAGTTTAGGTTTTACAAGACTGGGATACCAAATAGCCAGTGCTGCAGCAACAATAATGTGAGATGTCATTGCATCTTGACTTGTTCCACCAACACAAGAAATCCAATCTAGCACTTCGTATGACTCTAGCCAAGTAAGTATCTTAGATTCTTCATCCTGGGAAATTTCCTGATTTTTAGCCTTAGGAGATATGATGCCTACTACCATATCTCCCAGATGCTCGTCTCTACCTCCAGATTGGGAGATTGTGTTATTTGATTCATCAGGTTTTGAATTGCATAGAGGTAGAGGAATAGCATGAGAGGCAGCACAGTGAAATATAGAACGGGCAGCCATACGTACATGTTCACTTTCATCTTGCCAAAAAGCAACCAAGAGCTGTAACGAAGGTGGCTTGATATCTCAAAAAATTTCTATGAAATTTCGAGTATAGAATGCTGCTAATGCACTGCTGGCTGCTGAACTTGAGTGAGACAAGCTAATCAAACGTTGGGCAAGGGATACCATAGCCAGTGATCTCATTGCAGAAAACTCGGATGATGATTTCCACAGCTCAAGAGTAGCACTTCTGACCAGGAAATGACAATGTTAATGAACCTTTATCTCCCTGCAGACCCGAAGCTACTATAAAATTTCCTGGTCTCGTCAGTTTCATATCACTTATCAGCAAATTATCAAGCTGACTCTTTACGTTCCACAAATGTAAAAATGACAAATTGTATCGCAGTAAGTATTCTTCAAGGCCAACCCAATCGTGCCCCTCTGAAGTTTCAGGATTATGGAAGGTCGGATTTTGCTCTTAAACGCCCTTATGCTTTAAGTTGATATTCACAGGCTTCCCATCACCATTCTCCATGGTGTCACTCTTTTGAAAAGAGAACATCAACGAAGCAAGATCAAAACTCATAGACACCATACCAGGGAATGGGCAAGAGCATTTGATAGGAAGGTTGTTACTCAAAAGACCAACAAAGAAGATGAATTTGGCTTTGCTGAATTTCCTTTACCTGCCTTTGGTTTGGAAGAATTCAGCCCAGCTGTACTTGAAATACTTGGCGATGACTTCGAAGAAGTAAGTAAGTTCCATGTATAACTTAAGGGAGAGTTAGAGAGCTTTGCATCATCAACTATTGGAAGAAGTAATGAAGAGACTGATGTATTTCCATTCAGCACTGAGCCAGATACAGAATTCATACAGATACTTTTACAAAAATGATCAAACATAGAATGTGCAGCTGTCCCGCGTATGAGTCTATCACGGGAGCCTGTCTTTACATCCCCAAATGTATAATACATCACCATCAGAAGTTTCGTAATGTGTTTGACAGAGACAGGCAATATAACCTCTTGCTCCATCCCATAAAACTTTTTGAAGGATAGTTCATATGTCCAGGAAGCATTCTTTCCACCTACAGAGTATCAAGAGAAACAAGGGCAACACATGCATCCTCTCCAACTGAAAGAAAATAGTCACTCCAAGGATGTCCGGTCAAAGATGGGGGAAGAATAATTTGACGCACTGCGGCCACATGATGGTGCATTACCTTAATAAGACTGCCAGTGTCAAGATCCCATATGCGAATTGTGCAATCCATACTGTATGTCCTATGAAATTCTGTTTGCATGAAGTTGGCTTTTCAACAGGATTAGAACTTGCATCGTCCAGAAAAATCCCTTGAAACTGATCAAATCTTACAACCTCTATTTCTCCACTAAAAAGTCCATATACGACAGCATATGGTGTATAAAGGTTCTCGGCAATAATCATGGAAGAAGAAACTATCTTCCCTTTGACGATGTCCAATTTTGTGACAAATCAAAATATCTCTCTTAATATGCTTGCTAGCTTCCTTTTCTGAGCTTTGCTCAATCTCTGCTTCTTATTTGACTGGACTTTACCGCGCTCCTGTTCCATGAGCAGTGTTATCCAATTCAAATAAAGACTAAGCATCATCAAGTAGAGACTGTGCTTCACACTCCCATGCACGACATTTTATAGTGTCCATAGCAGCCAAAATTTCATTCATGAAACTAATTCTCCTGTGTGTGCATTGTAACCCTTGAATATTTTGAACTTGGAAAATAATAAATGATGATGAATGCCTTAAATTTTCAAGTAACATGTATTCTAAGTAAGCCATATGCATGTCTCCTCCAAATTTATCTTGAATCAAATTCTTGAATAAAATGAATTCTTAAGAAATTGATGCCATGATGAACCCAAAGATCAATACCATCAATCATGCTTTAGAATCACTTGGAAATGGCACACTTGAATGAACACTTCGGACTTGTATCCTAAAACAAACATCTTGGTTGAACATCCACCAAACTTGACTTGTACAGACAAAACTCTGAATTTTTGATTAAAGCTGAATCTCTTTGAGTTTATCTGAATTAACCTCTGGGAAAATAAATCCATAGATGAACACAACCTGGACTGATGAACCTTGACCATAATAATCTGGACCAAACTTCTCATAGAACACTGCTTGATAAACCACTGGATTTCAATACAAAACAAATTGACCGTGAACAATCACATTTGCTGAGAAAATATCCTACCACCACGGGTAACTTATAGTTGAAGCAAACTCTTGATAGTTTGACCAAGATGAGGTCAAACGTCCATCTGATTTAGACTTGAATGGATGTCCTTGCCATCAATCTCCTTGCAAAACCCTAAACACACAAAGAAGAAGAAGAAACAAGCAAAATTGCAAAAATATTTTTGGTATTTTAGTTAGAGGTTAGTAAACAGAAACAAACATAAAGTAAATAAGAAACACAGGGGTGAGAGAACCAAAATGTATGATCTTGTTTGTGTATGTAATGATGCAAATGAAATGTGGGATCTTAGGGGTAAAAATTAGGGTATTACAGGTTGATTTGGGGCTTAGATTTTTCTTGAATTTTTTTTCTCCCTCGAAACCGGATTTGTTCTCGATTTATAGTCTCAGCCTTCATTCGAAGAGTTTATGTGCTGATTAATACGCTTCCATTTCAGGCTTTAACATTTTGGGAATAATTGGATTCGTCTTAAACATGTCTCGGAAACGTCTTAACATTCATGATTACTAGATTTATGAGTTTCCTTTTTCTGCTCAATGTGTCTGATCTTGATTTAATGTTTTCGATTCTTGACGCAAGTTGATGGAGACTCCTTGTTTTGGAATTACTTTGAATGCCCTGATGTCTTCCTGTTCTGGCTTGGCGATAATTAAATCGAATTCTATTGGCAGGTTGAGATTTGGTGCCTGAGTTTCTTCTTCCTCCACCAACTGTAATTACACTCAATTGTTTGTATTATTAAAAGATGCATCCGAATTTCTTTCAGAGTCGTCAATAACAAGGGTCTTCTTAGCAATGGAGAGGCTAGGTTGAAGGGATTTGTTTCTGCCACACTTCTTCCATGGATTTCATCTATTTTGGCTACATAAGATCAATCTTTTCGTTGTGAAGCTCATCACTGTCATTTGATAACTCTACTCCACGATCGTTGACGGTATCAACCACGGCTTTGTCACTAGCAACTGGCTTCCGGGAGGTATTTAAAGATGCGACATTTGGCTTCTTCTGTTGGGTTTGAGATGGATGGGGTCCTCCATCTTGACAGGGTCATGTTTTGGTATCTTTCCTTGGTCTTCACTGGTTACGTAGATTCTGCTTGAGGATTTCTATGCTTATGTCCTCTTGGTTCTGGTTTCAGGTACTTGACAATAATACTCTGGAGTTGCTTGGAGAGATGGCGCATTTCGTGAACCACTTGAAAATAAAGGGGCTCTTCCATGGCTAGCACGGTTGCGGGAAGAAGCGGCAGCAAATAGGTGAAATGAGAGAGAACTGTTGGGTAATGCATAAAGGAATCTTTTGGAACCTTTATTTGTTGAACCAATGAAGGAAAACATGAGATGATTGTTTGCAGAGAAGCTGATAAGTTTTGGTAGCTCTATTGTAAACAATCTCCTTCACTTTATGAGAATTGAAATGGCCGTGATTAACCAGTTTTACGGCTCCGAGAAGGTTGATTATAACTAGCAATTATAAAGTACAAAACTGCTGGGAAGAATGTCAAAGCATCAGAAGACATCACCGACCACCTCATCAGTCGTTTTCCAAGATAAGATTCATCACCTCTTGAACTCTTTACATTTGTGCAGATATCGACTTTCATGTTCCTCTTTATGAACCTGTTATTCTTCTTTCGCAGGTGATGAACTTGTACGCGTTTGGAGGTATTGACGGTTTTGACAGGAATTTTCCGAAACTTTTTCTTTTAGTCATGTACATCAGTGCTAGATGCTCCCTTTCTTAGAATTGTTGACGAAAATTGGTTGTGAAATATTGCAGGTTGTTTCTAGAGCTTGGATGAGTTACAACAAGGTGGTTATTATGAATTTTGTAGTGACAGTATGAACGACTTATGTGAGTCTATGGTTTGCAGTGGTTTCGGAATGACTGCGGGAGTCGACTCTTGATATTGGGATCAGATAAATGGAACTGATAATGTTTTGCTTTTATTATTTATTATTTGCATCTAATAATGCATAATTTTGCCTGTATGTATCTTCTTTTCAACCATATGAACTAATACTAATCTAAAATGCATACTTGTTGTTTTAGTTTGCAGATTAGATAAGGATTGTCAGGATCAGATAGTTCAGCAGCTTGACTATTTCACCAAAGGATGGCTTTTATGTTCTATTTACATGGTGCTCCTTGTGAAAATTTCGCATTTACATCCAAAAGTGTTCCTCTAAAGCTTCCTTGGCAGCTGCTGTTATCATAACATCAGGGTATTGAATCAGTGCTTAAGTTTAGTAAATCCTTTCGACTATAGTAATTTGAACAGTGCCGAATGTAGAAAAAAAACCATATTAAGAACTTCTGCGGTGACTGCATATTGCATGTTTCAATTATTTCCAAAAGCACATTATTCTCTAGTTCTTTCCTCTGTAAAGCGCTGTCAAAGACAGTCTGATTAACAAGAAGCATGGGATTCGTGTAGTCCCTGCTCCGATTGGAATTTGATAATGAGGTCTATGATTTTGTTATTGTTGCAGGTCTGATGTGATGAGGAGAACTTCGAGCTGGTTGTATGATCGCGACTTTCTATGTCTAATACAACCTAACTGCAAGTGCACAGTCTATCGCGTAGTAATAATAGATATCGATCCCACAGGGACTCGTAATCAAACTAGTGTTCTCGGGAGTTACTATGTTTAGCTAGGTAGAATATGTTTAAGGGAATAAGATTGTCACTAAAAGGGAACTAAGAATACTATTTAGATTATAATTGATTGAATAGATACGTAGTAATTGTGTTCTTCAGGGATTTGATAAGTTACTGGTGTACGAAATAATTTTCAAAGTTTATTTAAGCAGAAAATGGTGATTTGAAGACTCTCGCCTCACAATGGTTATTGACGCTAATCATAATCCTAAGGGCCAAACGTACACTTTCGTATCCCGTTCGGGGTTAAAATTATTTTTTGGAAATCTCTAAGTTCTAATTCATTTTAAAGTGCTTTCGCTGTTATTAAAATAAATGACAGGTGTTTACTATCTGACCTTACCACAGCTTTCGCTTGTTGGTTCGTATCTTAATTAATTTCCCACTTTCATGGCAAAACTACTTTTAAATAAGTTCTCGCTTTCGCGACGAAGTTTATTCAGTGAATCAATTTTAAACACTCAGACCATAAATTACTTTTTTGAAAAGAAAGTTTTTCAACCAGTTGTTATCAAATCCCATTCGAATTATTACTACATATCAATTACCTAAGTTTAGCTAGACATGGATTTGGGAAAGATAAAATATAAATAAAAACAATAAATAATGATTTGCGTTATAATAAAACTGGAATCGATCAAAATGAAAACCTATAAATATTCCAATTGGCCTTTGGGCAGATCCTCCACAGATGTTGGCAGGATTCTGGTCTTTATGCCAAATTAATCGTACAATAAAATAGAAGTTATAGAAGAATAGAAAATGGAATACAGGAAAGGTAAAGAGAAACAAATAAGAATATTGCTGGAAAATATGCTCTGGAAAGTAAATTCGGCAACACTTCGTGGTATGAATGCAGCACACTTTCTGAAGTCCCCTGCTTCCCTTTTTATAGAAGTGGAATCCCAACGGTTATCACTGAAGATGATGGACTTTGAGGCAGATAATTTAGGGAGTAGTGGTCCACTCTGTGGGAATTGGAACTGATTCTTTGACGTGTAATTTGAGTGGGGCGTTTTTGCCTGCATGACGGTCGTCACAAGGTGTGACGGTCGTCACCCGTGTGACAGTCGTCATGAAGCTGTGACGATCGTCACATCAGCAAAAACAGCTTCCTGCGCTTTTCATTGTGTTTTCACTCCTTTTTCGTCCATATTTCATCTGAGATTGCTTCTTTTCTTCATGTTGCCTTGTTTAGACGTGATCGTTGAATACCTGCAAAACATCAGACAAATACACGGAAATAACCCAAAATCGGATCGAAAACGGTTAGACTTTAGTTGAATTATGCATAAAAATATCTATATGGTTTCGTGTTATGAAGCTCCCCTAAGCTTGAATCTTTGCTTGTCCTCAAGTAAAACATGGAAAAGTCGGCAAGCACAAGGTAGCTTCTTCGTTCGCAGAGTTTGGAAAAACCGGGATTCTTGGTAGGAACAAGACGAGTATCATGACGACACTGGACTACAAGTCTTCGGAGGTCTCCTTTTTATGCAAATCGGTCCCAGTCATGCTACTGTAGCTTGGTGTCAAGGTTCTCGCGGCAAGTTCACCCTGTTTGTTCTAGCGCAATCACATTAAGCCCGTTGTCCGCACACTTTCATGGCAAGCCGACCTGTTAGTGAATATGATCTCATTTCTGTTTTTGATCTTCTTCATTGATCATAAGCTTATGTCATTGATTTTCAATGAGTTTTTTGTGCCGTTGGGCTAAATGCTCGGGTGAGGAGCACCTAACTTAGAAGGAAACGTGTCTTATATTTTTGGTCTATTTAGCTCTCTTTTCATGATTTTTCATCTTTTTGGAGATCATACACTTATTTGCATCGGTCGCTCGCTTAGAAGTGTTTTAGGATGGTGCTGACTGCTAGTATAAACTACTTGGGGTTGAGTTTGCGTAGACACTTGAGACTTTGGTACACGTAGGTAGTGAAACCGACTCGCATAAACTAGAGATCTAAGGTGTCTGGACGATACTGGTTTTGTTAGAACTGTCGTTTCCTCGGAGTTTCAAAACTTGTTTTAAACTCGGTTGCATTCTCGTGATGCTTTTGCTTTTGAGGAACGAACTAAAATTTTTGTTTACGTTGAATAATGTGGGGATTGTTTGCGTAACGGGAAAAATATATAGACGAGCTTTATTTGCTAAGAATAGGAAGTGTTAAAATAGAAATTACGAAAATTCAAAGTGCAGTGAAATGGAAATAAAGGAAATAAAGGAAATTCAGAGTACAGTGGAATGGAAATAAGGCTCCGCTCCCACACTATCTTGATCAGTGTCCTCACTGATTCTTGAAGCGTGCGAGAGGGAGATACAACTGAAAATGAAAATACAAATAATTGAAATATAGTAAACAATGAAGGGAAAAAATGGAATTCTAGTCACGGCCTCTGTCACGTTCGTGCTGGCGTCCTCTGGCTCTGGCAAGGGCTACTCTATCCTCATAGCTCATAGCTCCGGTGTGGTAGACGGTGTCTCGGAGTCCTTCGACCTGCAAGGTCAGATTCGCTAGGCTCTCAGTGATCGTAGCTTGGCCGGTGTGAAGTTGTTGCATTTGAGTCCGGTGCCAAGCTTCGAACTGGTCAACTCGCTGATTCTGCTGCTGCAGCATCGTGAGTATCTGTGCCTGCTGGTCTAGGGAGCGGCGGAGGTCCTCTTCTGTGTAGTCTGGCACGGGATGATGGCGGCGGCGGCGAGAGGATGTACCTACAGGAGGAGGAGGTTGTGATGCCTCTGGCTGCTCGGACCTGTCCAACTCAGCTTGGATTTCATCGTCGGAACCGTGAGTGTGGTCCTGAGTGGGAGCAGCGGCAGGGGGAGGGGCAGTGAGGTCGAACAACCAGTTGGTACGGTCCTCTGGATGGATGCGGGTGCAGGACGGAAGGATGATGCTTCGGACGGTCTTGCCACGCACAACCGGATGGTATTTGCCGTCAGCTCGGGAGCGGATGAGATGAGAGGCTCTGCAGTGGTCGGTGTCAAGGAACACCGAGGGGATGGACTGGAGGTGCTGGAGGCGGTCGCCAAGGTTCAACCCAAGTGCAATAGCCGTGACAATCCCGCCAAAGTAGAATGGCTTCGAGCCACGGTTGCAGTTGGCCTGAATATGAGCCAGCAGAAATGGGGCAGCGTTGACAGGTTCATTGTTGAAGACGCAATGGAGAAAGAAGAGCTCTTTCGAGTTCACTTTGTGGTTGCTGTCTCTAGCGAAAATAGTGTTGCTCAACGCTCTGTGAAAGTACCGGATGGTTGGGTTATGGATATGAGTGGCGTGCAGGGAGTCCCAACCATCGGCATTGAGGCCGGTCAACTGATACCACAGCGCGAAAGCTTCATGCTGGAACTGATCGGTGATGCGGCGGTGAGCGTTGTCACCGCGAGGTAGCTGTAGGATGCTGGCAATCTGATTTTGGTGCATCTGATAGTTGACGCCAAACATCCGGAAGCAAGCGGCACCTGAGTGCTGGTTAAGTTTGTCGCTGCTTGTGACGTAAGTGAACGAACTCAAGAACTCAAGAGTGAGTTGTTCATATGTTGGTTGTGGGTTGGTGCAGAGGTGCCAGATGCCTGCTCTTTGAAGCATCCAGGTTACGCCTTCAAGGAGTCCGAGATCCGTAAGCGATGGAAGGTGCGGATAATGAGTCGGCTGGAGCGACCTCTGATGAAATGCGATGTAGTTTGCTTGTTGTCTTTCGCCTAAGTCTCCTTCACTGAAGGTAATATTGCTGACATCTGGGGTTTCTGCATTCCTTGCCATTGTTGGAAGATGGAGAGGTTTCTGAAGATTGGGGTTTTTCTGCAGAGAGGGAAGAACTGACAGAAGTGTGGTTTGGAGGTTGAATTTGGAGTTGAAATTTATAGTTCAATGTGGGGAGGATGAAAATCCGTAGTGGGGTAGGAGTTAGGATGATTGAAAGTGATAATGGGGGGAAGTGGAAGAGAACACGAACCCTGTTTTTATCAGATATCAGTTTTTGACTGCGTAACGGTCGTCACGTAGGTGTGACGGTCGTCACCCGCGTGACGCTCGTCATGAGGCTGTGACGGTCGTCACAGCAGCAAAATCTGCAGAACGCAGAATTTTGCTCTGAGGGCGTTCTCGTAGTGACTTTAAGGCTTAGTAATGATACTACAATAAAATTTAATAGCCAACAAACAACGGATAATGTGAAAATAGAATAATTGCATAAAAACTAGAATTGAAATAACATAAAATTGAAACAATTGTATGTAGTACATAAAGAAAACTAACAATGCGAAAAATCCAAATGATTAAATGAAACTAACTAGACTAGACTAAACTGAAACTACTGCTAAGAGCTAATAACTAATCTTTTCGTGCCTTCAACTCATCGAATTTCCGTGAATAGTAGTCGAGTTGGTCGCAGACTAGATCCATGAAGCCTACCAGTTCGCTGTGCATGCTTGCGATGTCAGCTTTTACATTAGTCAGAGCTGTATCGACGTCGTCCAATCTGAGTAACACGGCATCCATTTTGTCGGTGGTCTCCTCAGGGATATGCTCAGGATAAGTGTTGTAGTGCGGAGGAGTCGTAGGGTCTACTTCAGTTTCAGATACAGCGTCCTCATAGTACATATAGTCGTGTTCCTCAGAGATGTGATCACTGTCATACATATAGTTCTGTGGTGTTGACTGTGGTGAAGGAGGTCCCATAGGCTCATCCAATTCATAGAGCCAGTTGTCCTTGTTGTGGATACTTGTCATCAGATGATCAGGCAGTGTGAATAGCTGTACTGGTTTTTCGTTAATGAGATACTCATACGGTCCAGGTCCCATAGTTCCTAAGATGCACCTGTTAAAGCAGAATTGTATGTTCATGGGTCGGATGGTGCCAAAACGAGTGCTGGCATTTAAGTGGAATCTAAGGCCAAGCTCGTGGGCAATCATTGTTACTAGGCCTCCTATAAGGATAGGTGTCTGAGGTTCCAGCGTGAGGCGTTTGAAAGATCTCATCATGAAAGGCACTGCATTTACTGTCCGTCCCTGAGAAGCACAGAACATGATGAATAACTCCTCTTTAGATACTGCAGTAATATTTTCTTCTTTTCCAAACAAGGTGTGAGCTAGTATCTTATGGAAGTATCTGAAGGTTGGGTTGTGTATGTCATCATTGTACATTCTGTCTGGTCCAGGGTGATAGTCGCCTGTGATTCTACCCCAGAATTGATCGAGTTGAAAATCAATATCATCATCTTCTGCACTGATGAACACATGCGGTCCGCTAGGGAATCCTAGGAGGTTAGCTAGTGACATCCGGCTATGGGTTTGGTCCATTCCAAACAATCGGAAGGTAATCAACTCTGTGCTGGATCCAAAACCATAGTTGGGTAGGTATCTGAAAGAACTAAGGAATTCATAGGTAAGATCATTGTAGGTAGCGAAACGTGTTTTCAGAGCAGTGTTCTCCCAACCCAGTTGATTGAACAGGTATTGAATGCTATCTGTGATCCCTAGCTTATCCATAGTAGCCTTATCATAATACAGCGTTAAGGCGAATTCTCTTTCGGTCAGTGCTGCAAATCTTGCCTTTTGAGAGAGTCCTCGGAAGTGAACCTTTGTGAAGTCGTATTCGGCCATACTCGCAGGTAATTCGGAGAAAACAGAAGGAATGTTTTGAAGGCTTTTTAAAAATCCTGAAAAGTTTGAAACAGGAAATTGAAGTCAGGATTTTTTAGAAACGAAAGGCGGTAGAAACAAAAGACAAAAGAGAGAAAATAAAATAAGAATAAAAGTATGAAAATGAACGAAAGTAGAAAGTAGTAGTAATTATAAGTTTAGAATTTTCGATGGATTTTCAAAGTAAAATTTTAAAGAGAAATACAATAACGAGGGAAATTGGGTTGCCTCCCAGTAAGCGCTGTTTTTAACGTCTAAAGCCAGACGATAGCTTGGTGAGAAGCTATTCGGGTGTTTGACCTGGAAGCTCAAGCAAAGCTATACTGCTGCTTTGGGGACTGTTGTCGTTCTTATTATAGTGTTTTAGACGTTGCCCGTTTACGATGAACGGCGCATTCATCTTATCGGTAATTTCAACAGCTCCACTCTGAAGTACTTTAGTCACTTCATAAGGTCCAGACCACCTAGATTTTAGTTTACCTGGGAAGAGTTTTAATCGTGAATTAAAGAGCAATACGATGTCTCCCACACTGAATTGTTTCCTGATTGAACGTTTATCATGCCACTTTTTAGTTCGTTCTTTGTAGATACAGGCATTTTCGTAAGCGTCTAATCGAAGTTCTTCCAATTCGTGTAAGTTCAAGATTCGCTTTTCTCCTGCCTCAGTGTAGTTGAAGTTGAGTGTCTTAATGGCCTAGAAGGCCTTATGCTCTAATTCTACAGGGAGATGGCAGGATTTACCGTAAACCAATTTATAGGGGGTAGTACCTATTGGTGTCTTAAATGCGGTCCTATAAGCCCATAAAGCTTCTTGTAGCTTTGACGACCAATCTTTTCTTGAGGTAGCGACAGTCTTTTCCAAGATCTGTTTTATCTCTCTGTTCGAGACCTCTACTTGTCCGCTAGTTTGCGGATGATAAGGCGTAGCTACTCGGTGTCGGACTCCATATTTAGAGAGAAGTTTATCGAATATTCGCGATATGAAGTGAGATCCGCCGTCACTAATGACGAGTCTCGGTACACCGAATCTAGGAAAGATTGTGTTTTTGAAGAGTTTGATTACTACTCGTGCGTCATTTGTTGGAGCAGCTATGGCTTCTATCCATTTAGACACGTAATCGACAGCGACGAGTATGTAGTTATTACCAAAAGAAGGTGGAAAGGGTCCCATGAAATCTATTCCCCAGACGTCGAAGATTTCTACCTCTAAGATTCCTTTCTGAGGCATTTCATCGCGCCGTGAGATGTTGCCAGTTCGTTGGCATCTATCTCACTTTTGCACAGCGATGTGAACCTCTTTCCAGAGATTAGGCCAGAATAAGCCGGCTTGGAGAATCTTAGCGCACGTCTTGGATGTACTAGCATGACCACCGTATGGTGCTGAGTGGCATTGGGAAATAATATTTTCTATTTCTTCCTCTGGGACACAGCGACGATATATGTTGTCGGCCCCTCTCTTGAAGAGTAGAGGTTCGTCCCAATAATAGTGTTTCAGATCGTGGAAGAATTTCTTCTTTTGCTGATAAGTAAGATCCGGTGGAAGCACGCCCACAGCGAGGTAATTAACGACGTCAGCATACCAAGGTAATGTGACTTGGGCATAGACGGCTTCTACGGCTTTTTCGAATTCTGGATCTTCCGAGATTGAATTGGGTGTGTCACTTTCTAGTTTGGCTATCAGACGTTCGTACGGGAAATCGTCATTTATCGGTACTGGTTCGTGTTTGATGCCTTCTATTCGGGATAAGTGATCTGCAACAACGTTCTCGGTTCCTTTCTTATCTTTGATTTCTAAGTCAAACTCTTGTAATAACAGGATCCATCTCAATAGTCTTGGTTTGGCATCCTTTTTGTTTATTAGGTACCTTATGGCAGCGTGGTCTGTGTATATGATGATTTTTGCTCCTACTAAGTAAGAACGGAATTTGTCAAGCGCAAATATAACTGCTAGAAGTTCCTTTTCTGTGGTAGCGTAGTTCATTTGGGCAGGATCTAAGGTTCTACTGGCATAGTAGATAGCATGGAGTTTCTTGTCTTTCCTTTGTCCTAGAACTGCGCCTACAGCGTAATCACTCGCATCGCACATGATTTCGAACGGTAGTCGCCAATCGGGTGGTTGCATGATTGGTGCGGTGATAAGGGCTGATTTCAATGTTTCGAATGCTTTTAAACAGTCGTCGTCGAAGACGAACTCAGCATCTTTCATCAACAGGCCGGTCAGAGGTTTTGTGATTTTCGAAAAATCTTTTATAAATCTTCTGTAGAAACCGGTATGTCCTAGAAAACTCCGTATTTCTCGTACGGATTTTGGAGGTTGGAGATCTTTTATAATCTCTATTTTAGCTTTGTCTACCTCAATCCCTCTATCTGATATGACGTGTCCTAGAACTATTCCTTGTCGGACCATAAAATGACTTTTTTCCCAATTTAGGACGAGGTTTACTTTTACGCAACGTTCTAATACCATTTCTAAGTTCTGTAGGCATCCTTCGAAACTTTGTCCACATACCGAGAAATCGTCCATAAATAATTCCATGATGTCGTCTATGAAATCTGCAAAGATTGCCATCATGCATCTTTGGAAGGTTGCTGGAGCGTTACAGAGTCTGAACGGCATTCGGCGGTAAGCAAAAGTACCATAAGGACAGGTGAATGTAGTCTTTTCTTGGTCATCAGGATGGATGGGAATTTGGAAGAATCCTGAGTAACCATCTAGATAGCAGAAATATGAATGTTTGGCTAATCTTTCCAACATTTGGTCTATGAAGGGTAACGGGAAGTGATCTTTGCGCGTAGCCTTGTTAAGCTTTCTATAGTCAATGCACATCCTGCTTCCAACCACGACTCTTTTTGTTATTGATTCGCCTTTTTCGTTTTTAACTACTGTGACTTCTCCTTTCTTTGGTACGACATGAACTGGGCTGACCCATTCACTATCGGAGATCGGATAGATGATTCCTGCATCTAGAAATTTCTTTACTTCATCTCTGACTACAGTGCTCAGGATGGGGTTCAGTCTCCTCTAATGCTCTCGAGAGGTTTTAGAGTCTTCCTCTATTGTAATTCGATGCATACAGATCGAAGGGCTTATACCTTTTAGATCGCTTATGTTATAGCCTAACGCGGTGGGGTACTTCTTTAGGACTTCTAATAGCTTTTCGGTTTCTGGTTGTCCTAAGTCGGCGTTGACTATCACTGGTCTTTTTAGTTCATCGTCTAGAAATTCATATCTGAGGTTTTTGGGTAGTGTTTTGAGTTCTAAAGATGGGTTCTTTGGACCTGGCATATGGTTTGGGGTCAGTGCTAAGCTTTCTCTTAGGCTGTCGTCTTTATACGATTTACGCCAATTATCGTCTTCAGAGATATCGGGTATTTGAATCTTTATTATTTCTGAATACGTGGTCTCTTCATTTTCAAGTTCTCTTATGCATTCGTCAATTTCGTCCACTAAATAGCAGGTATCGTATATTGCTGGTGCTTGTAAGAACTTGGTGAGAATGAACTCTATCTTTTCTTCTCCTACTTCGAATGTTAGCCTTCCTTTCTTCACGTCTATAATAGCTCCAGTTGTAGCTAGGAACGGTCTTCCTAGGATAATTGGGGTTACAGTGTCCTCCTTGATGTCCATGATTATGAAGTCGGTTGGAATGTAGAATTGTCCTATGCGTACTGGAACATTCTCCAGTATTCCGACTGGGTATTTTACTGATCTGTCAGCTAATTGTACGGACATTTTGGTTGGTCTGAGGTCTCCTATATTTAGCTTTTTGCATATAGATAAGGGCATAACACTGATACTGGCTCCTAAATCGCATAGAGCTTTGTCTATTACGAACTTTCCTATGACGCAGGGTATGGAGAAACTACCTGGGTCTTTTAATTTAGGAGGCATGCGGTTTTGAATAATAGCGCTACACTCTGCAGTAAGTGTAACTGTTTCATTATCCTCGATTTTTCTCTTATTCGACAGGATTTCTTTGAGAAATTTAGCGTATGACGGCATTTGAGTTATCGCTTCTGTAAAAGGAATAGTAATATTCAACTGTTTAAGGAGCTCTACAAATTTCTTAAATTGTCCTGAAGTTTTAGAGTTTATTAGTCTTTGCGGATAAGGGATAGGTGGTTTATATGGCGCTGGAGGTGCTTGAGTTTTTTCACTTGCGGTATCCTCCTTCTCGTTGTCCTCCTTCTTCTCTAACTCGGATTCCTTTTCTGCTTGTTCAGTTGGTTTTTGTTGCATGGTTGAGTTTTCGGTCCTCGGATCGATCGGTTCGTCTAATTCTTTTCCACTTCTTAGTATCACAGCATTTGCTTGGCCTTTTGGATTCTGTTCGGGTTGTCCAGGAAATGTGCCAACAGGTGCGGCAGCAGAGGCTTGCTGTTGAGCCACTTGTGATATCTGAGTTTCTAACATTTTGTTGTGGGTGGCCAAAGCGTCTACTTTTCCTGTCAACTGTTTAATTTGCTCGCTAGTGTGTATGTTTTGATTCAGGAATTCTTTGTTTGTTTGAGCTTGAGTAGCTATGAACTTTTTCATCATCAATTCGAGGTTCGATTTCCTAGGTGCATTCTGAGCAGTTGGTTTCTGATATCCTGGCGGAGCAGTAGGCATTTGCAATGCATTTTCTCTTTTGTAAGAAAAGTTTGGATGATTTCGCCAACCTGGGTTGTAGGTATTTGCGTAGGGATTTCCTTGAGCATAATTTACCTGGTCTGGTGGGATTCCGGCTAGCAATGGGCATTCGGGTGCATTATGAGTGGTGCTTCCGCATAACTCGCAATTTGGAGTTACTGCAGCGACAGTTGCAGTGGGGTTAACGGTCAGACTATCGATCTTCTGTGCTAGAGCATCTACTTTAGCATTGAACTTTTCAAGGCTGCTGATCTCGTACATCCCACCTTTCGCTGTGGTTTTCTCTATTGGAGTGTGTTCACCTCCCCATTGGCAATGGTTTTGTGACATGTTTTCTATCAGTTGATAGGCTTCATCGTATGGCTTATCCATAAGTGCACCGCCCGCGGAAGCGTCTATTGTCAATCTAGTATTGTATAGAAGCCCATTATAGAAAGTATGGATTGTCACCCAGTCTTCTAGACCGTGGTGAGGACATGTTCTCATCATGTCTTTGAATCGTTCCCATGCTTCGTAAAGAGATTCAGTATCTTTCTGTCGAAATTCGTTGATTTGAGCTCTAAGCATGGCAGTTTTGCTTGGCGGAAAATATCTCGCTAAGAAGACGTTCTTCAATTGCTCCCACGTCGTAACGGAGTTGGATGGTAACGATTGTAACCATGTCCACGCTCTGTCTCTAAGAGAGAATGGGAAAAGACGAAGTCTTATCGCGTCTGGAGTAACTCCATTTGCTTTCACTGTGTCTGCGTATTGTACAAACTTCGTTAGATGTTCGTTCGGATCCTCAGTTGCGTTTCCTGAGAATTGGTTTTGTTGTACAGCCGACAGCAATGATGGTTTCAGCTCAAAATCATTTCGGGTAATAGCTGGGGCAGCAATGCTACTTCTAGGCTCCATCTGAGATGGTGTAGCGTATGCTTCAGCGGTTTGTTTGGAGGTCCTTCAGCCATCTCTGGTTCTTCTTCTTCTGATTTGGAAATGGGAGTGAGAGGTTCGGGAGTGTTATGTTTGAGTTGTTTGAGTTGGTACTCAATGATTCTACTTCTTAAATGTAAGAAGCGTTCTAGTTCTGCGACTGAAGGTTTTACGATATCGCTTTGCGGGCGATTTCTTGGCATACAATCGACAGAACTAGTAAAGGGAAAATGAAAATTGTTAACCTAGTCTATACGGTGTAACAGAAGGTTACACTATTGACTAAACGGGTCCCCGGCAACGGCGCCAAAAACTTGATCGCGACTTTCTATGTCTAATACAACCTAACTGCAAGTGCACAGTCTATCGCGTAGTAATAATAGATATCGATCCCACAGGGACTCGTAATCAAACTAGTGTTCTCGGGAGTTACTATGTTTAGCTAGGTAGAATATGTTTAAGGGAATAAGATTGTCACTAAAAGGGAACTAAGAATACTATTTAGATTATAATTGATTGAATCGATACGTAGTAATTGTGTTCTTCAGGGATTTGATAAGTTACTGGTGTACGAAATAATTTTCAAAGTTTATTTAAGTAGAAAATGGTGATTTGAAGACTCTCGCCTCACAATGGTTATTGACGCTAATCATAATCCTAAGGGTCAAACGTACACTTTCGTATCCCGTTCGGGGTTAAAATTATTTTTTGGAAATCTCTAAGTTCTAATTCATTTTAAAGTGCTTTCGCTGTTATTAAAATAAATGACTGGTGTTTACTATCTGACCTTACCACAGCTTTCGCTTGTTGGTTCGTATCTTAATTAATTTCCCACTTTCGTGGCAAAACTACTTTTAAATAAGTTCTCGCTTTCGCGACGAAGTTTATTCAGTGAATCAATTTTAAACACTCAGACCATAAATTACTTTTTTGAAAAGAAAGTTTTTCAACCAGTTGTTATCAAATCCCATTCGAATTATTACTACATTTCGATTACCTAAGTTTAGCTAGACATGGATTTGGGAAAGATAAAATATAAATAAAAACAATAAATAATGATTTGCATTATAATAAAACTGGAATCGATCAAAATGAAAACCTGTAAATATTCCAATTGGCCTTTGGGCAGATCCTCCACAGATGTTGGCAGGATTCTGGTCTTTATGCCAAATTGATCGTACAATAAAATAGAAGTTATAGAAGAATGGAAAATGGAATACAGGAAAGGTAAAGAGAAACAAATAAGAATATTGCTGGAAAATATGCTCTAGAAAGTAAATTCGGCAGCACTTCGTGGTATGAATGCAGCACACTTTCTGAAGTCCCCTGCTTCTCTTTTTATAGAAGTGGAATCCCAACGGTTATCACTGAAGATGATGGACTTTGAGGCAAATAATTTAGGGAGTAGTGGTCCACTCTGTGGGAATTGGAACTGATTCTTTGACGTGTAATTTGAGTGGGGCGTTTTTGCCTGCATGACGGTCGTCACAAGGTGTGACGGTCGTCACCCGTGTGACGGTCGTCATGAAGCTGTGACGGTCGTCACATCAGCAAAAACAGCTTCCTGCGCTTTTCATTGTGTTTTCACTCCTTTTTCGTCCATATTTCATCTGAGATTGCTTCTTTTCTTCATGTTGCCTTGTTTAGACGTGATCGTTGAATACCTGCAAAACATCAGACAAATACACGGAAATAACCCGAAATCGGATCGAAAATGGTTAGACTTTAGTTGAATTATGCATAAAAATATCTATATGATTTCGTGTTATCATTGTATCAGAAAAGCTATAGATTGAGGTGTCGTTGTGATGCGAAGCCTACCATGAAGAATTACCCAATGTTTCTAAACAGTGTGGGTTCGCTGCTGTCGCTACTCAAAAAATGCATCGCGCAACGACGGGGAGGCGAAAAAGATAGACAAAAGAGTCGCCACCGAACTTTATTTATCCCATGAGGGGAAAGGAAAATATCGAGAAAACCTTAGGAAAGAAATGGACAAGATGGTCTCGCGACCAAGAACGGGTTCGAAAGTCGGTTATGCAAGGGGAAGGTATTAGCACCCCTCGCATCCATCGTACTCGATGGGAACCTTTTGTTTGTCGACGTGTGAATTTGCGAGAGAGAAGTAGAACAGAAAGGGGCTCTTCAGAAAGCCAAACCTTCGTTAAGATCTTAACGCAAAAAAACCTGAACATAAACCTTCTATGAAACACCTTCAATAACAAACTTCAAAACCTCAAACTCAACTCCATTAACCCTCAACACAGCAACCGAAATCTTTCTTCATCTTCAGCTCGAACCACCACACTTTCGAACCTATTTCTGCCATTGTTGTTCAACCATCAACACTCATCTCTCTACCTTGAATCAAAACCTCCACCATACAACTCAAACTCAGCTCCCATCTCAGAAACCTCAACTTTTTCAATCAACCATAACATCCATAGAAACCCCTCAAATCACAGGGAGGAAGAACCGAAAAATCTGCAAAATCCCCTTTTGTTCACAATGACCAAACCACCTCAATTCTCCATTACTTATTGCCTTCTCCAAACACTTAAACAAGAACTTTCCTCTTCCAAACAACAGCCTTCTTCTAACCGAGCACACCAAAACTTTCCTCCTTTTTCTTTTCATAAACCCTGTTTCGCAAACCCTAGCCGCTACCACAACCTCTGTCATCTCCAATCATCTACAACAGAGTGCCATCCCGAGCTGAAACCTAACCAGAAACTGAAAACCCAAATTTCACTACAACTTCTTCAAAGCCCAGAAACCGAAAACCTCAATTGAACAGCTTCAAACTCAATCGAGAAAACTGAATCTATCCTTTCTTCAGCACGACCTCGCTCTCACTCCACCGTGAAAACCCGACGGAATCCCATAACCTTCAATGCACAACAGCCTTGACTCAAACACTTTCCGTCGCCATTTTTCGCCATTTCCATTCAACCAACAACTTCCTTCGAAAACCCCAACCCACCTTCTTCGCACCTTCAAACCACCTGTAAAACTCTAACAACCCAAATCATCATAAACTCGGATCTAGAAATAAGGGAGGAATGAGAGATTTGAATGTTGAAAACGCCGGATGTGACCTTTGAGCGAAGAAGGAAGAGTCACGAGCGAAGGTCGACATCGCATTTTTGCATTTTTGATAACTGTGGATGTCGTGTCGTTTTGTTTTGAGTTGGGAGAAATTGTTACCGTTTTAGGTTATTGTTTAGTGAATGTCTCTTCCTTAATCCATTTTCTTTGTTTTTTTTATTTTTATTTATTTTATTCATTTCGTTTTTATGCTGAAGTTATGGGCTCATAAGCCCAAGTGCATTCTTCACACCGTGCCCCTCATTCCTCTTCTCGCACCCCTTTCTGTTTTCTTTTTAAATTATTTGTAATTTAGTTTATTAATATTATTATTATATGTGATATATTCATATTTTATATATATTAATTTCTAAGTTTTAGTTTTATTTTATATAGTTTTATTTTATAGAACTTTAGAGTAATCTTTCTAGTTTATATTATTCTGTATTAAAACCGTTTATTTATTTATTTTTAGAGTTGGATTTATTTCTCATTTTTTTTCATTGGGCATTTTGTCCCATTTTTCTGTTTTGGTCGATGACGAGACCTCCGTAATTCATTACCAGTCAGATTATTGATAAGTAATGTTGGATCTGAGACCACCTCTTTTCTCTCTTCGTCACTTGTCCCAACTCGATTCAAAAGTATTGACAAACCATCTTCAAAATCCAATTATCTTTGTATTGAATTAAAAAGAGGGGATTAAGTGTAGACTTTCTTCCTCTCCGAGTGTTGGGATGCCCACTGTAGTGAGGGTGGTTTCGACACTCGTCTTTCAATGCGAAGACGCTTCCCATCCATTTTCAAATCTCATCTCCTTAAAATCAATTCTTTGTATTGAATTAAAAAGAGAAGATTGGGTGTAGACCTCTTCTTCTTCGAGTGTTGGGATGCCCACTGTAGTGAGGGTGGTCTCGATACTCGTCTTTCGATACGAGGACGCGACTTTACCCACCATCTCGCTTTCACAACTTCATTCCGTAACCCTTCACACCTAAAAACCTCGGTCCTGTACCGAGTGCATTTTCAAATCTTTTCATAACAAAAACTTGAATGGTCGTGGAGTGGTTAGACGTAGGCCTTCTCCTATCCCGAGTGCTGACGTTTACCGTAGGGTTCTCTGTCGCAAAGCACTTACTATTCAAAATCAAAAACATCTTTAATAAGAGAACGAAGTTCTTTTTGCATTAAATTAAAGAGAGAGGATTGGGTGTAGACCTCTTCTTCTTCGAGCGTTGAGATGCCCACTGTAGTGAGGGTGGTTTCGACGCCCGTCTTTCAATACGAAGACGCCTCGTTCGCCACACCCTTTTATAACAAAAACTTTGAGACAACGAATTGGGTACTACCCGTAGGGGTTACTATCCGAGGACATGTCTCGCCCCTAAAAAACAATCCAATCAATCAAATGTGACATCTTGCCTCGCGTGGCGAAAACCTAATCT
Source organism: Lathyrus sativus (assembly GCA_963859935.3). Taxonomy (NCBI): domain Eukaryota; kingdom Viridiplantae; phylum Streptophyta; class Magnoliopsida; order Fabales; family Fabaceae; genus Lathyrus; species Lathyrus sativus. The sequence continues at coordinate 283,380,750 of OZ012741.1, read as the reverse complement.
TTCAAAAAGGATATGTTACGTCCGTTCTACCGCAAACAGGTAACGCCTAAGTCTCCAACGAGCGAGCAGCAATGCACCTAACTGCTAGAATGCGCACGATAGCATCATCCGTAAAAACATCAACAAACCGTAGGCCGAACTACGGCTGCTCTAATTCTTTACTTCTTCAACTAAAGATACGTAGGCACAAGGGCCACAATCCTTGCCGAGCACATTCCCCCCATATATGTAGTTCCCCGAACTACGTCGACTCTGACTTTCTCATATCTATTGAGAATACGTAGGCCTAGGACCGCGAAGTCCTATCGAGTCTGTTCTTCCTCTCTTCTCCCCCGTTCCTTCTCTTTCCCCGTTTCTAAACCATTATCTTTATCTTGTGGAACACTTCTTATAGCATAATGTTTAAGCAAATAAATTCACGCGTCGACAAACAAAAGGTTCCCATCGAATACGATGGATGCGAGGGGTGCTAATACCTTCCCCTTGCATAACCGGCTTCCGAATCCGTTCTTGGTCGCGAGACCATCTTATCCATTTCTTTCCTAAGGTTTTATCGATATTTTCCTTTCCCCTCATGGGATAAATAAAGTTCGGTGGCGACTCTTCTGTCTATCTTTTTCGCCTCCCCGTCGTTGCGCGATGCATTTTTTGAGTAGCGACAGCTGGCGACTCTGCTGGGGACAACTCTAGCGAGCCAAGCCTATTTTATTTGTCGCATGTGTGTTTTTGTTTGCTTTTATCTGTTTTTTTTATGTTGTGTTCACTAACCTGTTGGGTTTTATTGGTTTGGTTTGTGAGAATAAAAGCTTTATACCCGAGCTTTCGAGTATATACTAAGATAGGAGGTGGTTTCTTTCTGATTTGCGAGACTTAGGACTCGTTGAGTTGGATCGAATTCCACCGCTCAGATGAGACCCCGTTGGGATGATTATGTCTTACGTGTAGTCGTAATGACGTCTTTATTTCCGACGTGGGAGTCCGTGACTCTGAGGACCTTTGTAGAACCTTATTCCAAAGGTTGCTAAGACATGACTTTGTGTTCATCCTTTGAAGGGATTACCGTCTTACGAGTAGTCGTTATGATGGAAAACTTTTGAGGGCTAGTGCATGGGACTTTGTTTAAAAGCCTTTGGGATGCCCTCTTACAAACCAATAGATAACCCACCCGATGGGAGAGATATTTTTTGTGTTGCAGGACCAGTGATCTTGATCTCGCTTTATGTCCTTTATCATGTGCATTCATAAAACATTGCATTACATATCATTTTTCGCATATCAAGGGACTTAAGAGACTGTGATTATCTCAGGTATTGGTGAATACAATGACTGACCAAAGAAAGAGAAGCACAAATTCCATCAAGTTTAGAGAACCAAAGCTGGAACTAATTCAAGACATTCTGATTGACGTACCAAAGGCTATCAAGATCAACTTTCAGGGGAAGTATGGGAAATTGCTTGATCTCCTCCATTCTAGGGTCGATACTTGGGCTTTGTTCGCTATGGCTCAGTTCTATGATGCACCTCTCAGATGTTTCACTTTTCAAAACTATCAGTTGGCCCCTACTCTTGAGGAATATTCTCACATTTTGAACATCAAGATTAAGGATCAACCTATATACACAGGCTTGGAAGAAGAACCAAAACCTCCTGCCATTGCTCTTACTCTACGTATGACCAAAGAGGAAGTCAAAGAGGGTCTAACCAGTAAAGGGGGTGTTCAGGGTTTTCCATTGAAATTTCTGCTAGAAAAGGCTGCTCAATACAAGGTTGATGAAGATTGGGAAAAGTTCGGAATAAGCGTTGCTCTAATGATTTATGGGATTGTCCTCTTTCCAAATGTGGGCAATTTCATAGACATCACTGCCATCGTTCTCTTCATGCAGAAGAATCCCATCCCTACACTCCTTGCCGATGTTTATCACTCTATTCATTGGAGGAGTGAAAAGAAGGCGGGAATGATCCAATGCTGCTCTCACCTACTATACAAGTGGTATGCTTCTCATTTGCCCAAGAAAGGGCCGTTCATGGAAAACAAGAAGGAATTAAAATGGTCTCAACGCATCATGTCTCTGGAAGCTAGTGATATTGCTTGGTACTCTCCTGAGTATTATGATGTGGAAATCATTTTTAGTTGTGGAGAGTTCAGTAATGTACCTTTGATCGGTAGGGCCGGTTGTATTAACTATAACCCAGTCATGGCATTACGTCAGTTGGGCTATGCTATGGAGGGCGAGCCCGAAGCAGAGAAGGTTCAGAGTTTCTTTTTGCTAGCCACATCAGAGGACCCTGCGTTTGTCAGGAAGATTGCTAAGGCTTGGGGCAAGATTCATACAAAGGGGAGGAAGGAGTTAAAAGCGAAGAATTGTGTGGCAAAGGAGCCATACAACCGGTGGTTACTAGCTAGAGTAGCTGAAAGGTCGTTACCATTTCCCTTAGAACCCTCTATGCGAGAAGCACCTCCTGCTCCCACTCATGTATCCATAGAAGAATATGAAAAACTGAAGCTAATAGTGGAGAGATTGACTAAGGAGAACCAGGACCTTCAGGATGAAGTCCACCAAGCAAATGTGGAAAGCGGTCAGTACAAAAGAAAGGTGGAGTTTGAACAGGATCAAGCAGCTGAGAGTAGCAAGAAGCTAAAATTAGAAACGGATCTGAGAGTCAGGTACCAGCAGGGTTACGAAGGGGCTGATGCATCATTAACAACTCTCCGACAACGCTTAAAGGACACCAAAGCTTCTTGTGATAGGGCATGGCACTTCTTTGAGATAGCCTCTGCCGAAAAGAAGGAAATACGAGAGAATCTTGAGGCTGATATTAGGGATCTTGAAGAACGACTGAGAAATGCCTTGACCCTAGTGGAAAATGAACGAAGACTCAAAGAGGAGGCATTGAAAGATTCATATGTCACATCTGACATGTGGAATAACAAATGTCAAGAATTGGAAACTGCCCAAGAAACAGCCCTTCTGTGGAGGAATCGTTTCGAGGCTTTGCAAAGAGATAGTGCGCAGTGGCTCGAGAAGGAGGCTCAGCTCAATGAGTTGTTGGACACCCATGTGGATTCTATTTGTTATTACCAGTCGACTCTAGATATGTGTCGTGCTAGGTACAACAATTTGGTGGAGCATTGCAACCTCATGATCCGTGATATCCCATGGAGATTGGAAAGCGCCATTCAAGACTTGGAAGGAAATGATATCCCCCCTTCTGTTCACCACTTTATCCAGCTCTGCGACCAAATGGTTAGGAGGTTCATGTTCGAGACGAAGAAGCTTGAAGAACGTCTCCAAAAGAGAGAATTTTAGTTATTCAGTTATTTTCTTGTAGCACGACTTGTAGTTTCGACTTATTCAGCAATTGTCTGTATGAATTTTTTCTAAAAAATTAATGAAAGATTGCTTTTTGGTCTAAATTGTGCACTTCTTTATTATTCAGTCATGATTCTATGATACCAATGATAATCACAAGCCTCGAAAGTCTCTCGAGCATTTTGCATACGTTTGCGCGTTTTTCTTTTTGCATTTCCTACAACCCGACCTTACACGCCGCTTACCCCTTTCAGAAAGAGTAAAGCAAGCTGACTTCACGACATCGGTATAACACAAGGAATGGCCAGAAGAGAGTCATGGATCAGATAGAGCAAGACCAGGCTACTATGAGGAGCGAGATGCTAGGCATGAAAACGCAGATGAATCAACTCATGGAGGTGATTCAGAACATGGCCAGGAGTCAAGAGGAGATGAGGCAAGCAGCAGAGAGGAGCGCTAATCAGACTTTGGCTGGTGCAATTCCCAATGCAAGTGGTGCAATTCCAATTCCTGTTGAGGCCACCCCAACCCCTGTTGGGGCAATTCCTACTTCTGCCGGCGTCGTACCTATCAACACCGTCCCTCCGCCAGTCGGTACTACTCAACCTCATGGCACTGCGATCCCAATACCAGTCCAGTACGATGAACATGAAGGCTTCTATGAGAATTCAGCTGAAGCATGTGCACCCCAAACCGCTGAGTTGGAGAAAAAGTTCAAGGCCTTACAAGAGGTGGTAAGGGCATTGCAAGGCCCCGATGTTTTGGGACTGGATGCTGCTGAAATATGTCTAGTACCCGGAGTTAAGATACCTCCGAAGTTTGTAATTCCAACCTTCGAGAAATACAAGGGTAACAGTTGTCCTAAGACCCACATAAGGTCTTACTGTAGGAAGATGGCCGCCTATTCTGATGACGAGAAGCTATTAATCCATTTCTTTCAAGATAGCTTAACAGAGGCGTCCCTAGAATGGTATATGCACCTTGAACGATCCAACGTGAGAAGCTGGAAAGAGTTAGCAGATGCTTTCGTGAAGCATTATCAGTATAATACTGACATGGCTCCGAATCGCATGCAGCTTCAGAATTTGACCCAGAAGCCGAACGAGTGTTTTAAAGACTTCGCGCAGAGATGGGGGGGGGGTAGCTGCAAGGGTACAACCTCCGTTAATGGAGAAAGAACTGACAGACCTATTCATGGCCACGCTACAAGGACCGATCTTTGAGCGGTTAGCATCCACAACCTCCACGGTGTTCTCTGAACTTGTCATGGCTGGAGAGAGATTAGAGAGTTTCATGAAGGCGGGAAAAATTCAGAATGTAGGCGGATCTGCAAGCGGGGTCAAGAAGCCTTATCAGGGTTTCGTTAAGAAAAGGGAAGGCGAAGCTAGTGCTGTGTTCACCAATAGAGGGAGAACTCACCAAGGTTATCACCACATTGCTGCCATTGCTCCACAGCAACCACTTTCCATTCCAGCAAATCAGCCCGCGACTCAGCAAAATCGACAACAACAACCCTATCAACCGAGACAAAACCAGTATCAAGGGCAGAGAAAACCAGAAAGAAGGCTTGATCCAATTCCGTCCACCTACGCCAAATTGCTTCCGTTCTTGTTGAAAGGGGGTCTCGTTCAACTTAGGGAAATGAAAGATCCTCCGGCTGTTCTCCCCTACGGTTACGACGTGAATGCGAGATGTGAATTCCACTCTGGCGCCCCAGGCCATAGCATTGAGAATTGTAAGGCTTTAAAATACATTGTGCAAAATCTTATCGATTCAAAAGCGATAAACTTTACCCGAAATACTCCGAACATCAAATCTAATCCAATGCCACCTCACCACTCAACAAACATGATTGAAGGCTCTAAGGGGATCCAATTAATTTCGGATATTGAGAAATTGAGGACCCTACTTTCCACTATTAAGGAGCAACTCTTGTTGAAAAACATTTACCCAGGATGTCCAACTAATTGCCATGTTTGCATGGACGGATCTCAAGGATGCGCTGAGCTGAAGAAGGGCATACAAAGCCTGATTGAGCAGGGTGTATTAGTAGCAGAACAACTATCAAAGATTGAGGAAGTTGCTACTCTTGAAATTCCGTTCGAAACATTGGAGATACCATATGATGATGGATATGAGCTTTGGATCCCAGTTGACAATTCGAACCGCACACCATTGACCATACCGTGCGATGAGGAAGAATGGGACAACATGTATGGACATACTTCTATCCCACTGCAGATCCCGTATGATCCAGTTAAGATACCTATGTCTCCACCATCAATGAACCAGCTTGTCATTTCGACCCCATCTCCGTTTCCGTACAAGAGCACCAAAGCTGTACCTTGGTTATACGATGAAGCTGTTTTTCTCAACGGACAGAAGGTGGCAGAAGAAGATGTATTGGAAGAAAAGAAGACTGTAGAGAACATCGTGGGAACCGGAGGCGTCACTAGAAGTGGTCGAATCTTCGCTCCGACTGCACCTCCTGTCAACGGCAGTGACAATACAAGGAAAGGTACTGCCGTACCAAGCACCAATGAACAGGGGCAGTCATCTAAACAGAAAGGCATCCCAAATGATGAAGCGGAGGAGTTTCTAAGAATCATTCAGAAAAGCGATTACAAAGTGATTGACCAGCTCAATCAGACACCCTCGAAGATATCCATGCTGTCATTGTTAATATGTTCAAAGGCCCATCAAGAAGCACTGCTAAAATTCTTGAAGGCAGCTCATGTGTCGGAGGAGATATCAGTAGTACAGTTTGAAGAAGTGGTGGGAAATATTGCATCAGGTCATATTTTGAGCTTTAATGATAGTGAATTACCTCCCGAAGGTAAAAATCATAACAAGGCCTTGCACATTACTATCGAATGTGTGGATGTTGTATTCTCTAGGGTGCTCGTCGACACTGGATCATCGCTGAATGTGTTACCAAAAAGCTCGTTGTGTAAGCTGTCAATTGAAGGACTTGTGATGAAACCAAGTCAAACTATTGTAAAAGCTTTTGATGGAGCTAAGAGAACTGTGGTAGGCGAGGTTGATCTCCCGATCAAGATTGGACCTCATACTTTCATCATTACATTTTACGTAATGGATATATACCCTGCTTACAGTTGCCTTCTTGGTCGCCCGTGGATTCATTCCGCAGGCGCTGTAACTTCAACCTTGCATCAAAAGATCAAATTTATGATTAACAATCAGATGGTCATCATTGAGGGTGAGGAAGATGTTCTCGTGAGCCATCTTGCTTCTTTCCGCTATGTGGAAGTAGGAAATGAAGTGCATGAGACACCGTTTCAAGCTTTTGAAGTGATCAATGTTGAAATGATTTACGAAAAGCCGGCATCTTCAATAGTGACTTGGAAGGACGCGAGGACGGTGATAGAGGAAGGACATCCGCGAGGATGGGGCAGGGTGTTGGAATTGCCCGTCAACAAAAATGGAGCTGGTCTAGGCTACAAGCAGAAGAATGCAACTGATAAGGGCAAAGAGTTTGCAACTCCGTTGGTTTTTACTAGTGGAGGCCACCTTGTCGATGGTCAAGTCATGTTTTTGGAAACTGAAGACGAAGATCACGAGGAGCTGTGTATGGTGTATCCTAGGGCGCCTAATCAGACTTTGAACAATTGGAGAGTCGTTGAAATCCCCGAAGTTACTCTAATAGACGAGTAATTCCCTTTTATTTTATCTATAAAAAAAATCATATGCTCTGCCCAAGGCATATGGATCATGTTGTAGGGCCTTTTGCTTTTAAAGCACAACTTATCATCAATAAATAAACTTTCGCATCCAATTACGCTCTCTTTCTTTCATTTTTACTTTTTGTACATAAAATTATCTTTGAAAGACAATGTTTTGTTTTATTTTCCTTTTTTCTGTCAACCTTTTCTAAAAATAATAAAAAAATAATAAAGCATGAAGTCATCCATTCGTGCAGATCTTCCCTTGCTCCTGTCAATAACGACCCCGTTATGGTCCAATATGACTTTGATAACCCGATCTACCAAGCCGACGAAGACTGCGAGGAAGATTGTGATCTCCCAGAAGAGCTAGCTAGACTATTGAAGCAGGAGTCAAAGGTCATTCAGCCCTACCAAGAAGAGGTCGAAGTCATCAACATGGGAACTGAAGAGGATGCCAAAGAAATCAAGATAGGCGCAGCTTTGGAGTCAGAGATTAAGTCAAAACTGATAATATTGCTTCGAGAGTATGTTGACGTATTTGCTTGGTCATACAAAGATATGCCCGGTCTAGATGAAGAGATTGTGATGCACAAATTACCTCTCAAGGAAGGCTGCCCGCCGGTGAAGCAAAAGTTGAGGAGAACAAAGCCTGAGATGTCCTTCAAGATCAAAGAGGAAGTGCAAAAGCAATTAGACGCTGGTTTTCTGGCAGTATCCAACTATCCACAATGGATAGCGAATATTGTCCCAGTACCTAAAAAGGATGGGAAGGTGCAAATGTGTGTAGATTATAGAGACCTCAATAGAGCGAGTCCGAAAGATGACTTCCCTTTGCCACACATTGATGTGCTAGTAGACAACACGGCCCAATTTTCTGTCTTCTCATTTATGGATGGCTTTTCTGGGTATAACCAGATTAAGATGGCGCCCGAAGATATGGAAAAGACGACTTTCATCACTCCATGGGGAACTTTCTGTTACAAGGTCATGCCATTTGGACTTAAGAACGCAGGCGCAACATATCAGCGAGCAATGGTCACTCTTTTCCATGACATGATACATAAAGAGATTGAGTGTTATGTAGACGATATGATTGCGAAATCCCAGACTGAGGAAGAGCACCTCATCCACTTGGGAAAGCTATTCGCCCGGTTAAGGAAATTCCAGCTGAGACTAAATCCCAACAAATGCACTTTTGGTGTAAGATCTGGTAAATTGCTAGGTTTTATTGTGAGCCAGAAAGGGATTGAAGTCGATCCAGATAAGGTCAAAGCTATCCAAGAGATGCCGGCACCCAAAACTGAAAAAGAAGTCCGAGGGTTCCTTGGGAGGTTGAACTATATCGCCAGGTTCATATCTCATCTAACGGCCACTTGTGAGCCCGTCTTCAAATTACTTCGAAAGGATCAAGTCATGGTATGGAACGATAATTGTCAGAAAGCCTTTGAGAAGATAAAGGAATACCTACAAGAACCGCCGATTTTGATGCCTCCAGTACCCGGACGACCCTTGATCATGTACCTGACTGTGCTAGAGGGATCCATAGGATGCGTGCTGGGACAACACGATGAAACCGACAGGAAAGAGCATGCGATCTATTACCTCAGCAAGAAGTTTAATGACTGTGAAACGAGATATTCAATGCTCGAGAAGACATGTTGCGCATTGGCTTGGGCAGCAAAACGCTTGAGACAATATATGCTCACCCATACGACTTTGTTGATCTCCAAGATGGATCCTGTCAAATACATATTCGAGAAGCCCGCTCTCACCGAGCGAGTAGCTCGTTGGCAAATGGTGTTAACAGAGTATGACATCCAGTATGTTACGCAGAAAGCTATCAAAGGAAGTGTGCTCTCTGAATACCTTGCCCACCAACCTATGGACAACTACCAATCCATGCGCTTCGATTTCCCCGATGAAGACGTCATGTTTGCCAGAAATTATGCCACGCCAGGCCCGGATGATGGACCCGAACCAGGGTCGCGATGGACGCTCGTGTTCGATGGTGCCGCAAATGCCAAAGGTTGTGGAATTGGGGCAATCATCACTTCTCCAACTGGCTTTCACTTGCCATTCACCGCCAGATTATGCTTCAAATGTACTAACAACATGGCCGAATATGAAGCTTGTATTTTCGGAATTGAAGCTGCCATTGATAATAAAATCAAGATTCTAGAAGTCTATGGAGATTCCGCGCTTGTCATATGCCAGATTAAAGGGGAGTATGAAACACTGGACCTCAAGTTAATTCCTTACAAAGATCATGTCCTGAAGCTAATCCCGTACTTTGATGAGATCACTTTTCATCACATTCCCAGAGGAGAAAATCAGTTGGCTGACGCTCTCGCAACACTAGCATCTATGTTTCAGGTCAAGTGGAAGAATGAGGCGTCATCCATCCGTTTGGAATATTTGGACGAACCCGCTTATTGCCTAGCGGCCGATGTGGAAGAGGCTAAAATTGATGATCATCCTTGGTTCTATGATATTAAGTGATATCTAGAGACACAAGAATATCCAGAAGGCATAACTATCACTAACAAGAAGTATCTCAGAAAGCTCTCCTCAAAGTTCTTCCTCAGTGGTAACGTGTTATACAAGCGGAATTACGATTCGGTTCTACTCAGATGCGTGGATAAACACGAAGCAAAACGTATCATAAATGAAATGCATGAAGGATCTTTTGGGACACATGCTAGTGGTCATACTATGGTTAAAAAGATTTTGAGGGCGGGATACTATTGGATGACGATGGAAATGGATTGTTGTCTCCATGTCCAGTCATGCCACAAGTGCCAAATTTACGCAGACAAGGTCCATACTTCACCACTCCCTCTGAATGTTTTGACTTCACCTTGGCCTTTCGCTATGTGGGGTATAGATGTAATCGGACGCATCGAGCCAACCGCTTCAAATGGGCACCGTTTTATCTTAGTGGCCATCGATTACTTTACCAAATGGGTAGAAGCGGCGTCCTATGCCAACGTCACTAAGCAAGTGGTGACTCGCTTCATCAAAAAAGAGATTATTTGTCGATATGGAATCCCGAACAAGATCATTGCAGACAACGGTTCAAACCTCAACAATAAGATGATGAAAGAGTTGTGTGAAAACTTCAAAATTGAACACCACAATTCAACACCTTATCGCCATAAAATGAACGGAGCTGTTGAGGCGGCAAATAAGAACATTAAGAAAATCGTCCAGAAGATGGTGAAGACTTACAAAGACTGGCACGAGATGTTGCCGTTCGCGTTGCATGGCTACCGCACCTCAGTGCGCACTTCCACAGGGGCAACCCCGTTTTCTCTCGTATATGGCATGGAAGCAGTATTGCCCATTGAAGTAGAGATTCCCTCCTTAAGGATTTTGGCAGATGTCAAGCTAGATGAGGCCGAATGGATACAAGCCAGACTCGACCAACTCAATCTCATCGACGAGAAATGCATGACGGCCATCTGTCATGGACAGTTATACCAAAAACGATTGAAGAGGGCCTTTGATAAGAAGGTTCGCCCACGACACATCCAAGCAGGAGATTTGGTACTAAGGAAAATTCAGCCAACTCACGTCGATCCAAGGGGAAAATGGGCACCAAACTATGAGGGTCCGTATATAGTAAAGAAAGTTTTCTCCGGAGGGGCCTTGATCCTGTCAACCATGGATGATGACGATCTCTCATCCCCTGTGAATGCAGATGCGGTTAAAAAATATTATGCTTAAAAGATAGGCCCGGTGGACCCAAAAAGAAAATCCACGCAAAAATGGGCGTCCTGGTGGACCATAAAAATGGTTCAGGCAAAATTAGGGACTAGAAGTAAAAAAAAGAGTATCCTGATAGGCTGAAAACCTGAAAGGGCGGCCTAGGCAAAAGTTAGGGATTCGAAAAGGCAGAACTGCATCTTGAAAAGACGTATGAATTATCCTCCATAACCATCAAGCTCTCGACTGAGAAAGATCAATTCGATCGTGGCGCTCAAAAGCAAGGCGTGAAGGCTCTTCAGAGACATATGGGCCATAGCGGATTCAAAACTTGGCAGGGACCATTTTCAACATTGTCATAGTCTTTATATTCTCTTTTAAAAGCAGTTACCTCTTTTAGGAATTGCCTCCTTTTGTAATTTCCCATTTATGGGTTTTCATCAATAAAATTATTTTCATCAAAGTTTTCTCTATTTTTATTTACCCTTTGGTTGCAAGTTTCATTTATTTGATGATGGGTTTTGCATATAATGACATCATGGTAAATTAGATTAAGGGATGACTTACCCTCTTAGGGTAACTATAGGGTGACCATGACTCTAAGGAGTACACAGGAACATCATTCTAAATCTTGTAACGACTTGACTGACAATGTCGTCAAACCCGGCAGAGCAGGCCTCGAGTTGGCGGTATTAGCACCTCCGGTTTTTATTACATCATGAAAAGATGATGTCGGGAAGTCAGGCTTATCCTTCACTTTCCCACCACCAAAGTCCGCCATATCGGCACCTGCATTTCCAATCACCTTCCTGCAATCATGCACAACATATGCATCATACGCATCGCATTCGACTTCATAAGTATCTTGCATCATATGCAAAACTATGATTATATCGTACTTTCCCCAGCTCTTGCATCTTCGCGCATCAGCATTTGCATTCGCATTTCCATTTATGGGACACCATTATCATTAAGTATCCGCATATGCGAGCTCAGACCCAGGATCAATTTTGAAGATTCCCAAAATCATCATCAGCCCAGTCAGGGGCATTCTCTGCGAGATCATGGGCGTTCCCCACAAATTTGTTCAACATTTGTTTGGCAAATCCAAGAGCTTCAACGCAATCAGCAACCCAGTCAGGGGCATTTTCTTCAAAGTTCGTGGGTCATCCTACGAAGTTCAAGAATGCCAAAAGAAAAATCCAGTCCAGTCAGGGGCATCTTTTCAAGACCATGGGTGTATTGCATGACGTATTTCAACCCCGTGGTTAATCAGATCTCCAAATCAACATTTAGCCCAAACAGGGGCATCTTCAGTAACGCTATGGACGATCCCTAGTGATTTTGTCTCCAGCAGACTTGATTATCCATCTTCAGCGATAAGTGGCAATCTCTTCAGAGAAGCTTATCCATCTTCAGCGATAAGTGGCAATCTCTTCAGAGAAGCTTATCCATCTTCAGCGGTAAGTGGCAATCTCTTCAGAGAAGCTTATCCATCTTCAGCGATAAGTGGCAATCTCTTCAGAGAAGCTTATCCATCTTCAGCGATAAGTGGCAATCTCTTCAGAGAAGCTTATCCATCTTCAGCGATAAGTGGCAATCTCTTCAGAGAAGCTTATCCATCTTCAGCGATAAGTGGCAATCTCTTCAGAGAAGCTTATCCATCTTCAGCGATAAGTGGCAATCTCTTCAGAGAAGCTTATCCATCTTCAGCGATAAGTGGCAATCTCTTCAGAGAAGCTTATCCATCTTCAGTGATAAGTGGCAATCTCTTCAGAGAAGCTTATCCATCTTCAGCGATAAGTGGCAATCTCTTCAGAGAAATTTATCCATCTTCAGCGATAAGTGGCAATCTCTTCAGAGAAGCTTATCCATCTTCAGCGATAAGTGGCAATCTCTTCAGAGAAGCTTATCCATCTTCAGCGATAAGTGGCAATCTCTTCAGAGAAGTTTATCCATCTTCAGCGATAAGTGGCAATCTCTTCAGAGAAGCTTATCCATCTTCAGCGATAAGTGGAAATCTCTTCAGAGAAGCTTATCCATCTTCAGCGATAAGTGGCAATCTCTTTAGAGAAGCTTATCCATCTTCAGCGATAAGTGGCAATCTCTTCAGAGAAGCTTATCCTCCTACATCCTTTTGATGTTAGGGTCGTTGTTGTTTCGCGCCATCATCTTTTTAGTGATGGATCTGACATCCTTTTGGTGTCAGGTTTTCTTTGTTAAACATCCTTTTGGTAACGACTTTTGCAAGGTATCCAACTTTCCATTTCCCAAGCATTTTCCTTCTTTTCAGACAAATTCAGGTCTTTTATATCTAATCATCTTCTACCTCTAAAGAATGAATGCCATTGCATTTCGTTTTACTCGGTTTAAGCTAATTAGATAGGGGCATCTGTCATACCCCAAATTTGTCTTACCCGTACGTGTCACTTTCATTCTGTACACCCGTCCATCCATCTTCAATTATCCAAAAAAAAATTCAAAAAAAAAACAAACATAAGTTGTTTCTATCATGAGGCTGATTTTGAATTGAATTAAGTTGGGTTTTATCAATTCAGGAGGGATTGCAGTGTGGGTTGAGGCTCCTCTGGTCGTTACATAGCTCTGGCCAGGCTAAGTCAGGATTGTTAGTATCACAGGAGTAATTTAAGACTTGTTAGGGTTTGATCCCTATTGTAATCATAGTTTCAACCCAGATGTGATGTGGATTTAGCTGTGCATATTTGCTTTGAGAGAAAGTCAGGGCTTGTATGATTCAGGTGAGGTGGAGCTTCAATCAAAATTCTGAGCTAATTCAGGTTAATGGTATATGAATCAAGTTCTTGGCACATACAAAGAACATTTTCTCGCCCAAGGAATTCCAGGTTGAAGGTTTTGATTTATTAATCCTGGGGACAAGATCAAGGTTTGTTTTCCATTTCAGACTGATCCAAAACATTGTCCATTTCAAGGAAAGATTTGAGATTAATTTGAAGTTTCATGTTTCTAATTATTATTAAATCATGAGATGAATTGGCCAAAGAACCACAAAGTAGAATCCAAGCCATAATTTTCTACAAAGCCCAAAATCAGAGAAAAATTACAACAACAAAAAAAAAGAGTTCGTGGATTGTCAAAAATAAAGGAAGCCCTTTGATTATTTAGGCCCATTAACATTACACATTACAAAGTCCAATTAATAGTCAAAAGATCCGGCCAAACGTCACCGCAGAAACCACTTGTGTTGATGTTACTTCTTGATACACATAACCTTAATTTTTTCTACATGATTGCCTTTACAATTTCAGACCCTTCAGCCTCAAAAGTAACCTTCATTTAGCTTCGAAATAATTCAAATAAATAAACAAACAGCTCGCGAGGGGCCCCACAGCAAGACATACCAAATGCAAAACCGGCTGTAAATTGTGCAGCGCGTGAATACGCAGCACAAACATGAAAGCTGGCACTTGGATTTTGGATGATATGCCGAAAACGACAAGAACGGACCATCCTCCTGCATAATCCCTCACGCTAGCCCACTATCAACACAGTCTGCATAAACCGGACAAGTTCGAACCTGCAAAACAAAACTTTCAGCTAGCAAATTGAAAACAAATTCCCAACAAAACCAGCAAACCCAACTCACAGCAGATGAAAGAGGTTGGGGAAATGGAATGAAAAAGAACAAGAAGAAAACTTTCATAAAAAAAAAAAGCAGCTCCTTACATTTGAAGACAATAGGACTACTCGACCTACTCAGGATTTTTCCTCATTCATCTTCAATCAGCAACCAAGGCCACAACAAAACCGATACAAACCTGCTACGAAAAAGCATATCACAGCCTGTACAAATGACAAAAAAAACCGGTCCCCACAATTGTCATACAAGCAGCCACAGCAAATTGCAGCAGCAGCCCACAAACCTGCAAAATTTCCTAAAACGGTGTTAACAAATTCCTGCATAAAACCATACCCTCATGGACTTGCACTAAAATACATAGCCTACACAAGCCATGCCAGACCACATTTGAAAGAAAACCGTACAAGCCTGCAGAAACATACCCAACACGGCAACCAACAAAGTCTGCAGCATGAAAACAATAGATCAGAAAATACAATAATGGGACAAACTTTGAATTTTGAAGAAAAAGAGGGCAACCGATCAAAGACCTTGTTTTCAACTTCATTGAATCTTCAACATATAAAGAAAAAAACAACCAATATACCTTAAGAAAGGGAGGCTCACATTGACATCTTGGCTGAAAGAAAATAAAAGAAAACACTCCTTGTTTTTCTCACTACACAAAAAGCTCTCTCTCACTTTTTCTTCAACAGCACAACCTCCATTAACATTCTGCAACATCATTTGAAAGACACACAACAAAACCTTCCATGAATTTAAGATACAGAAAACAATAAAACCTTCCATCTCTCAATCTTCTTCAACAATCCTTTAACCTTCACCTCCACAAAAACAACTTCATTATCTTCTCCAACTCACACAAAAACGACACTTTCGCTCCATACCTTGATCACTCCTAACACTTCCCCTGTTCCACAGCTACCTCATTATCATCTTGAAAAAAAACAAGCCACAATATTCAACCTTCATAATATCCACACACACAAAACTGAAGACAAAAGATTGAAGATCCAACTTATCCGTTTTCGGTATTGGCAATTTGGTGGTACCGATCCAACAAAAGCTTTGCATCGCAGGCTCAAGTCTCCATCACCCAACTCCTCGTCGCTAGCGCGGGAACTTGTCGGATTTGCTCCAACTCTGTAAGTGTTCTATTTGTTTTTCTGTCTTCATAATCTTAAACTGTTGTTGATTTGTTTCCCGGCGGTGAGTTTGCGAGAGAGAAGAAGAACAGAAAGGGGCTCTTCAGAAAGCCAAACCTTCGTTAAGATCTTAACGCAAAAAAACCTGAACATAAACCTTCTGTGAAACACCTTCAATAACAAACTTCAAAACCTCAAACTCAACTCCATTAACCCTCAACACAGCAACCGAAATATTTCTTCATCTTCAGCTCGAACCACCACACTTTCGAACCTATTTTTGCCATTGTTGTTTAACCATCAACACTCATCTCTCTACCTTGAATCAAAACCTCCACCATACAACTCAAACTCAGCTCCCATCTCAGAAACCTCAACTTTTTCAATCAACCATAACATCCATAGAAACCCCTCAAATCACAGGGAGGAAGAACCGAAAAATCTGCAAAATCCCCTTTCGTTCACAATGACCAAACCACCTCAATTCTCCATTACTTATTGCCTTCTCCAAACACTTAAACAAGAACTTTCCTCTTCCAAACAACAGCCTTCTTCTAACCGAGCACACCAAAACTTTCCTCCTTTTTCTTTTCATAAACCCTGTTTCGCAAACCCTAGCCGCTACCACAACCTCTGTCATCTCCAATCATCTACAACAGAGTGCCATCCCGAGCTGAAACCTAACCAGAAACTGAAAACCCAAATTTCACTACAACTTCTTCAAAGCCCAGAAACCGAAAACCTCAATTGAACAGCTTCAAACTCAATCGAGAAAACTGAATCTATCCTTTCTTCAGCACGACCTCGCTCTCACTCCACCGTGAAAACCTGACGGAATCCCATAACCTTCAATGCACAACAGCCTTGACTCAAACACTTTCCGTCGCCATTTTTCGCCATTTCCATTCAACCAACAACTTCCTTCGAAAACCCCAACCCACCTTCTTCGCACCTTCAAACCACCTGTAAAACTCTAACAACCCAAATCATCATAAACTCGGATCTAGAAATAAGGGAGGAATGAGAGATTTGAATGTTGAAAACGCCGGATGTGACCTTTGAGCGAAGAAGGAAGAGTCACGAGCGAAGGTCGACATCGCATTTTTGCATTTTTGATAACTGTGGATGTCGTGTCGTTTTGTTTTGAGTTGGGAGAAATTGTTACAGTTTTAGGTTATTGTTTAGTGAATGTCTCTTCCTTAATCCATTTTCTTTGTTTTTTTTTATTTTTATTTATTTTATTCATTTCGTTTTTATGCTGAAGTTATGGGCTCATAAGCCCAAGTGCATTCTTCACACCGTGCCCCTCATTCCTCTTCTCGCACCCCTTTCTGTTTTCTTTTTAAATTATTTGTAATTTAGTTTATTAATATTATTATTATATGTGATATATTCATATTTTATATATATTAATTTCTAAGTTTTAGTTTTATTTTATATAGTTTTATTTTATAGAACTTTAGAGTAATCTTTCTAGTTTATATTATTTTGTATTAAAACCGTTTATTTATTTATTTTTAGAGTTGGATTTATTTCTCATTTTTTTTCATTGGGCATTTTGTCCCATTTTTCTGTTTTGGTCGATGACGAGACCTCCGTAATTCATTACCAGTCAGATTATTGATAAGTAATGTTGGATCTGAGACCACCTCTTTTCTCTCTTCGTCACTTGTCCCAACTCGATTTAAAAGCATTGACAAACCATCTTCAAAATCCAATTATCTTTGTATTGAATTAAAAAGAGGGGATTAAGTGTAGACTTTCTTCCTCTCCGAGTTTTGGGATGCCCACTGTAGTGAGGGTGGTTTCGACACTCGTCTTTCAATGCGAAGACGCTTCCCATCCATTTTCAAATCTCATCTCCTTAAAATCAATTCTTTGTATTGAATTAAAAAGAGAAGATTGGGTGTAGACCTCTTCTTCTTCGAGTGTTGGGATGCCCACTGTAGTGAGGGTGGTCTCGATACTCGTCTTTCGATACGAGGACGCGACTTTACCCACCATCTCGCTTTCACAACTTCATTCCGTAACCCTTCACACCTAAAAACCTCGGTCCTGTACCGAGTGCATTTTCAAATCTTTTCATAACAAAAACTTGAATGGTCGTGGAGTGGTTAGACGTAGGCCTTCTCCTATCCCGAGTGCTGACGTTTACCGTAGGGTTCTCTGTCGCAAAGCACTTACTATTCAAAATCAAAAACATCTTTAATAAGAGAACGAAGTTCTTTTTGCATTAAATTAAAGAGAGAGGATTGGGTGTAGACTTCTTCTTCTTCGAGCGTTGAGATGCCCACTGTAGTGAGGGTGGTTTCGACGCCCGTCTTTCAATACGAAGACGCCTCGTTCGCCACACCCTTTTATAACAAAAACTTTGAGACAATGAATTGGGTACTACCCGTAGGGGTTACTATCCGAGGACATGTCTCGCCCCTAAAAAACAATCCAATCAATCAAATGTGACATCTTGCCTCGCGTGGCGAAAAGCTAATCTTTCAAAAAGGATATGTTACGTTCGTTCTACCGCAAACAGGTAACGCCTAAGTCTCCAACGAGCGAGCAGCAATGCACCTAACTGCTAGAATGCACACGATAGCATCATCCGTAAAAACATCAACAAACCGTAGGCCGAACTACGGCTGCTCTGATTCTTTACTTCTTCAAGTAAAGATACGTAGGCACAAGGGCCACAATCCTTGCCGAGCACATTCCCCCCATATATGTAGTTCCCCGAACTACGCCGACTCTGACTTTCTCATATCTATTGAGAATACGTAGGCCTAGGACCGCGAAGTCCTATCGAGTCTGTTCTTCCTCTCTTCTCCCCCGTTCCTTCTCTTTCCCCGTTTCTAAACCATTATCTTTATCTTGTGGAACACTTCTTATAGCATAATGTTTAAGCAAATAAATTCACACGTCGACAAACAAAAGGTTCCCATCGAGTACGATGGATGCGAGGGGTGCTAATACCTTCCCCTTGCATAACCGGCTTCCGAACCCGTTCTTGGTCGCGAGACCATCTTATCCATTCCTTTCCTAAGGTTTTCTCGATATTTTCCTTTCCCCTCATGGGATAAATAAAGTTCGGTGGCGACTCTTCTGTCTATCTTTTTCGCCTCCCCGTCGTTGCGCGATGCATTTTTTGAGTAGCGACAGCTGCTGTCAAAAGAACTCAAAATCTCCTTTCTCGATTTTGTTCCGATGCTCTTAACTCTTCTAACTTGGTTTTAGATCGTGTAGTTCACTATGAATAGATGCTGGTGGCTTTGATTATTGCAAATGATAAGTAGATTCGGTCTGTTATTCAGGTATCACTTTTATTAGGAACACCACGGACACGCTTATGTTGCTCCAAACAGGATATGTGAAAATTGTTGAACATGCACATGATGCTACAAATATCAGTAACTAGTCTGCTCTTTATAATATCTGCTTCTAATTATCACGCTTGCAGGTATGGAGTTTCGTCAGCATACATCAGCTTTGACAACAGTTGGTTCATTAACAGCGGCGAGGGATGTGGCTTCACTCACCTGCAGTTGCTTTAGGTCATGCACAAGTGAACTCTCAACATAAGGAGCTATAGGCTTTAAATTCTTGTAACTTAAAGCATGAACACACTTGAGTCAATGTAGTGATTCACGATGATGTAATGGGGTTGGATTGCAAAAAATCTCTTTGTATTGAAATTGTATTGGATACTTGTATGTTTTCCTCGAATAACTTATTTGTTCAAATTAATGAAGGGATACCTATAATATTCATTCCCTGTAGCAATAGGCTTCTTTCATTGGAATTATCTTATCAAACTTGAATTAGTGGAGCATAGTGTTACCGCCATGGAAAAATCTCTTTGACTTTGTAATTTGAATAAAAACTTCCTTGACGTTATAAGAAATCCATAGGCCAAAATATACATACTTATCCACTTAGCAAACACATGTGAACTTCAAACCTTGAATCCAAACCCTCTTGTGTCAGAAAGAAATGGGGCCTCGAATACCATAAACCCATGTGCTATAAAATCCTGATCTCAAACCAAATATGAAAATGACTTTAGCGAGATACAACCAAAGAAAATCCATCTAGGATGTCTTTGAAGTGTTTATCCATGAATGGCCTAAGAATGAAGGAAATAGTTATGACTGTGAGGTTGTGTATTATTTCCCTTTGAACTCAACATCCTATGCAAACCTGCACAAACTGGTTAACTGTGATAATAGACACACGCACAAAAACAACAGAAAATAAAAAAAAGAATGGGATCTTAGGGTCAAAAATTAGGGTGCAACATAAGGTACTTAGGGAAATCAAGTCCATACTTAATTCTGGAATATATCTGACTTTAATCAATGTTTTCATGCCACCAACATCCATGGCAACTTTAATTTGTCTTATTCTAGTGATAGTACATGTTTTATTATCACCTAGATAAACAAATCCAAACTTACCTGACTTGAATGTAGTGAACCATTCCTGGTGCGATGTCATATTGTAAGAAGAACCAGAGTCAAGAATCCATACATCTATGAAATTGTTGGATGAAACACACAATATATTTGCTTCTTATCAAAATCATCGGTTTGAACCATATTTGCATAACTATGGGCCCTGTTTTCCGTTTGGACAATCCCTCTTCCAATGCACAATCTTTTCCAACTATGACACTCAGTTATTTTTTTTAATTTCTAGATTTAGACCTCTTCTTTCTAGAACCTCCATTACCTTGTTCCACCCATGAATTGACCCCCATTCACATACAGACCATTGCCTTGTTCCACCCATGAATTGACCCCCATTCACATACAGACCATTACCTTGAGTTCCTTCCTCTACACTTTGTCTTCGTTGAGAATGAGACAAATAATCACATCAAGAGTAATTGTATCTTTCTTGTAGGTGAGAGTAGTCACCAAGTGATCATAAGAACATAGTAACGAGGAAATCAAGATGATTTCCTTATCTTTGTCATCAATCTTCACTCCAAACCTCACTAGATTGGTGATTATGTTATTAAAGACATTGACATGTTGTAGCAAATCATATCTGTCATACCCCAATTTTGACACTGAATTTTTAAAATCGCATTATCAATATTGTCTGCTTAGCCTATCATGTCTCATATCACGTATAATGCCCAATTTGTCAGCTGGAATAAACTGTTTGATTTACAGGCGAATCGGTCAAACTATAAGTCAATTGTGCATAAAATCAGTGGACGAAAAGTTTCAAAATTGAATTTGCAGTCATCAGTTATATTAATATACATTTCGCCTAGTTTAACCTGACATGTTCATTTTAATTTTTTGACTATTTTTCGATCGTAATTTTGATCAGTTTGAGTCATTTAACCAGAGAAAATTTATTTTGAAATTTGACCAAACACTGTATTTTTCTGAGTCGTTTATTTTGCGTTGATTATTTTGGTGTATTCATTTTATTGTTTTGGATACTTCGATACCAGACCGCTTATTCATTTTTAACCGATTTTTTTTAATTAATAATCTTTTTTTTATTAATCTGATTTTTAGTTTAGTTTTATTTAATAATTTATTTTTAATTTATTTAGAATTCTTCCTTTTAAATAATATTTGATTTTTGTTTTTACTTTATTTTTAACAATACTTAATTGTTAAGTTTAGAGAAGGTATTTTAATTTCTTCTCATTTTAGTAAAATTAACATAACATGCATGATATAACCTCCTGCACCTTTATGTACCACATTGTAACATACTACTTTCTCTCTTTTTCTAAAAAATTCAAATAACCTCACATAGTACTCTCTAGACATATCATCACCATGTGCCACTTCAACATAACCGCACACTCACTTTCTCTAATTACATTCTCCATAAAAACTCATATCTCTCTTACTCTCAAACAATATTCTTTCACTTCTTGAAACAAATAAATTCACCTCCCTCATTTTCATGTTTCTAAAAAAAACCATAACTATGCCATAACATCACCATGCATCATTTTTTGCTCACCATCTAAATACCATACACACACGTCATGCTACATACCACATAAGATTATCACCATCTTAAAGAAGACTCATTTCCAACACCATACTTGCATGGAAACAAGATAAAACTAACCTTCTTCTCTTAACTCATCACACTCATAGTGTAAAACAACTTACCATTATCAATCAATTCAAAACCTGTTCACATCACACCTTCGAACCGTCGTGAGAATAACACGTCTGCACTTTTGTTTCTCCCTCCATTTTTTTATCCTGGACGGGCCATCACACCTTGAATCGGAAACCACCGTTTCATCATCCAAACACTTCAACAAACTTTTATTCATCCTCTTCTCAAAACAACTCCGGCCACCAACAGTTCCATGCAATTTCCGGCCACTAGCCACCTTCACAACAAAAACAATAACTGCAAACCACCGCCGCTGGAAATGCTTTAACTATCGTTGTTCTGTAAATCGTTTTTGCCATTGGTTTGTATATCTCTCCCTACAAATAATGGACATCAAAAAATGAGTTTGTGTTTTAACTACTGTTTCTTCGAAGGAAGAGAGAGTGTGACATATTGAGAGAGAAAGCGATTGTGAAACAGAGTTTAAAAAAAAAGAGAACTGATTGAGGAAAAAGGATGATATTGTTTAAGAAAAATGTTATTTTTACACCATTTTCTACACCCAATATTTATACCATATTTATACAGTGAACAGTGTTTTTTTTAATTAAAATAATATATTTTTTTTAAATATTATTTTTTTTTAAAAAAATTAATATTTTTAAAATTTATTTTATAACACAAATATAAGATTGCGCATTAACCAACTTCACAGTTGAATTAACCACAAAAATCTACATCATTAGCCAATTATTTTACCTATAATTTATTAACCACTTTCACTACTTCATTAACCAATAAAATACACACTATTAACCATGTTCTGAGAAATTTATTCAAGTATTTGTGAACAGTAAATTGGGTGTAGGGTGTAGAAAAGGGTGTCAACATAGCAATCCTGATTGTTTAATTCTCTCTCTCTGTGTCTTCATCTTGTTCGTGTATATATGTGTTGTGCTTATTTATGTTTTTGTTATTTTTAACAATGCCACGTGTCAATGTATTAGTGGACACTTGTGAATTTTATTTTATTTTTAAAAATGATGTTATTCTGAGAGTTTGCTATGTTTTTGTACGTGACTCAGTATTGGTTATATGGTATACAATGCTTGCGTTTTTCGTAGATATCATAATGCTTTAATACCTTTTCTCTTGTAATAAAGTGTCGCGGTGAGAATTGGATATCAAGCTATTGATTAATTTGAATCACAAATCGTAATTCACCACCAATCTTTAATTTTTCCAAGGGAAAGAAAAAAGGTCGAATAACCCATGAGTATGCAATGCAATGCAAAGTTAGAGAAACTAAGGTTCGGGGTTGGTTATACCTAGGGAATGTGTTAGCATCCTAAGTATCTATAGTACTCTACAGGAACCTCTTATTTTATTGTGTTATTTGTTATTTGCTTGTTAAGGGAATGACTTAGGGAGTTTGTTTCTGATTATGCTCGCCAAGAAGTCGCATCTAGCAGCACTTTTTTTGGCCTTTAGCAGCGATTAAAAACACTGCCAAAAGTGACGCTGCTAAAGGTAAAGGCAGCGTTTTTTTTATGGAAAAAGCGCTGCTAAAGGCCCCTTTCAGCAGCACATTTAGTAACGCTTTTTTACCCATATAGCAGCGCTTTTATAAGCGCTGCCTATTCCCCCTACCCTCCCCCCCTTTAGCAGCGCTTTTAGAAAGCGCTTTCTTAGACCCCCCCCCCCCTTTAGTAACACTTTTTTAAAGCGCTTTCTTAGACCCCCCCCCCCCCTTTAGCAGCGCTTTTATAAAGCGTTGTCTTAGACCCCCCTTTCCCCACATATAGCAGCGCTTCTGTAGCGCTCTCTTTGTCCCCTTTAGCAGCGCTTTTTTGTAAAAGCGCTGTCTAATCTTCACGATTTTAATTTTTTTTTTAAATTATCACACTTTTTTATATATGTTTCGACAAACCTGCTTATATTACATTCCTTGCTTATAATTCAGACCTTTATTTCAACACTTTGGCCTTATATATACAATTCAACACTTTGGCCTTTAAGTATACATTGTAATTCATCACTTTGCCCATAATCATTTTAATACACATAAACCTGCTAAAATATATTACAACACAATCCGATCCTCAGAATTACAACATTACAAATACAGTCAATTTACATATAATTACAAATCCGTTAACTTTACAATTAGATACGACTTCTAGAAATGTTATTATCCCGCATCAATATTGGATGATACATATACCTTATACAATTCTCAACTCAAGAATAAATTGACACCATTCCTCCTTTATTTCTTCCAATCCTTCTTTCGAGTAAGTACCGCACTTGAATTCATCAAAGTACTACATAATATAACAGAACATGCGCGATTTAGTTTTAAAACTAATTACTAAGATGAAGCATCGGTTAATTATCAAAATGAATCATATAATTTATGAATTGATCCATACCATGATTGGAATCTCTATTTGACCAGAATGAATAATTTCTTTCATAAAGTGCAATACAAAATATCTACAATCAATCCCATTGCGCTGACGAGGACACTGTAAATGGAAAAAACAAACGAACATTTATCAGGATATATAATTTACATAGTTTTATCAAGTAGGACCACTATAACAGTCAAAAATGGGAAAATATATCTGCACTCTGATCCAGCTAATGTTGTTAGCCTTGCTTTTTGGCACTGTTGCTTTCTTTGTGCTCTGAATATTTGTATAGCTCTAACATAATATAAACGCATATTTAGAGCAATGTCACATAATAAATAAAGATATATATATATATATATATATATATATATATATATATATATATATATATATATATATATATATATATATATATATATATATATATATATATATATATATATATATATATATATATATATATATATATATATATATATATATATATATATATATATATATATATATATATATATATATATATATATATAATTATTCAAAACAATATATCTCATCACTTACGTATCAATCATATTCTTCATATCAGGGTATTTTGTTTGATCATCATCCAATGAATCCAGATAATACACTATTTCTTTCATCGGATTAATCGCGACCAACAATCAGTGTCCACTATAAAATAAGACAACAGTTTAGACGGAAATGTTATATAGAATGGCAAAAATCGAATAATTGTAATAAATGAATTTAGAATGAAGTCATACCCATGACTAGTATTATATGGCAACAAGAACAACTTCTCTGTAGTCGCCGCCATAAATCTTTGGACTATGTAATCTTTGACTACATTTGGTGTGTGATCTATTGCTCGTGAGTTGATACAGCTAGCAGATAAGAATGTGAATATGGAAGTCAAATCATGCGGGACCAATAACTTATCATACAAGAGCCTAAAAGAAAAACATAATCAACATTAGAATATTCAGTTAAATGAGCAAATTTTAAAATGTTCAATTATTTAATTAAAATGGATCGGAGTACCTGATGTAGGAATGCATAACACCAACGCCCAATTCAGAATGTTGGAAAACCTTGTCCAAATCCTCCTTAGCAATTGTTTCGGTATATTCAAAACCGAAAATACCTTCCTCCATAGGTATTTGACGGATGCCATCCTCAGTCACATCTGTTGTTCCTACATATGTTTCAAGGCATAACCTAAATCGAGGAACATATGCTTTTTTTGGCTCGACCTTTTTTTTGTTGGGCACCTTGGAAGATTTAGACATCTTACCCTTGCTGACTTGTTGCAATTGTTGATCATGAACCTAAAAGTCATACAAGTTCAGTAATTAATGTATAATAAGATAATCATGTAACTATAGTAGTACTTGTTTATTTGATGCAGCTGAATCGGTTTCCCGCACAATGATTCCCTTATCTTTTGATTTGGATTTTGTAGGAGTCTAAGATCATCATGTAAATAAGAAAATGTAAATGTAAGAATAACTTTCATCTATGGGTCGTAAAACATTTGAATATTACAAGGTTCATAATGGTGTTCAACATACCTCATCATCTATGAAAATGAGATTTGCCGACCATGTAACATACGTTCCTATTGCGTCTCCCACCACTGTTGCGTCTGAAACAACATCTGGTATAGGCAACAACACCCCCCCTCTAATGCAATATCAATTGATACTTTCAAATATCCAACAGGGAGTGGTTTATGGTGAAGTAAGTCTCCCACAATGTTATGCACCTTTCTCTTGCCAACCATGCGATAAGTCGGTGACGATAAATATAGCCGACAAGGTGAAATGCCCTAAACAAATAATGATGTTGAGTCAGGTGTTTTACATCTGCATGCCAAGTCTGGTGTTTTGCATCTGTTTCACTATGAAACATGAATCTAAATCTCGGAATTATAGGAAAATACCATAAAACTTTTGCTGGTGACAACTTTTTCTTATACCGAGATACACCGCATTTAGGACACTCGTTTAATGATGCATATTCATTTCGAAACAAAATGAAATCATTTGGACAAGCATGTATCTTATCATAGCTCATGCCAATAGAGCATAACATGTTTTTAGCTTCATAGGTTCGATTGGGAAGAACATTATCCTCCGGAAGCATCTCTTGAAGTAGGGCTAACAACTCTGTGAAACTTTTATCCGACCATCCATTACCTGCCTTTAAGTTGTACAACTTTAATACCGTAGACAATCTTGTGAAAGTAGTGCAACCTTTATACAACGGTTTCTCTGCATCGCTTACCAACCTCTCAAACATCTTGGGACAATCTTGAAGATCTTCTTCAAGTGCTTCTGCAATCTCTTCGACTCGATCACAATTATATGTATCTCTTCCATTGTCCTTTGAAGCATAGGTCATATTATCCCCGAGTTTGACATTCTCGTTACTTATCTCACCATGTAATGTCCAACATGTATAACTTCTATCAATTCCTTGTCTCATTAAATGAGATTCCAACTGAACAGCGTCAATTCGACGCCCATAACAACAACCTAAGCAAGGACATGTGATCCTACAGGGGTCTTTGGCGTGTTCAACAGCAAATTTAACGAATTTCGATACCCCATTCTCGTACTCTTTAGACAATCGATTGGAAGACATCCATTTTTTATCCATACTAATTGAGTAGTCTAAACTAAACTAAGAAAGTTAAACAAATACAGAGAATACCTGTAAAGAAATCAATAACTTCTAAGAAAGCTACACAGTAGGATGCTTGAAAACGATCACAACCTTACTCTTCACAGGTAACCCCTATAACAGACAAAATTAATAACACCATCCACATTAAATAATTCTTGGAACATCAATTGTTGATAAAACTTGCAATGAAATTAATTAATTTGCAATTTATATGGCTAAAGAGGTCATGAATGAATATTACTTGGATACTAACTTTTCATTATTAAATTTAAAATTATGATAACCCCAAATATTTTAGTAAATTTAAAATTATGGTTGAGTTTATATTTATCTAAAATTTTACAAATTTCAAGGTTACAAATGACAATAATATCTAATAACCTCAAACATTTACAAATTTCACCCTCATTTACAATTGTAACCCGTAAATCAATTAAAAGATATTGAAATGATAAAAAAACATTAAGCATAGAGATTACATAAACAATGAAATATAATTCGTTCAAATATATATTGTGATTTGAAAATACAAACATTTCTCCAAATATATATTGTGATTTGAAAATATAAACATTTCTCGCAACAAACAATATCTTTTGCAAACGTGTTATGATCATTATGAACTGAGATATACTCAAAGTTAACATAAGTAAACTCATTGTGGCATTTCAACAAACACCTTGTATACAAAACTCAAGCCAATATCAAAAGAGTAATTCTCATCAACGGTAACAACAGAAACAAGTCAATAACTCAGAAAAGAAGTAACACTAACATCATATAATCCAGAAAAATGAAATACTAAGACAATAATCCAGAAAAATACAAAATGAAAAACTTCAAATACCGTAACAATGGCGGAAATGCGCTACAGAGGATGTTGTCGAAAACGAACGGTCAAATGGTAGAGAAATGCAATACAGATTGAACGGAGGAGGGCGACGGAAGCGCGACTGTCGAACGGAGGAGGGCGACGGTCGTGGTGAATAGGGTTCGCGTTCGCCAGAGAGGAGAAAGAAGGAAATACGTACGCACGACACTGTTCTGTTATGGTGGATATTTTAAATTAATTCTAATAACACCTATGACAGCGCTTTTTAATGACCTACAGCAGCGCTTTGCAAAAGCGCTTTCTTTGCAACAACATATAACAACGCTTATAAAGAAATCGCTTTCTTTGCAACAACCCACAGCAGCGCTTTAGAAAAGCGCTTTCTTAGGGCCCCCATATAGCAGCGCTTTACAAAAGCGTTGTCTTAGGCTATACATATAGCAGCGCTTTAAATAAAGCGCTTTCTTAGGGTCCCCCTTTAGCAGCGCTTTTAAAAAAGCGTTGTCTTAGGTATGCTATTTTTTTTAATTACTCTTTAGCAGCGCTTTTTCTAAAAGCGCTGTCTTTGTATGCGCTGCTAAAAGTCAATTCTGGCATAGTGATCTTATGCCTACGTATGCTGAAGGGAATGAAATCAGAGCATTCGTAGTTCCGCTAAAGGCTTTGAGGAACTCTTAACTGTGGTCAAGGTTCCAGGAGGGAGAAGGTTTGTTAATTGATTCTGGGAGAAGAGACAAGTCGTCATCTTAGGAAGAATACTCAACTTAAACCACCACAAGCATGCGGAAGACGGTATTTACATCGCATTGAGAGAAGGGCTCCAACTCGGATATATAATCGACGAGTATGCCACATACCTCCCACAAGCAGAAAAGATTTTACATCTTTCTCGGTCATGTTATGGGGTAGGAGAATTATATCTCGTCTACATAGATGAATCACGTCTAATTCTCTTGTGGGAGAATAGAGGATTTAATCTATAAGTTGTCTAAGTTGAAACTTAAGGGAATCTATCTTAAGATATAAGGACGATAACTTAAGTCGATCAACCTGAAAGGAAATCAGGGATCGAGCTAGGGAAAAATGATGCAAATGATAATGCAGTGCGTATGACTTTAAAAAAAGTCTCTCACAGGTTCTTCCCTTGGACATGTAACATGGAAACGTATTACCAGACAGAAAACAAATAAGCATTACAATTATAATTTGAAGATTCGACATACGAGGCATGTAATATAACCAATTTATAAAGTGAAATAAAAGGAAATGTCGGGTCAGGCACAAATGATAGCTAAGAGCACTCACTCATACAAAGATATAGAAAAGGTTGATATGAACCATGAATAAGGTTCTCTAATTAATTAATTAAAAAAATAAAAGACCAGCAATCATCAATCCTTAACTATCACGAATAATTGATTAAATAACTAGACCCAATCACAAAAAAAAACTTATAATTAAGTGCGATTAATTAATTTATAAAATAATTTTAAAAGAAAATCTAAATATAATAAAAATTTAAAAGTGCCTCTTTTTTTTCTAAAAAAGAACCAAAACAAATGATTATAAAATAAATTAGAAAACTTAAGTTATATAAAAAAAACTCAAATAGAAAAATCATCTTAAAAAGAAAATAAGGTAATTATCCTTTTTTAAAACCTTTGTTATTATATTAAAAAAAGAATAAAAAAAAGAAGAAAAGAAAGAAGTAAGGGGCGCTACAAGTCCCTATGGGGTCCATGATCATCCTCGTTTTGGTCGTCCGATCATGGCGAGTCAAAGGATGACTCTGAACTGTGGTTCAGCTGTGAGGGTGTGTGGTAAGGTTGAACAGATGCGTACGCAGAAGATAACGAAGTACAAAAGAGAAAAAAACAAAACAAACGAAAAGAAACGACGATTCTCTTCTCTCTATGTTCGCCCTCTTACTCTCCTTCTCGGTTTGTCTTCTCCGTCGAATGAAATCCATGTCCATCATCTCAAATCTCTTCGGAAAAAAAAACTACCAACAGAGTCTAACAAACTTCTCCATCCAAGTTTGGTCTCGTCTTCCCTCTTCGCATACGACCGTCTCGGTCCTCAAATCAAAAACCTAACTCTCTAAACTCCAAATCAGGTGACAAAGCTCAACGATTCAAGGGAACACAAGATCAATTCAAGATGGCAGTCACAAAATCGACGAAAATAAGAGGAAGGAAAGCGAGTTGTTGCCTGTGGGAAGCAAATCCGACGACAAAGATAAGTTTTCCTTTATCCTTTTCCCTCTACGTGTACGAAGCTACGGATTTTGATTTTATTTCGTTAATCTCTGATTTTCTTCCGTGAATTTGTTCTTGTCTGTCCTTTATGTTATGAACTCTGTAACCTTAATAGGCTCAAGTCCTTGCAAATCCATTTATGAAAATTGAATGTGTGGCGATTTGCTTCGTTTATGTGATAAGAAACATTCTACTTTCGTACCGACATGTTTTTGATTTTCTGGGATTATGTTTTTTTATTGTTTTGGAAAGAAAATTGTGGTTATCTTGAATATGATTTTGATTTCCACTTGATGAATGCTTGATTGTGTGTGATGAATTCTCTTCAATTTTTGACTTCAACATGTTTGTGTATTTTTTTTTTTGGAAAAAATAATTGGAGTGATTGATGAGCTTTCCATTTTTGTTTATCATGTTGGGAGTTGTTGCTAAAGTGTCGGTTTGTGGTGTCGAGATGGTCAGAAGAGATTTAATCATCTGTTCCTTGGGAGCTTTGTTTTGAACGTGCAATAAGCTTGAAACCATACTATGAACTAGGCATTAATTTGTGGCGATGTAGCAGCACCAATTTTAGCATCTATCAAGCAAGCATCCTGTTGGTGACATCTTAGATATACTCTTTGTCTGTTGCTGCTAAAGTATGATTATCTTTTTGAAGTGTTGGTAGTGATTTTCAGGTCCAAGTTTCTCATTCTTTTTCAAACGATGTTCTGTATCCAGCATATTTTGGATGGATCTTATAATAACTTTACTGACCAATGCACTATGCTTCTTTAACATCATTACTTCATATGTTTGCCCATCAATACCACTATTGTCTCATAAAGTATGGTATGTGCAGGTTTCCATTACACCTTTGGTGTTCAAAATGAGAGAAAGACATGAAGCATTGTGGCAGGCCTCTTACAGGAAGAGGACTATTATGTTGAAGGCCTCGTTCCCATAAAATAAATAACCAATCAAGAGGATAGCCACATACTTCAAGCTTACTGATATTTGTTGCAAAGTTGAGATACGATTTAGAGAATTGAAGCATTGAGGAAAACATGATGTTTCATGTCATAATCCTGCAATATAGGGACCAATCGTTTTTTAACAACTGATTGGAAATTTCAAGTGTATTTTTCTATACCAATATGGTCGAGTCTTGCTTGCACCCATTCAGCTTCATTTAGCTTGGCGTCTGCTAAATTCCTTAAGGAAGGAATCTCTACTTCAATAGGCAGCATTGCTTCTATTATATACACGAGAGAAAATGGGGTTTTCCTAGTGGAAGTGTGCACTGAAGTGTGGTAGCCATGCAAGGCAAATGACAACATCTCGTGCTAGTCTTTATATGTTTTCACCATCTTCTGGATGATCTTTTTGATGTTTTTATTTGCCGCCTCAACAGCTCCATTCATCTTTTGGCGATATAGCGTCGAATTATGGTGCTTGATCTTGATGTTTTTGCACAACTCCTTCATCATTTTATTATTGAGGTTCGAACTATTATCAGTAATGATTTTATTCGGAACTCCATATCGGCAGATAATCTCTTTCTTAATGTAACGGGTCACTACTTGCTTAGTGACGTTGGCGTAAGTATTGTAGTGAGAATTGGATACCAAGCTATTGAGTTAACTTGAACCTTAATTCATTATTCACCACCGTTCTTTAATTTGTCCAACGGAAGAGAAAAAGATCAAATTACCCAAGATGCAATGCAAATGCAATGCAAATGCAAAGCTAGAGAGTCTAAGGTTCAGGGGTTGGTTAAACCTAGAGAAGGTGTTAACATCCTAAGATCTGTAGTACTCTACAGAAACCTTTTGTTTTATTGTGTTATTGTTGTTTGCTAAGGGTGAAAGACCTAAGGCTTTATTTCTAAGTATACTCGCCAAGAAGTCGTATCTTGTGCATACGTATCCTGACAGGAGTGGAATCAGAGTATTCAAAGTTTTTCTAAAAGGGATTGAGGAACTTCTTGACTATGGCCAAGGTTTCAGGGGGATAAGGTTTTTTTGATTGATTTTAGAAGAAAAGACGAGTTGTCATCTTAAGGGAGAACACTCAACTTAACCACCACAACTTGTAGGAGATGGTCTTTGCGTCACATTGAAAGAAGGGCTCAAAACTCAGATTTCATCAATGAGTATGCCACATACCTCTCTCAAGCAGAAAAGATTTTATATCTCTTGATAATATTATAGAGTAGGAGAATTATATCTCAACTGTCAATATGACTCACGTCTAATTCTCTTGTGAGGAGAATAGATGATTAAATTGTATATTAGTTCGTCTAAGTTGAAAGATTCAAGAGAAATCGGTCCTATCTTAAGGTGTAGGGGGCTAAAGCCTAAGCTGATCGACTTGAAAATTTAAGGATCAAACAGGGGAAAATATGATGCAAATGAGGTGCAATACACACGACTTATGAAGTCATGCACATGTTATTTTCCTTTGGACGTCTGCAGTGTAGCAGTAGATAAAAGCGAATATACAGATGCTATAAAATAGTAAAGAAATATATGGATATGTTAAATCAAGCTATTAGAGTAAAGTGGCGCAGGGTTAAATTCAAATGAAATATTGGCACGGTTAATAAATTCGATTAGTGAACGTATTAATTAAATTAACAAATAATTGATGAGAAGTCTGAATCAAAATTAGGTTAAAATAGAAGGACAAGAATGGCTACATGTTAGTTTCTGTTTAAAATTAAATTAGATGGAAATTAAAGAAAGATTAAATTCTAAAAATAATTTCTAACCAAAGAAACTAAGATATTCTAAATTATGGTGAAATTTAAAATTTGTTTAAATTATCTAAACTTAATAAATTCTAAAGAAAAATAAATTTATTAAATTCTAAATTAATTAAAAAAAAGTTTTTGTTATATTATATATTTTTTATTTTATTATTATTAAAATGAAAAGCTAAATTATTTTTAAAAACTTATGTCAATTATTTTTATTATATGTTTTTTCCTGTTTTATTATATTTTCTGATTTTTATTTTTATTATTAGTTTTTTGTTATTTATTATTTATTTTGTTTATTATACAATAAAAATTACAAAAAAAACTGGGAAAAAGAAGAAAAAAAAGGGTTGGGCCGGTGGTGGTCAGGTCCATTGGACCCAACCCGGCCCGACTAAGCAAATGAAAAGGGGGAAAATTAGGGCAGAAAACCTAATCTGAGTTCAAACAGCGCCCCCACTCGCGAAGCTTCTTCTCCTTCATCCCTCTATCGTTCTCTCTTCTCACTCCTCTCTCTTTCTCCGCTCTGTTCCTTCTTTCTCTGCTCGTCTCGTTTCCTCCGATCTCCCTCCCTCTTCTTCTTCCTCCAGATTCCTTTGAATGCACCCTTCTTGAGTTTGTATGTAAAATAATTAGGGACTCAAACGCCCGATTCTTAAATTGTCTTGTGTATCGAATGCTAACGCCACTTCTCTTTGTAATCCTTGAAATTGGAGTGAAATTTTGGTAAAGCTTGCTTTTGTTTGCATTCATTGATCAGTTGAAACACTAATGGGAACATGTGTTATTTTCAATTCCATCTTGGTTGCTCACTAATGGATGGCATGTTGGGAGCGGTGAAGAATTACTACGGTTGTAACTCTAATCCTTCCATTGGTTTCTTTTGGCAGGTTGAGTTTTCAAGAATCCGACCTTGATCATATTATGAGTTCGGACCTCTTAAAGTATGACATCACGTCTGAGCTTTCCTTCTTCCATTCATCAATTAATTAACCAAGTTATGCCGATTTGGTTTGTAGGTTGCTGAAAAGGTTCCTTATGGGTTCGGCGACAAAGAAAAGAAGAGCTTAAATGCAGCCAGGATGCAGTAGCTTGAGAAGGCTTCAATCCTTGATTTTAATTGTAGGATGTATGTTTAAAAGATGTAGCAAACAATGTATAAATGACAATTACTTAGAGGTTGTATTGCCACCTTCCAATGATAGCTATGCAGGCTTGTTAGGATCAAATAAATAAAAAAGATGCTCTTATTTCACATGACGAAGACACGTGTTCGTGG
This sequence comes from Lathyrus sativus, assembly GCA_963859935.3. Classification (NCBI taxonomy): domain Eukaryota; kingdom Viridiplantae; phylum Streptophyta; class Magnoliopsida; order Fabales; family Fabaceae; genus Lathyrus; species Lathyrus sativus. Next base: position 283,346,974 of record OZ012741.1, on the reverse strand, counting down.
AAGTAAATTGAAAACGAAAACTTGTTAACCAAAATGACTTGATCCGTTTTTCAACTTGGTTTAATGAGTACCTTCTCAAACCGTCTTTGCTCCAAAACCCCACTACAGGATTAGATACGCAAATCCTAAATGAATGGGCCACCAAGATCCAAATCTTTGGTCCCAAGCTAGTCACACATAATAAAAACCCTTGAACCAATCCTTATATATTGGCGTTTTGTACCTTTCAAAAAGCATTAGCACGTATTTGAATGCTTGGTTGGGGATGAAATAATACTAAACTTTGGACTTGAATAAACCAACTTGCCATTAAATCTCAAGAAATCCACAAAAAACAACTTAAATCAAAACCTTCAACAAAATAAAATGCTTATGAACTTGATGCCGCTTGAAATCACTCTTGAATCATGAATCCATTAGTTAGTCACAAATTAATCGCATTCATTCTGATAAGATCCCCATCCATAATCAACGTGAAGCACTTTGACTTAATGAAACTTCAAATGACTATGATCAGTCCTCAAATGACTATACTCAATCCCAAAAAAATCCCACTTCTCCTCAGGGGTAGGCGTTGAAGTTTTTTAACGTCCTTGAAGTGTTTAAGATCGTGAGAAAGAGTGCTATCTGCATAAATTGGTTAGCCGTAATAAACACGCACCCAAAAGTATAAGGATAATATGTAAGAAAAGCTCAAGGAGGTGGGATCTTAAAGTCAAAAATTAGGGTGCTACAGTAAGATACGGCTTCCACCCATTTGGTGAAATAATCAATGGCCATTAAGATGAAATGGTGTCCGTTGGAGGCAGTTGGCTCGATACGTCCAATTACATCTATTCCCCACGTGGCAAAAGGCCAAGGTGAAGCCAACACATTCAAAGGAAGTGGTGAAGCATGTACTTTGTTTGTATAGATTTGGCACTTGTGACATGTCTGGACATGACGATAATAATCTGTTTCCATTGTCATCCAGTAGTATCCTGCCCTCAAAATCTTCTAAACCATTGTGTGGCCACTGGCATGTGTCCCAAAAGATCCTTCATGTACTTCGTTTATGATACGTTCTACTTCGTGTCTATCCATGCATCTTAGCAGAATCAAATAATAGTTCCTCTTGTATAGCACATCACCGCTGAGGAAGAACTTTGACGAAAGATTCCTAAGATATTTCTTGTCAGTGATGGTGATGCCTTCTGGATATTATTGCGTTTAGATACTGCTTGATATCATAGAACCAAGGATGTTCATCAACTTTAAGCTCCATGGCTTCAATTGCCAGGAAATAAGCAGGTTCGTCAAGGTACTATAAACGAATGGCCAATGCCTCATTCTTCCACTTGACTTGGAACATGGATGCTAATGTTGCTAGAGCATCTACCAATTGGTTGTCTGCTTTGGGAATGTGGTGAAAAGTGATCTCCTCAAAATATGGGATTAGCTTTAAGAAATGACCTCTGTAGGGGATCATCTTGATATCAAGTGTTTCGTATTCCCCTTTGATTTGGCATATGACAAGAGCAGAATCTCCATAGACTTCTAGAATCTTAATTCTATTATCAGTGGCAGCTTCAATCCCGAAGATACAAGCTTCATACTCAGCCATGTTATTAGTATATTTGAAGCACAATCTGGCAGTGAATGGTAGATGAAATCCAGTTGGGGAAGTAATTATTGCCCCAATTCCACAACCTTTAGCATTTGCGGCACCATCGAACACAAGCGTCCATCGCGATCCTGGTTCAGGTCTATCATTTAGGTTGGGCGTTGTATAGTCTCTGGCAGACATGACGTCTTCGTCAGGAAAATTAAAGCGCATAGATTCGTAATCGTCCATGGGTTGGTGGGCAAGATAGTCAGATAACACACTTCCTTTAATGACCTTTTGTGTGATATACTGGATGTCGTACTCTGTCAGTACCATTTTTCAACAAGCCACTCGTCCGGTGAGAGCAGACTTCTCAAATATGTATTTGATGGGATCCATCTTGGAAATCAGCAGAGTTGTATGGGTTAGCATATATTTCCTTAGGTGCTTTGCAGCCCAAGCTAATGCACAACACGTCTTTTCAAGCACTGAATATCTCGTTTCAGAGTCGTTGAATTTCTAGCTGAGGTAGTAGATTGCATGTTCTTTCCTACCAGTTTCATCATGCTGACCCAATACACATTACATGGATCCTTCTAACACTGTTAGGTACATGATCAGACGTCGTCCTGGCACTGGAGGCATCAAGATCGGTGGTTCTTGCAGATAGTCTTTTATTTTTTTCAAACGCTCTCTGACAATTGTCGTTCCATACAACAACTTGATCTTTTCTAAGTAATTTGAAGATAGGCTCGCAAGTGACCGTCAGATGAGATATGAATCTTGCAATTTAATTCAATCTCCCAAGGAAACCTTGGACTTCTTTTTCATTTTTAGGTGTCGGCATGTCTTGGATAGCTTTGACCTTATCTGGGTCGACTTCAATCCCCTTTTGGCTTACAATAAAACCTAGCAACTTGCCAGATCTCACACTAAAAGTGCATTTGTTGGGGTTTAGTCTCAGTATAAATTTTCTTAGTCTTGAAAAAAGATTTTCCAGATGAATGAGGTGCTCTTCCTCAGTTTGAGACTTTGCGATCATATCGTCTACATAACATTCGATCTATTTATGTATCATGTAACACCCATTTTAATTATTTTTGGTTTCTGTGATTATTTTATTCGCGGGTGCATTTTGAGAATTATTTTGGAGGAATCAAGAGATCATGATATTAATATATGGTGAAAATGGTGTGATAATTAACATTGATAGTAATATTATTATTAATTATTATTATTATTTCCCATATTAATATTATGAGAGAAATAATATTAATTGGAATTTTTGGAATAAAAGAGAATTATTGGGATGACGGGTAACATTGCCATTTTGGGAAAAATAGAATTGGAAGCAAGCGTAAGAACGCACGGTTGAAGGAGAAGGAACAGAAGCGATTAAGAGTTGAATCTTGGCAAGAAGATCATCAGGATCAACAATTCGTGTGGATTGGGAAGCTTTGACAACATCAACATCGAATTTGAGGTAATGGGGGAGAATTTAACGGTTAATTGGCATTGCATGAAAAATTGGTAGGAAAGGGGGAAAATCCCTAACCCCTATAGAATATTAATAATCGATGTTGATTTCATGTTATTGTTGCTGTGATGATGTTGTTAGAATGTGTTTAATTGTTTGCATGTGGTTGTGTTCAATTGTTTGAGTGTTTTGGGGTTTCCGGGTAAATTCGGAGTTAATGCCGGAAGTTGATAAATTGAGCAGATACGACCATTTTGTCGGATAGAATCGGGAATAGACCCTGTAACTAAGTTGTAGTATGTTGTTGGCTGTGAGTTTCGATTTAATCGGGCGAATCGGTGTGGGTGATGATTCTGCTGTGCAGATATTTTCTGATTCTGCAGGTGCTCGCCAGCCTTTGCTGGGCGAATGAGGGGCGAGCCTTCGCTAGGCTTCGCCAGGCGAACTAGTCAGCGAGTGCTGGCAGAAGCTTCTGTCTGGCTTCGCCAGAGGTTTCGCTAGGAGAGTGGCAGCGAGTGTTCGCTGCGGGGCTTCGCCAGGCGAACGTGCCAGCGAGCCCAACATCAGCTTGTGTTTTTGCTGCTGTTTTGTGTTGTTTCCTTTGTGGAACTGGACCCTCGTTGGTCATGTGCGATGATGCGCTTGCTGGAGAGCTGGGGCGAGTGTATGTTGAAGGTTGTAGGGCTGTGTGGTCGGCGTTTATCGCCTTAGACATAATTAGGGGATTATGTGTTAAGTCTCGACAAGTATGGATGTGTTTGTGAGATGTGTGCACGATGTGCTAAGTGTGTGAGATATGTGGACCAGTAGGATCGACACGCCTTGAGTGTGTTGTGGTGATGTGTTATGATGAGTGGATCCGTAAGATCGATACGCTGATTATGCATTGCATTTATATGCTGTTGTGTAATATATTTGGGTCAGTAGGACCGACATGCCTTGTGTGCATTGTATGTAATATGTTGTGTGGTGAGTTGATCGGTAGGATCGATGCACTTTGTGTGCTTGTGTATGTATGCATATTATGATGCGATGGAGCAGTGGGGTCGTGTACACTGTGTGTGCTGTGTGTTTATGCATAGTGTCTTGCATAGCATGTGGACGTGAGACCTGTGTGGCTCACGTGCTCCAAATAGGGAGCGTGGACGTGAGGCATGAGTTGCTCACGTGCTCCAAGTGGGGAGCATGCGGACGTGAGGTTTGATGTACTCATGTGCTCCAAGTGGGGAGCGTGGACGTGTCGTGTGATACACACACGTGCTCCAAGTGGGGAGCATGGGCGCAGTGTATGATTCACTGGCATGCTCCAAGTGGGGAGCGTGGACGGGATTTGGATCATTGCTCGGATGGAGTGTATGCGACCACCCGTGTCGCAAGTGGGGGACGTTGATGATTTGATTATATGGGCTCAGGAGGAGCGTGGTAGGGATAGATTGTTGCTCGGTGGAGTGTATGCGATCTATCCTGAGTTGAGTCGGTACCGCATAATTGTTGAGTCGAGCGCATGTGTTGCATAGTTATTGTATGAGTTGTGAATATTGATGATGGGACAGTAGGTCCGGATATGTTGTATGTGAAATAAAGATTTATTGTTTTCTGCCTTTTATTTCATGTACCTTCATACCATTAATATTTGATCGTGAATTCTCACCCCTTTGTTGTTGTTGTGGTCTGTGCTTCTTCGGAAGTACAGACAATCCAGGTGTTTAGCTAGCTTGGATTGTGGTGTCATTGTAGGATTGCTCTGATACGTAACACCTGGTTTTTTTTGCGAGTTTTATTGTTTCTTGTTGATTATGTGTGCCCCCGTGGCGTATCTGATTTTGTGGGATATGTGATGACATTATGTATATTTTGGGCAGATGGACGATTGTTCTATATGACGATGTTGATGATACGGATGGTGTATATATGTTATGTGATATATGACATACTACTTATTTCTTTTCCGCTGCAAATTTTATTGAAAATCAGTTTAGAAAATGGTTTGTGGAAATTTGTTGGAAATTGTGACATCCCATTTTTGATGGAAAAACTCTAATATTTGTTTATGTTAATTGCTTTATTTTATTTGGGGAATGGGGTGTTACAAGTTGGTATCAGAGCAGGTCGGTCCGTCCGGCCAGTGTAGTGTTTTGAGTCTGTCTGTAGGATAGAGTTGGCTGTTCTCTGTTAATCTGGATTGTTATTGTTGAGCAGTATGGCTGGGAGGAATGATGCGACGTTGGTTGCGGCTATGCAGGCTATGGCTCAAGTGGTGGCCAATCAGAATCTGGCTGCGGGTGCTCAGTTCAGAGACTTGACGCAGTTCCAGAGCAACAAGCCACCAAAGTTTGAAGGTGGGATTCTGGATCCGGTAGCTGCACAGAAATGGTTGAAGGCAATAGAGAAGATCTTCAGAACCATGGGGTGCAGCGATGAGCAGAAAGTGAGATTTGGTACTCACATGCTTGAGGGAGAGGACGAGGCTTGGTGGGACAATTGCCGTAAGAGGATGGAGGCTTCGGGGACTCCAATTACTTGGGAGGTGGTTCGATCTGGTTTTCTGGAGAAGTATTTTCCAGAAGATATCAGAGGTGCTAAAGAAGTGGAATTTTTAGAGTTGAAGCAGGGCGGTATGTCGGTGGCCGAGTACGCGGCTAAGTTTGAGGAATTGGCTCAGTATTGTCCCCATTACAATACTGAGGAAGCGATGACTTCTAAGTGTCTGAAATTTTAGAATGGGCTGAGGCCGAAGATCAAGATGGGGATCGCATGTTAGAAAATCAGGAGCTATCCTGAGTTGGTGAGTAGAAGTCGGATTTATGACAATGATAACCGTGCGAGGATTGCACATTACAAGGCGGTGAATGACCGCAAGGGTAAGCAGAGGTTCGGTGGTACACCTTACAGTGTGCCGACCAATAAGGGAAAGAAGAAGGCTATGGTTGATAAGAGGTTCTGAGGGAGGAAGGCATCGGCGGACTTAAAATATTATCGGTGCGGTGTCGCGGGGCATCGTGCTAGGGATTGTCCTCAAGAGACGAAGAAGTGCTTCAAGTGTGGGAAGCCGAGCCATGTGATGGCGGATTGTAGGACTAATATTCCTACTTGTTATAACTGTGGCGAGAAAGGCCATATTAGCACTCATTGTGAGAAGCCAAGGAGGCCTCAGGTTGCTGGTAAAGTGTTTGCAGTGGTGGGGCTCAGTCGGCGGACGAGGAACGTTCGATCAAAGGTACTTGTTTTATCAATAACATTCCTTTGACTGATATGAATGATACGGGTGCAACCCACTCGTTTATCTCTGTTGATTGTGTGAAGAGGTTAGGTTTGGTGCCGACTACTCTTGAGCGGCAGATGACTATTGAAACTCCCTCGATTGGTTCAGTGACTACTTCGTTAGTGTGTTTGAAGTGTCCACTGACTATTTTTGGCCGAGACTTCGGTGTGGATTTGATTTGTTTGCCACTTGGTAGTTTGGATGTTATAATTGGTATGAACTGGTTGGAGTTCAACCGAGTGTATATCGATTGTTTCCGGAAAGTGTTATTGTTTTTGACTCCAGAAGAGGAAGCTTTGGCAGATTCCTTGTCCAGTAAGGAATTAAGAACCTTGTTGGAAGATGAAGCTCAGGTGTTTGCTTTATTTGCATCATTGTCGGTTGACAACAAGGCATTGTTGGATGAGTTAGCTATTGTGAACGAGTTTCTGGAGGTGTTCCCGGATGATATTACTGAGTTGCCTCCGAAGAGAGAGGTTGAGTTTAGTATCGATCTTGTTCCTGGTACGAGGCTTATTTCTATGGCGCCGTACAGGATGTCGGCAGTGGAGCTGGCCGAGTTGAAGTCTCAGATTGGAGAGTTGCTAAATAGAAAGTTTATCAGACCAAGTGTGTCGTCGTGGGGAGCTCCAGTGTTGTTAGTGAAGAAGAAGGATGGTAGCATGCGGTTGTGCATCGATTACCGTCAGTTGAACAAAGTGACCATCAAGAACAAATATCCTCTTCCAAGGATTGATGATCTGATGGATCAGTTGATGGGAGCTCGTGTGTTCAGTAAGATTGACTTGAGGTCGGGTTATCATCAGATAAGAGTGAAGGAAGGTGATATTCAGAAGACGGCGTTTAGGACTCGGTATGGACATTATGAGTATGCAGTAATGCCTTTCGGAGTGTCTAACGCGCCAGATGTGTTTATGGAATATATGAACCGTATCTTCCATTCTTATTTGGATCAGTTTATTGTCGTGTTCATTGATGATATACTGATTTATTCTAAGTCTGAGGAAGAGCATGCGGAACATTTGAGGATTGCTTTGCAAGTGTTGAAGGACAACAAGTTGTTTGCGAAGTTATCGAAGTGTGAGTTCTGGTTGAAGACGATGAGTTTTCTGGGGCATGTTATTTCTGGTGATGGTGTTTCAGTAGACCCTTCGAAAGTTAGTGCAGTTTTGCAGTGGGAACCGCCGAAGACGGTAAATGAGGTTAGAAGCTTTTTGGGTTTGGCAGGTTATTACCGAAGATTTATTGAAGGCTTCTCTAGATTGGCTTTGCCATTGACTCAGTTGACGAGGAAAGATCAAGTGTTTGTGTGGGATGCTGCTTGTGAAGAGAGTTTTGAGGAACTGAAGAAGAGATTGACTTCAGCGCCGGTGTTGGTGTTACCGAATCCGAGTGAGCCTTTTGTGGTATATTGTGATGCGTCTAAGATGGGATTAGGCAGAGTTCTTATGCAGGATGGGAAAGTGGTAGCTTATGCTTCACGGCAATTAAGGGTGCATGAGCAGAATTATCCTACTCATGATCTTGAATTGGCTGCGGTGGTTTTTGTGTTGAAGATTTGGCGACATTATTTGTATGGTTCGAGATTTGAGGTGTTCAGTGATTACAAGAGTTTGAAGTATCTGTTTGATCAGAAAGAGTTGAATATGAGGGAGAGAAGATGGTTGGAATTCTTGAAAGATTATGATTTTAGTTTGAGTTATCACCCAGGGAAAGAGAATGTGGTTGCAGATGCGTTGAGCAGGAAGACAATTCATATGTCTGCTTTGATGGTGAAAGAGATGGAGCTTATTGAGCAATTTCGAGATTTAAGTATGGTTTGTAAGTTTACTACAGATGGTGTGATGTTGGGTAAATTGCAAGTGAAGAATGATTTCTTGGATATGATAAGAGAACATCAGAAGTTGGATGTGAAACTTGTGGATTTGATGCAAGGAGCCGGAAGTGACTCCGGTAGTGATTTCAAGTTGGATGATGTGGGTGTGTTGAGGTTTTAGGGCAGAATTTGTGTGCCGGATAATGATGAGTTGAAGAGGTCAATTTTGGACGAAGGACATCGTAGTAGCCTGAGTTTTCACCCAGGAGCTACGAAGATGTATCAGGACTTGAAAAAGTTGCTTTGGTGGTCGGGCATGGAAAAAAACATTGCTCGTCATGTTTATGCTTGTTTGGTATGTCAGAAATTAAAGGTGGAGCATCAGAGACCTTCTAGGATGATGCAACCGTTAGAGATTCCAGTTTGGAAGTGGGACTGTATTTCTATGGATTTTGTTACAGGTTTTCCGAATACGGCGAGAGGATTTGATGCCATTTGGGTGATTGTGGATCGGCTTACGAAGTCTGCACACTTTGTACCGATTAGTATCAGTTTTCCGTTGGAGAAGTTGGCAGAGATCTATATTCGGGTAATTGTGAAGCTGCATGGTGTGCCGTTGAGTATTGTGTCGGATAGAGATCCAAGGTTCACTTCTGTATTTTGGAAGAGATTACAAGAGGCTTTGGGTACCGAGTTGAAGTTGAGTTCAACTTATCATCCGCAGACGAATGGTCAGTCGGAGCAGACTATTCAGACTTTAGAGGATTTGTTGCGGGCTTGTGTGTTGGAGAAAGGTGGTACGTGGGATACTCATTTTCCTTTGGTAGAGTTCACGTACAACAACAGTTACTATTCTAGTATCGGGATGACACCGTTTGAAGCTCTTTATGGTAGGAGGTGCATGACTCCTTTGTGCTGGTATGAGTCGGGTGAGAGTGTAGTTTTGGGGCCAGAGTCGATGCAGCAGACCGCTGAGACAGTACAGATGATCCGTGAAAAGATGAAAGCATCTCAGGATCGACAGAAGAGTTATTATGATAACCGCATGAAAGAGTTGGAATTCAGTGAGGGTGACCATGTATTCTTGAAGGTTAACCCAGTGGCTGGTGTTGGACGTGCTTTGAAGTCCAAGAAGTTGGATCCGAAGTTTATCGGACCGTATCAGATCTTGCAGAGGATTGGTGTTGTGGCGTATAGGGTGGCGTTGCCGCCGGAGCTTTCGAACTTGCATGACGTGTTTCATGTGTCGCAACTTCGGAAGTATGTACCCGATCCGTCTCATGTGATTCAGAGGGATGAAGTCCAAGTTAGAGAGAATCTAACTGTGGAGACGTTGTCGTTGAGGATCGCAAGATGAATCGACTCAGAGGGAAAGAGATACCGTTGGTGATAGTGGCTTGGGGAGGTGCTGCAGGAGGCAATGTGACCAGGGAATTGGAAAGCAGGATGCGGGAAGCGTATCCAGAGCTATTTCCATCAGGTATTTTCGAGGACGAAAATAATTAAAGTGGGGGAGAGTTGTAACGCCCATTTTAATTATTTTTGGTTTCTGTGATTATTTTACTCGCGGGTGCATTTTGAGAATTATTTTGGAGGAATCAAGAGATCATGATATTAATATATGGTGAAAATGGTGTGATAATTAATATTGATAGTAATATTATTGTTAATTATTATTATTATTTCCCATATTAATATTATGAGAGAAATAATATTAATTGGAATTTTTGGAATAAAAGAGAATTATTGGGATGAGGGGTAACATTGCCATTTTGGGAAAAATAGAATTGGAAGCAAGCGTAAGAATGCACGTTTGAAGGAGAAGGAACATAAGCGATCAAGATTTGAAGCTTGGCAAGAAGATCATCAGGATCAACAATTCGTGTGGATTGGGAAGCTTCAATAACATCAGCATCGAATTTAAGGTAAGGGGGGGGGGGGGGGGGGGAATTTAACGGTTAATTGGCATTGCATGAAAAATTGGTAGGAAAGGGGGAAAATCCCTAACCCCCATAGAATATTAATAATCGATGTTATTTCATGTTATTGTTGCTGTGATGATGTTGTTAGAATGTGTTTAATTGTTTGCATGTGGCTGTGTTCAATTGTTTGAGTGTTTTGGGGTTTCCGGGTAAATTCGGAGTTAATGCTGGAAGTTGATAAATTGAGCAGATACGACCATTTTGTCGGATAGAGTTGGAAATAGACCCCGTAACTAAGTTGTAGTATGTTGTTGGTTGTGAGTTTTGATTTAATCAGGCGAATCAGTGTGGATGATGATTCTGCTGCGCAGAATTTTTCTGATTCTGCAGGTGTTTGCAAGCCTTTGCTGGGCGAATGAGGGGCGAGCCTTCGCCAGGCTTCGCTAGGCGAACTAGCCAGCGAGTGCTGGCAGAAGCTTCTGTCTGGCTTCGCCAGGCGAATGGCAGCGAGTGTTCGCTGCGGGGCTTCGCCAAGCGAACGTGCCAGCAAGCCCAACATCAGCTTGTGTTTTTGCTGCTGTTTTGTGTTGTTTCCTTTGTGGAACTGGACCCTCGTTGGTCATGTGTGATGATGCACTTGCTGGAGAGCTGAGGCGAGTGTATGTTGAAGGTTGTAGGGCTGTGTGGCCGACGTTTATCACCTTAGACATAATTAGGGGATTATGTGTTAAGTCTCGACAAGTGTGGATGTGTTTGTGAGATGTGTGCACGACGTGCTAAGTGTGTGAGATATGTGGACCAGCAGGATCGACACGCCTTGAGTGTGTTGTGGTGATGTGTTGTGATGAGTGGATCCGTAGGATCGATACGCTGATTCTGTGTTGCATTTATATGCTGTTGTGTGATATATTTAGGTCAATAGGACCGACATGCCTTGTGTGCATTGTATGTAATATGTTGTGTGGTGAGTTGATCGGTAGGATCGATGCACTTTGTGTGCTTGTGTATGTATGCATATTATGATGCGATGGACCAGTGAGGTCGTGTGCACTGTGTGTGTTGTGTGTTTATGCATAGTGTCTTGCATAGCATGTGGACGTGAGACCTGTGTGGCTCACGTGTTCCAAATGGGGAGCGTGGACGTGAGGCATGAGTTGCTCACGTGCTCCAAGTGGGTAGCGTGTGGACGTGAGGTTTGATGTACTCACGTGCTCCAAGTGGGGAGCGTGGACGTGTCGTGTGATACACACATGTGCTCCAAGTGGGGAGTATGGACGCATTGTATGATTCACTGGCGTGCTCCAAGTGGGGAGCGTGGACGGGATTTAGATCGTTGCTCGGATGGAGTGTATGCGACCACCCGTGTCGCAAGTGGGGGACGTTGATGATTTGATTATATGGGCTCAGGAGGAGCGTGGTAGGGATATATTGTTTCTCGGTGGAGTGTATGCGATCTATCCTGAGTTGAGTCGGTACCGCATAATTGTTGAGTCGAGCGCATGTGTTGCATAGTTATTGTATGAGTTGTGAATATTGATGATGGGACAGTAGGTCCGGATATGTTGTATGTGAAATAAAGATTTATTGTTTTCTGCCTTTTATTTCATGTACCTTCATACCATTAATATTTGATCGTGAATTCTCACCCCTTTGTTATTGTTGTGGTCTATGCTTCTTCGGAAGTACAAACAATCCAGGTATTTAGCTAGCTTGGATTGTGGCGTCGTCGTAGGATTGCTCTGATACGTAACACATGGTTTTTTTTGGGAGTTTTATTGTTTCTTGTTGATTATGTGTGCCCCCGTGGCGTATCTGATTTTGTGGGATATGTGATGACATTATGTATATTTTGGGCAGATGGCCGATTGTTGTATATGACGATGTTGATGATACGGATGGTGTATATATGTTATGTGATATATGACAGACTACTTATTTCTTTTCCGCTGCAAATTTTATTGAAAACCAGTTTAGAAAATGGTTTGTGGAATTTTGTTGGAAATTGTGACATCTCGATTTTGATGGAAAAACTCTGGTATTTGTTTATTTTAATTGCTTTATTTTATTTGGGGAACAGGGTGTTACATATCATGTCATGAAATAGAATAACCATAACTCGTTGATATGTCGCGCATGCGTTCTTAAGTCCGAACGACATAACTTTGTAGCAGAAAGTTCCCTATGGGGTGAATAAAGTTGTCTTTTCCATATCTTCGGGAGCCATTTTGATTTGATTATAGTCGGAAAACCCATCTAAGAAATAAAAGACAGAGAACTGGGTTGTTTTATCCACTAGTACGTCAATATGCGGAAGAGGAAAATCATCCTTTGGACTCGCTCTATTGAGATCTCTGTAGTCAACACTGTCGCTACTCGAAAAAATGCGACGACGGAGAGGCAAGAATGAAAGACAAAAGAGTCGCTACCGAACTTTATTTATCCCAAGAAGGGAATGGAAAACATCGAGAAAACCATAAGAAAGAAACGGATAAGATGGTCTCGCAACCAAAAGAACAGTTTCAGAAGCCGGTTATGCGAAAGGAAGGTATTAGCACTCCTCTCATCCATCGTACTCGATGGGAACCATTTGTTTGTCTATGTGTAAAGATATCTGCCAAAGGGTATTGATATAAAGAGTGTTCCAAGGGATAAAGAGAAATGTTAGAAATAGGTAAAAGAGAGATAAAGGGGGAGAAGAGAGACTCGGTAAGACCTTGCGGTCCTATGTCTACGTATTCTCAACAAGTATGAGAAAGTCAGAGTCAACATAGTTCAGAGAACTACGGAAAAAAGATGGGAAAGTGTGCTCGACAAGGATTGTGGCCCTTGTGCCTATGTATCTTTACTTAAAAGAAGCAAAGAATTAGAGCAGTCGTAGTTCGTCCTACGGATAAAAGGTGGAAAAGTGCGCTCGCCAAGACATCGTCGTCTTGTGCATACATATTCTCATATGGTATGAGAAATCAGAGCAAACGTAGTTCAGGGAACTACGGGAAAAGGAAAAAGTGCCCTCGCCAAGATATCGTCGTCCTGTGCCTACGTATTCTCATCTGGTATGAGAAATCAGAGTAAACATAGTTTGGGAAACAGTTAACCGGTGTTTTGTGGATGATGCTAATGTGTGCATTCTAGCAGTTAGGTGTATTGCATCTCGCTCGTGGAGTCTTCGGCATTACCTGTTTGCGGTAGAACGGACGTAACATATCCTTTTGAAAAGAGGTGGTTTTCGCCATCGAGACAAGATGTCACATTTGATTTGTGAAATTGTTTTTAGGGGTGAAATAGGTCCTCAGATAGTAACCCCTTGCGGGTAGTACCCAATTCGTTATCTCAAAGAATTATTATGAAAAGGTGCGGCGAATACAGTCACGTCTTCATATTGAAAGACGAGTATCGAGACCACACACTCTACAGTGAGTATCCTGACACTCGGAGAGGAAGAAGTCTGTAGTCAATCCTCTCTCTTTAGTTCAATACAAAGAGAACTTCATTCACTTATTAAAAATGTTTTTGATCTTGAATGGTAAGTGCTTTACGACAGTGAAACCTAAAGGTAGTGTCAAGCACTCGGGATAGGAGAAGGCCTACCCCTAACCACTTCGCAACCATTCGAGTTTTCTTGGGAAAAGAGTTTGAAAATGAACTTGGTATGAGACCAATATTTTTAAGAGAAAAAGTTGTAAAAGAAAAAGTGGTGAATTGGTTTAAAACTATTGGGTGAGAAAGAGGGGTATATGAAAATTACACGGGAATGCGCAAAATAAAAAGGTCTTATTGTCAGGTAGCCCAAGAGAAAGTCGTGTGTGTGCAATGTGTCCTATACTACGCCTTGAGCGAAAGTCGGGCACAACTCCATGCTAGGGTTCCTGAAAATGTCCAAAGATCTGTCACTCGGAAAAACAAACAACAATCCACCAATTTAGGGTTTTATGGTTTTGATAATTTATTTGGTGTTCTGAAATAATGTACAAGTAAATATGAATATATACAAGATATGAATAATATATAAGAATATTCACAATAATATATCAAGATAAAAGTCAATGAGTATATGAACAAGATAAGATATATCAAGATAAGATATATCAAGATAAGATATATCAATATAAGATTGATCGATAAATAAAGCAGTGTATATTGACAGAAAGTAAAGTTAGTGGTCAGTTTGTTAGTGGATTGAATTGGGATGAAATGTGACGCTAAATTGTCGTAGCTCGACTTATAACGAAAGTCGGACTATAGGAGGTCGAGTAGATTGATTTACGTGTTAAAAACAAGATAAAGAAATGATATTGATGATCATTCTCCGATTTAATCGTGCCGCACGGGCCAAAGAAAGGCGGGATCTCGTCTTAATCGCAAACATTATGTCGATTAATCGAAGGTAGCCTATCACAATCCCAAAGTAAAGAAAATGACCCAAATGGTCATTTTCCATAGATTTGAAATTGTGAAGGTTATTGACTTCGACAAATCAACGCTTACGAATCAAAAGACTTCGTAGATCGAGAAAATTTAAACAAAATTGAAAATAAAGAAGAAATGAGGAGAGATAAAGAAGGTGGTCTCGGATAAATGGTTATCTATCAATAATTTGACAGATAACGTTTTTAGAGGTCTCGTCATCGACCGAAACGAAATAATTATGAAAATAAAACCTCAAAGATAAATAAAAACACTAAAATCTAACTTTAGAGAAATATATTAAAAATTCTAAAAACTAAGATTAGAAAAATATACAAAACTCTAAAAATCTAAATCTTGAAAAATATTAGAAATCTAAAAACTAACTTAAAAATATATTAACAATCCTTAAAGAAAAACTAATTTATAAAAAATATATTTACAATTCTTAAAACTAGTTTAGAAAACATATTAACAATCTAAAAAAGACTAGTTTATAAAATAATAACTCTAAAATCTATTTAGAAAAATAGTAACTCCAAAAACTAAATTTGAGAAAAAAAGGTTTTAAAATTCTAAAACTAGATTATTGGAAAAAGCATTATAAATTTTTTTTCTAAAACTAATTCGAAAAAACACATATTAAACTCTTAAAAATAAATCAAAAGAAAATATTGAAAAAATCTAAACTATTTAGAAAAAAGAATTTTTTTTAAAAAAACAAGAGGGGGGTAATAATATATGTGAGTGTGTCAAACAAGAGAGGATCATTTAGGTTGCAGGCCCATCACCTCCCTCAACAAAAATTCAAAAAAGGCCTCACGGGTTGTTATAACCCGGTTTTGTTTATGTGAACAATGAAGGAGAAACCTAACAAGAACAAGTGTCATTTGAAGCGTGTTCTTCCGAAAAGTACAAAGGCCCCCATGTGGTTACTTAACCAAGGATAAAGCTACAACCAAAATGCGATCAATGAAGAACTACAGAGGATTTCACCCTCTTCCTTGCTCAACCATCAAACGAAAACCAACGACATCAAGGTTCTTCTCGCTTCATCCGGGATCGAAGATTCCAACTGGTTTGTTATCATACCGAACCTCACTCCCTATTTCACTGTTCATTCTCATCTTCACCCCTTCTACTTCATTTTCTGGGTTTGTGTTTTTTTTTAAGAAAAAGAAGAAGGTTTGTTGATGTGGTTGATTTAGTTTTTTTTTTTTTTAAGATGAACTGAATAAAAAGCTAAGAGGACTTGAAGGTTTTCTAAGGTTATAGGATCAAGAAGGGGTAGGAGGAAAGATTTTGAAGTGAGGATCCAAGAAGAATGGGAGCCCTGTTTCTTTTCGTTTTTCTTCTCTTCTTTTTTACAGAAAAATAAGGGTCCCCTCAGAGTCAGTCCTCAATTCCTTTTAAAAAGAAAAAATCTGAGGTATTTGGGGAACATCGCGATTTTATGACGCGGATGTGGGATTTGTCGTTTTGCAAAATTCTTACGCAACGGTTTTGCGTTGGCTCGCCATGTTGTACGAAGTTCAGGAAAGCTTGTTGTTGTACCTTTGTTGAGGCATAAAGCATGAAGTGTGGTGTTGTTGCAGCTAGTAGTAGCTATGGTGGTCCCCCTTGATTTGTACGAACCGCAGTAGTTTTTGCGTCTGCAACTGAGGCTTATTACTTACTTTCTCCTTTTGTTGTTACATGGTGTGATTCATACGAATCTGTGATGCCGCCGTGGGTCTGGTACCTTGAATTTGGCTTGACGAAGGTTAGTGGTGTGAGGGCATGAGGCTCGACGTCGCGAGTTGTGCGTAGTTGCAGAAATCTTCTATGGAAAAGTGGTAGTGGCCAAGGGTGGTATTGTGCTTGTCAATCATGTAGGTAGCTGTTGTGAATACGTACAAGCTTTGGAGGCCTTGGGTGTGGGGTCACGATTGTGGGAAGTTGTGGCTTATTTTATTGCGCATGGATTCCGTTTGGTACACCCCTGCTAAAATGTTCGAAGTTGTTGCGCCTTGGCTTGGTGAAACTCCAGCCACAGAGGCTCTCCTTTTCTTTTATATTTTGTATTCAATAAATGTAATAAAATGGGCCTTGAATTGTAATATGAATTTGTATTAAAAAAACAATGGTCTTTTATTGGAACTTTGTAAATAAACTCTATGATTTGGATTTTATCTTTTTTTTTTTTTGGTTGCAAATTTCATGAACCTCATTTTTGTGTGTAGAATCTTGGCATTTTTTGAATGATTTCTAAGTTAGATCATCTTGTAATGTGGGCCTTTGGGTTTAAATGATGGTGATTGAATAAATAAAAAACTCCTTTGAGGCCCAATTCCTCAACCATTCAATCTTCACTTGAAATAAACAAAATTTTAAATCAATTCTCCAAAGAACTAAAACCAACCATGAATCGCTCTTTGGACCTTTGAATGGCTTAAAATCTTGAACCAATAAATCAAACTGAACATGGCCACCTGACTCATGATGCTCAATTCTTCACTATGCCTTAAATAAAATCAAAATGTTATGCACGCATATTACACTTACTCCTAGCTTGATCTTGGAATAAACCCTTGCATGACCATATCGAGAGCATCACCCTACACACACCTTCAGAATGAATCCTCAAATGCACCCTGATTTAGTGAAATTCAACCTTGCAATCTCCTAAATTTAGACAACAAGCAAAAGAAACATATTTTTTTTCCAGATTTTTGAATAACGGTTGGTGGACAGATGTACAGATGAAAACTATATGTACAGGTAGGACAAATTTGGGGTATGACAAATGCCCCTATCTAATTGGCTTAAACCAAGTAAGATGAACTGCTATGGAGTCCATTCTTTCAGGTAGAAGACAATTAGATATGAAGAAAACCCTAAATTTTTCCAAAAGGAAGGAAATGCTTGGGTGGTGGGATAATGGTCCAAAAACTACCCTCGAGTAGACAATGAGTAGCTACTAAAAGGTCACCATCACCTAAAGGATGATGGGATGAAACACGCACGGGCTACTACCACCAAAAGGATGATAGAGCAAAACACACACACAGTCTGGCATCACCGAAATGACAGACCCAACACCAAAAGGATGACGGAGCAAACTCACACCGGATACTACCAGCAAAAGGATGATAGAGCAAACCCTTACACAATCTAACACCAACAAGATGACAAACCCACCACCAAAAGGATGACGGAGAAGAACACAAGGATACTAACACCAAAAGGATGGTAGAGCAAAACTCGCATAATCTGACACCAAACGGGTGGCAGACCCACCATAAAAAGGATGATAGAGCAAAACACATGATTTACTACCACAAAAGGATGATAATAACTTCCCAATCTTGGAGGCAACCAACACCAAAAGGATGCAGGCTAGGTTGAACCAACGGGTTCAGCTATCACGAAAAGGATGATAGTAAGACAATTGACAAAAGGTCAAGTTTGCTGGAGGCAGCTCACTGGGGAACGGCCAAGAGGAAGATTGGATTGAGATGAGTCAACAGGGAACACCCGTTGACTTGTTTGTGGATCCTAACTTTGACAACAAAAGGTCAAAAAGTCTTTCATGAGGAACACCCATGCACTTTGAAGAATATGCCCCTAAACAGGTTAAGTTTTGCTTTGAAACTCTTGATCTTGGCCAGCAAAAGGTTGAACAACTTTGTGGGGGTCACCCACGGTCTTGTAAAAGTTGCCCCTGTTTGAGCTAAGAGTTTGCTTGATATCTGATCAACCACAAGGTTGCAGAAACACCTTCTGGGGAACGCCCATAATTTTGAAGAAAACGCCCCTGACTGGGCTGAATATCATCTTAAAGACTAATCAACCCTTTGGCTGAAATAACTTCATGGGAGACACCTCATGGTCTTGGAAAATATACCCCTGACTGGGCTGAATCTTGCTTTTGAAGTCTTATCAACCACAAGGTTGGAACAACTTGGTGGGGAACGCCCACAGTCTTGAAGAAGATGCCCCTGACTGGGCAGAAGATCGTCTTGGAATTTTGATCAACCATAAGGTTGAAATAACTTCGTGGAGAACGCCCACGGTCTTGAAGAATATGCCCCTGACTAGGCTGAAAGCTGCCATTGGAAGTCTCGAGATTTGATCCTGGGCCTGAGCTTGCATATGTGAATGCTTGATGATAATGATATTTTGTATCAAACGTAAATGCAAATGCAAATGCTGACGCGCGGAGATGCAAGAACTAGGGAAGTATGATATGATTCTAGGTATGCATATGACGCAGGATGATTATGAAGTCGAATGCGATGCGTATGATGCATATGATTACGGACGGGTGATTGGAAATGCGGGTGCCGACGTGGCGGACTTTTGGTAGTTGCTAATGCGGATTGGACTTTGGGTGGGAAACTACCAGACGAGGACTGGTATTTCAAAGAGTATACTAACAGCCGAGAACTGGTGGCGAAAGGTTAAGTTGTCAAGCGAGAACTGACTTCTAGTTTAGGTGTCAGACAGGAACTGACTTCAAAACTGCGTTTTCCAGACGAGAACTGATTAAAGGGTAGGCTAAAGAAAGGGTAACCAGACGGGAACTGGTTTAAAACTAACATGTACCAGACGGGAACTGGTTTAAAAGCTGACATGTACCAGACGAGAACTGGTGTTTATTGAAGGATTGACCAAATGAGAACTCGTTTGAAGGTTTTCCAGATGAGAACTGGTTTGAAGGTTTTCCATACGAGAACTAGTCTTTGGAAGTGTTTCCGGTTACTAAGTTCTAGCTATGGGATGAAGATTCGATGACAGCATGCGAGGATAAGAAAATCCCCAGAAATGGAAGGGATGCTCTATTGCAGCAAGGCTTTTTCAGAAGGCTAAGGTTATGATGAGGTGATGGCACGATTCTCCAACACTCATCTTTGAACTTAAATCTTGCTGATGAAAATGAACTTGCTTAAGTAGCTTGCCCCAGTGTAGTTCAAATTGCCCATGTCTGATCCTTGGGAAAATTCGTCTTGAAAAGAAAGTAGCTTGCCATAAGACGACCTCGAGATGGCTTGCCCCAGAATTTGTACCACAAAAGGATTCATCCTTGATTAAGTGAATCTCAAGGTGGTTGACTTCAATATGCTCTTGAAGTAGCTTGCCCCTGAAGGAGCATTGAAGCGACTTAACTTGTCCTGAATGAATATTGAAGGGATTTGTCCTCAAATCAAAGAAACTCTGGGTGGCCTGTGTAACACCCATTTTAATTATTTAGTCTTTCCGGTGTTATTTTATTTCGGCATGTCTTTTGTGGAGGTTATGTAAGAAACTATAGCCTTTAATATTAATATAATATAATTGATAATAATAATAATTTGATAATTATTATTATTATTATTATTATTATTATTGTTGGTATTATTAATATTGGAATAAAGAAATGGGGAATTAGTGATATAAGGGGGTATTAGTGAGTTTTGGGAAAGAAGGAAAGAAAGAACACGATAAAGAAAAGTGGGGAGAAAGAGTGAAGAGGAAGAAGAAGAAGCCCAAGGTTGTCGGATTCTTGGGAGTTTTTCATCGATCGAAGCGATTAATCGAGGTAAGGGGGGAGAAACGGATTGGGATTGGTAATTGCATGAATTGGGTAGTTGGGGATTCCTTAACCCCATATGGATTTGATGATTATGATTAGTATGATGTTGTGTTTCTGGTCATTTCTGTCATCGTGAACTCCTTGCATGTGATTGTATAAGGGTTGTTTGGGTGATTCTGAGTAGTTTACCGTTTTGGGTCAAAATGATTTAATTGGTAGAGTTGATGTTTTATCGGGTAAAACTTGGATTAAGTCATGTAGATTAGTCGTAGAATGTTAGGCTAAGACTGCTGGGACTGGTTTGGTGAGAATCAGATGGGTTTTGAACTTCTGATAGATTTTTGAAGAGTGAGGGTTTTGTGAAATCGCAGACGTTTGCCAACACCTTCGCTGAGCGAGCTAGTAGCGAGAATTCGCTAGGCGAGTTCGGTAGCGAACACTTCCAGTAGCCACTGCCTGCCTTCGCTAGCAGGTTCGCTATACAAATGAGGCAGCGAGCGTTTGCTGAGGCCTCCCTGGGCAAGTAAGCCAGTGAGCGTGACAGAAACGTGATTTTGTACAGTTTTGCTCTGTGATTCGTTTTGTGGGATTCCTTGGGTTGTGATAGGTAGAAGATGGTGTTTAGTGGTGAGGAGTGTATACTTGGTGTTGAAAGATGAAATTATGAATTATAGAATTTAATTGACATAATTAATTGGTGGGTAAGACATATATATGTAATATGTATATGATGCATAGTGAGGTGATCGGGAGGATCATATGTACTCGGTGTTCAATGTAAATTTCCCTATTATTTAATTTGATTAACATAATTGATTGGTGTGTATATATATGTATGATGTATGGTGATGTGATCAGTAGGATCGTGAGCACTTAGTGTGCTTGATGTTTGTGTGTTGTGCATTGGGTGTTGTGCATATCATGGTGTCTTGGTGGGATGGATCATGTCTCAGGAGGAGCGTAAGTGATCCATCCGTACTCCTTTGTGGAGAATTGTGGGGTTGAATCATGTCTCAGAAGGAGCGTAAGTGATTCACCCATACTCCTTTGTGGAGAATGGTGGGATGGATCATGTCTCAGGAGAAGCGTAAGTGATCCATCCGTACTCCTTTGTGGAGAATTGCGGAGTTGAATCATGTCTCAAGAGGAGCGTAAGTGATTCACCCATACTTCTTTGTGGAGAATGGTGGGGATAGATCATGTCTCAAGGGAGCGTAAGTGATCTATTCCGGGGTTCGATTGAATGAACTAATGAGTCGGTACCGCATGCATGGTGTTGAGTTGCATTCTTGCATTATTGTATATTGTTTGGTGATTGGACAGTAGGTCGTATTTGATGTTGGTGGGGTGATGATTTATTTATTTACTGCCTTTATTCATGTATTTTATTACCGATAATTTTGATCATGTTTTCTCACCCCTTTGTTGTTGTTGTGCTTCTTCGGAAGTACAGATAATTCAGGTGCATAGCTAGCTTGGATAGTGGTGTGCGGGTTGAGTCTTAGGATGCTCTGATACGTAACACGGGACTTGGGTGTTTACTTTTATTATGATTGGATTTGTTGTATTCCTGTGGCGTATCTTATTTGATGAATTCTCTTAATAAATGTTTTATGTAAATTGGCGGATGGCCGAGAGTGATGTACTAATGATAATTTTCGATGCTTTATTTTGAAAACCATTTAATGAGGTGTTTTGTTGAATTTTGTGAATGTGACATCTCTCTTTTAAAGGGGAACTCGGATATCTATTTGATTTAATTGCATTTTATTTTAATTTGGGAAGTGGGGTGTTACAAGTTGGTATCAGAGCAGGTCGGTCCGTCCGACCAGTGTAGTAGTTGAGTCTGTCCGTAGGATAGAGGTTGTGTACCTTTTAACCTAGTGTTGTTTTGGTTTAGCAGTATGGCAGGGAAGAATCATGCTGCTTTGGCTGCAGCTATGCAAGCGATGGCGCAGGTGGTTGCTAATCAGAACCAAGCTGCGGGTGCGCAATTCAGAGATTTGGCGTAGTTTCAGAGTAACAAGCCACCGACGGTTGAAGGAGGAATTTTGGATCCTGAAGCTGCACAGAAATGGCTGAAGGCAATTGAGAAAATTTTCAGAACGATGGGTTGTAATGATGAGCAAAAAGTGAGGTTTGGTACTCACATGCTGGAAGGAGAAGCCGAGGCTTGGTAGGACAACAATCGCCAGAGATTGGAGGCTGCAGGAACTGCTATTACTTGGGATGTGGTTCGAATTGGTTTTCTGGAAAAGTATTTTCCGAAAGATATACGAAGTGCTAAAGAGATAGAGTTTCTGGAGCTGAAGCAGGGTAATCTGACTGTAGTAGAGTATGCTGCTAAATTTGAAGGGTTGGTGCAGTATTGTCCTCATTACAATACTGAAGAGGTGATGACTTCCAAGTGTTTGAAGTTTGAAAACGGATTGCGTCCGAAGATTAAGATGGGGATCGCTTGTCAGAAGATCAGAAATCATCCTGAGCTGGTAAGCAAAAGCAGAATTTATGATAATGACAATTGGGCCAGAATTGCACACTATAAGGCTGTGAATGACCGTAAGGGTAAGCAGAGATTTGGTGGTACTCCTTACAGTGTTCCTGCTGATAAGGGAAAACATAAGGCTGCTGCTGATAAGAAGCCTAGAGAAGGGAGAGCGTTTGCTGGTGTGAAATGTTTCCGATGTGGTGGTGCGGGGCATCGGGCTAATGATTGTCCTGATGAGGTGAAGAAGTGTTTTAAGTGTGGTAAGCCAGGCCACGTGATGGCGGATTGCAGGGCTGATATGCCTACCTGTTATAACTGTGGTGAGAAAGGTCATATTAGTATGCATTGCGAGAAGCCGAAGAAGTCTCAGGTGCCTCAGGCCAGTGGTAAAGTATTTGTTGTCGTAGGAACTCAATCTGCCGGCAATGGGCGTTCTATCAAAGGTACTTGTTTTATCAATAATGTTCCTTTGACTGCTATGATTGATACAGGTGCAACCCACTCGTTCATTTTTGTTGATTGTGTGAAGAGATTAGGATTGGTGTCGTCTACTCTTGAGCATCGGGTGACTATTGAAACTCCCTCGATTGGTTCAGTGACTAATTCTTTGGTGTGTTTGAAGTGTCCACTGACTATTTTTGGTAGGGATTTTGGAGTGGATCTGATTTGTCTGCCACTTGGTAAGCTGGATATTATTCTGGGTATGAACTGGTGGGAGTTCAACCGAATCTACATCGATTGTTTTCGGAAGGTGTTGTTGTTCCTTACTCCAGAAGAGGAAGCATTGGCGGATTCCTTGTCTAATAAGGAATTGAGGACCTTGTTAAGGGATGAAGCTAAAATGTTTGCTTTATTTGCATCATTATTTGTTGACAGTAAGGCGTCGATGGAAGAGTTGGCGGTGGTGAATGAATTTCCCGAAGTGTTCCCTGATGATATCACGGAATTGCCTCCGACAAGAGAAGTTGAATTTAGCATTGATCTTGTTCCTGGTACGAGACCTATATCTATGGCGCCGTACAGGATGTCGACAGTGGAATTGGCTGAATTGAAATCTCAGATTGGAGAATTGTTGGATAGGAAGTTTATCAGACCGAGTGTGTCGCTGTGGGGAGCTCAAGTGCTGTTGGTAAAGAAGAAGGATGGTAGTATGCGCTTGTGCGTTGATTACCGTTAGTTGAATAAAGTGACCATTAATAATAAGTATCCTCTTCAAAGGATTGATGATTTGATGGATCAGTTGGTGGGAGCTCGTGTGTTCAGTAAAATCTACTTGAGGTCGGGTTACCATTAGATCAGAGTGAAAGAGGGTGATATTCAGAAAACGGAATTTAGAACTTGTTATGGACATTACAAATCTACTGTAATGCCTTTTGGGGTGTCTAGTGCGCTAGGAGTGTTTATGGAGTATATGAACCAAATATTCCATTCTTATTTGGATCAGTTCATTGTTGTGTTTATTGATGATATACTGATTTATTCTAAGTCTGAAGAAGAGCATGCAGGACATTTGGGAATTGCTTTGTAAGTGCTGAAAGATAATAAGTTGTTTGCTAAACTATCGAAGTGTGAGTTCTGGATGAAGACTGTGAGTTTCTTGGGGCATGTGATATCTGGTGATGGTGTAGCGGTGGACCCATCGAAAGTGAGTGCGGTGCTGCAGCGGGAACAACCGAAGACAACGACAGAAATTAGAAGCTTTTTGGGTTTGGCAGGTTATTACCAAAGGTTTATTAAGGGGTTTTCTAGTTTAGCGTTGCCATTGACCCAGTTGATGAGAAAGGATCAAGTTTTTGTATGGGATGCTGCTTGTGAAGAAAGCTTTGAGGAACTGAAAAAGAGATTGACTACGGCACCGGTGTTAGTATTGCCAAATTCGAGTGAACCTTTCGTGGTGTACTGTGATGCGTCTAAGATGGGATTAGGAGGGGTTCTTATGCAGAATGGTAAGGTAGTGGTGTATGCTTCACGGAAATTGAGGGTGCATGAAAGGAATTACCCTACCCATGACCTTGAATTGGCTGCGGTAGTTTTTGTGTTAAAGATCTGGAGGCACTATCTGTTTGGTTCGAGATTTGAGGTGTTCAGTGACTATAAGAGTCTGAAATATCTGTTTGATCAAAAGGAGCTAAATATGAGACAGAGAAGATGGTTGGAATTATTGAAGGATTACGATTTCAATTTGAGTTATCATCCAGGAAAGGCGAATGTAGTAGCCGATGCTTTGAGCAGAAAGACAATTCATATGTCGGCTTTAATGGTGAAAGAAATGGAGCTAATTGAGCAGTTCAGAGATTTGAGCATGGTTTGTGAAATTACGGCAGGCAGTGTGATGTTGGGCAAGTTGCAAGTGAGTAATGACTTCTTGGATATGATCAGAGAGAACCAAAAGCTAGATGTGAAGTTAGTTAATTTGATGCCTGGAGTAGGAAGTGACTATGAAGGTGATTTTAAGTTTGATAGTACAGGTGTGTTGAGATTCAGAGGCAGGATTTGTGTGCCGGATAATGATGAATTGAAAAAGTCAATTTTGAATGAAGGACATCGTAGTAGTTTGAGTATCCATCCGGGAGCTACGAAGATGTACCACGATTTAAGGAAAATATTTTGGTGGTCTGGTATGAAAAGGGATATAGCTCGATTTGTTTACGCCTGTTTGACATGTCAGAAATCGAAGGTGGAACATCAGAAACCCTCTGGAATGATGCAACCGTTGGAAGTTCCGGTTTGGAAATGGGATTTTATAACTATGGATTTTGTTACGGGTTTTCCCAATACGGCGAGAGGATTTGATGCTATTTGGGTAATTATGGATCAACTTACGAAGTCTTCACATTTTGTGCTGATCAATATCAGTTTCCCGTTGGAGAAGCTAACAAAGATTTACATTCGGGTAATTGTGAAGCTTCATGGTGTTCCATCAAGTATCGTGTCGGATAGAGATCCGAGGTTTACTTTAGAATTTTGGAAGAGTTTACAGGAAGCTTTGGGTACTAAGTTGAAGCTGAGTTCAGCTTACCATCCACAAACTGATGGTCAGTCATAGAGGACTATTCAGTCGTTGGAGGATTTGCTAAGAGCTTGTGTGTTGGAAAAGGGTGGTGCGTGGGATACTCATTTACCGTTGATCGAGTTCACGTACAATAACAGTAACAATTCTAGTATCGGAATGGCACCGTTTGAAGCTTTATATGGAAGAAGATGCAGAACTCCTCTGTGTTGGTATGAGACGGGTGAGAATGTAGTATTGGGACCGGAAATTATGCAGCAAACTACTGAGACAATTCAGATGATTCGTGAGAAAATGAAAGCGTCTCAGAGTAGGAAGAAAGTTATCATGATAACCGAAGAAAGGAATTGGAATTTAGTGAAGGTGATCACGTGTTCCTGAGAGTTAACCCAGTGACTGGCGTGGGTCGTGCGTTGAAGTCCAAGAAGTTGGATCCTAAGTTTATTGGGCCGTATCAGATTTTGCAGAGAGTTGGTGTTGTAGCTTATAGGGTGGTGTTGCCGCCTGAACTGTCGAATTTACATGACGTGTTTCATGTGTCGCAACTTCGAAGGTATGTCTCGGGTCCATCTCATGTGATTCAGAGAGATGAAGTTCAAGTCAGGGAGAATTTTACCATTGAGACGATGCTGTTGAGGATCGAGGATCGTAAGATGAAGCAACTCCGAGGGAAGGCGATATCATTGGTGAAAGTGGCTTAGGGAGGTGCTGCAGGAGGCAGTGTGACCTGGGAATTGGAAAGCAGGATGCGGGAAGCGTATCCAGAATTGTTTCCATCAGGTAATTTTCGAGGACGAAAATAATTAAAGTGAGGGGGGGAGTTGTAACACCCATTTTAATTATTTAGGCTTTCCGGTGTTATTTTATTTCAGCGTGTCTTTTGTGGAGGTTATGTAAGAAACTATAGCCTTTAATATTAATATAATATAATTGATAATAATAATAATTTGATAATTAATAGTAATATTATTATTATTATTATTATTATTGGTATTATTATTATTGGAATAAAGAAATGAGGAATTAGTGATATAAGGGGGTATTAGTGAGTTTTGAGAAAGAAGGAAAGAAAGAACACGATAAAGAAAAGTGGGGAGAAAGAGTGAAGAGGAAGAAGAAGGCCAAGGCTGTCGGATTCTTGGGAGTTTTTCATCGGTCGAAGCGATTAATCGAGGTAAGGGGGAGAAACGGATTGAGATTGGTAATTGGATGAATTAGGTAGTTGGGGATTCCTTAACCCCATAGGGATTTGATGATTATGATTAGTATGATGTTGTGTTTCTGATCATTTCCGTCATGGTGAACTTCTTGCATGTGATTGTATAAGGATTGTTTGGGTGATTCTGAGTAGTTTACCGTTTTGGGTCAAAATGATTTAATCGGTAGAGTTGATGTTTTATCAGGTAAAACTTGGATTAAGTCATGTAGATTAGTCGTAGAATGTTAGGCTAAGACTGCTGGGACTGGTTTGGTGAGAATCGGATGGGTTTTGAACTTCTGATGGATTTCTGAATAGTGAGGGTTTTGTGAAATCGCAGACGTTCGCCAGCACCTTCGCTGAGCGAGCTAGTAGCGAGAATTCGCTAGGAATTTGCTAGGCGAGTTGGGTAGCAAACACTTCCAGTAGCCACTGTCTTCCTTCGCTTGCAGGTTCGCTAGCAAATGAGGCAGCGAGCGTTCGCTAAGGCCTCGCTGGGCGAGTAAGCCAACGAGTGTGACAGAAACGTGATTTTGTACAGTTTTGCTCTGTGATTCGTTTTGTGGGATTCCTTGGGTTGTGATAGGTAGAGAGATGGGGTTTAGTGGTGAGGAGTGTATACTTGGTGTTGAAATAAGAAATTATGAATTCTAGAATTTAATTGACATAATTAATTGGTGGGTAAGACATATATATGTAATATGTATATGATGCATAGTGAGGTGATCGAGAGGATCATATGTACTCGGTGTTCAATGTAAATTTCCCTATTATTTAATTTGATTAACATAATTGATTGGTGTGCATATTGTCGCTTTCGCGAAAATAAGGTGCCGACACAACAGAAGAGTCGCCACCTTTCGTTATTTATCCCTCGGAGTGGGAAAGGAAACGATCGGAAAAACCTAACGAAAAAGGGTAAGACAAGGTCGTCGCAACCATTGTCTGGGTTCGGGAGTCGGTTACGCAAGGGGAAGGTATTAGCACCCCTCACGTCCATCGTACTCGATGGGATCCACGTTTGTTGTGTTTACTGGACGAGTTGGTTTATCTATCTACCTATCAAGGCTGGCTTAAACAGAAAAGAAAATGACTCGGCAAAGCGTCGCGCTTTATGCCTACGTATTCTCATCAGAGAACGAGAAATCAGAGTCAACGTAGTTCGACCTACGACGGGTTATAGGGAAGGTAGCTCGCCAATACATCAGTATTGTGCCTACGTACTCTCAATAGGTATGAGAGATCAGAGCTTACGTAGTTCGGGACACTACGGATTATTTCCTGTCTTTTACGGAAGAAGTGTTTTTTATTGTGTTTGCAATTTCAATCGCACTAAAGACTATGACCTGAGAGTGAATGCGTCGCATGTCACCCAAAGAGTACCATACTAAACATCCAGACTGTGGAAAAGAAACTCTCCCACAATCCTTTCTCAGATAGCTTAAGGCTCGTAACGTACGAAAGAAATCATTCATGATTACTGTATCTTAAACTGTTTTGAGATGAGAAGAGAACAGGCTCAACTAGGAGGGAGACTATCAAGTCCTACTGTTGTCATGCCAAGGATTCATCCTATGGTTGAGGTTTAAAAAAGGGAACTCCTAGAAGTTATCATGCATAGGTTTCAACCTAAAGTTCTATCATCACTTCCTTATCAAAGGAAATGAGAGTCCTAAGGGATCATGTCAATGATACACAGAAGCAAATAAAGCATCAGCTTAAACAGTAAACAGTAATACGGTAAAATGCATGCAATGCAAGTGAGGGAGGAAATGTGTGTGGGGCATCAGCCTCCACAAGCTCATCTCAACCTCAAGCCAGAATGAATAACAGTAATCATACTGAAATAAAACATGCTATCAAGCAAGAACAGTAAACTGCAATCATACAGAAGAAATGAAATAAGATGCCATCAGGCAAAATAAACCACATGGGCAAGGGAGCAGGGCTCTACCGAATACCCGCAAGCAAAGCCATACAGTAACAATACAAGCAGAGGGAGAAACTCAACCTCTAGTGCAATCATGCTCCTAGATTCTACCTAGTCTAAATATGGACTTATTCTAATGCATCAAGCAAGTCAAACAAGGCACATCAATACAGAAAAGAAACAAAGAAGAAAGCAGATCAACTCCTCTCTCAACTCCAAGCTTCAGCTCTTCTAACAGCAACTCAGTCTTCAGACCCCAATCACTCTTGACAAATATCAATTTGCTTTCCCAGGTTTCAACCTTCCAACATAAGTTTCAACTTATTCCCTTCTTCAAGCTTCAGCTCCTTAATCAGTTCCACCTTCAGGCTTCACTCTTAACCACAAGTATCAACTTGATTCCTTCAGGATCCCCAAGCTTCAAAGTAGGTATCAACTTATCCTTTGATCTTCAAGCTTCAACTCTTCAGTTAATCTCAATTGCTTAGAAGTGTCAACTTCATCCTTCAGTCTTTACTGGATCTTCATTGGGTCTTCAAGTATCAACTTGTCTTTATACTTTTCAAGCTTCAGCTACAATGGCAATGCTCAAGGAATCATCCTCTTCCATACTCTTCAATGAAGTCTTCATCTTCATACTCAAGCCCAACATCTCTCAAGATACTCATACCAGAGGAAATCACTTAACTGGATAAGCTGGGATATTAAACTGCTTACTGACCACCAAAGGTGACCTATAAGGGTTCAACATCAAAAGAAGGGTTCCCTCAAAGGTTCTACTTCTTAGGTACCATCACTTATACCTCCAAAGGAGGGAGGTGAATACCATGGAAGGACCTTGAATCATGGGGAAGAATGGAGGTGAAAGATACCATCCATGTTTAAGAAGGAACTTAACTAGGTCTAAGCTCTACTTAATCCCTAACCCTAAAACAACAACAAAAAAAACAAGGCCTCAAGCTCTCAAGCTCCTTCTTCAATCTCCAAGTCTTATACTATGCACCTCCATGCTCCTCAAAGCAAGATCAAGCCCACCAAGCCCACAAAGACTCACAAAGCAAGGCAAACAAAAATACAAGCCCCCAAGGGCAACACAAACAACAATCAACTACAAAAAATCAATTAAAAATAGCATACTACTATATTAAAATCTAATATAATTTCTAGGGGATCCTATATACCTACCCTTAATACCCTATATGTCCCAATATCTAACTTGACCTAGAAACCCAAAATTCTAGTGTTTTTGTGGACCTATGTTAAGGATTGACCTAATTCTATACAACCTAAAGTCATCTAACCAAAACTAATCAAACATTAATCACAAAATTATGGAATAAGTCCATAGGGGAGCTAAAGTCCTAATCTAACTATCCTAAAAAGAATGGCCTAAAAATTCAAAGGGAACTAGCTAAACAAAATTCTACAAGTCTATGCATCAACATAAAAGGAATTAAAAAGCTATTAAAAGAGAAAATACACAAAAAATATTAAAAATGCATGAAATGCAAATATTATGGTTTTATACTTTTCTAGACATTAACATGAAATGGGATAAAAATTACCCATGCAAAAATCATCATTTTTCTATTTATTATAATTTTTCAAAGATTAAAATAAAATGGAGAAAAAGAAATTAAAATGATAAATGCTTGGTGTGAATAGCAATGCCAGACAGTTCATTTTCCAGATGGGCTCAAAATGGGGGTACAATTAGTAAGGCGCGCTAGGCCCAGTTTCCATCAGAAAGTCAATTAAGAAATTATAAAGAAAAAGAAAAAGAAACGGTGCAGTTAGTAACAAAAGTCAGTTAAAAATCTCAATGGGCCATGACTTGGGGTGTGGATATCAAATGAGCCCAACACCACAGTTAAATGAAACGCTGCGTTTCATGGACGTCTTCAGACTTCTCTTCACACACGATATGGAATCTCAGCCACACGATCCTCACTCAGTCAAAGGTCTACGCATGATCAAACGACCATGGCATTGTCTTCTTCCTCCAGCTAGGGTTCAAAGTGAGGAAGCCATGGAAACAGAGCTCCATAGTGAATCTTCACCCAACTTGTATCACCTCAATTCTCCATGAAAAATTAAGACTCAAAACCCTAATCCATTCTAAATTCCATGCTGATCACAACCATGGCCTCAAAATCAATTGAAGTGCCCTAAATCTCCAAACCCGATCCAAGATCAAAAATAAGCTCAGACATCAACTTCCACAATTCTTGAAATTAATTACCTCAGCATGATCACCACCTCACACTGGTTAATTCTTGATATCAAACTCATGCTATATCTCAATATAACTCGAGTTCTTGGTCCAAACAAAAATGGTGTCACCAACTGAAATCTCACCAATTGATCCCAAACTTCCCAGAATCCAACACCTAATTGTCTCTAACCGTTCTATCCTAACAATTCTACCTAATTATGCTTAAATCATGGTGTAGAAGAAAGTTTACTAACCTGTCAAATCTTGAACACCAGATAGGGTAATCCTCCACTTCAAGCTCTCAAATTCTTCAGAATCAATCCTTGAATGATGATAAAGCTTCTGTTTGCAAAAGATTGGGCCAAGAAAGCTTGAATCTCCAAACCCGATTGTGACTTGCAACCTTCAAAATCCAAGTGCTATCTCTTCAATTCTCCATGGTTTTGCCTTGAATTTGGTCTGCACAGTTTCAGTGTGATCAATGGAATGTGTTTGGATTGAAAGAAGAAATGGAAATGAATCAGAATGTGGAATTTGATTTCAACTTGTAATGGAAGCAATTGAAATGGCTATCTCACTCTTCTCTCTAATCTCTCACCAACCTTGCATCTGAGAAAGTTCTAAACATTATATAGAATGCATTAGACTCATCTAGAACCATCTGGAACCATCCAATGAGAAATTGGGATTCTCATGTCATGAGTTTATGGATTCATCTCATCTCACATGCCATCTCATGCCATAGCTCTTGCAGCAACTCATTCTGACCTGAAATTCTCCTTAGATGAGATATGGGATGTGTTAAGATACTTAGCAAGCTTGTACATTGCCTTTCCTTGTGTTTTGCCTTTGTACCTTAAGATGCAAGCAACCAATTTCCAAAGCAACCCCATGATCTAATCCTCAAATCAAAATTGTGGCTGAACCATTGTTTCTAAAATGTTCTTTGGAGTTAAAATGACCTATCATATGCCATGGTTTGGATGTGTAACTTGGAATTTCCAATTTCCAACTTGAACTTATTTAACTTATGCCTCCATTTTAGGTCATTTTTATCACTTTTTGCTACAAGCCTTTTCAACATCTCATGACCTCCTTAATAGCCTTAAAACATCATTCTAAGCATGTTTTATGTTGAATATTTTTCCATTTGAAGCTTGGAAATAGGAGTTATGGCCTTATGCTTGAAATGACCTATAATCTCCAAATGACCAAAATGCCCTTGACTTGTCAAAGTCATAACTTGAGTTCTACAAATCCTATCAAGGACTTCTAGTACTCTCTAGAAAGCTAAGAAGATTAGGAACAACATTCATGTTAACCAAA
Source organism: Lathyrus sativus (assembly GCA_963859935.3). NCBI lineage: Eukaryota > Viridiplantae > Streptophyta > Magnoliopsida > Fabales > Fabaceae > Lathyrus > Lathyrus sativus. Next base: position 283,314,787 of record OZ012741.1, on the reverse strand, counting down.
AGTTCATAGGAATCATCCTTCTTGGGCAAAAGTTGGATGCAAGTTGGGTGACTTTCAAGGACCCAGATTCACATATCTCAGATGACATGTAACTTGTCAGAGTCATAACTTGAGCTCTACAAATCCTATCAAGGACTTCTAGTACTCAAATTAAAGCTAAGAGCAATCTCTACAACATTCATGTTGGGGGTAAGATTAGATGACAATCACATCTTGAGCTAAACTGCCTTGAAGATAGGGGTCAAACTAGGGGATTTTACACTGCGAAGCCTTAGAAACCCTAGCCTTAAACTTCTCAAACTCCTCAATCATGATGAGTTGACCTTGTAATCATCCTTATAGCATCTCAATTCATCAATCCATGATCACATGGCTCTTGGATTAGGTCTCAACCCTCTCCAAATCATCAGTTGACCTAGGGTTGACCTAGTCAAACCCTAATTGCACCACTCATGGCTGAGTCTTCTTATTCTTGTACAATGGCCTCTCTAGGCTTCATGATGGCTTTCAAGACATCTCATAAACTCTCTCAAAGCTTCAAGTCCATCCTCATAGCTTCAGAATCATTTGAGGAGCTCCCACAACTCTCAAGCTAGGAGGCACACCACTTTGGTTTCAACCAATCTTTCTGAGTATCTCTCAACTTCTCTGACAAAGATATCAACCTTTGAATATTTGAATAACCTTCTTGGCTAGCTTCAAAGTCTCATATAACTCTTGATGGGTAGTCATACCTCTTGATATACTGCACACATATCAATGAGAAGCAGATGATAATGCTAGTGAACACAAGCTAGGTAAAGAAATGTTGGTCAAATTTTGGGGTGCAACAGCTGCCCCTATTCAAACGGCTTGAACCTGTCTGGGTGAGGAGCGAACGGCTCTCAACCAATCGAGGTAAAAGACGGTTGAATACCAACAAACCCGAAAATTTGCCAACTGCGCAAACTTATCTTGCTTGTTAGGTATCTTCAAAATTCGCCCCCAGCCTGGGGTAGATCCGGCTTGGACAACGGCCCGAGCTTCCTTAAACGAGGAGAGAGTCATCTCTGGCTTTTCTGTGACTACAGGAGTTACGTCCTTCACTTTGACGGCTTCGAACGCTTGGCATAGAGTCTCATGGATTTCGCCATCCATCTCCACATACTTGAAGGACGACAAATGGCTCACCATTATGTCTTCCTCGCCACACACGGTTACGATGCTTCCCCCGACAGCATATTTGAGCTTTTGGTGCAACGTGGAGGTCACGACACCAGCAGCATGGATCCACGGCCGGCCCAAGAGACAACTATAGGCAGGCATGATGTCCATAATATAAAAGACCGCGTCGAACGTTTCTGGCCCGACTTGGATTGGCAGGGTCACCTCCCCGAAAACATGTCGTTTAGTTCCGTCGATCGCCTTCACAACCAGATCACTGGGTGTGTAAATCACTCCACGAGTATCCAACTTCATTAATGCCTTCTTTGGAAGAACATTAAGCGACGAACCCGTGTCCACCAGCACGTGCGACATGATTGTGCCCCTACACTCTATCGAGATGTGCAGGGCGCTATTATGGTTTCTCCCCTTCGGCGTCAGCTCCAGGTCCGTGAAGCCTAGCCCATTTCCAGCATTCACATGGGCTACGACCTCTTCTAGCTGATTTACCGATATTTCTTGCGGTACATAGGTGGCGTTCAACACCTTCAGCAGCGCGTTGCGGTGTGCTTCATAACACATCAACAGGTTTAGAATGGAAATCTTCGAGGGCGTCTGATGGAGATGGTCTACAATCTTGTAGTCACTCTTTTTAATCAACCGCATAAACTCCTCGGCATCTTTAACAAGCAAGACTTTTTCTGCCCCACACGGGGCCTCTTCAACGACTTTACTTTTCCCTTTATCAGCAGCATCAGCTCTGACTGCTTTATCCGCCACGACCTCTGGTGGTGCAAACACTCTTCCGCTGCGAGTGATACCACTGACTCCCGCAAGGTTCTCCACAGTCGTCCCAAACGGTTCTAGCTCCAACCTCTGTCCGTTGCAGTAGACTTCAGCCCCATAATGCCATGGGACAGCGTTAGTGCTCTCGAAGGGTATCAGCCCAGCTTTGGTGATAGTAATTGTGGGCGGTCTGGGCGCAGAAATAGCTATCGGCCAGCGAGGGATGGTGATGGTGGCGACTTCATCTGCCTGCTTCAGCATTACCTCTCCTGATCCACTTTCAGCCCTCTGACTAAACTGTAAAATCCCCTCAGTCATTAGACTTTGAATTCCTTCTATCAACTGCTCACATCCATCAGAACATGTGGCACAGTCCATACATAGCTCTCTGCAACCTTCCTCTTTTCAGCAACTTAGCTTTAACGAAGCTAAGCGGCGTCTTCAGATCTCTGACATCAGTCAAAAAATCCAAATTCTCTTCTTCGATAATGGCGTTCACTCCGCCTCTCCTATGATTCAGCATAGGATTCTTCGTGACATTTGGCACATTATCGGAGAAGTTGATGATCTTGGCATCCACCATGTTCTGCACCTTATGCTTGAAGGCTTTGCAGTTTTCTATTGTGTGGCCTGGTGCCCCTGAATGAAAATCAAAAGTGGCATTCGCGTCGTACCCTGGCGGAGGTGCCCCTGTCAAGGGAGCCAGCGTCCTCTTCTGGATCAACTGCAGCTGAAGCAAAGTCTGCAAGAGTTGCGCGTATGACATGGGCGGTGTCTCGAAGTGACGGTTCGCCAAAGGTGCCCGATTCTGGTACTTTCTGTATCCCTGTTGATTCGGTTGCTGCTGCGGAGCTGCCGGGATATTTATACTGGCCACCTGCTGGTGAGGACCTTTACCCTTTCTTCGAGCGTTGGTCACAACGCTCGCTTCTCCTTCCCGTCTTTTGCCAGCATAAGGTTTCTTTCCTCCTCCAGCTGAGGATGACTCACCTTGAATTTTCCCGATCTTGATCCCATTTTCGACGTGCTCACCCGTGATAATGAGATCTGAGAACGTCCCAAACATACCGCTGACTAACTTCTCATAGTAAACCCCTAGGAGGGTGGCTACAAACATCTTCACGAGCTCGCGTTCAACCATCGGCGGCTGAACCCTAGCTGCCAACTCACGCCACCGCTGGGCGTACTCCTTAAACCCTTCATTGTTCCTCTGCGACAAATTCTGCAGCTGAACTCGGTTCGGGGCCAAGTCGCTATTGTATTGGTAGTGGTGCACAAATGCTTCAGCAAGATCCTTCCATGTGCGCACACTTGTGGGCTCCATACCCATGTACCACTCGACGGATGGCCCGGAAAGACTGTCTTGGAAGAAGTGCATCAGCAACTTCTCGTCTTTGGAATGAGCAGACATCTTCCTGTAATACGATCTCTGGTGGACACGAGGGCAAGTGGTGCCCTTATATTTTTCGAAGTCAGGTACCTTGAACTTGGGAGGCACCTTGAAATCGGCAATTAGCCCCAACTTGGACATATCAACGCCCAGAGTATTCTGATTCTCGATATCTCTCATCTTGTCTTCAAGTGCCTTGAATCTAAGCCGCAATTCAGCATTCAGCTCCCCTTCAGCACCTCTCTGAGAGAACACATCGTCCTGACGATCCTCTAGCCATGGCTGGGGCACAAACAGTTTCCCGACACCCGCATTGCCGTTGCCCAGCCCGACATTGACATTAGCTCCCAGACTCCCATTACCGACGCCCGTCGTATTGAGTCCGATGTTGGTCATCACATTGCCGTTAGCACTGCCGTTTCCCCCGGTCACAGGGACACCATTCTGCGGAGTTTCAACTGGTGGAGGAGTAGGCACGGTCCCCCCGTGGAGTACGCCGTTGCTATCAACCCTCGAAATCAAAGGCTGAACCAAAGTTCTGAGCTGCTCCTGGCCATTAGCGACCGCTTGCATGAGCTCCATGAAGCGATCCATTCTTTCGTGGAGTTCCTGAACCTCAGTTTGCACTTGCTCCATGATCCTGATTTGATTAGATCTAGTCGGATAGTGGTGAATCGGTCTCTGATCAATCCTGGAACCACCTGCGACAACCCCTGAAACAACCTGAAATAACCTGTAAAACACAAAAGGGTTAGGAAAACAACAAAATGCTCGTCATGCAAATGCATGCGTGTGTCTGTGCGTTGGGGAGATCTCCCCGATCCTAGTGCCTGAGTGCCAGTGCTGATAATAATAAGAAGTCCGAGTCCAATCATGGAAATAACAATCTCATATATAAAGAAAGCCCATCAAGGCAGTACACAACATCAGCGAGTACAAGATGAATCAACAGCGTGACCTCAGCCAACAAGCCTGGTGATGGTTATCATACAACAATGATCAAAACAAAAGGAATATAAATAGTCAAGTACGGCCACGGGCGCGATACTCTTCTAACAACTCCTTCGTTTCTGGATGATCAGGAAGAGTGAGCAACCCTTCGACGAGTAATTCCCTCTGCACGATGGTATACTGAAGTCCTTCGACCGAACCTTCCCATGCTCCTTCGCCAAAGCAATCTTCTAACTTCCTTTTCTTGGACTCAAACGTCAGTTTGCACTCCTTCAGGTTAGCGAGAGCCCTGTTGAGCTGGCCTTCGGCGGCGTATCTGCGAGCGGTTTCTTCATCAAACCTCTTCTCACTATCCTTCACCTGGGCTTCCAGCTTGGAGATCTGTAGCATCAGCTTATCCTCCCGCTCTTTCCTGATGGCCAGGGAAGCCTTCCAGTGCTGGTTGAACTTGGATATTGCTCTGATACGCTTCGTCCAAGTGCTGCTTCTTCGTAGCCAGTACGTCGTTGACAGCTTTGAAGTCTTGACCCATGCGTTCACGCTCGGCTATCTGCTTAGTCAGGTCTGTACCTAGCTGGTTCACCAGCTCTATCTGCCTCTTGAAGGAATGAACGACTTCGTTCCTCTCGCTTCGGAGCTGAGCCAATTCTTTCTCCAGTTCCTCATTCGCCCGCTTCAATTCATCTCGCTCAGCTAACACCTGATTATGCTGCTGAATGGGCACAATAGTAGGCTCTTCAATCATTGGAGGGCTTTCTAGCTTGGCACGAGGAAACGGCATCCCTATAGCATCTGCTCTGGCTCTGACCCAAGTCACATACGGAGGGTAGGCTTGGTTGTTGTTTCTCCCCAGCAATGGCTTTCCTCGCTTACTGATACCATTCCAGGCGCGCTGTAGCTTGGATAACAGATCCCCCTCTAGAAGACCAGTGAGGTACAGAGATTCCTGCACCTCTTCATCCTTCGCCGGAGCTCTCAAAGTGTACACGAACTGTCGGACCAACAACGACGGATTGTAGTTTATACAGCCTTTCCTGCCTATCAAAGGCACGTTTGGAAACCCGCTGCAGCTGAAGATCACCTCAGTACCCAACCTATCTCTGTCAAACCAGTCAATATCCTCTGCAGATAAGCTCATCAGACGCTCGGACCACTCAGTTGTGGCTGCAGACGAGACAAAAGGACCCCTCTTGGGCAGATGACTATCAAGCCATTTAGAAAGCAAGGGTACACAGCATGAGACATTCTTGCCCCTCCTGTTTTCGTTTTTGTAGTGGATAGAATGGTAGACATCTCCTATCAAGGTAGGGACTGGATTCCCTGAAGCAAAGATATGAAATGCATCGAAGTCTACAAAATCGGGCATATTGGGGAACAAAATGATGCCATATATGCACAAAGCGAGAATGGCGTTGAACGCGACCCAACATCCGTCTTTGGCGCATTGCTGAGCCTTTCCCACTAAAAACTGCAAGGAGAAACCAGGAACCTTGTTCCAACTAGTCAATACCAGCTCGGAGGCATCCAGATGAAGCGAAGGACTGGCCAGATCAGGCTCAGCGTCCATACGAACAAAAGGCATCTGCCTCTTGATGGGCACACCTAGCAAATCAGCATATTCCTCTAGCGTGGGTGCGAGAACAAAATCCTGGAAAGTGAAACATCTCAACGGAGGGTCGTAGAACTGCAGCAGAGCGTGCAACCCATTCAACTCGAACACAGAAGGTTTACGAACCAAACTGAGCAACTTGCCGTAAGATTTTCTAAACTCATCCGTCACAGAATCATCTGCCAAAGCTATCAAACCAGTCAACTTAACCACATCAGGGGCAGGGAACTTGTAAGCCACGGTCTTCCTCAGAGAACCCATAACAATACAATAGGAGGCAAGAAATCCTGGATCAGGGAAAACGGTACCTGCAACACAGACACACGTTAATGAAATGCAAATGAGTATGCGAACTAATGCAAAATGCAATCATGCAATAGGAGATCAAGGCAACTGTGCTGTGGAGATTCTGTATCAACAAAACCATAATGCTTCTCTATCAAGAACAACCACTGATAGGAGGAAAACCCTGGTGTAGGACCACAAATCTGCTCTGTCAAGAGCAACCATCTGATAGGGCCATATACATAGGATCATAATTCTGCTTTGTCAAGAACAAACATCTGATAATAAAGACCTCTGATATAGGACCAAGAAATCTGCTCTATCAAGAACAAACATCTGATAATAAAACTCTGTTCTATCAAGAACAAACATACATCTGCTGATGAGATCTTCAGACCCCAATCATACATCTGCTCTGTCAAGAACAAACAACTGATGACCAAAACTCTGCTCTATCATGAACAAACATCTGATAATAAAACTCTGTTCTATCAAGAACAGACACCTGATAATGAGATCCTCAGACCCCAGTCATAAACCTGCTCTGTCAAGAACAAATACACATCTGATGATAAGATCCTCTAATCAAAACCTGCTCTATCAAGAACAAATACACATCTGATGATAAGATCCTCTGATCAAAACCTGCTCTATCAAGAACAAATACATATCTGATGATAAGATCCTCTGATCAAAATCTACTCTATCAAGAACAAATACATATCTGCAGATGAGAACCTCAGATCCCAACAAAACTGATCCACTATCAAGAAAACCAGGTGGTCTGAAGGTCAAAGTTTCCTGCAATAAACCCAACCTTGTTCACAGGTATGAACCTAAACTGACTCAAGTTCGGCATCCTATGCGTTCATCAGCGTCACAGACATTCAAGAGGGGTGATACGATACCCAGAAGGTGTGGCATCACCAGCTCATGAAGCGGCCTCACTCGGCTGAATCACAAATGATCGGTCCCCAGAGTCGACAATCCACCAAACCAGCAACCGTCTCAACCCAAAGGGTTGAAAGAGAAGCCAACCGGGAGAACCTCGTCTGAGCGTGGATTTCATGAGACACTAGTGCCTGCAAAGCAAGCACGCGCCCACTAATTTCCACAACTAATGCTATGTTCGCTCAAGCCTGGGTCTGGCTTCTCACTTATCAGAATGCCCCTTCCCACAACAACATAGATAATCATATCATACTGAAAAATAAAATGCGGGAAATAAAATGTGAGAGATAAACACAACCCAACAAGTAATCATACAAGCGCTAGGATTGACTCGCGTAGGGAACCGGAGAACCAGAGATTCTGGGTTCGATCCCCAGCAGAGTCGCCAGCTGTCGCTTTCGCGAAAATAAGGTGCCGGCACAACAGAAGAGTCGCCACCTTTCGTTATTTATCCCTCGGAGCGTGAAAGGAAACGATCAGAAAAAACCTAACGAAAAAGGGTAAGACAAGGTCGTCGCAACCATTGTCTGGGTTCGGGAGTCGGTTACGCAAGGGGAAAGTATTAGCACCCCTCACGTCCATCGTACTCGATGGGATCCACGCTTGTTGTGTTTACTGGACGAGTTGGTTTATCTATCTACCTATCAAGGCTGGCTTAAACAGAAAAGAAAATGACTCGGCAAAGCGTCACGCTTTATGCCTACGTATTCTCATCAGAGAACGAGAAATCAGAGTCAACGTAGTTCGACCTACGACGGGTTATAGGGAAGGTAGCTCACCAATACATCAGTATTGTGCCTACATACTCTCAACAGGTATGAGAGATCAGAGCTTACGTAGTTCGGGACACTACGAATTATTTCCTGTCTTTTACGGAAGAAGTGTTTTTTATTGTGTTTGCAATTTCAATCGCACTAAAGACTATGACCTGAGAGTGAATGCGTCGCATGTCACCCAAAGGGTACCATACTAAACATCCAGACTGTGGAAAAGAAACTCTCCCACAATCCTTTCTCAGATAGCTTAAGGCTCGTAACGTACGAAAGAAATCATTCATGATTACTGTATCTTAAACTGTTTTGAGATGAGAAGAGAACAGGCTCAACTAGGAGGGAGACTATCAAGTCCTACTGTTGTCATGCCAAGGATTCATCCTATGGTTGAGGTTTGAAACAGGGAACTCCTAGAAGTTATCATGGATAGGTTTCAACCTAAAGTTCTATCATCACTTCTTTATCAAAGGAAATGAGAGTCTTAGGGGATCATGTCAATGATACACAGAAGCAGATAAAGCATCAGCTTAAACAGTAAACAGTAATACGGTAAAATGCATGCAATGCAAGTGAGGGAGGAAATGTGTGTGGGGCATCAGCCTCCACAAGCTCATCCCAACCTCAAGCCAGAATGAATAACAGTAATCATACTGAAATAAAACATGCTATCAAGCAAGAATAGTAAACTGCAATCATACAGAAGAAATGAAATAAGATGCCATCAGGCAAAATAAACCACATGGGCAAGGGAGCAGGGCTCTACTGAATACCCGCAAGCAAAGCCATACAGTAACAATACAAGCAGAGGGAGCAACTCAACCTCTAGTGAAATCATGCTCCTAGATTCTACCTATTCTAGATATGGACTTATTCTAATGCATCAAGCAAGTCAAACAAGGCACATCAATACAGAAAAGAAACAAAGAAGAAAGCAGATCAACTCCTCTCTCAACTCCAAGCTTCAGCTCTTCTAACAGCAACTCAGTCTTCAGACCTCAATCACTCTTGACAAATATCAATTTGCTTTCCCAGTTTTCAACCTTCCAACATAAGTTTCAACTTATTCCCTTCTTCAAGCTTCAGCTCCTTAATCAGTTCCACCTTCAGGCTTCACTCTTAACCACAAGTATCAACTTGATTCCTTCAGGATCCCCAAGCTTCAAAGTAGGTATCAACTTATCCTTTGATCTTCAAGCTTCAGCTCTTCAGTTAATCTCAATTGCTTAGAAGTGTCAACTTCATCCTTCAGTCTTTACTGGATCTTCATTAGGTCTTCAAGTATCAACTTGTCTTTATGCTTTTCAAGCTTCAGCTACAATGGCAATGCTCAAGGAATCATCCTCTTCCATACTCTTCAATGAAGTCTTTATCTTCACACTCAAGCCCAACATCTCTCAAGATACTCAAACCAGAGGAAATCACTTAACTGGATAAGCTGGGATATTAAACTGCTTACTGACCACCAAAGGTGACCTATAAGGGTTCAACATTAAAAGAAGGGTTCCCTCAAAGGTTCTACTTCTTAGGTACCATCATTTATCCCTCCAAAGGAGGGAGGTGAATACCATGGAAGGACCTTGAATCATGGGGAGGAATGGAGGTGAAAGATACCATCCATGTTTAAGAAGGAACTTAACTAGGTCTAAGCTCTACTTAATCCCTAACCCTAAAACAACAACAAAACAAACAAGGCCTCAAGCTCTCAAGCTCCTTCTTCAATCTGCAAGTCTTCTACTATGCACCTCCATGCTCCTCAAAGCAAGATCAAGCACACCAAGCCCACAAAGACTCACAAAGCAAGGCAAACAAAAATACAAGCCCCCAAGGGCAACACAAACAACAATCAACTACAAAAAATCAATTAAAAATAGCATACTACTATATTAAAATCTAATATAATTTCTATGGGATCCTATATACCTACCCTTAATACCTTATATGTCCCAATATCTAACTTGACCTAGAAACCCAAAATTCTTGTGTTTTTGTGGACCTATGTTAAGGATTGACCTGATTCTATACAACCTAAAGTCATCTAACCAAAACAAATCAAAAATTAATCACATAATTATGGAATAAATCCAGAGGGGAGCTAAAGTCCTAATCTAACTATCCTAAAAAGAATGGTCTAAAAATTCAAAGGGAACTAGCTAAACAAAATTCTACAACTCTATGCATCAACATAAAAGGAATTAAAAAGCTATTAAAAGAGAAAATACACAAAAAATATTAAAAATGCATGAAATGCAAATATTATGGTTTTATAATTTTCTAGACATTAACATGAAATGGGAGAAAAAATCCCCATGCAAAAATCATCATTTTTCTATTTATTATGATTTTTCAAATATTAAAATAAAATGGAGAAAAAGAAATTAAAATGAGAAATGCTTGGTGTGAATAGCAATGCCAGACAGTTCATTTTCCAGATGGGCTCAAAATGGGGGTACAATTAGTAAGGCGCGCTAGGCCCAGTTTCCATCAGAAAATCAATTAAGAAATTATAAAGAAAAAGAAAAAGAAACGGTGCAGTTAGTAACAAAAGTCAGTTAAAAATCTCAATGGGCCATGACTTGGGGTGTGGATATCAAATGAGCCCAACACCACAGTTAAATGAAACGCTGCGTTTCATGGACGTCTTCAGACTTCTCTTCACACACGATATGGAATCTCAGCCACACGATCCTCACTCAGTCAAAGGTCTACGCATGATCAAACGGCCATGGCATTGTCTTCTTCCTCCAGCTAGGGTTCAAAGTGAGGAAGCCATGGAAACAGAGCTCCATAGTGAATCTTCACCCAACTCGTATCACCTCAATTCTCCATGAAAAATTAAGACTCAAAACCCTAATCCATTCTAAATTCCATGCTGATCACAACCATGGCCTCAAAATCAATTGAAGTGCCCTAAATCTCCAAACCCGATCCAAGATCAAAAATAAGCTCAGACATCAACTTCCACAATTCTTGAAATTAATTACCTCAGCATGATCACCACCTCACACTGGTTAATTCTTGATATCAAACTCATGCTATGTCTCAATATAACTCGAGTTCTTGGTCCAAACAAAAATGGTGTCACCAACTGAAATCTCACCAATTGATCCCAAACTTCCCAAAATCCAACACCTAATTGTCTCTAACCGTTCTATCCTAACAATTCTACCTAATTATGCTTAAATCATGGTGTAGAATAAAGTTTACTAACCTGTCAAATCTTGAACACCAGATAGAGTAATCCTCCACTTCAAGCTCTCAAATTCTTCAGAATCAATCCTTGAATGATGATAAAGCTTCTGTTTGCAAAAGATTGGGCCAAGAAAGCTTGAATCTCCAAACCCGATTGTGACTTGCAACCTTCAAAATCCAAGTGTTATCTCTTCAATTCACCATGGTTTTGCCTTCAATTTGGTCTGCACAGCTTCAGTGTGATCTATGGAATATGTTTGGATTAAAAGAAGAAATGGAAATGAATCAGAATGTGGAATTTGATTTCAACTTGCAATGGAAGCAATTGAAATGGCTATCTCACTCTTCTCTCTAATCTCTCACCAACCTTGCATCTGAGCAAGTTCTAAACATTATATAGAATGCATTAGACTCATCTAGAACCATCTGGAACCATCCAATGAGAAATTGGGATTCTCATGTCATGAGTTTATGGATTCATCTCATCTCACATGCCATCTCATGCCATAGCTCTTGCAGCAACTCATTCTGACCTGAAATTCTCCTTAGATGAGATATGGGATGTGTTAAGATACTTAGCAAGCTTGTACATTGCCTTTCCTTGTGTTTTGCCTTTGTACCTTAAGATGCAAACAACCAATTTCCAAAGCAACCCCATGATCTAATCCTCAAATCAAAATTGTGGCTGAACCATTGTTTCTAAAATGTTCTTTGGAGTCAAAATGACCTATCATATGCCATGGTTTGGATGTGTAACTTGGAATTTCCAATTTCCAACTTGAACTTATTTAACTTATGCCTCCATTTTAGGTCATTTTTATCACTTTTTGCTACAAGCCTTTTCAATATCTCATGACCTCTTTAATAACCTTAAAAAATCATTCTAAGCAAGTTTGATGTTGAAGATTTTTCCATTTGAAGCTTGGAAATAGGAGTTATGGCCTTATGCTTGAAATGACCTATAATCTCCAAATGACCAAAATGTCCTTGACTTGTCAAAGTCATAACTTGAGTTCTACAAATCCTATCAAGGACTTCTAGTACTCTATAGAAAGCTAAGAAGATGAGGAACAACATTCATGTTGACCAAAAGTTAATAGGAATCATCCTTCTTGGGAAAAAGTTGGATGAAAGTTGGGTGACTTTCAAGGACCCAGATTCACATACCTCAGATGACCTATAACTTGTCAGAGTCATAACTTGAGCTCTACAAATCCTATCAAGGACTTCTAGTACTCAAGTTAAATCTACGAGCAAGCTCTAAAACATTCATGTTGGGGGTAAGATGAGATGACAATCACATCTTGAGCTAAACTTCCTTGAAGATAGGGGTCAAACTAGGGGATTTTACACTGCCAAGCCTTAGAAACCCTAGCCTTAAACTTCTCAAACTCCTCAATAATGATGAGTTGACCTTGGAATCATCCTTATAGAATCTCAATGCATCAATCCATGATCACATGGCTCTTGGATTAGGTCTCAACCCTCTCCAAATCATCAGTTGACCTAGGGTTGACCCAGTCAAACCCTAATTGCACCACTCATGGCTGAGTCTTCTTATTCTTGTACAATGGCCTCTCTAGGCTTCATGATGGCTTTCAAGACATCTCATAAACTCTCTCAAAGCTTCAAGTCCATCCTCATAGCTTCAGAATCATCTGAGGAGCTCCCACAACTCTCAAGCTAGGAGGCACACCACTTTGGTTTCAACCAATCTTTCTGAGTATCTCTCAACTTCTCTGACAAAGATATCAACCTTTGAATATTTGAATAACCTTCTTGGATAGCTTCAAAGTCTCATATAACTCTTGATGGGTAGTCATACCTCTTGATATACTGCACACATATCAATGAGAAGTAGATGATAATGCTAGTGAACACAAGCTAGGTAAAGAAATGTTGGTCAAATTTTGGGGTGCAACACATATATGTGTATGATGTATGGTGATGTGATCAGTAGGATCGTGAGCACTTAGTGTGCTTGATGTTTTTGTGTTATGCATTGGGTGTTGGGCATATCATGGTGTCTTGGTGGGATGGATCATGTCTCAAAAGGAGCGTAAGTGATCCATTCGTACTCCTTTGTGGAGAATTGTGGGGTTGAATCATGTCTCAGGAGGAGCGTAAGTGATTCACCTGTACTCCTTTGTGGAGAATGGTGGGATGGATCATCTCTCAGGAGAAGCGTAAGTGATCCATCCGTACTCCTTTGTGGAGAATTGCAGAGTTGAATCATGTCTCAGGAGGAGCGTAAGTGATTAACCCGTACTCCTTTGTGGAGAATTGTCGGGATAGATCATGTCTCAGGGGAGGGTAAGTGATTTATTCCGGGGTTTGATTGAATGAACCAATGAGTCGGTACCACATGCATGGTGTTGAGTTACATTCTTGCATTATTGTATGTTGTTTGGTGATTGGACAGTAGGTAGTGTTTGATGTTGGTGGGGTGATGATTTGTTTATTTACTGCCTTTATTCATGTATTTTATTACCGATAATTTTGATCATGTTTTCTCACCCCTTTGTTGTTGTTGTGGTCTGTGCTTCTTCGGAGGTACAGATATTCCAGGTGCATAGCTAGCTTGGATAATGGTGTGTGGGTCGAGTCTTAGGATACTCTGATATGTCACACGGGACTTGGGTGTTTACTTTTATTATGATTGGATTTGTTGTATTCCTGTGGCGTATCTTATTTGATGAATTCTCTTAATGAATGTTTTATGTAAATTGGCGAATGACCGAGAATGATGTACTAATGATAATTTCCGCTGCTTTATTTTGAAAACCATTTAATGAAGTGTTTTGTTGAATTTTGTGAATGTGACATCCCGCTTTTAAAGGGGAATTCTGATATCTAATTGATTTAATTGCATTTTATTTTAATTTGGGAAGTGGGGTGTTACAGCCTGCTCCTGATTAGTGGAGTCTCGAGATGATTCACTTCCGATCAACCGGATCTTGAATGATTTGCCCCATAATCAACCGATGTTTGGGGATTTGCCTTAGACTGACTGATTCCAAATTCTCGGGATGATAATTCCCCGGATCCATAAGGTTACATGGTATACTCGATTCTGATCTAAACTGCTGACTGATCCAGTCCTGTTTGATTGCTTCCTGTTAGAATTTCCTCGATGGCAACTACTAACCTGTGATTAAAATTGTTTGTTCACGGATGGTAATCCTAATGCGATGCCCATGTAGATTTTGAAAGATCAATCATTATTAAAATGATGTAATAGTGTGTGACGAATGGATCAATAGTCCAAACGCAGTGCTGATTTAGCTAGTGTGAGATACAACAAGAATATAATTAGCAAATCATGTAGGAGTCAGTTCAGACAACCTTGTTGTAGTATGCCTTCAGAATAAACCCTGCCTTAATTAGGTCTTTTAAGGGTTGAATCATGTTCTGGTTCACGGTTATTGAAACAAAGGATGAAAGGCTCAAAGTTTGATTATTACCCAACCTTTCTCCGTGATGATCTCCAATCCTACGTTCAGTTAACTTGGCACAAGCGCTCACCTTCAAAAGGTTTTTTGAATGGTAGAAGTGATGGTTTAAGGAACCCGCAAGGCTTTTGGAGTGACAATCTGCCTTCCTGTCTTTTGTGTCTGTAGTCACACGATTTTGTTCTTGTTCGAGGATTTTCTTTCGTGATCCTTTCTTTTTATTCTTTTGTTCCCTAATTTTTTCCTGGACTGATTTTTTTGAAATTTTATTTTGAAGTCCAGCGGGATGCCCTAATTTTTTCCTAAGTCACTTGCTTTCTCTTTTTTTCTTTGAAACAAGTCACGTGACACTGTCTGTCTTGATTTCTCCGAAAGGGTTGGTGCTGTCTCACTCTCGATTGGTGAGGTATAACCATTGTGGTTGATGAGGTATGACATCTTGAGAGGGATAATATATGATTGCTCCTTGAATGGGGACACTCCTCTGTAAAATTTGAATGCTCGATCAAGTTAACTGACAACTACCATGCCCCAGGTTAAGATGTGAGGGTTTGAAAGTCCGAAGAAAAATTCCTACTTATAGGCTTGAAGCGGTTAACTAGGGACTAACTCCTTATCTCTCCTGTGTTTAGGGGATTTGAAACAAGGCCTATACGTCATCAGCAGGATTTTATCCGAAAGCATACGATCGTCAATTATGAGTATTCAGTTTTCGTCATCCTCCCTCCGATCTTTGCTAAAACAACAGTGATACAGTGGAGTGGATAAGAGGTGTATATGTCTGTGCTTTGCAATAAATAAGAAAAATGAGTGAACGCGACATGATTGATTCAGAAAATGCATAATCACTTCACTAACCTTGCCATTCAAAACATCAATGATTTAAAACAAGTAGCAATTAACAGAAAGTAAACTACAAATGCAAATGGTAAAAGTGCCCAAGGACCGCCAATGTTGAGGACGCCTGCCTGTCTGGACCACTGGCTTTAGGAAATGACCCTTGGAATCTCCAAGCTTAGACAATTGAGAGGTTAACACGGATAACCAAACTTCCTCCTGGAAAGGATATGTACCCTTTGTCAATCAACTGTTGCACCTTGGCCTGAAAGGCTTTGCAATCTTCAGTTGAGTGCCCCATGGATCCTCCATGATATCCGCACTGAATATGGGGATCGTACCCAGGAGGGTAAGGTTCTGGAACAGGTTTAAGAGTGTTAGGCTCCACCAATGAGTTTTGAATCAGATGTGGCAGAAGCTGACTGTATGATATAGGGACTGTATGAAGAGGGACATTCCTTCTTTCCAAGTTGTTACTAGGCCTAGGCTGATCCTGGCACTGATATCTTCGGCCACGGGCTCGTTGATTCAAACGAGGAGCAATCCATGGTTTATGGGATGAAGCTTTAGGCATGGATGGTTTCCCACGAGGATAACATGACACTGGAAATGATGCCTGTTGAGCAGATGAGGGACCGAATGGTTTTGCTGGTGCACCTTGAGAGTATTCAATATTTTCTATGAATGCATCAGTTTCATTCGTCTCTTCTTCTTGGAAATCGTCGAGAAATTCAGTCTCACTGGATCTACTGCTTAAGGCGTCCTGGATTTGTCCACTCTTAAGGTAGATTTCAACGTGTTCTCCTACTATCACTAGGTCAGAGAAGCTTGATGGCGTACAACCAACCATTCTTTCGAAATAAGAGCCATGCAAACTATTTATGAACATGTCTATCAATTCCCTGTCCGAGAGTGGTGGTTGCACTCTGGCTGTGAATTCTCTCCACCATTGTGCATATCCTTTAAAAGATTCATTTCCATTTTGAGATAAGCTTTGCAACTGCATGCGGATGGGAGCCACATCCAGATTGAACTGGTAATGCTTTAGAAAAGCGCTAGCTAAGTCCCTCCATGATTGGATATGGCTTCTTTCTAAGTCCATGTACCAATTTAATGATGACCCACTCAAACTATCTTGAAAGCAATGAATCATTAGCTTTTCGTCATGAGTGTAGGAGGTCATTTTTGACAGAACATCACCAAATGACGCTTTGGGCAACTAAAGCCTGCGTACTTCTCGAAGTTGGGTACCTTGAATTTCAGAGGAATCACCAGGTCTGGCACTAGACACATATCTACAACATCGAGGTCGGGCATATCATGTACTATCATAGCTTGAAGTTTCTCCTCAATGGCACAAATCTTTTCTTTCATGAGATCAGTCAGTGGCACCCTTTGGGGTCGAGTAGGAATGTTTACTTGCGGAGGATGGTCATCTGGCGGAAGATCATACAGTGGATTATTCGTCACAGTAAATCTTGGTGGGGAATCAACATTTTGGCGGTTGTTCTCTGGCATAGCTACCTCAGCTTGCTTTGTCTGACTGGCCTTTCAAGGTATCTATGTTCCTCTTGCTTCAAATGCTTCACAGCTCTCACCAGTTCAATGGGAGCGTCGTGAAATCAACTGCGGGTTACGAACAGAGGACGGGTAAGCTCTTGGTATTTTGGTTAGATAAGAAAATTCAAAATGATGCAGAGATGCTTATGTAAATGCAATGTTATGAATGCACATGAGAACATATCAACACCAAGGATTAAAGGTCACAAATCCTGCAAGACAACATAATGAGATATCTCTCACCTCGGGCGGGCAATCTATTGGTTTATAAGAGGGTATCCCAAAGGCTTTAAACAAAGTCCTATGCACTAACCCTCAAAGGTTTTCCATTAAAACGACGATTCGTAAGATGGTAATCCCTTCAAAGGATGAACATAGAGTTATGTTTTAGCAACCTTCTGAATAAGGTTCTACAAAAGGTCCTCAGAGTCACGGACTCCCAGGTCGGAAATAAAGACGCCATTAGGAATACTAGTAAGACATAATCATCCTAAAGGGGCCTCATCTGAGCGGTGGAATTCAAACCAACTCAACGATCCTAAGTCTCGCAAATCAGAAATAATCCACCTCCTAACTTAGTGTATACTAGAAAGCTTGGGTAGAAAGATTTTATCCTCACAAACCATCCCCATAAACCCAACAGGTAAAAGGAACACAACATAATAAACGATAACAGCAAATAAATCAAACATGCGACAAACAAACTAGGTTTAGCTTGCTAGGTATTCCCCAGCAGAGTCGCCAGCTGTCGCTACTCGAAAAAATGCAACGACGGAGAGGCGAGAATGAAAGACAGAAGAGTCGCCACCGAACTTTATTTATCCCAAGAGAGGAAGGGAAAACATCGAGAAAACCCTAAGAAAGAAACAGATAAGATGGTCTCGCAACCAAAAGAACAGGTTTGGAAGCCGGTTATGCAAAGGGAAGGTATTAACACCCCTCGCATCCATCGTACTTGATGGGAACCATTTGTTTGTCTATGTGTGAAGATATCTGCCAAAGGGTATTGCTATAAAGAGTGTTCCAAGGGATAAATATAAAGGTTAGAAATAGGGAAAAGAGAGATAAAGGGGGAGAAGAGAGACTTGGTAAGACCTCGCGGTCCTATGCCTACGTATTCTCAACAGGTATCAGAAAATCAGAGTCAACGTAGTTCGGAGAACTTCGGATAAAAGATGAGAAAGTGTGCTCGGTAAGGATTATTTCCCTTGTTCCTACGGATCTTTACTTAAAAGAAGTAAAGAATCAGAGCAGCCGTAGTTCGGGCTACATATAAAAGGTGGAAAAGTGCGCTCTTCAAGGCATCGTCGTCTTGTGCCTACGTATTCTCATCTGGTATGAGAAATTAGATCAAACGTAGTTCGGGGAATTACGGAAAGAGGAAAAAGTGCGCTAACCAAGACATTGCCATTTTGTGCCTACGTATTCTCATCTGGTTTGAGAAATCAGAGCAAACTTATTTCAGGAAACAGTTAGCCGGTGTTTTTGTGGATGATGCTAATGTGCGCATTCTAGCAGTTAGGTGTATTGCAGCTCGCTCGTGGAGTCTTAGGCATTACCTGTTTGTAGTAGAACGGACGTAACATATCCTTTTGAAAAGAGGTGGTTTTCGCCATCGAGGCAAGATGTCACATTTGATTTGTGAAATTATTTTTAGGGGTGAAATAGGTCCTCGGATAGTAACCCCTTGCGGGTAGTACCCAGTTCTTTATCTCAAAGAATTATTATGAAAAGGTGTGGCAAATACAGTCACGTCTTCATATTGAAAGACGAGTATCAAGACCACACACTCTACAGTGAGTATCCTGACACTCAGAGAGGAAGAAGTCTGTACTCAATCCTCTCTCTTTAGTTCAATACAAATAAAACTTCATTCTCTTTTTAAAAATCTTTTTAATCTTAAATGGTAAGTGCTTTACGACAGTGAATCCTAAAGGTAGTTTCAAGCACTCAGGATAGGAGAAGGCTTGCGCCTAACCACTCCATAACCATTCGAGTTTTATTGGGAAAATAGTTTGAAAATGCACTTGGTACGAGACCAAGGTCTTAAAGAGAAAAAGTTGTAAACAAAAAAGTGGTGAATTGGTTTAAAACCGTTGGTTGAGAAAATCCGCTTGACGTTGGATCAAGGGTTTGACTTGTATTTGCGTGCAAAAAGCATGATGGAACGGAAGTGAGTTTGAAAATACCTCACCTACGAGTCGAGGGTTTAGGCATGAGAAACGATACTAGTCCCTGGGGGTGCTCCTAATATCGAGTTCACAATGAAGTGCAGCAGTGTGTGCGATAGGTTGATGGCAAATGCGGACGAGCACTCGACTTAGAGAGGGGTGTTTGAAAATGGTTCGATGACGAATCAAGAATTAGTTTGAAAACAATTATACTAGTCCCATGGTGTTCTCCTAGAAGATAAGCCGCAATCAAAGAAATAAAAAATACGTACATCGGAAAAGGGAGAGGGATACATGCAAATTACACGGGATTGCGCGAAATAAAAAGGTCTCATTGTCAGGTAGCCCAAGAGAAAGCTGTGTGTGTGCAATGTGTCCTATACTATGCCTTGAGCGAAAGTCGGGCACAACTCCATGCTAGGGTTCCTGAAAATGTCCAAAGATCTGTCACTCGGACAAACAAACAATAGTCCACCAATTTAGGGTTGTATGGTTTCGATAATTTATTAGGTGTTTTGAAAGAATGTACAAGTGAATATGAATATATACAAGATATGAATAATATACAGGAATATTCACAATAATATATCAAGATAAATGTCAATGAGTATATGAACAAGATAAGATAAATCAAGATAATATTGATCGAAAAGTAAAGCAGTGTATATTGACAGAAAGTAAACTTAGTGGTCAGTTTGTTAGTAGATTGAATCGGGACGAAATATGACGCTAAACTGTCGTAGCTCGACTTATAACGAAAGTCGGACTATAGGAGGTCACATAGATTGATTTTCGTGCTAAACACAAGATAGAGAAATGATATCGAGGATCATTCTCCGATTCAATTGTACCACACAGGCCAAAGAAAGGTGGGATCTCGTCTTAATCGCAAACATTATGTCGATTAATCGAAGGTAGCCTATCACGATCCCAAAATAAAGAAAATGACCCAAGTGGTCATTTTCCATAGATTTGAAATTGTGAAGGTTATCGACTTTGATAAGTCGACGCTTACGAATCGAAAGACTTCATAGATCGAGAAAATTTAAATAAAATCGAAAATGAAGAAGAAATGAGGAGAGTAAAAGAAGGTGGTCTCGGGAAAATCATTATCTATCAATAATTTGACCGATAACGTTTTTAGAGGTCTCGTCATCGACCGAAACGAAATAATTATGAAAATAAAACCTCAAAGATAAATAAAAATACTAAAATCTAACTTTAGAGAAATATATTAAAAATTCTAAAAACTAAGATTAGAAAAATATATAAAACTCTAAAAAAACTAAATCTTGAAAAATATTAGAAAGCTAAAAACTAACTTAAAAATATATTAACAATCCTTAAAGAAAAACTAATTTATAAAAAACATATTGACAATTCTTAAAACTAGTTTAGAAAATATATTAACAATCTAAAAAGACTAGTTTATAAAATAATAACTCTAAAACCTATTTAGAAAAATATTAACTCCAAAAACTAAATTTGAGAAAAAAAGGTTTTAAAATTCTAAAACTAAATTATTGGAAAAAGCATTATAATTTTTTTTTCTAAAACTAATTAGAAAAAACACATATTAAACTCTAAAAATTTAATCAAAAGAAAGTATTGAAATAATCTAAACTATTTAGATAAAATAATTTTAAAAAAAAAGAGGGGGGCAATAATATATTTGAGGGTGTCAAACAAGAGAGGATCATTTGGGCTGCAGGCCCATCACCTCCCTCAACAAAAATTCAAAAAAGGCCTCACGGGTTGTTATAACCCGGTTTTGTTTATGTGAGTAATGAAGGAGAAACCTAACAAGAACAACTGTCACTTGAAGCGTGTTCTTCTGAAAAGTACGAAGGCCCTCATGGGGTTACTTATCCACGGATAAAGCTACAACCAAAATGCGATCAATGAAGAACCACAGAGGATTTCGCCCTCTTCCTTGCTCAACCATCAAACGAAAACCAACGACATCAAGGTTCTTCTCGCTTCGTTCGGGTTCGAAGATTCCGACTGGTTTGTTATCGCACTGAACCTCACTCCCTATTTCACTGTTCATTCTCATCTTCTCCCCTTCTGCTTCAGTTTCTGGGTTTGTGTTTTTTTTAAGAAAAAGAAGAAGGTTTGTTGATGTGGTTGGTTTAGGTTTTTTTAAAAGATGAACTGAAGAAAAAGCTTAGAGGACTTGAAGGTTTTCTAAGGTTATAGGATCAAGAAGGGGTAGGAGGAAAGATTTTGAAGCGAGGATCCAAGAAGAATGGGAGCCCCCATTTCTTTACATTTTTCTTCTCTTCATTTTTACAGAAAAAAAAGCCCCCCCCCCAGAATCAATCCTCAGTTCCTTTTAAAAAGAAAAAAATCCGAGGTATTTGGGGAACACCGCGATTTTATGACGCGGATGTGGGATTTGTCGTTTTGCAAAATTCTTGTGCAACGGTTTTGCGTTGGCTCACCATGTTGTAAGAAGTTCAGGAAAGCTTATTTTTGTACCTTTGTTGAGGCGTGAAGCATGGAATGTGGTGTTGTTGCAGCTAGCAGTGGTTGTGGTGGTCCCCCTTGATTTGTACGAACCGCAGTAGTTTTTGCGTCTGCAGCTGAGGCTTAATACTTACTTTCTCTTTTTGTTGTTACATGGTGTGATTCATACGACTCTGTGATGCCGCTGTGGGTCTGGTACCTTGAATTTGGCTTGACGAAGGTTAGTGGTGTGAGGGCATGAGGCTCGACGTCGCGAGCTGTGCGTAGCTGCAGAAATTTGCTATGGAAAAGTGGTCGTGGCCAAGGGTGGTATTGTGTTGGTCAATCATGTAGGTAGCTGTTGCGAATACGTACAAGCTTTGGAGGCCTTGGGTGTGGGGTCACGATTGTGGGAAGTTGTGGCTTATTTTGTTGTGCATGGATTCCGTCTGGTACACCCCTACTAAAAAGTTCAAAGTTGTTGCGCCTTGGCTTGGTGAAACTCCAGCCACAGAGCCTCTCCTTTTTTTTTTATATTTTGTATTCAATAAATGTAATACAATGGGCCTTGAATTGTAACATGGATTTGTATAAAAAAACAATGGTCTTTTATTGGAACTTTGTAAGTAAACTCTATGATTTGGATTTTGGCTTTTTTCTTTTTGGTTGCAAATTTCATGAACCTCATTTTTGGGTGTAGAATCTTGGCATTTTGTGAATGATTTCTAACTTAGATCATCTTGTAATGTGGGCCTTTGGGTTTAAATGATGGTGATTGAATAAATAAAAAACTCCTTTGAGGCCCAATTCCTCAACCATTCAATCTTCACTTAAAATAAAGAAAATTTTAAATCAATTCTCCAAAGAATTAAAACCAACCATGATCGCTCTTTGGACCTTTGAATGGCTTAAAATCTTGAACCAACAAATCAAACTGAACATGGCCACCTAACTCATGATGCTCAATTCTTCACTATGCGTTAAATAAAATCAAAATGTTATGCACGCATATTACACTTACTCCTGGCTTGACCTTGGAATAAACCCTTGCATGACCATATCGAGAGCATCATCCTACACACACCTTCAGAATCAATCCTCAAATGCACCCTGATTTAGTGCAATTCAACCTTGCAATCTCCTTAATTTAGACAACAAGCAAAAGAAACATATTTTTTTTTTTTTTTTGAATAAAGTTTGGTGGACAGATGTACATATGAAAACTATATGTACAGGTAGGACAAATTTGGGATATGACAAACACAAATTCGTACTTTCCCATCTTTCTTCGGCACGGGAACAACATTTGCTACCCATTGTAGGATTTGCACGATGGATGATTTCATGCTTTTATTTTAAGAAAAATGAAAAAGAAAAAAATCTAAAAACATTGCCCTTTTAATTTTTATTTTATATGCAAAAATGAAAGAAAGAGAGCGAATTGAATTCAAAAGTTATTTATTGATGATAAGTTCATGCTTTTAAAGCGAAAGGGCCCTACAACATGATCCATATGCCTTGGGCAGAGCATAGGATTTCATGAATACAGAAAAAACAGGGAATTACTCTTCCAAAAGAGTCACTTCATGGATTTCCACAATGCTCCAGTTGTTCAACGTTTGATTGGGTGTTCTTGAGTACACCATACACAACTCTTCAGGCACGCCCTCTTCGATTTCCAGAAATGTGACTTGACCTTCATCGAGACGGCCTCCACTAGTAAAAACCAATGGAGTTACAAGTCCTTTACCTTTGCCAGAGGTGTTCTTCTCTTACGCTTTCTACTTGCTAGTATAGTCTAGACCGACACCATTTTTGTTTACTGGCAGTTCTAACACTCTGCCCCATCCCCAAGGGTGTCCTTCTTCAGTAATCGTTTTCGCATCCTTCCATGTCACAATCGAAGACGCAGGTTTTTCATGAAACATCTCAACATTAATTACCTCAAAAGCTTGGAACGGAGTTCCGTGTACTTCTCCTCCCACCTCAACATACCGGAAAGAAGCTAAATGGCTTACGAGAACATCTTCTTCCCCCTCAATGACAACCATTTGGTTGTTGATCATGACTTTAAGCCTTCGATGAAGGGTTGAGGTCACAGGACCAGCTGCATGGATCCATGGTCGGCCGAGAAAGAAATTGTAAGCAGGACATATGTCCATCATATAGAATGTGATAATAAACGTGTGTGGTCCAATCTTAATTTGGAGGTCAACCTCACCAATGACAGACCGCCTGGCCCTGTCGAAAGCCTTCACAATCGTCTGACTAGGCTCCATCACAAGTCCTTCTATTGACAACTTGCATAACGAATTCTTAGGTAACACATTCAGTGATGACCCGATATCGACTAAAACTCAGGAGAAAACAAAACACATACTTAAACAATTACAAAATATGGGAAGAAGATAGGCTAAGGACAATGCTCAAAATGGTCGAATCATGCAAGCTATACATCAAATCAGGAGTGAATCGAGGGTCAAAAAGTCAGAAATTGAAAGTCACCTTAGGTAACTCAAACCAAGCTCAAAACAGTATCACATAACCCTCATTCAATCGTTTTAATATGGCTAAACAATTAGCCTCAAATGATGAGTATAAGTCACTCAAATCCCCACTCCCTAATGCAAGGGCATCAATGGAAGTACTCACTCAAATTAAATCCAAAATAAATAGAAAATAAATAAATAAAAAATAAATCAAATCATGAAAATTTACATAAGACATCAAGCAATCAGAAAATTAAATTTTGGTATTTTTCAAATATGTGGAAGTATTTAAATTAAAATAATATCAAAGAGTGAAAAAAAAAGAAAAAAAAAAGAAAAAAATGAAAGGGAGGTGCATTAGCAGAAACAAAATGAACTGAATACAAGTTGAATACACGTGATGAGCCTAAAATTGAGGGTGTGGGTATCAAAATGACTAAGCCCAAGCCAAGTTAACATAAAACAGTTAGAAACACATCACAACCCAGTGTTTCATTAAACCACGTCACCAGCCAGCTCAATGAAGTCAAGGCCATGAACGCAAGTCAAAGGCCAACTCACGTGAACACCTTAGCTAACACCTCATACGCCAGAGCCCTAGCTCCAGTCGTCTTCCCCAATGAGTCTCACCGGTGATCCCTGTAAACTCAAATAAAAATCAAAACCTCATACATATTTTTGAAGGAAATCTCATGAGGAACACGGATCTGGCCTCAAAATTTGAAAAATACTCCTCTAACATGGTGAAATCTCAACACGAAAATTTGACATACAAACTGAAAGTTGCTTAAACAAATACCACACTCATTCAAACATTTCCTACACAAGGTAGGGCTTCAGATGCAACCAACATGAGCTTACTTTGATGCCTAAAATGAGAGATTCAGAATGAGAAAGTTTACCTAAACAGAGCAACTCCGTTGGTCCTTCAAATTTCTTCTAAGCTTTAAAGAGAACCCTCCAATGGAGTTCTTGTACTTCACTGTGTAAGAATCGGGCAAAGAATGGAAGCAAACCTCAACAAAATTTCAGATTCAAAGTGAGAGAAAGTAAGAGCTTTTTGATGTGATTTTGATCTCTATCTCTGCAAAATGACCTCCTCCCCTACATTAGGGTTTATGTTCTCCTTATATATGAGGGTTTAGAGGTGTTTTCGAAAGCCCATGATGCTTGTATGAGTTGTTTCACAAACTTGCCAAAAAAATCTCAAAAGAGAGTGTACACGGATTTGGGATGGTTGGCACCACTTTGAGTCAGCATTAAGTACAAATGAGGGTGAGAAAATAAATTTGGATGATTAGAAAGGAAGAAAATGAATTTGTGGGATGATTTGGTGATTTCCATACATGGTGTAAAAATTTGAAAATGCTTGAGAATTTGAAGAAATGTTTGCTCATTTTGGGTAAAGTTTGGTTTTTCATGACATGATGATTATATGGTACAAAAGAGAAGCAAAACCAACCAAGAGTGTGACTTGAAAAGCAAGAAAGTTCAAACTAGGTCACATATCCATGTATTCATGTTCATCATACATTAACTTACCTTGTAAATCATCAAATGACATGGAATTTGAGGTCATGGTGTTGCCAAGATCTTAAGGCACAAGTTTCATGTTATAGGTAACTTGATTTGAAGTTTTGAGGTTTATGAATTTTGACCTTGAAGTGAATGATCTAAAATTAGGTCATCCAAAATGACCTTAACTAGGAAGAATCATAACTTGAGCTCCACACATGGAAATGATGAGTTCTTACACTTTTTGTAAATCTTAGATGATGATGAACAAACTTTATGTTTGAAGAAAGTTGAGGAAAATCTTGGATCCACATGAAAATTTTCATGGAAGAGAGGAGGCGGGGGGGGGGGGGGGGGGGGGGGGGGGGGCTTTGATGCCCTCTAAATCCTTTTTCTTTGTAAAACCAAATTGAAGACATCATAACTTGAGGTGTGTAGATCCCATGGAGGAGTTATTGTACTCAAAATAAAGCTTGGAGAGCAAGGAACAAATCTCATGTTTGATAAAAAAAATGAGATGGAGCTTGTATCATGATGAAACTTGTCAAGGAAGTTAAGTGCTAAAAGAGGGGATTTTACACTTAGAAATCTCTAAAACCCTAATTTAGAAACATATTGATCCTTTTGATGATCCCTTTATCATTTCTTGATCAAATTTGGTCTATTGATGTTTAACATGAGGATTGGTAATTTGACCTCAAAAAGTCAAGAGTTAACTTTTTCCCTGCTCAGTTGACTTTTCCCCAAATTCCTAATTTCCAATTCATTGATCAATTGAAAGCCCTCCACACAAATTGATGGGCAATCTTGCACATCAAGGTACAAATTATGATTTATGATGATGAAATTGCTTGATTGATCTTGCCCATATGGGATTTGTGTACTCAAATAACAAAAACCCTAATTCCACAGCTTCAAGGAATATGATGTTGATTCCAATGCTTCTCCATGATCCAGATGAAAGTTAAGCATGATAAGATGACATGCTTTCCTAAGACTTGAGGAATCCAAAAGATTGAGAAATAAACTCAACTTTCCTTGAGAAAAATGAAATCTTGAGCCCAGTCTGAATCCTTTGAGTTCTCTTGTCTAGAGCTTGAACCATGCACTCATGAAGATGTAAATGTTGATGCTAATGATAATGATATGGAGGTTAATGGTTAAGTGCCACACCCTAATTTTTGACCATAAGATCCCACCTCCTTGTGTTTATTTCTTGCTTGCTTTATTTTACTTTTATATGCATGCTTACCATAACTAACCAGCTCGTGCAGGTGTATTAAGGTGAGGATGACACTTACAACCCAATCCTTCCCGACATGGCCGTCTGATTCTTATTCAGGATATGCTTATGGTGATTTTATGTTCAAGTAGCCGGTGGCAGGTTCAAGGAGATCTTCGTATAGTTTATCAGATATTGAACCAAGTTTTTTAAAAGTTCACAACAAAATTCGCAAGTTGGTTTGAACGCTAATTGTTTTATTTGGCTCCGAAAATTAAAAGGGCAGTCAAGATTGATGTGTAAAGGTTTAGATATTATTCTACCATGGAGAGTTCATCATACTCAAGCTCACGAATAAATTCATGCTACAAGAGTTGTTGCATATTTTGAAATTTGTCGCGGGCTGCGCGAAATAGAATCTCACAAGACGGAATTCATGGTGAACTCTTGTTTGACTTATGCAAGGATACACTTTATGGACTTATTTTGTTTAATTCCAATTATTTTAGGATATAACCATTGATTTTCAATTAGTTAATCTTCCTTATCATAGAAGTGAGATTTTCGAAGTGTGGTGCCAAGCTGTGTATGTTGATTATTTTCCTCATGGCTTTTCAAGTCTCAAATTCATTTGAATACATGAAGATTATTTCATGGTCCCAATAGTTGGATTGCACCGTCTCAGGAAATCAAATTTATTGACCTAAGTTTATACAAGCTGCTGGGGAACAATGTATTTACACTTGGCTTTAGAATCTAAACAGTCGTGAACAAGATACAAGAATCCTACGAACCAAATATCATGGCCACAAACTCTACCAAATCAAATCACATTTCTTTTCGAAATACAAAAGGGGAAGACAATTCTAGCCGCTGGTAATCCCGGCATTACCCAGGATTTGCATGTCAGTTGTGAAGACAATTTAAGTGTTAGTGTGCCAAATGCTGACGAAGCAAAACTATGCCATTCCAAAACCATTGATCTCCAAACAAACAAATTCTAGAGATTGTCAATCTATACTTCCGGTATTTGTGAGGAAATTGCAGATGGTGTCAATAAGACGAATAAAGTATCCAGCAAATTCAATGATGTTTGTCTTCCTGCTGATATTGAAGTAATTCTTGATGATAAACCTGGTGCTCATTCTGGACCCAATGGTCGTCGGTATCAGTTGATGCACTAAGCAAGATACAGTTTCAAATCTCCTAAAATCTGGAACTGCTGAGTCACGTACAGATGATGCAAATATATCCTTGTTATTAGACTTGATGATATTGCAGTTGTCAGCCATTGATGAACTTCAACTCCGTCCGCAACTTGTGTTACGAAAGCTCCATTCCAGGAGGGAGTTCTGACCATGCGTCTTGTGATTCGTAACCGTCTTTGATGCAATCCTGAAAACCAGAGAAGGAAGAGAGTTATGCTTCAGGTTGAAAAAAATCATATTGTGGAAAGAAATCAAGAGCAGTCATCACAGTCCAACAGAATCCGAAATAATCAATTCCATAAAAAACAAGATCAAACAGCGTATCAATTCCTTTAAAGTCTCTAAAGCAGACAGCCAACAACATTAATTGTTTCCAAAATCAGTTTGGACATACTCATTACGAATTTGGAAAAGAGTTTATGTGAGATTAATTAGGAGACGAAATGTACAACTATAAGAGACAGACAGCTTCACAGCAATTGGGGAAATTCGATGAATCCAAAAAACCCAAATTCAACCAAAACCGAATACGGAAGTCTGTAGAAAAAGGACTTATCTTGTGATTAGATTTCCATCCGCAAATTACCCCATCTTTGAGACCCTCAAACCCTCATCCCCTTCGTTGCCGTCGCGCCGGAAATCACCATTTTTTTCCTCAGACGCCACTACGGAATCATGATCCAGACCTTCAACACAACATCGCCGTTTTCCCAACCTCTATTTCTAATCCTCCATCGAAACCACCTACAAAAATAGTAAATCGGGAGATTATTTGCTAACCTTTAACATTTATTTGTTTTTGTTTGATTTATGCAGAAAAGGCAAGGAAAAGGTAAGCAGAGGAGATGTAGAAGGAGATGAGCGAAGAAGAGGGAACGACAATCAAACACGAAAGCAAAGGAGACGGAGAGAGTGACAAGAGTTTGAGAAGATCATAGGAAACAGAGAGAAAGATAGTGAGAATAGGGGTGGAACGGCGGTCTGGATAGGGAGAGATTCCTAGGATTTTAGTTTGTTGTAATTTTATATATTGTTTTCCTGTACACATAACACACACACACACATACACTACCATGCAACCTCACCATCACAACCGTCCTTTCCTCATCAGGTCATATCCCACGGTCCACAACCTGGACTCCACGGTGCACCCACGCACCTGCGCATATACCATATCATACGCGCCCCCACCATCTCTTCATTAATCCCCCTTAATCATAACTTAACCTACTAGTTA
This sequence comes from Lathyrus sativus, assembly GCA_963859935.3. Lineage (NCBI taxonomy): Eukaryota > Viridiplantae > Streptophyta > Magnoliopsida > Fabales > Fabaceae > Lathyrus > Lathyrus sativus. The sequence goes on along the minus strand of OZ012741.1, from coordinate 283,285,571 downwards.
ACCACCCATTAACTTTTAATCTGCCTTTTAATTGAAATACTAATTTAATTAATTAATTATCAACTAACCTTAATCATTAACCTAACCTAATTTATTTATTTAATTAATTAATCATTAATCGGCCACTTTCTTTATTATTTGGTTTAATTTTTAAGTTTAGTTAAATTTTAAACAAAAAAATTAGAATCAGAATTTCAATAAATAAAAACATGTTTAGATTTAGATTTTTTTTATTTGATTTATTTTTTCTTAATAATAATAAAAAACCCAAAAATATTTTCAATTAAAAATACAAAAAAAAATAATAAGACCTTTTTTTTTTTTTTCAAACTTAAGTTTAACTTTCTTCAATTCTCTTTTTTTAACTTGATTAATTATAACGTCTCTTTTAACGTAGACTTAATTTTAACTCAGTATTTTTCTCATAAAAACCATAAAAACAATCAATTTCTAAATCAACTCCAATTTCACCAATCCACTTAATCGCTCTCCTCCGACCCATCTAATCATCATGCCTCATTATCCATTCAAATTTAACTCAATTTATAATCACTTGCTATTACACACATTTGCATATCGCTATCTCATTTTCGTCAATTATCATTTATAATTCGCTTTAATTTACCATTATCAACTTCCCGTTTCCGAAGGAAAGGTTCACCACTTGACCCCCGTGTCAATGCCTTTACCCTCACCCTAACCTTAGGATTTGAGTCCTCGTACTCACATTTTAGGCGTCCCGTCGTGGACACCCCTTTTCAATTCAACTTTCAATGTAGATTTGGAGTCTCCGCACTCCAAGTAAGCGTTTCCATATGAACGCTTACCTCCCCCTGGAACCTTGACCACAGTCAAGAAGTTCCTCATCTCCCTCATTGAGGGGAACTACAAATACTCTGATTCCATTCTCGTCAGGATATGTAGGCACAAAATACGACGTCTTGGCGAGTATACTTAGAAATAAACCCCTTTAGGTCCTTCTCTTTACCTTTAACCCTTAGAATTACCCTTAAGCAGATAATTTAGCAAATAGCACGTTTAAAACAAGAGGTTCCTGTAGAGTACTACAGAAGTTTAGGATGCTAATACCTTCCCTAAGTTTAACCAACCCCCAAACCCTAGACCTCTCTCCGCATTGTGTTTACGATGCAAAATAGGTTTTTCCTTCCTTTAACCTTTCCTTCAGATAAATCAAAGACCGGTTGTAAATGAATTAAGATTCAAGCTAATCAATAGCTTGGTATCCAAATTTCACCGCGATAGAAATGGCGACTTCACCGGGGAACTTCAAGTGGGTTTCCCTAACTTGTTTTGCTTTTGCTTGTTTATTATATATTTTCTTAATTGCTTATTTGTATATTTGTTTTATTGCTTTTTGGGTTGATATCCTTGAGTGGTGAGACAAAGTCCTACACCCGAACTTGAGTGACGCTTCTGTCTTTTAAGATTGGTCTAATATTTGTTTCCCAATGAAGTCGCCATTTCTGTCGCGGTGAAAATTGGATACCAAGCTATTGATTAGCTTGAATCTAAATTCATTACAACTGGTCTTTTATTTGTCCAAAGTAAGGGAAAAAGATCGAATTACCCACAATGTAATGTAAATGCAAAAGCTAGAGAGTTATAGGTTCGAGGGTTGGTTAAACTTAGGGAAGGTGCTAGTATCCTAAGTTTCTGTAGTACTCTACAGGAACCTCTTGTTCTATGTTTTTTATTACTAAATGTTATCTGATTAAAGGCAAAAGACCTAGTGGTTTATTTCTAAGTATACTCGCCAAGACGTCGCATCTTGTGCCTACATATCCTGACGGGAATGGAATCAGAGTATCTGTAGTTCCCCCTAAAGGATTTGAGGAGATCTTTGACTGTGGTCAAAGTTCCTAAGGGATAAGGGTAGTTGATTGATTGAGTCTAGGAGAAAAGACAAGTTGTCGTCTCGAAGTAGATTACTTGACTTAACCACCACAAATTGTAGGAAAATAGTCTTTGCATCATCTTGAGAGAAGGGATTAGAACTTGGATTATGATCGACGAGTATGCCACTATCACTCTCAAGGCGAGAAAAAGTCCCTACATATTGATTGCATTGTTATGGAGGCAGGAGATTTATATCTCAACTATCAAGATGACTAATGTAACACCCCACTTTCCAATAATAAAATAAAATAAAATAAAAGGTACACAATCTCTATCTTACGGACAGACTCAACTACTACACTGGCCGGACGGACCGACCTGCTCTGATACCAATTGTAACACCCTACTTTCCAACAATAAAATAAAATAAAATATTTTTAAATAATCATCAGAGTTTCTCCACCAAAGTGGGATATCACATCGTAAAATTCACCAAAACACTATTAGATGTTTTTCAAAATAAAGCAACGGAAATTATTATTAATCCATCATTCTCGGCCATCCGCCAAATTACATAAAACGTTCATTAAGAAGGTTCACCAAAGTAAGATACAACACACGAGTAAAACAAATTCAACATAAAACAGATAGACACCCAAGTCTCATGCTACGTATCAGAGCATCCTAAAAATTGACTCGCACACCATTATCCAAGCTAGCTATGTACCTGGATTATCTGTACTTCCGAAGAAGCACATACCACAACAACAACAAAGGGGTGAGAAAACATGATCAGAATTATCGGTAATAAGATACATGAAACAAAGGTAGTAATCATACAATTCGTCACCCAACATTCAACAAACCCGACCTACTGTCCACCATCAACCACAACATACAATAATGCAAATATGCAACTCAACACCATGCATGCGGTACCGACTCATTGGTTCATTCAATCGAACCCCGGATAGATCACATACACCCCTCCTTGGAAATGATCTATCCCCACCATTCTCCACAAAGAAGTACGGATGAATCACATACACTCCTCCTGAGCAATGATTCATCCCACCAAAACACCATTATATGGCACGACACTAAATCTACAACAGATAAACTCAAGCATACTAAGTGCACACGATCCTCCTGATCACATCACCAAACATCATATATATTACACAACAAATAAACACAAGTACACTAAGAGCACACGATCCTCCTGATCACCTCACTAAACATCATATATATTACACAACAAATAAACGCAAGCACATTAAATGCACACGATCCTCCTGATCACCTCACCAAACATCATATATATTACACCACAAATAAACACAAGCACACTAAGTGCACACGATCCTCCTGATCACCTCACCAAACATCATATATATTACACAACAAATAAACACAAGCATACTAAGTGCACACGATCAAACTCAAGTAAATAATCAATAAATCATTTCACTTGATCCATGGTTTAGTTACTATTTAATTAAACAATGACTCCCCAAACATCTTGGATATAAAAATATTTGGCAAATAATTATATTATCTATACTATGTTATAGATCTATTCGTTATCTTTCCAACGCTTCGAACAGGGACTAAAACTGACTTACGGATCAAAAGTTATGGCCAAAACCGTCAAAACAGAAAATTAACTAATATACAGCTTTGAGTCGACTGCTGGTCGGTGCATAGCAAACAGAAGCGAAATCCAGAAAGACGCAAACAGTATGCATCGACCGCTGCAGCGTTTGAGTCGACGTAAACAGCGCAGAATGTAGAATTTTCTGCGTTTTCCACCGTTGGAGGCCTTCCGGACCTCCGATTTCAATTCCGCAAAAAGCCCCGGTTTCAGAATTCGAAATCCTACCATAATATGACAATTAAAACAGCCAACAACAAATTTTTAAAGATCATATCATCATATATCATATAACCATACTTTTCAAAACCATGGAATTTAGGGGTTTCTATCTTAAATGTGATCCTACCCATCATACACTATCACACAATCCCCACGAACATACGAAAACCCACCCTTACTGTCCAGAACTATTATCTTGCTCAAATTCAAGCCTATTTCTCTACTTCTATCTCTTGTCCTCTCGATACTACAACCAATACACATTATCCTATCAATTTCTACCATTTTTAACTTCAGAACTCACACCGATGTTCATCATCAGAACTATCAGAGTTACTCATAACCCCACCCAAATTTACAACAACTATGGATGCACCAAATTCTACAATATCATACACCAAATCTACCCATATCAACAGCAACAACAATTATAAACACCAATTCACTAATTCATCAACATGCAGGTCATATTCATCAAAATCTCTACGGGGTTAAGGAATCCCCTTCTACCCAAATCATGCAATTTACCAATCTTAACCCGTTTCTCCCCCCTTACCTCTATTAGTGCTCTGATTGTTGAAGAATCTTCAAGAATCGTTAGCCCTAGCTCTCTTTCCTTCCTCCTTGTTCTTCCTCTTTTCTCTTTTCTCTTGGAACTGATGTATCGTGTTCTAACTTTCTTTTCCCAAAACTTCTCTAATATTACTTATTCCCTTATCACTTATTCCAACCACTCATATTCCCAATAATAATAATAATAATAATAATAGTAATATTATTATTATTATTATTATTATTAATCATTAAACTATTATTCTTATTAATTATATTATATTACTATTAAACTCCATACTCTATTAAATAATTTCCTCTAAATAAGGACACCCACCCAACGCCCTCAGGCACACTCCCACATAAAGGCACACCAAAATAATATATCACCAAAAGGCTAAATAATTAAAATAGGTGTTACAACTCTCCCCCACTTTAATTATTTTCGTCCTCGAAAATTACCTGATGGAAACAATTCTGGATACGCTTCCCGCATCCTACTTTCCAATTCCCAGGTCACACTGCCTCCTACAGCACCTCCCCAAACCACTTTCACCAAAAATATCTCCTTCCTTCGGAGTTGTTTCATTTTTCGATCTTCGATCCTCAACGGCATCGACTCCACTGTAAGATTCTCTCGGACTTGAATTTGATCTCTCTGAATCACATGAGATGGATCCGAGACATACTTTCGAAGTTGCGATACATGAAACACATCATACAATTTCCACAAACGACAGCGGTAAAACAGTCTAACATGCTATTTTCCCCACGCTTCCACTGCACCACTCTGATACAAATAAACAAAACACAGTGTGTGCTTCCGAGACTTCAAAGCTCGCCCAACCCCAGTTACCATCGTAACTCTCAAAACACATATTTTCTTAGATCCTTTTGATCTTTTCGGTCTCCTGTTGCACAATCCCCGATCTGAGTACAACATTCTCGCCGAACACACATCAGCACAAAGGAGTCCTACACTTCCTACCATACCAAGCCTCATACGATGTCATTCCGATACTAGAATGATAGCAGTTATTATAGGTAAACTCAATCAATGATAATTAACCATCCCCTGATCCATCTTCATCAAACACACAAGCTCTCAACAAATCCTCTACATACTGGATAGTTCTCTCTGTCTGTCCATCCGTCCACGGATGCTAAACAGAGTTCGACTTCAACATGGCACCCAAAGCGTCTGCAAACTCTCCCAAAATCTCAATGAAAACTCAGATTCCCATCTGACACAATACTCGACGGTATCTCATACTACTTCGCAACTTCCTCATTATACATCTTATCTAGCTTCCGTATAAAATGATTCATCCTCATTGGTAAGAAATGAGTTAGTCTTGTCAATCAATTCTTAACCACCCAAATCAAATCATATCCCTTTAAATTCTTCGGAAAACCCGACACAAAATCCATGGGAAACCTATCCTATTCCACTCAGAAATATTCAACAGTTGCATCAGGCCCAACAGTCTCTGATGTTCAAACTTTGACTTTCAACAAGTCTAATCAACATATACAACCTCGACCACTCCTCTCTATCCATAGTCACCAAAACTATTTCCTCAAATTTGGTCACATCTTCATAGCACCTGGATGGATACTTAATCTACCTCAATGTTCTTCTTCCAGATTACTCTTATCCAACTCACACTAATTGGAACACAAACTCTATCACGGCATCTCACGATACCTTTTCTATCAATCCGAAAATCAGCCCCTCGTCTTAATTCATTAAATTCAATCAATCTACTAGCTCAAATTAGAATTCCGACCACCTCGATTCTCATCAAGAATACCCATAGTCAGCCTCAACATACAAAGCTTAACTCCATAAGAAGTCTCTTCACCAACTAAACTCATACCCCGAATTTGCTTAATCAGTTCTAACTCTTTTACCCTCATCATCGGTATATACCCATAAATTTTCCAATTTGATGCATCAGCTACTTTGTTGTCTTGCCCGAATGGTAATTCAACCCCAAACCATACTCCTCTAGAAGTCCCAATTATTTCCTCTGTCTCATATTCAACCCTTTCAAATCAAACAAATGCCTTAAGCTCTTAAGATCACCAACCATCTCACATATCACTAAAAACTTGAGACCTCCAAACTCCGGCACAAACACACAACATCAACCAACTCTAAACCACTTGTCCGATAATTCCTCTTATGTACTTTAAGTTGCCTTAAAGCATAACTAAAACTCGCTGATGTTGCACTTAACATATCTCCCAATCATATCAACAAAGCATCACAAAACACAACAAATAGTTATGTCAGATTCGACAAAACCAACACACGAACCGTTGACAGCTCCCTAAAAACTCTTTGAACTTTCCTCACAGAGGTATATCACTGCTTCTTCTCCAACACTGATAACTCAAGTTCCCGATGCTCAACATGATCCTCTATACTCTTCGAATATACCAAAGTATCATCGATTAACACAACCATTGAATCACTTATTTAAGTATGGAAGATCCCATGCCAAACGGACACTCAATTTGTGAGCTATGGCGGAAACACGAACGCACCTTCTGCACTTACCACAACATCCAAATGCATTCCATAAATAAATATCTTAATCCCATGCCTCTACTTCGCCATCACATAGAGCATTGTAATAACTTACCACGCTCCGAACCGTGCGTCCTTCCGAGTTACAGTTCTCCCATTACGTCAAAAATACGACAACAACATTTTCACACTTGAAAGGCCATTCAACACACCTTCAACTCTTGAAATGTTTAAAGGTCTAATTATATCAATATCATATTACACATCTTACTTTCTTTAGCATTCACCAGGAGTCACCATCCACCCTTTACATACTCGACCTCACAATCCGTTACCGTAGCACACACACCAGACACAAGTTGCACAACTACTCACTCAAATTAATTCCTTGACCATCCAAACAGACATACAATACAGAGCTCTCAATATCGGGCTAGTTTCCATAACTAAGTCGATCACAACTCCACTTCATGTCCTGGATGTATATCACGTCTTGTCAGGATAACTTCCAGACAACAACACTTAATCGGCAACCCGCCAATTTCTATACTTTCATCAACACTCAAAATTCCCCTCAAAATTAAACATCTCAACACTGTCCTGCGCCGACTTGTCAAACAACTCTTAAGCATTTGGCTTAACTCCAAACAATTCACTGTACACACCATATAAGCTCGCAAGACACATTTATTCCCTCCAACATGATCCCATCAAACTATAATAGCGTTTAACAACACACTGAGCCACCACTCCACACTTGAAGCATCTTGGAGAAGCACAACTTTCTCCCCCACTTATTTCAATCCCACTTCTGCAGTCTCCAATCTCTGGCGACTGTTGTCCCACCAAGCCTTAGCTTCTCCTTCCAGCATGTGAGTACCAAACCTCACTTTTTGCTCGTCACTACAACCCATCGTTCTGAAAATTTTCTCAATTGCCTTCAGCCACTTCTGTGCAGCTTCAGGATCCAGAATCCCTCCTTCAAACATCGGTGGCTTGTTACTCCGAAACTGTGCCAGATCTTGGAATTGCGCATCCGCAGCTTGGTTCTGATTAGCAACCACCTGCGCCATCGCTTGCATAGCAGCAGCCAAAGCAACATCAATCCTTCCTGCCATGTTGCTCAACAATAACAACACCAGGTTAAAAGGTACACAATCTCTATCCTACAGAGAGACTCAACTACTACACTGGCCGGATGGGCCGACCTGCTCTGATACCAATTGTAACACCCCACTTTCCAACAATAAAATAAAATAAAATATTTTCAAATAATCATCAGAGTTTCTCCACCAAAGTGGGATATCACATCGTAAAATTCACCAAAACACTTTATTAGATGTTTTTCAAAATAAAGCAGCGGAAATTATTATTAATCCATCATTCTCGGCCATCCGCCAAATTACATAAAACGTTCATTAAGAAGGTTCACCAAAGTAAGATACGTCACACGAGTAAAACAAATTCAACATAAAACAGATAGGTACCCAAGTCCCGTGCTACGTATCAGAGCATCCTAAGACTCGACTCGCACACCACTATCCAAGCTAGCTATGTACCTGGATTATCTGTATTTCCGAAGAAGCACAGACCACAACAACAACAAAGGGGTGAGAAAACATGATCTGAATTATCGGTAATAAGATACATGAAACAAAGGTAGTAATTGTTGCTTCCGCGAAAATAAGGTGCCGACAAAACAGAAGAGTCGCCACCTTTCGTTATTTATCCCTCAAAACGGGAAAAGAAACGATCGGAAAAACCTGACGAAAAGGTATAAGACAAGGTCATCGCAGCCATTGTATGGGTTCGGGAGTCGGTTACGCAAGGGGAAGGTATTAGCACCCCTCACGTCCATCGTACTCGATGGGATCCACACTTGTTGTGTTTATCTGACGGGTTTGTTTATTATCTACCTATCAAGGCTGGTCTTAAAAGAAAAGAAAATGACTCGGCAAAGCATCGCGCTTTATGCCTACGTATTCTCATCAGAGAATGAGAAATCAGAGTCAACGTAGTTCGACTAACTACAGGTTACGGGGAAGGTGGCTCGCCAATACGTCAGTATTGTGCCTACGTACTCTCAACAGGTATGAGACATCAGAGCTTACGTAGTTCGGGATAATACGAATTACGGGGATTCAGATTCATCTATTTTTTCGAGTAGGGTTAACAAACAGTTCCAGCAGTTTGGTGTACGCAGCTCGACCCTTGGAGTCTTAGGTGTTACCGTTTGCGGTAGAACTGGGAGTTAACGACATTCTTTTCTTCAGAAAAGCTTCCTTTGAATTATGGGCCCACGGGGCAAAAAGTTTTGAAGTTTGTTTTCTGTCTTTTATGGAAGAACTGTTTTTTATGGTTGTTTGCAACTAATATCGCACTAGAGACTATGAACTGAGAGTGAATGTGTCGCATGTCACCCAAACGGTGCCATACTAAACATCCAGACTGTTGAAAAGAAACTCTCCAACAATCCTTTCTCAGATAGCTTAAGGCTCATAACGTACGACGTCAATTAACCTTTTGTACTATATTTTAATTTGTTTTGAGATGAGAAGAGAGAACAAACAGGTTCAACTAAAGGGAGACTATCAAGTCCTACTGTTGTCATGCCAAGGATTCATCCTATGGTTGAGGTTTGAAACAGGGAACTCCTAGAAGTTATCATGCATAGGTTTCAACCTAAAGTTCTAATCATCACTTCCTTATCAAAGGAAGTGAGATTCCTAGGGGATCATGTCAATGATAAACGGGAACAGATAAAGCATCAGCTTAAACAGTAAAAAGTAAACAACTGTAAAATGCATGCAATGCAAGTGAGGGAGGAAATGTATGTGGGGAAGCAGCCTCCACAAGCTCATCTCAACCTCAAGCCAGATATGAATAACTGTAATCATACAGAGGAAATAACATGCTATCAAGCAAAATATAATAACTGCAATCATACAGAACAGAAAACGCTATCAAGCAAAATAGAATAACTGCATTCATACAGAAGAAATGAAATAAAATACCATCAAGCCAATCACGAACCACATAGGCAAGGGAGCAGGGCTCTACCGAATACCTGCAAGCAAAGCCATACAGTAAAAATACAAGCAGAGGGAGCAACTCAACCTCTAGTGCAATCATGCTCCTAGCTTACGTCAGTCTAGATATGGACTTATTCTAATGCATCAAGCAAATCACACAAGTCACATCAATACAGTTGCACAGAAAGCAAACAGACAGGAAAGCAGATCCACAGCTCCCTACAGCAAAGCAATCTTCTGACAGCAATTCAATCCTCAGTCTTCAACAGCTCTTCAAGACTATCCTCTTCAATAGCAAGTGTCAACTTGCTTCTTCAAGCTTCTAAACTACCAAACATAAGTATCAACTTATTCTCTCTTCTTCAAGCCTCAGCTCTTCAGTAATTTCCACCTTCAGGCTTCACTCCTCATATCAAGTATCAACTTGGCTCCTTCAGGCTCTCAATGCATGAAACTCACAAGTATCAACTTGCTTCTTCCTTAAGCTTCAGCTTCTTCATTCCATCTCCAATGGATTCCTCTCACAAGTATCAACTTATTCTTCTCCTTCCTCAAGCTCCAGCTCTTTCTTCAATCTCAATTTGATCTTCTTCTTCACACAAGTATCAACTTGTTCTTCTGGATCTTCAAGCTTCAGCTCTAAAGGTAGTCTTCAAACACAGAGAAGTATCAACTTCTAGCCTCTTCCATCTTCTAGCAAGGAACTCCATCCTCTAGCAAGGGAGAAATATTCATCTAACAAGAGCAAAGTTTGGATGATTGGTAGCAGAGTGAAGACCAAAGGTCACCACTAAGCATCCTATCATCATAGAAAGGGACCCTCAAAGGTTCTACCAACTTGTAAAGAGCCACACATCCTACCAAAGGAGGGATGAGGCCTTTACAAGGGGACCTTACATCATAGGGCAGAATGGAAGTGATCAACATCTTCCATGTTTATGAAGGGAGAGAATCTATCTAGAAGCTCTTCCTGCAAACCCTAATCTTAACACCTAATCAACACCACACCAAAAGAAGGGAAGATCTTCACATCCAAGCTTCTTCAAGCAATCCATGGTAGCCCAAGCTTGTCTTCAACATCATCCAAGATCAAGGGAGGCAAAACCCTAATCTAAGGGAATTAAAGAAGTCATTCTAGTTGAATTAGTGCATTAGAATCATCCAAAGTTAGTACCTAAACTAAAATCAAACAAAAATAGTAAACTACATTGTAAATTCCTACAAAAATTCCTAAGGGACCCTAATTCAATCATGAGTCTACCATACAAAAATCAGAGGTTGAATCATCCACCAAGTTCTAGATATAAAACCTAAATCATAAGGTATCAACCATAAACCCTAAAAATGGAGCTCCTAAAGTTTCAACCTAAAACTACCACTTATATTCATCACAAAAATGTGAGAAAAATCTAGGGGGAGCATGCATATCTATGCTAACTACACAAAAAAATCAGGGCAAAAATCATCATCACATGATCAAACCAAACTCAACAAGATCAAGCATCAACCATGATTATTTTAATACCAATTAAAATGTAAAATGCACAGAAAATCAAAAAATGCATTGAATATTTTTATCTAAAAAATTGCTAGATTCAATCATGAATCCATGGCAAAAAGAATGGAATTAATTGAGTTATTTTTCAATTATTTATGAATTATTCAATAACCATGAATGAAATGAAAAATAAAAAGAAAATCAAAAGAAAATGAAAGGCGCGTGGTGTGAATAGCACAAAAACTCAGTTCATTTTAGTGATTGGGCCATAAGGGGAGTGGGAGTATCAACTATTGACTAAGCCCAAAACCAACATTTAAATGAAACGCTGCGTTTCATAGTAACTCAGAGTCCTTCACAAACTTTCCTTCGCGCGTGGCCGTTGGATCCTCATCTGGTCAAAGGTCTCAGCCCAATCCAATGGCCATCCAGTCATCTTCAACCTTTTGAATCTCTGAAACTTCAATCACCTGCACGCGCTAGAGTCACCGCCGGTGACTTCTCCGATCAACCATCCACAACCCTAACTCTCTCTAGAATCCACCATCTCAAATGGTTTCTACACGAAACTTGTCCCAAATTTCACAAGGAATCTTCCTATACCACTTAATCATCCTAAAAGTTCAAGATTTGCAAAGACACGATCTCAACCGAAAATTGGATAAACCCTAATTGGTCACTAACTTCCAAATTAATGATCCAGAAACCTTCCTACATCGATCCACAATGCATCTAACATAACAATTCCTCTTGATTCTACCTAAATTAAGCCATGGAATGAGAATTGCATACCTGGTAAAATCGTGTGAATAGAGTGGTTGAATCTTCAAATCAACCCTCAAGAACTTGCAGACCTCTTCACTAGCCTCCAATCAATCTTCTGTATGCAAAGAAAAGAGTTGAAATGCCTTGGATTCTTGAACCCGATTCTGAGTTGCAAGCTTCCAATTCCAATGGCTAACTCACGATTCCTCCACAGTTTGGCCTTGAATTTGATCTGGGATCAATCACCAACCTCAGAGCAAGCTATTGAGATCAATTTCTTGGACTGAAATGGCTTCAAACCTTGTAACAGATTTTGATTTGCAAGAAGAAAGTTCACAATGCAATCTCACTCTCCTCTCTCAATTCTCACCAACCTTCACTCTGAACCACTTCATAATCATATATAGAACATGACTGAATGATCTAGAAAGTTCTAGATCAATCCAATGAGTATTTCAATATCTCATCTCACTTGAAATCTCATGATATGCTATGTGTATGACAGTCCTTGTAGCAGCTTGTATTCACTATGCTCTTCATCCAAATTCTCTCCAAATGAGATTATGAAAGTGCTAGGATGTGTTTGTACCTTGGTTTTGATCTTATGAGAAGTTTGGCATATGTTACTTAAGTCTTAAGCAAGCAAAAGAAACTCCATGATTTTGACCTCAAATGAGAAAAGTAATATTGCCAATGTCATTTCTGATCAAAATGACATATTACATGCCTTATCTTGGCATTGAAATGAAAAATCCCAAATTTGGTCCTTTTAATGAACTTTAAATCTTCCTTTTTTAAGTCAATTTTGTAATTTGGAGTTACAAGCAATTCCAACCTCTCATGACCACTTGACTAGCCTTAAAACATCATTTTGAACAAGTTTGATGTTGGACATTTTCCCTCTTGAAGCTTGCAAATAGGAGTTATAGCCTTATGCTTGAAATGACCTGTAATCTCCAAATGACCAAAATACCCTTAACTTGTCAAAGCCATAACTTGAGTCCTACAAATCCTATCAAGGACTTCTAGTACTCTCTAGAAAGCTAAGAGGATAAGGAACAACATTCATGTTTACCAAAAGTTCATAGGAATCATCCTTCTAGGGCAAATGTTTCATGCAAGTTGGGTAACTTTCAAGCTCCAAATTCACATGCCTCAGATGACTTGTAACTTGTCAAAGTCATAACTTGAGTTCTACAAATCCTATCAAGGACTTCTAGTACTAAAATTAAAGCTAATATTATGCTCTAAAACATTCATGTTGGGGGCAAGATGATATGACAATCACATCTTGAGCTAAATTGCCTTGAAGATAGGGGTCAAACTAGGGGATTTTACACTATCAAGCCTTGGAAACCCTAGCTTGAAACTTCTCAAACTCTTCAATCAAGATGAGTTAACCTTGGAATCATCCTTATAATATCTCAATGCATCAATCCATGATCACATGGCTCTTGGATTAGGTCTCAACCTTCTTCAAATCATCAGTTGACTTAGGGTTGACCCAGTCAAACCCTAATTGCACCACTCATGGCTGAGGCCTCTCAATCTTGCACAATGACCTGTCTAGGCCTCAAAGTGATCTTCAACACTTCTCATGAGCTCTCTCAAGACCTCAAGTCCATCTTCATGGCTTCAGAATCATCTGATGGCTTTCCATAACTCTCAAGTTAGGAGACCTACACACTTGGCTTCAACCACTCTCTCTGAGGATCTTTTAACTTCTCTGACAAGGATATCAACCCTTGAACACCTGAATAAGCCTCCCAGCTAGCTTCAAAGTCTTGTGTAGCCCTTGATTGGTAATCATACCTCTTGATCTCCTGTATACATGTCAATGAAATGCAAATGATAATGCTAATGTGAATGAAATGAAACATAAGCTAGGTAAAGAAGTGTTGGGCAAATTTCGGGGTGCAACAACTGCCCCTATTCAAACGGCTTGGACCTGACTGGGTGAGAAGCGAACAGTTCTCAAACAATCAAGGTAAAAGATAGTTGAATACCAACAAACCTGGAAATTTGCCAACTGCACAAGTACACGGTACTCTGATGGGGACAAATCTTCGGAAACTGAAATGATAGTTGCACGGCAACTAGCTGGAGAATTGGTCACACGGTAACCTGTGATAAATGTCTGATCTCAAATCTCCGTCAGGATGGTCATCTGATTTTGCTGTAGATATTCGTCCTCAAGTCATCAAGGGATCACTGGTCACTCGGTAACCGGTGATAAATGGTCGATCATGCCGTCAGACATCAGAATTCCTCGGGACTCATCTGGTCATTGGGAACTTTTCAACAATCAAGTTAAACATGCCGTCGGGCATTCAAAGAAATTTTCGAGCGTCAGCCGGATTTCATCAGTAGGTCGGGGAATAGAATTCTGGGTCAATCGTGAACCAAATAAGGATACAATCCTTTACCGTCAGGCACTCTGCATCAGCTAGGCAAGCTACTTTGGCATCGCAACTGGACTTCATCAGTAAGTCTTCAAATGGAATCCTTAATCAATCACGGACCAATAAGGATATACATTCTTTTGCCGTCAGGCACTCCGCGTTAGCTGGGAGAACTGCTTTGACCTCGCAATTAGACTTCATCAGTAAGTCTGGGGTTTTGGCACTGCTGCCGGACTTCAACCATCAAGTCTTCAAGGGAAATCTCAACTTCTCTACTCAACAACCTGCTGAGGATGACACATCTCCGCTGGGGATTCTGGAGAACTATCGAGTAACTCTGCTTCGGGGATTCAGAAATCATTCTGGGTGAATCAACTCTGCTGAGGACTTCAAGAACCATCTTGGACAAATAAATCCATCGGGAACTTCAAGAATCATCTTGAGCCAATAACTCTGCTGGAGATTTCAGGAATCGTCCTGAGTAAACACTCTGCCGGGGACTCTAAGCATCAACTTGAGCAACCCTCTCTGGCGATTTCACTAGGGATTTTAAGAATCATCTTAAGCAAACGACTTTGCTAGGGAATTCAAGAATCATCTTGAGCCACTTAACTCTTCCGAGATGTCAGGAATCATCCTAAGCAGACACCTTGCCGGGGAATACCTGCAAAACAAGAACGGTAACAACCTAACTCATGTTTCATATGCATATGGTTTGACAATGGCGTAATGCTCCACACGGTGGAAATGCTACGTGTTTAGGGTAAATGCTATGCAATCATGCAAAATGCTACGACTCCATCAGCAAAATAAATGCTGCAGAGAGAATTCTACTGTCAAGGAGAAAGTGGAGGAAGGAATCATCCTGCCGAGGAGAAGAAGTTACACCCATCTCAATTGGATTCCGCCTGGAGACACGAACTTCAGTCGACTGCTGCAGGGGAATAAAGCTCTACGAGAACCTGAACGTGCTCATCTGGGTATTCAAACCACAAGCTGCTGAGGAGAACAATGTCAATCGCAGAAATAAACTGCACAACCTTCCTGGAGATAACGACTCCGGTGGGGAAATACAACATCAGTTATTCAATACTCTACTAGGGAACACCAATCATGGCCCGAACGCTTTACAAGGACTCGGCTCTCTTGGGGGTTTGCAAACTCGGTTGGGGAAGAAGGAATCATCCTGCTTACTGGGGAAAGTACGACTCTGTGGGGAATTTCAATTCCGATGGAGACTTCAGTCTGAACTATCGAGTGTTGCACACTTCAGTGTATGACTCAGCTGGGGAGATGACATTCCTTCAGGGTGCACCTGATTGGGGGGAGAATCTTCTCTGCCTGGGGAGACACATATCAATGCTCTTGGTCCCAAGTTCACATTCCGCGGGGAGACGCTGCTGAACTTGCTGGAGAGGAAGGAATCATCCTGCCTGGGGATGCATACGACGTACTGCCTGGTATATGCTACACCTGTAACAACACAAACAAACAGACAAGATACCCTTCTCAAAGGGGCCTATCAAGGTTATCATCTTGTGACAATGTTCAAGTAATTCATTGTTTCAACAATCAGTGGCCTAGGCCAGTAAGTTTATGTATGCGCATTTTATCAAAAACATCGGCGTTCTTTTTCGCAAACAAAACAGATAGACGCTAAACGGGCAAACAGACTTGCTGAATAGTACACATTTTATTGATAACGAACCCCTGAATGGGTGAAAATGTTTTACAACAGATGCAAGCTCCTGGAATGAGGAAGCTGCGCAAAAATAAAACATAAATATACATCAGTATTTACAAATATCGGCAATGAGGCATAGACGAACACCATGAGTTGATCCCTCTATGACCCACTCGACTTCGATACTTCTCCGACGCTTCAGCTTCAGAAGAGATTGATTCAGATAAACGGCCCTCAGGTCTTCCAAACCGCTCAACAATGAAAGTCCATACGCGGAACGCAGTCATTTGCTTTTTCCAATCCCTAACTTTTGCCTGAATCGCCCTTTCGGGTTTTCGATTCACCGGGATACCCTTTTTTGCCAAAGTCGCCCATCCGGGTTTTCGACTTTGCGGGTGTACATTCTTTTCTTTATATCCCTAAGTTTTGCCTGAACCTTTTTCCTTTTTTATGGTTCGCCGGGGTGCCCCATTTTTGCCTGGATATTCTTTTTCTTTCCAGCGGGTCATTTTTTAAGCAAAGTATTTTTTAACTGCGTCCGCGTTCACCGGGGATGCAAAATCTTCGCCATCCATCGTGGATAACAACAAGGCTCCTCCCGAGAAGACCTTGCTGACGACGTACGGACCTTCGTAATTAGGAGTCCACTTGCCCCGGTGATAGGAGTGTGGAGGAAGAATCTTCTTCAGGACGAGATCACCCATCTGAAAGCTTCTAGGACGCACCTTCTTATCATAAGCTTTCTTCATTCGGCTTTGGTACAGACGACCATGTGCAATCGATGCTAATCTCTTCTCGTCCATCAGGTTGAGTTGGTTTAGTCGGTTCTTAATCCATTCTGCCTCATCGAGTTTCACGTCAACCAAAACTCGCAAAGAAGGAATCTCAACTTCCAACGGTAGGACAACTTCCATACCGTACACTAGTGAGAACGGAGTTGCCCCGATTGAGGTACGTACCGTTGTACGATAACCATGCAGTGCAAATGGCAACATCTCGTGCTAATCCTTGTAGGTCACAACCATCTTCTGTACAATCTTCTTGATGTTCTTATTAGCCGTTTCAACGGCGCCATTCATCTTCGGCCGGTAAGGAGATGAGTTGTGGTGTTCAATCTTGAAACTCTGGCACAACTCCTTCATCATCTTGTTATTCAGATTCGAACCATTATTAGTAATGATCCGCTCGGGAATTCCGTAACGACAGATGATGTCCCTCTTTATGAATTTAGCCACCACTTGCTTGGTCACATTAGTGTACGAGGCTGCCTCCACCCACTTGGTGAAGTAGTCAATAGCTACTAGAATGAAGCGATGACTGTTAGATGCAGTGGGCTCAATCTTGCCTATCATGTCGATGCCCCACATGGAGAACGACCACGGGGAGGACATGACATTTAACGGGCTCGGCGGCACGTGAATTTTATCAGCATAAATCTGGCATTTATGACATCTCTTCGCGAATTTAAAGCAATCTGATTCCATCGTCAGCCAGTAGTATCCTGCTCTCAGGATCTTTCTCGTCATAGCGTGCCCGCTGGCGTGCGTACCAAATGTGCCTTCATGGACTTCCTCCATGAGCATACTCGCTTCTTTCTCATCTACACATCTGAGTAGCACGAGATCGTGGTTTCTTTTATACAAAACTCCATCAGGATTGAGATAAAAATTTCCAGACAGCCTCCTCAGAGTCTTCTTATCCTGGGTTGACGCTCCCGCATGATACTCCTTAGTCATAAGGAAGGTCTGGATATCATGGAACCATGGCTTGCCATCGGAGGCTTCCTCGATCGCAAAGAGAAATGCGGGGCTATCAAGACGAGAAAGGACAATTCTTGGAGCTTCATTCCAAAAATTGACTTTGTACATCGAAGCCAAAGTGGCTAAGGCATCAGCCATCTGGTTTTCGGCCTGGGGCACATGATGGAGTTCCACTCGATCAAAGAACAGAAGTAGCCTTCTGGCATAATTCATGTACGACACCAAATTCGATTGACGAGTCTCCCACTCCCCTTTAATCTGGTTAATCACAAGTGCCGAGTCACCATATACATCTAGGTTCTTGATTCTCAAATCAATTGCTTCTTCTAGACCCATGATGCATGCTTCGTATTCCGCTTCGTTATTGGTGACTGGAAACGTCAGTCTCACAGTGAACGGGATATGGGATCCGTGGGGAGTCGTGAAAATCGCCCCAATGCCACTTCCATAAGAGTTAACCGCCCCGTCAAATATCAATTTCCATTGGGATTTCCTATCTGGCCCCTCGTCGGGCAACGGTTCATCGCAATCTTTCGCTTTAAGAAACATGATATCCTCATCAGGGAACTCAAATTTCATCGGATGATAATCTTCGATCGGCTGTTCGACCAGGTATTCAGATAATACGCTTCCCTTGATGGCCTTCTAGGAAACGTACTGAATGTCATATTCCGTCAACACCATTTGCCACCTGGCAATCCTGCCCGAAAGCGCTTGCTTCTTGAAGACGTACTTGATCGGATCCATCTTCGAAATTAGCATGGTTGTGTGGTTGAGCATGTACTGTCGTAAACGTTTGGCAGCCCAGGCTAGTGCACAACACGTCTTCTCCAGCATCGAGTAACGAGATTCATAGTCCGTGAACTTTTTACTCAAATAGTAAATGGCATGCTCCTTCCTGCCCGTCTCGTCGTGCTGACCGAGAACACACCCCATACTATTCTCAAGAACTGTCAAGTACATGATTAAGGGTCATCCGGCCACTGGGGGTATCAAGATCGGAGGTTCCTGCAGATACTGTTTTATCTTATCAAATGCCTTCTGGCAATCCTCGTTCCAGATAATCGCCTAATTTTTCTTTAACAGTTTGAACATCGGTTCACACGTGGCCGTGAGCTGCGAAATAAACCTTGCAATGTAGTTTATTCTGCCCAGGAAACCACGAACTTCTTTTTCTATTTTTGGCGCTAGCATTTCTTGTATTGCTTTTATCTTCGCAGGATCAACCTCAATGCCTCTTTCACTCACGATAAACCCCAGCAGTTTTCCGGACCGTACTCCGAAAGTACACTTGTTAGGATTCAGCCTCAATCTGAACTTCCTAAGCCTCTCAAAAAGCTTCAGCAAATTGACCAGATGTCCTTCCTCCGTTTGGGACTTCGAAATCATGTCATCAACATAGACTTTAATCTCATGATGAATCATATCATGAAACAAAGTAACCATTGCTCGTTAGTAAGTGGCCCCTGCGTTCTTCAGACCGAAAGGCATTACCTTGTAGCAAAATGTTCCCCAAGGTGTAATAAACGTAGTCTTCTCCATATCCTCCGGCGCCATCTTGATCTGATTGTAACTGGAGAAGCCATCCATGAACAAAAATACGGAGAACTGAGCTGTATTGTTGACCAACACATCAATATGGGGGAGCGGGAAATCATCTTTGGGGCTCGCCCTATTCAAGTCCCGATAATCGACGTACATTCGTACCTTACCGTCCTTCTTCGGCACAGGCACTATGTTGGCGACCCACGGAGGGTAAGTAGTGACCGCTAAGAAGCCAACATCAAGCTGCTTTTGCACTTCTTCTTTGATCTTAACGGCCATATCTGGTCGCGTCCTTCTAAGCTTCTGCTTAACGGGAGGACAATCTTCTCGCATCGGCAAGTGGTGGACCACGATGTCAGTGTCGAGTCCAGGCATATCTTCGTATGACCAAGCAAAGATGTCACTATACTCTCGCAGCATCTCGACCAATCTCTGCTTGACATCACTCTGCAATGCGGCCCCTATCCTGACGTTCCTGACAAGTTCTTCAAAACCCAGATTCACAATCTCAATCTCTTCTTCGTGAGGCAGAATAACTTTCTCTTCTTGTTTCAACAAGCGGGACAACTCTTCGGGATGGTCTTCGTCTTCATCAATCTCTTCTTCGGCTTGATAGATCGGGCAATCGAAGTCGAAGTGAGTCGTAGAAGGTCCAGAGTCAATGTCATCTGCTATGTGGATCCTACAATAACAAGGGTTAAGCTTAAAACAAGGATATGCAGATTAGCACAAACCCCATTGCCATTTTATTGTTTTTCAAAACAAGTATAAAACAGGAATAACAGAGATCACAACATTTGAATACGAAGAAAAAACGCTTTTTGATTTATTGGTAAAATGCATGTACATAACCAAACAAGGCCCTGACAATAAAACCACTATGCCCCGGGTAGGACATAGGGTTGTACAATGATTGGAGAAAGTAAATCATTACTCTTTGCCTGTCACTTGGATGATATCCCTGATGGACCAGTTGTTGAGGCTCTCGCCTGGTTTGCTTGGCTGGATCCAAGAGTCTAGGTCGCAATCACTGTCTTCGCCGTCTTCAGACACCGCGTTGACACTTTCAAATATCACCCCGCCACTGGTAAACTGGATCGGCCCTTTACCTCGCGACGCACTGCGAGAAGAGGAGGCTTCAGCCGCAGGAGAGTATCCCAACCCGAACTTGTCTTGCTTGTTAGGTATCTCTAGAATCTGCCCCCAGCCTGAGGTAGATCCGGCTTGAACAACGGCCCAGGCTTCCTTGAAGGTAGAGAGAGTCACCTCTGGCTTCTCAGTGATTACAGGAGCTACGTTCTTGACTTTAAAGGCTTCGAACGCCTGACATAGGGTTTTGTGGATTTCCCCATCCATCTCAACGTATTTGAAGGACGACAAATGGCTCACCATTATGTCTTCCTTGCCACATACGGTCACGACACTACCTCCGACAGCATACTTGAGTTTCTGGTGCAACGTGGAGGTCACGGCGCAAGCAGAATGGATCCATGGCCGGCCTAAGAGACAGCTATAGGCAGGCATGATGTCCATGATGTAGAAGACCGCATCGAAAGTTTCCGGCCCAACTTGGATTGGTAGCGTCACCTCCCCGAAAACATGACGTTTGGTTCCATCGAACGCTTTCACAACCAGATCACTGGGTGTGAAAATCAATCCTCGAATGTCCAACTTCATCAATGCTTTCTTCGGAAGAACATTGAGCGATGACCCTGTATCCACCAACACATGAGACATAATCGTTCCCCTACACTCTATCGAGATGTGCAGGGCGCTGTTGTGGTTTCTTCCCTTCGGCGTCAGCTCCAGGTCAGTGAACCCTAACCCGTTTCCAGCATTCACATGGGCTACGACCCCTTCCAACTGGTTGACCGATATTTCCTGCGGCACATACGTGGCATTCAACACCTTCAGCAGCGCGTTGCGGTGTGCCTCAAAACACAGCAACAAATTCAGGATGGAAATTTTCGAGGGTGTTTGATGGAGATGATCCACGATCTTGTAGTCACTCTTCTTAATCAATCTCATAAACTCTTCAGCGTCCTTTACAAGTAAGTCCTTCTCTACCCCTCGAGGGGTTTCTTCAGCGACTTTACTCTTTCCTTTGTCATTTACATCAGCTTTGTCCGCTTTGTCCGTCACAACTTTAGGTGGAGCGAACACTCTTCCACTGTGAGTAATTCCGCCAATTCCCACTAGGTTATCCACAGACGACCCAGATGGTTCCAGTTCCAATTTCTGTCCGTTGCAGTAGACGTCTGCCCCATAATGCCATGGGACAACATTGGTGCTTTCGAAAGGTATCGACCCA
This sequence comes from Lathyrus sativus, assembly GCA_963859935.3. Taxonomy (NCBI): domain Eukaryota; kingdom Viridiplantae; phylum Streptophyta; class Magnoliopsida; order Fabales; family Fabaceae; genus Lathyrus; species Lathyrus sativus. Next base: position 283,263,753 of record OZ012741.1, on the reverse strand, counting down.
GCCTTAGTGATGGTAATCGTGGGCGGCCTGGGTGCATAAATAGTTATCGTCTGACGAGGGATGGTGATGGTGGCAACCTCGTCATCTTGCTTCAGCATTACCTCTCCAGATCCGCATTCGACCCTTCAGCTAAACTGTAAGATTCCTTCGGTCATCAGACTCTGAATCCCCTCTATCAACTGTTCACATCCGTCAGGACTAGTCGCACAGCCCATACACAGTTCTCCACAGCCCGGAAAGAAACCTCTTTTCATCAACTTGGCTTTAACGAAGCTAAGCGGCGTCTTCAGATCTTTGACATCAGTCAACAAATCCAAGCTCTCGTCTTCAATAATGGCATTTACTCCACCTCCCCTATGATTCGGCATAGGGTTCTTCGTGACGTTTGGCACATTATCTGAGAAATTGATGATCTTAGCGTCCACCATATCCTGCACCTTGTGCTTGAAGGCTTTGCAATTTTCTATCATGTGGCCTGATGCCCCTGAGTGAAACTTACAAGTCGCATTCGCATCATAACCTGGCGGAGGTGCCCCTGTCAAGGGAGTCAGGGTTCTCTTCTGGATTAGCTGTAACTGAAGCAAAGTCTGTAACAGCTGAGCATAAGACATGGGCGGCGTCTCGAGGTGACGACTTGACAGAGGTGCCCGGTTCTGATACTTTCTGTACCCTTGCTGATTCGGCTGCTGCTGCTGCTGTGGCTGTTGGACTGCTGGGATGGTTATGCTGGCCACCTGCTGGTGCTGGCCTTTTCCTTTCCTTCGAGCGTTGGACACGGCGCTCGTCTCTCCTTCCCGCCTTTTTCCACCATATGGTTTCTTTCCTCCTCCAGCTGAGGATAGGTCACCTTGAATTTTCCCCAGTTTGATCCCATTTTCAACGTGCTCACCCATGATAATGAGATCCGAGAAGCTTCCAGACATACTGCTGACCAATTTCTCGTAACAAACCCCTGGGAGGGTGGCTACGAACATTTCCACAAGCTCCCGTTCAACCATCGGCGGCTGAACCCTAGCTGCCAATTCTCGCCACCGCTAGGCGTACTCTTTGAACCCTTCGTTGTTCCTCTGCGACAAATTCTGCAGTTGGACTCGGTTCGGAGCCAAGTCACTGTTATATTGGTAGTGGTGCACGAATGCTTCAGCAAGTTCCTTCCACGTGCGCACACTGGTAGGTTCCAGACTCATGTACCATTCTAGGGATGGTCCGGACAAGCTATTCTGAAAGAAGTGCATCAGCAACTTCTCGTCTTCAGAATGAGCGGACATTTTCCGGTAGTATGATCTCAGATGGACGCGAGGGCAAGTGGTGCCCTCGTACTTTTCAAAGTCGGGTACCTTGAACTTGGGAGGCACCTTGAAATCAGCAATCAATCCCAACTTGGACATGTCAATACCCATAGTGTTCAGGTTCTCGAAATTCCTCATTTTGTCCTCGAGTGCCTTAAACCTCAGACGTGCTTCAGCAGTCAGTTCTGCCTCAGCACCTCTTTGTGAGAACACATCGTCTTGACGGTCTTCTAACCATGGCTGAGGCCCATACAGATTCCCAACACCTGTGTTGCCGTTGCCCAGCCCAACATTGACATTAGCTTCGAAATTCCCATTACCGACGCCAGTCGTATTACCATTGAGCCCCGTGTTAGCGATCACATTTCCGTTGGCACTACTGTTCCCCCCAGTCACGGGGATGCCATTCTGAGGAGTTTCAACAGGTGGAGGGGTTGGAACAGTCCCACCACAGAGTACACCATTGCTGTCCACCCTTGAAATCAGAGGCTGGACCAATGTTCTGAGCTGGTCCTGGCCGTTGGCAACCACTTGCATGAGCTCCATGAAGCGTTCCATCCTCTCTCGGAGTTCTTGAACGTCAGTCTGCACTTGCTCCATAGCTCTAGCTCGATTTGCTTTGGTCGGATAGCGGTGGATTGGTCTCTAATCAATCCTGGAACAACCTGCATACACAAAGGGTTAGAAAAAACGACAAAGTGCTCGTTATGCAGATGCTTTGTGCAAATGCAAACGTGTGTATGTGTGTTAGGGAGATTTCCCCCGATCCTAGTGCATGAGTGCCAGTGCTGATAATAAGAAGTCCGAGTCCAGTCATGGAAATAACAGCTCATATATATAAAGAAAGCCCATCAAGGCGATACACAATGTCACTGAGTACAAGCTGAATCAATAGCATGACCTCAACCAACAAGCCTGTTGATGGTCAGCATATAATAATGATCAACACAAAAGGATTACAAATAGTTAAGCACGGCCACGGGAGCAGAACTCTTCTAATAACCCCTTCATTTCCGGATGATCAGGCCGAGTGAGCAACCCTTCGACGAGTAGCTCTCTCTGCATAATGGTGTATTGAAGACCTTCAACCGAATCTTCCCATGCTCTTTCGCCGAAACAATCTTCTAGCTTCCGCTTCTTGGATACAAACGTCAGTTTGCGCTCCCTCAAGTTAGCAAGAGCCTTGTTGAGCTGGCCTTCAGCGGCATATCTGCGAGCGGTTTCTTCATCAAACCTCTTCTCACTAGCCTTCACCTGGGCTTTCAGCTTGGAGATCTGTTGCTTCAGCTTATCCTCCCGTTCTTTGTCGTTGGCTAGGGTGGCCTTCCAATGCTGATTAAACTTGGATATTCTCCGGTACGCTTCATCCAAGTGCTGCTTCTTAGTGGCTAGTACATCATTGACGACTTTGAAATCTCGACCCAAAAGCTCACGCTCAGCTATCTGCTTAGTCAAATATGTCCCTAACTAGTTCACCAGCTCTGTCTGCCTCTTGAAGGAATGGACGGCTTCGCTTTTCTCGCTTCTGAGTTGAGCCAATTCTTTCTCCAGTTCTTCATTTGCCTTCTTCAGCTCATCTCTCTCAGCTAACACCTGATTGTGCTGCTGAATAGGCACAGTGGTGGGCTCTTCAATCACTGGAGGGATTTCTGGCTTGGCAGGAGGAAACGGCATCCCTATAGCACCTGCTCTGGCTCTGATCCAAGTCACATATGAAGCGTAGGCCTGGCTATTACTTTTCCCCAGTAATGGTTTTCCCTGCTTACTAATACCATTCCAAGCGTGCTGAAGCTTAGATAACATATCCCCCTCTAGAAGACCAGTGAGGTACAGATATTCTTGCACCTCTTCATCCTTCGGCGGAGCTCTCAAAGCATAAGCAAACTGTTGGACCAGCAGAGATGGATTATAGTTGATACAACCCTTCTGCCTATCAAAAGCACATTCGGAAACCCACTGCAGCTGAAGATGATCTCAGTACCCAACCTATCTCTATCAAACCAGGTAATATCCTCCACTGACAGACTCATCAAACGCTCAGGCCACTCAACCGTGGCTGCAGACGAAGCAAAGGGACCCTTCTTGGGTAGGTGGCTATCAAGCCATCTATAGAGCAAAGGCACACAGCACGAGACATTCTTGCCCCTTCTGTTCTCGTTTTTATAGTGGACGGAATGGTAGACATCTCCTATCAAGGTAGGGACTGGATTCCCTGATGCGAAGATGTGAAAGGCGTCGAAGTCTACAAAGTCAGGCATATTGGGAAACAGAATGATGCCATATATGCACAGAGCGAGGATGGCGTTGAACACGACCCAACATCCGTGTTTGGAGCACTGCTGAGCCTTTCCCACTAAGAACTACAAGGAGAAACCGGGAACCCTGTTCCAACTAGACAAGACCAACTCGGAGGCATCCAGGTGAAGTGAGGGAGCTAGAGTAGCTAGATCAGGCTCAACATCCATATGAATAAAGGGCTTCTGACTCTTGATAGGCACACCTAACAAATCAACATACTCCTCTAGTGTGGGTGCGAGAATGAAGTCCCGGAAAGTAAAGCATCTCAAAGGAGGATCGTAGAACTGCAGCAGGGCGTGCAACCCATTCAACTCAAATATAGAGGGTTTACGAACCAAACTGAGCAGTTTACCGTAAGACTTTCTGAATTCATCTCTCACAGAATCACCTGCCAAAGCAATCAAACCAGTCAGCTGAACAATATCAGGAGTGGGTAGTTTGTAAGCCACGGTCTTCCTCAGAGAATCCATAATAGCACAATAGAAGGCAAGAAAACCTGAATCGGGGGAAACAGTACCTGCAATACAGACACACGTTAATGAAATGCAAATGAGTATGCAAAGCGATGTAAAATGCAATCATGCAGCAGGAGATCAAGACGAATGTGCTGTTGAAGAGATGAAGGTGAAGATTATGTATCAACAAAACCACAATATTGCACTGTCAAGAACAACCATTATCTCTGATAAGGAGAAAACCCTGATATCGGACCATAAATTCTGCTCTGTCAAGAACAAACACACATCTGATAATAAGGACCTCTGATACAGGACCATAACTCTGCTCTGTCAAGAATACATATACATCTGATGATAAGGACCTCTGATACAGGACCATAACTCTGCTCTGTCAAGAACACATATACATCTGATAATGAGAACCTCTGATACCAACAAAACTGATTCACTATCAAGAAAACCAGGTAGTCTGAAGGTTAAGGTCTCCTGCAACAAACCCAGCCCTGGTCACAGGTATGGACCTAAACTGACACAAGTTCGGCATCCTATGCGGTCATCAACGTCACAGACATTCAAGAGGGGTGATACGATACCCAGAAGGTGTGGCATCACTGTCTCCTGAAGCGGCCTCACTCAGCTGAATCCCAAATGATCGGTCCCCATAGTCGACAATCCTCCAAACCAACAACCCCCTCAACCCAAAGGGTTGAAAAAGAAGTCAACCGGGAGAACCTCGTCTGAGCGTGGATTTCATGAGACACTAGTGCATACAAAGCAAGCACGCGCCCACTAATTTCCACAACTAATGCTAGGTACACTCAAACCTGGGTCTGGCTTCTCACTCATCAGAATGCCCCTCCCACAACAGCACAGATAATCATATCATACTGAAAATAAAGTGCGATAAATAAACACAACCCAACAAGTAATCATACAAGCGCTAGGATCGACTCTCGCAGGGGATGTTGGATCCCCAGATTGACTCGCATAAGGGACGTTGGATCCCAGGAAACTATCAAGTCCCCAGCAGAGTCGCCAGCTGTCGCTTCTGCGAAAATAAGGTGCCGGCAAAACAGAAGAGTCGCCACCTTTCGTTATTTATCCCTCAGAACGGGAAAGGAAACGATCGGAAAAACCTGACGAAAAGGTATAAGACAAGGTCATCGCAACCATTGTCTGCATTCGGGAGTCAGTTACGCAAGGGGAAGGTATTAACACCCCTCACGTCCATCGTACTCGATGGGATCCATGCTTGTTGTGTTTATCTGACGGGTTTGTTTACTATCTACCTATCAAGGCTGGTATTAAAAGAAAAGAAAATGACTCGGCAAAGCATCTCGCTTTATGCCTACGTATTCTCATTAGAGAATGAGAAATCAGAGTCAACGTAGTTCGACTAACTACAGGTTACAGGGAAGGTGGCTCGCCAATACGTCAGTATTGTGCCTACGTACTCTCAACAGGTATGAGAGATCAGAGCTTACGTAGTTCGGGATAATACGGATTACGGGGATTCGGATTCATCTGTTTTTTCGAGTAGGGTTAACAAACAGTTCCAGCAGTTTGGTGTACGTAGCTCGACCCTTGGAGACTTAGGCGTTACCGTTTGTGGTAGAACTGGGAGTTAACGACACTCTTTTCTTCAGAAAAGCTTCCTTTGAATTATGGGCCCACGGGGCAAAAAGGTTTGAAGTTTGTTTTCTGTGTTTTACGGAAGAACTGTTTTTATGGTTGTTTGCAACTAATATCGCACTAGAGACTATGACCTGAGAGTGAATGTGTCGCATGTCACCCAAAGGGTGCCATACTAAACATCCAGACTGTTGAAAAGAAACTCTCCAACAATCCTTTCTCAGATAGCTTAAGGCTCGTAACGTACAACGTCAGTTAACCTTTAGTACTATATTTTAATTTGTTTTGAGATGAGAAGAGAGAACAAACAGGTTCAACTAAAGGGAGACTATCAAGTCCTACTATTGTCATGCCAAGGATTCATCCTATGGTTGAGGTTTGAAACAGGGAACTCCTAGAAGTTATCATGCATAGGTTTCAACCTAAAGTTCTAATCATCACTTCCTTATCAAAGGAAGTGAGATTCCTAGGGGATCATGTCAATGATAAACGGAAATAGATAAAGCATCAGCTTAAACAGTAAACAGTAAACAACTGTAAAATGCATGCAATGCAAGTGAGGGAGGAAATGTGTGTGGGGCAGCAGCCTCCACAAGCTCATCTCAACCTCAAGCCAGATATGAATAACTGTAATCATACAGAGGAAATAACATGCTGTCAAGCAAAATATAATAACTGCAATCATACAGAACAGAAAATGCTATCAAGCAAAATAGAATAACTGCAATCATACAGAAGAAATGAAATAAAATGCCATCAAGGCAATCACAAACCACATAGGCAAGGGAGCAGGGCTCTACCGAATACCTGCAAGCAAAGCCATACAGTAAAAATACAAGCAGAGGGAGCAACTCAACCTCTAGTGCAATCATGCTCCTAGCTTATGTCAGTCTAGATATGGACTTATTCTAATGCATCAAGCAAATCACACAAGTCACATCAATATAGTTGCACAGAAAGCAAACAGACAGGAAAGCAGATCCACAGCTCCCTACAGCAAAGCAATCTTTTGACAGCAATTCAGTCCTCAGTCTTCAACAGCTCTTCAATACTATCCTCTTCAATAGCAAGTGTCAACTTGCTTCTTCAAGCTTCTAAACTACCAAACATAATTATCAACTTATTCTCTCTTCTTCAAGCCTCGGCTCTTCAGTAATTTCCACCTTCAGGCTTCACTCCTCATATCAAGTATAAACTTGGCTCCTTCAGGCTCTCAATGCATTAAACTCACAAGTATCAACTTGCTTCTTCCTTAAGCTTCATCTTCTTCATTCCATCTCCAATGGATTCCTCTCACAAGTATCAACTTATTCTTCTCCTTCCTCAAGCTTCAGCTCTTTCTTCAATCTCAATTTGATCTTCTTCTTCACACAAGTATCAATTTGTTCTTCTGGATCTTTAAGCTTCAGCTCTAAAGGTAGTCTTCAAACACAGAGAAGTATCAACTTCTAGCCTCTTCCATCTTCTAGCAAGGAACTCCATCCTCTAGCAAGGGAGAAATATTCATCTAACAAGAGCAAAGTTTGGATGATTGGTAGCAGAGTGAAGACCAAAGGTCACCACTAAGCATCCTATCATCAGAGAAAGGGACCCTCAAAGGTTCTACCAACTTGTAAAGAGCCACACATCCTACCAAAGGAGGGATGAGGCCTTTACAAGGGGACCTTACATCATAGGGCAGAATGGAAGTGATCAACATCTTCCATGTTTATGAAGGGAGAGAATCTATCTAGAAGCTCTTCCTGCAAACCCTAATCTTAACACCTAATCAACACCACACCAAAAGAAGGGAAGATCTTCACATCCAAGCTTCTTCAAGCAATCCATGGTAGCCCAAGCTTGTCTTCAACATCATCCAAGATCAAGGGAGGCAAAACCCTAATCTAAGGGAATTAAAGAAGTCATTCTAGTTGAATTAGTGCATTAGAATCATCCAAAGTTAGTACCTAAACTAAAATCAAACAAAAATAGTAAACTACATTGTAAACTCCTACAAAAATTCCTAAGGGACCTTAATTCAATCATGAGTCTACCATACAAAAATCAGAGGTTAAATCATCCACCAAGTTCTAGATATAAAACCTAAATCATAAGGTATCAACCATAAACCCTAAAAATGGAGCTCCTAAAGTTTCAACCTAAAACTACCACTTATATTCATCACAAAAATGTGAGAAAAATCTAGGGGGAGCATGCATATCTATGCTAACTACACAAAAAAATCAGGGCAAAAATCATCATCACATGATCAAACCAAACTCAACAAGATCAAGCATCAACCATGATTATTTTAATACCAATTAAAATGTAAAATGCACAGAAAATCAAAAAATGCATTGAATATTTTTATCTAAAAAATTGCTAGATTCAATCATGAATCCATGGCAAAAAGAATGGAATTAATTGAGTTATTTTTCAATTATTTATGAATTATTCAATAACCATGAATGAAATGAAAAATAAAAAGAAAATCAAAAGAAAATGAAAGGCGCGTGGTGTGAATAGCACAAAAACTCAGTTCATTTTAGTGATTGGGCCATAAGGGGAGTGGGAGTATCAACTATTGACTAAGCCCAAAACCAACATTTAAATGAAACGATGCGTTTCATAGTAACTCAGAGTCCTTCACAAACTTTCCTTCGCGCGTGGCCGTTGGATCCTCATCTGGTCAAAGGTCTCAGCCCAATCCAATGGCCATCCAGTCATCTTCAACCTTTTGAATCTCTGAAACTTCAATCACCTGCACGCGCTAGAGTCACCGCCGGTGACTTCTCCGATCAATCATCCTTATAACATCTCAATGCATCAATCCATGATCACATGGATCTTGGATTAGGTCTCAACCTTCTTCAAATCATCAGTTGACTTAGGGTTGACCCAATCAAACCCTAATTGCACCACTCATGGCTGAGGCTTCTCAATCATGCATAATGACCTATCTAGGCCTCAAAGTGATCTTCAACACTTCTCATGAGCTCTCTCAAGACCTCAAGTCCATCTTCATGGCTTCAGAATCATCTGATGGCTTTCCATAACTCTCAAGTTAAGAGACCTACACACTTGGCTTCAACCACTCTCTCTGAGGATCTTTTAACTTCTCTGACAAGGATATCAACCCTTGAACACCTGAATAAGCCTCCCAGCTAGCTTCAAAGTCTTTTGTAGCCCTTGATTGGTAATCATACCTCTTGATCTCCTGCATACATGTCAATGAAATGCAAATGATAATGCTAATGTGAATGAAATGAAACATAAGCTAGGTAAAGAAGTGTTGGGCAAAATTTGGGGTGCAACAGTAATCATACAATTCGTCACCCAACATTCAACAAACCCGACCTACTGTCCACCATCAACCACAGCATACAATAATGCAAATATGCAACTCAACACCATGCATGCGGTACCGACTCATTGGTTCATTCAATCGAACCCTGGATAGATCACATACACCCCTCCTTGGCAATGATCTATCCCCACCATTCTCCACATAGGAGTACGAATGAATCACATACACTCCTCCTGAGCAATGATTCATCCCACCAAAACACCATGATATGCACGACACTAAATATACAACAGATAAACTCAAGCACACTAAGTGCACACGATCCTCATGATCACATCACCAAACATCATATATATTACACAAAAAATAAACACAAGCACACTAAGTGCACACGATCCTCCTGGTCACCTCACCAAACATCATATATAATACACAACAAATAAACACAAGCATACTAAGTGCACACGATCCTCCTGATCACCTCACCAAACATCATATATATTACACTACAAATAAACACAAGCACACTAAGTGCACACGATCCTTCTGATCACCTCACCAAACATCATATATATTACACAACAAATAAACACAAGCACACTAAGTGCACACGATCAAACTCAAGTAAATAATCAATAAATCATTTCACTTGATCCATGGTTTAGTTACATTTTAATTAAACAATGACTCCCTAAACATATTGGATATAAAAATATTTGGAAACTAATTATATTATCTATTCTATGTTATAGATCTATTCGTTAGCTTTCCAACGCTTCGAACAGGGACTAAAACTGACTTACGGATCAAAAGTTATGGCCAAAACCGTCGAAACAGAAAATTCACTAATATACAGCTTTGAGTCGACCGCTGGTCGGCGCATAGCAAATAGAAGGGAAATCCATAAAGACGCAAACAGTATGTGTCAACCGCTGCAGCGTTTGAGTCGATGCAAACAACGTAGAATGTAGAATTTTTTGCGTTTTCCACCGTTGGAGGCCTTCCGGACCTCCGATTTCAATTCCGTAAAAAGCCTCGGTTTCAGAATTCAAAATCCTACCATAATATGACAATTATAATAGCCAACACCACATTTTTAAAGATCATATCATCATATATCATATAACCATACTTTTCAAAACCATGGAATTTAGGGGTTTCTATCCTAAATGTGATCCTACCCATCATACACTATCACACAATCCCCATGATCATACGAAAACTCACCCTTACTGTCCAGAACTATTATCTTACTCAAATTCAAGCCTATTTATCCGCTTCTATCTCTTGTCCTCTCGATACTACAACCAATACACATTATCCTATCAATTTCTACCAGTTTTAACTTCAAAACCCACACAGATGTTCATCATTAGAACTATCAGAGTTACTCAGAACCCCACCCAAATTTACAACAACAATGGATGCACCAAATTCTACAATATCATACACCAAATTTACCCATATCAACAGCAACAACAATTATAAACACCAATTCACCAATTTATCAACATACAGGTCATATTCATCAAAATTCCTACGGGGTTAAGGAATCCCCTTCTACCCAAATCATGCAATTTACCAATCTTAAACCGTTTCTCCCCCCTTACCTCTATTAGTGCTCTGATTGTTGAAGAATCTTCAAGAATCGTTAGCCCTAGCTCTCTTTCCTTCCTCCTTGTTCTTCCTCTTTTCTCTTTTCTCTTGGAACTGATGTATCGTGTTCTAACTTTCTTTTCCCAAAACTTCTCTAATATTACTTATTCCCTTATCACTTATTCCAACCACTCATATTCCCAATAATAATAATAATAATAATAATAATAATAATAATAATAATAATAATAATAATAATAATAATAATAATAATAATAATAATAATAATAATAATAATATTAATCATTAAACTATTATCCTTATTAATTATATTATATTACTATTAAACTCCATACTCTATTAAATAATTCCCTCTAAATAAGGACACCCACCCAACGCCCTCAGGCACACTCCCACATAAAGGCACACCAAAATAAAATATCACCAAAAGGATAAATAATTAAAATGGGTGTTACAACTAACATCTTATTCTCTAATTGTTTGAAAATTTTGAATATTAAGTTATATATTGTTTTTCTATGTTGTAAAAGATAAAAGAAAAGATTCTCCTTATGGGGTAGGATCTATCTTATAAGATCAACTTGAATGGGATCAAGGATCAATGGGGAATTATGATGCAAATGAGATGCATACGCACAATTGTTTAAGTCATGCGCAAATTCTCCCTTTGGACGTTTATGCAATGCGATAAAAGATAAATTGCGGTAAAGATAAATTGCGGATAAAGTAAAAGCATACACAAACGCATGAAAGCGCTAAAACACAACACACAAGTGAGTGAAAGTGAGTATGTGAACGAAAGGGGGTGCAAGCGCGCACGATTAATTGGTTAAGTTGGGGAGCATTGGTTTATTTTAGTCGTATTAATTTATGAGAAAAACATTATTTTGGTGAGATTGATTTTAAGAAAAGTTGAATTAATTATATTAGTTTTAATAAAAAGTTTTGGGTGTGAATTAATTAGGTTCTAAATGGTGATTCTAAATAAAATGAGATGAAAGGTTTTTCATTAGTAAAGTTTGAATTAATTAAGTGATTTTAGATAGAAAAACTTATTAAATAAATTGGTTTTAGTCATGAATATAAGTTAATTAAATTATGAAAATGGTTTTCTCGTTATATAAAATTGTTTTTAATTTAAGTTATAAAAAGATTGTTATTATTAAAATTCAAGTTATTTTAGAAAAATGGGTTTTTTATGAATAGTTATATTATTATAATAACAAATATTAAGTTGATAAAAAAAGTTTAATTAGAAAATATCAGTTTAAAAGTTAATTAAATAAAAAAGGTTAATTATTGTTTAAATAAAAAAATGCAGAATAGTGGTTTTAAAGGAGGATTAATGGGCGAGGGATTGGGTGTGACGCGCGGATGTGGGCTTATGGTGGGGCTGCGCGGGTGGATCGTACGATGTGGATCCGCTGGAGATCCAAGGGTGATAATGGTGAGGGTGCACCTGAGTTGTCGTGGGTGAGCATACAAGTGATTATATCAATTACAATAATAAGAAAACAAAAACCCTAAGCCCCCTTTCCCCCCCCCCCCCAAAATCGTCGCTGCTTCTGATCTCTTCTCCCCATCTCCAATCTCTCTTTCCGTCCGCCATTCTCACTTCGACTTCATCCACTCTTCTTCTTTGATTCTTCTTCGTCTTTCTCTCCCTCATTTCTCCTTCGACCTGTCTCTTCTCCTACTTTTAGGCTACGCACTTGACCTTTTTGTGAAAGAAGTAAACCTTAAAATTTTGGAATGAGACTTGATAAACTTGGATGAAATCAAACTAAGGTTGCTTGTAAAACTTTATTTTCAAGGAAGTAAAAACTTGCGTTTTAGAACCAAGAGTGATTGAGAAACACAAATCAAGCCTTGATCGAGAACGGCTTGCTAAATCCATCCTTGTGCCAAACTCTTATTCGGGTCTTGAAATCGGTTGGAGGCTTGCAATCCAGATTGGTGTTTAAATCTCCAAGGATCCCATATGCTTAACTATGGCGTACTAGTGTACGTTGGACTTTTCCTTTTGAAAGTAAAGTGCGAATTGAGGCAGTTTAACCATATCTGGAGAAGTCTTGAACTACATCCATGGTAAGGAAGGCATTTGTTGTAACCAACCTAAAGGCTGAGGCCTTGTTGAGGACAGTGGCCACTGACCCTTGATGTCCTTGACTGTGGGAATAAATATCGTCTACATTTAGGATCAATGTACCTGGATAACGGGCGAGAATCTCGAAATTGAAGGATAACTTGCTACCAATGGGTGGTAGCCTAAGCAGTCGGTAATAACCAAAATGAACTTTCTTGTTCGAAACATAACTCAACTTCTTAATTGAGTATTCCATTTGAGAAGAGTAGAAAAGAATAAACCTCCCCGAGCGTCATGGTCTGGATGCCATGAGCTGGTCTCAATTTCTTGAAATAAGCCTCCCCGAGCGTCATGGTCTGGATGCCATGAGCTGGTCTCAGTTTCTTAAAATAAACCTCCCCGAGCGTCATGGTCTGGATGCCATGAGCTGGTCTCAGTTTCTTAAAATAAACCTCCCTGAGCGTCATGGTCTGGATGCCATGAGTTGTTCTCAGTTTCTACCTGAAATGATGAAAACTCGTGAGAGCATCTTCATAGGGGATTAAAATATTATTGTAGATTGTAGAACTTTAGTGGCAATCCATAATGTACTAGAGATCATAAAGCTTCACCGAGGATCTTCGGAAGAGATGCAAGCCGGTTAATTTGCAAACTAGGTCTTCTCAAGTAAGGAGAGGTCAAATGTAATAAACTTCACCCAACTTCTCGGGAAAATTTTTATAATTCTCACTGGGAAATACATTCCCGAGGAGTATTCTTGTTGTAGTTATAAAATATGTGAAACTTCTATAGTTAAAATTCTCAAATAAAGAGAAACATCTGTAATGTCTTCGACAAATTTCTCTGACGAATTTCCGAAGAGATGTCATTTGATGAGTTGATAATTTTGATAAATCCTCTGAGGGTGGACAAACTGCCTTGTGGAGACTTCCAATTGTCGTTTTGAAAAAGATCTTGATCAAAACAAGTTGCTCAAATAAAGAGCTCGCTTGCAGTCCAGATACGTTGTTGAGGCGTTTTGATAATACTGTTGGCGAAATGCCCGTCTTCAATAATTATCTGCATAAAATTCTCTTTAGTGCAAAATAAATGCACACTTAATCCATATCCAAAAGTCATAGATATCCGAAATGTGATTGCTGGGGACCAAAGTTCAATTCAGGAAATAACTGAAGAGAAACTGTCAAGCAAGACCCGACCATTGAGGTATGAACTCAGATGGGATGTACCGAAACAAACGTCTTCCACGGGGATCGAACTCCATGGGGAAATAGAAATATTACGCTCTTTTCTTCCTAGGGTTGACAACTCTACTTGAAGGGAGAAGACACACCCAGTCACTTGGGGGTAAACACAGCCAAAGTGACAAAACAAACGAGCACAAAAATGCAAAAATGCCCATGCTATCTATCTATATGCTATGCGTATGTTTATGATGACAAAACAAACAAAAAGAAACAACTGGAGATGAAATAAACATCTCGGGATAAAACATCCAACCAATCTTCAAAGATAGAAGCACCACTGGGGATTGGTGGAGAACCAGATACGGGATCACGCTCCTGCCTCAGAGCTTCAAAAATTTCTTCTAGGGAATAGAAGATATTTCGCTTGGGGATAAAACACCTTAATCTTACTTGAAGGATTGTCAAGATGAAAATCAGTTATCCTGTTGAATATGAGAATAAAGATTTGCTGGAGATGAATCCATCTAATAATTGTAGAAACTTCATGGATAAAATAAATATCCCTTCAATGGGGAAACCTGAGTTAACAAAGATGTTGAATATGTTGGAGTCTAAACATCGTGGGGATGAAATAAACATCCGCTCCGCTGGAGAAGATCGAAAAAGCCACTGGGAAATATTCGTCGCAGAATTGTCACGAACACCTTTGATCCTCAAATGCCCCAAGTCACATGGTTCATGAGAAAAAGCCACCTCGGGAGGATTTTATAGAAAACATGGTGTGCAAATGCCCCACTGTTTTCGAACTCTTGGAGAGATTCGTCGAATCTCGACGTAACTGCCCCTGATTGACGGTACTATGTATCACTAAGTCTTCGAACTTGCTCTTTAGGCGAAGTCAAATTTGCATAGAATAAACCACATGGAAATAACTTGCCCCAGGTCAGCAGAATCTTCAGATTCAAAGGATCGAACTCTATCGTCGATGCTTATATGCAATCCTTTTATGATATCGAGCAAAGTTAGTAGGTCAGAAATGTTAATTTTGAAACTGCTAATGCAACACGCATGTTTGTCTTGAAGTTTTGAAAAGATATCACAATAACTTGTGATAAAATCAATAGTTAGGATATAAATTAAAGTTTTTTAGTAAGCCAACCAAAAATTGGGCATAGCTCGTAGGAGTCAGGAAACGTTATCTCATCGAGTATGCTTTCGAACTAAACCTTACCTCCATTAGGACTTTCAAGGGTTGTATCTGGGCTTAGTTTATAATTTGTAAAGGAATAAGGGTCAAAGTATATTTGTGCCCCCCCCCCCCCCCAAAAAAAAATTTTTTTTTTGAAAGATGCTCATTCTTTTTGACGCCCTGCCCCAGGTTAAAAAACAAGGTTTTGATTTGGAAAAAAGAATCCTTCGTCAAGGCTCAAAAGGTTAAATATTTCTGGTGATTAGGAGATTTGAAACAATGCCTTACATCATCAATAGGGTTTTTATTCAAAACCATACAACGAGAGATCTCGCGTTTTACTTCGTCATCCTCCTCCCAATTCTCTATCAGAGCAAGGGATCGGGTAAATTCGGCATTATAAATTGCAAAAAACGACTTTGAGTGAATACAAATGGATTTCTTCAAGACAAACATTTTACTGCATTAATTATTCAAAATAACAAGTTCTTACATGCCAAATATGCTTTTAATTAAAGAAATGCAATACACATAAGCAACACAAAACGAACTGCTCTGATGAGCCTCTCTTAGGATTTTATTCAATCTTTGTATGGAATAGAGGAGTCTTCACAATTGACTGATATGTACCCTTCATATTCATCTTCAGACACTATATTGATATGAGGAGGATGAATGACCCCTCCACTACAGAACACTTCTTTGATCGGTATCAATTCTTGATTTCTGATGACTTGCTAAGCAGATCTGCTGGAGAAACTGAGACCTTCCTTATTCTTGTTTTCTGGCAAAAACAACATCTTGCCACAACCTGTCTGAGGACCACTGTTCACAACCTGTTGCGCGTCCTTAAATGATGACATAGGTACTCTGGATTTTTGAACACCATCGCCTACAATAGATAAAGCCTGAAACTATGTACCAACGTCTTCTTCAGCTTCAACATACAAAAACGATGACAAAACCCTAATTCCACAGCTTCAAGGAATAGGATGTTGATTCCAATGCTTGTCCATGATCCAGATGAAAGTTAAGCATGATAAGATGACATGCTTTCCTGAGACTTGAGGAATCCAAAAGATTGAGAAATAAACTCAACTTTCCTTGAGAAAAATGAAATCTTGAGCCCAGTCAAAATCCTTTGAGTTCTCTTGTCTAGAGCTTGAACCATGCACTCATGAAGATGTAAATGCTGATGCTAATGATAATGATATGGAGGTTAATGGTTAAGGTGAAAAAGAGGGTGTGACAAATGCGTAAAGGATGATAAAAAGAAATGGATTGTGACCTTGAATACTTGAATAATATTGTACTCACCATTAGTACCCCCTTCTTTTTTTAAGGAACCTGCAATTTGGATACCAGCATATGGACTTTTTCTTCAAACTTAGTGTGTTTAGTCCTGGATCCAATCAAAACGAACTTAATCTTGAATCTAAGTCATCTTGTATTTAGAGTAACAAATATTTGAGAAAAGAAATAATCTTAATCATGATGACCCCACAACCTCATCCTTTGATATTAGGTGGGAAAACCCCTAACAAGCCTTTCTTGCCCTGACAAAGAGACGACTCATGAAAGACCCTAATTCCAAATTATTCAGTTGAACTAATGATGTAGCATCATGCTCTGTCGTTTTGATATTAAAATACCATTGGCTCACAGACTACCAAAACCTGATTTCACAAAATATGGCTAGAAAGTCTATTTGAGATATCCTGAAAGTATTTATCTAAAGAAAGAGCTCTAAAAGAGGGGCCCAAGTCAAGTGGAAATCTTAGGGCCACCTAAACTTAGATGCTAATGGTCATGCCCTGAAATGTTTGACTAAGAGAAGCAAAACTATCTTCACTTGAAATTACTGCACATGTACAAACTGGTTAGTCACAATGAGCACACACACATACATGCAAGATGATGCACAAAGAGGCGATATCTTAGGGTCAGAAATTAGGGTGTGACATAAAGTAAAGTTGTTCACCTAGGTGATAGCATGCACATCTTTTAATTGGAGAAATTTGGCCCTATTATTATTATAATAAGATAATTTATCCTTTTAACTTTAGTTTTTTTTCTCTTTAATAAAAATCCTTTTAATTAAATTATGTTTAGTTTAGTTTAGTTGAGACATTTGGGTTGGACCCAATTTCTTTTGATGCTTACATGCCATGTATATATTTACACCCGTCTTATATTCGTTAATTTATTTTTATGTTATTTTTTTAATTTTATTTTGTTATTTCTTTTATATTTAATTGATTGATTGTCTATTTAATTAATAGATTAGATGCTTTTTAGATTTTTTTAGGTGGACCATTTGATTGATTGTTTAGTCAATGTGTTTAGTCAATTAATTAGGTAATTTCTTTATCCATGTCCATATTATTGCATGTGTAAATAATCACACTCATTTCACATTAGCCTCACTAACACTTCTAATCAATTTCAAAATAATTTTAAACCTCTTAATCCGATTAAATCACTTTTACCCCGATTCAAAGTATTATCATCCACAATGTTAAAAATGTTTTTTAAAATAAATAAGAAAGAAGAGAATTGTTGGAATCAAGCATTTTAGCCGAACCCTCGAATGATCGGTCTCGAGTCTCACACTTTGGAACAACTGTTCATTCATTCTTTAGTTTTTTAAAACACTGAATTATTAACTTGGACAGAAAATAGTCGTCAAGATCTAGCATCTTGGCACAACTCTTTGAACAATTGATTATCATCAAGATCTCGTTGTCGATAAATAATTCTCATAGCAACTTGGATGAATAAGAGCCATTAAGATCTAGCATCTTGGCACAACTCTTTGAGCAATTGATTATCATCAAGAGCTCGTTTTCCATTGGATAATTTTTATTAACAACTTGAATGAATAAGGGTTGTTAGAGTCTAGCATTCTGCCATAACTCTTTAGACGTTTGATTATCATCAAACGTTCGTCATTCACTTAATATACCTCAACCATCAAACTCTATTTCTCTCGCCGCCGTGCGATTAAAACCTTTTCTCCAAAGAACGATGTTTAGTCCCTTTTAATGCGCCTATAAACTAAATGATTAAGCTTCCACCGAGATTAGAAAAGCTAATGTTCGCCTTTAGAATGCAAAGTAAACATTCGTTTGCATAACCCGTAGTCGCAGAACTACAGACGCTCTGATTTCTCATTTATCAATGAGAATACGTAGGCACAAGGACCCTAATCCTTGGTGAGCCACCCCCTAACTTTTTCTTTTCAACCCTTTTCTTTTTCACTGTAGTACCCTCTCAAACTTTTTCCCTTTGTCAAGTGTCATCTCAAGACTTCCTTCCTTTTTTAAGGATAACCAAAATACTTCAAAGTACATCATACTCTTTGAAATAAACTTGAAAGAAAAGGATTGTTGGAATCTAGCATTCTAGCAAAACCCTTGAAATATTGGTCTCAAGTCTTGCATATTAAGGTAGCCAGTTATTTTATTCGTTCAAACTTATAACACTTAATCAAAATCTTGGACCAAGAGACGTTAGAATCTAGCATTCTAGCATAACTCTTTGAACCATTGATCATTATCAATGTTCATGGTCTACAAACAATTTCTCAAACCAATTTTAAATGAAAAGAGATTGTTAGAGTTTAACACTCTGCCACAAACTCTTTGAACAATTGATCACCATCATATGTTTATCATTCTTAAGACATATCAAAGAAATACTCAAACCTCCATTTTCATGGATATACCTTGATTATCATCAAGAGACCAAAATACCTTCATAGTTATGAATAAACCTTGATCGTCATCAAGTGTATTTTCTTAAATAAATCTTCAAGACACCTAATAAGGTATAAGGATTCTTTTCAAAATAAAAGATATGTTATCTTAATAAACACTAGGGCAATGATTTGCCTACATCCATTGAGTTGAGATAAGTGGCATGAATGAGATTTGTAAATCCATTCAATGTGGTGAAAATGTTCGCTCCTCATTTTTTTTGGGTAAAATAAAGTTCTTATGTTGATTAATACAATTTAGCTTTCGCTAAAATTAACCAATAAATTTTTACCCAAACTACGATTGCTCTGATTCCATCCTTGTAAGGATACGTAGGCACAAGACTGCGAAGTCTTGGCGAGCACCCTAATAATAAAAACCTCTTTAGGTTCCCTTTCTCTTAATAAAAATCTAAAAACATTTCTCTTTTCTCCCTTATCTACCCTCAATAACTAGAAGATTTAGAAACTAACTTAAGCTAACATACATCCAACCCTAACTAAATGGTTCCCATTGAGTACAACGAACGTGTGAAGGTGCTAATACCTTCCCTTTGCGTAAGCGACTCCTGAACTCAAATATTGGTTATGATGACCATATCCTTTCCTTCTTTTTAGGGTTTTTTTTTCCGATATTTTTCCTTTCCTTCTATGGGAATAAATAAAGATTAGTGGTGAATCACTTAAGTCCATCCTACAGGTGTGCGATTGCGTTTCGTGAGGTCGTTCTCATTTTTTGAGGTACGCCAATATCCTTCCTGCATCTTGTGACTATATTGTCGTTGCTCCGTGAACAATTTGTTCATCAACGTCTTTGACACATATTTGTAAGAACACAGATTGTTTCTGAGTAATATCTCTATGTTTTGATGATAACTCTTAGGAAATTTTGTATTAAAGAATTATATACTCTAAAATTTGTTCATGAATGTTTGATGCAGATGTTAAAGTATATATATATATATATATATATATATATATATATATATATATATATATATATATATATATATATATATATATATATATATATATATATATATATATATATATATATATATATATATATATATATATATATATATATATATATATATATATATATATATATATATATATATATATATATATATATATATATATATATATATATATATATATATATATATATATATATATATATATATATAAGAGCAAATTAATCTGAACATGGAACTATGGAAGGCTCTGAAGAGTCAAAAATCATCTTATAGAAGAATCTGAATGCTGTCTGCAGAAGGATCTGAAGCAGAAGCTACAGAAGAATCTGAAGCAGAAGCTGCAGAAGGATCTGAAGCAGAAGACTCTGAAAGATCTGAAGACTCTGAAGCATTGAAGATATTTGTATGAGAGTGTCGCTACTGCAAAAATCGGCGCCGGCTAAACAGAAGAGTCGCCACCGTGCGTTATTTATCCCAACGGAGGGAAAGGAAACGCTCGAAGTAAACCTAACGCAAAGACGGGAAAGGAATGGTCATCGCAACCAAATCCTGGATTCGGGAGTCGGATACGCAAGGGGAAGGTATTAGCACCCCTCACGTCCATCGTACTCGACGGGATCCACGCTTGTTTTCTATCTAAGGGTATGTTTATCTATCTAATCTAAAGGTCTGGGTGAAAAAAGAAAATAAAATGACTCGGCAAAGTATCACACTTTATGCCTACGTATTCCCGTCTGGAACGAGAAATCAGAGTCAACGTAGTTCGCCTACCTACGGGAAAGGAGGGGAAGGTTGCTCGCTAGGATACAGCATCCTATGCCTACGTACATTCATACAGCATGAAAGATCAGAGCAAACTAGTTCGGGCTACGGAAGACACAGATTTGTCTGACTGGTTATTTTTATCTTTCTGACAAGGTTTTCTTCTGATTAAGAGTCCAAGCGGACAAAAATGACATTTTGATGTTTGTTTTCCGTCTTTTACGCAAGAACTGTTTTTATGATGTTTGCAATCTCTGACGCACTAGAGACTATGATTTAAGGGTGACTACGTCGTATATCACCCTAGGGGTAACACACTAAGCAGTCAGATTACTGAAGAGTGACCCTCCAGCAATCCTCTCTCAAATAGCTTAAGGCTCGTAGCGTACGACATCGATTATCCTTATTACTGTGTTTTGAATTGTTTTGAGATAGAAGAGAAAGAACTCTAAAAAAACCTAGGGTTTGAAATGGGAATCAAAACTACCCTAATGTTGTCATGCATGGATTACAACCTAATGTCTGTCATAATTCCCTCCTGCACAGAGGAAATCAGAGATCCTAGGGGATAAACAGCAAAAGAAACAGATACATACAGTAAACAGTAAAATGCATGAGATGCAGCAATACAAGCGAGGCAAGGGAGTCCCGCTCAACCTCGACCCTGGGAAAGCAACAGGCAAAAGTGAAACAGCTTCACTTCAAACCTAAGGGGCAAGCTGACCAAGCCAACAGACAATACAGCAAAAGAAATAAAACCCAACACCAGCTCTGACAGCAACACCAGCTCCCACAGTAAGCAGCTCAAACAGCAACAGCTCTGACAGCTACAGTTGATTATCAGCAAGAAGTTGACAATAACACCTTCAAGTAAGACCCCACCTTCACTCTCCAATGATCCCCAAGCTTTAGATAAGCTCCTATCTTCAAGGATTCCCAAACTCTGGCAAGCAATGAACCCTAACAAATAAACAGCTTCAAACAGCAGCAGGACCCTAACTTCAACAGGTAACCAGCTTTGACAGGCACAAGCTTCCTCTTCACCAATCCTTAATGAACTTCATTCTCCACTAGGTTCCCATCTTCAGGGCAACCACTCCAGAAGAGAATCAATCAATAGATGAAGTTGAAATGTTAAGAGGCTTAGTGACAACCCAGGGAAATCACTAATATCTTAGCATAGCAGGTACAAGGTATCCTCAAGGTTCTACCCAGCCAAAGCTTGCTTTACATCCCTCCTAAGGAGATATGGAACTTCTTTGGGGGACCTTGTGTCATAGGATGGAATAGAGGCACAAGAAGCTCTCTATGTTTGAAAGAAGAAATCAGTCTAATCTAAAGCTCTCCCTATATCTCCTATCTCCTAAGTCTTCAAAAGCAATCTTCAAGGATCAGAATCTTCATGCTCCAAGCTCCACTCTTTGTCTCCAATCATCTCCAATGTCTTCATGAGCTCCCACAAGCAAAACTCAAGCCCCAAGCCCAATTAGAATAGCCCAACCCAAGCAAACAAGCCAAATGCCCAAGGGCACCACACAAATAACAACCAATTTGCAAAAATCAAATAAAATAGTAATACTCATCATAAAATCCTAGATTAATTTCTAAGGGAACCTAACTATATACCCTATAACCCACATAAACCCCAAGACCTAAATCAAACCCTAGGTCTCTAAACTATGCCCTAAACTACACCTAAGTGTTGTAAAACCCTAATCCTAACACCCTAAAGTTCATTATGCAAAACTAACCTAAATTTTATTCACAAAAATGTGATGAAATTTCTAAGGGTACATGCTTGCCTAACCTAATCAACCTCACAAGAATCAATCAAAAATCATGCACCAATCTCTCATACTAAATTCAGAAAAATAAGGTATCAAATAAATGCAAAATAAAATCAATAAAATTTTAAAATATACCAAAAAATATATAATGCATGAAATAATGTTTTTATTGTTTTATTAAATTCTAGAAATCTTAATTAAAATAGGGAAAAAATTCCCATCCAAAAATGACCTTTTTCAATTTGTTATGAATTTTTTATTAACTATGCTAAAACCATGAAAAAAAGAAAATAAAATGAAAATGGGAAATGGGCGTGACAAATAGCAATTGTAATCAGTTCAATATCAGAGATGGGCCCATATGGGGGTGTGAATAAGAAGCGTGCGCTAGGCCCAATTCCCTTCAGAAAATAAAATGAAAAATCAAATGAAAAAGAAAAAAGGTTCGTGTGAATAGCAAGCAAATCACGTGTGTTTTCTATTGGGCCTCCAAGCTGGGGTGTGGTTAGTAACAAATGACTTAAGCCCAATACCATTCATTAAGTGAAACGGTGCGTTTCACCCTCCTCTCAGAATCCTTCACAAGTTAAGACTCGCTCGTGGCCGTTGGATGTTCACTCCAGTCAAAGTCCAACAAGATCTAATGGTGATGGTGTCGTCTTCAACCTTTTGAAATTGGGAGGGAAAAACACCATGGACGAACAGAGCTCCACCATCGTCTTCTCCAAACCTCAGCTCCACTGATCCTCACCAAACTTCAACCCTAATAACATCATCTGGCTCGTTTTCTCCCCAGGAATCTAACCACATCATCCAATTGTATTGAAACCTCCTCATTCTCAAAACACGAGCAGATGTTCAGAAAATGCTCAAACATCAATTCTCACCAAACTCAAAATTGAAAAGCCTATGATCAACTACACTTCACACTGAGTGATTCTAACCGTTCAACTAAGCTTAAACCTCCAAGAACTGCAAGATACGACCCTCACAAGAAATTTGGTCCAACCTAATTTTGTCTCTAACTCGTGCAAATTGTTACCAGAATCCACCTAGCCATGTTCTATATAACATCTAACTATCTAAAACCTAATAATTCTACATGAATCAAGCCATAGAATGAAGTTTACATACCTGCAAATCTTGGATGAACAGAGCAAGCAAATCTTCAAATCAAGCTCCAAGATCTTCCAGACCCGTTCTATGATCAATTACCAAGCTTCTGTATGCATCAATTAGGGTTGAATCTTCTTGAATTGCAAAGTCCGATTCTGACTTGCAAGAGATGAATTCCAAGTGCTATCTCACGATTCCTCAGTGTTCTTGGCTAGAATTCTATCTGGAATCACTCATCAACACAAAGTAGAGCTTCTGAGTGCAAAAGAATGGATTGAAACCTCTCCAATTTGTGTAACCGATTTGGACTTGCAAGATGAAAACTCCAAACTCAATCTCTCCAATCTCTCTCAATCTCCACCAACCAATGCCTTGAACCTCTTCTAATACTTATATAGAACACGAATGAAAGCTCTAGAAACTTCTGGATTGATCCAATGAGAAGTTCAATATCTCTTGCATTTGAAAATGTCATGAGAAGTTTCATACATGGCAGCTGAGTTCTAAGCTTGTATTTGCACCTCATTCTGATCCAATTTCTCCTTAGATGACATATTGAAGGGACTAGCAAGGGTTAAGGCCTTGGTCATGCTCTAAAGATTGGTTTTGCATATGTGACTTATAATTTAAGTAACCATTTCACAAAGGAAGTCATGGAATTATCCCTCAACTCAAAAATGTGGAAATATCATTGTTTTCAAAATGTGTTTTCCAATTAAATTGGTATGTCATATGGACTGGTTTGGACCCATGGCTCAAAAATCAAAATTTTCCTCCTTGGTTCATTTAAAATTCACCCTTATTTTAGGCCATTTTTGCAATTTTGTGATACAAGCCCTTCCAATCACCCATGACCTCTTACCTAGAACAAAAACATTATTTTAAGCACATCTCATTTTGAACATTTTTCCATTTGAGGAGTGGAAGATAGAGATTTTGACCTATGTTGGAAAATGACCTATAATTCAACTTTCCCAAAATACCCCTGGATTGCCAAGACCATAACTTGAGTTCTATAAATCCTCTTTAGGACTTATAGTACTCTATGGAAATCTAAGATCATGATATACAACTCTTATGTTGTCCAGGAATCCATTTTAAAACTCCTTGATGGGCAAAAATTGCTTGGAAGTCAAGTGACTTTCACAGATAAATTTCAGTGTCCTCTGATGACCCATAACTTGCAAGAACCATAACTTGAGTTATACAAATCTCCTTGAAGACTTCTAGTACTCAAATTAAAGCTATTGAGAATCTCTACAAGTTTCACGTTGGCCAATAATCCATTTGAAACTTGCATTTTGACTTACATGGCTTGGAAGTTATGCCTAAATTAGGGGATTTTTCTCTGAAACCCTAATTTGGTAACTCCTCCTATTCTTGATTCTCTTTAATTTATCCTTGGAACAACACCACACATGTATCAACATATCAATTCATGAATCCTACAACCTCCAATTAAGCATTGATGCTTTTCAATCACTCAGTTGACCTAGGGTTGACCTAGGGTTGACCCAGATGAAACCCTAGTTGACTGTACTTCAACTGTGGCTCTTGTACTTGAATCAATGACTTGTCTCATCTTTAATATGACCCTCTAGGCATTTCATAAGCTTTGTACACATTCCACATCCTCATTTTATAGCTCATACCCCCCATTGATGACCCTCAATACACCTTAATTAGGAGAAAAGTCCACCCGTTGACACTCAAACTTCTCAAAGCTTCAAACATTTCTTGATGACTTGGATTGTCTTAAGCTTGAATAAAAACCCTTGATGTGCTTCTTTAGATAAGAATGGCACTTGATCCCTTGTTAGATGACTTGCTATGTTATGATATGCAAATGATTAGATTATATACATGATGTATCTATGCAAATGATAATGCAATTAAAACATAAATCAAGTGAAATAGGTTGAGCAAATTTTAGGGTGCAACAACTTCCCCTATTCAAACGGCTTGGACCCGACTGGGTGAAGAGCGAGCGGCCTTCAAAAAATCGAGGTACGAGACGGTTGAATACCAAGAACCCGGAAATTTGCCAACCACAGAAATAAACTGCACAAACTGCTTGGAAAACAACATCTGCTGACTAAATCTGGTTGTTACGATAACAAACTGATCAATTAGCGACCGTGCTGGGGATCATTTTCATCAGCCCGACAAAGGACTCTATCATCGTGGGGATAGAACTTTGTCTATATTCTGTTACCATAGAAACATCCCGACGGCTTTGTCGGGGGAACATTTCTGTCTAATCATAGGGAACTTATCCGCCTATCTCTACAGGCACATTGTCTGTCTAAACAATAGGAAACCCCATCTGTCTACTTCATACGGGAAAAGTCGTCTGCCCGATTACAGGAAAATCCATCCGCCTGCTTCATATGGGAAAAGTCGTCTGCCCGATTACAGGAAAGTTCATCTGCCTGATTCATACGGGAAAATTATCTGAATACTGTTTCTCTGCCTACCTCTGCAGTAGCTACCTTCGTTGGTCCCAACCCAGAAACGACTCTGAGGAGGACTCTACTGGGGACAATAACACGAGGAAATCACGACGACTTCCTTGGGGAAAATACTTTTGTCAAATATCAGAATACAACTCACATACTCTGTCTATCACGGGAGAATCATCTATCTGGATACCAGAAAGGTTCATTCGCCTGCTTCATACGGGAAAACACATCTGCCTGATTCATACAGGAAAGTTCATCCGCCTGCTTCATACGGGAAAACACAACACATTTGCCTGGTTCATACAGGAAAGTTCATCCGCCTGTTTCATACGGGAAAACATAACACATCTTCCTGGTTCATACAAGAAAGTTCATCCGCCTGTTTCATACGGGAAAACATAACACATCTGCCTGGTTCATACAGGAAAGTTCATCCGCCTGTTTCATGCGGGAAAACATAACACATCTGCCTGGTTCATATAGGAAAGTTCATCCGCCTGTTTCATGCGGGAAAACATAACAAAATCTGCCTGGTTCATACAGGAAAGTTTATCCGCCTGTTTCATACGGGAAAACATAACACATCTGCCTGGTTCATACAGGAAAGTTCATCCGCCTGATTCTTACGGGAAAACATAACACATCTGCCTGGTTCATACAGGAAAGTTCATCCGCCTGTTTCATACGGGAAAACATAACACATCTGCCTGGTTCATACAGGAAAGTTCATCCACCTGATTCTTACGGGAAAACATAACACATCTGCCTGGTTCATACATGAAAGTTCATCCGCCTGATTCTTACGGGAAAATATAACACATCTGCCTGGTTCATACAGGAAAGTTCTTTCGCCTGATTCTTACGGGAAAATATAACACATCTGCCTAGTTCATACAGGAAAGTTCTTCCGCCTGATTCTTATGGGAAAACGTAACCTTGGATATAGCTTCCTAGCCTGTTCACGGTAGTATCTAACTCCACTAGGATATTCTAAAAATAAACACCAAACACTCATCTTGGCAACAAGTGATCATTCCTGAAATTGATTTTATGAAACCCTGAGATACCATCGTAGCGACAAACTTGAAGAAAACATTCCGCTGGTCGGATAAGAGAAACTCTCATAAGCAACTCTGTGGGGAAGATAATAAACTGAATTGTATCATCGCATGTCTCACGCTGAGATCTCGATCGTCTGGTAATAAATCTGAATTATAACTTCATACTCCTGCCGAGAAACACACCTGAAAGCAAAAGGTTAACCAACCTGATTTATGTTTCAAAATGCATATGTTTGGCAATGGCGTAATGCTCCATACGACATGGAAATGCTACGCATTTTTGCAAACATGATAATGTATGTAAATGCAAATGCAGGTTCAGACTGCTAGGGAAGCTCTGACAAGCTTGCTTCAACACGGCTATTGAGGACGAATACCACCTTGTTGGGGATGAACGGATACCGCGAAGTATTCTGGAAAAATAAATGCCGGAAATACAACCAACTCTGCCGGGGAGAGATTACACATCGATTTCCACTGGGAGGAAAGAATAACACCCTGTTGGTGAACAAACTTAGCTGGGGGAGAATCGACCCTTCTGGGGGGACAACTGTCTGGGTACAGTTTACAACTCGGGACTACCACTCCGCTGGGGATAATCATCCGGACGAAGGCATGACGACCTGTGGGGAGAAAGAAAACCATCCCCGGTGGGGATAATCCTTCTGAACTTACTATCTTGGTTATGTGTAACACCCATTTTATTTATTTAGTCATTTTGGTGTTAATTTAATTATTTTATGTTGGTGTGCCCTTAGGTGGGGTGTGTTGGTATGTGATTGGTGAGTATCCTTGATATATAAGGATCATTGGTGGTGTGGAGATAATAATATAATAGTTAATAGTAATATTGGTGGTATTACTATTATTATTATTATTATTATTATTATTATTATCATTATTATTATTATTATTATCATCGGTATGAATATTATTATTGGTGGGTGTCCCTGATATGGGAGGATTATTGGTGGTGTTTTGGTGAATATAATAATATAGTGTATAATATTGATATTGGTGGGAATATTATTATTATTATTATTATATTTATTATAGTTACTATTGTTATTAACATTATTATTATTTTGGTGAGATAATAATAGGATTATTATTACTATTATTATTATTATTACTTTATTAAAGTTATTAACATTATTATTATTTTGGTGAGATAATAATGGGATTATTATTACTATTATTATTATTATTATTTTATTAAGTTATTAACATTATTATTATTTTGGTGAGATAATAATAGGATTATTATTATTATTATTATTATTATTATTATTATTATTATTATTATTTTATTAAGTTATTAACATTATTATTATTTTGGTGAGATAATAATAGGATTATTATTACTATTATTATTATTATTATTATTATTATTATTATTAAGTTATTATTATTATTGGGATTAGAGAATTAAAATAGAAACGTGAGAGATTAGTAGTTTTACGATACATTGTGAGAAGTTAGAGAAAGTGGGAAAAAAACGATAGAAAGGAGAGAACGGAAAAGGGAACGAAAAAGGGAGCAAAGAACGAAGGATACAGGGGAAAATCAGAATTGGCCAAACCTTGGAGGGTTCTTTCATCGATCAACCGATTAACAAGGTAAGGGGGGAGAAACTTGATTTGGGATGGTATATACATGTATAGGGTAGAGGGGATTCCTTAACCCCGTAGGAAAATTCCGATCTATGAAGTTTTATATTGGCATGCTTGTTATTATTGTTGCTGATGATAAATTGATGCTTGACATTGATGAATTGTTGATTGGTATTGGTGAATTTAGTGTATATATATTATGGTGATGTTAGTGAGATTATATGTTGTTACTGCAGTGTTGATAGTAACTATAAATAGAGTTTTAGTGAGATTCTGTGTTGTTACTGTAGTGTGGATAATGACCATGATTATAGCTTTGGGGAAAATTATATGTTGTTACTGCAGTGTTGATAGTAACTATAAATAGAGTTTTGGTGAGATTCTGTGTTGTTACTGTAGTGTGGGTAATGACCATGATTATAGCTTTGGGGAAAATTATATGTTGTTACTGCAGTGTTGATAGTAAATATAAATAGAGTTTTGGTGAGATTCTGTGTTGTTACTGTGGTGTGGGTAATGACCATGATTATAGCTTTGGGGAAAATTATGTGTTGTTTCCCTATAGTGTCGTTAATGACTATGGTTAGGACCTTGGTGAGATTCAGAGTGACTCTGAAGTGTCGGTAATGTACCGTAATGTTGGTTCTAGAGTAGGAAGTATAGGATAATTGGTAAGTATAATGTTTATTGGTGTGTTTGTGTTTGATGATAACTAGTAATTGATAGTGATGGAGTATAAGTCAATGTTAATGAATTGGTGTTTTGGGATGATTTGGCATATAGGGCATATAGGGTGTTTTACAGCTTTTAGGGAAAATTCTGTATGGCTTTTGAGGTATCGATAGAGTGTGTAGGTGATGATTTTGGGAATAGGAATTAGAAGCCTATTGGCTACGGTAATGTGCAAGATTGGTACTAGAATAGACTGAGGATCTGAGTTGAGATGATAGGTACAGTTTGGCCTTGATGCACTGTAAGAATGATGAGTGTGGGAACTAACTTGTGTACTTGGTGATAGTGCATGTTTCCCGTAATAATGACTGGTGGACAATTAGTTGATGTATATGTATGTAGTGATCAGTAGGATCGCGTACCCCCGAGTGGTGGGATATGTTATATCTTGGTGTTAAAGTATGAACTTGTTTACTATCTGGTTGATTTATATGGTGTTGGTGTATGTTGTATCTGTACATATGTGCATTGGTGTATGATGATATGATCAGGAGGATCGTGTGCACGTTGAGTGCCTAAATATATTAGTTATGCATTGGTGTGTGCATATCATGGTGTTTTGGTGGGATGAATCATGTATCAGGAGGAGCGTAAGTGATTCATCCGTACTCCTTTGTGGAGAATGGTGGGGGATAGATCATGTCTCAGGAGGAGCGTAAGTGATCTATCCAGGTTCGATTGAATGAACCAATGAGTCGGTACCGCATGCATGGTGTTGAGTTGCATATTTGCTTATAATATGTTATATTGTAATTTGAACAGTAGGTTCGTCATATGGAGTTGTTGGGGTGAATATTGGTGTGTTGGTGTGTTTTACTACCTTATGTACATGTATTACATTACCATTATATTCTGATCATTATTTCTCACCCCTTTGTTGTTGTTGTTGTGGTCTGTGCTTCTTCGGAAGTACAGATAATCCAGGTGTTTAGCTAGCTTGGATATTGGTGTGACCGTCGAGTCTAGGATGCTCTGATACGTAACACGGGATATGGGGGTTGTAATTGTTTTATGTCAAACGTGTTGAAATCCTGTGACGTATCATGTTTTGATGTATTTTACTTTATGAAACAAATTCCGCTGTATTATTTTGAAAAGAATGAATAAACTATTTTTATAAAATTTGGAGATGTGATATCCCACTTTTTGGTGAAAACTCTGATTATTATTATAGTATTTATATTTTATTTAATACGGGAAGTGGGGTGTTACAATTGGTATCAGAGCAGGTCGGTCCGTCCGGCCAGTGTTGTTGAGTTGAGTTGAGTCTGTCCTTTGGGATGGAGACTGTGTGTTGTTTAACCTGGTGTTATGGTTTAAATCCCTAGTATACGGCATGTGTGTGAAAACACTGTCGGTATGTGTTTATTTCCTAACCTTGTCTGCAGAAGCAGGAATGATTCCAGTGGGGGAGAAGTTTGTAATTCTCCGGAATGCTACGGTGTGGTGGCTTAATGTGTTGAGGAATGCTATCATAGTTTGGTAAAGATGGTTTGTACCCCATCATGATTTCGGATGTCTATTAACAAATTGAGGAACTGATCACCCTTAATCTCTTGTTAATAGTAGACGGGATTGTGTTGGATGGGATAGACGTGTCTTGCAAGCTTGTGTGGCGTGAGCAATGAATTGTCCTGAGTTAAGCTAAGTGCTTAAGGGATTATTTTGAGGAGTTGACGTAATACGGTGTTGAGACGTTTATTTTGACGGAACCTTCGAATGAGAAGGAAAGTGAGAAAATTGGGATTTGTCAATTTGTTGAAATTGCCGGAGGTTCCCTGAGGAAGTAAGCGATTTACTATCGGAGTGTGAAGTAAAGCTTACACGTTTATTTTGTTTTTGGGACGAGTCTGATATTGATGACTCCATATTGTATGTTTACGTTGGGATTGGAGAAGTTGAAGAGTCAACTTGAAGACCCGCTGGGGGAGAGGTCCTTTTGTTTGAGTGTGTTACCGTAAGGTGCACCAATTTTTGTTGGTTAGACAGACAGAAGGTTTTGTGAAGCTTTGGGTGAACTATAGATAAGTGAACAAGGTGACTATCAAGGATAAGTGTTTGCTTCCAAGAGGTAATGATTTGATGGATCAATTGATTGAAGGACGTGAGTTTCCGTGTTCGTGAGATCGCGAGTAGAATTATTGTGTTGTGGTGTCGAAGGTCGAAGTGGTATCGTAATAGGAGGCTCCACGATCTGCTGTTGAGATTGGAAGTAATCGGGTTTTAAAATATTTAAAGATTGAAAGTGTGTTGGACGGCCTCCTAAGTATGAAATTGTGGTTATACGTTGGATTCCGAGATCGCAGCTTTTTACGGAATCGAAATTGGACACTCGGAAGTCAGGTAACGGTCGAAAATAGAATTTCGGGACTGTCATGTTCGCCGAGATTCGCCTGGCGAAGTGTCCTGAGCAGAAAAATGTTGTTGTGGTATTTTTGTCGTAACGGGAGAACCGTAACTCGGAATGACACCCAGTTCAAAGCGTTGGAAAGCTATTGAAATTATCTATGAGATGGTGAAGTATTGACATAGATTTAATCTATTTATTGATGAAGTGTGTTTGAATGTGGTGGTAAGGACGGGCGGTACGGTATGTGTTCCCGCTATAACTCACAACTTGTTTGTCCACTTGGCATGGGATCTTCTTTAATTATTTATATAAGGCAATGGTTGTGTTGATAAATGATATTTTAAGGTATTCTAAGGGTATAGAGGATTATGTTGAGCATAAGGAACTGGAGTTATCAGTGTTAGAAAAAGAGCGGTGATATACTTCCGTAAGGAAAGTTCTGCCGAATCCGATAGAACTAATTGTGGTGTTTGTGATGCTTGTTGATATAATTAGGGGATTTGCTAAAGACAACTTCAGCGAGTTTCAGTTATGCAAAAGGCAACTCGAAGTGTGTAAGAGAAACCATCCGACCAGTGATTTAGAGTTGGTTGCTATTGTGGTTGTACCGGAGTCAGAGGCTTCGAAAGTTCAAACTGAGATCGGAGATGTTTGGTGATCTTAAGAGTTTAAGGTGTTTGTTTGATTTGAAAAAGTTGAAAATGAGGCAGAGGAAATAATTAGGATTTCTGAAGGATTACGACTTTGAGTGTAATTACCCTTTGGGTAAAGTGGATGTGGTAGATGATGCGGTGAGTTGGAAATGTTTGTGTTTACCGAAGATGATGGTGAAAAGAGTTAGAACTAATTGAGCAATTTCATAATATGAGTTTTGTGAGTAAGGAGACTTCTTATGGAGTTAAGCTTTTATTATTAAGATCTGACTAGTGATATCCTTGAGAAGAACCGAGAAAGTCAGAAATCTGGGTCGAGTAGTGAATTAGTTGAAGTTGATAAATTAGAGTCGAGGAGTGGATTGTCGGGCTTGTGGAAATAATACCACGAGATGTTATGATAGAGTATGTGTACCAAATGTTGTTGAGGGGAGTAGAAGTACTCGTGAAGAAATACATTGGGGTAGATGGAGTATCCATCCCAGTGCTATGAAGAAGTAACCGAATTTGAGTAGATTGTTTTGGAGACCATGGATAAGGGGAGGAGTAGTTGAGGTGGAATATGCTGGTTAGAATTGTAGGAATTCGAAGAGTAAACATCAGAGACTGTTGAGTCTGATGCAGTCGTTAAATATTCCAGAGTGGAAATCAGGTAGTATTTTCACGAAATTGGTGTTGAGATTTCCAAAGAATTTGTAAAGACATAATTTTAATTTGAATTGTTAGGAGTGGATTAACTATTCCGTGTTGAGAATATATGAGATGCATATTGAGAAAGTGGTGAAGTTGGATGAGATACTGACGAATATTGTGTCAGATGGAAATTTGAGGTTTATATTGAGATTTTGGAAGGGCTTACAGGAAGCTTCGGGTACTAAGTTGAAGTTGAGTTCGACTTACCATCCGCAAACTGATGGTCAGTCAGAGAGGACTATTGAGTCTGTAGAGAATTGGTGAGAGCTTGGGTGTTGGATCGAGGTGGATTGTGGGATGATTAATTACCGTTGATTGAGTTACCTATAATAACGGTTACCATCCTAGTGTCGGAATGGCACTATATGTGGCTTGGTGAAATAGGGAGTGTAGGACTCTACTGTGTTGGAATGGGTCGAGTGAGAGTGTTGTGCTCAGACCTGAAAATTATGTGGAGATGGCTGAAAAGATCAAGAGGATCCAAGGAAAGATATGTTTGGAGAGTCACGCTGGTGACTGATGTTGGTCGAGCTTCGAAGTCTCAGAAGTTCGCACCGTATTCTGTGGTTTGTATCATAGTGGCGCAGCAGAGGCATGGGAGGAGTAACATGTTAGACCGTTTTTCCCGCTGTCGCTATGAATTGGCATGATATGTTTCATGTGTCTTAGTTGAGAAAGTACATTGAACCAGGTGGATGATGTACAAGTGAAAATAATTTGATTGTTGAGGCATTGCTATTTCGTTTGGACGAGCGAGAAACAACTCCGAAGGGAGGAGATATCTTTGGTGAAAGTAACTTGGGGAGGTGCTGCAGAAGGCAGTGTGACCTGGTAGTTGGAATGAAGGATGCGGGAAGCATATCCGGAAGTGTTCCATCAGGTAATTTTCGAGGACGAAAATACTTAAAGTGGGGGAGAGTTGTAACACCCATTTTATTTATTTAGTCATTTTGGTGTTAAATTAATTATTTTATGTTGGTGTGCCCTTAGGTGGGGTGTGTTGGTATGTGATTGGTGAGTATCCTTGATATATAAGGATCATTGGTGGTGTGGAGATAATAATATAATAGTTAATAGTAATATTGGTGGTATTACTATTATTATTATTATTATTATTATTATTATTATTATTATTATTATTATTATTATTATCATTATTATTATTATTATTATTATCATCGGTATGAATATTATTATTGGTGGGTGTCCCTGATATGGGAGGATTATTGGTGGTGTTTTGGTGAATATAATAATATAGTGTATAATATTGATATTGGTGGGAATATTATTATTATTTTTATATTTATTATAGTTACTATTGTTATTAACATTATTATTATTTTGGTGAGATAATAATAGGATTATTATTACTATTATTATTATTATTACTTTATTAAAGTTATTAACATTATTATTATTTTGGTGAGATAATAATGGGATTATTATTACTATTATTATTATTATTATTATTTTATTAAGTTATTAGCATTATTATTATTTTGGTGAGATAATAATAGGATTATTATTACTATTATTATTATTATTTTATTAAGTTATTAACATTATTATAATTTTGGTGAGATAATTATATGATTATTATTACTATTATTATTATTATTATTTTTATTATTATTATTATTAAGTTATTATTATTATTGGGATTAGAGAATTAAAATAGAAACGTGAGGGATTAGTAGTTTTACGATACATTGTGAGAAGTTAGAGAAAGTGGAAAAAGAACGATAGAAAGGAGAGAACGAAAAAGGGAACGGAAAAGGGAGCAAAGAACGAAGGATACAGGGGGAAATCAGAATTGGCCAAACCTTGGAGGGTTCTTTCATCGATCAACCGATTAACAAGGTAAGGGGGGAGAAACTTGATTTGGGATGGTATATACATGTATAGGGTAGAGGGGATTCCTTAACCCCGTAGGAAAATTCCGATCTATGAAGTTTTATATTGGCATGCTTGTTATTATTGTTGTTGATGATAAATTGATGCTTGACATTGATGAATTGTTGATTGGTATTGGTGAATTTGGTGTATATATATTATGGTGATGTTAGTGAGATTATATGTTGTTACTGCAGTGTTGATAGTAACTATAAATAGAGTTTTGGTGAGATTCTGTGTTGTTACTGTAGTGTGGATAATGACCATGATTATAGCTTTGGGGAAAATTATATGTTGTTACTGCAGTGTTGATAGTAACTATAAATAGAGTTTTGGTGAGATTCTGTGTTGTTACTGTAGTGTGGGTAATGACCATGATTATAGCTTTGGGGAAAATTATATGTTGTTACTGCAGTGTTGATAGTAAATATAAATAGAGTTTTGGTGAGATTCTGTGTTGTTACTGTGGTGTGGGTAATGACCATGATTATAGCTTTGGGGAAAATTATGTGTTGTTTCCCTATAGTGTCGTTAATGACTATGGTTAGGACCTTGGTGAGATTCAGAGTGACTCTGAAGTGTCGGTAATGTACCGTAATGTTGGTTCTAGAGTAGGAAGTATAGGATAATTGGTAAGTATAATGTTTATTGGTGTGTTTGTGTTTGATGATAACTAGTAATTGATAGTGATGGAGTATAAGTCAATGTTAATGAATTGGTGTTTTGGGATGATTTGGCATATAGGGCATATAGGGTGTTTTACAGCTTTTAGGGAAAATTCTGTATGGCTTTTGAGGTATCGATAGAGTGTGTAGGTGATGATTTTGGGAATAGGAATTAGAAGCCTATTGGTTACGGTAATGTGCAAGATTGGTACTAGAATAGACTGAGGATCTGAGTTGAGATGATAGGTACAGTTTGGCCTTGATGCACTGTAAGAATGATGAGTGTGGGAACTAACTTGTGTACTTGGTGATAGTGCATGTTTCCTGTAATAATGACTGGTGGACAATTAGTTGATGTATATGTATGTAGTGATCAGTAGGATCGCGTACCCCCGAGTGGTGGGATATGTTATATCTTGGTGTTAAAGTATGAACTTGTTTACTATCTGGTTGATTTATATGGTGTTGGTGTATGTTATATCTGTACATATGTGCATTGGTGTATGATGATATGATCAGGAGGATCGTGTGCACGTTGAGTGCCTAAATATATTAGTTATGCATTGGTGTGTGCATATCATGGTGTTTTGGTGGGATGAATCATGTCTCAGGAGGAGCGTAAGTGATTCATCCGTACTCCTTTGTGGAGAATGGTGGGGGATAGATCATGTCTCAGGAGGAGCGTAAGTGATCTATCCAGGTTCGATTGAATGAACCAATGAGTCGGTACCGCATGCATGGTGTTGAGTTGCATATTTGCATTATAATATGTTATATTGTAATTTGAACAGTAGGTTCGTCATATGGAGTTGTTGGGGGTGAATATTGGTGTGTTGGTGTGTTTTACTACCTTATTTACATGTATTACATTACCATTATATTCTGATCATTATTTCTCACCCCTTTGTTGTTGTTGTGGTCTGTGCTTCTTCGGAAGTACAGATAATCCAGGTGTTTAGCTAGCTTGGATATTGGTGTGACCGTCGAGTCTAGGATGCTCTGATACGTAACACGGGATATGGGGGTTGTAATTGTTTTATGTCAAACGTGTTGAAATCCTGTGACGTATCATGTTTTGATGTATTTTACTTTATGAAACAAATTCCACTGTATTATTTTGAAAAGAATGAATAAAGTATTTTTATAAAATTTGGAGATGTGATATCCCACTTTTTGGTGAAAACTCTGATTATTATTATAATATTTATATTTTATTTAATACGGGAAGTGGGGTGTTACATTATGCGTCGCGGAAATCCTCCCAGCTGGGGATTGAACGTGCAAATCTTCGACTCTCTAGAGAGTATGACCTCTGTATGGGATACTGATCTCGACTTGCTGGGGATGTCCTGTGGACAATTTTCATGAGGATACTCTTCTGGGGAAACTAATCCTTCCTTCGGTAAGGGATAATCATCGTCTCAACCTCTAGGGATGAGGTGCGACCTGCTGGGAAATAAGGTCAAGTCCTCCTTCCAGGGCCTCTGGCTGGGACCACCATTTTCTGATTGTCCGCTTCAAGGGCGAGAACCCTGCAAAACACAAACGAGACAAAACAAATCTATACAACCAAATCTATTTAAGTTAGCATCCGTGACATTACTTCAGTCAATTCGAAGTTTTATCAATCATTGGCAAGGGCCAGCAAAGTTATGCACATGCAAGTTCATCGGAACATTGGCGTTTTCCACATAAAAAACAGTAAAGCACAAACATCAAATACTGAATAACATGTTTTATTAATAACAGGCCTCTGAATAGGCAAAGTTTTGTACACCGGATGAAACTCCTGAAAAGAGGAAGTTACGCACACACACATACATATACGCCCAAAAAACATAAAATACAAAACCATATTTGTACACATGTCAGCAATGTGATGCAGACAAACATCATGAGCTGGTCCTCCTATGACTCGCCTGACTCTGGCGCTTTCCCGGTATTCAATTTTCGGAAGATTGCGTTGGATAAACGAACCCTCGGGTACTCCCAAACCACTAAGCAATGCTTGTATCAGATCCGGACCGCAGTCATTTACTTTTTCAATCCCTAACTTTTGCGTGAACCGCCCTTTGCGGGTTTTCGATTCACCGGGATACCCTTTTTTGCCGAAGGCGCCCTTTGCAGGTTTTCGACCTCGCGGGTGTACATCTTTTCAATTTTATCCCTAACTTTTGCCCGAACCTTTTATTCATTTTTTTTTGGTTCGCCAGGATGCCCCATTTTTGCCTGGACTCTCTTTTTACTGTCCAGCGGGTCACTTTCAAGCAAAGTATTTTTTAACTGCGTCTGAATTCACAGGAGACGTAAAGTCTTCACCATCCATGGTAGATAGTAGCAAGGCTCCTCCAGATAAGACTTTTCTGACAACGTAGGGACCTTCGTAATTAGGGGTCCACTTGCCCCTGTGATCTGTTTGTGGTGGGAGAATCCTCTTCAGCACAAGGTCGCCCGTCTGAAAGCTTCGAGGGTGTATCTTCTTATTGTATGCTTTCTTCATCCGGCTCTGATACAACCGACCGTATGTGAGAGAAGCTAGCCTTTTCTCATCCATTAAACTAAGTTAATTCGGTCTATCTTTAACCCATTCTGCCTCATCAAGTTGGACATCTCGTAAAACCCTCAAGGAAGGAATCTCAACCTCCAGCGGTAACACTGCCTCCATTCCGTATACCAATGAAAAAGGGGTTGCCCCGGTTGATGTGCGTACCATCGTACGATAACCGTGCAATGCGAAAGGTAGCATCTCGTGCCAGTCCTTATACGTTACAACCATCTTCTGAAAAATTTTCTTTATGTTCTTATTGGCCGCTTCAACATCGCCATTCATCTTGGGCCGATAAGGAGAAGAGTTGTGATGCTCAATCTTGAAATTCTGGCACAGCTCTTTCATCATCTTGTTATTCAAATTCGAACCGTTGTCTGTGATAATCCGCTCAGGGATTCCATATCTGCAGATAATATCTCGTTTGATAAATCTGGCGACCACTTGCTTGGTGACATTGGCATACAATGCTGCTTCCACCCACTTGGTGAAGTAATCAATTGCCACCAAGATGAACCGGTGTCCGTTGGATGCCGTAGGCTCGATCTTTCCAATTATATCAATTCCCCACATCGAGAACGGCCACGGTGATGACATCACATTCAGAGGACTTGGGGGTACATGGACCTTGTCCTCATAAATTTGGCATTTATGACACCTCTTTGCAAACTTGAAACAGTCTGTTTCCATAGTTAGCCAGTAATAACCTGCCCGCAACAGTTTTCTCGTCATAGCATGCCCACCAGCATGTGTACCAAATGTACCTTCATGTATCTCTTCCATGAGCAACTTCGCCTCTTTCTCGTCTACACAGCGTAGCAACACCAAGTCGTGGTTTCTTTTGTATAGGACACCGTCAGGATTCAAATAGAAATTGTCAGCCAATCTCCTGAGAGTCTTCTGATCTCGACTGGATGCCCCAGCCGGATACTCCTTGTTCTTCAGAAAATTCTGGATGTCAAAGTACCAGGGTTGACCATCGGGAGCCTCATCAATGGCAAATATGAAGGCAGGCCTATCAAGCCGAGAGATAACAATCTGGGGAGCCTCGTTCCAGAAGTTATCTTTATACATCGAAGACAATGTCGCCAAGGCGTCAGCCATTTGATTTTCTGCTTGCGGCACGTGATGCAATTCCACCTTGTCAAAGAAAGGCAACAATCTCCTTGCATAATTTATATATGGTATCAAATTGGGCTGACGTGTCTCCCATTCTCCTTTAATCTGATTCACCGCCAGAGCTGAGTCTCCGTACACATCCAGCTGCTTGATTCGCAAATCAATAGCTTCTTCCAGACCCATGATGCAAGCCTCATATTCAGCCTCATTATTGGTAACGGGAAAAGTCAATCGGGCAGTAAAGGGGATGTGCGACCCCTGAGGAGTGGTGATAATTGCCCCTATTCCGCTACCATAAGAATTTACAGCTCCATCAAATATCAACTGCCATTTGGAACCCAACTATGGTCCTTCGTCCGGCAACGGTTCTTCACAATCTTTCATCTTCAGGTACATGATATCCTCGTCAGGAAAATCAAACCTCATCGATTGGTAGTCCTCAACAGGCTGCTCCGCAAGGTACTCCGACAGAACGCTACCTTTAATAGCCTTTTCCGAGACATATTGAATATCGTATTCGGTTAACACCATCTGCCATCGGGAAATTCTTCCGGAGAGTGCTTTCTTCTCAAACACGTATTTGATTGGATCCATCTTTGAAATTAGCAGGGTTGTATGATTCAGCATGTATTGCCTCAAACGTTTGGCGGCCCAGGCTAGCGCGCAACACGTTTTCTCGAGCATTGAGTATCTGGACTCACAATCAGTAAACTTCTTACTCAAATAGTAGATCGCATGCTCTTTACGTCCTGTCTCGTCGTGTTGACCGAGAACACAACCCATACTTTCCTCAAGAACCGTCAAATACATAATCAACGGTCTCCCGGCCACTGGGGGTATCAAAACAGGAGGTTCCTGCAAGTATTCTTTTATCTTGTCGAACGCCTTTTGACAATTTTCATTCCAGGTCACGACCTGGTCCTTTTTCAACAACTTGAATAACGGCTCGCATGTCGCAGTTAAGTGAGATATGAATCGGGCGATATAGTTCAACCTCCCTAAAAACCCACGCACTTCTTTTTCTGTTTTGGGCGTTGGCATTTCTTGTATTGCTTTTATTTTTTCAGGATCAACCTCTATTCCTTTTTCGCTCACGATAAACCCCAGTAGTTTACCCGATCTCACCCCGAAGGTGCACTTGTTAGGGTTCAGTCTCAACCTGAACTTCCTAAGCCTCTTGAACAGTTTCAGCAGATTAACCAAATGCTCCTCCTCCGTCTGGGATTTGGCAATCATATCATCAACATAAACCTCGATCTCTTTATGCATCATGTCATGAAAGAGAGTCGTCATAGCACGTTGATATGTTGCCCCAGCATTCTTCAATCCGAAGGGCATCACTTTGTAACAAAATGTTCCCCAGGGAGTAATGAAAGTAGTCTTCCCCATGTCTTCTGGCGCCATTTTAATCTGATTGTAACCCGAGAAGCCATCCATGAAGGAGAATACAGAGAACTGAGCAGTGTTATCAACCAGCACATCGATGTGAGGAAGTGGAAAGTCATCTTTCGGGCTCGCCCTATTCAAATCACGGTAATCTACACACATTCGCACTTTACCGTCTTTCTTCGGCACTGGCACAATGTTAGCGACCCATGAGGGATATTTTGTAACAGCCAGGAAACCAGCATCCCACTGTTTTTGAACTTCCTCCTTGATCTTCACAGCCATGTCCGGTCTAGTTCTTCGGAGTTTCTGCTTAACAGGCGGACATTCCTCTCGCAGTGGCAGACGGTGAACAACCATATCCGTATCCAACCCAGGCATATCCTCGTACGACCAAGCAAATATATCACTATACTCTTTGAGCATCTCAACCAACTCTTGCTTGACGTCGCTCTGCAGCGCAGCCCCTATACGGATGTTTCTCACAACCTCTTCCGACCCCAAATTGATAATCTCAATGACTTCCTCATGAGGCAGAATGATTCTTTCTTCTTGTTTCAATAACCAAGTCAACTCTTCTGGTACGTCGCCATCTTCAACAATCTCTTCCTCGGCCTGAAATACCGGGTGCTCGAAGTCGAAGTGAGTCATAGGCGGTTCATAGATGTCATCTGAAATAGTAATCCTGCAAAGGAAATGGTTAAATGCTTCAAAACGCATACAAAGCAAATAACCACATTGCCATTTTATTGTAAAAGATAAAAAAATAGGAAAAACGGGGATCACAACATTTGTATATGAAAAACGCCTTTATTTCATGATTAAACAATGTAATGTACATAACCAAATGGCCCTAAGCAAAATCACTATGCCCTGGATAGGACACAAGATTATTCAACAATTAGGAAAACAAATCATTACTGTTTAGTTGTCACAGGAACAGTTTCCCGGATAGACCAATTGCAGGGACTTTGTCCTGGCACGCTTGGCTTGATCCACGCGTCCATATCACAGTCGCTATCTCCGTCTTCAGCATCGGAAACAACATTGATAGTCTCGAAGCTCACCCCATTTGGTGTAATGGTTATCGGCCCTCTGAACTTGGGTGTTCCTGAAGAGGATGCTGCTGACGAAGGACGATATCCAAGCCCGAACTTGTCATTCTTCACGGGAATCTCCAACACCCGCCCCCAGCCCTTGGTTTTGCCTGCCTGCACTAGAGCTTGAGCCTCTTTGTACGATGACACTGCCACATCCGATGTTGTACTAGGCGCTGGAACTTCGTCTTTAATTCGCAACCCCTCGAAGGCTTGACAGGGTGTTTCGTGTATTTCGCCGTCGACCTCGACATATTTGAACGAAGACAAATGGCTAACCAGAATATCTTCCTCTCCACAAAAAGTGACGATACTATCCCCAACCATATACTTCAGCTTTTGGTGTAACGTGGATGTGACTGCCCCGGCAGCATGGATCCATGGGCG
The DNA here is from genome assembly GCA_963859935.3 of Lathyrus sativus. Lineage (NCBI taxonomy): Eukaryota > Viridiplantae > Streptophyta > Magnoliopsida > Fabales > Fabaceae > Lathyrus > Lathyrus sativus. The sequence continues at coordinate 283,221,653 of OZ012741.1, read as the reverse complement.
CCCAAGAAGGCAACTATATGCTGGCTGAATGTCCATTATATAGAATTCAGTTTCAAATATTTCAGGCCCCACCTGCAACGGTAATGTTATTGATCCGAAAACCGACCTCCTCGTTCCATCGAACGCTCTCACCACTAGGCCACTGGGTGTGCAGATAATCCCCCTGATGTCTAACTTCATCATGGCTTTCTTTGGTAGCACATTCAGGGAAGATCCAGTGTCTACTAAAACGTGGGACATGACCGTGCCCCGGCATTCTACTGACACATGCAATGACATATTATGCTCTCGCCCTCTCGGAGTCAAATCAAAATCTGTGAAGCCCAAACTGTGCCCCGCGTTGACATGCGCCATCACCCCTTCTAAATGATTAACAGAAACTTCTTGAGGAACGAACGACGTGTCTAGAATCTTCAGTAAAGCGTTCCGATGGGCCTCGAAACATAACAGCAATGATAGGATGGAAATTTTTGACGGCGTTTGCTGGAGGTGCTCCACGATTTTGTAATCACTTTTACGAATGAGCCTCATAAACTCCTCTACATCCTTAAGTGACGTTTCCTTTTCATTCGACTGAGAAGGACCACCCTCAACTACCTTGGCTTTACCCTTGGCTAATCTTTCTGCCTCTACCTCGGGTGACGTGAAGATTCTTCCGCTTCTGGTCATACCCCCTGTTCCGACAACATTATCTACAACCCCAGCTGGTTGTCCATTGACTTCAATTTTCTCACCATCGCAATATACCTCCAACCCATAAGTCCACGACACTGCTTTAGTACTCTCGAAAGGAACCGGTCCTGCTTTGGTAATTGTGATCGTCGGCTGCCTGGCAGGTGCCGTTATCGTTATTGTTTTCCTTGGAATTGTCACCGTCGCAACATCGTTCTGCTCATCACACAATGCCTCTACAGGCTTTTCAACGGAGGTCCTATCGAATTGCAAGGTACCTTCATCCATTATAGCCTGAATACCCCGCTTCAACTCATTACAACCCTCTGGCTGGGTCCAACAATCCAAGCAAAATTCATCACACCCCGGGAATACACCCCCTTTTAACAACCTGCTTTTAATCTCACCCAACGGTGTCTTCAGCTCATTGACATTCGTCACTAGATTCAGATTCTCCTCTGTCAGGATGGCGTTTGCCCCGTGATTGGGCATAGGCTGTTGTACGATATTTGGACCCACCTGTCCAAAGTTGATAGCCTTGCTATCCAATAAATCCTGCACTTTGTGTTTAAATGCCTGGCAAGCTTCTACATCATGCCCGGGTGCCCCAGAATGGAATTCGCAATGCTTGTTGGCATTGTATCCGTAAGGAAGTACTTCCCCCGTAGGTGGTGCCAAAGTCCTCTTTTCGACCAAGTTCAACCCTAGTAGGGTCTGGAGGAGTTCTGCATACGTGGAAGGAGGTGCTGTTGCACCCCAAATTTTGACCAACCGGGTCTCGCATTTGGCTCGATGTTTCGACGCATAACCGCATTCGCATCTGCATATCGCATACACTGCATTTTCCATTTGTATTGATTTTATCAGGGATCACAGCTCCCGTCTCGTGTTTCAGGTGTTTTTGACCAGTAGAATCGATTTTTGGGATATTTCGGTGCCCGTTTATTTTTACCGATTATTTTTGTGTCGTTCGGTGCTCATTTTGTCCCTCTGGGAATTATTGTGATTTTTCTGGATTTTATAGGATTTTTTAGGGTTTAAATAGCTTTTAAATCAATTTTTAGGATTTAATAGAATTTTTGATATTTTTAATTGTTTTTAAATCATTTTTTTAGCATTTTATAGAATGTAATAGATTTTAAATTCATTTTAGAATTTAATAGGTTTTTAATTCCTTTAAATAGATTTTAAATCATTTGTAGAAATCTTTTATAGATTTTAATATTTTTAGATAATATAGGATTTTTTAGAATATTAGTATAATTTTTAAATAGAATTTAAATAGAAATAATAATAATAAATGAATAGATTTTTCCTTATTAAAAATAAATAGGTTTTATTTTCTTTTATAGAATATTAGAATTTAATTAGAGTTTAATAAAAGATTAGAGGTTTAATAGATTTTAGGATTAATTAGGAATTAATTAGAGTTTAATGAGATTAATTGGGCTAATTTTTTTCCATTGCAGGTTTTTAAGTTTTTGTTGGGCTTTATTCAATTCGCAGGCCCATTAATTCAATTGTTGGTCCAAAAAAAAAAGGTTCAGAAAGAGTCAGCAATTGTCCAAGAAATCCAGTATTCTCCAGCGTTTTCCAGCAGAATCTGGAAACTTCCAGAAAGTGCCAGCGAGACTCTCAGCTATAAAAGCTAGCTGACACGTGTTGAAAGGGAGGAGGCCCCACGAGTTTCATCATCCATCCGCCACGTACCCTTCAGACTCTCCCTCTTCCCTCCACGTATCACCGACCCTCTCTCTCTCTCAGCCACGCTAGCCCGCACGTGGCAGGCATGCATGCCTCTCCTCCACTTCCTCCACCCACGCGTCGCACCCACAGAGCTCCACCGTGAAACCACTCCGACCGGCCTGCATGGCCGGCGGCAACCGTGACGTCGCCGGAACTCCCTCCAAGCTCAGAAAGCTTCCAAGAACCATCCTCCCTAACCTTCATCTTCTTCCCCGTGTCTCCACCACCAAATCCAGAATCCGGCCACCACAAACTCCAGAAACATTCATCGTCAACCTTCGATCTTTCATCATCATCAAGATCAGAACGCTTCCAAGAATCATCCTCCCAGAGCTTCACCCAACCTTCAAGAACTCCAGAAAACTCCAGAATGACGAACATCATCATCATCTTCATTCAAGATCCAGATCCAGATCACATCCACAACAATCGCGTTCATCCACGAGCATCAACAGCAAACTCCAGATTTCCAAAATCATTCCTCAAGAACTTCAACGATCTCCAGATCCAATAGCAACAATCATCAACATGAAATCACCACTCAACCGATCCTCAACGACCTCCATTGAGGATTCACGAGATCCTTTCAACATCAACAATACAAGAAGGATCTTCAGAGAAAATTACCAATCGCGCGTGTATCAAGAGTTATTTCCAGAATCTTCCTCGTCAAAAGGCACTCAAACACATCCAGATCCAGCAATCCATTGTGTTCTTCGTCAAGAACATGGATCCAGAAACCTCCATGGATCCTTGTTCCCCCAGAACGTTCAGAGCCTTCATCCATGTCGTTGGGGACGCGTTTGATTTGAGTTGAGCGTTTTTTGTGAGTGTTAAAGAAAGGAAGTTTGAGTAAGGGTGAGGGTGAATTGAGAATGAGGCGTTCAGGGAAGGTTGAAACGGAGACGGCGGCGGAGGATGTGGAGATGAAGCTAGGGTTTGTTTCTTCAGAGTGAAGAGAGGGAGACGGAGAAGAGTGGATTAGGGCCAGGCCCAAGGTTTTTTTGGAGGCGCCCCCGTTTTTGGCTGAAACGGGCCTGGGCCCAACACGAATCTGCTTGCCAGACACCCATTCAATTACTCACATACCCCCTGCTGCGTTTTTTGAAGTGATTGGGCTGGGCCCTTCAATTTTTTTATTTTATTTTTTGTGTAATCCCTTGTAGTTCAGTATCCCCCCCCCCCTTCATGTTTTTTTTCTTTTACATTTTTTTATATGCATATTCCATATAAAAAAAAAATAATAATAATAAAAAAAAGAGGAAATAGTAAAAGAAAAAAATGAGGAAAAAGAATATAGAGAAAAATAGAAAAGAAAATATTTGATTTGGAAAAAGAAAAGAAAAGAAGTATAAAAAAATTAAAAAAAGAATTTGGAGAAAAGAAGAAAATGTTGAAAGAAAAAATAGAGAAAAGAAATATATTTGAGAAAATATTCAAAAAAGAAATATTGAGAAAGAAAAACATGAAGAAAAAATATGTTGAGAAGAGAAAAGGAGAAAAAAGAGAAAAAATATTAAAAGTAGGATTAATATTTTTTTAAAGCATTTTCTTTTAGGATATTTTCTTAGACTTTATTTTTCGACTTTTAGGGATAGAATTAGAGGTCCATTTGTTAGGGGGCTATTTTCATTCGACTTTTCAAGATAGAATAGGATAGCGTTCCTAGGAGATTTATTTCAGTATGCAACTCATTGTAATCATTTTTCAGAGATGAATAAAACGAGATTTGAGATGTGGTCCGAAAGTAGCCGAACTACAGCTGCTCTGATTCTTCGTACCAGACGAAGATATGTAGGCATAGGATGCGATATCCTAGCGAGCACACTAACGACTAACCTGTTGTTCTCTCGCGGCTGTGCGATCGAGACGTTCCCGCTGACGATTAATTGAGTACCCTTTTTCTCTCTTGCCCAAGTGCATTTGAGACTCAGCCATAGTTTTGACCATAGGTTCCCGACCCTGTGAAACCAATTGTTTTTCTCACTGCTGTGTGAGAATGTTGTTTAGCCGTAGTTAGTCTGAACTACGCAAAGCTCTGATCTTCCATCCAGTGGAAGTACGTAGGCACAAGACGCGAGGTCTTGGCGAGCCAATTTTCCCCGTAGTCCCGAACTACGTTGACTCTGATTTTCTCTCTTGAGAATACGTAGGCATAGAGTGCGATGCTCTATCGAGTCAATTCCCTCCGTTTAGATTTAGCAGCCGTAGATAGATTGTTTTGCATCCAGTAGACAACCCAAGCAAGCGTGGATCCCGTCGAGTACGACGGACGTGAGGGGTGCTAATACCTTCCCCTTGCGTAACCGACTCCCGAACCCAGGCTATGGTTGCGATGACCATACCTTTTCCCCGTTTTTGCGAGGTTTACTTCGAGCGTTTCCTTTCCCGCTCTGAGGGATAAATAACGCACGGTGGCGACTCTTCTGTCAGCCGGCGCCGATTTTCGCAGTAGCGACAGCTGGCGACTCTGCTGGGGATCCAACGTCCCCTGGCTGCTAAGGACTGCGATGGTTCTTATGCATGTGGGATCCAACGTCCCCTAAGAGAGAGTCAATCCTAGCGCTTGTTTGCTTGTCTATTAGGTGCTTATTTATCGATATTATCTGTTGCTGTTGGGCTGTTACGGGTATTCTATGATTGAGATAAGCCGGACCTGGGCTCGAGTATGAGTATACACCTAGATATAGTTGTGGAGAAGTAGTAGACGAACCTGTCTGCTGAGCAGGCGCAGTTCCCTACGAAAATTCGCACTCGGACGAGGTTCTCACAGAGGTGCTCCTTTCCGGTCCTGAGGATCTGAGGGGAGTCCAGACGTGAGGATTGTCGACTCTGGGAACCGATCAATTGGAAGTCAGCTAAGTGAGGCCTCTTCATGAGATGACGATGCCACTCCTTCTGGGAATCGTATCATTCCTCATGAAAGTCTGTGACGCTGACGACCGCATAGGATGCCGTACCTTGTCAGATATAGGTCCACACCTGTGAGTGGGGGGGTTTTTTGTCCAGGAAACTTGACTTCCAACCTACCCGTTATTCTAGTCTTCTCTTCAGAGAACGTCTCCGTCAGCAGCGCAGCAGTATTCAGATTTTGTGTGGGGGCTGTGGTCCCATTGTTTGCTGCATTTTGCATATCATATGCATATCAGTGTTGCATTGCATATCATCCTCCAGCTAGCCAGAGTTCTGATCCAGCCTTTGTTTCCTGAAGGTAATTACCCGGAGTTTGGATTGAGCAGCTGTTGATTGTCAGGAGACCTACCTAGGGGTTGAGTAGATTTGAGCAGAATCCAGCATTGAAGTCAGCTGAAGACTATTGGTAGCCATGTCTGAAGGCAATTTCCAGTCTCCTAACACCCTGACAGGGTTCACTATGGCGTCCAACCCTCTGTATGATTCCATGGAAGACTTCCCGCAAGTGAACAACGTTGCTGCAGACCAAGTTGTACAGCCTTCTGTTGAGAACCGAGATCGACATGAGCAGTTTGTTGCCCAGAATGAGCGTCCTCCTCCTGTCAACAATCAAGATGTTGCTTTCCCTGTGATGAATTACCGAAGAGATATTCCAGCAGTTGGGATGGTAGATCCAGGAGCTCTCGAAAAGGCTAGAAGACTCCGAGCATTGGAAGAAGGATTGAATGCTTTGAAAGCCAAAGATGCTGTCAACCTAGATGCTGTAGGCATGTGTTTGGTTCCTGACCTGGTGTTGCCTTACAAGTTCAAAGTGCCGAAATTTGAGAAGTACACGGGAGATAGCTGTCCAAGGCTGCATTTGATGATGTTCTGTCGAAGAATGACTGCGTTTGCGCGAGATGATAAGTTGATGATCCATTGCTTTCAAGATAGTCTGACTGGGGCATCTTTGAGGTGGTATATGCAGTTAGAGAGGAATCAGATTCAATCATGGATGGATTTAGCCAGAGCTTTTCTGAAGCAGTACGATTACAACCTAGACATTGCTCCTTATCGCATGCATTTGCAAGAGTTGTCTCAAGAGATCAATGAACCGATCAGGAAGTATGCTCAGAGATGGAGAGAATTTGCTGCTAAAGTGCGTCCACCGCTGTTAGACCAAGAGCTGGCAAGCATGTTTGTGGATTCCCTACAATATCCGTACTTCAAAAGATTGCTCGGAGTTCCGGCAAGTTTCTCTGACGTGGTAGCATTAGGAGAACGCCTTGAGTACTCCATAAGAATGGGGAAAATTCAGATTACTCCATATGATCAAGCTGGTGAAACTGAATACCCTTGTGACTATCAGAGTGAAGAAGAAGTTGTGATCAACTCAGTCACGCCAAGGGTTGAATATCCTCAAAGCGAATCAGTGAATTTTGTTGGTTCATCATCTTATCAGAGATCAGTACCTCCCGTGGCTTGTTATACTGAACAGACAGTCGTGCCTGGGGCACCATATCAGGAATCTTATGTCGCTTCCATTGCAAATCAGCGAACTCGTGGCCGAGGTTATCAGAATCAGCGTCAGAATCAGAACAGACCTCGCAACAACTTGGAACGAAGGAAAGCTCCTTTTCACCCAGTGCCGATGCCGTATGGCCAGTTGCTACCATCTTTGATCCAGAAGTCTTTGGTAGAGCCTAAAGCTCTTAAGCCAGTTCCAGAACCTTACCCTCCTGGGTACAATCCCCACGTTCAGTGTGGTTATCATGGTGGCTCTCCGGGGCATTCGACCGAAGATTGTAAAGCATTTCAGGCGAAGGTACAGCAGTTGATTGATCAGGATCGCATTTCCTTTCGAGAAGGATTTCTGTTTGTTCATCCCTAACTGCTCAGCTGTCTAAGCTCGTAGACTCAGAAGGGTATTCCCCAGCAAAAGCCAGTGGTTCAGACAGGCAGGCGCCTCAGCAGTGGCAGTTCTCAGACCTTTTATATCATTTGCATTTGTAGTTTCTTTTTCTGTTAGTTACTACCTGCTTTAAGCATTGTATGTTTTGAATGGTGATAATAATAAAGTGACTATGCATTTTTTTGAATTAATCATGTCGCTGTCGCTCATTTATTGCATTGCACTGACACTTGCATTTTATTCACTCCACTTTTTCGCTGTGACTAGCAAAGTTAGGAGGGAGGATGACGAAACTGAAACTCATAACCAATGATTGTATGCTTTCAGATAAGACCGTACCGATGACGTACAAGGCATTGTTTCAAATTCCCCAAACACTGGAGATATAAGGAGTTAGTCCCTTGTTAACCACTTCGAGCCAGGAAGTAGAAGTTTTTTCGGACTTATAAACCCTCACATCTTAACCCGGGGCAGGGTAGTCGACAGTTAGCTTGACCAAGCTTTCAAGTCTTGCAGAGGAATGTTGTTTTTCAAGGACCAATCAGTTTATACCTTTCAAGAGGTCAAACCTCACCAATCAGGAGTGAAACAGTTACAATCCTTTCGGAGCAATCAAGACAACCAGTGTCACACGACTTTGTTCCAAAAGAAAGAAGAAAGAAAGCCCGCTAAGTAAAAAGAAAGAAAAGCTGGAAAGCTAATACTTAGGCAAAAATCAGGGCATCCCGCTGGACTTCAAAAGAAATCGAAAAAATCGAAAAGAACTCAAAATGAGTCAGTCTAGGCAAAAATTAGGGAATCAAAAGAATGAAAAAGAGGGATTAAAAAGAAATTTTCCCCAGCAAATCACAAAGTCGTGTACACAGACACCAAAGCGAAGAAGGAGTAGCTATCACTCTAGAAGAAAAGCTTGTGAATTCCTTAACTGTGGTTCTTACCATTCCACATACTTCTCGAAGAGGCGAGCGCTTGTGCCAGGTTAACTGAACCTTAGGATCGGAGAACATCACGAAGAAGGGGTGGGTACAAATCAAATTTGAGCCGAATATCCTTTATTTCACGAACCGTGAACCCGACCACGATACAACCCTCAAAAGACCTAATTGAGGTAGGGTTAGTCTGAAGCGCATTATGATAAGGTTGAGTAACCTGACTCCTTCTTGACTTGCTAGTCACATCCTTGTTATATTTTCACTGACCACGTAAGCACTGCGTTTGAACTTTGGTTCATTCGTCACTCTCAATCATATGCATGTAAATGAGTGACAGCTCAAATTTTTTCAGAATCTGCATGAGCATCGCATTAAGATTACCATTCGTGAACAGACGATTCTAATTGCAGGTTAGTAGTTGGCATGAAAGAAATTCCAGGGAGTAATCAAATAGGACTGAGTAATCCGGCAGTCTGAACCAGAATGGTGTATGTTGTGAAGCCCAATGAATCAGGAGCATTACCTTCCAGTAAGTTCAGTATCAGTCAGTCTAAGGACAATTGAGCAGGGGCAGTTGTTTGAGAAGCAGTTGATCAGGATGAGTTTTTCTCAAGACTTAATCAGGGGCAATCATTCAGAATGCGGAGATTTGAAAGCAGATGCTTCCAATGGATAATCAGATCGGGTTGAGTCGCTAGAACGCTCATTCAGGGGCAAGTCATCGCAGAGAATGTTGAAATCCACTGGGTTGTTAGGTGTTTAATTGGAGATTGAATTCTGTTATCGTGCAGATGTCGGGGCAAGTATTCTCGAAGTACTCTCGTAGCAAGTTGTTCGGAGCAGGTACTCCCAAGAGATAGATTGAGGCCAGCTGAGTGTACTGGGGCAAGTTGTGCAAGCCAGTCTTTTATCCCCCAGCTGAGTGTACCAGGGGCAAGTCATTCAAATCAGTTTGTTTATCCCCAGCCAGAGTTGAGTATCGGGGAATCATGTCAATACCCTTATCGTAAACCTTTCAAATAAGAAGATCTTGTTGTCGTTGGATCATTATCCTACAGTTTAAACCTGTTGCGTGTCGGTAACCAGTTGTTTCCAAAGTCCAGTTCTCGCCTGGCAAATCGGTAACCAGTTCTCGTCTGGCCCACCTTCCGTGAGCATCAGTTCCCATCCTGGTGCAGTTTATTGTAAGCGGCAGTTCCCGTCCTGGTGCAGTTTATTGTAAGCAGCAGTTCCCGTTCTGGTGCAGTTTATTGGTAACCAATTCTCGTTTGGTCACCGTTTCTTCAAGTGTTATACCAGTTCTCGCCTGGTGTACGTTAGCTTTCAGCCAGTTCTCGCCTGGTTGTCTATACCTCAGCTTGTTGTCCAGTTAGCCCGTTTGGTTCAAAAAACACAAAAATCAATTTTCCTAACCTATTTTCCTATCAGTTCTCGCCTGATAGTCTACCTTTGAATGCTAGTTCTCGTCTAGTATTTCCCATCTTCCACTGTGTACATAGTTCATGTTTATTCTAAACCAGAAAAAAGCAAAAAATCTAAAGGTATCTGACACAATATTTCCCAATGACTCGCATGTCGTCATGTTCCCCGATACGAAGCTCGATTAATGCCAGTGCTCCGAGTAATGTTTGAATTCCTTGTGGATACGGTTAAATCAGAATTGTTACTCTTCAGCAGATGAAAGTTGCTTATTATCCCCGGAAGAGTCGAGATTGTCTTTTACCCCGTATCAGAGTAGGATCAGGAGTATCTTCAGCAGATTAAGATCGATATCCTTGATAGTAGGATCATTTCCAGCAGTGTGCTGCGCGTAATCAACCTCAGTTGGGTCAATCCCCGCAGAGCGCAATCAGTTGCTAATGGTTTGAAGAAAGCATCCCCGAGCAGAGTTCTCTTTCTTTCCCCAGTGAAGTTGTTAAGCAGGGTTGCCTCTTCATTTCTCCAGCAGGGCAGTTATCCCCAGCAGATTTGATTTCTCGTGTCCAGCATTTATTTTGCTGAGATGGTTCTGTGACTTCAGGTCATCCCCAGTAGAGTTGGCGTCATCTTCGGCATTTATTTTGCCAAGTGGTTTTCAGACCTGGTGTTCTCTGGCAGCTAGAGCCTGCATTAGCATTTGCATATATAGTCATTGCATCTATCAAGCATATAGCATATCCATGCCGTCTAGGCATTGCATTTTCAAACAGAACGCATAGCATTTACATGTCATATAGGGCATTGCACCCTTATCAAGCATACGCATGTCGAAACATAGACCAAGATGGTTACCTATTGGATTTCGAATTTGTTCACCTGCAGAGTTGTGTGGTTCAGCTTCTTGTCTCCCCCAGCGGAGTGATTCTTCATATTTGGGTGTTACGTCAGCATCGGGAAAAAACAACAACAACAACAACAAAGATTGACATATATCAGACTTCTGAAGCTGCCCCTTTGTCAAAACAGGTGCCAGGCAGTTCCATTCAGAATTTCCTCAGGAGAATTGTCCTCAAGTTCGCAATGAACTGTGAGTTGACCAGACTTGATCCCATGAGAGAGATGGGAGTCAAGGTGTTTGCTTTATGAAGCATTATTTCAATACTTGTGGCGTCACACAGGTGTTGAAAAGAAGAAGAAAATTTATCAGAAAATTGACCAGATGTTGCCGTTACAACCAAACTTCAGTTTATTGGAAGCTATTTCTCAAGCAGCTTTGCAGTATATTCTTGCGGTTGGCAAATTTCAGGGTTCCATTTGTATTCAACCGTCATCTACCTTGAATGTTTGAAGGCTGAGCGCTCTTCACCCATTCAGGTCGAAGCCGCTTGAATAGGGGCAGCTGTTGCACCCCAAAATTTGACCAACCGGGTCTCGCATTTGGCTCGATGTTTCGACGCATAACCGCATTCGCATCTGCATATCGCATACACTGCATTTTCCATTTGTATTGATTTTATCAGGGATCACAGCTCCCGTCTCGTGTTTCAGGTGTTTTTGACCAGTAGAATCGATTTTTGGGATATTTCGGTGCCCGTTTATTTTTACCGATTATTTTTGTGTCGTTCGGTGCTCATTTTGTCCCTCTGGGAATTATTGTGATTTTTCTGGATTTTATAGGATTTTTTAGGGTTTAAATAGCTTTTAAATCAATTTTTAGGATTTAATAGAATTTTTGATATTTTTAATTGTTTTTAAATCATTTTTTTAGCATTTTATAGAATGTAATAGATTTTAAATTCATTTTAGAATTTAATAGGTTTTTAATTCCTTTAAATAGATTTTAAATCATTTGTAGAAATCTTTTATAGATTTTAATATTTTTAGATAATATAGGATTTTTTAGAATATTAGTATAATTTTTAAATAGAATTTAAATAGAAATAATAATAATAAATGAATAGATTTTTCCTTATTAAAAATAAATAGGTTTTATTTTCTTTTATAGAATATTAGAATTTAATTAGAGTTTAATAAAAGATTAGAGGTTTAATAGATTTTAGGATTAATTATGAATTAATTAGAGTTTAATGAGATTAATTGGGCTAATTTTTTTCCATTGCAGGTTTTTAAGTTTTTGTTGGGCTTTATTCAATTCGCAGGCCCATTAATTCAATTGTTGGTCCAAAAAAAAAAGGTTCAGAAAGAGTCAGCAATTGTCCAAGAAATCCAGTATTCTCCAGCGTTTTCCAGCAGAATCTGGAAACTTCCAGAAAGTGCCAGCGAGACTCTCAGCTATAAAAGCTAGCTGACACGTGTTGAAAGGGAGGAGGCCCCACGAGTTTCATCATCCATCCGCCACGTACCCTTCAGACTCTCCCTCTTCCCTCCACGTATCACCGACCCTCTCTCTCTCTCAGCCACGCTAGCCCGCACGTGGCAGGCATGCATGCCTCTCCTCCACTTCCTCCACCCACGCGTCGCACCCACAGAGCTCCACCGTGAAACCACTCCGACCGGCCTGCATGGCCGGCGGCAACCGTGACGTCGCCGGAACTCCCTCCAAGCTCAGAAAGCTTCCAAGAACCATCCTCCCTAACCTTCATCTTCTTCCCCGTGTCTCCACCACCAAATCCAGAATCCGGCCACCACAAACTCCAGAAACATTCATCGTCAACCTTCGATCTTTCATCATCATCAAGATCAGAACGCTTCCAAGAATCATCCTCCCAGAGCTTCACCCAACCTTCAAGAACTCCAGAAAACTCCAGAATGACGAACATCATCATCATCTTCATTCAAGATCCAGATCCAGATCACATCCACAACAATCGCGTTCATCCACGAGCATCAACAGCAAACTCCAGATTTCCAAAATCATTCCTCAAGAACTTCAACGATCTCCAGATCCAATAGCAACAATCATCAACATGAAATCACCACTCAACCGATCCTCAACGACCTCCATTGAGGATTCACGAGATCCTTTCAACATCAACAATACAAGAAGGATCTTCAGAGAAAATTACCAATCGCGCGTGTATCAAGAGTTATTTCCAGAATCTTCCTCGTCAAAAGGCACTCAAACACATCCAGATCCAGCAATCCATTGTGTTCTTCGTCAAGAACATGGATCCAGAAACCTCCATGGATCCTTGTTCCCCCAGAACGTTCAGAGCCTTCATCCATGTCGTTGGGGACGCGTTTGATTTGAGTTGAGCGTTTTTTGTGAGTGTTAAAGAAAGGAAGTTTGAGTAAGGGTGAGGGTGAATTGAGAATGAGGCGTTCAGGGAAGGTTGAAACGGAGACGGCGGCGGAGGATGTGGAGATGAAGCTAGGGTTTGTTTCTTCAGAGTGAAGAGAGGGAGACGGAGAAGAGTGGATTAGGGCCAGGCCCAAGGTTTTTTTGGAGGCGCCCCCGTTTTTGGCTGAAACGGGCCTGGGCCCAACACGAATCTGCTTGCCAGACACCCATTCAATTACTCACATACCCCCTGCTGCGTTTTTTGAAGTGATTGGGCTGGGCCCTTCAATTTTTTTATTTTATTTTTTGTGTAATCCCTTGTAGTTCAGTATCCCCCCCCCCTTCATGTTTTTTTTCTTTTACATTTTTTTATATGCATATTCCATATAAAAAAAAATAATAATAATAAAAAAAAGAGGAAATAGTAAAAGAAAAAAATGAGGAAAAAGAATATAGAGAAAAATAGAAAAGAAAATATTTGATTTGGAAAAAGAAAAGAAAAGAAGTATAAAAAAATTAAAAAAAGAATTTGGAGAAAAGAAGAAAATGTTGAAAGAAAAAATAGAGAAAAGAAATATATTTGAGAAAATATTCAAAAAAGAAATATTGAGAAAGAAAAACATGAAGAAAAAATATGTTGAGAAGAGAAAAGGAGAAAAAAGAGAAAAAATATTAAAAGTAGGATTAATATTTTTTTAAAGCATTTTCTTTTAGGATATTTTCTTAGACTTTATTTTTCGACTTTTAGGGATAGAATTAGAGGCCCATTTGTTAGGGGGCTATTTTCATTCGACTTTTCAAGATAGAATAGGATAGCGTTCCTAGGAGATTTATTTCAGTATGCAACTCATTGTAATCATTTTTCAGAGATGAATAAAACGAGATTTGAGCTGTGGTCCGAAAGTAGCCGAACTACAGCTGCTCTGATTCTTCGTACCAGACGAAGATATGTAGGCATAGGATGCGATATCCTAGCGAGCACACTAACGACTAACCTGTTGTTCTCTCGCGGCTGTGCGATCGAGACGTTCCCGCTGACGATTAATTGAGTACCCTTTTTCTCTCTTGCCCAAGTGCATTTGAGACTCAGCCATAGTTTTGACCATAGGTTCCCGACCCTGTGAAACCAATTGTTTTTCTCACTGCTGTGTGAGAATGTTGTTTAGCCGTAGTTAGTCTGAACTACGCAAAGCTCTGATCTTCCATCCAGTGGAAGTACGTAGGCACAAGACGCGAGGTCTTGGCGAGCCAATTTTCCCCGTAGTCCCGAACTACGTTGACTCTGATTTTCTCTCTTGAGAATACGTAGGCATAGAGTGCGATGCTCTATCGAGTCAATTCCCTCCGTTTAGATTTAGCAGCCGTAGATAGATTGTTTTGCATCCAGTAGACAACCCAAGCAAGCGTGGATCCCGTCGAGTACGACGGACGTGAGGGGTGCTAATACCTTCCCCTTGCGTAACCGACTCCCGAACCCAGGCTATGGTTGCGATGACCATACCTTTTCCCCGTTTTTGCGAGGTTTACTTCGAGCGTTTCCTTTCCCGCTCTGAGGGATAAATAACGCACGGTGGCGACTCTTCTGTCAGCCGGCGCCGATTTTCGCAGTAGCGACAGGTGCGTCGAACACTCTTTTCGCCCTCGGGTTCTGTACCCTTCTCTAAACAGGATTCTGTCCTTGTTGTTGCTGTGGTTGTTGTTGTTGTGGCTGCCTCTGTTGAGGAAGCGGGATAGTGACACTAGCTATCTGCTGCGGCTGAACATACTGATTTCTTCCTCTGCCCCTACCCCTGCCACCAAACACGGCACTAGAATCACCCTGTCGTCTACCATCAAATGCTTTTCTGGCACCTCCTGTTGAAGTAGACTCACCTGTTTGGAACCTTCCGACTTTAATCCTATTTTCAATCATCTCCCCCATAAGAATCAAATCTGAGAAATTGCTCAATGACACACTAAACAATTTTTCGTAGAACACCCCTGTAAATGTCCCAATGAACATATCATTCATCTCCCTTTCAATTAATGGAGGATGCACCCTCGCGGCCATATCGCGCCACCTTTGCGCATACTCTTTAAAGCTTTCACCGTTCTTCTGCGACAAACCCTGCAATTGGACCCGGTTTGGCACCAGATCGCTGTTGTATTTGTAATGGGTCACGAAAGCATCAGCCAACTGCTTCCAGGTCTTAATCTGTGTGGGCTCCAGCCCCATATACCATTCAAGTGAAGGCCCTGACAAGCTGTCCTGAAAGAAATGAATGAGCATCCTTTCGTCATCTGAATACGCGGACATCCTTCTGTAATAAGAGTGGACATGGACCTTAGGGCAGGTATCCCCTTTGTATTTGTCAAAAGTGGGAGCCTTGAATTTCAACGGCACCCTCGGCCCTGGTACCAAGCCCAGTGTTGCGACCAATTCACATTTCCATTTCCATATCCGTCGTAACCAGTGTTGCGACCAAACCCTTGCTGATTGATCATGGGACCTCGTCCCCCGGTACCGAAACCCTGGTTGACTCTAACAGGTCCAAACCCAGTGTTGACAGGAATCATTCCATTACCATTCATATTGCCAAATCCACCAAAACCGTCGTAACCGAAACCCTGAGTGTTGAAGCCGAATTTCTTGTCCTGATTGACGTAATCAAATCCCTGATCATTGTAGCCGAAACCATTATTGCCAAAACCATTACCGCCATTGTTGTTACCACTGCCTTGGTTGGCGTCCCCAAATCCAACATTGTTAACAACAGTCTCATTTACATTCCCTGTGTTGCCATTGCCAGCGCCAGCGCCATCGTTTACAATCACAACAGGTGGGGTCAGTACAGGTGGGACCACCGGCATAGGGGGCCCATCCTCCGGAATAGTTTCAACGTGTGCAGAATTGTGGTCATTATTGCCATTCCCATTAGCCCGCGTCAGCAGCGGCTGTACCAAAGTCTGGAGGCTCTCCTGGCCCTTGGCAATGTTCTCCATTGCTTGCATGAACAGGTTCAGCTTCTCGCGAATTTCCTGCATCTCCACTTGGACTTGATCCATGATTCTCTTGCAGTTGTTTTGGGTTGAGTAGCGGTGGACTCTTGGTTCGTCAATCCTGGAAAACCTGAAGATGTAGGAAATAAGATACAGATTCGAGAATATGGGCCATGCAGTATGAATGCAAATGCAATTGTGTAAATATGCTACAGGTTATATCCCCCCCCGATTCTAGTCTCGGAGAGAAGGCCATCACGACAATGGAGTCCCCATCAAGCAAGCAAGAAATCAGAAAAACCCTCATATATAAGCAAGTGCCAAGAGGCTGAGTACAAGAGTACAACTGAATACAACTGAATAGACCTTGGACAACAAGCCTGGCGATGGTCAAAATGCAAGTACAGGTATCAAGGCAAAGATAAATCAGGCCAAATGGCGTGCTCTGACGTCTTCCAATATCCTCAACGTCTCTGAATGCCCTAGTCGGGAGATCAGCTCCTGTATCAGTAAGGCATGCCGCTCGGTAGTGGATCTCAACTTTTTGGCGTCATCTTGGCAAGTTCCTTTGCCAAAACTCTCGTCAAGTCTGTACCTCTTGGAACCGGCCTTCACTTCATAACCTCTCGGCTTCTCGTCAAGGTTACTTACTCTAATCCCAACAGCGCTCCTAAGTGAGGTCTCTTCAGCAATCTTTGCGTCTTGGGCTCTAATATGTGCCTCTAGCGTGGCAATCTGCATCTTCAGTTTGTCTTCACGCTCCTTCCGCTTGGTAAGCGTGGCATTCCACAAAGCTTCCCAGTTGCTGAGACGGGAATAAGCTTTGCTTAAAAGTTCCTTCTTTGAAGTGAGCACCTTGCTGACACCGTTCAAGGCTATTCCCACTTTTTCTTTCTTGTTGGTCTCTTCCGTCAACTCTGAACCCAACCTGTTAATCAATTTGGTCTGTTCCTTCACAGTGAAGGTAGCTTCATTCTTCTCACGATGCAACTGGAAGATTTCTTTTTCTAACTCATCATTGGCTTTCTTCAATTCTTCGTTTTCAGCCAACAATTTGTTATACTTCTCACTCTCTTCCGAAGCAGGTACCTCAATCATTGGAAGATACAGGGGTTCCGCAGCAGGATAAGGCATCAAGTAAGTACTAGCTCTCTCGCGAATCCAAGCCAAATAAGGATCATAAGCTCTGTTGTTGCTCTTACCGAGCAAAGCTTTCCCTTTCCTACGGATGTTAGCCCATGCATGTCTCAATCTGATCAAAACAGCCGTGTCTAATAAGCCTGTGAGATACAGAGATTCCTGTATCTCCTTCTCAATAGGAGCGTCCCTCAAAGCATAACCGAACTGTCTTACCAATAGTGAAGGGTTATAGTTGATACAGCCTTTCCGTCCAATCAAGGGGACATTCGGAAAGCCACTGCAACTATATATAATATCAGTGCCAAGCATGCTCCGATCAAACCAAATGATGTTCTCAGCAGACAGTCCCATCAACCGGGAAGACCAATCCAAAGTATCAACAGCATCAACAAAAGGCCCTGTCTTCGGAAGATGCCCCTGGAACCACCTGTACAAAAGAGGAAGACAGCAGGAAACATTCTTGCCACGATGTTTCTCATTCTTGTAGTGAATAGAATGATAAACATCGCCCAAGAGAGTAGGAACTGGATTCTTCGAGGCAAGAATCAAGAAGGCATCTGAGTCGACAAAATTTGGTACATTAGGAAACAAGACAATCCCATAGATGCAGACAGCTAAAGTGGCACTGAAGGCAACCCAACATCCACTCTTCGTGCACTGTGTAGCCTTCTCAATCAAGACAGACAGGTGAAAACCATAAGCTCCGTTCAGCTTGACCAAACCTCCGGGGAACTCAAAAGCGTCTAAACTGACAATCTCAGTGAGTGTAGCTAATTCAGGCTCGGTATCAACATGTATAAAGGGCATCTGGTCTAATACAGGGACTCCCAACATAGCAGAATACTCCTCCAAAGTGGGTGCCAGAATATAGTCGGGAAATAAGAAACATCTCAGCTGCGGCTCATAAAACTGCATCAAAGTATACACCTCGGTCGTCTCAAATGCGGAAGGTCTGTATAACAAACTAAGCAATCTCCCATAAGATCCTCTGAACTCAGCCCTCACTCTCTCATCTGCTAGAGCAACTAAACCCAGTAAGGAACTGATATCTGGAGAATGCAACCGGTAAGCAACTGTCCTCTTCAGGGACTCCATATCTGGCTAGAAGATATACTAGAATCAGAGGGGAATGATCACACCTGCAACATAAATACATGTTAATGAAATGTAGTCATGAAAAATGCACATGCATATGCAAACAAGGGATCAAGTGCAATGCTGAGGAATTGTGCTGCTTTGTCCTGAAACCTGAGAACCATCAAATCTTCATCTTAAACCAAACCAACCACTCAAATGAACCCTGCAACCATATCTTACTGACAGAGATAAACCAGGTATTCTGAGGTCAAAGGTTTCCTGCAAACAGACCTACCTACCCCTCACAGGTATGTACTTAATTCGCAGACGAGGTACGGCATCCTATGCGGGTTCAACGTCACAGACTTTCAAGAGCGATGATACGATACCCAGAAGGTGTGGCATCATCATCCCTTGAAGCGGCCTCACTTAGTTGAATCCTAATTGATAGGTCCCCAGAGTCGACAATCCTCGGGTCAGACGACTTGTCGAGCCCTAAGGGCCAGGCAAGAAGCATCAAAGAGAATCTCGTCCGAGCGTAAATTTCGCGGCTAGCTGGTGCGAGCTAAGCAAGCAGGCTAACCACTACTCTCTACTTCTAAGTCTATGTGTAACCTCAAGCCCAGGTCCGGCTTATCTATCAACAGATCACCCCCTTCCCACGACAACAATAACAATATAAAGCTGATAATAAATGCGGAAAGTAAAGACAGAAAAGTAAATCTATACAACACCCACGACGGGAAAACAAGCGCTAGGATTGACTCGCATAGGGGATATTCCTGTCCCCAGCAGAGTCGCCAGCTGTCGCTACTGCGAAAATCGGCGCCGGCTAAACAGAAGAGTCGCCACCGTGCGTTATTTATCCCAACGGAGGGAAAAGAAACGCTCGAAGTAAACCTAACGCAAAGACGGGAAAGGAATGGTCATCGCAACCAAATTCTAGATTCGGGAATCGGTTACGCAAGGGGAAGGTATTAGCACCCCTCACGTCCTTCGTACTCGACGGGATCCATGCTTGTTTTCTATCTAAGGGTATGTTTATCTATCTAATCTAAAGGTCTGGGTGAAAAAAGAAAATAAAATGAATCGGCAAAGTATCGCACTTTATGCCTACATATTCCCGTCTGGAACGAGAAATCAGAGTCAACGTAGTTCGCCTACCTATGGGAAAGGAGGGGAAGGTTGCTCGCTAGGATACGGCATCCTATGCCTACGTACTTTCATACAGCATGAAAGATCAGAGCAAACGTAGTTCGGGCTACGGAAGACACAGATTTGTCTGACTGGTTATTTTTATCTTTCTGACAAGGTTATCTTCTGATTAAGAGTCCAAGCGGACAAAAATGACATTTTGATGTTTGTTTTCAGTCTTTTATGCAAGAACTGTTTTTATGATGTTTGCAATCTCTGACGCACTAGAGACTATGATTTAAGGGTGACTACGTCGTATATCACCCTAGGGGTAACACACTAAGCAGTCAGATTACTGAAGAGTGACCCTCCAGCAATCCTCTCTCAAATAGCTTAAGGCTCGTAGCGTACGACATCGATTATCCTTATTACTGTGTTTTGAATTGTTTTGAGATAGAAGAGAAAGAACTCTAAAAAACCTAGGGTTTGAAATGGGAATCAAAACTACCCTAATGTTGTCATGCATGGATTACAACCTAATGTCTGTCATAATTCCCTCCTGCACAGAGGAAATCAGAGATCCTAGGGGATAAACAGCAAAAGAAACAGATACATACAGTAAACAGTAAAATGCATGAGATGCAGCAATACAAGCGAGGCAAGGGAGTCCCGCTCAACCTCGACCCTGGGAAAGCAACAGGCAAAAGTGAAACAGCTTCACTTCAAACCTAAGGGGCAAGCTGACCAAGCCAACAGACAATACAGCAAAAGAAATAAAACCCAACACCAGCTCTGACATCAACACCAGCTCCCACAGTAAGCAGCTCAAACAGCAACAGCTCTGACAGCTACAGTTGATTATCAGCAAGAAGTTGACAATAACACCTTCAAGTAAGACCCCACCTTCACTCTCCAATGATCCCCAAGCTTTAGATAAGCTCCTATCTTCAAGGATTCCCAAACTCTGGCAAGCAATGAACCCTAACAAATAAACAGCTTCAAACAGCAGCAGGACCCTAACTTCAACAGGTAACCAGCTTTGACAGGCACAAGCTTCCTCTTCACCAATCCTTAATGAACTTCATTCTCCACTAGGTTCCCATCTTCAGGGCAACCACTCCAGAAGAGAATCAATCAATAGATGAAGTTGAAATGTTAAGAGGCTTAGTGACAACCCAGGGAAATCACTAATATCTTAGCATAGCAGGTACAAGGTATCCTCAAGGTTCTACCCAGCCAAAGCTTGCTCTACATCCCTCCTAAGGAGATATGGAACTTCTTTGGGGGACCTTGTGTCATAGGATGGAATAGAGGCACAAGAAGCTCTCTATGTTTGAAAGAAGAAATCAGTCTAATCTAAAGCTCTCCCTATATCTCCTATCTCCTAAGTCTTCAAAAGCAATCTTCAAGGATCAGAATCTTCATGCTCCAAGCTCCACTCTTTGTCTCCAATCATCTCCAATGTCTTCATGAGCTCCCACAAGCAAAACTCAAGCCCCAAGCCCAATTAGAATAGCCCAACCCAAGCAAACAAGCCAAATGCCCAAGGGCACCACACAAATAACAACCAATTTGCAAAAATCAAATAAAATAGTAATACTCATCATAAAATCCTAGATTAATTTCTAAGGGAACCTAACTATATACCCTATAACCCACATAAACCCCAAGACCTAAATCAAACCCTAAGTCTCTAAACTATGCCCTAAACTACACCTAAGTGTTGTAAAACCCTAATCCTAACACCCTAAAGTTCATTATGCAAAACTAACCTAAATTTTATTCACAAAAATGTGATGAAATTTCTAAGGGTACATGCTTGCCTAACCTAATCAACCTCACAAGAATCAATCAAAAATCATGCACCAATCTCTCATACTAAATTCAGAAAAATAAGGTATCAAATAAATGCAAAATAAAATCAATAAAATTTTAAAATATACCAAAAAATATATAATGCATGAAATAATGTTTTTATTGTTTTATTAAATTCTAGAAATCTTAATTAAAATAGGGAAAAAATTCCCATCCAAAAATGACCTTTTTCAATTTGTTATGAATTTTTTATTAACTATGCTAAAACCATGAAAAAAAGAAAATAAAATGAAAATGGGAAATGGGCGTGACAAATAGCAATTGTAATCAGTTCAATATCAGAGATGGGCCCATATGGGGGTGTGAATAAGAAGCGTGCGCTAGGCCCAATTCCCTTCAGAAAATAAAATGAAAAATCAAATGAAAAAGAAAAAAGGTTCGTGTGAATAGCAAGCAAATCACGTGTGTTTTTCTATTGGGCCTCCAAGCTGGGGTGTGGTTAGTAACAAATGACTTAAGCCCAATACCATTCATTAAGTGAAACGGTGCGTTTCACCCTCCTCTCAGAATCCTTCACAAGTTAAGACTCGCTCGTGGCCGTTGGATGTTCACTCCAGTCAAAGTCCAACAAGATCTAATGGTGATGGTGTCGTCTTCAACCTTTTGAAATTGGGAGGGAAAAACACCATGGACGAACAGAGCTCCACCATCGTCTTCTCCAAACCTCAGCTCCACTGATCCTCACCAAACTTCAACCCTAATAACATCATCTGGCTCGTTTTCTCCCCAGGAATCTAACCACATCATCCAATTGTATTGAAACCTCCTCATTCTCAAAACACGAGCAGATGTTCAGAAAATGCTCAAACATCAATTCTCACCAAACTCAAAATTGAAAAGCCTATGATCAACTACACTTCACACTGAGTGATTCTAACCGTTCAACTAAGCTTAAACCTCCAAGAACTGCAAGATACGACCCTCACAAGAAATTTGGTCCAACCTAATTTTGTCTCTAACTCGTGCAAATTGTTACCAGAATCCACCTAGCCATGTTCTATATAACATCTAACTATCTAAAACCTAATAATTCTACATGAATCAAGCCATAGAATGAAGTTTACATACCTGCAAATCTTGGATGAACAGAGCAAGCAAATCTTCAAATCAAGCTCCAAGATCTTCCAGACACGTTCTATGATCAATTACCAAGCTTCTGTATGCATCAATTAGGGTTGAATCTTCTTGAATTGCAAATTCCGATTCTGACTTGCAAGAGATGAATTCCAAGTGCTATCTCACGATTCCTCAGTGTTCTTGGCTAGAATTCTATCTGGAATCACTCATCAACACAAAGTAGAGCTTCTGAGTGCAAAAGAATGGATTGAAACCTCTCCAATTTGTGTAACCGATTTGGACTTGCAAGATGAAAACTCCAAACTCAATCTCTCCAATCTCTCTTAATCTCCACCAACCAATGCCTTGAACCTCTTCTAATACTTATATAGAACACGAATGAAAGCTCTAGAAACTTCTGGATTGATCCAATGAGAAGTTCAATATCTCTTGCATTTGAAAATGTCATGAGAAGTTTCATACATGGCAGCTGAGTTCTAAGCTTGTATTTGCACCTCATTCTGATCCAATTTCTCCTTAGATGACATATTGAAGGGACTAGCAAGGGTTAAGGCCTTGGTCATGCTCTAAAGATTGGTTTTGCATATGTGACTTATAATTTAAGTAACCATTTCACAAAGGAAGTCATGGAATTATCCCTCAACTCAAAAATGTGGAAATATCATTGTTTTCAAAATGTGTTTTCCAATTAAATTGGTATGTCATATGGACTGGTTTGGACCCATGGCTCAAAAATCACAATTTTCCTCCTTGGTTCATTTAAAATTCACCCTTATTTTAGGCCATTTTTGAAATTTTGTGATACAAGCCCTTCCAATCACCCATGACCTCTTACCTAGCCCAAAAACATTATTTTAAGCACATCTAATTTTGAACATTTTTCCATTTGAGGAGTGGAAGATAGAGATTTTGACCTATGTTGGAAAATGACTTATAATTCAACTTTCCCAAAATACCCCTGGATTGCCAAGACCATAAATTGATATAAATCCTCTTGAGGACTTATAGTACTCTATGGAAAGCTACGGTCATGATCTACAACTCTTATGTTGGCCAAGAATCCATTTGAAAACTCCTTGATAGGCAAACATTGCTTGGAAGTCAAGTGACTTTCACAGATAAATTTTAGTGTCCTCTGATGACCCATAACTTGCAAGAACCATAACTTGAGTTCTACAAATCTCCTTAAATACTTCTAGTACTCAAATTAAAGCTATTGAGAAGCTCTACAAGTTTCATGTTGGCCAAGAATCCATTTGAAACTTGCATTTTGACTTACCTGGCTTGGAAGTTATGCCTAAATTAGGGGATTTTTCTCTGAAACCCTAATTTGGTAACTCCTCATATTCTTGATTCTCTTTAATTTATCCTTGGCACAACACTACACATGTATCAACATATCAATTCATGAATCCCACAACGTCCAATTAAGCATTTATGCTTTTCAATCACTCAGTTGACCTAGGGTTGACCTAGGGTTGACCCAGATGAAACCCTAGTTGACTGTACTTCAACTATGGCTCTTGTACTTGAATCAATGACTTGTCTCATCTTCAATATGACCCTCTAGGAATTTCATAAGCTTTGTACACATTCCACATCCTCAGTTCATAGCTCATACCCCCCATTGATGACCCTCAATACTCCTTAATTAGGAGAAAAGTCCACCTGTTGACACTCAAACTTCTCAAAGCTTCAAACATTTCTTGATGACTTGGATTGTCTTAAGCTTGAATAAAAACCCTTGATGTGCTTCTTTAGATAAGAATGGCACTTGATCCCTTGTTAGATGACTTGCTATGTTATGATATGCAAATGATTAGATTATATACATGATGTATCTATGCAAATGATAATGCAATTAAAACATAAATCAAGTGAAATAGGTTGAGCAAATTTTAGGGGTGCAACAGAGAGTTAAGAAGTATAGTTTTTCAGAAGACTCTGAGAGTACTACACGCTGCATGTACTGAGGATCTGATTCATAAAACTCTGCTTTGATAGAACTACACGCTGAAGCACACTTGCTGCATTACTCTGATTCAGTAAACTCTGATGGGCATCCAAGACTCTGATCACGCAGACTCTGATGTTTACTTTGCTGAAGTGAAATACTTGTTGAAGAAGAATTCAAAGTTTTATCCGTTGATTTGGCTCAACGACTCTTTCCTCTTTCATGCTTGACACTAGAACACAGACCAAAAGCGTTTATCTGTGCATTCTACTTCCAGGAAAGGTCATGTGATGTGAAGACAAAAAGGTTCAGGCCTTTTCAGTACACAGGCTCCAACGTCAAGACTTTGTGGACTACTGTGCATATAAAAGCGAGTCTTCCTCATCTTCTTCAGTAGATGAATCTTTGATAGAAACTCTTACAAGCTCTCATAAAATATTCTTATTCTCTTTGCTGAGTTTATTCTTTTGTTCTTAATATTAAGTGAAAAATCACTCTTGTGATAAAGCTTGTTAGAAGGATTCAAACACTTGTATTTATCTTACATTTCATTGTAATAGTTCCTTGAGAAGATCCAGTTGGGATCAGTAGTTCTTGAGAAGACTAAGAACAATTGCTCTTAGTGATTGCTATTGTAATCAGTTGATTAATAGTGGATTAAGTCCTTTTTTGATAAAGGCAAATCGCTCTTGATAGGGTGGATTGGAGTAGTTAAGTTTAACGAACCAGGATAAAATCTTTGTGTTTTTGTAAATACTTATTCAACCCCCCCCCCCTTCTAAGTATTTTCTCACCTTCAGTTGGCATTGGAGCTCCGGTTCTGTGTGTGCTACCACTTCACAGTGACAGAAAAGATCCAGTGAGAAAAACTTTGATATAGATATTTGGTTGTTACTATGGCTGATACTTCAATATCTAACATTAACAACAAATATGAAGAAAGGGATAGAATCAGCACTAAACCCCCTATGTTTGATGGGGAGAAATTTGATTATTGGAAGGACAGAATAGAAAGTTTCTTCTTGGGCTATGATGCTGATTTATGGGATTTGGTCATAGGTGGGTATGTTCATCCCATTGATGGGAATGGCAAGAAAATAGAAAGAAAATCTATGACTGAAGTTCAAAAGAAGGAATTCAGAAATCATCACAAGGCTAGAACTATATTGTTAAATGTAATATATCATACTGAGTATGAGAAGATCACAAATATAGAAACTGCATGTGATATTTTTGAATCTCTAAAGATGACTCATGAGGGAAACTCTCAAGTCAAGGAAACAAAGGCTCTGGCTCTAATTCAGAAGTATGAAGCTTTCAAGATGGAAGAAGATGAATCTGTTGAAGCCATGTTCTCCAGATTTCAAATACTTACAGCTGGACTAAAGGTTCTGGATAAAGGTTACTCTACTGCTGATCACGTGAAGAAGATCATCAGAAGCTTACCTACCAGATGGAGACCTATGGTGACTGCACTGAAAATGGATAAAGATCTGAACCAGATCTCCTTGGAGGAACTAATCAGTTCCCTAAGGAGCCATGAAATTGAACTTGAGGAAGATGAGCCTCAAAAGAAAGGTAAGTCAATAGCCTTAAAATATAATAAATCTGCTAAAGCGTTGCAGGTAATAGAGGAAAGCTCTGAAGAATCCTCATCTGAAGATGAAGATGAATTATCCATGTTGTCCAGAAGAATAAACAAACTCTAGAAGCATAAAGGAAAGAAGTTTAGAAACTTCAGGAAGCCTGACCAAAGAAAAGAATCTTCTGGACACAGAAGATCTGGCAAAAAGGAGGTTGTCTGCTACGAATGTAAAAAACCTAGGCATTACAAAAATGAATGTCCAAAGCTTTTGAAAGAAAAGCCTAAAAGAAAATTTGATAAGAAGAAGAAGGTTCTAATGGCAACCTGGGATGATTCAGATACATCTGAATCTGAATTTGAGGCAGAAGAGGAATGTGCCAACGTAGCATTGATGGCAGACATAGAAGATCAGGAGGAAGGAATTTCAGGATCTGAATCTGACTCTGAATCTGACTCTGACGCTGAAGAGGTAATGGCTAAACTCACTAAAGATGAACTTATTAAAGTGTTATCAGAAGTTCTGAAGAGCTGTAACAATATTAAGCTCAAATACAAGGAGCGTCAAAGCAATCTTGTATCTGAGAATAATATTATCAAATCAGAAGTGGCTGAGCTAAATGAAAAGAACTTAAAAATGAAAAATGATTTTGAATTAGCTCAACAAGACTCTGATTCTGAAACTGAGTCTGAATGCAAAAATATTTTGGAAAAATATGACTATAGCTTTCAAAAGTTTCTTGCTAAAAGCATAGACATAAGCAAAATGGCTTCTATGATCTATGGAGTTAGCAGAAATAACAGAAAAGGTATTGGATATAAATCTTCCTCTGGAAAGGATTTAAATCCAAAACCTGTTGATAAAATTATCATCAAGAAGACTCCTTTATATTCTCATTTTAAATTTGGTCACTTGAATGATATTAAACACACTCGTCCTGAAAAGAACATTCATGTGTTTAAATCTAAGGCTAGTTAGAATAAACCTTATGTTGAAAAACAGAAGTTTAGACGAACCTTCAGAATAACTAACCCAAAAGGACCCAAGAAGATCTGGGTACCTAAGAGTAAAATAATTCCTGTTGCAGATGTTCTTAGCAGCAAGGTCAGGACGCCAGTCATGGTACCTGGACTCTAGATGCTCGCGACATATGACGGGAGAAAGGTCTATGTTCCAAAGTCTTGAGCTTAGATCTGGAGGTGACGTGAAATTTGGAGGGAATCAGAAGGGCAAGATCATTGGATCTGGCAGTATTGGAAATGGTAACCTTCCCTCTATTACTAATGTTTTACTTGTAGAAGGATTAAAGCATAATCTATTGTTCATAAGTCAATTAAGTGACAATGGTTATGACATAATCTTTAATCAAAAATGTTGTAAAGCTATTAGTCAAAAGGATGGCTCAATCCTATTTAGTGGAAAGAGGAAGAACAACATCTATAAAATAAATCTTTCAGAACTTAAGAGTCAGAATGTTAAATGCCTCTTGTCTGTTAATGAGGAGCAATGGGTCTGGCACAGAAGATTGGGGCATATTAAAAAATGTCAAAATCCTCTTTTAATTCAAAAAATGTTGTTTCTACTTCCAGACCATTAGAATTACTTCATATTGATCTGTTTGGACCAGTGAAAACTGCATCCATTAGAGGCAAGAAGTATGGATTAGTCATTGTTGATGACTATAGTAGATGGACATGGGTAAAGTTCTTAAAACACAAGGATGAGTCACATTTTGTGTTCTTTGACTTCTGCAAACAAGTCCAAAATGAAAAAGATTTTAAAATAATCAAAGTCAGAAGTGATCATGGTGGCGAATTTGAAAACATATATTTTGAAAAATATTTTAATGAAAATGGCATTGCTCATGATTTCTCCTGTCCTAGAACTCCACAACAAAATGGAGTTGTAGAGAGGAAAAATAGAACTTTGCAAGAAATGGCCAGAACCATGATCAACGAGACTAATCTGGCAAAGCACTTTTAGGCAGAAGCAATAAACACAGCATGTTACATTCAGAACAGAGTGTCTGTAAGACCTCTTCTGGAAAAGACTCCTTATGAATTGTGGAGGAACAGAAAGCACAACATTGCTTATTTTCATCCTTTTGGATGTATTTGTTATATGTTGAACACTAAAGAGAATCTTAGCAAGTTTGATTCTAAAGCACAGAAGTGTTTCATGCTTGGATATTCTGAACACTCTAAAGGCTATAGAGTATACAATACTGAAGCACAGATTGTGGATGAATCTATACATGTTAGATTTGATGATAAGCTTGGCATTGAAAAGCCAAAGCAGTTTGAAAGTTCTGCAGATAGAGAAGTAGTCTTCACGGACTCTGAAGGCTCAGAGGCAGAAAAAGCTAAAATAAAGGAACCAGAAGCAACGCCAAATGCAATTCCTTTAGCTTCTCAAATGGACAACTTGAACATTTCTGAAAATTCAATTGTCAAAGGATCATCTTCCAGAATCAAGGCCTCTCACCCAGAGGATGTGATCATTGGTAAGAAAAATGATCCAATCAGAACAAGATCATTTCTCAGATCATCTGAAGCGTCATTATTTGGGTTGGTGTCAGTTATTGAACCAACTTCTGTGGATGAGGCTTTGCAAGACAATAACTGGGTAATTGCCATGCAAGAAGAGCTTAATCGGTTCACAAGAAATGACGCCTGGGATCTGGTTCCAAGACCTAAAGGATTCAACATAATTGGAACCAAATGGGTATTCAGAAACAAGTTGAATGAAAAAGGAGAAGTTGAAAGAAATAAGGCAAGGCTTGTTGCTCAAGGGTACAGTCAACAATAAGGTATTGATTACACTGAAACTTATGCTTCAGTGGCAAGGTTAGAATCTATACGCCTTCTTATTTCATTTGCTGCACAACATAACATCACTCTTTATCAGATGGATGTTAAAAGTGCCTTTCTAAATGGAATTATAGAAGAAGAAGTTTATGTTCACCAACCTCCTGGTTTTGAAAGTGAAAATTTTCCAGAACATGTCTTTAAACTAAAGAAATCTCTTTATGGTTTAAAACAAGCTCCCAGAGCTTGGTATGAGAGATTAAGCAATTTTCTTCTGAAGAAAAATTTTACCAGAGGAAAAGTAGACACAACTCTCTTCTGTAAAACATTTAAGAAAGATCTTTTAATTTGTCAAATATATGTGGATGATATTATATTTGTATCTACAAATGTTATGCTGGGAAAGGAGTTTGCTCAATGTATGCAGGCTGAATTAGAGATGAGCATGATGGGAGAATTGAGATTCTTTCTGGGAATTCAAGTCAACCAGACTCCATATTGCACTTACATTCATCAGACCAAATATGTTAAAGAGCTTCTGAAGAAGTTTAACATGACTGATAGTAAGATGGCAAAGATTCCTATGCATCCAACAAGTACTCTTGGTAAGGAAGAGGTAAGTAAGAAAGTAGATCAGAAACTCTACAGAGGTATGATAGGATCTCTTCTCTACTTAACTGCTTCTAGACCTGACATTTTGTTCAGTGTATGCTTGTGTGCAAGATTCCAATCAGATCCTAGAGAATCTCACTT
The DNA here is from genome assembly GCA_963859935.3 of Lathyrus sativus. Lineage (NCBI taxonomy): Eukaryota > Viridiplantae > Streptophyta > Magnoliopsida > Fabales > Fabaceae > Lathyrus > Lathyrus sativus. The sequence goes on along the minus strand of OZ012741.1, from coordinate 283,192,460 downwards.
AACTACTGTTAAGAGGATTCTAAGGTATCTGAAAGGTACTACTAACGTGGGTCTGTGTTACAAAAGATTTGATGAATATACATTAGTTGGATTCTGTGATGCTGATTATGCTGGAGACAGAGTAGAGCGTAAAAGTACTTCTGGAAGCTGTCAGTTCCTTGAAAGTCATCTGATCTCATGGTACAACAAGAAGCAACCCACAATTGCACTTTCTACAACAGAGGTAGAATACATTGTTGCTGCTGCATGTAGCACGCAGATGCTCTGGATGAAAAGTCAGTTAGAAGACTATCAGATCCTTGAGAGTAATGTATCTATTTTCTGTGATAATACTTCTGCTATATGTTTGTCTAAAAATCCAATTTTACACTCTAAGGCAAAACATATAGAAATTAAGCATCATTTCATCAAAGACTATGTTCAGAAGGGTATTATAAACTTAGCCTTTGTTGATTCAGATCATCAATGGGCTGATATTTTTACAAAACCCCTTGCTGAAGATAGGTTCAAGTTTATTCTGAAAAATATTGGTATGGCTTTTTGTCCAGAATAATATTTATCAGAGGCAAACTTCTCAGATGCAAAATGTTTAATGCTCTGAAGTATTTCATCTGTTAATTTATTCATTTTCTTGAATTATTTTATTTGTGTAAATCTGAACTAACAAGGCTCAGAGGATCTGAACATTGGCTAACGTTTCATTTCTCAAGAGATTTCAGAAGCACATGCAAGCAAACACGTGTAGCTTAGAAACTGGAAAGGTAGAGTGCACTTTACTGAATTAACGTTTGAGGTACTGCTTTGAAAATCTGATTTTTCTTGATTTTCCCCCCATCTGTCAGAATCATAAATGTTGTGCAATGATGTTTTTACTTTTTCATTTAATGATATGTGAAGCGTGCTTATGTTACTGTTTGTGTGCCTGATTTTATCTATAAATACCACAAATCACACCATTTCACACTTTTCACCTCACGAACCTTTTATGCATTTTTGTCTTCTCTTTGCTCTTCATCTAAACCTTAAACCTAAAACCTCTCACTCAAGAACAACAATGGCATCTTCTTCATCAACATCTGCTCAGATGCAATCAACCACTGCTGTTTCTTCTCCTAATGCTGAAGCGTACAAGGAACCTGTGAGAACCCTTCTCACTCCAACTGTTGATCTGGAAGTTCTGAGTGAATGCTTTATAGATTTTGAGCTGGGTTTAATCTTTCTTCAACCATTCAAACTCAGAGTTGGACAAAGTATTTTGACATGCTTATGGGTCCTATTTATCCAACTTTGGTGAAAGAATTCTGGATACATGCTCAGGTGTGCCCTAAATTCATCCATTCTTCTGTCCTTGGAAAGGAGATTGTGATTACTGAGAAGCTGATCAGACAACTTATTGGGTACTCTGAAACTGATGGTGAAACCAGTCTACAATCTGCTCGTGTGTATCTTGCTGATGTGTTTCAAGAAGTTAGTATTTCTAGGGAACCAACTAGCAAAGTAAGGGAACTGAAGCCAGTCTACAGGATCTGGGCCAAGATTTTCATTAGTTCCATCTTTCACAGAAAATCATCAAATTCTCCAGATTATGTCAGTGTTGAACAACTCTACTTCATGTTCTGTATGAGCAAGGGAAAGAAGGTGGACTTGCCTTATCTTCTGTTTAGTCATCTTCTAAATCATATAAAGGAAACAAGAGAAGAAGTAAGAGTCAAAACTGGAAAAGTTAGGAATTGGATTCCTATGGGAAGATTGATATCAGATATTCTGACTGAGAATCGTCTGGTAGAACATCTGTATGATGCTGGATTGATAGAGGATCTAACCTATGTCATAGGTTCTGTCATTAATGGCAATACTCTGAAGAGGATGAAAGTCATCACAGAGCTTGCCAGCAAACCTAAGAAAATTGCTACTAAGGATGTCAACAACAAAAGGATTCCTGTTGAAGATTTTCCAATGTTCAGTGCTAACGAACCAAGGGAGATCATCTTATCCTACATAGCTGATTGTTTGTTAAATGGTGTTCCTCTGCCTGTTAACATCGTCCAGAAGGAAGGAGAAGTTCTGCCTAATCTTCTTAGAGAAAGGCGTTCAAAGAAGATTGTTGAAGAAGGATCTGAGGCTCAGCCTAAGAGAAAAGCCTCTGAAGCTACTGCTAAGCCTCAAAAGGTAAAGAAAGTAAAACCAACTCCTCCAGAAGCAAGTCTAGAAGACATTAGAGAAACTATCAAACAGGTATTAACATCTGATCAAATACCAACCATTCACTCTCTATTACCTTCACCTCCTCCATCACCTTCTAGACCACAATCATCTGTACCACCATCATCTGGGATTCATTCATCTGAACCCTCTCCATCTTAACCTACACATTCTCAACCATCTTCTGTACAAACTCCATTTGAACCACCTCAACCAGAAACACAACCAGAACATCAACAACCAGAACAACCCCAACCAGAACCTCAATCACAACAACAACCACAACCAGAACAACAACAACAACAACCACAACCAGAACAACAACAACAACCACCAGAACATCAATCTCAACCTATTTCATCTGAACATCCCTCAATAATAGAACAATCGTTACCTATTCCAGAACCCTTAATTTTTCAATCATCCAATGACATTCTTGATTTGGAACCACTTGCAACCATGGTTGTCTTGTCATCCACCTCATGTCACTCCACTGAATCATCTGATTCTGAATCAGAAGTTCACTCACCCTCCTGTTTACACATTCCTGATCCATTCAAACCTACATTTTCTGACCTATCAGCATCTGACCAAATCAATCGTAGACTTTCACTTCGCTCCAAATTCAACCTCTCAGATTTTCAACCTTCATCATCTGAAGCTGAAATTTGAACAACCCCTACACCTCAACTCACCATACCACAACCATCTGAACCTCAACCATATGAATCTCAACCATCTGCACCTCAACCATCTGAACAACCACCATCTGATCCAACACCTCCTGATACCACTTGTGAACAACCTCAGCCAAACGCTGAATCTGCTGAAAAAGTGACTCTTGAGGAATACCTTTACCCCAATCCTAGATCAGATGTTGATAAACTGTTTGAGAATTTCAAAAAGGAAGTTCGTATGGGGATTGCACGTGTGGAAGAAGAGTGTCTGTTCAGTATAGATCCTGTTAAGTCTGAAGCTGCTTGGGATAAATTTATCTCTAAGTTTAACGTTGTGGCTTCTCATCTCAAGGAAGTCTGTGTTGAAGATGCTAAGGCAAAGTTTGCTGAATTGGTCAGACAGACTCTGATGAGCATTCCCAAACCACCAGTACTGATTCTAGAAGCTGCTCCTGCTGAAGACTCTCCATCTGAAGATGTTGCATCTGATATGGACATTGATGCGTCTCAATCTGAAGTGAAGGCTGACAATTCAGAACTTGTGAAAGAGGTTAAGGAAATCAAGTCCTGGATGATCAAACAAGAACAAACCACTGAAGAGATTAAGACATGGATGACCAAGCAAGAAGAGTCTACTGCAAAGATCACAGATCTTCTGACCCTGATTGCATCTCGCCAGCCTTAGTTTCTTTTCATATTTTTTGCACTGTTGTTTGCATCTGTTTTCTTTTGCTTGTTTTTTGATCATCTGTTATGTGAACCATCTGAATGCATGAATATGTTTGTTTTGCTTTTCTTTTGTTATCTTTTCTGTCTTTACACATCTTTTTGATTATGACAAAAAGGGGGAGAAAAAGAATCTGATTGTGCAATCCATAAGCAAATACTAAAATGAAATTCAGACATATTACTAACTATCTTTGAATTTAAGTCTTTCAGATTCTATTGTTTCATCTGACAAAATAAATTCATTAAAGTTATCCTGAGAACTACCCAACCAGACTCTGATTCTTGAAGCAAATTGCACTCTGATTCTAAACGAAAAACCAGACTCTGTGTTTGAAAGAAGTCATCAGACTCTGATTCTGAAATACACTCAAGCAAAAAGGGGAGTATTCTTTTCCTTTAGAGTATTCATTTCAGGGGAAGATTCTTAATCTCAGGGGGAGTTATAATTATTGCTTTTTATTGAACAAAATTTCTCATGTTTTATCATCATCAAAAAGGGGGACATTGTAAGAACACAGATTGTTTCTGAGTAATATCTCTATGTTTTGATGATAACTCTTAGAAAATTTTGTATTAAAGAATTATATACTCTAAAATTTGTTCATGAATGTTTGTTGCAGAGGTTAAAGTATATATATATCTAAGAGCAAATTAATCTGAACATGGAACTATGGAAGGCTCTGAAGAGTCAGAATCATCTTATAGAAGAATCTGAATGTTGTCTGCAGAAGGATCTGAAGCAGAAGCTACAGAAGAATCTGAAGCAGAAGGTACAGAAGAATCTGAAGCATAATCTGCAGAAGGATCTGAAGCAGAAGACTCTGAAGCATTGAAGATCTTTGTATGAGAGTTAAGAAGCACAGTTTTTCAGAAGACTCTGAGAGTACTACACGCTGCATGTACTGAGGATGTGATTCATAAAAATCTGCTCTGATAGAACTACACGCTGAAGCACACTTGCTGCATTACTCTGATTCAGCAAACTCTGATGTGCATTGTTGCACCCCAAAATTTGCTCAACCTTTTCTTACCTGGTTTATCTTTCATTGCATTATCATCTGCATAGTTATATCATTTGCATATCATGTTATCATTCATATAGCAGGGGATCAAGTGTTATTCTTATCAAGAGAAGCCTAACAAGAGGTCTCATTCAAGACTGAGAAGTTGTCAAAGTCATCAGAAGGTGGTTTGAGTGCCTAAGGGTTTAGATGTTTGAGTGTGAATTTTCTCCTAACTTGAGGATCAATTGAAGACCATCAGAGGGTTGTGAAGTGTTGAATGTGAGAAGAGGATGTTTATGGAGCTCATAGAATTCCTAGAGGGCAATGGGAGAGTTTAATCAAGTCATTGTGTCAAGTGCAAGAGCCACAATTGAGGTGCAAGCAATTAGGGTTTCATCTGGGTTAATCCTAGGTCAACTGTGCAATTGAAGGGTATCAAAGCCTACTTTTAGGTCATGGAGTTCATGGAATGACATGTTAAGACACTTGTGGTGTTGTGCCAAGATCAAATCAAGAAGATTCAAGAGTGTGGGAAGTTGCTAAATTAGGGTTTCAGTGTATAACCCCTTGTTTAGTGCCTAACTTCATGACCACATAAGTCAAGATTCAAGTTTCAAATGGATCTTTGGCCAACATGAAACTTGTATAGAATATCAATACCTTTAATTTGAGTACTAGAAGTCCTCAAGGGGATTTATAGAACTCAAGTTATGGTCCAGACAATTTACAAGTCCTCAGATGCCTCTGAAATTTGTCTGTGAAAATCATCTGACTTCAAAGCTATTTTTGACCTAGAAGGATGTTTCACCTGAACCTTTGGTCAACATGAAAGTTGTTCCCCATGATCTTATATTTCTAAATTGTACTAGAAGTCTTCCATCTGATTTGTAGAACTCAAGTTATGAGGTTTACAAGTCAGGGGTATTTAGGGAAAGTGAGATTATAGGTCATTTTCAATCATAGGCCAAAATCTCCAACTTGCACTTGTCAAATGCAATTTTGTTCAACATGAAAGTTGTTCAAAATGGGGTTTTTAGGCTAGAGAAGATGTCATGATGGATTGATTGAGCTCATAGCAAGACTTGGTTTGAAATGGTTTCAAAAGGGGAAATTTTCAAATGAATTGAGGGAAAATGCCAATTTTGAGTTATAGGACAAAAACATGTCAAGTAACCACATTTTTTGAATGGAAATTGAATTCTAAGAACTTTGGCATTACCAGAATTTTGAGTTTAGGCCAAGTTTCATGAGTTATCATGTAGTTTCTTCAAATGCAAGTTACATAGCCAATTCTTTCTACAATGCAATTCAGGATGTGCTATCAATCCAATTTCACTCTAAAATCAATTTGCAAGCTGATAGAACCTTCTAGAGCAAGTGACACAGCCTGAAATCGTGACTGTTACATTGGATTTCAAGGAAAAATCAGAAACTGCAATTGGCTGGATTGGGCTTCAAACACACTTCAAAAGCCCATAAAAACATTCTATATATTCATTGCAGTGAATTCAGAGTGGTTTTGGCTTTCATTTTGGTGAAGAACACTGAAGTTGCAGTTGAGTTTTCAAGAGGAGCAAGTGAAATCGTGTTTTGAGTTCTAGGCTGATTCAGAGTAAATTGAAGCTTACAACATCTTTCTCTTGCATAATTGAACGTATCTGGAGAGTTTTGAAGATTGAATCAAGCTCTAAGCACCTCTGTTACTAGATCTACAACAGGTTAGTAACTTTCAAATTTCCACATGAATTAGCATGATGTAGTTAGATTTGAACTTGTGGTTAGGATCTAGGCAAGATGTAGATCGTTTTAGGATCAATTTGGAAGCAATTGGTGATGTTTGATCATGAGGTGCCATTTCTGTTTTGATTCGAGTAGATCTGATCTTAAGGCTATAACATGATTTGGATAGATCAAGATGATCAGTGTAGCATAAGGATGATTTCTATGATTTTAATTGCGCAATTGGTGATGTTTGATCTGGATGCTATTTCTGAACATTGCTTCGTGTTTTAAAATCCATGGAGAGTTGGATAATTTGGATAGGAGATTTGAATTCCTGATGAAATTTGGAGTGAGATTGGTATGAGGTTTGGAGTTTCTGGACACCTGCAACCACCTGCCCACTAGAGAAGACGACCGGAGTCTTCTCCGGCCACCGTCTCTGATCTCCACCTGGCCAGCCTAAATTTTGGAGAAGATGAGTCCATAGCCATCAGATCTGGCCTTTGACCTTGACTAGACCACAGATCCAACGGCCACGACTTAAGATTTTATTTGACTTTCTGAGGATCAAAACGCAGGCGTTTCATTAAATGAGGTGGCGTGCCCTCGGCGCTTGGATTGCTTGACCAGTCTCCTCATCCAGTGGCTCTTGTTTTATTCTGAGTTTCTATTTTCTTTTATTCATTTTTATTATTTTAAATGCTTTATTGATTCAAAAAATCACCATAAATTCAATTTTGATCCAAAAATTATTTCAAAAATATCTCCATGATCTTGAGAGGATTTGTGATTTTCTGAAATCAATAAAATGCATTTTTCAATTTAATTTGATTTTTCTTATTTTATTTAATTCTTTTAATTTTGCATAATTGGTCATCTGTTTTGCTGAATTTTGTTCTTCCAATTGGTGATGAATTTGGCTTTGATTTTCTAGTATATGTTAGGGAAGACATGTATGCTCCCTTAGGATTTTTGTTGGAATTTTAGAACAAATTTAGGTTCTGTTTTAGATGTTGAGATTAGAGCCTTCCTAAACTTGTGGATTACCTTGATACCTTTCAATCTAGAAATTATTTAGGTGACCTAGAAGTTGAATTAGGCTTTAATATTTTAACCCTAGGTTGTTCAAACATATATGTTCCCCTAGGAATGTTATTAGAATTTTACAACTTTGTTTTCTATTTTAGTTGAATTTTGCAAGTTGCTTGTGCTTGTGGTGTTCTATTTTATGTGCCTTTGCTTGCTTGGTCTTGTTGGTGACTTTGGAGTTGGATTTGCTTGGATTACTTTTTGAGAGGTCTTCTGGACTTGGTATAGCTGCTATGGCTTGAAGATTAGAGCTTGGAGTTGAAGTTTCCTTTTCTTTTAGGAGTTGTTTTAGGAGCTTAGGAAATTAGGGTTTTAGGAAGAGCCATTAGAGCTAGTTTTGATTTTCTTCATCAAACATAGAATGCATTGTGTGCTTCTATTCTATCCAATGATGTAAAGTCCTCCTAGGGAAACTCCATATCTCCTTTGGAGGGATGTGTGGTATGCCCATAGTTGAGTAGAACTTTGAGGATACCTTTCCATTTCAGTGTTGGTACTTGATGATTTCCTTTGGTTTTCATTTAGTTCTTAACATTGCAACCTTGATCTTAGTAATTAACCCTCTGCTTGGAGTGTGCTTGCTAGAGCTTGAAGATGAAGTTGGATGAAGCTTGAAGATAGAAGCTAGCTTGAGGATGAGACTTTTTGCTGTTAACTTTGCTGTCAAGAGGATCTGCTGTTTAGAGTTGTTGTCTGCTGAAGACTGTTGTTGTTGTTTGGGCTGCTTTCTCTGTTTCTTTTCTTGTCTGTTTGCTTATGTTGTTTACCTCTAGGTTTGAGGTGGAGCTTGTCTCCTCTTTCCTGTTGTTCTCTCCCTTGCCTCTCTTATACTGTTGCATAGCATGCATTTTACTGTTTACTATTTACTGCTTGCTTTCTTTTACTATTTCCCCCTAGGATCTCTGATCTCCTCTGTGCAAGAGGGAATTATGTCAGACATTAGGTTTTGACCCATGCATGATAACTGTAGGTAGATTCCCTTTCAACCATAGTTTTAGGGTGTCTTTCTTTTCTCATCTCAAAATAATTCAAAAACACAGTAATAAGGTTAATTGAAGTCGTGCGTTACGAGCCTTAAGCTATTTGGGAAAAGGTTAGTGGAGGGTCTCTCTCCAGTAATCTGGATGTTAGTATGGTACCCTTTGGGTGACATATGAAGCGTTCACTCCTGGGTCATAGTCTCTAGTGCGACTGAGATTACAAATATCCTAAAAAACATTTCTTTCGTAAAAAACTCAAACAAACATTCAAACTCTGTTTTTGTCCTCTTGGACCCTTAATCTGAAAAACCCTTTCATAAGGAGATAAAACAATTGTTAGACAAACTTGTGTCTTCTATAGCCCGAACTACGTTTGCTCTGATCTTTCATGCCGTATGAAAGTACGTAGGCACGAGATGCGACATCTCGGCGAGCAACCTTCCGCCATAACCCGTAGTTAGGCGAACTACGTTGACTCTGATTTCTCGTTCCAGACGGGAATACGTAGGCATAAAGTGAGATAATTTGCCGAGTCATTTTCTTTTCTGTTTTAACCCAGACCTTTAGAGTAGATAGAATAACATACCCTTAGATAGAAAACAAGTGTGGATCCCGTCGAGTACAACAGACGTGAGGGGGTGCTAATACCTTCCCCTTGCGTAACCGACTCCCGAATCCAGGATTTGGTTGCAATGACCATTCCATTCCCTCTTTGCGTTAGGTTTACTCTGAGCGTTTCCTTTCCCTCTGTTGGGATAAATAACGCACGGTGGCGACTCTTCTGTCATAGCTGGCGCCGATTTTCGCAGTAGCGACAGCTGGCGACTCTACTGAGGACTGCAGTGGTGGTTCCCTATGCGAGTCAATCCTAGCGCTTGTTTTCCCGTCTGGGGTTTTGTGTGTATTTATTTTTCTGTCTTTACTTTCAGTACTCTATATTATTGTTATTGTACTATAGGTAGAGGGTTAGTTTGAGAGATAAGCCGGACCTGGGATTGAGTACACATAGACTTAGAAGTAGAGAGTATTGGTTAGCCTGCTTGCTTTGCTCGCACCAGCTAGCTACGAAATTTATGCTCAGACGAGATTCTCTTTGATGGCATCTTGCTTGGCCCTTTGGGCTCGACAGGTTGTTGGATTTGAGGGTTGTCGACTCTGGGAACCTATCATTTGGGATTCGGCTAAGTGAGGCCTCTTCAAGGGATGATGATGCCACACCTTCTGGGTATCGTATCATCGCTCTTGAAAGTCTGTGACGCTGATGACCGCATAGGATGTCGTACCTCGTCTGCGAGTTAAGTACATACCTGAGAGAGGGTAGGTGGGTCTTTTTGCAGGAAAACTCTGGCCTCAGAACACCTAGTTTATCTCTGTCAGTGAGAATTGGTTGTGAGGGTTTTTTTTGTGGTTGGTTTGGTTAGAGGAGAAGATCTGATGGTTATCAAGCTGCAGTACATCACAACACAGTTCTTCATTATTGCACTTGATCCCCTGTTTGCATATGCATCTGCATTTTCATGTTTGCATTTCATTAACGTGTATTTATGTTGCAGGTGTGCTTTTTCCCCTCAGATTCTAGTATCCTTTCTTGCCAGACATGGAGTCCATGAAGAAGACAATTGCTTACAGGTTGCCGTCTCCAGATATCAGTTCATTATTGCAGTTGGTTGCTCTAGCAGATCAGAGAGTGAGGGTTGAGTTTAGAGAGTCTTATGGGAAGCTGCTCAGTTTGTTGTGCAGACCTTCTGTGTTTGAGATGACTGGATTGTACACCTTGATGCAGTTTTACGAGCCTCAGTTGAGATGTTTCTTGTTCCCTGATTTTATTTTGGCTCCTACCTTGGAGGAGTATTCTGATATGCTGGGAGTTCCTGTGTTAGATCAGATGCCTTTTGTTCACGAGGATACTGAGCCTGAGTTGGCTAAGCTTGCTGAGATTGTCAGTTTAGATGCTTCTGAGTTCCCCGGAGGTTTGGTCAAGCTGAATGGATTTTATGGTTTTCATCTTTCTTGCTTGGTTGAGAAGGCTATGCAGTGTGCGAAGGATGGATGTTGGATTGCCTTCAGTGCTATTCTGGCTGTTTGCATTTATGGGATTGTATTGTTCCCAAACTTGCCTGATTTTGTTAACTCAGATGCTTTCTTTATTCTTGCCTCGAAGAATCTGGTGCCTACTATCTTGGTGACGTTTATCATTCTGTTCACTATAAGAATGAGAAGCGTCGGGGAAAGAATGTTTCTTGCTGTGTACCTCTTCTATCCAGGTGGTTTCAGGGACATCTTCCTAAGAAGGGACCTTTTGTTGATACTATTGGTACTTTGGATTGATCTTCCAGATTGATGGGATTGTGTGCTGAGAACATTGTTTGGTTTAACCGGAACTTGCTCGGAGTGGATATTATATATAGTTGCAGTGGCTTTCCGAATGTTCCCTTGATTGGACGAAAAGGTTGTATTAACTATAACCCTTCTCTGCTTGTGACACAATTTGGCTATGCTTTGAGGGACTCTCCGGTTGAAGACGAGATACAGGAATCTCTATATCTCACGGGTTTATTAGACGGAGATGTTTTGGTCAGATTGAGGCGTGCTTGGGGTAATATTCACAGAAGAGGAAAGAAATTGCTTGGTAAGAGTGACAGTCGAGCTTATAATCCTTATCGGCTCTGGATCCATGAGAAAGTTAGGACTTCTTTGATGCCATATCCTACTGTGGAGCCTTTGTATCTTCCGGTGGTTGAGGAACCTACTTTAGTAGAGATTGAGAAGTATAACAAGCTGCTAGCTGAGAAGGAAGAGTTGCAGAGAGCAAATGAAGAGCTAGAGAAAGAGATTTTCCAGCTTCAGCATGAGAAGAATGAGGCAGCCTTCACTTTGAAGAAGCAGACTGAGATGATTAATAGGTTGGGTTCACACTTGACTGAAGAGACCAGCAAGAGAGAGAAAGTAGGAGTAGCCCTGAATGGTGTTAGTAGTGTACTTGCTACTAAGAAAGAACTTCTGAACAAGGCTTATTCTCGACATTCCAAATGGGAACTTTTGTGGAATGCCACGCTTACTAAACTGAAGGAGTGTGAAGATGAGTTGAAGCTTCAGATATCCCAGTTAGAGGAGCAGCTCAACGCTAAGAATGCGAAGATTACTGAAGAGGTATCTCTTAGACGTGACGCTGAGTCTAGAGTAAGCAGCATGGTCCAAGAAACTAGGGGTGGTGAATTGAAGGTTGGCTCCAAAAGATGCAGGATTGATGAGTGTTTTGGCAGGGGAGCCTGTGAAGAGGACGCCAAAAAGCTGAGATCCATTGTTGAGCGGCATGCATTACTGATACAGGAACTAATCTCCAGATTAGGTCATCCAGAGACGTTGAGGATATTGGAAGATGTCAGGGCGTGCCATTTGGCCTGATTTGCCTTTACTTTTCTCTTGTTATTTGTACTTGTATTTTGACCATCGCCAGGCTTGTTGGCCGAGGTCTTTTTCAGTTGTATTCAGTTGTATCTTTGTACTCTACCTCTTGGCATTTGTTTATATATGAGGTTTCTGATTCTGCGCTTGCTCACTTGGGACTCCATTGTCGTTATGGCTTCTTCTCCAGAACTAGAATCGGGGGGGAAATTAACCTGTTGCATATTTACACGTGTGCATTTGCATATTCATATTGCATGACAGGTACTTTTTTGAGCTCGAACCTTATTTCTTGCGTCTTACAGGTTGTTTCAAGATTGACAAACAGAGAATTCACCAGTACGCTACAAGAAGCAACAGTAAGAAAATCATGGATCAAGTACAGTCTGAGATGCAGGAGATCCGGGATAGGTTAGCCCAATTCATGCAGACTATGGAAGCTGTGGCTAAAGGCCAGGAACATCTTCAAACTCTGGTGCAACCGCTGCTGGCGCGAGCGGCTGGTAATACTGAATACAACTCTGCTCATGTTGAGATTCCTCGCAGGGAAGAAGTGATACAAAATGCTGGTGAGACTGGTATTGGCAACGGCAATGGCAACACTGGTAACAGAAATGCTGATAATGTTAATGGGAACATGGAGACTAACAGGAATGTTGGTATCAATACTGGTTTCGGTGACAACAATCAGGGTCTTGGCTTTGGCAATCAGGATGGCAATGAAGGCTTCAATAATCAGGGCTTCAGCCACAGAGGGTTTGGTGATAACAATCAAGGTTTTGGTAATAATGGCTACGGCAATGCTGGGTTTGGCAATGTGAATACCAATGGTGCTGGGATGGGTCCTTTCAATATTGGTTTTGGGACAGTGGCTGCTAATCAAGAGCTTGGCAATCTGAGGTATGATCCCAGGTTCTTCCAAAGTGGTCATGGTCATGGTCGTAATGCTGCCTATGACTGATATGGTAATGAGGGTCCGTACTGGAATAGAGATCGTCAGGAAGATGCCTTTTCTGGGAAAGGCATGGGTTTTGAGGGTCCCACTGATAGTGATCGGAGGATTAAAATGCTGGAGGAACAGATGAGAGGTATAGCCAATCAAAATTCTGCAGGGGTGGACATGGCTACCATGGGGCTAGTTCCTGGGTTGAGTGCCATTGAAGTTCAAAGCTCCCACTTTCGATAAATATAAAGGGGATACATGCCCACGAGTTCATGTGCGTTCATACTACCAGAGGATGTCTGCGTACTCTGATGATGAGAAGATGCTTATGCATTTTTTTCAAGATAGTTTGTCAGGACCATCGCTGGAATGGTACATGGGACTAGAGCCTGCACAGGTCGAAAGTTGGAAAGAATTGGCTGATGCTTTCGTCAAACATTACCAATACAATAGTGACCTTGCACCAAATAGGGTCCAGCTTCAAAGTCTTTCACAGAAGAACGGGGAAAGTTTCAAGGAGTATGCTCAGCGTTGGCGCGATCTGGCGGCAAGAGTCCACCCCCTATGGTTGAAAGGGAATTGGTTGATATTTTTGTTGGAACATTCTCTAGGATGTATTATGATAAATTGCTCAATTTCTCGATGGGTAGTTTCTCTGACATGATACTCATGGGGGAACGAATTGAAAATGGCATCAAAATCGGTAAGATTCAAGCCGGCGAATCGACCTCAGCTGGAGGTGCGAAAAAGCTCTTTGGTGGTAAAAGGCAAGGAGATGCCAGTGCAGTGTATGGTGGTCGAGGACGAGGTAGAGGTCGGAATCAGTATATTCAACAACAGGTTGCTAGTGTGACGATCCCTATACCGCAACAACGACAACAACCACAACAACAGCAGCAACAACAACAAAGGTATAATCCTGCTCAAAGAAGGATCCAGAATGGGAAGCCGAAGAGGGTATTTGATACACCTCCGTCAACGTATGCAGAGCTGCTTCAGACGCTGTTAAGTTTGAATCTGGTTGAGAAGAGAACGTTGGACCCACCCACAGGAGCACTTCCTTACGGGTACGATACTAGTAAGCAGTGTGAATTTCATTCCGGGGCACCCGGACATGTGTTGCACCCTAAAATTTGCTCAACCTATTTCACCTGGTTTATGTTTCAATTGCATTGTCATTTGCATAATAAGTCATGTACATAGTCTAATCATTTGCATAGCATAGCATAACAAGTCATCTAACAAGGGATCAAGTGCCATTCTTATCAGAAAGAGGCCCATCAAGGGGTTTTATTCAAGTTCAAGACCATCCAAGTAATCAAGAAATGAGTTGAAGCTTTGAAAAGTTTGAGGGTCAACCAGTGGATTTCTCTCCTAATTTGAGGTATATTGAGTATCATCAATGGAGTATGAACTATGAATTAAGGGTATGGAATGTGTACAAAGATCATGGAAGACCTAGAGGGTCATTTTGAAGATGAGACAAGTCATTGATACAAGTACAAGAGCCAGAGTTGAAGTACAGTCAACTAGGGTTTCATCTGGGTCAACCCTAGGTCAACCCTAGGTCAACTGAGTGATTGAAGAGTATCAAGGCCAGCTTGGAGGTTGTGGAATTCATGAATTGATATGTTGATACAAGTGGGGTGTTGTGACAAGGATAAACCAAAGAGGATCAAGAGGAGGAGGAGTTACTAAATTAGGGTTTCAGTGTAAAATCCCCTAATTTAGGCCTATCTTCCAAGCCAGATAAGTCAAAATGCAAGTTTCAAATGGATTCTTGGTCAACATGAAACTTGTATAGCTTCTCAATAGCTTTATTTTGAGTACTATAAGTCTTCAAGAAGATTTGTAGAACTCAAGTTATGGTTCTTGCAAGTTATGGATCCCCAGAGGACATTGAAATTTATCTGTGAAAGTCATTTGACTTCCAAGCAACTTTTTCCCATCCATGAGTTTTCAAATGGATTCTTGGCCAACATAAGAGTTGTATATATTGGTCTTAGCTTTAATTTGAGTACTATAAGTCCTCAAGAGGATTTGTGGAACTCAAGTTATGGTCTTGGCAACCTAGGGGTATTTTGGGAAAGTTGAATTACAGGTCATTTTTCAACATAGGTCCAAATCTCCATCTTCCACTCCTCAAGTGGAAAAATGTTCAACATGAGATGTGTTCAAAATGATGTTTTTAAGATAGATAAGAGGTCATGAGAGCTTGTAATGGATTGCTTCACAAAGTCACCAAAATGGCCTAAAATAAGGGTAAATTTTAAATGAACCAAGGTTGAAAATTGGGGTTTTTGATCTACAAAACCAAACAAAGCCCTATGACATACCAATTTGACTGTAAAATACATTTTGAGAACATTGACGTTGCCACAATTTTGAATTGAGGGTTATTTTAATGACTTGCTTTGTAAATTGGTTACTTGCATCATAAGGCACAATTGCAAAACCACACTTCAAGGCAAATGCAAGGCTCCATTCAATCCAAACACTTCCAAAATCTCATCTAAGGACAAATTGGACTTAGAACAAGGTGAATACAAGCTGCTATCATGAGCTGGTATGAACATAGCATGACATTAGATTTTCATGACATGAGATGGTGAATTTCTCATTGGATTGATCCAGAAGATTCTAGAGCCTTCATCCATATTCTATATATACATATGAAGTGGTTCAGATCACTAGTTGGAGAGAATTGAGGGAGATTGGAGAGTTTGCATTTTCAACCTTCCATTTGCAAAACAGAATTCAGTTACAAGTTTCAACCACTTTCAGCCTATTCTTTTGATCTCAGAACCTTGATCAAGCATATGTGAGTGATTCCAGATGGATTATTGAGCAAGAACCCTGAAGAATCGTGCGTTTGCATTTGGAATTCTCAGCCTGCAACTCAAGATCGAACTCAAGAATCCAAGCCATTTCAATCTCTTTCTTTGCATACAGAAGCATCCTTTGGTGTTGGTGAAGGTGTCTGGAACTTATTGAAGCTTATCTTGAAGCTTTGATCACTCTGTTCATCTCAAAATTGCAGGTATGTAAACTTCACTCCATGGCTTGATTTAGGCAGTTTCAATAGGCTTTGAATGGTTAGATCCAATGTAGATGATCATAGGGAGCTTTCTGGTAGCATTAGGGTTGATTTAAAGACAATTAGTGGATTGACATAAATTCTGTTCATGCAATTATCTTCGTGTTCTTGATGATAGAATCTTAGTTTGATGGTTAGAATTGATCAGGGTGAAGTGGTGAAGAGTTTAGGCCACTCAATTTTAGGTTTGGTGAGATTTGGTTCTTGGTCAATTTCTGAGATTCCAATCGTGTTTTGAGGAGGAAGATGTTTCACTGATCATGATTAGCATAGTTAGATTCAGGGTGAAATTTCAAGCGAGTTAGGGTTTTTTGTTTTGATTTTTGATGAAGAATTGATGGAGTTGCGAATTGGGGAAGATGAAGATACAAACTCTGTTCCATCCATGGCTTTTCCCTCCTTTCAGAGTTTGAAGGTTGAAGACAACCCTAGGACCGTTAGATGAACATAAGACTTTGACTGGAAATAGGATCCAAGGGCCTCGAATTCATTTCAGCTTGTGAAGAGGAGTTCTGATTACAAAACGCACCGTTTCATTAAGTTGCCAGCTTGGGCTTAAGTGAATTAATTGATACCAACACCCCACTTCCAAGGCCCACTGAGAATTACACTGCATTGGCTTGCTTTTCACACCGCGAATTTGTCCATTTTCTTGAGAACTTTCGTTTAATTTCTGATGGTATCTTGGGCCTAGTGCGCTTTCTCTTGACACCCCCTCTCTGGGCCCAGTTGGTGAAATGAACTGGTTGTGATTGCTATTGGACACACGCATTTTTCATTTTTCTCATATTTTCTTTTATTTTCATACATATTTTTTAGGTTCTTTAAAAAATCACAATAAATTGAAAACATAATATTTTTAGATGGGAGTTTTTTCCCCATTTTCATCAAGACATCAAGAAAATTATAAAAGAATAAAATTGGCATTTCATACATTTTTCATTTTTTGGTTTATTTTTACTTTTATTTACTTTTATTTCACTTTTATTTTGATATACCAACTTGCTGAATTTAGTATGATCATTTAACTTTGATTTTTGGTGTAATTATTTTTGCTATAGTTAGTATAGAGTATTAGGTTCCCCCTGGAATTTTATCACATTTTTGTGATTTAATTTTAGTTAGTGTTGAACATTAAACTTTAGGTTGATTAGAATTAGGGTTAACCTTGACATAGGTGCATTCAACACATAGTTTTTAGGTTTTTAGTTTGATTTAGGCCTTAGGGGTTTATATGGGGTATAGGGTACATAGTTAGAGTCCCTTATAAATTAATCTAGCATTTTATGATGAGTATTTCCATTTTATTTGATTTTTGCAAATTGGTTGCTATTGGTGTGTTTCCCTCTTGGGAAGTTGCTTTGTTTGTTGGGTTTTGGGCCTTTTCAATTGGGCTTGGGGCTTGCGTTTTGCCTGATAAAGCTAATGAAGACCTTGGAGATGATTGTAGACAAATAATGATGCTTGGAGCTTGAAGTTGCTTGTGCTTGAAGATTGCTTTTGAAGACTTAGGAGCTAGGAGATATAGGGAGAGCTCTAGAGTAGACTGATTTCTTCTGTCAAACATAGAGAGCTTTTTGTGCCTCTATTCCATCCTATGACACAAGGTCCCCTAAAAGAGTTCCATCTCTCCTTAGGAGGGATGTAGAGCATGCTTTGATTGGGTAGAACCTTGAGGATACCTTTCACTTGCTGTGTTAAGATCTTAGTGATTTCCCTGGGTTATCATTAAGCCTCTTAACATTCCAACTTCATCTTTTAGTTGATTCTCTCCTGTGAGTGTCTGCATTGAAGATTGGGAGCCCATTGAAGATAAGAAGTTCATTGATGACTGGAGAAGATGAAGCTTGTGCCTGTCAAAGCTGGGTCTCTGTTAGGGTTTTGCTGCTGTCTGAAGCTGTCTACTGGTTAGAGTTCATGGCTTGCCGAAGTTTGGAGATTATTGGAGATAAGAGCTTATCTAAAGCTTGAATATCATTGGAAAGTTAAGATGGGATCTTGCTTGAAGTTGTTACTAGCAACCTTTTGCTGTTAATCAACTGTAGCTGTCAGAGCTGGTGCTGTTTGAACTGCTTACTGTAAGAGCTGGTGTTGCTGTCAGAGCTGGTGTTGGGTTTTTTCTTTTGCTGTATTGATTGTTGTTTGTTCAGTTTGCCCTTAGGTTTGAAGTGAAGCTGTTTCACTTTGCCTATTGTTTTCCCAGGTTCGAGGTTGAGTGGGACTCCCTTGCCTCGCTTGTATTGCTGCATCTCATGCATTTTACTGTTTACTGTATCTGCTGTTTCTTTTCCGTTTATCCCCTAGGATCTCTGATTTCCTCTGCACAAGAGGGAATTATGACAGACATCAGGTTGTAATCCATGCATGATAACATTAGGGTAGTTTTGATTCCCCTTTCAAACCCTAGGTTTTTAGAACTTCTTTCTCTTCTATCTCAGAATAATTCAATACACAGTAATAAGGATAATCGATGTCGTATGCTACGAGCCTTAAGCTATTTGAGAAAGGTTGCTGGAGGGTCACTCTTCAGTAATCTGATTACTTAGTGTGTTACCCTTAGGGTGACATACGACGTAGTCACCCTCAAATCATAGTTTCTAGTGCGTCAGAGATTTCAAACGTCATAAAAGACAGTTCTTGCATAAAAGACTGAAAACAAACATCAAAATGTCAATTTTTGTCCACTTGGACTCTTAATCAGAAAAAACCCTTTCTTAAGGAGATAAAAAACAGTCAGACAAACTTGTGTCTTCCGTAGCCCGAACTACGTTTGCTCTGATCTTTCATGCTGTATGAAAGTACGTAGGTATAGGATGCGATATCCTAGCGAGCAACCTTCCCCTCCTTTCCTGTAGGTAGGCGAACTATGCTGACTCTGATTTCTCGTTGCAGACGGGAATACGTAGGCATAAAGTGCGATACTTTGCCGAGTCATTTTATTTTATTTTAACCCAGGCCTGTAGAGTAGATAGAATAACACACCCTTAGATAGAAAACAAGCATGGATCCCGTCGAGTACGACGGACGTGAGGGGTGCTAATACCTTCCCCTTGCGTAACCGACTCCCGAATCCAGGAATTTGGTTGCGACGACCATTCCTTTCCCGTCTTTGCGTTAGGTTTACTTCGAGCGTTTCCTTTCCCTCCTTTGGGATAAATAACGCACGGTGGCGACTCTTCTGTTCATCCGGCGCCGATTTTCGCAGTATCAGTTGATTATGGGGAGGTTTGTTTGAGAAGCAGTTGATCATAATGAATCTTCTCGAGACCCGAAGCATCAGTTGATTATGGGGCGGTTTGTTTGAGAAGCAGTTGATCAGAATGAATCTTCTCGAGACCCAATCAGGGGTAATCATCTAGAATGTTGTGATTTGAAAGCAGAACCGTCCAGTGGGTAATCAGATCAGGTTAAGTCGCTTATGCGCTCATTCAGGGGCAAAGTCACTTCAGAGATAGTGAAGACCAACTGGGTTGACAATTGTTTGATTGAGGTTGAATCCTATTGTGGTACAGATACCGGGGCAAATAATCTCGAGGTTGTCTCGTAGACAGCTTTTCAGAGCAATATCCCCAAAAGTTGGATTGGGGCATGCTGAATTGTACTGGGGCAAGTTATTCAAGCGAGCCTGTTTATCCCCAGCCAGTTTTAGTATCGGGGAATCGTGTTAATACCCTTATCAAAAAACCTGAACCTTCTAAATAAGAAGAGCCGTGTTGTCGGTGGATTGTTATCTTACAGTTTAAATATGTTACCTGTCAGAACTTCATAACCAAGTCGCTTTCAAAGCCCAGGTCTCGCCTGGCAAACCGGTAACCAGTTCTCGTCTGGCCCATGCTTCCGTAACTACCAGTTCTCGCC
The DNA here is from genome assembly GCA_963859935.3 of Lathyrus sativus. Classification (NCBI taxonomy): domain Eukaryota; kingdom Viridiplantae; phylum Streptophyta; class Magnoliopsida; order Fabales; family Fabaceae; genus Lathyrus; species Lathyrus sativus. Next base: position 283,172,754 of record OZ012741.1, on the reverse strand, counting down.
TGGTACCATGTTTTCGTTTAACCCATTATCGTATGGTCAACCTTTCCGTAAACATCAGTTCTCGTCTGGTGTGGTTTATTGTGACATCAGTTCTCGTCTGGTGCATGTTACCTTTTAACCAGTCCCTGTCTGGTCATCAATTCTCTAACCTGTTTGTTACATCAGTTCTCGTCTGGTGTATGTTATTGGTACCAGTTCTCGTCTGGTCGCCGTTTCTTTAACCTATTGTTGTATCAGTTCTCGTCTGGTACATGTCAGCTTTCAGCCAGTTCTCGCCTGGTTGTCTTTTTCTTAGCCTATATCCAGTCAGCCCCGTTTGACGTTCAAAACATAAAAAACCAATTTTTGTTCAATTTTCCTAATCTATTTTGCTATCAGTTCTCGCCTGGTAGTCTACATTTGAATGCGAGTTCTCGTCTAGCATTTTCCATCTTGTTAATAACCCGTTTTTATCTTTTAAACTAGAAAAACCAAAAAATGTGTAAATACCCAATACAATAATATTGTCACGTTTCCCGATACGAAGCATAATGGATGTCAGTTCCCCGATTAATGGTGAATGTCGTATGGACGTTGTTAAATTAGAATTACTCCTTTTCAGCAGTTGAAGGTTGTGTATTGTTCCCAGAAGAATTGAGATTGTATTTTACCCCGCATCAGAGTAGGATCAGGAGTATCCCCAGCCAATTAAGATTGATATCCTTGACAGAAGGGGCATTCTCCAGCAGTGAGCCGTTCACAATCAACCCCTATTGGGTTAATCCCCACGGAATACAGTTTGACAGTGGTTAGAAAGAATATCGTCGAGATGATTATGTGATAACCGATTACCTTCAGTGGAATTGACTTTGCCTCCGGCATTTATTTTGCCAAGTGGTTTTAGACCTGGTGTTCTCTGGCAGCTCGAGCATACATTAACATTTGCATATATCGTCAGATTTGCATCTATCCAAACGCATAGCATGTTCATGCTGTATGGGGCATTGCATTTACAAGTACATAGCATATCCATGCCGTATAGGGCATTGCGGTTACAAACGCATAACATTTACATGTCATATAGGGCATTGCATCATTTCAGACATCCGCATGTCGAAACATAGACCAGGATGGTTACCTATTGGCTTTCGAATTTGTTCCCCTACAGAGTTGTTTGGTTAAGCTCTCTTCTCCCTCAGCGGAGTGATTTCTTCATATTTGGTTGTTACGTCAGCATCGGAAAAAAACAAAGATTGATATATATCAAACTTCTGAAGTTGTCGCCTTCGTCGAAATAGGTGCCAGGCAGTTCAATTCAGAATTTCCCAGGAGAGTTTCCTCAGGTTCGCCGTGAACCATGAGTCGACAGAAAAGATCCCATAGTAGATGGGAAGGTGTTTGCTTTTTGAAGCATTATTCCAAAGAATCAGTGCCTGTGGCGTCACGCAGGTGATTGATGTTGAAAAAACAGCAGAAAATTTATCAGATAATTGACCAGTTGTTGCCGTGACAACCAGACATCAGTTTATTAGACGTTATTTCTCGAGCAGTTTTGCAGTTTATTTTGCGGTTGGCAAATTCTAGGGTTCCATTTATATTCAACCATCTTCTACCTTTGAATGATTAAAGGTTGGGCGCTCTTCAACCCTTCAGGTCCAAGCCGCTTGAATAGGGGCAGCTGTTGCACCCTAAAATTTGACCAACCGGGTCCCGTATCTGGCTCGATGTTTCGACGCATTTCGCATTCGCATTTACATACTGCATATAGTGCACTTCTTCAATCATGGTGATTTTATCGGGATTACAGCCCTGCTGTCGCATTTCAGGTATCTCAGACCGGTTCGGATAATCGGAGGTTATTTTGAGAAGTCACGCGCTTCCTGGGTGTTTTCAGTACGCAGTGATTTTGGAGATTCTTGGTGTCTGGGTTTGCTGTTTGCTTCGATCTGGTCTCACGCTCTTTTATGTTGGTTATTTGCCTTTGTTTACTTTTTTTAGGATTTAATAGCCTTTTGTAGATTTTAAATAGGTTTTATAGATTTTCTAGAATTTAAATAGAGTTCTTTTAATATTTTTAAAAGCTTTAAATCATTTTTAGAATTTATAGAGTTTTTTTAATAGGTTTTAATAGTTTTTTAATAGTTTTTAATAGTTTAGGAATTTCCTTAATATTTTAAATAGATTTTAGGTTTAAATCATTTTAGATATTAAGTAGTGATTTTTAAATAGTTTTAATAGAATATTCTTTTAATAGAATTTTTAATAGAAATTATTAGAGTTTTTTCTATTTTCATTAGTATAGAAATTAATAGATTTTAGATATAGAGTTTAGTAGAAATTAATAGAATTTTAGAATATTGTTTTTTAAGAAGTATAGGTTTTTATTTTAAATAGAATAATAGATTTCTTTTTAATAGATTTTTGTTTTTATAGAATTTAATAGTTTCTAGATTAATTAGGATATTCATTTTCAGCTTATAATTAGTCCCTTGATTTTCGTTTCTGTCATTAGTCCATTAGGTTTTCATTAATCACCATCATTAACCACTTTCATTTTATTAAATCCATTTTAATTTTGTTAATCACATTAATTCATTGCAGCATTTTATTAATCATGTTAATTCTTCAGTATTAAGCATTGGGCTTTTTGTCCACGAATATTCAGCAAGGCCCAAGTTCACAAGTCCAGAAATGCGCCAGGTGTATAAAAATATTGACACGCGTACAAGCCAAGAGGGAGCCACATCACATTTTCCCACTCTCAGAAGCACACACGTAATCCTCCACTACCATTCACCACCCACACTTGGCACACATGCACGCTCTCTCTCTCTGCCACCAACACCGCCACCTGTCGTCGCCTGAACTTCACCGGTTGCATGGCCGCCGGCCATGCAACCACCGCAACCAACTCACCGGCACCTCTAACCAATTATTCCGGCCACCGTAACTGGTCTTCCTCCGCCCTAGCCACCTCGCCGGAACCACAAAAAAAAATCACCGGAAAACAGGAAAATCTCCAGAACCTTCGTCAGTTCATCAAACCGTTCATCACTAATCTTCATCCACAACCCTCATCAACTCCGATCGATCCCCACCGTGTTCCTCCTTGTTTTCTCCAGAAGTTCATCACCCTTCAAGATTCGTTCATCCATGTATTCTTCAACTACTCCAGAAATTACTATATCATCAAGAACTTCATCTGGATCATCATAAGAACTCCAGAAATCCTCAGCGAATCTTCAAGAACTCCGTGAAGAAACTCCATCGGTTTTTGCATGTTTCCCAGAAATCATTGAATAGCTTTGTCTGTTCTTCTTCAAACTTTCGTCTTGATCTCGTCGGATTCCAATAATCTTCAGCAATCTTCCAAGAAGCTTCAAGCAAACCATTTACGAGTGATGTTCCGCAAGACTCGTCCAAGAACTTGTTCACCAGGAACGTCAAAATCTCTCTGATCTCCATCCACGCTCATGGACGTATTCATCTCCAACCTTCATTGTCCGTCTTCACCGAGCAAGACGCGGAATCCTCGCGAGTTTCTTTCCAACCTTCTTCACAAATTTCCAACTGTAACAGTGGTCGACATGGATCTTTGATCGTAGCAATCTGTTTGTGAGTTTTAGTTGTTGATATTAAGTTTGATAAGTTTGTCTGGTACGATTTGGGTGGAGGAAATGGAGACGGAGAGAAACGAGGGTTTGAGACAGAGGTTGACAACGGCTGTGAACAGTGAATTGGAATGGATAGAGGGATCTAGGGTTTGTTTTCAGAGTGGGAGGAGAAGGGAGAGAGGACCGTGTGACAGTTTGGGCTTTGGGCCCATTGTTCTTTCCCATTCACACCCCTAATTCCTCTCTTCCCCCCCCCCCCCCCCTTCGTGTGTCCAATGAACATGGGTTGGGCCCAGCAAATCGCAACCTACACCCCTCCGTCTTACAGGCAACCTCCCTAGTCTGTTTGCTTTTTTTTTCTTTTGTGGGTTGGGCCCATTTCTGTTTGTTTTATTTTTCTACAAGCTTGTAACCCCCTGTACACATATGTACCCCCTCCCTCTTGTATTTTCTTTTTTATTTCTTTTATATTCATTTGATTAGCAAAAAAAAAAAGAATAAAGAATGTGTGAAAAAGAACAATAAAAAAATATTGAGAAAAAAATAAAGAAAAGAATAGTTGAAAAAAAGAACAATAAAAGAATATTGAGAAAAAGAAAATAAAGAGAAATAGTTGAAAAAGAATATGTGAAAAAATAAGGAAATAAAGAAATATAGAAATTATATTAGTTCATAGATTGTAATATTTCTTTAGAGTATATTTTTCTTCATAGAAATTATTCTTTCCTTTTTAGAGGTAGAATTAGAAGTCCACTTGTTAGGGAACTATTTTCCACTTGATTTTCCATGGTAGGTGGATAGGAATTTTTAGGAGATTATTTTCCTGTATTCAAGCATTGTAACCATTTTCAGAATATTAATAAAACGAGATTGATGCTGTGGTCTCCGTTCTACCCGTAGTTAGGCTGAACTACAGCTGCTCTGATTTCTCATACTGAGCGAGAATATGTAGGCATAGGATGCGATATCCTAGCGAGCACCCTAACAACTAACTTTTGTTCTCTCGCTGCTGTGCGATCGAGACTTTCCCGCTGACGACTGATCGTTTTCCATTTCTCTTGCCCGCGTGCATTTGAGACCAGACCGTAGTTTTAGTTCCCATAGGTTCCCGTACCTTTAAAACCAACTTAATCTCTCACTTCCTGTGTGATCGAGAACACCCTGCTTAGCCGTAGTTAGCCTGAACTAGGAAAGCTATGATCTTCCATGCTGTGTGGAAGTACGTAGGCACAAGACGCGAAGTCTTGGCGAGCCAATTCCCCGTAGTCCCGAACTACGTTGACTCTAACTCTCTCTCTTGAGAATACGTAGGCATAGAGTGTGACGCTCTATCGAGTCAATCCCCTTCCATTTAGATTTAGCAGCCGTAAATAGATTGTTTTTGCATCCTTTAGACAAACCAAGCAAGCGTTGATCCCGTCGAGTACGAAGGACGTGAGGGGTGCTAATACCTTCCCCTTGCATAACCGACTCCCGAATCCAGGTTTTGGTTGCGATGACCATACCTTTCCCGTCTTTGCGGTAGGTTTACCTCAAGCGTTTCCTTTCCCTCCTTTGGGATAAATAACGCACGGTGGCGACTTTTTTGTTCAGCCGGCGCCGATTTTCGCAGTAGCGACAGCTGGCGACTCTGCTGGGGATCCAACGTCCCCTGGCTGCTAAGGACTGCGATAGTTCCTTATGCATGTGGGATCCAACATCCCCTAAGAAAGTCAATCCTAGCGCTTGTTTGCTTGTCTATTGGGTGTTTATTATTTCTGTATTGCTATTATCTGTTGTTGTTGTGCTGTTGGGTGGGGATGTTCCTTTGAGTGAGAAGCCAGACCCAGGCTTGAGTGCACCTTAGACTTAGAGTGGAAATTAGTGGGGGCGTACCGGCTTTGCTTGTACTAGTGTCCCGCGAAATCCACACTCGGACGAGGTTCTTCTGGTTGACTTCTTTTTCTACCCTTTGGGTCGAAGGGGTTGTTGGTTAGTTGAATTGTCGACTCCAGGAGCCGATCATTTGGAAATCAGCTAAGTGAGGCCTCTTCAAGACTTGATGATGCCACTCCTTCTGGGAATCGTATCGTCAGTTTTGAAAGTCTGTGACGCTGACGACCGCATAGGATGCCGTACCTTGACAGATCTAGGTCCATTACCCGTGAGTGGGAGGGTTTTTTGCAGGAACCTTGACTTCCAACCTACCCGTTATTTTGGTCTTCTCTTCAGAGCGAGCATACTCCGTCAGCAGCGCAGCAGTATTCAGAGATTGTGTGTGGGGGATGTGATCCCGTGTTTGCTGCATATTGTGTTTGCATTTGCATAAACGTGTTGCATCATATTGCATGTCATACTCCAGCTAGCCAGAACTCTTATCCAGCCGTTGTTCGATTTCAGCAGGTGATTACCCGGTGATTGGCCTGAGCAACTGTTGATTGTTAGAAGACGACCTAGGGGTTGAGTAGACTTGAGCAGAATCGAGCATTGAAGTCAGCTAAAGATTATTAGTAGCTATGTCTGAAGGCAATTTCCAGTCTCCTAACACCTTGGCAGGGTTCACTATGACGTCCAACCCTCTGTATGATTCTATGGAAGACTTTCCGTAAGCGAACAACGTTACTGCAGACCAAGTTGTACAGCCTTCTGTTGAGAGCCGAGATCGACATGAGCAGTTTGTTGCCCGAAACGAACGTCCTCCTCCTGTTAACAATCAAGGTGTTGTTTTCCCTGTGATGAATTACCGAAGAGATATTCCAATAGCCAGGACCGTAGATCCCAGAGCTCTTGAGACGGATAGAAAACTCTGAGCATTGGAAGAAGGAGTTAAAGCTTTGAAAATGAAAGATGCTGTTAACCTGAATGCTGCAGACATGTGTTTGGTTCCTGGCCTGGTGTTGCCTTATAAGTTCAAAGTGCCGAAATTTGAGAAGTACACGGGAGATAGCTGTCCGAAGCAACATTTGATGATGTTCTGTCGAAGAATGACTTCGTTTGTGCGAGATGACAAATTGATGATCCATTGCTTTCAAGATAGTCTGACTGGGGCATCTTTGAGGTGGTATATGCAGTTAGAGAAAAATCAGATCCAATCATGGGTGGATTTAGCCAGAGCCTTTCTGAAGCAGTACGATTATAATTTAGACATAGCTCCCCATCGCATGAAGTTGCAAGAATTGTCTCAAGAGACCAATGAACCTATCAGGAAGTATGCTCAGAGATGGAGAGAATTCGCTGCTAGAGTGCACCCACCACTTTTAGACCGAGAGTTGACAAGCATGTTTGTAGATTCTCTACAGGATTCGTACTTCGAAAGATTGCTTGGACTTCCGTTAAGTTTCTCCGACGTGGTAATATTGGGAGAACGCCTTGAGTACGCCATAAGAATCGGGAAAATTCAGATTATTTCAAACGATCAAGCTGGTGAAATTGAATATCTTTGTGACTATCAGAACAAAGAAGAAGTTGTGATCAGTGCAGCCATGCCAAATATTGAATATCCTCGAAGCGAATCGGTGAATTTTGTTGGTTCTTCATCTTATCAGCGATCAGTACCTCCTGTGGCTTGTTATACTGAACAGACAACTGTGCCCCAGGCACCCTATCAGGAACCTTATGTCGCTTCCCTTGCAAATCAGCGAACTCGTGGTCGAGGTTATCAGAATCAGCGTCAGAATCAGAATCGACCTCGCAACAATTTGGAACGAAGGAAAGCTCCTTCTCACCCAGTGCATATGCCGTATAGCCAGCTGCTACCATCTTTGATCTAGAGTTCTTTGGTGGAACCTAAAGCTCTTAAGCCAGTTCCAGAACCTTACCCTCCTGGGTACAATCCCCACGTTCAGTGTGGTTACCATGGTGGCTCTCCGGGACATTCGACGGAAGATTGTAAAGCGTTTCAGGCAAAAGTACAACAGTTGATCGACCAAGATCGCATTTCCTTTCGAGAAGGATTTCTGTTTGTTCATACCAACCGCTCAGCTGTCTAAGCTCGTAGATTCAGAAGGTTGTTTTCAAAAGAGCCAATGATTCAGACAGGCGGGCGCGTCGACATTGGCAGTCCTCAGACTTTTATATCATTTGCATTTGTAGTTTTCTTTCTGTCAGTTACTATTTGCTGTAAACATTGTATGTTTCAAATGGTGATATTAATAAGGTGACTATGCATTTTCTGAATTAATCATGTCGTTGTCGCTCATTTATTGCATTGCACTAACACTCGCATTTTATTCACCCCACTTTGTCACATGATTAGCAAAGATTGGAGGGAGGATGACGAAATAAACTCATGACCAATGATCGTATGCTTTCAGATAAGACCTTGCCGATGACGTACAAGGCATTGTTTCGAATCCCCTAAACACTGGAGATATAAGGAGTTAGTCCCTTGTTAACCACTTCGAGCCAGGAAGTAGAAGTTTTTCGGACTTTTAAAAACCCTCACATCTTAACCCGAGGCAGGGTAGTTGTCAGTTAGCTTGACCGGGCATTCAAATCCTACAGAGGAATATTTCCATTCAAGGACCAATAACAGTTTATCCCTCTCAAGAGGTCGTACTTCGTCAACCACAATGGTTAAAACTCATTAATCAGGAGTGAAACAGTTATAATCCTTTCGGAGCAATCAAGACAACCAGTGTCACACGACTTTGTGCCAAAAGGAAACGAAAAAAGAAATGAGAAAGCCCGCTAAGTAAAAAGAAATGAAAAAGCTGGAAAGCAAACACTTAGGCAAAAATCAGGGCATCCCGCTGGACTTCAAAAGAAAACGAAAAAAATCGAAAAGAACTCAAAAGGAGTCAGTTCAGGCAAAAATTAGGGAATCAAAAAAAGAATGGAAAAGAAGGGATAGAAAAAAATAGATCCCCAGTGAAGGACAAAGTTGTGTATACAGACACCGAAAACGAAGAAGGAGTAACTGTCACTCCGAAAAACCTTGTGGATTTCTTAATTATGGTTCTTACCATTCAACATACCTCTCGAAGAGGCGAGCGCTCGAGCCACGTTAACTGAACTTTAGGATCGGAGATCATCATGTAGAAGGGGTGGGTATAAATCAAAATTTGAGCCAAATATCCTTTGTTTCACGAACCGTGAACCCGACCATGATACAACCCTTAAAAGACCTAATTGAGGTAGGGTTTATTCTGAAAGCGCGTTACGATAAGGTTGAGTAACCTGACTCCTTCTTGATTTGCTAATCATATCCTTGTTGTATTTTTCACTGATCAAATCAACACTATGTTTGAACTCAGGTTCATTCGTCACTCACAATCATGACCTATAAATGAGTGACAGCACAAATTTTCAAAATCTGCATAAACATTGCATTAAAATTACCATTCGTGAATAGACAATTTTACTTGCAGGCCAGTGGTTGACACGAAGGAAATTCCAATAGGGAATAATCGAAAAGGGCTGAAAAATACAGCAGTTTGGATCAGGATGGTGTATGTTGTGAAGCCCTGTGAATCAGGGGCATTAATTTCCAGTAAGTTCAGAATCAGTTAGTCTGAGGACAAGACCCGAAGCATCAGTTGATTATGGGGCGGTTTGTTTGAGAAGCAGTTAATCAGAATGAATCTTCTCGAGACCCAATCAGGGGCAATCATCTAGAATGTTGTGATTTGAAAGCAGAACCGTCCAGTGGGTAATCAGATCAGGTTAAGTCGCTTATGTGCTCATTCAGGGGCAAAGTCACTTCAGAGATAGTGAAGACCAACTGGGTTGACAATTGTTTGATTGAGGTTGAATCCTTTTGTGGTACAGATTTCGGGGCAAATAATCTCAAGGTTGTCTCGTAGACAGCTTTTCAGAGCAATATCCCCAAAAGTTGGATTGGGGCATGCTGAATTGTACTGGGGCAAGTTATTCAAGCGAGCCTGTTTATCCCCAGCCAGAGTTGAGTATCGGGGAATCGTGTCAATACCCTTATCAAAAAACCTGAACCTTCTAAATAAGAAGAGTCGTGTTGTCGGTGGATTGTTATCTTACAGTTTAAATCTGTTACCTGTCAGAACTTTGTAACCAAGTCGCTTTCAAAGCCCAGGTCTCGCCTGGCAAACCGGTAACCAGTTCTCATCTGGCCCATGCTTCCATAACTACCAGTTCTCGCCTGGTACCATGTTTTCGTTTAACCCATTATCGTATGGTCAACCTTTCCGTAAACATCAGTTCTCGTCTGGTGTGGTTTATTGTGACATCAGTTCTCGTCTGGTGCATGTTACCTTTTAACCAGTCCCTGTCTGGTCATCAATTCTCTAACCTGTTTGTTACATCAGTTCTCGTCTGGTGTATGTTATTGGTACCAGTTCTCGTCTGGTCGCCGTTTCTTTAACCTATTGTTGTATCAGTTCTCGTCTGATACATGTCAGCTTTCAGCCAGTTCTCGCCTGGTTGTCTTTTTCTTAGCCTATATCCAGTCAGCCCCGTTTGACGTTCAAAACATAAAAAACCAATTTTTGTTCAATTTTCCTAATCTATTTTGCTATCAGTTCTCGCCTGGTAGTCTACATTTGAATGCTAGTTCTCGTCTAGCATTTTCCATCTTGTTAATAACCCGTTTTTATCTTTTAAACTAGAAAAACCAAAAAATGTGTAAATACCTGATACAATAATATTGTCACGTTTCCCGATACGAAGCATAATGGATGCCAGTTCCCCGATTAATGGTGAATGCCGTATGGACGTTGTTAAATCAGAATTACTCCTTTTCAGCAGTTGAAGGTTGTGTATTGTTCCCGGAAGAATTGAGATTGTATTTTACCCCGCATCAGAGTAGGATCAGGAGTATCCCCAGCCAATTAAGATTGATATCCTTGACAGAAGGGGCATTCTCCAGCAGTGAGCCGTTCACAATCAACCCCTATTGGGTTAATCCCCACGGAATACAGTTTGACAGTGGTTAGAAAGAATATCGTCGAGATGATTATGTGATAACCGATTACCTTCAGTGGAATTGACTTTGCCTCCGGCATTTATTTTTCCAAGTGGTTTTAGACCTGGTGTTCTCTGGCAGCTCGAGCATACATTAACATTTGCATATATCGTCAGATTTGCATCTATCCAAACGCATAGCATGTTCATGCCGTATGGGGCATTGCATTTACAAGTACATAGCATATCCATGCCGTATAGGGCATTGCGGTTACAAACGCATAACATTTACATGTCATATAGGGCATTGCATCATTTCAGACATCCGCATGTCGAAACATAGACCAGGATGGTTACCTATTGGCTTTCGAATTTGTTCCCCTGCAGAGTTGTTTGGTTAAGCTCTCTTCTCCCTCAGCGGAGTGATTTCTTCATATTTGGTTGTTACGTCAGCATCGGAAAAAAACAAAGATTGACATATATCAAACTTCTGAAGCTGCCGCCTTCGTCGAAATAGGTGCCAGGCAGTTCAATTCAGAATTTCCCAGGAGAGTTTCCTCAGGTTCGCCGTGAACCATGAGTCGACAGAAAAGATCCCATAGTAGATGGGAAGGTGTTTGCTTTTTGAAGCATTATTCCGAAGAATCAGTGCCTGTGGCATCACGCAGGTGATTGATGTTGAAAAAACAGCAGAAAATTTATCAGATAATTGACCAGTTGTTGCCGTGACAACCAGACTTCAGTTTATTAGACACTATTTCTTGAGCAGTTTTGCAGTTTATTTTGCGGTTGGCAAATTCCAGGGTTCCATTTATATTCAACCATCTTCTACCTTTGAATGATTAAAGGTTGGGCCCTCTTCAACCATTCAGGTCCAAGCCGCTTGAATAGGGGCAGCTGTTGCACCCTAAAATTTGACCAACCGGGTCCCGTATCTGGCTCGATGTTTCGACGCATTTCGCATTCGCATTTACATACTGCATATAGTGCATTTCTTCAATCATGGTGATTTTATCGGGATTACAGCCCTGCTGTCGCATTTCAGGTATCTCAGACCGGTTCGGATAATCGGAGGTTATTTTGAGAAGTCACGCGCTTCTTGGGTGTTTTCAGTACGCAGTGATTTTGGAGATTCTTGGTGTCCGGGTTTGCTGTTTGCTTCGATCTGGTCTCACGCTCTTTTATGTTGGTTATTTGCCTTTGTTTACTTTTTTTTAGGATTTAATAGCCTTTTGTAGATTTTAAATAGGTTTTATAGATTTTCTAGAATTTAAATAGAGTTCTTTTAATATTTTTAATAGCTTTAAATCATTTTTAGAATTTATAGAGTTTTTTTAATAGGTTTTAATAGTTTTTTAATAGTTTTTAATAGTTTAGGAATTTCCTTAATATTTTAAATAGATTTTAGGTTTAAATCATTTTAGATATTAAGTAGTGATTTTTAAATAGTTTTAATAGAATATTCTTTTAATAGAGTTTTTAATAGAAATTATTAGAGTTTTTTCTATTTTCATTAGTATAGAAATTAATAGATTTTAGATATAGAGTTTAGTAGAAATTAATAGAATTTTAGAATATTGTTTTTTAAGAAGTATAGGTTTTTATTTTAAATAGAATAATAGATTTTTTTTTTTAATAGATTTTTGTTTTTATAGAATTTAATAGTTTCTAGATTAATTAGGGTATTCATTTTCAGCTTATAATTAGTCCCTTGATTTTCGTTTCTGTCATTAGTCCATTAGGTTTTCATTAATCACCATCATTAACCACTTTCATTTCATTAAATCCATTTTAATTTTGTTAATCACATTAATTCATTGCAACATTTTATTAATCATGTTAATTCTTCAGTATTAAGCATTGGGCTTTTTGTCCACGAATATTCAGCAAGGCCCAAGTTCACAAGTCCAGAAATGCGCCAGGTGTATAAAAACATTGACACGCGTACAAGCCAAGAGGGAGCCACATCACATTTTCCCACTCTCAGAAGCACACACGTAATCCTCCACTACCATTCACCACCCACACTTGGCACACATGCACGCTCTCTCTCTGCCACCAACACCGCCACCTGTCGTCGCCTGAACTTCACCGGTTGCATGGTCGCCGGCCATGCAACCACCGCAACCAACTCGCCGGCACCTCTAACCAATTATTTCGGCCACCGTAACTGTTCTTCCTCCGCCCTAACCACCTCGCCGGAACCACAAAAAAAAAATCACCGGAAAACAGGAAAATCTCCAGAACCTTCGTCAGTTCATCAAACCGTTCATCACTAATCTTCATCCACAACCCTCATCAACTCCGATCGATCCCCACCGTGTTCCTCCTTGTTTTCTCCAGAAGTTCATCACCCTTCAAGATTCGTTCATCCATGTATTCTTCAACTACTCCAGAAATTACTATATCATCAAGAACTTCATCTGGATCATCATAAGAACTCCAAAAATCCTCAGCGAATCTTTAAGAACTCCGTGAAGAAACTCCATCGGTTTTTGCATGTTTCCCAGAAATCATTGAATAGCTTTGTCCGTTCTTCTTCAAACTTTCGTCTTGATCTCGTCGGATTCCAATAATCTTCAGCAATCTTCCAAGAAGCTTCAAGCAAACCATTTACGAGTGATCTTCCGCAAGACTCGTCCAAGAACTTGTTCACCAGGAACGTCAAGATCTCTCTGATCTCCATCCACGCTCATGGACGTATTCATCTCCAACCTTCGTTGTCCGTCTTCACCAAGCAAGACGCGGAATCTTCGCGAGTTTCTTTCCAACCTTCTTCACAAATTTCCAACTGTAACAGTGGTCGACATGGATCTTTGATCGTAGCAATCTGTTTGTGAGTTTTAGTTGTTGATATTAAGTTTGATAAGTTTGTCTGGTACGATTTGGGTGGAGGAAACGGAGACGGAGAGAAACGAGGGTTTGAGACAGAGGTTGACAACGGCTGTGAACAGTGATTTGGAGTGGATAGAGGGATCTAGGGTTTGTTTTCAGAGTGGGAGGAGAAGGGAGAGAGGACCGTGTGACAGTTTGGGCTTTGGGCCCATTGTTCTTTCCCATTCACACCCCCAATTCCTCTCTTCCCCCCCCCCCCCCCCTTCGTGTGTCCAATGAACATGGGTTGGGCCCAGCGAATCGCAACCTACACCCCTCCGTCTTACAGGCCCCTTCCCTAGTCTGTTTGCTTTTTTTTTTCTTTTGTGGGCTGGGCCCATTTCTGTTTGTTTTATTTTTCTACAAGCTTGTAACCCCGTACACATATGTACCCCCTCCCTCTTGTATTTTCTTTTTTATTTCTTTTATATTCATTTGATTAGCAAAAAAAAAAGAATAAAGAATGTGTGAAAAAGAACAATAAAAGAATATTGAGAAAAAAAATAAAGAAAAGAATAGTTGAAAAAAAGAACAATAAAAGAATATTGAGAAAAAGAAAATAAAGAGAAATAGTTGAAAAAGAATATGTGAAAAAATAAGGAAATAAATAAATATAGAAATTATATTAGTTCATAGATTGTAATATTTCTTTAGAGTATATTTTTCTTCATAGAAATTATTCTTTCCTTTTTAGAGGTAGAATTAGAAGTCCACTTGTTAGGGAACTATTTTCCACTTGATTTTCCATGGTAGGTGGATAGGAATTTTTAGGAGATTATTTTCCTGTATTCAAGCATTGTAACCATTTTCAGAATATTAATAAAATGAGATTGATGCTGTGGTCTCCGCTCTACCCGTAGTTAGGCTGAACTACAGCTGCTCTGATTTCTCGTACTGAGCGAGAATATGTAGGCATAGGATGCGATATCCTAGCGAGCACCCTAACAACTAACTTTTGTTCTCTCGCTGCTGTGCGATCGAGACTTTCCCGCTGACGACTGATCATTTTCCCTTTCTCTTGCCCGCGTGCATTTGAGACCAGACCGTAGTTTTAGTTCCCATAGGTTCCCGTACCTTTAAAACCAACTTAATCTCTCACTTCCTGTGTGATCGAGAACACCCTGCTTAGCCGTAGTTAGCCTGAACTACGAAAGCTCTGATCTTCCATGCTGTGTGGAAGTACGTAGGCACAAGACGCGAAGTCTTGGCGAGCCAATTCCCCGTAGTCCCGAACTACGTTGACTCTGACTTTCTCTCTTGAGAATACGTGACTTTCTCTCTTGAGAATACGTAGGCATAGAGTGTGACGCTCTATCGAGTCAATCCCCTTCCATTTAGATTTAGCAGCCGTAGATAGATTGTTTTTGCATCCTTTAGACAAACCAAGCAAGCGTGGATCCCGTCGATTACGACGGACGTGAGGGGTGCTAATACCTTCCCCTTGCGTAACCGACTCCCGAATCCAGGTTTTGGTTGCGATGACCATACCTTTCTCGTCTTTGCGGTAGGTTTACCTCGAGCGTTTCCTTTCCCTCCTTTGGGATAAATAACGCATGGTGGCGACTCTTCTGTTCAGCCGGCGCCGATTTTCGCAGTAGCGACAAGTATCCTCAGTGGATCTGGATGTCCCCAACAGAAGGTGCATTCCCAGCAGTGAGTATGTACACACTCAAAACCCAGCATGGGTAAATCCCGCAGAATATAACCAAGTCGTCTTTGGTTTAGAAGGATTATCCCCGCGCATGATTGTTTTTCCTTCTCCCCAGCAGGTTGTTTTTCCTCCGACAGGATGAACATCCTCATCAGAGTTCGTAATTTCAAGCTTGTGAGCCATTCCCCAACAGGATGGTTATCCCTAGCGGAGTTGGTTACACCGTTCCAGCATTTATTTTGTTAGAATATGTCTATGATACCTGGTTATCCCCAGCGGATTGGGTTTTGTCTTCGGCATTTATTTTACTGAAGCGCCTCTTGGCATCTTTGCATTTTGCATATATCATCATATTTGCATCTATCCAAACGCGTAGCATTTCCATGCCGTATGGAGCATTACGCCATTGTCAAACATACGCATTTTGAAACATAAGCCATGTTGGTTACCTCTTTGGTTTCAGGTGTTATCCCTTGCAGAAGAGTGAGATTCTTGTTCAGAAGGATTTCCAGATATTCAAGTTCTCAGCATGAGACAGGTGTTGATAACGTTCGTCCCCTAACAGAGTTGCTTGGTTAAGTAACTTTTTGTCCCCAGCGGGATTCTTCTTAGGTTGATGTTACGTCAGCAGTAAAAGATTTCATGTCTTAAACTTTTGGAGTTGTCACTAATGATTTCCCCACAAAGTGGTTTGGTTAAGTCTCTCGTATTCCCCAACAAAGTATTCTTCAAATGTATCCGTGTTGACGGAATTGTTTCCCTGTGTTGACAGAGATTGTTGTCCGTGTTGACAGAATTCTTCCCTGTGTTGACAGAGATTGATATCCGTGTTGACGGAATTGTATCTGTGATGGACAGAGCTTGTTATCCGTGTTGACAGAATTGTACCTGTGATTGACAGTGATTGCGCCTGTGTTGACAGTGATTGCTACCCGTGGTAACAGTGATTGTTATCCGTGTTGATGGAATCGTACCTGTGTTGACAGTGATTGTTATATATGTTGACAGAGTCGTTACCCGTGATTGACGGAGTTGTCCCAGTGAAATCGCCGGAGATTGTTATCCGTGTTGACGGATTTGTTACCTGTGTTGACAGTGATTGTTGCCCGTATTGACGAAAGTGTTACCTGTGTTGACAGTGATTGTTACCCATATGGATGGAGTTATTACCCGTGGTTGACAGAGTTGTCCCCATTAAAGTTAACAATGATTGTTATCTGTGTTGGCGGAGTAATTACCTGTGATTGACAGAGATTGTTATTCCGATTATGGACGAAATTGTACTCGTGTTGATGGAGTCTTTCCTCGTGTTGACGAAGTTTAGTCCAGTTGTGGATGAAGTTGTTTCTTGCAAAGTTAATTCGATACCTGTGGCGTCACACCGGGGGTTAATGTTGAAATCCCAAGTTATCATATGATTGATTAGTTGTTGCCGTAACAACTGGGTTCAGCACAACGAATGTTGTTCCCCAAGCAGTTTTTGCTGTGTATTTCTGCAGTTGGCAAATTTCTGGGTTTCTTGGTATTTAACCGTCTTCTACCTCGATTGTTTGAAGGCCGTTCGCTCTTCACCCAGTCGGTTCAAAGTCGTTTGAATAGGGGCAGTTGTTGCACCCCAAAATTTGCTCAACCTTTTCTTACCTGGTTTATGTTTCATTGCATTATCATTTGCATAGCTGTATCATTTGCATATCATGTTATCATTCATATAGTAGGGGATCAAGTGTTATTCTTATCAAGAGAAGCCTAACAAGAGGTCTCATTCAAGATTGAGAAGTTGTCAAAGTCATCAGAAGGTGGTTTGAGTGCCTAAGGGTTTAGATGTTTGAGTGTGAATTTTCTCCTAACTTAAGGATCAATTGAAGACCATCAAAGGGTTGTGAAGTTTTGAATATGAGAAGAGGATGTGTATGGAGCTCATAGAATTCCTAGAGGGCCATGGGAGAGTTTAATCAAGTCATTGTGTCAAGTGCAAGAGCTACAGTTGAGGTGCAAGCAATTAGGGTTTCATCTGGGTTAATCCTAGGTCAACTGTGCAATTGAAGGGTATAAAAGCCTACTTTTAGTTCATGGAGTTCATGGAATGACATGTTAAGACAATTGTGGTGTTGTGCCAAGATCAAATCAAGAAGATTCAAGAGTGTGGGAAGTTGCTAAATTAGGGTTTTAGTGTAAAATCCCCTGTTTAGTGCCTAACTTCATGACCACATAAGTCAAGATGCAAGTTTCAAATAGATCTTTGGCCAACATGAAACCTGTAGAGCATCTCAATACCTTTAATTTTAGTACTAGACGTCCTCAAGGGGATTTATAGAACTCAAGTTATGGTCCAGACAAGTTACAAGTCCTCAGATGCCTCTGAAATTTGTCTGTGAAAATCATCTGACTTCAAAGCTATTTTTTACCTAGAAGGATGTTTCACCTGAACATTTGGGAAACATGAAAGTTGTTACTCATGTTCTTAGCTTTCTAAATTGTACTAGAAGTCTTCCATCGGATATGTAGAACTCAAGTTATGAGGTTTACAAGTCAGGGGTATTTTGGGAAAGTGAGATTATAGGTCATTTTCAATCATAGGCCAAAATCTCCAACTTGCACTTATCAAATGCAATTTTGTTCAACATGAAAGTTGTTCAAAATGGGGTTTTTAGGCTAGCCAAGAGGTCATGATGGATTGATTGAGCTCATAGCAAGACTTGGTTTGAAATGTTTCAAAAGGGGAAATTTTCAAATGAATTAAGGAGGGAAAATGCCAATTTTGAGTTATAGGACCAAAACATGTCAAGTAACCACATTTTTTGAATGGAAATTGAATTCTAAGCACTTTGGAATTACCAGAATTTTGAGTTTAGGCCAAGTTTCATGAGTTATCAAGTTACATAGCCAATTCTTTCTACAATGCAATTCAGGTTGTGCTATCAATCCAATTTCACTCTAAAATCAATTTGCAAGCTGATAGAACCTTCTAGAGCAAGTGACACAGCCTGAAATCGTGACTGTTACATTGGACTTCAAGGAAAAATCAGAAACTGCAATTGGCTGGATTGGGCTTCAAACACACTTCAAAAGCCCATAAAAACATTCTATATATTCATTGCAGTGAATTCATAGTGGTTTTGGCTTTCATTTTGGTGAAGAACACTGAAGTTGCAGTTGAGTTTTCAAGAGGAGCAAGTGAAATCGTGTTTTGAGTTCTAGGCTGATTCAGAGCAAATTGAAGCTTACAACATCTTTCTCTTGCATAATTGAACGTATCTGGAGAGTTTTGAAGATTGAATCAAGCTCTAAGCACCTCTGTTACTAGATCTACAACAGGTTAGTAACTTTCAAATTTCCACATGAATTAACATGATATAGTTAGATTTGAACTTGTGGTTAGGATCTAGGCAAGATGTAGATCGTTTTAGGATCAATTTGGAAGCAATTGGTGATGTTTGATCATGAGGTGCCATTTTTGTTTTGATTCGAGTAGATTTGATCTTAAGGCTATAACATGATTTGGATAGATCAAGATGATCAGTGTAGCATAAGGATGATTTCTATGATTTTAATTGCGCAATTGGTGATGTTTGATCTGGATGCTATTTCTGAACATTGCTTCGTGTTTTAAAATCCATGGAGAGTTGGATAATTTGGATAGGAGATTTGAATTCCTGATGAAATTTGGAGTGAGATTGGTATGAGGTTTGGAGTTTCTGGACACCTGCAACCACCTACCCACTAGAGAAGACGACCGGAGTCTTCTCCGGCCACCGTCTCTGATCTCCACCTGGCCAGCCTGAATTTTGGAGAAGATGAGTCCATAGCCATCATATCTGGCCTTTGACCTTGACTAGACCACAGATCCAACGGCCACGACTTAAGATTTTATTTGACTTTCTGAGGATCAAAACGCAGGCGTTTCATTAAATGAGGTGGCGTGCCCTCAGCGCTTGGATTGCTTGACCAGTCTCCTCATCCAGTGGCTCTTGTTTTATTCTGAGTTTCTATTTTCTTTTATTCATTTTTATTATTTTAAATGCTTTATTGATTCAAAAAATCACTATAAATTCAATTTTGATCCAAAAATTATTTCAAAAATATCTCCATGATCTTGAAAGGATTTTTGATTTTCTGAAATCAATAAAATGCATTTTCATGCATTTTTCAATTTAATTTGATTTTTCTTATTTTGTTTAATTCTTTTAATTTTGCATAATTGGTCATCTGTTTTGCTGAATTTTGTTCTTCCAATTGGTGATGAATTTGGCTTTGATTTTTTAGTATGTATTAGGGAAGACATGTATGCTCCCTTAGGATTTTGTTTGGAATTTTAGAACAATTTAGGTTCTGTTTTAGACGTTGAGATTAGAGCCTTCCTAAACTTGTGGATTACCTTGATACCTTTCAATCTAGAAATTATTTAGGTGACTTAGGAGTTGAATTAGGCTTTAATATTTTAACCCTAGGTTTTTCAAACATGTATGTTACCCTAGGAATTTTATTAGAATTTTACAACTTTGTTTTCTATTTTAGTTGAATTTTGCAAGTTGCTTGTGCTTGTGGTGTTCTATTTTATGTGCCTTTGCTTGCTTGGTCTTGTTGGTGACTTTGTAGTTGGATTTGCTTGGATTCCTTTTTGAGAGGTATTCTGGACTTGGTATAGCTACTATGGCTTGAAGATTGGAGCTTGGAGTTGAAGTTTCCTTTTCTTTTAGGAGTTGTTTTAGGAGCTTAGGAAATTAGGGTTTTAGGAAGAGCCATTAGAGCTAGTTTTGATTTTCTTCATCAAACATAGAATGCATTGTGTGTTTCTATTCTATCCAATGATGTAAAGTCCTCCTAGGGAAACTCCATATCTCCTTTGGAGGGATGTGTGGTATGCCCATAGTTGAGTAGAACTTTGAGGATACATTTCCATTTCAATGTTGGTACTTGATGATTTCCTTTGGTTTTCATTTAGTTCTTAACATTGCAACCTTGATCTTAGTAATTAACCCTCTACTTGGAGTGTGCTTGCTAGAGCTTGAAGATGAAGTTGGATGAAGCTTGAAGATAGAAGCTAGCTTGAGGATGAGACTTTTTGCTGTTAACTTTGCTGTCAAGAGGATCTGCTGTTTAGAGTTGTTGTCTGCTAAAGACTATTGTTGTTATTTGGGCTGCTTTCTTTGTTTCTTTTCTTGTCTGTTTGCTTATGTTGTTTACCTCTAGGTTTGAGGTGGAGCTTGTCTCCTCTTTCTTTTTGTTCTCTCCCTTGCCTCTCTTATACTGTTGCATAGCATGCATTTTACTGTTTACTATTTACTGCTTGCTTTCTTTTACTGTTTTCCCCTAGGATCTCTGATTTCCTCTGTGCAAGAGGGAATTATGACAAACATTAGGTTTTGACCCATGCATGATAATTGTAGGTAGATTCCCTTTCAACCATAGTTTTAGGGTGTCTTTCTTTTCTCATCTCAAAACAATTCAAAAACACAGTAATAAGGTTAATTGAAGTCGTGCGTTACGAGCCTTAAGCTATTTGGGAAAAGGTTAGTGGAGGGTCTCTCTCTAGTAATCTGGATGTTAGTATGGTACCCTTTGGGTGACATACAAAGCATTCACTCCTGGGTCATAGTCTCTAGTGCGACTGAGATTACGAATATCCTAAAAAACATTTCTTTCGTAAAAAACTCAAACAAACATTCAAACTCTGTTTTTGTCCTCTTGGACCCTTAATCTGAAAAACCCTTTCATAAGGAGATAAAAAAATTGTCAGACAAACTTGTGTCTTCCATAGCCCAAACTACGTTTGCTCTGATCTTTCATGCCGTATGAAAGTACGTAGGCACGAGATGCGACATCTCAGCGAGCAACCTTCCCTCATAACCCGTAGTTAGGCGAACTACGTTGACTCTGATTTCTCGTTCCAGACGGGAATACGTAGGCATAAAGCGCGATACTTTGCCGAGTCATTTTCTTTTTTGTTTTAATCCAGACCTTTAGAGTATATAGAATAACATACCCTTAGAGAGAAAACAAGTGTGGATCCCGTCGAGTACGACGGACGTGAGGGGGTGCTAATACCTTCCCCTTGCGTAACCGACTCCCGAATCCAGGATTTGGTTGCAATGACCATTCCATTCCCTCTTTGCGTTAGGTTTACTCTGAGCGTTTCCTTTCCCTCTGTTGGAATAAATAACGCACGGTGGCGACTCTTCTGTCATAGTCGGCGCCGATTTTTGTAGTAGCGATAGGCATCTAAGACTCTGATCATGCAGACTCTGATGTTTACTTTGCTGAAGTGAAATACTTGTTGAAGAAGAATTCAAAGTTTTATCCGTTGATTTGACTCAACGACTCTTTCCTCTTTCATGCTTGACACTAGAACACAGACCAAAAGCATTTCTCTGTGCATTCTACTTCCAGGAAAGGTCATGTGATGTAAAGACAAAAAGGTTCAGGCCTTTTCAGTACATAGCCTCCAACGTCAAGACTTTGTGGACTACTGTGCATATAAAGCAAGTCTTCCTCATCTTCTTCAGTAGACAAATCTTTGATAGAAACTCTTACAAGCTCTCGTAAAATATTCTTATTCTCTTTGCTGAGTTTATTCTTTTGTTCTTAATATTAAGTGAAAAATTACTCTTGTGATAAAGCTTGTTAGAAGCATTCAAACACTTGTATTTATCTTAAATTTCATTGTAATAGTTCCTTGAGAAGATCCAGTTGGGATCAGTAGTTCTTGAGAAGACTAAGAACAGTTACTCTTAGTGATTGCTATTATAATCAGTTGATTAATAGTGGCTTAAGTCCTTGTTTGAGAAAGGCAAATCAGTCTTGATAGGGTGGACAGGAGTAGTTAAGTTTAACGAACCAGGATAAAAATATTTGTGTTTTTATTGCTAGAAGTTTTTATAAATACTTATTCAACCCCCCTTCTAAGTATTTTCTCACCTTCAATATTGACTCTCCAATTTTTCACAAACCTCATTCGGAGTCGTCAGGTCTAGGATATGATATATCTCCTCGTCTGAAACACATAGATGAATTAATCCTTCAGCTTGTCCTTCATGTCTTTCTAATTGGTATCCTCCATTTCTTTTGGTTCCGTCTCATGTAGCACCTTCTGTAAACTTTGTTGAGCCAACAGATACTTAAGCCTCATTTGCCATAATCTAAAATTACCCATCTCATCGAACCTTATTTCTTCAAATTTTGCACCAGGGTTAATCGTCATATAATACCAATTGTTAGAACATCAAGTAGTATAAAATATTAAAGATAAACAAAAGTAAAAGACTATATACCTGATCAATCTTTGTTAACGCAGTTTGGCCAATGGTATCTACATTTGTAACTATAGAGTAGTTATAGTTCCCTTTATTTCTGTCTTATGAATTTATTTGATTACATTGTTACAAACCATATATATAATACTATGTTCAATTTATCTAAGACCCTAATCCCAAGTATCCCTTAAAAAATTGTTATCTTTATCCATAATTATCTCAACAATATGAATATACTTTCAACAATACATAAGTATCTCAGCAACTCATAATTATCTCAACAATATGAATCATAATGGACAAACCTACATTTTTTGGTGTATTGATTTGAATCATTTGAAAAAATCACATACGTTTTGTCTTTTATAAGAAAAAAAAAAGTTCGGTACCCATTTCACTTAACCATTAGAATGGCCCATCAGGTTGAGAAAATGTGGAGAATATATTTCGAAATAATGAGACTGATACAAGCATTAGAAATGACACAACTTTCATCATATGGAGATTTCAAATAACAAATTTGATCAAGCTAAATAGTGATTATTTGTTGAAAAAGAGTCGAAGCCTAAATAACATTTCGGAATTCCTTTTAATTAATTTGGAGCATTTCTTAATGCACCCCATATGATTCTTATAAATTTGAAAATGTCCCCAATTTTTAGAGATGCATTTCTAAACGCACAAAAAGGTTAGCTAACGTTAAAATATTTTGGAGATACATCTCAAGAATATTTTGGAGGTTAAATCACGCCAGACTCTTCTCCTTTCTCATTTCTCATTTTCCTAAACCATTCTTCAAGCTCTCTCAAGATTTTCTCTACACCAACTCAAAATTCAATCATCAAGGTTTAGCGGAACTTCAATCATCATATCTAGCATCAGAAACAACATTTGTAAGATCAATTTGTAAGTTTTTGATTTTTTGATAAATTTATGAGTTTTTGTGTAAATGAGTAGAAATCAATTATTAGAGTTAGAAATGAGTAGAAATAGCATTTAAGATAGTTTAGACATGTTGTGTTAGATGTTTTCTGGATGAAAACAATGATCAAGACAAGTTTTTTTGAGATTGCATGGGGTACATTGACACCATTGGCATAACTTCTGAGTTACAGAAAATTTCGGAGATGCATATTCGGAATTTTTTGCAGTAATTTGTTTTTTTTTGCTTGTGTGTTGTTTACCTGCAATAATGGTCTGCCTTACTTTAACTTTCAGGCATAATGGCTGATAGACAGGACAGGCTAAGGCACGGGAGGGTTGCTTAGCACGCATCAATACGGCGGCAGAAGAGTCGGCAAGTTTTGGAGGCTCATAGTCCCTTTGGTTTGGTAGAGCCATCTACTTCTGTGGCTCGTGCTTCTCCTCATGTCAATCCATCTTTTTTTTTCTCGTAGGAGACAGGATTCACCATCTAATGTATCACTCCTTTCATCCTCCCGCAAGCATCAGGTTTCATCAGTGTCACCTCCTACTGTAGTTGTCGTTGATCTAGTCCCACTTTCTGCTGCTGATCTAGTGCCACCTCCAGAGGGTGAGGCTGTTGCGGATGCTGGGCCAGAGGCATTAGGAGGAGGCTCAGTTGATTTGTTATTACTTCCTTTGTATCTAGACCATACTTCCAGACATATTTGGGACAGAGAGGTAGCATTTGTGCAATTCATTTTTTTATGTGAGTTTTAATTAACAAATTTCTGACATTGATTATTTTTTTAGGAGCATGATCCAAAAAAGTTTCTTAACCATGGGAGGAAGATTGTTGCCTTGCCTAAGCCGAATGAGGATTAGTTTCAATCAATTTTTTCCTTATTTGGCCAAAAGGACGTGTGCATTACCAGTTATACTACAATCAACCACGGGATGCATAATGCACTTGTGGAGAGATGACACTCGGATGCTTAATTCTTAATGGTGAGATATCTATCACACTCGACGTTGTCTCGTGTTTGCTAAATCTTTCGATAAATGGGAGATTCCTACATCATGGGAGGATGACCAAAGGCGATGGACTCGAGATGATGGTAGAGTATCTGGGGGCTAATCCAGGGGAGGAGTTCGATAATACCAGGGGTGATCATACTAGATTTGAATTCTTGAAGGAGATATATGAGGCTGAGATCCTGATTTCACAGCTGGTTGATGGTGATGATGAGCAGGTGGCACTCCACATATCGCATACATTGAGAGCTTACCTACTTTATTTAGTTGGCATTGTGATTTTTGTGGGCAAGAGTGCCACTTATACAGACGTCATATGCATATGCTACTTCATTAATTTCGAGTAGATCCATGAGTACAACTGGGGCGGCTTGTTTGGTATACCTGTATTCAAAGATGAGAGAGGGTTATATATGGAAGACGAAGCAGGTCACAGGCAGCATGACACTACTCACGGTAATAATTATTGGTCTTTAAATGTTTCTTTGTCATTTTCATTTCAGCTTTGCAAAGTCATTACTGATAATTCGTGAGTTCCAACTACACTGAGGATATGCCACATGCTACAGCTTTTATCCCGCTCAGATGAAACCAGGAGACCGAGCCCTACAGAGTCTATCTTGACTGTTTGGTTGCTGAGAGCAAGCACTTCAATAGTTATATTGATCACTGTGAGACACGTCTATTTGACGGGATAGTGTTATACTCTTGACGGTTGACCTGTGGATCGTGTATCACTGCTCATAATATTCCTAAGCGCGTCATACGGTAGGTCAGCTACACTTAAACCATTCTCAGACATCGTGTTGTCTCTACTCATTCTTCCTTGACATATAGACAGAGAAAGAACATGTTTGATGATTATGAGTCATCTAGTACCAAAGGAGGCAGGGGCTACCATAGCTAAGAGCGACTAGAGCTACGTCAAAAGATACACCATATCGTTCTTCAGGATGTCACATTCATACATGATGCATGTTGCTCTAGAAAATCTGCCGAGACTAGCTCATCAAGAGATACTAGAGGAGGAGCAGGTCCATCTAGATCATGTTGAGAATGTCTTGCCTAGGTGTCGTTACATAATGGAGATTGCACGGGCATACATTGACAAAGACATCCTCCCTTATGGGTCTGATGTGAGGCAGGTCAAGATGTTATTAGGGTGGAGGCACATGGGACATTGTTGTACCAGAGACAGTGTCGGAGAACGTGGGGGTTCATGGACGAGGAGGTAGACGAGGCAGAGGAGGAAGATGAGAGGTAGTCAGACATACACAGTAGTGTCTTAGTATATAGTAGTAGTATTATGGTTTGTATTTTATTTTGACGGTCTTGCTACTATATTAATCTTGATTGTATGGCATTTTTGACATTTATTGGTATTTTATTTATGTATGGAATTTTTGGATCATCTGGAATTATGTACTTAGATTTTTTATTTTCGATTTTATGGTATAGTTTAAATCTTCATCTGAATACAGGTAAAGAAAATATAACATGAAAGACCAAGTGCTGATATGTTACAGAGATGTATCTCTAGAATATTCATGGAGATGCATATAAGGTCTAATTCAAATGTATAATGGCTTCTGAGTGGGATGTATTGAATGTTTTAAATTGTTACGGAGATGCATCTTCAGAATATTTCAACGTTCATTTAAAATTTGGTGCTTCCAAAGATGCATCTCCGAAAACTATGGGCATTTAAATGATTTTGCATGGTGGATAAGAAGTATTAAGGATTCATTAAGAAATACTATTAATTTGATTTCTATTTTATAGATTCTTTGGGCTTTGTCCCTTTTTAAACCAAAGGAAACATTATTGTTGTTGTAAGAGCAAGATTTGTCTCTTCAAGATTATCTCTATGTTTTGATGATAACAATTAATTATTTGTGAAAGAACCATTTTATATTCTAATGTTTGTTATGTGCAGATCGTGATAATTAAATATATAAGATCAAACAAACAACATCAACGTGTGAAGCTAATACAATATGAGAGTTACTATGTGTGACGTATCATAAAGCGCTTATGGGAGAAGCTAGTTTGCTTATGCATCTGATCACGATCAGAGAGATCCAAGGACGCTGGATATTGCAGTTGCAATGCTCCTGTGGATTCTGCTCTGAGAAGTGCATCTGATCTGAAAGCATTTAAAGTGTATTGAAGAAGCAAGTATGGCTCTGTATCTAATCACAATCAGAAAGATCCAAAGATATTGTATATTGCAGTTGCAATGCTCTTATGGATTCTGCTCTGAGAAGTGTATCTGATCTTGAAGCTATCAACGCATCTGAGATATAGTCCTCTGAAGAACCAAGCTCTGAAGACTCTGATGACTTGAAGTTCTGAAGGTTGAAGGCTCTAAAGACAAAGTGCAGAAAGACTCTGAAGAGTTAAGGGTTCTGAAGATCAAGACTCTGAAGACTCTGATGACTTGAAGTTCTGAAGGCTGAAGGCTCTGAAGACCAAGTGCAGAAAGACTCTAAAGATGTGTTCTGAAGATCAAGACTCTGAAGATTTTGAAGACATGATTTCTGAAGAATCAATCACGAAGATTCTCAAGACTGTTTCAGAGGAAACTTAGATCTTGGAATGCTAAAGACTGGATTCTGAAGTTGAAGATTGTGTCAGAAGAATATTCACCTAGACAGAGGCGTATTACTCATCAGATAAGCTGCTGCTATTAAATCTGATAAACATGTGCTTAAACAATTCTGATGCTGAAGTTTTCATACCAAAGTAGTTTCTGAACTACTCATCAGATACATCATCCGAAGAACCAAAGCCAGAAGTTGATCTGTCCTAGCTGATAAATGAGGATCACGTCATTTATGGATAAGAGCTGTCTTCCACAATGATATATTAACGTTGCAAGAAAAGGAAAAGAAAGTAATGTCAGCACTATACAACACGTGAGTATTCTATCCGTTGGAAAATGACCGTTGGAATATTTGAATGGACATCTCTATCATCACAACGTCTCTCTTGGATGCACTATAAAAGAAGAAAATTTGATTCATTCAAATGTTAGCCAGTCAATGAGAAAGGTAGTTGAGCTCATTACAAAGAAAGCCAGCTTGTTACAAAGCAATGATGCTGATGAGTGAAGTTAGCAACATAGTTGATTAACAAGAAAAGCTTTATGCTAAGAAGTCGCAGTGCTCACATAAGAAAGCTTTTAAGCAATATGGAAACTATTGTTCTAATAATCTCGTAGAGATTTATCCTTAGATTAGTTTCTGTATTAGGAAGCAAGGAGGTGTTGCTCAATACTTGTTATGTACTTAATTAGGAGTAATCTGCTTGACAAGAAGCACTCATGTAATCTCCGGCAACACAAATTCATCTTAGAATTAGTGGTTCCTCAAGTGATCTTGTGAAGATCAGAATACTTGAGATGACAAGTGACAATTGTCATTTGTGGTATCCTAATATGAGATCTTTTGTGATCGGATTCTATTAGGTGTCAATGAACGTTATATCCTAAGGGATCCCTGAACGTGTCATTGCCTATTTGTTAGTCACCTACAGTTAGCTTGTGCAACTGTAATCAGTTTGGTTATATTGGATTAAGTCCTTGCTTGAGTAAGGCGAAATCACCTTGGAAGGGTGGACTGGATTAGCTTGAGAGTTGCTCAAGTGAACCAGGATATATCATGTGTTCTTTACATGTGTTATGCTTTATTATATATGCTTCCGCAATGCATCTTATAGAACTCGATAGAAAGCAACAAGTGAAGAAACCCAGAAAAAGTTTTAATAGAGTAAATACCCAATTAAACCCCCCCCCCCCTTTCTTGTGTATTTCTCACACCTTCAGTTGTTTGGTACTACCGCTGATCCTATTTATAAGAGAAAGTTAAATTTTTATATTCATTGAATAATCAACGTATTTTATCTAATATCCAGTCTAGATACATTAATTATTCAATGAACTTAAAAAGTAAAATTTCTCTTATAAATAGGATCGGAGGTAGTATTAATAAAGGGATGACTCTTCCTATTATTAGTGGTTAATAAACACCCTTAGGAAATCTAAAAATATTATTCGTTTAGTCCGAATTTTGAAATTGGTGAGCACTTATTACACACCAAGCCATCATCATCGGTGAGACATCCCTATTTTCCTAAAGATTGTTTGGATTTCAATCTCCCAAAACTTTCCGGATACCAATATCTGGAAATATCAAGCGGGAAATTGAATATAACATTACCTTGCATATATTTTTATCTCATGATCATACACATACTTGCAAAACCATAATAAAAAAAACTCCTTGCATTTGCAATCAAGTTTTATACTTTAAAACCATATTCTTCTATTTTTTTCACATCAAAATGAGCAAAATAAAATAGAATTTAAGGTAATGTACAAGTATTTATGTCCTTATTGCTTATAAAAATCTATTTTTCTGCTGAAAAATGAATGTTGCATCTGGATTTTATAATTCGAATTATGTTGCATGCTAGTCCAGAAAATAAAATCCGGATTGTTTTCATGTAGAATTTTAATTTAATTTATGCTAGGATTGGCTGTATTAATTGTGCGCTCTAACGTTGCTCTTAAAGCTCTTGTGTCTAAGGATGTTAAACGGGTCGATGCTTAGGTACCAGGTGTAGTTCATGTAGATGTTAGAAAACAATTTACAACTAAATAGAAGTTTGCAATTCGTGATCATATGCTCCAACGGATCCGCACGGAGGCTGCTAAATTGGGTACAACATTGTAATCATGAGGTCGGATTTTGGTTCTGATAAAAGACTGACATTTGTGACGATGTCATACAAAAGAAGTGGTAAGTACCAAAAACCTGTCTGGAAGTTGAAACATGTTGACACCAGAACGAGGAAATATGATTATCCTTTTAATTTTTGGGGCACCTTAAGAAAAAGTATACAAGTACATTTAATGTAGTTTGTGGTATACATAATCATTACTTGTGTTACAAGTTAGCTGGTCATCTCATTGCATGTCTCCTTTATTCTAAAGAGAGTGATATTGTTTCTAACATGATATTGAACATGATGCAACCTAAAAACATACTTGCAACTTTGAAATGGAAAATACCTTAAAATATATCAAATATTAAGCAAATATACAATGTTTGTGCCCAAAAGAACAAGGCGATAAGAGGTCAAAGATATGAAATGCAAAAACTGTTAAAGCTTTTGGATGATGATCATATGTATCTTGGTGAAATGTATGTGAGGATGGACAAATCGTTCAAGGTATATTTTGGACTCATTCAGATTTCATTAATTTGTTTAATGCATTTCCCACTATAATGATAATTGATTCAACATATAACTCAAATAAGTACATGTTTCCACTTCTGGAAATTGTTGGTTCTACTTCTACAGAGATAAATTTTTCAGTTGGGTTTGCATTTATGGAAAGTGAGAAATAGGACAATGTTCATTGGGCTTTGGAAGTGTGTCAGACTATATTAAAAGACCAAGAAAACATATCACGGGTCATTGTCACCAATTGTGATACCACACTTAACATTTTGGTTGCAAATGTGTTTCCTACATCATATGCATTACTTTATAGGTATCACATGATAAAAAAATTGAGAAGTATACTTCAGCCTTCGGTAGGGACAAAACAAATCAAGGGTGAAGATGGGAAATGATAAAAGTTGGTGTGATATTAGAAAGTACAATAGACTTCTGGAATGTTATAATAAATTCCTTTATAGGAGAGTTATATGTTGAATATGTCATACATTTTAAGAGGGTATGTGAGAAATATTCAAATTTATTGAAATATGTTAAAAGTACAATTCTAAACCATGTGAATGACAAGATTGTTTGTGTTTATACTGATCAGGTTAGACACTTTGGAAATACAGCAACTAATAGAGTTGAATATGTTCACACTACATTAAAGAATTGGTGAGAAAATAATCAAGATAATTTATGTAGAGGTTGGGACTAAATGAATCATATGATCCGAAACCAGCATGATGAGATACAAACATCATTTGGTCACAATATTACAATATTAGAACACAAATTCAGAGACAACAAACTTTATTCACAATCTTTATCTAAAATTGTATATATCTATCATGAGTTAATGAGAGGTTATTCAAGATATATTTTTTTAAGTTGATGATATCATGAAACTGCACATCAAAGAGCAGTTGAGAAAGATTTCCTATCCAGAAACCACAATTTTGAAACCACCCGTAGAACCTATAAAAACAAAGGGTGCTCCTAAGTAAGTCAAACCAACACCGAGTGACAATTCAACAGACTGGTGTCCTTCCTATTTCAAACATGTTGACAACATTTTTTTGGATTCTCCAATTTCAAAATCTCAAAAAAGTTTTATCAAAGGCACTCGAACTAGAAAATCATCTCCTTCACCACCTTTACCAAAAATCATACAAATTGAAGATATGTTTATTTTTATGCACAAATACATTGAACGGATTATGGATGTTAAAGGTAACAGTAATTGCGATTATCGGGTTGTTTAAGCTTAGCTCAACAAAGGAGAGGAGAATCATACATTTTGCGTCAGCATCTTATCAAAATGTTAGACGTGCACAAGGAATCATACATGAAGCTATAAGGGGAAAAATAATATTTGGATGAAATTTATGAATCTCTTATTCCTTGTGTTAGCGGTTCAGCACCAAAGGCAAAATGGATGTGTTTCCTTGAAATGGATTGTCTTATTGCAAGTGTGTATAATCAAGTGTGTATCGATATGACAAGATATGATTTCTAAGGAAAAAGATTTCCACTTCGAAGTGGTCCACTTCAAAATCTAACATAATCATTATGTATATTTGGTGGCTTTCAAAATCACAAAACTTTTTTCAAGTTTATTTGAAATTGGGATGTGCGTATATTTTGTTTTCAGAAATGTATCTCCCTAAGCCTTATAGAGGTGTATTTCTGGAGCATACTGAAGCAGAAGCGAACAAAGAACCAAAAAGATGCAGTTTAACAAAATAAAATTAGCATTGATAACATAAAAAAACAAAATGTTACATAGGTAAGGTTAATATAAATCAAACATTACATTTCAATATCCAGATGGACATTTTAACATCGTCATAATATCTTTGACCGATCTCAAAATCGTCGCATCCACCTCGATCGAAAATTTTGTTTCTAAATGGAAAAGTATTCTACATACCCTTTAAATTTGAATGTGTCTTCAGCTCAAAGTTATTGACCTCAATCTTTCTTTGTTGTCAATTGGCGGTGAACGGTACTCTATCTTCACTATTTTTCAATTGTCGGAGTACGGTAGGAGATTTTGCAGTATGTATTTCAGATCTTCAAGAGGGGTGTACTCATTAAATTCAATTGAGAGCTTTCCATCGTTGAAGTAGAGATATGTGACATGTCAATTGATGTTCATTCTGGTGTAGTGCATTTTGGTATGAAACATGAGACAAGAGCTCATACTTATAATAGATGTAGACAAATATAGACCTATGAAATTCTATCTTGTACTATGGAATATTCCAAAAATGCATCTCCGGGACCACCCTGTTATGTTAATTCAGAGATGTATTTTCGGAACCACTTAAAATAGAATACAATTTTTTTAAACAGAAACAAAACCTGTATTAAACGCAAAAGTTTTTAGCAAACTTCAAAATGTATTAAAATATTCAAAAATGTATAAATTAGGCATCATTACTATTAATACAAGATTACATACAACACATTTTTGAATAAAAATTAAAATGAACTGAAACATTTGTTGCCCACTAAACCTATATGCATGGGTGGTACCCCTTTTGACTTTTATTTATTTGATTTTGTTTCAATCTGGCTCAATTTGGTGAACTCTTCAATCTTTTCCACAAAATGGTCTGGCTAAGTCTCGAATTTTGTTGTTGAATGAGTTGTCCACTCTAGTGATGTAAGTGGTATAGGTCATCCCGATTTCAAATAAATTTGAACAAAGTGTCGCGAATTTGAAATCCACCCAACACACATAATACGATCATTTAGATTTTGAGGTGGGGTAGTGCGCACTGGAAAAAAATGTTTTCTAAAATTCATATCTTGTAATATCAATACACATTATTTCCAAAAAGTCTTATCCTTCGGTGCCGATCCACTAATGCAAGGAATAAGAGATTCATAAATTGCATCAAATTATTAATTTTTTTCCTATATAGTTGTGCGTATGATTTTTTATGGATCCTCAACTCTTGGATAAGTTGATAGTAGACAAGTGAGTGATGCTTTTATCCGTTACCAGGAAAAGCATAACCAACTCAAAAACCAAAGTTACCGCCACCCTTAACACTGCCAATCTATTCAATGTGTTTGTGTAGGTATCTGTTCCATGAATGAAGTTTTTGGTGGAGGCAGTGAAGAAGGTGGTTTGCTAATATGAGATCCTTTGAAAACATTTTTTTTAGATTTTGGAGTTGGTGAATCATAAAAACTTTGTTAACATGTTCAAAATATGAAGGAGACAGTGTCGTTGAGTTGTCACTCGGTGTAGGTTTGACCTTTTTGGGAGTACCTTTTGTTTTTACTGGTTGAGATGGTGATTTCAAGTCAGTGATTTCTAGATAAGAAAACTTCCTTAATTGCTCTTTGATGCGGCGTTTCATATTATTATTGGCTTTCAAAAATCTCTCTTGTATCAATTCTCATTCATTTAAGATAGAGATATTCAATTTTTCGTCTTTCATGACACCTTCATCGTCAAACTTGAGCTTATCCCAATGAAGAAAAACTTCATTCATTTGTATCGAGACATCAAGGTTCACCTTCTTAGATTTAAGACAACCACATAGGAGACCATAGGTTTTCATAAGTGTGCAACCATACTTTGAGTTATCGGGACCTACATTCTCAACTCGTTTGGTCTTGTACGTTTAATCAATGATGAGCACAGTAGGAAATATGTTGAACAACATGACGGAATCAGGATGAGTCCAAAATATATCTCTAACAGTTACTCCATCCTCTCACGTTCGGTACCTAGATATATAATTGTTATCATCCAAATGTTTCAAGAGTTATTGCATTTCATTTCGATCCCCCTCAACGCCTTGTTATTTCGGGCCCAAATATTGTAGACTTGCTAGATATTTGTGATATTTCCAGGTTTTTAATGTTTCAAAGTTGCAAGTATGTTTTTTGGTTGCACCATATTCAATGTCATGTCTGAAACACATTCCTTCTCCTCCGACATGAGGCAGGATGCAATTGGATGACTGACTAACTTTTCACACATGTCATGTTTATGTAAACCACATATCTTCATTTAAAATTTTCCAACAGATAATCGTACAACATAAAGGAACACTCACATTTTCTTGAATCAGTGTCATCTCGCTTGAAATTTTAGAGATGAGTTCTATACTTCCCACTTCTTTCGCATGACATTGTCACAAATGCACGTCTTCTATCCGAACCATTATCGGACCTTCCGATTACAACTTCAAATCCTAATTTAGATTCCTTCATACGAATCCATTGAAGCATGTGATCACGAAATTCAAACTTTTGTCCATTGTAAATTGGTTGCCAACATCTACCTTCTTCATAACAACATGTTTTGCATCCGAAGACACAATAAGTTTAGAAAAAATATCAGGGTGCATCATACCTAATAAAAACAATAACATAAAATGTTCAAAAACATATGAAATTGAAAAAAAAATGGTGGAAAATGAAAATAGATAGACTCCGAAAATGAATTTCCAAAGGAATTTTGTATTTCCAAAGGAATTCATACAGAATCTAGAAATACATTTTTGGATACGACATAAATTTTTTTAGCTAAAAAACAAGATTAATGTGAGCAGTGAAGCTTGAAATGAACGATCTTTACCTTGAATTCCAAGTTCTTTTCCTCCTTTTGATGTGATGATACATAAGAATGAAGGTTTGGAGTGAAAATCTTGATTAAGAATGGAAGGGTTTTTTGAAAGGATTTTAAGAAAAA
Source organism: Lathyrus sativus (assembly GCA_963859935.3). Lineage (NCBI taxonomy): Eukaryota > Viridiplantae > Streptophyta > Magnoliopsida > Fabales > Fabaceae > Lathyrus > Lathyrus sativus. The sequence continues at coordinate 283,138,644 of OZ012741.1, read as the reverse complement.
AGGACATGGAGTGTGATCATGCAGGTACCTGTTTTTATTAAAAATCGCATTTGACATTTTCAGAAATGCATCTCCGGATATGTCTGACATGCAAATGTGACATGTTTTCAAATTCCCGCTTCAAAACTACAAAAATGCATTTCCGAAAACTTCATTGGGATACTCAATAATCAATAATTTATTGGATTTGCTCAGAGATGCATATCCGAAATAAGATTTTGTTTTAAAATGGGGTGACACTCATTCGAGGGATCATTCAACGAGACATAGGGTACATCCGAAGATACATCTTTGAAATCTGAGGAACAACTTTGAATTTTCATATGATATTTTTCCACCTCGTAGAATGGGATAGTAATTTCCTTTTTCAAAAAAAGGCATGTGCCTCCAGCCCTCCACAATAAGAAAAAAAAGAGCATTTCTTATTGCACCTCATGCCTTTCTTTCTCACCGTATGGATTTCCACATATGCCCCCAGATTCTAGAGATATATCTCCATATTTATCCTACGTCTGACTAAACATTAACATATTTCGGAGATATATCTCCAAAAATATTTTAAACCTTAAACGCTCACAACGTATCTCTCATAATCCATTTTCATTTGAATTTATCCGGAGATGTATCTGCGGGAATTTTTCGGAGATATATCTCTGAAGTGTATCATAACAGGTTTTTTTATAATGCGTTGTGTATTTGTTTGCATATGAAATATAAAATAAAAGACATACAAAATAATATAACAATATAATATAGTAATAAAATGTCGTACGACACAAAATCCAAAATGTAGTAACAATGTCAAAACAAATGTACAAACTATAGTTCTGCAACAAAATAAATACAGACAATTACTGGGTGTGTCTGACAACCTCTCCTCTACCTCCTTTGCCTGGTCTGCCTCATCGGCCATCAATCCTCTCTGTCCTCCCGCGATGTCTGAGGTACAATAGTGCCCTTTATGCCTCCGCAACCATGCATCCAATACTCACTGCACAGTAGAGCCTCAGGGAATATACCCTCGTTAATGACTACCTGCGCAATCTCCATCATGCGACAACACCGAGGCAAGACATCCTCTTGATGAGCGGGTCTCGACGGACATCCTGGAGCAGTCGGCACCGTGTATGGATTTGAGACTCTGAAGAACCACCTGATATATCTGCCGATGTAGCTCCAGTCATTCGGCGGTATGGTAGCTCGAGCCTCATCCGATACAAGATGACTTTGATAATAAGAAAACATTTCCTTTATCTGTATACAATTCAAGGCAGAAGGAGCAAAGACAGCAGGGTGTCTGGGGATGGTCTGGGTGTACCTGAATTTCTGCATGATGCGCCAGGGTAGACGAGGAGTAGTGATACTTGATCTGTAGGCCAACCATCCGGAGTATAGCGATATGTCGTCATATGGCCGTGTATGATTCACAGTAGGCATACACGTCGTCAATTGGCCGCGTCTGATTGTGATCCGTGTAGTGATAATACTTGATTAGTTGAAATGGATGTCCTTGGTAGCCAAACGGTCAAAATAGACTATGAAAGTCTCGACCGCCTGGTTCTCTCAGCGGGATAAAAGCACAGGCACAGGGCATCTCCTCAGTGTACTAATCCCAACATGCCTAGCCAGCGATGTGCGGGAACTTCTGGAGGATCCAAGCCTGAAATGAAAATAAAAATCATTCATTGATCAAGAATTATCGTAACTATGAAATGAAAATGAAAAAAAAAATTCAAGGATTAAAAATTATTACCACCAGTAGTGTCGTGCTGCCTGTAATCTACTTCATCCTCCACTGACATCTATTTCTCAACTTTGAATACAAATAGGTCAGGCAAGCCGCCCCCTAATTATACTCGTGGATCCGTGTGAGATCCAAGAAGTGTCGGAGGTATGCAACGTCATTATAGGTGGCACTCGTGTCCACACAAGACTCATGCTTTAAGGGCATATTTTCTTTATTTAGTTGGCACTGGGATTTGTATGGACACAAGTGCCACCTATACTGACGTTGCATACCTCCGGCATTTCTTGGATCTCATACGGATGTGCAGCAACAATCTCAGCATCAAATAACGTCTTCAGGAACGAAAACCTAACATGAGAGCCTCTGGTCCTATCCACCTCCTCAAACGCCTTCCCTGGATCATCCCCCAGATGTTCCACCATCATATCAACCATTTCGTTTTTGGTCATCCTACCATGATGAAGGAATCTCCCCTGATCGGAAGATGAAACAAAGACGAGACATCATCCAAGGTGATAGACATCTCACCATGCGGGAGATGAAAAGAAGACGTCTCAGAATGCCATATCTCCATGAATTCATTAAGCATCCTGTGGTTGACCATACTGTAACCGGTCATGCATAGGTCACGCAATCCAGAAGCAGTAAGAACCGACTGATACCACTGGTCTTCCAGCTGATGCAATGCTAGAATCTTCCTGCCATAGTTCAGAAACTTCTGGGGATCATGCGCCTTGTGAATTTCCATAAATAATCAATGTTAGTAATAATCAACGTCAGCAATTTAAATTAACGTAAAAAAATAAATAAAATAATTAGACTAATGTTACCTCTCCGTCTCAAATATGTCTGCCAGTGTGATTTGGACACAGAGGAAGTAGTGAAATATCAAATGGACCCCCTCCGAAAGCCTCTGGCTCGGCATCAGCAACCTCACCTTCAGGAGGTGACACCGGTACATCCGGATCATCAGCAGGAGGTGAAATCGGTGTAATAGGATCATCAGCGGGAGGTGGCACCGGTGCATTCCGACGCGTGTGAGAGGATGGGGGAAGTGACACGTCAGTTGGTGCATCTTGTGGTCTACGACAATAAGAAGTAAAAGGTGGAACAAGCTTAAATATAAATGAAGTGGCCTGAGGTGAAGATCAAGCCCCATGGGTGGACTGAATCTCAAGAGTAGAATATGCTCCAGCAGTCAGCGCCTCTCCCTAACTAGAGGTACCTGCTGCCTTCGTAACCGGATGGCTTTGCTCCCGCCGAACAGATGCCTGCTGGGAAACCCGTCCATGCCTCAGTCGGTCAGCTCTATCAGCCATTATGTCTGCAAGGTAAAATTAGTCGTACAATGAGTTTAAGCAAATGAATAACACAAGCAAGAAAATTATAAAATAAAAAGAATAAAAAACACACTGAGGAAAATCTGGAGATATATATACGAAAAACATTCTGTAGATGTATCTCAGGAATCTCTCAGAGTACATGAAACGTTGAATTTTTTCGGAGATTTATCTCCGAAATTTTCGAAAACTCAGAGATCGCGACAATGGCGTCCTCTTCCCCTCAAAGTGTGAAATTTAAAGTTCTGATCGTCCATTTGAGTCAACAAACAATACATACACTTACTCTAAACTATGTTTCAACTGATTTATAATCACTGCTACACCTAGCAATGGATTCTAACTCATTTACAATAAAACTCGAATATTTATCGAAAACTAAAAAACTTATCTGAAATTCATGATTTGAAAGATGTTGAATGATGAATTGGATGTTGCTTGATGATTACTTAAGCCTCATACGAATGAAATCAAATTTGGTGAATTTGGAGAAATTTGGGAATGAGAGAGTGGAAGAGTTTGTGAACGAAAATTAAAAGTGAGGGAGAAGGAAAAAAGTCTAGCGTGTTAATATGCTCCAAAACGTTTCGGAGGTATATCTCCGAAATATTTCAACGTTCAATTGGACTTTGGTGTGTCGGGAAATATATCTACAAAATAATTTAACGTTTAATTGAAATTCAGTGCATCCATAGATATATCTCGAAATCAAAGAACATATGTGAAAAGTCATATTGTGTAAAAAAAAACTGATAGAGTACAATAAGAAATGCTAAAAAAAACTAACATATTCTATTTCTAACTTTCAGTCTCTCCTAAGGGGATCAGTGATATTCGATTGAAAATAATGGAGGTGTTCTGGCCTGGGCCCCGGCGTGACCGGGCAGGCCCAGCCCAACAATATTCTGTCAAGCCCAATCCAGCTTGGGCCACAGCCGTCGAGCATAGAGTCCCCACCGGGCAGGCAATATCCATCCACGGGCAGAATCTTCCTCACCCGTGTCGAGCAGACACTGCCCCCGTCAGGCAGAACCTCCCTCCGCGGGCAGAACCTGCTCCCTTGTCGGGCAGGACAACGTGTCTTTCACACGTTCTCCACGTGATCCCCTCCGCGGGGACACGTCATCCACCAACTGTCCACCTCCGAAAGAGCATGTCAACCCACTTTTCGGAGTCCACAGAACAGTTGAACTAGGGCGAAGACCACGTTCTGGTCTTCACTACGCCACGTAAGCCCTAACAGTCACTTAGGTTGGGCCTGACCATCCAGCCCAACTCAAACGACCGTTGGCCCTGCGCTGGGGTCTCTCTATAAATACCCTCTTTCACAAGAGGGTCAGGTATTCTCTTCTTACCCTTTTTCTGTACTTGTGATCACTCTGCTCATACGCTTACTTTAGCATCGGAGTGCCTTGCAGGTACACCCTCCTCCTCTTTTTCAACATCGGTGAACAGACAGTGAGTCAAAGACGCGTGACAGTTAGCGATCCCCTTCTGATCAGGTTAGATCAGGAGGTATGTTTTCAATGATAACATCCGAACATCCAATAAATTCAATTTTGTGCGATTTTAGTTTTTTAAGATCAATTTGCAATTGATTTAGATCTGTTTAGATTTAAATACACCCATCTTCGAATTACCTTAGCATATGGAAGCACTTCATAACCTCCCCACTCGTTAGATTTAATCAAGAGGATCAAGTTATCATGGCGCATATTTAAAAAGTGATAGTGGCAACAAAAACACGTTTAAAACCCCATATTAAATTGTGATGACATTGCATTTCTCACTTGTTTTAGTCTTTAACTTCCTTGAGTCTGCATATTAAGGGGCAAAAGGATTTGGCATTCCCTCCATCACTCACTTCACAAAGGCACGTGAGATGTCTCCTCGTGTAGTTGCATTCAAATTCAAATATTTTAGTTTGTCAAATTGTGACGAATGTCGTGTCGACGTGTTGGTATCCTTCTTCTATATCTCCACTCCATAACAATCAGCTATTCTTCCATCCATGCACCACATTTTAGTCAAAAGACTAAATAAGAATAGACCCCCTCCCCTTCTTGAAAAAGTTTAGTCATACATGCAACATCTCTGATTCTACTGCATCTATACATAGTACACAGCATACATAATACTGCATCAAACCATACACAAGCAGAACAGAATATCACAGTAACACAACATAATCTTAATAGCCATTAACAAAATCATGACACAACTGGCAATCTACTTAACATGTAATCAAGATTTTAAGAACCAGTCCGTTACCATGAAAACAACCGCGACAAAATGGTATCAAGAGGTAACGATTCCTATTCATTGTTTTGATGATAAAGAACAAACCGCAATCAGTATCACTATACCTATAACGACCAAAATTGTGAAAGTCTTTACGCGACCACTACCAATAAAACTTTGGATGTAACTGAAAATTATCAAACTCATACATTATTAACACACACAAATAGATACACATGTGTGTGTCAAGATGCACACTGACAGCAAATAAACAAGATCCATCAATATATATATATATATATATATATATATATATATATATATATATATATATATATATATATATATATATATATATATATATAAAATAACAAATCTCCAACTCTAGTAGATTCCAATGTTTTCTGCAGATCCAGTTTGAAACCAACTATTCCAAAAGCTCAACCTGATCTTTCATTTATTTATTTTCTTTAAAAATAAAAACTAGGATGCTTTGAAAAAACCCTTCTTCTTCCCTTTCAAAACTTGGGCTCAATTCAACTGTTAATTTTCTGATAAACAGTAACAAAAGCCTCAGCTAGCATGTGGCCCAATTTAATCTGAGATTCTGTGTTCAAGTGGAGATTATCTTCCCTCAATTGCAATCCCTTTGCATCAATACAAATCACATTCGGAACATTAATAGCTTTCTGCGCTTCTCTCACTTTCTCAATGTATTCAAACCCTGATGCTAATGCAACCTAATAACAAACATCACCACAACAATCCTAAGGTTGTTTTGTTTTATGTTGCTCCATAATATAAATAAACAAAAATAGTTATTTACAAAACCTGAATGATTGGAAGCGATGGCAAATTTAGATCTTGACGAACATTGTGGATGAGATTCTCCATGTTGACTCTGTAAGCCTCTGCGTCAACTTCATTCAATGTGTCACTCTCTCCTTGGAACCACAACAACGCTTTGATCTCTGCATTTTCGTCTCCCTTTAAGCTTTCTTTGACTCTCTTCACCATGTTTTCGTAGAACTCCTCCCCGCGTGCCCATTCCTTTATTGCAGTGCCGCCAACAGCGCAGGGGACGAGACCTAACTCGCCGGGTACACACTTCCGTATTGCGTTGGCGAACACCATGCCTGGACCTATGCCACAGACTTTCTTGGTGTCAATGTCGATATGGAGGGGTTCGTGTGCTTGTTCCCATTTGAGGGCGGCGCTGAAACGGAGGATCGAAGGGTCGGGACTGCACTCTGGTGGAACGACTCCGTTCCATCGCTTGTTGGGAGTGTGGTGGGGATTCTTGATTACACCGCCACGACCGGCCATGTTGCTTTGACCGGAGAGTATAAAAATCTGCCTTTTGGGTGGGTTTGCGTTTGGATCACTGTCGGTTTCCATGTTGCTTTTTTGGAACAAAAGTGAATGGATGAACTCTAGATGAATGGATGAACTCTAACTGTAATGTGGGTTTGATTTAGGTTAGAAGAGTGTATAGGGTGGATGATCAAACGATAACACTAACCCTTTCTTTGGGAGTACGGAGCGAAAGGAAATGATGAAGAGAATATAAGGTTGGAATTGTTTTGTGCGTTTTGTTTTGATAACACTAAAAATCTTTTTTTTTTTTTTTAAGTCTCTCTTTCTCTTCTCTTTCCTCCAAACTTTCAAACAAAATTTAAAAATCCATTTGATTTAATCGAGAGGAAGAGAATCTCTTTGGTAGAAAATTAACTCGAGAGTCTACCGTTGATCTTTAGCATCCATATGTTTATAACATGCAATTAAATAATATCAACAGCTGTGATTGCGTTGGAAAAAAACTTTAATATGAAAAAATCATTTTTTATTGAGAAGAGGGATTCTTATAAAAGAAAGAGGTGGAAAGAGATTTTAATTATATATTTAATTCAAAAAATGAAAGAAGAGGGAATAAATTTTAGTTGTAAATATATTTTTGTTAACTATGGGTTGAGAAATATTTTAAAACTAATTTACATATTTATCTTTAATTTTATCATAAAAGTTATAATATTTATCATTTATAATTAGATCACAAATTTATTTTCAGAATATAAATAATGAATAAAAGAACATTATAAAATATTTTATAAAAATATTGCAATAATAATATATAATTTATGAAAAAAAAATTATCAAATACAATAAACTTTTTAAAATAATATTATAAAGAAAAGTGTAAAAATAATTAAAAAATGACTTCAAAATTTAAAATATAAAATATATAATTGATTTGAGTAGGAACAAATTTTTAACCACAAAAAGGAATACTTCGAAGTAAAAAGAAATTAATATTAACTTAAAGTTTTACAATTTTCTTATAAAGATAAATTATAATTTTTATAATAAAATTAATTTCTTAAATATAATAAATAATATTTTAGCTTCTCTCTCCTCCTCCAAAAATCTTGATTTATAGAAAACTAAACATTACTATACAAAAGATTTTAATTTCCTTCTCTTTCCTTCATTTCTAAAATATTGAACCAAACACTTTATTTTAAATATTTTCTCTCCTCCCTTACTCTCAAAAAATCCTCAATCAAACAGATCCTATAAATGTGTTTGAAAGTAGGGGTGTACGCGGGTTAGGTTGGACCGGGTTCGCCTTAACCCGTTACCCAACCCGTTCAACTTTCAATGGGTTGGGTTTATCATCAAACCCGTAATTCTACTTTAAAAACCGACCCGAATCAACCCGGATATTTACGGGTTGGGTAGGGTTGGGTCCACGGGTTGTGTATATAATAATTATTATTTTCAATTTAAAAAATCTATAACACAATTCAATATAATTTTGCATATTTCAAACAATTAAATTATTTACGTAGTGGAGACAAATCCTACATATAAAATAGAATAATTAAAAATATAACAATTAAAATTTTGAAATGTATTTTCTTTGTCATAAAAAATATTAAGATACATATACACCATTAATTATTTATATATTTTCATTAATATACCTTAATTTATAAAAATTTATTAGTTATTTTGATACTCAAATGTTATCCATTACAAATATATATCAACATATGTAAAACAAATATATAATAATATACAGTATATATTAGTTGTTTTGATACTCAAATGTTACCTTTTCTAGCACATGCTTAAAAGTAGGTCCGTAAACTATCATATATATTAACACTTAATAATATATAAAATTCCATAAAATATCATTTCCATAAAATTCATAAATTCTAAATAATTCAAAAGCAAATAAACATCACTTAGTCTTAAAATGACATAGATGTATTGGTCCAATATTGGTCTAATAGCACCAAAATCTAACAGCAACTATAAAAGATTCCAGCACCAGCAGTGAAAGGTTTAGAAACCGACCCGATACAGGGATAGCCAATATATCTCTAGCTATGCGGGATTCAGAAGATACTATGAGAATTGGAAGTATGAGAGAGTCAAAGTATAGACTGTAGATTTTCGAAAGGAAGATGGAATTGGAATGTGAGAGAGTAAAATGAAAAAAAAAATCGTGAGAGAAAGAGGAGTGGTGACGTTTGAGATTTGCCGTAGTAAAAAAATAGGGTTAGGTTAAGTGGTATTGTCTTTAGTTTAGTAAGTTTCTAATATATACTTAATTATTATTAGTTAATAAAGATTCATTAAAAAAATAAAAAGGCAGTAAAGTGTAAACTAGAAGTGCATAAGTCAAGCAAGCATGATTAATATTAATAATAATGTTTAATTATAATAATAATAATAATTTAATGTGTGATTGGAAACTGGAAGGAAAGTGCAAAAGATCTTTGTGTACGTTACAATTTACAAAGTTATAGCAACTTTAAAATTTATAAATAATAATATAATAATAATAATAATAATTAATTATGTCACGTCAACGGGTTGGGTCAACAGGTTCATGGGTTTAGAAACTAAAACCCAATACCCGAACCAAATCTATACGGGTTGTTACGGGTTGGGTCGGGTATACCCGTAAATGAATGGGTCCGGGTAATTAGTGGGTTTGTTCGGTTTGGGTAGGCGGGTTTGCGGGTCGACCCGCACCCATGAACACCCCTATTTGAAAGAGGTAATTAAAAAATTTAAAAAAAATTAAAATTCTAAATAATTCAAATAATTCAATTAAAACTCGTTCTTTTATCTGGATAGCGTATTAAGATAAATTGTTATTAGATTTTTTGGAGTCACTTTTATAAATTTTAAAAGTTTTAGGGTCTAATTTTATATTTAAATTTTTTTAATTTATAGGGATGTATTTGTAAAAGTTGAAAATTATTAGAGACTATTTTTCAATTTTTTTAAAAAAAATTTTAAGAATATATTCGGATGAGTCATTTTAATGAAGAAATGTAATTTTTTTATTTTTTTGAGAGAATTTAAAATGACTTTATCCAAATCCATTGATTGCATTATTAATTGAGAGAATTTTAAAAATGATGAAATTATAAATCCATTGATTGGATTATTAATTGAGAGAATTTTTAAAATGACGAAATTTTATTAGATATTTTTCAATGACCATTTTATGGAAAATTACAAATCTCCATCATCTTCTCTCATCTCCGTCGATCTCTCTCATCTTACAAAATCAATCTTTCTAACTCTTGCGAAATTGATCTCTCACCATCTTCCTCTCACGGATCGATATCAAATATTTGTATTTCTTTTCCATCTTTTTTTGATGAGCTATGGATATATATTGAGGAACTATATGTGTTGCGTGTTTTGAGGAAACTTATCGATGCAAAATGTAATGATAATGGTTCAATTTCTTTGAACTCTTCAATATAAAACAAAAATGTAATTAAAAAAAATTCAAATAGCCAAAGTGTATGTGATGTTTTGTTCATAATTCAATCAGTTGAATTATTTGGTTTTGGATTAGGTTCTAAACATTGTTGTATGTGTTTGATTAATTGATTAGGGATTTATTATTGTGAAGTTATTAAACTAATGATTATTTAACTAATTATATCTAAGTTACATTCTTTAACCCATTTATGTTGAATTTATTGTATTCTTATTTCGATTAGTAACAGTTGTATTGGTTTATTTATCTAAATTTGTGATGTTGGTGAGTTATTTGTTTCTATTTTAGTAATCATTATGTTTGTATTGTTGTCAACAAATTGATTACTTATTTCTCGTATTTTAGAAGAAGCTTTTCGAATGACGTAAAGACGTTGTAGGATCGGAAATGACGTAAAGACATTGTGGGATCAGGAATTCAGGTTAACCTTAAAAACAATAACTTCGTTAACTTGATCTGAACAATTCTTGGCCCTACTAGAACTCTTTACGAAGGTGGTGTTTTTCATATTGAAATCACAATATCCGATACTACACTATTTACATTTAGTTTCTCTTTTTTTTTATCCCCAATTATTGTTTTTTCAACTAGAGTTTCTTGTGTAACTCTTGTGATTAATGAACCTTGTTGGACTACTGAATATATTGGTTAAGTTTTTCAATTAGAGTTTCTTGTGTGACTCTTATGATTAACGAACCATGTTGTGATATCATTTCATGTTTATTTTTATTTCTACTATATAAAAAACAATTAAGCAGTATGAAAGGATCCTTACTTTGGAATATTGTTGTTGTTTATTTGGTTAATTTTACTATTTTTCTTTTTGCTGAATATATTAGTCTTTGATGCTTCAAGTTTTGGGGAATGATAAAGTTATTGTGGTTATTTTTTTGTTTGTTTTGATATTCTTAAATTCTGTTATTGTGATGAGAACGATTGAGTTTGAGATTACAATCATAGTATTGTGTTTTACAGTGAAATAAATAAGAGATCAAGAAAGAAGATGATTTATAAAATGCTACTTTATTTGCTATTTTCAAGATTTTGCATATCAAAATTTCCTTTAGAAATTCTTGAAAACATGAAACTCTACATGAAAACATGAAAATAAAATTTGTCTACTGTCATTTCAAAAGAGACATTCTAGAGAGTTCAAATATATTGTTGTGAAGGTTTCTTCCTTTAGGATTGAAAACTCATGTCTGTAAGGATCCTTCAAGAATCGTTTCATACATGAACAACCATTTAAACAAACCTAAAACTTCTAAAATGACAAATAATATAAATAACAATTAAATTATAAAAGTAAATATAATTGATATATAGTACACCAATTAACAATGAATTGTAGTCCTTTTTACTTTAATTGGGGAAAAATTATAGGGGTGCTTACTATGTATATTACATACGTATCAAATAAACCCTTCCAGAACACAAAGTGTCCATAAAGATCCTTCTAGAAATGGGAAATATTAAATTTTATTTTTTATTGGGAGGGGGTCCTTGAGATATGTGGGAGGTGTAATTGGAAAATCTCTCTCTATACAGTGAGTGTTGTAATAGATGTGAAGTAGGTTAGAATCGTTTTGAGTATATGTCATGAATAGTTAGTATTTGTGTGAGATATTGAATCGAACTCTAGTATGATGTCAGAGTAATGCGTGTTGTAGTCGAAGTTTATTCTAACATGCATTAGTCAATATTGCTAGGTTTATTAGTATGTTGAATTGGGTCTTGCTTGTAAGCCCAATTGTTTAAGTTAGCTTGTACCCTAAGTTAGCTTATAATAGGTAATTGTTAAAAAGCACATTAGGTTAGTGTGCTATTTTTCTTATAAATAGCATACTAGTCTCTCATCTTGCATAAGGAAAAATAAGAAGATAAAATCCTAATTCAATAGAGAGAGGTTATTTGTTATTCTTGTATACTTGTAATCTTGTTTGATAGAGAAAGGAAAAAATATCAGTTTATATTCAATCCTTGTTGTTTATTCTTGTTCTTCTTGCTTGTTTTCTTTGTTAATCCTAACCCTTGTGTGTTTCTTGAATATAAAGAAACCATTTATATTTTGTTTCAAGGCATCTTATTCACAACAAATTGGTGCGGTGAGTGTGGAGAAGATTCCTTCAACAAAGTATGAGATTGAAAAGTTCACCGGAGTGAACGACTTTGGTCTGTGGCGCTTAAAGATGAAAGCCATACTGGTTCAACAGGGTTGTTTGAAGCATTGAAGGGAGAGGCAGCCATGGACGTTGCGTTAACGGGAAAAAAATACGGTAATGATTGAAAAAGCCCACAACAAAATATTGTTGAGTCTCGGTGATAAGGTTCTTCGACAGGTAACAAAGGAGACTACAACATCGGGGTTATGGATAAAACTTGAAAGTTCGTACATGACCAAATCTCTGGTGAATCGACTCTACCTGAAGTAAGCTTTGTATTCATTTAAGATGAGTGAAGACAAAGTGTCGGCTGAGCAGTTGGATATGTTCAACAAGATGATTCTTAATCTTGAAAATATTGATGTAAAGATCGATGATGAAGATTAAGCACTATTGTTGTTGTGTGATTTGCCCAAAACACATGCTCAATTCAAAGAAACTCATTTGTATGGAAGAGAGTACCTGAGCTTTAAAGAAATTCAATCAGCCTTATATTTTAAGGACTTGAACGAATGAAAGGAGCATAAACCTTCGACGGTGTACGAAGGTTTGGTCGTTAAGGGAAAATTCTTGCGAAAGGATGGTAAGTTCGACAAGAAGAAAGGTAGGTAAGTTTGACAAGAAGAAAGGTAAAAGTCAGCAAACGTCTTATAGTGGCGAAACATCTGGTATTCGATGTTATCATTGTAAGAAGAAGGGTCACGCAAGAAAGGTGTGCTCTGAATTCCTGAAAGATCGTGGAGGTAAGGATAATGGCAACGCAACCATTGTTCAAGATGATTTCGATTCATCTGATGTTCTTGTGGTTTCAAATGGCGACTCAAGAAAAGAGTGGATTATGAATTCAGGTTACACTTGGCACGTGACTTCAAACAGAGAATTGTTCGAGGAGCTATGTGATCAAGATGGTGGATGGGTACTGCTAGGAAACAACAAATCTTGCAAAATAACAGGTATTGGATATGTGAGATTCAAACTCTTTGATGAGTCAATAAGGTTATTGACTGAAGTCAGGTATGTACCTGATTTGAAGAGAAATTTGATTTTTCTTGGTGAATTTGACAGGAAGGAATATGTTTTTCAAGGAGAGAAAAGTATCCTAAGAGTCATGAAGGGGTCGAAGGAAGTTTTGAGAGGCGTGAAGAAACAAAGCTTGTATACCCTTGAGGCTGAGGTTGTAAGTGGTTCGACAAATGTTGCATCCACGAAACCTGCGTCGAAAACTGAATTATGGCATATGAGATTGGGCCATGCCAGTGAAAGAGATATGGTCGAATTGGGGAAGCAAAACCTGCTAGAAGGTGACAAAGTCGAAAAGTTGGAGTTTTGTGAATCTTGTGTATTTGGTAAATCATGTAGCGCGAAGTTTAACAAAGGCAAGCAAAGAACACATGGATCCCTGGATTATATTCATGCTGATCTTTGGGGGCCTGCAAGGAATCCTTCACACTCAGATATAAGGTATTTTCTATCCATCGTCGATGATTATTCCAGAAAGCTATGGGTACTCATCCAGAAGACGAAGGATGAAAATTTTGAGAATTTCAAAAGTTGGAACATTCTGGTCGAAACTCAAACTAGCAAAAAGGTTAAGAGGTTGAGAACCGACAATGGCCTTGAGTTCTGCAATGAAGCATTCGACAATTACTGTGTTCATTCTGGGATTACAAGGTATAAGATTGTACCAGGTACTCCTCAACAAAATGGATTAGCTGAGAGATTCAATCGAACAATCCTTGAAAGGGTTAGATGCATGTTGGTTAGTGCTGGATTGAAAAAGGTGTTTTGGGCGGAGGTTGTTTCAACAACAACCTATTTGATAAATAGATGTTCCTCGACTACCTTGGGAATGAAGACACTTGAAGAAGTTTGGTCGGGACATTCACCTAGTCTCGACATACTAAGAGTATTTGACTGTGTGACCTATGCTCATATTAGGTAAGACAAGGTCGAACCTAGAGCTCTGAAGTGCATGTTTATGGGATACCCTGAAGGAGTCAAAGCTTATAAGCTATGGTGCCTAGATCTAGGTCATGGAAGGTGTATCACCAGTCGAGATGTAGTTTTCAATGAAGCAGAGATGGCTTTCAAGAAAACTGATGATGATGACAAAGAGCTGGAACAGGGAGAGATTCTTATTAAGGTGGAACATGTTGATGCTGAATTGTGTATCCTAGATGAAGTCGAAGAAGATGTTTTCGAAGATGAAGAGACTGATAATGACTATCTACTAGCAAGAGATAGGTCGAGGAGAGTAATCAAGCCACCTCAGAGACTTGAGTATGCAGATCTCATAGCTTATGCCTTAATCTCTGCAAGTGAGGTTTTTGACGAAGAACCTAGGACTATAAGGAAGTTATGAGGAGTCGAAAGAAGACTGAATGGCTGAAAGCCATGGATGATGAGATGAAATCTCTTCATGATAGCAACACCTGAAAACTAATCAAGAAACCTGTTGGAGTCAGGTTAGTCAGCTGCAAATGGATTTTCAAAGTTAAGGAAGGGATCGAAGGAGTGGCGTCGAAGAGATACAAGTCAAGATTGGTCACTAGGGGATTCAATCAGAAAGAAGGTGTCGACTTCAAAGATGTGTTCTCTCCTGTTGTGAAGCACATATCCATATGAATGTTTCTTGCCACGGTGGCACAGTTCAACCTTGAACTGGAACAGATGGATGTGAAGACTGCATTCTTGTATGGTGATCTAGATGAAACAATCCTTATGAGGTAACCTGAAGGGTATGTCGAAAAAAGGAAGGAGGATTATGTGTGCAAACTAAATAGATCTTTATATGGACTGAAATAATCTCCTCGACAGTGGAATAGGAGATTCGACAAGTTCATGGCACGTATAAGTTTTATTAGACATCAGTTCTACCACTGTGTTTACTTTAGATTTCGACCTTGTAATTCGTTTGTTATTTTGTTTATTTATGTGGATGATATTTTAATAGCAAGAAACAATGTTGAAGATGTAATGAGGGTGAAGGCTGAACTCTATAAGGAGTTCGACATGAAGGATCTGGGAGCTGCGTCTAGGATTCTTGGGATTGACATCCGAAGAGATAGAAAGCATTCTAAATTATGCTTATCTTAAGAGGCATACCTACGGAAGGTTCTCAAAAAGTATGGTATGTTGAATTCAAATCCTATTATGACTCCAACAAACCCTAAATTCAAGTTGCGTATAGATCAGTGTCCCAACATTGATGTAGAAAGAACTTATGTGAATAGCATTCCATATGCTAATATAGTGGGTTCTTTGATGTATGTTATGGTCTGTACTAGACCCGACATAGCATATGTAGTAAGTCTTGTAAGCAGGTACGTGACGAATCCTGGAAAGGCTCACTGGCAAGCCTTGAAGTGGGTTCTAAGGTACATAATTGAATATCTGAATAGAGTCTTAATTTATGGTGGAGCCTTGGGCGAAGATAGTAAAGCAGCAATTGAAAGATATGTCGACTCTGATTATGCAGGTTGTATGGATTCCAAAAAATCTATTTATGGATATGTGTTCACTATGTTTGGGACAATAATTAGTTGGAAAGCAACACTTCAGAAGGTTATTTCCTTATCTACCACTGAAGCGAAATATATCGCCCTAACTGAAGTTGTGAAGGAAGCATTGTAGCTTGAAGTTTTTGCAAAAGATCTGAAACTTCAAAGTCGAGTTATCACTGTTAAATGTGATAGTCAAAGTGCAATATACCTGTCGAAGAATTTAACCTATCATGAGAAAACCAAGCACATTGATGTGAGGCTGCATTTCGTCAGAGGGGTAATCAAGCATGGAGAAGTCCAAGTGCTGAAGGATTCAACAGATCATAATGCTGCTAATATGATCACCAAGACGTTGCCCAGTTGCAAGTTTTTCCACTGTATGCAGTTGATAAAGCTTCATGAAGAAATCTAGTTTCTTGATGTTATAGAGTTAGATCCAAGTTGGAGATTTGTGAGATATTGGATCGAACTCTAGTATGTTGTCGGAGTAATGTGTGTTGTAGTCGAAGTTTATTCTAACATGCATTAGTCAATATTTCTAGGTTTGTTAGCATGTTGAATTGGGTCTTACTTGTAAGTCCAATTGTTTAATTTAATTGGTACCCTAAGTTAGCTTGTAATGGGTAACTGCTAAAAATCCCATTAGGTTAGTGTGATATTTTTCTTATAAATAGCATGTTAGTCTCTTATCTTGCATAAGAAAAAATAAGAAGATAAACTCCTAATTCAAGAGAGAGAGGTTATTTTTTATTCTTGTATACTTGTAATCTTGTTGATAGAGAAAAGAAAGAATAACAGTTTATATTCAATCCTTGTTGTTTCTTCTTGTTCATCTTGCATGTTTTCTTTGTTAACCCTAACCGTTGTGTGTTTCTTGAATATAATGAAATCGTTTATATTTTGTTTCAAGGCATCCTATTTATAAAAATTTGTTTTTTATGATATTGATATATAAAGTTTTGTTAATAGTATTTGTAACATGTTGGATGATGTTGAGAAATATCTTTAAGGATCCCTTAACAATTATAAATTGGAAATGATGTTAGTTAGTACGACTAGATTCTGAGGAAATTATGTTTAGGGTGATTTAGATAGAGAAACAATATTTGAAGCGGCCAAGGCCTCTCACATTCAAAAAGTTGTGTTTATGTACATTTAGAGAGCTTTGACCAACATAGTATAAAGAAAATATAAGTCTTATTAAAAAAATTTATTTATTTATTTCACATTTGTATAGAAAGAAAATTATACAAAGTCAATGCAATACAAGTTAAATTGTTATATTATATGATCATATATTATGGTATCCTAATAAATATGTTATATGTCCTTGGATCTTGTTTTGTTACAAGATTTCTTGAGGATATGAAGGAGGTTAAGTTTTTTTTAAGGATTATTTTAGTTTTTCACACTCATAATTCAAGCTATTGACGTCATTGTTTTATTTTGTTTTTAAGTCTCACGAAGAAAGCAAAAGGTTCTGGTTTAAGGGTCATTATGAATTGGAATGACATGCATACATATGTGCAAAAGATATGACAAATGGAGATCAAGTAGAACATGCATTTGATGTCGATGATGTCATTTGTAGATAAAGAAGGGTCAAATATGCATATTGATTTAGAGGAACCGAGTTCCGCGACAAAGAAAAATGTTCAATATACTCGTACTTATAAGGGTAAGAGACAAAGTAGGGATGATAAAGTCTGTGAAGGTTTCTCTTTTTACTTGGCGACTTTCTACCAATAAAATTCAACTACAGGATAATTTAGCTCGTAAGAGTATTGCTCCTATTCTGGACTGGGTACAGGCCCAACCTAACACTACGTTGGGGAGGCCCAATAAGGCCCAATCCTCCCATGTCGGAAACAAGCCACCTACGTCGGGCAGATGACTCCCTTCACGGGCAGACTCACACGCTTCTCCCACATTCTCTACATGTTCCCCCATGCAGGTACACATCATCAGGCAACTACCCATCTCCGAAAGAGTTGGTCAGCCCACCTTCGGAAGATCACGGGGCAGTTGATCTAGGGTAAAGACCACATCTTGGTCTTCACTACGCCATATAAGCCCTGGCAGTTACTCGGGTTGGGCCTGACAGTCTGGCCCAATGCAAGTAACCGTTGGCCCTGCACTGAGGTCTCTCTATAAATACCCTCTTTCACTAGAGGGCCAGGTATCTTATTCTATACACCTACTTCTCTGTATTTGCTCTCCCACTCCGATCCTTTACTCACTTAAGCATCAAGTGCCTTACGGGTACACCCTATTCTTTCTCCTTAACCTCGGTGAAAGCTATAATCCAACGACACGCGACAGGCCATTGATCCTTTCTGATCAGTTGAGATCAGTGGCACCATTTGTGGGAAACTCAGCTTCCCCGTTCTTTCTCCTGTCCAAGCACAGAAGCTCAAGAACCAAAGCGAAATCAACCTTCAACTTCCATTCCAATCATCGTCAGCCCACACAATAACAATGCCTCAGGATCTGTCGTTACCCCCTTGCCCAACAGGGATGGCCACGACCCCAACACAGTCGTCCACAATGAGGAAGGTGACCACCGGGACGGGCGCACTGCCTCCCCCTTTTCAGAAGACGCAGCCTACAACCCCGCCCAGTGCTTAGACAGCCCGGCTGTCTACCAACCCATTCTAGCACCGGCGGGTATCGACCCTACCGTCACGGCCTTTTTCGCGGCAATCAATCAAACCAACCTGATGATATTCGGGCAGAACAAACAGATAAGGATGCTCGAAAGAGAATAACCTTCGCGCTCTCTCCCGCGGAGACACCTTCACTCGGTTTCTCCTAGCTCATCTCCTCCCCCATGGAGACACGGTCGACGACACTCTGTCATCCTCTCTCCCATGAGGAGACACCGTCGACAATGTTCTATCAGCCTCTCTCCCCCGTGGAGATACCGTCACCACGCTTCCCTCAGTCCCCCGCCTCCTCCGCGGTAGACATGGTACGTGGAGGACTCCAGGAGCCCATCGCCCCGACCGACAGGGCACCGTCCCTGTCTTGAGCAACCCCAGCCAACGGTTCCTTACAAGAGGGACAGGTCCCCTTCTCAAGAAGAGCGATGATCCCCGGCTCCGAAGAAGAACAAAGCAGCTGCGACCTCTTCCAGACCGAGGACTCAGCCAAAGAGCTCATGTCGGTGATGAAACCTCCTGGATTCAGCCTCCCCCTCGTCGTCGCTCGTCCAGAGCGACTAAGACACCCGAAGCTTTCCACTGCGCAGACCCATCAAGGAAGCATCGTTGCCCGCCAGGATGGAGAAGCCCCTAATTTTGGCAACCTATGATGGGACGACCGATCCAAATGACCACATCGAAAGCATAGAGGTGATGCTAGACTACATAAACATCCAGGGAGCTATTGTAGGTTGTTCCCCACTACCTTGAGGAAATGGGTCATGGTGTGGTACAAACGCCCGACTCCATCTCCTCATGGGGTGAACTGAAGCGTCAGTTCTCCAGGCACTTCACAACATCCCGACGCCATCCAAAGACAGTGGTGGTCCTGGAGGCCGTATTTCTAGGAAAGAATGAGCCTCTTAGAGACTACATATAGAGGTTCAATCGCGAGGCCATCCAAGTGTCCACGATGGATGACATGAAGAAGTTCCTGATCCAAAGGGGCATCAGGCCGCACTCCGACTTCACGAAAGTCGTCGGCCTCGCACGACCTCTTACTTTGAACGCCCACCTCCACATGGTTCAGTCACACATCGAGTATGAGGAGATAGAGGCTGCGAACACTTCCCGGGCAAGGCGTAACCACGAAGCTCCCAAAAGCGCGAGGCGTGAGGATACCCCGCCCGCACCTTCTCGACGAAACGAGCAAAAAAGACGCGAAGTGTAACACCCTTTTCTACCCCAAAAAATAAAAGGCAAATTATTCACATTTATCAGAGTAAATTATTAAATTCAATTAAAATCACCTCAAAGGGCGTACATTTCCCAATAAATCAAATATAAGCCAAAGCTCCGTAAACAACGAGTTTTCTCAAAAGATATCAAAAATTGTAGCGGAACTCAAAAGGCATAATCCAAAGTTTTCCTTATACGGGAACATAATCAAAATAACCAAATCAAATAAAATAAGGTTTGACTCAAAGACCCCAACCCGATGTTACAATATCAGAGCATAACCCTCTAAGTTAACTAAAAGGCCAACAACTCAAAACTCCGAAAATATCCTCGACGGTGTCCACGGCTAAACCTGGTTATTTGCACGTTACCCACGTGGAGGCAACATTCAAACAGGCAGGGTGAGTAGAACGATTCATAATAATCAACGTAGGAAATCAACATATAAAATGGCGTCATTTTCATATTCAATATCATCATATTCATCAAGGAACATCAAGGGCCACAACATCATAATTTACACCAAGATCATCTCATAAATGCAAATGCAACAAGACTCAATGCATGTGGTACCAATCATCACATCTCGATGGACACTGGGCCATCAACTCTCCATAGATCCATATCAATAGGATTGATTCTACTCGAAAATCAGAGCACATCACAATACCTCACATCCACACAATGGGATTAAAGTCAAATAAATCAAGGTTCTGAACTGAAGTCCAGATGCACATGAATGCATGATGCACACGTCAATAATCATCCTCATAATAACATCATAGGTGCATCATCATTCATCATAATCATCATCACAATCATCATCATCTCATCATAGAATCATCAAAACTCATGGAAATATCATGATAGTTCATGAATCATTACATCATAGGGATCATCATATAATCATGTACAAATCACATAGAATTCACAGTCATACTCATATTCATTCGTCAAAGAAATCACAACATCAAAATATCAAGGCATCATTGCACAAAATCAGAATTCACGAAACTCTGCTACGTTTACTAGCAAGTTCGCTGTGCGAAGGATTCTTCGCAATGCAAGTCTGTGATGAGCTTCGTTCATTATGCGAAGGATTCTTCGCTGTGCGAACACACGATGACTGCAAAGCGCTGTTACGCACCGTGTCGCTACTGCGAAAATCGGCGCCGGCTGACAGAAGAGTCGCCACCGTGCGTTATTTATCCCAACGGAGGGAAAGGAAACGCTCGAAGTAAACCTCGCAAAAAAACGGGAAAGGTATGGTCATCGCAACCAAAACCTGGGTTCGGGAGTCGGTTACGCAAGGGGAAGGTATTAGCACCCCTCACGTCCGTCGTACTCGACGGGATCCACGCTTGCTTGGTTTGTCTAAAGGATGCAAAATAATCTATCTACGACTGCTAAATCTAAACGGGAAGGAATTGACTCGATAGAGCGTCGCACTCTATGCCTACGTATTCTCAAGAGAGAAAGTCAGAGTCAACGTAGTTCGGGACTACGGGGAAATTGGCTCGCCAAGACCTCGCGTCTTGTGCCTACGTACTTCCACACAGCATGGAAGATCAGAGCTTACGTAGTTCCGGCTAACTACGGCTAGGCTGGGTGTTCTCACACAGCAGTGAGAAATTAAACTGGTTTGAGAGGTATGGGAACCTATGGGAAAAACTACGGTCTGGTCTCAAATGCACTCGGGCAAGAGAAAGGGATAACATCAGTCGTTAGCGGGAAAGTCTCGATCGCACAGCAGCGAGAGAACAAAAAGGTTAGTTGTTAGTGTGCTCGCTAGGATATCGCATCCTATGCCTACATATTCTCGTCTGGTACGAGAAATCAGAGCAGCTGTAGTTTGGCTACTTTCGGGACCACAGCTCAAATCTCGTTTTATTGATATTCTGAAAAATGGTTACAATGATTGAATGCGGGAAATAAACTCCTAGAAAATACTACCCTATCCATCTACCGTGGAAAATCAAATGGAAAATAGTCCCCTAACAAGTGGACTTCTACAACTACCTCTAAAAGTATAAAATAAACTCCTATGAAGAAAATATCTATTCTAAAAAAATGAATTTACAAAGTAATATTTTTTACTATTTTTCTTCTTTTTTTTAATATTCTTTTTATCATTCTTTTTTTCAAATATTCTTTTTAATATTCTTTTTCCTTTTTTCAATATATTTCTTTTTCTCATTTCTTTTATTCCAATATATTTTTCATATTCTTTTTCCATATTTTTTTCATAAAGAAAACAACTAAAATGAAAATGAAAAAAATACAAGGGGAGGGGGGTACAGCAGTTACACGGGAGTTACAATCTGCAGAAAAAAGAAAAAAAGAAATAAGGGCCCAGCCCACAGCAAGAGAGAACAAATAAAAAAACTGGGGAAGGGGGGTGCTGTTAGCGAAACGGGGGTGTATCCAGGAAACATGCATTGGGCCTGTTGGCCTGTGAAGCCCACACGAAAAAAAAACTGGAGAGGGGGGTAAACAAGCAAACCCAGCGGTGCATTGCCCAAAACTGCAACAATGGGCCCCAGGCCCAATCAACCCGAAGACCTCTTTGTCTTCCTTCAGCACAACAAGGGAAGAAACCCTATCTCCTTCCTCCTTCCGCCGTCACCGTTATCTCACCTCCTCTCAACCTCGCTTCCTCTAACCTTACAATCTCAACCTGCAACCTACAAGCCAAGATGAAACAACAACAATCTTCCAAAACAAAACTAAATAAAACTCTTCTCAACTCCTAGTCTCGACTAGAATCGGAGAACTATCGGTGAAATTTGTGAAGTTTGATCGTGTTTGCTGAGTTCTTGAAGGTGCGATGAAGCTTTGAAGAACTTCTTGAAGGTCGTTGATGAATATCGTTGGAGATTTGAAGAAGCTCTTGAAGAAGACGGTGAATCTGGAGGTTTGATGAGCAAAGATGAAGACGATCTTGAACGGTGATTTACGTCTTCCGGAGATTTCGCATGACGATAAGGATGGTGATGATTTCTGAAACGATGAACTTCAACAATCTGGACGATGATCTTGATGCTGAGGATCTTGAAAGCTGAACGGATGATGATGAACAAAGGTGACGATCTCCAGAACAAACGATGAACTCGGTTGAATCTCCGATGAAGATTGAGGGACGTTCTTCAAGTTTTCTGGGAAGAGGCTTGATGGTGTTGGATGAAAAATCTGGAGAATCAGCGCTGAATACAACGAACATCTCGAACGGTTTCTGAAAAAACGTATTGATGATGATCTTTTGAGTTCTGTTGAAGCTCTTGATGAACACAACTCGTTGATGAAGATCTCGTACGAAGATTCAATCGATTCTGGAAAAGTATGGTGTTTATGGATGGTTGATGATCTTGTGGATTTCTGGAAAAATATGATCATCGATATTGATGATGATGATGATCAGAGGACGAAGACGAGAGGAGAAAGATGAAGATCATGCGAAAACGATGAAGATTCTGGGTTCTTTGAGTTTTCCGGTGAAGTTCACGGCGGAGGGCGGTGGTCGGAGACAGTTGGAGGTTAGTTAGGGTTGGCCGAAAATTAGTTGGTGGTGGCCAGTGAGGTTAGGGACGGTGGTTGCATGGCCGCCGGCCATGCAACCGGCGAGACTCAGGTGTGAACGCATGGCAGCGCTAGGTGGCAGAGGGAGAAGGAGGGAGTGCCAAGTGGCGTGGAGAGTGTGAGTGGATCTGTGTGTTGGCAGATTCTGAGAATGTGAGAATTGTGATGTGTGGTGGGTCCTTCTCCATTTTACACGTGGCTTCAGACTTATATATGGACACATGGCTAATGAATTTGGACAAAAAACAGACTGAAGTAAAATGGGCCTCCAAAACCCAAACTAGGCCCAAACGAAAATACTGGCTAATGACATGATTAAATTGAATTAAAGCTCCATTAAAAAACTGCTTAAAGACTTTAAAACTACTATTAAGCTAAACTGAGAACTAAAACGGTAATTAAATCTAATCTAATTAATACCCTCAATTAAAATCTAATCACATGATTAAAATCTAATTAATCTAACTAATCCTAATTAAACCTAAAAAGAGAATTAACCTAAAAACTCTATTAAATCCAGATAATTTCTAAACTAATAAAACTCTAATAATCCCACTAATCTAAAAAACTCTAATAATTCTCTATTTAAAATTTTATTAAATCTCTATTAAATCTCTAATAAAACCTATATTACTTATTTAAAAGAAAAGCTATTATTCTAATAAAAGAAAAATCTATATTATTCTATATTATTCTAAAAACATTTAAAAGCTATATAATATCTAAATCAAAATCTATTAAATTCTACAAAATTGATTTAAAAAGATTAAAATCTATTTATTATCTATTAAAAATCTATTATATTCTAAAAATGATTTTAAAGCTATTAAAAACATTAAAAAAATCTATTTAAATTCTGAAAAATCTATAAAGCCTATTTAAAATCCACAAAAGGCTTTTAAATCCTAAAAAATGCAAACAAAGGCAAATAACCAATATAAAAGAGAGCGCGAGACCAGATCGAAGCAAAATAATAACCCGGACACCAAGAATCTCGAAAATCACTACGTAAGCTGAAAACACCCAGGAAGCGCGACTTCCCAAAATAACCTCCGATTATCCGAACTGGTCTGAGATACCTGAAAAGCGACAATAGGGCTGTAATCCCGATAAAATCACCATGATTGAAAAAATGCACTATATGCAGTATGTGAATGCGAAATGCGAAGTGTGTCGAAACATCGAGCCAGATATGGGACCCGGTTGGTCAAATTTTAGGGTGCAACACACCGGAATCTAAAATCAACCCAAAAGTCCCATGATTCACTTCCCCAATAACCCAAAAACATCCCTAAATCATCCCTAAGGTCTTACGGCGATAAAGGCACAAAATCTACGACTTATTAGGCCAATCCCGTATCATATTCACGCTCTAGATCCTATAAATCCTTACAACTACACCACAATCATTAGAGTTTCTCATTATCAAATTTCCCTACAGGGTTAGACAAATGTTAAATTAGAGCTTTGGCCACGAAGGCCTAATTTCCTTTAACCCAAATAAATCCCTACGGTTAAAATCTTAATAATAGATTTAGGTCACGAAGGCAAAATTCCCTTTATCTCAAAATCAACCTCAAACCCTTTAAACCCTTAAATCGGCTTTAAATACATTGAAATTACACATTAAAAACAATGAAGGAAATACTCCCGATACCTTAATTGCCGACTCTAAGCCTTCTCAAAATTTTCAGAAAACCTTTCGAAGCTTTTGCCTCAAACCTCCTCCTCAGAGCTCTGGCCTCAATTCTTCTCACGGTCTAACAAAATGAATCCTAATCCATCCACAATTCCCTTTTTGTTAAACCTAACCTTGGGCCTTAAAATTGGGCTTTCCAATATTACCCTCACTGACTCCTTCTCAATTGTCCAATTTACCCTTAGTTAACTTATATTTATTTAAATTAATAATAATACCAATATATTCATATTATATACTATTATTTAAATAAATAACTTAAAATGCATAATTCTCAATATTTCACAACAACCACCGAAAATTACCAAAATGCGAATATTCTTATTTAAATAAATTAAATGAATATTTCAATAAAAGAATTTTCTCCCTCGAAGGTTACCTCAAGGAAACAGAGTCGGATACAACTCCCTCATCTGATCTTCACGCTCCCAAGTCCAACTTTGTCTAGCTGGTCCTCCCCAAACTACCTTCACCAAGGGAATCTCTTTACCTCGCAGCTGTTACACTTCTCGTTCATCAATCCGAACTGGCAACGCCTCAACAGTCACGTCATCTCTCACTTGTACATCATCCATCTGAATCACATGCGACAGATCTAGAATGTACTTCCTTAACTGAGACACATGAAACACATCATGTAAATTCGCAAGCGACGCCGGTAAAGTAATCCGATATGCTACTTCCCCCACCCTCTGTGAAATCTGATACGGACCAATAAAACACGATGTGAGCTTTCGAGACCTCAAAGCTCGACCAACACCAGTTACCGGCGTAACTCTCAAAAACACGTGATCCTCCTCTTATCATGGTAATTTTCCTGGCGACTCTATGACGCTTTCATCTTTTCTTGGATCATCTTGATCTTTTCAGTCGTCTCTTGAACAATATCAGGTTCGAGTACAACACTCTCGCCTGACTCATACCAACATAAAGAAGTCCTACACCTCCTACCATACAAAGCCTCATATGGTGCCATTCCGATACTAGAATGATAACTATTATTGTAGGTAAACTCAATCAACGGCAAATGACTATCCCATGATCCACCTTGATCCAACACACAAGCTCTCAGCAAATCCTCTAAAGACTGTATAGTTCTCTCTGTCTGTCCATCCGTCTGCGAATGATAGGCAGAACTCAACCTTAACTTAGTACCCAAAGTTGTATGCAAACTTTCCCAAAACCTCGATGTAAATCTCAGATCTTTATCAGACACAATACTTGAAGGAATACCATGCAGTTTCACAATCTGATCAATATATAATTCGACAAGCTTCTGCAATGAATAACTGATCCTCATCGGTATAAAATGAGCCGATTTGGTCAATGTATCCACAATCACCCAAATCGAATCATACCCCTTCAAAGTCTTCGGTAAACCTGTCACAAAATCTATAGAAATGCTACCCTATTTCCATTCTGGAATATCCAACGGTTGCATTAGACCCGACGGTCTTTGATGTTCAATCTTTAACTTTTGACAAGTCAAACAAGCATACACAAACTCTGCAATTCCCTTCTTCATACCTGGCCACCAAAATAACTTCTTCAAATCTTGATACATCTTTGTGGCACCAGGATGAATACTTAGCCTGCTTCTGTGACCTTCTTCAAGAATGCTCTTCTTGATTTCTGGTACATCAGGAACACACACTCTGTCTCTGAACCTCATCACACCATTCTCATCGATCCGAAAATCACCCCTGTTACCTTGATTGATTAACGTGAGACGATCCACTAGTCTCAAATCAGATTTTTGACCTTCTCTGATTTGTTGGAGAATACCACTAGTCAACTTCAGCATACCCAACTTCACACTGTTAGGAGTCTCTTCACAAACCAAACTCATATCTCTGAATTGCTCAATCAGTCCTAACTCTCGAATCATAAGCATCGACATATGTAAGGACTTCATACTTAACGCATCAGCCACAACATTAGCCTTACCAGGATGGTAACTCAATTCAAAATCATAATCCTTCAGAAGTTCAAGCCATCTTTTCTGCCTCATGTTCAACTCTTTCTGGTCAAACATATACTTCAGGCTCTTGTGATCACTGAACACTTCAAACTTAGACCCAAAAAGATAATGTCTCCAAACTTTCAACACAAAACTAAATAAAACTCTTCTCAACTCCTAGTCTCGACTAGAATCGGAGAACTATCGGTGAAATTTGTGAAGTTTGATCGTGTTTGCTGAGTTCTTGAAGGTGCGATGAAGCTTTGAAGAACTTCTTGAAGGTCGTTGATGAATATCGTTGGAGATTTGAATAAGCTCTTGAAGAAGACGGTGAATCTGGAGGTTTGATGAGCAAAGATGAAGACGATCTTGAACGGTGATTTACGTCTTCCGGAGATTTCGCATGACGATAAGGATGGTGATGATTTCTGAAACGATGAACTTCAACAATCTGGACGACGATCTTGATGCTGAGGATCTTGAAAGCTGAACGGATGATGATGAACAAAGGTGACGATCTCTAGAACAAACGATGAACTCGGTTGAATCTCCGATGAAGATTGAGAGACGTTCTTCAAGTTTTCTGGGAAGAGGCTTGAAGGTGTTGGATGAAAAATCTGGAGAATCAGCGCTGAATACAACGAACATCTCGAACGGTTTCTGAAAAAACGTATTGATGATGATCTTTTGAGTTCTGTTGAAGCTCTTGATGAACACAACTCGTTGATGAAGAGCTCGTACGAAGATTCAATCGGTTCTGGAAAAGTATGGTGTTTATGGATGGTTGATGATCTTGTGGATTTCTGGAAAAATATGATCATCGATATTGATGATGATGATGATCAGAGGACGGAGACGAGAGGAGAAAGATGAAGATCATGCGAAAACGATGAAGATTCTGGGTTCTTTGAGTTTTCCGGTGAAGTTCACGGCGGAGGGCGGTGGTCGGAGACAGTTGGAGGTTAGTTAGGGTTGGCCGAAAATTAGTTGGTGGTGGCCGGTGAGGTTAGGGACGGTGGTTGCATGGCCGCCGACCATGCAACCGGCGAGACTCAGGTGTGAACGCGTGGCAGCGCTAGGTGGCAGGGGGAGAAGGAGGGAGTGCCAAGTGGCGTGGAGAGTGTGAGTGGATCTGTGTGTTGGCAGGTTCTGAGAATGTGAGAATTATGATGTGTGGTGGGTCCTTCTCCATTTTACACGTGGCTTCAGACTTATATATGGACACATGGCTAATGAATTTGGACAAAAAACGGACTGGAGTAAAATGGGCCTCCAAAACCCAAACTAGGCCCAAACGAAAATACTGGCTAATGACATGATTAAATTGAATTAAAGCTCCATTAAAAAAACTGCTTAAGGACTTTAAAACTACTATTAAGCTAAACTGAGAACTAAAACGGTAATTAAATCTAATCTAATTAATACCCTCAATTAAAATCTAATCACATGATTAAAATCTAATTAATCTAACTAATCCTAATTAAACCTAAAAAGAGAATTAACCTAAAAACTCTATTAAATCCAGATAATTTCTAAACTAATAAAACTCTAATAATCCCACTAATCTAAAAAACTCTAATAATTCTCTATTTAAAATTTTATTAAATCTCTATTAAAACCTATATTACTTATTTAAAAGAAAAGCTATTATTCTAATAAAAGAAAAATCTATATTATTCTATATTATTCTAAAAACATTTAAAAGCTATATAATATCTAAATCAAAATCTATTAAATTCTACAAAATTGATTTAAAAAGATTAAAATCTATTTATTATCTATTAAAAATCTATTATATTCTAAAAATGATTTTAAAGCTATTAAAAACATTAAAAAAAAATCTATTTAAATTCTGAAAAATCTATAAAGCCTATTTAAAATCCACAAAAGGCTATTAAATCCTAAAAAATGCAAACAAAGGCAAATAACCAATATAAAAGAGAGCGCGAGACCAGATCGAAGCAAAATAATAACCCGGACACCAAGAATCTCGAAAATCACTGCGTAAGCTGAAAACACCCAGGAAGCGCGACTTCCCAAAATAACCTCCGATTATCCGAACTGGTCTGAGATACCTGAAAAGCGACAATAGGGCTGTAATCCCGATAAAATCACCATGATTGAAAAAATGCACTATATGCAGTATGTGAATGCGAAATGCGAAATGCGTCGAAACATCGAGCCAGATACAGGACCCGGTTGGTCAAATTTTAGGGTGCAACAGCTGCCCCTATTCAAGCAGCTTGGACCTGAATGGTTGAAGAGCGCTCAGCCTTTAATTATTCAAAGGTAGAAGATGGTTGAATACAAATGGAACCCTGGAATTTGCCAACCGCAAAAATAAACTGCAAAGCTGCTTGAGAAATAACGTCCAATAAAATGAAGTCTGGTTGTCACGGCAACAACTGGTCAATTATCTGATAAATTTTCTGCTGTGTTTTTTTTCAACATCAATCACCTGTGTGACGCCACAGATACTGATTCTTTGGAATAATGCTTCAAAAAAGCAAACACCTTCCCATCTATTATGGGATCTTTCCTGTCGACTCATGGTTCACGGCGAACCTGAGGAAACTCTCCTGGGGAATTCTGAATTGAACTGCCTGGCACCTATTTCGACGAAGGCGGCAGCTTCAGAAGTTCGATATGTGTCAATTTTTGTTTTTTTTTTTTCCGATGCTAACGTAACAACCAAATGTGAAGAAATCACTCCGCTGATGGAGAAGAGAAACTTAACCAAACAACTCTGCAGGTGAACAAACTCGAAAGCCAATAGGTAACCATCCTGGTCTATGCTTCGACATGCGTATGCTTGAAATGATGCAATGCCCTATATGACATGTAAATGTTATGCGTTTGTAACTGCAATACCCTATACGACATGAATATGCTATGTATTTGTAAATGCAATGCCCCGTACGGCGTGAATATGCTATGCGTTTTGATAGATGCAAATCTGACGATATATGCAAATGCTAATGTAAGCTCTAGCTGCCAGAGAACACCAGGTCTACAACCGCTTGGCAAAATAAATGCCGAAGGTAGACGTCAACTCCACTGAAGGTAACCTGATATCACAAAATCATCTTAGCAAAATAAATGCTTGAAAAGGGAAACCAAATCCGCTGGGGATAACCATCCTGCTGGAGAAATGGAAAAGCAACCCTGCTTGGGGAGAAAGAAAAAACAACCCTGCTTGGGGATGCTCTCTTCAAACCATTGACAACTGATTGTGCTCTGTGAGGATTGACCCAAACTGGGGTTGATTGCGCACAGCACGCTGCTGGAAATGCCCTTACTATCAAGGATATCAATCTTAATCTGCTGGGGATACTCCTGAGCCTACTCTGATGCGGGGTAAAATACAATCTCAATTATTCCGGGAATAATACGCAACTTTCAACTGCTGAAGAGGAGTAATTCTAATTTAACAACGTTCATACGGTATTCAAACATTAATCGGGGAACTGGTATCCATTAAGCTTCATATCGGGAAACGTGGCAATATTACTGTATCGGGTATTTACACATTTTTTTGGTTTCTCTAGTTTAACAACGGGTTATTGACAAGGTGGGAAATACTAGACGAGAACTAGCATTCACAGGTAGACTACCAGGCGAGAACTGATAGCAAAATAGATTAGGAAAATTTGAACGAAAATTGGGTTTTTTATGTTTTGGACGTCAAACGGGCTGACTGGATATAGGCTAAGGAAAAGACAACCAGGCGAGAACTGGCTGAAAGTTGACATGTACTAGACGAGAACTGATACAACAATAGGTTAAAGAAAAGAAAACAACCAGACGAGAACTGGTTGGAAGTTGACATGCATCAGGCGATAACTGATGTTTACGGAAAAAGATCGACGATACGATAATTGGTTAAACGAAAACATGTACCAGGCGAGAACTGGTATTGACGGAAGCATGGGCCAGACGAGAACTGGTTACCGGTTTGCCAGGCGAGACCTGGGCTTTGGAAACGACTTGGTTACGAAGTTCTGACAAGTAACAAATTTAAACTGTAGGATAACGATCCACCGACAACACGGCTCTTTCTCAGGTTTTTTATAAGGGTATTGACACGATTCCCTGAAACTCCACTCTGGCTGGGGATAAGCAACTTGCTTGTATAACTTGCCCCAGTACAATTCAATTTGCCCCAATCACATTCTTGGGAATATTGCTCTGAACAGCTCTCTACGAGACGACCTCGGGATTATTTGCCCCGGTATCTGTACGACAAAAGGATTCAACCTCAATCAAACAATTGTCAACCCAGTTGGTCTTCACTATCTCTGAAGTGACTTTGCCCCTGAATGAGCGTATAAGCGACTTAACCTGATCTGATTACCCACTGGAAGGTTCTGCTTCAAAACTCAGCATTCTGGATGATTGCCCCTGATTGGGTCTCGAGAAGACTCACTTCTGATCAGCTGCTTCTCAAACGAACTGCCCCATAATCAACTGATGCTTCGGGTCTTGTCCTCAGACTAACCGATTCTGAACTTACTAGAAATTAATGCCCCTGATTCACAGGGTTTCACAACATACACCATTCTGGTTCAGACTACTGTATTTTTCTGTCCTGTTCGATTATTCCCTGTTGGAATTTCCTTCGTGTCAACTACTATCCTGCAAGTAAAAATCGTCTGTTCACGAATGGTAATCTTAATGCAGTGTTTATGCAGATTTTGAAAAAATTTTTGCTGTCACTCATTTACATGTCATGATTGTGAGTGACGAATGAAACTAAGTTCAAACATAGTGCTTACGTGGTTAGTGAAAAATACAACAAGGATGTGACTAGCAAATCAAGAAGGAGTCAGGTTACTCAACCTTATCGTAATGAGCTTTCAGAATAAACCCTACCTCAATTAGGTCTTTTAAGGGTTGTATCATGGTCGGGTTCACGGTTCGTGAAACAAAGGATATTTGGCTCAAATTTTGATTTGTACCCACCCCTTCTACGTGATGATCTCCGATCCTAAGGTTCAGTTAACTTAGCGCGAGCGCTCGCTCCTTCGAGAGGTATGTTGAATGGTAGGAACCACAATTAAGGAACTCACAAGGTTTTTTTTTACGGAGTGACAGTTACTCCTGCTTCGTTTTCGGTGTCTGTGTACACGACTTTGTGACTCTACTGGGGAAAAAATTTCTATTGATATCCTTTCTTTTTCATTCTTTTGATTCTCTAATTTTTGCCTGGACTGAATCTGTTTGAGTTCTTTTCGTTTTTTCGTTTTCTTTTGAAGTCCAGCGGGATGCCCTGATTTTTGCCTAAGTATTAGCTTTCCAGCTTTTTCTTTCTTTCTACTTAGCGGGCTTTCTTTTTCTTTCTTTTGGAACAAAGTCGTGTGACACCGGTTGTCTTGATTGCTCCGAAAGGATTGCAACTGTCTCACTCCTGATTGGTGAGGTTTAACCACTGTGGTTGACGAGGTACGACCTCTGGGGAAAAATGCGATGTGATTGGTCATCGAAAGACAACACTCCTCTGCAAGACTTGAATGCTCGGTCAAGCTAACTGACAACTACCCTGCCCCGGGTTAAGATGTGAGGGTTTAAAAGTACGAAAAAACTTCTACTTCCTGGCTCGAAGTGGTTAACAAGGGACTAACTCCTTATATCTCCAGTGTTTGGGGGATTTGAAACAATGCCTTGTACGTCATCGGTAAGGTCTTATCTGAAAGCATACGATCATCGGTCATGAGTTTATTTCGTCATCCTCCCTCCAATCTTTGCTAATCACAGTGATAAAGTGGAGTGAATAAAAATGCAAGTGTCAGTGCAATACAATAAATGAGCGACAGCGACATGATTAATTCAGAAAAATGCATAGTCACATT
This sequence comes from Lathyrus sativus, assembly GCA_963859935.3. Lineage (NCBI taxonomy): Eukaryota > Viridiplantae > Streptophyta > Magnoliopsida > Fabales > Fabaceae > Lathyrus > Lathyrus sativus. Next base: position 283,105,873 of record OZ012741.1, on the reverse strand, counting down.
ATTAATATCACCATTCGAAACATACAATGTCTACAGCAAGTAGTAACTAACAGAAAGAAAACTACAAATGCAAATGATATAAAAGTCTGAGGACTGCCAATGCTGATGCGCCTGCCTGTCTGAATCACTGGCTCCTTTGCTGGGGAATACTTTCCGAGTCTACGAGTTTAGACAGCTGAGCGGTTGGTATGAACAAACAAAAATCCTTCTTGAAAGGAAATGCGATCTTGGTCAATCAACTGTTGTACTTTCGCCTGAAATGCTTTACAATCTTCTGTCGAATGCCCTGGAGAGCCACCATGGTAACCACACTGAACGTGGGGATTGTACCCAGGAGGGTAAGGTTCTGGAACTGGCTTAAGAGCTTTAGGTTCCACCAAAGAGCTCTGGATCAAAGATGGTAGCAGCTGGCTATACGGCATAGGCACTGGGTGAGAAGGAGCTTTCCTTCGTTCCAAATTGTTACGAGGCCTGTTCCGATTCTGACGCTGATTCTGATAACCTCGGCCACGAGTTCGCTGCTTTGCAATGGAAGCGACATAAGATTCCTGATATGGTGCCCTAGGCACAGTTGTCTGTTCAGTATAACAAGCCACAGGAGGTACTGATCTCTGATAAGATGAAGAACCGACAAAATTCACTGATTCGCTTCGAGGATATTCAACCTTTGGCATGACTGCATTGATCACAACTCCTTCTTCATTCTGATAGTCACAAGGATATTCAGTTTCACCAGCTTGATCGTTTGAAGTAATCTGAATTTTCCCGATTCTTATGGCATACTCAAGGCGCTCTCCTAATGTTACCATGTCAGAGAAACATAACGGAAGTCCAAGCAATCTTTCGAAGTACGGATCTTGTAGGGAATCTACAAACATGCTAGTCAACTCCCGGTCCAAAAGCGGTGGGTGCACCCTAGCAGCAAATTCTCTCCATCTCTGAGCATACTTCCTGATAGGTTCATTGTTCTCTTGAGACAATTCTTGCAACTGCATGCGATGGAGAGCTATGTCTAGGTTATAATCGTACTGCTTCAGAAAAGCTCTGGCTAAATCCATCCATGACTGAATCTGATTTTTCTCTAACTGCATATACCACCTCAAAGATGCCCCAGTCATACTATCTTGAAAGGAATGGATCATCAATTTGTCATCTCGCACAAACGAAGTCATTCTTCGACAGAACATCATCAAATGTTGCTTTGGACAGCTATCTCCCGTGTACTTCTCAAATTTCGGCACTTTGAACTTATAAGGCAACACCAGGTCAGGAACCAAACACATGTCTACAGCATCCAGGTTAACAGCATCTTTCATTTTCAAAGCTTTCATTCCTTCTTCCAATGCTCGGAGTTTTCTATCCGTCTCAAGAGCTCTTGGATCTATGGTCCTGGCTATTGGAATATCTCTTCGGTAATTCATCACAGGGAACACAACACCTTGATTGTTAACAGGAGGAGGACGTTCATTCCGGGCAACAAACTGCTCATGTCGATCTCGGTTCTCAACAGAAGGCTGTACAACTTGGTCTGCAGTAACTTTGTTCGCTTGCGGGAAGTCTTCCATAGAATCATACAGAGGGTTGGACGTCATAGTGAACCCTGTCAAGGCATTAGGAGACTGGAAATTGCCTTCAGACATAGCTACCAATAGTCTTCAGCTGACTTCAATGCTCGATTCTGATAATCAACAGTTACTCAATCCAAACTCCAGGTAATCACCTTCAGGAAACAAAGGCTGGATCAGAACTCTGGCTAACTGGAGGATGATATGCAATATGATGCAACACTGTTATGCACATGATATGCAAGATGCAGCAAACAACGGGACCACAGCCCCCACACAAATCTGAATACTGCTGCGCTGCTGACGAGTATGTTCGTTCTGAAGAGAAGACCAAAATAACGGGTAGGTTGGAAGTCAAGGTTCCTGCAAAAAAACCCTCCCACTCACAGGTATGGACCTATATCTGTCAAGGTACGGCATCCTATGCGGTCGTCAGCGTCACAGACTTTCAAGACTGACGATACGATTCCCAGAAGGAGTGGCATCATCAAGTCTTGAAGAGGCCTCACTTAGCTAACTTCCAAATGATCGGTTCCCAGAGTCGACAATCCAACTAACCAGCAACCCGAGCCACCCAAAGGGTGGGACAAGAGGCCAACCAGAAGAACCTCGTCTGAGTGTAGATTTCGCAGGACACTAATACAAGCAAAGCCGGTACGCGCCCACTAATTTCTACTCTAAGTCTAAGGTGCACTCAAGCCCGGGTCCGGCTTATCTCTCAATCATAGAACACCCGTCACACCCCAATAGCACAACAACAACAGATAATATCAATAAATAAACACCAATAGACAAGCAAACAAGCGCTAGGATTGACTCTCTTAGGGGACGTTGGATCCCACATGCATAAGGACTATCGCAGTCCTTAACATCCAGGGGACGTTGGATCCCCAGCAGAGTCGCCAACTGTCGCTACTGTGAAAATCGGCGCCGGCTGACAGAAGAGTCGCCACCGTGCGTTATTTATCCCAACGGAGGGAAAGGAAACGCTCGAAGTAAACCTCGCAAAAAAACGGGAAAGGTATGGTCATCGCAACCAAAACCTGGGTTCGGGAGTCGGTTACGCAAGGGGAAGGTATTAGCACCCCTCACGTCCGTCGTACTCGACGGGATCCACGCTTGCTTGGTTTGTCTAAAGGATGTAAAACAATCTATCTACGGCTGCTAAATCTAAACGGGAAGGAATTGACTCGATAGAGCGTCGCACTCTATGCCTACGTATTCTCAAGAGAGAAAGTCAGAGTCAACATAGTTCGGGACTACGGGGAAATTGGCTCGCCAAGACCTCGCGTCTTGTGCCTACGTACTTCCACACAGCATGGAAGATCAGAGCTTACGTAGTTCCGGCTAACTACGGCTAGGCTGGGTGTTCTCACACAGCAGTGAGAAATTAAACTGGTTTGAGAGGTATGGGAACCTATGGGAAAAACTACGGTCTGGTCTCAAATGCACTCGGGCAAGAGAAAGGGATAACATCAGTCGTTAGCGGGAAAGTCTCGATCGCACAGCAGCGAGAGAACAAAAAGGTTAGTTGTTAGTGTGCTCGCTAGGATATCGCATCCTATGCCTACATATTCTCGTCTGGTACGAGAAATCAGAGCAGCTGTAGTTCGGCTACTTTCGGGACCACAGCTCAAATCTCGTTTTATTGATATTCTGAAAAATGGTTACAATGATTGAATGCGGGAAATAAACTCCTAGAAAATACTACCCTATCCATCTACCGTGGAAAATCAAATGGAAAATAGTCCCCTAACAAGTGGACTTCTACAACTACCTCTAAAAGTATAAAATAAACTCCTATGAAGAAAATATCTATTCTAAAAAAATGAATTTACAAAGTAATATTTTTTACTATTTTTCTTCTTTTTTTTAATATTCTTTTTATCATTCTTTTTTTCAAATATTCTTTTTAATATTCTTTTTCCTTTTTTCAATATATTTCTTTTTCTCATTTCTTTTATTCCAATATATTTTTCATATTCTTTTTCCATATTTTTTTCATAAAGAAAACAACTAAAATGAAAATGAAAAAAATACAAGGGGAGGGGGGTACAGCAGTTACACGGGAGTTACAATCTGCAGAAAAAATAAAAAAAGAAATAAGGGCCCAGCCCACAGCAAGAGAGAACAAATAAAAAAACTGGGGAAGGGGGGTGCTGTTAGCGAAACGGGGGTGTATCCAGGAAACATGCATTGGGCCTGTTGGCCTGTGAAGCCCACACGAAAAAAAAACTGGAGAGGGGGGTAAACAAGCAAACCCAGCGGTGCATTGCCCAAAACTGCAACAATGGGCCCCAGGCCCAATCAACCCAAAGACCTCTTCGTCTTCCTTCAGCACAACAAGGGAAGAAACCCTATCTCCTTCCTCCTTCCGCCGTCACTGTTATCTCACCTCCTCTCAACCTCGCTTCCTCTAACCTTACAATCTCAACCTGCAACCTACAAGCCAAGATGAAACAACAACAATCTTCCAAAACAAAACTAAATAAAGCTCTTCTCAACTCCTAGTCTCGACTAGAATCGGAGAACTATCGGTGAAATTTGTGAAGTTTGATCGTGTTTGCTGAGTTCTTGAAGGTGCGATGAAGCTTTGAAGAACTTCTTGAAGGTCGTTGATGAATATCGTTGGAGATTTGAAGAAGCTCTTGAAGAAGACGGTGAATCTGGAGGTTTGATGAGCAAAGATGAAGACGATCTTGAACGGTGATTTACGTCTTCCGGAGATTTCGCATGACGATAAGGATGGTGATGATTTCTGAAACGATGAACTTCAACAATCTGGACGACGATCTTGATGCTGAGGATCTTGAAAGCTGAACGGATGATGATGAACAAAGGTGACGATCTCCAGAACAAACAATGAACTCGGTTGAATCTCCGATGAAGATTGAGGGACGTTCTTCAAGTTTTCTGGGAAGAGGCTTGAAGGTGTTGGATGAAAAATCTGGAGAATCAGCGCTGAATACAACGAACATCTCGAACGGTTTCTGAAAAAACGTATTGATGATGATCTTTTGAGTTCTGTTGAAGCTCTTGATGAACACAACTCGTTGATGAAGAGCTCGTACGAAGATTCAATCGGTTCTGGAAAAATATGGTGTTTATGGATGGTTGATGATCTTGTGGATTTCTGGAAAAATATGATCATCGATATTGATGATGATGATGATCAGAGGACGAAGACGAGAGGAGAAAGATGAAGATCATGCGAAAACGATGAAGATTCTGGGTTCTTTGAGTTTTCCGGTGAAGTTCACGGCGGAGGGCGGTGGTCGGAGACAGTTGGAGGTTAGTTAGGGTTGGCCGAAAATTAGTTGGTGGTGGCCGGTGAGGTTAGGGACGGTGGTTGCATGGCCGCCGGCGAGACTCAGGTGTGAATGCGTGGCAGCGCTAGGTGGCAGAGGGAGAAGGAGGGAGTGCCAAGTGGCGTGGAGAGTGTGAGTGGATCTGTGTGTTGGCAGATTTTGAGAATGTGAGAATTGTGATGTGTGGTGGGTCCTTCTCCATTTTACACGTGGCTTCAGACTTATATATGGACACATGGCTAATGAATTTGGACAAAAAACGGACTGAAGTAAAATGGGCCTCCAAAACCCAAACTAGGCCCAAACGAAAATACTGGCTAATGACATGATTAAATTGAATTAAAGCTCCATTAAAAAACTGCTTAAGGACTTTAAAACTACTATTAAGCTAAATTGAGAACTAAAACGGTAATTAAATCTAATCTAATTAATACCCTCAATTAAAATCTAATCACATGATTAAAATCTAATTAATCTAACTAATCCTAATTAAACCTAAAAAGAGAATTAACCTAAAAACTCTATTAAATCCAGATAATTTCTAAACTAATAAAACTCTAATAATCCCACTAATCTAAAAAACTCTAATAATTCTCTATTTAAAATTTTATTAAATCTCTATTAAATCTCTAATAAAACCTATATTACTTATTTAAAAGAAAAGCTATTATTCTAATAAAAGAAAAATCTATATTATTCTAAAAACATTTAAAAGCTATATAATATCTAAATCAAAATCTATTAAATTCTACAAAATTGATTTAAAAAGATTAAAATCTATTTATTATCTATTAAAAATCTATTATATTCTAAAAATGATTTTAAAGCTATTAAAAACATTAAAAAAAATCTATTTAAATTCTGAAAAATCTATAAAGCCTATTTAAAATCCACAAAAGGCTATTAAATCCTAAAAAATGCAAACAAAGGCAAATAACCAATATAAAAGAGAGCACGAGACCAGATCGAAGCAAAATAATAACCCGGACACCAAGAATCTCGAAAATCACTGCGTAAGCTGAAAACACCCAGGAAGCGCGACTTCCCAAAATAACCTCCGATTATCCGAACTGGTCTGAGATACCTGAAAAGCGACAATAGGGCTGTAATCCCGATAAAATCACCATGATTGAAAAAATGCACTATATGCAGTATGTGAATGCAAAATGCGAAGTGCGTCGAAACATCGAGCCAGATATGGGACCCGGTTGATCAAATTTTAGGGTGCAACACACCGGAACCTAAAATCAACCCAAAAGTCCCATGATTCACTTCCTCAATAACCCAAAAACATCCCTAAATCATCCCTAAGGTCTTACGGCGATAAAGGCACAAAATCTACGACTTATTAGGCCAATCCCGTATCATATTCACGCTCTAGATCCTATAAATCCTTACAACTACACCATAATCATTAGAGTTCCACATTATCAAATTTCCCTACAGGGTTAGACAAATGTTAAATTAGAACTTTGGCCACGAAGGCCTAATTTCCTTTAACCCAAATAAATCCCTACGGTTAAAATCTTAATAATAGATTTAGGTCACGAAGGCAAAATTCCCTTTATCTCAAAATCAACCTCAAACCCTTTAAACCCTTAAATCGGCTTTAAATACATTGAAATTACACATTAAAAACAATGAAGGAAATACTCCTGATACCTTAATTGCCGACTCTAAGCCTTCTCAAAATTTTCAGAAAACCTTTCAAAGCTTTTGCCTCAAACCTCCTCCTCAGAGCTCTGGCCTCAATTCTTCTCACGGTCTAACAAAATGAATCCTAATCCATCCACAATTCCCTTTTTGTTAAACCTAACCTTGGGCCTTAAAATTGGGCTTTCCAATATTACCCTCACTGACTCCTTCTCAATTGTCCAATTTACCCTTAGTTAACTTATATTTATTTAAATTAATAATAATACCAATATATTCATATTATATACTATTATTTAAATAAATAACTTAAAATGCATAATTCTCAATATTTCACAACAACCACCGAAAATTACCAAAATGCGAATATTCTTATTTAAATAAATTAAATGAATATTTCAATAAAAGAATTTTCGCCCTCGAAGGTTACCTCAAGGAAACAGAGTCGGATACAACTCCCTCATCTGATCTTCACGCTCCCAAGTCCAACTTTGTCCAGCTGGTCCTCCCCAAACTACCTTCACCAAGGGAATCTCTTTACCTCGCAGCTGTTACACTTCTCGTTCATCAATCCAAACTGGCAACGCCTCAACAGTCACGTCATCTCTCACTTGTACATCATCCATCTGAATCACATGCGACAGATCTAGAATGTACTTCCTTAACTGAGACACATGAAACACATCATGTAAATTCGCAAGCGACACCGGTAAAGTAATCCGATATGCTAATTCCCCCACCCTCTGTGAAATCTGATACGGACCAATAAAACACAATGTGAGCTTTCGAGACCTCAAAGCTCGACCAACACCAGTTACCGGCGTAACTCTCAAAAACACGTGATCCTCCTCTTATCATGGTAATTTTCCTGGCGACTCTATGACGCTTTCATCTTTTCTTGGATCATCTTGATCTTTTCAGTCGTCTCTTGAACAATATCAGGTTCGAGTACAACACTCTCGCCTGACTCATACCAACATAAAGAAGTCCTACACCTCCTACCATACAAAGCCTCATACGGTGCCATTCCGATACTAGAATGATAACTATTATTGTAGGTAAACTCAATCAACGACAAATGACTATCCCATGATCCACCTTGATCCAACACACAAGCTCTCAGCAAATCCTCTAAAGACTGTATAGTTCTCTCTGTCTGTCCATCCGTCTGCGAATGATAGGCAGAACTCAACCTTAACTTAGTACCCAAAGTTGTCTGCAAACTTTCCCAAAACCTCGATGTAAATCTCAGATCTTTATCAGACACAATACTTGAAGGAATACCATGCAGTTTCACAATCTGATCAATATATAATTCGACAAGCTTCTGCAACAAATAACTGATCCTCATCGGTATAAAATGAGCCGATTTGGTCAATGTATCCACAATCACCCAAATCGAATCATACCCCTTCAAAGTCTTCGGTAAACCTGTCACAAAATCTATAGAAATGCTACCCTATTTCCATTCTGGAATATCCAACGGTTGCATTAGACCCGACGGTCTTTGATGTTCAATCTTTAACTTTTGACAAGTCAAACAAGCATACACAAACTCTGCAATTCCCTTCTTCATACCTGGCCACCAAAATAACTTCTTCAAATCTTGATACATCTTTGTGGCACCAGGATGAATACTTAGCCTGCTTCTGTGACCTTCTTCAAGAATGCTCTTCTTGATTTCTAGTACATCAGGAACACACACTCTGTCTCTGAACCTCATCACACCATTCTCATCGATCCGAAAATCACCCCTGTTACCTTGATTGATTAACGTGAGACGATCCACTAATCTCAAATCAGATTTTTGACCTTCTCTGATTTGTTGGAGAATACCACTAGTCAACTTCAGCATACCCAACTTCACACTGTTAGGAGTCTCTTCACAAACCAAACTCATATCTCTGAATTGCTCAATCAGTCCTAACTCTTGAATCATAAGCATCGACATATGTAAGGACTTCATACTTAACGCATCAACCACAACATTAGCCTTACCAGGATGGTAACTCAATTCAAAATCATAATCCTTCAGAAGTTCAAGCCATCTTTTCTGCCTCATGTTCAACTCTTTCTGGTCAAACAAATACTTCAGGCTCTTGTGATCACTGAACACTCCAAACTTAGACCCAAAAAGATAATGTCTCCAAACTTTCAACACAAACACCACAGCGGCTAACTCTAAGTCATGCGTAGGATAATTCCTCTCATGAACCTTCAATTGTCTGGAAGCATAAGCAACAACTTGACCATTCTGCATCAATACGCCTCCAAGACCCATCTTTGATGCATCACGATACACTACAAAAGACTCACTCGGATTTGGCAAAATCAACATTGGGGCAGTCGTCAACTTCTTCTTGAGTTCTACAAAAATCTTCTCGCAAGCAACATCCCACACATAAGCTTGACCCTTTCGAGTCAAATGAGTCAATGGAAGTGCCAAATTTGAAAAGCCTTTTATAAACCTGCGATAATAACCAGCCAACCCAAGGAAACTTCGAATCTCAATAGCAGACTTTGGAGTCTCCCACTGCAACACAACATCAACTTTCGACAAATCAACCACAATTCCTCCACTAGAAATCACATGGCCAAGGAAACTCACTTCCTTCAACCAAAAATCACACTTGGGAAACTTGTCATAAAGCTTCTTGTCTCTCAAAACCTGCAATACCACTCTTAGATGTTGCGCATGATCTTCCTCGAACTTAGAATATATCAAGATATCTTCAATGAACACTACCACAAACTGATCAAAATAAGGATGAAAAATACTATTAATATACTCCATGAATACACCAGGTGCATTAGATACACCAAACGACATCACAGTATATTCATAGTGTTCAGACCTCGTCCTGAAAGCTGTCTTCGGAATATCATCAGGCTTAACGCAAATCTGATGATAACCAGACCTCAAATTAATCTTGCTAAACACACAAGCACCCACCAATTGATCCATCAAATCATCAATCCTCGGAAGTGGATACTTATTCTTGATTGTTACTTTATTCAATTGCCGATAATCCACACACAATCTCATGCTACCATCTTTCTTCTTTACCAACAGCACAGGAGCACCCCACGGAGAAACACTCGGTCGATTAAACTTCTTCTCAAGTAGCTCTTCCAACTGTTTCTTCAATTCCCCTAACTCAGATGCAAACATCTGATAAGGAGCCATCGACACAGGACTAGTGCCTGATATCACATCAACAATAAACTCCACCTCACGCTCAGGAGGTAAGTCACTCACATCGTCTGGAAACACTTTTGGAAATTCCCGAACAACTGGTAGCTCCACGCTCACTGCTTCATAATTAACTTGAAATGATGCAAACAATGCAAACATCTGAGCCTCATCTTCCAAGAGTTCTTCTACTTGCTTGGCAGATACATACATCAACTCTCCACCATCACCAAACTCTAGGAACCTCACAGTCTTGTTGTGGCAATCGATATGAACGTAGTTGTACTCCAACGAGTTCATTCCAAGAATAACATCGATTTGATGCAAAGGTAGACAGACCAAATGCATCACAAAATTATTATCATAAATGGTCAAAGGGCAGTTCAAACAGACTAACGCAGTAGTCACAGAACCATTAGCCAGGGTATCAATAACCATACTTCCAATCATAGAAGATAATTTCAAATTCAACCTCTTATCGCATTCAAGCAAAATAAACGAATGAGTAGGACTAGTATCAATCATAGCAATCAATTCAACATCATTAATAAAGCAAGTACCTCTGATCAAGTTATCTGTCTTGGATTCTTCTGCACTACTCAAAGCAAACACTTTGCCATTTGTCTGAGAAACAGTAGCAGTCTTCTTTGGCTGCTGGCACTGGGTACTGATATGACCCTTCTCTCCACAGTTGAAGCAAGTAGGAGCTTCTTCTTTATAGTCAGTAGCTCTATGACCTCTCTTGCCACAACGAAGACATCTCAGTGCCCTACAAACCTCAACACAGTGACCTTGCTTGCCACACTTATAACACTTGCCTGGAGCAGTAGCTACTCCCCCACTTGAATTTTTCCCATATGAAGCCTTATGTTTCCCCTTATCACCAGAAGTCACATACGATTTCCCTCTATACTGACATTTCTCATTCCTCTCACTCAGCTGCTTGTAGTGAGTAGATCGAGCTCGACTATCCTCATCATAAATTCTGCTCTTGTCCACCAGTTTTGCAAACCGATGAATCTGCTGGTACCCAATTCCTTGCTTAATCTTTGGTCTCAATCCATTCTCAAACTTGAGACACTTTGACATCTCTACGTCAGCATGATTGTAATACGGACAAAACTTTACTAAAGACTCAAACTTTGCTGCATACACTGTAACACCCCATTTCTATACCCCAAATTAATCAATTAAAATCATATAAGCAATTAATAAAAGTTTCATCAGAGTATAAATTAAAACATGGTATAAAAGAGGTGCATCATATTATCATCGAAACATAAATAATACCTGCTCATAAAGATATGTAACAAAAGGGGTAAATCTCAACTAAAAACAAAGCATAACGCTTAAACCAGATGGACCTGCCTACTCTGATACCACTAATGTAACACCCTTTTCTACCCCACAAAATAAAAGGAAAAGTATTAACATTTATCAGAGTAAATTATTAAATTCAATAAAAATCACCTCAAAGGGCGTACATTTCCCAATAAATCAAATATAAGTCAAAGCTCTGTAAACAACAGGTTTTCTCAAAAGATATCAAAAATTGCAGCGAAATTCAAAAGGCATAATCCAAAGTTTTCCTTATACGGAAATTTAATCAAAATAACCAAATCAAATAAAATAAGGTTTGACTCAAAGACCCCAACCCAATGTTACACTATCAGAGCATGACCCTCTAAGTTAACCAAAAGGCCAACAACTCAAAACTCCGAAAATATCCTCAACGGCGTCCACGGCTAAACCTGGTCATCTGCATGTTACCCACGTGGAGGCAACATTCAAATAGGTAGGGTGAGTAAAACGATTCATAATAATCAATGTAAGAAATCAACATATAAAATGGCGTCATTTTCATATTCAACATCATTATATTCATCAAGGAACATCAAAGGCCACAACATCATAATTTACACCAAGATCATCTCATAAATGAAAATGCTACAAGACTCAATGCATGTGGTACCAATCATCACATCTCAATGGACACTAGGCCATCAACCCTCCATAAATCCCCATCAATAGGATCAATTATAATCGAGAACCTGAGCACATCAAAATACCTCACATCCGTATAATGGGATTGAAGCCAAAGAAATTAAGGTCCTGAACAGAAGTCCGGATGCACATGAATGCATGATGCACACGTCAATAATCATCCTTATAATAACTTCATAGGTGCATCATCATTCATTATAATCATCATCACAATCATCATCATGTCATCATAGAATCAACAAAACTCATGGAAATATCATGATAGTTCATTAATCATTACATCAAAGGGATCATCATATAATCATGTACAAATTACATAGAATTCACAGTCATACTCATATTCATTCGTCAATGAAATCACAACATCAAAACATCAAGGCATCGCTGCACAAAATCAGAATTCACGAAACTCTGCTATGTTTGCTAGCAAGTTCGTTGTGTAAGTCTGAGGCGAGTTTCTTCGATGTGTGAAGGATTCTTTGCAGTGCGAGTCTGGGACGAGCTTTGTTCATTATGTGAAGGATTCTTCGCTGTGCGAACACGCGATGACAGCAAAACACTGTTACGCACCAGAACCTAAAGTCAACTCAAAAGTCCCATGATTCACTTCCCCAATAATCCAAAAACATCTCTAAATCATCCCTAAGGTCTTACGGTGATAAAGGCACAAAATCTGACTTATTAGGCCAATCCCGTATCATATTCACGCTCTAAATCCCATAAATCCTTACAACTACACCACAATCATTAGAGTTCCTCATTATCAAATTTTCCTACAGGGTTAGACAAATGTTAAATCATAGCTTTGGCCATGAAGGCCTAATTTATTTAAACCCAAATAAATCCCTATGGTTAAAATCTCAATAATAGATTTAGGCCACGAAGGTCAACTTCCCTTTATCTCAAAATCAGCCTCAAACCCTTTAAACCCTTAATTTGGCTTTAAATATATTGAAATTACACATTGAAAACAATGAAGGTAATACTCCCCATACCTTAATTGCCGATTCGAAGCCTTCTCAAATCTTTCAGAAAATCTTTCAAAGCTTTTGACTCAAACCTCCTCCTCAGAGCTCTGGCATCAATTCTTCTCATGGTCTAACAAAATGAATCCTAATCCCATCACAATTCCCTTTTTGTTAAACCTAACCTTGGGCTTTAAAATTGAGCTTTCCAATATTACCCTCACTAACTCCTCCTCAATTGTCCAATTTACCCTTAGTTTACTTCTATTTATTTAAATTAATAATAATACCAATATACTCATATTATATACTATTATTTAAATAAATAACATAAAATCCATAATTCTCAATATTTCACAACAACCACCGAAAATTACCAAAATGCGAATATTCTTATTTAAATAAATTAAATCAATATTCCAATGAATTTGGGGTGTTAAACGAAGACCATTGTTGTACCACAAAATTTGCCCAACCTTTTTCTTTACTTGGTTTATGTTTCATTTCATTGTTGTAGCATTTCTGCATTGCATAACATTTGTTCTTGAGACAGGGGATCAAGGTCTTCCTGTGACTCAGGGCTCATTTTTAGGGCAAGGGACGAAACGGCGAGCATCAGGAACTCTGGTATTTATTTTGCCTGGCGATCGAGCGGTCGATTTTATTTTGTTTTGCAGGACGTTTACAGCCCAGAAGGCAGCATTTAGGCTTTATTAAGCATTCTCATGGTAATAATATTTAAGAACAAGTTTCAAAGGCTGCACAGAGCTCAGAACAGTTGAAAACGGGCAAATGGGCAGATTTTCCACCAAAAGACAGCAAAATTCAAAATTTGAAGGTGTTAATCGATTAACACATATGGTTAATCAATTAACCAAGTCAAAATCAGGTTAAATTTGAAGTTTTGAGGGTGTTAACAGATTAACCTATATGGTTGATCGATTAACCAGTGCAGATTTTGCCTCTGCACATGAATTTTCAATGCAAGCCACTTTGGGGTTCAATTTTGATCACTTGGAAATTCAATTTTACACTTGGGAAGGATCTAGAACCTATTTGAAATTTGGTTAATTTCATTTTCCCTCCAAATTCCCATTCCTAATTCCAATCCATAATTTCACAAACCATATTCCAAACCTCTCATTTAGATCCAAGCCTAAATGATATTTAAGTGATCCACTCCAAACCAAAGGAATCTAATCTCTCATAATTGACTCTCATTTTCAGAATTCATCTCATTTCTCTCAAATTCTCTCTCAATTTTCCATTCTCCAAAACCCTCACCAAAGCTCTTCTCATTGAAATCATTGATTCTTTATTGGAATCCTTGATTTCTAAAAGCTAAACCTTCATCCATTTTGTCCTCTGGATCAATTTCTTCATCCAATTTTCGTGCAAAATTGGATCTGAACTTGGAAGTGATTTTAGAAGTGATTATTTGGCTTATTTTGGCTTGATCTTGGTGAATCCTCACTCCTACAACAAGAACATACTTGGATCTCGAAGAATCTACGGGTTTCTTGCTTCGATTTGCTTATTTCCAGCGAATCAACACTAACCGGAGCAAATTTCTGCTTCGTAGGTTGGAAATTCTTGATCTGAATCTGTTTTTTAGCTTATTTGCATAATCATGTGGATTTTCATATTTGATTGAGTTTTGATGGATTCGATGTGTTTGATCCATTATCTTGCTGTGTTAATCTGTTCATATGTTGTTTGAATCATGGTTTGCTGGTTTAATTTCGTGATTAAGTGATTATGCGATCAACTGGTTGATCGGATAAGTGCTTATTTGCTGAAAATGTTGTTCTGTTACTATTTTTCTGCTGTTGGCACAATGTTAATCGGTTAACACATTTGGTTAACCGATTAACCATTACAGATATTCAAATTTTTTCAAAGTTTTCAAGGTGTTAATCGGTTAACGCCTGGTATTAACCGATTAACATGTACAAATTTCATGATTTTCAAACATTTTCCACAGGTTAACCGATTAACCTCCAGTGTTAACTAATTAACACTCTGCCAGCAGGGCTGCTTTGCTGTTTTTCTTATTTGTTTGAGTATCGTTTCACATCAGATCATCGTAGATTAATATGATGCATCAGGTGTGAATTTTTTTGGACATTTTGTCGCTATTTAGATTGTTTAATCGGTACTTCATCGACACACATTCGTTTTCCGCTTGGATACACATGTTTGTATGTGTTGTTCAAAGTGATGATGTGCTTACATGTTCATGTTCGCTTGCTCTTATTGCGTTTCTTTTTTGCATCTTCCCATATGCATGCTTGAAGTTGAGATGTGCTTGTGGAGGCTGCTGCCCCATACTTTGTTCCTCCCTCACTTTCATCCTAATTGTGCATTATATGTTTGCATACTTGCATTTTACTTCGCTTTCTTTTGTCTTCCTTTGCCATGTTCCCTTAGAACCTCTAATCTCTTGAGATTATGATAGACCTTAGGCTTGAACCTATGCATGATAACATTAGGTAGAATCCCTTTCATCCCAACTCTAAGACCACTTTGCATGACAACTTTTAGGTTTGAGTTAGTCTCCCTTTAGTGTGTCCTTTCTCTTCTCATCTTCAAATTCTCTTAAAACACTTAATAAAGGCTAAGGAATATTATGCGTTACGAGCCTTAAGTACTTGGGAAATGGTGATTGAGTGGCTTCCTCTCAATTGTTTAGAATGTTTAGTGTACGTCCTTAGGATGATATATGACGCATTCGCTCCTAAGTCATAGTCTTTAGTGCAACATGAGTTACAAATCAAACTCAAAGCACTTCTTCTCTAAAAAACATAAAAACAAACTTCAAACTCTTTTATCCTTCGGGATCTTAATAATGGAAAACCTTTTTCATAAAGAGAGTGTTCTTAAGCTTTGGTTCTACCGCAAACAGGCATCGTCCCTAACTGCTAGAACGAAGGTTTAACCTTACTCGGGTAAAACTTTTTGAACCAACCGGTGTTCTTGTTAGCCCGAACTAAGTTTGCTCTGATTTCTCATACCAGATGAGAATATGTAGGCACAAGACGGTGATGTCTTGGTGAGCAACCTTCCCCACCTTTCACCCGTAGTTAGCCGAACTACGTTGACTTTGACTTTCCCATTGCACGAGGGAGTACGTAGGCGTAGAGCGGCGATGGTCTATCGAGTCTCTTTTCTTTCTTTTGTCCCTGAGACCTTTAGCTAGATAGATATACACCCTTTAGACTAGACAACAAAGCGTGGATCCCTTCGAGTACGATGGACGTGAGGGGTGCTCATGCCTTCCCCATGCGTAACCGACTCCCGAACCCTAGATATGGTTGCGATGACCTGTCTTCTCCCGTTTTCGTTAGGTTTTCTCTGATCGTTTCCTTTCCCTCTTTTGGGATAAATAACGAATGGTGGCGACTCTTCTTCATTGCTGACACCTTTTTCGCAGTAGCGACAACCATCCTTAGGAGAAAAGGGGCCCAGCAGGCCGGTTTACCGAGTAGACACTACTCACAGCTTCCCGCGAGCGCACCCTGGCCGATTGTATCAATTTAGAGTTCCAGCAGGGAGGTGTCCGGTTTCCAAAACCAACAGCCCCAAAGCCCAACATAAACAAGTCCAAATACTGCCTGTTCCACCGGAGCCACGAACACGTGACAGAAGATTACATTCACCTAAAGGATGCAATTAATATTTTAATCAAAGAGGGGCATCTGGAACAATACACCCGGAGAGGAGAAACCCCCCGGCCTGAAACCCGCGAGACGAAGAAGGTCGAAGACGCGTCAATTCCCTCCGACGAAGTAGGACTGCAAGTGGCCCTATGCATCTCTCGACCAGAGGACTTCTCTTTCAGCGAGCCAGCTAGACCACTGACCGCCTTCAGCCCGTGGGAGGACTTCCTGGCCACACATGTAATATCGGGCGGGGAACCCAGTCAGCTGTAGGTCGGGTCCGTCAAGCGAAAATTCGAAGAGCTCGAAGATGAACACTACCCTCACCCGGCTCAAAGGGCAGTCGAACCCTATCACATTTTATTTCGAAGAGCTTCTCGAAGAGGCACCCAATGCTAATAATCCCCTCCTGATCAGAGCGCAGATGTCGAATTTCGACGTCCGACGAATGTTGGTCGACCAAGGAAGTTCGGTGGACATCATGTACTCCCACCTATTCACCACCCTGCAGCTGAACGAAAGCCACTTGACCCCGTACGTAGGCTCTTACCTCCAAGGCTTCAACGACATGACCACCTATCCTTTGGGATATATGGAGCTGCTCTTCACCTTCGGGCGCAGGAAATGGCTAGACTGGTGAAAGTTCGCTTTTTGGTGATCGAGTGTCCTTCGTTGTATTAGTGCATCCTAGGACGACCAACTTTAGTCGAGCTGACCGTAGTACCATCTACATCCACCTGAAGATGAAGTACTACACCACCAAAGGGTGGGTCGTCACCCTCCACAGAGACATCGAAGAAGCCAAAAGATGCTTCAAGGCGGTACTCAAAGGACTCAGCTCCATCAACGTCGCCTTCAAACCGGCCAACCGACCAGCTCGAACGGAGGAACCGAAGCCTCTCCCGAACGTCAACCCTGTCGACCTCGACATTCGTTTCCCCGGCAAGCAGGGACAAGGCAAAGACCCCGAGGACACACCTCCAGAGGACAACGGGTAGCTCCCCTATCCAACACGCCCCATCCTAGACAGAGACTTCGAGCTCATCATGCTAGGAGACAACTCGAAAGAGGCGTGAAGATCGGCAAGGGCCTGCCCGACCTAGCGAGGAAACAACTCAAAGCCTGCCTCCGGGAGAATGCAAACCTCTTTGGGTGGAGCGCTGTCGAGATACCGGGGTCCAGCCCGACGTAGGAAGCCATCACCTCTCCATAAATCCAGCCATTAGGGCCATAGTTCAACATAGGCGTAGGCAGTCCCCCGAGAAAGCGGAGGCTGCTGAAAAAGCTGTAAAAGACCTTCTAGAGGCAAATTTTATTTCGGAAGCCCGGTACAAAACCTGGCTATCCAACGTTGTACTTGTTAAAAAATCTAATTTAAAATGGAGAATGTGTGTTGATTACACTGATCTCAACCGAGCGTGTCCCAAGGACGATTACTCGTTGGCTAACATTGACAAACTCGTCGATAATTTTTCAGGTTTCTAACTCCTGTCGTTCATGGGTGCGTACTCGGGATACAATCAAATCCCCATGGCGAAGTCCGACAAGCAGCATACGACCTTCATGACTGAGTCGGGCAACTACTACTACAATGTAATGTCTTTCGGCCTGAAGAACACCGGGGCGACCTATCAAAGCATGATGAACAAAGTCTTCCAAGGAGAAATCGGTGACATGCTCGAAGTCTACATGGATGACATGATTGTGAAGTTGTGAGACGAGGTCAACCATAATGCTCACCTCCGAAAAGTCTTCGAAACGGCGAGGAAGTGTAGGATGAGGTTCAACCCCGACAAATGCACCTTCGATGTGTGAGAAGACAAGTTCCTCGGCTTCTACCTAACGGAACGAGGAATAGAAGCCAACCCGGACAAGTGTCGAGCCTTCTGTGAGTTCACCACTCTGAACACAAAGAGGTTCATCCAATCACTAAACGGGATGCTCGCATCCCTATCACGATTCATCACCAAGTCCATTCAACACGCCCTCCCCTTCTTTAAACTGTTGTGCAATGAGGCCGCGTTCGAATGGACCGAGGAATGCGAGCAGGCTCTCCACCATATCAAACAAGTCACCTCAAAGCCACCGGTGCTATCAAGACCCGAGGTCGGGGAGACCTTGTACCTATATCTCGCCGTCACCACGGAGGTCGTCAGCGCGACACTGATCCATGAAACACCGAACGGGTAGAAGCCAATATACTTTACGAGCAAAGCTCTCTAAGGCCCTGAGCTCAGGTACCAACAGATCGAGAAGGTCACCTTGGCCCTCATCAACGTGACCATGAGGTTGCGACATTACTTCTTGGCTCACACGATTGTGGTCAAATCTGACCATCCCAACAATTACTCGGAGGGCCATACATATCAGGACGAATGCTCAGACGGTCGCTCGAACTATCCGAGTTTGACATCAAATACTAAAGTAGGAAAACCCTCAGAGCCCAAGTCTTGGCCGAGTTTGTCACCGAAATGACGTACATGGACTCCCTGACATCCGGGGCGAACAAATGGACCATCTTCGTCGATGGTGCCTTCATCTTGACGGGAAGTGGAGCAAACATTATCTTAGAAAACAAAGAAGGTATCCTGATAGAAGTTTCCCTCGCCTTGGCGTTCCCGACATCGAATAATCAGGCCGAGTACGAAGTGTTCTCGCACGCCTACGCCTGGCCGAAGATTTGGGTGCCAAAGAGGTGAAAATTTTCACAGACTCCCAACTTGTGGCCTCACAGGTGCGAGGGGAATATCAAGCCAAGAACGATAACCTCGCCGAGTATCTGTCCCTGGTAAAAGAAAAGAGGAAGAGTTTCGATTCTGCGGAGGTAACACATGTCCCGCACGAACACAACACCCAAGCAGATATCTTGTCCAAGCTAGCCAGCACAAAGAGGAAGGGCAGAAACAAATCCATGATTCAGGAAATCCTCCCTTCCCCTAGCATCAAGAGGGGCACAACGCCCCCCGATTGCCATCAGGGCATATAGGACCACTCCGGACTCCACGAACGGGGAGATCCCATTCCTACTGACCTACGGGACAAAATCGGTGATCCCCGTCGAGATAAGGGAGCCCTCCAGGAGGACCAAATTCCCCTTACCCGAGGAGGCCAACGGCGAGGCACTCCGGGAAGAACTCGACCTGGTCGAGGATATTAGGTTGGGAGCATACCTACTGTTGCGGAAAATTATTGATTAATTTGAATCACAAACTTGGATTCAAAACCCATCTTTGATTTATCCGAAGGAAAGGTTAAAGAAAGAAAAACCTAATGTGTATTGTGAAATTCTAGTAACAGACAGTGGATGTTATGACATCCACTATAAAACAGACTATTAAACTTGATATAAAACAGGAACTGAAAGCAGTAAATAACACAAAGAATTGTTGACCCAGTTCAGTGCAAATCACACCTACATCTGGGGGCTACCAAGCCAGGGAGGAAATCCACTATAACCAGTGTTAATTCAGAGTCAAAATACCAATTTGCACTCTTCACTTAAGACCTACCCAATGCAACTTTAGCCTAACACTAGACCTGAGTTCCTACTTACCACCCCTTAATCACAATAGTGATATCAACCAATTAAATTACAGATTAAAATGAAGACACACTTCAAACAAGTCTTGATCTTGCTTCATAGCTTCAATCAAGAGACATAACACTCGTGCTTAAAAGCTTAGAGTGACACAATTAACATACAACTCAAACACACTAGTCCAATGCAATCATACAACAGATAATTGCTTGGCTCAAAAGAAATCCTAAGACACAAACACACACGTGAAGATCACAGTACACCGACTGAGTTCTCCACTCACAAAACACTCTGTAAACTCTCTGTCAAAACTGTCTTCAATTAGGATTGCTACTTTGTTATTTATAAGCAGCAGAAATTAGGTTTAACCAAGTTAACCTCTTTTCATAAACAACACACTTTTAATTAGGTCATATGCATTTCCTGTTATGCTCAGCACTACCTAGCATTTCGCCTGGGATAATTAGGATCCCTAAAATGTTTCCTGAAGTATAGCCTGAGCTTCCTCATGCAATATTGTAGAAAACTAAAACACGCGCCCTTGATGTCAGCTACCTGATGTCATGACATTCAGTATGACATCCAATACATTTTGCTCTAACTAAGCAAAGTTACCCTGCAAAACACTACACCAGCATGTCATGACATCAATCATGACATCTACATACATAGCATTGTTTTACCATAAAATGCAGCCAATCTGAACATCTACAAACTCCCCATTTGGCAAATTTTTGGCTAAAATAATCTGTCATCATATCAGAGAACAAGCAGCAGAAAAGTTCATAACATATATATAATCATGCAGGAAGGCTACTAGCTTATACTACCACTACTACCAAAACAGATTATGAATGTCCAGACTTCTACTATGACATCCTGAAATAAACCTGTTCCACAACACAAACCACCTGCTAGTTCAGACTACAGATGTCACAACATCTGGTACAACATCCTATGATTCTCCCCCTTAAGGGATGCATAACAATCATGGCTCACCTGCCAACCACAACATACCAGCAACATGCAGAAACACACAGTTCTACTAACACACACTCCTACCAATATCAGGAACAACACACAACACAACCTGCTGATAACAACTATTTCTCCCCCTTTTTAGCCACAAAATTACGATCCTACTAATGAATTAGCATAGATCAAATAAGGCTGGAAACACAAATTGTAAAGGGTATGGAAACCCAAATTACAAATAATCAACACAACAAACTGTTCATAAATAAAATTGTTCTGGAGCAACCAAAATAAGAATTCTAGTCATCAGACTCAGAGCCAGCATCATCACTATCTCCTTCTTCATCAGAGTCTTCCTCAAAACTGGCAGCAACTTCTTCTGAGTCAGCTTCCTGGCCATCATCCTCCCCTGAGCCATCATCATGCTTATCCTCATCATTTTCAGTAAACTCAGTACATTCATCTTGCTCAAGAGACCTGATCAACTTTTTAATACTTTGCTTTCTTGTGTCCAACTCCGTGCATGTTTCTTTGAGCATGGCAATAACCTTAGCTTTTCCTGTCTTTGAACTCCTTTTGGATGTTTTTGCAGATTTCATGACAATGTCAGGAACATGAGTTCCTTGAAACAACTTATGGTGGAAAGACAAGGGGCTCTCTCTCTCTCTCTCTTGCATGCAGAGTCATTCTCTTTTAGTATATTGGGATACTGATTCAATATGATCCCACAGATAAGAGATGGAAATGCAATGGGGCCTTTTACACTATAACTGCCCGCATGCTTCATGGTCTGATCAAATATGTAGGTTCCATAGTCAAATTTTGTTTTGGTCCTAACAACATAAATGAACTTCCCCAGGATAGTTGTAACAGTTGATTTATGATTTGTAGGCACCCAGTTGGCAGCCCCAATCTTATGCAGCATAGCATACTTCACACATAGTTTACCGGCAACCAGTTTCCCTTTTGAGGGCCAGCTCTTGACTTGGTTGGCAGTTATAACTTGACAAACTTTGTTGTCAGAAACAGCTAAATCAGTTTGAGCCTCATCTAATCTCCCCAGAAAGTTATTGATGATTGTTGAGGAGAAAGTGACACATTTTCCTCTTACATACACTTTGCCAAACTCAGTTGATTTTCTATCAGCACATTCTTCTGATAGGTTCACTATGAACTCCTTAACAAGTATTTCATAGCACTGAGAAAACTGAGTGACAGTCCTTATTAAACCAGCATCATGGATAAGATTCATGATCTCCTTATTTTCAAGGGGATTCTGAGCCAATTCTCTTTCCAATGCCAACCTCTTATGATACACATATTTCCATCTGTTGCCACTTGAGGGATAATGGAATGGGATATTATCAATAGGAACATCAGGAACACTAGCAGCAAGTTTGCTAGTTGTGGGTTTCTTCTTTGGTGGGATGTCAATGACATCACATGCAACATCCGAGTCAGAATCAGATTCAACACTAGTTTGAGCCTTTCTCTTCTTTGGAACCACCTTGCTCCAAGCTTTGGTAGGGCCAACAAGATTACTATATGTTACATCTTTCTTCTTAGAAGGACTCTACACAGCTGCCTTCTTCCCTTTCCTAGTCATGAGCCTTTTGGCTATGCTAGGGTTGATCATGGCTATCAGATCATTATCTGAATAATCATCAAGGTTCACTACATCAGCCTCATCCTTCTGGACATTATTACCATTACTGTTATCACCTTGCATATTAACATCATTGCTTTCAGAAGTTTGACCCTTATCATCATCCTTTTGTGAGGTTGTTCCCAAGGTTTTAACATCGTGAGTAACATCAGCTTGTTGATCCAGTTGGGGAATGGGTACCTTTGGCACATCATGTGGCTCATTCAACATCCTAGATACCAAATTAGCAATGGTGTTGTGGACATCCCTAGAGCCCTCCTTATTGGTATCCTCAGAAGGGGTGGAGGTTGACGTGTGGAGGGCCTGACCTGTGACTAGTTCTTTAGGTCTTCTTGCATGCAAATTCCGTGGTTTCTTCATACTCATACCTTCAGGGATCACCATGCGTAGGGGTGCCACCTCAAGAACCTGGTTAGGGTTGCTAGCGCCAATGTCTGGATCAGCGATGGTGGTCATTTTCTTGGTAGGGATAGATTTTGGTTGTTGAGACACTTTAGGAGACTTTGGTCGTGAGAAAGCAGGTTTTCTGTGGTTGTTGAAAGAGGTATGGAAGATGAAGAAGTTGTATGGGCACCACAAAAAGAAAATGTGTAGTGTGTAGGGGGTAGAGAGATTTGATTGCAAAAGAAGAGGGAACTCAAAATTCTAACCAATCAGCAAATGATTAAATTTTAGATTATTCAAACTACAATTCCCAAATACCATTAATTGTTATAATTCCTTATAGAGACACATTCCTAATTTTCCTCTTAAGTTTTCATTTTGAGTTGTCTTGCGATCTCTTGTAAAAATGTCAGCACTTTGTAGGTCAGAGTCCCCAAGCTCCACACAATCTTCTCTTTAGTGAAGTCTGTTATCCCTATACATGGCTCCATTAGGCTGAATTGGGTTCATATTGATGGCACTAAGATTGTCACAATATAATGTCAGTGACATTGCTCCCTTTATGCTGGTCATCTTTCATGGACTCCATCAAATTCCAGTATAACAGATCTAGATTTCTATGATGTCCATTCTTTGGATGTGCTATCTTGGCTTGCCTGCAACCTGACATTTACCACAACCTGTTCTTTCATCTGGAGTTAACTTTGGAGTTCCTCTTACTGCTTCCTTGGATATGGCCTTTTTTATCCCTTGAAGATGTCTACCTTTTTTATGCCACAGTTGATCCTCCTTCTCTTCTTTGCTCAAGACTTTGAAGTTACTTTTAGGCCCCCATAAGCAACAATTATTCTTAGCTCTAGATCCCCTCATGGCTTCCTCATCTTCTCCATTAGTGACAACACATTCACCCTTAGTGAATTTGATACTGAGACCTTGGTCACAGAGCTGACTGATACTGATAAGATTTACACTCAGTCCTTTAACCAACATGACATTATCCAATTCTGGAACACCAGGACAGTCTAGTTTTCCAGCACCTTTGATTTCTCCTCTAGCTCCATCACCAAAGGTTACATGACTTGAGGAATGAGGTCTGATGTTCACCAAAAGGTTTTCTATCCCAGTCATATGTCTAGAACAACCACTGTCAAAATACCAGTCTTCTTTGGTTGGCATCCTTAGAGAAGTATGAGCTACTAGAGCGACATTCTTAGCAACTCATTGTCGTTCCTTAATAGGAGCAACCTGTTTGGATTTGACTTGATGAGCATCTAGTTTGGATTTGACTTGGTGCATGTGTCACAACTGTGAAAAACACCCGGCAAAAAACAGAAGAGTCGCCACCTTTCGTTATTTATCCCAAAGAGATGAAAAGGAAACGAACGGAAAAAACCTAACGAAAAAGGGAAAAGACGAGGTCATCGCAACTAAGTCCTGGATTCGGGAGTCGGTTACGCAAGGGGAAGGAATTAGCACCCCTCACGTCCGTCGTACTCGACGGGATCCGTGCTTGTTGTCTATCTAAGAATGTGTTTAACTATCTACACTACAGGCTTGCGGGACAAAAATAAAATAAAAAGAGACTCGGCAGAGCATTGCCGCTCTGTGCCTACGTATTCCCTCGTGCAATGGGAAAGTCAGAGTCAACGTAGTTCGGCTAACTACAGAAGAGAAGGGGGGAAGGTTGCTCGCCAAGACATTGCGTCTTGTGCCTACGTACGTTCATCTGGTATGAAAGATCAGAGCAAACGTAGTTTGGGCTGACACGTCCACAGATTGATTAAGTGTTTTAATCGAGTAGGGTTAAACCTCCGTTCCAGCAGTTAGGGACAAAACCTGTTTGCGGTAGAACCGAAGTTTAACAACACTCTTTTCTGAAAAAAGGTTTCCGATTAATCCCGAAGGAAAACGTTTTGAATTTTGTTTTGTGTTTTTTAGTGAAGTGAATTAATTCGGTTTGTGATTCACGTTGCACTAAAGACTATGACATGGAGGCGAATGCGTCGTATATCGCTCCCAAATGGGACGTATACTAAACACTCTAGATAAGCGAGAGAAGACCCCTCACTCATCATTCCCCATGTAGCTTAAGGCTCTTAGCGCGCAACGTTTATCGCCTTTATTAGATGAATTAGAATTGTTTGAGATGAGAAGAGAGACGCACAGAAGGTCTAAGGAAAACTCGGCCCTAACATTGTCATGCAAAGTGGTCCTAAAGTTTGGATTGAAAGGGGGAACATCTACCCTAATGTTAGCATGCTTGGATTGAACACCTAATGTCTCTCCTACTCCCATCCTAAACGGAGGGACTAGGAACCCTATGGGGATCATGGCAAAAAGCACAAGAAAGCACCAAGTAAATTCAATCGCAAGTAGGAAATGAAAACATGAAAATGCACATTAAGAATGGTGGGAGGGAGGAAAAAATGTGTGGGGCAGCAATCGCCACAAGCGCGTCTCGACCTCAACAGCGATGCAAAATGATGCAAACATGTGGAGAAAAACAAGAGATGAAAGCAAATAAACATGCAAACAAATGCTCACTTCGAACCACGTACACAAGCATGTAAACAACTGGCAAATTAACACACATGTCAACAAAATCATGATTAACCAACCACAAACAGTAACAAATATCCAAAATATTTCAATCCTAATGCATCACACTGATCTATGATGATTCAAATTGAAATGGTATGCAAACAAGCAAGCAAGACAACAAATAGGGCATTCTGGCACTGTGTTAATCGGTTAACACATACTGTTAATCGGTTAACACCTTAAAAGTTTGGAAAATCTGGAATTTTGAATAGGTTAATCGGTTAACCATATGCGTTAACTGATTAACACTGTTAACGTTTGGAAAAAAATTGAATGTTTGAAATGGTTAACCGGTTAACCATATAGGTTAACCGATTAACACTGCACCAGAAGCTAAAAATAGCAACAGAAAATCACTTCTAGCACAAAAACAACTTATCCAAGGTTCCAACAGATCAACTTATCAATTAAGCATGAAATTAACAATAGAGAACAGAGATCCAACAACATGGATACACAATTGCATAACAATATCACAATTCCAATGGATCGAAATCAACCAAAATTCAATCGAATATGAAGATTAACATGATAAGCTCAAAAGTTAAATCGGATCGAGAATTCCAACCTTCGAAGCCGAGATTTGCTTCGGTAAATGTTGATCAACTGAATTTGAGCAGATCTAATGCTAGAAATCCGGAAAACTTTAAGATCCATAATAATTGTTGTTGTATGAATGAAGATCCACCAAATTTGAGTCAAAAGCTTCAAATAATCACTTCTAGATCCAGCTCCAGATTCAGATCCAAGCTTGCACGAAAATTGAAGAAGGAAATTGATTCAATGATGATGATGGAAAGAGGTTCTAGCTCAAGAATCCATTGATTCCAAGGAAGAATCAAGAGTTCCAATGAAAAAGAGCTTTGAGTGTGGGTTTTGGAAATGGAGAAGTTGAGAGAATTTGAGAGAATTCTGATCAATTCTGAAAAATGAATGTGAGAAATGAGAATTGGATAGTTTGGTTTGGAGTAAATCACTTAAGTACTCTCTTGGTTTGGATCCAAAGCTAGGTTTGGAAATTGGGTTGGAAAACTTGGCTTGGAAAGTGGCATGGGATTTTGGAGGGAAATCTGAAATTTAAAGATGTTCTAGATCCTTCCCAAATGAAAATTTGAATTCCAAGGTGATCAAAATTGGACCCCAAGTGCAATTGGCTTGCAAAATCACGTACAGGGTAAAATCTGCTATGGTTAACCGGTTAAACATATGCGTTAACCAGTTAAAACTGTTAAAATTTCAAATCAGGGCTGATTTTCTTTTGGTTAATCGATTAACCATATAGGTTAACCGATTAACATCTTCAAATTTTGAATTTTGGCGCCTTTTGGAGGGAAATCTGTCCATTTGCCCTGTTTCAACTGTTTTGAGCTCTATTTAGCTTCTGAACCTCATTTTTGAATGTTATCACTCTGAAGATGCTTGTTATGAGCCTGAGGGCTAATCCTGATCTGCAATTAACCTGCAAAATAGAATAAAATTGATCGCTTGATTGCTGGGCAAAATAAATGCCGAAGCTCTTGATGCTTGCTGGTATGTCTCTCAATCTTTGCACCGAAATAAACTTGAGCCACAGGAATACCTCGATCCCATGCCTCGAGAACGAATGCTATGATATGCGAAAATGCAAAATGCAAAGAAACAAAAGCCAGTTACGGATAAAACGAAAGGCAAATTTTGGGGTGCTACAACTGCCCCTATTCAAACAACTTGGACCTGAAAGGATGAAAAACATCCGCTTTTAAACATTCAAGGTAAAAGGTGATTGAATATAAAAAGAACCCTGCGGGAATGGAAAACAACGCACTGGGGACAACAATCCAATATAATCTGAAATTCATCCAAAAGATACCAACCAATAATCGGGAAAACGCCCGGAGGATACCAACCAAGAGTTGGAACAAAGACCAACGAATACCAACCAAGAGTTGGGAAACAACCAAAGATACCAACCAAGAGTTGGGATGAAACCGACAACAGATACCAACCAAGTGTTGGAATAGACTCTCGCACAAAAATACAAACCAAAAGTCGGGATAGCGAACTCAGAATACCAACCAAGAGTTGGAACAAACCCTGCTGGGGGACAAAAGAGAAAACCAATCAAGCAAACCGCATTGTGCGAGAAAACATCCTGACGACTTCCCTCCCCTGGGAGAAGGGTAGACTAACCAGACGACTCCGCATGAGATCAACATCCATCACAAGATAACAATCTAGCAGCACCATCCCAAAAGATGAGATGAGGGTTACTCTCTAGGGACAAAACCACCCCTACCAACCAAGAGTTGGAATCCACAATCAGAGAATAAAGGTTACCAACCAAGAGTTGGAATAGCGTCAACAAATCGACCACACCGGATATGACGACCTCACTAGGGAATCAAAGACTACCAACCAAAAGTTGGAAAACGAATCGATGTCCCCGACCGAGCATACTGGGGAAACCATAACCACCGACCAAAAGTTGGAAAACGCAAGATTTCCTCATCAACTAAAAGTTGAGATAATGACTCCGCTGAGGAATAAGGGAGGACTACCAACCAAAAGTTGGGACACCCAACAATGGATAACATCCAACCAAAAGTTGGGAAACAAAGGTACTAACCAATAGTTAGAATCACCATGAAACACCATCGATCAAAGGTCGGAACACAAGTTGCTAACCAAGAGTTAGGATTGCTGAGGAAAGATCCTCATCGACCATAAATCGGAACCCAAAAGCTACTAACCAAGAGTTAGGATAGCTGGGGGACGCTAAATGAAGCTGACTTCACCACAGAAGACTGCCAACCAAAAGTTGGGATGATCATCCCAAATTATCAACCAAGAGTTAAAATAAAAAGCTACTAACCAAGAGTTAGGATAATAGCTACTAATCAAGAGTTAGAAAAACAAAGATTGCCAACCAAAAGTTGGAATAGAGACTCTGCACGGGGAAACCAAAGATTACCAACCAACAGTTGGGATCACCTTCTAGGCCAACCAAAAGTTGGAACACCAAATCCAATAATCCGAACTACGCTGAGGGGGGGGGGGGGGTGTAACACCCCACTTTCCCAAATTAAATAAAATATGAATATTAAAATAATAATCAGAGTTTTCACCAAAAAGTGGGATATCACATCTCCAAATTTTATAAAAATACTTTATTCATTCTTTTCAAAATAATAGAGCGGAATTTGTTTCATAAAGTAAAATACATCAAATTCATGATACGACACATGAAAAAGAAATAAGTTCAACATAGACACAACAAAACACCCAAGTCCCGTGCTACGTATCAGAGCATCCTAGACTCGACTGACACACCACCATCCAAGCTATCTAAGTACCTGGATTATCTGTACTTCCGGAGAAGCACAGACACAACAACATCAAAGGGGTGAGAAATCATGATCAAAATATAATGGTAATGTAATACATGTAAATAAGGCAGTAAAACACACCAACACATCAACTATTCACCCCAACAACACCATATAACGAACCTACTGTTCAAATTACAATATAACATATTATAATGCAATTATGCAACACAACACCATGCATGCGGTACCGACTCATTGGTTCATTCAATCGAACCTGGATAGATCACTTACGCTCCTCCTGAGACATGATCTATCCCTCACCATTCTCCACAAAGGAGTACGGATGAATCACTTACGCTCCTCCTGAGACATGATTCATCCCACCAAAACACCATGATATGCACACACCAATGCATAACTATCATAATTAGGCACTCAAAGTGCACACGATCCTCCTGATCATATCATCATACATCAATGCATATATGTACAGATATAACATACACCAACACCGTATAGATCAATCAGATAGTAAACAACTTCATACTATAACACCAGATATAACTACATCCCAACACTCGGGAACGCACGATCCTACTGATCACTATATATATATATATATATATATATATATATACATTAACTAATTGTTCACCAACAATATCAAGGAAAACGAGTACCATCACCAAGTAAACAAGTTCATACTTTATCACCAAGATATAAACACGTCCCACCACTCGGGAATACACGATCCTACTGATCACTACACCATGCTCCGCATGATTCATACACCAACTAATTATCCATTTAAATAATTAGTAACGGAAATTACATACTATCACCGAGTACTCACTCTATAACACTCAATCATCTCCCCTATAATCAACAAAGTCCAAGGGCACTACACTCTTAGCGCACACAGCATAACAGCATAGAAAAAACCACATTCTGCTACGCTCGCTACACCCTCGCTAGGCGAGCTCCCAGCGAATGCTCGCTACCTGTTCGCTTAGCGAACCTCCTCGCGAATGACAGCAGTGGCTATTGTAATGATTCGCTATCCAACTCGCCACAGCGAATACCCAGCGAATACTCGCTACCTGTTCGCTTAGCGAACGTCCTCGCGAAGGCAAACAGAACCTACTGGACTCACTCGCTACCTCACTCGCTAGGCGAGCACCTAGCGAACGCTCGCTACCTTCTCGCTAAGCGAAGTGCTAGCGAGTTGCCTGCGACTTCTCAAGTTCTCACAGTTCATAATTCTCACTCTTCTCCGATTCAAGCCTATTCTATAACATCCACTTCCTATACTATCCGTATTACGACCAATGCATATTAGGCTTATCAATCTTCCTATAATTCTACTCCAGATCAACATTACGGCACACTACCGACACTTTAGAGTTACTCTGAACCTTACTCAAACCAAACCAACACCAACAGTCAATCAACAATGGCAACATCAAACATTCGCACATCATCATATACATATTATTCCAAAGTCATCACTTAAACAATCTATCGACACATCAAAAAGGTCACACAGAACTTCCCTAAAACCGTAAACCCAACCTATACGCCAAATTAACCAAAAACAACAATTCACCAACCATCAACATATTTCAATCCATCAACATCAACATAACTCAACAATCAATAGCATGTCAATATAAAACTTCATCAACGATACATTCCTACGGGGTTAAGGAATTCCCACTACCCTATACATGTATATACCATTCCCAATCAAGTTTCTCCCCCCTTACCTTGTTAATCAGTTGATCGATGAAATTCTTCCTGGATTTGGTCTCTTGGCCTCCTCTTTTCTTTCCGTTCTTCGTTCCCTTTTTCCTTCGTTCTTCTCACTTCTCTCGTTCTTTCCTCTTCTCTCTTTCTATCGCTCTTTCTCTCTACCCTCTTTCTATCGTGTTATTTTCTCTAATACTTCCCCCACCCCTTCATATTCTATTTTCCTTTTTATTTCCTATCCCAATAATAATAATAACTAATAAAAATAACATAATAATAATAATAAATAATAATAATAATAATAATAATAATAATAATAATAATAATAATAATAATAATAATAATAATAATAATATTATCACACCAATTTCCCACGATCTATGGTAATCCCTTTTCTCTCTATTCCAACTTTTTTAATATCTCCTTGCTACCCCTTCATATTTCCTTCCTCACGGTTTCTATCATGACTTTTCATATTTCCATTCTAACTTCCCAATAACCCTTCCACCTCTTATTTTACTTATTCCAACCACTAATATTCCCAATAATAATTCTAATATAATAATTATAATAATCATTATAATAATAATAATAATATAATATAATACTATTATAATATTATAGTAATATTCAACATAATAATAATAATAGTAATACACCCAACAATAATTATAATTATAATAATAATAAAACTATCACACCTATAATAATAATATTAATAAGAATAATATAATAATAATAATAAATATAATAAATATAATAATAATAATAATAAATATAATAAATATAATAATAATAGTAGACCCCCACCAATATTACTATTATTCATTATATTATCATATTCACACCAAAGCACCACCAATATTACCATTAGTTATTATATTATTATATCTACACCAATTCACCACCAATAATTCTCCCATATCAGGGACACCCACCAATAATAATATTCATACTAATGATAATAATCATAATAATAATAATAATAATAATAATAATAATAATAATAATAATAATAATAATAATAATAATAATAATAATAATAATAATAATAATAATAATAATAATAATACCACCAATATTACTATTATCTATTACATTATTATCTCCACACCACCAATGATCCTTACATATCAAGGGTACTCACCAATCATATACCAACACACTCCACCTAAGGGCACACCAACATAAAATATTTAAAATAATAATAAAATGACTAAATAATTAAAATGGGTGTTACAACTCTCCCCCAGTTTAATTATTTTCGTCCTCGAAAATTACCTGATGGAAACCAATCCGGATACGCTTCTCGCATCCTTCATTCCAATTTCCAGGTCACACTGCCTTCTGCAGCACCTCTCCAAGCCACTTTCACCAAAGATGTCTCCTCCCCTCGGAGTTGACTTCCGTTCGTCAAAACGAACCAGCAATGCTTCAACACTCAAATTATTTTTCACTAGTACATCATCCACCTGATTCAATGTACTTTCTCAACCAGACACATGGAACATGTCATGCCAATTCACGACGGCAACGGAAAAACAGTCTAACATGTTACTCCTCCCATGCCTCCGCTGCGCCACTCTGATACAAACCACAGAACACGGTGCGAACTTCTAAGACTTCGAAGTTCGACCAACATCAGTCACTGGCGTGACTCTCAAAACACATTTTTTTTTGGATCCTCTTGATCTTCTCAGCCATCTCAAACATAATTTTCAGGTCTGAGCACAACACTCTCACTCGACCCATTCCAACACAGTAGATTCCTATACTCCCTACCTCACCAAGCCACATATAGTGTCATTCCGACGCTAGGATGGTAACCGTTATTATAGGTAACTCAATCAACGGTAATTAATCATCCCACGATCCACCTTGATCCAACACCCAAGCTCTCACCAATTCTCTACAGACTCAATAATCCTCTCTGACTGACCATCAGTTTGCGGATGGTAAGTCGAACTCAACTTCAACTTAGTACCCGAAACTTCCTGTAATCCCCTCCAAAATCTCACTATAAACCTCAAATTTCCATCTGACACAATATTCGTCAGTATCTCATCCAACTTCACCACTTTCTCAATATGCATCTCGTATATCCTCAACACGGAATAGTTAATCTGCTCCTAACAATCCAAATTAAAATTATGTCTTTACAAATTCTTTAGCAATCTCAACACCAATTTCGTGAAAATACTACCTGATTTCCACTCTGGAATATTTAACGACTGCATCAGACTCAACAGTCTCTGATGTTCACTCTTCGAAATCCGACAATTCTAACTAGCATATTCCACCTCTCCTTATCCATGGTCTCAAAAACAATCTACTCAAGTTCGGTTACTTCTTCATAGCACCGAGATGGATACTCCATCTAACTCAATGTATTTCTTCACGAGTACTCCTACTCCCTTCAACAACATCTGATATACATACTCTATCATAACACCTCGTGGTATTATTTCCACAAACCCGACAATCCACTCTCCGACTCTAATTTATCAATTTCAACTAATTCACTATTCAACCCAGATTTCTGACTTTCTCGATTCTTCTCAAGGATATCACTAGTCAGATCTTAATAATAAAAGCTTAACTCCATAAGAAGTATCCTTACTCACAAAACGCATATTATGAAATTTCTCAATCAGTTCTAACTCTTCTCACCGTCATCTTCGGTATACGCAGACATTTCCAACTCACCGCATCATCTACCACATGCACTTCACCCGAATGGTAATTCAACTCGAAGCCGTACTCCTTCCGAAATCTCAATTATTTCCTATGCCTCATATTCGTCTGATTCAAATTAAACAAACACCTTAAACTCTTAAGATCACCAAACATCTCCGATCTCAGTCTGAACTTTCGAAGCCTCCGATTCTGGTACAACAACAATAGTAACCAACTCTAAATCACTGGTCAGATGATTTCTCTTATATACTCCAAGTTGCCTTTTGCATAATTGAAACTCGATGAAGTTGTCTTTAGTAAATCCCATAATTATATCAACAAGCATCACAAACACCACAATTAGTTCTATCGGATTCGGCAGAACTTTCCTTACGGAAGTATATCACCGCTCTTTTTCCAACACTGATAACTCCAGTTCCTTATGCTCAACATAATCATCTATACTCTTCGAATACCTCAAAATATCATTTATTAACACAACCATCGCCTTATATAAATAATTAGAGAAGATCCCATGCCAAATGGACACACAAGTTGTGAGTTATGGCGGGAACACGTACCGTATCGCCCGTCCTTACCACAACATTCAAACACACTTCATCAATAAATAGATTAATTCCATGTCAATACTTCACCATCTCATAGATAATTTCAATAGCTTTCCAACGCTTCGAACCACGCGTCATTCCGATTTACGGTTCTCCCGTTACGGCAAAAATACGAAAACCACTTTTGCCTGCCCATGACGTCTTCGCTGGGCGAACACCGTGGCGAACGAGGAGCCATTCGCTAGCGTACTCGCTAGGTGAGGACCTGGCGAACATGACAGTCCAAAATCTTATTTTCGATCGTCACCTGACTTCCGAGTGTCCGATTTCGATTCCGTAAAAAGCTGCGATCTTGGAATTCGACGTACAACAACAATTTTATACTTAGGAGGCCATCCAACACACTTTCAATCTTTTGAATATTTTAAAGCCCGATTACTTCTAATCTCAACAGCAGGTCTTGGGGCCTCCCGTTGCGATACAACCATCGATCTTTGATACCACAACCACAACAACTCTACTCGAGGTCACACGACCAAGGAACTCACATTCCTCGATCAATTGTTCCATCAAATCCTTAACTCTTAGAAGAGAATACCGATCCTTGATAGTCACCTTGTTCACTTATCTATAGTTCACCCAAAACTTCACAAAACCTTCTGTCTATCTAACCAACAAAATTGGTGCACCTTACGGTAACACACTCAAACAAAAGAACCTCTCTTCCGGTAGATCTTCAAGTTGAATCTTCAACTCTTCCAATCCCAACGCAACATACAATACGAAGTCACCAATATCGGACTAGTTCCAAAACTAACTCGATTGTAAGCTCCACTTCACATTCCCGGTAGTAAATCGCTTATCTCTGTAGGAAAACTCCGGACAATCATAAATAGCTGACAACTCCCAATTTTTCACTTTCCTTCTCATTCAAAGTTTCCGTCCAAATAAACACCTCGACACCGTCTTGCGCCGATTCCTCAAAATAATCCCTTAAGCACTTAGCTTAACTCAAGACTATTCACTGCTCACGCCACCCAAGCTTGCAAGATACGTCTATCCCATCCAACATAATTCCATCCATTATTAACAAGAGATTAAGGGTGATCAGTTCCTCAATTTGTTAATAGACAGCCGAAATCATGATGGGGTACAAACCATCTTTACCAAGCTATGATATCACTCCTCAACACACTAAACCACCACACTGTAGCTTTTCGGAGAAATACAACTTCTCCCCCACTGGAATCATTCCACTTCTACCAATGAAGTTAACCAACAACATGTACCGACAGTGTTTTTACACACATGTCGCATACCAGGAAACAATAACACTAGACAACATTGGCCGGACGGACCGACCTGCTCTGATACCAATTGTAACACCCCACTTTCCCAAATTAAATAAAATATGAATATTAAAATAATAATCAGAGTTTTCACCAAAAAGTGGGATATCACATCTCCAAATTTTATAAAAATACTTTATTCATTCTTTTCAAAATAATAGAGCGGAATTTGTTTCATAAAGTAAAATACATCAAATTCATGATACGACACATGAAAAAGAAATAAGTTCAACATAGACACAACAAAACACCCAAGTCCCGTGCTACGTATCAGAGCATCCTAGACTCGACTGACACACCACCATCCAAGCTATCTAAGTACCTGGATTATCTGTACTTCCGGAGAAGCACAGACACAACAACATCAAAGGGGTGAGAAATCATGATCAAAATATAATGGTAATGTAATACATGTAAATAAGGCAGTAAAACACACCAACACATCAACTATTCACCCCAACAACACCATATAACGAACCTACTGTTCAAATTACAATATAACATATTATAATGCAATTATGCAACACAACACCATGCATGCGGTACCGACTCATTGGTTCATTCAATCGAACCTGGATAGATCACTTACGCTCCTCCTGAGACATGATCTATCCCTCACCATTCTCCACAAAGGAGTACGGATGAATCACTTACGCTCCTCCTGAGACATGATTCATCCCACCAAAACACCATGATATGCACACACCAATGCATAACTATCATAATTAGGCACTCAAAGTGCACACGATCCTCCTGATCATATCATCATACATCAATGCATATATGTACAGATATAACATACACCAACACCGTATAGATCAATCAGATAGTAAACAACTTCATACTATAACACCAGATATAACTACATCCCAACACTCGGGAACGCACGATCCTACTGATCACTATATATATATATATATATATATATATATACATTAACTAATTGTTCACCAACAATATCAAGGAAAACGAGTACCATCACCAAGTAAACAAGTTCATACTTTATCACCAAGATATAAACACGTCCCACCACTCGGGAATACACGATCCTACTGATCACTACACCATGCTCCGCATGATTCATACACCAACTAATTATCCATTTAAATAATTAGTAACAGAAATTACATACTATCACCGAGTACTCACTCTATAACACTCAATCATCTCCCCTATAATCAACAAAGTCCAAGGGCACTACACTCTTAGCGCACACAGCATAACAGCATAGAAAAAACCACATTCTGCTACGCTCGCTACACCCTCGCTAGGCGAGCTCCCAGCGAATGCTCGCTACCTGTTCGCTTAGCGAACCTCCTCGCGAATGACAGCAGTGGCTATTGTAATGATTCGCTATCCAACTCGCCACAGCGAATACCCAGCGAATACTCGCTACCTGTTCGCTTAGCGAACGTCCTCGCGAAGGCAAACAGAACCTACTGGACTCACTCGCTACCTCACTCGCTAGGCGAGCACCTAGCGAACGCTCGCTACCTTCTCGCTAAGCGAAGTGCTAGCGAGTTGCCTGCGACTTCTCAAGTTCTCACAGTTCATAATTCTCACTCTTCTCCGATTCAAGCCTATTCTATAACATCCACTTCCTATACTATCCGTATTACGACCAATGCATATTAGGCTTATCAATCTTCCTATAATTCTACTCCAGATCAACATTACGGCACACTACCGACACTTTAGAGTTACTCTGAACCTTACTCAAACCAAACCAACACCAACAGTCAATCAACAATGGCAACATCAAACATTCGCACATCATCATATACATATTATTCCAAAGTCATCACTTAAACAATCTATCGACACATCAAAAAGGTCACACAGAACTTCCCTAAAACCGTAAACCCAACCTATACGCCAAATTAACCAAAAACAACAATTCACCAACCATCAACATATTTCAATCCATCAACATCAACATAACTCAACAATCAATAGCATGTCAATATAAAACTTCATCAACGATACATTCCTACGGGGTTAAGGAATTCCCACTACCCTATACATGTATATACCATTCCCAATCAAGTTTCTCCCCCCTTACCTTGTTAATCAGTTGATCGATGAAATTCTTCCTGGATTTGGTCTCTTGGCCTCCTCTTTTCTTTCCGTTCTTCGTTCCCTTTTTCCTTCGTTCTTCTCACTTCTCTCGTTCTTTCCTCTTCTCTCTTTCTATCGCTCTTTCTCTCTACCCTCTTTCTATCGTGTTATTTTCTCTAATACTTCCCCCACCCCTTCATATTCTATTTTCCTTTTTATTTCCTATCCCAATAATAATAATAACTAATAAAAATAACATAATAATAATAATAATAAATAATAATAATAATAATAATAATAATAATAATAATAATAATAATAATAATAATAATAATAATAATAATAATAATAATATTATTATCACACCAATTTCCCACGATCTATGGTAATCCCTTTTCTCTCTATTCCAACTTTTTTAATATCTCCTTGCTACCCCTTCATATTTCCTTCCTCACGGTTTCTATCATGACTTTTCATATTTCCATTCTAACTTCCCAATAACCCTTCCACCTCTTATTTTACTTATTCCAACCACTAATATTCCCAATAATAATTCTAATATAATAATTATAATAATCATTATAATAATAATAATATAATATAATACTATTATAATATTATAGTAATATTCAACATAATAATAATAATAGTAATACACCCAACAATAATTATAATTATAATAATAATAAAACTATCACACCTATAATAATAATAATATTAATAAGAATAATATAATAATAATAATAAATATAATAAATATAATAATAATAATAATAAATATAATAAATATAATAATAATAGTAGACCCCCACCAATATTACTATTATTCATTATATTATCATATTCACACCAAAGCACCACCAATATTACCATTAGTTATTATATTATTATATCTACACCAATTCACCACCAATAATTCTCCCATATCAGGGACACCCACCAATAATAATATTCATACTAATGATAATAATCATAATAATAATAATAATAATAATAATAATAATAATAATAATAATAATAATAATAATAATAATAATAATAATAATACCACCAATATTACTATTATCTATTACATTATTATCTCCACACCACCAATGATCCTTACATATCAAGGGTACTCACCAATCATATACCAACACACTCCACCTAAGGGCACACCAACATAAAATATTTAAAATAATAATAAAATGACTAAATAATTAAAATGGGTGTTACAACTCTCCCCCAGTTTAATTATTTTCGTCCTCGAAAATTACCTGATGGAAACCAATCCGGATACGCTTCTCGCATCCTTCATTCCAATTTCCAGGTCACACTGCCTTCTGCAGCACCTCTCCAAGCCACTTTCACCAAAGATGTCTCCTCCCCTCGGAGTTGACTTCCGTTCGTCAAAACGAACCAGCAATGCTTCAACACTCAAATTATTTTTCACTAGTACATCATCCACCTGATTCAATGTACTTTCTCAACCAGACACATGGAACATGTCATGCCAATTCACGACGGCAACGGAAAAACAGTCTAACATGTTACTCCTCCCATGCCTCCGCTGCGCCACTCTGATACAAACCACAGAACACGGTGCGAACTTCTAAGACTTCGAAGTTCGACCAACATCAGTCACTGGCGTGACTCTCAAAACACATTTTTTTTTGGATCCTCTTGATCTTCTCAGCCATCTCAAACATAATTTTCAGGTCTGAGCACAACACTCTCACTCGACCCATTCCAACACAGTAGATTCCTATACTCCCTACCTCACCAAGCCACATATAGTGTCATTCCGACGCTAGGATGGTAACCGTTATTATAGGTAACTCAATCAACGGTAATTAATCATCCCACGATCCACCTTGATCCAACACCCAAGCTCTCACCAATTCTCTACAGACTCAATAATCCTCTCTGACTGACCATCAGTTTGCGGATGGTAAGTCGAACTCAACTTCAACTTAGTACCCGAAACTTCCTGTAATCCCCTCCAAAATCTCACTATAAACCTCAAATTTCCATCTGACACAATATTCGTCAGTATCTCATCCAACTTCACCACTTTCTCAATATGCATCTCGTATATCCTCAACACGGAATAGTTAATCTGCTCCTAACAATCCAAATTAAAATTATGTCTTTACAAATTCTTTAGCAATCTCAACACCAATTTCGTGAAAATACTACCTGATTTCCACTCTGGAATATTTAACGACTGCATCAGACTCAACAGTCTCTGATGTTCACTCTTCGAAATCCGACAATTCTAACTAGCATATTCCACCTCTCCTTATCCATGGTCTCAAAAACAATCTACTCAAGTTCGGTTACTTCTTCATAGCACCGAGATGGATACTCCATCTAACTCAATGTATTTCTTCACGAGTACTCCTACTCCCTTCAACAACATCTGATATACATACTCTATCATAACACCTCGTGGTATTATTTCCACAAACCCGACAATCCACTCTCCGACTCTAATTTATCAATTTCAACTAATTCACTATTCAACCCAGATTTCTGACTTTCTCGATTCTTCTCAAGGATATCACTAGTCAGATCTTAATAATAAAAGCTTAACTCCATAAGAAGTATCCTTACTCACAAAACGCATATTATGAAATTTCTCAATCAGTTCTAACTCTTCTCACCGTCATCTTCGGTATACGCAGACATTTCCAACTCACCGCATCATCTACCACATGCACTTCACCCGAATGGTAATTCAACTCGAAGCCGTACTCCTTCCGAAATCTCAATTATTTCCTATGCCTCATATTCGTCTGATTCAAATTAAACAAACACCTTAAACTCTTAAGATCACCAAACA
This sequence comes from Lathyrus sativus, assembly GCA_963859935.3. NCBI lineage: Eukaryota > Viridiplantae > Streptophyta > Magnoliopsida > Fabales > Fabaceae > Lathyrus > Lathyrus sativus. Next base: position 283,065,829 of record OZ012741.1, on the reverse strand, counting down.
TCTCCGATCTCAGTCTGAACTTTCGAAGCCTCCGATTCTGGTACAACAACAATAGTAACCAACTCTAAATCACTGGTCAGATGATTTCTCTTATATACTCCAAGTTGCCTTTTGCATAATTGAAACTCGCTGAAGTTGTCTTTAGTAAATCCCATAATTATATCAACAAGCATCACAAACACCACAATTAGTTCTATCGGATTCGGCAGAACTTTCCTTACGGAAGTATATCACCGCTCTTTTTCCAACACTGATAACTCCAGTTCCTTATGCTCAACATAATCATCTATACTCTTCGAATACCTCAAAATATCATTTATTAACACAACCATCGCCTTATATAAATAATTAGAGAAGATCCCATGCCAAATGGACACACAAGTTGTGAGTTATGGCGGGAACACGTACCGTATCGCCCGTCCTTACCACAACATTCAAACACACTTCATCAATAAATAGATTAATTCCATGTCAATACTTCACCATCTCATAGATAATTTCAATAGCTTTCCAACGCTTCGAACCACGCGTCATTCCGATTTACGGTTCTCCCGTTACGGCAAAAATACGAAAACCACTTTTGCCTGCCCATGACGTCTTCGCTGGGCGAACACCGTGGCGAACGAGGAGCCATTCGCTAGCGTACTCGCTAGGTGAGGACCTGGCGAACATGACAGTCCAAAATCTTATTTTCGATCGTCACCTGACTTCCGAGTGTCCGATTTCGATTCCGTAAAAAGCTGCGATCTTGGAATTCGACGTACAACAACAATTTTATACTTAGGAGGCCATCCAACACACTTTCAATCTTTTGAATATTTTAAAGCCCGATTACTTCTAATCTCAACAGCAGGTCTTGGGGCCTCCCGTTGCGATACAACCATCGATCTTTGATACCACAACCACAACAACTCTACTCGAGGTCACACGACCAAGGAACTCACATTCCTCGATCAATTGTTCCATCAAATCCTTAACTCTTAGAAGAGAATACCGATCCTTGATAGTCACCTTGTTCACTTATCTATAGTTCACCCAAAACTTCACAAAACCTTCTGTCTATCTAACCAACAAAATTGGTGCACCTTACGGTAACACACTCAAACAAAAGAACCTCTCTTCCGGTAGATCTTCAAGTTGAATCTTCAACTCTTCCAATCCCAACGCAACATACAATACGAAGTCACCAATATCGGACTAGTTCCAAAACTAACTCGATTGTAAGCTCCACTTCACATTCCCGGTAGTAAATCGCTTATCTCTGTAGGAAAACTCCGGACAATCATAAATAGCTGACAACTCCCAATTTTTCACTTTCCTTCTCATTCAAAGTTTCCGTCCAAATAAACACCTCGACACCGTCTTGCGCCGATTCCTCAAAATAATCCCTTAAGCACTTAGCTTAACTCAAGACTATTCACTGCTCACGCCACCCAAGCTTGCAAGATACGTCTATCCCATCCAACATAATTCCATCCATTATTAACAAGAGATTAAGGGTGATCAGTTCCTCAATTTGTTAATAGACAGCCGAAATCATGATGGGGTACAAACCATCTTTACCAAGCTATGATATCACTCCTCAACACACTAAACCACCACACTGTAGCTTTTCGGAGAAATACAACTTCTCCCCCACTGGAATCATTCCACTTCTACCAATGAAGTTAACCAACAACATGTACCGACAGTGTTTTTACACACATGTCGCATACCAGGAAACAATAACACTAGACAACATTGGCCGGACGGACCGACCTGCTCTGATACCAATTGTAACACCCCACTTTCCCAAATTAAATAAAATATGAATATTAAAATAATAATCAGAGTTTTCACCAAAAAGTGGGATATCACATCTCCAAATTTTATAAAAATACTTTATTCATTCTTTTCAAAATAATAGAGCGGAATTTGTTTCATAAAGTAAAATACATCAAATTCATGATACGACACATGAAAAAGAAATAAGTTCAACATAGACACAACAAAACACCCAAGTCCCGTGCTACGTATCAGAGCATCCTAGACTCGACTGACACACCACCATCCAAGCTATCTAAGTACCTGGATTATCTGTACTTCCGGAGAAGCACAGACACAACAACATCAAAGGGGTGAGAAATCATGATCAAAATATAATGGTAATGTAATACATGTAAATAAGGCATTAAAACACACCAACACATCAACTATTCACCCCAACAACACCATATAACGAACCTACTGTTCAAATTACAATATAACATATTATAATGCAATTATGCAACACAACACCATGCATGCGGTACCGACTCATTGGTTCATTCAATCGAACCTGGATAGATCACTTACGCTCCTCCTGAGACATGATCTATCCCTCACCATTCTCCACAAAGGAGTACGGATGAATCACTTACGCTCCTCCTGAGACATGATTCATCCCACCAAAACACCATGATATGCACACACCAATGCATAACTATCATAATTAGGCACTCAAAGTGCACACGATCCTCCTGATCATATCATCATACATCAATGCATATATGTACAGATATAACATACACCAACACCGTATAGATCAATCAGATAGTAAACAACTTCATACTATAACACCAGATATAACTACATCCCAACACTCGGGAACGCACGATCCTACTGATCACTATATATATATATATATATATATATATATATATATATATATATATATATATATATATATATATATATATATATATATATATATATATATATATATATATATATATATACATTAACTAATTGTTCACCAACAATATCAAGGAAAACGAGTACCATCACCAAGTAAACAAGTTCATACTTTATCACCAAGATATAAACACGTCCCACCACTCGGGAATACACGATCCTACTGATCACTACACCATGCTCCGCATGATTCATACACCAACTAATTATCCATTTAAATAATTAGTAACAGAAATTACATACTATCACCGAGTACTCACTCTATAACACTCAATCATCTCCCCTATAATCAACAAAGTCCAAGGGCACTACACTCTTAGCGCACACAGCATAACAGCATAGAAAAAACCACATTCTGCTACGCTCGCTACACCCTCGCTAGGCGAGCTCCCAGCGAATGCTCGCTACCTGTTCGCTTAGCGAACCTCCTCGCGAATGACAGCAGTGGCTATTGTAATGATTCGCTATCCAACTCGCCACAGCGAATACCCAGCGAATACTCGCTACCTGTTCGCTTAGCGAACGTCCTCGCGAAGGCAAACAGAACCTACTGGACTCACTCGCTACCTCACTCGCTAGGCGAGCACCTAGCGAACGCTCGCTACCTTCTCGCTAAGCGAAGTGCTAGCGAGTTGCCTGCGACTTCTCAAGTTCTCACAGTTCATAATTCTCACTCTTCTCCGATTCAAGCCTATTCTATAACATCCACTTCCTATACTATCCGTATTACGACCAATGCATATTAGGCTTATCAATCTTCCTATAATTCTACTCCAGATCAACATTACGGCACACTACCGACACTTTAGAGTTACTCTGAACCTTACTCAAACCAAACCAACACCAACAGTCAATCAACAATGGCAACATCAAACATTCGCACATCATCATATACATATTATTCCAAAGTCATCACTTAAACAATCTATCGACACATCAAAAAGGTCACACAGAACTTCCCTAAAACCGTAAACCCAACCTATACGCCAAATTAACCAAAAACAACAATTCACCAACCATCAACATATTTCAATCCATCAACATCAACATAACTCAACAATCAATAGCATGTCAATATAAAACTTCATCAACGATACATTCCTACGGGGTTAAGGAATTCCCACTACCCTATACATGTATATACCATTCCCAATCAAGTTTCTCCCCCCTTACCTTGTTAATCAGTTGATCGATGAAATTCTTCCTGGATTTGGTCTCTTGGCCTCCTCTTTTCTTTCCGTTCTTCGTTCCCTTTTTCCTTCGTTCTTCTCACTTCTCTCGTTCTTTCCTCTTCTCTCTTTCTATCGCTCTTTCTCTCTACCCTCTTTCTATCGTGTTATTTTCTCTAATACTTCCCCCACCCCTTCATATTCTATTTTCCTTTTTATTTCCTATCCCAATAATAATAATAACTAATAAAAATAACATAATAATAATAATAATAAATAATAATAATAATAATAATAATAATAATAATAATAATAATAATAATAATAATAATAATAATAATAATAATAATAATAATAATAATAATATTATTATCACACCAATTTCCCACGATCTATGGTAATCCCTTTTCTCTCTATTCCAACTTTTTTAATATCTCCTTGCTACCCCTTCATATTTCCTTCCTCACGGTTTCTATCATGACTTTTCATATTTCCATTCTAACTTCCCAATAACCCTTCCACCTCTTATTTTACTTATTCCAACCACTAATATTCCCAATAATAATTCTAATATAATAATTATAATAATCATTATAATAATAATAATATAATATAATACTATTATAATATTATAGTAATATTCAACATAATAATAATAATAGTAATACACCCAACAATAATTATAATTATAATAATAATAAAACTATCACACCTATAATAATAATAATATTAATAAGAATAATATAATAATAATAATAAATATAATAAATATAATAATAATAATAATAAATATAATAAATATAATAATAATAGTAGACCCCCACCAATATTACTATTATTCATTATATTATCATATTCACACCAAAGCACCACCAATATTACCATTAGTTATTATATTATTATATCTACACCAATTCACCACCAATAATTCTCCCATATCAGGGACACCCACCAATAATAATATTCATACTAATGATAATAATCATAATAATAATAATAATAATAATAATAATAATAATAATAATAATAATAATAATAATAATAATAATAATACCACCAATATTACTATTATCTATTACATTATTATCTCCACACCACCAATGATCCTTACATATCAAGGGTACTCACCAATCATATACCAACACACTCCACCTAAGGGCACACCAACATAAAATATTTAAAATAATAATAAAATGACTAAATAATTAAAATGGGTGTTACAACTCTCCCCCAGTTTAATTATTTTCGTCCTCGAAAATTACCTGATGGAAACCAATCCGGATACGCTTCTCGCATCCTTCATTCCAATTTCCAGGTCACACTGCCTTCTGCAGCACCTCTCCAAGCCACTTTCACCAAAGATGTCTCCTCCCCTCGGAGTTGACTTCCGTTCGTCAAAACGAACCAGCAATGCTTCAACACTCAAATTATTTTTCACTAGTACATCATCCACCTGATTCAATGTACTTTCTCAACCAGACACATGGAACATGTCATGCCAATTCACGACGGCAACGGAAAAACAGTCTAACATGTTACTCCTCCCATGCCTCCGCTGCGCCACTCTGATACAAACCACAGAACACGGTGCGAACTTCTAAGACTTCGAAGTTCGACCAACATCAGTCACTGGCGTGACTCTCAAAACACATTTTTTTTTGGATCCTCTTGATCTTCTCAGCCATCTCAAACATAATTTTCAGGTCTGAGCACAACACTCTCACTCGACCCATTCCAACACAGTAGATTCCTATACTCCCTACCTCACCAAGCCACATATAGTGTCATTCCGACGCTAGGATGGTAACCGTTATTATAGGTAACTCAATCAACGGTAATTAATCATCCCACGATCCACCTTGATCCAACACCCAAGCTCTCACCAATTCTCTACAGACTCAATAATCCTCTCTGACTGACCATCAGTTTGCGGATGGTAAGTCGAACTCAACTTCAACTTAGTACCCGAAACTTCCTGTAATCCCCTCCAAAATCTCACTATAAACCTCAAATTTCCATCTGACACAATATTCGTCAGTATCTCATCCAACTTCACCACTTTCTCAATATGCATCTCGTATATCCTCAACACGGAATAGTTAATCTGCTCCTAACAATCCAAATTAAAATTATGTCTTTACAAATTCTTTAGCAATCTCAACACCAATTTCGTGAAAATACTACCTGATTTCCACTCTGGAATATTTAACGACTGCATCAGACTCAACAGTCTCTGATGTTCACTCTTCGAAATCCGACAATTCTAACTAGCATATTCCACCTCTCCTTATCCATGGTCTCAAAAACAATCTACTCAAGTTCGGTTACTTCTTCATAGCACCGAGATGGATACTCCATCTAACTCAATGTATTTCTTCACGAGTACTCCTACTCCCTTCAACAACATCTGATATACATACTCTATCATAACACCTCGTGGTATTATTTCCACAAACCCGACAATCCACTCTCCGACTCTAATTTATCAATTTCAACTAATTCACTATTCAACCCAGATTTCTGACTTTCTCGATTCTTCTCAAGGATATCACTAGTCAGATCTTAATAATAAAAGCTTAACTCCATAAGAAGTATCCTTACTCACAAAACGCATATTATGAAATTTCTCAATCAGTTCTAACTCTTCTCACCGTCATCTTCGGTATACGCAGACATTTCCAACTCACCGCATCATCTACCACATGCACTTCACCCGAATGGTAATTCAACTCGAAGCCGTACTCCTTCCGAAATCTCAATTATTTCCTATGCCTCATATTCGTCTGATTCAAATTAAACAAACACCTTAAACTCTTAAGATCACCAAACATCTCCGATCTCAGTCTGAACTTTCGAAGCCTCCGATTCTGGTACAACAACAATAGTAACCAACTCTAAATCACTGGTCAGATGATTTCTCTTATATACTCCAAGTTGCCTTTTGCATAATTGAAACTCGCTGAAGTTGTCTTTAGTAAATCCCATAATTATATCAACAAGCATCACAAACACCACAATTAGTTCTATCGGATTCGGCAGAACTTTCCTTACGGAAGTATATCACCGCTCTTTTTCCAACACTGATAACTCCAGTTCCTTATGCTCAACATAATCATCTATACTCTTCGAATACCTCAAAATATCATTTATTAACACAACCATCGCCTTATATAAATAATTAGAGAAGATCCCATGCCAAATGGACACACAAGTTGTGAGTTATGGCGGGAACACGTACCGTATCGCCCGTCCTTACCACAACATTCAAACACACTTCATCAATAAATAGATTAATTCCATGTCAATACTTCACCATCTCATAGATAATTTCAATAGCTTTCCAACGCTTCGAACCACGCGTCATTCCGATTTACGGTTCTCCCGTTACGGCAAAAATACGAAAACCACTTTTGCCTGCCCATGACGTCTTCGCTGGGCGAACACCGTGGCGAACGAGGAGCCATTCGCTAGCGTACTCGCTAGGTGAGGACCTGGCGAACATGACAGTCCAAAATCTTATTTTCGATCGTCACCTGACTTCCGAGTGTCCGATTTCGATTCCGTAAAAAGCTGCGATCTTGGAATTCGACGTACAACAACAATTTTATACTTAGGAGGCCATCCAACACACTTTCAATCTTTTGAATATTTTAAAGCCCGATTACTTCTAATCTCAACAGCAGGTCTTGGGGCCTCCCGTTGCGATACAACCATCGATCTTTGATACCACAACCACAACAACTCTACTCGAGGTCACACGACCAAGGAACTCACATTCCTCGATCAATTGTTCCATCAAATCCTTAACTCTTAGAAGAGAATACCGATCCTTGATAGTCACCTTGTTCACTTATCTATAGTTCACCCAAAACTTCACAAAACCTTCTGTCTATCTAACCAACAAAATTGGTGCACCTTACGGTAACACACTCAAACAAAAGAACCTCTCTTCCGGTAGATCTTCAAGTTGAATCTTCAACTCTTCCAATCCCAACGCAACATACAATACGAAGTCACCAATATCGGACTAGTTCCAAAACTAACTCGATTGTAAGCTCCACTTCACATTCCCGGTAGTAAATCGCTTATCTCTGTAGGAAAACTCCGGACAATCATAAATAGCTGACAACTCCCAATTTTTCACTTTCCTTCTCATTCAAAGTTTCCGTCCAAATAAACACCTCGACACCGTCTTGCGCCGATTCCTCAAAATAATCCCTTAAGCACTTAGCTTAACTCAAGACTATTCACTGCTCACGCCACCCAAGCTTGCAAGATACGTCTATCCCATCCAACATAATTCCATCCATTATTAACAAGAGATTAAGGGTGATCAGTTCCTCAATTTGTTAATAGACAGCCGAAATCATGATGGGGTACAAACCATCTTTACCAAGCTATGATATCACTCCTCAACACACTAAACCACCACACTGTAGCTTTTCGGAGAAATACAACTTCTCCCCCACTGGAATCATTCCACTTCTACCAATGAAGTTAACCAACAACATGTACCGATAGTGTTTTTACACACATGTCGCATACCAGGAAACAATAACACTAGACAACATTGGCCGGACGGACCGACCTGCTCTGATACCAATTGTAACACCCCACTTTCCCAAATTAAATAAAATATGAATATTAAAATAATAATCAGAGTTTTCACCAAAAAGTGGGATATCACATCTCCAAATTTTATAAAAATACTTTATTCATTCTTTTCAAAATAATAGAGCGGAATTTGTTTCATAAAGTAAAATACATCAAATTCATGATACGACACATGAAAAAGAAATAAGTTCAACATAGACACAACAAAACACCCAAGTCCCGTGCTACGTATCAGAGCATCCTAGACTCGACTGACACACCACCATCCAAGCTATCTAAGTACCTGGATTATCTGTACTTCCGGAGAAGCACAGACACAACAACATCAAAGGGGTGAGAAATCATGATCAAAATATAATGGTAATGTAATACATGTAAATAAGGCAGTAAAACACACCAACACATCAACTATTCACCCCAACAACACCATATAACGAACCTACTGTTCAAATTACAATATAACATATTATAATGCAATTATGCAACACAACACCATGCATGCGGTACCGACTCATTGGTTCATTCAATCGAACCTGGATAGATCACTTACGCTCCTCCTGAGACATGATCTATCCCTCACCATTCTCCACAAAGGAGTACGGATGAATCACTTACGCTCCTCCTGAGACATGATTCATCCCACCAAAACACCATGATATGCACACACCAATGCATAACTATCATAATTAGGCACTCAAAGTGCACACGATCCTCCTGATCATATCATCATACATCAATGCATATATGTACAGATATAACATACACCAACACCGTATAGATCAATCAGATAGTAAACAACTTCATACTATAACACCAGATATAACTACATCCCAACACTCGGGAACGCACGATCCTACTGATCACTATATATATATATATATATATATATATATATACATTAACTAATTGTTCACCAACAATATCAAGGAAAACGAGTACCATCACCAAGTAAACAAGTTCATACTTTATCACCAAGATATAAACACGTCCCACCACTCGGGAATACACGATCCTACTGATCACTACACCATGCTCCGCATGATTCATACACCAACTAATTATCCATTTAAATAATTAGTAACAGAAATTACATACTATCACCGAGTACTCACTCTATAACACTCAATCATCTCCCCTATAATCAACAAAGTCCAAGGGCACTACACTCTTAGCGCACACAGCATAACAGCATAGAAAAAACCACATTCTGCTACGCTCGCTACACCCTCGCTAGGCGAGCTCCCAGCGAATGCTCGCTACCTGTTCGCTTAGCGAACCTCCTCGCGAATGACAGCAGTGGCTATTGTAATGATTCGCTATCCAACTCGCCACAGCGAATACCCAGCGAATACTCGCTACCTGTTCGCTTAGCGAACGTCCTCGCGAAGGCAAACAGAACCTACTGGACTCACTCGCTACCTCACTCGCTAGGCGAGCACCTAGCGAACGCTCGCTACCTTCTCGCTAAGCGAAGTGCTAGCGAGTTGCCTGCGACTTCTCAAGTTCTCACAGTTCATAATTCTCACTCTTCTCCGATTCAAGCCTATTCTATAACATCCACTTCCTATACTATCCGTATTACGACCAATGCATATTAGGCTTATCAATCTTCCTATAATTCTACTCCAGATCAACATTACGGCACACTACCGACACTTTAGAGTTACTCTGAACCTTACTCAAACCAAACCAACACCAACAGTCAATCAACAATGGCAACATCAAACATTCGCACATCATCATATACATATTATTCCAAAGTCATCACTTAAACAATCTATCGACACATCAAAAAGGTCACACAGAACTTCCCTAAAACCGTAAACCCAACCTATACGCCAAATTAACCAAAAACAACAATTCACCAACCATCAACATATTTCAATCCATCAACATCAACATAACTCAACAATCAATAGCATGTCAATATAAAACTTCATCAACGATACATTCCTACGGGGTTAAGGAATTCCCACTACCCTATACATGTATATACCATTCCCAATCAAGTTTCTCCCCCCTTACCTTGTTAATCAGTTGATCGATGAAATTCTTCCTGGATTTGGTCTCTTGGCCTCCTCTTTTCTTTCCGTTCTTCGTTCCCTTTTTCCTTCGTTCTTCTCACTTCTCTCGTTCTTTCCTCTTCTCTCTTTCTATCGCTCTTTCTCTCTACCCTCTTTCTATCGTGTTATTTTCTCTAATACTTCCCCCACCCCTTCATATTCTATTTTCCTTTTTATTTCCTATCCCAATAATAATAATAACTAATAAAAATAACATAATAATAATAATAATAAATAATAATAATAATAATAATAATAATAATAATAATAATAATAATAATAATAATAATAATAATAATAATAATAATAATAATAATAATATTATTATCACACCAATTTCCCACGATCTATGGTAATCCCTTTTCTCTCTATTCCAACTTTTTTAATATCTCCTTGCTACCCCTTCATATTTCCTTCCTCACGGTTTCTATCATGACTTTTCATATTTCCATTCTAACTTCCCAATAACCCTTCCACCTCTTATTTTACTTATTCCAACCACTAATATTCCCAATAATAATTCTAATATAATAATTATAATAATCATTATAATAATAATAATATAATATAATACTATTATAATATTATAGTAATATTCAACATAATAATAATAATAGTAATACACCCAACAATAATTATAATTATAATAATAATAAAACTATCACACCTATAATAATAATAATATTAATAAGAATAATATAATAATAATAATAAATATAATAAATATAATAATAATAATAATAAATATAATAAATATAATAATAATAGTAGACCCCCACCAATATTACTATTATTCATTATATTATCATATTCACACCAAAGCACCACCAATATTACCATTAGTTATTATATTATTATATCTACACCAATTCACCACCAATAATTCTCCCATATCAGGGACATCCACCAATAATAATATTCATACTAATGATAATAATCATAATAATAATAATAATAATAATAATAATAATAATAATAATAATAATAATAATAATAATAATAATAATAATAATAATAATAATAATACCACCAATATTACTATTATCTATTACATTATTATCTCCACACCACCAATGATCCTTACATATCAAGGGTACTCACCAATCATATACCAACACACTCCACCTAAGGGCACACCAACATAAAATATTTAAAATAATAATAAAATGACTAAATAATTAAAATGGGTGTTACAACTCTCCCCCAGTTTAATTATTTTCGTCCTCGAAAATTACCTGATGGAAACCAATCCGGATACGCTTCTCGCATCCTTCATTCCAATTTCCAGGTCACACTGCCTTCTGCAGCACCTCTCCAAGCCACTTTCACCAAAGATGTCTCCTCCCCTCGGAGTTGACTTCCGTTCGTCAAAACGAACCAGCAATGCTTCAACACTCAAATTATTTTTCACTAGTACATCATCCACCTGATTCAATGTACTTTCTCAACCAGACACATGGAACATGTCATGCCAATTCACGACGGCAACGGAAAAACAGTCTAACATGTTACTCCTCCCATGCCTCCGCTGCGCCACTCTGATACAAACCACAGAACACGGTGCGAACTTCTAAGACTTCGAAGTTCGACCAACATCAGTCACTGGCGTGACTCTCAAAACACATTTTTTTTTGGATCCTCTTGATCTTCTCAGCCATCTCAAACATAATTTTCAGGTCTGAGCACAACACTCTCACTCGACCCATTCCAACACAGTAGATTCCTATACTCCCTACCTCACCAAGCCACATATAGTGTCATTCCGACGCTAGGATGGTAACCGTTATTATAGGTAACTCAATCAACGGTAATTAATCATCCCACGATCCACCTTGATCCAACACCCAAGCTCTCACCAATTCTCTACAGACTCAATAATCCTCTCTGACTGACCATCAGTTTGCGGATGGTAAGTCGAACTCAACTTCAACTTAGTACCCGAAACTTCCTGTAATCCCCTCCAAAATCTCACTATAAACCTCAAATTTCCATCTGACACAATATTCGTCAGTATCTCATCCAACTTCACCACTTTCTCAATATGCATCTCGTATATCCTCAACACGGAATAGTTAATCTGCTCCTAACAATCCAAATTAAAATTATGTCTTTACAAATTCTTTAGCAATCTCAACACCAATTTCGTGAAAATACTACCTGATTTCCACTCTGGAATATTTAACGACTGCATCAGACTCAACAGTCTCTGATGTTCACTCTTCGAAATCCGACAATTCTAACTAGCATATTCCACCTCTCCTTATCCATGGTCTCAAAAACAATCTACTCAAGTTCGGTTACTTCTTCATAGCACCGAGATGGATACTCCATCTAACTCAATGTATTTCTTCACGAGTACTCCTACTCCCTTCAACAACATCTGATATACATACTCTATCATAACACCTCGTGGTATTATTTCCACAAACCCGACAATCCACTCTCCGACTCTAATTTATCAATTTCAACTAATTCACTATTCAACCCAGATTTCTGACTTTCTCGATTCTTCTCAAGGATATCACTAGTCAGATCTTAATAATAAAAGCTTAACTCCATAAGAAGTATCCTTACTCACAAAACGCATATTATGAAATTTCTCAATCAGTTCTAACTCTTCTCACCGTCATCTTCGGTATACGCAGACATTTCCAACTCACCGCATCATCTACCACATGCACTTCACCCGAATGGTAATTCAACTCGAAGCCGTACTCCTTCCGAAATCTCAATTATTTCCTATGCCTCATATTCGTCTGATTCAAATTAAACAAACACCTTAAACTCTTAAGATCACCAAACATCTCCGATCTCAGTCTGAACTTTCGAAGCCTCCGATTCTGGTACAACAACAATAGTAACCAACTCTAAATCACTGGTCAGATGATTTCTCTTATATACTCCAAGTTGCCTTTTGCATAATTGAAACTCGATGAAGTTGTCTTTAGTAAATCCCATAATTATATCAACAAGCATCACAAACACCACAATTAGTTCTATCGGATTCGGCAGAACTTTCCTTACGGAAGTATATCACCGCTCTTTTTCCAACACTGATAACTCCAGTTCCTTATGCTCAACATAATCATCTATACTCTTCGAATACCTCAAAATATCATTTATTAACACAACCATCGCCTTATATAAATAATTAGAGAAGATCCCATGCCAAATGGACACACAAGTTGTGAGTTATGGCGGGAACACGTACCGTATCGCCCGTCCTTACCACAACATTCAAACACACTTCATCAATAAATAGATTAATTCCATGTCAATACTTCACCATCTCATAGATAATTTCAATAGCTTTCCAACGCTTCGAACCACGCGTCATTCCGATTTACGGTTCTCCCGTTACGGCAAAAATACGAAAACCACTTTTGCCTGCCCATGACGTCTTCGCTGGGCGAACACCGTGGCGAACGAGGAGCCATTCGCTAGCGTACTCGCTAGGTGAGGACCTGGCGAACATGACAGTCCAAAATCTTATTTTCGATCGTCACCTGACTTCCGAGTGTCCGATTTCGATTCCGTAAAAAGCTGCGATCTTGGAATTCGACGTACAACAACAATTTTATACTTAGGAGGCCATCCAACACACTTTCAATCTTTTGAATATTTTAAAGCCCGATTACTTCTAATCTCAACAGCAGGTCTTGGGGCCTCCCGTTGCGATACAACCATCGATCTTTGATACCACAACCACAACAACTCTACTCGAGGTCACACGACCAAGGAACTCACATTCCTCGATCAATTGTTCCATCAAATCCTTAACTCTTAGAAGAGAATACCGATCCTTGATAGTCACCTTGTTCACTTATCTATAGTTCACCCAAAACTTCACAAAACCTTCTGTCTATCTAACCAACAAAATTGGTGCACCTTACGGTAACACACTCAAACAAAAGAACCTCTCTTCCGGTAGATCTTCAAGTTGAATCTTCAACTCTTCCAATCCCAACGCAACATACAATACGAAGTCACCAATATCGGACTAGTTCCAAAACTAACTCGATTGTAAGCTCCACTTCACATTCCCGGTAGTAAATCGCTTATCTCTGTAGGAAAACTCCGGACAATCATAAATAGCTGACAACTCCCAATTTTTCACTTTCCTTCTCATTCAAAGTTTCCGTCCAAATAAACACCTCGACACCGTCTTGCGCCGATTCCTCAAAATAATCCCTTAAGCACTTAGCTTAACTCAAGACTATTCACTGCTCACGCCACCCAAGCTTGCAAGATACGTCTATCCCATCCAACATAATTCCATCCATTATTAACAAGAGATTAAGGGTGATCAGTTCCTCAATTTGTTAATAGACAGCCGAAATCATGATGGGGTACAAACCATCTTTACCAAGCTATGATATCACTCCTCAACACACTAAACCACCACACTGTAGCTTTTCGGAGAAATACAACTTCTCCCCCACTGGAATCATTCCACTTCTACCAATGAAGTTAACCAACAACATGTACCGACAGTGTTTTTACACACATGTCGCATACCAGGAAACAATAACACTAGACAACATTGGCCGGACGGACCGACCTGCTCTGATACCAATTGTAACACCCCACTTTCCCAAATTAAATAAAATATGAATATTAAAATAATAATCAGAGTTTTCACCAAAAAGTGGGATATCACATCTCCAAATTTTATAAAAATACTTTATTCATTCTTTTCAAAATAATAGAGCGGAATTTGTTTCATAAAGTAAAATACATCAAATTCATGATACGACACATGAAAAAGAAATAAGTTCAACATAGACACAACAAAACACCCAAGTCCCGTGCTACGTATCAGAGCATCCTAGACTCGACTGACACACCACCATCCAAGCTATCTAAGTACCTGGATTATCTGTACTTCCGGAGAAGCACAGACACAACAACATCAAAGGGGTGAGAAATCATGATCAAAATATAATGGTAATGTAATACATGTAAATAAGGCAGTAAAACACACCAACACATCAACTATTCACCCCAACAACACCATATAACGAACCTACTGTTCAAATTACAATATAACATATTATAATGCAATTATGCAACACAACACCATGCATGCGGTACCGACTCATTGGTTCATTCAATCGAACCTGGATAGATCACTTACGCTCCTCCTGAGACATGATCTATCCCTCACCATTCTCCACAAAGGAGTACGGATGAATCACTTACGCTCCTCCTGAGACATGATTCATCCCACCAAAACACCATGATATGCACACACCAATGCATAACTATCATAATTAGGCACTCAAAGTGCACACGATCCTCCTGATCATATCATCATACATCAATGCATATATGTACAGATATAACATACACCAACACCGTATAGATCAATCAGATAGTAAACAACTTCATACTATAACACCAGATATAACTACATCCCAACACTCGGGAACGCACGATCCTACTGATCACTATATATATATATATATATATATATATATATATACATTAACTAATTGTTCACCAACAATATCAAGGAAAACGAGTACCATCACCAAGTAAACAAGTTCATACTTTATCACCAAGATATAAACACGTCCCACCACTCGGGAATACACGATCCTACTGATCACTACACCATGCTCCGCATGATTCATACACCAACTAATTATCCATTTAAATAATTAGTAACAGAAATTACATACTATCACCGAGTACTCACTCTATAACACTCAATCATCTCCCCTATAATCAACAAAGTCCAAGGGCACTACACTCTTAGCGCACACAGCATAACAGCATAGAAAAAACCACATTCTGCTACGCTCGCTACACCCTCGCTAGGCGAGCTCCCAGCGAATGCTCGCTACCTGTTCGCTTAGCGAACCTCCTCGCGAATGACAGCAGTGGCTATTGTAATGATTCGCTATCCAACTCGCCACAGCGAATACCCAGCGAATACTCGCTACCTGTTCGCTTAGCGAACGTCCTCGCGAAGGCAAACAGAACCTACTGGACTCACTCGCTACCTCACTCGCTAGGCGAGCACCTAGCGAACGCTCGCTACCTTCTCGCTAAGCGAAGTGCTAGCGAGTTGCCTGCGACTTCTCAAGTTCTCACAGTTCATAATTCTCACTCTTCTCCGATTCAAGCCTATTCTATAACATCCACTTCCTATACTATCCGTATTACGACCAATGCATATTAGGCTTATCAATCTTCCTATAATTCTACTCCAGATCAACATTACGGCACACTACCGACACTTTAGAGTTACTCTGAACCTTACTCAAACCAAACCAACACCAACAGTCAATCAACAATGGCAACATCAAACATTCGCACATCATCATATACATATTATTCCAAAGTCATCACTTAAACAATCTATCGACACATCAAAAAGGTCACACAGAACTTCCCTAAAACCGTAAACCCAACCTATACGCCAAATTAACCAAAAACAACAATTCACCAACCATCAACATATTTCAATCCATCAACATCAACATAACTCAACAATCAATAGCATGTCAATATAAAACTTCATCAACGATACATTCCTACGGGGTTAAGGAATTCCCACTACCCTATACATGTATATACCATTCCCAATCAAGTTTCTCCCCCCTTACCTTGTTAATCAGTTGATCGATGAAATTCTTCCTGGATTTGGTCTCTTGGCCTCCTCTTTTCTTTCCGTTCTTCGTTCCCTTTTTCCTTCGTTCTTCTCACTTCTCTCGTTCTTTCCTCTTCTCTCTTTCTATCGCTCTTTCTCTCTACCCTCTTTCTATCGTGTTATTTTCTCTAATACTTCCCCCACCCCTTCATATTCTATTTTCCTTTTTATTTCCTATCCCAATAATAATAATAACTAATAAAAATAACATAATAATAATAATAATAAATAATAATAATAATAATAATAATAATAATAATAATAATAATAATAATAATAATAATAATAATAATAATAATATTATTATCACACCAATTTCCCACGATCTATGGTAATCCCTTTTCTCTCTATTCCAACTTTTTTAATATCTCCTTGCTACCCCTTCATATTTCCTTCCTCACGGTTTCTATCATGACTTTTCATATTTCCATTCTAACTTCCCAATAACCCTTCCACCTCTTATTTTACTTATTCCAACCACTAATATTCCCAATAATAATTCTAATATAATAATTATAATAATCATTATAATAATAATAATATAATATAATACTATTATAATATTATAGTAATATTCAACATAATAATAATAATAGTAATACACCCAACAATAATTATAATTATAATAATAATAAAACTATCACACCTATAATAATAATAATATTAATAAGAATAATATAATAATAATAATAAATATAATAAATATAATAATAATAATAATAAATATAATAAATATAATAATAATAGTAGACCCCCACCAATATTACTATTATTCATTATATTATCATATTCACACCAAAGCACCACCAATATTACCATTAGTTATTATATTATTATATCTACACCAATTCACCACCAATAATTCTCCCATATCAGGGACACCCACCAATAATAATATTCATACTAATGATAATAATCATAATAATAATAATAATAATAATAATAATAATAATAATAATAATAATAATAATAATAATAATAATAATAATACCACCAATATTACTATTATCTATTACATTATTATCTCCACACCACCAATGATCCTTACATATCAAGGGTACTCACCAATCATATACCAACACACTCCACCTAAGGGCACACCAACATAAAATATTTAAAATAATAATAAAATGACTAAATAATTAAAATGGGTGTTACAACTCTCCCCCAGTTTAATTATTTTCGTCCTCGAAAATTACCTGATGGAAACCAATCCGGATACGCTTCTCGCATCCTTCATTCCAATTTCCAGGTCACACTGCCTTCTGCAGCACCTCTCCAAGCCACTTTCACCAAAGATGTCTCCTCCCCTCGGAGTTGACTTCCGTTCGTCAAAACGAACCAGCAATGCTTCAACACTCAAATTATTTTTCACTAGTACATCATCCACCTGATTCAATGTACTTTCTCAACCAGACACATGGAACATGTCATGCCAATTCACGACGGCAACGGAAAAACAGTCTAACATGTTACTCCTCCCATGCCTCCGCTGCGCCACTCTGATACAAACCACAGAACACGGTGCGAACTTCTAAGACTTCGAAGTTCGACCAACATCAGTCACTGGCGTGACTCTCAAAACACATTTTTTTTTGGATCCTCTTGATCTTCTCAGCCATCTCAAACATAATTTTCAGGTCTGAGCACAACACTCTCACTCGACCCATTCCAACACAGTAGATTCCTATACTCCCTACCTCACCAAGCCACATATAGTGTCATTCCGACGCTAGGATGGTAACCGTTATTATAGGTAACTCAATCAACGGTAATTAATCATCCCACGATCCACCTTGATCCAACACCCAAGCTCTCACCAATTCTCTACAGACTCAATAATCCTCTCTGACTGACCATCAGTTTGCGGATGGTAAGTCGAACTCAACTTCAACTTAGTACCCGAAACTTCCTGTAATCCCCTCCAAAATCTCACTATAAACCTCAAATTTCCATCTGACACAATATTCGTCAGTATCTCATCCAACTTCACCACTTTCTCAATATGCATCTCGTATATCCTCAACACGGAATAGTTAATCTGCTCCTAACAATCCAAATTAAAATTATGTCTTTACAAATTCTTTAGCAATCTCAACACCAATTTCGTGAAAATACTACCTGATTTCCACTCTGGAATATTTAACGACTGCATCAGACTCAACAGTCTCTGATGTTCACTCTTCGAAATCCGACAATTCTAACTAGCATATTCCACCTCTCCTTATCCATGGTCTCAAAAACAATCTACTCAAGTTCGGTTACTTCTTCATAGCACCGAGATGGATACTCCATCTAACTCAATGTATTTCTTCACGAGTACTCCTACTCCCTTCAACAACATCTGATATACATACTCTATCATAACACCTCGTGGTATTATTTCCACAAACCCGACAATCCACTCTCCGACTCTAATTTATCAATTTCAACTAATTCACTATTCAACCCAGATTTCTGACTTTCTCGATTCTTCTCAAGGATATCACTAGTCAGATCTTAATAATAAAAGCTTAACTCCATAAGAAGTATCCTTACTCACAAAACGCATATTATGAAATTTCTCAATCAGTTCTAACTCTTCTCACCGTCATCTTCGGTATACGCAGACATTTCCAACTCACCGCATCATCTACCACATGCACTTCACCCGAATGGTAATTCAACTCGAAGCCGTACTCCTTCCGAAATCTCAATTATTTCCTATGCCTCATATTCGTCTGATTCAAATTAAACAAACACCTTAAACTCTTAAGATCACCAAACATCTCCGATCTCAGTCTGAACTTTCGAAGCCTCCGATTCTGGTACAACAACAATAGTAACCAACTCTAAATCACTGGTCAGATGATTTCTCTTATATACTCCAAGTTGCCTTTTGCATAATTGAAACTCGCTGAAGTTGTCTTTAGTAAATCCCATAATTATATCAACAAGCATCACAAACACCACAATTAGTTCTATCGGATTCGGCAGAACTTTCCTTACGGAAGTATATCACCGCTCTTTTTCCAACACTGATAACTCCAGTTCCTTATGCTCAACATAATCATCTATACTCTTCGAATACCTCAAAATATCATTTATTAACACAACCATCGCCTTATATAAATAATTAGAGAAGATCCCATGCCAAATGGACACACAAGTTGTGAGTTATGGCGGGAACACGTACCGTATCGCCCGTCCTTACCACAACATTCAAACACACTTCATCAATAAATAGATTAATTCCATGTCAATACTTCACCATCTCATAGATAATTTCAATAGCTTTCCAACGCTTCGAACCACGCGTCATTCCGATTTACGGTTCTCCCGTTACGGCAAAAATACGAAAACCACTTTTGCCTGCCCATGACGTCTTCGCTGGGCGAACACCGTGGCGAACGAGGAGCCATTCGCTAGCGTACTCGCTAGGTGAGGACCTGGCGAACATGACAGTCCAAAATCTTATTTTCGATCGTCACCTGACTTCCGAGTGTCCGATTTCGATTCCGTAAAAAGCTGCGATCTTGGAATTCGACGTACAACAACAATTTTATACTTAGGAGGCCATCCAACACACTTTCAATCTTTTGAATATTTTAAAGCCCGATTACTTCTAATCTCAACAGCAGGTCTTGGGGCCTCCCGTTGCGATACAACCATCGATCTTTGATACCACAACCACAACAACTCTACTCGAGGTCACACGACCAAGGAACTCACATTCCTCGATCAATTGTTCCATCAAATCCTTAACTCTTAGAAGAGAATACCGATCCTTGATAGTCACCTTGTTCACTTATCTATAGTTCACCCAAAACTTCACAAAACCTTCTGTCTATCTAACCAACAAAATTGGTGCACCTTACGGTAACACACTCAAACAAAAGAACCTCTCTTCCGGTAGATCTTCAAGTTGAATCTTCAACTCTTCCAATCCCAACGCAACATACAATACGAAGTCACCAATATCGGACTAGTTCCAAAACTAACTCGATTGTAAGCTCCACTTCACATTCCCGGTAGTAAATCGCTTATCTCTGTAGGAAAACTCCGGACAATCATAAATAGCTGACAACTCCCAATTTTTCACTTTCCTTCTCATTCAAAGTTTCCGTCCAAATAAACACCTCGACACCGTCTTGCGCCGATTCCTCAAAATAATCCCTTAAGCACTTAGCTTAACTCAAGACTATTCACTGCTCACGCCACCCAAGCTTGCAAGATACGTCTATCCCATCCAACATAATTCCATCCATTATTAACAAGAGATTAAGGGTGATCAGTTCCTCAATTTGTTAATAGACAGCCGAAATCATGATGGGGTACAAACCATCTTTACCAAGCTATGATATCACTCCTCAACACACTAAACCACCACACTGTAGCTTTTCGGAGAAATACAACTTCTCCCCCACTGGAATCATTCCACTTCTACCAATGAAGTTAACCAACAACATGTACCGACAGTGTTTTTACACACATGTCGCATACCAGGAAACAATAACACTAGACAACATTGGCCGGACGGACCGACCTGCTCTGATACCAATTGTAACACCCCACTTTCCCAAATTAAATAAAATATGAATATTAAAATAATAATCAGAGTTTTCACCAAAAAGTGGGATATCACATCTCCAAATTTTATAAAAATACTTTATTCATTCTTTTCAAAATAATAGAGCGGAATTTGTTTCATAAAGTAAAATACATCAAATTCATGATACGACACATGAAAAAGAAATAAGTTCAACATAGACACAACAAAACACCCAAGTCCCGTGCTACGTATCAGAGCATCCTAGACTCGACTGACACACCACCATCCAAGCTATCTAAGTACCTGGATTATCTGTACTTCCGGAGAAGCACAGACACAACAACATCAAAGGGGTGAGAAATCATGATCAAAATATAATGGTAATGTAATACATGTAAATAAGGCATTAAAACACACCAACACATCAACTATTCACCCCAACAACACCATATAACGAACCTACTGTTCAAATTACAATATAACATATTATAATGCAATTATGCAACACAACACCATGCATGCGGTACCGACTCATTGGTTCATTCAATCGAACCTGGATAGATCACTTACGCTCCTCCTGAGACATGATCTATCCCTCACCATTCTCCACAAAGGAGTACGGATGAATCACTTACGCTCCTCCTGAGACATGATTCATCCCACCAAAACACCATGATATGCACACACCAATGCATAACTATCATAATTAGGCACTCAAAGTGCACACGATCCTCCTGATCATATCATCATACATCAATGCATATATGTACAGATATAACATACACCAACACCGTATAGATCAATCAGATAGTAAACAACTTCATACTATAACACCAGATATAACTACATCCCAACACTCGGGAACGCACGATCCTACTGATCACTATATATATATATATATATATATATATATATATATATATATATATATATATATATATATACATTAACTAATTGTTCACCAACAATATCAAGGAAAACGAGTACCATCACCAAGTAAACAAGTTCATACTTTATCACCAAGATATAAACACGTCCCACCACTCGGGAATACACGATCCTACTGATCACTACACCATGCTCCGCATGATTCATACACCAACTAATTATCCATTTAAATAATTAGTAACAGAAATTACATACTATCACCGAGTACTCACTCTATAACACTCAATCATCTCCCCTATAATCAACAAAGTCCAAGGGCACTACACTCTTAGCGCACACAGCATAACAGCATAGAAAAAACCACATTCTGCTACGCTCGCTACACCCTCGCTAGGCGAGCTCCCAGCGAATGCTCGCTACCTGTTCGCTTAGCGAACCTCCTCGCGAATGACAGCAGTGGCTATTGTAATGATTCGCTATCCAACTCGCCACAGCGAATACCCAGCGAATACTCGCTACCTGTTCGCTTAGCGAACGTCCTCGCGAAGGCAAACAGAACCTACTGGACTCACTCGCTACCTCACTCGCTAGGCGAGCACCTAGCGAACGCTCGCTACCTTCTCGCTAAGCGAAGTGCTAGCGAGTTGCCTGCGACTTCTCAAGTTCTCACAGTTCATAATTCTCACTCTTCTCCGATTCAAGCCTATTCTATAACATCCACTTCCTATACTATCCGTATTACGACCAATGCATATTAGGCTTATCAATCTTCCTATAATTCTACTCTAGATCAACATTACGGCACACTACCGACACTTTAGAGTTACTCTGAACCTTACTCAAACCAAACCAACACCAACAGTCAATCAACAATGGCAACATCAAACATTCGCACATCATCATATACATATTATTCCAAAGTCATCACTTAAACAATCTATCGACACATCAAAAAGGTCACACAGAACTTCCCTAAAACCGTAAACCCAACCTATACGCCAAATTAACCAAAAACAACAATTCACCAACCATCAACATATTTCAATCCATCAACATCAACATAACTCAACAATCAATAGCATGTCAATATAAAACTTCATCAACGAT
The DNA here is from genome assembly GCA_963859935.3 of Lathyrus sativus. Lineage (NCBI taxonomy): Eukaryota > Viridiplantae > Streptophyta > Magnoliopsida > Fabales > Fabaceae > Lathyrus > Lathyrus sativus. The sequence continues at coordinate 283,042,087 of OZ012741.1, read as the reverse complement.
ACATTCCTACGGGGTTAAGGAATTCCCACTACCCTATACATGTATATACCATTCCCAATCAAGTTTCTCCCCCCTTACCTTGTTAATCAGTTGATCGATGAAATTCTTCCTGGATTTGGTCTCTTGGCCTCCTCTTTTCTTTCCGTTCTTCGTTCCCTTTTTCCTTCGTTCTTCTCACTTCTCTCGTTCTTTCCTCTTCTCTCTTTCTATCGCTCTTTCTCTCTACCCTCTTTCTATCGTGTTATTTTCTCTAATACTTCCCCCACCCCTTCATATTCTATTTTCCTTTTTATTTCCTATCCCAATAATAATAATAACTAATAAAAATAACATAATAATAATAATAATAATAAATAATAATAATAATAATAATAATAATAATAATAATAATAATAATAATAATAATAATAATATTATTATCACACCAATTTCCCACGATCTATGGTAATCCCTTTTCTCTCTATTCCAACTTTTTTAATATCTCCTTGCTACCCCTTCATATTTCCTTCCTCACGGTTTCTATCATGACTTTTCATATTTCCATTCTAACTTCCCAATAACCCTTCCACCTCTTATTTTACTTATTCCAACCACTAATATTCCCAATAATAATTCTAATATAATAATTATAATAATCATTATAATAATAATAATATAATATAATACTATTATAATATTATAGTAATATTCAACATAATAATAATAATAGTAATACACCCAACAATAATTATAATTATAATAATAATAAAACTATCACACCTATAATAATAATAATATTAATAAGAATAATATAATAATAATAATAAATATAATAAATATAATAATAATAATAATAAATATAATAAATATAATAATAATAGTAGACCCCCACCAATATTACTATTATTCATTATATTATCATATTCACACCAAAGCACCACCAATATTACCATTAGTTATTATATTATTATATCTACACCAATTCACCACCAATAATTCTCCCATATCAGGGACATCCACCAATAATAATATTCATACTAATGATAATAATCATAATAATAATAATAATAATAATAATAATAATAATAATAATAATAATAATAATAATAATAATAATAATAATAATAATACCACCAATATTACTATTATCTATTACATTATTATCTCCACACCACCAATGATCCTTACATATCAAGGGTACTCACCAATCATATACCAACACACTCCACCTAAGGGCACACCAACATAAAATATTTAAAATAATAATAAAATGACTAAATAATTAAAATGGGTGTTACAACTCTCCCCCAGTTTAATTATTTTCGTCCTCGAAAATTACCTGATGGAAACCAATCCGGATACGCTTCTCGCATCCTTCATTCCAATTTCCAGGTCACACTGCCTTCTGCAGCACCTCTCCAAGCCACTTTCACCAAAGATGTCTCCTCCCCTCGGAGTTGACTTCCGTTCGTCAAAACGAACCAGCAATGCTTCAACACTCAAATTATTTTTCACTAGTACATCATCCACCTGATTCAATGTACTTTCTCAACCAGACACATGGAACATGTCATGCCAATTCACGACGGCAACGGAAAAACAGTCTAACATGTTACTCCTCCCATGCCTCCGCTGCGCCACTCTGATACAAACCACAGAACACGGTGCGAACTTCTAAGACTTCGAAGTTCGACCAACATCAGTCACTGGCGTGACTCTCAAAACACATTTTTTTTTGGATCCTCTTGATCTTCTCAGCCATCTCAAACATAATTTTCAGGTCTGAGCACAACACTCTCACTCGACCCATTCCAACACAGTAGATTCCTATACTCCCTACCTCACCAAGCCACATATAGTGTCATTCCGACGCTAGGATGGTAACCGTTATTATAGGTAACTCAATCAACGGTAATTAATCATCCCACGATCCACCTTGATCCAACACCCAAGCTCTCACCAATTCTCTACAGACTCAATAATCCTCTCTGACTGACCATCAGTTTGCGGATGGTAAGTCGAACTCAACTTCAACTTAGTACCCGAAACTTCCTGTAATCCCCTCCAAAATCTCACTATAAACCTCAAATTTCCATCTGACACAATATTCGTCAGTATCTCATCCAACTTCACCACTTTCTCAATATGCATCTCGTATATCCTCAACACGGAATAGTTAATCTGCTCCTAACAATCCAAATTAAAATTATGTCTTTACAAATTCTTTAGCAATCTCAACACCAATTTCGTGAAAATACTACCTGATTTCCACTCTGGAATATTTAACGACTGCATCAGACTCAACAGTCTCTGATGTTCACTCTTCGAAATCCGACAATTCTAACTAGCATATTCCACCTCTCCTTATCCATGGTCTCAAAAACAATCTACTCAAGTTCGGTTACTTCTTCATAGCACCGAGATGGATACTCCATCTAACTCAATGTATTTCTTCACGAGTACTCCTACTCCCTTCAACAACATCTGATATACATACTCTATCATAACACCTCGTGGTATTATTTCCACAAACCCGACAATCCACTCTCCGACTCTAATTTATCAATTTCAACTAATTCACTATTCAACCCAGATTTCTGACTTTCTCGATTCTTCTCAAGGATATCACTAGTCAGATCTTAATAATAAAAGCTTAACTCCATAAGAAGTATCCTTACTCACAAAACGCATATTATGAAATTTCTCAATCAGTTCTAACTCTTCTCACCGTCATCTTCGGTATACGCAGACATTTCCAACTCACCGCATCATCTACCACATGCACTTCACCCGAATGGTAATTCAACTCGAAGCCGTACTCCTTCCGAAATCTCAATTATTTCCTATGCCTCATATTCGTCTGATTCAAATTAAACAAACACCTTAAACTCTTAAGATCACCAAACATCTCCGATCTCAGTCTGAACTTTCGAAGCCTCCGATTCTGGTACAACAACAATAGTAACCAACTCTAAATCACTGGTCAGATGATTTCTCTTATATACTCCAAGTTGCCTTTTGCATAATTGAAACTCGCTGAAGTTGTCTTTAGTAAATCCCATAATTATATCAACAAGCATCACAAACACCACAATTAGTTCTATCGGATTCGGCAGAACTTTCCTTACGGAAGTATATCACCGCTCTTTTTCCAACACTGATAACTCCAGTTCCTTATGCTCAACATAATCATCTATACTCTTCGAATACCTCAAAATATCATTTATTAACACAACCATCGCCTTATATAAATAATTAGAGAAGATCCCATGCCAAATGGACACACAAGTTGTGAGTTATGGCGGGAACACGTACCGTATCGCCCGTCCTTACCACAACATTCAAACACACTTCATCAATAAATAGATTAATTCCATGTCAATACTTCACCATCTCATAGATAATTTCAATAGCTTTCCAACGCTTCGAACCACGCGTCATTCCGATTTACGGTTCTCCCGTTACGGCAAAAATACGAAAACCACTTTTGCCTGCCCATGACGTCTTCGCTGGGCGAACACCGTGGCGAACGAGGAGCCATTCGCTAGCGTACTCGCTAGGTGAGGACCTGGCGAACATGACAGTCCAAAATCTTATTTTCGATCGTCACCTGACTTCCGAGTGTCCGATTTCGATTCCGTAAAAAGCTGCGATCTTGGAATTCGACGTACAACAACAATTTTATACTTAGGAGGCCATCCAACACACTTTCAATCTTTTGAATATTTTAAAGCCCGATTACTTCTAATCTCAACAGCAGGTCTTGGGGCCTCCCGTTGCGATACAACCATCGATCTTTGATACCACAACCACAACAACTCTACTCGAGGTCACACGACCAAGGAACTCACATTCCTCGATCAATTGTTCCATCAAATCCTTAACTCTTAGAAGAGAATACCGATCCTTGATAGTCACCTTGTTCACTTATCTATAGTTCACCCAAAACTTCACAAAACCTTCTGTCTATCTAACCAACAAAATTGGTGCACCTTACGGTAACACACTCAAACAAAAGAACCTCTCTTCCGGTAGATCTTCAAGTTGAATCTTCAACTCTTCCAATCCCAACGCAACATACAATACGAAGTCACCAATATCGGACTAGTTCCAAAACTAACTCGATTGTAAGCTCCACTTCACATTCCCGGTAGTAAATCGCTTATCTCTGTAGGAAAACTCCGGACAATCATAAATAGCTGACAACTCCCAATTTTTCACTTTCCTTCTCATTCAAAGTTTCCGTCCAAATAAACACCTCGACACCGTCTTGCGCCGATTCCTCAAAATAATCCCTTAAGCACTTAGCTTAACTCAAGACTATTCACTGCTCACGCCACCCAAGCTTGCAAGATACGTCTATCCCATCCAACATAATTCCATCCATTATTAACAAGAGATTAAGGGTGATCAGTTCCTCAATTTGTTAATAGACAGCCGAAATCATGATGGGGTACAAACCATCTTTACCAAGCTATGATATCACTCCTCAACACACTAAACCACCACACTGTAGCTTTTCGGAGAAATACAACTTCTCCCCCACTGGAATCATTCCACTTCTACCAATGAAGTTAACCAACAACATGTACCGACAGTGTTTTTACACACATGTCGCATACCAGGAAACAATAACACTAGACAACATTGGCCGGACGGACCGACCTGCTCTGATACCAATTGTAACACCCCACTTTCCCAAATTAAATAAAATATGAATATTAAAATAATAATCAGAGTTTTCACCAAAAAGTGGGATATCACATCTCCAAATTTTATAAAAATACTTTATTCATTCTTTTCAAAATAATAGAGCGGAATTTGTTTCATAAAGTAAAATACATCAAATTCATGATACGACACATGAAAAAGAAATAAGTTCAACATAGACACAACAAAACACCCAAGTCCCGTGCTACGTATCAGAGCATCCTAGACTCGACTGACACACCACCATCCAAGCTATCTAAGTACCTGGATTATCTGTACTTCCGGAGAAGCACAGACACAACAACATCAAAGGGGTGAGAAATCATGATCAAAATATAATGGTAATGTAATACATGTAAATAAGGCAGTAAAACACACCAACACATCAACTATTCACCCCAACAACACCATATAACGAACCTACTGTTCAAATTACAATATAACATATTATAATGCAATTATGCAACACAACACCATGCATGCGGTACCGACTCATTGGTTCATTCAATCGAACCTGGATAGATCACTTACGCTCCTCCTGAGACATGATCTATCCCTCACCATTCTCCACAAAGGAGTACGGATGAATCACTTACGCTCCTCCTGAGACATGATTCATCCCACCAAAACACCATGATATGCACACACCAATGCATAACTATCATAATTAGGCACTCAAAGTGCACACGATCCTCCTGATCATATCATCATACATCAATGCATATATGTACAGATATAACATACACCAACACCGTATAGATCAATCAGATAGTAAACAACTTCATACTATAACACCAGATATAACTACATCCCAACACTCGGGAACGCACGATCCTACTGATCACTATATATATATATATATATATATATATATATATATATACATTAACTAATTGTTCACCAACAATATCAAGGAAAACGAGTACCATCACCAAGTAAACAAGTTCATACTTTATCACCAAGATATAAACACGTCCCACCACTCGGGAATACACGATCCTACTGATCACTACACCATGCTCCGCATGATTCATACACCAACTAATTATCCATTTAAATAATTAGTAACAGAAATTACATACTATCACCGAGTACTCACTCTATAACACTCAATCATCTCCCCTATAATCAACAAAGTCCAAGGGCACTACACTCTTAGCGCACACAGCATAACAGCATAGAAAAAACCACATTCTGCTACGCTCGCTACACCCTCGCTAGGCGAGCTCCCAGCGAATGCTCGCTACCTGTTCGCTTAGCGAACCTCCTCGCGAATGACAGCAGTGGCTATTGTAATGATTCGCTATCCAACTCGCCACAGCGAATACCCAGCGAATACTCGCTACCTGTTCGCTTAGCGAACGTCCTCGCGAAGGCAAACAGAACCTACTGGACTCACTCGCTACCTCACTCGCTAGGCGAGCACCTAGCGAACGCTCGCTACCTTCTCGCTAAGCGAAGTGCTAGCGAGTTGCCTGCTGTTGCACCCCAAAATTTGACCAACATTTATTCATTCATGGAGTATTTGAAAGTTGATACCTTCATCAAAAAGTTCAAGAGGTCCTCAGATGAGTTGGTTGAAACCAGGGTTGTGTGCTTCACAGTTTGAAAGTTGTGGGTGCTCCTCAGATGATTCTGAGACTTTGAGAATGAACTTGATGTCTTGAGAAAGCTTATGAGATGCCTTGATAGCCTTCATGAAGCCCAGAGAAGTCATTATGTAAGAATTCAGAAGATTCAACCATGAATGGTAGAATTAGGGTTTTGACTGGGTCAACCCTAGACCAGCTGAAGATTTGGAGAAGGTTGAGACTTAATCCAAGGGCCATGAGATCATGGAATGATGTATAGAGATGTTATATAAAGATGATTCCTAGACCAACTCATCATGATTGAGGAGTTTGAGAAGTTTTGAGTTAGGGTTTCTGAGGATTGTCAGTGGAAAAACCCTAATTTGATCCCTATCTTCCAGGCAGTTTTAGCACTAGATGTGTTTGATATCTCATTTTCCCCACAACATGAATGTTGTAGAGCTTGTTCTAAGCTTTAATTTGAGTGGTGGAAGTCCTTGATAGGAGTTACAGAGCTCAAGTTATGGTTTTGACAAATTACAGGTCAGTTGATGTGTGTGAATCTGGGTCCTTGAAAGTCACCCAACTTGCAGACAACTTTTGCCCTAGTAGGATGATTCCTATGGTTTCTTGGTCAACATGAATGTTGAAGAGGATGTTCTTAGCTTTAATTTGAGTGGTAGAAGTCCTTGATTGGAATTGTGGAACTCAACTTATGGTTTGAACAAGACAGGGGTATTTTGGTCATTTGTCAGTTATAGGTCATTTTAGCCAATGCCTAAAACTCCTATTTCCAAGCCTCAAATGGAAAAACTCAAAACATGAAAGTTGCTCAAAATGTGATTTTAAGTCTAGAAAGGAGGTCACAAATTGTTGAAAAAGCTCATAGCACAAGATTCCATGATTGGTCAAAAATGAACTAAAAATGACTTATAACTTTGAAAAGTTGAAATTGAAAAGTGTTTTGGAAGATCTACAAATCCAAAATAGGTCATCCAATATATCATTTTGATTGGAAAAACCATTTTGAGAAGATTGGTTTAAGTAGAATTTTCATTTGAGGATTAAAAAATGTGGTTCCTTTGGAAATTAGTTACTTGAAAAAGGAGGCAATGTTAAAAAACCCTACATAAGCAACAAATGCACTTGTTTTCACTTATCCTCATTCAATAACTCATGTAAGGAGAATTTGAGACCAAAATAACAAGGCATGGCATATGAGATGAGATAACCACTTTGGAATATCATGGAACTTTCAAGAAACTTCCACACCATTCTAGATGATTCTAGAAGCATCCAATGATTAATATTTAAAAGAGGGCATCAAGGAGTGTTAGAGGTTGGTGAAAGTTGGAATCAAGTCAGAGGAGAGAGAAGGAGAGATAGCCATTGAAGCCATTCCTTCAACTTGAAGCAACTCAAGAATTCTTCCATTACAAGTCTTCTCCTTCAAGAATTGTGCAAACAGAAGGCTATCCATCATCAAAGGATCATCCTGAAGGATTTACAAGCCTTGGTTCGAGCCATAGCATCACTCACCATAGCTTCTTGACAGGTTGGTGAACTCATCTCTTTCTCTTTATTTATGATTAGATAGAGCATATTATAGGTGTAGAATGATTGTGTTAGGGTAGATGACTTAACCCTAGAAGTTTTAGCTCATTCCATGAGGTTCCATGGCAGGTGCATAAAACTTTGATTTTCAAGAACTATTAGTTTAGGGCATTTCAATCATCAAGAAGTAGTGTATAATGACCAGGGTAGCCTGTAGAGTATCTGTAAATCATTAGGTTGAAGTTTGGTGAAGTTTGGTATCAGTCGAGCATGGTGGTACCAAGATGTGTAAGCATTCTGTTTGGATTATCCACGAGGAATTGAGAGAAAGTGAACGTAGGGTTGTGTAGGGCTTGAGACGTAGATGATTTTCCATGTTGGAGTCGTGTGGAGCCGTGGCCTGTAGAGGGAGCTAGAGGAGCTCGAGTTTGTGCGCATGGCGTGAGGGTTCTGCAAAACCCTAGTTTAATGAAGACGATGAGGGAGCGCCGTTGGATTAAGTCCAATGTTTGACATTTTATCCCAATCTAATGGCTGAGATCGCGTCTGAAGACTGGAGGGAAGATTTGAATTTTAATCCAAACGCTGCGTTTCATTTAGAGGGCGCTGGGCCCAGTCTTCTATTCCCACCCCCCTTTATTTCTGGCCCAATACTTTTAACTGGCGCGCTTTACTTAATACACCCCCCACCCCTTTAATTCTTTTATTTCTTTTTAATTTCCTTTTAATATTTTCTGTTTTTGAATAATTCATATAAAATAGATAAAAAATGATTTTTAATTTCTTCTTTTTTCTATGAGTAGATTAAAGTGTGTAGAAAATTATAAAAATAAAATTGAGATTTTATTTTTAGGTTTAATATTTTTAGTAGATTTTCCAATTAAATAGCTTTTTAATTGTTTCATTTTGATATTTGATTTTGTAGGAATTATTTTAGGACATTCCCTTAGGGTTTTTTACCCATTCTTTTTTATGCAATCAGATGATTAGTCATACTTCCCCATAGGATTTTTTCTAGATTTTTTAGAATTGATCTTGGTTAGTTTAATTAGGGTTGACTTAGGATAGTCTAATTAGGGTTTAGAATTGTGCATAGGTGATGATTCCTTTCTTTGATTGAGTTTTATCTTGATTTTTAGGTAGAAACCTTTATAGATGTTATGAGAAGGTGTTGAGGACCCTTGTGATTAATTGTTAGATTTTTCCCCATTAGTTTAATATTTTTAGGTATTATCTGAAGATTGCCTGATGATTTGGTTTGTTCAGTGGGTTATCTGTTCATCTGTGGGGATCTTTCTGAGGAATTGGTTGAGGGGCTTGTGTTGCCTTGAAGACTTGGATGGAGAGCATCATGAGAGGAGCTTGTAGACCAAGATGCAGAGACCCAGAGCTGGTCTCATCTCCTGTCTGTGAGGTTTGAGAGCCTGAAGTTTGAAGGAAGTTCATGGTACTTTCCTGAGGAAGGCACTATGAATGACTTTCATTCTTTCTTCTCACCTCTTTCTTAAGTATCCAATGATGTTGGAGCCAACTTGTGAGTTTAATTTCTCCTGAGGAGGAATGTAAACTGATCACTTGTTGTTGAGCCACATGGGATACAACTCCTAAGTGGAAGCCTCATAGTACTTTCCTGAGGAAGGTCCTATGGGTCTATTCACTTAGTTCCCTTAGTTTATCTAGTATTTCTCAAGTATCCAATGATGTTGGAGCCAACTTGTGAGTTTAATTTCTCCTGAGGAGGAATGTAAACTGATCACATGTTGTTGAGCCACATGGGATACAACTCCTAAGTGGAAGCCTCCTAGTACTTTCCTGAGGAAGGTCCTATGGGTCTATTCACTTAGCTCCACTAGTTCAGATAGGATTTCCTAAATATCCAGTGATGTTGGAGCCTGCTTGTGAGTTTAGTTTCTCCTGAGGAGGGATGTAAACTGATCACAGTGGTTGAGCCACATAGGGTATGATTCCTGAGTATACACCTCTTAGTGTTCTCCTGAGGAAGACACTATGAGCTTGCTTGCTTAGCTCCCTTTCTTTGGTAAGCTTATTCTGAAGCTTGAAGACTGGGAATGATTTCTCCTGCCTAGGGTTCTGCTTGAGAGTTTTGCTTAGGTTTGTTTAGATCCTGTGATTAGGGTTAGGGTTAGAGAATAGATGATTCTTTCTCATGTGAGTTTTGTTTGCCTGATGGTACTTCATTTCCTTTATCTGTATGATTGCAGTTTACTGTTTTGCTTGATAGCATGTTGTTGATTTTCAGTATGATTACTGTTATTTCATGACTGGCTTGAGGTCGAGACGAGCTTGTGGAGGCTGAAACCCCACACATATTTCCTCCCTCACTTGCATTGCATGCATTTTACTGTTAAAACTGATGTTTTTGTCTGTATTCTGTGTATCATTGACATGATCCCTTAGGACTCTCATTTCTTCTGATGAGGATTTGATGATAGACTTTTAGGTTGAAACCTATGCATGATAACTTCTAGGAGTTCCCTGTTCAAGCCTCAACCATAGGATGAATCCATGGCATGATAACGGTAGGACTTGATAGTCTCCCTCCTAGTTGAGCCATTTTTTCCTGTAGTTTCCCGAACTACGTTTGCTCTGATCTTTCATACCAGATGAAAGTACGTAGGCATAGGATGCGATATCCTAGCGAGCAACCTTCCCCATCTTCACCCGTAGTTAGCCGAACTACGTTGACTCTGATTTCTCATTCTCTGATGAGAATACGTAGGCATAAAGCGCGACGCTTTGCCGAGTCATTTTTCTTTTCTTTTTCAGCCATCCTTGATAGGTAGATAGATTATAACCAACCCGTCCAAGTAAACAAACAAGCGAGGATCCCGTCGAGTACGACGGACGTGAGGGGTGCTAATACCTTCCCCTTGCGTAACCGACTCCCGAACCCAGACAATGGTTGCAATGACCTTGTCTTACCCTTATTCGTCAGGTTTCTCCGATCGTTTCCTTTCCCGCTCTGAGGGATAAATAACAAAAGGTGGCGACTCTTCTGTCATGCCGGCACCTTATTTTTCGCGCAAGCGACAGCTGGCGACTCTGCTGGGGACGAGTAGCATCTAGGGACTTTTCCTATCCCTTATGTTGGGACCGTTTCCCATCCCCTACGCGAGTCAATCCTATCGTTTGTGTGTTTGCTTGTTGGGTTGCGTTTGTTTATCGCATCTTTGCTTCTCGCGCTTTACTTCCTGCATTTTATTTCCCGCATTTTATTTCCAGTTTGATATGATTATCTGTGCTGCTGTGGGAGAGGGATGTTACTGTGAGTGAAAAGCCGGACCTGGGCTTTAAGTACACACCTAGATATAGTTGTGGAGAAGTAGTAGACGAACCTGTCTGTTGAACAGGCACAGTTCCCTACGAAAATCTGCGCTCAGACGAGATTCTTGCAGAGGTGCTCCTTTCCGGTCCTGAGGATCTGAGGGGAGTCCAGACGTGAGGATTGTCGACTCTGGGGACCGATCATTTGGAAGTCAGCTAAGAGAGGCCTCTTCATGACTTGACGATGCCACTCCTTCTGGGAATCGTATTGTCACTCGTGAATGTCTGTGACGCTGACGACCGCATAGGATGCCGTACCTTTGTCCGTGGATTAGGTCCATCATACCTGTGAGTGGGGTTGGGATATTGCAGGAAACTTTGACCTCCAGACCACCTGGTTTTCTTGACAGCGAATCAGTTATGTTGGGTTCTCAGTTGCAGATATGTTCTTGATAGAGCAAGGGTTTGATCAGAGGATCTTATCATCAGGTGTTTGTTTGTTCTTGATAGAGCAGGTTCCGATCAGAGTATCGTTATCAGAGGTTTGTTCTGGATGGAGCAGATTTTTGAATGAGGTCTGAAGATCTCATCAGCGGTTGTTATTTGTTCTGGATGAAGCAGATTTTTGAGTGAGGTCTGAGGATCTCGTCAGCAGTTGTTATTTTGTTCTTGATAGGGCAGGTTTTGAGTGAGGTTTGAAGATCTCATCAGCAGCTGTGTATTTGTTCTTGAGAGGGCAGATTTGTGATTTGGGGTCTGAAGACTTCTCCAACAGATATTCCTTGATCTTGCATCCAGGGTTTTTCATTATCAGGCCTTCGTTCTTGTCAGAGCAGAATCTTGATCTCGATCCTACCAGATGGTTATTCACAACAGATCAGATCAGTGGGTTTACACCGGGGTTTCCTTCTCAGCAGTGACTGTTGACATCGAATCTCCACAGCAGCCTTGGATATATTGTTGCATGCCTGCATTTTGCATTAGCTTGCATAATCATTCCATTAGCGTGTGTCTGTGAGGTTGCTGTCTCCATGATTGGGCCTAGATTCTTCTCCTTATTATTATCAGCAGATGCCAGGACCGGGGAAATCTCTCAAGCACACAGACACACGCATGCATTTGCATGAGGCATTCTTGCATGACATACATTCTGTTGCTTTTCCTAACCTTTAATCTTGACAGGTTTGACAGGTACTCAGGTTCCGAGCTGCTTTCAGGATTGATCAAAGATTCATCCACCGTTACTCGACTCGCGCCAATCAAACGAGAATCATGGACCAGGTACAATCAGATGTTCAGGAGCTTCGTGAAAGGATGGATCGTTTTATGGAGTTGATGCAAGTAGTTGCGAACGGGCAAGAGCAACTTCGTACTTTGGTTCAACCTCTCATCTCCAGGGTTGACAGCAATGGAATTCTTCACGGCGGGGCCGTACCCACTCCTCCTCCTCAAGTGGATACTCCTCAGAACGTTGTTCCTGCTGCCGGGGGCAACGGTAGTGCTGACGGCAATCTTATGAATAATCTCGGACTTAACGCGGCGGGCGCCGTCAATGGTGGTTTGGGAGCCAATGTTAATGTTGGTGCAGGAAATATGGTGGTGCCTCAACCGTGGCTGGAGGACCATCAGGACGACATTTTCTCTCAGAGAGGTGTAGAGGCTGAGTTAACTGCTGAAGCTAGACTCAGGTTCAAGGCACTGGAAGATAAAATGAGAGATATAGAAAATCAGAACACATTGGGCGTTGACATGTCCAAACTTGGGCTGATTGCTGACTTTAAAGTACCTCACAAGTTTAAGGTGCCTATCTTTGAGAAGTATAGAGGCACTACTTGTCCCCGTGTTCATCTCCGATCATATTACAGAAAGATGTCCGCTTACTCTGATGATGAGAAGTTGCTGATGCACTTCTTTCAGGATAGCCTTTCTGGCCCATCGCTTGAATGGTATATGGGTTTGGAACCTGCTGCTGTGCGAACGTGGAAAGATCTCGCTGAAGCATTTGTTCTCCACTATCAGTATAATAGCGACTTGGCTCCCAACCGAGTTCAGCTTCAGAACCTCTCGCAGCGGAGCAATGAAAGCTTCAAGGAGTACGCCCAGCGGTGGCGTGAATTGGCTGCTCGGGTTCAACCGCCGATGGTTGAGCGTGAGTTGGTACAGATGTTCGTGGCTACTCTTCCCGGAGTCTATTATGAGAAGTTGGTTAGTGGCATGTCCGGGACATTCTCGGCCCTCATCACTTTGGGCGAGCATGTTGAAAATGGTATAAAGATCGGCAAGATTCAAGGCGAATCATCCTCAGCTGGAGGAGCTACCAAGAAACCATATACTGGCAAACGCCGAGAGGGCGATGCCAGTGCTGTCTCTAACGCTAGGAGAAAGGGCAAGGGCCCTCAGTCTCAGATCGCTAGCATAAACATCCCAGCTGCTCCCCCTCAGCCGCAGCAGCAGCCTCAGCAACAGAATAATCCGGGATATAAGAAATATCAGCATCGGGGTCCCCTGGCAAACCGTCATTTGGAAACTCCTCCTATGTCGTATGCCCAGCTTCTGCAGACGTTGCTTCAGCTCCAACTGGTTCAGAAAAGGACGCTAGCTCCCTTGACAGGGGCACCACCACCCGGGTACGATGCTAATGCTACATGTGAATTTCATTCTGGGGCACCTGGCCATACAGTTGAGAACTGCAAAGCTTTTAAGCATAAGGTCCAGGACATGATTGACGCCAAGATAATAAATTTTTCTGACAACGTGCCCAACGTCACCAAGAATCCGATGCCTCATCACAGGGGGGGCGGAGTAAATGCTGTTCTCACTGAAGAGAATTCAGACCTGCTGACTGATGTCGGGGATTTGAAGACGCCATTGAGCTTTGTTAAAGCTAAGCTGCTGAAGAAAGGTTTCTTTCCCGGATGTGGGGAATTTTGTATGGCATGTGCTACACTTCCTGACGGGTGTGAGCAGTTGAGTGAAGGTATCCAGAGTCTGATGACCGAGGGTATTTTGCAGTTTAGTCGAAGCGTTGAGAATGCGTCGGGAGAAGTCGTGCTGAAGCAGGCGGACGAAGTTGCTACTATCACCATTCCTCGCCACCCTATCACCATTTCTGCACCTCGTCCTCCTACTATTACCATCACCAGGGCTGGACCAATCCCGTTCGAGAGTACCAATGCCGTGCCATGGCATTACGGCGCTGAAGTGTATTGTAATGGCCAGAAGGTAGAGATTGAGCCGCCCAGATCGACTGCGCAGAATCTTGCTGAGGCCAGTGGTATCACCAGAAGTGGCAGAGTGTTCGCGCCGGCAGAGGGTGCGGCAGAGAAGGTAGTCAGGGCTGATGCTGCTGATAGGGGCAAAGGTAAAGCTGTTGAGGAGGTTCCTGCGGGGGCAGAAAAAGACTTGTTGGTTAAAGACGCAGAAGAGTTCATGCGACTGATCAGGAAAAGTGACTACAAGATTGTAGATCATCTTCACCAGACTCCGTCAAAGATCTCAATTCTCAACCTGTTGCTGTGTTCTGAAGCACACCGCAACGCATTGCTGAAAGTATTGAATGCTGCATACGTGCCGCAGGAGATATCCGTTAATCAACTTGAGGAAGTAGTAGCCCATGTCAACGCTGGTAATGGGCTGGGTTTTACGGATTTGGAGCTGACGCCCAAGGGAAGAGACCACAACCATGCCTTGCACGTCTCGATCGAGTGCAGAGGCACCATTATGTCACATGTCCTAGTAGATACGGGCTCCTCGCTGAACGTGCTTCCGAAGAAAGCACTAATGAAGTTGGATACCCGGGGACTGCTGTGCACGCCCAGTGATCTGGTCGTAAAGGCTTTTGACGGAACCAAACGCCACGTCTTTGGAGAATTGACCCTGCCAATTCAGGTTGGACCAGAGACGTTTAATGCAGTGTTCTATATTATGGATATCATGCCCGCCTACAGTTGCCTCTTAGGTCGGCCGTGGATTCATTCTGCTGGTGCCGTGACGTCCACGTTGCATCAGAAGCTTAAATATGCTGTTGGGGGCAGCATAGTGACAGTTTGCGGAGAGGAGGACATCATGGTAAGCCACCTGTCGTCCTTCAAGTATGTCGAAATGGATGGCGAGATCCATGAGACTCTTTGCCAGGCGTTTGAGACCGTCAAGGTGAAGGAAGTAGCTCCCATTGTTGCAGAGAAGCAAGAGGTGAACCTCTCTTCGTTTAAGGAAGCTAGAGCCGTTGTCGAAGCTGGTTCTACCCCAGGCTGGGGGCACGTCTTGGATATACCGTTCAAACAGGATAAGTTTGGATTGGGATATTCTCCGGAAGCTGAAGCTTCAACTTCTTCTGGTAGCTCATCTCGTGGAAAGGGGCCGATCCTATTCACCAAAGGAGGAGTAATATTCGAAAGTGTCAACGCAGCGTCGGAGGACAGCGGGGACAGTGACTGTGATCTCGATGCTTGGATTCAACCGAGCAAGCCAGGCGAGCGCCTTCACAACTGGACCACCAAGGAGATTATCGAGCTGACAAGTGAAAAGTAATGATTTGCTTTTTACAATCTTTTGTACAACCCTATGTCCTGCCCGGGGCATAGTGGTTTTACTGTCAGGGCCTTGTTGGATTATGTGTATACATTTTATCAATAAATAAAAAGGCGTTTTCTTCGTAATCAAATATTGTGTTCTCTGTTATTCATACTTTATGTTTGTTTTGAAAAACAGCAAAATGGCAACGAGGTTCGTGCTAACCTGCATATTCCTGCTTTAAACTTAACCCTTGTTATTGCAGGATCCACGTAACAGACGACATCGACTCTGGACCCTCTACGGCTCACTACGACTTCGATTGCCCGATCTATCAAGCCGAGGATGAGATTGATGAAGACGAAGACCTTCCGGAGGAATTGGCCCGCTTGTTGAAACAAGAGGAGAAGGTTATTCTGCCTCATGAAGAGGAGATTGAGATCATAAATCTGGGTTCTGAGGAGCTTATCAGGAATGTCAGAGTCGGGGCTGCGCTGCAGAGCGATGTCAAGCATAGACTGGTCGAGATGCTTCGAGAGTATAGTGACGTCTTTGCTTGGTCATATGAGGATATGCCTGGACTTGACACCGATATCGTGGTTCATCGCTTGCCGTTGCGAGAAGATTGCCCTCCAGTCAAGCAGAAGCTCAGGAGGACGAGACCAGACATGGCTGTGAAAATCAAAGAAGAGGTCCAGAAGCAGTTGGACGCAGGATTTCTAGCCGTTACCACCTACCCTCCGTGGGTCGCCAACATAGTGCCTGTACCGAAGAAGGACGGTAAGGTACGTATGTGCGTCGATTATCGGGACTTGAATAGGGCGAGCCCTAAGGATGATTTCCCGTTGCCTCATATCGATGTGTTGGTCGACAATACAGCCCAGTTTTCCGTGTTTTCGTTCATGGATGGCTTCTCCGGTTACAATCAGATTAAGATGGCGCCGGAGGACATGGAGAAAACAACGTTTATCACCCCCTGGGGCACGTTTTGCTACAAGGTAATGCCCTTCGGTCTGAAGAACGCAGGGGCCACTTACCAGCGAGCAATGGTAACTTTGTTTCATGATATGATTCATCATGAGATCGAGGTCTATGTTGATGACATGATTGCGAAGTCCCAAACGGAGGAAGAGCATCTGGTCAATTTGCTGAAGCTGTTTGAAAGGCTTAGGAAGTTCAAGCTGAGGCTGAATCCTAACAAGTGCACTTTCGGGGTGCGGTCCGGAAAGTTGTTGGGGTTTATCGTTAGTGAACGAGGTATTGAAGTTGATCCTGCAAAAATAAAAGCTATCCAAGAAATGCCAGCGCCGAGAACAGAAAAAGAAGTTCGTGGTTTCTTGGGCCGAATAAACTACATTGCAAGGTTTATCTCTCAGCTCACGGCCACTTGTGAACCGATGTTCAAATTGTTAAAGAAAAATCAGGCGATTACTTGGAATGAGGATTGCCAGAAGGCATTCGATAAGATAAAGCAGTATCTTCAAGAACCTCCGATCTTGATACCCCCAGTGGCTGGACGGCCATTAATCATGTACTTGACAGTTCTTGAGAATAGCATGGGGTGTGTTCTCGGTCAGCACGACGAGACGGGCAGAAAGGAGCATGCCATTTATTACTTGAGTAAAAAGTTCACTGAGTGTGAATCTCGATACTCGATGCTGGAGAAGACGTGTTGTGCACTAGCTTGGGCCGCCAAACGTCTACGACAGTATATGCTCAATCACACCACTATGCTGATTTCGAAGATGGATCCGATCAAGTATGTCTTCGAGAAGCAGGCTCTTTCGGGCAGGATTGCCAGATGGCAGATGGTGTTAACAGAATATGATATTCAGTACGTCTCCCAGAAAGCCATCAAGGGAAGCGTATTGTCTGATTACCTTGCCGAACAGCCAATCGAAGACTATCAGCCGATGAAGTTCGAGTTCCCTGATGAGGACATTATGTTTCTTAAGGCGAAGGATTGCGAAGAGCCATTGCCCGACGAGGGGCCGGATAGGAAGTCTCAGTGGAAGTTGATATTCGACGGAGCGGTTAATTCCTATGGAAGTGGTATCGGGGCTATCATCACGACTCCTCACGGATCCCACATCCCGTTTACTGCGAGACTGACGTTTCCAGTTACCAACAACGAAGCCGAGTATGAAGCGTGTATTATGGGTCTAGAAGAGGCAATTGATTTGAGAATCAAGAATCTAGACATATATGGTGACTCAGCGCTTGTAATCAATCAGATCAAAGGGGAGTGGGAAACTCGTCAACCGAATCTAGTGCCGTACATGAATTACGCCAGAAGGCTGCTTCCGTTCTTCGACCGAGTAGAACTTCATCATGTACCCCGGGCTGAAAATCAAATGGCTGATGCTTTAGCCACGTTGGCTTCTATGTATAAGGTCAATCTTTGGAATGAAGCTCCAAGCATTGTTCTTTCGCGTCTTGACAGACCAGCATATGTGTTCGCAATCGAGGATGCGACTGACGGCAAGCCATGGTTCCACGATATTCAGACCTTCCTTATGACTAAGGAGTATCCGGCGGGTGCGTCAACCCAGGATAAGAAGACTCTGAGGAGGCTATCTGGAAACTTTTACCTCAATCCTGATGGAGTGCTGTATAAGAGAAACCACGATCTC
Source organism: Lathyrus sativus (assembly GCA_963859935.3). Classification (NCBI taxonomy): domain Eukaryota; kingdom Viridiplantae; phylum Streptophyta; class Magnoliopsida; order Fabales; family Fabaceae; genus Lathyrus; species Lathyrus sativus. The sequence continues at coordinate 283,023,843 of OZ012741.1, read as the reverse complement.
GTGCTACTCAGATGTGTAGATGAGAAAGAAGCAAGTATGCTCATGGAGGAAGTCCATGAGGGCACATTTGGTACGCACGCCGGCGGGCATGCCATGACGAGGAAGATCCTGAGAGCAGGATATTACTGGTTGACTATGGAGTCGGATTGCTTCAGATTCGCGAAGAAATGTCATAAATGCCAGATTTATGCTGATAGAGTTCATGTGCCGCCGTGCCCCTTGAATGTCATGTCCTCCCCTTGGCCGTTCTCCATGTGGGGCATTGACATGATAGGCAAGATCGAGCCCACCGCATCCAATGGTCATCGTTTTATTCTGGTAGCTATCGACTACTTCACCAAGTGGGTGGAGGCAGCCTCGTACGCTAATGTGACCAAGCAGGTGGTTGCTAAATTCATTAAGAGGGACATCATCTGTCGCTATGGAATTCCCGAGCGAATCATTACTGACAATGGTTCGAATTTGAATAATAAGATGATGAAGGAGCTGTGCCAGAGCTTCAAGATTGAACACCACAACTCATCTCCTTATCGGCCGAAGATGAATGGCGCCGTTGAAGCGGCCAATAAGAACATCAAGAAGATTGTTCAGAAGATGGTTGTGACGTATAAAGATTGGCACGAGATGCTGCCGTTTGCCTTGCATGGTTACCGTACGACGGTGCGTACGTCGACCGGGGCAACTCCTTTCTCCTTGGTGTACGGTATGGAAGCTGTCCTACCGCTAGAAGTGGAGATTCCCTCTTTGCGAGTTTTGGTTGATGTGAAACTGGATGAGGCAGAATGGGTGACGAATCGCTTGAACCAGCTCAGCCTGATGGACGAGAAGAGGTTAGCATCGATTGCATTTGGTCGCCTGTACCAAAGCCGAATGAAGAAAGCTTATGATAAGAAGGTGCGTCCCAGAAGCTTTCAGACGGGTGATCTCGTCCTGAAGAAGATTCTTCCGCCACACTCCGATCACCGGGGCAAGTGGACTCCGAATTACGAAGGGCCGTATGTCGTCAGCAAGGTCTTCTCGGGAGGAGCTTTGCTGTTATCCACGATGGATGGTGAAGATTTTGCATCCCCGGTGAACGCGGACGCAGTTAAAAAATACTTTGCTTGAAAGCGACCCGCTGGACAAAAAAAGAGAGTCCAGGCAAAAAAGGGGCATCCCGGCGAACCAAAAACAGAATAAAAGGTTCGGGCAAAAATTAGGGATATATCGAAAAAATGTACACCCGCGAAGTCGAAAACCTACACTGGGCGGCTTCGGCAAAAAAGGGTATCCCGGTGAACTGAAAACCCGAAAGGGCGGTTCACGCAAAAGTTAGGGATTTAAATAAGCAAATAACTGCGTTCCGCGTATGGACTTTCATTGTTTAGTGGTTCGGAAGACCTGAGGGCCGTTTATCTGAATCAATCTCTTCCAAAGCTGAAGCGTCGGAGAAGTATCGAAGTCGAGTGGGTCTTAGAGGGATCAACTCATGGTGTTCGTCTACGCCTCGATTGCCGACATTTGTATATACTGATGTATATTTATGTTTTCTTTTTTGCGCGGCTTCCTCATTTCAGGAGCTTGCCTCTGTTGTAAAACATTTTTGCCCATTCAGGGGTTCACCATCAATAAAATGCACATTATTCAGCAATTCCACTTGTCTGTTTGGCATTTATCTGTTTTGTTTGCGAATGATAACGCCAATGTGTTTTTTGATAAAATGCGCATACATAAACCTGCGGGCCTAAGCCTATTGATTGTCGAAACAATTAATTAATTGAACGTTGTCGCGAGATAATAACCCTGATAGGCCCCTTTGAGGAGGGTATCTTGTCTGTTTGTTTGTGTCGTTGCAGGCATAGCACCCGTCAGAAGATGTGTCGTGCGTATCCCCGAAGCAGGATGAGTCCTCCTTCTTCAGCAGAGTTCAGTGATCTCTCCTCCGCGGAATCAGAATCAGATAGTGAGCATTGATATGTCTTCCCCAGGTAGAGGTGATTCTCTTCCCCAAGCAGACGCATCCAGAAGGAACGTCACCTCATCAGCTGAGTCCAGCACTGAAGCATGATTGATTTTCCCCCGCACTGGGTCACAAGTGCAGACATCGTAGAAGTATTCGTCTGCCGAAGCTCGTGTTTTCCCCAGTAAAGTCGCTGAAGCATGATTGATTTTCCCCCAGCACCGGGTCACAAGTGCAGGATTCGCAAGAAGCTAGCCGTATACCGAAGTATGCAGTAACTGATAGTGCCAGACTGAAGTCTCCAGTAGAATTGAGATTCCTCACCAGAGTCATGCTCTCTCCCGAAGTTGGATGATTCCCTCTTCCCCAGTAGAGCAGTGGAACAGCTGATGTTATAGTCCCCTGCAGAGTCGTACTCTCTCCCCGAAGTCAGGTGATCCTTTCCTCCCCAGCGGAATTGAAGTTCCCCATCAGGGTTGCCCTCTTCAGTGAAGTAGAATGATTTCTCTCCCCGGCTGAGTCCGCAGAAAAGCAGAATCCTTGGAGGTTGATCAGATCATGATTAATTCTCCCCAGCAGAGCATGGAGCAGCCGATGCTGTATTTCCCCCAGAGTCGTACTCTATCCAGCGAAGCAGAACGATTTCTCCTTCCTCAGCCGAGTTTGCAGATGCCCAAGAGAGCCGAGACCTTGGAAGTTGATCGGATCATGATTGGTTTCTCCCCGGTGGAGTGTTGAGCAGCTAAAGTTGGCTCCCCACAGAGCGGTCATCCCCAGAAGAGTAGCCGAGACGGCCGCACAGTTCATTCTCGCGATTGATATCAGCAGATCCAAGTGCTCGTAGAGCTTCGTTCCCCTGCAGCAGTCAGCTGAAGTTGTTTGCCATACAGCAATTCGCGGAAGATCAATTCCCCAGACAGAGCCCGATTGATATTGACGTGTTCACCATCTCCTCGGCAGGATGATTCCTCTACCTGAGTGGTTCTTTCTCCTTGACAGGAAGATTTCCCCCCTTCGGCATTTATTTTGCCGATGGGATCGCATCATTGTGCATGATTGCATAGCATTGTGCATGACTGCATGGCATTTAACACTGCATAGCATCTGACGTTGCAACAACGTTGTGCATGATTGCATGGCATTTAGCATTTTCGCATATCATTCCCACCGTGTGGGGCATAGCGCAGAAGCATACGCATCATAAGCATGACCTAGGTCATTATCATCCTTATTGTACAGGTGTACTACCGAAAGACCGGTTGCCCAGGACGATTCCTGATATTCTCTCCAACAAGGTCGCTCTCTTAAGATGATTCTAAAAGACCCCGGTGGGATCCCCGCAGTCGCTCACTCAAGATGATTTTTGAGACCCCCAGCGGAGCCTTCAGTTCGAGATGATTCTCAAATCCCTCAGCAGAGCCGTTTGCTTGAGATGACTCTTAAGACCTCAGTACAGTTTCCCGAGCTGTTTGCTTAAGATGATTCTTGAGCTCCCCAGTAGCGTCCGCAGCAAGAGTTGCCCAGGAAGATTTCTGGAACCCCCAACGGAGTGGAGGGCTTTTCCCCAGCAGGTGGTTGGCACTTCCCCAGCAGCAAGCAGGTAGATTGATATCCCCAGCCGAGCACAGTCATGATTGGCAGATGGAAAGTTTCCCCAAACAGATCCCGAAGGATTGTCCAGCAAGCTGAAGTTTGTTTATCCCGCAAGTTTGAGAACTTAATGACATGAGTGTCTTGTAGCCTGACGGCTATGTTCCCCAGAAGGGTCATTTCCCAAAAAAGCCGTTCAGAGCATCTATCGCTTTCCCCGTGCAGAAGTACTTGCTCCCTAGTAAAGTTGGTAGGAATCGTCTGAGTGTGCTCTTTCGTTTTTCTCCAGCAGTTGTTGAAGTCGTTTGGGTGAACTCTCTCGTCTTTCTGCAGCAGAGTCTACAAGGTTGTTCGGGTGAACCCTTCTTCCTTTTCCCCAGTGAGTCGTCAGGATTATTTGGGTGAACCCTCATTCCTCTCTCCTCAACAGAGTTGTTAACGTGATGATTATGTCCGGTGACCCGACATGTTTGCTTTTAATTAGCAACGACTTGACAGGATGTCAAGTGAGTAGCAGCATGATATGTCTGCCCCAGCAATGATGTCTAATCTGAAGATGGATTTCATAAGCGCCAGAAGGCGATATCAGAAGATTCCTGTGAAGCCAGATTTCCGTGTGGATGAAGCAACGGGTGGCTGAGGACAAGGTTCCAGGGTTGTAGATACAACAGAGTGATCCGTGTGAGTCTGAAGACCAGGTCAGTTATCCTGAGGTGATGATTGATCGCGATCAAGTGAATGATACGTCTTCTGATTGAAGTCGAAGATGTTTCTCCAGCTGAAGCGGAGTTTTGCCTGTAGGCAAAGTGTTTGAATCCCCGTGGAGTCATGAGTGGCTCAGGATACCATTTCTCTGACTAAAGTCACAGATTTCTTATGCTGAAGCAAAGGTGCCTGAAGGCAAGGTTATCCCCCAAGGTCGTGAAGGACCTAGGATTCATTATTCGGGCTGAAGGCCGAAGTATATCCCTGACTGAAGTCTCGGATGCTCTATAGCAGAGGTGGAGTTGCCTGAAGGCAGATTCATGTATCCTTGAAGGGCAAGGATCACTTTCTTCAGACTGAAGTCGAAGATACCTCCTGCAGAGTTGCCATCCTTGGAGGCCAAGGATGCTTATCTTCAGAAGTACTTGAAGATCTTTGCTAGCTGAAGCTGGAAGCGGCCAGGGGCCAGGGTTTCATATGCCTTTAATGTTGAAGTTCTACAGCGGGCAGTGTGCAGCAGTATTCCGATGTTCGTCATGGTTCTGAGGGTGAACCCCAGATCAGAGTGTGCTCGGTTAAGTCTCTCCTTCCCAGCGGAGTAGCTTCAGGTATGTAAGTGTACTTTTTTTGTTCCATTCACCAGGGGTGAACCCCAGGTCAGATTATGTTTGTTTCAGGCAGCGAGGTTGGATGTTTGTTTGATGGCAATGTCAGACTCTTTAAATCCCCAGCAGAGATGATGTTGGTACGACGGCGATGTTGAGTGTCTCTCAGAATGATGTTTGTTTCTGGCAGCGATGTCAGATCAGTATCTCTCCAGCTAGTTGTTGAGCAGCTAGTGTTGCAGTGTTCAAAGATTTGTTCTCCGCAGAGTACCGTGTGCTTGTGCAATTGGCAAATTTTCGGGTTTACCAATATTCAACCGTCTCGTACCTTGATTGGTTGAGAGCCGTTCGCTTCTCACCCAGTCAGGTCCAAGCCGTTTGAATAGGGGCAGCTGTTGCACCCCAAAATTTGACCAACATTTATTCATTCATGGAGTATTTGAAAGTTGATACCTTCATCAAAAAGTTCAAGAGGTCCTCAGATGAGTTGGTTGAAACCAGGGTTGTGTGCTTCACAGTTTGAAAGTTGTGGGTGCTCCTCAGATGATTCTGAGACTTTGAGAATGAACTTGATGTCTTGAGAAAGCTTATGAGATGCCTTGATAGCCTTCATGAAGCCCAGAGAAGTCATTATGTAAGAATTCAGAAGATTCAACCATGAATGGTAGAATTAGGGTTTTGACTGGGTCAACCCTAGACCAGCTGAAGATTTGGAGAAGGTTGAGACTTAATCCAAGGGCCATGAGATCATGGAATGATGTATAGAGATGTTATATAAAGATGATTCCTAGACCAACTCATCATGATTGAGGAGTTTGAGAAGTTTTGAGTTAGGGTTTCTGAGGATTGTCAGTGGAAAAACCCTAATTTGATCCCTATCTTCCAGGCAGTTTTAGCACTAGATGTGTTTGATATCTCATTTTCCCCACAACATGAATGTTGTAGAGCTTGTTCTAAGCTTTAATTTGAGTGGTGGAAGTCCTTGATAGGAGTTACAGAGCTCAAGTTATGGTTTTGACAAATTACAGGTCAGTTGATGTGTGTGAATCTGGGTCCTTGAAAGTCACCCAACTTGCAGACAACTTTTGCCCTAGTAGGATGATTCCTATGGTTTCTTGGTCAACATGAATGTTGAAGAGGATGTTCTTAGCTTTAATTTGAGTGGTAGAAGTCCTTGATTGGAATTGTGGAACTCAACTTATGGTTTGAACAAGACAGGGGTATTTTGGTCATTTGTCAGTTATAGGTCATTTTAGCCAATGCCTAAAACTCCTATTTCCAAGCCTCAAATGGAAAAACTCAAAACATGAAAGTTGCTCAAAATGTGATTTTAAGTCTAGAAAGGAGGTCACAAATTGTTGAAAAAGCTCATAGCACAAGATTCCATGATTGGTCAAAAATGAACTAAAAATGACTTATAACTTTGAAAAGTTGAAATTGAAAAGTGTTTTGGAAGATCTACAAATCCAAAATAGGTCATCCAATATATCATTTTGATTGGAAAAACCATTTTGAGAAGATTGGTTTAAGTAGAATTTTCATTTGAGGATTAAAAAATGTGGTTCCTTTGGAAATTAGTTACTTGAAAAAGGAGGCAATGTTAAAAAACCCTACATAAGCAACAAATGCACTTGTTTTCACTTATCCTCATTCAATAACTCATGTAAGGAGAATTTGAGACCAAAATAACAAGGCATGGCATATGAGATGAGATAACCACTTTGGAATATCATGGAACTTTCAAGAAACTTCCACACCATTCTAGATGATTCTAGAAGCATCCAATGATTAATATTTAAAAGAGGGCATCAAGGAGTGTTAGAGGTTGGTGAAAGTTGGAATCAAGTCAGAGGAGAGAGAAGGAGAGATAGCCATTGAAGCCATTCCTTCAACTTGAAGCAACTCAAGAATTCTTCCATTACAAGTCTTCTCCTTCAAGAATTGTGCAAACAGAAGGCTATCCATCATCAAAGGATCATCCTGAAGGATTTACAAGCCTTGGTTCGAGCCATAGCATCACTCACCATAGCTTCTTGACAGGTTGGTGAACTCATCTCTTTCTCTTTATTTATGATTAGATAGAGCATATTATAGGTGTAGAATGATTGTGTTAGGGTAGATGACTTAACCCTAGAAGTTTTAGCTCATTCCATGAGGTTCCATGGCAGGTGCATAAAACTTTGATTTTCAAGAACTATTAGTTTAGGGCATTTCAATCATCAAGAAGTAGTGTATAATGACCAGGGTAGCCTGTAGAGTATCTGTAAATCATTAGGTTGAAGTTTGGTGAAGTTTGGTATCAGTCGAGCATGGTGGTACCAAGATGTGTAAGCATTCTGTTTGGATTATCCACGAGGAATTGAGAGAAAGTGAACGTAGGGTTGTGTAGGGCTTGAGACGTAGATGATTTTCCATGTTGGAGTCGTGTGGAGCCGTGGCCTGTAGAGGGAGCTAGAGGAGCTCGAGTTTGTGCGCATGGCGTGAGGGTTCTGCAAAACCCTAGTTTAATGAAGACGATGAGGGAGCGCCGTTGGATTAAGTCCAATGTTTGACATTTTATCCCAATCTAATGGCTGAGATCGCGTCTGAAGACTGGAGGGAAGATTTGAATTTTAATCCAAACGCTGCGTTTCATTTAGAGGGCGCTGGGCCCAGTCTTCTATTCCCACCCCCCTTTATTTCTGGCCCAATACTTTTAACTGGCGCGCTTTACTTAATACACCCCCCACCCCTTTAATTCTTTTATTTCTTTTTAATTTCCTTTTAATATTTTCTGTTTTTGAATAATTCATATAAAATAGATAAAAAATGATTTTTAATTTCTTCTTTTTTCTATGAGTAGATTAAAGTGTGTAGAAAATTATAAAAATAAAATTGAGATTTTATTTTTAGGTTTAATATTTTTAGTAGATTTTCCAATTAAATAGCTTTTTAATTGTTTCATTTTGATATTTGATTTTGTAGGAATTATTTTAGGACATTCCCTTAGGGTTTTTTACCCATTCTTTTTTATGCAATCAGATGATTAGTCATACTTCCCCATAGGATTTTTTCTAGATTTTTTAGAATTGATCTTGGTTAGTTTAATTAGGGTTGACTTAGGATAGTCTAATTAGGGTTTAGAATTGTGCATAGGTGATGATTCCTTTCTTTGATTGAGTTTTATCTTGATTTTTAGGTAGAAACCTTTATAGATGTTATGAGAAGGTGTTGAGGACCCTTGTGATTAATTGTTAGATTTTTCCCCATTAGTTTAATATTTTTAGGTATTATCTGAAGATTGCCTGATGATTTGGTTTGTTCAGTGGGTTATCTGTTCATCTGTGGGGATCTTTCTGAGGAATTGGTTGAGGGGCTTGTGTTGCCTTGAAGACTTGGATGGAGAGCATCATGAGAGGAGCTTGTAGACCAAGATGCAGAGACCCAGAGCTGGTCTCATCTCCTGTCTGTGAGGTTTGAGAGCCTGAAGTTTGAAGGAAGTTCATGGTACTTTCCTGAGGAAGGCACTATGAATGACTTTCATTCTTTCTTCTCACCTCTTTCTTAAGTATCCAATGATGTTGGAGCCAACTTGTGAGTTTAATTTCTCCTGAGGAGGAATGTAAACTGATCACTTGTTGTTGAGCCACATGGGATACAACTCCTAAGTGGAAGCCTCATAGTACTTTCCTGAGGAAGGTCCTATGGGTCTATTCACTTAGTTCCCTTAGTTTATCTAGTATTTCTCAAGTATCCAATGATGTTGGAGCCAACTTGTGAGTTTAATTTCTCCTGAGGAGGAATGTAAACTGATCACATGTTGTTGAGCCACATGGGATACAACTCCTAAGTGGAAGCCTCCTAGTACTTTCCTGAGGAAGGTCCTATGGGTCTATTCACTTAGCTCCACTAGTTCAGATAGGATTTCCTAAATATCCAGTGATGTTGGAGCCTGCTTGTGAGTTTAGTTTCTCCTGAGGAGGGATGTAAACTGATCACAGTGGTTGAGCCACATAGGGTATGATTCCTGAGTATACACCTCTTAGTGTTCTCCTGAGGAAGACACTATGAGCTTGCTTGCTTAGCTCCCTTTCTTTGGTAAGCTTATTCTGAAGCTTGAAGACTGGGAATGATTTCTCCTGCCTAGGGTTCTGCTTGAGAGTTTTGCTTAGGTTTGTTTAGATCCTGTGATTAGGGTTAGGGTTAGAGAATAGATGATTCTTTCTCATGTGAGTTTTGTTTGCCTGATGGTACTTCATTTCCTTTATCTGTATGATTGCAGTTTACTGTTTTGCTTGATAGCATGTTGTTGATTTTCAGTATGATTACTGTTATTTCATGACTGGCTTGAGGTCGAGACGAGCTTGTGGAGGCTGAAACCCCACACATATTTCCTCCCTCACTTGCATTGCATGCATTTTACTGTTAAAACTGATGTTTTTGTCTGTATTCTGTGTATCATTGACATGATCCCTTAGGACTCTCATTTCTTCTGATGAGGATTTGATGATAGACTTTTAGGTTGAAACCTATGCATGATAACTTCTAGGAGTTCCCTGTTCAAGCCTCAACCATAGGATGAATCCATGGCATGATAACGGTAGGACTTGATAGTCTCCCTCCTAGTTGAGCCATTTTTTCCTGTAGTTTCCCGAACTACGTTTGCTCTGATCTTTCATACCAGATGAAAGTACGTAGGCATAGGATGCGATATCCTAGCGAGCAACCTTCCCCATCTTCACCCGTAGTTAGCCGAACTACGTTGACTCTGATTTCTCATTCTCTGATGAGAATACGTAGGCATAAAGCGCGACGCTTTGCCGAGTCATTTTTCTTTTCTTTTTCAGCCATCCTTGATAGGTAGATAGATTATAACCAACCCGTCCAAGTAAACAAACAAGCGAGGATCCCGTCGAGTACGACGGACGTGAGGGGTGCTAATACCTTCCCCTTGCGTAACCGACTCCCGAACCCAGACAATGGTTGCAATGACCTTGTCTTACCCTTATTCGTCAGGTTTCTCCGATCGTTTCCTTTCCCGCTCTGAGGGATAAATAACGAAAGGTGGCGACTCTTCTGTCATGCCGGCACCTTATTTTTCGCGCAAGCGACACCTGCGACTTCTCAAGTTCTCACAGTTCATAATTCTCACTCTTCTCCGATTCAAGCCTATTCTATAACATCCACTTCCTATACTATCCGTATTACGACCAATGCATATTAGGCTTATCAATCTTCCTATAATTCTACTCCAGATCAACATTACGGCACACTACCGACACTTTAGAGTTACTCTGAACCTTACTCAAACCAAACCAACACCAACAGTCAATCAACAATGGCAACATCAAACATTCGCACATCATCATATACATATTATTCCAAAGTCATCACTTAAACAATCTATCGACACATCAAAAAGGTCACACAGAACTTCCCTAAAACCGTAAACCCAACCTATACGCCAAATTAACCAAAAACAACAATTCACCAACCATCAACATATTTCAATCCATCAACATCAACATAACTCAACAATCAATAGCATGTCAATATAAAACTTCATCAACGATACATTCCTACGGGGTTAAGGAATTCCCACTACCCTATACATGTATATACCATTCCCAATCAAGTTTCTCCCCCCTTACCTTGTTAATCAGTTGATCGATGAAATTCTTCCTGGATTTGGTCTCTTGGCCTCCTCTTTTCTTTCCGTTCTTCGTTCCCTTTTTCCTTCGTTCTTCTCACTTCTCTCGTTCTTTCCTCTTCTCTCTTTCTATCGCTCTTTCTCTCTACCCTCTTTCTATCGTGTTATTTTCTCTAATACTTCCCCCACCCCTTCATATTCTATTTTCCTTTTTATTTCCTATCCCAATAATAATAATAACTAATAAAAATAACATAATAATAATAATAATAAATAATAATAATAATAATAATAATAATAATAATAATAATAATAATAATAATAATAATAATAATAATAATAATAATAATAATAATAATATTATTATCACACCAATTTCCCACGATCTATGGTAATCCCTTTTCTCTCTATTCCAACTTTTTTAATATCTCCTTGCTACCCCTTCATATTTCCTTCCTCACGGTTTCTATCATGACTTTTCATATTTCCATTCTAACTTCCCAATAACCCTTCCACCTCTTATTTTACTTATTCCAACCACTAATATTCCCAATAATAATTCTAATATAATAATTATAATAATCATTATAATAATAATAATATAATATAATACTATTATAATATTATAGTAATATTCAACATAATAATAATAATAGTAATACACCCAACAATAATTATAATTATAATAATAATAAAACTATCACACCTATAATAATAATAATATTAATAAGAATAATATAATAATAATAATAAATATAATAAATATAATAATAATAATAATAAATATAATAAATATAATAATAATAGTAGACCCCCACCAATATTACTATTATTCATTATATTATCATATTCACACCAAAGCACCACCAATATTACCATTAGTTATTATATTATTATATCTACACCAATTCACCACCAATAATTCTCCCATATCAGGGACACCCACCAATAATAATATTCATACTAATGATAATAATCATAATAATAATAATAATAATAATAATAATAATAATAATAATAATAATAATAATAATAATAATAATAATAATAATAATAATAATAATAATACCACCAATATTACTATTATCTATTACATTATTATCTCCACACCACCAATGATCCTTACATATCAAGGGTACTCACCAATCATATACCAACACACTCCACCTAAGGGCACACCAACATAAAATATTTAAAATAATAATAAAATGACTAAATAATTAAAATGGGTGTTACAACTCTCCCCCAGTTTAATTATTTTCGTCCTCGAAAATTACCTGATGGAAACCAATCCGGATACGCTTCTCGCATCCTTCATTCCAATTTCCAGGTCACACTGCCTTCTGCAGCACCTCTCCAAGCCACTTTCACCAAAGATGTCTCCTCCCCTCGGAGTTGACTTCCGTTCGTCAAAACGAACCAGCAATGCTTCAACACTCAAATTATTTTTCACTAGTACATCATCCACCTGATTCAATGTACTTTCTCAACCAGACACATGGAACATGTCATGCCAATTCACGACGGCAACGGAAAAACAGTCTAACATGTTACTCCTCCCATGCCTCCGCTGCGCCACTCTGATACAAACCATAGAACACGGTGCGAACTTCTAAGACTTCGAAGTTCGACCAACATCAGTCACTGGCGTGACTCTCAAAACACATTTTTTTTGGATCCTCTTGATCTTCTCAGCCATCTCAAACATAATTTTCAGGTCTGAGCACAACACTCTCACTCGACCCATTCCAACACAGTAGATTCCTATACTCCCTACCTCACCAAGCCACATATAGTGTCATTCCGACGCTAGGATGGTAACCGTTATTATAGGTAACTCAATCAACGGTAATTAATCATCCCACGATCCACCTTGATCCAACACCCAAGCTCTCACCAATTCTCTACAGACTCAATAATCCTCTCTGACTGACCATCAGTTTGCGGATGGTAAGTCGAACTCAACTTCAACTTAGTACCCGAAACTTCCTGTAATCCCCTCCAAAATCTCACTATAAACCTCAAATTTCCATCTGACACAATATTCGTCAGTATCTCATCCAACTTCACCACTTTCTCAATATGCATCTCGTATATCCTCAACACGGAATAGTTAATCTGCTCCTAACAATCCAAATTAAAATTATGTCTTTACAAATTCTTTAGCAATCTCAACACCAATTTCGTGAAAATACTACCTGATTTCCACTCTGGAATATTTAACGACTGCATCAGACTCAACAGTCTCTGATGTTCACTCTTCGAAATCCGACAATTCTAACTAGCATATTCCACCTCTCCTTATCCATGGTCTCAAAAACAATCTACTCAAGTTCGGTTACTTCTTCATAGCACCGAGATGGATACTCCATCTAACTCAATGTATTTCTTCACGAGTACTCCTACTCCCTTCAACAACATCTGATATACATACTCTATCATAACACCTCGTGGTATTATTTCCACAAACCCGACAATCCACTCTCCGACTCTAATTTATCAATTTCAACTAATTCACTATTCAACCCAGATTTCTGACTTTCTCGATTCTTCTCAAGGATATCACTAGTCAGATCTTAATAATAAAAGCTTAACTCCATAAGAAGTATCCTTACTCACAAAACGCATATTATGAAATTTCTCAATCAGTTCTAACTCTTCTCACCGTCATCTTCGGTATACGCAGACATTTCCAACTCACCGCATCATCTACCACATGCACTTCACCCGAATGGTAATTCAACTCGAAGCCGTACTCCTTCCGAAATCTCAATTATTTCCTATGCCTCATATTCGTCTGATTCAAATTAAACAAACACCTTAAACTCTTAAGATCACCAAACATCTCCGATCTCAGTCTGAACTTTCGAAGCCTCCGATTCTGGTACAACAACAATAGTAACCAACTCTAAATCACTGGTCAGATGATTTCTCTTATATACTCCAAGTTGCCTTTTGCATAATTGAAACTCGCTGAAGTTGTCTTTAGTAAATCCCATAATTATATCAACAAGCATCACAAACACCACAATTAGTTCTATCGGATTCGGCAGAACTTTCCTTACGGAAGTATATCACCGCTCTTTTTCCAACACTGATAACTCCAGTTCCTTATGCTCAACATAATCATCTATACTCTTCGAATACCTCAAAATATCATTTATTAACACAACCATCGCCTTATATAAATAATTAGAGAAGATCCCATGCCAAATGGACACACAAGTTGTGAGTTATGGCGGGAACACGTACCGTATCGCCCGTCCTTACCACAACATTCAAACACACTTCATCAATAAATAGATTAATTCCATGTCAATACTTCACCATCTCATAGATAATTTCAATAGCTTTCCAACGCTTCGAACCACGCGTCATTCCGATTTACGGTTCTCCCGTTACGGCAAAAATACGAAAACCACTTTTGCCTGCCCATGACGTCTTCGCTGGGCGAACACCGTGGCGAACGAGGAGCCATTCACTAGCGTACTCGCTAGGTGAGGACCTGGCGAACATGACCGTCCAAAATCTTATTTTCGATCGTCACCTGACTTCCGAGTGTCCGATTTTGATTCCGTAAAAAGCTGCGATCTTGGAATTCGACGTACAACAACAATTTTATACTTAGGAGGCCATCCAACACACTTTCAATCTTTTGAATATTTTAAAGCCCGATTACTTCTAATCTCAACAGCAGGTCTTGGGGCCTCCCGTTGCGATACAACCATCGATCTTTGATACCACAACCACAACAACTCTACTCGAGGTCACACGACCAAGGAACTCACATTCCTCGATCAATTGTTCCATCAAATCCTTAACTCTTAGAAGAGAATACCGATCCTTGATAGTCACCTTGTTCACTTATCTATAGTTCACCCAAAACTTCACAAAACCTTCTGTCTATCTAACCAACAAAATTGGTGCACCTTACGGTAACACACTCAAACAAAAGAACCTCTCTTCCGGTAGATCTTCAAGTTGAATCTTCAACTCTTCCAATCCCAACGCAACATACAATACGAAGTCACCAATATCGGACTAGTTCCAAAACTAACTCGATTGTAAGCTCCACTTCACATTCCCGGTAGTAAATCGCTTATCTCTGTAGGAAAACTCCGGACAATCATAAATAGCTGACAACTCCCAATTTTTCACTTTCCTTCTCATTCAAAGTTTCCGTCCAAATAAACACCTCGACACCGTCTTGCGCCGATTCCTCAAAATAATCCCTTAAGCACTTAGCTTAACTCAAGACTATTCACTGCTCACGCCACCCAAGCTTGCAAGATACGTCTATCCCATCCAACATAATTCCATCCATTATTAACAAGAGATTAAGGGTGATCAGTTCCTCAATTTGTTAATAGACAGCCGAAATCATGATGGGGTACAAACCATCTTTACCAAGCTATGATATCACTCCTCAACACACTAAACCACCACACTGTAGCTTTTCGGAGAAATACAACTTCTCCCCCACTGGAATCATTCCACTTCTACCAATGAAGTTAACCAACAACATGTACCGACAGTGTTTTTACACACATGTCGCATACCAGGAAACAATAACACTAGACAACATTGGCCGGACGGACCGACCTGCTCTGATACCAATTGTAACACCCCACTTTCCCAAATTAAATAAAATATGAATATTAAAATAATAATCAGAGTTTTCACCAAAAAGTGGGATATCACATCTCCAAATTTTATAAAAATACTTTATTCATTCTTTTCAAAATAATAGAGCGGAATTTGTTTCATAAAGTAAAATACATCAAATTCATGATACGACACATGAAAAAGAAATAAGTTCAACATAGACACAACAAAACACCCAAGTCCCGTGCTACGTATCAGAGCATCCTAGACTCGACTGACACACCACCATCCAAGCTATCTAAGTACCTGGATTATCTGTACTTCCGGAGAAGCACAGACACAACAACATCAAAGGGGTGAGAAATCATGATCAAAATATAATGGTAATGTAATACATGTAAATAAGGCAGTAAAACACACCAACACATCAACTATTCACCCCAACAACACCATATAACGAACCTACTGTTCAAATTACAATATAACATATTATAATGCAATTATGCAACACAACACCATGCATGCGGTACCGACTCATTGGTTCATTCAATCGAACCTGGATAGATCACTTACGCTCCTCCTGAGACATGATCTATCCCTCACCATTCTCCACAAAGGAGTACGGATGAATCACTTACGCTCCTCCTGAGACATGATTCATCCCACCAAAACACCATGATATGCACACACCAATGCATAACTATCATAATTAGGCACTCAAAGTGCACACGATCCTCCTGATCATATCATCATACATCAATGCATATATGTACAGATATAACATACACCAACACCGTATAGATCAATCAGATAGTAAACAACTTCATACTATAACACCAGATATAACTACATCCCAACACTCGGGAACGCACGATCCTACTGATCACTATATATATATATATATATACATTAACTAATTGTTCACCAACAATATCAAGGAAAACGAGTACCATCACCAAGTAAACAAGTTCATACTTTATCACCAAGATATAAACACGTCCCACCACTCGGGAATACACGATCCTACTGATCACTACACCATGCTCCGCATGATTCATACACCAACTAATTATCCATTTAAATAATTAGTAACAGAAATTACATACTATCACCGAGTACTCACTCTATAACACTCAATCATCTCCCCTATAATCAACAAAGTCCAAGGGCACTACACTCTTAGCGCACACAGCATAACAGCATAGAAAAAACCACATTCTGCTACGCTCGCTACACCCTCGCTAGGCGAGCTCCCAGCGAATGCTCGCTACCTGTTCGCTTAGCGAACCTCCTCGCGAATGACAGCAGTGGCTATTGTAATGATTCGCTATCCAACTCGCCACAGCGAATACCCAGCGAATACTCGCTACCTGTTCGCTTAGCGAACGTCCTCGCGAAGGCAAACAGAACCTACTGGACTCACTCGCTACCTCACTCGCTAGGCGAGCACCTAGCGAACGCTCGCTACCTTCTCGCTAAGCGAAGTGCTAGCGAGTTGCCTGCGACTTCTCAAGTTCTCACAGTTCATAATTTTCACTCTTCTCCGATTCAAGCCTATTCTATAACATCCACTTCCTATACTATCCGTATTACGACCAATGCATATTAGGCTTATCAATCTTCCTATAATTCTACTCCAGATCAACATTACGGCACACTACCGACACTTTAGAGTTACTCTGAACCTTACTCAAACCAAACCAACACCAACAGTTAATCAACAATGGCAACATCAAACATTCGCACATCATCATATACATATTATTCCAAAGTCATCACTTAAACAATCTATCGACACATCAAAAAGGTCACACAGAACTTCCCTAAAACCGTAAACCCAACCTATACGCCAAATTAACCAAAAACAACAATTCACCAACCATCAACATATTTCAATCCATCAACATCAACATAACTCAACAATCAATAGCATGTCAATATAAAACTTCATCAACGATACATTCCTACGGGGTTAAGGAATTCCCACTACCCTATACATGTATATACCATTCCCAATCAAGTTTCTCCCCCCTTACCTTGTTAATCAGTTGATCGATGAAATTCTTCCTGGATTTGGTCTCTTGGCCTCCTCTTTTCTTTCCGTTCTTCGTTCCCTTTTTCCTTCGTTCTTCTCACTTCTCTCGTTCTTTCCTCTTCTCTCTTTCTATCGCTCTTTCTCTCTACCCTCTTTCTATCGTGTTATTTTCTCTAATACTTCCCCCACCCCTTCATATTCTATTTTCCTTTTTATTTCCTATCCCAATAATAATAATAACTAATAAAAATAACATAATAATAATAATAAATAATAATAATAATAATAATAATAATAATAATAATAATAATAATAATAATAATAATAATATTATTATTATCACACCAATTTCCCACGATCTATGGTAATCCCTTTTCTCTCTATTCCAACTTTTTTAATATCTCCTTGCTACCCCTTCATATTTCCTTCCTCACGGTTTCTATCATGACTTTTCATATTTCCATTCTAACTTCCCAATAACCCTTCCACCTCTTATTTTACTTATTCCAACCACTAATATTCCCAATAATAATTCTAATATAATAATTATAATAATCATTATAATAATAATAATAATATAATATAATACTATTATAATATTATAGTAATATTCAACATAATAATAATAATAGTAATACACCCAACAATAATTATAATTATAATAATAATAAAACTATCACACCTATAATAATAATAATATTAATAAGAATAATATAATAATAATAATAAATATAATAAATATAACAATAATAATAATAAATATAATAAATATAATAATAATAGTAGACCCCCACCAATATTACTATTATTCATTATATTATCATATTCACACCAAAGCACCACCAATATTACCATTAGTTATTATATTATTATATCTACACCAATTCACCACCAATAATTCTCCCATATCAGGGACACCCACCAATAATAATATTCATACTAATGATAATAATCATAATAATAATAATAATAATAATAATAATAATAATAATAATAATAATAATACCACCAATATTACTATTATCTATTACATTATTATCTCCACACCACCAATGATCCTTACATATCAAGGGTACTCACCAATCATATACCAACACACTCCACCTAAGGGCACACCAACATAAAATATTTAAAATAATAATAAAATGACTAAATAATTAAAATGGGTGTTACAGGGGGTACCAACCAAGAGTTAGAATCCTCGATTCTGCTGAGAGAAATAAAGAATAACCACCAAAAGTTGGAATAACATCCAAACGCCATTGGGTCATCAACCAAAAGTTGACATAAAACAACGATGACCAACCAAAAGTTGGAACAACTTTGTTGGGGAAAAAACCACAAGCTTGACCAGGGAAGACAACACTCGCAAGCAAGTCACCTGAGGAAACCGAAGACATTTAACCAAACGACTCAGCTGGGGCGAATCTGATAAAATAACCAACCCAAGAATCCATCCTGACGCGGATAACACGAAATCCCCTTGAGTCAAACAATCTCTGCTGAGAAGATATCCGGTCCTAAAACACCAAACCTGACTTATGCTTCAGATGCCTATGTTAGAAAATGGCATAATGCTCCATACGAAATGGAAATGCTACGCATTTGGGAGGATTCTAATGCAAAATGCAAATGCAAAGGAGCCAACCCAGCAAAATAAATGCTAGGGAGAAAAGACCAACTCCGTTGGGGAGAGAAATCCGCACCGCTGGGGATCAACACCCTGGATGGCCTTCTAGAATACAACTCTTCTGGGAAATTGAATAGCTCGGCTGGAACACAAACAATTCTATGCTTAAATAAAACCCCTCCAGCTGAGGAAACCGTCCCCGCGAGAGAGATACGACGATCTGCCAAGATGAACTTTACTCTGCTCGGGGAATCAGCCCTGACTGACATTTAAAAAAACTCCACCTTGCTTGGGGAGAAAATCCACTCTGCTTGAGATTATATCCAGTATCAACTAGTCTTGCCGAGGAATATCAGATATTCCTACTAGGAACTCCATTCTACTGGAGAAATCCCACACTCCTGTTCCACCACTTACTCTGTCGAGGGAATCAACACTGCACTCTGCTAGAGAAAATCCTGCATACCGACTCCGTTGGGAAAGGGCGTCATCGATGTTACCTTCGCTGGAGAAGAAAACTGGTTTACAAACCACCCTGCCGCTGAGGGAATCGCTTCTACCTTGCTATGCTAGGAACAAACCCCACCCTGCTGGGGACTCGCTTTCTCACCAAGACAAAGCTTTGTTCTACTGGAGATACAACCTTTCAAACTTGATAATCGGATTCTACCGGGGAGATGGCACATCTCTGCCCGAGAGAAGGTGACCACTTCACTGGGGAAGCGAGATCTCTACTATGGGAAACAAACCTCTTCGTTGCTCATGCCTGACTGCATTTAACCTATTGAGAATACCAGGACGACAACAACTGCCATTGGTTGTGACTTTGAACTACTGAGGATAAGAGAATCTCACTCAGCTGTGATAACCCTGTTGACCTACAACAAAGGAAAACACCAAAAATGTTCTATATGTGAAATGGTTACCTCAGTTACCATCCATGATACTTGCCGCTCAAGCAAAGTCTATGCTCTGTACAACCTCTTGCTTTTACCTACAATGTTTACCAAAATAACAGACATTTCACAAACAAAACAGTAAAATGGACAAGAAAAAGAAAGCTCTTTGACTGAAGTGAATACTTTATTGATGAAAGACCTGTAAATAGGCGAATTACAATTCAGATGCAGTTCCTGAAAAGAGGTAATTGCTCAAAAACAAAATACAAATACAATATAAATGTCGGCAATGTGGAAACAGACAACCACCATGTGTCAATTCGGCTATGACCTGTATGTCTTTGATGTTCCCCATGTTTCGTCTTCTGACAAGACTGACTGGACTGATTCTTTCCTTCGGGATAACTGCTCACAAGCTTACAGATCGAACGCAGACCATGATCATGTGCTTTTTAAACCCCTAACTTTTTCCTGGACCGCCCTTTCGGGTTTTCAATCCACCGGGATACCCATTTTTGCCAAAGTTGCCTTTACAGGTTTTCAACTTTGCGGGTTCATTCTTTTCTTTTATCCCTAATTTTTGCCCGAACCTTTTCTTTTTATGGTTCGCCGGGATGCCCCATTTTTTCCTAGACCTTTCTTTTTGTGTCCAGCGGGTCTCTTTTAAGCAAAGTATTTTTTAACCACGTCCGCGTTCACAGGGGACGAAAAATCTTCACCATCCATGGTAGATAGCAATAAGGCTCCGCCAGAGAAAACCTTTCTTACCACATACGGACCTTCATAGTTAGGAGTCCATTTTCCCCTGTGATCTGTCTGAGGAGGAAGGATCCTTTTCAACACCACATCACCCGTCTGGAAGCACCGAGGATGCACTTTCTGATCAAAGGCTTTCTTCATCCTACTCTGGTACACCCGACCATGCGCAATAGACGCCAATATCTTCTCATCCATCAAACTCATTTGATTCAACCTGGTTCGCACCCATTCAGCTTCGTCAAGCTTTACATCCGATAATACCCTTAAAGAAGGAATCTCAACTTCCAATGGTAGGACTGCTTCCGTACCATACACCAGTGAGAAAGGAGTTGTCCCGGTTGATGTACGCATGAAGTACGATAACCGTGGAGAGCGAAAGGCAACATCTCGTGCCAGTCCTTGTAGGTCACAACCATCTTCTGCACAATCTTCTTGATATTCTTATTAGCTGCCTCAACAACACCATTCATCTTCGGACGATATGGAGAAGAATTGTGATGTTCAATCTTGAACTTCTGACATAGTTCCTTCATCATTTTGTTATTCAAATTTGAACCATTATCAGTAATGATTCTCTCTAGAATACCATAACGACAAATGATGTCCTTCTTTATGAATCGGGCGACCACCTACTTCGTGACATTAGCGAAAGACACTGCTTCTACCCACTTCGTAAAATAATCAATCGCGACCAGAATGAAGCGATGTCCATTAGAAGCATTCGACTCAATCTTTACAATCACATCGATTCCCCACATGGCAAAAGGCCAAGGAGATGTCAACACATTTGGAGGAGCTGGTGGCACATGCACCTTATCCGCATAAATCTGGCATTTATGGAATTTTCTAGCGTATTTGAAACAATCGGATTCCATAGTCATCCAATAATACCCAACTCTCAACAATTTTCTATCCATTGACATGAGTACCAAAAGAACCTTCGTGGACTTCCTCGATCAACAAGTTTGCTTCAAGTTCATCAACACAATGCAGCAAGACCATGTCAAAGTTTCTCCTGTAGAGCACATTATCCTTGTTCAGATAAAAATTTCTAGCTAACCTCCTCAGAGTCTTCTTATCTTTACTGGATGCCCCAGATGGGTACTCCTGAGTCTTGAGAAAATGCTTGATATCGAAATACCAAGGCTTTCCATCGGATGCTTTCTCAACGGCAAACACAAAAGCAGGTCTATCAAGACACATGATGGTGATAGCAGGAGTTTCATTCCAGAAATTCACTTTGTACATCGAAGCTAGCATGGCCAAGGCATCCTCCATTTGATTCTCAGCCCTCAGCATATGATGGAAATCAACTTATCGAGGAAAGGCATCAGTCTCCTTGCATAATCTCTATAAGGAACCAGGTTGGCCTGACGAGGTTCCCATTCTCTTTTGATTTGGTTAACGACTAACGCTAAGTCACCGTACACATCCAGATTCTCAATCCTCATATCAACGGACTCTTCTAAACCCATAATGCAAGCTTCATACTCGGCTTCATTATTGGTGAAAGCGAATGTCAATCGGGCAGTGAACGGTATATGAGAACCGTGAGGATTAGTAATGATCGCGCCGATTCCATTACCATATGAATTAACCGTTCCATCAAAAACCAGTTTCCACTGAGATCCCGTCTTAGGACCCTCGTCAGGTAAAGGCTCATCACAGTCTTTCATCCTCAAAAACATGACGTCTTCATATAGGAAGTCAAACTTCATTGGCTGATAATCCTCAATCGTCTGTTCCGCGAGATATTCCGACAGGACGATTCCCTTAATGGCTTTCTGGGAAACGTACTAAATATCATACTCTGTTAAAACCATTTGCCATCGGGCAATCCTTCCGGAGTGTGCTTGTTTTTCAAAGACATACTTGATCGGGTCCATCTTCGAAATTAATAGGGTTGTGTGGTTTAACATGTACTGTCTCAAACGCTTAGCGGCCCAAGCGAGTGCACAACATGTTTTTTCCAGCATTGAGTACCTCGACTCACAATCGGTGAATTTCTTACTCAGGTAGTAGATGGCATGCTCTTTTCTACCTGACTCGTCTTGTTGACCGAGCACACATCCCATTGAATTCTCAAGAACCGTGAGATACATGATCAGTGGTCTCCCTGCAACTAGAGGCATGAGTATTGGAGGTTCCTGCAGATATTCTTTTATTCTTTCGAATGCTTTCTGGAAATTTTCATTCCATCTGTCCGTTTGATCTTTTCTCAGCAATTTGAATATTGGTTCACAAGTGGATGTAAGATGAGATATAAACCTTGCAATGTAGCTTAATATCCCTAGAAAACCACAAACCTCTTTTTCCGTTCTCGGCTCAGGCATTTCTTATATAGCTCTTATTTTGGCTCAATACCCTTTTCACTGACAATGAAACCCAATAACTTTCCAGATCTCACCTTGAAGGTGCACTTGCTAGGATTCAACCTCAGCTTGAACTTCCTCAACCTTTCGAACAATTTCAGAAGATCGACCAGATGTCCCTCCTCCATATGTGACTTTGCTATCATGTCATCAACATAGACTTCCACCTCATGATGAATCATATCATGAAACAAAGTGACCATCGCCCGCTGATAAGTTGCCCCTGCATTTTTCAATCCAAAGGGCATCACCTTATAGCAAAAAGTCCCCCACGGTGTGATGAAAATAGTTTTCTCCATGTCCTCTAGGGCCATTTTGATTTGGTTATACCCAGAGAAGCCATCCATGAATGAAAACATATAATACTGAGTGGTGTTATCAACCAACACATCAATATGAGGGAGCAGGAAACCGTCTTTCGGGCTCGCTTTATTCAGATCTCGATAATCAACGCACATCCTGACCTTTCCATCCTTCTTAGGCACAGGAACAATATTAGCGACCCACAGAGGGTAATTCGTGACAGCAAGAAACCCAACATTCAACTGCTTCTGAACTTCTTCTTTGATCTTGACTGCCATGTCAAACCTTGTCCGTCTCAACTTCTGCTTGACTGGCGAACATTCTTCTCTGAGAGGTAGCCGGTGTACCACAATATCTGTATCTAGCCCAGGCATGTCTTGGTAAGACCAAGCGAAGATATCCTTATACTCACGAAGCATTTCAACCAATCTTCTCTTGACACTGTCTTCTAATGCAGCCCCTACTTTAACTTCTTTCTTGTCATCCTCGGTACCCAGATTGATAATCTCAATATCCTCCTAATGAGGTACAATAACCCTTTCCTCTTGCTTGAGAAGCCTGACTAACTCTTCAGGTAGTTCACAGTCGTCGTCAGTCTCATCTTCAGCTTGATAAACGGGATTATCAAAGTCATACGAAGTCATAGCCGAACCTGAATCGATGGCATCTGATAGAAAAGACCTGCATGAGGATGTTATATTTATTATGCGATGCATCAAACAAAACACATTGCCATTTTCTGTTAAGTATAAATGCAAAACAAAAACAAGAAAAACAGGGATCACAATATTTGAATGCGAAACGTTTTTTATTAATGATAAACTGTAAATAACAATAAGGCCCCATAAATGGGTCACTATGTCTTGGGAAGAATGTAGGACTAAACATAATCAAAACAATGAACATTACTCTGCAGCAGTAACATGAATGACTTCTTCGGTCGTCCAGTTGCACAACTTCTGGCCGGGAGTACATGGACGGATCCATGCATCCATGTCGCAGTCACTGTCACCTTCATTGTCTTCAATGGCATTAATCTTGTCAAATATCACACCACTGCTGGTGAACTGAACATGTCCCCTGTATCTCGGAATCTGAGAAGAACTGGAGGGTTTGTATCCCAATCCGAACTTGTCCTGCTTGACAGGAACATCGAGAACTTGGCCCCACTTCTGAGACGAGCCGGATTCTACGATAGCATGAGCCTCCTTGAGCGACGACATCAAAACCTCTGGGCCCTTGGCTTCTACAGGGGACTTCCCCTGAATCTGGACTGTTTCGAAAGCCTGGCAGAGCATTTCGTGGATCTCACCATCCACTTCCACGTACTTGAAAGATGACAAATGGCTAACCATAATGTCCTCTTCACCGCACACCGTGACTATCTTCCCTTCTACCATGTATTTCAGCTTTTGATGCAACGTTGAGGTGACTGCCCCAGCAGAGTGTATCCAAGGTCGGCCGAGCAAATAGTTGTATGCTGGCTGGATATTCATAATATAGAAAGTTGCATCAAAGATCTCTGGCCTTATCTGAATAGGCAATATGATCTCTCCAAACACCGATCTTTTAGATCCATCAAAAGCCCTCACGACCAAATCACTTGGCGTGCACAACAAACCTTGAATGTCCAAATTCATCAATGCCTTCTTCGGAAGCACATTGAGGGATGATCCTGTATCAACCAAAACATGTGACATCAGAGATCCTCTACACTCCAAGGATATATGCAGAGCACGATTATGGTTCCTCCGAGCAGGAGTCAGATCCAAATCAGTTAAGCCGAGACCATTGTCGGCGTTCACATGAGCGACTACCCCCTCCAACTAATTAAAAGAAATCTCTTGGGGTACGTACGTTGCATTCAAGACTTTCAGGATAGAAATCTTCGAAGGAGTTTGATTCAAATGATCCACAATTTTGTAGTCGCTCTTCCGAATTAGCCTCATAAATTCCTCCGTATCCTTTGAAAAATCATCAGTAACAACTTGGGGTTGGGCATTCTCTTCAATCACAGCCTTACGCTTACCCCTTTCATTCTTATCAACATTAATCTCTGGTGGAGAAAAGACCCTACCACTTCTGGTAATACCTCCGGCCCCCACTATGTTCTCAACCGACGAACTTCTGCTTGCCAATTCTGTCCATTCTTGCTTCTGCCCGTTACAGAACACCTCTCCCCCATAGTTCCATGGGATAGCTCTAGTGCTCTCGTATGGCATAGGTCCTGGTACAGTAATGATAACTGGAGCGGGCCTAGCAGGCGCTGAAATATTGATTGTCCGGTATGCAATGGAAATCGTAGCAACTTCATTTCCGTCATCACTCACTTTGTGCTCGGCATCTTCTTTCACAACTCTATCAAATTGCAAACAACCCTCATCAATCATTCTCTGAATACCCCTCTTCAAAAGATCACAACCCTCAGGCTGCGCTTCACACTTTGAGCAGTCAGCAGAACAACCAGGAAATACTCCCTTCTTCAACAAACAAGCCTTCACAAAACCCAATGGATTTTTTAAATCATCAACATCAGTTATCAGATTCAACTTTTCACCCTCAATAATGGCATTGGCTCCTACCACCCCATGATCCGACATCGGGTTCTGAGTCACATTGGGCCCCTCGTTAGTGAAGTTAATAGCTTTGGAATCAAGCAAATCCTGGACCTTATGCTTAAAAGCTTTACAATGGTCAATATCATGGCCTGGGGCGCCAGAGTGAAACTCACAATGAGCATTCGCATCGTAGCCAGGAGGCGGTGTACCTGTGAGAGGAACCAAGGTCCTCTTCTGAACCAATTGTAGCTGCAGCAACCGTTGTAACAACTGAGAATATGGTATCGAAGGATTCGTGAACTGTCTATTAGTCATTATGCGCCTAACAGCATAAGGTCACAGAGCATTGCCTTATTGTGGAGCTGCGGCCGAGATATTTACGGTAGCAACTTATTGATGCTGACGAGACTGAGCTCTACCTTTACCCTTGTGAGAAATAGCGTTCGTGTCCCCTTCCCTCCTCTTGGGGTTCGCTGAATATGGTTTCTTCGTTCCTCCCGAAGAGGATCCACCACCATTTGAAATCTTTTTAGACTTAATCCCACTTTCAATTTGCTCACCGGCAATTACCAAATCAGAAAACCCTGTAGACATGCATCCTATCATCTTATCAAAGTACACACCTAATAGTGAAGCCATGAACAGGTCAATCAACTCCCTTTCAATCATAGGGGGCTGTACCCTTGCAGCTAAATCCCGCCACCTCTAGGCGTATTCCTTGGAGCTCTCAATACTCTTCTGCGACAAGCTCTGCAATTGTACCCGATTGGGTGCCAAATCACTATTATATTTATAATGACGCACAAAAGCCTCGGCCAATTCTTTCCAGCTATGAATATCGGTTCTCTCAAGCCCCATATACCATTCCAACGAAGCCCCTGCCAGACTATCCTGGAAGAAATGCATCAGCAGCTTTTCATCACTGGAATAAGCAGACATTTTTCTGAAGTATGCCCGAATGTGTACTCTGGGACAAGTCGTCCCTTTGTACTTATCAAAATCGGGCACCTTGAATTTGGGGGGAATCTTGACCCCAGGAACCAAACCAAGATCAGACATATCCAAGCCCAAAGAGTTCTAATTCTCAAACGATTTCATCTTCTCCTC
Source organism: Lathyrus sativus (assembly GCA_963859935.3). NCBI lineage: Eukaryota > Viridiplantae > Streptophyta > Magnoliopsida > Fabales > Fabaceae > Lathyrus > Lathyrus sativus. Next base: position 282,997,107 of record OZ012741.1, on the reverse strand, counting down.
AATCAATTTGAACCTTCAGTCAACTTCAGTCGACAAACCACCTTCTAGATCTTTCACAGAAAATATATCATCCTGATTATCCTCCCAATGAGGACCAGCAACCCGTGCACAGCGCACACACTGCCATTACCAGCAATATTACCATTCTCACCAGCAGCTCCTCCGCCCGGAGGTACAACAACAGTAGGAATACCCTGAGGAATAGACCCACCAATCGGAGGATGAACAACACCGACTCCTCTGTGCAAAACACCGTCTTCATCAACCCGTGCTATCAACGGTTGGACCAACGTTCTCAACTATTCCGGTCCACTAGCAATAGTCTGCATCAGTTCCATGAATTGGGCCATACAAGCCCTGACCTCCTGCAATTCGCTTGAACCTGATCCATCACCTTCTGCTGATTCCCTCGAGTAGAATACTTGTGGAAATCGAACTCCTCAATCCTGAACTGAAGAAAACCAAACAGAGATAAGAACACAAGGCCACCAAGAACAACCTGTGATGCAAATGAGAATGCAAGATGCAAAATGCAAACATGTCTATGTATGCACAGGGAGATCTTCCCCATTGATTCTGGTTTCAATAAACAAGAACAACAGAGATGGATAAACACATCATGATAAATCTTCTCATATATCAAGTAAAGCTGAAACAATACAACCAAATGAGAAAATATCCGCATACAAAGAGGTATTGATATCATCCAACATCTCTGGTGATGATCAAGATATAACAGCAAATGAAACTACAAAAGATAAAACTCCTAGTAGCCATGATCTCTACGCCACTCCTGAGACTCCTCAAGCATCTCCTTCGTGTTGGGATGGTCTGGCCTCTCCATCAACTCTCGGATAAGGACATCCCTCTTGCGTATCACATCCCAGAGATAATGACAATGGTCCTCCCAAGCATCTTTGCCGGAGGCATCCTCAAGCCTGGGTTTCTTCACCCCTGCTCGTATCTTGAACTCTTCAAGTGCTGACAAAGTCTCTTCGTATTTCTACTCAATCGTACTTCTATAGAACAATTCTAACAGTAACTCCCTCTCCTTATCCTTGAATTGCGCTTTCAGCTTATCAATTTGAATACGAAGCTGATCTTCTCTACTCTTGTTGGCCATCACAGTAGCATTCCACTATTCATTGAATTTGGATATCTTCAGATAGGCTCTATCTAAATCCTCCTTCTTACTCCTCAGAACATCACAAGTGCTTTTCAGATCAAGACCGACTTGCTTCCGTGCTTGTACTTGATCAACAAGTTCTTCCTTCAACTTGGCAAAGGATTCTGACTTTATCTTGGCCAAATAAATAGCTTTACCCTTATCATGCTTCAGCTGACTAATTTCCTGCTTCAACTCTTCATTCTCTTTGCACAACTCTTTCTTCTCTGCCCAAAGCTTGGTATATCTTAAGATATCGACGCTTGTAGGCGGCTCAATGACTAATGGATATAGTGGTGCTTCAACAAGAAACGACAGTAGTACCTCTTCAACCCTTTTCTGAATCTAATCCGAGTATGGATCATAGGCTCTACAATCTCCTTTGCCCAAAGAAAGTTTTCCCTTCTTGTGAATCATACCCTAAGCATCCACGAATCGGGCCGAGATACAAGGATCAGCTACACCTGTGAAGTATAGAGATTCCTGCACTTCCTCTTCTTTCAGAGGCCCTTTCAAAGCATAACCGAATTGTCTCACAGCAAGAGAAGGATTATAGTTGATATCGCCTTTCCTCCCTATCAAGGGCACATTAGGAAAGCTACCACAACTGAAGATAAGCTCACGACCCAGCAAGTCTCGGTTGAACCAGACGATATTCTTCTCCGTTAAATCCATAAGCCTCTTCGACCATTCAGATGAGTTCACGGAAGCCACAAAAGCTCCAGAACGAGGAAGGTGATCAACAAACCACTTATGCAACAACGGTGCGCAACAAGAAACCATCTTTCCTCTTATTTTCTCGTTCTTGTAATGCACTGAATGATACAAGTCTCCTAGAAGAGTAGGTACGGGGTTCTTGGAAGCGAAGATATGAAAAGCATCAAAATCCACAAAGTCCGGTACATTGGGAAACAACACAATGCCACAGACACACAGAGCCAAGATAGCATTGAAAACCACCCAACAATCCTTTTTAGCATACTCTCTGGCTTTGTCGACCAGGAAGGGTAAAGTAAATCCGGAGACTTCGTTTCTGCTAATAACATGACCTACCAAGTCAGAGGCGCTCAAATAAAGAGCGGCAAACAACTTCTCGAGATTAGGTTCCTCTTCGGAGCTGAAGAAAGGCACTTTGTTTAGAATCAGAACACCTAAGATGTAAGCAAATTCCTCCAAAGTCGGGACCAACACATAGTCCAGACTCATAAGTCGTGAGCTTACGGACAAACTTCAGAATTCCACCATACTGTTCTCTGAAAGCTGCAAGAACACCATAACCGACTAAGGAAATCAGACCAAATAAAGGCCCTAACTCAGGTGCCGGAAATTTGTACACAACAATCCTCTTTCTGCTAACTTCCATCTCTGAAGAAGACCAGTACCAGAATCAAGGGAAAGACGAGAACCTGTAACACATATAAACATGCAATGTTAAATGCAAAATGATCATGCAGATGCATACATGGGATCAAGGTATCCAATGCTCAAATTTGCTATTGTGTCGTTGAATGAATTCAACCAGAGCTCCGCTCTAATCAAAAAACTGAGATAACACACTGGATGGAACACTCAGGATCAAAATTCTGCACTGACAAGAAAACCAGGGTTGGTTGAAGGCCAGGTTCCCTGCAAAAAACCCATCCCTCTCACATGTGGGTTCTAGTCTTGAAAGGTACGACATCCTATGCGGGTCGTCAATGTCACAGACTTTCGAGAAACGATGATACATTCACCATTTCTGGTTTAGCATCATAGTCTAACGAAGCGACCTCACTTGGCTGACTTCCCAAATGAACGGTCTCCAGAGTCGACAGTCTCTCTAAGTCAATATTCCCTCAACTGCACAAGACGTGTAGGATAGAATATTTCTGAAGAAAAACCTCGTCTGAATGTGAATTTCACGCGAGCTATTGCGCATCCAAACGCCACACAAGCTCCCGCTAATTTCCACTCTAATCCTATGTGTATACTCAAGCCCAGGTCCGGCTTATCTCTCAATAGAACAACCCAACCCACAACACAGCAGCATAATATGATAATAAAATGCAATAATATACAAAGATAATGTACATAAAGCAAAAACTGCAAATAAGTAAACACCCAAAGACGCAAACAGACAAGCGCTAGGAGTGACTCGCATAGGGAACCATCGCATTCCCTAGCAGAGTCGCCAGCTGTCGCAACTGCGAAAAACACCCGGCGGAAAACAGAAGAGTTGCCACATTTCGTTATTTATCCCAAAGAGAGGGAAAGGAAATGATAAAAAAAAAACCTAACGAAAAAGGGAAAAGACGAGGTCATCGCAACCAAGTCCTAGATTCGGGAGTCGGTTACGCAAGGGGAAGGTATTAGCACCCCTCACGTCCGTCGTACTCGACGGGATCCGCGCTTGTTGTCTATCTAAGGGTGTGTTTAACTATCTATGCTACAGGCTTGCGGGACAAAAAGAAAAGAAAAGAGACTTGGCAGAGCATCGCCGCTTTGTGCCTACGTATTCGGCTAACTACGAAAGAGAAGGGGGGAAGGTTGCTCGCCAAGATATCGCGTCTTGTGCCTACGTACTTTCATCTGGTATGAAAGATCAAAGCAAACGTATTTTGGGCTGACACGACCACAAATTGATTAAGTGTTTTAATCGAGTAGGGTTAAACCTTCGTTCCAGCAGTTAGGGACAAAGCCTGTTTGCGGTAGAACCGAAGCTTAACAACACTCTTTTCTGTAAAAAGGTTTCCGATTAATCACGACGGAAAAAGGTTTGAATTTTGTTTTGTGTTTTTTAGTGAAGTGAATTAATTCGGTTTGTGATTCACGTTGCACTAAAGACTATGACATGGAGGCGAATGCGTCGTATATCGCCCCCAAACGGGACGTATACTAAACACTCTAGATAAGCGAGAGGAGACCCCTCACTCATCATTCCCCATACAGCTTAAGGCTCATAGCGCGCAACGTTTATCGCCTTTCTTAGATGAATTAGAATTGTTTGAGATGAGAAGAGAGACATACAGAAGGCCTAAGGGAAACTCGACCCTAACGTTGTCATGCAAAGTGGTCCTAAAGTTTGGATTGAAAGGGGTAACATCTACCCTAATGTTAGCATGCTTGGATTGAACACCTAATGTCTCTCCTACTCCCATCCTAAACGGAGGGACTAGGAACCCTATGGGGATCATGGCAAAAAGCACAAGAAAGCACCAAGTAAATTCAATAGCAAGTAGGAAATGCAAACATGAAAATGCACATTTAGAATGGTGGGAGGGAGGAAAAAATGTGTGGGGCAGCAGCCGCCACAAGCGCTTCTCGACCTCAACAGCGATGCAAAATGATGCAAACATGTGGAGAAAAACAAGAGATGAAAGCAAATAAACATGCAAACAAATGCTCACTTCGAACCACGTACACAAGCATGTAAGCAAATGGCAAATGAACACACATGTCAACAAAATCATGATTAACCAACCACAAACAGTAACAAATATCCAAAATATTTCAATCCTAATGCATCACAATGATCTATGATGATTCGAATCAAAACGGTATGCAAACACGCAAGAAAAACAGCAAATAGGACATTCTGGCATAGTGTTAATCGGTTAACACATACTGTTCATCGGTTAACACCTTAAAAGTTTGGAAAATCTGGAATTTTGAACAGGTTAATCGGTTAACCGTATGCGTTAACCGATTAACATTGTTAACATTTGGAAAAATTTTGAATGTTTGAAATGGTTAACCGATTAACCGTATAGGTTAACCGATTAACACTGCACCAGAAGCTAAAAATAGCAACAGAAAATCACTTCTAGCACAAAAACAACTTATCCAAGGTTCCAACAGATCAACATATCAATTAAGCATGAAATTAACAATAGAGAACAGAGATCCAACAACATGGATACACAATTGCATAACAATGTCACAATTCCAACGGATCGAAATCAACGAAAATTCAATCGAATATGAAGATTAACATGATAAACTCAAAAGTTAAATCGGGTCGAGAATTCCAACCTTCGAAGCTGAGATTTGCTTCGGTAAATGTTGATCAACTGAATTTGAGCAGATCCAATGCTAGAAATCCGGAAAACTTTAAGATCCATAATAATTGTTGTTGTATGAATGAAGATCCACCAAATTTGAGTCAAAAGCTTCAAATAATCACTTCTAGATCCAGCTCCAGATTCAAATCCAAGCTTGCACGAAAATTGAAGAAGGAAATTGATTCAATGATGATGATGGAAAGAGGTTCTAGCTCAAGAATCCATTGATTCCAAGGAAGAATCAAGAGTTCCAATGAAAAAGAGCTTTGAGTGTGGGTTTTGGAAATGGAGAAGTTGAGAGAATTTGAGAGAATTCTGATCAATTCTGAAAAATGAATGTGAGAAATGAGAATTGGATAGTTTGGTTTGGAGTAAATCACTTAAGTACTCTCTTGGTTTGGATCCAAAGCTAGGTTTGGAAATTGGTTTGGAAAACTTGGCTTGGAAAGTGGCATGGGATTTTGGAGGGAAATCTGAAATTTAAAGATGTTCTAGATCCTTCTCAAATGAAAATTTGAACTCCAAGGTGATCAAAATTGGACCCCAAGTGCAATTGGCTTGCAAAATCACGTACAGGGCAAAATCTGCTATGGTTAACCGGTTAACCATATGCGTTAACCGGTTAACACTGTTAAAATTTCAAATCTAGGCTAATTTTTCTTTGGTTAATCGATTAACCATATAGGTTAACCGATTAACACCTTCAAAATTTGAATTTTGGCGCCTTTTGGAGGGAAATCTGTCCATTTGCCCTGTTTCAACTGTTTTGAGCTCTGTTTAGCTTCTGAACCTCATTTTTGAACGTTATCACTGTGAAGATGCTTGTTATGAGCCTAATGCTGATCCTGATCTGCAATTAACCTGCAAAACATAATAAAATCGATCTCTTGATTGTTGGGCAAAGTAAATGCCGATGCTCTTGATGCTTGCTGGTCCGTCTCTCAATCTTTGCACCGAAATGAACTTGAGCCACATAAATACCTCGATCCCATGCCTCGAGAATGAATGCTATGATATGCGAAAATGCAAAATGCAAAGAAACAAAAGCCAGTTACGGATAAAACGAAAGGCAAATTTTGGGGTGGTATAGCATGTGGCTGGGAAATCCATGCAGCCTGAAGTAAAAAGGCTTTATGTGCCCAAATCTTCCACAGTAGTAACACCTCCACCTTTGAAATTTTTTCTTGGTCTGGTTCATTTTTCTATTCCTCTGATGTTGAGACATTGGTTGTGACATCTGGTTTGACCTAAAATTTTAAGGTTTTAGCCTCTTGAACCCCAAGATGGGTCCCTGTTCACCAACAAAGCCTATTCCAGACTTGACATCTAATCAATTTTGGAATTCAGCATATTAATCTCACAGTTAAGTGAGTCTATGGTTGCAAGATGTTCTACCTTCTCAGCTTTTAACTCCCTTAAGAGGTTCTTCTGTTGCTCCCCTTGTTGATACACTTCTGCACTTCTGATACACAACTGTTTATATGAAGATGCAAGCTCATCAAAAGTCAGCTCATCTTTACTCGAATCATCATCAGATACACATACACTATTTAGTGCAGTGACATGTTTTGCAGACTCTTCTTCTGATCCACTATCAGAATCTCCATCTGACCAAGTGACATTTAGTTCTTTCTTCTGCTTCTTGAGGTAAGTGGGACATTCAGCTCTAATGTGACCATATCCTTCACATTCATGGCACTGAATTCCTTTGCCTTGGTTAGGCTTATCTTCATATCTACCTCTTTTGCTGATGTCAGAGGAAGTGTTCTTGACATTGGGTCTAGTCTTCTGATCTATTCTTTTGATCAACTTGTTAAATTGTATACCAAGAATAGCTATAACTTTTGACAGATTCTCCTCACTTCCATCATTGTCTTCATCTGAGTCCTCTGCATCATTGGATACAAGAGCTATGTTTTTGTTCTTCTTCTCAGCATGATCACACATTCCCATCTCAAATGTTTGAAGAGAACCATTGAGTTCATCCACCTTCATGTTGCTTATATCTCGAGCCTCTTCAATAGCAATAACCTTCATAGCAAATCTCTTGGGCAATGATCTGAGTATCTTCCTTACAAGCTTCTCTTCAGACATTTTTTCTCCTGAAATATTGGCAATCTCTAGAATATTCATGTAGAATTCATGAATAGTCTCATCCTCCTTCATTCTCAGATTCTCAAACTTAGTTGTCAGCATCTGTAATCTAGACATCTTGACCTTAGAGGTACCTTCATGAGTTGTTTTGAGAGTATCCTAAACCTCTTTGGCCAGTTCATAGTGATGCACAAGTCTAAAGATGTTCTTATCTATCCCATTGAATAAAGCATTCAGGGCCTTAGAATTCCCAAGAGCCAAGGCTTCTTGCTCTTTGCTCCACTCTTCTTCAGGTATTGGCATAGTTGCTCCATTTTTATCTGTTTTCACTGGATGTTCCCATCATGAGTTATCTTCTCTCCAGGCCTTGCTATCCAGAGACTTCAAGAAAGCTATCATCCGAGGTTTCCAATAGTCATAGTTAGAACCATCCAGAATTGGAGGTCTATTTGTGAATACTATATCCTTGTCCATAGTACCAGAATTTATCTTCCCTAGATCTCACCCAGAAAATAACAGGCAGGGTGCCTGCTCTGATGCCAATTAAAATTCTAGTAACGAACAGTGGATGTTACAGTGGATATTATGACATCCACTACAGAACATACTATTAAACTTGATATAAAACAAGAACTAAAAGCAATAAATAACATAAAGAATTGTTGACCCAGTTCAGTTCAAATCACACATACATCTGGGGGCTACCAAGCCAGGGAGGAAATCCACTATAAGCAGTGTTAATTCAGAGTCAAACTACCAGTTTGCACTCTTCACTTAAGACCTACCCAATGCAACTTCAGCCTAACGCTAGACCTGAGTTCCTACTCACTCCCCCTCAATAATAGCAGTGATATCAACCAATTAAATTACAGATTAAAATGAAGACACACTTTAAACAAGTCTTGATCTGGCTTCACAACTTCAATCGAGAGACACAACACTCGTGCTTAAAAGCTTAGAGTGACACAATTAACATACAACTCAAACACACTGGTCCAATGCAATCATACAACAGATAATTGCTTGGCTCACAAGAAATCCTAAGACACAAACACACACGTGAAGATCACAGTACACCGACTGAGTTCTCCACTCACAAAACACTCTGTAAACTCTCTGTCAAAAACTGTCTTCAATTAGGATTGCTACTTTGTTATTTATAAGCACCAGAAAGATCTTGGGCCTAAGTGCAGAAATTAGGTTTAACCAAGTTAACCTTTTTTCATAAACAACACACTTTTAATTAGGTCATATGCATTTCCTGTTATGCTCAACACTACCTAGCATTTCTCCTGGGATAATTAGGATCCCTAAAATGTTTCCTGAAGTATAGCCTGAGCTTCCTCATGCAATATACCAGAAAACTAAAACACGCGCCCTTGATGTCAGCTACCCGATGTCATGACATTCAGTATGACATCCAATATACTTTGCTCTAACTAAGCAAACTTACCCTGTAGAACACTACACCAGCATGTCATGACATCAATCATGACATCTACATACACAACATTGTTTTACCATAAAATGCAGCCAATCAAAACATCTACACATTGTAAACACAATGCGGGGAGATCTAAGGTTCGGGGGTTGGTTATACCTAGGGAAGGTATTAGCATCCTAAGCATTTGTAGTACTCTAAAGGAACCTCTTATTTTATATGTGTTATTTTCTATTTATTTGTTATCTGCTAAAGGGTTGAAGGTAAAGAGAGAGACCTAAGGGGTTAGTTCTAAGTATACTCGCCAAGAAATCGCATCCTGTGCCTACGTATCCTGACGGGAATGGAATCAGAGTATTCGTAGTTCCTCTCAAAGAGGGTGAGGAGCTTATTGACTGTGGTCAAGGTTCTAGGGGGAAGTAAGTGTCCATAGGGAAACACTTACGTGGAGTGTGGCGACTCCGAATCTACGTTAATGTTGTAAGATAAGTAGGTATCCACGGTGGGAACCTACAACGACTCCAATCCTAAGGCTAGGATAAGGGGTAAAGGGTGAAAGCATGTCCACGGTGGGACGCTAATGTGAGTACGATGACTCAAATCCTAAGCCTAAGATGAGGGTAAGAATGTCCACGGTGGGACGCTAAGCGTGACTACGGCGACTCAGATCCTAAGGCTAGGATAAGGGTACGGTTTAGAGGCATTGACATGGCAGTCAGTAGGGGTACCTTTCCTTTGGAATATACAGTTTAGCAACAGAAAATTAAAACAAAACTTCGAATGAGGCAAAATAGATAACAGTAATGAATACGTACATAAAACACTCAAAATATAGGACTATGTTTTCAACCGGATGCATCAAGAGTTATGGTCAAAATGAATGGGACAAATAGTTAAACTCGGCCTGGTGAATTCAATTAATGTCTAAGTTAAAATTAGGTTAAATAAAAGATAAGAATATCTAGACATTTTTTGTTTATTTATTTTTTATTATCAAATTAATGGAAATTAAATAAAATTTAAGATAAATTGATTAAAATTAATCTAAACTATTTGTCTAAATTATTAAAGATCTAGATTATTTTAACTTCTAAAATATTCTAAGTTATTACTAATCTAAATTATTTTTATTCTAAACAACTAAATTATTTAAAACCTATTTTTATTTTAAACTGAAATTATGAAAATTAGGTGAAAATCTTAAACTCAAAATAATCTTCTAAAAAAACTAAATTAATTAAAACTTAATTTTAATAAAAACATTTTGTTTATTTATTTTTTATTATTATTTGTTTTTTATATTATTCTTATTTATTTATATAATGTTTTAAAAGAGAGAAAATGAAAATGGGCCCAGCCCAAAAAAACAAACAAAAAAAACTGAAAAAAGAAAAAAAGAAAAAAAAAACGGTTGGGCCGGTGGTGGTTAGGCCCACCGGACCCAACCCGGGTCAAAACACACAAAAAGGGTGGGGGAAGGGTTTGTTCAGAAACCCTCGATTCACTCCCCTGCGGTACCCCCAAACTTCCTCTCTCTCCTTCACTCGTTCTCTCTATTCTTCTCATTCGTTTTCTTTCACCCATTCCTCCATCCGCGACCTCTTCTCCTTCCTTCTCCCTTCCGATTCTTTCTTCTCCTTCTCCCAGATTAAAACTTACAAATCTCATAAACGCTAATCCATGTTTCACAATAAAACAAAAGATAAACTCAACAAAACAAAATTAATGGAGACGAGAAGTACAAGCCAACCGGCCGATTGAATGGCGACGGGATTGAGGAGGCGCGATGTTAAGGCGACTCTAAGAAAGCTTTGAGGACCTCAACGCGAATGGCGGTTTTGCAACGTCAACCTTCTTAAAGATAAGTCTTGTTCTTTCTCCTATCTTTTCTTGTTATGTGTATGTGTTGCTGTATTTGGGTTTTTCTGTTTGTGGCGGTTGTCGCTACTAAAAAAATGCAACGATGGAGAGGCGAGAACGGAAAGACAGAAGATTCGCCATCGAACTTTATTTATCCCATAAGGGGAAAGGAAAACATCGAGAAAACCTCAAGAAAGAAACGGATAAGATGGTCTCACAACCAAGCGAAAGGGTTCGGAAGTCATTTATGCGAATGAGAGGTATTAGCACCCCTGGCATCCATCGTACTCGATGGGAACCATTTGTTTGTCTAAGTGTGATGATATCTGCTAAAGGTTACTGCTATAAAGAGTGTTCCAAGGGATAAAGAGAAGGGCTAGAAATAGGGAAAAGAGAGATAAAGGGGAAGAAGAGACTCAATAGGACTTCACGGTTCTAGGCCTACGTATTCTCAACAGATATGAGAAAGTCAGAGTCAGCATAGTTCGGGAAACTATGGGTGATGGGGGGAAAGGTTGCTTTCCAAGACATCGCCGTCTTGTTCCTACGTATCCTTATTTGGTATGAGAAATCAGAGCAAACGTAGTTCGGGTAGCTACGGGTGAAGGTCTCGATCGCACTGGGGCGAGAGAAAAGGTTCGAGTAACAGGTTGGTCTCGATTGCACTAGGACAAGAGAAAAGGGGAAGTTAGTTGTTAGTGTGTTCGTCAAGGATAGAGATCCTCATGCCTACGTATCCTCATTAGGGAATGAGGAATCAGAGCAGCCGTAGTTCGGCCAACTACGGGTGAAAGGTGGAAAAGTGCGCTCGCCAAGACATTGCCGTCTTGTGCCTACCTATCCTCATCTGGTATGAGAAATCATAGCAAATGTAGTTAGGGGTGCGGTTAACCGGTGTTTTTGTGGATGATGCTAACGTGCGCATTCTAGTAGTTAGGTGTATTACAACTTGCTCGTGGAGTCTTAGGCGTTACCTGTTTGTGGTAGAACGGACGTAACATATCCTTTTGAAGAGATTGCTTTCTCCCTCGAGGCAAGAAGTCGCGTTTGATTTGTAAAAGTTTTTTTTAGGGGTGAAATAGGTCCTCGGATAGTAACCCCTTGTGGGTAGTACCTAATTCTTTATCTCAAAAGAGTTATTGTGAAAAGGTGTGGAGAATACAGTCACGTCTTCATACTGAAAGACGAGTATCGAGACTACACACTCTACAATGAGTATCTTGACACTCGGAGAGGAAGAAGTCTGCACTTAATCTTCTTGCTTTAGTTCAATACAAAGAGAACTTCATTCTATTATTAAGGTGTTTTGATCTTGAATGGTAAGTGCTTTACGACAGTGAACCCTAAAGGTAATGTCAAACACTCAGGATAGGAGAAGGCCTACGCCTAACCACTCCACAACCATCCAAGTTTATTAGGAAAAGAGTTTGAAAATTCACTTGGTACGAGACCAAGGTTTTAGGAGAAAAGTTTTGAAAAGAAGTTTTGAAAAGATGTGAATAAGATAGGAAATGAATATGAATATATACAGGATACAGATAATATACATGATATATAACAATATATACCAGAATATTCACAGTAATATATCAGAATAAATGTCAATGAGTATATGAACAAGATAGTACCGACTGAAAATAAAACAGTGGTATATTTAACTGAAAGTAAAGTTAGTGGTTAATTTGTTAGTAAATCGAATCGGGACAAAATGTAACACTAAACAGTCGTAGCTCGACTTATGATGAAAGTCAAACTATAGGAGGTCGCGTAAATTGATATTCATGCTATGGACAAGATAGAGAAATGATATTGAGGATCATTCTCCGATTTAATCGTGTCGCACGTGTAACACCCCATTTAAATTATTTAGTCGTTTTATACTTTGTTGTGGTGTATTGGTTGTGATGTCCTTAATAAGGGTATGAGGTTAGGAGCGAGAGTGGGAGGTGACCTTAGTTGGGGTAATGTGGACCTAGAATAAGGGATAATTTAATTACAAGATGAGGGGCATTATGATTATTAATATTACTATTTCAATTAATAATAATAATATTAATAGGGTTATGGTTATTATTATTATTATTATTATTATTATTATTATTATTATTATTATTATTATTATTATTATTATTATTATTATTATTATTATTATTATTATTAGTAATTAAATTAAATGAATTAAAAATCTGATTAAGAGGATTTAGAGAGCATTAGTGGAATTAAACAGTTAACATTCGTGAAAGAGGAAAAGACAGAAAAAGGAGAGCTAGGGAAAGAAGAACCAATTTTCTCCACTGTTGTCAAGTAAGAGATCAAATCCAAGGTAAGGGGGGAGAATGAATTTCAATATGGGTGAATTAATATGAGAGGGTAGTGAGAGGTCCTTTCTCTCATAGGATTTATGTCTGTTTTGGTTTCCTTAATCTGAAATTTGTAACATGATGAATTCCCTAAAATTACTGTTATTTTTGAATGATTATTTTGTGATATTTGTGTATATGAATCTGGGATTGATATGAAAATCGTGTGAAAAATCATTGATGCTGAGATGAAATTCTGATAGGTAACAGATCTGGAAAATAAGGGTTAGAGGGTTAACGAAATTGAACCTTACATGATAGAAATCTTAAAAGAATAATGGATAGATGAAGTATAGTGGAGGTAGAGAGAAACGATTAACAAAAATATGATTTTTGGGTTGAGTTGAGTAGTAAAATAAAGAGTATTGAGTGAGGATTCGTGAAAGGGAAGAAATCTGAGTTTTTGGCAGCAGTTCTGGTGATACGCGTATGGGACAGGGCAATACGCGTAACAGATTGGGAAATATGCGTAGCAGACTGGGCAATATGCGTAACAGACTGGGCAATACGTGTATGGTGGGCCTGATAGTAGGGCAATACGCGTAACATATAGGGCAATACGCGTATGGTGGGTCTGACAACAAGGCATTACACGTAACAGGCAAGGCAATACGCGTATGGGCAGGCCTGAGATGACTTTTTCCCATTTTCGCGATTTCTAGCCAGATTTCGCTTGGAATACAATTCTGGTTAATCAATAGGATTAATATGACTAAAATGAACATAAGGAAGATTGGTAATGAATTTAATTAGAGAGAATGTGGAAAATTGTGTTTTTTCCCTTAAGGGTGTGATTGAAATTTATGGGCCAGGACCATCCAATGTGAACGATTTGGTGTGATGATGGTAATTCCCGAGAGGATTACGGTGAGCGGATGGCTCGTGTGGATCATTGGTGATCGTGATTTATGCTTGAAATTATTATTATATTTTCATAATGGTGTTGTCATGCATTTCATGTCACGTGTCTTGTGGAGATGACTAGGTGGGACTCCATGATGGGTGCCCAGTTCATCCGGACTTCATGTGGAAGTCGTTGTGGAGATAAATTGTAGTTCAGAGGAATGTATATGACTTATCTAGATTCTGACGGGAATCAGTTCTAGGGTGTACCGTATGTACTTGTGTTGGTACCACATGCATTGTGTCGAGTCTGTGAGTCACATTGCATATTTGTATTTGATATGGGCTATTAATGTCGAATGATTGAAGTGACACGTGTATGTGCGTTGTATGTGTATGATTGTATGTGTGGTGTGTAACGGCTCCTTAGCATGTGTATTTCATCGCTTATTTATTGAATGTAGTTCTCACCCCCTTTCTGTTTGTTGCGCTGTGCTCCTTGGAGAGTGCAGATGATCAGGTACCCGAGTAGTGCTTAGAGTGTGTTGCTATTTGATCTAGTCCTAGGAGTCGCTCTAATACGTAACATGGGATGACGGGATTACGTTATATTTTGCTTATTTTGCTTATTTTCTTGATTAATTGTTACGTATATTTTATCTGTTGGATTAATGATGTATAACCACCGGTTGTGGGGATTATGTTTAAACATTGATTTTATTCCGCTGTTTTATTGAATGACCTTGTTGAAATATTGTGGAAAGCATGAAGTGACTGGATACTTCATTGAATGAGAAAAATGTCTATGTGACATCCTACGTGTTTTAAAAACATTGATGTATTTTATTTAATATTCCTATAATACGCCTACGGGGTAGAGTGGGTGTTAGAATTGGTATCAGAGTAGGTCGATCCGTCCGACCAGTGTTGTAGTAGAGTCTGACTATAGGATGTCTATAGTCGTGTGTTTCTTCAAACCTGTTTTTTCATGGGTATTGAACAGTATGGCTGGTAGGAATGATGCTGCGATGGTTGTTGCGTTACAAGCTATTGCGCATGCAGTGGAGAACACGGGTCAGAATATCAATCGAAGTGCTAAAACAGAGAGTTCCGTAATTTGGAGAAGTTCCATAATAACAAGCCACCTAAGCTCGAAGGCGGACATGACCCAGATGTATCACATAAATGGCTGAAGGATATTGAGAATATCTTCAGAGTCATGGGATGCTCAGAGGATCAGAAGGTACAATTTGGTACCCATATGCTGGAAAGTGAGGCTGAGGATTGGTGGGACAACACCCGCCAGAGATTGGAAGCTGGTGAGGGTCCCATTCATTGGACAGTGTTCAGGGAAGACTTTCTGGAACGGTATTTTCCGGAAGATGTTCGCAGAAAGAATAAGATTGAATTTATTGAGTTGAAACATGGGAACATGACAATGGCAGAGTATACGACTAAGTTCGACGAACTGGAAAAGTATTGTCCTCATTATAATACTGGTGCAACTATGAGTTCGAAGTGCATTAAGTTTGGGAACAGGCTGCGTCTTGAGATCAAACTGGGTGTCGGTTATCAGAAGATTAGGTACTTTCCTGAGCTGGTGAATAGGTGTAGAATCTATGATGAAGACAACAAAGCTAGAATCGCTTACTATAAGAATCTAAGTGATAGAAGAGGCAAACAGAGGCATGGGAATACACCTTACCGTGCTCCGACTGATAAAGGAAAGCAGAAAGATGTTGCTGGGAAGAAACCAAGTGGGAGAAGAAATCCTTCCAATCATCTCAAGTGTTTCAGATGTGGTGGTGCAGGTCACCGTGCGAATGAATGTCAGAATGAAGTGAAGAAGTGTTTTAAGTGTGGAAAGCCAGGTCATGTGGTCGCGGACTGTAGAACCAACACACCAACCTGTTACAACTATGGTGAGCAGGGTCATATCCACACCCACTGTCAGAAACCTAAGAAGTCTCAGACAAGTAGGAAGGTGTTTACATTGGTGGGAGCTCAGCCTACCAGTGAGGATAGTTTGGTCAGAGGTACGTCTTACATTCATAACACTCCTTTGATTGCTATTATTGATACGGGTGCAACTCACTCGTTTATTTCTGTGGGTTGTGTGAAGAGACTGGGGCTTGTGCCGTCTACTTTGAGTAGAGGAATGTGATTGATACTCCATCTATTGGATCAATCACTACATTTTTAGTGTGTTTGAATTGCCCTATATCGATCTTTGGTAAAGATTTTGGAGTGGACTTGATTTTTCTACCACTCAGTGAGCTGGATGTTATTTTAAGGATGAATTCGCTCGAGAGTAACTATGTTTATATTGATTGTTATAGGAAGAGGCTGTTATTCCTGACTCCTGAAGAAGAAGAAATGGCTAGTCTTATATCTACTAAGGAGTTGAGAATCTTGGTAGAAGACGAAGCTAAAGTATTTGCAGTGCTTGCTTCGTTATCTATTGAGGGTAATTCGTCGATTGAGGAAATACCTATTGTGAGAGAATTTCCTGAAGTGTTCCCAAAGGATGTTGTAGAGTTACCTCCAAAGAGGGAAATAGAGTTTATGATTGATCTTGTCCCTGGTACCAGACCTATATCTATGGCACCATACAAAATGTCAGCGTCAGAATTGGCAGAGTTGAAATTTCAGTTGGGAGAATTATTGAACAAAAGGTTTATCAGACCCAGTGTGTCTCCATGGGGAGCGCTATTTTTGTTAGTAAAGAAGAAAGATGGCAGTATGTGCTTGTGCATCGATTATTGCCAGTTGAATAAAGTAACCATCAAGAATAAGTATCCACTTCCAAGAATCGACGATCTGATGGATCAACTCATGGGAGCTCGTGCGTTCAGTAAAATTGATTAGAGGTCAGGCTATCATCAGATCTGTGTGAAAGAAGATGGTATCCAGAAAACAACTTTCAAAACTTGGTATGGACATTATGAATATGCAGTGATGCCATTTGGTGTGTCCAATGCACTGGGTGTGTTCATGGAGTACATGAATCGTATCTTCCATGCTTATTTGGACCAGTTTGTAGTAGTTTTCATTGATGACATTTTGATTTACTCCAAGTCAGAAGCAGATCATGTAGAGCATTTAAGGGTTGCGGTGCAAGTGCTGAAGGATAATAAATTGTTTGCAAAACTTTCGAAGTGTGAGTTTTGGTTGAGCGAAGTGAGTTTTCTTGGACATGTTATTTCTGGAGGAGGCATAACAATGGATCCATCGAAAGTGAGTGTTGTGCTTCAGTGGGAGACTCCGAAGTCAGTGACAGAGATTAGAAGTTTCTTAGGCTTGGCAGGCTATTACAGTAAGTTCATCGAAGGGTTTTATAATTTAGCCCTTCTGTTGACCTAGTTAACTAGAAAATGCTAGGCATTTGTATGAGATATTTTGTGTGAAGAAAGTTTCCGAGAACTGAAGAAAAGGTTGACTACCGCACCAGTGTTAACCTTACTAAATCTAAATGATCCTTTTGTGGTATATTGCGATGCATCTAAAATGGGATTAGGAGGTGATTTAATGCAAGATGGCAGGGTTGTGGCTTACGCATCATGACAATTGAGGATTCATGAAAGGAATGATCCTACTCATGATCTAGAGTTAGCTGCAGTGCTTTTCGTACTAAAGGTTTGGAGGAATTATTTGTACGGGTCGAGATTCGAAGTGTTCCGTGACCATAAGAGTTTGAAATATCTGTTTGACCAGAAGGAATTAAATATGAGGTAGCAAACATGGCTGGAATTTCTAAAAGATTATGACTTTAGCTTGAGTTACCATCCTGGTAAAGCTAATGTCGTGGCAGATGCTTTGAGTCAAAAGATGATACATATGTCGATGTTGATGATTAGAGAATTGTATTTGATTGAGCAGTTTAGAGACTTGAGTATGGTTTGTGAGTTAACTTCGGAAAGTGTAATGTTGGGGATGCTGAAAGTGAATAATGAGTTCCTTTGTGAAATAAGAGAAGGTCAGAAACTGGATTTGAAATTGGTAGACTTGATGATCTTAGGCGGAGTGGATAAGGAAGAAGACTTTAAAGTAGATGATTCTGGTGTGTTGAAGTTCAGAGACAGAATTTGTGCGCCTGATAATCCTGATTTGAAAAAGGTAATTTTGCAAGAAAGCCACAGGAGTAGCTTGAGTATTAATCTAGGAGCTACGAAAATGTATCAAGACCTGAAGAAATTATTTTGGTGGCTGGGTATGAAGAAAGATATAGCTCGGTTTGTGTATGCTTGTTTGATTAGAGAGTTAAGGAAATTGAACCTTACATGATAGAAATCTTAGAAGAATAATGGATAGATGAAGTATAGTGGAGGTAGAGAGCAACGATTAACAAAAAACTAAATTTATGGTTGAGTTGAGTGGTAAAATGAAGAGTATTGAGTGAGGATGCGTGAAAGGGACGAAATTTGAGTTTTTGGCAGCAGTTCTGGTGATAGGCGTATGGGACAGGCCAATACGCGTAACAGATTGGGCAATATGCGTAACAGACTAGGCAATACGCGTAACAGACTGGGCAATATGCATAACAGACTGGGCAATACGCGTATGGTGGGCCTGACAACAGGGCAATACGCGTAACAAATAGGGCAATACGCGCAGGTGGGCCTGACAGCAAGGCATTACACGTAACAGGCAAGGCAATACACGTATGGGCAAGCCTGGGATGACTTTTTCCCATTTTTGTGATTTCTGCCCAAATTTCGCTTGGAACGCAATTCCTTTTAATCGATAGGATTAATATGACTAAAATGAACATAAGGAAGATTGGTAATGAATTTAATTAGAGAGAATGTGGAAAATTGTGTTTTTTCCCTTAGGGGTGGGTTTGATATGTGTGGTCCAGGACAGTTCAGTGTGGATGATATGGTGAGATGATGGTAATTCCCGAGAGGATTACGGTGAGCGGATGGCTCGTGTGGATCATTGGTGATTGTGAGTTATGCTTGAAATTGAACCTTACATGATAGAAATCTTAGAAGAATAATGGATAGATGAAGTATAGTGGAAGTAGAGAGCAACGATTAACAAAAAACTAAGTTTCTGGTTGAGTTGAGTGGTAAAATGAAGAGTATCGAGTGAGGATTCGTGAAAGGGACAAAACTTGAGTTTTTGGCAGCAGTTATGGTGATACACGTATAGGACAGGGCAATACGCGTAACAGACTGGGCAATATGCGTAACAGACTGGGCAATATGCGTAACAGACTGGGCAATACACGTATGGTGGGCCTGACAATAGGGCAGTACGCGTAACAGATAGGGCAATACACACAGGTGGGCCTGACAGCAAGGCATTACGCGTAACAGGCAAGGCAATATGCGTATGGGCAGGCCTGGGATGACTTTTTTCCCATTTTTGCGATTTCTGCCCAGATTTCGCTTGGAACACATTCCCTTTAATCGATAGGATTAATATGATTAAAATGAACATAAGGAAGTCAAAGGTGGAACACCAGAAACCAACCGGTTTGATGCAACCGATGGAAATACCGGAGTGGAAATGGGATAGTATTGCAATGGATTTTGTGACTGGATTGCCGAATACGGCGAAAGGTTTTAACACAATTTGGATAATTATGGATAGATTGACGAAGTCGGCACATTTTATACCGATTAACATTAGTTTTCCTTTGACGAAGTTAACAGAAATTTATATCAGAGTGATAGTGAAGTTACACGGGGTTCCATCGAGCATTATATCTGACAGAGACCTGAGGTTTACTTATGGATTTTGGAAAAGCTTGCAAGAAGCTTTGGGTTCCAGTTAGAAATTGAGTTATGCTTATCACCCACAAACAGATGGACAATCTGATAGGACTATTCAGTCATTGGAAGATTTGTTGAGAGCTTGTATACTCGAACGAGGAGGCGCTTGGGATACTCATTTACCGCTGATTGAATTTACTTAAAATAATAGTTATCATTCTATTATTGGAATGGCACCTTTTAAAGCATTGTATGATAGAAGGTGTAGAATACCTCTATGTTGGTATGAGTCGGGCGAGAGTACGGTACTCGTTCTCGAGATTGTGCAACAGACTACGAAGATAATCCAGATGATTAGAGAGAAAATGAAGACGGCCCAGAGTAGGCAGGAAAGCTACCATGATAATAGGAGGAAAGACTTGGAATTCAGCAAGGGTGACCATGTATTTCTGAGAGTCAATCTGGTGACCGATGTTGGTCGTGCGCTGAAATAAAATAAATTGGATCCTAAGTTCATTGGACCATATCAGATTCTGCAGAGGGTTGGAGCGGTTGCCACCCGAAATTTCAAACCTACATGACGTGTTTCATGTATCGCAACTTCAGAAGTATGTTGCTGATTCATCTCATGTGCTTCAGAGAGATGAATTGCAAGTACGAGATAACCTTACGGTGGATGCGATGCCGTTGAGGATCGAAGACCGCAAGATGAAATGACTAAGAAGGAAAGATATTTCGCTGGTGAGAGTGGCTTGGGGAGGAGCTGCTGGAGGAAGTGTGACCTGGGAATTAGAGAGCAAGATGCAAGAGTCGTATCCGGAATTGTTCTCATCAGGTACATTTTCGAGGACGAAAATATTTTAAGTGGGGGAGAGTTGTAACACCCCATTTAAATTATTTAGTTGTTTTATACTTGTTATAGTGTATTGGTTGTGATGTCCTTAATAAGGGTATGAGGTAAGGAGCGAGAGTGGGAGGTGACCTTAGTTGGGGTAATGTGGACCTAGAATAAGGGATAATTTAATAACAAGATGAGGGGCATTATGATTATTAATATTACTATTTCAATTATTATTAATAAAAATATTAATAGGGTTATGGTTATTATTATTATTATTAGTAATTAAATTAAATGAATTAAAAATCTGATTAAGAGGGTTTAGAGAGCATTAATGGGATTAAACAGTTAACATTCGTGAAAGATGAAAAGACAGAGAAAGAGAGCTAGGGAAAGAAGAACCAATTTTCTCCACTGTTATCAAGAAAGAGATCAAATCCAAGGTAAGGGGGAAAATGAATTTCTATATGGGTGAATTAACATGAGAGGGTAATGAGAGGTCCTTTATCTCATAGGATTTATGTCTGTTTTGCTTTCCTTGATCTGAAATTCGTAACATGATGAATTCCCTAAAATTACATTTATTTTTGAATGATTATTATGTGATGTTTCTGTATATGAATCTGGGATTGATATGAAAATCGTGTGAAAATTCATTGATGCTAAGATAAAACTCTGATAGGTAATAGATCTGGAAAATAAGGGTTAGAGGGTTAACGGAATTGAACCTTACATGATAGAAATCTTAGGAGAATAATGGATAGATGAAGTATAATGGAGGTAGAGAGAAACGATTAATAAAAAACTGAATTTCTGGTTGAGTTGAGTGGTAAAATGAAGAGTATTGAGTGAGGATTCGTGAAAGGGACGAAATTTGAGTTTTTGGCAGCAATTATGGTGATACGCGTATGGGACAGGGAAATACGCGTAACAGAGTGGGCAATATGCGTAACAGACTGGGCAATACGCGTATGGTGGGCCTGACAGCAGGGAAATACGCATAACAGATAGGGCAATACGCGCAGGTGGGCCTGACAGCAAGGCATTATGCATAACAGGCAAGGCAATACGCGTATGGGCAGGCCTGGGATGACTTTTTCCCATTTTCGCGATTTCTGCCCAGATTTCGCTTAGAATGCAATTCTGTTTAATCGATAGGATTAATATGACTAAAATGAACCTAAGGAAGATTAATAATAAATTTAATTAGAGAGAATGTGGAAAATTTTGTTTTTTCTCTTAGGGGTGTGATTAATATGTGTGGGCCAAGACCGTCCAGTGTGGACGATCTGGTGTGATGATGGTAATTTCCGAGAGGATTACGGTGAGCGTATGGCTCGTGTGGATCATTGGTGATCGTGAGTTATGCTTGAAATTATTATTATATTTGCATAATGGTGTTGTCATGCATTTCATGTCATGTGTCTTGTGGAGATGACTAGGTGGGAATCCATGATGGGTGCCTAGTTCATCCGGACTTCATGTGGAAGTCGTTGTGGAGATAAGTTGTAGTTCAGAGGAACGTATACGACTTATCCGGATTCTGACGGGAATCGGGTTCTAGGGTGAACCGTATGTATTTGTGTTGGCACCACATGCATTGTGTCGAGTCAGTGAGTCACATTGCATATTTGTATTTGATATGGGCTATTGATGCCGAGTGATTGAGGTGGCACGTATATGTGTGTTGTATGTGTATGATTGTATGTGTGGTGTGTAACTGCTCCTTAGCATGTGTATTTCACCGCTTATTTATTGAATGTAGTTCTCACCCCCTTTTTGTTTGTTGCGTCTGTGCTTCTTGGGGAGTGCAGATGACCAAGTACCTGAGTAGCGCTTGGAGTGTGTTGCTATTTGATCGAGTCCTAAGAGTCACTCTGATACGTAACATGTGATGATGGGATTACGTTATATTTTGCTTATTTTGCTTATTTTCTTGATTAATTGTTACACATTTTTTATCTGTTGGATTAATGATGTATAACCACCGGTTGTGGGGATTATGTTTAAACATTGATTTTATTCCGCTGTTTTATTGAATGACCTTATTGAAATATTGTGGAAAGCATGAAGTGATTGGATACTTCATTGAATGAGAAAAATGTCTATGTGACAACATCCTACGTGTTTTGAAAACTCTAATGTATTTTCTTTAATATTCATATAATACGCGTACGGGGTAGAATGGGGTGTTACAATGGACCAAAGAAAGGTGGAATCTCGTCTTAATCGTAAACATCATGTCGATTAATCGAAGGTAGCCTATCACGATCCCAAAGTAAAGAAAATGACCCAAATGGTCATTTTCCATAGATTTGAAATTGTAGAGGTTATCGACTTTGATAAATCGACGCATACGAATCGAAAGACTTCATAGATCGAGAAAATGTAAACAAAATCGAAAAATGAAGAAGAAATTGAAATAGAAAATAAAATGGTCTCGGACAAACTGTTATCTATCAATAATTTGACCGATAATGATTTTAGAGGTCTCGTCATCGACCGAAAACGAAATAATATGAAAATAAAACCTCAAAGATAAATAAAAACACCAAAATCTAACTTTAGAAAAATATATTAAAACTCTAAGAACTAAAATTAGAAAAATATAAAAAAAAACTCTAAAATTCTATTTAGAAAAAAAAACAATATAGAACTCTAAAACTTAATTAGAAAAATATTAAAAATCTAAAAAACTAATTTGTAAAATAAATTAACAATCTAAAAACTAATTTGTAAAATAAATTAACAATCTAAAAACTATTTTAGAAAATAGTTATAAAAACTCTAAAAAATAAATTAGAAAAAAAAACATATATTAAACAAGGGGGTACAATGTCAAAGTAAAGGGTGTGAATCAGAATGAGGATCATTTGGGCCAAAGACCCATCACCTCTCACAAAATCGCAATAATGGGAAATAACCTAAACGGGCCTCAAGCCCAAGTTTAAGTGACATGGTAAAAACAGAAATCATGACCTTTCTCACAAGGTCATCAGATAATACAGCTTTGGAAGAAAAACAATCACATGATTCTATCACATTCCTAAAATGGAGAAACGGCAACACGATCTGGAAAAAAAGGAATCAAAATTTAACTAAAACGAACAAGGTCATGAAGCGCTAACAAAACCACATATGGATTATTCATCACTCAGGCTCGACCTTTCTTCCACATCCATTTCAACTATTTTCGTCTCAACTCGTGCCTGCTTCTCTCTTTTTCTGCCGTTCAAATTCGTCGATTCATTATGGATTCGGATTCGACGCTTTTTCTTCCTTTCAATCTCCTCTTCCTCTTTTTTATTCCCTGCGCTCAATTTCTTCTAGGTTTTCTGAAAAGGGTTTGACACTGTTCGATTGGGGTTTTTGTTGAGGCAGAGAAATGGGTTTTTAATAGAATGAAAGATGGTTGACATTGGTTTTGGGTGATTGGTTTGATGGTTGAGGGGTTATCTTGGAGCCTGGTTTTATGCTGTTGTCTGAAGTTAAAGTGATGTTAGGGTGATGGTTCTGGTTTCAAAAAAGTGAAGAAAAACTAGGATGGAAGGCAGGCCGTGACTCCTCTTTTTCTACCCCATATCAAAGAATTGCAACCTTTTTATATCAACGATTTTGGGGTAGAATAGGATTTTTTATTTAGGGCTAAGCTGTGAGATTGTTGTATTGATTTGCAGTGGCTGGTGAAAATTTGTTGTGGCTTGTAAGCTAGAATTTTGTACGAACTTAGCAAAGTAGTGGTTGAGCTTTGTTAAGAATCTTTTCAAATTGTTTTTACTGACCTTTACTGCATTTTCACTACTTGCTGCTGTTAAATTTTTTTTGTCTTTTTCATGTTATGTATTTCCTGTGATGGATCTATAACTTAGACATCATCAGCAACTATCAACCTTATTTATTACCAAAATAATAAACAATCGCTCCTGAATTGCATGACGTGTTACTCTCTTTGTGTTTACCGTGACACCTTCACCGACACCAATGACCAAAATAGCACCATCAACAAGCTTCAATGCAACAATCACTTGAAAAGTTAACATGACCAGTCGTATCCATAATATTAAACAAATAAGACTTTTTCCTGATTAGCAAAATATTGGTGTTAACACTTTCATGTGCTTGGCCCGTTTGTCCCTACTATAATCTTCAAAGCTTGATGGACTTAAAACAATAAAAAATGGACTTTAGAAGTAGATATGAACATGGTTATGGGTTTAAAAAAAAAAGGATAATTGGAAATGGATTTATTTAAGTGGGCTCGAAAAATAGTTTAATGAAAAATGATTATGGATTAGGCTAAACTTAAGAAATGAACATGGATAATGATGTGATTCTAAAATATGATCTTTGGAAATGGATACTTGGTTTCAAAAATGGGGTAAATGGATAAAAATAGAAAATGGTGTAGAAATTGGGAAATTGAAATTGGTTATAAAAATGGATAATTGAGATGAATTGTATCATGAAAATGGATACAAAATCAAAAATGGAATTGGATTGCTTTCTTATGATATTGGATTAAAAATGGAAAATGGTTAACTAAAAATGGACATTGAAAATGGATTTAGACAATGGATATTGTGAATGGATATGGATTTTGTGAAGCACCACCAAACTTGAAAGGCACTTAAAACCTCTACAAATGCACTTGACCGCAACAAATCTTGAATAAAATCCAAGAAAATCCTCCTTGAATCAACTTCTAATTAATGACATCATAGCCTTAAATGCACCTTAAAA
This sequence comes from Lathyrus sativus, assembly GCA_963859935.3. Classification (NCBI taxonomy): domain Eukaryota; kingdom Viridiplantae; phylum Streptophyta; class Magnoliopsida; order Fabales; family Fabaceae; genus Lathyrus; species Lathyrus sativus. The sequence goes on along the minus strand of OZ012741.1, from coordinate 282,972,006 downwards.
TGATATGAACTGAATAACAAGTTTGAACTCCTTGGATCAACGACACGAACCTGAACCACACAATCAGTATTTGCACACAACTCGAAATGTACCAACTTCTTTAACTTATTTAATGGATCTTCAATTTTGACTCCAACAGACAACTTGGATTGGCACGAAACTCTGGTTTGGAGATGTTCAGATATAAAGAACAAAACAAATCTCCACTTTCCTGACCACGACCAGGATCACATCCAAATGAACTAAAAACTACTGCACATATAACCTGCTAGCCTTAAATAAAGCTCAATTAAATGACACTTGCTCATCTTAAACACAAAGGGCGAGAAACCCTAATATTCCTTCCTTGAGTGCACACTCACGAAATAATGACTTGATAAGAACCAAAAACCCTAATTCAGAATCTTTGCCACAACTTGACAACTTGATCCTATGTCGTATTATTATGAGCTAAGAACTAAAGAAAATGCAGATGAACGCAAAGCAAAAGCCAGTAAGAGTTAGAAAAAAGTGAAGGCAAATTTTAGGGTGCAACAACGGTTTCATGAATCTGTGAAATTCTGCCCCTGTCTGTTGTAAACCCCTTAGTTTATATACACTTTAAATCATAACAGTGGAGAGCTAAATTAGGAAACTCATTGAAGTTTGTCTAAACATGTTGAAGCCATGTCTTAAAACCTGATGATTTCTGTCTTGACTTGTCTGGTGAACTATTTTGGAAAGAAATATGACCTTAATTTTTTTGTGATTTTGGAACATAATGAAACTGATATGTTTCTGTTTTGGTATTCTCTTGTTTAATGGTTATTATACTTATTGATGTTGAAAATATTTTATTGCCAAGCTTTCTGCCACTTCAGGAAATAACTCATGTTGTTTTGTCGTTTGACTCAGGTTTTCCCAGCTCCATAGGCACCTGGAAGATCTCACAATTTTCGAGCAAATTAAACTCCTTATGGTGTTTAGACATGTGCACCTCATGGAAAAAACACGTCAACTTGTCTTTGCGAATTCTTTAGTGCAGTAGTTCATGTCCTGCGGTACAACAAACAACTTTTAGCAACCATACTTTGGTGAACGTATAGTGCTGGCGTTTGGGTTTGGAGAATAGATGTTAGACAACAACTTGTAACACCCCAACTCTGATACCACTTGTAACACCCCAACTCTAACGCTTGCGGAAAATAAGAAAGTAACAACAACTTGTATAACATACAGAGTGCGACAGCATAAAAATTGTGTGCATGACGACCGTAATGAAGGTGTGACGGTCGTCACACACCTAAATTCTTCACATCAGAGATGTTACATTCAACTGAACATACAACATGCATTTATGTGCAACCACTCTCAAATAAGATACATAGCACGAATTTGGATGAACATTTAACTCATAATGCAACCAATTCTTATTCCAACGGAATTGCAGTAAAGCTTACAATACGTTCAATTTAAAACAATTTAATGAAAATACTGTAACAAGTTCAGCAACAAGGCATCAACTAAAGTAATAACGATAAAACGTCCATCCCCCCAAGAGTGCTACGTATCAGAGTGACCAATGACAACTTAAACGACAAAGCGGAACTTCATTTCGAACTACCTGTAAATTACCACCAGAGGAGGTAACATACAACGTAAAGGGTGAGATATCAATAATATAACATAGAGCATGATAGAAAACATGCCAGAAACTCATCACAGCATTATAAGTTTCAAAATCATAAACATCATCGACAACAACTGCAACAATCCATATCTCACGTAAAACAACATTAATATACAACTAACATAATTATGCAACTTCATGTGACTCAATAATGCGACTCAACTGTGCATATGCATGTGGTACCAATTTGCCATCAAGGCCGCCAATACAGGCCATCGCAGAATTTGCCACTAAGGGCCGCCAATACAGGCCCTCGCAGAATTTGCCACTAAGGGCCGCCAATACAGCCCATCACAGAATTTTCCACAAGGGCCGCCAATACAGGCCATCGCTAATATGCTATGCCATGAAATACCTCTATTATGGACCACAACATCACCGACTATGTAACAAGGCATCCAGCCTACAACAAAACGTCCATAACAGAACATTGCTATTTCATATGCATCATATGTTCATCATCCCAACTATTCATGTAAAGGAACATTACGACATTGTATCAACAACTAAGAATTCAACATATTATCGTAATAACAACATTACGGCGTTTTCTGACACAATAAATTACAAATCAATCACAACCAGGTAACTGCCCTTTTTGGCCCATTAGGGAAAACCATTAGAGCGTTGTACGAATAACCGTATAGCATATTCTTTCTACGTATTTGCCCATAAGGAAAACCTTAGAGCATCGCACTAATAACTACATAACACATTCATTCCTACATAGAAATCTTGTCCCATTAGGGAAACCTTTTCCTTAATATTTATCGATTAACGAAAACTATACCTATGACTCGATTCCCCACATGAATTCGATCATACTCCCAGTTATAGAATTGAACCCCACCCTTACCTTAGAATTGAGGTCAATTCCACGCTTTCCGATTCCGCTTCTGCTCTACGGTGATTTTTCTGCAACAATCTTCCAAATCTACCGATCGACAATTCTTCTCTCTTCCTTTCTCTCCATTACGTAACTTCTCTTTTCAGTCTTTTCTTTCCCAAAATGATGTAATTGAGGGTAAAAGAGTCTACGGGAATATATTTTTGCTACAAATTCTCATTCCACCAGAACACGTTCAAATTCTGCATAACTGCAGTTTTTGCTCGTGTGACGGTCGTCACACTCCTGTGACGGTCGTCATAGCAGCAACATTTCATTTTTTTTCCAGATAGAACATCTCTTTAGCTTTCCAACGCTTCGAACGGGGGTCAAATCCGACTTACGGATCAAGAGATATGATTTTTCGAAGTTTTCTGACAAAACCAGAATTTTTCTGACAAACCAGAATTTTTCCGACATCCTCGTACGACTATGACACAACGAGATACGGAAAAAATCACAATTAAATTTAATCGAAATGAAACGGGCGTTACATTAGCTATGCGTAGATGATTTACCTAGATGATATGCAAGATATCAATGAATCTAAGGGAAAATTTTAGGGTACGACACCTACGAGAAGCTTCCTTTAAACAAAGGATAGCTTTGCGCCACGACAACAAAGTCATCAGGCGCGAATTCCAAACGGGCAGCCTGGTCCTACGAAGATACCAAAAGGACTCACGCTGTAACACCCCAAATTTATTGGAATATTTATTTAATTTATTTAAAAATGAATATTCAAATTTTTGGTGATTTTCGGTGGTTGTGTGAAATATTGAGAATTATGGATTTTGGGTTATTTATTTAAATAATAGTATATAATATGAATATATTGGTATTATTATTAAATTAAATAAATATAAGTTAACTAACGGAAAATTGGATAATTAAGGAGGAGTTAGTGAGGGTAATATTGGAAAAGCCCAATTTATAGGCCCAAGGTTAGGTTTAACAAAAAGGGATTTTTGAAGGAATTAGGATCCATTCTTGTTAGACCGTGAAAAAGAGAAGATAGAGGCCAGAGCTCCGAGGAAGAGGATTGAGGCAAAAGCTTTGCAAGGTTTATGAGAATCAAGGAGAAGGCTTAGAGTCGGCAATTAAGGTATAAGGAGTATTCCCTTCATTGTTCTCAATGTGTGATTTCAATGTGTTTAAAGCCAATTTAAGGGTTAAGGGGTTTGAGGCTGATTTTGAGATAAAGGGAATTAGGCCTTCGTGGCCAAATTCTATTATTGAGGTTTTTACCATAGGGATTTGAATTGATGATCGGATAGATTCGAGGCTGATTTGGGTTTGAGGGAAAGTAGGCCCTCGTGGCCAAAATCTGTCGTTAAGGTTTCAACCCTGTAGGTTAACTAGATTGTGAGAAACTCTAATGATTGTGGTGTAGTTGTAAGGATTTATGGGAATTAGAGCGTGAATATGATACGGGATTGGCCTAATAAGTCATAGATTTTGTGCCTTTATCGTCGTAATACCTTAGGAATGATTTAGGGATGTTTTGGGGGCATGGGGGAAAGGAAATCATTGGACTTTTGAGATAATTTTAGGTTTTGGTGCGTAACAGCGTTTTGCGCTAATCACGTGTTTGCAGAGAGAAGAATCTTTCGCACAACGAATAAACTCACTCTAGACTCGCACAACGAACTTGCTAGTCGACGTAGCAGAGTTTCGGGAATTCTGATTTTGTACAGTGATGCCTTGATGTTTTGATGCTGTGATTTCTTTGACGAATTAATATGAGTATGCCTGTGATTTTTATGTGATTAGTACATGATTATATGATGATTCCTATGACGTGATGATGATGAGTTATGATGGTGATTCCATGAGTTTTGATGATTCTATGATGACATGATGATGATTTTGATGATGATGATTTTGATGAATGATGATGCACCTATGATGTTATTATGAGGATGATTATTGACATGTGCGTCATGCATTCATGTGCATCCGGACTTCGGTTCATTACCTTGATTTCTTTGGCTTCAGTCCCATTGTGCGAACGTGAGGTATTTTGATGTGCTCCGGTTCTTGTATAGAATCAATCATATTGATGGGGATCTATGGAGGGTTGAATGGCCCATGTTCCATCGAGCTGTGATGATTGGTACCACATGTATGAGTCTTGTTGCTTTTGAATTTATGAGATAATCTTGAGCAATTTATGATGTTGTGGCCTTTGATGTCTATTGATGAATATGATGATGCATAATATGTAAATGACGCTATTTTATGTATTGTTTTCCTTTATTAATTATTATGAATCATTTTACTCACTTTCCTGTTTGAATGTTGCCTCCACGTGGGTAACATGCAGATGACCAGGTTTAGCCGTGGATGTCGTCGAGGATCTTTTTGGAGTTTTGAGTTGTTGGCCATTTTAGTTAACATTGGGTTGGGGTCTTTGAGTTAAACCATGTTTTATTTGATTTTTGTTATTTTGATTATGTTTTTCAAACAAGGAAAATTTTGGATAATGCCTTATTTGAGTTCCGCTGCCTTTTGAGCAATTTTTGATATCTTTTGGGAAAACCCGTTGTTTGGAGCCTTGACCTATATTTATTGTGAAATGTACGCCCTTTGAGGTGATTTTTATTGAGTTTAATATTTTACTCTAATAAATGTGAATATTTTGCCATTTAATTTGTGGGGTAGAAAATGGTGTTACGTTAGTGGTACCAGAGCAGGTTGGTCAGTCCGGCCAAGTTTTTATGTTGTTAGTCCCCTGTCAGTCGATAGTATGAGAACACTATTGGATGAGTTGTTTCTTCTAACCCTGTTGGTGGTTGCAAATGGCTGGAAGAAATGATCGTGATATTGCTGATGCGATGGGATCACTTGCCCAAGTGATGGCCCAAAATGGTGGACCTCCAGATGCATTTCGTGCTTTGAGGAAGTTCCAGAGGAACAATCCGCCGAATTTTGTGGGCACTCATGATCCTGATGGTACCCAAAAGTGGCTGAAAGTGATTGAGAAGATTTTCCGAGTTATGGCATGCACTGATGCTCAACAGGTGCGGTTTGGTACGCATATGCTAGCAGAAGAAACTGAGGACTGGTGGGATAACACCCGTCAGAGATTGGGAGGTGTTGGCATTACAATAACTTGGGCTGTGTTTAAGGAAGAATTTTTTAGGAAGTATTTTCCTGAAGATGTTCGGGGCAAGAAAGAGGTGGAATTCCTTGAACTAAAGCAAGGGAATATGACTATGGCTGAGTATGCGACAAAGTTTGAGGCTTTAGCAAAGTTTTATCCGCATTACAATCGTGATGACACAGAGATGTCAAAGTGTATCAAGTTCGAGAATGGATTGAGACCAGAGATTAAGCAAGGAATTGGGTACCAGCAGATTCGTCGGTTTGCAGAACTGGTGGACAAGAGCAGAATTTATGATGAGGATAGTCGAGCTCGATCTACTCACTACAAGCAGCTGAGTGAGAAAAAAGAGAAAGGTCAGTATAGGGGGAAACCATATGTGACTTCTGGTGATAAAGGGAAGCAGAAGGCTTCCGATAGGAAAGAGTCAAGTGGGGGAGCGGCTATTGCTCCAGGCAAGTGTTATAAGTGTGGCGAGCAAGGTCGTCGTGCTGAGGTTTGTAGGGCGCTGAGATGTCATCGTTGTGGCAAGAGAGGTCATAGAGCTACTGAATGAAAAGATGAAGCTCCGACTTGCTTGAACTATGGAGAGGATGGCCATATCAGTACCCAATGCCAGCAGCCGAAGAAGACTGCTACTGCTGCTCAGACGAATGGCAGAGTGTTTGCTTTGAGCGGTGCGGAAGAACCCAAGATGGATAACTTGATCCGAGGTACTTGCTTTATTAATGATGTTAAATTGATTGCTATTATTGATACTGGTGCTACTCATTCGTTTATTTCGCTTGAATGTGCCAAGAGGTTAAAATTGAAATTATCTTCTATGGTTGGGAGTATGGTTATTAATATCCCGACTAATGGTTCTGTGACTACTGCGTTAGTCTGTTTGAGCTGCCCTTTGACTATTTATGATAAGAATTTTGTGACGGACTTGGTCTGTCTACCTTTGCATCAAATTGAGGTTATTCTTGGAATGAACTGGTTGGAGTTCAACTATGTTCATATTGATTGCAACAGCAAGACTGTGAGGTTCCCAGAGTTCGATGATTATGTAGAGATGATGTTTGTATCTGCTAAGAAAGTAGAAGAACTCTTAGAAGATGATGCTCAGATGTTTGCATTGTTTGCGTCACTTCAAGTTGTTTATGAAGAAGTGAGCGTGGAGCTACCAGTTGTGCGGGAATTCCCAGATGTGTTTCCTGATGATGTGAGTGACTTACCTCCTAAGCGTGAGGTAGAGTTTACTATTGATGTGATACCGGGAACTAGTCTTGTGTTGATGGCTCCTTATCGGATGTCTGCATCTAAGTTAGGAGAATTGATGAAATAGTTGGAAGAGCTGCTTGAGAGGAATTTTATTCGACCGAGTGTTTCTCCGTGGGGTGCTCCTATTTTGTTGGTGAAGAAGAAAGACGGTAGCATGAGATTGTGTGTGGATTATCATCAGTTGAATAAAGTAACAATCAAGAATAAATATCCACTTCAGAGGATTGATGATTTGATGGATCAATTGGTGTGTTCTTGCGTGTTTAGTAAGATTGATTTGAGGTCTAATTATCATCATATTCGCGTTAAGCCTGATGATATTCCAAAGACAGCTTTCAGGACGAGGTATGTACACTATGAATATATTGTGATGCCGTTTGGTGTATCTAATGCACCTGGTGCATTCATGGAGTATATGAATAGGATTTTTCATCCTTATTTAGATCAGTTTGTGGTAGTGTTCATTGACGATATCTTGATATATTCTAAGTTCGAGGAAGAGCATGTGCAACACCTAAGAGTGGTATTGCAGGTTTTTAAGGACAAGAAGCTTTATGCTAAGTTGTCCAAGTTATGTTTTGGTTGAAGGAAATGATTTTCCTTGGCCATGTGATTTCTAGTGGAGAAATTGTTGTTGATCTGTCAAAAGTTGATGTTGTGTTGCAGTGGAAGACTCCAAAGTCTGCTACTGAGATTTGAAGTTTCCTTGGATTGGCTGGTTATTATCGCAGGTTTATAGAAGGATTTTCAAAGTTGGCACTGCCATTGACTCAGATGACTTGAAGGGGTCAAACTTATGTGTGGGATGTGGCTTGTGAGAAGAGTTTTATAGAACTCAAGAAGAAGTTGACGACTTCTCTAGTTTTGATTTTGCCAAATCCAAGTGAGTCTTTTGTAGTGTATTTTGATGCATCGAAGATGGGTCTTGGTGGCGTAATGATGTAGAATGGCCAAGTCGTTGATTATGCTTCCAGGCAACTGAAGGTTCATGAAAGAAACTATTCTACGCATGACTTAGAGTTGGTCATTGTGGTGTTTGTGTTGAAAGTTTAGAGACATTATCTTTTTGGGTCTAGGTTCGAAGTGTTCAGTGATCACAAGAGCCTGAAGTATTTGTTTAATCAGAAAGAGTTGAACATGAGGCAGAGAAGATGGCTTGAACTTCTGAAGGATTATGATTTTGAATTGATTTACCATCCTGGTAAGGTTAATGTTATGGCTGATGCGTTGAGTAGGAAGTCCTTACATACGTCGATGTTTATGGTTCGAGAGTTAGGACTGATTGAGCAATTCAGAGATATGAGTTTAGTTTGTGAAGAGACTCCTAACAGTGTGAAGTTGGGTATGCTGAAGTTGATCAGTGGTATTTTCCAAGAAATCAGAGAAGGTCAAAAATCTAATTTGAGTTTGGTGGATCGTCTCATGTTAATCAATCAAGGTAACGAGGGTGATTTTCGGATCGATGAGAATGGTGTGATGAGGTTCAGAAATAGAGTGTGTGTTCCCGAGGTGCCAGAAATCAAGAAGAACATTCTTGAGGAAGGTCACAGAAGCAGGTTAGGTATTCATCCTGGTGCCACAAAGATGTATCAAGATTTGAAGAATTTATTTTGGTGGCCAGGTATGAAGAAGGAAATTGCAGAGTTTGTGTATGCTTATTTAACTTGTCAGAAGTCGAAGATTGAACATCAGAGATTGTCGGGTCTGATGCAATCGTTGAATATTCTAGAATGGAAATGGGATAACATTTCTATGGATTTTGTGACAGGTTTACCGAAGTCTTTGAAGGGATATGATTCGATTTGGGTGATTGTTGATAGATTGACCAAATCGGCTCATTTTATACCAATGAGGATCAATTATTCGTTGCAGAAGCTTGCCGAATTATATATTGATCTGATTGTGAAACTGCATGGTATTCCTTCAAGTATTTTGTCTGATAGAGATCCGAGATTTACATCGAGGTTCTGGGAGAGTTTGCAGACAACTTTGGGTACTAAGTTGAGGTTGAGTTATGCCTATCATCCGCAGACGGATGGACAAACAGAGAGAACTATCCAGTTGTTAGAGGATTTGCTGAGAGCTTGTGTGTTGGATCGAGGTGGATCATGGGATAGTCTTTTGCCGTTGATTGAGTTTATTTACAATAATAGTTACCATTCTAGTATCGAAATGGCACCATATGAGGCTTTCTATGGTAGGAGGTGTAGGACTCCTTTGTGTTGGTATGAGTCAGGCGAGAGTGTTGTACTCAGACCTGAGATTGTGCAAGAGACGACTGAAAAGATCAAGATGATCAAAGAAAAGATGAAAGCGTCATAGAGTCGTCAGAAAAGTTACCATGATAAGAGGAGGAAAACACTTAAATTCCAAGAGGGAGATCATATGTTTTTGGGAGTTACGTCAGTAACTAGTGTTGGCCGAGCTTTTAAATCTCGAAAGCTCACATCGCGTTTTGTTGGTCCGTATCAGATTTCACAGAGGGTGAGGGAAGTAGCATATCAGATTTCTTTACCACCGTCGCTTGCGAATTTGCATGATGTGTTTTATGTGTCTCAGTTGAGGAAGTACATTCCAAATCCGTCGCATGTGATTCAGATGGATGATGTACAAGTGATAGATGACTTGACTGTTGAGGCGTTGCCAGTACGGATTGATGGACGAGAAGTGAAGCAACTGCGAGGTAAAGAGATTGCCTTGGTAAAGGTATTGTGGGGAGGACCAGCTAGAGAAAGTTGGACTTGGGAGTGTGAAGATCGGATGAGGGAGTCGTATCTGACTCTGTTTCCTTGAGGTAATTTTCGAGGGTGAAAATTCTTTTAAGTGGGGGAGAGTTGTAACACCCCAAATTTATTGGAATATTTGTTTAATTTATTTAAATATGAATATTCACATTTTTGGTGATTTTCGGTGGTTGTGTGAAATATTGAGAATTATGGATTTTGGGTTATTTATTTAAATAATTGTATATAATATGAATATATTGGTTTTATTATTAATTTAAATAAATATAAGTTAACTAAGGGCAAATTGGACAATGAAGGAGGAGTTAGTGAGGGTAATATTGGAAAAGCCCAATTTATAGACCCAAGGTTAGGTTTAACAAAAAGGGATTTTTGAAGAAATTAGGATTCATTCATGTTAGACCGTGAAAAAGAGAAGAAATAGAGGCCAGAGCTATGAGGAAGAGGATTGAGGCAAAATCTTAGCAATGTTTCTGAGAATCAAGGATAAGGCTTAGAGTCGGCAATTAAGGTATGAAGAGTATTGCCTTCATTGTTTTCAATGTGTGATTTAATGTGTTTAAAGCCAATTTAAGGGTTAAGGGGTTTGAGGTTGATTCTGAGATAAAGGAAATTAGGCCTTCGTAGCCAAATTCTATTATTGAGGTTTTTACCATAGGGATTTGAACTGATGATCAGATAGATTCGAGGTTGATTTGGGTTTGAGGGAAAGTATGCCCTCGTGGCCAAAATCTGTCGTTAAGGTTTCAACCCTGTAGGGTAATTAGACTGTAAGAAACTCTCATGACTGTGGTGTAGTTGTAAGGATTTATGGGAATTATAGCGTGAATATGATACGGGATTGGCCTAATAAGTCATAGATTTTGTGCCTTTATCACCGTAATACCTTAGGAATTATTTAGGGATGTTTTGGGGGCATGGGGAAAGGAAATCATTGGACTTTTGGGTTGATTTTAGGTTCTGGTGTGTAACAGCATTTTGTTGTAATCGCGTGTTCGCACAACGAATAAACTCGCCCCCAGACTCGCACAACGAACTTGCTAGCGAACGTAGCAGAGTTTCACAAATTTTGTTTTTGTGCATTGATGCCTTGATGTTTTAATGTTGTGATTTCTTTGACGAATTAATATGAGTATGACTGTGATTTCTACGTGATTAGTACATGATTATATGATGATTCTTATGACGTAATAATGATGAGTTATGATGATGGTTCCATGAGTTTTGATGATTCTATGATGACATGATGATGATTTTGATGGTGATGATTTTGATGAATGATGCTGCACCTATCATGTTATTATGAGGATGATTATTGATGTGCGCAACATGCATTCATGTGTGTCGCTTCCGCGAAAATAAGGTGCCGGCAAAACAGAAGAGTCGCCACCTTTCGTTATTTATCCCTCAGAACGGGAAAGGAAACGATCGGAAAAACCTGACGAAAAGGTATAAGACAAGGTCATCGCAAGCGTTGCTTGGGTTCGGGAGTCGGTTACGCAAGGGGAAGGTATTAGCACCCCTCACGTCCATCGTACTCGATGGGATCCACGCTTGTTGTGTTTATCTGATGGGTTGGTTTATCTATCTACCTATCAAGGCTGGTCTGAAAAGAAAAGAAAATGACTCGGCAAAGCGTCGCGCTTTATGCCTATGTATTCTCATCAGAGAATGAGAAATCAGAGTCAACGTAGTTCGGCTAACTACGGGTAAACGGGGAAGGTTGCTCGCCAATACATCAGTATTGTGCCTACGTACTCTCAACAGGTATGAGAGATCAGAGCTTACGTAGTTCGGGACAACACGGATTACGGGAATTCAGATTCATCTGTTTTATCGAGTAGGGTTAACAAACAGTTCCAGCAATTTGGCGTACGCAGCTCGACCCTTGGAGACTTAAGCGTTACCGTTTGTGGTAGAACTGGGAGTTAACGACACTCTTTTCTTCAGAAAAGCTTCCTTCGAATTACGGGCCCACGGGGAAAAAAGGTTTGAAGTTTGTTTTCTGTCTTTTACGGAAAAACTGTTTTTTATGGATGTTCGCAACCAATATCGCACTAGAGACTATGACCTGAGAGTGAATGCGTCGCATGTCACCCAAAGGGTGCCATACTAAACATCCGGACTGTTGAAAAGAAACTCTCCAACAATCCTTTCTCAGATAGCTTAAGGCTCGTAACGTACGACGTCAGTTAACCTTTATTACTGTATTTTAAGTTGTTTTGAGATGAGAAGAGAGAACGAGCTCAACTAAGGGGAGACTATCAAGTCCTAATGTTGTCATGCCAAGGATTCATCCTATGGTTGAGGTTTGAAACAGGGATCTCCTAGAAGTTATCATCATGCATAGGTTTCAACCTAAAGTTATAATCATCGCTTCCTTATCAAAGGAAGTGAGATTCCTAGGGGATCATGTCAATGATAAACAGAAATAGATAAGCATCAGCTTAAACAGTAAACAGTAAACAGATATACAGTAAAATGCATGCAATGCAAGTGAGGAAGGAAATGTGTGTGGGGCATCAGCCTCCACAAGCTCATCTCAACCTCAAGCCATATATGAATAACTGCAATCATACAGAAGAATTAACATGCTATCAAGCAAGATACAGTAACTGCAATCATACAGCAGAAGTAAAATGCCATCAAGCAAATAACCAACCACATAGGCAAGGGAGCAGGGCTCTACCGAATACCAGCAAGCAAAGCCATACAGTAAAAATACAAGCAGAGGGAGCAACTCAACCTCTAGTGCAATCATGCTCCTAGTTCAAGTTAATCTAGATATGAACTTATTCTAATGCATCAAGCAAATCAAACAAGTCACGTCAATACAGTTGCACAGAAAGCAAACAGACAGAAAAGAAAGCAATCCTCTGACATCAGTCTAGTCCTCAGCCTTCAACTGCCCTTCAAGACTATCATCTTCAATAGCAAGTATCAACTTGCTTCTTCAAGCCTCTAACACATCAAACATAAGTATCAACTTACTCCCTCTTCTCCAAGCCTCAGCTCTTCAGTAAATTCCACCTTCAGGCTTCACTCCTCATATCAAGTATCAACTTGACTCCTTCAGGCTCTCAATGTCTCAACATAAGTATCAACTCATCCTTTATTCCTCAAGCCTCAACTCTTCCCTCAATCTCAATTTGATCTTCTTCACAAGTGTCAACTTGTTCTTCTTGGCCTTCAAGCTTCAACTCTCCCCTCTTTACAAGTATCAACTTGTTCCTCTTCATCTACAAGCTTCAGCTTCAAAAGGTAATCTCCAAACACAAAGAAGTATCAACTTCATCCTTCAATCTTCTTCAAGCAAGGAACTCCATCCTCTAACAAGGGAGAAAGATTCATCTATCAAGAGTAAAGTTTGGATGATTGGTAGCAGAGAGAAGACCAAAGGTCACCACTAAGCATCCTATCATTAGAGAAAGGGACCCTCAAAGGTTCTACCAACTTGTAAAGAGCCACACATCCTACCAAAGGAAGGATGAGGCCTTTACAAGGGGACCTTACATCATAGGGAAGAATGGAAGTGATCAAATCTTCCATGTTTATGAAGGAAAATAATCTATCTAGAAGCTCTGCCTACAAAACCCTAATCTTAACACCTAATCAATACTACACCAAAAGAAGGGAAGATCCTCATGTCCAAGCCTCTTCAAGCAAGAGAGAGAAAACCCTAATCTAAGGGAGCTAAATAAGTCATTCTAATTGAATTAGTGCATTAGACTCATCTAAAGTTAGTATCTAAACTAAAATCAAACAAAAATAGAAAACTACCTTGAAAATTCCTACAAAAATTCCTAAGGGATCCTAATTCAATCATGAATCTATCCTACAAAAATCAGAGGTTGATTCATCCACCAAGTCCTAAAACTAAAATCCAAACCACAAGGTATCAACCATAAACCCTAAAAATGGAGCTCTTAAAGGTTTCAACCTAAACTACCACTTGCATTTATCACAAAAAATTGAGAAAAATCTACGGGGAGCATGCATATCTATGCTAACTACTCACAAAAAATTAAGGCCAAAATCATCATCACATGATCAAACCAAATTCAACAAAATCAAGCATAAAACATGATTATTTTAATATCAATTAAAATGTAAAAATTCCCATAAAATCAGAAAATGCATGAAATAATAATATTTTTTATCTAAAAAATACTAGATTCAATCATGAATCCAATGCAAAAAGAATGGGATCAATTGAGTTATTTTTCCATTTTTCATGAATTAATCAATAACCATGCATAAAATGAAAAATAATATGAAAATCAAAATAAAAAATGATAAGCGCGTGGTGTGGATAGCAATAGAAAACAGTTCATTTCCCAGACTGGGCCACAAAGGGGGTGTGTTTATCATTTATTGCATAAAGCCCAAAACCAGCTGATTAATGAAACGCAGCGTTTCATTTAGTTCAGAAATCCTTCACAAATTGAAACCAATCCATGGCCGTTGGATCATGCCTTCAGTCAAAGTCCAACCACCATCTGATGGCTATCAAGTCATCTTCCTCATTTTGAACCTCTGAAACTCGCGCGCAACCATGGCCGTCGCCGGTGGTGCTCTGGTCATCACCCTCAACCCTAACTCTCTCCACAGGCCTCCATTCCAAGAGGTCTCTACATGAATCTTACCCCAATTTTCACAAGGAATCCACTCATGCCCTTAATTCAATCTAAATCCTCAAGATTTGCAAGAACACCATCTCACCCGAAAATGGTAACAACCCTAATTGGTCACTAACTCTCAAATTAGTGATCCCTAAACCTTCCTACACCAATCTACAATGCATCTAACACCCTAATTCCTCTTGATTCTTCCTAAAACAAGCCATGGATAAGAACCGCATACATGGTAAACTCGAGCAAACAGAGGGGTTAAATCTTCAAATCAACCTTCAAGATCTTGCAGATTCCTTCAATGGAGCACAATCAAGCTTCTGTATGCAACAAACTTGATTGAAATGACTTCAATTCTTAGATTCGATTCTGAGTTGCAGATGAAAAACTTCAATGGCTCTCACACGATTCTCCACCAATCTTGCTCAATTCTCCATCTGGACTCATCCACCAATGCTAGAGCAAGCTTCTGAGATTGAAATCTTGGATTGAAATGGCTTCAAACCTTGTAACCGATTTTGATTTACAATAGGAAATTTCAATGTGCAATCTCACTCTCCTCTCTCAATTATCACCAACCTTTAATCTGAACCTCTTCTACATCATATATAGGCCATGTATGGATGATCTAGAAAGCTCTAGATCCTTCTAATGAGAAATTCAATTTCTCATGTCATGAAAAGCTCAATCACATGCCATGGTCATACCAATTCTGTTAGCAGCTTGTATTCACCCTCATTCCCTTCCAATTTCTCCCCTAATGGTATTTTGGATGTGTTTGGATTGAAAGGGGCCTTGGTTATGCCTAGAATTTTGGTTTGGCAAATGTTACTTATGATGTAAGTAACTACTTTTCAAAGCAAGTCCACAAATTAAACCTCAAGTCCAAATTGTGGCAATACCAATGTTCTTAAAATATGTTTTAGAATCAAAATGACATATTATATGCCTTGGTTTGGACATGTAGATCAAAAATACCAATTTCCAACTTTGGTTCATTTGAAAATCATCCTTATTTTAAGCCATTTTTGTGATTTTGAGCTACAAGAAAATACAACCTCTCATGACCTCTTATATAGCCTTAAAACATCATTTTGAACAAGTTTGATGTTGAACATTTTCCCATTTGAAGCTTAGAAATAGGAGTTATGGCCTTATGCTTGAAATGACCTATAATCTCCAAATGACCAAAATGCCCTTGACTTGTCAAAGCCATAACTTGAGTTCTACAAATCCTATCAAGGACTTCTAGTACTCTCTAGAAAGCTAAGAGGATAAGGAAAAACATTCATGTTGACCAAAAGTTCATAGGAATCATCCTTCTAGGGCAAACGTTTCATGCAAGTTGGACAACTTTCAAGCTCTAAATTCACATACCTCAGATGACCTGTAACTTGTCAAAGTCATAACTTGAGCTCTACAAATCCTATCAAGGACTTCTAGCACTCAAATTAAAGCTAAGATCATGCTATACAACATTCATGTTGGGGGCAAGATGAGATAACAATCCCATCTTGAGCTAAACTGCCTTGAAGATAGGGGTCAAACTAGGGGATTTTACACTGTCAAGCCTTAGAAACCCTAGCTTGAAACTTCTCAAACTCTTCAATAATGATGAGTTAACCTTGGAATCATCCCTTGGGAATCTCAAAAAATCAATCCATGATCACATGGCTCTTGAATTAGGTCCCAACCCTCTTCAAATCATCAGTTGACTTAGGGTTGACCCAGTCAAACCCTACTTGCACCACTCATGGCTGAGGCTTCTCAATCTTGCACAATGACCTGTCTAGGCCTCAAAGTGATCTTCAACACTTAGCATGATCTCTCTAAAGACCTCAAGTACATATCCATGGCCTCAGAATCATCTGATGGCTTTCCACAACTCTCAAGTTAGGAGACCTACACACTTGGCTTCAACCACTCTCTCTGAGGATCTTTTAATTTCTCTGACAAGGATATCAACCCTTGAACACTTGAATAACCTTCTTAGCTAGCTTCAAACTCTTGTGTAGCCCTTGATTGGTAATCATACCTCTTGATCTCCTGCATGCATGTCAATGAAATGCAAATGATAATGCTAATGTCAATGAAATGAAACATAAGCTAGGTAAAGAAATGTTGAGCAAATTTTGGGGTGCAACAGCTGCCCCTATTCAAACGGCTTGGACCTGACTGGGTGAGAAGCTAATGGCTCTCAAACAATCAAGGTAAAAGACGGTTGAATACCAACAAACCCAGAAATTTTCCAACTGCACAAGTACACGGTACTCTGATGGGAACAAATCTTCGAAAACTGAAATATTAGCTGCACGACAACTAGCTGGGGAATTGGTCACACGGTAATACATGGTCGATCATGCCGTCGGGCATCAAGATTCCTCGGGACTCATCAGGTCAACAATCAAGTTAATCATGCCATCGGGCATTCCAAGAAATTTTTGGGCGTCAACCGAACTTCATCACTAAGTCGAGAATAGAATTCTCAGTCAATCATGAACCAAATAGGGATATCCAAACTTCTGCCATCAGGAACTCCGCGTCAGCTGAGAGAACTGCTTCGACATCGCAGTTGGACTTCAATCATCAAGTCTTCAAGGGAAGTTTCAACTTTGCTGTTCAGAAACCTGTTGGGGATGACGCATCTCCGCTGGGGCTCTGGAAAACTATCAAGTAACTCTGCTTCGGGAACTCAGAAATCATTCTGGGTGAATCAACTCTGCTGAGGACTTCAAGAATCATCTTGGACAAGCAACTCCACCAGATACTTCAAGAATCATCCTGAACCAATAACTCCGTTGGAGATTTCAGGAATCATCCTGAGGAAACGCTCTGTCGGGGACTCTAAGCATCTACTTGAGCAACCCTCTCTGGCGACTTCACAAGAGATTTTAAGAATCATCTTAAACAAACACCTTCGCTGGAGAATTCAAGAATCATCTTGGGAAAACGACTTTGCTGGGGGAATTCAAGAATCATCTTGGGCCACACCACTCTTATGAGATTTCAGGAGTCATCCTGAGCAGCCGAACTGCCGGGGGACACCTGCAAAACAAGAACGGTAATGACATAGCTCATGGTTCATATGCATATGTTTGACAATAGCGCAATGCTCCACACGGTGGAAATGCTACGCATTTAGTGTAAATGCTATGCAATCATGCAGAATGCTACGACCCTATCAGCAAAATAAATGTCGAGGGGAGGATCCTCCTGTCAAGGAGAAAGGACCACTCTGGTGAAGAGGAGGAGTCATCCTGCCAAGGAGAAGAAGTTACACCAATCTCAATTAGACTCCGCCTGGGGAAATGAACCTCAGTTGACTGCTGCAGGGAAATAAAGCTCTATGAGAACCTGGACATGCTCATCTAGGTGCCCAGACCACCACTGCTGAGGAAAACGATGTCAATCGCAGAAATAAACTGCACGGCCTTCGCAGCCAAACTTTCCCGGATATAACGACTCCGGTGGGGAAATACAACATCAGCTATTCAACACTCTACTGGGGAAAACCAATCATGGCCCAAACGCTTTCCAAGGACTCGGCTGTCTTGAGGTTTGCCTACTCGGCTGGGGAAGAAGGAATCATCCTGCTTACTGGGGAGAGTACGACTCTGCGGGGAATCTCAATTCCGCTGGAGACTTCAGTCTGTACTATCGGGTGCTACACGCTTCAGCATATGACTCAGCTGGGGAGATGACATTCCTTCCGAATGCATCTGATCGGGGAGAGAATCTTCTCTGCTTGTGGAGACATATCAATGCCTACGATCTCATGTTCAAACTCCCTGGGGAGGTGCTGCTGAACTTGCTGGAGAGGAAGGAATCATCCTGCTTGGGGACGCATACGGCGTACTACCTGCAACAACACAAACAAACAGACAAGATACCCTTCTCAAAGGGACCTATCAAGGTTATCATCTTGTGACAATGTTCAAGTAATTCATTGTTTCAACAATCAGTGGCCTAGGCCAGTAAGTTTATGTATGCGCATTTTATCAAAAACATCGGCGTTCTTTTTCGCAAACAAAACAGATAAATGTTAAACAGACAAACATAATTGCTGAATAGTATACATTTTATTGATAACGAACCCCTGAATGGGTAAAAATGTTTTACAACAGATGCAAGCTCCTGGAATGAGGAAGCCGCGCCAAAATAAAACATAAATATACATCAGTATATACACAAATGTCGGCAATGAGGCATAGATGAACACCATGAGTTGATCCCTCTATGACCCACTCGACTTCGATACTTCTCCGACGCTTCAGCTTCAGAAGAGATTGATTCAGATAAACGGCCCTCAGGTCTTCCGAACCACTAAACAATGAAAGTCCACACGCGGAACGCAGTCATTTTCTTTTTTCAAATCCCTAACTTTTGCCTGAATCGCCCTCTCGGGTTTTCGATTCACAAGGATACCCTTTTTTGCCAAAGTCGCCCTTCCGGGTTTTCGACTTTGTGGGTTTACATTCTTTCTTTTATATCCCTAATTTTTGCCCGAACCTTTTTCCTTTTTTATGGTTCGCCGGGATGCCCCATTTTTGCATGGATATTCTTTTTCTTTCCAACGGGTCATTCTTTAAGTAAAGTATTTTTTAACTGCGTCTGCGTTCACCGAGGATGCAAAATCTTCACCATCCATCGTGGATAACAACAAGGCTCCTCCCGAAAACACCTTGCTAACGACGTACGGACCTTCGTAATTGGGAGTCCACTTGCCCCGGTGATCGGAGTGTGGAGGAAGATTCTTCTTTAAGATGAGATCACCCGTCTGAAAGCTTCTAGGACGCACCTTCTTATCATAAGCTTTCTTCATTCGGCTTTGGTACAGACGACCATACGCAATCGATGATAATCTCTTCTCGTCCATCAGGCTGAGTTGGTTTAGTCGGTTCTTAATCCATTCTGCCTCATCGAGTTTCACGTCAACCAAAAATCTTAAAGAAGGAATCTCAACTTCCAACGGTAGGACAACTTCCATACCGTACACTAGTGAGAAAGGAGTTGCCCCGGTTGATGTACGTACCGTCGTACGATAACCGTGCAGTGCAAATGGCAACATCTCGTGCCAATCCTTGTAGGTCACAACCATCTTCTGTACAATCTTCTTAATGTTCTTATTGGTCGCTTCAACGGCGCCATTCATCTTCAGCCGGTAAGGAGATGAGTTGTGGTGTTCAATCTTGAAACTCTGGCACAACTCCTTCATCATCTTGTTATTCAGATTCAAACCATTATCAGTAATGATCCGCTCGAGAATTCCGTAACGACAGATGATATCCCTCTTTATGAATTTAGCCACCACCTGCTTGGTCACATTAGCGTATGAGGCTGCCTCCACCCACTTGGTGAAGTAGTCGATAGCTACTAGAATGAAGCGATGACCATTAGACGCAGTGGGCTCGATCTTTCCTATCATGTCGATGCCCCACATGGAGAACGGCCACGGGGAGGACATGACATTTAACGGGCACGGCGGTACATGGATCTTATCAGCATAAATCTGGCATTTATGACATCTCTTCGCGAATTTAAAGCAATCCGATTCCATCGTCAGCCAGTAATATCCTACTCTCAGGATCTTTCTTGTCATAGCATGCCCGCCGGCGTGCGTACCAAATGTGCCTTCATGGACTTCTTCCATGAGCATACTCGCCTCTTTCTCATCTACACATCTGAGTAGCACGAGATCGTGGTTTCTTTTATACAAAACTCCATCGGGATTGAGATAAAAATTTCCAGACAACCTCCTCAGAGTCTTTTTATCCTGGGTTAACGCTCCCGCAGGATACTCCTTAGTCATAAGGAAAGTCTGGATATCATGGAACCATGGCTTGCCGTCGGAGGCTTCCTCGATCGCAAAGACGAATGCAGGTCTATCAAGACGAGAGAGGACAGTTCTTGGAGCTTCATTCCAAAAATTGACTTTATACATTGAAGCCAACGTGGCTAAGGCATCAGCCATCTGATTTTCGGCCCTGGGCACATGATGGAGTTCCACTCGATCAAAGAACGGAAGCAGCCTTCTGGCATAGTTCATGTACGGCACCAAGTTCGATTGACGAGTCTCCCACTCCCCTTTAATCTGGTTGATCACAAGTGACGAGTCACCATATACATCTAGGTTCTTGACTCTCAAATCAATTGCCTCTTCTAGGCCCATGATGCATGCTTCGTACTCCGCTTCGTTATTGGTGACCGGAAACGTCAGTCTCGCAGTGAACGGGATGTGGGATCTGTGGGGAGTCGTGATGATCGCCTCGATACCACTTCCATAAGAATTAACTGCCCCGTCAAATATCAATTTCCATTGGGATTTCCTGTCCGGACCCTCGTCGGGCAACGGTTCATCACAATCTTTCGCTTTGAGAAACATGATATCCTTATCAGGGAATTCAAATTTCATCGGCTGATAATCTTCGATCGGCTGTTCGGCAAGATACTCAGACAATACGCTTCCCTTGATGGCCTTCTGGGAAACGTACTGAATTTCATATTCCGTCAACACCATTTGCCATCTGGCAATCCTACCCGAAAGCGCTTGCTTCTCGAAGACGTACTTGATCGGATCCATCTTCGAAATTAGCATGGTGGTGTGATTGAGCATGTACTGTCGTAAACGTTTGGCAGCCCAGGCTAGTGCACAACACGTCTTCTCCAGCATTGAGTAGCGAGATTCACAGTCCGTGAACTTTTTACTCAAGTAGTAAATGGCATGCTCCTTTCTGCCCGTCTCGTCGTGCTGACCGAGAACACACCCCATACTATTCTCAAGAACTGTCAAGTACATGATTAAAGGTCTTCCGGCCACTGGGGGTATCAATATTGGAGGTTCCTGTAGATACTGCTTTATCTTATCAAATGCCTTCTGGCAGTCCTCGTTCCAGATAATCGTCTGATCTTTCTTTAGCAGTTTGAACATTGGTTCGCACGTGGCCGTGAGCTGAGAGATAAACCTTGCAATGTAGTTTATTCTGCCCAGGAAACTGCGAACTTCTTTTTCAGTTTTTGGCGCTGGCATTTCTTGTATTTCCTTTATCTTCGCAGGATCAACCTCAATGCCTCTTTCACTCACGATAAACCCCAGTAGTTTTCTCGATCGTACTCCGAAAGTACACTTGTTAGGATTCAGCCTCAACCTGAACTTCCTAAGCCTCTCAAAAAGCTTCAGCAAATTGACCAGATGTCCCTCCTCCGTTTGGGACTTTGCAATCATGTCATCAACATAAACTTCAATCTCATGATGAATCATGTCATGAAACAAAGGGACCATTGCTCGTTGGTAAGTGGCCCCTGCGTTCTTCAGACCGAAAGGCATTACCTTGTAGCAAAACGTTCCCCAGGGAGTGATAAACGTAGTTTTCTCCATGTCCTCCGGCGCCATCTTGATCTGATTGTAACCGGAGAAGCCATCCATGAACGAAAATACGGAGAACTGAGTTGTATTGTCGACCAACACATCAATATGAGGCAGCGGGAAATCATCTTTAGGGCTCGCCCTATTTAAATCCCGATAATCGACGCACATTCGTACCTTACCGTCTTTCTTCGGTACAGGCACTATGTTGGCGACCCACGGAGGGTAAGTAGTAACCGCTAAGAAGCCAGCATCAAGCTGTTTCTGCACCTCTTCTTTGATCTTAACGGCCATATCTGGTCGTGTCCTTCTAAGCTTCTGCTTAACAGGAGGACAATCTTCTCGCAGCGGCAAGTGGTGGACCACGATGTCAGTATCAAGTCCGGGCATATCTTCGTACGACCAAGCAAAGATGTCACTATACTCTCTTAGCATCTCAACCAATCTCTGCTTGACATCACTCTGCAATGCAGCCCCTATCCTGACATTCCTGACTAGTTCTTCAGAACCCAGATTCACAATCTCGATCTCTTCTTTGTGAGGCAGAATAAATTTCTCTTCTTGTTTCAACAAGCGGGCCAACTCTTCGGGAAGGTCTTCGTCTTCATCAATCTCTTCTTCGGCTTGATATATCGGGCAATCGAAGTCGAAGTGAGTCATAGAAAGTCCAGAGTCGATGTCATCTGCTATGTGGATCCTGCAATAACAAGGGTTAAGCTTAAAACATGGATATGCAGGTTAGCACAAACCCCATTGCCATTTTATTGTTTTTTAAAACAAATATAAAACAAGAATAACAGAGATCATAATATTTGAATACGAAGAAAAACGCCTTTTGATTTATTGATAAAATGCATGTACATAATCAAACAAGGCCCTGACAATAAAACCTCTATGCCTCGGGTAGGACGTAGGGTTGTACAACAATTGGAAAAAAGTAAATCATTACTCTTTGCCTGTCATTTGGATGATATCCCTGACGGACCAGTTGTTGAGTGGCTTGCTTGGCTGGATCCAAGAGTCCAGGTCGCAGTCGCTGTCTCCGCTGTCTTCAGACACTGCGTTGACGCTATCAAATATTACTCCGCCGTTGGTAAACTGGATCGGCCCTTTACTTCGTGGCGCACTGCTAGAAGAGGAGGCTTCAGCTGCAGGAGAGTATCCTAACCCAAACTTGTCTTGCTTGTTAGGTATCTCCAGAATTCGCCCCCAGCCTGGGGTAGATCCGGCTTGAACAACGGCCCGGGCTTCCTTGAAGGAAGAAAGAGTCATCTCTGGATTCTCAGTGATTACAGGAGCTATGTTCTTGACTTTAACAGCTTCGAACGCTTGACATAGGGTTTCATGGATTTCCCCATCCATCTCAACATATTTGAAGGACGACAAATGGCTCACCATTATATCTTCCTCGCCACATAAAGTCACGATGCTACCTCCGACAGCATACTTGAGCTTCTGGTGCAACGTGGAGGTCACAGCGCCAGCCGAATGGATCCATGGCCAGCCTAGGAGATAGCTGTAGGCAGGCATGATGTCCATAATGTAAAAGACCGCGTCGAATGTTTCCGGACCAACTTGGATCGGCAATGTCACTTCCCCGAAAACATGACGTTTGGTTCCATCGAACGCTTTCACCACCAGATCACTGGGTGTGCAGATCAATCCCCGAGTATCCAACTTCATCAATGCTTTCTTCGGAAGAACATTGAGCGACGACCCCGTGTCCACCAACACATGGGACATAATCGTTCCTCTACACTCTATCGAGATGTGCAGGGCGCTATTGTGATTCCTCCTCTTCGGCGTCAGCTCCAGGTCAGTGAACCCTAACCCGTTTCCAGCATTCACGTGGGCTACGACCCCTTCCAACTGGTTGACCGATATTTCCTGCGGTACATATGTGGCATTCAACACCTTCAGCAGCGCGTTGCGGTGTGCCTCAGAACACAGCAACAGATTCAGGATGGAAATTTTTGAGGGTGTTTGATGAAGATGATCCACGATCTTGTAGTCACTCTTCTTAATCAACCTCATAAACTCTTCAGCATCTTTAACAAGTAAGTCCTTCTCTACCCCACGAGGGGTTTCTTCAACGACTTTACTTTTACCTTTATCAGTTGCATCAGCTTTGTCCGCTTTGTCCACCACAATTTCAGGTGGAGCAAATACCCTTCCGCTGCGAGTAATTCCGCCAATTCCCACTAGGTTATCCACACACGACCCTGATGGTTCCAATTCCAACTTCTGTCCGTTGCAGTAGACATCTGCCCCATAATGCCATGGGACAACATTGGTGCTTTCGAAAGGTATCGGCCCAACTTTGGTGATGGTAATTGTGGGCGGCCTGGGTGCAGAAATAGTTATCGTCCGGCGAGGGATGGTGATGGTGGCAACCTCATCATCTTGCTTCAGCATTACCTCTCCCGATCCGCTTTCGACCCTTCGGCTAAATTGCAGGATATCTTCGGTCATCAGACTTTGAATCCCCTCTATCAACTGTTCACATCCATCAGGACTTGTCGCACAGCCCATACACAGCTCTCCACAACATGGAAAGAAACCCCTTTTCATCAGCTTAGCTTTAACGAAGCTAAGCGGTGTCTTCAGATCTCTGACGTCAGTCAACCAATCCAAGCTCTCGTCTTCAATAATGGCGTTCACTCCCCCTTCCCTATGATTCGGCATAGGGTTCTTCGTGACGTTTGGCACATTATCTGAGAAATTGATGATCTTAGCGTCCACCATGTCCTGCACCTTATGCTTGAAGGCTTTGCAATTTTCTATCGTGTGGCCTGGTGCCCCTGAGTGAAATTCGCAAGTCGCATTCGCATCATAACCTGGCGGAGGTGCCCCTGTCAAGGGAGCCAAGGTTCTCTTCTGGATCAGCTGTAACTGGAGCAGAGTCTGTAACAGCTGAGCATAAGACATGGGCAGTGTCTCGAGGTGACGGCTCGATAGAGGTGCCCTGTTCTGATACTTTCTGTACCCTTGTTGATTCGGCTGTTGCTGCTGCGGCTGCTGCTGTGGCTGTTGGACTGCCGGGATAGTTATGTTGGACACCTGCTGATGCTGACCCTTGCCTTTCCTTCGAGCGTTGGACACGACGCTCGTCTCTCCTTCCCTCCTTTTGCCACCATAAGGTTTCTTTCCTCCTCCCGCTAAGGACAGATCACCTTGAATTTTCCCCAGTTTGATCCCATTTTCAACGTGCTCACCCGTGATAATGAGATCTGAGAAGCTTCCAGACATACTGCTGACCAATTTCTCATAGTAAACCCCTGGGAGGGTGGCTACGAACATTTCCACAAGCTCGCGTTCAACCATCGGCGGCTGAACCCTGGCTGCCAACTCACGCCACCGCTGGGCGTATTCCTTGAACCCTTCATTGTTCCTTTGTGACAGATTCTGCAGTTGGACCCGGTTCGGAGCCAAGTCACTATTATATTGGTAGTGGTGCACGAATTCTTCAGCAAGTTCCTTCCACGTGCGCACAATGGCGGGTTCCAGACTCATGTACCATTCGAGGGAGGGCCCGGACAGACTCTCCTGAAAGAAGTGCATCAGCAACTTCTCGTCCTCAGAGTGAGCTGACATTTTCCGGTAGTATGATCTCAGATGGACACGAGGGCAAGTGGTGCCCTTGTACTTTTCAAAGTCAGGTACCTTGAACTTGGGAGGCACCTTAAAATCAGCAATCAGTCCCAACTTGGACATATCAACACCCATGGTGTTCTGGTTCTCGAAATTCCTCATCTTGTCCTCGAGTGCCTTAAACCTTAGCCGTGCTTCAGCAGTCAGCTCCCCTTCAGCACCTCTCTGTGAGAACTCATCGTCCTGGCGGTCTTCTAACCACGGCTGAGGCCCAAACAGATTTCCAACACCCGCATTGCCGTTGCCCAGTCCAACATTGACATTAGCTTCAAAATTCCCATTACCGACGCCAGTCGTATTACCGTTGAGCCCCATGTTAGCTATCACATTGCCGTTGGCACTGCCATTCCCCCCGGTCACGGGGACGCCGTTCTGAGGAGTTTCAACAGGTGGAGGGGTTGGAACAGTCCCACCATGGAGTACACCATTGCTGTCGACCCTTGAAATCAGAGGCTGAACCAAGGTTCTGAGCTGATCCTGGCTGTTGGCGACCGCTTGCATGAGCTCCATGAAGAGGTCCATTCTTTCTCGGAGTTCTTGAACGTCAGTTTGCATTTTCTCCATAACTATGGCTTGATTTGCTCTGGTCGGATAGCGGTGGATAGGTCTCTGATCAATCCTGGAATGACCTGAAACAACGTGTATACACAAAAGGGTTAGAAGAAACAACAAAGTGCTCGTTATGCAAATGCCTCATGCAAATGCAAACGTGTGTCTATGCGTTAGGGAGATTTCCCCTGATCCTAGTGCCTGAGTGCCAGTGCTGGTAATAAGAAGTCCGAGTCCATTCATGGAAATAACATCTCTCATATATAAAGAAAGCCCATCAAGGCAGTATACAATGTCACTGAGTACAAGCTGAACCAATAGCCTCAGCCAACAAATCTGGTGATGGTCAGCGTACAACAATGATCAAAACAAAAGGAATACAAATAGTCAAGCACGACCACAGGCGCGAAACTCTTCTAACAACCCCTTCGTTTCTGGATGATCAGGCCGAGTGAGCAACCCTTCGACGAGTAACTCCCTCTGCATAATGGTGTATTGAAGACCTTCAACTGAATCTTCCCATGCTCCTTCGCCGAAACAATCTTCTAACTTCCGCTTCTTGGATGCAAACGTCAGCTTGCGCTCCTTCAGGTTAGCAAGAGCTTTGTTGAGCTGGCCTTCAGCGGCATATCTGCGAGCGGTTTCTTCATCAAACCTTTTCTCACTAGCCTTCACCTGGGCTTTCAACTTGGAGATCTGCTGCTTCAGCTTATCCTCCCGTTCTTTGCCGTTAGCTAGGGTGGCCTTCCAATGCTGGTTAAACTTGGATATTTTCCTGTACGCTTCATCCAATTGCTGCTTCTTAGTGGCCAGTACATTGTTGACAGCTTTGAAGTCTCGACCCATGCGCTCGCGCTCAGCTATCTGCTTAGTCAAATCTGTCCCCAGCTGGTTCACCAGCTCTGTCTGCCTCTTGAAGGAATGAACGGCTTCGCTTCTCTCGCTTCTGAGTTGCACCAATTCTTTCTCCAGTTCTTCATTTTCCTTTTTCAGCTCGTCTCTTTCTGCTAACACCTGATTGTGTTGCTAAATAGGCACAGTGGTAGGCTCTTCAATCACTGGAGGGCTTTCTGGCTTGGCAGGAAGAAACGGCATCCCTATAGCATCTGCTCTGGCTCTGATCCAAGTCACATATGGAGCGTAGGCCTGGCTATTACTTTTCCCCAGCAATGGTTTTCCCCGCTTACTGATACCATTCCAAGCGCGCTGAAGCTTAGATAACATGTCCCCCTCTAGAAGACCAGTGAGGTACAGAGATTCCTGCACCTCTTCATCCTTCGGCGAAGCTCTCAAAGCATAAGCAAACTGTCGAACCAGCAGAGATGGATTATAGTTTATACAGCCCTTCCTGCCTATCAAAGGCACATTCGGAAACCCGCTGCAGCTGAAGATGATCTCAGTACCCAATCTATCTCTGTCAAACCAGGTAATATCCTCCGCTGACAAACTCATCAGACGCTCGGGCCACTCAGCTGTGGCTGCAGATGAAGCAAAGGGACCCTTCTTGGGTAGGTGACTATCAAGCCATCTATAGAGCAGGGGCACACAACACGAGACATTCTTGCCCCTTCTGTTCTCGTTTTTGTAGTGGACGGAATGGTAGACATCTCCTATCAAGGTAGGGACCGAATTCCCTGAAGCAAAGATGTGGAAGGCGTCGAAGTCCACAAAGTCGGGCATATTGGGGAACAGAATGATGCCATATATGCACAGAGCGAGAATGGCGTTGAACACGACCCAACATCCGTCTTTGGCACACTGTTGAGCCTTTCCCACTAAGAACTGCAAGGAGAAACCGGGAACCCTGTTCCAACTAGACAAGATCAATTCGGAGGCATCCAGATGAAGTGAAGGAGCTAGACTAGCCAGGTCAGGATCGGCATCCATATGAACAAAAGGCATCTGACTCTTGATAGGCACACCTAACAAATCAATATACTCCTCTAGTGTTGGTGCGAGAACAAAATCCTGGAAAGTAAAGCATCTCAATGGAGGATTGTAGAACTGCAGCAGGGCGTGCAACCCATTCAACTCACACACAGAGGGTTTACGAACCAAACTGAGCAGTTTCCCATAATATTTTCTGAATTCATCTCTCACATAATCATCTGCCAAAGCAATCAAACCAGTCAGCTGAACAACATCAGGAGTGGGGAGCTTGTAAGCCACGGTCTTCCTCAGAGAACCCATAATAGCACAACAGAAGGCAAGAAATCTTGAATTGGGGGAAACGGTACCTGCAACACAGACACACGTTAATGAAATGCAGATGAGTATGCAAAGCAATGTAAAATGCAATCATGCAGCAGGAGATCAAGGCAATTGTGTTATTGAAGATATGAAGGTTCGATATCAACAAAACCACAATACTGCTCTATCAAGAACAACCACTATCTCTGATAAGAAGAAAACCCTGGTATCGAACCACAAATCTGCTCTGTCAAGAACAAACACCCATCTGATAATAAGGACCCCTGTCACAAGACCATAAATCTGCTCTGTCAAGAACACATATCTCTGAAAATAAGGACCTCTGATATAGGACCATAACTCTGCTCTGTCAAGAACACATATACATCTGATGATGAGAACCTCTGATACCAACAAAACTGATTTACTATCAAGAAAACCAGGTAGTCTGAAGGTTAAGGCTTCCTGCAACAAACCCCGCCCTGCTCACAGGTATGGACCAAAACTGACACAAGCTCGGCATCCTATGCGGTCATCAGCGTCACAGACATTCAAGAGGGGTGATACGATACCCAGAAGGTGTGGCATCCCCACCTCCTGAAGCGGCCTCACTCAGCTGAATTCCAAATGATCGGTCCCCAGAGTCGATAATCCTCCAAACCAACAACCCCCTCAACCCAAAGGGTTGAAAAAGAAGTCAACCGGGAGAACCTCGTCTGAGCGTGGATTTCATGAGACACTAGTACCTGCAAAGCAAGTTGTTGCACCCTAAAATTTGACCAACCGGTTCTCCTATCTGGTTCATGGTTTAATTCGCATATCAGATGCATGACATTTGTACACAGACAGAGGATGTCAGGGTTACAGCTTGGTTTTCATCTACCGGATATTTCAGATCCAGTCTAGATAATCAGGGTTTCATTTTCGGGAAATTGTGCGCTTCTCGGCATTTTCAGTATACACTGTGTTTTTCAGGATATTCTGGTGTCCGGGGTTTACCGCTTGTTCCAGTCTGGCCTCGTGTTCCCTTTTGATTGAGTTTAACTGCTTAATTGCCTTTATAGTTTTTCTAGATTTGTTAAATAGTTTCACTTGTTTTCTAGAATATTAAATAGGTTTTTAATAGAATAATGTAGGATTTTAAGGGTTCTTAATATAGAATATAGAATATAGAATTTAAGTAGATTTTATTTTGATAAGAGTTTAATATAGTTTTAAGGGCATTTTGTTCTAGAATAAATAGTTTAATTCATTTTAGAAATTTGTAGATTTTTTAATAGATATTAACATAGTTTTTAATCATAATATAGGAATTAATAGATTTTAATTGGGTTTAGAATAATAATTTGTTAGAGTTAATTGTAGATATATTAGTTTTTCGTTTAAATAGGTTTTAATATAGGTCTAACTAGTTCTTTAATTAGTCCTAATTGAGTCCATTAACGTGGCACCATTTTGATTAATGTTTCTATTATTCAGTTCTTTAGTTAATCATCATTAATCATTTTCGTTTTACTGAGTCCATTAGTTTTAATCGTCATTAGTCTTAATTCATGTTAATATCCATGGTTAGTCCCAATTAGCCCTTTTATCCTCATTTAATCTGCTAATCGTGTTTTAATCCTTAATGGCCCGGTTCAGTCAAAGTCCAATTTCAGAGGCCCAGAGTGTCCACGTGGCTATATAAGAGCCTGCCCACGCGTCTCTTTTTTTTCCTCCCCCGTTCTGACACCTCATCACCTCCACTCTCTCTCTCTCTGCCAGCTTTCCTGCCACGTGCCTTCACCTCTTCTCTCTCCCATCCACGCGTCTAACCCTCAGACCTCACAGGGCCAGCGCACATCCCACTAACCAGCCTCCACCGCCGGCCATGCAACCGCCCACCGGACCACCCTCCGCCACCGCAACTGCCACCGGAGGTTGTTGAGGTCGCCGGAGACTGCAAATCCTCCATTTTCTCCAGAAACTCATCTGATCTCCTCCACTCTCCTCAGTCCACCTTCATCCACTACTCACCGGAAAACTCAACCACCACCGGAAGTTTCAACGATTCTAAACGTTTTCCAGAAAAACCTTGCCAATCTTCAGCTAGATCCTTCGATCATTAACATCTGCAGGAAATATTCATCTTCAAAGATCTTCGTGACTTTATCTTGTTCACCGTTTTTGCCCAAGTCTTCACCAGATTTACATCAGTTCGTGGAATCTCCACCAGATCTTCAACGATCTTCAACGAGCAAGAACATTCGTATTCTTCATCCTCAATTTTCCTCCGTTTCCAGATTTTGAGAGCCCTCAGTAGGTCTTCGTCAACAACTCAAGGGGATCCTCGTCATCAAGCTTCAAGATCCGTAGATCTTCGCGCGTCCTCAGTTCCTCTCAGATTGTCTTCGTCTTCTCCAGGATCTTCATCCTCCAAGAATATTGTTGCGCATCGTTTTTCCAGATATCCTTCTAGATTCTCGCTCAAGGCCTTCTTCCTCGTGGATTTTCAAAGCTCCCAGATCGTCTCCAAACGTCGTCAAGTTTGTTGATCTTCGAGCGTCTTCGAGAACTCTCCAGAAGCTTCATCGTCTCCGTTGCTTCACCCAGGTTTCGCTTCTTTTCGTCTCATAGTCATTTGTTCAGCTGGATTAGGGTTTCTGTTTTGAGATTTGAATGTTAGATTTGTGGATGAAGTTAATCTAGGTCAGTGTGAGTTGGGCGGATTGAGGATTAGAGAGAGGTTGTTGATGGATTTCACGAGTGTTTGAAAGGAGGATGAGAGTGTTTCAGAGAGGTTCTTTGAGAGTCTGGGAGAGAGGTTGAGAGAAGGTGAGGCGCCGCTAGGGCGTGTTGGGGGATAATGGTGAACAGTGATGGGGGAATTAGGGAGAATGATAGTTTTGTCTGCTAGGGTTAGGGTTTTGGGGGATTGAGCTGGGCCCAAAAGGGTTATTGCTGAAACACCATTTCTTTTTTTTGTTGCTCCTCTCGTACCCCCCTTGTTTGTGTGGAAGATGCTGAAAACAAAAATGCATTGTGACTGGGCCTTATGATTCTGCTAGGCGCACCCCCCCTCATTGAGCCCAATGCTGGATAACACTAGGGCGTTTTGCTATCGCCACCCCCCTTTGTTTTATTGCCTTTTTTTTATTTCTTTTGTTTCATTCATGTTAGAAAATAATTCATAAAAAATGATAGGATTATCCAATTAATTCCCTTCTTTTTTCTATAGATTCATAGTTCAATTTAGAATTTTATAGTGCAAAAGTATTAAATAGATCATGCATTTTCATTTTTATTTGCATTTTTGTATTTTAATTGGTATTGAGTAATTGATTTGTGATGTGTCTGCCTTGCTGGTTTTATTTCTCTCGCTTGGTAATGAATTTTGTTTTAGTTTTTTAGTATGTTGTACTAGACTAATGCATGCTCCCCATAGACTTTTCATAGATTTTTTAGAAATTGATTGATGTTGTTTTAGGGTTAGAGAGTAGAGACCTCATAACTTGCTGGTTAACCCTTGACCATTCAATGTTAGGGATTGTTTAGTAGCCTTAGAAGTTGACTTAGGCTTTGAGATTTGATCTTGGGATCATAGAGGCATGTAGGTTTCCCCTAGATTTTTAGTGGATTTTCAGAAGTTGTTTTGCTATTTTTGCTTGAGTTTGAGAATAGGAGAAGTCTTGAGGGCTTCTGACTTTGAAGTTCAACTGTGGTTGAACTTTAGAGATAGTTTCTTTTGGTTTGAGGGCCTGTGGTTTCTTCTTGAAGATGGAGGCTGGATGAAGACTTGATGGAGTTTGCAAGGATGTATGAATTGAAGACCTAGTCTAGGAGCTTGCTCTCTTTCTGTGAGGTTCGAGATCCTGAAGTTTGAGGGAAATTCATGGTACTTTCCTGGGGAAGGCACTATGGATGTCTTTCATTCTTTATTCTCATCTCTTTCTTAAGTATCCAATGATGTTGGAGCCTTCATGTGAGTTTAGTTTCTCCTGAGGAGGAATGTAAACCGATCACAGTTGTTGAGCCACATGGGATATGATTCCTAAGTGGAAGCCCCCTAGTATTTTCCAGAGGAAGGCACTATGGGTCTGTTCACTTAGTTCCTGTAGTTCATCTAGGCTTTCTTAAGTATCCAATGATGTTGGAGCCTTCATGTGAGTTTAGTTTCTCCTGAGGAGGAATGTAAACCGATCACAGTTGTTGAGCCACATGGGATATGATTCCTAAGTGGAAGCCCCCTAGTATTTTCCAGAGGAAGGCACTATGGGTCTGCTCACTTAGTTCCCTTAGTTCTTGTAGGATTTCCTAAATATCCAATGATGTTGGAGCCTTCATGTGAGTTTAGTTTCTCCTGAGGAGGAATGTAAACCGATCACAGTTGTTGAGCCACATGGGATATGATTCCTAAGTGGAAGCCCCCTAGTATTTTCCAGAGGAAGGCACTATGGGTCTGTCTGCTTAGCTCCCTTTCTTTGGTAAGCTTGTATTGAAGCTTGAAGACTGGGATTGTTTTCTCTTGTATAGGGGTTTGCTTTAGGGCTTTGCTTAGAGTTTTGATTAAGGTTTTGGATTAGGGGCTTTGTTCAGGGGTTTGATTATGGTTTTGTCTAGGGGTTTTGGCTTAAGTTTTGGATAGGAATTTGCCAGGCTGGTTAGCCCTTTCCTTCTCTGTGTGTTGTCTGACTTGTGTGGTGCTGTGCTGCATTAGACTTAGGGGTTCATATATATATTTCTGAGATAGGTGCATCTTAGAAATAAGCCTGCTTGTGTGCATAAGAAGTTGAGGTGGGCCTCCTTCTGCTTGATTGTTATTGAGTGGCTTTGCTTGTTAGTATTTGGTAGAGCTGAGCTCCCTTGCCTTTGTGGTGTGTGGCCTTGGTGCCTTGCTTGTTTGATTGTTGCATTCATGCATATTTCCTGTATTTATTTACTTTGCAGTGATTCCTGTTTGCTGTTTAGTTCTTTTGCCATGATCCCTTAGGAGCTCTAACTTCTCCGCTGCGGAGGAGTTACGATAGACATTAGGTTGGTTAACCAGGCATGATAACATTAGGTAGATTCCCCTTTTCAACCATAGTGTTAGGGTGTCTCTTTCCTTTCTCAAAACAACAGAAAAACACTTAATAAAGGATAAAGCAAAAGTGAATTCATTTCTTCCGTCAAAAGATTTGAACAAACATCAACACCTTTTGTCCTCCTGGACTTTGAAAACCCTTGGTTAAGGTGCATTTTCCCATAAAAAAAACACTTGAACAGCTTGTGTCGTGCGTAGCCCGAACTACGTTTGCTCTGATCTTCCATGCCGTGTGGAAGTACGTAGGCACAGGACGCGATGTCCTGGCGAGCAACCTTTCCCCCGTCTAGACGTAGGTAGTCGAACTACGTTGACTCTGACTTTCCCATTGCACGAGGGAGTACGTAGGCCCAGAACAGCGTATGTTCTGTCGAGTCCTGTCCTTTTCTTTTCTTTTCAGACTGACCACTAGCGTAGATAGATAAACACACCCTTTTCCTTTAAACACCAAGCGTGGATCCCGTCGAGTACGACGGACGTGAGGGGTGCTAATACCTTCCCCTTGCGTAACCGACTCCCGAACCCAGGTTTTGGTTGTGATGACCATACCTTTCCCGTTTTTTTGCGAGGTTTACTTCGAGCGTTTCCTTTCCCTCCGTTGGGATAAATAACGCACGGTGGCGACTATTCTGTCAGTCGGCGCCGATATTCGAGTAGCGACAGCTGGCGACTCTGCTGGGGACATTTTTAGCATCTAGGGACTTTCCCATCCCTTATGCTGGGACCGTTTCCCATCCCCTACGCGAGTCAATCCTAGCGCTTGGGTGTTTTTCTGTTAGGTGTTGTGCATATGTGTTTTACTTTTCCGCACCTTTACCTTTCCGCATTTACTTTCAGCACTATATTATTGTGATTATTGCTGTGGGAGAGGGAGGTTACTACGAGTGAGAAGCCGGACCTGGGCTTGAGTATGCACCTAGACATAGTTGTGGAGAGTAGTAGACGAACCTGTCTGCTGAGCAGACACAGTTCCCTACGAAATCTGCGCTCAGACGAGGTTCTCTCCGAGGTGCTCCTTTCCGATCCTGAGGATCTGAGGGGAGTCCAGACGTGAGGATTGTCGACTCTGGGGACCGATCAATTGGAAGTCAGCTAAGTGAGGCCTCTTCATGACTTGATGATGCCACTCCTTCTGGGAATCGTATCGTCACTCATGAAAGTCTGTGTCGCTGATGATCGCATAGGATGCCGTACCTTTGTCCGTGGATTAGGTCCATACCTGTGAGGGGGATTGGGTTATTGCAGGAAAATTGGCCTTCAGAAACCTTGATTCAGTATTTATCAGACGGTTTTCTTGGCTCGTTAACAGGTGTGTTGTTTGGATCAGATGGTTTTCTGGTCTAAGATTGATACTATTATCAGATGGTTTTCTCGTCAGAGACAGAGGTTCAGAGGGATTTCTTACCAAGGTATTGGTATTTTGGGTGTCGGATGATAGCCAGTATCATGAGGTTCTGGTGACCGTGGTGGTTTTCTGTTCTTGACATCACAGAGATATTCCTCTTCAGGCTACAGCATGGCCTCTGTGTTTAATGATTGCATCATTCATCATATTGCATTATTGCATTACCATTTGCATCCAACTAACGTGTGTGTATTGCAGATACATATTTTCCCTCCCAATTCTGGTGGTTGTTTCCTAGCAGACATGGAAGCCATGAAGAGAGTGTTACCCTACAGATTCCCGTCTCCAGATATCAGTCTGTTGTCAGAGTTAATTACTATTGCTGGGAAGAAGGTGATAGGAGATTTCAGGAAGACATATGGGAGGATCCTGACTTATGTTTACTAGCCCTCAGCTTATGAGATCAGCGGTATTTACACCCTGTTGCAGTTTTATGATGCTGAGCTCAGGTGTTTCGTATTTCCTGACTTTGTATTGGCCCCTACCCTGGAGGAGTATTCTGCACTCTTGGATATACCGATTCGCGAGCAAATGCCTTTCTATCACACGGACGCTAAGCCTAATCTGGCTAAGCTTTCTGCTATTCTGTACTTAGGGGAGTTTGAGCTGACAGGGAAGATGATTAGGAAAGGAGATGTGTGGGGATTTCCGTTGGTTGTTTTGGTAGAGAAGGCTCGGGAGTATGCTAAGAAGGGTGGCTGGGTTGTTTTTGATGCCATCCTTGCTATGTGTGTTTATGGCATTGTATTGTTTCCAAACCAACCTGATTTTGTTGACGCAGATGCTTTCTATATTCTGGCTGCAAAGAACCCAATTCCTACCTTGCTGGGAGATATCCACCATTCTACTCACTATAAAAATGAAAAACGGCGAGGGAAGAATGTCTCTTGCTGTGTACCTCTACTGTGCAGGTGGTTTACTAGTCATATGCCGAAGTCAGGGCCTTTCGTCACTTCTATTGAGTCTTTAGGATGGTCTGAGCGCTTGATGGGGTTGACTTCTGAGAATGTGGTGTGGGTTAATGAGGATGTGTTAGGAGTTGAGGTCATATACAGATGCGAAGGATTCCCCAATGTTCCTTTGGTAGGAAGGAGAGGGTGTGTCAATTACAACCCCTCCTTATTAATCAGGCAGTTTGGATATGCACCTCAGGAAGCGCCGAAGCCCGAGGAGATACAGGAATCTCTGTATCTTATTGGGGCAATAGAGGAAGAGATGTTGATCAAGCTTAAGAAAGCATGGAAGAACCTGCATAAGAGAGGAAAGTCTTCATTTAGCAAAGGAGGTACTCGAGTTCTTGGTCCGTATGTGGAATGGATTCGTGAACGAGCTACGAAATTCCTTATGCCTTATCCTGCAGTTCAGCCATTGTATCCTTCTCCGGTGGAGGAGCCCACCACTATAGACATACAGGTATACAAGCAGCTGATGGCAGAGAAAGAAGAGTTAGCAAAGGCTAAAGAAGCTTTAGAGAAAGAGAATGCCCAGCTTCGTCATGAAAAGATTGAAACAGGATATTCTTCCAAGCAACAGGTCGAAACTTTGAAACATCTGAAGACTACTTTATTGGAGTTGACCGAAACCAAGAAGCGTCTGGAGTTAGATGTAGACTCAGTTAGCAGTGTATTGGCTACTAAGAAACAAGAGCTGGAAAGAGCCTACACGAAGTTAGCTAAATTCAGAGAGCATTGGGACCTTACTATGGCCAAGCGCAAAGAACGGGAAGAAGAGCTAAAGATACAGGTTGCTCAGTCGGCAGAGCAGGTTAAAATGAAGACTGAGGAGCTTGAAGAAGAAGCATGCCGTCGATACGAGGCCGAACGCAAGCTGATTGATGCCATGAAGAATCTCGAAGATTGTCAGCGCAGAGCAGACATCAAGAGGCCCAAACCTGAGGATGGTGTCCAGGATAAGGCTTGGGAAGATTTTGTCAGAGATATCCAAGGAACGGTCAGGAAAAGGGATCAGTTGATAGAAGGCTTGATTTATCGACCGGATCACCCAGAGACGAAGAAGCTGTTCGAGAATTTCTGCGATCGTACCCGCACGTGACTTCTTTCTTGTATGCTATGTGTTGAGATCACCGCCAGACATGTTGGTTGGGATCCTCCTTTATCATATCAGTTGTATGGAACATAGTTGTGTAACGCCTTGACGAGACTGTTATTCCAATAAATATATGAGGGTTTTTCTAAATATTGTCTTTATGGTTTCTCTTGTCTTGCTACCTTGACACTGGAATTGGAGGGGAAATATCCCCAACGCACACATGCACGTTAGCAATTTTGCATTGTTGTTTGCATAAATCATATTGCATTACAGGTTTGTGACCCATGTTCCTTATCATTCTTCATCCATATACCCAGGTATTTTCAGGATTGCAGAAAAGCGGGTCCACCGTTACTCTACCCGGATTAATCACAAGAAGATCATGGACAACGTGCAGAGTGAAATACAAGAAATGCGTGACAGGATGGCCATGCTCATGCAAACCATGGAGACCATCGCCAAAGGACAAGAGCAGCTGCAGACTCTGGTTCAACCGTTGGTTGCACGGGCTGAAAACAACGGGACACCGCATGGTGAAAATATTGCTGCTTCTCCCTGAATTGAGAATCGTCAAAGTGCTGATGCTATTCCTGTAACTGGTTTGAATGCTGGAGAAACTGGTCCTGCAGGCGGAGGTGGGAACGCCGGTAATATGAATGCCAATGCAGATACTGCTGAGGTATTTGTGGGTAATGTCAACCAGGGTTTCAATGGGGGCGTTGAGAACGTCGGAATGAATAATGGTAACCAGGGCTTCAATGGTGTGAGCATGGGGTATGGAAACATTGCTGGCACCAAGGCTGGGTTTGGTGACTATGGTTATGGTAATCTTGGATATGTAACTGGTGCGTACAACGCTCAAGAGATGGGCAATCTGAGGTACGACCCCAGGTACTTCCAAACGGGTCTGGGCCGTGATGCAGATTATGTTGGATACGATGCAGTACCTCACTGGGAGGATCGTCAGGAGGATGTGTTCTCTGGTCAGAATGAGGGTTATGAAAGAGCTAGGGATGACAACCATCGGATGAGATTGCTAGAAGAGAAAGTGAATGGATTAGCCAGCCAGAACGCTCTTGGGCTGAATATGTCAAATATGGGGCTGGTCCTAGGGCTGAGGGTCCCGCTAAAATTCAAAGCGCCGTCATTCGATAAGTACAAAGGGGATACATGCCCTAGGGTGCATGTGCGTGCATTTTACAGGCGTATGTCCGCGTATTCTGAGGATGAAAATATGCTAATGCACTTCTTCCAGGATAGCCTGTCAGGGCCATCGCTAGAGTGGTACATGAGCTTGGAACCTACTCAGATCAGGAGTTGGAAAGAGCTGGCAGAGGCTTTTGTTCGACATTATCAATATAATAGCGATCTCGCCCCTAACCGAGTCTAGCTGCAGAGCATGTCTCAAAAGTCTAGCGAGAGCTTTAAGGAATACGCCCAGAGATGGCGAGATCTGGCTGCTAGGGTACACCCTCCGATGGTGGAGCGCGAAATGATGGATATGTTCATAGGAACTTTTTCTGGAATGTACTATGACCGGTTGCTCAATTTTTCGATGAGTACTTTCTCTGAGTTGATCTTGATGGGGGAGCGCATTGAAAACGGAGTGAAGATTGGTAAAATTCAAGCGGGTGAGTCCAGTTCCGCAGGAGGTAATAAGAAGACGTTTGGTGGTAAAAGGCAGGGTGACACCAACGCTGTATACAATGCTCGACGGAGAAATAGAGGTCAGAACTGGCATCAGCAGTCGCAGGTTGCAAGTGTAACCATTCCAGGGCCTTCTCAGCAGCAGAGACAACAACCACAGCAGCAGGCTCAGCAGCAGCCAAATAATAATCAGCGCAGATTTCAGAACCCGCGACCGAGGAGAGTATTCGAGGTACCGCCGGTATCATATGCAGAACTTCTTCAAGCTTTGTTGAAATTGCAGCTAGTCGAGAAGAGGACCTTAGCACCACCTACTGGCCAGCCGCCAGTCGGGTATGATATTAATGAGCATTGTGACTTCCATTCGGGTGCACCAGGGCACAATATTGAAAATTGCCTAGCTTTCAAGCATAAAGTACAGGATTTGCTTGATAGTACGGCTATTAACTTCGGGAAGGACGGTCCCAATATCACGCAACAGCCAATGCCCAAGCATGGTGGGGCTGGGGCCAATGCCATCCTGGCAGGATGATGAGTTGGACTTGATTTCGGAAGTGAGCAAGCTGAAAACCCCTTTGAGTTACGTAAAGCAGCGCTTATTGGAGGGAGGTGTCTATCCCGGATGCAGTGAAGAGTGTGCTGACAGTTTGGTTCAACCTGGGGGCTGTGAGAAGTTGAAAAGGGGAGTTCAAGGTTTGATTGATGAAGGAATCCTGCAGTTTGACAGGTCTGTGGGGCGAGAGAAGACTGTTGAGACAGAATCTGAAAAAGAGCGCAGGGAGGTTGCTACGATCACCATTCCGTTCAAATCAGTGACGATTTCGGCATCATCGAAAAGGCCGACCATTACTATTACCAAGGCTAAACCAGTCCCTTATGAGAGCACAAAGGCAGTCCCGTGGTGCTACGGTGCTGAGGTGTATTGCAATGGGGAAAAGATTGACTTGAATGATCCGCCAGCGGGATCCGTAGATAACATAGTGAGAGCGGGTGGTATAACCCGGAGCGAGAGAATTTTCACTTCACCTGAGGTCGAGGCTGAGAGGCTCGCCAGGGGTAAGAACAAGGTTGTTGAGGGGGAATCTTCGGGGAGTAAGGAGAAAGAACCGATAAACAGAGATGTGGAAGAATTCATGAGATTGATTCGCAAAAGTGACTACAAGATTGTAGAACACCTGCAGCAGACCCCGTCAAAGATCTCCATATTATCGCTGTTGTTGTGTTCTGAGGCGCATAGAAATGCCCTGTTGAAGGTACTTGAGACATCCTTCGTGCCGCAGGAGATTTCATTTAATCAGCTGGAGGGGGTTATGGCACACGTTAATGCTGGGCATGGTTTGGGATTCACGGATTTTGACCTAAAGCCTAGAGGGCGTGATCACAATAATGCCTTGCACATCTCTATCGAATGCCGGGGCACTATTTTATCCCATGTGCTGGTGGACACTGGGTCCTCGTTGAATATGTTACCAAAGAAAGCCCTGTTGAAATTGGATACCCGTGGGTTGTTGTGCACACCTAGCGATTTGGTGGTGAGGGCCTTTGACGGAACAAGGAGGTCGGTATTCGGGTCAGTAACGTTACCCATCCAGGTAGGTCCGGAGGTGTTTGATGCAGTGTTTTACATCATGGACATCCAGCCTGCATATAGCTGTTTGATCGGGAGACCTTGGATTCACGCCGCTGGGGCAGTAACTTCTACGCTCCATCAGAAGCTGAAGTATATGTTTGAGGGGAGTATTGTGACGGTGTGTGGCGAAGAGGATATCTTAGTCAGTCATTTGTCTTCCTTCAAATACATGGAGGTAGATGGAGAGATTCATGAAATGCTGTGTCAGGCGTTCGAAGGGGTGAAGGTTAAAGAAGAAGCTCCGGTGAAGAGTGAAGGGCAAAAGGTGGTCGTCTCCTCATATAAAGAAGCCAAGGCGTTGGTGCAAGCAAGAGAGACTCAGAAGTGGGGGCAGGTTCTGGACATACCAGTGAAGCAAGATGGGTATGGCTTGGGGTACCGCCCATCTCCCTCACAGAGTGCGCCTAAGTACAAGGGACCTATGGTGTTCACGCCCGGAGGGATTAGCTTTGAAAGGATTAATGCCGTGTCTGATACGGAGGAAGTGGATAGCGACTGCGACATGGACGCATGGATTCGACCCAGCACGCCGAGGAAAAGCCTATGCAATTGGTCCATCCAGGATGTCATCCAAGTCACCAAACAGTAATGCGTTGTTTTTTCAATCATTGTATGATCACATGCCTTGCCCGGGGCATCGTTGATCTCGTCTTAGGGCCTAACTGTTTACCTGTATGTTTGCATGATCAATAAATGACGACGTTTTTTACATTCAAATGTTGTGATCCTTTTCTTTCTGTTTTTTATTTTTTCAATAAAATGGCAGCGTGGTTATGTATTTTGCTTGTATATCATTTTGAAGCACTTAACCGTTTCCCTCGCAGGATTCATGAATTTTCAGATGACATCGACCAAAGACTTCCTATGACTCGTTTAGACTTCGAGCATCCGATCTTCCAAGCTGAGGAGGAGATTGTTGAGGATAGTGACTTACCAGAAGAGCTGGGTCAGTTATTGAAGCAAGAGGATAGAGTCATTCTACCTCACCAGGAAGAGATTGATATTGTCAATTTAGGGTCTGAAGAATGTGTCAGGAATATCCGTATAGGGGCCGCGTTGCAGGTTGACATCAAGCAAGAGCTTATTGAGATGCTGCGCGAATACAGCGATATATTTGCTTGGTCCTACGAGGACATGCCGGGTTTGGATACCGATATGGTTGTTCACCGTCTGCCGTTGAGGGAAGATTGCCCGCCTGTGAAGCAGAAACTCAGAAGGACTCGTCCTGACATGGCTGTAAAGATAAAGGAAGAAGTGCAGAAGCAATGGGATGCTGGGTTCCTGGCTGTCACCACTTATCCCACTTGGGTCGCTAATATCGTGCCTGTGCCAAAGAAAGATGGCAAGGTTCGAATGTGTGTTGATTATAGGGATCTAAACAAAGCGAGCCCAAAAGATGATTTCCCGCTGCCGCATATTGATGTGTTAGTTGACAATACAACTCATTTTTCAGTATTCTCTTTCATGGATGGATTTTCAGGGTACAACCAGATCAAAATGGCTC
This sequence comes from Lathyrus sativus, assembly GCA_963859935.3. NCBI lineage: Eukaryota > Viridiplantae > Streptophyta > Magnoliopsida > Fabales > Fabaceae > Lathyrus > Lathyrus sativus. Next base: position 282,930,654 of record OZ012741.1, on the reverse strand, counting down.
CGGAGGATATGGAAAAAACGACCTTTATCACCCCGTGGGGAACCTTCTGTTATAAGGTGATGCCCTTTGGTTTGAAAAATGCTGGGGCAACGTACCAGCGGGCTATGACAATGCTCTTCCATGACATGATGCACAAAGAGATTGAGGTGTATGTCGATGACATGATTGCCAAGTCTCAAACGGAGGAAGAACATCTGGTTAATCTGCTGAAGTTGTTCAAGAGGCTGAGGAAGTTCAGGCTGAGGCTGAATCCTAACAAGTGTACCTTCGGAGTAAGATCCGGGAAGCTACTGGGGTTCATTGTGAGCAAGAAAGGAATCGAGGTCGATCCTGCAAAGATAAAAGCAATACAAGAGATGCCAGCACCGAGAACAGAAAAAGAAGTCCGTGGATTCTTAGGGAGATTGAACTACATTGCCAGGTTCATCTCTCACCTAACGACCACGTGTGAACCTTTGTTCAAACTGTTAAAGAAAGATCAAGCGGTGGTCTGGAACGACAATTTCCAAAGGGCATTTGAAAAGATAAAAGAATACTTACAGGAACCTCCGGTGTTAATACCCCCAGTAGCGGGACGACCACTGATTATGTATCTGACGGTTCTTGAGAACAGCATGGGTTGTGTTCTCGGTCAACATGACGAGACAGGAAGGAAAGAGCATGCAATTTACTACTTGAGTAAAAAGTTCACGGATTGTGAATCTCGATACTCTATGCTCAAAAAGACGTGTTGTGCATTGGCGTGGGCTGCCAAACGTCTAAGACAGTACATGCTGAACCATACAACCATGCTGATATCAAAGATGGATCCGATCAAGTATGTGTTTGAAAAGCAAGCGCTCTCTGGAAGGATTGCTAGATGGCAAATGGTATTGACAGAATATGATATCCAGTATGTTTCCCAGAAGGCCATTAAGGGAAGTGTTCTTTCCGAATATCTTGCCGAACAGCCGATTGAGGACTATCAGCCTATGAAGTTTGAGTTTCCTGATGAGGACATAATGTACTTGAAGGCTAAAGATTGTGATGAGCCGTTGCCTGATGAGGGTCCTGAGCGGAGTTCCCAGTGGCAATTGATTTTTGATGGGGCTGTCAATTCGTACGGTAGTGGGATTGGGGCAATCATTACGACTCCCCACGGGTCGCACATCCCGTTTACAGCCAGATTGACTTTTCCAGTGACGAATAACGAAGCCGAGTACGAAGCTTGTATTATGGGGTTAGAGGAGGCTGTCGATCTGAGGATCAAGAATCTGGACGTATATGGGGATTCAGCATTGGTTGTGAATCAGATTAAGGGGGAGTGGGAGACACGCCAACCTAATCTGGTACCGTACATGAATTATGCGAGAAGGTTGCTACCTTTCTTTGATAAGGTGGTATTTCATCATGTACCTCGGGCGGAGAATCAAATGGTAGACGCCCTTGCAACGTTATCCTCGATGTATAAGGTCAACTACTGGAACGAGGCTCCCAGGATTGTCATATCTCGCCTTGATAGGCCGGCCTTTGTGTTTGCAATTGATGAAGCATCTGACGGTAAACCTTGGTATTTCGACATACAGAATTTCCTGAAGAACCAGGAATATCCGGCTGGGACATCCAGTCGTGATCAGAAGACTCTAAGGAGATTAGCAGGCAACTTCTATCTGAATCCCGATGGCGTTCTGTATAGAAGGAACCACGATTTGGTACTCCTCCGGTGTGTAGACGAGAAGGAAGCCAATTTACTCATGGAAGAGGTCCATGAAGGAACTTTTGGTACACATGCTGGTGGGCATGCTATGACCCGAAAGTTGTTGCGGGCGGGGTATTATTGGTTAACGATGGAAATGGACTGTTTCAAGTTCGCCAAGCGGTGTCACATGTGCCAGATCTATGCTGATAAGATCCATGTGCCACCCAGTCCACTGAATGTTATGGCTTCTCCGTGGCCTTTCTCCATGTGGGGAATTGATATGATTGGCAAGATTGAGCCTACTGCTTCTAATGGGCATCGCTTCATCCTAGTCGCGATCGATTACTTCACCAAGTGGGTGGAAGCAGCATCTTACGCCAATGTGACGAAGCAGGTGGTGGCCAAATTTATCAAGAGGGATATAATTTACAGATACGGTATTCCTGAATGGATCATTACTGATAATGGTTCGAATCTGAACAATAAGATGATGAGGGATCTTTGTCGGGAGTTTAAGATCGAGCATCATAATTCATCTCCGTACAGACCCAAGATGAATGGCGCTGTTGAGGCGGCCAACAAGAACATAAAGAAGATTGTTCAGAAGATGGTGGTAATGTATAAGGACTGGCATGAGATGTTGCTTGTTGCTTTGCATGGTTATCACACGACGGTGCGTACATCAACCGGGGCAACTCCGTTCTCATTGGTGTATGGCATGGAGGCAGTCTTGCCATTGGAGGTCGAGATACCATCTGTGAGGGTTTTGCTTGATGTTCAGCTTGATGAGGCAGAATGGGTGAGAAGTAGATTGAATCAGCTGAGCTTGATAGATGAGAAGAGACTGGCATCAATTGCACATGGTAGGCTGTATCAGAGCCGGATGAAGAAAGCGTTCGACAAGAAGATTCGACCTCGAAGCTTTCAGACGGGTGATCTTGTGCTAAAGAAGATTCTCCCACCGCAATCGGATCACAGGGGCAAATGGACTCCCAATTATGAAGGTCCATACGTCGTGAGAAAGGTCTTCTCCGGAGGGGCCTTATTATTATCCACCATGGATGGTGAAGACTTTTCGTCCCCTGTGAACTCGGACGCAGTTAAAAAATACTTTTCTTAAAAATTGACCCGCTGGACAGTAAAAAGAGAGTCCAGGCAAAAATGGGGCATCCCGACGAACCAAAAAACAGAATAAAACGGTTCGGGCAAAAGTTAGGGATATAAAATGAAAAAATGTACACCCGCGAAGTTGAAAACCTACACTGGGCGGCTTCGGCAAAAAGGGGTATCCCGGTGAATTGAAAACCCGCAAAAGGCGATTCACGCAAAAGTTAGGGATTTAAGAAGCAAATGACTGCGGTCCAAGTGTGATTGCTCAGTGGTTTGGGAGAACCTGGGGGGGGGTTAACTATCCAAAACAATCTCTTCCGAAGATAGAGATCAGGAAAGCGTCAAAGTCCGACGAGTCATAGGAGGATCGGTTCATGGTGTTCGTCCGTAACACGTTGCCGACATGTGTACAAATTTTATTCTGTATCTTTGTACATTTCTGCATTTTGTTTATGTGTGACTACCTCTTTTCAGGGGTTGCATCTGATGTAAAAATCTTGCCTATTTCCAGGCTGTTATCAATAAAGTGTGTTATTCAGTATAGTGTGTGACTTTGGTTTTAACTTTTACAGTTTTGTTTGTAAAAAACGCCGATGTTTTTGATAAACTTACATGCTGTAAACAGGCGGGCCTCGGCCGATGATTGTTAAAACCGGAAATTACCTGAATGGTTGTCCTGGGTGATTACCAAGATGTTTCTTTTTGCATAGATTGTCTTGTGTTTGCTTGTTGACTTTTGCAGGTATTCAAAAGCTCGCAAAGTTCCCCGCCAGAGTCCATGGCAGACTGGTACCCTCTCCAGAGGATGAACGTTGTGTGTCCTTCCCCAGTGAAGTCGCCCCAGGCAAAATTGAATGTTGTCTCCCCAGGAGAGTGGAGATTGCATCAAAGGAAAAGATCAATGTATCGTCAGTAGTTCAGAATTGGCTTATCAAGCAGAGCAGAGTCCTCCCCAGCAAGGGTCGAGACGGATATGATTAACTCGCCTGCAGAATCTTGTGTAGTGCGAATCAGAGCACACCGGTCAATTCCCAGCTCAGTGATAGCAGGATGAACTATCCCCACAGGGCGTAATCAGAGTGTTGACACCTTTTGAAAGCAGTTTCCAGGATTGCCTTTCTCTTTCCCCAGCAGGTTGATCCTTCCTCGTCAGGACGATCATTTTCAGCAGAGTTTGAAGTTATGAGTTTGTGAGCTACTTTCCCAGCCAGATGGTTATCCCTAGCGGAGTTAGTTCATTTTTCCAGCATTTATTTTGTTGGAAGCGTATCGGTAGTATTCTGGTTATCCCCAGCGGATCCAGTTTGTCTTCAGCATTTATTTTGGTGAAGTAACTCTTTGCATAAGCATGCATCATAAGCACCTGCATTTTACATGAATACGTAGCATTTCCATGCAGTATGGAAGCATTACGGCATTATCAAACATGTGCATTTGGAAACGTAAGCAGGATTGATTACCCGTCCAGCCTCAGGTATTTTATCTGTCGATAAGTGAGATCGTGGTTCGCAGAGAAGTGCATATGTTTGGTTTGTGGCACAAGACGCGCAGTGATCGTGTTTCCTCCTGTCAAGAGGGTTGTGGCGCAGGGCACGCAGTGATCGTGGTCATCGGTATGTTGTGGGGATTTGTGGTAAAGTACGCAGTGATCGTATTCATCCGGTATGTTTGGTTTGCAACACAGGGTGCACAGTGATCGTGTTTCCTCCTGTCAAGAGGGTTGTTGCGCAAGGCACGCAGTGATCGTGGTCATCGTTATGTTATGGGGATTATATGGGGTGGGGTGGGGGGGCAGACACGCAGTGATCGTGTTCGTCAAGTCATATTCCCCTAGCAGAGTTTGTTTGGTCAAGCACCTTTTTCCCCCTAGCTGAGTCTTTCTCAGGATGATGTGGTAGCAGCATTGGAAGATGGTAATGCAGATTTTTGGGTGGTTACCCGTAGTTTCCCCAGCAGAGTTATATTCCTCAGCAGGGTGTTACTTCAACGAGGTGCTTGGTTAAGTTCCCAATTTCCCCAGCGGAGTGTTTTCAGGATACCTATTGCCAGAATAGGTACTTGACGGTCGTCGGCAGAATTGTCCTCTCAGAGCTGCTTGGTTGAGTTTCTCGTGTCCCCGCAGGTTTGCTCGTTCAGGTACGAACGGAAGGTTGGTAAGTGAAATCACCATTTTCTCGCTGTTTAGTGGATGCTCGTTCAGGTACGAACGGAAGGTTGGTAAGTGAAATCAGCATTGTCTCGTTTGGTTAAGCGTTTGCTCGTTCAGGTACGAACGGAAGGTTGGTAAATGAAATCAGCATTTTCTCGCTGTTTAGTGGATGCTCGTTCAGGTACGAACGGAAGGTTGGTAAGTGAAATCAACATTTTCTCGCTGTTTAGTGGATGCTCGTTCAGGTACGAACAGAAGGTTGGTAAGTGAAATCAGCATTTTCTCGTTGTTTAGTGGATGCTCGTTCAGGTACGAACGGAAGGTTGGTAAGTGAAATCAACATTTTCTCGCTGTTTAGTGGATGCTCGTTCAGGTACGAACGGAAGGTTGGTAAGTGAAATCAACATTTTCTCGCTATTTAGTGGATGCTCGTTCAGGTACGAACGGAAGGTTGGTAAGTGAAATCAACATTTTCTCGCTGTTTAGTGGATGCTCGTTCAGGTACGAACGGAAGGTTGGTAAGTGAAATCAGCATTTTCTCGTTGTTTAGTGGATGCTCGTTCAGGTACGAACGGAAGGTTGGTAAGTGAAATCAGCATTGTCTCGTTTGGTTAAGCGTTTGCTCGTTCAGGTACGAACGATAGGTTGGTAAGTGAAATCGACACTGTCCCGCTTGGTTAACCGTTCGCTCGTTTCTTCGGATACGAAAGGTTGATAAGAGAGATCAACAATTTCTCACTGTTCGGTGTATGCTCACTTCTTCGGAATAGGATGGTCTATGGACAATATCAGATTATTTCATAAACAGGTTGATGGATAGGTGCTTAGTTGTCGTTGTGGCAACGAAAATCAGTTCCCTGGTTAATTCTCCCCAAGCAGTGGTGTGCGCAATTTATTTTTGCGGTTGGCAAATTTCAGGGTTTATTGGTATTCAACCGTCTCGTACCTCGATTATCTGAAGGCCGTTCGCTCTTCATCCAGTCGGGTCCAAGCCGTTTGAATAGGGGCAGCTGTTGCACCCTAAAATTTGACCAACCGGTTCTCCTATCTGGTTCATGGTTTAATTCGCATATCAGATGCATGACATTTGTACACAGACAGAGGATGTCAGGGTTACAGCTTGGTTTTCATCTACCGGATATTTCAGATCCAGTCTAGATAATCAGGGTTTCATTTTCGGGAAATTATGCGCTTCTCGGCATTTTCAGTATACACTGTGTTTTTCAGGATATTCTGGTGTCCGGGGTTTACCGCTTGTTCCAGTCTGGCCTCGTGTTCCCTTTTGATTGAGTTTAACTGCTTAATTGCCTTTATAGTTTTTATAGATTTGTTAAATAGTTTCACTTGTTTTCTAGAATATTAAATAGGTTTTTAATAGAATAATGTAGGATTTTAAGGGTTCTTAATATAGAATATAGAATATAGAATTTAAGTAGATTTTATTTTGATAAGAGTTTAATATAGTTTTAAGGGCATTTTGTTCTAGAATAAATAGTTTAATTCATTTTAGAAATTTGTAGATTTTTTAATAGATATTAACATAGTTTTTAATCATAATATAGGAATTAATAGATTTTAATTGGGTTTAGAATAATAATTTGTTAGAGTTAATTGTAGATATATTAGTTTTTCGTTTAAATAGGTTTTAATATAGGTCTAACTAGTTATTTAATTAGTCCTAATTGAGTCCATTAACGTGGCACCATTTTGATTAATGTTTCTATTATTCAGTTCTTTAGTTAATCATCATTAATCATTTTCGTTTTACTGAGTCCATTAGTTTTAATCGTCATTAGTCTTAATTCATGTTAATATCCATGGTCAGTCCCAATTAGCCCTTTTATCCTCATTTAATCTGCTAATCGTGTTTTAATCCTTAATGGGCCGGTTCAGTCAAAGTCCAATTTCAGAGGCCCAAAGTGTCCACGTGGCTATATAAGAGCCTGCCCACGCGTCTCTTTTTTTTCCTCCCCCGTTCTGACACCTCATCACCTCCACTCTCTCTCTCTGCCAGCTTTCCTGCCACGTGCCTTCACCTCTTCTCTCTCCCATCCACGCGTCTAACCCTCAGACCTCACAGGGCCAGCGCACATCCCACTAACTAGCCTCCACCGCTGGCCATGCAACCGCCCACCGGACCACCCTCCGCCACCGCAACTGCCACCGGAGGTTGTTGAGGTCGCCGAAGACTGCAAATCCTCCGTTTTCTCCAGAAACTCATCCGATCTCCTCCACTCTCCTTAGTCCACCTTCATCCACTACTCACCGGAAAACTCAACCACCACCGGAAGTTTCAACGATTCTCAATGTTTTCCAGAAAAACCTTGCCAATCTTCAGCTAGATCCTTCGATCATCAACATCTGCAGGAAATCTTCATCTTCAAAGATCTTCGTGACTTTATCTTGTTCACCGTTTTTGCCCAAGTCTTCACCGGATTTACATCAGTTCGTGGAATCTCCACCAGATCTTCAACGATCTTCAACGAGCAAGAACATTCGTATTCTTCATCCTCAATTTTCCTCCGTTTCCAGATTTTGAGAGCCCTCAGTAGGTCTTCGTCAACAACTCAAGGGGATCCTCGTCATCAAGCTTCAAGATCCGTAGATCTTCGCGCGTCCTCAGTTCCTCTCAGATTGTCTTCGTCTTCTCCAGGATCTTCATCCTCCAAGAATATTGTTGCGCATCGTTTTTCCAGATATCTTTCAAGATTCTCGCTCAAGGCCTTCTTCCTCGTGGATTTTCAAAGCTCCCAGATCGTCTCCAAACGTCGTCAAGTTTGTTGATCTTCGAGCGTCTTCGAGAACTCTCCAGAAGCTTCATCGTCTCCGTTGTTTCACCCAGGTTTCGCTTCTTTTCGTCTCATAGTCGTTTGTTCAGCTGGATTAGGGTTTCTGTTTTGAGATTTGAATGTTAGATTTGTGGATGAAGTTAATCTAGGTCAGTGTGAGTTGGGCGGATTGAGGATTAGAGAGAGGTTGTTGATGGATTTCACGAGTGTTTGAAAGGAGGATGGGAGTGTTTCAGAGAGGTTCTTTAAGAGTCTGGGAGAGAGGTTGAGAGAAGGTGAGGCGCCGCTAGGGCGTGTTGGGGGATAATGGTGAACAGTGATGGGGGAATTAGGGAGAATGATAGTTTTGTCTGCTAGGGTTAGGGTTTTGGGGGATTGGGCTGGGCCCAAAAGGGTTATTGCTGAAACACCATTTCTTTTTTTTGTTGCTCCTCTCGTACCCCCCTTGTTTGTGTGGAAGATGCTGAAAACAAAAATGCATTGTGACTGGGCCTTATGATTCTGCTAGGCGCACCCCCCCTCATTGAGCCCAATGCTGGATAACACTAGGGCGTTTTGCTAGCGCCACCCCCCTTTGTTTTATTGCCTTTTTTTTATTTCTTTTGTTTCATTCATGTTAGAAAATAATTCATAAAAAATGATAGGATTATCCAATTAATTCCCTTCTTTTTTCTGTAGATTCATAGTTCAATTTAGAATTTTATAATGCAAAAATATTAAATTGATCATGCATTTTCATTTTTATTTGCATTTTTGTATTTTAATTGGTATTGAGTAATTGATTTGTGATGTGTCTAACTTGCTGGTTTTATTTCTCTCGCTTGGTAATGAATTTTGTTTTAGTTTTTTAGTATGTTGTACTAGACTAATGCATGCTCCCCATAGATTTTTCATAGATTTTTTAGAAATTGATTGATGTTGTTTTAGGGTTAGAGAGTAGAGACCTCATAACTTGCTGGTTAACCCTTGACCATTCAATGTTAGGGATTGTTTAGTAGCCTTAGAAGTTGACTTAGGCTTTGAGATTTGATCTTGGGATCATAGAGGCATGTAGGTTTCCCCTAGATTTTTAGTGGATTTTCAGAAGTTGTTTTGCTATTTTTGCTTGAGTTTGAGAATAGGAGAAGTCTTGAGGGCTTCTGACTTTGAAGTTCAACTGTGGTTGAACTTTAGAGATAGTTTCTTTTGGTTTGAGGGCCTGTGGTTTCTTCTTGAAGATGGAGGCTGGATGAAGACTTGATGGAGTTTGCAAGGATGTATGGATTGAAGACCTAGTCTAGGAGCTTTCTCTCTTTCTGTGAGGTTCGAGATCCTGAAGTTTGAGGGAAATTCATGGTACTTTCCTGGGGAAGGCACTATGGATGTCTTTCATTCTTTATTCTCATCTCTTTCTTAAGTATCCAATGATGTTGGAGCCTTCATGTGAGTTTAGTTTCTCCTGAGGAGGAATGTAAACCGATCACAGTTGTTGAGCCACATGGGATATGATTCCTAAGTGGAAGCCCCCTAGTATTTTCCAGAGGAAGTCACTATGGGTCTGTTCACTTAGTTCCTGTAGTTCATCTAGGCTTTCTTAAGTATCCAATGATGTTGGAGCCTTCATGTGAGTTTAGTTTCTCCTGAGGAGGAATGTAAACCGATCACAGTTGTTGAGCCACATGGGATATGATTCCTAAGTGGAAGCCCCCTAGTATTTTCCAGAGGAAGGCACTATGGGTCTGCTCACTTAGTTCCCTTAGTTCTTGTAGGATTTCCTAAATATCCAATGATGTTGGAGCCTTCATGTGAGTTTAGTTTCTCCTGAGGAGGAATGTAAACCGATCACAGTTGTTGAGCCACATGGGATATGATTCCTAAGTGGAAGCCCCCTAGTATTTTCCAGAGGAAGGCACTATGGGTCTGTCTGCTTAGCTCCCTTTCTTTGGTATGCTTGTATTGAAGCTTGAAGACTGGGATTGTTTTCTATTGTATAGGGGTTTGCTTTAGGGCTTTGCTTAAAGTTTTGATTAAGGTTTTGGATTAGCGGCTTTGTTCAGGGGTTTGATTATGGTTTTGTCTAGGGGTTTTGGCTTAAGTTTTGGATAGGAATTTGCCAGGCTGGTTAGCCCTTTCCTTCTCTGTGTGTTGTCTGACTTGTGTGGTGCTGTGCTGCATTAGACTTAGGGGTTCATATATATATTTCTGAGATAGGTGCATCTTAGAAATAAGCCTGCTTGTGTGCATAAGAAGTTGAGGTGGGCCTCCTTCTGCTTGATTGTTATTGAGTGGCTTTGCTTGTTGGTATTTGGTAGAGCTGAGCTCCCTTGCCTCTGTGGTGTGTGGCCTTGGTGCCTTGCTTGTTTGATTGTTGCGTTCATGCATATTTCCTGTATTTCTTTACTTTGCAGTGATTCCTGTTTGCTGTTTAGTTCTTTTGCCATGATCCCTTAGGAGCTCTAACTTCTCCGCTGCGGAGGAGTTACGATAGACATTAGGTTGGTTAACCAGGCATGATAACATTAGGTAGATTCCCCTTTTCAACCATAGTGTTAGGGTGTCTCTTTCCTTTCTCAAAACAACAGAAAAACACTTAATAAAGGATAAAGCAAAAGTGAATTCATTTCTTCCGTCAAAAGATTTGAACAAACATCAACACCTTTTGTCCTCCTGGACTGTGAAAACCCTTGGTTAAGGTGCATTTTCCCATTAAAAAAAACACTTGAACAGCTTGTGTCGTGCGTAGCCCGAACTACGTTTGCTCTGATCTTCCATGCCGTGTGGAAGTACGTAGGCACAGGACGCGATGTCCTGGCGAGCAACCTTTCCCCCATCTAGACGTAGGTAGTCGAACTACGTTGACTCTGACTTTCCCATTGCACGTGGGAGTACGTAGGCCCAGAACAGCGTATGTTCTGTCGAGTCATGTCCTTTTCTTTTCTTTTCAGACTGACCACTAGCGTAGATAGATAAACACACCCTTTTCCTGTAAAACACCAAGCGTAGATCCCGTCGAGTACGACGGACGTGAGGGGTGCTAATACCTTCCCCTTGCGTAACCGACTCCCGAACCCAGGTTTTGGTTGCGATGACCATACCTTTCCCGTTTTTTTGCGAGGTTTACTTCGAGCGTTTCCTTTCCCTCCGTTGGGATAAATAACGCACGGTGGCGACTCTTCTGTCAGCCGGCGCCGATTTTCGCAGTAGCGACACAAACACGCGCCCACTAATTTCCACAACTAATGCTAGGTACACTCAAGCCTGGGTCTGGCTTCTCACTCATCAGAATGCCCCTCCCACCACAGCACAGATAATCATATCATACTGAAAATAAAATGCGGGAAATAGAATGCGATAAATAAACACAACCTAACAAGTAATTATACAAGCGCTAGGATTGACTCTCATGGGGGACGTTGGATCCCCGCTTTGACTCGCATACGGGACGTTGGATCCCAGGAAACTATCAAGTCCCCAGCAGAGTCGCCAGCTGTCGCTTCCGCGAAAATAAGGTGCCGGAAAAACAGAAGAGCCGCCACCTTTCGTTATTTATCCCTCAGAACGGGAAAGGAAACGATCAGAAAAACCTGACGAAAAGGTATAAGACAAGTTCATCGCAACCGTTGTCTGGGTTCGGAGTCGGTTACGCAAGGGGAAGGTATTAGCACCCCTCACGTCCATCGTACTCGATGGGATCCACGCTTGTTGTGTTTATCTGACGGGTTGGTTTATCTATCTACCTATCAAGGCTGGTCTGAAAAGAAAATAAAATGACTCGGCAAAGCGTCGCGCTTTATGCCTACGTATTCTCATCAGAGAATGAGAAATCAGAGTCAACGTAGTTCGGCTAACTACGAGTAAACGGGGAAGGTGGCTCGCCAATACATCAGTATTATGCCTACGTACTCTCAACAGGTATGAGAGATTAGAGCTTACGTAGTTCGGGACAACACGGATTACGGGAATTCAGATTCATCTGTTTTATTGAGTAGGGTTAACAAACAGTTCCAGCAATTTGGTGTATGCAGCTCGACCCTTGGAGACTTAAGCGTTACCGTTTGCGGTAGAACTGGGAGTTAACGACACTCTTTTCTTCAGAAAAGCTTCCTTTGAATTACGGGCCCACGGGGCAAAAAGGTTTGAAGTTTGTTTTCTGTCTTTTACGGAAGAACTGTTTTTTATGGATGTTTGCAACCAATATCGCACTAGAGACTATGACCTGAGAGTGAATGCGTCGAATGTCACCCAAAGGGTGCCATACTAAACATCCAGACTGTTGAAAAGAAACTCTCCAACAATCCTTTCTCAGATAGCTTAAGGCTCGTAACGTACGACATCAGTTAACCTTTATTACTGTATTTTAATTTGTTTTGAGATGAGAAGAGAGAACGAGCTCAACTAAGGAGAGACTATCAAGTCCTAATGTTTTCATGCCAAGGATTCATCCTATGGTTGAGGTTTGAAACAGGGATCTCCTAGAAGTTATCATGCATAGGTTTCAACCTAAAGTTCTAATCATCGCTTCCTTATCAAAGGAAGTGAGATTCCTAGGGGATCATGTCAATGATAAACAGAAATAGATAAGCATCAGCTTAAACAGTAAACAGTAAACAGATATACAGTAAAATGCATGCAATGCAAGTGAGGGAGGAAATGTGTGTGGGGCATCAGCCTCCACAAGCTCATCTCAACCTCAAGCCATATATGAATAACTGCAATCATACAGAAGAATTAACATGCTATCAAGCAAGATATAGTAACTGCAATCATACAGCAGAAGTAAAATGCCATCAAGCAAATAACCAACCACATAGGCAAGGGAGCAGGGCTCTACCGAATACCAGCAAGCAAAGCCATACAGTAAAAATACAAGCAGAGGGAGCAACTCAACCTCTAGTGCAATCTTGCTCCTAGTTCAAGTTAATCTAGACATGAACTTATTCTAATGCATCAAGCAAATCAAACAAGTCACGTCAATACAGTTGCACAGAAAGCAAACAGACAGAAAAGAAAGCAATCCTCTGACATCAGTCTAGTCCTCAGCCTTCAACTGCCCTTCAAGACAATCATTTTCAATAGCAAGTATCAACTTGCTTCTTCAAGCCTCTAACACATCAAACATAAGTATCAACTTACTCCCTCTTCTCCAAGCCTCAGCTCTTCAGTAAATTCCACCTTCAGGCTTCACTCCTCATATCAAGTATCAACTTGACTCCTTCAGGCTCTCAATGTCTCAACATAAGTATCAACTCATCCTTTATTCCTCAAGCCTCAGCTCTTCCCTCAATCTCAATTTGATCTTCTTCACAAGTGTCAACTTGTTCTTCTTGGCCTTCAAGCTTCAGCTCTCCCCTCTTTACAAGTATCAACTTGTTCCTCTTCATCTACAAGCTTCAGCTTCAAAAGGTAATCTCCAAACACAAAGAAGTATCAACTTCATTCTTCAATCTTCTTCAAGCAAGGAACTCCATCCTCTAACAAGGGAGAAAGATTCATCTATCAAGAGTAAAGTTTGGATGATTGGTAGCAGAGAGAAGACCAAAGGTCACCACTAAGCATCCTATCATCAGAGAAAGGGACCCTCAAAGGTTCTACCAACTTGTAAAGAGCCACACATCCTACCAAAGGAAGGATGAGGCCTTTACAAGGGGACCTTACATCATAGGGAAGAATGGAAGTGATCAACATCTTCCATGTTTATGAAGGAAAAGAATCTATCTAGAAGCTCTGCCTACAAAACCCTAATCTTAACACCTAATCAATACTACACCAAAAGAAGGGAAGATCCTCACATCCAAGCCTCTTCAAGCAATCCAGTGCATCTTCAACTTGCCTTCACCATCATCCAAGAGCAAGAGAGAGAAAACCCTAATCTAAGGGAGCTAAAGAAGTCATTCTAATTGAATTAGTGCATTAGACTCATCTAAAGTTAGTATCTAAACTAAAATCAAACAAAAATAGAAAAATACCTTGAAAATTCCTACAAAAATTCCTAAGGGATCCTAATTCAATCATGAATCTATCCTACAAAAATCAGAGGTTGAATCATCCACCAAGTCCTAAAAATAAAATCCAAACCACAAGGTATCAACCATAAACCCTAAAAATGGAGCTCTTAAAGGTTTCAACCTAAACTACCACTTGCATTCATTACAAAAAAGTGAGAAAAATCTATGGGGAGCATGCATATCTATCCTAACTAATCACAAAAAATTAAGGTCAAAATCATCATCACATGATCAAACCAAATTCAACAAAATCAAGCATCAAACACGATTATTTTAATATCAATTAAAATGTAAAAATTCCCATAAAATCAGAAAATGCATGAAATAATAATATTTTTTATCTAAAAAATACTAGATTCAATCATGAATCCAATGTAAAAAGAATGGGATCAATTGAGTTATTTTTCCATTTTTCATGAATTAATCAATAACCATGCATAAAATGAAAAATAATATGAAAATCAAAATAAAAAATGATAAGCGCGTGGTGTGGATAGCAATAGAAAACAGTTCATTTCCCAGACTGGGCCACAAAGGGGGTGTGGTTATCATTTATTGCATAAAGCCCAAAACCAACTGATTAATGAAACACAACGTTTCATTTAGTTCAGAAATCCTTCACAAATTGAAACCAATCCATGGCCGTTGGATCATGCCTTCAGTCAAAGTCCAACCACCATCTGATGGCTATCAAGTCATCTTCCTTATTTTGAACCTCTGAAACTCGCGCGCAGCCATGGCCGTCGCCGGTGGTGCTCCGGTGATCACCCTCAACCCTAACTCTCTCCACAGGCCTCCATTCCAAGAGGTCTCTACATGAATCTTACCCCAATTTTCACAAGGAATCCAGTCATGCCCTTAATTCAATCTAAATCCTCAAGATTTGCAAGAACACCATCTCACCCGAAAATGGTAACAACCCTAATTGGTCACTAACTCTCAAATTAATGATCCCTAAACCTTCCTACACCAATCCACAATGCATCTAACACCCTAATTCCTCTTGATTCTTCCTAAAACAAGCCATGGGATAAGAACCGCATACATGGTAAACTCGAGCAAACAGAGGGGTTAAATCTTCAAATCAACCTTCAAGATCTTGCAGATTCCTTCAATGGAGCATAATCAAGCTTCTGTATGCAACAAACTTGATTGGAATGGCTTCAATTCTTAGATTCGATTCTGAGTTGCAGATGAAAAACTTCAATGGCTCTCACACGATTCTCCACCAATCTTGCTCAATTCTCCATCTGGACTCATCCACCAATGCTAGAGCAAGCTTCTGAGATTGAAATCTTGGATTGAAATGGCTTCAAACCTTGTAACCGATTTTGATTTGCAATGGGAAATTTCAATGTGCAATCTCACTCTCCTCTCTCAATTATCACCAACCTTTAATCTGAACCTCTTCTACATCATATATAGGCCATGTATGGATGATCTAGAAAGCTCTAGATCCTTCTAATGAGAAATTCAATTTCTCATGTCATAAAAAGTTCAATCACATGCCATGGTCATACCAATTCTGTTAGCAGCTTGTATTCACCCTCATTCCCTTCCAATTTCTCCCCTAATGGTATTTTGGATGTGTTTGGATTGAAAGGGGCCTTGGTTATGCCTTGAATTTTGGTTTGGCAAATGTTACTTATGATGTAAGTAACTACTTTTCAAAGCAATTCCACAAATTAAACCTCATGTCCAAATTGTGGCAATACCAAAGTTCTTAAAATATGTTTTAGAATCAAAATGACATATTACATGCCTTGGTTTGGACATGTAGATCAAAAATACCAATTTCCAACTTTGGTTCATTTGAAAATCATCCTTATTTTAAGCCATTTTTGTGATTTTGAGCTACAAGCAAATCCAACCTCTCATGACCTATTGGCTAGCCTTAAAACCTCATTTTGAACAAGTTTGATGTTGAACATTTTCCCATTTGAAGCTTGGAAATAGGAGTTATGGCCTTATGCTTGAAATGACCTATAATCTCCAAATGACCAAAATGCCCTTGACTTGTCAAAGCCATAACTTGAGTTATACAAATCCTATCAAGGACTTCTAGTACTCTCTAGAAAGATAAGAGGATAAGGAACAACATTCATGTTGACCAAAAGTTCATAGGAATCATCCTTCTAGGGCAAAAGTTTCATGCAAGTTGGACAACTTTCAAGCTCCAAATTCACATACCTCAGATGACCTGTAACTTGTCAAAGTCATAACTTGAGTTCTACAAATCCTATCAAGGACTTCTAGCACTTAAATTAAATCTAAGATCATGCTCTAAAACATTCATGTTAGGGGCAAGATGAGATGACAATCCCATCATGAGCTAAACTGCCTTGAAGATAGGGGTCAAACTAGGGGACTTTACACTGTCAAGCCTTAGAAACCCTAGCTTGAAACTTCTCAAACTCTTCAATCATGATGAGTTAACCTTGGAATCATCCCTTGGGCATCTCAAAAAATCAATCCATGATCACATGGCTCTTGAATTAGGTCCCAACCCTCTTCAAATCATCAGTTGACTTAGGGTTGACCCAGTCAAACCCTACTTGCACCACTCATGGCTGAGGCTTCTCAATCTTGCACAATGACCTGTCTATGCCTCAAAGTGATCTTAAACACTTAGCATGAGCTCTCTCAAGACCTCAAGTCCATCTCCATGGCCTCAGAATCATCTGATGGCTTTCCACAACTCTCAAGTTAGGAGACCTACACACTTGGCTTCAACCACTCTCTCTGAGGATCTTTTAATTTCTCTGACAAGGATATTAACTCTTGAACACTTGAATAACCTTTTTATCTAGCTTCAAACTCTTGTGTAGCCCTTGATTGGTAATCATACCTCTTGATCTCCTGCATGCATGTTGTCGCTTGCGCGAAAATAAGGTGCCGGCACATCAGAAGAGTCGCCACCTTTCGTTATTTATCCCTCAGAGCGGGAAAGGAAACGATCGGAAAAAACCTTAAAAAAAAGGATAAGACAAGGTCGTCGCAACCATTGTCTGGGTTCGGGAGTCGGTTACGCAAGGGGAAGGTATTAGCACCCCTCACGTCCGTCGTACTCGACGGGATCCACGCTTGCTTGGTTTGTCTACGGGTGAAAACAATCTATCTACGACTTCTAAATCTAAACGGGAAAGAAATTGACTCGATAGAGCGTCGCACTCTATGCCTACGTATTTTCATCAGAGACTGAGAAATCAGAGTCAACGTAGTTCGGGAAACTACGGGTTAGGTTGCTCGGCAAGACGTCGCGTCTTGGGCCTACGTATTCTCATCAGAGAAATCAGAGCATGACGTAGTTCAGGCTAACTACGGCTAGACAAGGGTGTTCTCGGTCACACGGGGGTGAGAGATTAAGTTGACGATACTAGCGTACGCATTCTAGCAGTTAGGTGGATGTTGCTCGACCATTGGAGACTTAGGCGTACCTATTTGCGGTAGAACGGACGTAGTATGTCGGGTTTCGAGGTATGGGCACCTACGGGAACTAGAACTACGGTCTGGTCTCAAATGCACTCGGGCAAGAGAAAAGGATAACATCAGTCGTCAGCGGGAAAGTCTCGATCGCACAGCAGCGAGGAGAGCAAAAGGTTAGTTGTTAGTGTGCTCGCTAGGATATCGCATCCTATGCCTACATATTCTCATCAGAGAAAGTCAGAGCAGCTGTAGTTCGGCTTAACTATGGGTAGAACGGAGACCACAGCACAAATCTCATTTTATTAATATTCGAAAAATTACAATGATTGAGTACAGGAAAATAAACTCCTAAAAAATCTTATCCAACTATCATGGAAAATCTACTGGAAAATAGTCCCCTAACAAGCGGACATTTAAATCCACTTCTAAAAGTGTAAAAAGTCCCCTAACAAATGGACATTTAGATCTACTTCTAAAAGAAAAGTGAAAAATAAACTCTACGAGAAGTTATATCCTAAAAAGAAAATATTAAAATGCTATGAGCTAATATAATATTCCTATTATTTTTATATCACTATAATTTCCATTTTCTCTATTTTTCTATTACATGTAATACATGTTCTTTTCTAAAAAAACTAAACAAATGAATATACAAGAAAATAATGGGAAAAAGGAAAGAAAACAGAAGGGGGGTGCAAACTGCAGTAGGAGGGGTAAGGCAGCAAAAATAATACAAGGAACCGGGCCCAGCCCAGCAAAAATGAAACAGAAACGGGGAGGGGGTGTTGGGAGAAAACGGAGGGGTGTAGCCAGAAGTGCACGTAGTGGGCCTAGCCCAATCAACCAAACCACAACAACAAACAAAAAAATGGAGGGTGCAGGGAATTGGAAGAAAAACGGGGGGTGTACGGACGAAATGAACCAATGGGGCCCAAGGCCCAAACCAACACACGGACTCCTTTCACCTTGTTTCCTCTTAGAAACCCTAATTCCCTTTCTCATTACACTGTTCACTCTTCTCCCACCTGCGCCGCTTCTCTCAACCTTTCTCTCAGATTCTTTCTCATCTCCGTTCATCTTCTCTGTCTCGCTCCCTTGCCTCCGTTCAAACTTCACCGTCAAATCTCTATTTTCTCACAAAATCTTTCCATCATCTTCAACTTTCAGTTTCGTTTCACAAACTTGAAGGATCTGAAGATCATCAACAAGGATTTGAATGAAGAATCTGAAAAGAGCATCGCGCGTTGATGAACATGTTGAAGAACCGATGGAACTTCTTGAAGGAGAATTGAAGGATCTGGAGACTTGATGAACGGATGATGAAGATCACAAATGTTGTTGAACTTCACGAACGCGAAAGTTGCTGAAAAAGTTGAAGGAGATGTTGAAGTTGTGACGAATCTTGATGAACTCATCAAGATCTGGAAAAAAAACCTGACTGTGATGATGACGGTTGTGAGACTCGAGCGAAGCATGTTCTTGATTCTGGGAACGATGATGAAGGTGGTGATGAACGCCTCGAGTGTTTCTGGAAAAGTCATGAAGCACAAGGATGAAGGTTGAAGAACTTCATCAGTTTCTGGGCGTTTCTGGGACGAAGAACGGCGAGGAATTTGGACGAACGCATCAAGATCTGGAAATCTCGATGAGTCTTGAAGCTGTTCTTGATGTATCCGGTGATGATCTGAGGAACATTTTCTGGAAAAAATATCGAACGACCTCGATGACGATGATTTCTGGAAAAATGGTATAAAGGTGATGAACATCCGTTGAGGACGATGAAGATTGTGATGGAAAGATGCAGATTCCGGTGAGTTTGCAAACTCCGGCGACGGTTATGACGTTCGGAGATAGTTAGGAGATGGCCGGCGCGGCGGTTGCATGGCCGGCGGCGGGGTCTCCGGTGAGGGATGGTGTGAAGACAGGTGGCGGTGTAGTGTTACGCATGCAGCATGGGAGAGAGACGGCGAGGCACGTGGCGTGAGGTGAGCGTGAGGTGAGGACAGGTGTTAGGCGAGGTGGCAGTGAGAGAGAGGGAGAGTCTAAACGTGTGGCGAAGTGGAAGATGGAAGAGAGAGGGAGTGACACGTGGCCACATGCAGAATGAGAGAGGAGAAAACATGGAGGACTGTGTGGGCGAAACGTGGATGGAGTGGAAGCTCAGAATGAGACGCGTGGCAAAAAAATGGAGAGAGGGACTGAAATGAAACGTGGCGGTGGAAGAGGAGTAAAACGTGGATGAGGTGGGACCTTTTGGAAAGCACACATGGGGTGCTTATATAGAAGACACGTGGAATGGACCTGGGGTGGGCCTCCAGAAAATTGACACACGGCCCATTAAATGAGACTGATTAACCACTAATGGACATTAAAAAACTGATTAATACTCAATTAATACCAAATGAAGACCTAATTAATACTGATTAAAATGCTAACTAAGACTTAAAACTACAATTAAGACTAATCCGAAATTTAAAACAAATCTAATCCTAATTAACACTCAATTAACTAAATGAAGACTAAAAACTGCAATTAAATTCTAAATGAAAATTAAAACAAATCTACTCTAACCTAATTAAATCCAATAAACTCTAATTAAAATCTAACTAAGACTCTAATTAATCTAATTAGATCCTAATTAAATCTAAAAAGAGGATTAACCTAAAAAAAACTCTATTAATTCCAATTAATGAAAACTCTATTAATCTCTAATAATTCCACTAATAGAAAATTCTATTAATCTCTAATAATTCCACTAATTCTTATACAAACAAAAATAGAAGAAAAACTCTATTAATTCTATTTAAAGAAAATCCTAAAAGATTATCCTATTAAAAATCATTATCTAGAAATCTACTTAATATCTAAAAATATGATTTATTCTAAAATCTATTTAAAAATTATTTAAAATCTATTAAAGCTATTTAAAAATCTATCTAATACCTAGAAAAATCAATTAAACCTATTAAAAATTCTAGAAAATAAGGGAAAAACCCTAAAAATACGAGAAAGCCGATTAAATCGATTAGCGAACTATATCGAAATAAACGGTAAAAATTCGGGCACTGAGACGTCCTCAAAAACAACAGCGAAAGCCGAAAACACCGGGACGAGTACCGATTCTCAAAATAAATCCTCGCATTGGCCTGAAATGCTATCAGAGGGCTGTGATCCCGATAAACCAATTTGACTGGAAAAAATGCAATGTACGTGGTATGCAAATGCAAAATGAAATGAGTCGAAACATGAGCCAAATTGCGATGAGTAGTTGGTCAAATTTTGGGGTGCAACAGCTGCCCCTATTCAAACGGCTTGGACCTGAAGGGTTGAAGAGCGAACGGCTTTCAAACATTCAAAGGTAGAAGACGGTTGAATACCAAAGAACCCGGAAATTTGCCAACTACACAAGTACTCGGTACTATGGCGGGAGCAAATCTTCGGAAGCTGAAATCATAGCTGCACGGCAACTAGCTGGAGAAGTACTGATCTGAACCTTGTCGTCAGTTATCCACATTAAATTCCTCTGACATTATCATCAGACACCGGACCTCGCCGTCAGGCATTCATGAAAATAAAGCGTCTGACATCGCCGTCGGACAACCAAAACACCCAACATCGCCGCTGGAAAACTAAATCACCTGACATCGCCGCCAGAAACAAACATCCAACATTGCCGCTGGAGAATCAAACTACCCGACATCACCGTCAGACAAACATCCAACCTCGCCACTGGGAAACCAAACTATCTGACATCGCCGCCAGCCCACTATAACTCTGGGAAACACCCGACATCGCCGTCAAGTACTCAAAATAATCTGACTTCGCCGTCAACTCTCAACATCGTCTGACCTCGCCGTCAGGGTGAAGAAAATCCATTGGGGAAATATGAACTTGAATAATAGACTCTGTTGGAGAGAATAATAAGATGAACATGTGTCAATGATCTTGCTGGAGGTCTGAATATCACACACAGGTGAACGATACTCTGGTCGGTAGGAACATCTTCGACACTGAGCATAGCCGAACTTCAACCATCAGGTTGATCATGCCATCAGGCATTCAAAGAACACCGTCGGGCATCAGCCGGACTTCAACCATCAGGTTGATCATGCCATCAGGCACTCAAAGACATCTGTCGGGCATCAGCCGGACTTCAACCATCAGGTTGATCATGCCATCAGGCATTCCGCATCTGTCGGGCATCAGCCAGACTTCATCAGCAAGTCGGGAATAGAATTCTTGGTCAATCATGAGCCAACTGGGAACATCTAAACCTCTGCCATCAGGCACTCCGCATCAGCGGAGAGAGCTGCTTCATTAACACGGTCAGACTTCAATCATGGAGTCTTCAAGGGAGGTTTCAACTTCGCCGTCAGAAACCTGCTGGGAATGACGCTTCGCCGCTGGGGATTCTGGAGAACTATCAAGTAACTCCGCTCCGGGGGTCCAGAAATCATTCTGGACGAATCAACTCTGCTGAGGACTTCAAGAATCATCTTGGACAAATAACTCCGTCAGGGACCTTCAAGAATCATCTTGAACCGGTAACCATTCTGGAGATTTCAGGAATCATCCTGAGCGAACACTCTATTGGAGATTTCAGGAATCATCCTGGGCAACCTTTACTGGGGACTCTAAGCATCAGCTCGAGCAACCAACTCTGAAGACCGCACTGGGTACTTAAGAATCATCTTAAGCAAACGACCCTGCTGAGGAATTCAAGAATCATCCTGAACCGAAGACTTCGCTGGGGACTTCAAGAATCATCTTGAATCGGCGACTTCGTTGGGGAGAATGTCAGGAATCATCCTGAGCAATCAATTCTGTGGCGGAACACCTGCAAAACAAGAACGGTAACAACCTAGATCATGTTTATTATGCATATGCTTCGGCAATGGCGCAATGCTCCACACGGTGGAAATGCTATGCGTTTATGATAAATGCTATGCAATCATGCACAATGATGCGATCCCGTCAGCAAAATAAATGCCGAGGGGGAATCCTCCTGTCAAGGAGAAAGAACTACTCAGATAGAGGGATCATCCTGCTGAGGAGAACATGGTCACGTGAATATCAATTGGACTCCGCAGGGGACACAACTTCAGTTGACTGCTGCGGGGGAAACAACTTCAGTTGATCAACACTCCACTGGGGAAAACCAATCATGGCTTGAGCAGCTTCCAAGGATTCGGCTCTCTTGGGTATCTGCAAACTCGGCTGAGGAAGGAGAAATCGTTTTACTTCGCTGGAGAGTACGGCTCTGCGGGGAATTTCAATTCCGCTGGGGAAGAAGGAATCATCCGACTTCGGGGGGAAAGTACGACTCTGCGGGGGAATCTCAATTCCGCTGGGGAAGGAGGAATCATCCGGCTTCGGGGGAGAGTACGAATCTGGTGGGGAATTTCAATTCCGATGGAGACTTCAGTCTGGACTATCAGTTGCCGCACACTTCAGTGAACGAATAGTTTCCTACGAGACCTGCACTTATGACCCGGTGCTGGGGGATGAACACACGCTTCGGCACCTGACTCAGCTGGGGAGATGGTGATCCTTCAGGATACCTCTGGTTGGGGAGAGAATCATCTCTACCTGGGGAGACATATCAATGTTCATTATCTCGCGTTCAGACTCTACGGGGAGATGCTAATACACTCTATCGGGGATATCAATCCTGATCTGCTGAGAGTAATCTTGCATACGCCTTACGGAGACTGACCCTTCTGGGTAACACCTGCTGGACTATCAAGTCTGATGAGGAATACCTGTGTATCAACACTGCTGGGGATATCAATCCTTAGCTACTCATTGCACAACTCTGTTGGAGATGTACTGATCCTATCAAGGAAACACCTCCGGCGTCTGCGGAAGATAATAATCGATCACTGAAATTGAATCTCACTTCACTGAGGAAAACAACCCTGAACGGTCCTTTTAGATCACCCTAAGCCCTTATAGGGTACGAAGCAGTCTGCTGAGCAATAACTCTTCTCTGCCTGACATCAAAGTCTACTCGTCTGGAGATTACTCAGTGATAGAATCGACGTCGACCTCTGCTTGAGGAATGAGTCAATGACCTGGACTCGGAGGGAAAAGGAGTCAAACTCGGACTCTGTAGGGATACAACATTGCATCAGTCTCACTGTTGGAGGAATAAACCCAAATCTGCCGGTCAGGGAAAGCTTCAGTCTCAACCCACTTAGGAAATAGCACATCAGGCTAATCAACGTTCAATGCTTGGGATGGCCATACTCTGCCGGGAATATCAATCTCGCCTTGCTGAGGATAATCTTGATCCTACTCTGATAAGGGATGAATGCCATCTCAATTTGCTGCAGTCTCAAACTGCTCAGGGGAAACAATCTCAAACTGTACGTCTCTGCTGAGAAAACAATCCTGATTCGACAACATCAACACAGGGAATACAGA
Organism: Lathyrus sativus; assembly: GCA_963859935.3. NCBI lineage: Eukaryota > Viridiplantae > Streptophyta > Magnoliopsida > Fabales > Fabaceae > Lathyrus > Lathyrus sativus. Next base: position 282,907,092 of record OZ012741.1, on the reverse strand, counting down.
ATACCAATCATGGAGCTGGGATCACTCGAGTCTTGTGTTGGGGAACGTGACAACATACGAGTCACAGGAATCATCGGGCCAGGTACAGTTGGGCTTTTCTGGTTTAGGGATAGATTTATGGTAATAGGGACCCATTTCTGGTTACCAACAAAAGTGGATTTGAAAGGGAAATACTAGACGAGAACTAGAATTCGAGGGTAGACTACCAGACGAGAACTGATGGAAAAATACGTTAGGTTGTCAGACGAGAACTGACTTACGGGTTTTGGATATCAGACGGGAATTGATTTCTGGTTTGCCAGACGAGAACTGGGCTTTGAAACGATTTGGTTACAAGGGTCAGCCGAGTAACAGGTTAGGCTGTAGGATAACAATCCAATGACAGCAAGGCTTCTTCAGAAGGTTCAGGTTTTTTGGTAGGGTAATGACACGATTCCCCGACACTCAACTCTTGCCAGGGTGAACAAACTCATTTGAACAACTTGCCCCAGTGCAACTCAACTCGCCCCAATCCGACTTTTGGGAAAATTCATTCTGAACAGAAAACAGTCGACAACAAGACAATCTTCAGATGGCTTGCCCCAACATCTGTACAACGGAAGGATTCATCCTCAATCAATCAACTCTCAGCATGGTTGGTTTCAGTATACTTCTGAAGTAGCTTGCCCATGAACGAGCGGTGAGCGACTCAACATGCTCTGATTGAACACTGGAGGGATCTTCCCTCAAATCACAAGAGTTCTGGATAGTTGCCCTTGATTGGGTCTCGAGAAGGCTCACTTCTGATCAACTGCTTTTTGAATAATCTGCCCCATAATCAACCGATACTCTGGGACTTGCCCTCAGACAAACTGATTCTAAACTCGCTGGGAGTTAATGCCCCAGATTCACAGGGTTTCGCAGTATACCATTCTGATCCAGACTACTAACGATTCAGTCCTGATTGGCTATTCCCTGTTGGATTTCCCTCCGTATCAACTACTGACCTGCAATTAAAATTGTTTATTCACGAATGGTAATTTTAATGCAGTGTTCATGCAGATTTTGAAAAATGTACCGTCACTCATTTACGTGTCATGATAGTGAGTGACGAATGAACCAAATAGTTCAAACGTAGTGCTGATTCGATCAGTGAAAAATACAACAAGGATATGATTAGCAAATCAAGAAGGAGTCAGGTTACTCAACCTTATCGTAATGCGCTTTCAGAATAAACCCTGCCTCAATTAGGTCTTTTAAGGGTTGTATCGTGGTCGGGTTCACGGTTCGTGAAACAAAGGATATTAGGCTCAAATTATGATTTGTACCCACCTCTTCTACGTGATGATCTCCGATCCTAAAGTTCAGTTAACTTGGCTCGAGCGCTCGCCTCTTCGAGAGGTATGTTGAATATTGGGAACAACTGGTTAAAGAATTCACAAGGTGTTTCGGAGTGACAGTTACTCCTCTTTCGTTTCGGTGCCTGTATCTACACGACTTTGTCCTTGTTCGAGGATTTTTCTTTTTATATCCTTCCTTTTTCATTCTTTTGATTCCCTAATTTTTGCCTGGACTGACTCTTCAGAGTTCTTTTCAATTTTCCTTTTAAAGTCCAGCGGGATGCCCTGATTTTTGCCTAAGTATTTGCTTTCCAGCTTTTCTTTTCTTTTTACTTAGCGGGCTTTCTTATTCCTTTTTCTCTTCGAAACAAGTCGTGCGACACTGGCTGTCTGGATTCCTCCGAGTGGTTTATAACTGTCTCACTCCTGATTGGTGAGGTTTAACCATTGTGGTTGACGAGGTACGACCTCTGAGGGAAATACGATGTGATTGGTCCTCGAAAGACAACACTCCTCTATAAGACTTGAACGCTCGGTCAAGCTAACTGACAACTACCCTGCCCTGGGTTAAGATGTGAGGGTTTAAAAGTCCGGAAAAAAAACTCCTACTTCTCGGCTCGAAGTGGTTAACAAGGGACTAACTCCTTATATCTCCAGTGTTTGGGGGATTTGAAAGAATGCCTTGTACGTCATCGGTAAGGCTTTATCTAAAAGCATATGATCATCGGTTATGAGTATTCAGTTTCGTCATCCTCCCTCCAATCTTTGCTAGTCATAGTGATAAAGTGGAGTGAATAAAGTACAAGTGTCAGTGCAATGCAGTAAATGAGTGACAACGACATGATTAATTCAGAAAAATGCATAGTCACTTTATTAACATTACCATTCGAAACAAACAATGTTTAACAGTAAGTAGTAACTAACAGAAAAGAAACTACAAATGCAAATGATAAAAAGTCTGAGGACTGCCAATGCTGAGGACGTCTGCCTGTCTGGACCATTGGCCTCTGAAAATAACCCTCTGAATCTGCGAGCTCAGATAGCTGAGAGATGGTCATGCACAACCAAAACTCCTTCTGGAAAGGAAATGCACCCTTTGTCGATCAACTGTTGCACTTTTGCCTGAAAAGCTTTACAATCTTCAGTTGAATGCCCCGGAGATCCACCATGGTAACCACACTGAGCATGGGGATTGTACCCAGGAGGGTAAGGCTCAGACACGGGCTTAAGAGCTTTTGGTTCCACCAAAGAATTCTGAATCAAATGCGGAAGAATCTGGTTGTACGGCACAGGCACTGGATAAGAAGGAGCATTCCTTCGTTCCAAGTTGTTATGAGGTCGGTTCTGATTCTGACACTAATTTTGATAACCGCGGCCACTGGCTCGTGGATTTGCAAGAGGAGCGACATACAGTTCCCAATGTGGTGCCCTAGGCACAATTGTCTGTCGAGACACGGAAGATACTGACCGCTGAGAAGATGAAGAACCAACAGGTTTCAACAACTCGTCTCGAGGATATCCAACATCTGGCATGATTGCATTGATCACAACTCCTTCTTCAGTTTGAAAGCTATAGAGAGATTCAGTTTCACTAGCCTGACCGCTTGAAACATTCTGGATTCTTCCAGTCTTCACACCATACTCGATGCGTTCTCCTGCCCTTACCAATTCAGAGAAATTTGGTGCGACTCCAAGCATTCTTTCGAAGTACGGGCTCTGCAAGGAGTTTACGAACATGCCTTTTAGCTCTTGGTCTAGAAGCGGTGGTTGCACTCTAGCAGCAAATTCTCTCCATCTCTGAACATACTTCCTGAAAGGTTCATTGCTCCCTTGAGACAATTCTTGCAGCTGCATGCGACTAGGAGCTTCATCAAGATTGTAGTCATACTATTTCAGGAAAGCATTGGCTAAATCCACCCATGATCGGATCTGATCACTCTCTAACTGCATATACCAACTCAGAGGTGCCCCAGTCAGACTATCTTGAAAGCAATGAATCATCAGCTTGTCGTTGTGCACAAATGAAGTCATTCTTCGGCAGAACATCACCAAATGTTGCTTCGGGCAACTATCTCCTTTGTACTTTTCAAACCTCGGTGTTTTGAACATCGGAGGTAACACTAGGCCAGGAACTAGACACATGTCTGCAGCACTAGGGTTAACAGCGTCTTTACCTTTCAAGGCTTTGAATCTCTCATCCAATGCACGAAACCTTCTAGCATACACGGGAGCTAATGGGTCTTCAGTCTTTGCTATCGGGACCTCTTTTCGGGACTTTGGCACAGGGAAGGCAAAACCCTGGTAGTCTGAGATATCAACAGAAGGAGAACGTTCACCCCGGGCAACAAACTGCTCACGTAGACCTCGGTCTTCAACAGAAGGTTGTACAAGCTGGGCTGCAGTAAGGTTGTTCACTTGCGGAAAGTCTTCGTCATGCATAGATCCATACAAAGGATTGGACGTCACAGTGAAACCTGACAAGGTATCAACAAACTGGAAGCTGCTCTCTGACATAGCTACCAACAACTGTCAACTGACTTCACTGCTTGATTCTGATCAAATCTGCTTCAACCCCTTGGTCGTCTTCAACACTCACCTTCAGAATCAAAATAATGGCTGGATAAGAGCTCTGACTAGCTGGCGAATGATATGCAATATGATGCAGGAATGTTCATGCAAATGCAATGCAAGATGCAGCAAACACGGGATCACAGCCCCTACAAAGCTCTGATTGCTGTTGCGCTGCTGACGGGATAAGTCTGCTCTGAAGAGAGAAAACCAAGATATCGGGTAGGCTGGAAGTCAAGTTTCCTGTAAAAACCCTCCCACTCACGGGTATGGACCTAAACTGACACAAGTTCGGCATCCTATGCGTTCATCAGCGTCACATACTTTCAAGAGGGGTGATACGATACCCAGAAGGTGTGGCATCACCAGCTCATGAAGCGGCCTCACTTAGCTGAATCACAAATGATCGGTCCCCAGAGTCGACAATCCACCAAACCAGCAACCATCTCAACCCAAAGGGTTGAAAGAGAAGCCAACCGGGAGAACCTCGTCTGAGCATGGATTTCATGAGACACTAGTGCCTACAAAGCAAGCACGCGCCCACTAATTTCCACTCTAAGTCTATGGTGCACTCAAGCCTGGGTCTGGCTTCTCACTCATCAGAGCTCCCATCCCATAACAGCACAATAGCAACAGATAATAATATAGTGCGGGAAATGTAAATACATCAGTAAAATACAACACAAAAGGTAAACATCCAAAGACAAGCAAACAAGCGCTAGGATTCACTCTCGCAGGGGATGTTGGATCCCCAAACTGACTCGCTCACGGGACGTTGGATCCCTAGGAAACAGTCTGTCCCCAGCAGAGTCGCCAGCTGTCGCTTGCGCGAAAATAAGGTGTCGGCACAACAGAAGAGTCGCCATCTTTCGTTATTTATCCCTCAGAGCGGGAAAGGAAACGATCGGAAAAAACCTTACAAAAAAGGGTAAGACAAGGTCGTCGCAACCATTGTCTGGGTTCGGGAGTCGGTTACGTAAGGGGAAGGTATTAGCACCCCTCACGTCCGTCGTACTCGACGGGATCCACCCTTGCTTGGTTTGTCTACGGGTGAAAACAATCTATCTACAACTGCTAAATCTAAACGGGAAAGAAATTGACTCGATAGAGCATCGCACTCTATGCCTACGTATTCTCATCAGAGACTGAGAAATCAGAGTCAACGTAGTTCGGGAAACTACGGGTTAGGTTGCTCGGCAAGACGTCGCGTCTTGGGCCTACGTATTCTCATCAGAGAAATCAGAGCATGACGTAGTTCAGGCTAACTACGGCTAGACAAGGGTGTTCTCGGTCACACGGGGGTGAGAGATTAAGTTGACGATACTAGCGTACGCATTATAGCAGTTAGGTGGACGTTGCTCGACCATTGGAGACTTAGGCGTACCTGTTTGCGGTAGAACGGACATAGTATGTCGGGTTTCGAGGTATAGGCACCTACGGGAACTAGAACTACGGTCTGGTCTCAAATGCACTCGGGCAAGAGAAAAGGATAACATCAGTCGTCAGCGGGAAAGTCTCGATCGCACAGCAACAAGGAGAGCAAAAGGTTAGTTGTTAGTGTGCTCGCTAGGATATCGCATCCTATGCCTACATATTCTCATCAGAGAAAGTCAGAGCAGCTGTAGTTTGGCTTAACTATGGGTAGAACGGAGACCACAACACAAATCTCATTTTATTAATATTCGAAAAATTACAATGATTGAGTACAGGAAAATAAACTCCTAAAAAATCTTATCCAACTATCATGGAAAATCTACTGGAAAATAGTCCCCTAACAAGCGGACATTTAAATCTACTTCTAAAAGTGTAAAAAGTCCTCTAACAAATGGACATTTAAATCTACTTCTAAAAGAAAAGTGAAAAATAAACTCTACGAGAAGTTATATCCTAAAAAGAAAATATTAAAATGCTATGAGCTAATATAATATTCCTATTATTTTTATATCACTATAATTTCCATTTTCTCTATTTTTCTATTACATGTAATACATGTTCTTTTCTAAAAAAACTAAACAAATGAATATACAAGAAAATAATGGGAAAAAGGAAAGAAAACAGAAGGGGGGTGCAAACTGCAGCAGGAGGGGTAAGGCAGCAAAAATAATACAAGGAACCGGGCCCAGCCCAGCAAAAATAAAACAGAAACGGGGAGGGGGTGTTGGGAGAAAACGGAGGGGTGTAGCCAGAAGTGCACGTAGTGGGCCTAGCCCAATCAACCAAACCACAACAACAAACAAAAAAACGGAGGGTGCAGGGAATTGGAAGAAAAACGGGGGGTGTACGGACGAAATGAACCAATAGGGCCCAAGGCCCAAACCAACACACGGACTCCTTTCACCTTGTTTCCTCTCAGAAACCCTAATTCCCTTTCTCATTACACTGTTCACTCTACTCCCACCTGCGCCGCTTCTCTCAACCTTTCTCTCAGATTCTTTCTCATCTCCGTTCATTTTCTCTGTCTCGCTCCCTTACCTACATTCAAACTTCACCGTCAAATCTCTATTCTCTCACAAAATCTTTCCATCATCTTCAACTGTCAGTTTCGTTTCACAAACTTGAAGGATCTGAAGAGCATCAACAAGGATTTGGATGAAGAATCTTAAAAGAGCATCGCGCGTTGATGAACATTTTGAAGAACCGATGGAACTTCTTGAAGGAGAATTGAAGGATCTGGAGACTTGATGAACGGATGATGAAGATCACAAATGTTGTTGAACTTCACGAACGCGAAAGTTGCTGAAGAAGTTGTGACGAATCTTGATGAACTCATCAAGATCTGAAAAAAAACCTGACTGTGATGATGACGGTTGTGAGACTCGAGCGAAGCATGTTCTTGATTCTGGGAACGATGATGAAGGTGGTGATGAAAGCCTCGAGCGTTTTTGGAAAAGTCATGAAGCACAAGGATGAAGGTTGAAGAACTTCATCAGTTTCTGGGCGTTTCTGGGACGAAGAACGGCGAGGAATTTGGACGAACGCATCAAGATCTGGAAATCTCGATGAGTCTTGAAGCTATTCTTGATGTATCCGGTGGTGATCTGAGGAACATTTTCTGGAAAAAATATCGAACGGCCTCGATGACGATGATTTCTGGAAAAATGGTATAAAGGTGATGAACATCCGTTGAGGACGATGAAGATTGTGATGGAAAGATGCAGATTCCGGTGAGTTTGCAAACTCCGGTGACGGTTATGGCGTTCGGAGATAGTTAGGAGATGGCCGGCGCGGCGGTTGCATGGCCGGCGGCGGGGTCTCCAGTGAGGGATGGTGTGAAGACAGGTGGCGGTGTAGTGTTACGCATGCAGCATGGGAGAGAGACGGCGAGGCACGTGGCGTGAGGTGAGCGTGAGGTGAGGACAGGTGTTAGGCGAGGTGGCAGTGAGAGAGAGGGAGAGTCTAAACGTGTGGCGAAGTGGAAGATGGAAGAGAGAGGGAGTGGCACGTGGCCACATGCAGAATGAGAGAGGAGAAAACATGGAGGACTGTGTGGGCGAAACGTGGATGGAGCGGAAGCTCAGAATGAGACGCGTGGCAAAAAAATGGAGAGAGGGACTGAAATGAAACGTGGCGGTGGAAGAGGAGTAAAACGTGGATGAGGTGGGACCTTTTGGAAAGCACACATGGGGTGCTTATATAGAAGACACGTGGAATGGACCTGGGGTGGGCCTCCAGAAAATTGACACACGGCCCATTAAATGAGACTGATTAACCACTAATGGACATTAAAAAACTGATTAATACTCAATTAATACCAAATGAAGACCTAATTAATACTGATTAAAATGCTAACTAAGACTTAAAACTACAATTAAGACTAATCCGAAAATTAAAACAGACCTAATCCAAATTAACACTCAATTAAGTAAATGAAGATTAAAAACTGCAATTAAATTCTAAATGAAAATTAAAACAAATCTACTCTAACCTAATTAAATCTAATAAACTCTAATTAAAATCTAACTAAGACTCTAATTAGATCCTAATTAAATCTAAAAAGAGGATTAACCTAAAAAAAACTCTATTAATTCCAATTAATGAAAACTCTATTAATCTCCAATAATTCCACTAATAGAAAATTCTATTAATCTCTAATAATTCCACTAATTCCTATACAAACAAAAATAGAAGAAAAACTCTATTAATTCTATTTAAAGAAAATCCTAAAAGATTATCCTATTAAAAATCATTATCTAAAAATCTACTTAATATCTAAAAATATGATTTATTCTAAAATCTATTTAAAAATTATTTAAAATCTATTAAAGCTATTTAAAAATCTATCTAATACATAGAAAAATCAATTAAACATATTAAAAATTCTACAAAATAAGGGAAAAACCCTAAAAATACGAGAAAGCCGATTAAATCGATTAGCGAACTATATCGAAATAAACGGTAAAAATTCGGGCACCGAGACGTCCTCAAAAACAACAGCGAAAGCCGAAAACACCGGGACGAGCACCGATTCTCAAAATAAATCCTCGCATTGGCCTGAAATGCTATCAGAGGGCTGTGATCCCGATAAACCAATTTGACTGGAAAAAATGCAATGTACGTGGTATGCAAATGCAAAATGAAATGAGTCGAAACATGAGCCAAATTGCGATGAGTAGTTGGTCAAATTTTGGGGTGCAACACATGTCAATGAAATGCAAATGATAATGCTAATGTGAATGAAATGAAACATAAGCTAGGTAAAGAAATGTTGAGCAAATTTTGGGGTGCAACAGCTGTCCCTATTCAAATGGCTTGGACCTGACTGGGTGAGAAGCGAACGGCTCTCAAACAATCAAGGTAAAAGACGGTTGAATACCAACAAACTCAGAAATTTTCCAACTGCACAAGTACACGGTACTCTGATGGGAACAAATCTTCGAAAACTGAAATATTAGCTGCACGGAAACTAGCTGGAGAATTGGTCACACGGTAATACATGGTCGATCATGCCGTCGGGCATCAAGATTCCTCAGGACTCATCAGGTCAACAATCAAGTTAATCATGCCATCGGGCATTCCAAGAAATTTTTGGGCGTCAGCCGAACTTCATCACTAAGTCGGGAATAGAATTCTCAGTCAATCATGAACCAAACAGGGATATCCAAACTTATGCCATCAGGCACTCCGCGTCAGCTGAGAGAACTGCTTCGACATCGCAGTTGGACTTCAATCATCAAGTCTTCAAGGGAAGTTTCAACTTCGCTGTTCAAAAACCTGTTGGGGATGACGCATCTCCGCTGGGGCTCTGGAAAACTATCAAGTAACTCTGCTTCGGGGACTCAGAAATCATTCTGGGTGAATCAACTCTGCTGAGGACTTCAAGAATCATCTTGGACAAGCAACTCCACCAGAGACTTCAAGAATCGTCCTGAACCAATAACTCCACTGGAGATTTCAGGAATCATCCTGAGCAAACGCTCTGCCCGGGACTCTAAGCATCTACTTGAGCAACCCTCTCTGGCGACTTCACAAGAGATTTTAAGAATCATCTTAAACAAACACCTTCGCTGGAGAATTCAAGAATCATCTTGGGCAAACGACTTTGCTGGGGGAATTCAAGAATCATCTAGGGCCACACCACTCTTCTGAGATTTCAGGAGTCATCCTGAGCAGCCGAACTGCCGGGGGACACCTGCAAAACAAGAACGGTAACGACATAGCTCATGGTTCATATGCATATGTTTGACAATGGCGCAATGCTCCACACGGTGGAAATGCTACGCATTTAGTGTAAATGCTATGCAATCATGCAGAATGCTACGACCCTATCAGCAAAATAAATGCCAAAGGGAGGATCCTCCTGTCAAGGAGAAAGGACCACTCTGGTGGAGAGGAGGAATCATCCTGCCAAGGAGAAGAAGTTACACCAATCTCAATTGGACTACGCCTAAGGAAATGAACCTCAGTTGACTGCTGCAGGGAAATAAAGCTCTATGAGAACCTGGACATGCTCATCTAGGTGCCCGGACCACCACTGCTGAGGAAAACGATGTCAATCGCAGAAATAAACTGCGCGGCCTTCGCAGCCAAACTTTCCTGGAGATAACGACTCCGGTGGGGAAATACAGCATCAGCTATTCAACAATCTACTGGGGAAAACCAATCATGGCCCAAACGCTTTCCAAGGACTCGGCTCTCTTGGGGTTTGCCTACTCGGCTGGGGAAGAAGGAATCATCCTGCTTACTGGGGAGAGTACGACTCTGCGGGGAATCTCAATTCCGCTGGAGACTTCAGTCTGTACTATCGGGTGCTGCGCGCTTCAGCATATGACTCAGCTGAGGAGATGATATTCCTTCAGGATCTTTTAATTTCTCTGACAAGGATATCAACCCTTGAACACTTGAATAACCTTCTTAGCTAGCTTCAAGCTCTTTTGTAGCCCTTGATTGGTAATCATACCTCTTGATCTCCTGCATGCATGTCAATGAAATGCAAATGATAATGCTAATGTGAATGAAATGAAACATAAGCTAGGTAAAGAAATGTTGAGCAAATTTTGTGGTGCAACAATGTGCATCCGGATATCGGTTCAGGACCTTGATTTCTTTGGCTTCAGTCCCATTATGCGGATGTGAGGTATTTTAATGTGTTCAGGTTCTTGTATATAATCTATCCTATTGATGGGGATCTATAGAGGGTTGATGGCCCCGTGTCCATAGAGCTGTGATGATTGATACCATATGCATGAGTCTTGTTGCATTTGCATTTATTAGATAAACTTGAGTAATTTATGATGATGTGGCCTTTGATGCCCATTGATGAATATGATGATGCATAATATGAAAATGACGCTATTTTATATATTGTTTTTTTATATTGATTATTATGATTCGTTTTACTCACCCTGCCTGTTTGAATGTTGCCTCCACGTGGGTAACGTGCAGATGACCAGGTTTAGCCGTGGATGTCGTCGAGGATCTTTTTGGAGTTTTGAGCTGTTGGCCATTTTGGTTAACTTAGAGGGTCTTGCCCTGATAGTGTAATATCGGCTTGGGGTCTTTGAGTTAAATAATGTTTTATTTGATTTTTGTTATTTTGATTGTTTCCATACAAGGAAAACTTTTGATTATGCCTTGTTTGAGTTCCGCTGCCTTTTGAGCAATATTTGATATCTTTTGGGAAAACCCGTTGTTTACGGAACCTTGACCTGTATTTGATTTATTGGGAAATGTACACCCTTTGAGGTGATTTTTATTGAGTTTAATATTTTACTCTGATAAATATGAATATTTTGCCATTTAATTCGTGGGGTAGAAAAGGGTGTTACACACGCGAAGGCAAGCTCGCCACGAACAAGGAAGGCCCCTACTGCGTCCGGGACAAGACGAGAAACAAGGCATACTACCTCAAAAACCTGCAAGGGGAAAAACTTGCTCGACCGTGGAATGCAGAAAAACTTAAACAGTATTACAGTTAAACACTGCCCGCAACCCATCGACGTCGCGACACAGGGGTGTGACACGGTACTATCGCGACTCCTAACGGTTAAAAACAAAAAGACGAGAGTCAGCCCTTTGTGTGAGCGGGCACGACCCTTGCTCTAACGGGGATCCCTCGACCAAGCTCCACCCCTATTGTACCAGTAGGGCAGAACACCCAACTCGCGATGGGAAGTTCACACCCGGAGGAAGGGCCTTTAGCAAGGACCTGAACCCCTATTTGGCTCGGCACCATCTCTGACCACCCGACTCGTTCTCCACACAGTCGATTACGCCGCATGTCGAGCAAGTAAACAAAGAAATAACATTCATACATACGAGAAAATAAACATACAAGCATACACAGTAGAAAATAATAAGTCATTCAAGAAAAAGCGGGTAGAGCCCATTGTACATAGTTACATAAAAGGGGCACGTAGGCCCGACGATACATCTAAATAAAAATAGGCACGCAAGCCAGAAAAATCAAAACGAGCACGTAGGCCCAGAAATAATGAAACAAAGCCTAAGAGGTCTCATGTCGCACCCACTCTTCCTCCTCGGTAGCCGGGCTATCGTCATCATCCTCGGTTCCTATCGCTACCACCCATCCGTCGACGACCTGGTGATAAAGCCTGTCCCTTTGGTGATAAGATAAACCTCAGGGTTCACTATCCTGAGATGCTCTACAGTGCTCGCATAGCAAACCTTGACAGCTCTTAAGCAATCTTGCTCGAGCTCCCAAATCCTCGCCCCCAGCTCAGCCCGAGAGAGCAGGAGTTTTTCCTCATCGGTCTCCTCCTTGGCAGGATGAAGGGAAGCCTCCAACTCCACGACCCGCACCTGCAACCTCAATCTGTCCTCCCCAGCGGCCTCTAACTACTCCTTAGCCTCACTGTTCCGCTTGCACTATGCGGTGTTGTCCTCCCTGGTCAAGTTCAACTCGACAACCAACTTGGTCATCTTTGACTCAACAGCTATAAGATCCCCCCGCAGTATGGCAAGATCAGCAAAAGAGCAACCCTCGTTGCTCAGAGCCAAGGCAGTCAAGAAGACTCGCATCATCACAACTAAGTCCTCGGTCAACCTTTGTCTCCTTGTTTCTCGATTGTCCCCGAGAACTGCCTTCGCCTCCGCGGTCGACACAGTAGGAGACCTGGCCCTATGGAAGAAAACAAGATGTAGATGACAAGGGGGAATTAGGAACCCCTCCTCTGTGCTGGCCTCAGTAAGGTCGACAATAGTCTCTGGCCCATGGACCCTCACCCTCTTTGGAGTCCCTTGCGACAAGGGAGATTGGCTCCCCTGAGGTGATGACAAAGAACCTCTTCCTCCTTGCTCGACAGTAGGCTACTGCTTCATCTGAGCCACCCTCCCTTTTCCAGTCTTTGGCACACCTTGGTGGCCGCCAGTCGTTTCACGCGCTCCTGCATGGTCGACATACTCCCTGTAAAACAAAAGAACAAGAGGTTAGCGATCACGAGAATAACAGAACCCAAAAGGGGGGCGGGCGAAAGACGACCCACTACCTAAGAGACGCAAGGCTTCCTCGTCTGATGAACATTCGAGCAGAGCCCTCGTATTATTGAGCCTCGATTGCTGGAGGATATTCTCGTGCCTGTCGAGGATAAAGTTACCGTCGGGCGTCACGAGTTTCGCCGGGGTAATGCTGGCCACGAAGGCCACCAACCTTTGATAGCCTACCTGGTCCTCCTCATCCAAGGTACCTACCTGCACGATATAGTAGTATGTGCTCTGTTTGAAGTGTTCCTCCATCCAGTCCAAGAGGACCCTCAACACCATGACCTCTTCCCTTTTCCCGTTCACCTCCCGGGCTTCACGACGGTATAACGAGGCGCATGCCTCATGAGACACGGGTCAAAGCACAAAGAATCGATCTTTGAAAGTTTGGACAAAATCCATGTACGCCCTGAAAAATCTCCTCGACTGCTTCAATTACACCCATCTCTGTCGGCCATCAACCGTTTGTCTTTGCAGATGAAAGAGCCGAAAGAATAAGGTGAGAGTAGTCCCGATCTCAAGGTGCCGACAGACGAGCTCGTATGCTCGGATAAAAGCAATTGCATTGGGGTGAAACTGCGAAGGCGTTAGCCTCAACCAGTCGAACACCCCTAGATGAAAATCCAAGAAATGAAGCTGAAGTCTCACTCCACGAAAGCAAAATTCGTACATGGGAAATCGCATCTTCCCATAGCTCGAGCATATACGGTGGTGGCCCCGCGGTCTATATGCTTGCCAGCTCACAAAGGAACCCTCGCGGCGATCCTCGACTATGGCGAAAGTGTCATAGTCGTCCTCGACAAAACGGGAAGGCGTACTCAGGGGCTCCTCCCGGGTCCAATCCTCGACTGTCCTATTCTTCCCCTCGACAGGTGACCGGTAAAATAGCAAGTTCACTATTTTGACCAATGTAGTAATGAGGGGAAATTCCCCGAATATCGATCTCGAGGACTGTGTATGAATACAAGTCTATAATAATGCAGTTGAACAAAAAGGCAATGGTGGTTTTGGTTTGTTTTGTTTTACAAAGGTAAGGGCCAGAAAGCAAAAGAAGTAAAATAAAGGTTTTAGACAGTTCTGAGGAGCATGCTAGGGTAGGGTGTATGAAAAGCCTTGTAACAACCTTAATTCTTAGTTTCAGACAGCACCACTCAATTCAATCGTTACCGGTTTTAAAGAATAGTTGACTTTAATTCCTTAGCAGAAAACCCTTTGGTATTCTCCCTATGCCCCAATTCCTTGGCAGTATAGGAACAATACCAAGTAATTTATTTTATCTAAAACATTACGGTTACTATAGGGTATCCCCATTCCTAGGAAATATCTACTATAGTATTATCGTATTAAAGCGTTAACAATCATTTTTCCAAACCTAAGGTTAACCGTAAATCGAATCCTTGTTTGTCAGATAAGAAAAGCCTTAAAAACATTATACGATAACAACGATCATGAGAAAGCAGTGAAATCACTAATTCAAAGAAAACAAGGTTATTACAAAGTCAATTCAAGGACACTCCCCTAGCATTGGGGGGTTTAGCTACTCATAATATTTAAAATAAATTCAACAATTATATTGAACATTACAAGATAATAGGATTGCCTTGATCTTCAATTGCTTCCGCTCATGAAAACCTTAAGTTTCCCAATCCTTGATTACTCCAATCTTGATCGTATAATTCTTCTTCGTCCAAAAGTCCCTTTTTCCTTCTCAAAATACGTCTTAAATAGTCTCCGGTCCAACCCAGCAATAGGAAAATACCCAAAATACCGTCATGGATCACAAATGCCCAAAATCCAAGTGTGCTGACACGGACGACCGTGTCAGCTCCCTGGTTTCCACCTATTTTTGCCTTTCTGAGCATTTCCTGACATGGGGCTGTGTCAGGCTCCTAGTCCACTTCAAAACTCTTCCGAGTTCGTGTTGTTTTTCTCGGTTTTTGTATCTGATTCTCCTTGATTGCTTACCTGAACCTAGAAACAATGGAAATACAAACCGACACATAAAATTCAATAATGCATTGCGACTAAATAATAAAAATGATCAACTAAAACTAATGGTAAAATAATGTATAAAAACCACTGATCAAACTCCCCAAAATTAAACCATTGCTTGACCTCAAGAAAAATGCTTGGATAATTAACTTTCAAATCAAACAGCACATCAAGTGAAGGACTTAGGAATGTAAGGTGTGTTGATACTCATACGTAAGTCTTTGTTCTGATCGGCTAAAACTAGTTCTCTCGGTAATCATCTGTTAATAAAGGTATTACATAAACACACACCGCGGTAAAACCACGGACCTAAATCCCCTTTTCGGCCACCTCTCCAACTATGCTTTGGGCTTAAGTATTTTCTTCGATTTTCTACCCCTTTCATTCGGATAATCAGATTAAGGCATTTTTGATTGCTTTCCTTCACATGTATAATTTTGATCGAGACTTTTTCTGTGGCACCTTTATTCTTTTTTTCTCACTCATTGGCGTTTATTAGTCCACTTTGGGACGAATGTAGAGATTCAACTGCCGTTAGGCTAAATAACCGTGTGAGGATTACCCAACTTAGAAGGACTAGTTGTCTTTACCGTCATTATTCAAAAAAAAATTTGGTGCCACGAGTCATTCTCACAATCAATCTTTAAGCATGCAATTCTTTTTAATCATGCCCGACTATCATTATGAACTAATCGGGGAATACTTTTCAAATTCAAGTACTATGGCACAAATCTACACGTTGGACTCGTTTCCTTACTTCGGGGAACCTAGGGTGTTCAAATTATACCTCAATTTCCAAACTTCCCAAGTTCCTTAGTTTTAACTCCTCCTCCCTCAAACTCTAAGCACTTTCCTAACTACCTCTCACACATAGCATTCACAAGAAAATTTTTACGGTCTTCATATGGGGCGAATTCGACGTGATTTTTTACCGAACTCCATTAAAAAGGTATTTAAATTGACAATTCAAAACAGTAAAACCTCCCCTAAACTTGAACTAAACATTGTCCTCAATGTTTAAGAACAAGAGACGAAGAGATGTATTCACAGAGATCCTCACATAGGGGTCGACAGGTAGTGCAACACCTCTTTGCTGCTTCCACGTTTTCCCTTGCAAATTCTTGTTTATTCCTGCAAAATATAAAATAACCACAAAAAGAAAAACATAAATTCTTAAAATCTGTGGGTTGCCTCCCATGCAACACTTCGTTTATCGTCGCATGGATCGACGGTTGACTCCCCTTTGTTATGGGGGGTACTTTAGCCTCCAAACTCTATTTCTTGACTCTTTCGCAACAGAATGCTGGTCAGGTTTAGAGATAAGAGCAACTTGAAGTGGTTTTGATCGTTCTCTTTTTTTCGTTGTTTGGGTCATTCCAACTGAAGGTTTACCATTTTCCTCTTTACCTTTCTTCTTAATCTCCAATGCTTTTAAGGTTATTTCCTCATCAAAAGATTTCAAAATGAGTGTACCTGTTTCAATATCAACATTGCACCGACTAGTAAGCAAGAACAGTCGGCCAAGTATGATTAAAGTCTCTTCATCCTCTGGAATATCCATGATCTGAAAATCAAATGGGAATGTGAAGTTATCGATCGTCACCAGTACATCCTCTGTTAGCCCATATGACCTCTTAGTTGTATGGTTGGCAAACTTCAAGCTTGTTCTTGTATCGCTCACTTTTATAATATCCAGCTATTTGAAAATAGATAAATGCATGAGACTTGTCGCAACTGCGAAAAAGGGGCTGGCAAACAGACAGAAGAATCGCCACCGAACGTTATTTATCCCAAAATAGAGGGAAAGGAAACGCTTGAAGAAAACCTAAGAGAAAGGGAAAGACAAGGTCATCGCAACCAAATCTTGGGTTCGAGAGTCGGTTACGCAATGGGAAGGTATGAGCACCCCTCACATCCATTGTACTCAACAGGATCCATGTTTGTTGTCTAATCTATAGGTGAAGCTATGTAAAAGCTACTGCTAAATGGGAGGTGAAGAGAAAGAACTAACTCGATAGGACATCGCCGCCCTATGCCTACGTATTCCCCCGTGTATTGGGAAACTTATAGTCAACGTAGTTCGAGAAACTACGGGTGATGGGGGGAAGGTTGCTCGCCAAGACATCACCGTCTTGTGCCTATGTATCCTCATCTGGTATAAGAAATCAAAGCAAACATAGTTCGGGAAACTACGCGAAAGGTCTCGATCACACTGAGGTGAGAGAAAAGGTTCTGGATAACAGGTTGGTCTCGATTGCACTGGGGCAAGAAAAAGGGGAAGTTAGTTGTTAGTGTGCTCGTCAAGGATAGAGACCCTCGTGCCTACGTATCCTCATTAGGGAATGAGGAATCAAAGCATCCATAGTTCAGCCAACTACGAAAAAACGGGATCTCGATCGCACGGGTGCGAGAGAAAAGGGGTCCTAGGCCTGGAACGCCTAAAAGGAAGGGAATCAGTTTGGTTTGGGATGCATACTACGCTAAATCGTAAGACATAGGAGCGAATGCATCGCATATTTCCCAAAGGGCATACGCTAAACACTCTAGACAATGTGAGAAGAGACCCCCCACTTATCATTTCCTACGTATCTAACGCTTATGGCTCACAACACTTATCGCGGTCACGGGTTTGAACTAAGATTTGAAAGCGTTAAGTGAATCGAATCGGGACCAACGTGACGCTAAACCGCCGTAGCTCGACTTATGAGGAAAGTCGAACTATAAGAGGTTGCGTAATTGATATCTGTACTAAGGAGAAGATAGAGAAATGATATTGAGGATCATTCGTGCTGCACAGACCAAAAAAGTGGGATCTCGTCTTAATCGCAAACATTATATCAGTTAATTGAGGGTAGCCTATCGCGATTCCAAAGTAAAGAAAATGACCCAAATGGTAATTTTCCATAGATTTGAAATCGGGAAGGTTATCGACTTCGATAAATCGATGCTTACAAATACAAGACTTCATCGATCGAAGAAATTAAAATAAAATCAGAAAGAAGAAGAAATGAGGAGAGAAATAAAGTAGTCTCGGATCCAACATTACTTATCAATATTTTGACTAATAATGGTTTACGGAAGTCTCTTCCTTGACCAAAAAGCGACGGAAATGAATAAAGATGGATAAAAAGTCGAAAATGAAAAGAAAATGAAAACTTGGTCTCAGATCTATCGTTTTTCATCAATAATTTGATAGAAAAACTTAGAGGTCTCTTCATCGACCCAAAAGAGGAAATACGAAAATAAATCCTCAATAAAAAATAGAAACATTAAAAACTAATCTTAGAAAAAAAACTTCTAATAGAAACTAAAATATATTAACCACTTCTTTTGAAAATAATAATTATAAAGAAAACTTCTAAAAATTTATATACATATACAATCCATAAACTGTTTAGAAAAACATTTACAAATTCTAAAAGAAAATTAGAAAATATAAAACTAATATAAATTAATAATTGTAAAAAGGGTTTTAGAAAATAAATTACATTAAACCAAAAAAAGGGGGGTTTGATATAGAAAATGGGTGGGGTTAGTGAGGGGGAAAGCCACGGTGGGCTCTTAAGTCCAAGAGGAACAAGGCACATGTAAATAAGTCAGGCTATTCACCATCACCAATTCAGAAAAGGACAAACAGAGGAGAACATCATCGTCATCCTTATAAAATCAGAAATGGCGAAGCATCTCCCACTTTAAATGATAAACTCTCTCCGTCTAGATTCAATCTCTCGACTTCACCTTTTCCGATTTTTCTAGATCTGTATGTGAAGATTCAAGCTCTAATGGATTCGTTTTCGTGATCTTGTTTCCAGCTTCACAGTGTTTTTTCTCTATCAATCTTGAACTTTCTCTTCTTCTATTCTTTGGATCTGCTCTGTCATTATGGGGTTGTGAAGGTGATTAGGATTTTTATGGGGTTTCGCGGCGGATGAAGAAGGTGGCGATGTCGTGGTGGTTTTGTTTGGTTGGGTTTGTGGTTAAAGATGAAAAAAGAAAATGGGTGAGAGGCGCGGTTTTTGATGGCATAAAAATTGAGAAGATTTACGGTTGAGGATTGAGAAGGATATGAGTGGTTCGTTGAAGGGTTGCTGGTGATTTTAATAGAGGTTCAAAAGTGGCGGCGAAAGGGATTTTGTTTTCTCGTTCGTTATCGGTTGGAAGAGGGAGACGAGTGGGTTGAAGAAGGTTTTGTTGGTTCGATAATGGAGGGAGAGTGGTTTGTGAGTGAGATGATGAAGAAAAAGTTTGAGGGTAGGGGTTAAATGGTGGTGGTTCTGAGGAAGAGGAAAATGGCGGAAGGTTGAGGGCGAAGAAGATGAACAGTCGGAGGTGGTGGCGGCGTTTTTAGGGTTTTTGGTTGTGTGGGCTTTTGTTAGAAGGTGATGAATAGTGGCAATGGAGAAGGAGGCGGCCGATTATAGGTTCCCAGCCAAAGAGAAAATGAACAGGGCTTTATACGCCCAGAAACCAACACGTGGCACTGCTGTTGTGTTCTTTTGCAGATTTTTTGTTAAATTTGATGTTGTAATAATGCTGATGTTTTTTATTAATTAAATGAAATTCTTCCCTAATAACTGATACTAACCTAAAGTCCTAATAATCTAACTAATCTAATCAATGAATTAAAAATCTAAAAATCTAATTCTAATCCTATTTAAACCAATTAAAACCAATCTAAATTAGTTCTAATAATCTTAACTCTAATAAACTTCTAATTCTAAAACCTCTAAATTAAAATCTATTTTAACAATTCTAAAAAACCAATTAAAGTTCTACTTCTAAAAACAAATATTTTCTAATTCTAATAAAAACAACTATTTTCTAATTTCTAAACAAATTTCTAAGAATCTAATTAAAAACTATTAAGTGAAATCTAATTCTAGAGAACCTTAAATTCTAATATTCTAATTTCTAAAATATATACCTCAAATTAAAATTCTAAGTCTAATTCTAAAACTATAAAAAAGAAATTAACGCAAAACCAAATCACAAAATGCCACAGAAAAGAGGACGAACACCGAAATGCACAAAATTATCAACACAGACTGAATCACCAGGAATATAGCAACTTTCACTCGATTTCGGCTTGGAACTCATCAATTGAACTGGTTTAAATTGTCTAAAATGTGAATGAAGCGGCTGAAATCCTGATAAATCCATTTTGGCTGATAACATGGACAGTATGCGAGAAATGATCGACCTAAATGATATGCAGATGAATGTGAAGCAAAAGCCAGTCAAAGTTAGAAAATGCAAGGGCAAATTTTAGGGTGCAACAACTGCCCCTATTCAAACACATCTTGGACCTGAAGGGATGAAAAGCGACCACTTTTAGACATTCAAGGTAAAAGGTGATTGAATACAAAAGAAACCAGAAATTTGCCAACCGCGGGATCATAAACTGTAGAATATGTCCACCAAAGTGGAATCTCCAAGGAAATATATCTGAAAATGATAGGAAACAACTGCTAAAACAAGTTACACAACCTCAATAAAAAGTTGGTAGAACATCTGCTAAAAAGTAGGCTCGACACTCAGTCGGTAAAAACATCTGCTAACAAGCAGGCTTGACACTCGATCGGTAAAAACATCTGCTAACAAGCAGGCTCGACACTCGGTCGGTAATGGAATTAACCGATTCACAATCTGAAAGAGAACTCATAGCCAAAATCACATCGTCTAATGGTAGACGGGAAGAAAACATATCCAAAATTACATCGTCTAATAGTAGATGGGAAGAAATGTTATATCCACATCGTCTAATGGTAGACGGAAAGAAAACCATCTTCAAAGGACCACATCATCTAATGGTAGACGGAAAGAAAAACCTTATCCGGAGAAATACCCCGTCAATAGGAATGGACAGAAAGATACCCATATCCAAAATCACATCGTCTAATAGTAGACGGGAAAAAATACCATATCCAAGATCACATCGTCTAATGGTAGACAGAAAGAAATACCATATCTGGAGAAACACCTCGTCAATAGGAATCGACAGAAAGATAACCATATCCAAAATCACATCGTCTATAGGAATCGACGGGAAGAACGCCATATCCGGAGAAACACATCAGTGAATCCCAAAGCCACATCGCCAATAAAAAAACATATCTAGAATCACATCGTCTAATGGTAGACAGGAAGAAAACATATCAAAGAACACCTCGGCAAACTTCAAAACCACTTAGTCAATAGGAATCGATGGAAAGAAAACCTGCTGGGGATGCACATCGTCAATAGGAATTGACGGAAAGAAAATCTTCTCGGAGAAACACGTTGTCAATAGGAATTGACAGAAAGAAAATATGCTTGGAGATGTCATCATCAGAGGGTTGATGGACCAAGTACGACCGATGTATGATCTGAAACCCAAAAGAAGTAAGCCGATGAGCTGTCTGAACAAAACTGTTGGAGATATGCCACTATCTTGAAGAGTGATTCAAGTTGCCATGGAAGGCTAACAAAAACTAGCTTATGCTTCGCATGCACATGTTTGAATAATTTTTTTTGGCGTAATTCTCCATACGAAATGGAAATGATGTGCATTTTAGGATGTAATGCAAAGATGCTAACTATATGCAGAAATGCAGATGTAGGCTCGGGCTGCCGGGGAAAAAAGGATGTGAAAGAACCACTCCAGCAAAATAAATGCTGAAGAGATGAAGCCAACTCCGCTGGGGATAACTGGATGTGCCAAGTATGATTGGACTTTTGTTGGGTAAGATAAGTGAAACCTGACGGTGATTGGTTTTTCAAAGATGAAATTTTTCTGGGTACCAATGGGGATTGGATTTTGAAATGAGGTGCCAATAGGGATTGGACTTTCTGGTGGTTGCCAATAGGAATTAGACTTTAGGTTTCTGTGATGGTTCAGGTACGACTGACGTTGGAAAATGTCCTGTCTAGATACAGGGTTGAAAAGTGTGTTGTCTGTAAACAAGGTTGGAAAATGTCTTGTCTGGATACAAGGTTTGTGAAAATGACTTGTCTGGATACAAGGTTTATGGTGGCTTGTCTGGATACAAGGTTTGTGAAAATGACTTGTCTGGATACAAGGTTTATGGTTGAAGGGTCAGGGGATGGTTAACATGACTTCCCGACATTCATCTTGAATTTGAAGGTTGAATGAACCTGCTTGAATAACTCTGAGTAGCTCTGAAGATATGGAGAGGAAAAGTTCCTTTGTTTCCAATTTTTGCCCCAACCCGTGGGATCTCTGTAAGAATCTTCCTTGAAAGGAAACCTGAAATCTCTGTACCCTGATGGTTTAATATTAACTGCCTCAACATTTTGAACCTCGGAGAGGTGCTTCATATTAATTTCCTTATGGATAAGGAGTTGTGCTCTCGGGGTGGCCTGCCCCAACCTTGAAGTGATTTTGCCCCTGACTGGCCAATCTATGGAGAAGTGCCTCTGACCGACTGACCTTCGAGAGATTTGATGAATGTCGACCTGGTTGCCTTAGATTAACTGAATCTTGGAATGGTCGACTCCCCTTATATGATCATTTGATATGACTTGCCCCTGCTCAACGGAGTACTCAGGCGTTTTACATCTTATCTCGATCAAACTTTCCATTGTAGGAACTCTCCTGATGTCAAGTGCTTACTCGCAAGTAAAACAAACTGTTTTGCAAATGATAATATTAATGCAATGCATATGATAGTTTTGAAATCCAAGTCTGTTCACCGGAAAAAGGTTGTGACATATAGTGAACGCGCCACTTATCAGAATGTCAATATCAATACCAAAATGGTAAGAAAATCCTTTTAGGAGTCAATTTCGACACGATCTTTACCGAAGTATGCTTTCGAAACAAACATGCTTCAATTAGGTCTTTCGAAGGTTGTAACGTGCCCTGGTTCACAGTTTTAGAAAGAAAGGATATAAGGCTCAACATTCTGTTTTAACCTACCCATTCTCGTTGATGTTCTCCAGTCCTACGTTCATCTAATTTAACACAAGCGCTCACCTCTCAAAGGTTGAATGACAGGAGTGATGGTTTAAGGAAACCACAAGGTTTTCAGAGTGACAGTCACTCGCTTTTCTTCTTTTGTGTCTGGAGTCACACGACTTGTTCTTCATCATTTTTTTTATTTATTTCCCTACTTTTTCCTGGACCGGCTCTTTTGAATATATCTTTTTGAAGTCCAGCGGGATGCCCTGATTTTTTCCTAAGTCGCTTGTTTTCAAGTTATCGATTTAGCGGGCTTCTTATTTTTCTTTTTTATTTTCTCTTCTTTTTTGGAACAAATCGTGTGACACCGGCTTGTTTGACTTGTTTGACAGGGTTGTGACTACCTAACTCCTTGGCTGGTGAGGTATAATTGTTGTGGTTTTTTAGGTACGACCTTTACAAATGTGATTGATCCTCAAACGGGAACACTCCTTTTGCAATTTGGATGTTTGGTCAAATTAACTGACACCTACCCTATCCTAGGTTAAGATTAAGGTTTTTTCGTTTTCAGAAAGAAACTCTTACTACTAGGCTCAAAGGGGTTGACAAGGGATTATCTTCCTTATATCTCCGGTGTTTGGGGATTTGAAACAATGTCTATACATCATCAGCAGAGGTTTTATTCAAAAGCATACAATCGGAAGTTTTGCGGCTTTAAACTTCGTCATCCTCCCTCAGATTTCGCTTAAACAAGCCTTTGACATCAATGAAAAAGTATTGAGTTAACACGAATGGATTTAACCAAAACATGCATATTCATTTCATCATCATTATCATATGAAAACAAACAAGCTCTACAAATAAGTTTGCACTTTAACAGAAAAGAAACTACAAATGCAAAGAAATGACATGATATAAAAAATGTCCACTTCGAGGAACTGGGCTTTCCGATCTTGATTTGCTACTGGACTGGCCATCTTCAGAATTACTCGTCGAATTCAGCTTGATACTCTTCTAAACCCACATGACTAGATGAAGGGGGACTATTGATCAGGATACCCTGAGGCGTGATTGAGAACATGTTGGAGTCAAGCAGAGTCTAAATCTTGCATTCAAGCACCTTACAGTCTTCGGTTGAATGCCCCTGTTCCCCAGCATGGTAATCATAGCAGGCATTGACATCAAAACCTCGCGGATACGGAGGAATCTCTGGACAAAAATCATAAAACAAGGACCGAATACGTGTCATTTTTTCAGTATATACTCTACTATTCATTCCCTTCTTAAAAAAAACCCTAGCCCCCAATTCCCTACTGTTCATCTTCTTCACTAACAAAAACCCTAGGGGCGCCGCCCCCTTCGTCTCCCCGAAACTGGCCTCCTCTCCCTCTTCATCTCTTTCACTCGAAAACCCCAATCAACAACAACCACCAACAATATTTCAACGAAACCCATATCCACCATCCTCCCATCCGAAAATATATCAACCTCCATCCGAAAATCCATCAACCTCCATTCCAAAAACTCAACCTCCATTCCAAAAACCCTCTCTCACTTCCATAAGCCTTTCCTCTTCTTTAACTTCATAACCCTTTTCTCCCTTCTTTACCCTCTCGTCGGTGAAACCCATTCTCCCAGCCGCCGCCGCACCTTCTTCCATTTCCTCCATCACCAACACGAACTCACACCACCATTGTCATCCTCCATTAAAACCCAACCCACAAATTCAAAAACCAAACCAAAACCGAAATTCAACAGAAATCAGAAGACGAATCGAGAAAGCAACGGAGACTGAAACGAGAGGGATAAGACCGTTTCGTTCACGTAGGTTGAACATCACTGTTACCACACCCTTTTGTCATTTTTCTTTCCTAAAAAAAGAGAGGGGCTGATGACTTCTGTTTGGACTTTGTTATCACACCCTTTTTGTTTTCTAATTAAGACTTTTTTTCAAATCAGTTTTTTTTGTCATTATTGTTAATATAATTTAGTTTACTAATTCATTTTTAAAGTTTTAATATATTTCAATAAACTAGCTTTTAGGATGTTAATAAGTTTTTCTAAATTGATTCCTAAGAAGAGTTGCTAATATATTTCTAGTCCTTTTTTAGAAATTTTGTAAAGATATTTTTAATTTAACTTTTAAAAATTTCTAATATTTTTTTTTTATATTTTTTAAAATTTGTTAATGTTTTTTTGTAGTAAACAAATAAGCTTCTAGATTTTTTAATTTGGAATATGTTTTTCTTCTCAAATCAAAATTTCACTTTCATTTCTTTTCATCTTTTTAGTCAATGACGAGACTTCCGTAAACCGTTATTAGTCAAACTATTGATAAATAATGATGGATCCGAGACCATCTTTTTCCTCTCCTCATATCTTCTTCATTTCATTTTTTTTGAACCGATGAAGTATCCGATTCTTAAAAACGTTAATCCTCGAGGATGTTGAAACCTTCGTTATTTCAAATCTAAGGAAAATGATCATTTGGGTCATTTTATCTACTTTGAGACCGCGAGAGGTTCCCTTCGACTAATTAACATGAAGTTTGTGATTAAGACAAGGTTTAATTTTTATTTTCGAATTTATTTAGATCTTAACCTACTTTTCGCGATCGATGAAGTCTTTACATTCGTAAATGTCGATTTATCGAAGTCGCTAATCTTCATTATTTCAAATCTGTAGAAAATGATCATTTGGATCATTTTTTCTATACTTTGGGGTCGTGAGAGATTACCTTTGATTAATTGATGCGAGCTTGTGATTAAGACGAGACCCCACTCCCTTTGATCTTTTTTTTCTTTCGTTTCACTAGTTACTAACTTCCGACTTTAAAATTATGTTAATACTTCATTATTTTATATTCCTACATATATTTTCTGTTTACACTTTCTATTGATATTATCTTGTCCGTTATCTTGTTCATATTATCATCATTGTTCATACTTCATACTGTCATCCACCCCTTCCACTTGTTCGTGTTATTCAAAACACTTAATAAATTTCGAAACCATAAAATCCTAATTGGGGGACTGTTGGTTATATATCCTGTACATCATCTGTATCTTGTACATATTCATATTCTTATCCACATCTTTTCAGAACTTCTTTTCGAAACCTTTTCTCCTAAAACCTCGGTCCCGTACCGAGTGCATTTTTATTTTCTTTCACAGTAAAACTTGAATGGTCGCGGAGTGGTTAGGCGTAGGCCTTCTCCTATCCCGAGTGCTTGACATTACCTTTAGGGTTCACTGTCGCAAAGCACTTACCATTAAATATCAAACACCTTTTAATAAGAGAATGAAGTTCTCTTTGTATTGAATTAAAGAGAGAGGATTGAGTGTAGACTTCTTCCTCTCCGAGTGTCAGGATACTCACTATAGAGTGTGTGGTCTCGATACTTACCATTTGGGTACTACCCGCAAGGGGTTACTATCCGAGGATCTATTTCACCACTAAAAACAACCTCACAAATAAAGTGCGATGTAACACCCCGTTCCCCAAAAATACAATAAAACAATTAAATAATCAGTCATCAAAGTTTTCCACACCAAAACGGGATGTCATATTTTCACCAAAAATTCCACAAGACATTTCTTAGAAAAATGATTTTTCAACAAAATTGCAGCGGAAAAGAATCTGTCATAAACATAAGCATGTACATATACATCATCAACATCATCATGTACAACTAGTCGGCCATCTGCCCAAAATATACAAAATATCATTCTCGTAGTCAATAAAACAAGATACGCTACAGGGGCACACAAACCATCAACTGAACACAAATACTCCCAAAAGCCCCGGTGTTACGTATCGGAGCAGTCCCTACGACATCGCCACAACCAAGCTAGCTAAACACCTGGATTGTCTGTACCCCTGAAGAAGCACAGACCACAACAACAGCAAAAGGGGTGAGAATTCAGGATCAAATGTTAACGGTATAAAGGCACATGAAATAAAGGTAGGAACACATAAACATCATTTCACACACATTGAATCCGGACCTACTGTCCCATGCCAACACAACATACATACAACAAATGCAACACATGCAACTCGACACAATGATATGCAGTACCGACTTAACTCAAGATAGATCGCATACACTCCATCCGAGCAACGATCTATCCCTACCACGCTCCTCCTGAGCCCATAATCAAATCTCAGGATAGATCGCATACACTCCATCCGAGCAACGATCTATCCTTAACAACGTTCCCTACTTGGAACACAGGTGAATCGTGTACATTCCATCCGAGCAACGATTCAACTCCCGTCCACGCTCCCCAATTGGAGCACGTGAGTGAATCACATACACTCCACCGAGCAATGATTCACCATGTTCACATGCTATGCAGACACCATGCACAAAAACACAACACACACGGTGCACACGATCCTACTGATCCATCACATCATATAATGCATACACACCAAGCACACAGAGTGCATCCAATCCTACTGATCCAATTCCTCATACAACACATTAATACAAAGCACACAATGCGTATCGATCCTACTGATCCACTCATCACAACAGCATAGAAACGCAACGCACATAAAGCGTATCGATCCTACTGATCACGATTTATCATATATCGAACATGCCTCACCCATCACCACAGTCATACATCATAACATACACCAATTCAATTATCAAAATCACACAGATGCCATGGAATCACGTTCCGACACCAAACATGCACTCACCACAGCTCACTAATAAGCTTATCATCAAACATGACCAACAAGGGTCCAAAACCACCAAGGAAACAACACAAAAATAGCAGCAAAACACAAACTGTTGTCGAGCTCGCTGGCACATTCGTCTGGCGAAGCCCCGCAGCGAACACTCGCTGGCCATTCGCCTAGCGAAACCCCCGACGAATCCAAACAGAGGCTACTGGCAGCATTCACTGCCGAGTTCGCCTGGCGAAGCATGGCGAAGGATCGCCCCCTCATTCGCCCACCGAATACCTGCGTTCTTAGAAACAAAATGCCACACAGCAGAAATAACAACCTTCCCTGATTTCGCTTGATTTTATCGAAAATCAGCTGCTAACACGACTAACCAACATAATCCGACTTAACTACGAAATCTATACTGAATTCCACCCGATAACAACTTAGTCTTACTGTTCGGACCATCTTCGACTTAAAACGGTAATCTACCAAAACCCCAAATTCATCCGAACAACGCATGCAACAATTTCTAACACATTGATCACACTCATAACAGAATTAACAACATGCAACAACATCAATTCATCATCAATCATGGGGATTAAGGAATTTCCCCTTTCTACCAATTACTCATGCAAATACCAGTTCAACCGATCAATCCCCCCTTACCTCGAATGCACTTCTGATGATGATGAAGCTTCACAATCCACACGAAAATCCTTCTTGCTCAAGCTTCTGCTCTTGAGTCTACCGTGATCGTGCTCCTCCTCCGTTCCTCTCCTTCGTGCGTGTTCTTCTCTTGTTCTATTTTTCAAAAATGCCAACACTACCCTTAATACCCCAAAATCACTTTTTATTCCAAATAATTTCCAATATTAATATTTTACTCATATATTAATATTAGTAACAATAATAATAATAATAATAAATAATAATATTAACATTACTATTAATTATCACACTATTATCGCTATATATTAATAATATAATCTTTAGTTCTCAAATAATTCCACACAAACACGTCAACGGATAAAAATAACACCGAAACTAAAAATAATTAAAATGGGCGTTATAACTCTCCCCCACTTTAATTATTTTCGTCCTCGAAAATACCTGATGGAAACAACTCTGGATACACTTCCCGCATCCTGTTTTCCAATTCCCAGGTCACACTGCCTCCCGCAACACCTCCCCAAGCCACTCTCACCAAAGGTATCTCTTTCCCTCTGAGTCGCTTCATCTTGCAATCCTCGAACCTCAACGGCAACATCTCCACAATTAGATTCTCTCTAACTTGGATTTCATCTCTCTGAATCACATGAGACGGATCTGGTACATACTTCCGAAGTTGTGACACATGAAACACGTCATGCAAGTTCAAAAGTTCTGGTGGCAACGCAACCCTATAAGCCACAACACCAATCCTCTGCAAAATCTGATACGGCCCGATAAACTTCGGATCCAGCTTCTTAGACTTCAATGCACGTCCTACACCAGTCACTGGGTTAACCCTCAAAAATATATGGTCACCCTCACTGAATTCCAACTCTTTCCTTCGGTTATCATAATAACTCTTCTGTCGATCCTGAGATGCTTTCATCTTCTCACGGATCATCAGCACTGTCTCAGTAGTCTGCTGCACCAACTCTGGTCCCAATACAACATTCTCACCCGACTCATACCAACAGAGAGGAGTCCTACACCTCCTACCATAAAGAGCCTCAAATGGTGCCATCCCGATACTGGAATGGTAACTGTTGTTGTACGTGAACTCTACCAATGGCAAATGAGTATCCCACGCACCACCTTTTTCCAATACACAAGCCCGCAACAAATCCTCTAAAGTCTGAATAGTCCTTTCTGACTGACCATCCGTATGTGGATGATAAGCTGAACTCAGCTTCAACTCGGTACCCAATGCCCCTTGCAAACTCTTCCAAAGTACAGAAGTGAACCTTGGATCTCTATCCAACACAATATTCAAAGGCACACCATGCAGCTTTACAATCTCCCGAATATAGATCTCTACCAGCCTCTCCAATAGAAAACTGATACTAATCGGCACAAAATGTGCAGATTTCGTAAGCCGATCTACAATTACCCAAATTGCATCAAATCCTTTCGCCGTATTCGGCAATCCTGTAACAAAATCCATGGCAATACAATCCCATTTCCAAACCGGAATCTCTAACGGTTGCATCATCCCAGAAGGTCTCTGATGCTCCACCTTCGATTTCTGACATACCAGACAAGCATAAACATAACGAGCAATATCTCTCTTCATACCCGACCACCAAAATAACTTTTTCAAATCCTGATACATCTTCGTAGCTCCTGGATGAACACTCAGGCTACTACGATGTCCTTCGTCCAAAATTGACCTCTTCAGCTCATCATTATCCGGCACATAAATTATTCCCCGAAACCTCAACACACCAGCATTATCCAACTTGAAATCACTACCGGAGTCACCTTCGGCTCCTCGCATCAAATCCACAAGTTTCACATCCAACTTCTGGTGTCCTCTAATTATATCCAAGAAATCATTCTTCACTTGCAATTTACCCAACATCACACCATCTACCATGAACTCACAAACCATTCTCAAATCTCTAAACTGCTCAATAAGCTCCATCTCTTTCACCATCAAGGCCGACATATGAATCGCTTTCCTGCTCAAGGCATCCGCAACAACATTCGCTTTCCCTAGGTGATAACTCAAACTGAAATCATAATCTTTCAGGAATTCCAACCACCTTCTCTGCCTCATATTCAATTCTTTCTGATCAAACAGATACCTCAAGCTCTTGTGATCACTGAACACCTCAAACCTCGAACCGTACAAATAATGTCTCCAGATCTTCAAAACAAAAACCACCGCAGCCAATTCAAGGTCGTGAGTAGGATAATTCCGCTCATGTACCCTCAATTTCCGCGAAGCATAAGCTACCACCTTCCCATACTGCATAAGAACTCCGCCTAATCCCATCTTAGATGCATCACAATACACCATAAAAGGCTTACTCGGATTCAGTAACACTAACATCGGCGCTGAAGTCAATCTCTTTTTCAGCTCTTCAAAACTCTTTTCACAAGCAGCATCCCACACAAACACTTGGTCTTTCCTCGTCAACTGAGTCAATGGCAACGCCAATCTGGAAAAGCCTTCAATAAATCTTCGGTAATAACCTGCCAAACCCAAAAAGCTTCTAATCTCTGCTACCGTCTTTGGCGGTTCCCAATGTAACACCGCGCTCACCTTCGATGGGTCTACCGAAACACCATCACCAGAAATAACATGCCCCAAGAAACTCACCGTCTTCAACCAGAACTCACACTTCGATAACTTAGCAAACAACTTGTTATCCTTTAACACTTGCAAAGCAATCCTAAAATGTTTCGCATGCTCTTCATCAGACTTAGAATAAATCAGTATATCATCAATGAACACGACAATAAACTGATCCAAATAAGAATGGAAGATACGGTTCATATACTCCCTGAACACTCTCGGCGCATTAGACACTCCGAAAGGCATTACTGCATACTCATAATGTCCATATCGAGTCCTAAACACCGTCTTCTAAATATCACCTTCTTTCACTCTGATATGATGATAACCCGACCTCAAGTCGATCTTACTAAACACACGAGCTCCCACCAACTGATCCATCAAATAATCAATCCTTGAAAGAGGATATTTGTTCTTGATGGTCACTTTATTCAACTGACAGTAATCGATGCACAACTGCATGCTACCATCTTTCTTCTTCACTAATAACACTGGAGCTCCCCACGATGACACACTTGGCCTGATAAACTTTCTATCCAACAACTCTCCAATCTGAGACTTCAACTTGGCCAATTCCGTTGCCGACATCCTGTACGGAGCCATAGAAATAGGCCTTGTACCAGGAACAAGGTCAATGCTAAACTCAATTTCCCTCTTCAGAGGCAACTCTGTAATATCATCAGGGAACACCTTCGGAAACTCGTTCACCACGGCTAGCTCATCCAACAACGCCTTGCCATCAATAGACAGTGATGCAAATAAAGCAAACACCTGAGCTTCATCTTCCAACAAAGTCCTCAATTCCCTACTAGACAAGGAATCTGCCAAAGCTTCCTCGTCTGGGGTCAGAAACAATAACACTTTCCGAAAACAATCGATTTACACTCGGTTGAACTCCAACCAGTTCATACCTAGTATAACATCCAAACTACCAAGTGGTAAACAAATCAGATCCACTCCGAAATCTCGGCTAAAAATAGTCAGTGGACACTTCAAACACACTAACGAAGTAGTCACTGAACCAATCGAGGGAGTTTCAATAGTCACCCGCCGCTCAAGAGTAGTCGGTACCAAACCTAACCTCTTCACACAATCAACAGAGATAAACGAGTGGGTCGCACCCGTATCAATCATAGCAGTCAAAGGAACATTATTGATAAAACAAGTACCTTTGATCGAACGCTCCTCGTCCGCCGACTGAGTCCCCACCATAGAAAACACTTTACTGCTAACTTGAGGTGCTTGAGTCCTCCTCGGTTTCTCACAATGAGTGCTAATATGACCTTTCTCACCGCAGTTATAGCAAGTAGGAATACTAGTCCTGCAATCTGCCACCACATGGACCGGCTTCCCACACTTGAAGCACTTCTTCGCTTCATGAGGACAATCACTAGCACGATTCCCCGCGACACCGCACCGATAACATTTCAAATTCACCGACGCTTTCCTTTCTCTGAACCTCTTATCAGCCACAGCCTTCTGCTTTCCTTTATCGGTCGGCACGCTGTAAGGTGTACCACTGAACTTCTGTCTACCCTTACGGTCATTCACCGCCTTGTAGTGTGTGATCCTCGCACGGTTATCATTGTCATAAATCCGGCTTCTACTCACCAACTCAGGGTAACCCCTGATCTTCTGACACGCGATTCCCATCTTAATCTCTGGCCTCAGCCCATTCTCAAACTTCAGACATTTAGAAGTCATGGCTTCATCAGTATTGTAATGGGGACAATACTATGCCAATTCCTCAAACTTAGCCACATACTCGGCCACCGACATATTGCCCTGCTTCAGCTCTAGAAATTCAACCTCTTTAGCACTCCTGATATCCTCTGGAAAATACTTTTCCAGAAAACCCGTTCGAACCACCTCCCAAGTAATCGGAGTTCCCGAAGCCTCCAACCTCTGGCGACAATTGTCCCACCAAGCTTCAGCTTCGCCCTCTAACATGTGAGTACCAAATCTCACTTTCTGCTCATCGCTGCACCCCATGGTCCTAAAGATCTTCTCTATCACCTTCAGCCACTTCTGTGCAGCTTCCGGATCCAAAATCCCACCTTCAAACTTTGGTGGCTTGTTGCTCTGAAACTGCGTCATGTCACTGAACTGAGCACCCGCAGCCAGATTTTGATTGGCCACCACTTGTGTCATTGCTTGCATAGCTGCAGCAAACGCAACATCGTTCCTCCCCGCCATACTACTCAACAACCACAACAACAGGTTAACAGAAAACAACTGACTATATCCTACAGACAGACTCAACTACAACACTGGCTGGACGGACCGACCTGCTCTGATACCGACTTGTAACACCCCGTTCCCCAAAAATACAATAAAACAATTAAATAATCAGTCATCAGAGTTTTCCACACCAAAACGGGATGTCACATTTTCACCAAAAATTCCACAAGACATTTCTTAAGAAAAATGATTTTTCAACAAAATTGCAGCGGAAAAGAATCTGTCATAAACATAAGCATGTACATATACATCATCATGTACAACTAGTCGGCCATATGCCCAAAATATACAAAATATCATTCTCGTAGTCAATAAAACAAGATACGCCACAGGGGAACACAAACCATCAACTGAACACAAATACTCCCAAAAGCCCCGGTGTTACGTATCAGAGCAGTCCCTACGACATTGCCACAACCAAGTTAGCTAAACACCTGGATTGTCTGTACCCCTGAAGAAGCACAGACTACAACAACAACAACAAAAGGGGTGAGAAATCACGATCAAATGTTAACGGTATAAAGGCACATGAAATAAAGGTAGGAACACATAAACATCATTTCACACACATAGAATCCGGACCTACTGTCCCATGCCAACACAACATACATACAACAACTGCAACACATGCAACTCGACACAATGATATACGGTACCGACTTAACTCAGGATAGATCACATACACTCCACCCGAGCAACGATCTATCCCTACCACGCTCCTCCTGAGCCCATAATCAAATCTCAGGATAGATCGCATACAATCCATCTGAGAAACGATCTATCCTTACCAATGTTCCCTACTTGGACCACGGGTGAATCGCGTACACTCCATCCGAGCAACGATTCAACTCCCGTCCATGCTCCCCAATTGGAGCACGTGAGTGAATCACATACACTCCACCGAGCAATGATTCACCACGTCCACATGCTATGCAAACACCATGCACAACAACACAGCACACACGGTGCACATGATCCTACTGATCCATCGCATCATATAATGCATACACACCAAGCACACAAAGTGCATCTGATTCTACTGATCCAATTCCTCATACAACACATCAATACAACGCACACAATGCGTATCGATCCTACTGATCCACTCATCACAATAGTATATAAACACAACGCATATAAAGCGTATCGATCCTACTGATCACGATTTATCATATATCGAACATGCCTCACCCATCACCACAATCATACATCATAACATACACCAATTCAATTATCAAAATCATACGGATGCCATGGAATCACGTTCCGACACCAAACATGCACTCACCACAGCTCACTAATAAGCTTATCATCAAACATGACCAACAAGGGTCCAAAACCACCAAGGAAACAACACAAAACAGCAGCAAAACACAAACTGCTGTCGAGCTCGCTGGCACATTCGTCTGGCGAAGCCGCACAGCGAACACTCGCTGGTCATTCGCCTGCCGAAACCCCCGGTGAATCCAAACAGAGGCTACTGGCAGCATTCGCTGCCCAGTACGCCTGGCGAAGGCTCGCCCCCTCATTCGCCTAGCGAATACCTGCGTTCTTAGAAAAAAAATCCCACACAGCAGAAACAACAACCTTCCCCGATTTCGCTTGATTTTACCGAAAATCATCTGCTAACACGACTAACCAACATAATCCGACTTAACTACGAAATCTATACTGAATTCCACCCGATAACAACTTAGACTTACTGTTCGGACCATCTTCGACTTAAAACGGTAATCTACCAAAACCCCAAATTCATCCGAACAATGCATGCAACGATTTCTAACACATTGATCACACTCATAACAGAATTAACAACATGCAACAACATTGTTGCACCCTAAATTTTGACCCCTTAGATTCTCATAATCATTTTAGGAGCATACTCATAAATTATCTAACCCAGTGCAAGTTTGTCTTTGTCAAGTTACATATGAATCAGGGTTTTGCACAGTCAAATCGAAGCTTCAAGGTTTTTGATCAATCAAATTTTAGGCTAATTCAATCATGAAATAAGATCAAGGATGTTATATAAGGTTAACTGAGAATCTAACTTGAGGTTGTTCCCCCAAATCAAGAACAGAGCATTTCAAGGTACCCGATTAGGGTTTTTGACCGGTAGAAGTCAACTGTAGTTTGACTCTAGTGTTGGAAGGTGTTTTAATGGTGGGATCATGATCCATGAAATTCATATAGATTAATAAAGTTCATTCAAGAAGTGTCAAAGTCTCAGGAGGTCTAGAGTGTCAACAGACGACTCGGTAGTCACCGATCGATCGTACGGTTGACCAAAAAGTCAACTCTTCAAATTTAAGGAATTGGACTTCAAAGTGTGAACAAAAAATGTTCCTTATGTCATTTTGCACTTGCCTATCAATTTTCATGACCATTGGATCAAGGATGAGGAAGTAATCGAAAAATCGGGAAATCAGGATTTTAAAAGGGGCTAAACCCTAACTCCTTAACCACACATCCAAATGAAGTGGTTCAAAGTCCCGAAGTGGTCCATGATCAGAAAATGCATAGATTTGGAGTTATGACCAAATTCATTTTGAGAAGGGAAAAAGACTTAGAAAATTTTCACTTTTAAGCTACTTTTTTAGCAACTTTGAGAGATTTGTTGGCCTAGTTTCTTTGAGAATTTCAAACTCATGAAAACATGAATGTTTTAGAGCTATTTGAGGGCTTTCCAAAAAGTACTAGAACATCTCAAAAGGATTTGTGAGCTGAGAGTTATGGATTTGGCAAGTTGGTGTTTTCACACTTGAGTCCCACATTGACAAAGTTTCAAAAATCCATTCTTTCATCAATTGGACCAATCTCAGCTTTTGAATCATGTGTTATCTGATATTTAGAGACTTTGTAGCATGGAAGTACAAAGGAAATGCAGAGGAAAGTGAATTTACCAAGCTTACAAGTGGACTTGCAAGTTGCCTTGCAACTTGCATTACAATATTAAAACAAGCAAGTGGTGGAAAGTAAAATCTGAACCAGCCATGAACCTACACACTCTAGCTTGACTTTAGACACACTAAACTCATCATGATGCTTGACTTCAAGCTTACCTCAAAGCCAAGAAAGCCTCCTTTGGGAGGTTGGATCCAAAAAAGGAACTTTTCCCTCTTAGGAGGGAAATCTTCAAATCTGCCCATACCCATGCTTTCCCTATAAATAGAGGACATCTATACCTCATTCAAGACAAGAATCCCTCTAAAAAAACCATAGAAAGATCAAGCTCCCACCCTTTCACACTTTTCTCCAAAATCACCAAAATCACAAAATAGCCAAAAAGCTTCAAAATCTGCCTTGCTACAATTGCTGCCAAAACCATTTCTCCACACTCAAACTCACGAAAAACCATCTACACAATCCATAAATATTGTGTAGAAGGTGTCCCAACCATTGAACCACTCAAAAACCTCATTCTCCAAAAAGTCAACTTCCATACCAAGTTACTTTGACCACAATGCACAAAATCAGTCAAAACTTGTTCTAGACATTTTCTTGATGTTCTAATCACTCAAACACCTCACATATATCATTTATCAACTGTCCAAAGTATTAAGGGTCATTGGTGGAGTTTATTTCTCCAACTGTCTTGAAGTTTGCATTCTTGCTTCAAGAAGAAGAAATCTCCAAAGCTAGGTGCATTTGATGTTTTCTCTGGGTTTCTTATTGATCAAACCTGCTCAACACAGTCTACTAGAGGTATGTAGACACTCCATCCTTGCTTTACACCATAATTTCATGTTTTGGCATTTTGAGTTCATTATGTTGAAAATGTGTCATGTGTATGTCTTGTATCAAAATTCTGTCATGACTGAGATATAACTGCTTGTTGATTTAGATTACATTTGCAATCATGATTATGGTAGGTGTGTATGATTGGTTTGAGCTGATTGCATCTGGTTTGTGTTTTCATTCACAAAATGCCATGTTTTGCACATTGTTGCCATATGCATACCAGTTTGGATTTCAGGCCATAAAGTGTATAAATTTAAGTTCAATAGCATCTATTTATGCATTTGTAACATGTGTGTATAAGCTGCATAGTCTGCTTCACATAGTTTGATCCTTCACCTTGAAAAATGCATTTTTCCAATACATAAAGCATCACCATACCAGGTTTGATTCCTTTGGTTGTTGACCAAGTTTGGGAATACAAGCACCTCATATAGATGATATGTAGTAGGTCTGGAGTATTAGCCTAACCAGAAGAAGCATGAAACCTGTTTTGAATTTTTCCATGAATCCTTCAAAATTACCAATTTTAGCATGAACCTCATTTTCATGACCACCCATTTTTGAACTCAGTTTGGTGTTTGGATTCATTTATCATGATATATGTGACTTGTGTACATAGTTTACTTGATTTGTATGTGCATGGAATTAAAACTGAGCACCATTATACATCATGTTCATGTCCAATTTGCAACATTGAGCACCAATTCTTCCAACAGTTTGTTTTTAACTTCAAATTGAGTTTGAACCTCCTTAATAACATGTATTTGATGTATGTATGTGATTGATTTGCCAAAACCATGCGTTGAACCTGAACTGTACTTTTCATATTGCATCAAAATGACCTTTTTGCAACTTGCACACCATCTTGCACTACAAACTGTCTTGACTCACTTCTTTTACTTGAATACACCTATTTCCATGTATGTGATATATGTATGACTTGATCAATTTGTGCTCAGAACATGAACTTCACATCTTCATGCACTTCACTTCACAAATCTTGCACTTTGGTCACTACATTTTACACCAGTCAGAATTAAGCCTCATCCTGTGCCCAAATTCATCCAATAACATGTACTTGATGTGTGTATGTGATTGGCTTGTTCAAAATGTGTACAAAAATTAAGATGCACTTCAGCCTGCACCATGATGCATCTCATTCATAACAGATTTGCCATTCACATAACACTTTTCACCACAACCTGATTTCAGCCATATCTTGTGTTTAAATTCACTCATTAATGTTTATGTGGTGTGTGTGCATGATCATATTGATTTAGAACTGGCTGTAACATGAGTTTCATTTCAAAATGCACATCATATTTTCAAAATGTAAGTTCCATCGGGTTTTAAAATGGAGGAGGAATTTCAAAAATCTAAAAATGCCATCTTGTTCCTTGTGAAATTCCACATGATTTAGACTAAAATTTCACCCAAATCCATTAAGATTTGAAGAAGTTATGATGAAAATGCCAAATGGTTTGTTGCTTCATGTTTTGTGCCCAACCTGTTTTGAATGTTTCCCATATATTTTAATGGTGTGGCATTTACAAACGGATGTATAGCCACCCCAGTGGTAACCAACTTGTCACCTAAGCGCCTGTCACTGCATGTACCTGGGTTCGACCCCTGAGGAGGGCAACCTTTTTGTTAATTTTTGCCATTTCTCAACCAAACTTCAAAAGTTCATATCTCCTTCATTATTTATCATTTTGCATCAATTCTTTTTTGCATTGTGTCTATTTTTATGCCTACTTTCATGATGTATTTTTAAATTCCATGTTTGTGTAAGTTTTCATCCCTTTTGACCACTTGTAAGTTGAGTATGTTTTATGATCGTTTTCACGTATACTGTTGAATTTCTGGACCATTATACTTGCATGTGTTTGTGATATTTGTTTACATTCATCTCCTTAATTGTTAGTCAACATGATAGGATTGTATATTTGGGTTGTTACCATTCTTAGTTTACCCCCTCTGTTGAATTTACTTAAGCTCGATCTGTCGTTACATTTCCTGCTTGTTCATTTGCTTTAATTGTCATCAACGCATCTTGGTTTTTACATTTAACATGTTCATTTAAACGGTTTTCACCATACATTTATCTTCATCATGTAATTACTTTGCTTGATTTTT
Organism: Lathyrus sativus; assembly: GCA_963859935.3. Classification (NCBI taxonomy): domain Eukaryota; kingdom Viridiplantae; phylum Streptophyta; class Magnoliopsida; order Fabales; family Fabaceae; genus Lathyrus; species Lathyrus sativus. Next base: position 282,868,280 of record OZ012741.1, on the reverse strand, counting down.
CTTTCCCCAAGTGATGAAGCTTGCTAGCTCTCATCCAAGTTACCTCCCCTTTCTCTTTCCAAAGGAAAAGTCTTTCCTTTGACCCTCGGGTCATGAATGGTTCATACACATTTCTCTTGACTTTGTTAAGTCACTTTAACCTTAGTTTAGAAACCATTAGACTTTGATTTAAGTCTAAGAAACCCACCTGTACTAGGAGTGTTCTTCAACTAGAACCCTAGGATAGAGTTGGTCAACTCTATGTAAGAATTATTGTCATGATTTCTTACTTCCCCTTTTGAGTGTTATAATTTAGATTAGGGAGTTTTGTCAAACTCCACACAAACATTGTTATGTTTTTTCCCCTTTGAACCTCGATCATAATCAAGTGTTCTTCATCCCTTGTGAGGTGAACTACGATTGCTCTGATTCTATCCTAGTTAGGATATGTAGGCAGAAGATGCGATGTCTTTGCGAGCAAACTTAGAAAACCATCTAGGTCTTTACCTATCCCTTATCCTAACCCCGAACCATAGCATATTTCACAAACTTAGCAAGCAATCAAACAAAAGGTTCCTGTAGAGTACTACAGATGCTTAGGGTGCTAACACCTTCCCTAGGTATAACCAACCCACGATCCCTGAATCTCTTAAGCGTTGTCGTTACATCGTGAAAAAGGTTTTTCTTTCTTTAGACCTTTCCTTTGGATAAATTAAAGTTTGGTTGTAAAAGAATTAAGGTTCAAGTTAATTTAATAGCTTGATATCCAATTTTCACCGCAACAGAAATGACGACTTCACTAGGGAATTGCTAGTTTGCTTACTTTGAGGGTTTAGCCTATCTTGTTTGATTACTTGCTATATTTGTGAATACTTGTAAATATGTACATATGTGCCCTGTTGGATCTTGGGAACTTTTAGTGGTGAGACAACACTATACCCGTGTATGAGCGTACTTATGATAGGATGGTGGTATATTTAAGGAGACTTATAGGGAGTTGATTCCCGACCAAGTTGACTTGAGAAAACCACCGCTCAGTAGAGGCCCTTCTGAGAGTTAGTATTGTTGATCGAGTATTCGTGAAAACAATGCTACTTTCAACGAAGGAGCCCATGACACCGTGAACTTTTAGATTACATGTTACCCCACTTCGACCTTACTAGGATGTAGTGCGATGGCTATAAGGAAGTATTTCCGAAATGGTTGATACGCGATACTACACTCAGACGAGACTCTCTTGAGAATATTATCGATTACCAAGTAATTTGGGAAGTTGACAATATCTGAAAGATGGGTTAATGACTCTGGGAACTATTTTAGAACCTTGTTCTACAGGTTTGAAACCCCTAGTACATACCTTTTGGGGATGGGTAGACCTTGGCTCCACGCTCATGTTCTCCAAACCTAAAACCTTCACCTGTTTACTTATGTGTATATGTGAATCCATGCTTACCTGTGTTTGTACATTCATGCATTCATGAGCATCATGTCATAAAAGTTTCATGGAACTCAGAATTTTTATTTGTAAAACATTAGGATCATCATGGATAGTGGAAAAAAGAAAACTATGAAGTACACTTACAAGAGTCCTAACTTGGATGACATAAAGGGGTTGAGCACTTTGATAACAGACCCAGAAGGGTTCAAGAGCAGGTATGGGAACTTATTGTCATTATTGAGGGTGAAGAAGAAGATGGATCTGGGACTTCTCTCCACACTTCTCCAGTTTTATGATCCGCTCTACCATTGTTTCACTTTTCCTGATTATCAGCTGGTACCTACACTTGAGGAATATTCTTGTTTGGCAGGGTTACCCATTCTTGATGAGTCTCCTTTTCCAATCATGGAGAAGGACCCTAAGGAGGAAGAAATTGCTAAAGCTACACGTTTGGGATTGGTGGATATTCAGAAAAATATGGCTATTAAAGGAGGAGTCTTTGGTTTGACTGCAGAGTTCTTGGTTGGGAAAGCCCAATACTATGCTGATCACTTGAGTATGGATGCATTCGAGGCTATCCTCGCCTTGCTCATTTATGGGATCTTCTTGTTTCCCAGTTTTGATAATTTTGTGGATGTCAACGCCATTAAGATTTTCTTGAAGAGAAACCTTGTGCCTACTTTACTAGCTGACGCCTATCTCATCTGAGGAATTTGCATAAGGGAGGAATGATTACCTGCTGTGTCCCTTTACTATACAAGTGATTTATTTTTCACTTACCTAAGGCTCATGCTTTTTGGAAGGAAGGTTGGTGGTCTCAGAAGGTTATGGCTCTCACGCACTCTGATATTGATTGGTACAGTCGTAATTACGATGGGATAAAGATCATTGACAGTTGTGGAGGTTTTGGTAACGTGCCTCTTCTTGGTAAAAATGGAGGAATCAGTTACAACCTTGTTCTCACTCGCCGACAGCTTGGATATCCTTTGAAGGACAAACCCAATAACGTTCACGTGGAGAATATTTTCTTTAAGGGAGAATCAGAATTAAGAAAAGAGGTTCTCAAAGCTTGGGGTCATGTACATAAGAAAGGAAAGGAAGACTTAGGGAAACCTAATTGCATCTCTCTCGAGCCTTATCTCCAATGGGTACGAAAGAGAGCTATTCAAATGAAGATGCCTTATCCTCAGTAGGAACCCATGGTTTTGAAGGAGGAACCCCCATTGATCTTTATGTCTGAAGAGGAGAAGTTGAAGATTGCTTTGAGAAAATCACAACAAACTGAAGTAGCCTGGAGATACAAGTACCAAGTGGCCATGGAAGAAAATAATGAACTCCGTAGACAACTTCAGATGAAGGATGAAGAAATGATTTCTTGTAAGAAGAGGAAGGCGCAGGAAGATTTATTTTATTCCATCCATCAGTCAACTCCATGGAAGTTAATGGTGGACAAGCTCATTCTTGAGAAGACGCAGATAGAAGAAGAACTCAAGAAGATCAAAGCAAGAGAGGACTTTTGTTAGAATATCTTTAGCTCTATGTTTAGGACTTTTTGTAAGATGTACTATTTTGTAATTCAAAACTTGAAAATCAATGAAATGAAATGATGTTTTGATGTTTACAAAATCTGAGTTCCATAAAACCTTCGCATTTGCATTCTCATTAATTAAATCATTCAAGGAACTAAGGATTGTTTTGCAGATATTATAGGATGGATTCTGGAAAGAAACCAGAGATTGTGTTCCAAAGCCCAAAATTGGAGAACTTGAAGAAACTGGGAAGCTTAGTAGAAGACCCCGAGGCATTCAGAGAGAAGTATGGGAATATGTTGTCTTTGCTAGAAGTTCAAGTATATGAAGAGATGTTGTCCGCACTCGTGCAGTTCTATGATTCAACCTATCATTGTTTCACATTTCCAGATTATCAATTGCTGCCAACCTTGGAAGAATATTCTGCTCTGATGGGAGTAGGCGTCACTCCTAGACCATTTTCTGGAAGAGAAGGGACTCCTAATGAAAGAGAAGTTGCAGAGGCCTCGTATTTGGAGGTGGACGAAGTACGATCTCATATGATTGCTAAAGGAGGTTTGTATGAATTTCCAGCTATGTTCTTGTATGAAAAAGCTCAAAGCTATGCCTTGTCGAAAAATTCTGAAGCATTTGAGGCCATCCTGGTTTTACTAATTTACGGACTGTTCCTGTTCCCGAATGCTAATGATTTTGTGGACGCAAATGCAATCAACCTCTTCTTAATCAAGAATCATGTACCTACCTTGCTGGCTGATGAGTACTTTTCCATCCACCGTAGGAACCGTTATGGAGTTGGTCAGATTGAGTGTTGCACTGTTCTCTTGCACAAGTGGTTTATTTCGCACTTGCCATGAATTCCAGCCCTCTGGGATAAGCAAAATGGGCTCTCATGGATAGAAAAACTGTTGTTACTCAAACATTCACATATTAAGTGGTATGACCCTATGTATGGGGGGATTGCCATGGTTCAAAGCTGTGGGGATTTCTCGAATGTACCGCTTATCAGCGTTAATGGTTGCATCAGCTATAAGCCTATTTTAGCCCATCGCCAGTTGGGGCACCCGATGGAGAATGAACCAGGCCCAGACTTTTTGAGAAGCTTCTACATTGAAGAGGGGAAGAATCCCGCTTACAGGGCTCGAATTGCGTATGCTTGGCGTCATGTCCATACAAGAGGAGCAACTGCCCTAGGTTACCACGACACTACTGTTTCAGAATCTTACTTATCATGGGTAAAAGAAGCAGCGTTGAAGATGTTCTATACTCGCTTTGAGCCTGACTCACGCAAACCTACTCTCGTAGAAGAATTGAAAGTTGCCTTGGCAAAAGCTGAAAAGGAAGGAAAGACTTGGAGGGATAAGTATTTCAAGGTTATGCAAGAGAAAGAAGAGCTTCAAGAGTTGGTCCATCAAGGTGGAAAGAAGAGTCAACCAAAAGACGAAGGGCCCTCCAACCAGAAGATCTAAGATCCTTTTGTTTTCTGTTTTTATTTCATCATGTATCTGTATTGAAGACTTGTATTTCAGTTTCAGAATCGTTGTTGTAAAACTCTCAGTTATTAATCTATGAAGACTTTGAATTTGCTTTATTTCCCCATTGTTATAATTTTTGCAAATTTTTCTTTTGATTCCTTGAATGATTAATTTTGCATTGTTGCATTTTGCATTCATAAGCATTGCATGTGCATATTCTTGTGTTGTATCTCATCTCACTGTCTTGTCTCTAGAGAGAATCACACCGAATCCTCAACACCGATACAATACCCGAGCCCAAGCTCGCCTAAGAATGGAAGGACAAAGTTTGGATGTGGACAGGATTGACAATGAACTCGGAGAACTACGAGGAGGCATGGGGCTGATCATGGAAGCCCTACAGGTCATTCGTGCAAAGTTGGACACTCAAGCCACTATTGTTTCTGAAATCACTGGTGTAGCTGTAGATCCGATCCCAACGGCAGTCACTGTTGCAAATGTTCCACCATACAGGTTACCACCTGGCTTTGTACCTCCACCGACAGTCAATCAACAAGCAGTTCCCCTAGGGGCAGAGTTTCCTCAAGTTGTTCCTACTTACACTCAGCCTTCTGTTCAAACCCAAGCGTGCCCTGTTTTCCATAATCCTCCACAAGTGTATGAAGGTCTTGATGGGTATGAAGAAGAGAGTGGACGACATGATAAGTTGAAAGAAAGTGTAGAGACTATAGGCAGGAAGGTCAGAGCAATGGAAGGAAACGACATCTTTGGTATTGATGCCAGAGATATGTGTTTGGTGTCTGGATTGGTAATTCCGCCGAAATTCAAAGTTCCCAATTTTGATCAGTATTCTGGTGCTACTTGTCCTCGAACGCATCTGATTATGTATTACCAGAGAATGGCCGCGCATGTGGAAGATGATAAAGTTGATGATTCATTGTTTCCAGGATAGTTTGAAAGGAGCTCCTGCTAAATGGTATTTGGGTCTGGATTAGTCTCGTATTCACAGTTTCCAAGACTTGGCTGATGCTTTCATAAAACAATACAAGTACAACATGGATTTGGCCCCTGATAGAAGACAGTTACTGAGTATGTCACAAAAGAGTTCAAAATCTTTCAAAGAATATGCACAACGGTGGAGGGAGACTGCCTCTCAGGTAGCACCTCCTTTGAGTGAAAAAGAGTTGACAGATTGGTTCGTCGATACAGTGAGACCAGAGTTTTATGAGAAGATGATCAGTAGTGTAACTGCAAGTTTCTCAGATATAGTAGCAGTGGGGGTGAGAGTGGAGTTAGGGATGAAGAATGGAAAGGTGACTAGTGGTTCCAGCAGTTCCGGTAACAACAATGTCAAGAAGTTCAGCAGTAATTTTCATAAAAAGAAAGAAGGGGAGACAAATGCCATAACCGTGGGAAGAAAAGTCGCACCTGGAGACCACCTTATCAACAGTCTCAGCAACCTCAACAAGGATTTGTTCAGCAGCCTCAACCAAGTTATGTTCAGCAATCTCAGCAACAACGACCAATGTATCCGTTGCAGTATGCCCAACAACCATATATGGCAGCTGTAACTCTGGCTTTCAATCATCCTATTCCCAGTTATCAGGCACTGCCAGCACCTGTATATCAACCAATTCAACAAGGGTATCAACAAGCGCCCAACGCTCCACCCTATCAATAACATCATCATTCTAGAGCTCAGGCACCCAGACAGAACTACCAGAATCGGAGACCAACAACAAAACCTCCACTTCCTCAGATACCGATGACTTACACCGAGTTGTACCCCTCCTTGGTGTAGCAAGGATTGGTAACAACGCGACCGTTAAATCCAGACACTACATCTCCTCACTATAATCCAAATGCTCATTGTGCCTTTCACGAAGGCGCTGCCGGCCATGATTTAGAAGGTTGTCTTGCCTTAAAACATCTTGTCAGGGAGTTAATAGAAAAGAAGATCTTGTCTTTTGATGATGTACCCCCTAACGTTAAAAGTAATCCATTACCGAATCATGGAGGGGTTAATGCGGTAGAAGAAGTTTCAGATGAAAGGATAGTCCGGAGTGTGTCAGAGATCAAGACTCCGTTAAGGTTACTTCACGAGAAGCTACTGAAAGAAGGATTGATAGAGGATACCCATAATGATTGTGAAGAATGTTCTAGTGATTCTAAAGAGTGTGATGTAGTACAAAGGGATACACAAAGATTGATTGACGATGGAGTTTTACAAGTGTGTAGCAAGGTGAGGAAAGAAGAAGTTTCGGTAATTGAGCTTGTTTTTAACTTACCAAAGAAAGGTGAGAAAATTCCGGTGTTCAATATAACCAACAAAAGTGTGAAGCCTGTTTTCAGCAAGTCGGCTATCAATCAACCTCGACCGGTTATTACTCAGAAACCAAGACCGTTTCCTTTTGAAAGCACAAAGGTCGTTCCATGGAAGTATGACATGACTATGATAGACCGAGGATCTGGGAAGGTTAGTCAGAGAGAGACAGTGAAAGATGACCAAGTGGACGTGACAAATATTGCAGGTACAAGCAAGATGACCCGTAGTGGTCGAATCTATCAGCCAAAGATAACAGTAGCCACTCCAAAAGAGGTTACTCCTGCTGCGACAAAAGAAAAAGAGGTACCAAGTACTGAGGGAGACGACGAGGAATTCTTAAGGATCATTCGGAAAAGCGATTACAGGGTTATTGATCAGCTTCACCAAACCCCATCAAAGATATCGATCTTGTCTCTCTTGATGAACTCTCCAGCTCATAGAGAAGCTCTGCAAAAAGTATTGAGGCAGGCACATGTGACAAAAGATATAACTCTCGGCCAATTTGATTCAGTGATAGCCAACATTACGGCATGTAACACCCTGAGTTTTAGTGATGCAGAGTTGCCAAAAGAAGGGCGCAATCACAACCGTGCGTTGCACATATTTGTCAGGTGCCAAGAAGACACAATGGCGCGGGTTTTAGTTGACACTGGATCCTCATTGAATGTATTTCCTGCGAGGTCGCTCGCAAGGTTAGCATATGCATGGGCAGAAATGAAGCCGACGTCGTTGATTGTAAAAGCTTTTGACGGTTCAAGAAGAACGGTTGTTGGAGAGGTAGAATTGACAATCATCATAGGACCTCATGTTTTCGATATTACATTCCAAGTCATGGAAATTAACCCAACTTATAGTTGTTTGTTGGGACGACCGTTGATTCACGCAGTTGGGGCAGTGACTTCCACCTTACATCAAAGAATGAAATTTGTTGTGAATGACAAGCTGGTAATTGTACACGGTGAAGAGGACCTAATGGTGAGCAATTTGTCATCATTCAAGTATATTGAGGCAGATGAAGGCGCCTTAGATACTTCCTTTCAGGCACTCGAGATAGCTAACACAGTGATGTTAAAGGAAACAGTGGCTAAGAGTGGTCCATCTTTTGCATCCGCTCAGAGCATCAAGTCTACATTGGAAGAAGGTACTCCTGCAGGTTGGGGAGAGGTTATTGAAGTGAAGCCAAAGATGGATCGCCAAGGGTTGGGTTACAAACCAACTCATGATGAAGCACCGACACATGACAAAGGACGCCCAAAGACTATACAAGAAGTATTCATCAGTGGAGGATTCCAAGTCAGTGCTGTGGAGGAAGATTTTGAAAATGAAGACCTTGAACAGTTAGTGTATCATTGTAACTCTGCCTTGAGCAACTGGGAAGCTATTGAGATTCCTATGGTCTTTCCTGAGTTAAAGTAATTTGTTTGTCTTTCTTTTCTTGTTGTTGTTTTGAATCTCCATAGCCATGCCCAAGGCTATAGGAATGTTTTGTAAGGGCCCCGTGCTTTAAAGAAAATCAATGAAAAATGAACTATTTTGTTAATTTCCTTGTGTTATTTCCTTTACTGCTTTTGCTTTCATTTTAAAAGAAAAAATGGCAATCTTAAAAAAAAAAACCAAAACAAATTTCTCTTTTGTGTGCTGCATTTGTCTTTGTATGTTTTAATAAATTAAGCCATTCCAACATGCAGTGATGTCCTAAAACCCATTGAATCCTATGACTTTGCATTCCCTCCTGACTTTGACTCACCAATATACCAAGCTGAAGATGAGGATGAAGATTTTGAAATCCTTGATGAACTGGTAAGATGGGCACATCATGAGTACATAGAACTTCAACCCTACAAAGAACATGTAGAAGTCATTAATCTTGGCACTGAAGAAGACAAGAAAAAAAGTCAAGATTGGGGCAGCTCTAGGGGCAGAAGTCAAGCAGCAATTAGAGAAGCTTCTGAAAGAGTATGTGGATGTATTTGCTTGGTCATACCAAGATATGTCGGGTTTAGACACTGACATAGTGGTTCACAAATTACCGCTTCGACCAGAATGCCCACCGGTTAAACAAAAACTCCGAAGAACAAGACCTGACATGGCTCTTAAGATTCGAGATGAGGTGAAGAAACAAATTGATGCGGGATTCTTAGCAGTGTCCAAATACCCCGAATGGGTGGCCAATATTGTACCGGTACCGAAAAAGGATGGGAAAGTCAGAATGTGTGTGGATTATAGAGACCTGAACAAGGCCAATCCAAAGGATGATTTTCCTTTGCCGCATATTGATACGTTGGTGGATAATACGGCTCGTTTTGCAGTTTTCTCATTTATGGATGGTTTCTACGGTTACAACCAGATTAAGATGGATCCCGATGACATGGAAAAAACTACTTTCATTACTCCGTAGGGGACTTACTGTTACAAAGTTATGCCTTTCGGTCTGAAGAACGCAGGTGCTACTTATCAGAGAGCCATGGTGGCTTTATTTCATGACATGATGCACAAGGAGATAGAGGTATATGTTGACGACATGATCGCCAAATCTCAGAGTGAGGAGGACCATTTGGAACATCTTTTGAAATTATTTAAGAGACTCAGAAAATATCAGTTGAGACTGAATCCAGCCAAGTGTGCCTTTGGACTAAGATCTGGGAAGTTACTCGGTTTCATTGTCAGTCACCGAGGGATTGAGGTAGATCTGGATAAATTCTGAGCCATTCAAGAAATGCCAGCTCCACAAACTGAGAATCAAGTCAGAAGTTTCCTTGGAAGGTTGAACTATATCTCCCGGTTTATTTCTAACATGACTCCTACTTGCGAACCCATCTTCAAATTGTTACGCAAGGATCAGACGGTCGTTTGGAATTCAGACTGTCAGCAAGCGTTTGATAAGATCAAGGGATACCTTCAAGAACCTCCGATCTTGATACCTCCTGTTCCAGGAAGACCTCTCTTCATGTATTTGACAGTGCTCGGGAATTCAATGGGTCGTGTGTTGGGTCAGCAGGATGAGTCTGGACGAAAATAACATGCTATTTATTATTTGAGTAAGAAGTTTACTGATTGTGAAAGTCGTTATTCACTTCTGGAGAAAACTTGTTGTGCTTTAGCATGGGCTGCCAGACGCTTGAGGCAATACATGATTTGTCATACCACTTTGTTGATTTCAAAAATGGATCCGATAAAGTATATTTTTGAGAAGCCTGCTCAGACTGGAAGGCTCGCCCGTTGGCATATGTTATTATCAGAATATGACATCCAGTATGTAGCCCAGAAGTCTATCAAGGTTAGTGTTTTGTCAGAATATCTTGCAGATCAACCAGTGGAAGATTATGAGTCTCTCAAATTTGATTTCCCAGATGAAGACATTATGTTGGTAAAAGAGTATGAAGAGCCAGGTCTTGATGAGGGTCCGCAGACAGGTCTTTAGTGGAAAATGATGTTTGATGGTTCCTCCAACTACAGTGTGCATGGGGTAGGCGCCGTTTTAATGAGTCCGGAAGGTGGTTACACTCCATTCACAGCCAGGTTAGATTTTGAATGCGCAAACAATATCGCCGAAAATGAAGCATGTATTCTCGGCTTCGAAGCAGCTATCGACCTCAGAATCAAACTTCTTGAAGTCAGTGGGGATTCAGCTTTGGTTATTTATCAAGTTACTGGTGACTGGGAGACTAGACATGAGAATTTGATCCCCTACAGAGCCTACATTGTTAAAATGATTGAGTATTTTGATGAAATCACCTTCAAGCATGTTCCGAGATCTGAAAATCACATTGTCGATGCCCTAGCCATGTTAGCTTCAATGTGGAAAATCAGGGATGTCAATGATGCCACTCTCATTAGAATTGAACGCAAGACCGAGCCCGCCTGCTGTCAGATGGTTGAAGGAGAAACTGATAATAAGCCCTGGTACCACGACATCAAGAATTATCTGTTAAAACAAGAGTATCCAGCAGATGCTACGTCACTTGACAAGAAAATGCTGAGACGATTAGCATCCAAGTTCTTTCTCAGTAATGATGTGCTTTACAAAAGAAATCATGATATGGTCCTTCTTAGATGTGCCGACAGACGAGAAGCAGAGTTGTTAATGCAAGATATTCATGAAGGAACTTTTGGCACTCACGCCAATGGATATGCCATGTCCAAGAAGATTTTGAGGGATGGATATTACTAGTTGAATTTGGAATCTGACTGTATTCAATATGCCAGAAAGTGTCACAAGTGTCAGATTTATGCGGATAAGATGCATGTACCTCCGACGTTGCTAAATGTGTTGTCATCACCCTGGCCTTTCTCTATGTGGGGCATTGATATGATTGGGGCAATTGAGCCAAAAGCTTCTAACGGACACCGATTTATTCTGGTTGCTATTGATTATTTCACAAAGTGGGTTGAAGCCGCATCCTACACCAACGTTACTCGGCAAGTGGTGGCCCGTTTTATCAAAAAGGAGATTATCTGTCGTTACGGAATTCCGAGCCGAATCATAACGGACAATGGTACCAACTTGAACAACAAAATCATGAAAGAGTTGTGCGATGACTTCAAAATTGAACATCACAATTCCTCTCCTTATCCTCCTAAGATGAATGGAGCTGTAGAAGCTGCGAATAAAAACATCAAAAAGATTTTGCAAAAGATGGTGAAAACTTACAAAGATTGGCATGAGATGCTACCCTTTGCCTTGCACGGGTACAGAACGTCTGTCCGCACTTCAACAGGGGCAACCCCTTTTTCTTTGGTATATGGAATGGATGCAGTACTTCCTATTGAGGTCGAGATACCTTCTTTGAGAGTCATAATGGAAACCAAGCTTGAAGAAGTAGAATGGGTGAGAGAAAGGTTTGATCAGTTGAATCTCATCGACAAGAAGCGCATGTCTGCAATGTGTCATGGTCAGTTATATCAGAAGAGGATCAAGAGAGCTTTTGACAAGAAAGTTTGCGTCCGAGAATTCCGAGAAGGGGAGCTTGTACTCAAGAAGATTTTACCAGTTCACAAGGATGCACGAGGAAAGTGGATGCCCAACTATGACGGCCCGTTTGATGTGAAAACAGTCTTCTCAGGAGGCTCATTGATTCTCACAACCATGGATGGAGAGCAGCTTACTCATCCAGTAAATTCTGATGCAGTATGAAAATACTACGCCTAAAAGAACCCGATAAGTCGAAGACTCAAAAGAGCGGCTTATGCAGAAGTTAGGGTTGGAAAAAAAAAGAAAAAAAGAGAAAAAGAAAAAGAAAAATAAGAGCTCGCTAAGTTGAAAACCCGAAAGGGCGGCTTAGGCAAAAATGAGCGTCCCGGAGGATTGAAAACCCAAAAGGGAGATCTAGGAAAAAGTTAGGGACAAAGGCGTTTCACTGCATCAGGTGAGTTGTCACTACCGAAGAAGATTTTACAAAGAAACCATCTCAACCGCTGTTGTCAGAAGTGAGGATTTTGGGGAATTTTAGTCTTTAGGGATAGTTTGGTCATGGGATTCAATGTAACCTTGTCCACGTTGCCATTTTTCACTTGTAAAACTTCTATGGAATTTTGTCATTTGCAAGATTTCATTCTTGAATAAAATCAGTTTTGAGCCATTCTTTCTTTTGGAAATTTACCATTTCCTTTATTTTCTTTGTTATGCAAAATATTGTTCGTTGATCAACGATAATTTTGAAAGCATGGGGGGGTCAAATTCTTGAATAAAACTTGAAAAGATTAACAAACGTAAAAACTTCAACTCATGGAAAAGAGTCGAGGAAAATCATACTTCCCCAAAACCTCAGGGTAGCTGAAACCTTGATACGCAATCCTATCGCACTCCCCAGTGAAGTGTAAGAAAGTTGAACTGCTGATTTTCCTTTGGTCATGTGTGGTTATTAAGCTTGAAGACTGTCTCTCAAGACCTTATTATGATGGTGTGAAGACTCGTCCCCAGTAGAAGATGTCTGAGCATCTGTTTGAATTTACTTTGTCATCTCTGGCTAGCTTGTTTAAAGCTTTGTTCCCCTGTTAAGATCGGGTTTAATTTCCAAGTCTGCATACACCCTTCAGCCTGGGTTCAGTGTGATTCATTTTGTCTCTTGGATTTGGTGCTATCTGTCAATTCCCCGTGAATGTCTAGTCATAACTAGTTATTTTCCGCTTAAGTCCAGTTGTAACTGGCATTGTTTTGGAAGCCAATCGTTATTGGTATTCTTTTTGGTCGTCACCATATTTATTAAGACCAATCGTAACTGGCATTATTTTAACTCCACTCGTTGGTATCTTTTGATTCGGTCATCACCACCGTTTTCCTTTAAATCCAGTCGTAACTGACAGTGTTTGAAATCCAATCGTTATTGGTATTCTTGTGGTCGTCACCATATTTTCCTTTAAAGTTCAGTCGTAACTGGCATTGTCTTAGCAAATCCCCTGTGAAGTCTGGTCGTTACTAGTTGATTTCCGTTTAAGTCCAGTCGTAACTGGGAGATGTTCGAAATCCAATTGTCATTGGTATCTTGTTGGTTGTCACCAACTTTCCCCATGAAATCCAGTCGTAACTGGTATCGTTCGAAATCCAATCGTTATTGGTATCTTTTGGTTTGGTCGTTACCAACCTCCCCAGCTAAAGCCTAATAGCTTGATAGCATTCTCATAACCACATGTGTTGATATACCCTGATTTGGTCGTCACCATGTTTCTTTTAAAGTCCAGTCGTAACTGGCATTACTTGAATCCAATCGTCATTGGTACCCGGACATGGTCGTTACCAATCTCCTTTAAGTCCAGTGGTTACTGGCATTGCTTGAAATTTGGTCGTCACCAATTTCCCCAGTCGAAGTCCTACGTGTTCCCGATTGGATTTGAGAAATCTTGTTTGTTATTATCTCAGGTTGGTCGTTACCATTACCTCCAGGAAGTCTAGTGGTTACTAGCACCATTTGAAATATTTGTTAAAGCTGGGTGACATTAGTATCCCCAGTAAAACCTTTGATTTTCCCAGTCAAGCCTCGGAGATCTAGTCGTTACTAGTATCCCCAGTGTGTCTTGTTTCTAGTCCATTCCTGAAGACCCCGTTTGAACTCCTCACTATAGGAAGTTCCTCATCTGATTATCCCCAGTGAGGTTCGTGACTCGAGCCTTTCACTTCCCCAGTAGAAAGTCGCTCTTTTCCCTGGTGGAAATCTACTTCTCTCCCCAGTAAAGTGTTTGCTCTTCCCCAGTGAGATTGTCATCTTCCTTGGACTTCTTGCATCCTCATGTGAAATTTCCCTCTCAGTTATCACTAGTCATGTTTGAACTATTGATTGTTATACCTCGGTTCTCCCCAGTGTCGAGTCCACCATAACCAGGTCCCATGAGTAGTTACTCGTTGTTTTGTTTTTCTTTCATCTGCATATGTCTTGCATCCAAGCATCATAAAACATCATCTAGAATTCATAGCATATCATGACCTGTCCTTTTGCATATCATCGGATCTAAGGGACAAAATTTTTGGTTCGCTATATTTAAATACCTTTCACTGCGATTATACGAGGATTGTCATCTCTCAGTTCCATCTAGTGAAGATATTTAAATAGGGGCAACTGTTGCACCCCAAATTTTGACCCCTTAGATTCTCATAATCATTTTAGAAGCACACTCATAAATTATCTAACCCAGTGCAAGTTTGTCTTTGTCAAGTTACAGATCCTACTGATCACGATTTATCATATAAACGCATATAAACGCAATGCATATAAAGCGTATCGATCCTACTGATGACGATTTATCATATATCAAACATGCCTCACCCATCACCACAGTCATACATCATAACATACACCAATTCAATTATCAAAATCACACGGATGCCATGGAATCACGTTCCGACACCAAACAAGCACTCACAACAGCTCACTAATAAGCTTATCATCAAACATGACCAACAAGGGTCCAAAACCACCAAGGAAACAACACAAAATAGCAGCAAAACACAAACTGTTGTCGAGATCGCTGGCACATTCGCCTGACGAAGCCCCACAACGAACACTCGCTGGCCATTCGCCTAGAGAAACCCCCGGCGAATCCAAACAGAGGCTACTGGCAGCATTCGCTGCCCATTTCGCCTGGTGACGCATGGCGAAGGCTCGCCCCCTCATTCGCCCAGCGAATACCTGCGTTCTCAGAAAAAAAATGCCACACAACAGAAACAACAACCTTCCCCGATTTCGCCTGATTTTACCGAAAATCAGCTGCTAACACGACTAACCAACATAATCCGACTTAACTATGATAACAACTTAGTCTTACTGTTCGGACCATCTTCGACTTAAAACGGTAATCTACCAAAACTCCAAATTCATCCGAACAACGCATGCAACGATTTATAACACATTGATCACCCTCATAACAGAATTAACAACATGCAACAACATTGTTGCACCCAAATTTTGACCCCTTAGATTCTCATAATCATTTTAGGAGTATACTCATAAATTATCTAACCCAGTGCAAGTTTGTCTTTGTCAAGTTACAGATGAATCAGGCTTTTGCACAGTCAAATCGAAGCTTCAGGGTTTGTGATCAATCAAAGTTTTAGGCTAATTCAATCATGAAACAAGATTAAGGATGTTATATGAGGTTAACTGAGAATCTAATTTGAGGTTGTTACCCTAGAATCAAGAACAGTGCATTTCAAGGTACCCGATTAGGGTTTTTGACCGATAGAAGTCAACTGTAGTTTGACTCGGGTGTTGGAAGGTGATTTAATGGTGGGATCATGATCCATGAAGTTCATATAGCTTAATAAAGTTCATTCAAGAAGTGTCAAAGTCTCAGGAGGTCCAGAGTGTCAACAGACGACTCGGTAGTCACCGACCGATCGTACGGTTGACCGAAACGTCAACTCTTCAAATTTAAGGAATTGGACTTCAAAGTGTGAATAAAAAATGTTCCTTATGTCATTTTTCACTTGCCTATCAATTTTCATGACCATTGGATCAAGGATGAGGAAGTAATCGAAAAATCGGGAAATTAGGATTTTAAAAGGGGCTAAACCTTAACTCCTTAACCACACATCCAAATGAAGTGGTTCAAATCTCATTGGAAAGCTCTTGACAAATCCTACAAAACTCTCTAAGTGGTCCATGATCAGAAAATGCATAGATTTGGAGTTATGACCAAATTCATTTTGAGAAGGGAAAAAGACTTAGAAAATTCTCACTTTTAAGCTATATTTTAGCAACTTTGAGAGATTTGTTGGCCTAGTTTCTTTGAGAATTTGAAACTCATGAAAACATGAATGTTTTAGAGCTATTTGAGGGATTTCTAAAAAGTACTAGAACATCTCAAAAGGATTTGTGAGCTGAGTGTTATGGATTTGGCAAGTTGGTATTTTCACACTTGAGTCCCACATTGACAAAGTTTCAATAATCCATTCTTTCATTAATTGGACCAATCTCAGCTTTTGAATCATGTGTTATCTAATATGTAGAGACTATGTAGCATGTAAGTACAAAGGAAATGCAGAGGAAAATGAATTTGCCAAGCTTGCAAGTGGACTTGCAAGTTGCATTAAAATATTAAAACAAGCAAGAGGTGGAAAGTAAAATCTGAACCAGCCATGAACCTACACACTCTAGCCTGACTTTAGACACACTAAACTCATCATGATGCTTGACTTCAAGCTTACCTCAAAGCCAAGAAAGCCTCCTTTGGGAGGTTGGATCCAAAAAAGCAACTTTTCCCTCTTAGGAGGGAAATCTTCAAATCTGCCCATACCCATGCTTTCCCTATAAATAGAGGACATCTACACCTCATTCAAGACAAGAATCCCTCTAAAAAAACCAGAGAAAGATCAAACTCCCACCCTTTCACACTTTTCTCCAAAATCACCAAAATCACAAAATTGCCAAAAAGCTTCAAAATATGCTTTGCTACAATTGCTACCAAAACCATTTCTCCACACTCAAACTCACCAAAAACTATCTACACAATCCATAAATATTGTGTAGAAGGTGTCCCAACCATTGAACCACTCAAAAACCTCATTCTCCAAAAAGTCAACTTCCATACCAAGTTAATTTGACCACAATGCACAAAATTAGTCAAAACTTGTTCTAGACATTTTCTTGATGTTCTAATCACTCAAACACCTCACATATATCATTTCTCAACTGTCCAAAGTATTAAGGGTTATTGGTGGAGTTTATTTCTCCAACTGTCTTGAAGTTTACATTCTTGCTTCAAGAAGAAAAAATCTCCAAAGCTAGGTGCATTTGAAGTTTTCTCTGGGTTTCTTATTGATCAAACCTGCTCAACACAGTCTACTAGAGGTATGTAGACACTCCATCCTTGTTTTACACCATAATTTCATGTTTTGGCATTGAGTTCATTATGTTGAAAATGTGTCATGTGTATGTCTTGTATCAAAATTCTGTCATGACTGAGATATAACTGCTTGTTGATTTAGTTTACATTTGCAATCATGATTATGGTAGGTGTGTATGATTGGTTTTGGCTGATTGCATCTGGTTTGTGTTTTCATTCACAAAATGCCATGTTTTGCAGATTGTTGCCATAGGCATACCAGTTTGGATTTCAGGCCATAAAGTGTTTAAATTTAAGTTCAATAGCATCTATTTATGCATTTGTAACATGTGTGTATAAGCTGCATAGTCTGCTTCACATAGTTTGATCCTTCACCTTGAAAAATGCATTTTTCCAATACATAAAGCATCACCATACCAGGTTTGATTCCTTTGGTTGTTGACCAAGTTTGGGAATACAAGCACCTCATATAGATGATATGTAGTAGGTCTGGAGTATTAGCCTGATCCGAAGAAGCATGAAACCTGTTTTGAATTTTTCCATAAATCCTTCAAAATTACCAATTTCAGCATGAACCTCATTTTCATGACCACCCATTTTTGAACTCAGTTTGGTGTTTGGATTCATTTATCATGATATATGTGACTTGTGTACATAGTTTACTTGATTTATATGTGCATGGAATTAAAACTGAGCACCATTATACATCATGTTCATGTCCAATTTGCAACATTGAGCACCAATTCTTCCAACAGTTTGTTTTTAACTTAAAATTGAGTTTGAACCTCCTTAATAACATGTATTTGATGTGTGTATGTGATTGATTTGCCAAAACCATGCATTGAACCTGAACTGCACTTTTCATATTGCATCAAAATGACCTTTTTGCAACTTGCACACCATCTTGCACTACAGCCTGTCTTGACTCACTTCTTTTGCTTGAATACACCTATTTCCATGTATGTGATATATGTCTGACTTGATCAATTTTTGGTCAGAACATGAACTTCACATCTTCATGCACTTCACTTCACAAATCTTGCACTTTGGTCACTACATTTTACACCAGTCAGAATTAAGCCTCATCCTGTGCCCAAATTCCTCCAATAACATGTTCTTGATGTGTGTATGTGATTGGCATGTTCAAAATGTGTACAAAAATTAAGATGCATTTCAGCCTGCACCATGATGCATCTCATTCATAACAGATTTGCCATTCACATAGCACTTTTCACCACAACCTGATTTCAGCCATATCTTGTGATTAAATTCACTCATTAATGTTTATGTGGTGTGTGTGCATGATCATATTGATTTAGAACTGGCTGTAACATGAGTTTCATTTCAAAATGCACATCATATTTTCAAAATGTAAGTGCCATCGGGTTTTAAAATGGAGGAGGAATTTCAAAAATCTAAAAATGCCATCTTGTTCCTTGTGAAATTCCACATGATTTAGACTAAAATTTTACCCAAATCCATTAAGATTTGAAGAAGTTATGATGAAAATGCAAAATGGTTTGTTGCTTCATGTTTTGTGCCCAGTCTGTTTTGAATGTTTCCCATATATTTTAATGGGGTGGCATTTACAAACGGATGTATAGCCACCCCAGTGGTAACCAACTTGTCACCTAAGCGCCTGTCACTGCATGTACCTGGGTTCGACCCCTGAGGAGGGCAACCCTTTTGTTAATTTTTGCCATTTTTCAACCAAACTTCAAAAATTCATATCTCCTTCATTATTTATCATTTTGCATCCATTCGTTTTGCATTGTGTCTATTTTTATGCCTACTTTCATGATGTATTTTTAAATTCCATGTTTGTGTAATTTTTCATCCCTTTTGACCACTTGCAAGTTGAGTATGTTTTATGATCGTTTTCACGTATACTATTGAATTTCTGGACCATTATACTTGCAAGTGTTTGTGATATTTGTTTACATTCATCTCCTTAATTGTTATTCAACATGATAGGATTGTATATTTGGGTGGTTACCATGCTTAGTTTACCCCCTCTGTTGAATTTACTTAAGCTCGATCTGTCGTTACATTTCCTGCTTATTCATTTGCTTTAATTGTCATCAATGCATCTTGGTTTTTACATTTAACATGTTCATTTAAATGGTTGTCACCATACATTTATCTTCATCATGTAATTACTTTGCTTAATTTTTCTTTCCCCAAGTGATGAAGCTTGCTAGCTCTCATCCAAGTTACCTCCCCTTTCTCTTTCCAAAGGAAAAGTCTTTCCTTTGACCCTCAGGTCATGAATAGTTCATACACATTTCTCTTGACTTTGTTAAGTCACTTTAAACTTAGTTTAGAAACCATTAGACTTTTCTTTAAGTCTAAGAAACCCACCTGTACTAGGAGTGTTCTTCAACTAGAACCCTAGGATAGAGTTGGTCAACTCTATGTAAGAATCATTGTCATGATTTCTTACTTCCCCTTTTGAGTGTTATAATTTAGATTAGGGAGTTTTGTCAAACTCCACACAAACATTGTTATGTTTGTTCCCCTTTGAACCTCGATCATAATCAAATGTTCTTCATCCCTTGTGAGGTGAACTACGATTGCTCTGATTCTATCCTAGTTAGGATACGTAGGCAGAAGATGCGATGTCTTTGCGAGCAAACTTAGAAAACCATCTAGGTCTTTACCTATCCCTTATCCTAACCCCAAACCATAGCACATTTCACAAACTTAGCAAGCAATCAAACAAAAGGTTCCTGTAGAGTACTACAGATGCTTAGGGTGTTAACACCTTCCCTAGGTATAACCAACCCCCGATCCCCGAATCTCTTAAGCGTTGTCGTTACATCGTGAAAAAGGTTTTTCTTTCTTTAGACCTTTCCTTTGGATAAATTAAAGTTCGGTTGTAAAAGAATTAAGGTTCAAGTTAATTTAATAGCTTGATATCCAATTTTCACCGCAATAAACATCAATTCATCATCAATCATGGGGATTAGGGAATTTCCCCTTTCTACCAATTACTCATGCAAATACCAATTCAACCGATCAATCCCCCCCCTTACCTCGAATGCACTTCTGATGATGATGAAGCTTCACAATCCACACGAAAATCCTTCTTGCTCAAGCTTCTGCTCTTGATTTTCCAGTGATCGTGCTCCTCCTCCGTTCCTCTCCTTCGTGCATGTTCTTCTCTTGTTCTATTTTTCAAAAATGCCAACACTACCCTTAATACCCCAAAATCACTTTTTATTCCAAATAATTTCCAATATTAATATTTTACTCATATATTAATATTAGTAACAATAATAATAATAATTAATAATAATATTAACATTACTAATAATTATCACACTATTATTGCTATATATTAATAATATGATCTTTGGTTCTCAAGTAATTCCACACAAACACGTCAACGGATAAAAATAACACCGAAACTAAAAATAATTAAAATGGGCGTGACATGCGACATCTTGCCTCGCATGGCGAAAACTAATATTTCCCAGAAGGACATGCTATGTCTGTTCTACCGCAAATGGGTAATGCCTAAGTCTCCAACGAGCGAGCAACAATACACCTAAACTGCTAGAATGCGTACATTAGCATCGTCTACTAGAACTTCCCCGCAAATCGTAGGCCGAACTACGACTGCTCTGATTCTTTTCCTTTTTTAAGTAAAGATACGTAGGCACAAGGGCCACAATCATTGCTGAGCACATTCCCCTCTATACCCGTGGTTCCCCAAACTACGTTGACTATGACTTTCTCTTATCTGTTGAGAATACATAGGTCTAGGACCGCGAAGTCCCTACCTAGTCCTTTCTTCCCCCGTTACCTCTCTCTCCCCTGTTTCTAACCCTTCTCTTTATCCCTAGGAGCACTCATTATAGCAATATATTTTGGCAGATACCTTCGCACATCGACAAACAAATGGTTCCCATCGAGTACGATGGATGCGAGGGGTGCTAATACCTTCCCTTCGCATAACCAGCTTCCAAACCCGTTCTTTGGTCGCGAGACCATCTTATCCGTTTCTTTCTTGGGGTTTTCTCGATGTTTTCCCTTCCCTCATGGGATAAACAAAGTTCGATGGCGACTCTTCTGCCATTTCTTTTTGCCTCCCATTCGTTGCATTTTTCGAGTAGCGACAGCTGGCGACTCTGCTGGGACCACCTACCAAGCCAAACCTAGTTTGTTTGTCGCGTTTGTAATTTATTTTCTTTTACTGTTTATTATGATGTGTTCCTTGTACCTATTGGGTTTATTGGATTGGTTTGTGAGGATGAAAGCTTTATACCCGAGCTTTCTAGTATACACTAAGATTAGGAGGTGGTTTCTTTCTGATTTGTGAGACTTAGGACTCGTTGAGTTGGTTTGAATTCCACCACTCAGTTGAGACCCCTTTGGGATGATTATGTCTTACGTGTAATCTGTCGCTACTCGAAAAATACGCGCAACGACGGGGGAGGCGAAAAGGAAAAGGACAGAAGAGTCGCCACCGAACTTTATTTATCCCATGAGGGGAAAGGAAAATATCGAGAAAACCTTAAGAAAAGAATGGACAAGATGGTCTCGCAACCAAGATTGGGTTCGGAAGCCGGTTATGCGAGGGGAAGGTATTAGCACCCCTCACATCCATCGTACTCGATGGGAACCATTTGTTTGTCGTGTGTGATTTATTTGCTTAAAAATTATGTTATAAAAGAGTGTTCCAAAGGATAGAGGGAAAGGTTAGAAATTGGGAAAAGAGAGATAACAGGGGAAGGAAGAGAAAGAACGGACTCGGTAGGACTTCGCGGTCCTAGGCCTGC
The DNA here is from genome assembly GCA_963859935.3 of Lathyrus sativus. NCBI lineage: Eukaryota > Viridiplantae > Streptophyta > Magnoliopsida > Fabales > Fabaceae > Lathyrus > Lathyrus sativus. Next base: position 282,846,477 of record OZ012741.1, on the reverse strand, counting down.
GTATTCTCGATAGACATGAGAAAATCAGAGTCGACGTAGTTCGGGGAACTACAGATATGGGGGGAATGTGCTCGGCAAGGATTGTGGCCCTTGTGCCTACGTATCTTTACTTGAACGAAGTAAAGAATCAGAGCAGTCGTAGTTCGACCTACGATTTGTTGATGTTTTTATGGATGATGCTATCGTACGCATTCTAGCAGTTAGGTGTATTGCTGCTCGCTCGTTGGAGACTTAGGCATTACCTGGTTGCGGTAGAACGGACGTATCATATCCTTTTCGAAAGATAAGTTTTCGCCATGCGAGGCAAGATGTCACATTTGATTTGTTGAATTATTTTTTAGGGGCGGGATAGGTCCTCGGATAGTAACCCCTACGGGTAGTACCCAATTCTTTATCTCAAAATTTTTGTTATGAAAGGGTGTGGCGAACATAGCGTCTTCGTATTGAAAGACGAGTACCAAAACCACACACACTACAGTGAGCGTCTCGACACTCGGAGAGGAAGAAGTCTACACTTAATCCTCTCTCTTTAATTCAATACAAGGAGAACTTCATTCTCTTTTTAAAGTGTTTTTGGTTTTGAATGGTAAGTGCTTTTGTGATAGAGAATCCTACGGTAAACGTCAGCACTCGGGATAGGAGAAGGCCTACGCCTAACCACTCCACGACCATTCAAGTTTTTGTTACGAAAAGAAGTTTAAAAATGCGCTCGGTACGGGACCGAGGTTTTTAGGTGACAAAGGTTGCGGGAGGAATTTATGGAAAGAGATAGGTGGAAGGAGTCGCGTCTTTGTATTGAAAGACGAGTGTCTAAACCACCCACACTACAGTGAGCATCTCGACACTCGGAGAGGAAGAAGTTTACACTCAATCCCCTCTCTTTAGTTCAATACAAAGTGAACTTTATCCTTTTGTTAAATATGGTGAATTGGCTTAACAATCGTTTGAGAACATCCGCTTGACATTGGGTCAAGGGTTTAATTGTTTAAAAAGGTTTGAGGTGAAGCGAGCAAGGTCGATGGCGACGCGCAAGGCAATCGGCTTACAAGGCCAAAAATGGCTCGATGAGAATCGAGAGTTTGTTTTCTTGAAAATGGTTTTTAGAACCAAAGGTCAAAAATGACCAACAATAAATATGCATAAAAACCAAACAATCATAATTGGTTAACCGACTTTAAAAAAAAACAAAACACAAAAAAAACGGCTGTGTTGTGTGACACGGCCCGTGTCACAGTTCCAGGAAACTTAGGGTTTTTGAGGCAAACAGAAGTGTGACACGGGTGGCCGTGTTGTGTGACATGGCCCGTGTCACAAGGTCTGGGAGAAAAATGATTTTTTAGGGCAAACAGAAGTGTGACACGGGTGGCCGTGTTGTGTGACACGGCCCGTGTTGTGTAACACGGGTGGCCGTGTTGTGTGACACGGCCCGTGTTGTGAGCCCAGGGAATTTTTCACTTTGAAAAGCCACACAGAGATGCAACACGGCCGGCTGTGTCGTGTGACACGGCCCGTGTTGGGCTACCAGAAGAAAAATCCAAACTTTTCTCTTGTTTTTTTGCTTCTTTTTGGGTTTTTTCAAAAGGCTTCTTGGTCCTCCTTGGGATCTTACATGTTATAATCAATACAACAACACTCAAACCAAGAGAACAAATGATAAATGCACAATATAAAAGAAGAGAAGAGTTTGAAGAGATGGATACCCAAGAGTTGTTACCCTCCTTGCAAAGCCTCCACTGATTTTGGCTAGGTGTTCACTCCTCTTCACTCTATGCTTTGATGAATCTCCTCAATGGCTCCCTTGTGTTTCTTTTTTACTCTCTTCACTTCTTGCTGGTTTTTTTTGCTCTCTCTATTTTTCTGGTTTTTTTCTCTTTCTCTTTGCTCTCAATATCTCTATCTCAATGTGTTGTGTATGATAGTGAATGATAGTGAATGATAGTGAAATGAATCTTTTGTGCAGCCTCCAAGCCTCCTTATCCCCCTTTTTCTGCTGCCTTTTCCTGCTGTACCAAAACCACAGCTCTTGCACACTTCTCCATTTTCAGAATTTCCATTCTTGGCAATATCTTTTACCACCTTTTGGTGCAGCCCCACTTTCCTTCCATTTCTAGTATGTTTTTTGCTGCATTTTCTGTTGTACCAAAAGCATAGCTCTTGCACAACTTTCAATCTTCAAAGTTTCCATTTTTGGGAGTACTTATCACCTCTTTCTTGGTGCAGCCCCACATCTTTCCATTTCTAGGCCTATTTTGCTGTATTTTTCTGCAGCACTCTACCTTGCCCTTCATCCTTGTATCCATTGGTTGGCTTATGCTTGGACACACACATGTAACCAATAACACTAACTTTTGGACATCATTTTCAAATTCTGATTTTTGATGTGTAGATGTATCAACATAATCTTATAGCCTTGGTTTTGTGACATAAAATGATTTTGTAATATGATACACATTGCCACTTCTTGCATGGGGCTGTTTTGGACCATATTCAAATTGCTCATGGTTGAACATGCATGGTGTTGATCTTGAGATATTCCAACATTGAATTAACTCTTAAATAATTTCCTTTCATGTTTGTAAACACAAAGAGGACCATGTGGACTTGATGGAGCATGAGGGATACCATGGCATGAAGTTATTTAGAATCTTGAATTAAGACTAGAAATAGCCTAATTTCCTAAGTATTACCGAGAGTTTGGATTTTGTAACAAATGTGACATTCTTGCAAATGTCATGAAATTTCTCTTTGTAATATTCTTGAATCTAGCCTTGAATTCATGAACCTTGAATTTGGAATGATGTGTCTCCCTTATGTCATTGAATTTGAAAGAAATGAAGAAATGAGTCAAGCCTTGAAAGAGGGCAAATTTTGGGGTGCAACATAGTCGTAATGGCGTCTTTATTTCCAACTTGGGAGTCTGTGATTCTGAGGACCTTTTGTAGAACCCTATTCCAAAGGTTGCTAAAACATAACTCTGTGCTCATCCTTTGAAGGGATTACCGTCTTACGAATCGTTGTTATGATGGAAAATTTTTGAGGGTTAGTGTATGGGACTTTTTTTTGGAAACTCTTGGAATTCCTTGTTACAAACCAATAGATTGCCCACCCAAGGTGAGGGATATCTTGTTGCGTTACCTTGCAGGACCTGTGACCTTGACCCTGCTTTTGTTCTATCATCATATGCATTCATAAAGCATTGCATTGCATAGCATTATTACATATCAAGGGATTTAAGAGACTGTGATTATCTCAGGTATTGGTGAACACAATGACTGATCAAAGGAAAAGAAGTACAAATTCCTTAAAATTTAGAGAACCAAAGTTGGGGTTGATTCAAGATCTTTTGATTGATGTGCCGAAGACTATCAAGATCAACATTCAAGGGAAGCATGTGAGATTGCTTGATCTTCTCTATTCTAGAGTGGATACTTGCGCTTTGTTTGCTATGGCTCAATTTTATGATACGCCTCTCAGATGCTTTACTTTCCGAAATTATCAGTTGGCTCCTACTCTTGAAGAATATTCTCACTTGTTGAATATCAAGATTAAGGATCAACCTATCTACACCGGTCTGGAAGAGAACCAAAGTCATCCTTCATTGCTCTTGCTCTCCATATGACTAAGGGAGAAGTTGAAGATGGTATAACCAATAAGGGAGGTACTCAAGGATTTCCTTTGAAGTTTCTACTTAAAAAAGCCGCCCAGTACAAGACTGTTGATCATTGGGAAAGGTTTGGTGTTGATGTTGTTCTGATGATCTATGGGATTGTTCTTTTCCCAAACATAGACAATTTCATAGACATCCCTGCCATTATTCTCTTCATGCAGAAGAATCCTATTCCTACTCTCATTGCCCATGTTTACCACTCTATTCATTGGAGGAGTAAGTAGAAGACATGAATGGTCCAATGTTGTTCTCATATACTGTTCAAATGGTATGCTTCCCATCTACCGAAGGAAGGGCCGTTTGTAGAAAACAAGGAGAAGCTGAAATGGTCTCAATGCATTATGTATCTCGTAGCCGATGATATTGCTTGGTATTCCCATGAATACTATGATGTGGAGATTATTTTTAGCCGTGGGGAGTTTGGTAATGTGCCTCTGATTAGTAGGGCTGATTGCATCAACTAAAACCCATTCATGGCTTTACGTCAGTTGGGCTATGCCATGGAAGACGAGCCCAAAGTAGAGAAAGCTTAAAGCTTCTTTTTGCTCACCGCCACAGAAGGTCCTGCATTTGTCCGGAAAATTTCTAAAGCATGGACTAAAATCCATACGAAGGGGATGAGAGAGTTGAAAGCGAAGAATTGTGTGGCTAAAGAGCCATACCGGTGGTTGCAAGCTAGAGTGGCTGAAAGGTTGCTACCATTTCCTCTAGAACCATCCATGCGAGAAGAACCTCCTGCTCCCACTCACGTAGCTGTGGAAGAGTATGAGAAGCTGAAGTTAGTGGTAGAAAAGTTGACCAAAGAAAATCAAGACCTTCAAGCTAAAATTCACCAAGTAGGTGTGGAGAATGGCCAATACAAGAGGAAAATGGAGTTTGAACAAGACCAAGTTGTTGAGAGCAGCAAGAAACTGAAGTTGGAAATGGATATGAGGGTCATGTATCAGAATGGTTTCGAAGGGGCTGACGCATCAGTGAAAACTCTCTGACAGCACCTAAAGGAAACTAAGGACTCTTGTGATAGAGCATGACATATCTTCGAATTAGCTTCTGTAGAAAAGAAGAAGACAAGGGAGAAACTTGAGGCTGATGTGGAGGATCTCGAAGAGCATTAAACCTAGCTGAAGACGAACAACAACTCAAGAAAGAAGCGTTGAGAGCTTCATATGTCACTCCTGGCATGTGGAACAACAGATACTTAGAGTTAGAGACCGCTCAAGAAACAACCACTCTGTAGAAGAATCGTTTTGATGCCCTGAAAAAGGATAGTTCACACTGGCTCAAGAAGGAGGCTCAGCTCAATGAACTGTTGGATACACATGTGGATTCTCTCCGTTATTAATAGCCGGCTCTAGACATGTGTCGTGCTAGGAACAATGATCTAGTGGAGCATTGTAACCTCATGATTCGTGATATCCCATGGAGGTTGGAGAGTGCGATTAAGGACTTAGAAGGGAGTGATGTCCCTCCTTCCGTCCATCACTTTATCCAGCTCTGTGATCAGATGGTTAGAAGATTCATATTCGAGTTAAAGAAGCTTGAAGAGTGTCTCCAAAAGAAGGCTTTTTAGTTATTCAGTACTTTCTCTTGTAGCATGAATTGTTATGTTCAGCTTATTCAGCAATCACTTGTATTGGATTTTCTCTTAAATTTAATGAAAGTTGCTTTCTGGTCTTAATTATGTATTCTTTACTATTCATTGGAAGTTCTATAATACCGATGATAATCATAAGTCCCGAAAGTCTCTTGAACATTGCACATGCTTGCGCATTATTTTCGCATTCCCTGAAACCCGACCTTACACGCCGCTTACCCTTTCACAGTGAAGCAAGCTGACTTCCCGACATCCGTACAACACAAGACATAACCAGAAAAGAGTCATGGATCAGCTAGAGCAAAACTAAGCTGCTATGAGGGAAGAAATGCAAGGTATGAAGACGCAGATGAATCAACTCATGGAGGTGATCCAGAACATGGCCAAAAATCAAGAGGAGATGAGGTTAGCAACCAAGAGAAACACTAATGAAACCCTGACTGGTGCGGTTCCCAATGTAGGTGACGCAGTTCCAACCCCTACCGGTGTTATTCCAACCCCTGTTGGTGCAATTCCTACTCTCGCAGGTGCATTATCTATTAGTACAGTCCATCCTCCCGGTGCTACGATTCCACCACCAGTCCACTATGACGATCATGAAGGATTCTATGAAGATTCAGCTGAAGCGTGTGTACCACATAATGGTGAATTAGAAAAGAAGTTTAATGCTCTACAAGAAGCAGTGAGAGCAATGCAAGGTCCCGACATTTTGGGATTAGATGCTGCAGAAATATGTCTGGTACCAGAGGTTAAGATACCTCCAAAGTTTACTATCCCAACTTTCGAGAAATATAAGGGTAGCAGCTTGTTATGGTCGGAGAAAGTCTAGAGAGCTTAATGAAATCAGGAAAGATTCAGAATGCTGGCGGATCCTCAAGTGGGGTCAAGAAGCCATATCATGGTTTCATTAAGAAGAAAGAAGGTGAAGCTAGTGTTGTGTCCACAGACAGAGGGAGAGCCCATCAGGGTTATCACCATGTTGCTATCGTTGCTCCACAACAACCGCTTTTCATTCCAGGAAGTCAGCCTGCAGCTCAGCAGAACAGACAACAACAATCCTACCAACCGAGGAAAAATCAGTATCAAGGACCGAGGAAGCCAGAGAGAAGGCTTGATCCAATTCCGTCAACATACGCCAGATTACTTCCGTTCTTGTTGAAAGGACGTCTTATTCAACTTAGGGAAATAAGGGACCCTTCGGCCGTTCTCCCCTTCGGTTATCACGTCAAGGCAAGATGCAAATTCCATTCTGGCGCCCCAGGCCATAACATTGAGAATTGAAAGGCTTTGAAATACATTATGCAAGATCTTATTGATTAAAGGCAATAAACTTCACTCGAAACACCCTGAACATCAAGACTAATCCAATGCTGGCCCATCACTCAACAAATATTATTGAAAGCTCTAGAGGGATCTGATTAATTTCGGACATTGCAAACTGAAAACCCCTCTTTTCACTATTAAGGAGTAGCTCTTATTGAAGAACGTTTATCCTGGCTGTCTAGCCAATTGTCACGTTTGTTTGAACGAATCTCAAGGATGTGCTGAGTTGAAGAAAGGCATCCAAAGCCTGATTGATCAAGGCGTATTAGTAACAGAACAACTTTCAAAGACCAATGAAGTCTCTACTATCGACATTTTGTTTGAGACATTTGAGATACCATATAATGATGAATGTAGGTTATGGAATCCTTTTGATAATTTGACTTGTATTCCGTTGACAATAACATGTGATGAGGAAGAATGGGACCACATATATGGAAAAGCTTATATCCCTCTGCAAATCCCATATGATGAAACGTATGTGATTCCTTATGGTCAAGGTGGAATACCTTTAAGCAAACCTTACGATCCAGTTGAGATACCTATGTCTCCACCATCAATGAACCAACTTGTCATTTCGGCGCCAGCTCCGTTTCCATACGAGAGCACGAATGTTGTACCTTGGCTATATGACGAGACTGTTTTTCTCAACGGACGGAAGGTGGGAGAAGAGGATATCTTGGAAGAAAAGAAGACCGTAGAAAACATCGTGGGAACTGGTGGCTTCACCAATAGTGGTCGGATCTTTGCACCAACCTCACCACCTATCAACAACAGTGGTAATACAAAGAAAGATATTGTTAAACCATGTACCATTGAATAAGGGCAGTCATCCAAATAGAAAGATATCCCAAATAATGAAGTAGAGGAGTTTCTAAGAATCATTCACAAAAGTGATTGACCAGCTCAATCATACTCCTTTGAAAATATCCATGCTATCATTATTAATGTGTTTGAAAGCCCATCAGGAGGCGCTGTTAAAATTTTTGAAGGCTGCTCACGTGCCGCAAGAGATATCAGTAGTGCAGTTCAAAGAGGTTGCAGGGAATATAGCATCATGTCATATTCTGAGCTTTAATGATAGTGAATTACCTCCCGAAGGTAAAAATCACAACAAGGCCTTGCACATTACCATCGAATGTGTAGATGTTGTATTCTCTAGAGTGCTAGTCGACACTGAGTCATCACTGAATGTACTCCTAAAGAGCTCGTTGTGCAAGCTGTCAATTAAAGGACTTGTGATGAAGCCAAGTCAAACCATTGTAAAAGCTTTTGATGGAGCTAGGAGAACTGTGGTGGGCGAGGTTGATCTCCCGATCAAGATTGGACCTCATACTTTTATCATTACATTTTATGTAATGGATATATATCCCGCCTACAGTTGCCTTCTTGGTCACCCGTGGATTCACTCAGCTGGTGCCGTAACATCAACCCTACATCAGAGGATTAAATTTATGATTAATAATCAAATGGTCATCATTGAAAGCGAAGAAGATGTTCTTGTGAGCCATCTTGCTTCTTTCTGCTACGTGGAGGTAGGAGACGAAGTGCATGAGACTCTGTTTCAAGCCTTTGAAGTAATCAGTGTTAAAATGATTCACGAGGAGCTGGTGTCTTCAATAGTGACTTGGAAGGATGCAAGGACAGTGATAGAGGAAGGTCACCTGCGAGGGTGGGGTAGAGTATTGGAATTGCCCGTTAACAAAAAGGGAGTCGGTCTAGGTTACAAGCAGAAGAACGCCTCTAATACGGGTAAAGGACTTGCAACTCCGTTAGTTTTTACTAGTGGGGGCCATCTCGTTGATGGTCAAGTCACATTTTTGGAGACTGAAGCCGAAGGCCATGAATATTTGTGCATGGTGTATCCTAGGGCACCTAACCAAATTTTGAACAATTGGAGGATCGTCGAAATCCCCGAAGTTACTCTAATAAACGAGTAATTCCCTATTTTTTCCATTTTACCTGAAAAATCCTATGCTCTGCCCAAGGCATATGGATCATGTTGTAGGGCTTTTTTCTTTTTAAAGCATAACTTATCATCAATAAACAAACTTTTGCATCCAATTGCGCTCTCTCTTTTTTTTCTTTTTTTTTTAATTTTTGCACTTAAAGTTATTTTTGAAAGGCATTGTTTTGTTTTCTTCTTTTTCATTTTTCTTAAAATAAAAGCATGAAATCATTCACCATGCAGATCTTCCCCTGTTCCTGTTGATAACGACCCTGCTATGGTCCAATATCACTTTGATAACCCGATGTACCACGCTAACGAAGACTGCGAGGAAGATTGTGATCTCCCAGAAGAGCTTGCTAGGTTGCTAAAGCAAGAGTCAAAGGTTATTCAGCCGTACCAAGAAGAGGTTGAAGTTGTCAACATGGGAATAAACGAGGATGCAAGGAGATCAAGATAGGTGTCGCTTTGGAGTCAGAGATTAAGACAAAGTAGGTCACATTGCTTCGAGAGTATGTTGACGTATTTGCTTGGTCCTACAAAGATATGCCTGATCTGGATGAAGATATTATGGTGCACAAGCTACCCGTCAAAGAAGATTGCCCGCCGGTGAAGCAAAAATTAAGGAGAACGAAGTCAGAGATGTCCTTCAAGATCAAATAAGAAGTGTAGAAGCAACTAGATGCTGGTTTCCTGGTGTCGCATCACTGCGAAGAGGGGCCGACAAGGACATAAGAGTCGCCACCGTTTGTTATTTATCCCAAAGAGAGGGAAATGAAACGCTTAGAGAAAACCTACGAAAAAGGGAAAGACAGGTCATCGCAACCAAATCTTAGGTTTGGGAGTCGGTTACACAAGGGGAAGGTATGAGCACCCCTCACGTCCGTTGTATTCAACGGGACCCAATCTTGTTGTCTATCTAAAAAGGTATTAATTTATAAGGTTGGCTCACAGGGACAAAGAAAATAAAAGAGACTCGATAGAGCATCGCCGCCCTATGCCTACGTACTCCCTCGTGCAATGGGAAAGTCAGAGTCAACGTAGTTCGGAAAACTACGGGTGAAGGTGGGGAAGGTTGCTCGCCAAGACATCACCGTCTTGTGCCTACGTATCCTCGTCTGGTACGAGAAATCAGAGCAAACATAGTTCGGGCTGACACGACCACAGATTGGTTCAAGTATTTTAACTAAGTTGGGTCAAACCTTCGTTCTAGCAGTTAGGTGTATTGCTGCTCGACCATTGGAGGCTTAGGCGTTACCTGTTTACGATAGAACCAAGAGTTAACACACTCTTTCTGAAAATGATTTTCAATTAATCCCGAAGGATAAAAAGATTTGATATTTTGTTTTATGATTTTTATGAAGAAGTGAATTGAATTAGATTTGTAATTCATGTTGCACTAAAGACTATGACTTGAGAACGAATGCGTCGCATATCACCCAAATGGCATACGCTAAACACTCTAGACAGTTGAGAAGAATCCCCCCAACTATCATTCCCCAAGTACTTAAGGCTCGTAGCGTACAACCCTTATTATCCTTTATTAGATGTCTTGAAGAAGTTTTGAGATGAGAAGAGAAAACACAAACTCTAAAGGGAAACTAATCAACCCTAATGTTATCATGCAATGTGCCCCTAAGATTGAGATTAAGAGGGGAAAAGACTATCCTAATGTTATCAAGCTTGGATTGAACACTTAATGTCTCTCCTACTCCCATCCTAAACGGAGGGACTAGGAATCCTAAGGGATCATGGCAAAAGACCAAGAAAACACAAGATAAATCAATCACAAATGAGATGCAAGAAAGAGATGAAGTTGACTTAAAAAAGTCAAGGAATAAAGTAAACATGATATGCAAGATGCAACACAAACAGAATATGAAGCAAAAAGACTTAAACAAGTCAAAGAACAAGTGAGATGAAATGGGAGAAGTTACAACTCCTACAACCATTCATGCATCAATCACTAAAACCAAAAGGTAAACAACAAAGCCAAAGTGAGAAAACATGATCAAAATAGATATGGGAGAATAGACTTGGGCAGCAAGAAACATGCAAGATATCTCAACCAAAAACAACACATTGATCATCCAAAAGAAAGGAGCAAGCAAGTGCTCAAAGTGATCCCTCATTTAAAGCAAACTCAAAGCATGAACAAAGGATAACAAATTGCATTGAATGAGTATCAAAAGCCAAAGGACATAAGCATAAACATAAGAAGAAGATTCTAAAACCAAATGGAAACCAAGGCACAAGCAAGTTACAAGTCAAGGCAAGAGAAAGAACCAAAGTTCAAACCACATTCAACACTTAAAGCCAAGTGGAATGTCCTAATTCAAAGTGACTGATAACACAAGCTACACAAGTGTGTGACCTATAAATGAAAATAAAGCCCCTTAAACATGTCAAGAATGAGAATCAAGAGTCTAGGGTGCATATGGGATCAATCAAAGTCATTTCCCAAAGAAACTAGGTCAACTAGTTTGTATGAACTTCATCTAGGGTGACTTGACTTGCAAGGTTCACTAAAAGTAGAATTAATGTTCAATAAAACTCAAATAAAATACACAAAGCAACCAAGCATGTTAGCAATTAGAGGCCAAAGTTTCAAAACCAAATTCAATTCAAGGCATCACCAAATGATTTGATCAACTAGGGTGCTCCACCTTATTGAATTATAATCGAGGGTCAAACAAAAACAACTCAAAGTCAAACAAAAAATGATCAAACCAAGACCAAAATTAGCCTCAAAGGTACCTCAATCCATCCTCTAAATGGAGAGGAAACCTCATTCATTGGTGATATCAAATGGTAGCTCAAGCATGGATGATCAAACAAGAACAATATTAAAAACACCTCACTTTCCAAAATTAAAATAAAATTGCAAAATAAAATAAAAACAGAATTAAAAATTATGAAAAATTAAATAAGGTTTTGAAATGTTTGAAAAAAATTTTATTTAATTTTTGGACAATTGGAGGTATTTTTAATAATTGAAAATCAAAACAGAAAATAAAATAAAATAAAAAACAATTGGAAATGGAAGGGGGGTGCAACAGCAAAACAAGAAACAAAGGAGATCAGGCAAACGTGCATTGGGCTCAAACTGAGGGCGGGGGCGAATAACAATTCAAGCTCAATCTAACAAACTCAAATCACTAACCAAAACACACAGTTTCATTAAATGGACGTTGATTCAAACAAGCCACATGGATCAGTCAAACCAATCACATATCAACACGCGCGCAGGTCAAAAAGTCCAAGCTAGCCATATCGGATCTGATCTGAATTTGAACCAGACGCCAGAGCTAGGGATCCAGTCGTCTTCTCTGGCCAGCTCGCCGGAGCTGGTTCCAAAATCCTCCATAAAAATGGTCAAATCTCATACCAATGGAAAGCTGAGCTTGCAAGGATTCCAAATCAAAGATCTAAACATCAAAAAGGTTCATGAAATAAGAGAATCGAAGGCTTGAAGAATGAGATGCACAACTAGAAACTTCATCAAACATGGACAACAATGAATCAAACATGGCCTACATAACGTATGGCTTCAGATGCAACTAGTATGAGCCTAAATCAAGGTCTAGAATGAGAGAAATGAGAGATGGAAACTTACTGAACGGAGTAGCTCCGGTTGCTCTTCAGATGCGTGCAACCTTCACTACTTTGCTTTAATTCCACTCCAAATGCTCCAAGGAAGAAGAATCAGGCCTCAATGAAGTTAATTTGCAGAGAAAAATGGAATTCAAATTTGAAAAATGCTTGAGAATTTTGAATCTGATTCTGCTCTCTCCAGCTCCAATTGTGCATTATGAGCCTCTAGGGCTAGCTTTTGGTTTATATATTATGGATTTGAACGTGTAATGCAGACCCATGAAGCTTCAATTGTGATCTTTGAAAATTATGCCCAAAAAAGAAAGCCACATATGCACATGGGTTTTGCCTTGCTCCACACATGAAAAGTGCACCAATCTGTAGCATGTGGGGTGAATTTTACAATGGAATTGGTTTGGGCTTTTTATTTGGTCCTCATTGTGAGATTGAAGTCAAAACTTTCTCATGAAGAAACTTGAAAATGGCCATGTTTCCATGCATTTGGTACCCATTCAATTGTGCAATCTTGCTTGTGATCATATTGTGATGTGAATTGATTCAAAAATGAGACAAAGTAAGACCTAAAATGAACCAAATTCATATCATGCTTAAAAGTTCAACTTCCACTTGAAAATCTTCCCTCATGGCCATAATAATCCATAATTCACATGGTAAGATAAACTCTGTTGGGGAATAAATGGTAAGATAAACACATCGGTCATTGATTTTGCTAGAGGTATGAATATCACACAAGCTCAAGAAAAACACCAATACTTGTCGAGGTCTGTATACCACATAGGCTAAACGAACCGTCATTGTCTGCTGTAGACACATCTAAAAACACGAGGTAACAACCTGGCCTATGTTTCAAATGCATATGTTTGAATATGGCCTAATGCTCCATACGAAATGGAAATACTACGCGTTTGGGAGGATGCTATGTACAATGCAACATGCAAAGGAACCACCTCAGCAAAGTAAATGTTGAAGAGACGAAAGCAACCCTGTCGGGGACAGAAAAGGATATGCCAATTACGATTGACCTTAAGCTGGGAATCAACAAGCCCTGGATGGCCTCCAAGAAAAGAACTTTCCTGGGTAATACTACTCTGATGAGAACAAAACTCTATTCCACTGGGAATCAACTCAAATTCTATTGAGGAAAGTGCCCTGAATGGCCTACCAGAATACCACTCTTCTGGTGAACAAAAGACTTGGCTGGGAGAAAGGTAGCCAACTGTCGAAATCATCTCAACTCTACTGGGGAAATCATCCCTGGATAGCCTCCTAGAACACGACTCTATCGGGGAGTAGGAAAACTTCTAAGGGAATACCTCTACTCTGCCGTAGATTTCAACCTGTTGGAGATTAAATCCAAACCTCTAGGAGTAAACGAATAAGATTTAATGGGAATCTGTCCCAAACTCTCTCTGTTGAGGATGAGAAACAAACTACTCCAACAACCCCGTCGAGGATTACTTAATGAGGGAATCAACATCGACCTTTGCTTGGGGAATGAGTCAATGACCTGGACCCTGAGATAAAAGGAGTCAAAGGCTTGGACTCTGTGGAGAAACGGAACCCTGAATCCGCTCCACTGTTGGGGTTAATCCCAAATTTTTCGGGTGAAGAGCACTTCAATATCAACCTGCTGGGGGATAAACGCATACATTCGATCTGCTGGGGATAAGTGTACACGCTCGTCCTACAAATGAGTAAACAAACAAGATATCCTGCACAACAGAAACTATCTCAGTCATCGTCTGTGACGTCGTTCAAACAAATCAAAGTTTTAATGATTATCAGTAAAGCCCACAAGTTTATGTATGCAATGTTTTATCAAAAACATCAGGCGTTTTTTCGCAAACAAAAACTGTAAAGGCTAAAACAAGAACAAAAATTTACTGAATGGTATGTACTTCATTGATAAGTGGCCTGTAAATAGGCAGATTTTACAATAGATGCAACTCCTGGAAAGAGAAAGTTGCGCAAAATATTTACAGAAATGCACGAAGATATACAAAATGTCGGCAATGTGGTACAGGCAACCACCATGTGTCGATTCATCTATGACTAGTATGACTTTGATGCTTTCTCGATGCTTCGTCTTTTGAAGAGACTGATTTGAACGGATGGCCCTCAGGTCCTCCCATAATCCACTATGCTATGAAGTTCAAGACGCATACCGCATTCATTTGCTTTTCAAATCCCTAACTTCTGCCTGAGTCGTCCTCGCGGGTTTTCGATTCACCGGGATACCCATTTTTGCCAAATTTTCCTTTTCAAGTTTTCAACTTTGCGGGTTTACATCTTTTATTTTTGTCCCTAACTTTTGCCCGAACCCATTCTTTTTATGGTTCGCCGGGATGCCCCATTTTTTCCTGGATATTCTTTTTCTTTCCAGTGGGTCTCTTTATGAAAAGTATTTTGTAATTGTGTATGCGTTCACAGGGGACGTGAAATCTTCACCATCCATGGTTGACAGTATTAAGGCTCCTCCTGAGAAGACTTTCTTTACGACATATGAACCTTCACAGTTGGGAGTCCATTTGCAACTGTGATCTGTCTGTGGAGGGAGAATATTCTTCAAAACTAAATCACTTGCCTGAAAGCTCCAAGGACGCACCTTCTTATCAAAATCTTTCTTCATCCTGCTTTGGTACAAACGACCATACGCAATGGGAACTAATATTTTCTCATCCATCAGGATGAGCTGATTCAATCTGTTCTTCACCCATTCTGCCTCATTGAGTTTGACATCAACCATAAATCTCAAAGAAGGAATCTCGACTTTGAATGGTAGGACAACTTCCATACCATACACTAGCGAGAAAGGAGTTGCCCCAGTTGAAGTACGTACCGAAGTACGATATCCGTGCAATGCAAAGGGCAACATCTCGTGCCAATCTTTGTAGGTCACAACCATCTTCTGCACAATCTTCTTTATATTCTTATTGGCCGCTTAAACAAAGCCATTCATCTTCGGACGATAGGGAGAAGAATTGTCATGCTCAATCTTGAAACTCTGGCACAGTTCCTTCATCATCTTGTTATTCAAATTAAAACCATTATCAGTATGATTCTCTCGGGCACTCCGTAACGACAGATGATGTCCTTCTTAATAATTCGGGCTACCACTTGTTTGGTGACATTGGCATAAGAAGCTGCTTCAACCCACTTAATGAAATAATCAATTGCCACTAAGATGAAGCGATGTCCATTGGATGCGGTTGGCTCAATCTTACCAATCATATCAATGCCCCACATGGAAAAGGGCCAAGGAGACGCCAGGACATTCAAAGGACTTGGCGGAACATGAATCTTGTCATCATAAATATGGCATTTATGGCATTTCTTTGCATACTTGAAGGACTCGGACTCTATAGTCAACCAATAATAACCGACCCTTAACAGTTTTCGAGACATGGAATGCCCGCCTGCATGTGTACCAAAGGCACCTTCGTGGACCTTTTCCATAAGCAACCCTGCTTCTTTTTTGTCCACGCATCTCAACAGAACTAAGTCAAAGTTTCTTCGGTAGAGTACATCATCTTGGTTCAGATAGAAATTTCCAGACAACCTCCTCAAGTTCTTCTTATCCCGGACTGAAGCCCCAGGCGAAGATTCTTGGTTCTTGAGAAAATACAAATCCCGGCCTAACAAGGCGCGAGATGACAATCCTCGGAGCATCGTTCGAATAGTTCACTTTATACATTGAGGATAACGTAGCCAAGACATCTGCCATCTGATTCTCCGCTCTTGGCACATGGTGAAATTCTACCCTGTCAAAGAAAGGTAATAACCTCCTTGTATAGTTCATATAAGGAATCAGATTAGGCTGCCGAGTCTCCCACTCTCCTTTGATCTGATTGACCACCAAAGCTGAATCACCATAGATATCAAGGTTTTTGATTCTCAAATCAATCGCTTCTTCAATACCCATGATACATGCTTCATATTCAACTTTGTTATTGATGCAGGGGAATGTTAACCTGGCAGTGAATGGGATATGAGAACCATGGAGAGTTGTAATAATTGCCCCAATTCCACTACCGTATGAGTTAACAGCACCGTTAAAAATCATCTGCCATTAGGAGCTTTTCTCAGGACCTTCATCAGGTAACAACTCATCATAATCCTTCTTCTTCAAGAACATAATATCCTCATCAGGAAATTCAAACTTCATCGGCTGATAATCGTCAATCGGTTGCTCTGCAAGATATTCAGACATAACACTCCCCTTAATAGCCTTTTGGGAGACGTATTGAATGTCGTATTCTGTCAAAACCATCTGCCACCTGGCAATCCTTCCTGAAAATGCTTGCTTTTTGAACACGTACTTAATTGGATCCATCTTTGAAATCAGCATGGTTGTATGGTTTAGCATGTATTGCCTTAGGCGCTTGGCAGCCCAAGCGAGTGCAAAGCACATCTTTTCCAACATTGAGTATCTGGACTCACAATCTGTGAACTTTTTACTCAAGTAATAAATGGCATGCTCTTTTCTTCCCGTCTTGTCGTGTTGACCGTGAACATAACTCATGGAATTGTCAAGAACCGTTAAATACATTATCAATAGTCCTCCAGCCACTGGAGGCATCAGTAACGGAGGCTCCTGCAAATACTCTTTTATTTTTTCAAATGCCTTTTGGAAATTTTCATTCCAGACCACCGTTTGATCTTTCTTTAACAATTTGAACATTGGTTCACACGTGGCTGTGAGGTGAGATATGAACCTTGCAATGTAGTTCAATCTACCCAAGAAACCATGAACCTTTTTCTCAGTCTTCGATGCTGGCAATTCCTGTATAGCTTTTATTTTTGCAGGATCGACCTCGATTCCTTTTTCACTGGCTATGAACCCCAGTAACTTTCCTAAACGTACACCAAAAGTGCACTTGTTTGGATTCAACCTCAGTCTGAATTTCCTTAGCCTTTCAAATAGCTTCAAAAGATTCACCAGATGCTCTTCCTCCGTTTGTGACTTTGCGATCATGTCATCAACATAGACCTCGATCTCATGATGAATCATATCATGAAATAAAGTCACCATTACCCGCTGATAGGTTGCCCCTGCATTCTTCAATCCAAAGGGAATTACCTTATAACAAAAAGTCCCCCACGACATTATAAAATTTGTTTTCTCCATGTCCTCCGGCGCCATCTTGATCTGGTTATATCCGGAAAAACCATCCATGAAGGAAAACACAGAATACTGCGTGGTATTATCAACAAGCACATCAATGTGGGGGAACGGGAAATCATCTTTCGGGCTTGCTCGATTGAGATCACGGTAATCCACACACATCCTTACGTTACCGTCCTTCTTAGGTACAAGTACAATGTTAGCGACCCACGGAGGGTAATTCGTCACGGCGAGAAATCCTGCATCCAACTGCTTCTAGACCTCTTCTTTGATTTTTCACGGCCATGTCCGGTCTGGTTCGTCTCAGCTTCTGTTTCACAGGTGGACACTCCTCACGAAGAGGTAAGCGATGAACCACAATATCTGTATCAAGACCGAGCATATCTTCGTATGACCAAGCAAAGACATCTTTATACTCCCGGAGCATTTCAACCAGTCTTTGTTTGACGTCACTCTGCAATGCAGCCCCTATCCTGACTTCCTTCCTGGCTTCCTCGGTGCCCAAATTGATAACCTCAATTTCCTCCTGATGAGGAAGAATAAATTTCTCTTCTTGTTTTAGTAGCCTGATCAGCTTTTCAGGCAGGTCTTTGTCTTCCTCAATCTCTTCTTCAGCTTGAAAGATCAGATTATCAAAGTCATACCGAGTCATAGACGAGTCTGAATCGGTGGCATCTACAATGTGAAACCTGCAATGATGATGATTTAATGCTTAAAATGATATGCAAACAAGCACAAACCACATTGCCATTTTATTGTTAAAATAAAACGAGAAAAACAGAGATCACAATATTTGAATGCAAGAAAACGCCCTTTGATTAATGATAAAACCAATGTTAAAACATAAAAGATAAAGCCCTTCAGACATAGACCACTATGTTCTGGGTAGAGCATAGGGCTAGACATAATCAAGAAAACAGGAAAACTACTCTTCACGAGTCACTTGGATAACTTCCTTGATGGTCCAGTTGTTCAAGCTCTGGCCAGGAATACATGGCCGGATCCATGCATCCATGTTGCATTCACTATCACTTTCTTCGTCAAACGCGACATTGATCTGATCAAAAATCACCCCACCACTAGTGAATTGGACTCCTCCCCTGTAGCACGGAGCGCTCTACGAAGAAGAAGATGGGTTATACCCCAGTCCAAACTTGTCTTGCTTATTAGGGATGCTCAGAACTTGCCCCCAGCCCGGAGATGCTCCAGACTTTACCACCACTTGTGCTTCCTTAAAAGAAGACATAACAACCTTAGGCACACTGCCCACAACTGGCGTTTTCTCTTTAATCTGCATGGTTTCGAAAGCTTGACACAGCGTTTCATGAATCTCACCGTCAACCTCTACGTATTTGAATGAAGACAAGTGGCTTATCATAATACCCTCTTCACCGAAAACAGTAACAATATTACCGCCTACCATATATTTTAGCTTTTGATGTACGGTTGATGTTACAGCTCCAGTTGAATCGATTCAAGGTCGCCCCAATAAGCAGCTATACACCGGATGAATATCCATAATGTAAAACATAACATTGAAAACTTTTGGTCTAACCTGGATTGGGAGAGTCACTTCTCTGAAAACGAACCATCTTGTCCCATCAAATACTCGTATAACCAAATAACTTGGGGTGCACATTACTCCTCGGGTGTCCAGCTTCATCAAAGCTTTCTTGGGTAGCACATAAATGATGACCCAGTGTCCACCAGCACATGCGACAGTACATCCCCTCTGCATTCAATAGAGATATGCAACGCGTGATTATGGTCTCTTCCTTTGGGCGTCAAATCAAGATCTGTAAATCCCAGCCTGTTCCCCACGTTGATGTGTGCGACCACTCCTTCTAGTTGATTCACAGAAATTTCCTGTGGCACGTACGCGGTATTCAGAATCCTTAATAAGGCATTCTGATGTGCCTCAGAGCACAGAAGTAGAGATAAGATTGAAATCTTCGACGAAGTTTGTTGCAAGTGGTCTACAATCTTATAATCACTTTTCCTGATCAAGCGCATAAACTCTTCTGCATATTTTAACAAAGTTTCTTTCTCACTACTCTAAGAATTCTCTTCAACCACAACTTTTCCTTTTCCCTTATCGGACCTTTCAGCACTCGCTTCCGGAGGTGAAAATACTCTTCCGCTTCTGGTTATCCCACCGTACCAAATTATCAACGGAATCCAATGGCGAACTTTTTAGCTCCTGCTTTTGACCGTTACAATAGACCTCAGCCCCATAATTCCATGGGATCGCCTTGGTACTCTTGTAGGGCACCGGCCCTGCTTTAGTGATTATAATGGTGGGTGGCCTTGGCGGTGCATAAATAGTGATTTTTTTGTAAGGAATGGAAATTGTAGCCACTTCATCCTTCTCTTCAGCAATTACTTTCTCTCTTTCTCCAATTCTATCAAACTGTAGAACACCATCATCCATCAACCTTTGAACATGACTCTTCAATTTCTCACATCCCTAAGGATGGGTTAAACAACTTATGCAGTCTCTGTCACAACCGGGAAACACTCCACCACTCAACAACTTATCCTTCACAAAACTCAACGGAGTTTTTAGTCCTTCAACATCGGTCACCAGAGTCAAACCTTCCTCCTCAATAATGGCGTTTACCCTAGCCACTCCATGATTAGGCATGGGATTTTGCATAACGTTGGGAGCGTCATGTGAAAAATTGATAGCTTTACTGTCGATAAGGTCTTGCACCTTATGCTTGAAGGCTTTACAATTATCAATATTATGGTCGGGAGCACCGGAATGAAAGTCGCACCTGGCATTAGAATCATAACCTGGAGGTGGTGTGCCGGTTAAAGGAGCTAGTGTCCTTTTCTGGATTAATTGTAATTGCATCAAATGTTGTAGTAATTGTGAGTAATGCATCGACGATGCATCAAATTGTTTGTTCACTACTCTTCCCCGATCTTGGAATCGTCACAGAGCGTAATTTTGTTGTTACTGTGGACGCTGTTGTTGTTGTTGTTGTTGTGGTGCAATAGGAATTATAATGCTTGCGACCTGAGGTTGCTGCTGACGATATTGCTGATTTCTGTTGTTATTTCTGCTTCAAAAACCTGATACTGCATTTGTTTCCCCCTCTCTCTTCTTATTGCCAAAACTTTTCCTACCTTCTCCAACTGAGGATCCTTCTTCGACCTGTATCTTCCCCAGTTTGATTCCATTTTCAACCCGCTCGTCTGTAATGACCAAGTTTGAAAAACTACCCGACATATTGCCTATCAATTTCTCATAATACACTCCCGACAATGTAGCAACAAACATGTCAATCAACTCTCTTTCTACCATAGGAGGTTGAACTCTTGCTGCCAGCTCACGCCATCTCTGGGCGTATTCCTTGAAACCTTCATTACTTCTCTGAGACAGGTTCTACAACTATACCCTGTTTGGTGCAAAATCACTGTTATACTGATAATGTCTGACAAAAGCTTCAGCAAAATCTCTCCAACTTCTGATGTTGACCAGCTCTAGACCCATATGCCATTCCATGGATGGACCAGAAAGACTATCTTGGAAGAAATGCATGAGCAGCTTCTCATCGTCGGAGTATGCAGACATCTTTCGATAATAAGAGCGGAGATGCACCCTAGGACAAGTCGTCCCCTTATACTTATCGAAGTACGGAACCTTAAACTTCAGAGGAATCTTCAGGTCTGGGATTGTCGCTATTGCGAAAATCGGCGCCGGCTGACAGAAGAGTCGCCACCGTGCGTTATTTATCCCAACGGAGGGAAAGGAAACGCTCGAAGTAAACCTCGCAAACAACGGGAAAAGGTATGGTCATCGCAACCAAAACCTGGGTTCGGGAGTCGGTTACGCAAGGGGAAGGTATTAGCACCCCTCACGTCCATCGTACTCGATGGGATCCACGCTTGCTTGGTTTGTACGGATTACATTTCTATCTAAACTAAAGGATGAGGTCTGAAAAGAAAAGAAAATATGACTCGGCAAAGCATCGCACTTTATGCCTACGTATTCCCGCCTGGAACGAGAAATCAGAGTCAACGTAGTTCGCCTAACTACGGGGGAAGATGGGTGAAGGTTGCTCGCTAGGACATCGCATCCTATGCCTACGTACTTCCACACAGCATGGAAGATCAGAGCAAACGTAGTTCGGGCTACGCACGACACAAGCTGTTCAAGTGTCTTTTATGAAAAATCTCACCTTAAACAAGGGTTTTCTTATTGCAAAAAGGTTGATGTTCGTTCAAATCTTTTGACGGACGAAATGAATTAATCTCTGTTATAACCTTTATTAGTGTTTTTCTGTTGTTTTGAAGGAAGAAGAGATGACACTCTATAAATCCTAGGGTTAAAAGGGGAATAAAATCTACCCTAATGTTATCATGCATGGGTTAACACCTAATGTCTATCATGCTCCTCTCTTGCGCAGAGAGAAACAGAGATCCTAAGGGAATATACGGAAACAGAAACAGCAGATATATACAATAGAGCAGTAAAATGCATGGATGCAACAATACAAGCGAGGCACGGGAGTCCCACTCAACCTCAAACCTAGAAAACAATAGGCAAAAGTGAACAAACTTCACTTTCAACCCAGCAAGTTAAACAGCAAACAATACAGTCCGGGAAAATCACACAATACATCAAAATTAAAACAGCTGAAGCTAAACAGCAAAGCAACCTTCATCAGCATCAGCAACTATCTTCAGGCTTCAAACAGACATCATTCTTCTATCTTCAATCTCCCAATGGCTCTTCTTCAAGTCCTAACCTCCAAGCTGAGGAATCAATCACAAGAATAAACTGGGTGTTAAGCAATTAGTTGACCACCAAGGGTGGCAAACATACTGCTATCAACACAAAGAATATTTCTCTCAAGAGTTCTATCCCTCAGACATTAGCACCAAGCCTTCCAAAGGAAGGGGGTGAGTGTCTCAGAGAGACTCTGTATCACAGAGAAAAATGGAGGCAAACAAGACCTTCCATGTTTGAGAATTAAGTTGGCTACTCTAGGGCTCTGCCTAACCCCTACATCCTACAAACTTTAGCAGCTACCAGCAAGAGATACTCCTCATGAACTCTGGAAGTTGGTCTTCATTCTCTGATCTTCAACTGGGCTTCACCATCACAGGTCTTCAGCTCTCCCCCAAATCCCAAACAACCCAACACCCCACACAGACAAAAAGTAACCCTAAAGAGGGCACACCACACAGTCAACCAAATATGAGCAATATACTAATAGAAGTAGGGGAATCCTAATATTTTCTAAGGGATCTACCCTATACCCATAACCCCTATAGTCCCATACCCCAAAATCAAATCAACATCCCTGAAAGAATTAATCTATCTCACATATACTCATCTAAAACCCTAATTTTGATCATACTAACCACACCTAATCAAATCACCTAAAATTTTATCCTAAAAATATGAATTAAATCCTATATTCAAGTTGAAGTCCTATACTAATCACTCTAAAAAGAACGAACCCTAAATCTAAGGGGACCTATGAGAACTAAAATTAACAAATTTGAGTACTAAACTAAACTTAATAAAATGCTATTTACAAGAAAAATGCATAAAAAATATTAAAACAAAATAAAATGTCAATTTTATTATTTGGTATTTTTCTAGACAGAATTATGGACCTATAGCAAAAAGAACCAATTAAAACTATCAATTTTCCCATTTTTTTATGATTTTTTAAAGATGACAAAAATATTAAAGGGATTAAAATCACAAAATAGAAATAAAATGGGGAGGGGGTCTGAATAGCATACACGCCTAGTTGTAATTCCTAATGGGCCATGGAACCAGGGGTGTGAATATCAATAAGCAAGGCCCAAGAACGCTTCAGAAAACGAAAATAAAAAACAAAAGAAAAAGGCAAATTCTCGGTGCAAATAGCAACAACTTCACGTGTTATTCTTTGGGCTTATCAAGAAGGGGGTGGGGATAGAAATGTTGGACCCAGCCCAGACGCGCGTTTAAGTGAAACGCTGCGTTTCGCTGGTCAGCTCCCTCCATTTCCAATTGAATAATAGCCACACGATGGGTGTAAAAGGTCAATTAACCAGGACGATCGGACGACTATCCTTCATCGTCCCCTAACCAAAACCCTAAACTCAGAATTCCACTCCCCATGCAGCCATGTTCATGTCCATTATTCTCCTTCAATAGGCCATGAAATCACGCACTTTAAAAACCAAACTCACTCCATTTCTTCCCCTCTACAAGATTATGCACGTGATTTTCTCTAAAACCCTCCCAAAAACCAAACCCGATAGCTGGAAGTCTTGGGTACCACTGAATTGCACCTGATGTGCATGATCATCAAACTTGCTCAAACTACCCTAGAACGATCTATGGACTATGCTGAGTATTCTGAACCAAAAATCTAGCATTGTCTCGCCCTAATTCAAGAGTTATAGATCAAGAAAGTTTCATCACCATTAATCCAATCGTCTCTAATGGCCATAACAGATGGGGTATACGCTCCTCTACCTAACCCTAACAATCTTATACCAATAATCTAACCTAGCAACACCTAGTTATGGAGATATGAAAGAAAACACCAACCTGCTATTCTTGCTGAAACAGATGAGGAAGAGCTCGATTCGACACTTATAAGCTTTTACCAATGATCTTTAGATGATGCTAGGGTTTCTGTTTGCAAAAAGTAGGAAGAAAAATGCTTGTGGTGATGGCTACAATTCTGATATGGATTCTTGCAATGTCCACTCTAACTCTTCAATCCTCCATTGTTGGACCTCTGACCTTGCTTACAATCACTCACTATGCACTATGTGTTGAAGATGAATCAAGACTTTGAACAAAAATGGTGTATTATGATAATTCTCTCACTTTCTTACAATGGAAGCAACCATGAAATTCTCTCTTTTCTCTCCCTCTTTTCACCAACCCCTTGCACCAATGAGCTCAGTTCAATATATAGATGATGATTAACAGATTTAGAAGTTTCTAGATTGATCCTAGAGGATTCTAGAAAGTGGTGGAAAATTCATGAACTTCTCACTTAATGATACTTTGAATCATCTCATATCATGCTTGCACCTTTGGTAAACTTGTGTTAAAATCTCCTTTCATGAGATATTGGGAGTGTATGTGTGAAAACCAAGCCTTTCCTTGCCCTGTGTTGAGTTTTACCAAGTTGCCTTATGATGCAAGAAACAATATTACAAAGCAAGTCCCATTTTTAAGCCCTAACTCAAAAAAGTGGCTGAACCAATGTCTTAAAAATATTTTTTGGAATCAATTTGGTATATTGGATGACCCATATTGGATTTGTAGATCTCTCAAACCAATTTTTCATTTCAACTTTTTCAACTTATATGCCTTTTTTAGGTCATTTTTCACCAACTTTGGTCAAGTCTCATTCCATGCATTTACAAACTTCCATGACTTCTTTTTTAGACTTAAAATGGCATTTTGAGCAACTTTTATGTTGTGAAGTTTTTCATTTGAAGCTTCCTTGTATGAGTTTTAGGCATATGCTAAGAATGACCTGTAATCCTCAAATGACCAAAATACCCTTTGCTTGCCAAGACCATAAGTAGAGTTCCACAAATCATATGAAGGCATACCATACCATTCTAGAAATCTAAGACAATAAGTAACAACTCTCATGTTGGCCAGAAATCCATTTGAAATACCCTTGAAGGTCAAAAGTTGCTTGGAAGACAGACAATTTTCACAGACAAAATTCAGTGCCCTCAGATGACCTGTAACTTGCAAGAGCTATAACTTGAGTTCTATAAATCATATTGATGACTTCCACCACTCAAATTAAATCTATGAAGATACTCTACAAGTTTCATGTGGACCAAGAATTCATATGAAGCTTGTATCTAGAGTTACACTGCTTTGAAGTTTGACCTAAATCAGGGGATTTTACACTGAAACCCTAATTTAGTAACTCCAGTTCTCCTTGACTCCTCTTGATCTTTCTTTATCACAACAACATATCCATATCCATATAGCAAATAATGAATCCCCCATTCTTCAAATGATCCTGGAAGCCCTTCAAAACACTTCTTCGACCTAGAATTGACCCAGTGTTGACCTTAGTTGACTGACTTCAACTGAGGCTCTTGCAATCATTTCAATGACTTGGTTCTCCTCAAAAATGATTCTCTAGACTCTTCATAATATCCATACACACCTCATGCTCTTGGCTCATAGCTCACACTTCCTCTGATGATCCCCAACTAGCCTCAAGATAGGAGAGAACTTACTGATCAACCTGTCAGCTCTTCAAAGCTCAAATTCTTCCCTGATGACCTGAGTAGTCTTGAATATGAATGAAACCCTTGGATATACCTCTTGAGATAAGAATAGCACTTTGATCCCCTGATTAAGATAGCTTGCTCATGCTATGCAATGCAGATGAATACACTATGTACATGATGACAATGCAAATGACTATGCAATTGAAACATAAACCTAGGTTAGAAAAGGTTGGGCAAATTTTTGGGTGCAACAGCTGCCCCTATTCAAGCGACTTGGACCCGACGGGATGAAGAGCACGCAGCCTTCAGACATTCGTGGTACGAGACGGTTGAATACGAAAGAACCCGGAAATTTGCCAACCGCAAAAATAAATTGCGAAAATGACTACTGTGTGGGAAAATCCTGGGCACTGGCTTCTGTCGTCACAGCAACAACTAGCCATCCATCTGTCAAATAATCTGATGTTGTCCGCAGACCACTCCACTCCGAAGAAATGAGCATACACCACACGACGATAAATTGTTGATATCACTTATCAACCTCTGTTGATCTCACTTATCAACCTCTGTTGATCTCACTTATCAACTGAGCACACGCTAACCAGCGGGAAAATATTGACTTCACTTGTCCTGTTGACTTCACTGATCAACCTCTCGTATCCTGAAGAAACGAGCAAACGCTTAACCAAGCGGGGCAATGTTCGAAGACATGAACCACCGACTCTGCGGGGAAGAGAGAAACTTAACTAAGCAACTCTGAGGTCAGTTCTGACGAAGGCCGTCAAACACCTGCTGGGGAAATTGGGAACTTAACCAAGCACCCTTGTTGAAAAATACGAGGAATTTAACCAAACTACTCATGTAGCAAGCCCCCTGCTGGAGACTAAGAGGGACTTATTGAAGCAACACCTTGCTGGAGAACATAACTCTGTTGGAGGAATTGCGGGTAACCACCCGACAATCTGCATTATAGCATCCTGAGAAAAACTCAGCTGGGGAGTGCAAGCAACTTAACCAAGCGACTTATCAAAGGATACCCTGCCGGGGACTACGAGTATCTCGTTGAAGACCACCCCGCTGGGGATTACATCTCTACTGGGGTAACTGTGAGTAACCACTCAAAATCTGTACCATGCTATCTCCACAGCACTCTGAGAAAGGACTCGGCTGGGGAGAAAGAGAAATGCTTGACCAAGCAACTCTACTAGGGGAATATGCCGTAACGAACACGATCACTGCATGTCTGGCCATAAATCCACAAAACTGCTATGAACGCGATCATTGCGCGTTTCGATGCCACAAACAAAATCACATAATGGGACGAACACGATCACTGCATGTTGCGTTACAACCAAAATTACTTCGACCATAAATCCGACCGGATGGGGTAAACACGATCACTGCGTGCCAGACGGAATAAACCCATATAGAAGAGGCGAACGCGTTCACTGCGTATTTCAACCATCAATAAACACAATCACTGCGTGTGCTGCAATAGGACGAATACGATCACTGCGCATCTCGACCAACAAACCCTCAAAATGATGTCAACACGATCACTGTGTGTGTCATAACCAACCCATGTAACAGGACGAATACGATTACTGCGTATGCCGGCCAACAAAACCAACTGATACAATAGTCACGATCACTACGTGCTCTGCATCACGATTTCCCATGGTACTATCAACACGATCACTGCGTGCGAAACGAATACGATCATTGCGTATCTTGAACACGATCATTGCGTGTTTGAACACGATCACTGCGCGTTCTGAGCCACGATCCTCTTGACTGGAGAAAAAAAACACGATCACTGCGTGTTATGTGTCTCAACTAACCCACATAACTGGACGAATACGATCACTGCATATCTTGACCATACATAGGGTAAACGCGATCACTGCGCGCTTCATGTCACAACCCTCTTGACTGGAGGAAACACGATCCCTGTGTGCCATGACACCACTTCAAACATTGGGACGAATACGATCACTGCGTACTTCGGCCATAAATAACCAGATGAACACGTTCACTGCGTGTTTCACGGACAAATACGATCACTGCGTATCTCGACCAACGACTGGATGAACACGATCACTGCGTATCCTTGCTCAATAAAACCCCCGAGTTGATACCAACACGATCACTGCGTGCTCTACAAAACAATCGGGACGGATACGACCACTGCGCCATCCGAACACTGATACATATATCAAGATCAACACGATCACTGCGTGTCCTACAACATGAACCCCATAAAAGAGATAAGATACGATCACTGTGTACTTGGGCCACAAATCAACATCTTAAAATCAACACGATCATTACGTGCCTTGCTATATGAACCCCGTAGCTGGTACAAAATACGATCACTGCATACTTTGACCACAAAATCCACATCTTCCTGAAACCACAATTTCTCTTATCGGCAAGGAATAACATATCCGAAACTGGAGAGGTAACCACCTGGCTTATATTTCAAAAATGCATGTTTGATAATGACGTAATGCTTCCACACTGCATGGAAATGCTACATACTCGAGTAGAATGCAAATGCTCATGATGCATGCTTATGCAAAGAGTTACTTTAGCAAAATAAATGCTGAAGGCACACTGGATCCGCTGGGGATGACCGGACTGCTACCGATACGCCTCCAACAAAATAAATGTTGGGAAGATGAACTAACTCCGCTGGGGGATAACCATCCTGCTGGGAAAGTAGCTTACGAACTCAAAACTCCCAAATCTGCTGAAGACGATCCTCCTGACGAGGAAAGATGACTTGCTGGGGAAAGAAAGGACTCCTGTTCGGGGAAAAACTCCTTTCAGCAGCTCCCACCACCTGATCATATTCTGTGGGAGCCCTTCCTGCTATCACTGAGCTGGGGAAATCATCCTGCTATCACTGAGTTGGGGATTGAATTACACATTCTGATTTGCACTGCGCAAGAACTTTCTGGGGAATTAGTCATATCCATCTCGACCTTCACTGGGGAGGACTCTGCTCTGCTCGATAAGCCAATTCTGATCTACTGAAAGTACATTGATCTTCCTTCGACGTAATCTCAACTCTCCTGGGGAGACAACATTCCATCTTTGCCTGGGATGACTTCACTGGGGAAGACACAACATTCGACCTCTGGAAAGGGTACCATCCTGCCATGGACTCTGGCGGGGAACTTTGTGAACTTTTGAATACCTGCAAAAGTCAACAAGCAAACACAAGACAATCTATGCAAAAAGAGACATCTTGGTAATCACCCACGACAACCATTCAGGTAATTTTCGATTTTAACAATCATCGGCCGAGGCCCGCCTGGTTACACGCATGTAAGTTTATCGAAAACATCGGCGTTTTTTACAAACAAAACTGTAAAAATCAAAACCAAAGTCACACACTACACTGAATAAACACTTTATTGATAACAGCCTGAGAATAGGCAAAATTTGTACATCGGATGCAACTCCTGAAAAGAGGTAGTTACGCACAAACAAAATGCAGAAGTATACAAATATACCGAATAAAATTTGTACACATGTCGGCAACGTGTTACAGATGAACACCATGAACCGATCCTCCTATGACTCGTCGGACCCTGACGCTTTCCCGACCTCTGTCTTCGGAAGAAATTGCTTTGGATAATTGACCCCCAGAGCTTCCAAACCGCTAACAATCAAACTTGGACCGCAGTCATTTGCTTCTTAAATCCCTAACTTTTGCGTGAATCGCCCTTTGCGGGTTTTCGATTCACCGGGATACCCTTTTTTGCCGAAGCCGCCCAGTGTAGGTTTTCGACTTCGCGGGTGTACATTTTTTCAATTATATCCCTAACTTTTGCACGAACCGTTTTATTCTGTTTTTGGTTCGCCAGGATGCCCCATTTTTGCCTGGACTCTCTTTTTACTGTCCAGCGGGTCAATTTTAAGCAAAGTATTTTTTAACTGCGTCCAAGTTCACAGGGGACGAAAAGTCTTCACCATCCATGGTGGATAACAATAAGGCTCCTCCGGAGAAGACCTTTCTCACGACGTATGGATCTTCGTAATTGGGAGTCCATTTGCCCCTGTGATCCGATTGCGGCGGGAGAATCTTCTTCAGCAAAAGATTACCCGTCTGAAAGCTTTGAGGTCGAATCTTCTTGTCGAACGCTTTCTTCATCCGACTTTGATACAGCCTACCATGTGCAATGGATGCTAGTCTTTTCTCATCTATCAAGTTCAGCTGATTCAATCTACTTCTCACCCATTCTGCCTCGTCCAGCTTGACATCAAGCAAAACCCTCAAAGACGGTACCTCAACCTCCAACGGCAGGACAACCTCCATGCCATATACTAGTGAGAACGGTGTTGCCCCGGTTGATGTACGCACTGTAGTACGATAACCGTGCAAAGCGAATGGCAGCATTTCATGCCAATCCTTATACGTTACCACCATCTTTTGAACAATTTTCTTTATGTTCTTGTTGGTCGCTTCAACAGCGCCATTCATCTTTGGTCTGTAGGGAGATGAATTATGATGCTCGATCTTGAAATCCCGACACAAATCCTTCATCATCTTGCTGTTCAAATTCGAACCATTATCAGTAATGATCCGTTCAGGAATACCGTATCTGCAGATTATATCCTTCTTGATAAATCTGGCCACCACCTGTTTCGTCACATTGGCGTAAGATGCCGCTTCCACCCACTTGGTGAAGTAATCGATCGCAACCAGAATGAAGTGATGCCCATTAGAAGCAGTAGGCTCAATCTTTCCAATCATATCAATTCCCCACATGGAGAAAGGCCACGGAGAAGCCATAACATTCAGTGGACTGGGTGGCACGTGGATCTTATCAGCATAGATCTGGCACTTGTGACACCGCTTGGCGAACTTGAAACAGTCAGTTTCCATCGTCAACCAATAATACTCTGCTCGTAACAACTTTCGGGTCATAGCATGCCCACCAGCATGTGTGCCAAAAGCTCCTTCATGGATCTCTTCCATGAGTAAGTTAGCCTCCTTCTCATCCACACACCGGAGGAGTACCGAATCGTGGTTCCTTCTATACAAAACGCCGTCGGGATTCAGATAAAAGTTGCCTGCTAATCTCCTTAGGGTCTTCTGATCGCAACTGGACGCCCCAGCTGGATACTCCTTATTCTTCAGGAAATTCTGTACATCGAAATACCATGGTTTACCGTCAGATGCTTCATCAATTGAAAACACAAAGGCCGGCCTATCAAGGCGAGAGATGACAATGCTGGGAGCCTCATTCCAGCGGTTGACTTTATACATCGAGGATAACGTTGCAAGGGCGTCTGCCATTTGATTCTCCGCCCGAGGTACATGATGGAATTCCACCCTATCAAATAAAGGTAGCAACCTTCTCGCATAATTCATGTACGGTATCAGATTAGGTTGGCGCGTCTCCCACTCTCCCTTAATCTGATTCACCACCAATGTTGAATCCCCATATACGTCCAGATTCTTAATCCTCATATCAATAGCCTCTTCTAACCCCATAATGCAAGCTTCATACTCGGCTTCATTATTTGTTACTGGAAAAGTTAATCTGGCTGTGAACGGGATGTGCGACCCGTGGGGAGTTGTAATGATTACCCCGATCCCGCTACCGTACGAATTGACAGCCCCGTCAAAAATCAATTGCCACTGGGAACTCCGCTCAGGACCCTCACCAGGCAACGGCTCATCACAATCTTTAGCTTTCAAGTACATTATGTCCTCATCAGGAAACTCAAACTTCATAGGCTGATAATCCTCAATTGGCTGTTTGGCGAGATATTCGGACAGAACACTTCCCTTAATGGCCTTCTGGGAAACATACTGGATGTCGTATTCTGTCAATACCATCTGCCATCTAGCAATCCTCCCAGAGAGTGCTTGCTTTTCAAACACATATTTAATCGGATCCATCTTCGATATCAGCATGGTTGTATGATTCAGCATGTACTGTCTTAGACGTTTGGCAGCCCACGCCAATGCACAACACGTCTTTTCGAGCATAGAGTATCGAGATTCACAGTCTGTGAACTTTTTACTCAAGTAGTAAATTGCACGCTCTTTCCGCCCTGTCTCGTCATGTTGACCGAGAACACAACCCATACTGTTCTCCAGAACCGTCAGATACATAATCAGTGGTCGTCCTGCTACTGGGGGTATCAACACCGGAGGTTCCTGCAAGTATTCTTTTATCTTTTCAAATGCCCTTTGGCAATTGTCGTTCCAGACCACCGCCTGATCTTTCTTTAACAGCTTGAATAATGGTTCACACGTGGTCGTTAGGTGAGAGATGAACCTAGCAATGTAATTCAGCCTCCCTAAGAATCCACGGACTTCTTTTTCGGTCCTCGGTGCTGGCATTTCTTGTATTGCTTTTATTTTTGCAGGATCGACCTCGATTCCTTTTTTGCTCACAATGAACCCCAGTAGCTTCCCGGATCTCACTCCGAAGGTACATTTATTTGGATTCAGCCTCAGCCTGAATTTCCTCAGCCTTTTGAACAACTTCAACAAATTAACCAGATGCTCTTCCTCTGTTTGAGACTTGGCTATCATGTCATCGACATACACCTCAATCTCTCTGTGCATCATGTCGTGAAAAAGCATTGGCATAGCCCGCTGATACGTTGCCCCAGCATTCTTCAAACCAAAGGGCATCACCTTATAACAGAAGGTTCCCCACGGGGTGATAAAGGTCGTTTTTTCCATATCCTCCGGAGCCATTTTGATCTGGTTGTACCCTGAAAAGCCATCCATGAAGGAAAACACTGAAAACTGAGTCGTGTTGTCAACTAACACATCAATATGCGGCAGCGGGAAGTCATCCTTCGGGCTCGCTTTGTTCAGATCCCTATAATTAACGCACATTCGAACCTTGCCATCTTTCTTTAGCACAGGCACGATATTAGCGACCCAAGTGGGATAAGTGGTAACAGCCAGGAACCCAGCATCCCATTGCTTCTGCACTTCTTCCTTTATCTTTACAGCCATATGAGGACGAGACCTTCGGAGTTTCTGCTTCACAGGCGGGCAATCTTCCTTCAACGACAGACGATGAACAACCATATCAGTATCCAAACCTGGCATGTCCTCATAGGACCAAGCAAATATATCACTGTATTCACGCAGCATCTCGATAAGCTCTCGCTTGACGTCCACTTGCAATGCAGCCCCTATACGGATATTCCTGACGCATTCTTCAGACCCCAAGTTGACAATATCAATCTCTTCCTGGTGAGGCAGAATGACCCTCTCCTCTTGCTTTAACAACCGACTGAGCTCTTCTGGTAAGTCACTATCCTCCACAATCTCCTCCTCAGCTTGGAAGATCGGATGCTCGAAGTCTAAACGAGTCATAGGAAGTTTTTGGTCGGTGTTATCTGAAAATTCATGAATCCTGCGAGGGAAACGGTTAAGTGCTTCAAAATGTTGTGCAAGCAAAATGCATAACCGCGCTGCCATTTTATTAAAAAATAAAATAAAACAGAAAGAAAAGGATCACAACATTTGAATGTAAAAACGCCGTCATTTATTAATCATGCAAACATACAGGTAAACAGTTAGGTCCTAAGACAAGATCATCGATGCCCGGGCAAGGCATGAGATCATACAACTAATTGAAGAAACAATGTATTACTGTTTGGTGACTTGGATGACGTCCTGGATGGACCAGTTGCATAGGCTTTGCCCTGGCGTGCTGGGTCGAATCCATGAGTCCATGTCGCAATCGCTATCCACCTCATCCGTATCAGACACGGCATTGATCCTTTCAAAGCTAACCCCTCCGGGTGTGAACACGACAGGTCCCTTGTACTTAGGCGCACTATTCGAGGAAGATGGACGGTACCCCAAGCCATACTTGTCTTGCTTTACCGGAATGTCCAGAACCTGCCCCCACTTCTGGGTCTCTCCTGCTTGTACCAGCGCCTTGGCTTCTTTATACGAGGAGACGGCCACCTCTAGTCCTTCACTCTTTACCGGATCTTCCTCTTTAACTTTCACCTCCTCGAACGCTTGACACAATGTTTCATGAATCTCTCCATCTACCTCCACGTACTTGAAAGAAGATAAATGACTGACTAGGATATCCTCTTCGCCACACACCGTCACAATACTCCCCTCAACCATATATTTCAACTTCTGATGGAGCGTCGAAGTTACTTCCCCAGCGGCGTGAATCCAGTGTCTCCCAATCAAACAGCCATATGCGGGCTGAATGTCCATGATGTAAAACACTGTATCAAACACCTTCGGACCTACCTGAATAGGTAACGTTATCGACCCGAATACTGACCTCCTGGTTCCGTCAAAAGCCCTTACTACCAAATCACTAGGTGTGCACAAAAACCCACGGGTATCCAATTTCAACAGAGCTTTCTTTGGTAACACATTCAACGAGGACCCAGTGTCCACCAGCACATGGGATAGAACAGTGCCCCGACATTCAATAGAGATGTGTAAAGCATTATTGTGATCACGCCCTCGAGGTGTTAAGTCAAAATCTGTGAATCCCAGTCCATGCCCAGCGTTAACATGTGCCATAACCCCCTCCAGCTGATTAACTGAAATCTCTTGCGGCACGAAGGATGTCTCAAGTACCTTCAACAGGGCGTTCCTATGCGCCTCAGAGCACAACAACAGCGATAATATGGAGATCTTTGACGGGGTCTGGTGCAGGTGATCTACATTCTTGTAATCACTTTTGCGGATTAACCTCATGAATTCTTCCACATCTTTGGCTATCGGCTCTTTCTCTTTACTCCCTGAAGATTCCCCTTCAACAACCTTGTTCTTACCTTTGGCGAGCCTCTCTGCTTCAACCTCAGGTGAAGTGAAAATTCTCCCACTCCGGGTTATACCACCTGCTCCCACTATATTATCAACGGATCCTGCTGGCGGATCATTCAAGTCAATCTTTTCCCCATTGCAATACGCCTCAGCACTGTAGCACCACGGGACTGCCTTTGTGCTTTCAAAAGGGACTGGCTTAGCGTTGGTAATAGTAATGGTCGGCCTTTTTGATGATGCCGAAATTGTCACCGATTTGAACGGAATGGTGATCGTAGCAATCTCCCTACGCTCTTCTACAGATTCTGTCTCAACAGACTTCTCTCGCCCCGCAGCCCTGTCAAACTGCAAAGTTCCTTTATCAATCAAACTTTGAACTTCCCTCTTCAACTTCTCACAGCCCTCAGGTTGAACCAAACAGTCATCACAATCTTCACTGCAACCGGGATAGACGCCTCCGCTCAACAAGCGCTGCTTCACGAAACTCAAAGGGGTTTTCAGCTCGCTCACTTCTGAAACTAAGTTCAACTCATCATTTGACATGATTGCATTGGCCCCGGCCCCACCATGCTTGGGCATTGGCTGTTGCGTGATATTGGGACCTTCCTTCCCGAAGTTAATAGCCGTACTATCAAGCAAATCCTGCACTTTATGCTTGAAATCCAAGCAATTCTCAATATTGTGCCCTGGTGCACCCGAATGGAAGTCACAATGCTTGCTAACATCGTACCCGACCGGTGGTTGGCCAGTTGGTGGTGCTAAGGTCCTCTTCTCGACTAACTGCAATTTCAACAACGTTTGAAGGAGTTCTGCATATGATACCGGCGGTACCTCGAATACTCTCCTCGGTCGAGGGTTCTGAAATCTTCGCTGATTATTATTAGGTTGCTGCTGAGCCTGCTGCGGTGGTTGTTGTCTCTGCTGCTGAGAAGGCCCTGGAATGGTTACACTTGCGACTGCTGACGCCAGTTCTGACCTTTATTCTTTCGTCGAGCACCGAATACAGCATTGGTGTCGCCTTGCCGCTTACCACCGAACGTCTTCTTACTACCTCCTGCGGAACTGGACTCACCCGCTTGAATTTTACCAATCTTCACCCTGTTTTCAATTCGCTCCCCCATCAAAATCAGCTCAGAGAAAGTACTCATCGAAAAGTTGAGCAGACGGTCATAGTACATTCCGAAAAAAGTTCCTATGAACATATCCATCATTTCGCGCTCCACCATTGGAGGGTGCACCCTAGCAGCCAAATCCCGCCATCTATGGGCGTATTCTTTAAAGCTCTCACTAGACTTCTGAGACATGCTTTGCAACTGAACTCGGTTAGGGGCGAGATCACTATTATATTGATAATGTCGAACAAAAGCCTCTGCCAGCTCTTTCCAACTCCTGATCTGAGTAGGTTCCAAGCTCATGTACCACTCCAGCGATGGCCCTGACAAGCTGTCTTGGAAAAAGTGCATAAGCATCTTTTCATCCTCAGAATACGCAGACATACGCCTGTAAAATGCGCGCACATGCACCCTAGGGCATGTATCCCCTTTGTATTTATCGAACGATGGTGCTTTGAATTTCAGCGGGACCCTCAACCCTGGGACTAACCCCATATTTGACATATCCAACCCAAGAGCATTCTGGTTGGCCAACCCGTTCACCTTCTCTTCTAGCAATCTCATCCGATGGTTGTCACCCCTGGCTCTTTCATAGCCCTCATTCTGACCAGAGAACACATCCTCCTGGCGATCCTCCCAGCGAGGTACTGCTTCGTATCCAACATAATCTGCATCGCGGCCCGGACCCGTTTGAACGTACCTGGGGTCATACCTCAGATTACCCATCTCTTGAGTGTTGTATGCACCAGCTCCATATCCAAGATTACCATAACCACCAAACCCAGCCTTGGCGCCAGCCATGCTGCCATACCCCATATTCACACCATTGAAGCCCTGGTTACCATTAATACCATTCATTCCGACATTCTCAACACCCCCGCTGAAACCCTGATTGACGTTGCCCACAAATACCCCAGCAGTATCTGTATTGACATTCATATTACCGGTGTTCCCACCTCCACCTACAGGACCAGTTTCTCCAGCATTCAAACCGGTTACGGGAACAGCGTCAGCACCTTGACGATTCTCAACTCGGGGAGAAGCAGCAATGTTTTCACCCTGCGGTGTCCCGTTGTTCTCAGCCCGGGCGACTATCGGTTGAACCAGATTCTGCAGCTGCTCTTGTCCTTTGGCGATAGTCTCCATGGTTTGCATGAGCAGGGCCATCCTGTCACGCATCTCTTGCATTTCACTCTGCACGTTGTCCATGATCTTCTTCTGGTTAACTCTTGTAGAGTAACGGTGAACCCGCTTTTCTGCAATCCTGAAAATACCTGCTTCAAAGATGCAAGAGATAAGATGCCTGGATCGCAAACCTGCAATGCAAATATGAGTATGTATGCAAAATGCAATGTGTGTCTGTGCATTAGGGATTATTATGCCCCGATGCTAGTGTGAGTGCCAGTGCAGTGACAGTGCTAGCAAGACAATGATTGGAGCCGAATCATAGAAAACCTCGTATATTGAAGAGAAATCCAAGAATACAATATCACCGAGGGTATACAGTAAGATGGCATGACCTCAACCAACAATCCTGGTGATGGTCAGCGCTAATGCAAATAAAGCATACAAATACATGAAATGATCAAGTACTCCCATGAGCCCGGTACTCTTCTATCAACTTCTTGGTCTCTGGATGACCTGGTCGGGTGAGCAGTCCTTCGACAAGCTGGTTTCTTCTCTTGAGAACACGTGGCACGTCACCGGCGGTTTCCTCCCCTGCTCCATCTCCGAAACGATCTTCTAGCTTCCGCTTCTGAGACACTGCTTCGTTCCTGCCTTCAATGGCTTTGTTCAATGCCTTCTGGAGACTGTATCTGGTCATCACTTCTTCTTCGCACTTCTCAATGCTAGCCTTCAACTGCTTCTCGAGGTCAGAAATTTGTTGCTTCAACTTATCTTCCCTCTTCTTGTTGTTGGTCAGCGTCGCATTCCAAGTCTTATTGCAAGAGGAGATCTCTCGGTGAGCGGCGTCAAGTGCTTTCTTTTTGGCCTCTAGCATGTCGTGAGAGCTTCTGAACTCTTGACCCAGACGTCCGCGTTTCTTTTTCTCCTCAGTCAACTCAGCGCCTAGCCTGTTCACTAGTTCGATCTGCTGTTGGAAAGAACGGACGGCCTTATTCTTCTCACTCCTCATCTGAGCTAGCTCCTTCTCTAACTCTTCATTAACCTTCAGCAAGGCTTCCTTTTCCTTCACAACCTGCTCGTAGACCTCCCTTGTGACAGTGGTTGGCTCTTCTACCGGAATGTGAACAGGGACCGGAGCAGCTGGAAATGGCATCAGTATCCGTCTGGCTCTCTCCTGAATCCAGACTTTGTAGGGTGCATATGCCTGGCAATCACTCTTTCCCAACAGTGGCTTCCCTTTCCTATTAATACGCGTCCAGGCATGCCGAAGCTTGGCTAGCAAATCTCCGCTCAAATCGCCTGTGAAGTACAGAGATTCCTGTACTTCATCCTCCTGAGGTGGGCTCTTCAGCGCATATCCAAACTGACGGACGAATAAAGATGGGTTATAGTTAATGCACCCTTTTCTCCCTATCAGCGGAACATTAGGATACCCAGCACATGGATAGAAGTCCCCGATCAGTGTAGGCACTGGATTGCCAGCAGCAAACAGATGAAATGCATCCATGTCCACGAAGCTTGGGAAATTGGGAAACAGCACGATCCCATAAATGCATAGAGCCAGAATAGCGTTAAAGACCACCCAACACCCATTCTTGGCGTACTCTTGAGCCTTACCAACCAGAAACTGGAGAGAAAAACCCGGAACTCCTCGCCAAGAAGTTATCAACAACTCAGAAGCATTCATGTGCAAGGCTTTGGCTAAATCCTCCAACTTAGGTTCAGCGACAGAGTGAATAAAGGGAACTGCATTCTGCACTGGCAGCTCAGTAAACTCCACATACTCCTCCATGGTAGGTCCCAAAATGAAGTCTGCAAATGTAAAACATCTCAAAGACGGGTCATAGAACTGCATCAGCGTGTACAGCCTGTTCAACTCATCATCAGTGGATCTGCGAACCAGACTCAACAACCGTCCATAACTCTGCCTGAAGCCTCTACGGACATCCTCATCTGCCAGTGAAATCAGACCCAGGAGTGGAGTAATATCGGGAATAGGTAGCTTGTAGGCAACTGTCATCCTCAACCCAACCATAATCAATACCCAAAAGTCCAGACACTAGAACCGGGGGATATGCAAATGCACCTGCAGCACAGACACACGTTAATGGGATGCAATGATAATGATTATGCAAATAATGCAATACAAGCAACATGCAACAGGGACCAAGTGCTATAGCTGAGCAGCCTGAACCATATCAAAAGTCTCAAGATAGACCCTCCAATACTCATCAATCCCTGGTCTCAGATAGACCTAACACAAAGCTCCAACATCGGTTTCTGATAGACCCATAATATAACCCCAACTGGTCTCTGACAGACCTCAAACCATAACTCCAACCGGTCTCTGATAGACCTCACAAATATCCATAAATACCCAGGATCTCTGATCAAGAAATAACCGGTATCTGAAGGTCTAGTTACCTGCATAACCCCAAACCCTCTCACAGGTGGATGTCCTAGTAACTGACAAAGGTATGGCATCCTATGCGGTCGTCGGCGTCACAGACTTTCAGGGTTGATGATACGATTCCCAGAAGGAGTGGCATCATCAAATCCTGAAGAGGCCTCACTTAGCCAACTTCCAAATGATCGGTCCCCAGAGTCGACAATCCAACTAACCAGCAACCCGAGCCACCCAAAGGGCAGGACAGTAGGCCAACCAGAAGAACCTCGTCTGAGTGTAGATTTCGCGGGACACTAGGACATGCAAAGCACGTGCGCGCCCACTAATCTCTACTCTAAGTCTAGGTGCACTCAAGCCCAGGTCCGGCTTATCTCTCAATCGAAGAACACCCGTCACACCCCACAATACAACAATAATAATAATAAAGCTGAAATGTAAATACAGAAATGTAAATCCATACAAATTCCTCGACGGGCAAACAAGCGCTAGGATTGACTCTCTAAAGGGACGTTGGATCCCAAATGCATAAGAATTATCGCAGTCCTTAGCAGCCAGGGGATGTTGGATCCCCAGCAGAGTCGCCAGCTGTCGCTATTGCGAAAATCGGCGCCAACTGACAGAAGAGTCGCCACCGTGCGTTATTTATTCCAATGGAGGGAAAGGAAACGCTCGAAGTAAACCTCGCAAACAACGGGAAAAGGTATGGTCATCGCAACCAAAACCTGGGTTCGGGAGTCGGTTACGCAAGGGGAAGGTATTAGCACCCCTCACGTCCATCGTACTCGATGGGATCCACGCTTGCTTGGTTTGTACGGATTACATTTCTATCTAAACTAAAGGATGAGGTCTGAAAAGAAAAGAAAACATGACTCGGCAAAGCATCGCACTTTATGCCTACGTATTCCCGCCTGGAACGAGAAATCAGAGTCAACGTAGTTCGCCTAACTACGGGGGAAGATGGGTGAAGGTTGCTCGCTAGGACATCGCATCCTATGCCTACGTACTTCCACACAGCATGGAAGATCAGAGCAAACGTAGTTCGGGCTACGCACAACACAAGCTGTTCAAGTGTCTTTTATGAAAAATCTCACCTTAAACAAGGGTTTTCTTATTGCAAAAAGGTTGATGTTCGTTCAAATCTTTTGACGGAAGAAATGAATTAAACTCTGTTATAACCTTTATTAGTGTTTTTCTGTTGTTTTGAAGGAAGAAGAGATGACACTCTATAAATCCTAGGGTTAAAAGGGGAATAAAATCTACCCTAATGTTAGCATGCATGGGTTAACACCTAATGTCTATCATGCTCCTCTCTTGCGCAGAGAGAAACAGAGATCCTAAGGGAATATACGGAAACAGAAACAACAGATATATACAATAGAGCAGTAAAATGCATGGATGCAACAATACAAGCGAGGCAAGGGAGTCCCACTCAACCTCGAACCTAGAAAACAATAGGCAAAAGTGAACAGACTTCACTTTCAACCCAGCAAGTTAAACAGCAAACAATACAGTCCGGGAAAATCACACAATACATCAAAATTAAAACAGCTGAAGCTAAACAGCAAAGCAACCTTCATCAGCATCAGCAACTATCTTCAGGCTTCAAACAGACATCAGTCTTCTATCTTCAATCTCCCAATGGCTCTTCTTCAAGTCCTAACCTCCAAGCTGAGGAATCAATCACAAGAATAAACTGGGTGTTAAGCAATTAGTTAACCACCAAGGGTGGCAAACATACTGCTATCAACACAAAGAATATTTCTCTCAAGAGTTCTATCCCTCAGACATTAGCACCAAGCCTTCCAAAGGAAGGGGGTGAGTGTCTCAGAGAGACTTTGTATCACAGAGAAGAATGGAGGCAAACAAGACCTTCCATGTTTGAGAATTAAGTTGGGTACTCTAGGGCTCTGCCTAACCCCTACATCCTACAAACTTCAGCAGCTACCAGCAAGAGATACTCCTCATGAACTCTGGAAGTTGGTCTTCATTCTCTGATCTTCAACTGGGCTTCACCATCACAGGTCTTCAGCTCTCCCCCAAATCCCAAACAACCCAACACCCCACACAGACAAAAAGTAACCCTAAAGAGGGCACACCACACAGTCAACCAAATATGAGCAATATA
Source organism: Lathyrus sativus (assembly GCA_963859935.3). NCBI lineage: Eukaryota > Viridiplantae > Streptophyta > Magnoliopsida > Fabales > Fabaceae > Lathyrus > Lathyrus sativus. The sequence goes on along the minus strand of OZ012741.1, from coordinate 282,805,404 downwards.
CTAATAGCAGTAGGGGAATCCTAATATTTTCTAAGGGATCTACCCTATACCCATAACCCCTATAGTCCCATACCCCAAAATCAAATCAACATCCCTGAAAGAATTAATCTATCTCACATATACTCATCTAAAACCCTAATTTTGATCATACTAACCACACCTAATCAAATCACCTAAAATTTAATCCTAAAAATATGAAACTAATCCTATATTCAAGTTGAAGTCCTATACTAATCACTCTAAAAAGAATGAACCCTAAATCTAAGGGGACCTATGAGAACTAAAATTAACAAATTTGAGTACTAAACTAGACTTAATAAAATGCTATTTACAAGAAAAATGCATAAAAAATATTAAAACAAAATAAAATGTCAATTTTATTATTTGGTATTTTTCTAGACAGAATTATGGGCCTATAGCAAAAAGAACCAATTAAAACTATCAATTTTCCCATTTTTTATGATTTTTTAAAGATGACAAAAATATTAAAGGAATTAAAATCACAAAATAGAAATAAAATGGGGAGGGGGTCTGAATAGCATACACGCCTAGTTGTAATTCCTAATGGGCCATGGAACCAGGGGTGTGAATATCAATAAGCAAGGCCCAAGAACGCTTCAGAAAATGAAAATAAAAAAACAAAAGAAAAAGGCAAATTCTCGGTGCAAATAGCAACAACTTCACGTGTTATTCTTTGGGCTTATCAAGAAGGGGGTGGGGATAGAAATGTTGGACCCAGCCCAGACGCGCGTTTAAGTGAAATGCTGCATTTCGCTGGTCAGCTCCCTCCATTTACAATTGAATAATAGCCACACGATGGGTGTAAAAGGTCAATTAACCAGGACGATCGGACGACTATCCTTCATCGTCCCCAAACCAAAACCCTAAACTCAGAATTCCACTCCCCATGCAGCCATGTTCATGTCCATTATTCTCCTTCAATAGGCCATTAAATCAAGCACTTTAAAAACCAAACTCACTCCATTTCTTCCCCTCTACAAGACTATGCACGTGATTTTCTCTAAAACCCTCCCAAAAACCAAACCCGATAGCTGGAAGTCTTGGGTACCACTGAATTGCACCTGATGTGCATGATCATCAAACTTGCTCAAACTACCCTAGAACAATCTATGGACTATGCTGAGTATTCTGAACCAAAAATCTAGCATTGTCTCGCCCTAATTCAGGAGTTATAGATCAAGAAATTTTCATCACCATTAATCCAATCGTCTCTAATGGCCATAACAGATGGGGTATACGCTCCTCTACCTAACCCTAACAATCTTATACCAATAATCTAACCTAGCAACACCTAGTTATGGAGATATGAAAGAAAACACCAACCTGCTATTCTTGCTGAAACAGATGAGGAAGAGCTCGATTCGACACTTATAAGCTTTCACCAATGATCTTTAGATGATGCTAGGGTTTCTGTTTGCAAAAAGTAGGAAGAAAAATGCTTGTGGTGATGGCTACAATTCTGATATGGATTCTTGCAATGTCCACTCTAACTCTTCAATCCTCCATTGTTGGACCTCTGACCTTGCTTACAATCACTCACTATGCACTATGTGTTGAAGATGAATCAAGACTTTGAACAAAAATGGTGTATTATGATAATTCTCTCACTTTCTTACAATGGAAGCAACCATGAAATTCTCTCTTTTCTCTCCCTCTTTTCACCAACCCCTTGCACCAATGAGCTCAGTTCAATATATAGATGATGATTAACAGATTTAGAAGTTTCTAGATTGATCCTAGAGGATTCTAGAAAGTGGTGGAAAATTCATGAACTTTTCACTTAATGATACTTTGAATCATCTCATATCATGCTTGCACCTTTGGTAAACTTGTGTTAAGATCTCCTTTCATGAGATATTGGGAGTGTATGTGTGAAAACCAAGCCTTTCCTTGCCTTGTGTTGAGTTTTACCAAGTTGCCTTATGATGCAAGAAACAATATTACAAAGCAAGTCCCATTTTTAAGCCCTAAATCAAAAAAGTGGATGAACCAATGTCTTCAAAATATTGTTTGGAATCAATTTGGTATATTGGATGACCCATATTGGATTTGTAGATCTCTCAAACCAATTTTTCATTTCAACTTTTTCAACTTATATGCCTTTTTTAGGTCATTTTTCACCAACTTTGGTTAAGTCTCATTCCATGCATTTCCAAACTTCCATGACTTCTTTTCTAGACTTAAAATGTCATTTTGAGCAACTTTGATGTTGTGAAGTTTTTCATTTGAAGCTTCCTTGTATGAGTTTTAGGCATATGCTAAGAATGACCTGTAATCCTCAAATGACCAAAATACCCTTTTCTTGCCAAGACCATAAGTAGAGTTCCACAAATCATATGAAGGCATACCATACCATTCTAGAAATCTAAGACAATAAGGAACAACTCTCATGTTGGCCAGAAATCCATTTGAAATACCCTTGAAGGTCAAACGTTGCTTGGAAGACAGACAATTTTCACAGACAAAATTCAGTGCCCTCAGATGACCTGTAACTTGCAAGAGCTATAACTTGAGTTCTATAAATCATCTTGATTACTTCCACCACTCAAATTAAAGCTATGAAGATACTCTAAAAGTTTCATATGGACCAAGAATTCATATGAAGCTTGTATCTAGAGTTACACTGCTTTGAAGTTTGACCTAAATCAGGGGATTTTACACTGAAACCCTAATTTAGTAACTCCAGTTCTCCTTGACTCCTCTTGATCTTTCTTTATCACAACAACATATCCATATCCATATAGCAAATAATGAATCCCCCATTCTTCAAATGATCCTGGAAGCCCTTCAAAACACTTCTTTGACCTAGAATTGACCCAGTGTTGACCTTAGTTGACTGACTTCAACTGAGGCTCTTGCAATCATTTCAATGACTTGGTTCTCCTCAAAAATGATTCTCTAGACTCTTCATAATATACATACACACCTCATGCTCTTGGCTCATAGCTCACACTTCCTCTGATGATCCCCAACTAGCCTCAAGATAGGAGAGAACTTACTGATCAACCTGTCAGCTCTTCAAAGCTCAAATTCTTCCCTGATGACCTGAGTAGTATTGAATATGAATGAAACCCTTGGATATACCTCTTGAGATAAGAATAACACTTTGATCCCCTGATTAAGATAGCTTGCTCATGCTATGCAATGCAGATGAATACACTATGTACATGATGACAATGCAAATGACTATGCAATTGAAACATAAACCTAGGTTAGAAAAGGTTGGGCAAATTTTGGGGTGCAACAGGGATCAACCCCAGATTTGACATATCTAAACCCAACGAGTTTTGATTTTCAAAATTCTTCATCTTTTCCTCTATCAGTTTAAACCTTCTATCTGCGTTAGACTGCAGACTAGCACCAAGCTCTCTCATAGAGAAAACATCATCTTGGTCATCCTCATCCCACTGAGGGCCAGCGTTTCCATGCACAACACATGTTGGGGCAGGAATAAGGATTCCAATATGATTACCTCTTCCCGGAGGGATAACAACAGTTGGAATAACGGTGGCATGGGTGTGACATTGTCAGTTGTAGGAGGTATAGCAGCAGTTCCTCCATGTAGAACCCCACTCCCGTCAACCCTTGTAATCAGAGGTTGCACCAGTGTCTTAGTTGCTCCTGGACATTGGCGACCCCTTGCATCATATCCATAAACTGGGCCATACGGTCGCGGAACTCCTGCAACTCGAGCTGAATCTGGTCCATAGGTTTGTGTTGATTTCCCCTGGTAGAGTAGTGATGAATCGCTTGATTTTCAATCCTGAAACAAGTTGAACAAACCACATAAAGGATAACGTTAACGGAACCTGGAACACCTGCGATGCAAAATGAGAAATGATGTAGTATGCAAACATGTAAATATGCTTTAGGGAAATTTTCCCCTTGATTATAGTTTCATGAGAACAACAAGACAATGGAGAACCAACAGATAAGGTCATACAATCCTCTCATAAATAAAATGAGAACCAGAGTCAATACACATCATGTCACTGAGGAACTACAACATAATCAAACATGACCCCATCCAACAATCCTAGTGATGGTCGAGATACCACATAACAACAAATACAAAAAGATAAGGTATCAAGTACGACAGCGAGTATGGAACTACTCTAATAACTCCTTCGTATCAGGATGGTCTGGCATAGCAATCAACCCCTGGATGAGTAAATCCATCCTGCTAATAGTATCCTGCATGCCCTGAGCGTAATCCTCCCAAGCGCCTTCACCAAATGCTTCTTCAAGCTTAGGCCTCTTCAGATCCACCCGGAATTTATACTCTTCCAACGTTGCAAGAGCTTCATTCAACTTGCGGTGACTTTAGCATCGGCGTGAGGATTCAACTATATCTCTCTCTTCCTTCACCTGGAGTTGAGCTTTCAACTTGAAGATTTGTTGTCATAGTCCATCTTCTCGTTCTTTTTTGTTAGTCAAAATAGCGTTCCATTGAGCATTGAATTTAGATATCTCTAGACGTGCTCTTTCTAGCTTCTTCTTCTTATCTTTGAGGATATCACTAACGCTCTTCAAGTCTCGACCCACTCGTTTTCGGGTGCGAATCTCCTCTGTTAATTCTCTACCCATCTTGTTCACAGTTCTGTCTGTTTCTTGGATGAGTAGGTAGCTTGATTCTTTTCACTTCTGAGCTGCATAATTTCCTTTTGAAACTCCTCGTTTACCTTGCATAATTCCTCTTTTTCAGCCCACAGTTGATTATATCTCTGAATATCAACTGTCACTGGTTTTTCAATCATTCGGGGACACAAAGGTTCTCGAGCTAGAAACGGTAACAATAATCTCTCAATTATTTCCTGAATCCAAACCACATACGGCTCATAAGCTCTGCTATTGCTCTTTCCCAAAGAAGATTTCCCCCTACGATGAATTTTACTCCAAGCCTTCTCTAATATGATCAGGGTCTCACTGTCAATCAAGCCAGTGAAATACAGAGATTCCTGTATTTCCTCTTCCTTCGGAGGTTCCCTTAGAGCATAACCAAATTGCTTCACCGCAAGAGCTGGATTGTAGTTAATACCACCATTTCTTCAAATCAAAGGGACATTAGGAAAACACCACAACTAAAGATTATCTCCACACCCAAGAAGTCTTGGTTAAACCATACAACGTCTTTAGAGGTTAACCCCATAAGCCTCTCTAACCAATCAGCGATGTCTGAGATGTCTACAAATGAACTAGACTTAGGAAGATGACTCATAAACCATCTATACAAAAGAGGTACACAACAAGAGACATTCTTCCCCCTCCTATTCTCATTCTTGTCATGCACAGAGTGATACACATCTCCCAAGAGCGTAGGCACAGGATTCTTCGAGACAAAGATATGGAAAGCATCCAAATCCACAAAGTCTAGAATATTTGGGAACATAATTATGTCATATATGCATAGAGCCAAGATAGCATTAAAGACAATCCAACATCCTTCTTTTGCAAAATGTTGAGCTCTAGCAACCAAGAAAGGCAATGAGAAACCAGACATTCCATTCCTTTGGACCAACTTTCCTTCTAATTCAGAGGCATCTAGGTGAAGAGCATTAGCAAGTTTAGTTAAATTAGGCTCAGCTTCAGAATGATAAAAAGGCATCTGATCCAAAATAGGAACTCCTAACAACATGGCAAACTCCTCTAGAGTAGGCATCAATACATAACCGGGGAAAGTGAAACATCTTAGCTGAGGGTCATAGAACTGAAGCAAGGTGTGAAGACCTCCTAACTCAAACACTGAAGCTTTACAGACACAACCCAGAAGCTTCCCATACTCTTTCTTGAAATCTTCCATCACACTGTGATCAGCAGCAGAAATCAAACTGAGTAGAGACCCTATATCTTGTGTTGGAAATTTATACACAACTGTCTTCTTCAAACAACTCTCCATGTCAGCAGGGAATTGGTTTACTAGAATCCAGAGGAGAATATGCACATGAAACATAAATACATGTCAATGTTAATATGCAAATGAAAATTCAAATGCAACAGGGGATCAAGATTGTTGTGCTGTTGACTGAGATGAATCAGCGCTTCGCTTTGACACAACACTGATATAAGGAACCCACAGTATCAAGAATCAAAAGTTCACACTGACGAGAAAACTAGGTAGGTTGAAGGTCAAGGTTTCCTGCAAAACCCTCCTCAATCACAAGTATGAACATATCTCTGATATAGTCTGGCATCCAATGCGGTCATCAGCGTCACAGACTTTCGAGAAACGATGATACGTTCACCATTTCTGGTTTGGCATCATAGTCTAACGAAACGGCCTCACTTAGCTGACTTCCAAATGATCGGTCCCCAGAGTCGACAATCCTCAGATCCAACATCCTCTCAACTGTCTGAAACAGACTGGAAAGGTAGTCATCAAAGAGAATCTCGTTTGAGCGCGAATTTCATGAGAACTAGTGCATGCCAAACATACAGGTTCATCACTACTTTCTACTTCTAGTTATAGGGTTATACTCAAGCCTGGGTTTTGGCTTATCACACAATGGAACATTCCCACCCAACAAAACAACAATATGATATATAAAATGCTGAAGGTAAAATGAAAATGCGATAAAATACAAATACAACACAAACAGACATATATACACACTCAAAAATAAAGCACACAAGCGCTAGGATTGACTCGCATAGGGGATGGGAATTGTCCCCAGCAGAGTCGCCAACTGTCGCATTGCTATGAATAGGGGCCGACAAGGACAAAGAGTCGCCACCGTTCGTTATTTGTCCCAAAGAGAGGGAAAGGAAACGATCAGAGAAAACCTACGAAAAAGGGAAAGACATGTCATCGCAACCAAATCTTGGGTTCGGGAGTCGGTTACGCAAGGGGAAGGTATGAGCACCCCTCACGTTCGTTGTATTCAACGGGATCCGCGCTTGTTGTCTATTTAAAAGGGTGTTAATCTATAAGGCTGGCTCACAGGGACAAAGAGAAGAAAAGAGACTCGATAGAGCATCGCCGCCCTATGCCTACGTACTCCTGTTTACTGTGAATTTTGGTAAACAACCGTCGGTCTATCAACTTGGGCTAAAATTGACTAACTCGCAGGATCGACCATACTAAATCCTAGAACATGTGCTAAGTAAGTAAGGGATTTTAAGTTAAATTCTACTTTCGACCGGACCACCTCTTAGAAAAGTGAAATCCTTTAAGGGTTTAAAGACAATAAATAAGAAGAAAAATCAAGTAATGCGCCGAAAGTAAAGGCAAGAATGTAAAGTGCAATGAGGTAGAAGCTTTGAATAGTAAAGTTGAAAGTAACGGGATTTAAAATAACAATTGTAATGTAAAGGCGAAGATACTACCGCCAAACTCCACGTTCGACTGTAATTCCTTTGAGAAATAACTGGCTTTTGAAGATAAAAATGCAAGTAAGTAAAGTGCTTGGAAAATAACTCTAATCAGAACTCCACGTTCGACTAGGGGATCTTTGAAAAGTAAATGTACAGCAGAATTGTAAAGAGCAGTTTAAATATAAAACTGAAAGTTTAAAAATGGCAAGTAAGTTGTAAAGCTAAATTGCATTGATAAGAAAGGATTTTTTGTTGTATCACGTACATTCTGGTTAACTCGTTTCTCTACACGCGGGTACTCTGAGTTGTATGAACTAGTACAAAATGAATGAACACCACCATTACATAAAATTAACACCTATTTATAGTGCTATAGAATAACTACTACATGGCGGTTGAGACTTCTTAACATGCTCTTTTGGCGCTTCTTTGCGACTCCAACCCTTCACACGTTCTCTTTTGCTTGATTTGAATTTTGAATATTTGGTAGTTCTCTCCAACTTGGCAAAACCGTCTTCGTGTTTTCCTTAGAAGACTCTTCGTCGAGCATTTTCCAACCATTAGCTTTTTTTGGCACCTTGGTCCATCTTTCTTCGACTTGAACTTTCCTTGTTTGGGTCGAAACCCTCCTACATACCAGATATTGCTAATTTTGACCAAAGATAGCTCCAGTCTCGACTAGCGTCGAAAATTAGGAGCCAACAACTCCCTCGTGCAATGGGAAAGTCATAGTCAACGTAGTTTGGAAAACTATGGGTGAAGGTGGGGAAGGTTTCTAGCCAAGACATCGCTATCTTATGCCTATGTATTCTCGTCTGATACAAGAAATCAGAGCAAACATAGTTCGGGCTGACACGACCACAGATTGGTTCAAGTGTTTTAACTGAGTAGGGTTAAACCTTCGTTCTAGCATTTAGGTGTATTGTTGCTCGACCATTGGAGACTTAGGGGTTACCTGTTTACGGTAGAACCAAGAGTTAACACACTCTTTCTGAAAATGATTTTCAATTAATCCTAAAGGATAAAAAGATTTGATATTTTGTTTTGTGTTTTTTATGAAGAAGTGAATTGAATTAGATTTGTAATTCATGTTGCACTAAAGACTATGACTTAAGAACGAATGCGTCGCATATCGCCCAAAGGGCATACGCTAAACACTCTAGACAGTTGAGAAGAAGCCCCCCAACTATCATTCCCCCAAGTACTTAAGGCTCGTAGCGTACAACACTTATTATCCTTTATTAGATGTCTTGAAGAAGTTTTGAGATGAGAAGAGAAAACAAAAACTCTAAGGGGAAACTAATCAACCCTAATGTTATCATGCAATGTTCCCCTAAGATTGAGATTAAGAGGGGAAAAGACTATCCTAATGTTATCATGCTTGGATTGAACACTTAATTTCTCTCCTACTCCCATCCTAAACGGAGGGACTAGGAATCCTAAGGGATCATGGCAAAAGACCAAGAAAACACAAGATAAATCAATCACAAATGAGATGCAAGAAAGAGATGAAGTTGACTTAAACAAGTCATGGAATAAAGTAAACATGATATGCAAGATGCAACACAAACAAAAGATGAAGCAAAAATACTTAAACAAGTCATAGAACAAGTGAGATGAAATGGGAGAAGTTACAACTCCTACAACCATTCATGCATCAATTACTAAAACCAAAAGGTAAACAACAAAGCCAAAGAGAGAAGCCATGATCAAAATGGAGATGGGAGAATAGTCTTGGGAAGCAAGCAACATGCAAGATATCTCAACCAAAAATAACACATTGATCATGCAAAACAAAGGAGTAAGCAAGTGCTCAAAGTGATCCCTCATTCAAAGCAAACTCAAAGTGTGAACAAAGGATACAAAATTGCCTTGAATGAGTATCAAAAGCCAAAGGACAGAAGCATAAACACAAGAAGAATATGCTAAAACCAAATGGAAACCAAGGCACAAGCAAGTTACAAGTCAAGGTAAGAGAAAGAACCAAAGTTCAAACCACATTCAACACTTAAAGCCAAGTGGAATGTCCTAATTCAAAGTGACTTATAACACAAGCTACACAAGTGTGTGACCTATAAATGCAATCCATCCCCTTAAACATGTCAAGAATGAGAATCAAGAGTCATAGGGTGCATATGGGAACAATCAAAGTCATTTCCCAAAGAAACTAGGTCAACTGATTTGTATGAACTTCATCTAGGGTGACTTGACTTGCAAGGTTCACCAAAAATAGAAGAAATGTTCAATAAAAATCAAATAAAATACACAAAGCAACCAAGCATGTTTTCAAACAGAGGCTAAAGTTTCAAAACAAAATTTAATTCAAGGCATCACCAAATGATTTGATCAACTAGGGTGTTCCACCTTATTGAATTATAATCGAGGGTCAAACAAAAACAACTCAAAGTCAAACAAAAAATGATCAAACCAAGACCAAAATCATCCTCAAAGGTACCTAAATCCATCCTCTAAATGGAGAGGAAACCTCATTCGTTGGTGATATCAAATGGTAGCTCAAGCACGAATGATCAAACAAGAACAATACTAAAAAAACCTCACTTTGCAAAATTAAAATAAAATTGCAAAATAAAATAAAAACATAATTAAAAACTATGAAAAATTATATAAGGTTTTGAAATGTTTGAAAACAATTCTTATTTAATTTTTGGACAATTGTAGGTATTTTTAATAATTAAAAATCAAAACAGAAAATAAAATAAAATAAAAAACAATTGGAAATGGAAGGGGGTGCAACAGCAAAACAAGAAACAAAGGAGATCAGGAAAACATGCATTGGGCTTAAACTGAGGGGGGGTGAATAACAGTTCAAGCCCAATCTAACAAACTCAGTTCACTAACTAAAACGCTTTGTTTCATTAAAAGGACGTGGATTCAAAGAAGCCACATGGATCAGTGAAACCAATCACATATCAACACGCACGCAGGTCAAAATTCTCCATAAAAATGGTCAAATCTCATACCAATGGAAAGCTGAGCTTGCAAGGATTCGAAATCCAAGATCCAAACATAAAAAAGGTTCATGAAATAAGAGAATCGAAGGCTTGAAGAATGAGATGCACAACTAGAAACTTCATCAAACATGAACAACAATGAATCAAACATGGCCTACACAACGTAGGGCTTCAGATGCAACCAGTATGAGCCTAAATCATGGTCTAGAATGAGAGAAATGAGAGATGGAAACTTACTGAACGGAGTAGCTCCGTTGGCTCTTCAGATGTGTGCAAACTTCACTTCTTTGCTTCAATTCCACTCCAAATGCTCCAATGAAGAAGAATCAAGCCTCAATTGAGGTTAATTTGTAGAGGAAAATGGAATTCGAATTTGAAAAATGCTTGAGAATTTTGAATCTAATTCTGCTCTCTCCAGCTCCAATTGCGCATTCTGAGCTTCTAGGGCAAGCTCTTGGTTTATATATTATGGATTTGAACGTGTAATGCAGGCCCATGAAGCTTCAATTGTGATATTTGAAAATTATGCCCAAAAAAGAAAGCCACCAATGCACACGGGTTTTGCCTTGCTCCACACATGAAAAGTGCACCAATCTGCAGCATGTGGGGTGAATTTTATAATGGAATTGGTTTGGGCTTTTGATTTGGTCCTCATTATGAGTTTGAAGTAAAAACTTTCTCATGAAGAAACTTGAAAATGGCCATATTTCCACACATTTGGTACCCATTCAATTGTGAAATCTTGCTTGCGATCATATTGTGATGTGAATTGATTCAAAAATGAGACAAAGTAAGACCTAAATGAACCAAATTCATATCATGCTTAAAAGTTCAAATTCCACTTGAAAATATTCCCTCATGGCCATACCAATTCATAATTCACATGAATCTTGAGCTTAAATTAGGTCCTTATGAACAAATTTTATGTTGGTCGGAAGTGCATTTGAGGTACATAAGTTCATCAAAATGATCATTGTACCAAATGACTTATAATGAAACTTTCCCAAAATACTATTGCCTTGTGAGATCCATAACTTGAGATGTACAAATGATATAAAGGACTTCTAGCACTTTTCGGAAAGATAAGATCATGAGGAACAACTTTCATGTTCATATAAAGTTAAGGGGAAACTTGCTTCTAGGTCAAAAATGCTTTGTAAGTAAGTTGACTTTTAGTTGACCAAAAATAAGTTCATCTGAGACCTCTAACATGTTAGGATCATAACTTGAGTTCTACACACTAAATGGATGACTTCTAGTAATCAAAAGAAATCTAAGAACATGCACTACAAGTTTCATGTTTGCATGAAAATGAGATTGAACATGTATCATATGGTAAATTGTCCTTGAAGTTAGGCACTAAAGAAGGGAATTTTACATTGAGATCCTCTGAAACCCTAATTTAGTAACTCCTTGAACTCTTGACTCTTCTTGATTTGAACTTAAAATGACATCCTAAATGTCTCAAGATAACTTCCCATAGCCTCAATGACTTAGAACTAAGTCTCAAACTCTCTCAAGTCCACAGTTGACCTTGAGTTGACCAGATGAAACCCTAAATTCACATCCTTTGACTGTGACGTCTTGCAGATGAAATAAAAGCCTAGACAAGCTCCACAGTGACTTCCAAAGCACTCAATGAGATTATCAAACAAATTCTATCCAAAATAAATGATCTTATGAACCCCTGATGATCCTCTATTGACCCCTAAGATAAGAGACAACAACACACATCAATCCTTCCTTTCAAGGAGTTTTGACAACCTCATGATGATGACAAACACTCTTGCCTGAGCTTGAGATCAAATGAGACTCTTCTCTTGAATGGCACACCTCTCTTAATAACCTGTTAAGAACAATATTATGCAAATGCAAATGCTAAAGTGAAATGAAACATAAACCAAGTTAAGAAGAAAAAGGTTGGTCAAATTTTGGGGTACAACACCTGGTAGTATCCAATTATCCATAATGGGTAGCGAATATTATCCCAGTGCCAAAGAAGGATGGGAAGGTGCGAATGTGTGTCGATTAAAGAGACCTCTCGAAGCAAGTCCAAAAGACAATTTCCCTCTGCCACACATTAGCGTGCTAGTAGACAATACAACTCAGTTCTCTGTCTTCTCGTTCATGGATGGGTTTTCTGGGTATAATCAGATCAAGATGGCGCTAGAAGATATGGAAAAGATGACTTTCATCACTTGTTGCACCCTAAATTTTGACCTCTTAGATCCTCATCTTCATTTTAGGATCATATTCATTTGTTTAACTAACCTTAACCCATTTCCAGTTTATCTTTGTCAAGATGCAAATGAATTAGGGTTCCGTACCGTCAAAATCGAAGCTTCGAGGGTTTGATCAATCAATGTTTTGGATTGATTCAACTTCAAACAAGATCAAATATACCCTGTTGGATAAAGTACGAATTCAATTTGAGGTGGTCACCCGGGAATTGAGAGCAGTGCAATTCAAGACACCCGATTAGGGTTTTCGACCAGGAAAAGTCAACTGTAGTTTGACTTTTGGTTTAAAGAGTGTTTCAATGGTGGGATTTTGGTCCATTAAGTTCCTATGGCTTAGTAAAGTCCATCTAAAGAGTTTCAAGTCCTCAGAATGTCCGGATCATGAACAGTCGACTCGGTAGTCACCGATTGATCGAACGGTTGACCGAAAAATAAACTCTTCAACAATAAGGAATTTGACTTCAAGATGTGAATAAAAAATGCTCCTTACGTCATATTATACCTCCCCATAAAATTTCATGACCATTGGATCAAGGGTTAAGAAGTAATTGCAAAAATCAGGAATTAGGGTTTCGAAAGGGGCAAGACCATAACTCCTCAACCACACATCCAAATGAAGTGGTTCAAAGCTCATTGGAAAGCTCTTGACAAATCCTACAAAATCCTCAAAGTGGTCCATGATCAAAAAATGTATAGAATTGGAGTTATGACAACATTCATTTTAAGAAGGGAAATAACTTAGAAAAATTCTAAGTTATTTAGCCTTTTTAAGTGGTTTTTTCAGCAACTTGGAAGGGTTTTTCAACCTAGTTCCATCAAGAATTTGGAAATCCCCAAAATATGAAAGTTATAGAGCTACTTAAGGGCTTTCCAAATTATGGTAGAACTCCTCAATAGGATGTGTGAGCAGAAAGTTATGCACTATGGAAGTTAGGGCTGTCAACACTTGAAACCACACTCCAACACTTCTCAAAATTCAGATTTTCACCAATTGAGACATCCTCAACTCTTGGATCATGATTCAATATGATATTTAGATGTGTAGAGGAAGGCAAATGTAGAAAAATGTAAGGTTTGAAGAGAGAGAGGAAAGTTGCAACTTGTGTAATAAAATATTCAAATGTGTAAGAAGGAGAGAGAAACTTTTCACTCAAGGGTTGTGCAGCTGGCTCACCCTACACTCTAAGCTCACCTCAATCACTTCATGTCCATCTCCACTTGATTTTTTTGATCTTTCTTGGTCCATGGAGCTGATGGGAAGAGATTTTGCAAGATTCATTTAAAAAAACCTCATGAAACTCCCTCCAAAAGTGGTAAAATACAAAGATACCCTCACTCTTGTTTTGGCTATAAATAGAAGCCTCTTCCATGAAGTTTGATACACCAGAGCAATCTCCAAAACCCATAGAAACAATAGCTCTCAATTCCTTCTCATTCCTTAAGAATCTCAAATTTTTAAAACCTCCATTTTTCACCAAAAAGCTGTCTTGAGCAAAACTCTACTCAAGATTAGTTCTACCACTTCTAAGCCCTTCAAAACCATATACAAAATCTCTAAACATTGTGTAGAAGGTGTCCATACATTCAAACCACTCAAAAATCTCATTTTCACAAAAGTCAACCTTCACACCTTAGTAGTTTGACTTTCTTGCACTTTGAAAGAAAATTCTCACTTGAACCAATTCCTACCAATCTAACACTCCCAACACCTCATATATATCATATATCAAGTGTCCAAACCATAAAAAACCAGCTGGAAATCATACAACTCCAACTGTCTTGAAAAGTAGCTTGTTGCTTCAAGAGGAAGCAAACTTCAACACTTTACTAAGGAAGAGGATCTCTGGGCTTCTAAGCTTCTTAGCTTTCTCAAGACTTGTCTACAAGAGGTATGTGACATTCAAACTCCTTATTGAGCATACATTATCATGTTTTGTCATTTTGAGTTGATTTTGGTGAAAATATACCATTGCTGCCCCATTCTAGTTCTTTGTCAAGAACTTTTGTTTCATGGTCATGTTACTTGTTGTTATTAATGTGTTGTCATTTATAAATGATATATGGATATTGTGTTACAAGTTTGTGCTTAGATATCATGTTCAACTTGTTTTGAGATTTTGGTCATTTAGTAGTTTTAGGAGCCAATATTGAAATATTGATGAACTTGCCCTAGGCTTGTTAGTTTTAGTTCATTAGTGAGATGTGGATAACTTCTAAGTTACTCATAGGATCCCCCTCCCCTTGATCATGCTTGAATCAATGTGGCTCTTGTTTTGGCTCTTGTGTTATTTTGATGTCATCTTACTTATAACTACCATGAATTGTGTATTGGACTGTTGTGCCTACCATGATTGTATCTCCATTGTTCTAAATCATTGTTGAATGCTTACATGATCTTACTTGCTTGTTTGTTTTGGTTGAAATATCAGAAACATGAGATTTGAACTTTAGGGCCTGTCATGAGATATTTTTGCTGTCAAATTTGGATCAACATATCATTTTTGGTTTGGAGCATCTTTGGTTGTTTTTAAGAATGAAGAATCATTTATCATTATGTTTAGGGATTATGTATTATGTTTGTGAGTTCAAAATCTTCATTATATGTTCAAACTGCCTTATCATTGTTTCACTTGCATTTTTTTCAAAATATCATGATACCAATACATCACATTCTGTTTCATTTGAGCTCTACATGATCTATGTGCATAATATCATTGCCTTACCTATTTGAAACTTGTATGTGCTATCAAACTTCCCAACTGTCATGTATTTGTTGGCTGCATATTGAGTTGTTGTTTTTATGTCATGAGCTCCAAATTGCTATTTTCTGTTTGGTAAGGTTTTGATACACTTCTTGAGCACAATATCATCTTTTAGCATATTTGTAGCATGTGTATAACAGTTGTTTCATCAAAAAAACTTCACAATTTGAAAAAATACCACCTGCTGCTACATGTGTTTGCCAAGGCAGTTTTTCTCATTTCTTGCAATCAACATGCCAATTTTCATTCCAACTGCCCTGTGAGTGTTTTGTGAGTTGAAACTCTTTCCTTACCATGATCATGATATGTGCGCATTGCTTATTTGATCTATTCTTGCTTGCAACATCAATTTCACTTCCAATTGCATTTCATACTATAATATGCCACAACATACCAAAGTAGTTGTTCTGTCTTCACATGCTTGATCTTTGAGTTGTAACTCATTCATAATCATATATATAATTTCTGTAGATGTTTGTTTTGATCAATGTTACCTACATTTGCATTTCACCCTCCAGCTGCATTTTTGAGCTAAAACCTACCATGACCATACCAAAATTCTTGGTTGCTTGCAATTGGCCAAGTTCCTGAGTTGCAACTCCTTCTTCCCTACATTTATGATGTGTGCGTACAATGTTTGTCAGCATTAGGATCATTTTCATAGCTGGACCATGTTTGTGCCTTAGGCTGCCAAACTGTTTTGAAATCAATTGCACACACTTCCCTTTTTTTTTTATTTATCTTAGGGCTGCTCTTCTAGCATTGTATCTTTGATGGTATTTGAAACTTGTATGTGCATGAATCAATCATTTTTGTATGCCTCATTTCTCTGTCATAGCAGCCCTGCCTCATTATGTTTGATTTAAATGCAACTTGGTATCTATATTCTTGTTGTATGCATTTCATGACAACCTTAAGTGCTAGACTCACTTGTTATCTTATTTGAAACTTGTGTGTGGCATCCCTTGCATCTCAATCTGTTCCAAACCAGTTTTGACTCTCATGTTGCATTTTATGAGTGTTGAGCAGCTGGCCTGTGTTTTTCATTTCCATAATGTTTGTGAACATTTTTGAGGTATAGACACTTTTCATATGATGTTTTGAAGATGTTCGAAAGGTCTATTCATTCCAATTCTGGATGCTATTTGATTTTGGTTTTAACATGGCAATTTTTCTCCATTTTCACTTGCTAGGGCTCAACAGTCATGTTTTGTATTTATGTTTGGTTTGGTAGTTGTTATATACTTGCTCCTCTTTGCATTTCCTATGTGTTGGTTGAGACATCATGTTGTTCATATTCAAATCTTCCCACCTGTCTTGACAGTAGGTAGCATTTTCATGCTTTTTCTTGCAATTCATATGCCAATTCCTTTTTTACTAGTGCATGCTTGAGTTTTAAGTGTCATACACCTCTGTTATGCAATGTTTGTTGTGTGTGCAATGCCTATTGTTGGATTTAAACTCAGATTTGATATGTGGCTTTCAAAATGCAAACCAATTGCTCAATTTGCAAGTTGCATCGTGTTTTTATTTCAAGGCCTCATTTCAAAATTCCAACTGCACCATTTTATTCCTTGTTTAAAATCAGTCAAATTTGACTAAAATTTCATCAAAAAAGACTAAGAATTGATATAGTTGTGAATCAAAATGCAAATCAGCTTTAATGCCTTGTTCTTGCTTCCAACTTGCCTAGGATTTCCATGAAGGCATGCCTTATATGTTTTTAGGGGTGGCTAAATCAACGGATGTATAGCCACCCCAGTGGTAGAAACCTTACTAATTCACACGCCTTTCACTTGCAAAACTAGGGTTCGATCCTTGGATCAACCCTTTTGTTCTTTTTATTTTTCCATTGTGAATGAATGTCATTTTCTTTTCTTCTTCCATTCCCTAGTCAGAATGCGCATGTGTAGCCTAGTGGTTGATGCCTTGTGTTTGTGAATTGAAGGGCGTGGGTTCAACTCCCACCTCTTGCCCTTTTTATTTTATTTTTGCATATTATGTACAATGTTTTGCATAAAACTTCCAAATTTCATAACTTGTTCATATTTTATCATTTTTGGTCCATTCTTTTTGCAACATGCTTGTTTTAATGTCTATTTTCATATGATGTAAAAATATTACAAGTTGTTATCAATTATGATGTCTTTTGTCCATATAAACTTTAGTGCTTTGTTAAGATCGCTATCATTACTTGTTGTTGAATTCTCTTTGAACATACTTGAATTTTCTTGTGAGACTTTTGCTTCCCATGTTAGTTAACATGCTAGGGTTCACTCTCCCTTGGTTGTCACCATAATCCCATGATTTTACTCCTAAATTATGAGGTTAAACTGATTTACTTGTGTTTGATTGTCATCAATACATGTTGTTGTTACACTTGATATATCTTGAGTTCATGACATGTTCACTTTCAAATTGTGATTTGTTTATATGGTTGTTACCTTCATCAAGTTTCAATCTTTGTTAAGACATGTCTCAATTTTTGTTATGATATGCTTCCATCTTTGTTAAGATATTTGATTATCGGTTGTAACCATTGGTTATTTGATCCTTGCCTATTGTAATATGCATGCCTATTTGATTGTAATCTTATTCATCTTGCTTAATTGTTCATTTTCTTTATCAAGTATTCTTTCCCCAAGTGATGGAACTTTTTAGTTCTCATCCAAGTTGCCTCCTCTCTCTCCTTCCAAAGGAAAAGTCTCTCCCTTGACCCTTGTGTCATTGGATAGCTCATTACCCTCCCTTGACTTTGTGAAGTCATCCTAACCCTAACTTAGTTAAATTAGAACATACAAGCCATTAGAATTTGCTTTAAGTCTAGAAATCCTTACCTACACTAGGAGTGTTCTTCAACTAGAACCCTAGGATAGAGTTAGTAAACTCTATGTAAGAATCATGGAAATGATTACTTACTCCCCTTTCTTATGTGTTTAACATAGATCTAGAGAGTTTTCTGAAACTCTACACAAGCATGGATATGTTTGTTCCCCTTTGAACCTTGATCATAATCAAGTGTTCTTCAACCTTAGTGAGGCGAACTACGATTGCTCTGATTCTATCCTAGTTAGGATACGTAGGCAGAGGATGCGATGTCTTTGTGAGCAAACTTAGAAACTATCTTTAGGTCTTAACCTATGCCTTTACCCAATACCAATCCTTAGCAAACATTTACCAAACTTAGCATGCAAACAAACAAAAGGTTCCTGTAGAGTACTACAAATGTTTAGGATGTGAAATACCTACCCTAATCATAACCAACCCCCGATCCCCGAATCTCTTAGCGTTGTTGTTACATCGCGCAAAAGGTTCTTTCTTTCTTTAGACCTTTCCTTTGGATAAATTAAAGTTCAGTTGTGAATTTAAGAATTAAAGATTCAAGTTAATCAATAGCTTGGTATCACGATTCTCACTGCAATAGAAATGGCGACTTCACTAGGGACTTGAACTTAACTTGAGGGTTTAGCCTATTTTGTTTAATTGCATGCTATATTTGTAAATATTTGCTTAACATGTATATTTGTCAATATATTTGTTTGATTGTTGGGTATTGGGTGCTTTAAGTGGTGAGGCAGTCCTATACCCGGACTTGAGTGCAATTGTGATAGGATGGTGGTATATTCAAGAAGGCTTATAGGGATTTGATTCCTGACCAAGCTAACTTGAGAAACCACCGCTCAGTGTAGGCCCTCTTGAAAGTTTAGTATTACTGATCGAGTATTCGTGAAAACAATGCTACTTTCAACAAAGGAGCCCATGACACTGTGGACTTTTAGAATACATTTTACCCCACTTTGGCCTTATTAGGACGTAGTGCGATGACTATAAAGAAGTATTTCCGAAGTAGTTGATACGCGATACTACACTCAGACGAGATTCTCTTGAGAATATTATCGATTACCAAGTGATTTGGGAAATTGATAATATACGAAAGATGGGTTGATGACTCTGGGAACTTTGTAGAACACGTTCGGTAGGTACAATCAATCCATAGTACAACCCTTGGGGATGGGTAGACCTTGAACCCACGCTCGTCCATAAACCTAAGCTTGTGTTGTATGCATATGCATTTTCCTGTGTTTGTGCATTTTGCATTCATAACATCATATCATCATATGGTTTCATGGAACTCAGACTTTGTTGTTTGTAAACATCAGAGGTCGTCATTAATAGTGAAAGAAAGAAAACGTTGAAGTACCCTTACAAGGGTTTTAACCTAGATGACTTGAAAAGGTTGAGCACCTTAGTGACAGATCCAGAGGGATTTCAAAGTAGGTATGGGAAGCTGTTGTTACTCTTGAAGATAAAGATGGATAGTGGACTCCTTTCTACTCTTCTTCAGTTTTATGATCCGCTCTACCACTGTTTCACATTCCCTGATTATCAGCTAGTGCCCACACTAGAGGAGTATTCTCAGTTGGTTGGATTGCCCATTGTCGAAGATTCTCCTTTTCCAATTATGGAGGAGGACCCTAAGGAGCAAGATATTGCCAAGGCCACACGTTTGGGATTGTTTGATATTAAAAAGAATTTGATTACAAAAGGAGGAGTTTTTGGGTTAAAAGCAGAGTTCTTGGTTGAGAAAGCTCAGTATTATACGGATCATTTAAGCATGGATGCATTCGAGGCTATCCTTGCCTTTCTCATCTATGGCATCTTCTAATTCCCTAGCTTTGAGAATTTTGTGGACCTCAATGCCATTAAAATTTTCTCGAAGAAGAATCCTGTACCCACCTTGTTAGCAGATACATACCACTCTGTTCATCTGAGGAACTTTCACAATGGAGGGATGATCACTTGTTGCGCTCCTTTGCTATACAAATGGTTCACCTCACACTTGCCCAAAGCTAACGCTTTTTGGGATCCAAAGAAAGGATGGTGGTCGCAAAAGATCATGGCTCTCACCTACTCCGATATTGCTTGGTATAGTCGTGACTATGATGGGACAATGATCATTGACAATTGTGGGGATTTTGGAAATGTACCTCTTCTCAGTGCTAATGGAGGAATCTGTTATAATCCAATACTCGCCCGCCGACAATTGGGATACCCTCTAAAGGACAAGCCCAATGGTGTTCAAGTGGAAAACATTTTCTTCAAAGAAGAAGAAGATAGTTAAGGACTAAAAGGAAATATTCTAGAGGCTTGGAAGCATCTACACAAGAAAGGAAAAAAGGATCTTAGAAGACTCAATTGTATCTCTTTGGAACCTTACCTCCAATGGGTTTGAAAGAGGGCCATCACACTAAGGATGCCTTATCCTAAGCAAGAGCCTATGGCTTTGAAGGAAGAACACCCTTTGGTCTTCATGTCTGAAGAAGAAAAGGTGAAGATTGCTTTAGTCAAAGCACAACAAACCGAAGAAGCTTGGAAGCACAAGTATCAAATAGTCGTCGAAGAGAATATGGAGCTCCAGAGACAACTCCAGTTGAAAGACGAAGAAATCCTCTCTTGTAAGAAGAGGAAAGCACTAGAAGAACCTTATGAGCCTCAGTCTACTCCATGGAAGATAATTGTGGACAGGCTCATCTTTGAGAAGACTCAGATGGAAAGAAAGATCGAGAAGCTCAACTTAAGGTTGCTAGGGGAACCTTGTTAGGATTCATTTAGCTGTTGTTTATGTTTAAAACTCTTGTAAGAGGAAACCATATTTTGTAATCCCATTTTGTTAATCAATGAAATGGCGACTTCTGATGTTCGTAAATGTTTGAGTTCCATGACACCATTTGCATTTGCATCTGCATTTCTTCTAACCATTCAAGAAAATTCAAATTTTTCTTTTTGCAGACAACAACATGGTGAGAAGAGACATGCTTCCGTTCCCGGATCTGAGATTGGGCCGTCTAAGGATGTTGACGAGATTTGTCCGACACCCTGCTGCTTTCATTGCCAAATATGGAGACCTACTACCACTAATAAGTGCTCCGGTCAACGAGCCCATGCTGCAAGCTTTGGTTGAGTTTTACTCTACAACCTACCACTGCTTCGTATTTCCATACTTTCAGCTACTCCCGACCATAGAGGAGTACACCGACTATTTAAAGATTCCATGGACTTTCAAACTTCCTTACGGAAAACCGAAGAAAAGGGATTTGGCTAAAGCCCTACATATCAAGCTAGAGGACTTACCACCGATGAGAGCAAAAGGAGGATGGTACGGAATGGAGGCAGGGCCTCTAATGGAGATGGCCGAATATCATTATGAAAGTAGAAATTTGGGCATCTTTGAAGCAATTCTAGCATTTCTAATATATGGGCTGTATCTTTTCCCAAGCTGTTATAACTTCATCAGTGAAGAGGTGATCCGTCTCTTCATCATCAAATACCCGGTGAATGAGATACTAGCTGATACTTACATAGTCATCCACCGCTTCATCTTGTACGATCTCAGGCAATTCTCGTGATGCCTTGCACTACTTGACCGGTGGTTTACCTCTCATCTGCCCAGGACCCATATCCTTTGGAGGCTTCCCACCAAAAGCACATGGATTTCCAAACTCATTACTCTCAAGCACTATGACATCACATGGTATGACACCAGCCTTGGCGATCTAGTCATGATCCCCAGTTATGGAGAGTTCCCCAATGTGCCTCTCATTGGGACGATGGGGGTTATTACCTATAATCCTGATCTCGCCCAACGTCAATATGGGTATCCCACTGGACCAGAACCCGAACCAGAACTGTTGAGGCCTTGCTTCTGCGAAACTAGTCGCAACCCTGAACTGGAAGCTGGTGCTCAATACGCTCAAAGAGATCCTCACCTCTTTGGCATAACCCCAATGGAGAATGCTAGCTATTTAACTTCCAGAGGGTACTTGCTATGGTCGAAAGAAATTGCCTTGACCATGTTCTATACTCATGATTATGAGATAACTATGGAACTTGAGGTCCCCACAATTAGGGAAGAGCTGAAATACGCTTTAATCAAAGCATAACAAGAGAACAAAGACCTGTGGGAAATTATCCGCCAAGACCAAGTTCATGTTGAAGTCCAAGAAGGAGAAGGATCATCTTGTTAGAATGATCTTTGTTTCACCATTTCCCTGCTTTCCCTAAAAGGATTGAAATCCTAATGTTGCATTTACTTTCACTTCTTGTAAGAAAGGTCTTACTTTTTAGCAAGGGCCACCTATTGTAATAGATTTCCAGCTATCAATTGAAAAAACCTCTTTTTAAGCATGTCGTTACATGTTGTTCTAACTTTTTAGTTTGTAAACAAAAATTTGTTTTTCCTTGAATGGTTTATGCATATGCGTTCGCATTTTCATTCGCATTTCATCCTGCATAGGTCTTGCATCTGGGTTCCGCAGCTCATCCCTTGTTCTTGTTCAGAGAAAAGAGAGAAGGAGTCACGCTGAATACTCACAGATACAACACTCGATCCAGAGCTCAAAAGAAGATGGCAGATAATGAACAGAGGTTTGATCAGATGGACAACGACATTGAAGGAATCAAGGGTGATGTTAGCTAGATTATGGAAGTTCTCAATATAATCAAGGCAAAGATGGACACACAGCCTACGGTAATCTCCGAAGTCGCCACAGCAGCGGCCAATGTCACGGTAGCTCCGGTTACCACTGCAGAATTTCCTTATGGCATGTCTCGAGATTTTGTGCCACCATTCAACAATATGCAATCTTCAAGTCTTAATCCACTGTTTGATTCAACAATCAGGAATCCTATTTTCACTCAAGCGGGTGGACCCACTACAATGCGACCTGTATTCAATAATCAACAACCAATCTTTGACATACCTAACGGTTCTGAAGCCGAAGATGAAAAACACGAAAAATTAAGGGTAGACATGGACATCACGGCTAAGAGGATGAGGGCCATCAAAGGAAGCCATGTCTTTGGGTCTGATGCCAAGGACCTATGTCTGGTGTCTGGCTTGGTATTTCCTTAGAAATTCAAAATGCCAGTATTCGACAAATATGAGGGGACTACTTGTCCTAAAGTGCATCTAATCATGTACTGCAGACGAATGGCTCCGCAGATCGAAAATGACAAGTTGTTGGTACATTGTTTCCAAGACAGTCTAAAAGGAGCTTCGGCTAAGTGGTATCTCAGCTTGGATCAAGCTAAGATCCACAGTTTCCAAGACCTTTCAGATGCTTTTATTCAACAGTACAAGTATAACATGGACTTAGCTCCCGACCGTCGTCAGCTTCTCAGCATGACACAGAAAAACACTGAAACCTTTAAAGAGTATGCGCAAAGATGGTGCAGAACTGCAGCTCAAGTAGAGCTACCCCTGACTGAAAAGGAGTTGGTAGATTGGTTTGTAGATACAGTTCGGCCAAAATTCTATGAACGACTGATCAGCAGTGTCACAACCAATTTCTCTGATATTGTGGCAGTAGGGGTCAAAGTTGAAGCGGGTTTAAAGAGTGGAAAGGTGGCTACCCCAAACGCTAACTCAAGCACCAGCACAACAAAAAAGTCGGTCAGTAATTTTCACAAGAAGAAAGAAGGGGATGTAAGTGCAATCACATATGGGAAAAAGGCGCAAAACTACAGGAACCATCGCCAGCAGTACAATCCGTCATCATATATAGCAGCGGTGACCCCGGTTTTTCAACCGTCATCACAACAGGGTCCCTAGCCTGGGGTATCCAGCAATCAGCACCAATATCACTCCAACAATCATCAACAATACCAACAGCCGCAAGGTCAACAACCTTAGAACAGGGCTCCAAAGGCGAATTATCAGGCAAATAGGCCAAAAATACAGCCTATTCCCATGAGCTACACCGATATGTTCCCCATGTTGATAGAAAGAGGGTTGGTAAAAACAAGAAAATTAGGTGCTCCACCTAATCCACTCCAGTTCTACTACAATGCAAACGCTCGCTGCCTATTTCATAAGAATGCTCCAGGCCACGATCTTGAAGGTTGCTTCGCACTGCAGTACCTCGTTCGAGAATTGATTGAAAAAAGAATTTTGTCCTTTGAAGATAATCATCCGAACGTAAAGAACAACTCTCTGCCAAATCATGGTGGAGTCAATGCCATCACTGAAGAAGGTGAAGGGTCAGAAGACAAGAAAGTTACCACTATTGGTGAGATCAAGGTGCCATTGGCAGACCTACACAAACGCCTTGCTCAGGCATGGTCGCTAAAGAAATCTCACGAAGACTACAAAGAATGCATGCTGAATCCAGAGGGTTGTGACGCTGTGAAAAAAGACATTCGAGCAATGATTGAACAAGGGATGATGGAAATTGCTCACAGAAAGAAAGGGGAAGACGTGGCAGTCATCGAACCTGTGTTTAACATGCCAGAAGAGCCCAATAAAAGAGTTGTGTTCAGAAATAATAACAACAACAACAACTACAAGAACGTCTGGCCGGTATTCCGCGACGATGCACCCCCGAAATTTGGGAGGGGAAAAACTAGGTTTGAACCAAGGGGAGGATCCAAACCTCACCCAAGGGCTGTAACACCGAAGCAAGACTAGTCATGGTGCGAGGGAATCTTCAAAGAAAAGAAACCAGCAAATGTAGCTAACATTGCCGGTGGGAGCAAGATGACCCAGAGTGGTCGCATTTACCAACCTCGGACATACAATGTGGCTCCTCCGCCAGCAATTTCTGCTCCAAAGGCTGTTGTACCTCCAAAACCTGTTCTTGAGGTAGTTGTCACTAAAGAGCCTTTAGTTAAAGGAAAAGAAAGCTTCAAAAATGATGAAGAAGAGTTCCTAAGAATCATCAGACGAAGTGATTACAGGGTGGTGGACCAACTAAATCAAACACCATCTAAGATCTCGGTCATGGCCTTACTCTTAAGCTCTCCGGCGCATCGCCAGGCTTTACTCAAAATCTTGACACAAGCCCATGTTACCAAAGATATTACAGTGGGACAATTTGACTCCATTGTAGAAAATATCATTGTGTCGCTACTGCGAAAATCGGCGCTGGCTAAACAGAAGAGTCGCCAGCGTGCGTTATTTATCCCAAAGGAGGGAAAGGAAACGCTCGAAGTAAACCTAACGCAAAACGGGAAAGGAATGGTCATCGCAACCAAATCCTGGATTCGGGAGTCGGTTACGCAAGGGGAAGGTATTAGCACCCCTCACATCTGTCGTACTCGACGGGATCCACGCTTGTTTTCTAGTACGGATTGTTATTCTATCTACTCTAAAGGTCTGGGATTAAAAGAAAATAAAATGACTCGGAAAAGTATCGCACTTGATGCCTACGTATTCTCGTCTGGAACGAGAAATCAGAGTCCACGTAGTTCGCCAACCTACAGGAAAGGAGGGGAAGGTTGCTCGCTAGGATACAGCATCCTATGCCTACGTACTTTCATAAAGCATGAAAGATCAGAGCAAACGTAGTTCGGGCCACGGAAGACACAGGTTTGTTTTGACTGTTTTTTATCCTTCTGAAAAAAGGTTTTCTTCTGATTAAGAGTCCAAGAGGACAAAAAATGACGTTTGATTGGTTTTCAGTCTTTTACGCAAGAACTGTTTTTTATGATGTTTGAAATATTATTGTGTTTTTGATTGTTTCAAGATGAGAAGAGAAAAGACGCTCTAAAAGCCTAAGGTTGAAAATGGGAAGCAAAACTACCCTAATGTTGTCATGCATGGGTTAAAACCTAATGTCTATCATATTTCTCTCTTGCACAGAGGGAAACAGAGATCCTAGGGGATAAACAGCAAAGAAACAAGATATATACAGTAAACAGTAAACATGTATGCAATGCATCAATACAAGCAAGGCAAGGGAGTCCCACTCAACCTCGAACCTAGGAAAACAACAGGCAAAAGTGAAACAGAATTCACTTTAAACCTAAGGGGGCAAGCTGTACAAGCCAACAATCAATACAGAAAAAGGAATAAAACCCAACACCAGCTCTGACAGCAACACCAGCTCCTACAGTAAGCAGCTCAAACAGCAACAACTCTGACAGCTACAGTTGATTAATAGCAAAAAAAGTTGACAGTAACACCTTCAAGCAAGACCCCATCTTCAATCTTCAATGATCCCCAAGCTTTAGATAAGCTCCTGTCTCCAAAAGTCTCCAAGCTCCAGCAAGCACTGAACCCCAACAAGTAAACAACTTCAAAAAGCAGCAGAACCCTAACTCCAACAGATAACCAGCTTTGACAGGCACAAGCTTCAACTTCACCAATCTTCAATGAACTTCATTCTTCAATAGGTTCCCATCTTCAATGCCACCACTCCAGAAGAGAATCAATTATCAGATTAAGTTGAAATGCTAAACAGCTTATTGACAACCAAAGGAAGCCTATAAGCACTTAGTATTATAGGGGAAAGGTTCCCTCAAAGTTCTACTTCTAAAGTATGTCACTTATCCCTCCGAAGGAGGGATATGAATACCCTAAAAGGACTTTTTGTCATAGGGAGGAATAGAAGCACAAGATGCTTTCTATGTTTGCAAGAAGAAATCAATCTAATCTAGAGCTCTTCCTACATTTCCTATCTCCTAAGCCACCTTCAAGGAGAAGAATCTTCATGCTCCAAGCTCCATCCTTTGTCTCCAATCATCTTCAATGTCTTCATAAGCTCTAAAAAGCAAAGCCCAAGCCCCAAGCCCAATTGAAATAGCCCAAACCAAACAAACAAGCAAAATGCCCAAGAGGGAAAACACACAATCACCACTCAAATTGCAAAAATCAAGTAAAATAGTAATACTCATTATAAAATCCTAGATTAATTTCTAAGGGAACCTAACCCTATACCCAATACCCCATATAAACCCCAAGGCCTAAATCAAACCCTAGGTCCCCAAACTATGCCATAAACTACACCTAAGTGTTGTGAAACCCTAATTCTAATACCTCTCCTATCCACCTCTCAAACTAACCTAAGTTTTTGTCACAAAAATATGAAAAATTTCTAATGGTACATACTTCCCTAATATAATCATCCTCACAAGAATTAATCAAAAATCATGCACCAATCTCCCATACTAAATTCAGAAAAATGAAGTATCAAACAAATGTAAAATAAAAGCAATAAAATTGTAAAATATACCAAAAAATATAAAATGCATGAAATTAATATTTTTTTAGTTTCATAATTTTCTAGAGGTCCTAAGGGAACTAGGGAAAAAAATCCCATCCTAAAATGATTATTTTTCAATTTAATATGAATTATTTACCAACTATGCTAAAACCATGAAATAAAAAGAAAATAGATGGAAAAATGATAAAAGAGCGTGATGAATAGCAATATTTCATGTTATAATACCAGACCTGGGCCAAAGGTGGGTGTGGTTATCAACGCGCGTGCTAGACCCAACCACTAATCAGAAAATAAATGGAAAATCAAAGAAAATTGATAAAAGCTCGTGGCAAATAGCAATTCATCCATGTGTTAATTCCATTGGGCTTCCAAATGAGGGTGCTAATAGCAAGTTTCAACTTAGGCCCACCTAGTAATGTTAATGAAACGCAGCGCAATAGGGGTTTTCAGAATCCTTTACAAACTCAAACGCACTCGTGGCCATTGGATCCCACCCTCAGTCAAAGTCTCCTCTACATCTAATGGTCATGGACCTTTCTTCTCCAATTCAAAACTCTGGGAGGGAAACATACAGGACGGTGGCCGGAGGTGGCGCCACTGTCGTCCCCAAACCTCAACACCATAAATCCTCACCAAAACTTAAAACTAAACACATCAATCCACTCATTTTTTCACACTGAACAAGAATCCAACCTCCATTTTCATTGAAACATCCTCCATTTCAAAACACGATAAAGAACTCAGAATCTGCTCAAACCTCAACCATCACCATTCTTCAAATTAAAGGGTCTAACATCAACTACACACTACATTGAGTAATTTCCACCATTCCACTAAACTTAAATCATCAAGAAACGCCAGTTATATCCATCAACAGAAAATTGGTTCCACCTAAATTTGTCTCTAAATCGTGAAATTCTTTACCAGAAACGGCCTAGCCATGATCTATAATGAATCTAACCATCTAAAACCTAGAAATTATACCTATATTAAGCTGCCCGATGAGATTTACATACCTGTGAATTTTGGATGAACAGAACAAGGAAAGCTTCGAATTATGCTTCAAGATCCTCCAGATATGATCAATGAATGATTATCAAGCTTCTGTATGCATCAATTTGTGTTGAATCCTCTTGAATTACCAAATTCGATTATGAGTTGCAAGCTTCAAACTCACGATGCTATCTCTCGATTCTTCAACAATCTGGACCAGAAATCTCTCTGAATTCAATCAACAACTCAAGATGAAGACACTGAGTGCAAAAGTTTGGATTGAAATGACTCAAATTCGTGTAACCGATTTGGATTTGCAAAATGAAAACTCAAAGTTCTATATCTCAATTCTCTCTCAATCTTCACCAAAAAACTAACTGAATTAGTTATAATCCTTATATAGAACATGTGGAAATCATCTAGAATGCCCTAGAATGATCTATGTGAGATATTGAAATTCTCATGCACTTGAAATTACCATCTCATGCTTGTATGTGACAGCTGAGTTCTAGCTTGCTTCAACACCTGATTTTGATCCAAATTCTCCTCTAATGACATATTGAATGGATTGGTAAGGTTTAAGGCCTTGGTTATGATCTAAAGAATGGTTTTGCATATGTTACTTATGATGTAAGAAAGCATTTTCCAAAGCAACTCATAAAACAATGGCTCATCTCAAAATTGTGACATTTCCAATGTGTTTGAAATCCAATTTCCATTCAAAATGACTACCCATATGCCATGTGTATGCCTCATATCTCAAAAATCCCAATTTTCCTCTAAATCATTTGAAAAATCACCCTTTTTAGGCCATTTTGGGCAACTTTGTGATACAAGCCCATTCAAATCCTCATGACTTCTTACCTGGCCTAAAAACATCATTCTAAACACATCTCATGTTGAACATTTCTTCATTTGAGGAGTGGAAGATAGAGATTTTGACCTATGTTGAAAAATGACCTATAATTCAACTTTCCTAAAATACCCCTGGATTGCCAAGATTACTTGAGTTCCACAAATCTTCTTGAGGACTTCTAGTACTAAAATTAAAGGTAAGATCAAGCCCTACAATTCTTATGTTGGCCAAGAATCCATTTGAAAACTCCTTGATGGGAAAAAGTTGCTTGGAAATCAAGTGACTTTCACAGACAAATTTCAGTGTCCTCTAGTGACTCATAACTTGCAAGAACCATAACTTGAGTTCTACAAATCTTCTTGAAGACTTCTGGTACTCAAATTAAAGCTATTGAGAAGCTTTACAAGTTTCATGTTGGTCAAGAATCCATTTGAAACTTGTATTTTGACTTATGTGGCTTGGAAGTCCAGTGCTATACAGGGGATTTTACCCTAGGAACCCTGTATCAAACACCCCCAACCACTCTTGATTCTCTTGAACTTGATCTTGTCTCATCCATACATATGCTTTAACATCTCAACCCATGACTTCCATGACTTAGAGCTAGGTCTTGATGCCCTTTCTCTACTCTCCTTGACCTAGGGTTACCCAGATAAAACCCTACTTGTACACACCTCAACTGTGGTTTTTGAACTTGATACCATGACTTGTCTAAGCATAAATAGGGCTCTCTAGGCACCTCATGAGATCCATACACACCTCATATTCACACTCCATGCTTCTCATCTCACTGATATTTCTCAATATTCCTCAAGATAGGAGCACACCCACATGTAGGCATCCAGAACTTCTCAAGATTTCAAACCTTTTCTGATGACTTGGATGGTCTCTTAGGCTCCTATAACACCTCTAGATAGGCTTCTTCTTCTGATAGACACCCTGATCCCTTGTTGGAGGCATGCTATGCTATGATATGCAAATGATTAGACTATGTATCTGATGTGACTATGCAAATGAAATGCAATGAAACATAAACCAGGCAAGAAGAGGTTGAGCAAATTTTGGGGTGCAACAACTTTCCCTATTCAAACGGCTTGGACCCGACAGGGTGAAGAGCGAACGACCTTCAAACAATTGAGGTACGAGACGGTTGAATACCAAGAACCCGGAAATTTGCCAACCGCAGAAATAAACTGCACAAACTGCTAGGAAAACAACATCCACCAACTGAATCCGGTTGTTACGGCAACCAACTGATCAATCATCTGATATCAAAATATGATTTCAATGTCAACCGCCTGTGTAACGCCCCAGGCCTTGAACACCCCGCCTTTTGTCCATATTAAAACTCCGCCGTCTGTTAATACGGAGAAAAAAATTAGCGACCACGTTGGGGATCATTTTCATCAACCTGAAAAAGATTCTATCATCGCGGGGATAGAACTTTGTCCACGTTAGGACTCTAAATTCCGTCAACACAAAAAAATCCCGACGACTTCGCTGGGGAAACATTTTTGTCTAATCACAGGAGACTTTGTGTATCTCTGCATTGGCTAACTTTGTTGGGCCCACCCCACAAACAATTTGGAGGAGGACTCTACTGGGGCCAGTAATATTGCGTCAACACGAGGAAATCACGGCGACTTCCTTGGGGAAAAAACTTTCGTCAAATATCAGAACACAACTCACATACTCTGTCGATCATGGGGTAATCATCTATCTGGATACCGGAAAGTTCATCCGTCTGCTTCCTACGGGAAAAGTCATCTACCTGATTACAGGAAAATCCATCTGCCTGATTCTTACAGGAAAAGTTCGTCCGCCTGCTTCATACGGGAAAATCATCTGCCTGAACACAGGAAAATCCATCTGCCTGCTTCATACGGGAAAAGTCATCTGCCTGATTACAGGAAAATTCATCCACTTGCTTCATACGGGAAAACACATCTGCCTGAACACAGGAATGTTCATCCGCCTGCTCCATACGGGAAAGTCATCTGCCTGAACACAGGAAAATCCATCCGCCTGCTTCATACGGGAAAACACATTTGCCTGAACACAGGAAAGTTCATCTGCCTGCTCCATACGGGAAAGTCATCTACCTGATTCTTACAGGAAGGTTCATCCGCCTGCTTCATACGGGAAAGTCATCTGCCTGATTACAGGAAAATTCATCCGCCTGCTTCATACGGAAAAGTACATCTGCCTGATTCTTACAGGAAGGTTCATCCGCCTGCTTCATACGGGAAAGTCATCTGCCTGATTCTTACAGGAAAATTCATCCGTCTGCTTCATACGGGAAAAGACATCTTGGATATAGCTTCCTTGCCTATTCTTGGTGGTAGCTAACTCCACTGGGGATATTCTGAAAATAACTGCCCGACACCCGTTTCGACAACAAGTGACCACTTCTGAAATCTTGATTCATGAAACCCTGACATGCTGTCGCGACAGCAAACCTGAAGAAAACACTCCACTGGTCGGATAAGAGAAACTTCAGCCAGTAACTCTGTGGGGAATAATAACAAGGACTGCATCATCACATGTCTCACGGCGAGACCTCAATCACCTGGTAATAGATCTGAGCTGTAACTTCATACTCCTGCTGAGAAACACACCTGAAAGCAAAAGGTTAACCAACCTGATTTATGTTTCAAAATGCGTATGTTTGGCAATGGCGCAATGCTCCATACGGCATGGAAATGCTACACGTTTCTGGGTAGATGCAATCATGATAATATATGCAAATGCAAATGCAGGTTCGGGCTGCTGGGGAAGGCTCTGACAAGCTTGCTTCAACACGGCTGTTGAGGACAAATACCACCCTGTCGGGGATGAACGGGTATCGCAAAGTATTCCGGCAAAATAAATGCTGGAAACACAATCAACTCTGCCGGGGAGAGATTAAACATCGATTTCCGCTAGGAGGAAAGAACAACACCTGCTGGGAAGAGTAACTCAGTTGGGGAAGAAGCAACCCTGCTGGGAGACAACTGTCTGGGTACAGTTTACAAACTCGGAGCTACCACTCCGCTAGGGATAATCATCCTGACAAAGGCCTGACGACCTGCAGGGAGAAAGAAAACCATCTTCTGCGGGGATATTCCTTCTAAACCAACTAAGGCTTGGTTAAACACTGCGGGAATATTCCCTGCTGAGGATTGACCCTGCGCATATCTGACTCACTGGGGAGTGTAACCTCTGCAGGGGATACTGATTTCGACTTGCTGGAGATATCCTGTGGACAACTTCCCCGAGGACACTCTTCTGGGGAAAATAATCCCTCCTTCGGTAAAGGATAACATCCTCTCAACCTCTGGGGATGAGGTGTGACCTGCTGGGAAATAGCGTCAAGTAGGGTCCAGTCCTTCATCCAGAGCCTCTGGCTAGGGGATACAATTTTCTGACTGTCTGCTCCAAGGGCGAGAACCCTGCAAAACACAAACGAGACAAAACAAGCCTATACAACATGATCTATCCGGGTTAGCATCCGCGACATTACTTCAGTCAATTCGAAGTTTTAGCAATTATTGGCAAGGTCCAACAAGATTATGCAAGTGCAAGTTTATCAAAAACATCGGCGTCTTTCACAAACAAAACAAGCATCAAGTACTGAATAACATCTTTTATTGATAACGAGCCTCTGAATAGGCAGAGTTTTGTACACTGGATGCAACTCCTAAAAAGAGGAAGTTACGCACAAACAATATACAAAGAAGCATTAATACAAATACAAATCAAATCTGTACACATGTCGGCAACGTGGTGCAGACAAACATCATGAGTTGATCCTCCTATGACTCGCCTGACTCTAGCGCTTTCCCGGTATTCAATTTTCGGAAGAGATTGTGTTGGATAAACGAACCCTCAGGTACTCCCAAACCACTAAGCAATGTAGTATCAAATCCGGACCGCAGTCATTTGCTTTTTCAATCCCTAACTTTTGCGTGAATTGCCCTTTGCGGGTTTTCAATTCACCGGGATACCCTTTTTTGCCGAAGTCGCCTTTTTCATGTTTTCGACTTCGCGGGTGTACATCTTTTCAATTTTATCCCTAACTTTTTCCCGAACCTTTTATTCATTTTTTCGGTTCGCCAGGATGCCCCATTTTTGCCTGGACTTTCTTTTTACTGTCCAGCGGGTCACTTTCAAGCAAAGTATTTTTTAACTGCGTCCGAATTCACATGAGACGTAAAGTCTTCACCATCCATGGTGGATAGTAGCAAGGCTCCTCCAGAGAAGACTTTTTTGACAACGTAAGGACCTTCGTAATTAGGAGTCCACTTGCCCCTGTGATCTGTTTGTGGTGGGAGAATCTTTTTCAAAACAAGATCGCCCGTCTGAAAGCTTCGAGGGTGTACCTTCTTGTCGTAAGCTTTCTTAATCCGGCTCTGATATAACCGACTGTATGCTAAAGAAGCCAGCCTCTTCTCATCCATTAAACTGAGCTGATTCAGTCTATCTTTAACCCATTCTGCCTCGTCAAGTTGGACATCTCGTAAAACCCTCAAGGAAGGAATCTCCACCTCCAACGGTAACACTGCCTCCATCCCATATACCAATGAGAAAGTGGTTGCCCCGGTTGATGTGCGTACCGTCGTACGATATTCGTGCAAAGCGAAAGGTAGCATCTCGTGCTAGTCCTTATACGTCACAACCATCTTCTGAACAATCTTCTTTATGTTCTTATTGGCTGCTTCGACATCGCATTCATCTTGGGTCGGTAAGGAGAAGAGTTATGATGTTCAATCTTAAAATTCTGGCACAACTCTTTCATCATTTTGTTATTCAGATTCGAACCGTTGTTGGTGATAATCCGCTCAGGGATTCCATATCTGCAGATAATATCTCGTTTGATAAATCTGGCGACCACTTGTTTAGTGACATTGGCATATGATGCTGCTTCCACCCATTTGGTGAAGTAATCAATTGCCACCAAAATGAACCGGTGTCCGTTGGATGCCGTAAGTTCAATCTTGCCAATCATATCAATCCCCCACATCGAGAAAGGCCACAGTGATGACATCACGTTCAGAGGACTCAGAGGCACGTGGATTTTGTCCGCATAAATATGGCATTTATGACACCTCTTTGCAAACTTGAAACAGTCTGTTTCCATAGTTAGCCAATAATAACCTGCCCGCAGCAGTCTTCTCGTCATAGCATGCCCACCAGCATGTGTACCAAATGTACCCTCATGTATCTCTTCCATGAGCAACTTCGCTTCTTTCTCATCTACGTAACGTAGCAACACCAAGTCGTGGTTTCTTTTGTATAGGACACCGTCAGGATTTAGATAGAAATTGCCAGCCAATCTCTTGAGAGTCTTCTGATCTCGACTGGATGCCCTAGCCGGATACTCCTTGTTCTTCAGGAAATTCTGGATGTCAAAGTACCAGGGTTGACCATCGGGAGCTTCCTCAATGGCAAATATGAAAGCGGGCCTATCGAGCCGAGAGATAACAATCCGGGGAGCCTCGTTCCAGAAGTTAACTTTATACATCGCAGACAATGTCGCCAGGGCGTCAGCCATTTGATTCTCTGCTCGCGGCACATGATGCAATTCCACCTTGTCAAAGAAAGGCAACAATCTCCTTGCATAATTCATATATGGTATCAAATTGGGCTGACGTGTCTCCCATTCTCCTTTAATCTGATTCACCACTAGAGCTAAGTCTCCGTATACATCCAGATGCTTGATTCGCAAATCAATAGCTTCTTCTAGACCCATGATGCAAGCCTCATATTCAGCCTCATTATTGGTAACAGGAAAGGTCAATCGGGGAGTAAAGGGGATGTGCGACCCCTGAGGAGTAGTAATAATTGCACCTATTCCGCTACCATAGGAATTTACAGCTCCGTCAAATATTAACTGCCATTTGGAACCCAACTCAGGTCCTTCGTCTGGAAACGGTTCTTCACAATCTTTCATCTTTAGGTACATGATATCCTCGTCAGGAAAATCAAACCTCATCGATTGGTAGTCCTCAACAGGCTGCTCCGCAAGGTACGCTGACAAGACGCTACCTTTAATAGCCTTTTGCGAGACATATTGGATATCGTATTCGGTTAACACCATCTGCCATCGGGTAATTCTTCCGGAGAGTGCTTTCTTTTCAAACACGTATTTGATTGGATCCATCTTTGAAATTAGCATGGTTGTATGATTCAACATGTATTGCCTCAAACGTTTAGCGGCCCAGGCTAGCGCACAACACGTTTTCTCGAGCATTGAGTATCTGGACTCACAGTCAGTAAACTTCTTACTCAAATAATAGATCGCATGCTCTTTACGTCCGGTCTCGTCGTGTTGACCGATAACACAACCCATACTTTCCTCAAGAACCGTCAAATACATAATCAAAGGTCTCCCGACCACTGGGGGTATCAAAACAGGAGGTTCCTGCAAGTATTCTTTTATCTTGTCGAACGCCTTTTGACAATTTTCATTCCAAGTCAACACCTGATCCTTTTTCAACAAATTGAATAGCGGCTTGCATGTCGCAGTCAGGTGAGATATGAACCGGGCGATATAGTTCAACCTCCCTAAAAACCCACGCAACTTCTTTTTCTGTTTTAGGCGTCAGCATTTCTTATATTGCTTTTATTTTTGCAGGATCAACCTCTATTCCTTTTTCGCTCACGATAAACCCCAGTAGTTTGCCCGATCTCACCCCGAAGGTGCACTTATTAGGGTTCAGTCTCAACCTGAACTTCCTAAGCCTCTTGAACAGTTTCAGCAGATTAACCAAATGCTCCTCCTCCGTCTGGGATTTGGCAATCATATCATCAACATAAACCTCGATCTCTTTGTGCATCAAGTCATGAAAGAGAGTCGTCATAGCACGTTGATATGTTACCCCAACGTTCTTCAATCCGAAGGGGATCACTTTGTAGCAAAATGTTCCCCAAGGAGTAATAAAGGTAGTCTTCTCCATGTCTTCTGGCGCCATTTTGATCTGATTATAGCCCGAGAATCCGTCCATGAAGGAGAATACGGAGAACTGAGCAGTGTTGTCGACCAACACATCAATGTGAGGAAGTGGAAAGTCATCTTTCGGGATCGCTTTGTTCAAATCACGGTAGTCTACACACATTCACACTTTACCGTCTTTCTTCGGCACTGGCACAATATTAGCGACCCATGAGGGATATTTGGTAACAGCTAAGAAACCAGCATCCCACTGTTTTTGAACTTCCTCCTTGATCTTCACAGCCATATCCGGTCTAGTTCTTCGGAGTTTCTGCTTAATAGGCGGACATTCCTCTCGCAGTGGCAGACGGTGCACAACCATGTCCATATCCAACTCAGGCATATCCTCGTACGACCAAGCAAATATATCACTGTACTCTTTGAGCATCTCGATCAACCTTTGCTTGATGTCGCTCTGCAGCGCAACCCCTATACGGATGTTTCTCACAACCTCTTCCGACCCCAAATTGATAATCTCAATGACTTCCTCATGAGGCAGAATGATTCTTTCTTCTTGTTTCAATAACCAGGTCAACTCTTCTGGCACGTCGCCATCTTTGACAACCTCTTCCTCAACCTGAAATACCGGGTGCTCAAAGTCGAAGTGAGTCATAGGCGGTTCATAAATGTCATCTGAAATTGTAATCTGCAAAGGAAATGGTTAAATGCTTCAAAACACAGACAAAGCAAATAACCACATTGCCATTTTATTGTTAAAAACAAAAACAAGAATAACAGGGATCACAATATTTGTATATGAAAAACGCCTTTATTTCATGATTAAACAATGTAATGTACATAACCAAATGGCCCTAAGCAAAATCACTATGCCCCGGGTAGGACACAGGATTATTCAACAATTAAGAAAACAAATCATTACTGTTTAGTTGTCACAGGAACAGTTTCCCGGATAGACCAATTGCAGAGACTTTGTCCTAGCTCGCTTGGCTTGATCCACGCGTCCATATCACAGTCGCTATCTCCGTCTTCAGCATCGGAAATAGCGTTGATAGTCTCGAGGCTCACCCCGCTTGGCGTAATCGTGACTGGTCCCTTGAACCTGGGCGCTCCTGAAGATGACGCTGAAGATGTCGGTTGATACCCTAGCCCGAACTTGTCATTCTTCACGGGAATCTCCAATACCTGCCCCCAGCCTTTAGTCTCACCAGTCTGCACTAAAGCCTGAGCCTTTTTGTAGGAGGACACTGCCACATCTGATATTTTGCTGGAACCCTGAGCTTTGTCTTTAATTTGCAACCCCTCGAAGGCTTGACAAGGTGTTTCGTGTATTTCGTCGTCGACCTCGACATATTTGAATGAAGACAAATGGCTAACCAGAATATCTTCCTCTCCACAAACAGTGACGACACTATCCCCAACCATATACTTCAGCTTTTGGTGTAACATGGATGTGACTGCCCCGGCAGCATGGATCCATGGGCGCCCAAGAAGACAACTATACGCTGGCTGGATGTCCATTATATAGAATTCAGTTTCGAATATTTCAGGCCCCGCCTGCAACGGTAATGTTATTGATCCGAAAACCGACCTCCTCGTTCCATCGAACGCTCTCACCACTAAATCACTGGGCGTACAGATAATCCCCCTGATATCCAGTTTCATCATGGCTTTCTTCGGTAGCACATTCAGGGAAGATCCAGTGTCTACTAAAACATGGGACATGACCGTGCCCCGGCATTCGACTGACACATGCAATGCCATATTATGCTCTCGCCCTCTCGGAGTCAAATCAAAGTCTGTGAAGCCCAAACTGTGCCCCGCATTGACATGCGTCATCACCCCTTCTAACTGATTAACAGAAACTTCTGGAGGAACGAACGACGTGTCTAGAATCTTCAGCGAAGCCCTCGGAACATAACAGCAATAATAGGATGGAAAATTTTGACGGTGTTTGCTGGAGGTGCTCAACGATTTTGTAATCACTTTTACGAATGAGCCTCATAAACTCCTCCACATCCTTAAGTGACGTTTCCTTTTCATTCGACTGAGACGGACCATCCTCAGTTACCTTGGCTTTACCCTTGGCTAATCTTTCTTCCTCTACCTCGGTGACTTGAAGATTCTTCCGCTTCTGGTCATACCCCCTGTTCCGACAACATTATCTACAACCCCAGCTGGTTGTCCATTGACTTCAATTTTCATACCGTCGCAATATACCTCCAACCCGTAAGTCCACGACACTGCTTTAGTACTCTCAAAAGGAACCGGTCCTGCTTTGGTAATTGTGATCGTCGGCCGCCTGGCGGGCGCCGTTATCGTTATTGTTTTCCTCGGAATCGTCACCGTCGCAACATTGTTCTGCTCATCACACAACGCCTCTACAGACTTTTCAACCGCGGTTCGATCAAATTGCAAGGTACCTTCATCCATCATAGCCTGAATACCCTGCTTCAACTCATTACAACCCTCTGGCTGGGTCCAACAATCCAAGCAAAACTCATCACATCCCGGGAATACACCCCCTTTTAACAACGTGCTTTTAATCTCACCCAACGGTGTCTTCAGCTCATTGACATCCATCACTATATTCAAATTATCTTCTGTCAAGATGGCGTTTGCCCCATGATTGGGCATAGGTTGTTGTACGATATTTGGACCCACCTGTCCAAAGTTGATAGCTTTGCTATCCAATAAATCCTGAACTTTATGTTTAAATGCCTGACAAGCTTCTACATCATGCCCGGGTGCCCCGGAATGGAATTCGCAATGCTTGTTGGCGTCATACCCATAAGGAAGTACCGCCCCTGTAGGCGGTGCCAAAGTCCTCTTTTCAACCAAGTTCAACCCTAGCAGGGTCTGAAAAAGTTCTGCATACGTGGAAGGAGGTGCGTCGAACACTCTTTTCGGCCTCGCGTTCTGTACCCTTCTCTGACCGGGGTTCTGCCCTTGCTGCTGCGGTGGTTGTTATTGCTGTTGTGACTGCCTCTGTTGAGGAAGCGGGATAGTAACACTAGCTATCTGTTGTGGCTGAACATACGGATTTCTTCCTCTGCCCTTGCCCCTGCCACCAAACACGGCACTAGTATCACCCTGTCGTCTACCGCCGAATGCTTTTCTTGTACCTCCTGCTGAGGTAGCCTCACCTGCTTGGAATCTTCCAATTTTAATCCTGTTCTCAATCTTTTCCCCCATAAGAATCAAATCTGAGAAACTGGCCAACGACACACTAAATAATTTTTCATAGAACATCCCCGTAAATGTCCCAATGAACATGTCGTTCATCTCCCTTTCAATTAAAGGAGGATGCACCCTTGCTGCCATATCGCGCCACCTTTGCGCATACTCTTTAAAACCTTCACCGTTTTTCTGTGACAAACCCTGTAATTAGACGCTGTTTGGCGCCAGATCACTGTTATATATGTAATGCGTCACGAAAGCATCAGCCAACTGCTTCCAGGTTTTAATCTGCGTGGGCTCCAGCCCCATATACCATTCAAGCGACGGTCCCGATAAGCTGTCTTGAAAGAAATGCATGAGCATCCTTTCATTATCCGAATACGCGGACATCCTTCTGTAGTAGGAGCGGACGTGGACCTTAGGGAAGGTATCCCCTTTGTATTTGTCAAATGTTGGAGCCTTGAATTTCAACGGCACCCTCAGCCCTGGTACCAACCCCATAGTAGTCATATCTAAGCCAGCGGAATTCTGATCAACTACACCTTTCATCTGCTCTTCTAGCATTTTGTTCCTCTGAACCGGGTCAATAGGGCCTTCAGGTCCCATACCTCTTCCTGAAAAAGCGTCATCTTGTTGATCCACATTCTAGTCATTGCCATATCCATCATAACCCATGTTACGGCCAAATCCCTGTTGATTGAACACAGGACCCTGTCCTCGGTTGCCGAACCCCAGATTGACCCCAGCAGGTCCAAAACCATTGTTGAAAGGAAGTGCCCCAACACTGTTCACATTCACATTACCGAATCCACCGTTACCGTAGCCGTACCCCTGGTTGTTGTTGTAACCATCATTACCGAAACCTTGATTGTTGAACCCGAAGTTCCCGTCCTAATTGACGTTACCATACCCATTGTTTCCAAAGCCAACATTGTCAATGAATCCTTGATCAGCATCCACAGTGTTACCTTTGTTGTTAACAACATGCCCATCACCGCCATTCCCAGTATTGCCGTTACCAGCGTCAGCACCTGCACCAATATCGGTGTTTTCATTGACAGTCACAACAGGTGGAGTAACAACTGCCGGTATCTCATTCTCCCGGCGAGGAGTTTCAACAGAAATGTGGTCAGTGTTGTCGTTTCCGTTTGCTCGCGTCAGCAGCGGCTGCACCAAAGTCTGGAGGCTCTCCTGGCCCTTAGCAATGTTCTTCATTGCTTGCATGAACAGATTCAGCTTCTCGCGGATTTCCTGCATCTCAACTTGAACTTGATCCATTACTTTCTTGCAGTTGTTTCGGGTTGAGTAGCGGTGGACTCTTTGTTCGTCAATCCTGAAAAACCTGTGAGATGCAGGAAATAAGATACAGATTCAACAAGTAACGACAATGCAAAATGAATATGCAGATGCAATATGTGTCTGTGCGTTAGGGATATCGACCCCCAATTCTAGTGCCAAAGTGCCAGTGTAGTGACAGTGATAGCAATAAGAAGCTCGAAATCTAATCATGGAAAACATCTCATATATTGCGGAAAAACCCATCGAGTCAGGAATACAATATTACTGAGTGTACAATAGGAAGGCATGACCTCAACCAACAATCCTGGTGATGGCCAGCACAATGCAAATAAAGCATACACATCAATACATGAGATAATCAAGTGCGACCATATGCCTGGTACTCCTCTAATAATCTCTTAGTCTTGGGATGATTCGGCTGAAAAAGCAACCCTTCGACGAGCGAGTCTCTTTGCCTAATAACACGCTGGAGATCACTAATGGATTCCTCCCAAACACCTTCCCCAAAGCAATCTTCCAGCTTCCGCTTCTGAGACGCAGACTCTTTCTTGCGCTTGATAACTTTGTTCAAGGCATTCTAGACATCATACCTCCGCATAACCTCTTCTTCCAACCTCTTCTAACTAGATTTCAACTGACCTTCCAGCTCAGAGATCTGCAGCTTCAGTTTGTCTTCTCTTTCCTTATTGCCGGTCAGCATGGCGTTCCAGGTTTTGTTGAATGCAGAGATCTCCCGGTAGGCTATATCAAGTGCTTTCTTCTTAGACTCCAACATATCATGGGAGCTCTTGAAATCTATCCCCAAACGTTCACGCTTCTTTCGTTGTTCAGTCAATTCCGTGCCTAGTTGATTCACCAGCTTCGTTTGCTGCTCGAAGGAATATACGGCCTCATTCCTTTCGCTCCTGAGTTGCACTAGCTCTTCTTCTAACTTCTCGTTGGCTTTCATCAGCTCTTCTTTCTCCTTCACAACCTGTTCATATCTCTCAATAGACACAGTAGTTGGCTCCTCAATCACGGGGGAAGCAGGAGGTAATACTGCAGGAAACGGCATCCGCACCTGCTTTGCTCTATCTTGGATCCAGACTTTGTACGGGGGATAGGCTTGACAATCATTCTTACCCAACAATGACTTACCCCTTCTGTTGATGTTTCTCCAAGCATGCCGAAGATTGGACAATAGTTCTCCCTTCAAATCACCTGTGAAGTACAGAGATTCCTGCACTTCCTCCTCTTTTGGCAGGCTTTTCAAAGCATACCCAAATTGCCTGATCAACAATGAAGGATTGTAGTTAATGCACCCTTTCCTCCCAATCAGAGGAACGTTAGGATATCCGACGCAGCTGTAGATAATCACAGATCCCAGTAAATCTTTATTAAACCAGACAACGTCTTCTGAAGAAAGTCCAATCAGATGCTCAGACCAATCTACCGTATCTGCAGACTCAGCGAATATACCCTTCTTAGGCAGATGACTCTCAAACCACATATACAGCAAAGGCCCACAACAAGAGACGTTCTTGCCCCTCCTGTTCTCGTTCTTATAATGCAGCGAGTGATAGAAATCTCCAATCAAAGTAGGCACAGGATTGCCTGAAGCAAATATATAGAACGCATCCAGATCAACGAAGTCAGGTAGGTTCGGGAACAGTACAATGCCATAGATACACAGAGAAAGAATAGCATTAAACACAGTCCAACATCCACTCTTGGCATACTCTTGTGCTTTCCCAACCAAGAACTTGAGAGAAAAATCAGACACTCCATTCCACGAGGTTAACAGCAACCCTGAGGAGTCTAAATGCAAGGCAACAACCAAATCCTCCAGTTTGGGCTCAACATCCATATGAATGAAAGGTACCTTGCTCTGAATGGTCAGCTCTAAGATCTCAGCATATTCCTCCATAGTCGGAGCCAGAATGAAGTCAGGGAAAGTAAAGCATCTCAGCGGGGGATCATAGAACTGCATTAGTGTGTACAATCTGTTACGCTCATACATGGATGGTTTATAAACCAATA
This sequence comes from Lathyrus sativus, assembly GCA_963859935.3. NCBI lineage: Eukaryota > Viridiplantae > Streptophyta > Magnoliopsida > Fabales > Fabaceae > Lathyrus > Lathyrus sativus. The sequence continues at coordinate 282,762,818 of OZ012741.1, read as the reverse complement.
TAAGTAATTTCCCGTAACTCTTCCTGAAGCTTCTCTTCACATCATCGTCAGCTAGAGATATCAAACTAAGCAAAGAAGAAACATCTGGAGTAGGCAACATGTACGCCACAGTCTTCTTCAGAGTATCCATAATATCAACAGACAGAAATCCGGGCAACTAGAACCAGAGGGTATGAAATGCACCTGCAGCACAGACACACGTTAATGATATGCAGAATGAGTATGCAACAATGCAATATGCAAACATGCAACAGGGATCAAGTGATAGATTGCTGAAGAGATCCATCCACAATATTTGTCTCAACAGTCCCACAATACTGCTCAAACCTGGTCTCAACAGACCCATAACAATGCTCCACTTTGCCTCAACAGGCTCAAAACAATGCTCCAACCTGGTCTCGACAGACCTATAACACTGCTCTGGTGAAGAAACCCCAAGTAACCACACATTGATCCAATATTAAGAAACCGGGTAGTCTGGAGGTCAAGTTTCCTGCAAAAACCCTCCCATTCACGGGTATGGACCTAAACTGACACAAGGTACGACATCCTATGCGGTCATCAGCGTCACAGACTTTCAAGACTGATGATACGATGCCCAGAAGGTGTGGCATCATCATATCCTGAAGAGGCCTCACTTAGCTGAGTTCCAAATGATCGGTCCCCGGAGTCGACAATCCAACTAACCAACAACCCCCTCAACCTAAAGGGTTGAAAAAGAAGTCAACCAGAAGAACCTCGTCCGAGCATGGATTTTGCGGGACACTGGTACATGCAAAGCATGCATGCGCCCACTACTTTCCACAACTAATTCTAGGTGCACTCAAGCCTAGGTCCGGCTTATCCCTCAATAGATCACCCTCTCCCCACATCAGCAATAACAATATAAAGCTGACAATAAAATGCGGAAAGTAAAGCCAAAAATGTAAATCCATACAAAACCCACGACGGGAAAACAAGCGCTAGGACTGACTCGCGTAGGGAACTGTTGGATTCTCCAGCAGAGTCGCCAGCTGGCGCTACTGCGAAAATCAGCGCCGGCTAAACAGAAGAGTCGCCACCGTGCGTTATTTATCCCAAAGGAGGGAAAGGAAACGCTCGAACTAAACCTAACGCAAAACGGGAAAGAAATGGTCATCGCAACCAAATCCTGGATTCGGGAGTCGGTTACGCAAGGGGAAGCTATTAGCACCCCTCACGTCTGTCGTACTCGACAGGATCCATGCTTGTTTTCTAGTACGGATTGTTATTCTATCTACTCTAAAGGTCTGGGGTTAAAAGAAAATAAAATGACTCGGCAAAGTATCGCACTTTATGCCTACGTATTCCCGTTTGGAACGAGAAATCAGAGTCAACGTAGTTCGCCTACCTACAGGCAAGGAGGGGAAGGTTGCTCGATAGGATACAACATCCTATGCCTACGTACTTTCATACAGCATGAAAGATCAGAGCAAACGTAGTTCGGGCCACGGAAGACACAGGTTTGTTTTTACTGTTTTTTATCCTTCTGAAAAAAGGTTTTCTTCTGATTAAGAGTCCAAGAGGACAAAAAATGACGTTTGATTGGTTTTCAGTCTTTTACGCAAGAACTGTTTTTTATGATGTTTCAAATATTATTGTGTTTTTGATTGTTTCAAGATGAGAAGAGAAAAGACGCTTTAAAAGCCTAAGGTTGAAAATGGGAAGCAAAACTACCCTAATGTTGTCATGCATGGGTTAAAAACTAATGTCTGTCATATTTCTCTCTTTCATAGAGGGAAACAGAGATCCTAGGGGATAAACAGCAAAGAAACAAGATATATACAGTAAACAGTAAACATGTATGCAATGCATCAATACAAGCGAGGCAAGGGAGTCCCACTCAACCTCGAACCTGGGAAACCAACAGGCAAAAGTGAAACAGAATTCACTTTAAACCTAAGGGGGCAAGCTGTACAAGCCAACAATCAATACATAAAAAGGAATAAAACCCAACACCAGCTCTGACAGCAACACCAGCTCCTACAGTAAGCAGCTCAAACAGCAACAGCTCAGACAGCTACAGTTGATTAACAGCAAAAAAAGTTGACAGTAACACCTTCAAGCAAGACCCCATCTTCAATCTTCAATGATCCCCAAGCTTTAGATAAGCTCCTGTCTCCAAAAGTCTCCAAGCTCTAGCAAGCACTGAACCCCAACAAGTAAACAGCTTCAAAAAGCAGCAGAACCCTAACTCCAACAGATAACCAGCTTTGACAGGCACAAGCTTCAACTTCACCAATCTTCAATGAACTTCATTCTTCAATAGGTTCCCATCTTCAATGCCACCACTCCAGAAGACAATCAATTATCAGGTTAAGTTGAAATGCTAAACAGCTTATTGACAACCAAAGGAAGCCTATAAGCACTTAGTATTGTAGGGGAAAGGTTCCCTCAAAGTTATACTTCTAAAGTATGTCACTTATTCCTCCGAAGGAGGGATGTGAATACCCTAAAAGGAATTTTTGTCATAGGGATGAATAGAAGCACAAGATGCTTTCTATGTTTTCAAGAAGAAATCAATCTAATCTAGAGCTCTTCCTACATTTCCTATCTCCTAAGCCACCTTCAAGGAGAAGAATCTTCATGCTCCAAGCTCCATCCTTTGTCTCCAATCATCTTCAATGTCTTCATAAGCTCCAACAAGCAAAGCCCAAGCCCCAAGCCCAATTGAAATAGCCCAAACCAAACAAACAAGAAAAATACCCAAGAGGGAAAACACACAATCACCACTCAAATTTCAAAAATCAAGTAAAATAGTAATACTCATTATAAAATCCTAGATTAATTTATAAGGGAACCTAACCCTATACCCAATACCCCATATAAACCCCAAGGCCTAAATCAAACCCTAGGTCCCCAAACTATGCCCTAAACTACACCTAAGTGTTGTGAAACCCTAATTCTAATACCTCTCATATCCACCTCTCAAACTAATCTAAGTTTTAGTCACAAAAATATGACAAAATTTCAACGGGTACATACTTCCCTAATCTAATTATCCTCACAAGAATTAATCAAAAATCATGCACCAATCTCCCATACTAAATTCAGAAAAATGAAGTATCAAACAAATTTAAAATAAAAGCAATAAAATTGTAAAATATACCAAAAAATATAAAACGCATGAAATTAATATTTTTTAGTTTCATAATTTTCTAGAGGTCCTAAGGGAACTAGGGAAAAAATCTCATCCTAAAATGATTATTTTTCAATTTAATATGAATTATTTACCAACAATGCTAAAACCATGAAATAAAAAGAAAATAGATGGAGAAATGATAAAAGAGCGTGATGAATAGCAATATTTCATGTTATAATACCAGACCTGGGCCAAAGGGGGGTGTCGTTATCAACGCGCGTGCTAGGCCCAACCACTAATCAGAAAATAAATGGAAAATCAAAGAAAATTGAGAAAAGCTCGTGGTAAATAGCAATTCATCCATGTGTTAATTCCATTGGGCTTCCAAATGAGGGTGCTAATAGCAAGTTTCAACTTAGGCCCACCCAGTAATGTTAATGAAACGCAGCGCATCAAGGGTTTTCAGACTCCTTTACAAACTCAAACGCACTCGTGGCCATTGGATCCCACCCTCAGTCAAAGTCTCCTCTACATCTAATGGTCATGGACCTTTCTTCTCCAATTCAAAACTCTGGGAGGGAAACATACAGGACGGTGGCCGGAGGTGGCGCCACCGTCGTCCCCAAACCTCAACACCATAAATCCTCACCAAAACTTAAAACTAAACACATCAATCCACTCGTTTTTTCACACTGAACAAGAATCCAACCACCATTTTCATTGAAACATCCTCCATTTCAAAACACGATAAAGAACTCAGAATCTGCTCAAACCTCAACCATCACCATTCTTCAAATTAAAGGGTCTAACATCAACTACATACTACACTGAGTAATTTCCACCATTCCACTAAACTTAAATCATCAAGAAACGCCAGTTATATCCATCAACAGAAAATTGGTTCCACCTAAATTTGTCTCTAAATCGTGAAATTCTTTACCAGAAACGGTCTAGCCATGATCTATAATGAATCTAACCATCTAAAACCTAGCAATTATACCTATATTAAGCTGCCCGATGAGATTTACATACCTGTGAATTTTGGATGAACAGAACAAGGAAAGCTTCGAATTATGCTTCAAGATCCTCCAGATATGATCAATGAATGATTATCAAGCTTCTGTATGCATCAATTTATGTTGAATCCTCTTGAATTACCAAATTCGATTCTGAGTTGCAAGCTTCAAACTCATGATGCTATCTCTCGATTTTTCAACAATCTGGACCAGAAATCTCTCTGAATTCAATCAACAACTCAAGATGAAGACACTGAGTGCAAAAGTTTGGATTGAAATGACTCAAATTCGTGTAACCGATTTGGATTTGCAAAATGAAAACTCAAAGTTCTATCTCTCAATTCTCTCTCAATCTTCACCAAAAAACTAACTGAATTAGTTATAATCTTTATATAGAACATGTAGGAATCATCTAGAATGCCCTAGAATGATCTATGTGAGATATTGAAATTCTCATGCACTTGAAATTACCATCTCATGCTTGTATGTGATAGCTGAGTTCTAGCTTGCTTCAACACCTGATTTTGATCCAAATTCTCCTCTAATGACATATTGAATGGATTGGTAAGGGTTAAGGCCTTGGTTATGATCTAAAGAATGGTTTTGCATATGTTACTTATGATGTAAGAAAGCATTTTCCAAAGCAACTCATAAAACAATGGCTCATATCAAAATTGTGACATTGCCAATGTGTTTGAAATCCAATTTCCATTCAAAATAACTACCCATATGCCATGTGTATGCCTCATATCTCAAAAATCCCAATTTTCCTCCTTTGAATCATTTGAAAAATCTCCCTTTTTAGGCCATTTTGGGAAACTTTGTGATACAAGCCCACTCAAATCCTCATGACTTCTTACCTGGCCTAAAAACATCATTCTAAACACATCTCATGTTGAACATTTCTTCATTTGAGGAGTGGAAGATAGAGATTTTGACCTATGTTGAAAAATGACCTATAATTCAACTTTCCCAAAATACCCCTGGATTGCCAAGATCATAACATGAGTTCCACAAATCTTCTTGATGACTTATAGTACTAATATTAAAGGTAAGATCAAGCCCTACAATTCTTATGTTGGCCAAGAATCCATTTGAAAACTCCTTGATGGGCAAAAGTTGCTTGGAAATCAAGTGACTTTCACAGACAAATTTCAGTGTCCTCTGGTGACTCATAACTTGCAAGAACCATAACTTGAGTTCTACAAATCTTCTTGAAGACTTCTGGTACTAAAATTAAAGCTATTGAGAAGCTCTAAAAGTTTCATGTTGGCCAAGAATCCATTTGAAACTTGTATTTTGACTTATGTGGCTTGGAAGTCCAGTGTTATACAGGGGATTTTACCCTAGGAACCCTGTATCAAACACCCCCAACCACTCTTGATTCTCTTGAACTTGATCTTGTCTCATCCATACATATGCTTTAACATCTCAACCCATGACTTCCATGACTTAGAGCTAGGTCTTGATGCCCTTTCTCTACTCTCCTTGACCTAGGGTTACCCAGATGAAACCCTACTTGTACACACCTCAACTGTGGTTCTTGAACTTGATACCATGACTTGTCTAAGCATCAATATGGCTCTCTAGGCACCTCATGAGATCCATACACACCTCCTATTCACATTCCATGCTTCTCATCTCACTGATATTTCTCAATATTCCTCAAGATAGGAGCACACCCACATGTAGGCATCCAGAACTTCTCAAGATTTCAAACCTTTTCTGATGACTTGGATGTTCTCTTAGGCTCCTATAACACCTCTAGATAGGCTTCTTCTTCTGATAGACACCCTGATCCCTTGTTGGAGGCATGCTATGCTATGATATGCAAATGATTAGACTATGTATCTGATGTGACTATGCAAATGAAATGCAATGAAACATAAACCAGGCAAGAAGAGGTTGAGCAAATTTTGGGGTGCAACACACTGCTTGCAACACGCTGAGTTTTGACGACAACGATCTGACTGCTAAGAAATGTAAGCACAATTGTGCTCTACACGTGTCGATCAAATGTGAAGAAGATACAATGTCCCGAGTTCTTGTTGACACAGGATCAGCGCTCAACGTAATGCTAAAAAGGACGTTAGGCAAGCTGGCTTATCAGGGTGCCACCATGAGGCCAACTTCTCTCATAGTGAAAGCATTTGATGGATCCAGGAGAGCCGTGATAGGGGAGGTTGATCTTCCTATCCTGATTGGACCACAAATCTTCGAAGTCACCTTTCAGGTGATGGACATTAATCCGGTCTACAGTTGTTTACTGGGAAGACCATGGATCCACGCAGCTGGTGCTGTTACTTCTACTCTCCACCAGAAAATGAAATTTGTTGTGGATGATCAGTTGGTCATTGTACATGGAGAAGAAGATTTAATGGTGAGCAACTTGTCCTTATTCCGGTATATGGAAGCCGATGAAGATTCCCTTGAGAGAGCCTTCCAGGCACTAGAAATAGCTCACGCCATTCTAGTTGACGAATCGGACATAACCCGTGGGCCATCATTCACCTTTGTTCAAAGTATCAAGGCGACACTGAAAGCTGGAGTCCCATTGGGATGGGGGGAGATCATAGAAGTTAACGCTCGAGCCAAAAATGATCTACAAGGGTTGGGTTACAAACCAACTCTAGAAGGCGAGCCAGAGGAAAGCACCATGAAGAAGAAGTCTTTGAAGGAGATATTCACCAGTGGCGGAGTACAAATCAATGCCATCATTGTTGAAGATGAGGATGGTAATCTGGATCATCTAATAACTAGGGGAGGAGCAGATTTACGCAACTGGGAGGCTGTGGAAATTCCTATCTTTTTACCTTTAGAGTAATTCACTCTGCTTGTTAGCTTTGTGTTTTTCTTTAAAAATTTCTGGTCTTGCCCAAGGCCTGCGAATTATTTTGTATTGGGCCACTTTGCAATTTGAAAATCATTAATGAAAAAGTGTTTTTGTTAAAACTCTTGTTTATTATTTTGCGCATCATTTTCACTCTTTTTTAAAAGGAAAAATGGCAACCTTTTTAAAAAAATAAAAACAACCCTTCATCTGCATGTCTGTGTGTATGTGTCTACTTGTTCCCAAAATAAAACATGCAGAATACCTCCATCCACCACAAAATCCTATGATCCTTCGGCTCCTTCTACTAGTGGTTCATCTGTCTTTCAAGCGGAAGAAGAGAATGATGAAGAGCTAGAAGTCCCAGAAGAGTTGAAGAGGATGACTGAGTATGAAGATGTTTATCTCCAGCCTTATAAAGATCAGACTGAGGTCATCAACTTAGGATCAGAAGAAGATAAAAGAGAAGTCAAGATTGGGGCATCATTGGGGCCCGAGATCAAAAGCAGGCTGATAGCACTCCTCAGAGATTACGTCGACATATTTGCTTGGTCTTACCAAGACATGCCAGGGTTGGATACTGACATTGTTATGCACAAGCTCCCCCTGAAGCCAGAGTGTCCTCCGGTCAAACAAAAACTTCGTAGGTCAAGACCAGACATAGCTCTTAAAATCCGAGACGAAGTCAAGAAGCAAATTGATGCAGGCTTTTTAGTAGTATCCAAATATCCAGAATGGGTGGCAAACATCGTACCAGTCCCAAAGAAGGATGGCAAGGTCAGGGTGTGCGTCGATTACAGGGATTTAAACAAAGAAAGTCCGAAGACGACTTCCCTCTACCACATATTGACACTTTGGTGGATAATACAGCCAGCTTCGCAGTATTCTCATTCATGGACGGATTTTCTGGTTATAACCAGATAAAAATGGATCCAGCAGACATGGCGAAGACAACCTTCATCATACCCTGGGGCACCTATTGTTATAAGGTTATGCCTTTCGGTTTGAAGAATGCAGACACAACGTATCAGAGAACCATGGTCACACTCTTTCATGATATGATGCACAAAGAAATCGAAGTATACGTGGATGACATGATCGCAAAATCTCAAAGTGAAGAAGACCATTTGGATCATCTTTTGAAGTTATTTGAGAGACTCCGAAAGTATCAATTGAGGTTAAATCCAACAAAATGCACCTTCGGAGTTTGCTCAGGCAAGTTACTTGGTTTCATCGTTAGCCAACGAGGAATTGAAGTAGACCCCGACAAAGTTAAAGCAATCCAGGAGATGCCTTCTCCTAAAACAGAAAAACAAGTCAGAGGTTTCCTCGGACGTCTGAATTACATCTCCAGATTCATCTCCAATATGACTCCTACTTGCACACCGATCTTTAAGTTGTTACGAAAAGATCAAACAGTAGTATGGAATGAAAACTGCCAGGCCGCATTTGAGAAAATCAAACAGTACTTATAAGAACCTCCGGTGTTGATTCCTCCTGTACCCGGAAGACCTTTGTTCATGTATATGACAGTACTAGAAGATTCAATGGGTTGTGTCTTAGGTCAGACTGCTGAGTCAAGAAAGAAAGAACATGCAATCTACTATCTGAGCAAGAAGTTCACTGATTACGAGAGTCGTTACTCTCCCCTGGAAAAAGCCTGGTGTGCATTAGCATGGGCCGCCAAGCGTCTGAGACAGTACATGATCTATCACACCACAATGCTTATTTCTAAGATGGACCCCATCAAGTACATCTTTGAAAATCCAGCTCAAACAGGAAGATTAGCCAGATGGCATATGCTCTTATCAGAGTATGACATCCAGTATGTTGCTCAAAAATCTATCAAGGGAAGTGTCTTGTCAGAACACCTCGCGGAGCATCCTATGGAAGATTATCAACCACTCAAGTTTGACTTTCCTGATGAAGATGTGATGTATATTTAACGTACAAAACCAGAGCCCGGTTCGGAAGAAGGTCTCGAGCCTAGATCCCGCTGGGAAATGATGTTTGATGGAGCGTCAAACAAGAATGGACATGGTGTCAGAGCTATTTTGAAAAATCCAACTGGAGGATATACTGCTGTCACAACTCGACTTTGTTTCTCGTGTACGAACAACATTGCCGAGTATGAAGCCTCCATCTTAGGGTTGAAAGCTGCTATCGATCTTCGCATCAAAATCTTGGAAGTGATCGGTGATTCTGCTCTAGTGATATACCAACTCAAAGGAGAATGGGAAACCAGAGATGAAAAGATGATCCCTTACAAAACTCATATCTTAGAGATGGCTGAATATTTTGATGAAATTACCTTCAAGCATGTACCGAGAGCGGAAAATCACATTGCCGATGCACTGGCTATGATGGCATCAATGTGGAAGGTCCAGTTTGTTAACGAGGCACCTCTAATCCGCATTGAAAGAAGGACAATACCTGCATATGTCATGACAATAGATGAAGAAACTGATGAAAAACCATGGTTCCACGACATTAAAAACTTTCTTCAAAATCAAGAATATCCAGCTGACGCATCCAGAATTGACAAAAGAGCTATACACAGATTGTCGGCAAAATTCTTCATCAGCAATGGTACTTTGTACAAAAGAAACCATGACATGGTTCTACTCCGATGTGTCGATGAAAACGAGGCGAATCTCATAATGACTTAAGTACACGATGGAACGTTCGGCACCCATGCCAACGGCCACGCTATGGCTAAGAAAATCTTAAGGGCATGCTACTTTTGGTTAACTTTGGAGACAGACTGCATACTCTTCGCTCAAAAGTGTCATAAATGCCAAGTCTATGCCGATAAAATGCATGTTCCTCCATATCCTCTCAATGTGATGACATCACCATGGCCTTTTGCAATGTGGGGCATAAATATGATTGGGGAAATAGAGCCAAAAGCTTCCAACGGCCATCGCTTCATCCTTGTTGCCATTGATTACTTCACCAAATGGGTGGAAGCAGCGTCGTATGCGAACATAACAAAATAAGTGGTTGCTCGCTTCATAAAAAAGGAAATCATCTGTCGATACGGTATTCCTAACAAGATCATTACCGACAATGGATCGAATCTAAACAACAAAACAATGAAGGAACTCTGTGACGATTTCAAGATCAAGCATCACAATTCGTCTCCTTACAGACCTAAGATGAATGGCGCAGTTGAGGCTGCAAACAAAAATATCAAGAAGATAGTACAAAAGATGGTCATAACCTACAAGGATTGGCACGAGATGTTACCATTTGCTCTTCATGGATACCGGACATTAGTTCGAACTTCAACAGGGGCAACTCCCTTTTACTTAGTATATGGGATGGACGTTGTGCTACCCATCAAAGTCAAAATACCTTCTCTCAAGATCTTGACGGAAGCAAAGGTTGATGAAGACGAATGGATAAAAGAACGGTTCGACTCACTGAACCTCATTGATGAGAAAAGAATGACGGCCACGTGTCACAGTCAAATCTATCAACAAAGAATGATAAGAGCGTTCAACAAGAAGGTTCGTCCCAAAGAGTATAGGGAAGGAGAGCCTGTGCTTAGAAAAATCCTACCAACTCAAAAGAATATGCGCAGCAAGTGGATGCCCAACTACGATGGCCCCTTTGTTGTGAAAACTATCTTCTCCGGAGGATCTCTAATTCTTGAGACCATGGATGGAGAACAACTCAAGTATCTCATCAACTCAGATGCAGCGAGAAAGTACTATGCCTAAAGCAGAGAGCCTAGAAAGGAGATTTCAGTGCTTCAACAAGATGAAAGCCCAATGATTGAAAACTGGCGAATGCCAGGGCAGAGTCTTATACAAGATATCAGAAGAAAGATCAACGTCTGTCATTCTCGTCAGAAGCAGTGGAGCAAGTGAACTGACAGTTAGAAGGACCGGATTATTATGGGATTCTGTAACCTTTTTCATTCGCCATTTTTTCGAAATGTTTAAAGTTCCCAAGGCTTTTCCCTTTGTAAAGTTCTTGTCTATCAATAAAATCAGATTTTAGCCAATCATTATTATGATCTCCTGTTTTTGTTATGCAATTTCACTGATTCGTTAATAAAGATTTTCTCGAAAAGCAAAGTGTTTTGAAAAACTTAAGTCCCGTTTTAAAAAGAAAACGCAATTTGACAAAACAATTGAAGAGTTCTAGAGGTAATCTGATAACATTACACAGTTCTCAAAGATGTGGAAGTTTGCTGTCACCCTTGACCAAACTAGATGCGTCCGACAGCAATTCCGGCGTTTAAGCCAAGACTTCTCCACTACAAGATTACAAGGATATTATTGGAAAGATCGTTATCTACGCCAAAAGGAAGTGTCTCCTGACTTGAAACACTTAAGAATCAGCGTGACGAGTCCTCTCTGTGTTTTCTTTGTTTTTGCTTTCCTTTGTTCCTGTGGGTCGGTCTGAATTTTACATACAGCATCATACCAGTGTCGCTTTCGCGAAAATAAGGTGCCGGCAAAACAGAAGAGTCGCCACCTTTCGTTATTTATCCCTCAGAACGGGAAAGGAAACAATCGGAAAAACATAACGAAAAGGGTATAAGACAAGGTCATCGCAACCATTGTCTGGGTTCGGGAGTCGGTTACGCAAGGGGAAGGTATTAGCACCCCTCACGTCCGTCGTACTCGACGGGATCCACGCTTGTTGTGTTTACTGGACGAGTTGGTTTTATCTATCTACCTATCAAGGCTGGTTTAACAAGAAAATAAAATGACTCGGCAAAGCATCGCGTTTTATGCCTACGTATTCTCATCAGAGAATGAGAAATCAGAGTCAACGTAGTTCGACCTACGGCGGGTTACGGGGAAGGTGGCTCGCCAATACGTCAGTATTGTGCCTACATACTCTCAATCGGTATGAGAGATCAGAGCTTACGTAGTTCGGGATAATACGGATTACGGGAATTCAGATTCATCTGTTTTATCGAGTAGGGTTAAACAACAGTTCCAGCAGTTAGGGACAAAGCCTGTTTGCGTTGGCGCTGAAGTTTAACGACACTCTTTTCTTCAGAAAAGCTTCCTTGGAATTATGGGCCCACGGGGCAAAAAGGTTTGAAGTTTGTTTTCTGTCTTTTACGGAAGAAGTGTTTTTTATTGTTGTTTGCAATTTCAATTGCACTAGAGACTATGACCTGAGAGTGAATGCGTCGCATGTCACGCAAATGGGGCCATACTAAACATCCAGACTGTTGAAAAGAAGCTCTCCAACAATCCTTTCTCAGATAGCTTAAGGCTCGTAACGTACGAAAGAAATCATTCATGATTACTGTATCTTAAGCTGTTTTGAGATGAGAAGAGAAGGGGCTCAACTAAAGGGAGACTATCAAGTCCTAATGTTGTCATGCCAAGGATTCATCCTATGGTTGTGGTTTGAAACAGGGAACTCCTAGAACTTATCATGCATAGGTTTCAACCTAGAGTTCTATCATCACTTCCTTATCAGAGGAAATGAGAGTCCTAAGGGATCATGTCAATGATAAACAGAAACATATAAAGCATTAGCTTAAACAGTAAACAATAATACAGTAAAATGCATGCAATGCAAGTGAGGGAGGAAATGTGTGTGGGGCAGCAGCCTCCACAAGCTCATCTCAACCTCAAGCTAGATATGAATTACTGTAATCATACAACAGAAATAAAATAAAGTGTTGTCAAGGATCATCTTGACAAATAATGGTCCAGCCATTATTTTATATGAATCTTCCCTTTATCACAAGCTGAGTTTAAAACGTAGCCGTTGGATGAGCTTCTAGTCAAAGGTCCAACCATGATCCAATGGTGCTAACATCATCTTCTACCTTTTGAATGCCTGAACTTCGCGCCCAGCTCCGGCCACCATCGATGGTGCTCCGGTCACCTTCCTCAACCCTAATTCTCTCTACAGGCCTCCATTCCAAGAGGTCAAAACATGAATCTTGTCCCAAATCTTGTCACGAGTTCAACCATATCCTTTATTCAACCTAAATCCTCAAGATTCACCATATCCAAATCTCAACCGAAAATGGTAATGCGCCTATTTTGTCACTAATTCTCAAATTAACTATCTGAAATCCATCCTACACCATTCTACAATGCTTCTAACACCTTAATTCAACTTGATTCTACCTAAATCATGCTAGAGGAAGAAAGTTACCAACCTGAAAATATTGGATGAACAGATGCACCAAACCTCCAATTCAAGCTCTACAATCTTGCAGACACGATCGATGAACCCTCTCCTTGCTTCTGTATGCAAAAGAACCGGTTGAAAGGTCCTAAATCTTGAAACCCGATGGTGAGTTGCAGGTGAAAAAATTCACTTGCTCATACACTAATCAGCCATGAATTCTTCTTGATAATGATCTGGAATCACTCCTTGACATCCATGGAAGAAGTTTCAATCAAGAAAATGGATGGAGAGTGAGGAATTTGGTGAAACAGAATTCAATTGCAAGCTATGGAAATTCAATCTCAATCTATGCTTTCTCCTTCAATCATCACCAACCTTTGCATTGGATCAACTCTACTCAATATATAGATGATGTATGAGTGATCTAGAACCCTCTAGATCCTTCTAATGAGAGTTTCCACTTCTCATGTCATGAGATTTTCAACCATGTATCATGATATGCACAATTCTGTTTGTAGCCTGAAACCAACCTCATTCACTTTCAATTTCTCCCCTAGTGACATTTTGAGAGTGTTTAGCTTGCAAAGTTCCTTGCTCATGCCTTGATTCTATGCTTTGCATAAGTTACTTAATATGCAAGTAATCACTTTTCAAAGCAAGTCCACAAATTGAATCTCAACTCAAAAATGTGGCTAAACCAATGTTCTTAAAATGTTTTCTAGAGTCAAAATGATATATTACATGCCATGGTTTCGATGTGTAGATTGAAAATTCAATTTCCAACTTTGGTTTATTTAACTTATGCCCTTATTTTAGGTCATTTTTGCAACTTTGAGCTACAAGAACTTCCATCATCTCACGACCTCCTTACTAGCCTTAAAACATCATTTTGAACAAGTTTGATGTTGAAGATTTTTCCATTTTAAGCTTGGAAATAGGAGTTATGGCTTTATGGTTGAAATGACCTGTAATCTCCAAATGACCAAAATGCCCTTGACTTGTCAAAGCCATAACTTGAGTTCTACAAATCCTATAAATGACTTCTAGTACTCTCTAGAAATCTAAGAGGATAAGGAAAAACATTCATGTTGACCAAAAGTTCATAGTAATCATCCTTCTTGGGCAAACGTTTGATGCAAGTTGGGTAACTTTCAAGCCCCCAAATTCACATACCTCAGATGACCTGTAACTTGTCAAAGTCATAACTTGAATTCTACAAATCCTATAAAGGACTTCTAGCACTCAAATTAAATCTAAGATCATGCTCTACAACATTCATGTTGGGGGTAATATGAGATAACAATCACATCTTGGGCTAAACTGCCTTGAAGATAGGGGTCAAACTAGGGGATTTTACACTGTCAAGCCTTAGAAACCCTAGCTTGAAACTTCTCAAACTCTTCAATCATGATGAGTTAACCTTGGAATCATCCTTATAACATCTCAATGTGCCAATCCATGATCACATGGCTCTTGGATTAGGTCTCAACCCTCTCCAAATCATCAGTTGACCTAGGGTTGACCCAGTCAACCCCTAATTACACCACTCATGGCTGGGTCTTCTTAGTCTTGCATAATAACCTGTCTAGGCTTCATGAAGGCTCTCAAGACATCTCATAAGCTCTCTCAAGGCTTCAAGTCCACATTCCTGGCTTCAGAATCATCTGAGGAGCTGCCACAACTCTCAAGTTAGGAGGCACACAACCTTGGTTTCAACCACTCTCTCTGAGGATATTTTGACTTCTCTGACAAAGATATCAACCCTTGAATACTTGAATAAGCTTCTTGGCTAGCTTCATAGTCTTGTGTAGCCCTTGATTGGTAATCATACCTTTTGATCTCCTGCATACATGTCAATGAAATGCAATGATAATGCTAATGTGAATGAAATGAAACATAAGCTAGGTAAAGAAATGTTGAGCAAATTTTGGGGTGCAACAACCAGCATATGCATTTGTTTCCATTTTGGTTTTGGTCTTTGTTTGTCGGGCTGTTGCCTTTGAGATCCTTTGGTCGTTACCTTTATCTTTGATCCTTTACAACGAATTTCGCTTTGAAGTTGACATCCTGGGGTTTCCTATCTTCTCTGGGAAGCTAGTGGTGACTAGCAATATCCGATTTACACAAATGGGAAGTTGTTACCAATATTCATCTTTGATCTGGTTGTTACCGATAATATTTGAAGACTAGTAGTCACTAGAACTTGGTCAGAACCAATTATGTTCGGTATCTTGATTGGGTCGTCATCAAAAATTTTCCAAACCCAGTCGTCACTGATTCTGTTATAAAGCCAACCAATCGTTATTGGAGTCCTTTTGATTCGGTTTTCACCAATCTTTGCTAAAAATCTAGTGGTTACTAGTATTTCCTCTTAAAACCAATGGTCATTGGTACTTGAGTTGGTCGTCGCCAAAATTCCCTAAAAGTCCAATAGTTATTGGCATCGCCTTCAAATCCGATGGTTATTGGTACCTGTTTGATTTGGTTATTACCAGTCTTTATGAATCTAGTAGTTACTAGTATTACCTTCAGAGCCAATTGTTATTGGTACCTCTCGAATTGGTTATTACCAATCTTTTTAAGTCTAGTGGTCACTAGCATTGTTTGGAAAATCTAGTGTTTACTAGTAGTATCCAGTACCAATTGTTATTGGTATGCCCCGGGATTTGGTCATCACCAGTTAGCCTAAGTCCAATGATTATTGGCATCGCTTAAAACAGATTGTTATCACCACTTTGGTCTGGTCGTCACCAAACTCTTTGAAAATCCAATGGTCATTGGTCTCCTTGGACTCGGTCGTTACCAATTTCTCCAAGCTAAGTCTGGTGGTTACTAGCATTATCCAGAACCAATTGTTATTGGTATATCCTGATTTGGTTATCACCAGTCCCCTCTAAGTCCAGTAGTTACTGGCATTGCTTGAAAACTAATCGTTATTAGTACCAAAAGTTGATTGTTACCAACTTCCCCATCCAAAGTCCTGTTGTTTTAACAACATTGATTGGAATTCCGAATTGTAATTGGAACTTCGATTTGGTTGTCACCACATCCCCAGGAAGTCTAGTGGTATTTAGCGCTTCTTGGAAACCGAACTTTAGATTGGTCGTCACCATCCTCCCTAGTAAGTCTAGTGGAAACTAGCATTGTTTGAAGCTATTTGTTGTTCTGGTCGTCACCAGTCTCCCTAGTTGAAACTTTTGATTTTCTAGTCGAGTCTCGGAGAACTAGTGGATACTAGTTTCCCCGGCGCGCCCGGTCTTATTTCTAACCTTTTCCTGAAGATCCCGTTTGAACTCTTCATTATAGGAAATTTTTCTCATCTGGTTATCCCCAGTGGGATTCGTGTCTTCGTTCCGTCTTTTCCCCGGTGAAGCTTTGTTTCCCCAGTGGATTTATTTCCCCAGTGAAGTTTTCCCCAGTGGGTTTCTTCCCCAGTGTGGTTTGCTTTTCTTTTCTTTCGTTTCCCTAGTGAAGAATTGTCATCTTCCCCGGTAGGCTTTCTCATCTGGTTATCCCCAGTGAGGTTCGTATCTCCTTTCCCCAATGAAGATGTGTCTTCCCTGGTGGAATTTGTGTCCCCTGCGTGAAAGATTTCCTTGAACAAGCATCTTTAGTCATGTATGAACTATCTTGCTTACTTAGTCTTAAATCTTTCCCCGGTGTGTTGGGTCCTCGTGAGTGGTTACTCGTCGTATTGTCGTTCTTTTATCTTTGCTCGTGTGTCTGCATTTGTCTCGCATTCAAGCATCATATAGCATCATTTAGATTCATGGCATATTCGCATTTGTCCTTTTGCATACCATCGGATCTAAGGGACAAAATTCCTGGTTTTCTATATTTAAATACCTTTTCACTGCGATTCTATGAGGATTGTCATCTCTCATTACCATCTACTGAGATCCTCTGAAACCCTAATTTAGTAACTCCTTGAACTCTTGACTCTTCTTGATTTGAACTTAAAATGACATCCTAAATGTCTCAACATAACTTTCCATAGCCTCAATGACTTAGAACTAAGTCTCAAACTCTCTCAAGTCCACAGTGGACCTTGAGTTGACCAGATGAAACCCTAAATTCACATCCTTTGACTGTGACCTCTTGCAGATGAAATAAAAGCCTAAACAAGCTCCACAATGACTTCCAAAGCACTCAATGAGATTATCAAACAAATTTTATCCAAAATAAATGATCTTATGAACCCCTGATGATCCTCTGTTGACCCCCAAGATAGGAGACAATAACACACATCAATCCTTCCTTTCAAGGAGTTTCGACAACCTCATGGTGATGACAAACACTCTTGCCTGAGCTTGAGATAAAATGAGACTCTTCTCTTGAATGGCACACCTCTTTTGATTCCCTGTTAAGAACAATATTATGCAAATGCAAATGCTAAAATGAAATGAAACATAAACCAAGTTAAGAAGAAAAAGGTTGGTCAAATTTTGGGGTACAACACTTGGTACTTGGTAGTATCCAATTATCCATAATGGGTAACAAATACTGTCCCAGTGCCAAAGAAGGATGGGAAGGTGCGAATGTGTGTCGATTACAGAGACCTCTCGAAGCAAGTCCAAAAGACAATTTCCCTCTGTCACAGATTGGCGTGCTAGTAGACAATCCAACTCAGTTATCTGTCTTATCGTTCATGAATGAGTTTTCTGGGTATAATCAGATCAAGATGGCGCTAGAAGATATGGAAAAGACGACTTTCATCACTTTTTGCACCCCAAATTTTGACCTCTTAGATCCTCATCTTCATTTTAGGATCATATTCATTTGTTTAACTAACCTTAACCCATTTCCAGTTTATCTTTGTCAAGATGCAGATGAATTAGGGTTCCGTACTGTCAAAATCGAAGCTTCGAGGGTTTGATCAATCAATGTTTTGGATTGATTCAACTTCAAACAAGATTAAATATACCCCGTTGGATAAATTATGAATTCAATTTGAGGTGGTCACCCGGGAATTGAGAACAGTGCAATTCAAGACACCTGATTAGGGTTTTCGACCAAGAAAAGTCAATTGTAGTTTGACTTTTGGTTTAAAGAGTGTTTCAATGGTGGAATTTTGGTCCATTAAGTTCCTATGGCTTAGTAAAGTCCATCCAAAGAGTTTCAAGTCCTCAAAATGTCCGGATCATGAACAGTCGACTCGGTAGTCACCGATTGATCGAACGGTTGACCGAAAAGTCAACTCTTCAACAATAAGGAATTTGACTTCAAGATGTGAATCAAAAATTCTCCTTACGTAATATTATACCTCCCCATAAAATTTCATGACCATTGGATCAAGCGTGAAGAAGTAATTGCAAAAATCAGGAATTAGGGTTTCGAAAGGGGCAAGAGTATAACTCCTCAACCACACATCCAAATGAAGTGGTTCAAAACTCATTGGAAAGCTCTTAACAAATCCTACAAAAGCCTCAAAGTGGTCCATGATCAAAAAATGCATAGAA
Organism: Lathyrus sativus; assembly: GCA_963859935.3. Taxonomy (NCBI): domain Eukaryota; kingdom Viridiplantae; phylum Streptophyta; class Magnoliopsida; order Fabales; family Fabaceae; genus Lathyrus; species Lathyrus sativus. Next base: position 282,744,293 of record OZ012741.1, on the reverse strand, counting down.
TTGGAGTTATGACAAAATTCATTTTAAGAAGGGAAATAACTTGGAAAAGTTCCAAGTTATTTAGCCTTTTTAAGTGGGTTTTTTCAGTAACTTGGAAGGATTTTTCAACCTAGTTCCATCAAGAATTTGGAAATCCCCAAAACATGAAAGTTATAGAGCTACTTAAGGGATTTCCAAATTATGGTAGAACTCCTCAATAGCATGTGTGAGCAGAAAGTTATGCACTACGGAAGTTAGGGCTGTCAACACTTGAAACCACACTCCAACACTTCTCAAAATTCAGATTTTCACCAATTGAGACATCCTCAACCCTTGTATCATGATATAATATGATATTTAGATGTGTAGAGGAACGGGAATGCAGAAAAATGTAAGGTTTGAAGAGAGAGAGGCAAGTTGTAACTTGTGTAATAAAATATTCAAATGTGTAAGAAGGAGAGAGAAACTTTTCACTCAAGGGCTGTGCAGCTGGCTCACCCTACACTCTAAGCTCACCTCAGTCACTTCATGTCCATCTCCACTTGATTTTTCTGATCTTCTTTGGTCCATGGAGCTGATGGGAAGAGATTTTGCAAGATTCATTTGAAAAAACCTCATGAAACTCCCTCCAGAAGTGGTAAAATACAAAGCTACCCTCACTCTTGTTTTGGATATAAATAGAAGCCTCTTCCATGAAGTTAGATACACCAGAGCAATCTCCAAAACCCAGAGAAACAATAGCTCTCAATTCCTTCTCATTCCTTAAGAATCTCAAAATTTCAAAACCTCCACTTTTCACCAAAAAGCTGTCTTGAGCAAAACTCTGCTCAAGATTAGTTCTACCACTTCTAAGCCCCTCAAAACCATCTACACAATCTCTAAACACTGTGTAGAAGGTTTCCATACATTCAAACCACTCAAAAATCTCATTTTCACATAAGTCAACCTTCACACCTTAGTAGTTTGACTTTCTTGCACTTTGAAAGCCAAATTCTCACTTGAACCAATTCCTACCAATCTAACACTCCTAACACCTCATATATATCATATATCAAGTGTCCAAACCATAAAAAACCAGCTGGAAATCATACAATTCCAACTGTCTTGAAAAGTAGCTTGTTGCTTCAAAAGGAAGCAAACTTCAACACTTTACTAAGGAAGAGGATCTCTGGGTTTCTAAGCTTCTTAGCTTGCTCAAGACTTGTCTACAAGAGGTATGTGACATTCAAACTCCTTATTGAGCATACATTATCATGTTTTGTCATTTTGAGTTGATTTCGGTGAAAATATACCATTGTTGCCCCATTCTAGTTCTTTGTCAAGAACTTTTGTTTCATGGTCATGTTACTTGCTCTTATTAATGTGTTGTCATTTGTAAATGATATGTGGATATTGTGTTACAAGTTTGTGCTTAGATATCACGTTCAACTTGTTTTGAGATTTTGGACATTTAGTAGTTTATGAGCCAATATTGAAATATTGATGAACTTGCCTTAGGCTTGTTAGTTTGAGTTCATTAGTGAGATGTGGATAACTTGTAAGTTACTCATAGGATCCCCCTGCCCTTGATCATGTTTGAATCAATGTGGCTCTTGTTTAGGCTCTTATGTTATTTTGGTGTCATCTTACTTATAACTACCATGAATTGTGTATTGGACTGTTGTGCCTACCATGATTGTATCTCCATTGTTCTAAATCATTGTTAAATGCTTACATGATCTTACTTGCTTGTTTGTTTTGGTTGAAATATGAGAAACATGAGATTTGAACTTTAGGGCCTGTCATGAGATATTTTTGTTGTCAAATTTGGATCAACATATCATTTTTGGTTTGGAGAATCTTTGGTTGTTTTTAAGATTGAAGAATCATTTGTCATTATGTTTAGGGATTGTGTATTGTGTTTGTGAGTTCAAAATCTTCATTATGTGTTCAAACTGCCTTATCATTGCTTCACTTGCATTTTTTTCAAAATATCATGATACCAATACATCACATTCTGTTTCATTTGAGCTCTACATGATCTATGTGCATAATATCATTGCCTTACCTATTTGAAACTTGTATGTGCTATCAAACTTCCCAACTGTCATGTATTTGTTGGTTGCATATTGAGTTTTCGTTTTTATGTCATGAGCTCCAAATTGCTATTTTCTGTTTGGTAAGGTTTTGATACACTTCTTGAGCACAATATCATCTTTTAGCATATTTGTAGCATGTGTATAATAGTTGTTTCATCAAAAAAACTTCACAATCTGAAAAAACACCAGTTGCTGCTACATGTGTTTGCCAAGGCAATTTTTCTCATTTCTTGCAATCAACATGCCTATTTTCATTCCAACTGTCATGTGATTGTTTTGTGAGTTAAAACTCTTTCCTTACCATGATCATGATATGTGCACATTGCTTATTTGATCTATTCTTGCTTGCAACATCAATTTCACTTCCAATTGCATTTCATACTATAATATGCCACAACATGCCAAAGTAGTTATTCTGTCTGCACATGCTTGATCTTTGAGTTGTAACTCATTCATAATCATATATATAATATGTGTAGATGTTTGTTTTGATCAATGTTTACCTACATTTGCATTTCACCCTCCAACTGCATTTTTGAGCTAAAACCTACCATGACCATACCAAAATTCTTGGTTGCTTGCAATTGGCCTAGTTTCTGAGTTGCAACTCCTTCTTCCCTGCATTTATGATGTGTGTGTACAATGTTTGTCAGCATTAGGATCATTTTCATAGCTGGACCATGTTTGTGCCTTGGGTTGCCAAACTGTTTTGAAATTAATTGCACACACTTCCCTTCTTTTTTTATTTATCTTAGGGCTGCTCATCTAGCATTGTATCTTTGATGGTATTTGAAACTTGTATGTGCATGAATCAATCATTTTTGTATGCCTCATTTCTCTGTCATAGCAGCCCTTCCTCATTATGTTTGATTTAAATGCAACTTGGTATCTATATTCTTGTTGTATGCATTTCATGACAACCTTAAGTGCTAGACTCACTTGTTATCTTATTTGAAACTTGTGTGTGGCATCCCTTGCATCTCAATTTGTTCCAAACTAGTTTTGACTCTCATGTTGCATTTTATGAGTGTTGAGCAGCTGGCCTGTGTTTTTCATTTCCATAATGTTTGTGAACCTTTTTGAGGTATAGACACTTTTCATATGATGTTTTGAAGATGTTTGAAAGGTCTATTCATTCCAATTCTGGCTGCTACTTGATTTTGGTTTTAACATGGCATTTTTTCTCCATTTTCACTTGCTAGGGCTCAACAGTCATGTTTTGTATTTAAGTTTGGTTTCGTAGTTGTTATATACTTGCTCCTCTTTGCATTCCCTATGTGTTGGTTGAGACATCATGTTGTTCATATTCAAATCTTCCCACCTGTCTTGACAGTAGGTAGCATTTTCATGCTTTTTCTTGCAATTCATATGCCAATTCCTTTTTTACTAGTGCATGCTTGAGTTTTTAAAAGTCATACACCTCTGTTAAGCAATGTTTGTTGTGTGTGCAATGCCCATTGTTGGATTTAAACTCAGATTTGATATGTGGCTTTCAAAATGCAAACCAATTGCTCAATTTGCAAGTTGCATCGTGTTTTTATTTCAAGGCCTCATTTCAAAATTCCAACTGCACCATCTTATTCCTTGTTTAAAATCAGTCAAATTTGACTAAAATTTCATCAAAAAAGACTAAGAATTGATATAGTTGTGAATCAAAATGCAAATCAGCTTTAATGCCTTGTTCTTGCTTCCAACTTGCCCAGGATTTCCATGAAGGCATGCCTTATATTTTTTAGGGGTGGCTAAATCAACCGATGTATAGCCACCCCAGTGGTAGAAACCTTACTAATTCACACGCCTTTCACTTGCCAAACTAGGGCTCGATCCTTGGATCAACCCTTTTGTTGTTTTTATTTTTCCATTGTGAATGAATGTCATTTTCTTTTCTTCTTCCATTCCCTGGTCAACGCGCGCATGTGTAGCCTAGTGGTTGATGCCTTGTGTTTGTGAACTGAAGGGCGTGGGTTCAACTCCCACCTCTTGCCCTTTTCATTTTATTTTTGCATATTATGTACAATTTTTTGCATAAAACTTCCAAATTTCATTACTTGTTCATATTTTATCATTTTTGGTCCATTCTTTTTGCAACATGCTTGTTTTAATATCTATTTTCATATGATCTAAAAATATTACAAGTTTTTCTCAATTATGATGTCTTTTGTCCATATGAACTTTAGTGCTTTGTTAAGATCGCTATCCTTACTTGTTGAATTCTCTTTGAACATACTTGAATTTTCTTGTGAGATTTTTGCTTCCCATGTTAGTTAACATGCTAGGGTTCACTCTCTCTTGGTTGTCACCATAACCCCATGATTTTCCTCCTAAATTATGAGGTTAAACTAATTTACTTGTGTTTGATTGTCATCAATACATGTTGTTGTTACACTTGATATATCTTGAGTTCATGACATGTTCACTTTCAAATTGTGATTTGTTTATATGGTTGTTACCTTCATCATGTTTCAATCTTTGTTAAGATATGTCTCAATTCTTGTTAAGATATGCTTCCATCTTTGTTAAGATATTTGATTATCGGTTGTAACCATTGGTTATTTGATCCTTGCCTATTGTTATATGCATGCCTATTTGATTGTAATCTTATTCATCTTGCTTAATTGTTCATTTGCTTTATCAAGTATTCTTTCCCCAAGTGATGGAACTTTTTAGTTCTCATCCAAGTTGCCTCCTCTCTCTCCTTCCAAAGGAAAATTCTCTCCATTGACCCTTGTATCATTGGATAGCTCATTACCCTCCCTTGACTTTGTGAAGTCATCCTAACCCTAGCTTAGTTAAATTAGAACATACAAGCCATTAGACTTTGCTTTAAGTCTAGAAAGCCTTACCTACACTAGGAGTGTTGTTCAACTAGAACCCTAGGATAGAGTTTGTAAACTCTATGTAAGAATCATGGAAATGATTACTTACTCCCCTTTCTTGAGTGTTTAACATAGATCTAGAGAGTTTTGTGAAACTCTACACAAGCATGGATATGTTTTTTCCCCTTTGAACCTTGATCATAATCAAGTGTTCTTCAACCTTAGTGAGGCGAACTACGATTGCTCTGATTCTATCCTAGTTAGGATACGTAGGCAGAGGACGCGATATCTTTGCGAGCAAACTTAGAAACTATCTTTAGGTCTTAACCTATGCCTTTACCCAATCCGAATCCTTAGCAAACATTTACCAAACTTAGCATGCAAACAAACAAAAGGTTCCTATAGAGTATGACAGATGTTTAGGATGTGAAATACCTACCCTATGCATAACCAACCCCCGATCCCCGAATCTCTTAGCGTTGTTGTTACATCACGCAAAAGGTTATTTCTTTCTTTAGACCTTTCCTTTGGATAAGTTAAAGTCCGGTTGTGAATTTAAGAATTAAAGATTCAAGTTAATCAATAGCTTGGTATCACGATTCTCACCGCAACACACTCCATGGGGAACTTTCTATTATAAAGTCATGCCATTTGGACCCAAGAACACAGTCGCGACATATCATCGGGCCATAGTCACTCTCTTTCATGATATGATACATAGAGAGATTGAATGCTATGTAGATGATATGATTGCAAAATCTCAGACTGAGGAAGAGCACCTCATTCACTTGGAGAAACTTTTTGGTGTAAGATCTGGTAAACTTCTAGGTTTTATTGTGAGCCAAAAGGGAATTCAAGTCGATCTAGATAAAGTCAAGGCTATCCAAGAGATGCCAGCACCCAAAACTGAAAAGGAAGTCTGAGATTTCCTTGGGAAATTGAATTACATCTCCACGTTCATATCCCATCTAACGGCCACCTGTGAGTCCATTTTCAAACTGCTTCGAAAAGATTAAGCCATGGTGTGGAACAATAATTTTCAAAAGGCCTTTGATAAAATAAAGCACTATCTACAAGAGCCACCGATATTGATGTCTCCAGTACACTGACGACCTTTGATCCTGTACTTAACTGTGCTAGAAGGATCCATGGGGTGCGTGTTGGGTCAACATGATGAAACCGGTAAGAAGGAGCATGCAATCTATTACCTTAGCAAGAATTTTAATTACTGTGAAACGAGGTACTCGATACTTGAGAAGACATGTTGTGCATTAGCTTGGGCAGCAAAACTCTTGATACAATACATGCTCACCCAAACAACTTTTCTGATTTCCAAAATGGATCCTGTCAAGTACATATTTGAGAAGCCTACTCTCACCGGACGAGTGGCTCGTTGGTAAATGGTATTGACAGAATACGACATTCAAAGGAAGCATGCTTTCCGACTATCTTGCTCACCAACCTATGGACAACTACCAATCTATGCACTTCGATTTTTCTAACGAAGACGTCACGTTTGCGATAAACTATACCACACTAGGCCCAGATGATGGACCCGAACCAGGATCGCGATGGACGCTCGTGTTCGATGATGCTGCAAATGCTAAAGGTTGTGGAATTGGGGCAATCATTACTTCTCCAACTGGATTTCATCTACCGTTCACAGGCAGATTGTGCTTCAAATGTACTAACAATATGGCCGAGTATGAAGCATGTATCTTCGGAATTGAAGCCGTTATTGATAATAGAATCAAGGTTCTAGAAGTCTACGGAGATTCTTCACTTGACATATGCCAGATAAAAGGGGAATATGAAACACTTGATGTCAAGTTGGTTCCATACTGAGATCATGCCTTGAAGCTAATCCCATACCTTGATGAGATTACTTTTCATCACATTCCCAGAGCAGAAAACCAGTTGGCAGATGCTCTAGCAAGACTAGCATCCATGTTTCAAGTCAAGTGGAAGAACAAGGTGCCACACATCCGTCTGGAGTATCTTGACGAACCTACTTATTGCCTGGCAGCAGATGCTGAAGAGCCCAACGTTAATGATCATTCTTGGTTCTACAATATCAAGCGGTACCTGGAAACACAGGAATATCCAGAGGGCATAACTATCACCGACAAGAAATATCTCAGGAAGCTCACGTCAAAGTTCTTCCTCAGCGGTGATGTGTTATACAAGCGGAATTATGATTCGATTTTGCTCAGATGCGTGGATAGATACGAAGCGGAACGTATCATAAACGAAGTACAGAAGGGTCTTTTGGGACACATGCCAGTGGCCACACAATGGTTAAGAAGATTTTGAGGGCAGGATACTACTGGATGACAATGGAAACAGACTGTTATCGCCATGTCCAGACATGTCACAGGTGCCAGGTTTACACAAATAAGGTTCATATGTCACCACTTCCCTTGAATGTGTTGACTTCACCTTGTCCTTTCGCTATGTGGGGTATAGATATGATCGGACACATCGATCCAATCGTATCCAATGGACACCGTTTTATCTTAGTGGCCATCGACTACTTCACCAAGTGGGTAGAAGCTGCATCTTATGCCAACGTCATTAAGCAAGTGGTGACTCGCTTCATCAAGAAAGAGATCATCTGCTGATATGGAGTTCCGAATAAGATCACTATTGATAATGGTTTGAACCTCAACAATAAAATGATGAAGGAGTTGTAAGAGAGATTCAAGATTGAGCACCATAACTCAACGCCATATCGTCACAAAATGAATGAAGCTTTGAGGCGGGGAATAAAAACATCAAGAAGATCGTCCAAAAGATGGTAAAAACCTACAAAGACTGGCAGAAGATGTTGTCGTTTGCTCTACATGGCTATCGCACCTCAGTACGTACTCCCACAGGGGTAACCCCGTTCTCTCTCGTGTATGCCATGGAAGCAGTGTTGCCCATTTAAGTAGAGATTCCCTCCTTGAGGATTTTAGCGGATGTCAAGCGAGACGAAGCAGAATGGATACAAGCCAGACTTGACCAACTTAACCTCATCGATGAGAAGCGCGTGACGGCCATCTGCCATGGTCAGCTATTCCAAAAACGGTTGAAGAGGGCCTTTGACAAGAAAGTTTGCCCACGATACATCAAAGCAGGAGATTTGGTATTTAGGAAAATTCAGCCAACTCACGTTGATCCAAGGGGTAAATGGGCACCAAACTATGAGGGTCTGTATGTAGTAAAGATGGTTTTCTCCGGAGGAGCTCTGATCCTCTCGACTATGGACGGTGATGATCTTCCATCCCTAGTAAATTCAGATGCAGATAAAAATATTATGCCTAAAAGATAGACCCGGTGGACCAAAAGAGAAAATCCACGCAAAAAATGGGCGTCCTGGTGGACCATAAAAAGAAATGGTTCAGGCAAAAATTAGGGACATAAAATATATATATATATATATATATATATATATATATATATATATATATATATATATATATATATATATATATATATATATATATATATATATATATATATATATATATATATATATATATATATATATATATATATATATATATATATATATATATATATATATATATATATATATATATATATATATATATATATATATATATATATATATATATATATATATATATATATATATATATCCTGGTAGGCTGAAAACCCGAAAGGGCGGCCTAGGCAAAAGTTAGGGATTTCAAAAGGCAAAATTGCATCCTAAAAAGACATACGAACTTTCCTCCATTATCATTGAGCTCTTCCTGGAAGAGATCAATTCAATCATTGCACTCAGAAGCAAGGCATGAAGGGTCTTTAGAGACATATGAGTCATAGCAGAGTTGAAACTTGACAGGAACTGTTTTCAACATTGCCGTTGTATTTTATTTCTCTTTCAAAGCAATTACCTCATTTAGGAATTGCTTCCTTTTGTAATCTTCCCATTTATGGGCTTTTATCAATAAAAATAATTTTCATCAAAAAATTTTAGTTTCTATTTTCTTATGTTTGCAAGATTTATTTATTTGGTGATAAGTATTGCGCATAATAGCATTGTGGTAGAATGAATTAAGGGACTTCTTACTCTCTTAGGATAACTAAAGGGTGACCACGACTCCAAGAAATATGCAGGAACCCCATTTAAGATCTTGAAATGACTTGACAGAGATAAGGTCGTCAAGCCCAATCATACTTGGCACCATTTTGTATTGAACCCATCTCTGGCTGGTACCGTTTGCCGTGCATATCCCTGTTCCCCGACAACCCCAACCATGCCTGGCGTGACTGTCATTCCAAACCCTCTCAGCATTAAGCATCATTTACATCATGTGTATCTCAGAATCATATCATACTTCCCCCAGCTTTTGCATCTCCGCGCATTAGCATTTACATTTGCATTTCCATATATGGAACATCCTCATCATCAAGCATTAGCATATGCGAGCTCAGATTCAGGGTCAATTGCGAGATTTCCAAGACGACCTTCTGCCCTAGCCAAGGGCATGTCTTTCAAGACTGTGGGTGTGTCCCACGAAGTTGTGCAACTTTTGTTGGACAAGTTCAAGAGCTTCAAAGTAACCATATTCTTCGGAGAAGCTTATCCGTCTTCAACGGTAAGTGGCAATCTCTTATGAGAAGCTTATCCGTCTTTAACGATAAGTGGAAATATCTTTAGAGAAGGTTATCCATCTTCAAATATACGTGGAAATCTCTTCAGAGAAGCTTATCCGTCTTCAATGATAAGTGGTAATCTCTTCAGAGAAGCTTATTCGTCTTCAACGATAAGTGGCAATCTCTTCAGAGAAGCTTATCTGTCTTCAACGATAAGTGGCTATCTCTTTAGAGAAACTTATCCGTCTTCAAAGATAAGTGGTAATATCTTCAGAGAAGCTTATCCGTCTTTAAAGATAAGTGGCAATCTCTTCAGAGAAGCTTATCCGTCTTCAACGATAAGTGGCAGTCTCTTCAGAGAAGCTTATCCGTCTTCAACGATAAGTGGAAATATCTTTAGAGAAGCTTATCCGTCTTCAAAGATAAGTGGCAATCTCTTCAGAGAAGCTTATCCGTCTTCAATGATAAGTGGCAATCTCTTCGGAAAAGCTTATTCGTCTTCAATGATAAGTGGCAATCTCTTCAGAGAAGCTAATCCGTCTTCAACAATAAGTGGCAATCTCTTCAGAGAAGCTTATCCGTCTTCAACGATAAGTGACAATATCTTCAGAGAAGCTTATCCGTGTTCAAAGATAAGTGGCAATCTCTTCAGAGAAGCTTATCTGTCTTCAACGGTAAGTGCCAATCTCTTTAGAGAAGCTTACCCGTCTTCAACGATAAGTGGCAATCTCTTTAGAGAAGCTTATCCGTCTTCACCGATAAGTGGCAATCTCTTCAGAGAAGCTTATCCGTCTTCACTTATAAGTGGGAATATCTTCAGAGAAGCTTATCCGTCTTCAAAGATAAGTGGCAATCTCTTTAGAGAAGCTTATTTGTCTTCAACGATAAGTGGCAATCTCTTTAGAGAAGTTTATCCGTCTTCAATAATAAGTGGCAATCTCTTCAAGAACCTTATATGTCTTCAACGATAAGTGGCAATATCTTCAGAGAAGCTTATCCGTCTTCAACGATAAGTGGCAATATCTTCAGAGAAGCTTATCCGTCTTCAACAATAAGAGGCAATCTCTTTAGAGAAGCTTATCCGTCTTCAAAGATAAGTGGCAATCTCTTCATAGAAGCTTATCCATCTTCAATGATAAGTGGCAATCTCTTCATAGAAGCTTATTCGTCTTCAACAATAAGTGGCAATCTCTTAAGAGAAACTTATTTGTCTTCAACGATAAGTGGCAATCTCTTCAGAGAAGCTTATCCGTCTTCAACGATAAGTGGCAATATCTTCAGAGAAGCTTATCCGTCTTCGAAGATAAGTGGCAATCTCTTCAGAGAAGCTTATACGTCTTCAACAGTACGTGGCAATCTCTTCAGAGAAGCTTATCTGTCTTCAGTGATAAGTGGAAATATCTTTAGAGAAGCTTATCTGTCTTCACCGATAAGTGGCAATCTCTTCAGAGAAGCTTGTCCGTCTTCACTGATAAGTGGAAATATCTTCAGAGAAGCTTATCCGTCTTCAAAGATAAGTGGCAATCTCTTCAGAGAAGCTTATCCGTCTTCAACGATAAGTGGCAATATCTTCAGAGAAGTTTATCCGTCTTCAATGATAAGTGGCAATATCTTCAGAGAAGCTTATCTGTCTTCAAAGATAAGTGGAAATCTCTTCGGAGAAGCTTATCCGTCTTTAACGGTAATTTGCAATCTCTTTAGAGAAGCTTATCGGTCTTCAACGATAAGTGGCAATATCTTTAGAGAAGCTTATCCGTCTTCAAAGATAAGTGGCAATCTCTTCAGAGAAGCTTATCTGTCTTCAATGATAAGTGGCAATATCTTCAGAGAAGCTTATTCGTCTTCAACGATAAGTGGCAATCTCTTCAGAGAAGCTTATTCATCTTCAACGATAAGTGGCAATCTCTTCAGAGAAGTTTATCCGTCTTCAACAATAAGTGGCAATATCTTCAGAGAAGCTTATCCGTCTTCAAAGATAAGTGGCAATCTCTTCAGGGAAGCTTATCCGTCTTCAACGGTAAGTGGAAATCTCTTTAGAAAAGCTTATCTGTCTTCAACGATAAGTGGCAATATCTTTAGTGAAGCTTATCTGTCTTCACCGATAAGTCGCAATCTCTTCAGAGAAGCTTATCCGTCTTCACTGATATATGGAAATATCTTCAGAGAAGCTTATCCATATTCAAAGATAAGTGGCAATCTCTTCAGAGAAGCTTATCCGTCTTCAACGATAATTGGCAATGTCTTTAGAGAAGTTGATCCTTCTTCAATGATAAGTGGCAATCTCTTCAGTGAAGCTTATTCGTCTTTAACGATAAGTGGCAATGTCTTCAGAGAAGTTTATCCGTCTTCAAAGATAAATGGCAATATCTTCAGAGAAGCTTATCCATCTTCAACGATAAGTGGAAATCTCTTCAGAGAAGCTTATACTTATTCAATGATAAGTGGCAATCTCTTCAGAGAAGCTTATCCCCTACATCCTTTTGGTGTCAGGGTTCTTGTGTCTCGCTTCATCATCCTTTTGGTGATGGGTCTGTCATCCTTGTGGTGTCAGATTTCTTTTGTTATCATCCTTGTGTTGATAACGACTTTTGCAAGATATCCAACTTTCTATTTCCCAAGCACTTTCCTTCTTTTCGGACAAATTCAGGATCTTTTATATCTAACCATTTTCTACCTCGAAAGAATGAATGCCGTCGCATTTCGTCTTACTGGGTTTAAGCCGATTAGATAGGGACATCTGTCACGCCCTAAATTTGTCCTCCCTTTTTTCATATATTTTTGCATTTTCGATTCTATTTTTAATTTTGCATTGCTCACTTAATTTCATGCCATTTAGATATGTGTCCACCCCCGATTGGGCGTTTTTCAAATCTCTGTTATTTTTCCTAATGAGAGCATGACACGTGGCCTAAGGATGGTATGTTTTTTTGTAAATATTCATTCCATTTTTAATTTCCCTTTTTTTCTTTTCAAAATATTAATATTTTGTACATATATTATTTTTATTAGAATTTTGATTAGAACTTTACTTAGAATTTAAATTAGATTTATTTATTTAAAAATTAGTTAGAATTTGAGTTTTTATTTAGAAAATAGAATTATTAAAAAATAGTATTTAATTAGAATTAGAAATTAGATTTTTAGAAGTAGTTTAGAAATAGTATTAGAATTAGATTTTTCTTTTTATTATTATTAGAATTAGAATATATATTTTAATTTAAATTAAGAATTAGGAAATAGATTAGTTTTTATTAGAATAGAATTTTAGATTAGTTTTCAATTAGGATTAGATTTAATAGTTAATTTTATTAGAGTTTTATTATTTAGACTTAATAGTACAACTTATTAAAAAGAATAATAATAAAAAAGGACAAAAGTTACAAAACAAGGACAGAATACGTGTCATTTTTTCAGTATATACTCTACTATTCATTGCCTTCTTCAGGAAAAAACAACCCTAGCCCCCCATTCCCTACTGCTCATCTTCTTCACTAACAAAAACCCTAGGGGCGCCGCCCCCTTCTTCTCCCTGAAACCGGCCTCCTCTCCCTCTTCATCTCCTTCACCCGAAAACCCCAATCAACAACAACCACCACCAATCTTCCACCATCCTCCCATCCGAAAATCCACCAACCTCCATCCAAAAATCCATCAACCTCCATTCTGAAAACTCAACCTCCATTTCGAAAACCCTCTCTCACTTCCGCAAGCCTTTCCTCTTCTTCAACTTCATAACCCTTTTCTCCCTTCTTTGCCCTCTCGTCGGCGAAACCCATTCTCCCAGCCGCCGCCGCACCTTTTTCCATTTCCTCCATCACCAACACGAACTCACACCACCATCGTCATCCTCCATTAAAACCCAACCCACAAACTCAAAAACCAAACCAAAACCGAAAATCAACAAAAATCAGAAGACGAATCGAGAATGCAACGGAGACTGAAACGAGAGGGATAAGATCGTTTCATTCACGAAGGTTGAACATCACTGTTACCACACCCTATTGTCGCTGTTCATTCCCAAAAAAAAGAGAGGGGCTGATGACTTCTGTTGGGACTTTGTCATCACACCCTTTTTGTTTTCTAATTAAGACTTTTTTTCAAATTAATTTTTTTGTCATTATTGTTAATATAATTTAGTTTACTAATTCATTTTTAAAGTTTTAATATATTTCAATAAACTAAATTTTAGGATGTTAATAAATTTTTCTAAATTGATTCTTAAGAAGAGTTACTAATATATTTCTAGTCCTTTTTTAGAAATTTGGTAAAGATATTTTTAATTTAACTTTTAGAAATTTCTAATATTTTTTTAAATAATTTTTTAGATTTGTTAATGTTTTTTTTAGTAAACAAATAAGTTTCTAGAATTTTTAATTTGGAATATGTTTTTCTTCTCAAATCAAAATTTCACTTTCATTTCTTTTCATCTTTTTGGTCGATGACGAGACTTCCGTAAACCGTTATTAGTCAAACTATTGATAAATAATGTTGGATCCGAGACCACCTTTTTCCTCTCCTCGTATCTTCTTCATTTCATTTTTTTTGTTTTCGAACCGATGAAGTCTCTGATTCGTAAAAATGTTAATCCTCGAGGATGTTGAAACCTTCGTTATTTCAAATATAAGAAAAATGACCATTTGGGTCATTTTCTCTACTTCGAGATCACTAGAGGTTCCCTTCGACTAATTAACATGAAGTTTGCGATTAAGACGAGGTTTAATTTTTATTTTTGAATTTATTTTGATCTTAACCTACTTTTCACGGTCGATGAAGTCTTTACATTCGTAAATTTTGATTTATCGAAGTCGCTAATCTTCATTATATCAAATCTGTAGAAAATGATCATTTGGATCATTTTTTCTATACTTTGGGATCGTGAGAGATTACCTTTGATTAATCAACGCGAGCTTGTGATTAAGACGAGACCCCACTCCCTTTGATCTTTTTTTTTTCGTTTCACTAATTGCTAACTTCCGACTTTAAAATTATGTTAATACTTCATTGTTTTATATTCCCACACATATTTTTTGTTTACACTTTCTATTGATATTATCTTGTCCATTATCTTGTTCATATTATCATCATTGTTCATACTTCATACTGTCATATCTTACATACTGTCATCCACCCCCTTCACTTGTTCATTTTATTCAAAACACTTAATAAATATCGAAACCATAAAATCCTAATTGGGGGACTGTTGGTTATATCTCCTGTACATTATCTGTATCCTGTACATATTCATATTCTTATCCACATCTTTTTAAAACTTCTTTTCGAAACCTTTTCTCCTAAAACCTCGGTCCCGTACCGAGTGCATTTTCATTTTCTTTCACAGTAAAACTTGAACGGTCGCGGAGTGGTTAGGCGTAGGCCTTCTCCTATCCCCAAGTGTTTGACATTACCTTTAGGGTTCACTATCGCAAAGCACTTACCATTCAAGATCAAACACCTTTTAATAAGAGAATGAATTTCTCTTTGTATTGAATTAAAGAGAGGATTGAGTGTAGACTTCTTCCTCTCCGAGTGTCAGGATACTCACTGTAGAGTGTGTGGTCCCTATACTCGTCTTTCAATAATAAGACGCTTGTATTCGCCACACCTTTTCATAACAAAACTTTGAGATAAATAATTGGGTACTACCCACAAGGGGTTACTCTTCGAGGATCTATTTCACCCCTAAAAACAACCTCACAAACCAAGTGCGACATCTTTCCTCGCATGGCAAAAACTAATCTTTCCCAAAAGGATAGCTATGTCTGTTCTACCGCAAACAGGTAACGCCTAAGTCTCCAACGAGCGAGCAACAATACACCTAAACTGATAGAATGCGTATGTTAGCATCATCTACCAGAACTTCCCTGCAAACTGTAGGCCGAACTACGGCTACTCTGATTCTTTGCCTCTTTTATGTAAAGACACATAGGCACAAGAGCCACAATCCTTGTCGAGCACATTCCCCTCTATACCCGTGGTTCCTCGAACTACGTCGACTCTGACTTTCTCATATCTGTTGAGAATACGTAGGCCTATGACCGCAAATTCCTACCGAGTCCTTTCTTCCCCCGTTACCTCTCTCTCCCCTGTTTCTAACCCTTCTCTTTACCCCTAGGAGTACTTGTTGCACCCCAAAAGTTTCCTAACCTTTCTTTACCTAGCTTGTGTTTCATTGCATTCATATTAGCATTATTATTTGCATTGCATTGACATGTATGCAGGAGATCAAGAGGTATGATTACCAAAAAAGGCCTACACAAGGATATGAAGCTAGCTCAGAGGGTTATTCAAGTGCTCAAGGGTTGATATCCCCATCAGAGAAGCCAAAGATCCTCAGAAAGAGTGGCTGAAGCCAAGTGTGTATATCTCCTAACTTGAGAGTTATGGGAAGGTCATCATATGATTCTGAGTCCATGGAGTTGGACTTGAATCCTTGAGAGAGTTCATGAGAAGTATTGAAGTTCACTTTGAAGCCTAGACAGGTCATTATGCAAAGGATAAGGAGTTGCTACCAAGATTGGTACAACTAGGGTTTCATCTGGACAACCCTAGGATAACTGATGATTTGAAGAAGGTTGAGACCTAATTCCAAGGCCATGTGATCATGGATTGATGTATTAAGATGCCCAAGGGATGATTCCAAGGTCAACTTATCATGGATCAAGAGTGTGAGGAGTTGCTATGCTTGACAGTGTAAAATCTCCTGGTTTAGTGCCTAACTTCAAGACCATATAACTCAAGATGTGATTTTCATCTCACCTAGACCCCAACATGATTGTTGTAGAGCATGATTATAGATTTAATTTGAGTACTAGAAGTCATTGATAGGGTTTATAGAACTCAAGTTATGAGCCAGACAAGTTACAGGTCATCAGTGGAATGTGAAATTGGAGCTTGAAAGTCAACCAACTTGCATGACATTTTTTCCCTAGAAGGATGATTCTCATGAACTTTTGGCCAACATGAATGTTGTTCCTTATCTTCTTAGCTTTCTAGAAAGTACTAGAAGTCCATGATTGGATTTGTAGAACTCAAGTTACAAGCTTTACAAGATAAGGGTATTTTGGGAATTTGGAATTACAAGTCATTTTTGGTTATAGGTCAATTTCATCATCTTAGACACCTCAAATGGACTTTTGGTCAACTTGAAAGTTCTTCAAAATGGTGTTTTTAGTCCAACCATGACCCAAACATCCATTGATATGGATTTAATATGGAAGTGTATGAAGCGAATTTGAAAAAAGGATAATTAAAAGGCATAAAAAGTGAAAATTCCATTTTAATTCATTTTTGTGCAAAACTTCACAAATTGGTACATATTTTGATTGAAATGGCATTTTGAAGACAATGGCATTGGTAGAATTTTGATTTGAGGCTTTCTTCATGGACTTTGTTTGGATTACTTCATGATGAAGTTACACCACCAATCTACACCATGGGATCAAATCAAGCTTTCAATCTAATCCATTCACATTCAAGGAGAGTCATGCAAGCTATTTGAGTGAAAAGTAAGCTGAAACAGAGCCAGAAAACACGATTTCCATAGTTTCACAATGAAGAAAAATTGAAATTTGGATTAATCAAATTGGGCCATGATTGGGCCAGGTTATGATCCAAATAGCTTCTATTTAAGTCTTGGATCATGTTCAAATTGTTTTTTGGTTGGCATTTGGTGAAGAAACGGTTATGGCAGTTTGAGATTGAAGCTTCCAAAGTGAAATTCGTTTTTTTCAATCCAAAGCATTTCAAGAAGAATTGAGGACTTCCATAGCACCAGGATCATTCAGTGAAGAAATCTGCAGCATTTGAAGTCAAGATTCACACTCAAGAACCTCCAAGTTCAAGCTTCTATTCAGGTTTTTATCTTTCAGAATTCCTCTTGATTTAGGCTTGTTTAGCATGAATTGAGCATGTGGTTAGGTTGTAGATATGACCTAGATCGTTTAAGGATCAGAATTATGAAGTTTAGTGATGATTCATGAAGAACACCATTTTGTGTTAAAGCTCGTATAGGCCTGAATCTTGGATAAAAATGCAAAAGAATCTTAGCTTGTTGATCCTTGAGAGGTGAGGAAGAGTTCTGTGTAAAGAATTTGGAGTTTGATGACACTTGTGGAATTGATGAGTTTTCTGTTCATCATCGTGTTTAGAGATTTATGGAGAATCAGTGAGTTTTGATGAGAGATTCATGTTCAGTGTGGAAAGACGAGTGATTTCGTGTAATTTTCATTGAGATTGGTTGAGTTTGGAACCAGAGCATGATTGCTCTCGCTGGAGAATACGGTGGAGCTCTTCTCCGGCCACCATCAAATGTTTTCCCTCCTTTGTTCAGTTCAAACAAAGACGATGATGGTGGGTCATTGGATCTGTTTGAGATTGTGGACTTGGTCTTAGCATCTAACGCATGAGATTTAGTTTGACTAGGGCTTAGTGACGTGGTACAACCTGAAGCATTGGATGATCATACTTTTTCATTGGATGGACGTGATTAGACCCTATCGTGTACGCTAGTCAACTAAACCATACCATACTACTGAGTAAAACACAGTGCTTTATTAAATGAGGTGGCGCGCGCTGGTCCCTCTGATGAGTGGACTAGTAATCTGATCCAACGCCTGGGATATTTTCTGAATTCTTTTCTTTTCTTTTATTGATTTTCTATTTTCTTTTATTGTCTTGATTGATTTTAATTCATATTAATTAGAATAATGATCATAAAATGATGGAAAAAATAATTGGGTGATCCTTGATTAATTTCTGATTTTTCCATGCTTTTGGATTTTATTTTGGTGTTGTTTTCCATTTAATGTCCATTTCTCTATTTTTAATAGTTGATTAAAAATGCATAAAATGACTTGTTGTTTCCTGATTTTATTACTAATTCATGCTTTTGAATTTGATGTGGATTTCTTGTTGTCTGGGTGTATACACCTTGATGAGATCATAGGATTTTTGTGGTGATTTTTAGATGATTCTAAGATTAGTTTTGAACTAGGTTTTTAGAGCCTTCCCCACTTGAACCTTCACTTGACAACTTTTGTTTTAGAATTTCCTTAGTGCCCTTAAACATTGATTTAAGCTCTGGATTTTTTACCATAGGTTCCCAATACCTTTAGGATCACTTAGAAATATTTATAGATTTTTAGGAGTTGATTTACTATTTTAGTTAGATTTTACATCTAGGCTGTTTGTAGGATGCCTCTAGCATAGTATCTCCCATAGTTGAACTTCAAAAATGACCTTTAGTTCATGATAAGTTTCTAAACCTTTTCTGATGGTTTAGTAGACATGTTAATGCCTTTGTAGACTGAATCTCAAGGTTTAATTTGGTGCATTAATTCCCTTTAGGGAGTTGCTTTTAGAGCTTGTGGAATTAGGGTTTTTAGAGCCTTTAGGAGTTTCTTCCTTTTTCATAATTGTGGTTTGCTTTGATTTGAATTCCATTTCCTATCCAATGATGCAAGGTTCCTTTGTGGGAGCCTAGTCCCTCCTTTGGAAGGACTAAAGGCCTACCACAAAAGGTAAAACCTTTGGGGATACCAATCTCAGATGAGTGGTTGAGTGCCATGATGGATTCCATTGGTTTCCATCATGCTTCCCCTTATCATGCAATAATATTTGTGTTTATTCATATCATCTATTGATGGAGCAAGTTTAAGCTTGAATACGAAGTCCTTATTCCCTTCTCTCCTGATGGATAGCTTGGACAAATAACTTGGACTAGAAGACAGACTGTCAGACTGCTGGAGTGTTGCTGTGCTGCTCTGCTGTGTTTGCTGTTTAACTGTATATGTGTGAATGTTTATTTGGTGTGTTGCATTAGAATAGGCATTCATGTAGGTTATTCTAGGCCAAAGTGCATTGAAAGGTTGAGCCTGCCTCCCTTTGCTTGTTTGCATTAGAGGTTGGGTTTGTCTCCCTCTGCTTGTCTGTTACTGTTTGGCTTTGCTTGTTGGCTGAAGGTTGAGTTTGTCTCCATTGCCTGTGTGTTGTGTAGCTTTTGCTTGATTGCTCTAGAAGTTGAGTTTGTCTCCTTCTGCTTGTATTGCTGCATCGCATTTGCATCTTTACCGTTTTCTATTCTGTTTTACTGATGTTTAGTTGATGCTTTATCTGTTGTCTGTTCCCCATTAACATGATCCCTTAGGAGTCTCACTTCCTTTGATAAGGAAGTGATGATAGAGCTTTAGGTTGAAACCTATGCATGAAAACATCTAGGAGTTCCCTGTTTCAAAACTCAACCATAGGATGAATCCTTGGCATGACAACATTAGGACTTGATAGTTTCCTCTTAGTTGTGTCCGTTCTCTTCTCCCTTCAAACAAATCAAAATACAGTAATAAAGGTTAATTGATATCGTACGTTACGAGCCTTAAACTACTTAGGAGATGATTGTTGGAGGGTTTCCTTCCAAAAATCAGGATGTTTAGTATGGTACCCTTTGGGTGACATGCGACGCATTCACTCCTAGGTCATAGTCTCTAGTGCAATATTAGTTGCAAACATCCATAAAAAACACTTCTTCCGTAAAAGGCAGAAAACAAATCTCAAACCCTTTTTGCCCCGGGGGCCTATAATTCAAAGGAAAACGTTTCTGAAGAAAAGAGTGTCGTTAGCTCTCAGTTCTACCGCAAACAGTAATGCACGAGTCTCTGACGAGCAAGTTGCATACACCAAACTGCTGGAACTGTTTGTTAACCCTACTCGGAAAAACTGATGAATCTGAACTCCCGTAATCCGTATTATCCCGAACTACATAAGCTTTGATCTCTCATACCTGTAGAGAGTACGTAGGCACAATACTGACGTATTGGCGAGCCCCCTTCCCCGTTACCCGTAGTTAGTCGAACTACATTGACTCTGATTTCTCGTTCTCTGACGAGAATACGTAGGCACGAAGCGCGATGCTTTACCGAGTCATTTTATTTTCTTTTCAGACCAGCCTTGATAGATATATAGATGAAACCAACCCGTCAGTTAAACACAACAAGCGTGGATCCCATCGAGTACGATGGACGTGAGGGGTGCTAATACCTTCCCCTTGCGTAACCGACTCTCGAACCCCGACATGGTTGCGATGACCTTGTCTTATACCTTTTCGTCAGGTTATTCCGATCATTTCCTTTCCCTTTCTGTGGGATAAATAACGAAAGGTGGCGACTCTTCTATTTTGCCGGCACCTTATTTTAACGGTAGCGACAACTGGCGACTTTGCTGGGGACTCTTTATTGCTGCAGGGGAATTTTCCCATCCCCTACGCTGGGACCGTTTCCCATCCCCTGTGCGAGTCAATCATAGCGCTTGTGTGTTTATCTGTTGGGTTTGCATTTATTTATCTCATTTTACCTTCCGCATTTTATTTTCAGTATGATATGATTATTTGTGCTGTTGTGGGAGGGGGGCTCTGATGAGTGATAATCCAGACCCAGGCTTGAGTGTATACCTAGCATTAGTTGTGGAAAGTAGTGGGCGCGTGCATGCTTTGCATGTACTAGTGTCTTACAAAATCCACACTCAAACGAGATTTTCCCGGTTGACTTCTTTTCCAGCCCTTTGGGCTTGAGGGGTTGTTGGTTTGGAGGATTGTCGACTCTGGGGACCGATCATTTGTGACTCAGCTAAGTGAGGCCTCTTCAGGGAGTGATGATGCCAAACCAAAAATGGTGAACGTATCATCATTTCGTGAAAGTCTGTGACGCTGGGAAACGCATAGGATGCCATACCTGTGTCATTGGATTAGGTCCATACCTGTGAGTGGGGTCGGGTTATTGCAGGAAACCTTAACCTTCAAACAACCTGGTTTTCTTGACAGTTAATCAATATTGTTGGTATCAGAGGGTTCTTATAATCAGAGATGTGTTTGTTCTTGACAGAGCAGAATTATTAGTCCTCTTCAGGGTTTTATTATCAGAGAAGTACTGTGGTTATTTTGAAACAGAGCCTTGGTCTCCTCATCAGCACTCTTGATCTCCTGCTACATGATTGAATCTTGCATTTTTGCATACTCATTTGCATGTCATTAATGTGTGTCTGTGTTGCAGGTGCATATACTATCCCCCGGTTCCAGTAATCTTGCCCTCTGTTTGATAGCATGGAATCTTTGAAGAAGAATATGGCTTACAAGCTCCCTAACCCAGATGTTACTTTGCTGTTTAGTTTGATTGCCTTGGCAGATGATACAGTGAAAGGGGAATTCAGGAAATCTTATGGGAAGTTGCTCAGTCTGGTTTATAAACCTTCAGCCTATGAGCTGAACGGGTTGTATGCATTGCTACAGTTCTATGACCCTCCGTTGAGGTGCTTCACTTTTCCAAATTTCATTCTTGTGCCTACCTTAGAAGAGTATGCTGAGTTGTTGGGTGTACCGGTTAAGAATCATATGTCGTTTATTCACATGGATGCTAGGCCTAATATGGCTAACCTAGCTGTTGCTCTTCATCTGGATGCTTCAGAGCTGCTTCTGACCTCATGGAATGGAGTTCCTGGTTTTTCTCTGCAGTTTCTGGTTGGGAAAGCCCAACAGTGCGCTAAGGACGGTTGTTGGATCATATTCAACGCTATTCTCGCCCTCTGCATCTATGGCATCATCTTGTTTCCCAACATGCCTGAATTTATAGATTTGGACGCCTTCCATATCTTCGGTTCCCACCTTGCTTGGTGATCTATATCATTCTGTCCATTACAAGAATGAGAATAGAAGGGGTAAAAATGTGTCGTGTTGTGCGCCTTTACTCTACAGATGGTTTGATAGCCACATGCCCAAGAAGGGTCTCTTTGTTTCCTCTGCAGCCACAGCTGAGTGGTCTGAACGCCTGATGGGTTTATCAGTAGAGAGCATCGTTTGGTTTGATCGGGATATGCTGGGTACTGAAGTCATCTACAGCTACATCGGTTTTCCAAATGTGCCCTTGATCGGAAGGAGAGGTTGCATTAACTACAATCCCTCATTACTTGTTAGACAGTTTGCGTACGCCTTGAGAGGCCCGCCAAAGGACGAAGAGGTGCAGGAATCTCTATACCTCACAGGTCTCCTAGAGGGAAATATGTTAGCCAAGCTCAAGCACGCTTGGAACAACATCAGCAGATGAGGGAAAACACTGTTGGGTAAGAGCAATAGCCAGGCTTATGCTCCTTATGTGACTTGGATTCAAAGTAGGGCAAAAACAGTAGGATGCCTTTTCCACCTGGTAAGCAAGATTGTTGTCTAGTAGTTGAAGAACCTACTACAATGTCCATTCAGAAATACGACCAGGTATTGGCTGAGAAGGAAGAGCTGAAGAAGGCCAACAAGGAGTTGGAGAAAGAACTGGTTCAACTTAGAAGCGTGAGGAATGAAGTCGTCTACTCCTTCAAAAAACAGATAGAGTTGGTGAACCGGCTAGGCACATACTTGACCAAACAAATGGCTGAACGTGAACGTTTAGGTTTGGATTTCAAGGCTGTCAACGACGTGCTTGCCACCAAAAAGCAGAACCTGGATGATGCATACCGGAGAATCTCCAAATTCAACCAGTAGTGGAATGCCACGATAGCCAGCAACAAAGAGCGAGAGGACAAGCTGAAGCAACAGATCTCCAATTTGAAGGCTCAGTTGAAGGCCAATGAGAAGAAGTTTGATGATGAAACTGCTCGTAGGTACGCCACTGACGACAGGCTGAACAAGGCTATTGCGAACCTGACGGATCACAAGCAGACTTTTGAATCTAAGAAGTGAAGGTTAGAAGACTGTTTTGGAAATGAAGAGTGGAAGGACTCTATTGAAGGTCTTTAGTGCATTATTATACAGAGGGAGTCACTTGTCGAAGGGTTACTCACTCAGCCTGGTCATCCCAAGACGAAGGGGTTGCTAGAAGAGTTTCGCGCCCGTGGCCGCACTTGGCTATCTTTGTAATCCTTAGTATTTTCAGGTCATTGTTATATGCTGACCATCACCAGACTTGTTGGTCGAGGTCATGCTGTTGATTCTCCATGTACTCAGTGACATTGTATGCTGCCTTGTTGGGCTTTATATATATGAGACGTTATTTCCATGTCTGGATCCAGACTTCTTATTATCAGCACTGGCACTCTGGCACTAGAATTGGGGGAGAAATCTCCCTAAGGCACAAACACACGTTTGCATCTGCGTGAATCATTTGCATAACAGGTACCTCGAGCTGTTTTTCTAACCCTCTGTTGATACAGGTTATTTCAGGATTGTCTCAGGTTGATCCGAGTCAAGGAACAGGTTCAAGCGGAACTGAAGGACGTTCAGAGCCAGCTGAGGTAGGTTATGGGGGACATGCAAGCGTTGTGCTGGATTCAGGAGGCGCTCAAAGAGGAGAATAACCAGCTGAAGAGTCAGGTGGGCCTGATGGCAGAAATGTTGAAGAACATACTCAGAAGAGAATGTGAGGAAAAGTCGAGGTTATAGCCGGCATACTTGCTCCACTGGTATCTGAAGAACCTGCACCAAGGCATGATAGGCCTAAAAGACCCTCTACTCAGCTTGAAGCTCAGAACGTCTCCCGTCAGCGGCCACGTCCAGTTTCTCAGGATAACCCTAGAAGACAAAGGATGAAGCTACATGACAGGATCCTAGATGAAATCCCGATGGATTATGCTCAGTTGGTGCAACTCTTGCTCCAACTTCAAGTGGTTGAACCACGAACTTTGGCTCCCTTGACAGGGACGCCTCCACCAGGCTACGATGCCGGCGCCCATTGTGAGTTCCACTCCGGAGCACAGGGGCATAACATAGCAAACTGTAGAGCTTTTAAGCATCATGTTCAAGACCTTCTAGACTCGAAAGCTATTGAATTTGTGTCGGGCGGCATGAAGGTATCAGGAATTGATATTCCTATTCCCCCACCTGAAGCTGTAAGAGGTCCGAGGTACATCCTGGAGTCGTTGGAGTCTGAATCCCCTTGCCCGCAACAGTTGCCGGTTCATGGGCCAAATCTGAGGATGACAGTGCCTGAGCATAAGGAATGTCTCGACCGACACCAGCAGTCTCATGTTTCTCAACAACAAGGTTATCATCAGCGCCATGATCCAAATAGGCCTCGCAGCAACAATCTGAAGAGAAGGAATGCTCCCCTGCATCCAGTGCCTATGACGCTCAGTCAGCTGCTACCGCATCTAATTCAGTATTCTCTAGTGGAGCCTAAGGCTCTCAAACCAAGGCTAGAGCCCTATCCTCCAGGATACGACCCCAGTGCTCAATGTGATTATCATTCAGGATCCAAGGGGCACGCGACTGAAGATTGTGAGGCTTTTCAAGCCAAAGTGCAACACCTGATGGACCAAGAATGCATATCCTTTCTAGAGGGAAGGCTGATCATCCATGTCAACCATTCATCTGATCGAGTCTGAACACTTCAAAGGGTCACTCCCCTCAGCAACAAATAAGTGTGAAAGCCTAGTTCCCTGAAAGCTGGCAATCTGCATTTCATCATGTCATTTCTTTACATTTGTAGTTTCTTTCCTGTTAGAATTGCAAATTTCATTTGTAAAGCATGTTGTTTTTCAATTGATATTGATAATGAAATAAATATGCATGTTTTGAACTAATCCATTCGTGTTCACTCTATTGCTTTCTTTTCAAGCGCTTGTTTAAGTGGAATCCGGGGAGGATGCCGAAATCCAATGATGCGTAAGCTTTCGATGATATGCTTTTGAATAAAAACTTGTTGATGACGTACAGGCATTGTTTCAACCCCAAACACCGGAGATATAAGGAAGATAATCCCTTGTTAACCCCTTTGAGCCGAGTAGTAGGAGTTTCTTTCTGAAGATAGAAAAACCCTCAATCTTAACCCGGGGCAGGGTAGTGTAGCGGTAAAAATCGTGAGTATAAGTTATTGACTAACTTAACTCAAAGAAAACAAGAGTCGCCACCGCACTTTTATTTTATCCAAATAAAGGAAAGGAAAAAGAGCGAACAAAACCAAAGAGTTCTAAAATAAGAACACGAGACAGAGATCGGGGTAAGGGGGTTGGTTACGCAATGGGAAGGTGTTAGCACCCAAAACGTCTATAGTACTCTATAGGAGCCCTTTGAAATATTTACGCTTTTTGGTTTGAAAATGGTTTGTTTGAAAAGAGATTGGGGAGATGAGAAGAGAATTATTTTTTATATTTTTGTGTTTGGAGAGACTTATCGTCTCATGCCTACGTACCCATAAAGTGCAATATGGAATCAAAACCCCGTAGTTCGTGGTACAAATGACAAAATTTTGTTGGTTTTGATTGATTTTAGATGTTCAAACAAGTCGTCATTTCAAGGAGGAAACTGCGACTATCCACCCACGAGTATTAAGACAACATTTGCGTCACATAAAGATGGAGGATTTGCTTGGATTATCAACAAGACTATCACTCAACATCAACGTGGAAAATGTCAAAGTCTTAATAATATGGGGAATAGGAGATTTACATCTCAACTATAGAAATGAATCATGTCAAAACTTTATGAAAAGTTTTAAAGTGAAAAGTGCACAAAGGCACAAAAAAAAGTTGATGAGTTTTTGTATTTTTTATGTCTTTTGAAATTGGTCAAAGCATGATTAACATTGATTGACTTTTATTAAGAAAGAAACAAAGTTTGAAAATCACTTGACGAAAGTCAAGGTTTTATTGCGAAAGCGGTTTTGAAGTTTGAAACCAAGAAGGTTTTGAAAGAGGGAGAAAGTTTTGAAAATTTAAGAAGGGGAGGAGATGAAGTGACTATCCTAAAAAATCAAAATAAGAGCTAGAGATAAGAAAGATCTAACCGACTTGTGGCACACTCCAAAGCAAGCAAAAAGAATTCCATCCGATTTAAAGTATAAGCCAGTGATCGAGCCAAATAAAGGCTAAGATTCAAAATTCTCCAAGCATAGGGAAGAAAGTCCTAATCCTAAGTCCAAAATGTCCATGAAGTCCAAGGTCTAAGAATGGTCCAAGAGTATAACCACAAAGTTAATAACACCAAATTTTTTAGATGTTTTATCCTTTATTAGTGTTTTGAACAAAGTATGGTCCAAGTGGACAAACGAAAAAATGACATAAACATAAACAAAGATATGGTATGTAATGATAAAATGGAAGCATAAAAGTAAAAAATAAAGAGTAAGAAGAGAATATAAACAAAATTAAACAAGAATATTGTTAGTGAATTAGTGGTTAGTGGTTAGAACATATGATCAATGATGATTAATTCTTGCACTTAGACCAAGATTAATGAAAATTCATTAGAGGATTGATAGAATCAAAGCCTCCTAACAATGATTTTCATAGGTATTGGAATTAAGACAAGCAACTAAACATACTTGGACTTTTAAACGTAAGTTTGAGTCACGAATGATCATTTTCCGATTAAGGGACAATTTAGCGCTATGTTAAGCAATCGTAATCGGGTTTATGTAGAAACCACGACTATCTGAGGCCGGTCAATAAAATGTTAGTGTTAATACATGTTAGAGAAATGATATATAAATCACTCTCCTAAAACATGCCACACAAAAAGAAAAGAGGTAATGATCTCATCATAATCAAGATTTTTAATTAATTAATCAAAGGTAATCTATCACTATTCCAAAGTAAGGAGAATTATCTCAATGATTATTCGTCCATAGTTTTGAAATAATGAAGATTAATCAACCTTGATAATCAACAATCTATGATCCATAGATTTCATCGATCAAAAATAAAAAGAAGAAAAAAAGAAAATGAAATCACAATTTGAATCTCGAATCGATTAAATTATCGTCAATATCAATCACCTCTCTTGGTGGATAAAAATCAACACCCAAAGTCCATTGATATTGATGAAATCTTATCAACACCAAGATCCAAAACAATCAACACTTAATCAAAATATTTTCAAATAATTTTTTAATGCTTTCTTTTTTTTAAGAATATTATTATTAGTTTATAAAAAATAAACTAATAACAATATAAAAAAAAGAAAAGATAAAAAAAAAAAGAATAAATAAATGAAAAAACAAATTAAAAGGAGAAAGAGAAACAGAAACTTCATCTTCTCCTTTCTTCTTCACGGTAACTTCTTCGCACCATTTTTTCTCGAGCTCAAAGCTTGCTTAGATCAAAGCGACGGGATGCGAAAATTACACCGAACAGATCGAAATCAAAAGTTCTTCACAACAGTACCAACAGTTTAAAGAAACACGACAAAAGATAACGGATCGAAAATGACGGTGAAGCTCAATCTACCTTCAAACTCAGGTAAGAAATCAATCCAAACTTCTTCTTGCTTCTCTTCTTCTTCTGAACGAATCTCTGGTTGAATTGATCTGTGTTTGAGGTTGATTTGAAGTTAATTTGGTGGAATGAAGTATGAGAAGAGAATGAACGAAGGTTTTTCTGGTAGTGAGGAATTGAGGAAGAAAATCAGCAGAGATTTTTTGGCTTGAAAAGCTTCCAGAATAGAGTGAGGGATGAATTCTATTTATAGATGAGAATGAGTGAAAAATGATTTGCAGTTTGTGAGAATTTTCTGCCGTTTTGAAGTAGGTGTGTTGTGCGTGATATTTTTTGCTGGTATTTGACATGTCGTTTTGCAATTTTTCTCTTTGTAGCTCATTACCTGTTATTCTTTCTTTTCACTTTTCAACTCACTTGGGTGACGTGGATTATTTTTCAACTGGCTCACATGCTACTTATTTTTTGTTTCAGCTTGTGAATATGGCTTGGTCTACGTGATAAATTTCCTTCACCCTGTTGCAAGTGGCTTCGTACTTGGTCCTGTCTGTCTTGTACATATGTGCGATCTCAGGCACCAAAGGGTCGTCGGGATTGGGATCCATCAGCAACGAACAAATCGACAAGAGCACCTTGGAAATGGTCAATGCTGGGCTCCATTGTTCCTTCAGAATGTCGAGACAGATACTTCCATTGCTGTTGATGTTCGGGTGGAATACCTTAGTCCTAAATGCAACCTTTAGTGGCTTGAATGGATAATCTGGAGGAAAGTGAATTGAAACCAAAAACACACCACCTGAATAGGGGCTATCAGCAGGTCCCATGATTGTTGCTTGCCAAATAAACACCGTGACCCTCTTCGGGAAGAAATCCAAGAGCACGTACCGCTGAATGTGGATCTTGAACTACACAGCCGCACCAATTAACTGTACGGGTTGTTCCATTTCCATCCCTAACATCTGTTCCCACAAGAAGTTCAACCTCTCGTCCCTGCCGAAAAATAGTCATCTGGAGCAAGCCATCATTGGTATTAGATTTATCTAAGGCTTGGCAAGCATTTTCAATATCAAGGAAGCATGTGACTGGTTCTTTATTGATTGCTAAAATCATGTCTCCTTGCTCCAAAAGATTCTCAGCCTTTGATCCAGCCAAACAACCTTTAACACGTAAAACCTGCCGTCTTATTGGGTCTTTCTTAACAAGTGCCTGAATCCAAACATCACTTAATCCAAAACTGCGAGCTTTTGAAAGTAATGTTGGATAAAGTTCAACTTCTAATATTCTCACAAGTGGCATAGGCCTTTTGACACCATTTATGAGAAGAGGTGGCCCATTTGCAGCAGATATGATCTTGTCCAGGACCTGGCTTATTGCATAAATCGGAATTCCTCTCACGAATTGATGATCTTCTGATGTACTGCCACTGTATTTCAGCTGAGTAGAGAAGCTTCCCCATAAAGCCTGGACCCTTCCATGTTCATCTGTTAGCACACCCGAAAATGAACTACCAAAATCAGTATCAAGCTCAATAACTTCCATGTTAGTTGCTCTGTTACGAGGGGAGTCTGCCGATCCTATATTTAATGCAGCACAAGGATTGGTAACAACTGATTTCCTAGAAGTTGCTTGAAGGCTTCTGCTTAAGCCCACAAGGTAAACAGAATCTCCTCGGCATAATGCTGGCTCTGGAAGTAACTCTGCAGCACGAACCACTGTAGCACCAACAGGTCCCAAGGCAGATGGGTCATATGATATGAGAGCATAATTGTGAACAGGATGGAGAAATACCACCTCTCCAGGAATTTCAATGGGGAAAGCAGCAAAAGCTAGCAACACATCAGAGGAAGATACTGCAACAGTATTCTTGTCAACTGCAACTAATCCTATATCTTGAGTTTGATATATTATGACACCGGTTCCAAAAAAGTGCTGCGAATGAACACCATCAAGCATACAAGATGGAGGAACGTGCACCTCAAACATCACAAGAGTAGACTCAATCACACGCTCAGTGACCGATGCATTTGCTGTGGCAGCAGTTGCACCTTGATAGTCCATTAACCCATCATCCTGTATGGCCCCTGATTTTTCTAGCTTAGTTTCCTCGGATTCATTTAAGGAAATATCAGCTACACTTCCATCAGTTGATAAATCATCTACTCTTCGTTTTTTAACTATGCCATCAGATCCATTGTGGTGAGATACACCCTCTAAAGGATCTTCATAATTAGTTTCCATGCTAGTGACACCATCAACCAACTCCTGATGGTTACCTTCAGACACATCTCGCCCACAAACATGCTCACCGGTCAATGAAATTGGACTGCTGGCCAGATTTCCAACATCTTTAGTCCCAGATGATAGAAAAGGGGAATCAGGCTGAAAAGCAGGCTTAGCAATCCACAGGCCAGTACTGTCATCCCGAGTATATATCTGGGGAGGTGCATACCATTCGTGGCGATCAATCGTCACCAACACCGACTTCCTTCGATGACGATCCACGTAGCTTATATACTCCAATGGTACTCGAGCACCCCTTGATAGCTTGGACAGAATTGATATTAATTCCTCAAGGCAAGATATTTCTTCACCGGCAAATTTCTTAATTATTGCATGGCGGGGAACTCCTGCTTTAAAGAGCATATATCCTGGTTCAGTCACATAAACAAGACCATATTGAAATCGGAAGTTCCTAGCCTGCTGATATGAAAGAGGGTGGATTATTGCTCCACTAACTTGCAAGAAATAATTGGGAGTTATTGAGTGCAAATCTTGCACCGATAGAGTTAAAGTCTTTGACACACCACCTCTTTCAATTTGTAATTCTATGTTTGAGTTTACACTGTCATCAAGTATAGTCTCCAGTTTCAGGAATTGAGTAATGACCTCACCATTGACACGAACAAGTACATCACCCGGTTCCAAATGTTTATAGCCTGGACCACCTGGCACCGCAGATTCCACAACAAGCATTCCAGTTTCACTGATAGGAGAAGCATGCCGTACTGTCTGCTCTGTCTCACTTCTAAGGCCAAGTCGACGAGTCTCATTAAACCCTTTATGAAGAAAAGTCACCTGAAGTGTACCACGAGGTATAGAAACTGCCATCCATTTATCAACATATGTTTCACTCCCCTTTTGAAGAAACTTTAATGCCCTCACAACTCGTTCTAGAGGTAAAAAGAATGCTGATGCACTTGTTGTCTTGCTCCCAGC
Organism: Lathyrus sativus; assembly: GCA_963859935.3. Lineage (NCBI taxonomy): Eukaryota > Viridiplantae > Streptophyta > Magnoliopsida > Fabales > Fabaceae > Lathyrus > Lathyrus sativus. The sequence goes on along the minus strand of OZ012741.1, from coordinate 282,713,419 downwards.
ATTTAGGCCAACTGCCACAACCAATTTACACTGAAAGAAATCTCTTGATAGTTTGACCAAGATGAGCTCAAACGTCCATCTGATTTAAACTTGAATGAATGTCTTTGCCATCAATCTCCCTGCAAAACCCTAAACACACAGAGAAGAAGAAACAAAAAATATTTTTTGGTATTTTGATTAAATGTTAGTAAACAGAAACAAACATAAAGAAAGTAAGAAACCCATAAGGGTGCGAAAGCTAAAAATATGACCTTGTTTGTGGAATGATATGCCAATGAAATGTGGGATCTTAGGGGTAAAAATTAGGGTATTACAGCTGCCCCTATTTAAGATTCTTCTATCCGGAGATATGAAGATTGACATCTTTGTCTCGACTAGATAGAAGAGACTTAAATATAACAATTAACCCAATTTTTAGCCCTAAGAGACCACAAAATGATATGATTATGCTAATGATATGCGAACATAAGACTTCTGTGGGGAAATAATGCCACAGGAGACAAACAAAAGCTCGGGAGAAAAAGAGAGACTCCACATGAGAAAACAAAAGAGCAAGATCCTATTCCGATAAGGGAAAGGAAACAACTCAATGGGGAAAGAGATACCAACTGCCAGTTACTGGGCGAAGATATTCGAACCGAAAAGAACAGGTAAAATACTTTCTACTGGTTACTGAGTAGAAAATAAGTGCAAAAACACAAGAGAATTGTTATCTACCAGTTACTGGGTAGAAAACAAAGAGATGTATTACTTACTACCAGTTACTGGGTAAAAAGTAATCCACTTGTTGAAATATAATCAACTACCTGTTACTGGGTAGGAAAAGAAGCAACGCCAACTACTGGTTACTGAGTAGTTTAGCGAGATTAATAAACTTGAATGAAAGGGGTTACCAACTATCGGTTACTGGATAGGGTAAACAACATGTCAACTACCTGACACTGGGTAGGACGGACTCGACTACCTGTTACTGGGTAGGAGAAAAAGATAAAAGGTCAACTGCCTGACACTGGGTAGGACAAACATACTCGACTACCTGGTACTGGGTAGGAGAAAGAGATATATCATCAGCTACTTGTTACTGAGCAGCTCCAAACACACAACAAACTTCTCAAATAAAGAGACAACCATTTGTTGGAAAAAGATATTAACAACTCTGTCGGGGATCTTTAAAAGAGATACAAGCAGGTTAAACCATGCAATAGGATTCTCATCGGGAGTTATTCCACAGAAATTCCAATTGTCAGAAAAGCTGGTCAGATAAAGATCCATCGTTTCACAATAAACTTCTCTGTTGAGGATGAACTAGAGAAATGTTATTTATTGAGAAGGTAAATTTCTGGAGATTACACAAGCTGCTCAAATAAAGAGGCTTCCACATGAAGTTGCATAATTAATTACCAAGAGAGTGTTATCAAAACACTACTGGGAAAATCAAATCTTCATCTTTTGATGGGGATCAATAACAGATTCCTGCTGAGGAAAATAAATCCTCAAAACTACCTTTTCATCATCCCGGTTTCACAGCCCAGGGAAAACCAAAGTAACTGCTGCAAGAGACCAAAGTTCAATCCAGGAACAAACTGGAAAGAAACGGTCAAACAAGACTCGACCCAATGAGGAAATAACTCAACTGGGGAACAATTCCATCCAGATAAAAGCTGGGGAGGAAAGCTAAACAAAACATCTTCCACAAGGCATAAACTCAGTGGGGAATTAAAAATGATAGGTATTTTCTGCTTAGGGGTCGACACTCTAATGAAGAGAGGACACACGTATTCTGCGAGATAACAACATCGGGAAAAGAGAAATACCAACAAAAAATGCAGGATGCGCAATGCAACAAAGTCATGCTATGCTCAATCAAAATGAATGCGCATGCAATGAGTATGGATATGCTGATAAATCAGACAAAAAGGGCAAACAGAAGGTGAACAAAACACCACAACACCACTTGAAATACTCGGCTAATCTCTGCGAGTTAGAGATATCATTGGAGATTGTGCTGGGGATCAGCAACATAAAATCTGCAAGAGATACACAAGAGCCATCAAAGGAAAATAAATCCTACCACAAGGCTTAAATCTCGCTTGAATAAATGGAAATATTGCTTGGGGAAAAGACCCCAAAGATCAATCTTCAACCACAATATGAACTCCGCTTTGAGAAGAAAACTGTTGGAGAAAAACATAGCAACACAAATCTTCCAACCCTGCCAGGGGAATAAGAAGTTAACATCATAGCAAAAAAGTCAAACTGTGGGGGATTTTAAATCAACACACAATCACAAGGTGAGTGACAACCCGACAGGTGACTACTATGTCAACACTTCTCAACATTGCTCTCTACTTGGGGAATAATCCAAAGCAAATGCGTAACCTCTGCTAGGAATCATCAAAGACAAATCTCCGCTTGGGCAAAAACATCAAGGAGAAGTGGTCTTCAAATTTCTCAACTGCCCAATCATTTGAATCAAGACTTTGCTGTGGAAAACCGTTCAACACTCGTCTGGTTTATCCAAAGAAACAAAACTCTGCTAAGGGAATATCAGCAAACTCTACTGAAGAGACCTCAATATAGCTCAAATGGGGAAACATCAACACAACTCTACTGGGGAGCTGCCAATAAATTCTACCAGAGAGGCAAGAAAGAATCCTGCTAAAGAGAACACTTTTCGCTTCAAGATTCTACCATTCTTGGGATTACTGTTGACATTCTTTCTTTTATTTTCACAAATCAAAGAAAAATGTTTTTATAATTTTCAAAATTTAAATCAATTATTCATATTTGTTTCAAAAATCATCATCAAAAATAAAATGAAATTCTGTAAACAGAAACAAAATAAGAATTGCAAACAAAGGGACAAAGGCCCAAATTCTATTGATAGAATGGTAGTCCGCAAATGGCGTAACTCCATGGATCATTACAAAGTTTGAAAAATGGTAAGTACAATGGAAAGTTCTACATTGAAATACAATGACCATTATTCTCCCTAACAACTTTGAATTCCAACTGTGCTTGAGACTTCAGCGGAGAATATCTGAAGTAAAACCTTTGATAGGAAATGTTGCTTCAAACGATCAAGACTGGCCAGATGCAGTTACTTGCCATGATCCCTAACTTTTGCCTAGATTGCCCTTTCGGGTTTTCAATCTACCGGGATGATTATTTCTATTTTTGTCTCTAATTTTTGCCTGGACCGCCCTTTCGGGTTTTCAATCCACCGAGACGCTCATTTTTGCCTAAGTCGCCCTTTCAGGTTTTCAACTTAGCGAGCTGTTCTTTTATTTTTTTAGGCGAAGTATTTCTTGACTGCATCGGCATTCACAGGACGAGTGAACTCTTCTCCATCCATAGTTGTAAGAATTAATGCACCGCCAGAGAAGGCTCTCTTAACAACATATGGGCCTTCATAATTAGGAGTCCATTTGCCCCTAGAATCAGTAGTAAAAGTCGAGATCTTTTTGAGCACGAGGTCACCTTCTCTGAACACACGGGGTCGAACCTTCTTATCAAATGCTTTCTTCATTCTTTGTTGATATAATTGGCCATGACACAAAGCCGTCATTCTTTTCTCTTCAATCAGATTCAACTGGTCATATCTACTTTGACACCATTCAGCCTCAGCCAATTCAGTTTCCATCAAAACTCTCATGGAAGGGATTTCAACCTCTATCGGGAGCACTGCTTCCATGCCATAAACAAGAGAAAAAGGGGTTGCCCCTGTTGAAGTGCGAACGGATGTACGATACCCATGCAGAGCGAAAGGAAGCATATCATGCCAATCCTTGTATGTAACAACCATCTTTTGAATAATCTTCTTAATATTCTTATTAGCAGCTTCAACAGCCCCATTCATCTTGGGTCTATAAGGAGAAGAATTATGATGCTCAATCTTAAACTCATCACATAATTCCTTCATCATCTTGTTATTTAAATTCGACCCATTATCAGTGATGATCTTGCTCGGAACACCATACCGACAGATGATTTGATTCTTGATAAACCGGACCACTACTTGCTTAGTCACATTTGCATATGATGCCGCTTCAACCCATTTGGTAAAATAGTCAATAGCCACCAATATGAAACGGTGTCCATTCGACGCTTTAGGCTCAATCATTCCGATCATATCAATGCCCCACATTGAAAAAGGCCATGGAGAAGAGATAACATTGAGAGGAGTTAGAGGCACATGAATCTTGTCAGCATAAATCTGACATTTATGGCACTTTTTCACGTATTTACAACAGTCAGATTCCATTGTCAGCCAATAGTAACCTGTCCTTAACATCTTCTTAGCCATCGCATGTCCATTGGCATGGGTGCCAAAGGATCCTTCATGGATTTCTTTCATCAACATATCCGCTTCGTGTCTATCCACGCATCTGAGCAAGATCATGTCATAATTTCTCTTATACATCACATCATCATTCAAGAAGAAACTACCAGCCAATCTTCTCAAAGTTTTCCTATCCTTCTTGGATGCCCCAAGTGGGTACTCTTGATTCTGAAGAAAGCATTTAATATCATAATACCATGGTTTATCATCAACAACTTCTTCAACTACAAACACATGAGCTGGTCTATCAAGACGCATCACATCAATCTTTGGCACATCATTCCAATGATTTACCACAATCATGGAGGATAAAGTCGCTAAAGCATCTGCCATTTGATTCTCTGCTCTTGGTATATGGTGAAACTCAACTTTATTGAAGAAAGTTGACAACCTTCTTGCATAATCACGATAAGGAATCAAATCAGGTTGACGTGTCTCCCATTTCCCTTTAATCTGATTAATCACTAAAGCTGAATCTCCATACACATCAAGAATCTTGATTCTTAAATCGATAGCTTCTTCCAAGCCCATAATACACGCTTCATACTCAGCCGCATTATTTGTGCAATTGAAAACCAACCTTGCAGTGAAAGGAATATGAGAACCATGAGGAGTAACAATAATTGCACCAATACCTCTGCCATATTCATTAACCGCCCCATCAAAAATCAAACCCCAACGGGATCCAGGCTCAGGTCCTTCTTCATGTAATGGCTCCTCACAATCTTTAACCTTTAGATACATCACATCCTCATCAGGAAAGTCAAACTGAATAGGTTGATAATCATCAATCGGCTGGTGTGCCAAATGATCAGCCAAAACACTTCCTTTTATCGCCTTTTGAGTTCGATATTCGATATCATATTCTGATAACAACATTTGCCAACGAGCAATCCTCCCAGTTAAAGCAGGCTTTTCAAAGATATACTTGATTGGATCCATTTTAGATATCAACCAAGTTGTACAATTCAACATATACTGACGGAGGCGCTTGGCAGCCCAAGCTAGAGCACAACATGTCTTTTCAAGCATCGTGTACCGAGACTCACAATCAGTGAACTTCTTACTCAGATAATAAATGGCAAATTCTTTTCTTCCGGATTCATCTTGTTGACCCAGAACACAACCCATAGACTCTTCTAGCACGGTCAAATACATGATCAAAGGTCTTCCTTCTACGGGAGGAGACAAAATAGGAGGTTCAAGCAGATACTCTTTAATTCTTTCGAAAGCTTTCTGACAATCTTCTGTCCAGACACAACCCTGGTCTTTGCGGAGAAGTTTGAAAATCGGTGCACATGTGGCAGTCATATTGGATATAAATCGGGAGATATAGTTCAAACGTCCCAAGAATCCTCTTACTTGTTTTTCTGTTCTGGGTGCAGGCATCTCCTGGATAGCTTTAACTTTACCAGGATCAACTTCAATGCCTTTCTGACTGACAATAAAGCCTAACAATTTTCCAGAACGAACACCAAAAGTGCATTTATTAGGATTCAGACGAAGCTTAAACTTTCTCAAACGTTGAAACAATTTCAATAAATTTTTAATATGATCTTCTTCAGTCTTCGACTTACAAATCATATCATCCACATAGACCTCAATTTCTTTATGCATCATATCATGGAACAGGGTGGTCATAGCTCTCTGGTACGTTGCACCAGCATTTTTTAAACCGAAGGGCATCACTCTGTAACAGAATGTTCCCCAGGGTGTAATGAATGTTGTTTTTTCCATATCCTCAGGTGCCATCTTTATTTGATTATAACCGGAAAATCCATCCATAAACGAAAAGATATTGAACTTAGCAGTATTATCTACCAACAAATCAATGTGTGGTAGTGGAAAATCATCTTTTGGACTTGCTTTATTCAAATCTCTATAGTCAACGCACATTCGGACTTTTCCGTCTTTCTTTGGAACAGGCACGATATTGGCCACCCATTGAGGATATTCTACGGTCACAAGAAAACCAGCATCAATCTGCTTTTGAACCTCTTCTTTAATCTTCACTGCCATGTCAGGATGAGTTCTTCTCAATTTCTGCTTCACGGGTGAACATTCAGGCTTTAATGGCAAATGGTGCTCCACAATACCGGTATCAAGACCAAGCATGTCTTGATAGGACCAAGCAAACACGTCAACATATTCTCTAAGAAGCTCTACCATCCTCTTCTTAACATCTGACTGAAGCAGTGCCCCAATCTTGACTTCTTTTTTATCATCATCGGAACCCAGATTAACCAATTCCACCGGCTCTTCATGAGGCTGAATGGCCTTCTCCTCGTGCTCAAGCAATCGAGAAATCTCATCAGGAATTTCTTCAATATCCTCCTCTTCCGCTTCAAACACAGGGAACTCAAAGTTGGGAGGGGGCATATGGTCATTGTTTCCAATGGGTTTAACAATCAATCTGCACAATGATTTTATGTTTGATTTTAGAATATGAACAAAAAAATGAAAATATTATGCAGATAAGAGTGATTATAACATTATTATACTTTTTCCGGTTTTTTATGTTACCATTTTTCAGAAGTAAAGCAAAAAAGGAAAACAACATATGGATAAACAGAAAAACATTTTATTGATGATGATAAAAGTTGAAACAAAGCCCTCACAAATTCACTTTCACCTTGGGCAGAGTGAAAGGATTTTTGAAAGAAACAAAAACAAATTACTTTGAAACATGAACAACAGTAGGAACATCAACAGCGATCCAATTCTGGCATATCAATCCACGTGTCACAAAGTTGGGCATTTCTTCCTCTTGGTCATCTTCAAGAATTGCAGCTGTAGAATGATCTTTGCAATGGATGAACCCAGCACTTCGAAAGACTTCATGAATACTCTTCAGCTCTTTTTGGGTTGAACCAGATGTAAAACCCAAACCAGCTCTATCTTTTTTCTCAGCAACTTCAATGATTCGGCCCCATCCATCAGCTTGGCCATTATCCACTGCACGTTGTGCATCTTTTAGAGAAGACATGGACGCCCCATCCTTCTTGACAGCTTTATCAACCACAGAAAGAGCCTGAAACGGAGTTCCAATATCCTCTTCCGCATCGATATAAGAAAAAGACGACAAACTGCTTACCAACATAGCCTGTTCTCCACCAACAACGACAAGTTTACCATTCTGCACGAATTTTAACTTTTGATGCAGTGTCGAAGTAACAGCTCCAGCTTCATGGATCCATGGGCGTCCTAGAAGACAACTATAAGCAGGACGAATATCCATGACTTGAAAAGTGATCTGGAAAAAACACGGACCAATCTTGATAGGGAGATCAACCTCTCCAATCACGGTTTTCCTCGATCCATCAAAGGCTTTCACAATGACCCCACTGAACCTCATAGGAGTACCTTGATAAGATAATCTGGACAAAGTAGATTTTGGCATCACATTCAACGATGACCCAGTATCAACTAGCACATTGGATAGAGCGTCTTCCTGGCAATTCATGGAAATATGGAGAGCCAAATTATGATTTCTTCCATGATCGGTCAACTCTTCATCACAAAAACTCAGATTATTACACGCAGTGATATTGGCAACAATGCTATCAAACTGGTTAACAGTCACATCATGATCTACATAAGCTTGTTCCAATACTTTCTGCAACGATTCACGATGGGCCTCAGAGCTCATTAACAGAGATAGAACAGATATTTTTGACGGTGTATGTAACAATTGATCCACCACATTATATTCACTCTTCTTGATCAATTTCAATACCTCATCATTATCTGACTTCTGATTTACATCACTTGATTGACCAGACTCCACAGTAGTCCTCAACTGAATTTGCTTACTCCCAGTATCTTCACTTGTCTTTGAAGGCACATTATCAAATACTCGACCACTTCTGGTTACACGTCCGACATCAGCAATAGTCACAACTGAGGGAAGAGAAGGAATGGGAACCTCTTTTCCATCCTCCAACATAGTAGCATTGTATTTGTAGGGAACAGCTTTATCGGATTCATACGGCGTCGGGCCAGGCAAACGGATAACCAAAGGCGTCACAGCAGATTTCTGACTGTTGTAAGAAATTACAACCCGCTCAGGAATATTGAAACGTGGGACTATGACATTCACCTCGTTCTCCACTTCATTTCTGTTTGCAGTAACCTGAATCAAATTCTCATCCATCATCTTTTGTAAGTCCCTTTTCACAATCACACACCCTCGAGGGTTCACAGAACAAATACAACAGGCGGCATAATCATGCTCAATATCATGGAACTCACTCAAAGTAGCATGCATTTCAACAAGCGATCTCCGAATCCAGCGAATGTCGAAAATACGGTATGTACCAGGACAACCATATACCGTATTAACAGTTGCATTACCATGCTTAGGAAACGGATTTGATTGCACATTAGGGTTGGTATCTTCAAAAGACAGAATACCGCTTTTTACGAGCTTTGCAACTTCATGCTTCAGAGGATAGCAATTTTCGATATCGTGTCCAGGGGCACCTTGATGAAATGCGCAATGAGCATCTAGCTTATACCACCATGGAATTTCAGTTGGAACAGCCGGCGGATCACGAGGTTGAACCAAATTATTCTTTATTAAAGCCGGAAAGAGCTCAGTATACGTCATTGGAATGGGATCAAATTGTGTTTTCCTCTGTGTACGACCTTGTTGAGTTGTCTTCTCTTGGAAACGTGGTTGATAACTTGCAGTAGCTTGAGCGGTAGGGGTGTTACTGACAACAGGCATAACAGATGCTACTTGTTGCTGACGACGACTACCATTGTTGTTCACAACTCTGCGTCTTCTAGACCTTTCCTGAGATATAGCATTAGTTTCTCCCTCTTTTTTCTTAGGGAACCCAACACCAGGCTTTTTTGTACTTCCAGAATTTCCTTCTTTTATCAGACGTCCCTCACGGACAGCTTCCTCTAATCTCATCCCCATATTAACCATTTCCGTGAAATCACTAGGAGCGCTCGCAACCATCCTTTCATAGTAAAATGAATCCAGAGTCTTCAGAAAAATCTTGGTCATTTCTTTCTCTTCAAGCGGAGGGCTTATCTGAGCTGCAATCTCACGCCATCTTTGCGCATATTCTTTAAAATTTTCTTTCTCTTTTTGAGACATTGCGCGAAGCTGATCACGATCTGGCGCCATATCGAGATTATACTTATACTGACGAACAAAAGCTTCACAAAGATCATTGAATGTCTTGATTTGTGTACTATCGAGTCCCATATACCACTTCAGCGCAGCACCAGTAAGACTATCTTGAAAATAGTGGATCAACAACTGATGGTTGTCAGTATAGGTAGACATCTTTCTAGCATACATAATCAAATGACTTTGCGGACAAGTGTTCCCTTTGTATTTTTCAAAATCCGGAACCTTGAACTTAGCGGGAATCTTCACATTTGGAACAAGGCAAAGCTCATGAGCATTCTTTCCAAATAACTCCTTTCCCCTTAAAGCCCTAATTTCTCTTTGCATTTCAGCAAACTGATCTTGAAAGTCATCTATTCGATCCATAACATCCAAACTCTCGCTCAGAGCAGTATGGAAAATTTGTTCTTCAGTATAAGGCATAGCGTGAGTTACAGGCGGTGGCACAGGTATGACAGTAGGAACAACCGGAACTTCAGCATTAGGAACAACATTAACCACAGGAGGTGGTACAGCCATGACAGCAGGGAGTCTAGAACCTTCGGGAACAGGAGGTCGATATCCCTCTGGCACATAATTGTTAGGCATGCCCCAAGGGAAACCAACAGGCATTTGATATTGAGAAGCATTAATCGGGGCCACAGAAATGGGCGTTGATCCGATTTCAGAAATCACAGTTCCTTGGACAGGAGAAGGAGGAGGTAGTGGTGGCTGATTCTGAGCAGCCACCAGAGCTTCCATTGCGGCAGTCAGTCTCTCCAAACCATCTTTCAGAGTTGATACCTCTTCACGGAGCTCGCGGTTCTCTTGTTGCAACTGATCCATCTTTTTCTTAGAGTTAGCCCGGGTGTTGTAGTGATGCGACAGCTTGACTGAAGGAAGGCCAAAAGAAACAAATAAGACAACTGGGAAAAGGCAACACACAATGCACGATGATGCGAATGCAAATGCAAAATGCAGGTGTTTCAACCAGTTTTCAAGGATTTTTTTAAGATATAAAGCAATTACAAACATCATAAAGAAAAATAACACTTCTTGAAATACTGATAAACATCTCATTTCATTGAATATTGGAAAGAGTTACACTTGGAAGTACAAAATACAATAATATCAAAATAAGAAAAAGCTAGGTCCTAAGGAACATCTGATGACGATCCAAGCTGATACTTCCTTCGGAGTCTCTTAATCTCTTTCTCATAGTTGTGCTTCATGGTAATCTTCTCTAGCACAAGCTGATCCACAATACCCTTCCAAGCACCAGAAGTAGGAGGATGTGCTGATGGAGTAGTAGAGGAAAATAAATCCTCTGCATGCCTCTTCACAGCGCGCCGCTCAAGTAACTCTATCAAGTCATCTTTCTCCTTCATCTGTTTTTGCAATTCCATCTTCTCTTTGTCAGAAGCTTGAAACTTACTTTCCCACATCTCTTTCTCTTCCTTCATCTTAACCAAAGCGTCTTGAAGTGTCTTCACATCATCAGAAGAAACAGGGATTGCCGTAGGGAGTGGCGTAGAGATCACAGTAGTCAGAGGTTTCTCAATAGGATAAGGCATCTTAAGCTCCATAGCCCTCTTCTTCACCCAAAGCGTGTAAGGTTCTAAAGCAATGCAAACTTGTCTTCCAAGCTCCCCTCTACCCAACCTGTGAATCTTAGTCCAGGCATGAGCCATTTTTCTTCTCAAACCAAGAGAATCATCCCCTCCTTGAAAGAATAAACCCTCTAATAAAATATTCTTAGGCCTATCCTTCAGCATGTAACCCAGCTGGCAGCGAGCTAGACTCGGGTTGTAGTTAATTCCGCCTTGTATTCCAAGAAGAGGAACATTAGCGAATTCTCCACAACTATCAATAATCTGGACATTATCGTAAACCGAAGAAGACCAAGTGATATCAGTATGCGTAAGAGACATAATCCTTTGAGACCACCTTAAGCAATCCTTGTTTTTCCTAAAAGCAGATGTCTGAGGTAAGTGTGAAACGAACCAATTATACAGCAGAGGTATACAGCAAACAATGGTACCGTTTCCCTTAGAAGTCCTACTATGGATGGAAAAATAAGTATCACCAAGCAAAGTTGGAACAGGGTTCCCAATCGAGAAAATCCTAATAGCATTAATGTCCACAAAATTATCAATATTAGGAAACAAGACTAGTCCATAGATGAGTAAAGCCAATATAGCCTCAAACGCCAATGCGCGACCAATGTCAGCAAATAAAGTAGCCTTCTCAATCAAGAACTTAGCAGTCAAACCCTTGAGGCCTCCCTTAGTCTTTAGATTTGCATCAATATCCGACTTCGTCAAATGGGTAGCTTCAGCAATATCTTGAGGCTTAAGAGCTTCCTCCAAACCAGTATACGGAACTTTATCAGAAACCGGTACACCCAACAAATAAGCATATTCTTCCAAGGTCGGCATGAGCTGATAATCGGGAAAAGTGAAGCATCGGTAAATAGGATCATAGAACTGCATAAGGGTATTCAGAATTCCGTCTTCAATATTGGTAGAAAGAACAAATAAAAGTCTCCCATAACGAGATAGGAAGCCTGAACGATCATCTACCAAGGACACTAGCTTTCTCAACTCTGTAAGATCAGGAGTCCGAAAACCGTACTTCTGAGTGTTTCTCCTTCCAATATCCATAATCAACAATATCTGCGATGTTTGCAAAAGAAAATCTCTGAGATCCTTAAAAACCAGCTGAAACACAATGCTCATGAATGCATGAGTGCAAGATGCAACACCCACAAACAAGACATACAAAGCACACAGGTTCAAAGGTTCGGCACGAGCATGGAGCCAAAGGTAAGAATCAACCAACCCACAATGGTATGTACTATGGTTATATCATCACCTGTAGAACAAGGTTCTAAAAAGTTCCCAGAATCATAATTCCATCTTTTGGATATTATCGGCTTAAACGACTACTCGTCGGCCAACAATATTCTCAAGAGAAACTCATCTGAGTGTGGTATCGCGTAACGACCAATTCAAGTCTACACCTGAACAGCCACCGCACCACGTCCTAATAAGGCCAAGATGGGTTAAAGGGTTCTAAGGTCCTCAGCTTCTCAGGCTCCCAGTCGGAAAAAGTAATATCAATTACGACTACTCGTAAGACATCAGTAATTTCCAAAGGGGCCTCCACCGAGCGGGGGATCTCAAGTCAGCTTAGTAAGGACTACTCCACGTAAGCCAACAAGACTATACCACCCTCCTATCATAAGTGCACTCAAGTCCGGGTTAGGACTTATCTCACCACACAAATTACCAGGCACCAAAACAGAACAATCAATAACAAACAATTCAAACAGAAAGCGATAAATAAATCAAAGTAGGCGAAACCCACTAGGAACCGTTGGAGTCCCCAGCAGAGTCGCCACTTTTCTGTAGCGGTAAAAATCGTGAGTATAAGTTATTGACTAACTTAACTCAAAGAAAACAAGAGTCGCCACCGCACTTTTATTTTATCCAAATAAAGGAAAGGAAAAAGAGCGAACAAAACCAAAGAGTTCTAAAATAAGAACACGAGACAGAGATCGGGGTAAGGGGGTTGGTTACGCAATGGGAAGGTGTTAGCACCCAAAACGTCTATAGTACTCTATAGGAGCCCTTTGAAATATTTACGCTTTTTGGTTTGAAAATGGTTTGTTTGAAAAGAGATTGGGGAGATGAGAAGAGAATTATTTTTTATATTTTTGTGTTTGGAGAGACTTATCGTCTCATGCCTACGTACCCATAAAGTGCAATATGGAATCAAAACCCCGTAGTTCGTGGTACAAATGACAAAATTTTGTTGGTTTTGATTGATTTTAGATGTTCAAACAAGTCGTCATTTCAAGGAGGAAACTGCGACTATCCACCCACGAGTATTAAGACAACATTTGCGTCACATAAAGATGGAGGATTTGCTTGGATTATCAACAAGACTATCACTCAACATCAACGTGGAAAATGTCAAAGTCTTAATAATATGGGGAATAGGAGATTTACATCTCAACTATAGAAATGAATCATGTCTAAACTTTATGAAAAGTTTTAAAGTGAAAAGTGCACAAAGGCACAAAAAAAAGTTGATGAGTTTTTGTATTTTTTATGTCTTTTGAAATTGGTCAAAGCATGATTAACATTGATTGACTTTTATTAAGAAAGAAACAAAGTTTGAAAATCACTTGACGAAAGTCAAGGTTTTATTGCGAAAGCGGTTTTGAAGTTTGAAACCAAGAAGGTTTTGAAAGAGGGAGAAAGTTTTGAAAATTTAAGAAGGGGAGGAGATGAAGTGACTATCCTAAAAAATCAAAATAAGAGCTAGAGATAAGAAAGATCTAACCGACTTGTGGCACACTCCAAAGCAAGCAAAAAGAATTCCATCCGATTTAAAGTATAAGCCAGTGATTGAGCCAAATAAAGGCTAAGATTCAAAATTCTCCAAGCATAGGGAAGAAAGTCCTAATCCTAAGTCCAAAATGTCCATGAAGTCCAAGGTCTAAGAATGGTCCAAGAGTATAACCACAAAGTTAATAACACCAAATTTTTTAGATGTTTTATCCTTTATTAGTGTTTTGAACAAAGTATGGTCCAAGTGGACAAAAGAAAAAATGACATAAACATAAACAAAGATATGGTATGTAATGATAAAATGGAAGCATAAAAGTAAAAAATAAAGAGTAAGAAGAGAATATAAACAAAATTAAACAAGAATATTGTTAGTGAATTAGTGGTTAGTGGTTAGAACATATGATCAATGATGATTAATTCTTGCACTTAGACCAAGATTAATGAAAATTCATTAGAGGATTGATAGAATCAAAGCCTCCTAACAATGATTTTCATAGGTATTGGAATTAAGACAAGCAACTAAACATACTTGGACTTTTAAACGTAAGTTTGAGTCACGAATGATCATTTTCCGATTAAGGGACAATTTAGCGCTATGTTAAGCAATCGTAATCGGGTTTATGTAGAAACCACGACTATCTGAGGCCGGTCAATAAAATGTTAGTGTTAATACATGTTAGAGAAATGATATATAAATCACTCTCCTAAAACATGCCACACAAAAAGAAAAGAGGTAATGATCTCATCATAATCAAGATTTTTAATTAATTAATCAAAGGTAATCTATCACTATTCCAAAGTAAGGAGAATTATCTCAATGATTATTCGTCCATAGTTTTGAAATAATGAAGATTAATCAACCTTGATAATCAACAATCTATGATCCATAGATTTCATCGATCAAAAATAAAAAGAAGAAAAAAAGAAAATGAAATCACAATTTGAATCTCGAATCGATTAAATTATCGTCAATATCAATCACCTCTCTTGGTGGATAAAAATCAACACCCAAAGTCCATTGATATTGATGAAATCTTATCAACACCAAGATCCAAAACAATCAACACTTAATCAAAATATTTTCAAATAATTTTTTAATGCTTTCTTTTTTTTAAGAATATTATTATTAGTTTATAAAAAATAAACTAATAACAATATAAAAAAAAGAAAAGATAAAAAAAAAAGAATAAATAAATGAAAAAACAAATTAAAAGGAGAAAGAGAAACAGAAACTTCATCTTCTCCTTTCTTCTTCACGGTAACTTCTTCGCACCATTTTTTCTCGAGCTCAAAGCTTGCTTAGATCAAAGCGACGGGATGCGAAAATTACACCGAACAGATCGAAATCAAAAGTTCTTCACAACAGTACCAACAGTTTAAAGAAACACGACAAAAGATAACGGATCGAAAATGACGGTGAAGCTCAATCTACCTTCAAACTCAGGTAAGAAATCAATCCAAACTTCTTCTTGCTTCTCTTCTTCTTCTGAACGAATCTCTGGTTGAATTGATCTGTGTTTGAGGTTGATTTGAAGTTAATTTGGTGGAATGAAGTATGAGAAGAGAATGAACGAAGGTTTTTCTGGTAGTGAGGAATTGAGGAAGAAAATCAGCAGAGATTTTTTGGCTTGAAAAGCTTCCAGAATAGAGTGAGGGATGAATTCTATTTATAGATGAGAATGAGTGAAAAATGATTTGCAGTTTGTGAGAATTTTCTGCCGTTTTGAAGTAGGTGTGTTGTGCGTGATATTTTTTGCTGGTATTTGACATGTCGTTTTGCAATTTTTCTCTTTGTAGCTCATTACCTGTTATTCTTTCTTTTCACTTTTCAACTCACTTGGGTGACGTGGATTATTTTTCAACTGGCTCACATGCTACTTATTTTTTGTTTCAGCTTGTGAATATGGCTTGGTCTACGTGATAAATTTCCTTCACCCTGTTGCAAGTGGCTTCGTACTTGGTCCTGTCTGTCTTGTACATATGTGCGATCTCAGGCACCAAAGGGTCGTCGGGATTGGGATCCATCAGCAACGAACAAATCGACAAGAGCACCTTGGAAATGGTCAATGCTGGGCTCCATTGTTCCTTCAGAATGTCGAGACAGATACTTCCATTGCTGTTGATGTTCGGGTGGAGTACCTTAGTCCTAAATGCAACCTTTAGTGGCTTGAATGGATAATCTGGAGGAAAGTGAATTGAAACCAAAAACACACCACCTGAATAGGGGCTATCAGCAGGTCCCATGATTGTTGCTTGCCAAATAAACACCGTGACCCTCTTCGGGAAGAAATCCAAGAGCACGTACCGCTGAATGTGGATCTTGAACTACACAGCCGCACCAATTAACTGTACGGGTTGTTCCATTTCCATCCCTAACATCTGTTCCCACAAGAAGTTCAACCTCTCGTCCCTGCCGAAAAATAGTCATCTGGAGCAAGCCATCATTGGTATTAGATTTATCTAAGGCTTGGCAAGCATTTTCAATATCAAGGAAGCATGTGACTGGTTCTTTATTGATTGCTAAAATCATGTCTCCTTGCTCCAAAAGATTCTCAGCCTTTGATCCAGCCAAACAACCTTTAACACGTAAAACCTGCCGTCTTATTGGGTCTTTCTTAACAAGTGCCTGAATCCAAACATCACTTAATCCAAAACTGCGAGCTTTTGAAAGTAATGTTGGATAAAGTTCAACTTCTAATATTCTCACAAGTGGCATAGGCCTTTTGACACCATTTATGAGAAGAGGTGGCCCATTTGCAGCAGATATGATCTTGTCCAGGATCTGGCTTATTGCATAAATCGGAATTCCTCTCACGAATTGATGATCTTCTGATGTACTGCCACTGTATTTCAGCTGAGTAGAGAAGCTTCCCCATAAAGCCTGGACCCTTCCATGTTCATCTGTTAGCACACCCGAAAATGAACTACCAAAATCAGTATCAAGCTCAATAACTTCCATGTTAGTTGCTCTGTAACGAGGGGAGTCTGCCGATCCTATATTTAATGCAGCACAAGGATTGGTAACAACTGATTTCCTAGAAGTTGCTTGAAGGCTTCTGCTTAAGCCCACAAGGTAAACAGAATCTCCTCGGCATAATGCTGGCTCTGGAAGTAACTCTGCAGCACGAACCACTGTAGCACCAACAGGTCCCAAGGCAGATGGGTCATATGATATGAGAGCATAATTGTGAACAGGATGGAGAAATACCACCTCTCCAGGAATTTCAATGGGGAAAGCAGCAAAAGCTAGCAACACATCAGAGGAAGATACTGCAACAGTATTCTTGTCAACTGCAACTAATCCTATATCTTGAGTTTGATATATTATGACACCGGTTCCAAAAAAGTGCTGCGAATGAACACCATCAAGCATACAAGATGGAGGAACGTGCACCTCAAACATCACAAGAGTAGACTCAATCACACGCTCAGTGACCGATGCATTTGCTGTGGCAGCAGTTGCACCTTGATAGTCCATTAACCCATCATCCTGTATGGCCCCTGATTTTTCTAGCTTAGTTTCCTCGGATTCATTTAAGGAAATATCAGCTACACTTCCATCAGTTGATAAATCATCTACTCTTCGTTTTTTAACTATGCCATCAGATCCATTGTGGTGAGATACACCCTCTAAAGGATCTTCATAATTAGTTTCCATGCTAGTGACACCATCAACCAACTCCTGATGGTTACCTTCAGACACATCTCGCCCACAAACATGCTCACCGGTCAATGAAATTGGACTGCTGGCCAGATTTCCAACATCTTTAGTCCCAGATGATAGAAAAGGGGAATCAGGCTGAAAAGCAGGCTTAGCAATCCACAGGCCAGTACTGTCATCCCGAGTATATATCTGGGGAGGTGCATACCATTCGTGGCGATCAATCGTCACCAACACCGACTTCCTTCGATGACGATCCACGTAGCTTATATACTCCAATGGTACTCGAGCACCCCTTGATAGCTTGGACAGAATTGATATTAATTCCTCAAGGCAAGATATTTCTTCACCGGCAAATTTCTTAATTATTGCATGGCGGGGAACTCCTGCTTTAAAGAGCATATATCCTGGTTCAGTCACATAAACAAGACCACATTGAAATCGGAAGTTCCTAGCCTGCTGATATGAAAGAGGGTGGATTATTGCTCCACTAACTTGCAAGAAATAATTGGGAGTTATTGAGTGCAAATCTTGCACCGATAGAGTTAAAGTCTTTGACACACCACCTCTTTCAATTTGTAATTCTATGTTTGAGTTTACACTGTCATCAAGTATAGTCTCCAGTTTCAGGAATTGAGTAATGACCTCACCATTGACACGAACAAGTACATCACCCGGTTCCAAATGTTTATAGCCTGGACCACCTGGCACCGCAGATTCCACAACAAGCATTCCAGTTTCACTGATAGGAGAAGCATGCCGTACTGTCTGCTCTGTCTCACTTCTAAGGCCAAGTCGACGAGTCTCATAAAACCCTTTATGAAGAAAAGTCACCTGAAGTGTACCACGAGGTATAGAAACTGCCATCCATTTATCAACATATGTTTCACTCCCCTTTTGAAGAAACTTTAATGCCCTCACAACTCGTTCTAGAGGTAAAAAGAATGCTGATGCACTTGTTGTCTTGCTCCCAGCATTTAGGCCAACTGCCACAACCAATTTACACTGAAAGAAATCTCTTGATAGTTTGACCAAGATGAGGTCAAACGTCCATCTGATTTAAACTTGAATGAATGTCTTTGCCATCAATCTCCCTGCAAAACCCTAAACACACAGAGAAGAAGAAACAAACAATATTTTTTGGTATTTTGATTAAATGTTAGTAAACAGAAACAAACATAAAGAAAGTAAGAAACCCATAAGGGTGCGAAAGCTAAAAATATGACCTTGTTTGTGGAATGATATGCCAATGAAATGTGGGATCTTAGGGGTAAAAATTAGGGTATTACAGGTAGGTGTCAGTTAATTTGACCAGGCGTTCAAATTACAAAAGGAGTGTCTGTTCGAGGATCAATCACACCGATATAGGTCGTACCTAAAAAACCATGATGGTTAAACCTGGCCGATCAGGAGTGAAACAATCACAATCTCTTTAACAAGTCAGACGAGCCGTTGTCATACGATTTGTTCAAAAAAAAGGGAAAAGAAAAAGAATCAAAAAGAAAAGCCCGCTAAGTCGAATCTTGAAAGCAAGCGACTTAGGCAAAAATTAGGGCATCCCGCTGGACTTCAAAATTGAAGAAACTTAAAAGAGTTGGTCTAGGCAAAAATCAGGGAACGAAAAAACGAAAAACAAGAATGAAAAATGAGAAGCGAAAAAGGATTACAAAAGAAAAATCCTCAAACAAGAACGAAATCGTGTGGCTCCGGACGCCAAAAGACGAAAAGAGAGTGATTGTCACTTCGAAAAGAATGATTTCTTAAACTATCACTCAGCCTATGAAAGGTGAACGCTAAGGTCGAATTAGCTGAACGTAGGATCGGAGAACATCAAGGATAATGGGTGGGTTAAAATGACTTTTGAGCCTGTATCCTTTCTTTCTTAAACCATGAACCTGACCACGTTACAACCTTTAAAAGACCTAATTGAAATAGTTTTGTTTCGAAAGCATACTTCGGTAAAGATCGTATCGGAAATGACTCCTTGAAAGGATTCCCTTTACAATGTTGTATTGATATTGACATGTTGATGAATGATTTCATACACTTTATGTCACAAAATTTTTCTAGTGAACAGGAATGGATTTTGAAAACTGCCATATGCATTGCATTTGATATGTCTTTTATGCAGAACAGTTCGTTTTACTAGCGGGTAAGCGCTTGACAGCAGGAAAGTTTCCACGATGGAAAGATTTGATCAGGACAAAAGGTCGAATGCCAGAATATTCCAGTGAACTGGGGCAAGCTACGTCAACTGATCACAGCATGGGAGTCAGCCATCCAGAAATAGTTAATCTGGGGCAATCAGGTCGAGATTTAATGAATCTCTCGCAGCCAAGGGTACTGTTCCCCACAGATCAGCCCATGAGGGGCAAAGTCATGACAAGACTAGGGCAAGTCACCCTGAGAGCGCCGAAGCTATCCTTATCCTAAAGGCGATTAACTTGAAGCACCTTTGTAGAGGTTCAAAATGCTGAAGTCATTCGTATCAAACCGCCAGAGTATAGAGGTCTCAGGTTTCCTTCCGAAAGAATGTTATGAAGATCCCACGGGATGGGGCAGAAGTTGAAAGCGAAGGAGCCGTTCCTCTCCATATTGGCAAAGTTTTTCAGAAGTTGTTGAACTTCTGGGGCAAGCCATCTCGAGTTCGTTTCATGGCATGTTTTTCCAAGCAGGATGATTCCTTCTTCCCCAGCGAGTTCAGCAGTGGTTCCCGCACGGAGTCTGAGCATGGGACCGTGAGCATTGATATGTCTCCCCAAGCAGAGATAGATTCTCCCCAACCTGATGCATCCTAGGCAGGATCGTCATCTCCCCAGCTGAGTCATGTGCTGAAGTGTATACTCGTTCCTTGCAGGGGGTCAACCTGCAGTTTCCTCGTAGAAGACCATTCGTAAGTGTTTAGCTTCTGATAGTTTAGACCGAAGTCTCCAGCGGAATTGAAATTCCCCACAGAGTTGTATTCTCCCCGGCATGTAGGAGTTATTCCAGCGTCTGGTTACCTACCCTCAGCCGAGTTTGCAGTCCACCAAGAGAGCTGATTCGTTGGAAGCCGTTCAAGCCATTATTGGTTTTCCCCAGGAGAGTGTTGAATAGATGATGTTGTACTTCCCCATCGGAGTCCGTATCTCCAGGAAGATTATATCTACGAAGTGCAGTTTATTTCTGCGATTGACATCGTTTCCTCAGCAGTTTCTGGTTCGTGCACCCAGTTGAGCGAGTACAGGTTCTCGTAGAACTTTATTCCCCTACAGAAAGTCGTCTGAAGTTCGTTTCCCCAGGTTGAGTCCAATTGAGATTGGTGTGACTTCTTCTCCCTAACAGGATGATTCCTCCTCTCCACCAGAGTGGTTCTTTCTCCTTGACAGGAGGATTCTCCCGTCAGCATTTATTTTGCTGATGGGATCATAACATGTTGCATGATTGTATAGCATCTACCCTAAACGCGTAGCATTTCCACCATGTGGAGCATTACGCCATTGTCAAACATATGCATGTGAAACACGAGCTAGATCGTTACCGTTCTTGTTTTGCAGGAGTTCCTCAGCGAAGCTGTTTGCTCAGGATGAGTCTTGAGTTCCTCAGAAGAGTTGTTTCTTGAGTTCCTCAGCAAAGTTGTTTGGTTAAAATGATTCTTAAAATCCCCAGTGAAGTCGCCAGAGTTGTTGGTTCTGGATGATTCTTGATGCCCCCGACGGAGTTATTTGCTCAGGATGATTCTTGAATTCCTCAGAAGAGTTGTTGGTTCAGGATGATTCTTGAAGTCCCCAGCGGAGTTGTTTGTTCACGATGATTCTTGAATTCCTCATACGATTTGTTTGTTCAGGATGATTCTTGAGTTCCTCAGAAAAGTTGTTTGCTTAAGATGATTCTTAAAATCCCAATGAGGTCGCCAGAGTTGTTTGCTCAAGATGATTCTTAGAGTCCCCAGCAAAGTTGTTGGTTCAGGATGGTTTTTGAATTCCTCAACAGAGTTTATTCGTACAGGATGATTCCGAAATCCCCAAAGCAGAGTACTTGATAGTTCTCCAGAATCCCCAACGGAGATGTGTCATTCCCAACAGGTTTTGAACAGAGAAGTTGAAACTTCCTTGAGGACTTGATGATTGAAGTCCGGCAGCAGCGCCAAACTCCCCTGACTTACTGATGAAGTCTGATTGTAACGTCGAGAAAGTTTTCCCAGCTGATGCGGAGTGCCTGACGGCAAAAGATTGTATATCCTTATTGATTCATGATTGATTGAGGATTCCATTTCAAGACTTACTGATGAAGTCCAACTGCGATGTCGAAGCAGTTCTCCCAGCTGACACGGAGTGCCTAACGGTAGAAGTTTAGATATCCCCAGTGGTTCATGATTGATTGAGGATTCTATTTCCGACTTATTGACGAAGTCCGGCTGACGCCCGAGAATTTCTTTGAATACCCGACAACATAATTATAGGGATTGTCAAAAGTTCCTAATGACCTGATGAGTCTCGAGGAATCCTTCTGCTGCCATGCCACAGAATGCCTGACGGTAATATCAGCTATGTATCACCAGTTACCGTGTAACCAGTGAGCCCTTGATGACTTGAGGACATAGATGATCATCCTGACGGAGATTTGAGATTAAACCTTCACCAGTTACCGTGTAACCGATGATCCCTTGATGATTTGAGGACGCAGTGAATTTAGGCGATCATCCTAACGGAGATTTGAATTAGTATCTCACCAGCAAGTTGTCGTGCAGTTCCCGAAGAATTTGTTCCCATCAGAGTATCGTTTACTCATGCGGTTGGCAAATTTCTGGGTTTATTGGTATTCAACCGTCTTTTACCTTGATTGTTTGAGATCCATTCGCTTCTCACCCAGGCAGGTCCAAGCCATTTGAATAGGGGCAGCTGTTGCACCCCAAAATTTGCCTAACCTTTCTTTACCTAGCTTGTGTTTCTTTGCATTCATATTAGCATTATCATTTGTATTGCGTTGACATGTATGCAGGAGATCAAGAGGTATGATTACCAACAAAGGGCTACACAAGGATATGAATCTAGCTCAGAGGGTTATTCAAGTGCTCAAGGGTTGATATCCTCATCAGAGAAGCCAAAGATCCTCAGAAAGAGTGGCTAGAGCCAAGTGTGTATATCTCCTAACTTGAGAGTTGCGGGCAGGTCATCAGATGATTATGAATCCATGGAGTTGGACTTGAAGCCTTGAGAGAGTTCATGAGAAGTATTGAAGTTCACTTTGAAGTCTAGACAGGTCATTATGCTAAGGATAAGGAGTTGCTACCAAGATTGGTACAACTAGGGTTTCATCTGGACAACCATAGCATAACTGATGATTTGAAGAAGGTTGAGACCTAATTCCAAGGCCATGTGATCATGGATTGATGTCTTAAGATGCCCAAGGGATGATTCCAAGGTCAACTTATCATGGATCAAGAGTGTGAGGATTTGCTATGCTTGACAGTGTAAAATCTCCTGGTTTAGTGCCTAACTTCAAGACCATATAACTCAAGATGTGATTTTCATCTCACCTAGACCCCAACATGATTGTTGTAGAGCATGATTATAGATTTAATTTGAGTACTAGAAGTCATTGATAGGGTTTATAGAACTCAAGTTATGAGCCAGACAAGTTACAGGTCATCAGTGGAATGTGAATTTGGAGCTTGAAAGTCAACCAACTTGCATGACATTTTTTCCCTAGAAGGATGATTCTCATGAAATTTTGGCCAACATGAATGTTGTTCCTTATCTTCTTAGATTTATATAAAGTACTAGAAGTCCATGATTGGATTTGTAGAACTCAAGTTACAAGCTTTACAAGATAAGGGTATTTTGGGAATTTGGAATTACAAGTCATTTTTGGTTATAGGTCAATTTCATCATCTTAGACACCTCAAATGGACTTTTGGTCAACTTGAAAGTTGTTCAAAATGGTGTTTTTAGTCCAAACATGACCCAAACATCCATTGATCTGGATTGAATATGGAAGTGGATGAAGCAAATTTGAAAAAAGGATAATTAAAAGGCATAAAAAGTGAAAATTCCATTTTAATTCATTTTTGTGCAAAACTTCACAAATTGGTACATATTTTGATTGAAAATGGCATTTTAAAGACAATGGCATTGGTAGAATTTTGATTTGAGGCTTGCTTCATGGACTTTGTTTGGATTACTTCATGATGAAGTTACACCACCAATCTACACCATGGGATCAAATCAAGCTTTCAATCTAATCCATTCACATTCAAGGAGAGTTATGCAAGCTATTTGAGTGAAAAGTGAGCTGAAACAGAGCCAGAAAACACGATTTCCATAGTTGCACAATGAAGAAAAATTGAAATTTGGATTAATCAAATTGGGCCATGATTGGGCCAGGTTATGATCCAAATAGCTTCTATTTAAGTCTTGGATCATGTTCAGATTGTTTTTTGGTTGGCATTTGGTGAAGAAACGGTTATGGCAGTTTGAGATTGAAGCTTCCAAAGTGAAATTCGTTTTTTGCAATCCAAAGCATTTCAAGAAGAATTGAGGACTTCCACAGCACCAGGATCATTCAGTGAAGAAATCTACAGCATTTGAAGTCAAGATTCACACTCAAGAACCTCCAAGTTCAAGCTTCTATTCAGGTTTTTATCTTTCAGAATTCCTCTTGATTTAGGCTTGTTTAGCATGAATTGAGCATGTGGTTAGGTTGTAGATATGACCTAGATCATTTAAGGATCAGAATTATGGAGTTTAGTGATGATTCATGAAGAACGCCATTTTGTGTTAAAGCTCTTATAGGCCTGAATCTTGGATAAAAATGCAAAAGAATCTTAGCCTGTTGATCCTTGAGAGGTGAGGAAGAGTTCTGTGTAAAGAATTTGGAGTTTGATGACACTTGTGGAATTGATGAGTTTTCTGTTCATCATCGTGTTTAGAGATTTATGGAGAATCAGTGAGTTTTGATGAGAGATTCATGTTCAGTGTGGAAAGACGAGTGATTTCGTGTAATTTTCATTGAGATTGGTTGAGTTTGGAACCAGAGCATGATTGCTCTCGTCGGAGAAGACGGTGGAGCTCTTTTTCGGCCACCATGGAATGTTTTCCCTCCTTTGTTCAGTTCAAACGAAGACGGTGATGGTGGGCCGTTGGATCTGTTTGAGATTGTGGACTTGGTCTTAGCATCTAACGCATGAGATTTAGTTTGACTAGAGATTGGTGAGGTGGCACAACCTGAAGCATTGGATGATCATACTTTTTCATTGGATGGACGTGATTAGACCCTACCGTGTACGCTAGTCAACTGAACCATACCATACCACTGAGTAAAACGCAGCGCTTTATTAAATAGGTGGCGCGCGCTGGTCCCTTTGATGAGTGGACTAGTAATCTGATCCAACGCCTGAGATATTTTCTGAATTCTTTTCTTTTCTTTTATTGATTTTCTATTTTCTTTTATTGTCTTGATTGATTTTAATTCATATTAATTATAATAATGATCATAAAATTATGGAAAAAATATGTGGGTGATCCTTGATTAATTTATGATTTTTCCATGCTTTTGGATTTTATTTTGGTGTTGTTTTCCATTTAATGTCCATTTCTCTATTTTTAATAGTTGATTAAAAATGCATAAAATGACTTGTTGTTTTCTGATTTTATTACTAATTCATGCTTTTGAATTTGATGTTGATTTTTTGCTGTCAGGGTGTATACACCTTGATGAGATCATAGGATTTTTGTGGTGATTTTTAGATGATTCTAAGATTAGTTTTGAACTAGGTTTTTAGAGCCTTCCCCACTTGAACCTTCACTTGACAACTTTTGGTTTAGAATTTCCTTAGTGCCCTTAAACATTGATTTAAGCTCTGGATATTTTACCATAGGTTCCCAATACCTTTAGGATCACTTAGAAATTTTTATAGATTTTTAG
Source organism: Lathyrus sativus (assembly GCA_963859935.3). Lineage (NCBI taxonomy): Eukaryota > Viridiplantae > Streptophyta > Magnoliopsida > Fabales > Fabaceae > Lathyrus > Lathyrus sativus. The sequence continues at coordinate 282,688,028 of OZ012741.1, read as the reverse complement.
GAGTTGCTTTACTATTTTAGTTAGATTTTACATCTAGGCTGTTTGTAGGATGCCTCTAGCATAGTATCTCCCATAGTTGAACTTCAAAAGTGACCTTTAGTTCATGATAAGTTTCTAAACCTTTTCTGATGGTTTAGTAGACATGTTGATGCCTTTGTAGATTGAATCTCAAGGTTTAATTTGGTGCATTAATTCCCTTTAGAGAGTTGCTTTTAGAGCTTGTGGAGTTAGGGTTTTTAGAGCCTTTAGGAGTTTCTTCCTTTTTCATAATTGTGGTTTGCTTTGATTTGCATTCCATTTCCTATCCAATGATGCAAGGTTCCTTTGTGGGAGCCTAGTCCCTCATTTGGAAGGACTAAATGCCTACCACAAAAGGTAAAACCTTTGAGGATACCAATCTTAGATGAGTGGTTGAGTGCCATGATGGATTCCATTGGTTTCCATCATGGTTCCCCTCATCATGCAATAATCTTTGTGTTTATTCATATCATTTCTTGATGGAGCAAGTTGAAGCTTGAAGACGAAGTCCTTATTCCCTTCTCTCCTGATGGATAGTTTGGACAGATAATTTGGACTAGAAGACAGACTGTCAGACTGCTGGAGTGTTGTTGTGCTGCTCTGATGTGTTTGTTGTTTAACTGTATCTATGTGACTATTTATTTGGTGTATTTCATTAGAATAGGCCTTCATGTAGTTGATTCTAGGCCTAAGTGCATTGAAAGGTTGAGCCTGCCTCCCTTTGCTTGTTTGCATTAGAGGTTGAGTCTGTCTCCCTCTGCTTGTCTGTTACTGTTTCGCTTTGCTTGTCGGCTGAAGGTTGAGTTTGTCTCCCTTGCCTGTGTGTTGTGTGGATTTTTCTTGATTGCTCTAGAAGTTGAGTTTGTCTCCTTCTTCTTTTATTGCTGCATCGCATTTGCATCTTTACCATTTTCTATTCTGTTTTACTGATGTTTAGCTGATGCTTTATCTGTTGTTTGTTCCCCATTGACATGATCCCCTAGGAGTCTCACTTCCTTTGATAAGGAAGTGATGATAGAACTTTAGGTTGAAACCTATGCATGAAAACATCTAGGAGTTCCCTGTTTCAAAACTCAACCATAGGATGAATCCTTGGCATGACAACATTAGGACTTGATAGTTTCCCCTTAGTTGTGTCTGTTCTCTTCTCCCTTCAAACAAATCAAAATACAGTAATAAAGGTTAATTGATATCGTACGTTACGAGCCTTAAGCTACTTACGAGATGATTGTTGGAGGGTTTCCTTCCAAAAATCAAGATGTTTAGTATGGTACCCTTTGGGTGAAATGCGACGCATTCACTCCTAGGTCATAGTCTCTAGTGCGATATTAGTTGCAAACATCCATAAAAAACACTTCTTCCGTAAAAGGCAGAAAACAAATCTCAAACCCTTTTTGCCCCGTGGGCCCATAATTCAAAGGAAAACATTTCTGAAGAAAAGAGTGTCGTTAACTCTATGTTCTACTGCAAACGGTAATGCACGAGTCTCTGACGAGCAAGCTGCATACACCAAACTGCTGGAACTGTTTGTTAACCCTACTCGGAAAAACAGATGAATCTGAACTCCCATGATCCGTATTATCCTGAACTACGTAAGCTCTGATATCTCACACCTGTTGAGAGTACGTAGGCACAATACTGACGTATTGGCGATCCCCCCTTCCCCGTTACCCGTAGTTAGCCGAACTACGTTGACTTTGATTTCTCGTTCTCTGACGAGAATACGTAGGCACGAAGCGTGATGCTTTGCCGAGTCATTTTCTTTTCTTTTCAGACCAGCCTTGATAGGTAGATAGATGAAACCAACCCGTCAGATAAATACAACAAGCATGGATCCCATCGAGTACGATGGACGTGAGGGGTGATAATACCTTCCCCTTGCGTAACCGACTCCCGAACCCCGACATGGTTGCGATGACCTTGTCTTATACCTTTTCGTCAGGTTTTTCCTATCATTTCCTTTCCCTTTCTGTGGAATAAATAACGAAAGGTGGCGACTCTTCTGTTTTGTCGGCACCTTATTTTCACGGTAGTGACATTACTCTTTATAGAAATATATTATGGCAGATACCTTCACATGTCGACAAACTAATGGTTCCCATTGAGTACGATGGATGCGAGGGGTGCTAATACCTTCCCTTCGCATAACCGGCTTCTGAACCCATTCTTTGGTCACGAGACCATCTTATCTGTTTCTTTCTTGGGGTTTTCTCGATGTTTTCCTTTCCCTTCATGGGATAAATAAAGTTCGATGGCGACTCTTCTGTCATTTCTTTTCGCCTCCCCGTCATTGCATTTTTCGAGTAGCGACAAGGGGAAGGTTGCTCGCCAAGACATCGTCGTATTGTGCTCAATTGCACTGGGGCAAGAGAAAGGGGAAGTTAGTTTTTAGTGTGCTCGATTGCCTTGTGCCTACGTATCCTCATTCCCTAATGAGGAATTACAGCAGTCGTAATTCGGCCAACTACAGAAAAACGGGATCTCGATCGCACGAGTGCGGGAGAAAAGGGGTCTTAGGCCTGGAACGCCTAAACATAAGGGAATCGGTTTGGTTTGGGACATACACTACGCTAAATCCTAAGACATAGGAGCGAATGCGTCGCATATTGCCCAAAGGGCATACACTAAACACTCGAGACAATGTGAGAAGAGACCCCCCCCCACACTTATAATTTCCTACGTATCTAACGCTTATGGCTCACAACATTCATCGCGGTCACGGGTTTGAATTAAGGTTCGAAAGCGTTAAGTGAATCGAATCAGGACCAATGTGATGCTAAACCTTTGCAGCTCAACTTATGAGGGAAGTCGAACTATAGGAGGTTGCGTAATTGATATCCGTTGTGAGGACAAGATAGAGAAATGATATTGAGGATCATTCTCCGATTTAATCGTCTCGCACGGACCAAAAAAGTGGGATCTCGTTTTAATCGCAAACATTATGTCGATTAATCGAAGGTAGCCTATTGTGATCCCAAAGTAAAGAAAATGAACCAAATGGTCATTTTCCATATATTTGAAATCGGGAAGGTTATCGACTTCGATAAACCGACGCTTACGAATACAAGACTTCATCGATCGAAGAAATTAAAATAAAATCGGAAAGAAGAAGAAATGCAGAGAGAAAGAAAGTAGTCTCGGATCCAACATTACTTATCAATGGTTTGACTAATACGGTTTACGGAAGTCTCGTCCTCGATCGAAAAGCGGCGGAAATGAATAAAGATGGAATAAAAGTCGAAAATGAAAAGAAAATGAAAACTTGGTCTCAGATCTATAGTTTTTCATCAATAATTTGACAGAAAAACTTAGAGGTCTCTTCATCGACCCAAAAGAGGAAATACGAAAATAAATCCTCAATAAAAAACTAGAAACATTAAAAAATAATCTTAGAAAAAAAAATTCTAATAGAAACTAAAATATATTAACCACTTCTTTTGAAAATAACAATTATAAAGAAAACTTCTAAAAATTTATATACATATACAATCCAAAAACTGTTTAGAAAAACATTTACAAATCCTAAAAGAAAATTAGAAAATATAAAACTAAAATAAATTAATAATTGTAAAAAGGGTTTTAGAAAATAAATTACATTAAACCAAAAAAATGGGGGTTTGATATAGAAAATGGGTGGGTTTGTGAGGGGGAAAGCCACGGTGGGCTCTTAAGTCCAAGAGGAACAAGGCCCATGTAAATAAGTCAGGCTATTCAACATCACCAATTCAGAAAAGAACAAACAGAGGAGAACGTCATTGTTATCCTCATGAAATCAGAAATGGTGAAGCATCTCCCACTTTGAACGATAAACTGTTTCCATCCAGATTCAATCTCTCGACTTCACCTTTTCCGATTTTTCTAGATCTGTATGCGGAGATTCAAGCTCTAATGGATTCGTTTTTGTGATCTTGTTTCCAGCTTCACAGCGTTTTTTCTCGATCCATCTCGAATGTTCTCTTCTTCCATTCTTTGCATCTGCTTTGTCATTATAGGGTTGTGAAGGTGATTTGGAGTTTATGGGGTTTTGTGGCGGATAAAGAAGGTGGCGGTGTTGTGGTGGTTTCGTTTGGTTGGGTTTGTGGTTGAAGATGAAAAAAAAAGGATGACAGGTGCGGTTGTTGATGGCGTAAAAATGGAGAAGTTTTACGGTTGAGGATTGAGAAGGAGATGGGTGGTTCATTGAAGGGTTTTCGGTGATTTTAATGGAGGTTCAGAAGTGGCGGCGAAAGGGATTTTGTTTTCTTGTTCGTTGCCGGTTGGAAGAGGGAGACGAGTGGGTTGAAGAAAGGTTTTGTTGGTTCGATAATGGAGGGCGAGTGGTTTGCGAGTGAGTGATGAAGAAGAAGTTTGAGGGTAGGGGTTAAATGGTTGTGGTTCTAAGGAAGAGGAAAATGGAGGAAGGTTGAGGGTGAAGAAGATGAGCAGTCGGAGGTGGGGGCGGTGTTTTTAGGGGTTTTGGCTGTGTGGGTTTTTGTTAGAAAGTGATGAATAGTGGCAATGGAGAGGGAGGCGGCCGATTCTAGGTTCCCAGCCAAAGAGAAAATGAACAGGCTTTATACGCCCAGAAACCAACACGTGGCACTGCTATTGTGTTCTTTAGCTGATTTTTTGTTAATTCTGATGTTGTAATAATGCTGATATTTTTGATTAATTAAATGAAATTCTGCACTAATAACTGATACTAACATAAAGTCCTACTAATCTAACTAATCTAATTAATGAATTAAAAATCTAAACTCTAATTCTAATCCTATTTAAACCAATTAAAACCAATCTAAATTAATTCTAATAATCTTAACTCAAATAAACTTCTAATTCTAAAACCTCTAAATTAAAATCTATTTTAACAATTCTAAAAAATCAATTAAAGTTCTATTTCTAAAAACAAATATTTTCTAATTCTAATAAAAACAACTATTTTCTAATTTCTAAGAATCTAATTAAAAACTATTAAATGAAATCTAATTCTAGAAAAACTTAAATTCTAATATTCTAATTTCTAAAATCTATACCTTAAATTAAAATTCTAAGTCTAATTCTAAAACTATAAAAAAAAATTAAAGCAAAAGCAAATCACAAAATGCCACGGAAAAGAGGACGAACATCGAAACGCAAAAAATTATCAGCACATATTGAATCACCCGGAAGACAGTAACTTTCGCTCGATTTGGGCATGGAACTCATCAATTGAACTGGTTTAAATTGTCTAAAATGCAAACGAAGTGGTTGAAATCCTGATAAATCCATTCCTGCTGATAACATGGACAGTATGCGAGAAATGATCGATCTAAATGATATGCAAATGAATGCGAAGGAAAAGCCAGTCAAAGTTAGAAAATGCGAGAGAAAACTTTAGGGTGCAACAAGACTCACACTAGCACCTCAGTCAATCAGGACTTCTTAAAAGTTCTATCTTTTATAGTACAAGGGATTACTACTGGACCATGATCTTCCGCTTGATGGGGATTCTCCTTTCTTGTGATATTTCCTTACGTTGCTTAGTTGTGATCTTCGGCTCATCACCCATTGATCTCTTTTTACCTATTACTTCTTTCATAAATTTCTTGTACAAAGGCATTTGCTTGAGTGCTTCAAAGAACGACATATTGATTTCTAATTTGTTGAACATTGCGCTAAATCCTCCAAAGTCTTATTCTTTCTGATCCTTCTTTGTAACTCTTTGAGGATAAGGTAGCTTGATTTTCGGTTTAACCTCCTTTTTCTTTTTCTCTTCAGTTGGTTTTTTAGATGGCACAACTTCTTTTGGTTCTTTCACTTTTTCTCTTACCTCAAGCTCTACCTCTATACACTCATACTCATTTGTTTCTTTTTCTTCCGTCATTCTTTGATTTCTTGTTATGACATCATTAATACTCTCTTGATTTTTCGAATTTGAAATTGCCGCGCTCGGAAGGCTTCCTTGAGCGTGTATGGAGAGGTGTTGGGCTATCTGCCCCATTTCAGCCTCAAGATTTTTGATAGAAGCTGTGTTATTCCTTTGAACATTACGGGTCTCTTCTTGGAATTGAATATTTTGAGCTGCCATTTTTTTAATAGCTATCTCCCATTCTTCTTTCTGAGGAGTCTGTTGTTGCTGCAAATATTGAGATTGACTCTGATCTTTCCAGGAAAAGTTAGGATGATTCTTCCACCCTGGATTATAAGTTTGAGAGTATGGGTTGTTCTACCTCAAATACTTTATCTCTTGAATTTTTTTAGCAGTAGCAAGACAATGGGAAGTAAAATGGGGTCCATTACAAACTTCACAGCTTGGACAGGTTAAACTCGAGCTATAGTTTCAGTACTCACATTCATTCCCTTAAGCCATCTTTCCACTTCAGCTTCGATTTTCTCTTCCATTTTCACCACTTGAGTTGCCAACTTCAAGTTAACTATTTCTTCCGGCTTACTCACACTCTGGTCATATAGTTCCAGATGCTCATTTGCAGCGATGACTTCAATGATTTTTTTGATACCAGTGGCTGTTGTAAAGTTAGATGAGCCACCGGCTGCTGTATCAATTAGCTGCTTAGTCTTCATCTTAAGACCATTCACAAACATCTGCTTCTGTTCAGTTTGATCCAAGTTATGAGTAGGACATGCAACCAATAATCGTTTGAACCTTTTATAAGAATCTCCTAGTGATTCTCCCTACCTTTGTTTAAAATTCATAATATCATATCGTTTGTGAATATAAACAGAGGCAGGAAATACTCATTAAAAAAGGCCATCTCCATCTCTTCCCACGTAGTAATACTTTCGGCTGGTAAGGAGTAAAACCATTCTTCAGCATATTCAGATAAAGTGAACGGAAACATTCTTAACCTTTTTGCTTCATCTGTGTGCCCTTCAATCTTGAGAGTAATACTCATCGTCAGAAGTCCTTGTAGATGTTTATTGGCATCTTCATTAACCATTCTGGTGAAAGGTCTCCTCTCAAGTTGAGTGATTGTGCTCGGATGCAGCTGGAAATTTGGTACATTCACAGGTTGGTTTACAATTGTTAACCAACCAGCTGGTGCATTAGCTCCGCCGTAATCACCAAGAAGTCTCTCAGCTGGTGGAAGCCCCGCCATAGCTACAGTGTCTCTATCTAATTTTGAACCTGAATCTGAATTAACAGAAACTATTTCGTCTTCTAAAGCTAATACTCTAGCTTGTCTACGTCTTTCATGTTGAGTCCTTTCAATTTCTGTGTCCAAAGAAAAATTAGCTGAGGAATCTCCTTGCACGAAAATGTTAGACGCAGATTAGTAGTGACAACAAATATTAATAATAAAATAAAATAAAATAAAAATAAAAATAAAAAACTGAAAATAAAATTTTGGTCGAAGAGCAACAAAATTTCAATTGAATTACAATTAAATTGATATTCTGGCAGTCCCCGGCAACGGTGCCAAAAACATGACCGGTAAAATAGCAAATGTACTATTTTGACCGATGTAGTAATAAGGGGAAATTCCCCGAATATTGATCTCGAGGACTGCGTATGAATATAAGTCTATAATAATGCAAATGAACAAAAAGGCAATGGGGTTTTAGTTTCTTTTGTTTTACAAAGGTAAAGGCTAGAAGGCAAAAGAAGTAAAATAAAAGTTTTAGACAGTTATGAGGAGCACGCTAGGGTATGGTGTATGAAAAGCCTTGTAACAACCTTAACTCATTAGTTTCAGACATCACCGCTCAATTCAATCGTTACCGATTTTAAAGATTAGTTTACTCTAATTCCTTAGCAGAAAACCCTCTGGTATTCTCCCTATGCCCCAATTCCTTGGCAGTATAGGAACAATACCAAACAATTTATTTTATCTAAAATATTACGGTTACTATAGGGTATCCCCATTCCTAGGAAATATCTACTATAATATTATCGTATAATAGTTTTTCCAAACCTAAGGTTAACCGTAAACCGAATCCTTATTTGTTAGATAAGAAAAGCCTTAAGAACATTATACGATAACAATGATCATGAGAAAGCAGTGAAATCAATAATTCAAAGAAAACAAGGTTATTACAGAGTCAATTCAGGGACACCCCCACGCATTTGGGGGTTTAGCTACTCATAATATTTAAAATAAATTCAACAATTAGATTGAACATTACAAGATAATAGGGTTTCCTTGATCTTCAATTGCTTCCGCTCATGAAAACCTTCAGTTTCCCAATCCTTGATCGCTCCAATCTTGACCGTATAATTCTTCTCCTTCCAAAAGTCCCTTTATCCTTCTCAAAACACGTCTTAAATAGTCTCAGATCCAACCCAACAATAGAAAAATACCCAAAATACCCTCATGGATCACACATGCCCAAAATCCAAGAAAATAGAAGATGAAGTGTTTTAGCCAACACGGGCCGTGTCAGCTGACACGGGCGGCCGTGTTGGCTCCCTGTTACATTTACACGAGAATTATCTATGTTTCAGGTGTGCTGACACGAGCCGTGACAGCTCCCTAGTTTCCACCAATTTTTGCTTTTCTGAGCACTTCCTAACACGGCCCGTGCCAGATGACACGGGCAGTCGTGTCAGGCTCCTGGTCCACTTAAAAACTCTTATGAATTCTTGTTGTTTTTCCCAATTTTTGTATTTGATTCTCCTTGATTGCTTACCTGAACCTAGAAACAATGGAAATACCAAACTGACGCATAAAATGCAATAAATCGCATGCAATGCGACTAAACAATAAAAATGATCAACTAAAACTAATTGTAAAATAACGTATAAAAACCATTGATCAACAGGCGGAGCAGCGGGAGCGTCTGACTCTATGTCGACTTCCATAACTCCCAGTATCCACGCGGCCATGTTCACCTGAAAAGCATAGGAAAATGGTGAATTCGACGTTTCAAGATCAAATTCACCATTCCACCACAACTCAAGTGAAAGGGCGAAGGGAATGATAGCTACGACCTAGGCTCCTCCAACCTCGACATCCACCTCCCTGTGTGGTTGACTATCGTATCCCCGGGACATTCATCTAGTGATAGCATGCATCCCCAGGACATTCGTCCAACGCTAACATACGTCCCCGCGACATTCATCTATACCTAGCGTACGTCCCCAGGACATTCATCTATATCTATCCTATGTCCTCGGGGTGTTCATCCAAACCCTATCATCTGTCCCTAGGGTACTCATCCAGCATCACCATATGTACCCAAGACACTCATCCAACACCTATCAATTGACCCCGGGGGCTTCATCCTAGGTCAAGGGAATCTCATTGTAATCTCCAAAAAACCTCATCGTCCTCGGGACACTCGTCGTGTCTGCTGTTGAAGTTGCCAAAAATAAAAGAAATAGAAGAAAAGGAAGAAAGAAATTACTTAATACAGTAGATTGAGTAGGGGTACGACGAACTTCACGGCATACATTATGGTGATGGCGTTTACACGGCGACGTAAGTATGGAGGAGCAAGAAAGAGGTGCGTTCGTCGGAGTTAAGAGCGAAAAGTAACGAGGGAGAAAGCCCTAGCCTATCTATAAGCTTAGCACGGAACTCAAAGCGTTCCTAGGCAATCAAGTACCCCTAATATTAGCCGCCCTAAGATGGGCAATGGGAACCAGACAGTGGCAACCATGACTGACTGTGTCTCTTTGTTCTCAAATCCATCGTCCGGGCATAGGACCGCCTTCCCCATCTGTCCTCGACATGGCTTATTCTTAGGTCATCACTCCTCTGACTCGGAACAATGACTTGGGCGGCTCCTGTTCTAGACTGGGTCGGGACCTGCCCATCAGTAGGGCATGCCTAACCCAACACTACATTGGGGAGGCCCAATAAGGCCAAATTCTCCAATGCCGGGCCCAAGCCACCTATGTCGGGAAGACGATTCCCTTCACGGGTAGACTCACACATTTTCCCCACGTTCTCCACGTGTTCCCCCATGCGGGTACACGTCATCAGGCAACTACCCACCTCCGAAAGAGTTAGTCAGCCCATCTTCCGAAGATCACAGGGCAGTTGATCTATAGCGAAGACCACGTGTTGGTACTCACTACGCTACGTAAGCCCTGGCCGTTACTTGGGTTGGGTCTAGCAATCTGGCCCAATACAAGTAACCGTTGGCCCTACGCTGGGGTCTCTCTATAAATACTCTCTTTCACTAGAGGTTCAGGTATCTTATTCTCTACACCTACTTCTCTACATTTGCTCTTCCACTCTGATCCTTTACTTACTTAAGCATCGGAGTGCCTTGCAGGTACACCCCTTTCTTTCTCCTTAACCGCGGTGAAAGCTGCAACCCAACGACGCGTGGCAGGCCATTGATCCTATTTGATAAGGTGAGATCAGTTATTTATCCGTACTTTGAAATTCAAATCTTCTGACGAAAAAAGGCTTCAAACACCCCCGTCGAAGTGACTTTCTAGACTTAGAGAAATATTTCTAAGTATTGTTCAGGCATCCCCTTCATGGAGACCACTTCGACTAAGCTTCTCATAAGCTCCTGTCGAGGTCAGCAAGTTCTTAAGAAAACTTAATTTTCACTTAATATATCAAATGAAAACTTGGCGTCAAAATGCCATGCCAACAAATTGACCCCCAAAAAGGTCATTTTCGACTAAATGGAGAAAAGGGAATTTTTTGAAGTTTTACATTCGACGATGTGGCAACTGCGAAAAACACCCGGCGGAAAACAGAAGAGTCGCCATCTTTCGTAATTTATCCAAAAGAGAGGGAAAGGAAACGATCATAAAAACCTAATGAAAAAGGAAAAGACAAGGTCATCACAACCAAGTCCTGGGTTCGGGAGTCGGTTACGCAAGGGGAAGGTATTAACACCCCTCACGTCCGTCGTACTCGACGAGATCCACGCTTATTGTCTATCTAAGGGTGTGTTTAATCTATCTAACTAAAGGTCTCATGGACAAAAGAAAATAAAAGAGACTCGGCAGAGCATCGTCGCTCTGTGCCTACGTATTCCCTCGTGCAATGGGAAAGTCAGAGTCAACGTAGTTCGGCTAACTACAGGTGAAAGGGGGGAAGGTTGCTCACCAAGACATCACGTCTTGTGCCTACGTATCCTCATCTGGTATGAGAAATCAGAGCAAACTTAGTTCGGGCTAACAAGAACACCGGTTGGTTCAAGTGTTTTAACCGAGTAGGGTTAAACCTTCGTTCTAGCAGTTAGGGGCAAAGCCTGTTTGCGGTAGAACCAAAGCTTAACAAAACTCTTTTTTATGAAAAAGGTTTTCCATTATTAAGGGTCCCAAAGTACAAAAAGAAGTTTAAAGTTGTTTTTATGTCTTTTAGAGAAGAAGTGTTTTGAGTTTGATTTGTAACTCATGTTGCACTAAAGACTATGACCTAGGAGCGAATGTGTCGCATATCACCCTAAGGGTGTACACTAGACACTTTATACAATTGATAGGCAACCACCCAATCATCATTTCCCAAGTACTTAAGGCTCGTAACGCACAACATTCATTAGCCTTTATTACGTGTTTTGAAATGATTCAAAGATGAGAAGGAGAGAGGACAAACTAAAGGGAGACTAACTCAAACCTAGTAGTTATCATGCAAAATGGTCCTATAATTGATGTTAGGGGGATACTACCTAATGTTATCATTCATGGTTTAAATCCTAATGTCTATCATAATCTCAAAGAGATTAGAGATCAAACACAAATGTGAATGAAAATAGGGATACAAACATGGAATGCAACACACAAGCAAAGGGAGGAACAAAGTGTGGGGTAAACACCACCACAAGCACATCTCGACCTTTATTAATGCAAGAAATAAAGACGCTAAACACAAGAGGAAATGCAAGTGCAAGAAGGCAAGCAACCATGAATATGCAAGCACATCATCACTTTGAACAGCACATACAAACATGTGTATCCAAGTGGAAAACAAAAGCGTGTCGATGAAGTCCCGATTAAATAATCAAAACAGTGAAAAAATGTCCAAAACATTTCACTCCTGATGCATCATATTGATCTACAATGATCCGATGTGAAACGGTACTCAAACAAACAAGAAAAACAGCAAAATAGACCTGCTGGCACAATGTTAATCGGTTAACACTGGAGGTTAATCGATTAACCTGTGGAAAATGTTTGCAAAATCATGAAATTTGTACATGTTAATCGGTTAACACCAGGCGTTAACCGATTAACACCTTGAAAACTTTGAAAAATTTGAATATCTGTAATGGTTAATCAGTTAACCAAATGTATTAACCGATTAACACTGTGCCAACAGCAGAAAAATAGCAACAGAACGACATTTTCAGCAAATAAGCACTTATCCGATCAACCGGATGATCGCATAATCACTTAATCACGAAATTAAACAAGCAAATCATGATTCAAACAACATATAAACAAATTAACACAGCAAGATAATGGATCAAACGGATCAAATCCATCAAAACTCAATCAAATATGAAAATCCACATGATTATGCAAATAAGCTAAAAAGAGATTCGAATCAAGAATTTCCAACCTACGAAGCAGAGATTTGCTTTAGTGTTGATTCGCTGGAAATAAGCAGATCGAAGCAAGAAAACCGTAGATTCTTCGAGATCCAAGTATCTTCTTGTTGTAGGAGTGAGGATTCACCAAGATCAAGCCAAAAAAAGCCAAATAATCACTTCCAAAATCACTTCCAAGTTCAGATCAAATTTTGCACAAAAATTGGATGAAAAAATTGATTCAATTGAGAGAATGGATGAAGGTTTAGCTCTTAGAAATCAAGGATTCTAATGATGAATCAATGATCTCAATGAAAAGAGCTTTGGTGAGGGTTTTGGAGAATGGAAAATTGAGAGAGAATTGAGAGAGAATGAGATCAATTCTGAAAATGAGAATGGAAATTATAAGAGATTCCTCTTCTTTGGTTTGGAGTAGATCACTTAAATATCACTTAGGCTTGGATCCAAATGTATGGTTTGAAATATGGTTTGTGAAATTTGGTTTGGAATGAGGAATGGGCATTTGGAGGGAAAATGAAATTAACCAAATTTCAAATAGGTTCCAGATCCTTCCCAAAGTGAAAATCAGATTTGCACATGACCAAAATTGGACCCCAAAGTGGCTTGCATTGAAAATTCACGTGCAGAGGCAAAATCTGCACTGGTTAATCGATTAACCATATAGGTTAATCGGTTAACACCTTCAAAACTTCAGATCTGACCTGATTTTGACTTTGTTAATCGATTAACCATATTGGTTAATCGGTTAACACCTTCAAATTTTGAATTTTGGCGCTTTTTGGAGGGAAATCTGCCTGTTTTTCTGTTTCTTGCTGTTTTGAGCTCTGTTCAACTTCTGAAACTTGCTTTTGAATATCATAACCATGAAAATGCTTGCGATAGCCTGAATGATGCTTTCTGAGCTGAAAGTACCCTGTAAAATAAAATAAAATTGGTTGCCCGACCGCTGGGCAAAATAAATGCCAGAGCCTCTGATGCTCGCTATTCCGGTTCATGCACTGAGATGAAAACTGAGGCATGGGAAAACCTTGATCCCCTGACTCACAAAAGAATGCTATGCAAATGCAGAAATGCGAAAATGCAAAGAAAAAAAAGCCAGACGCTGCCAAAACGAAAAGTCAAATTTTAGGGTGCTACAGACGCCAGAGACCTTTGATCTGCTATAACATCATCATCATCATGACAAATTTTCCAAAATGTCTCCTCTAACCCATGCATGAATCTTTTTTAATCATCACACGTCTAGTCCATAGGAGATCGTGGGTCAAGTCTTAACTGATATCGTCTCATCACACCACCCTTGCATGACACGCGTCCCATGATTTTTATCATCATTTAATGTGTACCATAACCGTTTCCACTTCATCTATCTATAAAATAGTGAAAACTGTAACACCCCACTTCCCAAAATCAATTAAATTAATGAACATTATAAATAAACAAAATCATAGTTCCGATCCTCCCAAGTGGGATATCACATAAAAACAACGTTTCCTTATAAAAAGGTTTTTCTCCAAATACAGCGGAATGTTAAATAATAAAATTCAATAAAAGTTTGATACGTTCACAGGGAAATAAAATATAAGTTCAACATAAAACAAAATAAAAACGCCCAAGTCCCGTGCTACGTATCAGAGCATCCTAGACTCGACAATCACACCAATATCCAAGCTAGCTAAGCACCTGGATCATCTGTACTTCCGAAGAAGCACAGACCACAACAACAACAAAGGGGTGAGAAAACATGATCAAAAATATAATGGTAATGTAATACATGTAAATAAGGTAGTACAACACACCAACACACCAAGATTCACCCCTAACAACACCTTATGACGAACCTACTGTTCAAATTACAATATAACATATTATAATGCAAAATGCAACTCAACACCATGCATGCGGTACCGACTCGTTGGTTCATTCAATCGAACCTGGATAGATCACTTACGCTCCTCCTGAGACATGATCTATCCCCCACCGTTCTCCACAAAGGAGTATGGATGAATCACTTACGCTCCTCCTGAGACATGATTCATCCCACCAAAACACCATGATATGCACAACACCAATGCATAACTATTATATTCAGGCACACTAAGTGCACACGATCCTCCTGATCATATCATCATACATCATATATATATGCATAGATATATTACACACCAACACCATATAAATCAATTCACACAGTGAGCAATCTCACATTCTAACACCAAGTATAAACACATCCCAACACTCGGGGAATACACGATCCTACTGGTCACTGCACCATAATCATATACATCAACTAATTGCCCACCAGTCATTATTACGGGAAACATGTACTATCACCGAGTACACAAGTTAATTCCCACAGTCATCATTCATACATGGCATCAAGGCCAAAGGAATCACACAAGTCCAGAGCTCAAGGCCAAAATATCACAACACTCACATTCTGATTCTGCTACGTTCGCTGACATTCGCTAGGCGAAGCCCCGTAGCGAACCTTCGCTAGCATTCGCCAGGCGAACCTGCTGGCGAAGCCCCCTTTCCACTATCGTGCATTCGCCAGGCGAAGCATTCACTCGCCAGGCGAACCTTCGCCGGCTATACTCGCCAGGCGAAGTTCCTACCCTTTAGGTCTGGGACTTAATTCTGAATTATTTGCTGCCACTCGCCTCAGCTCGCCAGGCAAACACTCGCCTCCACTCGCCAGGCGAAGCTTCGCCAACACTCGCCAGGCGAAGCCTAGCGAATGCTGCGATTTCACCAATTTCTCACAGTTCTGCAGAGTGCTTTCTAAGTCAAATTGTACCTATCATCTCAACTCAGATCCTCAGTCTATTCTAGTACCAATCTTGCACATTACCGTAACCAATCGGTTTCTAATTCCTATTCCCAAAATCATCACCTACACACTTTATCGATACCTCAAAAGCCATACAGAACTTTCTCTAAAAACCGTAAAACACCCTATATGCCCTATATGCCAAATCAACCAAAAACAACAATTCATTAACGATTACTATATAATTAACAACAATCATCATCAATCATAACATAACAATATATATTATCATATATCGATCAATTTCCTACGGGGTTAAGGAATCCCCAACTACCCTATACATGTATAAACCATTCCCAATCAAGTTTCTCCCCCCTTACCTTGTTAATAGGTTGATCGATGAAAGAATCCTCCAAGGTTTGGCCAATTCTGATTTTCCCCTGTTCCTTCATTCTTCGCTCCCTTTTCCGTTCTCCTCACTTCTCTCCTTTCTATCGTTCTTTTTCCACTTTCTCTAACTTCTCACAATGTATCGTAAAACTGCTAACCCCTCACATTCTCTATTTTAATTCTCTAATCCCAATAATAATAATAACTTAATAATAATAATAACTTAATAAAATAATAATAATAATAATAATAATATTATTATCTCACCAAAATAATAATAATATTAATAACAATAGTAACTATAATAAATATAATAATAATAATAATATTCCCACCAATATTAATATTATACACTATATTATTATATTCACCAAAACACCACCAATAATCCTCCCACATTAGGGACACCCACCAAACATCACCAAATACACCCCCACCAAAGGGCACACCAACACATAATATTTAAAATAATAATAAAATGACTAAATAATTAAAATGGGTGTTACAACTCTCCCCCACTTTAATTATTTTCGTCCTCGAAAATTACCTGATGGAAATAGCTCCGGATACGCTTCTCGCATCCTGCTTTCCAACTCCCAGGTCACACTGCCTCCTACGGCACCTCCCCAAGCTACCTTCACCAAAGGTATTTCCTTCCCTCGGAGCTGTTTCATCTTACGGTCCTCGATCCTCAACGGCATCGTCTCAACAGTAAGATTCTCCCGAACCTGAACATCGTCTCTCTGAATCACATGAGATGGATCAGAAACGTACTTTCGCAATTGCGACACATGAAACACATCATGCAAGTTTGACAACTCAGGCGGCAACGCCACCCTATAAGCCACATCACCAATTCTCTGCAAAATTTCATAAGGTCCAATAAACTTAGGATCCAGCTTCTTGGACTTCAACGCACGACCCACACCGGTCATCGGATTAACTCTTAGGAATACGTGGTCACCTACACTGAATTCCAACTCTTTCCTCCGATTATCATGATAACTTTTCTGCCTACTCTGAGACACTTTCATTTTCTCACGAATCATCTGAATTGTCTCAGTAGTCTGCTGTACAATTTCTGGTCCAAGCACCACATTCTCACCAGTTTCATACCAACACAGAGGAGTCCTACACCTCCTCCCATACAAAGCTTCAAACGGTGCCATTCCGATACTAGAATGGTAACTGTTATTGTACGTGAACTCAATCAATGGTAAATGAGTATCCCATGCACCACCCTTTTCTAACACACAAGCTCTCAACAAATCTTCAAGCGACTGAATAGTCCTCTCCGACTGACCATCAGTTTGCGGATGATAAGCTGAACTCAATTTCAACTTAGTTCCCAAAGCTTCCTGCAAGCTCTTCCAAAATTCCGAAGTAAACCGTGGATCTCTATCCGACACAATACTGGACGGAACACCATGCAACTTCACAATTACCCGAATGTAAATATCCGCCAGCTTCGTTAACGGAAAACTAACATTGATCGGCACAAAGTGTGCAGACTTCGTCAATCGATCCACAATCACCCATATAGTATCAAAACCTCTCGCCGTATTCGGCAAACCTGTCACAAAATCCATAGTAATGCAATCCCATTTCCAAACCGGAATCCCTAATGGTTGCATAAATCCAGAAGGTCTCTAGTGTTCCACCTTCGACTTCTGACATGTCAAACAGGCATACACAAATTGAGCTATGTCTCTTTTCATACCAGACCACCAAAATAATTTCTTCAAATCATGATACATTTTCGTAGCTCCCGGATGAATACTCAGGCTACTACGATGTCCTTCGCTCAAAATTGACTTTTTCAATTCTTCATCATCTGGTACACAAATCCTGCCTCTAAATCTCAACACACCTGTACTATCCAATTTAAAGTCACTATCGGAGTCACTCCCTACTCTAGGCATCAAATCTACCAATTTCACGTCCAACTTCTGATTTTCTCTAATCATATCCAAGAAGTCATTATTTACCTGCAACATACCCAACATTACACTATCTGCCGTAGTCTCACAAACCATGCTCAAATCTCTAAACTGTTCAATTAACTCAATTTCTTTCACCATCAGAGTTGCCATATGAATTGCTTTCCTACTCAAAGCATCTGCCACTACATTGGCCTTTCCTGGATGATAACTCAAACTGAAGTCATAATCCTTCAAAAATTCCAACCATCTTCTCTGCCTCATATTCAGCTCTTTCTGATCAAACAGGTATCTCAGACTCTTATGATCACTAAACACTTCAAATCTTGAACCATATAAATAGTGTCTCCAAATTTTCAACACAAAAACAACCGCAGCTAATTCAAGATCATGAGTCGGATAATTTCGCTCATGCACTCTCAATTACCGCGATGCATATGCTACTACTTTACCATTCTGCATCAAAACCCCGCCTAATCCCATCTTAGACGCATCACAGTACACCACAAACGGTTCACTCGGAGTCGGTAACACTAACACCGGTGCCGTAGTCAATCTCTTTTTCAACTCTTTAAAACTTTCTTCACAAGCAGCATCCCATACAAAAACTTGGTTCTTTCTCGTCAACTGAGTTAATGGCAACGCCAAATTAGAGAACCCTTCAATAAACCTGCGGTAATAACCGGCTAACCCCAAAAAGCTTCTAATCTCTGTCGCTGTCTTCGGCGGTTCCCACTGCAATACTGCACTTACTTTTGACGGATCCACCGCTATTCCATCTTCAGATATTACATGCCCCAAGAAACTTACTTTCTTCAACCAAAAGTCACACTTTGACAGTTTAGCAAATAATTTATTTTCCTTCAACACTTGCAAGGCAATTCTCAGATGTCCTGCATGCTCTCCATCAGATTTAGAATAAATTAATATATCATCAATAAACACTACAATGAACTGATCCAAGTAAGAATGGAAAATTCTGTTCATAAACTCCATAAATACTCCTGGTGCATTAGTCACTCCAAACGGCATTACAGCATATTCGTAATGTCCATATCGAGTCCTAAAGGCAGTCTTCTGAATATCACCTTCTTTTACTCTCATCTGATGATAACCCGATCTTAAGTCGATTTTACTAAATACACGAGATCCCACCAGCTGGTCCATCAAATCATCAATCCTAGGTAAAAGATACTTATTCTTAATAGTCACTTTATTCAATTGACGGTAATCGATGCACAGACGCATACTACCATCCTTCTTCTTCACCAATAACCCTGGAGCTCCCCACGGCGATACACTTGGTCTAATAAACTTTCTATCCAACAATTCTCCAATCTGAGCCTTCAACTCAGCCAATTCCACTGCAGACATCCTGTACGGCGCCATAGAAATAGGTCTCGTACCAGGAACAAGATCAATACCAAATTCTACTTCTCGCGTCGGAGGCAATTCCGTAATGTCGTCAGGAAACACTTCTGGAAATTCATTCACCACTGCTAATTCCTCCATTGGCACTTTACTATCCATCGATAAAGTTGCAAATAGAGCAAACACTCTAGTTTCATCTTCCAACAAAGCCCTCAATTCTTTATTCGACAAAGAACCTGCCAAAGCTTCCTCTTCAGGGGTCAGGAACAACAATTCCTTCCGAAAACAGTCGATGTAGACTCGGTTGAACTCTAACCAGTTCATACCCAGAATAACATCCAACTTACCAAGTGGTAGACAAATCAGAACCACTCCAAATTCTCTACCGAAAATAGTCAGCGGACACTTCAGGCATACCAAAGAAGTAGTCACTGAACCTATAGAGGGTGTCTCAATAGTCATCTGTATCTCCAGAGTGGACGACACCAAACCTATCCTCTCCACACAATCTACAGAAATAAACGAGTGCGTTGCACCCGTATCAATAATAGCAATCAAAGGAATATTATTGATAATACAAGTACCTCTGATCACACGCTCATCACTGGCAGCTTGAGTTCCTGCCAATGCAAACACTTTTCCACCAGCCGGAGACGTTTGAGGCTTCTTCGGCTTCTCGCAATGTGTACTGATATGACCCTTCTCACCACAGTTATAACAGGTCGGCATAGTTGCTCTGCAATCAGCTATCACATGACCTGGTTTCCCACACTTAAAACATTTCTTAGCCTCATTAGGACAATCATTAGCACGGTGTCCCATACCACCGCACCGAAAACATTTCCCTTCAGCAGATGCTCTCCCATCTCTAGGCTTCTTATCAACAACAGCTTTACGTTTTCCCTTATCAGCAGCAACACTATAAGGAGTACCACTAAACCTCTGCTTACCCTTACGGTCATTAACAGCTTTGTAGTGCGCAATCCTTGCTCGATTATCATTATCATAGATTCTGCTCCTGCTTACTAGCTCAGGATAGCTCCTGATCTTCTGACAAGAAATCCCCAACTTAATCTCTGGACGCAGTCCATTCTCAAACTTTAAACACTTAGAGGTCATTGCCCCCTCCACATTATAGTGGGGACAATACTGCACCAGCTCCTCAAACTTGGCAGCATATTCTGCTACAGTCATGCTACCCTGTTTCAGCTCTAAGAATTCAATTTCCTTAGCGCTTCGGATATCTTCCGGGAAATACTTCTCCAGAAAACCTTTCCGAACCACCTCCCAAGTAATGGTAGTTCCAGCAGCTTCTAACCTTTGGCGACTATTGTCCCACCAGGCTTCAGCCTCACCCTCCAGCATGTGAGTACCAAACCTCACCTTTTGTTCATCGCCTCATTCCATAGTTCTGAAGATCTTTTCAATTGCCTTCAGCCACTTCTGAGCAACTTCAGGGTCCAGAATTCCCCCTTCGAACGTTGGCGGCTTGTTGCTCCGAAACTGCGCCAAACTCCTGAATTGGGCATCTGCAGTTTGATTCTGATTAGCAACAACCTGCGCCATTGCTTGCATAGCAGCAGCCAATGCAGCATCGTTCCTTCCTGCCATACTGCTCAAAACAACAACACCAGGTTTAAAAGATATTCAACTCCATCCATAAGGACAGACTCAACTCGACTCAACAACACTGGCCGGACGGACCGACCTGCTCTGATACCAATTGTAACACCCCACTTCCCAAAATCAATTAAATTAATGAACATTATAAATAAACAAAATCAGAGTTCCGATCCTCCCAAGTGGGATATCACATAAAAACAATGTTTCCTTATAAAAAGGTTTTTCTCCAAATACAGCGGAATGTTAAATAATAAAATTCAATAAAAGTTTGATACGTTCACAGGGAAATAAAATATAAGTTCAACATAAAACAAAATAAAAACGCCCAAGTCCCGTGCTACGTATCAGAGCATCCTAGACTCGACAATCACACCAATATCCAAGCTAGCTAAGCACCTGGATTATCTGTACTTCCGAAGAAGCACAGACCACAACAACAACAAAGGGGTGAGAAAACATGATCAAAAATATAATGGTAATGTAATACATGTAAATAAGGTAGTACAACACACCAACACACCAAGATTCACCCCTAACAACACCATATGACGAACCTACTGTTCAAATTACAATATAACATATTATAATGCAAAATGAAACTCAACACCATGTATGCGGTACCGACTCGTTGGTTCATTCAATCGAACCTGGATAGATCACTTACGCTCCTCCTGAGACATGATCTATCCCCCACCATTCTCCACAAAGGAGTACGGATGAATCACTTACGCTCCTCCTGAGACATGATTCATCCCACCAAAACACCATGATATGCACAACACCAATGCATAACTATTATATTCAGGCACACTAAGTGCACACGATCCTCCTGATCATATCATCATACATCATATATATATATATATATATATGCATAGATATATTACACACCAACACCATATAAATCAATTCACACAGTGAGCAATCTCACATTCTAACACCAAGTATAAACACATCCCAACACTCGGGGAATACACGATCCTACTGGTCACTGCACCATAATCATATACATCAACTAATTGCCCACCAGTCATTATTACGGGAAACATGTACTATCACCGAGTACACAAGTTAATTCCCACAGTCATCATTCATACATGGCATTAAGGCCAAAGGAATCACACAAGTCCAGAGCTCAAGGCCAAAATATCACAACACTCACATTCTAGTTCTGCTACGTTCGCTGACATTCGCCAGGCGAAGCCCCGTAGCGAACCTTCGCTAGCATTCTCCAGGCGAACCTGCTGGCGAAGCCCCCTTTCCACTATCGTGCATTCGCCAGGCGAAGTATTCACTCGCCAGGCGAACCTTCGCCGGCTATACTCGCCAGGCGAAGTTCCTACCCTTTAGGTCTGGGACTTAATTCTGAATTATTCGCTGCCACTCGCCTCAGCTCGCCAGGCGAACACTCGCCTCCACTCGCCAGGCGAAGCTTCGCCAACACTCGCCAGGCGAAGCCCAGCGAATGCTGCGATTTCACCAATTTCTCACAGTTCTGCAGAGTGCTTTCTAAGTCAAATTGTACCTATCATCTCAACTCAGATCCTCAGTCTATTCTAGTACCAATCTTGCACATTACCGTAACCAATCGGTTTCTAATTCCTATTCCCAAAATCATCACCTACACACTTTATCGATACCTCAAAAGCCATTCAGAACTTTCTCTAAAAACCGTAAAACACCCTATATGCCCTATATGCCAAATCAACCAAAAACAACAATTCATTAACGATTACTATATAATTAACAACAATCATCATCAATCATAACATAACAATATATATTATCATATATCGATCAATTTCCTACGGGGTTAAGGAATCCCCAACTACCCTATACATGTATAAACCATTCCCAATCAAGTTTCTCCCCCCTTACCTTGTTAATCGGTTGATCGATGAAAGAATCCTCCAAGGTTTGGCCAATTCTGATTTTCCCTTGTTCCTTCGTTCTTCGCTCCCTTTTCCGTTCTTCTCACTTCTCTCCTTTCTATCGTTCTTTTTCCACTTTCTCTAACTTCTCACAATGTATCGTAAAACTGCTAACCCCTCACATTCTCTATTTTAATTCTCTAATCCCAATAATAATAATAACTTAATAATAATAATAATAACTTAATAAAATAATAATAATAATAATAATAATAATAATAATAATATTATCTCACCAAAATAATAATAATATTAATAACAATAGTAACTATAATAAATATAATAATAATAATAATATTCCCACCAATATTAATATTATACACTATATTATTATATTCACCAAAACACCACCAATAATCCTCCCACATTAGGGACACCCACCAAACATCACCAAATACACCCCCCACCAAAGGGCACACCAACACATAATATTTAAAATAATAATAAAATGACTAAATAATTAAAATGGGTGTTACAAAAACCATCATTTTCATAATTTTCACCCTCTGAACCTTCTTAAGCGCACTTTTTTCAAATCTTCATATTTTTCGAATCTTCTTTCTACAAACTCATCCCAACAATGGCTTCTTCAACCAAATTTTCCAAATATACCAATAAACATATTAAGGAGTCTAAGAAATCTGGAGAGCTTGCTCCAGTTCACAAGATTTTTGGGTCCTAATGCAGTAGACAACCAACAATACATCCCTGAGCCACCTCGTGAAGAAGAAAAGCGCAAGATATACCATTCCCAGGTACTCATTCCCATTATTGTTTCTAGTAAGATAAACGTTATGCTAGGTCCTCTTCTTGACCTTACTGCTGACCCCATTAAGATTAAGGAATTATTTCCTAGTTATCATCATTATAAACCCATAGCTAGTGGTCAAAGACCTATGGCTGACAAAGAACTTAAGATTGATGAAAAAGCAAAGGTTGATGGTCAAGGTTCTCCTTCGACCATAGCTTCAAGGGCCCCAATTAATTTAGAGAACATGAATAAAAATTTTAGGGTATTTAGGTCATGTCCTTTGTCTAAAGACCCCTCTAATTATCTTGGTTGGCTAGAGAAAGTAGAGAAGGCAAAATCCCAAGTCTGGAAAGACATGGGCATCTTGGACATAATTCAGTTGTCAAAGGTGGGGCTAGGTTATTGCCCACCTATGTTGATTGCTTCCCTTTATTTCTGGGATAATACCTACAACAAATTCCATCTTCCTTGTGGGATAGTGACACCCACCTTGTTCGACGTAGCTGTCATCACAGGCCTTAAACCCATTTGAGTAGATTATGATCCCAACCTTTTAGCTAACGGCTCCATAGGTTTCAACACAAACAAAGTAACTTTCACCACTTAAATAGACCACTACCATGATAAAGAAACCCAAGAAGTTTCTAATTAGGAGCATGTTGCTTTCTTGGCACTTTGGCTTTCCCGCTGTGTTTTCTGCTCAAGGTCTTTTCAAGTGGAAAAGAGATACCTAACAATGGCTAATAAATTACATGTTGGGTATGAAATTTGTCTTATTGAATTGATTTTAGCCAATCTTTATGAATCCCTTGGAGAAGGGGTTACAACACTAAAGACAATTAAGACAAGAGGAAACCTGCTCCTTTTCTGAACCCTTTTGGTTGTTACAACTATGGCTGAATGCCATATTCGAAGAGTCTCTCCCTGCTCGTAACCCTATCAATTATGAGTCCATTGAAGTGAAGACTATGAGGGTTGAAGGTACGAGGCTCGCTTTGTTAACTCCCAATGACGAACCACTAAATCTTTAGTACACCATCACCAGCTATATGACGATGTTTGCAAAACGCTATAATTTCTCACCTAGCATGGCCCATGTTGCAGACAGGAAGGTAGGCCCTAAGTGGTTCACTAGGAGATTCCCCCCTCAGTCGAAGGAACAAGAAGTAGAATCTCTTGATATTTGGGAATCTTTTCTTACTCCAAGACTACTGGCCACAAGAGAAAGCTAAAGGAACTTGAGGTTCAAATAATTGAATCAGATAATGGGGATCTTTCTCCAGATCAATCCAAACAACCCAAGAAAAATAAGAAACAAACCAAAATCACTATGTCGGTTTTCGACCTCAACCAAAAACAACTAAAGCTCCTGTGAAAAATCCTTCCACTCCAAAAGTGGTCGAGACTGATACCACTCCCATTACCAAAAAATCAACCGCCAAGAAAAACTCAGATCAAGTGGAAAGAAACAACTCCAACCCTTAGACTGAGGGTCTTAAGGAACAAAAATCTCTTACTTATCCTTAGATTTTATTATTGTCTTCAACTAACTTGCCTCTAACCTTTCTTCTTGATCTCTTCTTCTTAGGGTGCCAAAGATAACAAAGGGCAACCCCTTGTCGCTACTGCGAAAAAAGGTGTCGGCAATGACAGAAGAGTCACCATCGTTCGTTATTTATCCCAACGAAGGAAAGGAAACAAGCAGAGAAAACCTGACGAAAAGGGATAAGATCGGTCATCGCAACCAAATCTCAGGTTCGGGAGTCGGTTACACAAGGGGAAGGTATTAGCACCTCTCACTTCTGTCGTACTCGATGGGATCCATGCTTGGTTGTCTATCTAAAAGGGTGATTGAAACTATCTTACTAAAGGTCTCAGGGACAAAACAAAAGAAGAGTGACTCGACAGAGCATCGCCGCTCTGGGCCTACGTATTCCCTCGTGCAATGGGAAAGTCAGAGTCAATGTAGTTCGGCTAACTACGGATGAAAGGGGAAAGGTTGCTCACCAAGACATCGCGTCTTGTGCCTACGTACTCTCAACAAGTATGAGAGATCAGAGCAAACGTAGTTCGGGCTAAAAAGAACACAGGTTTGTTCACATGTTTTTTACCCGATTAGGGTTAACAAACAGTTCTAGCAGTTTGGTGTATGCAGCTCGACCATTGGAGACATAGGCGTTACCGTTTGTGGGTAGAACTAAGAATTAACAACACTATTGTTTATGAAAATGTTTTCCTGATTAAAGGGTACAAAGGGACAAAATGAGGTTTGATTCATTTGTTTTGGTGTTTTTTAAGGAGAAGTGTTTTTCAATTGTTTGTAATTCATACTGCACTAGAGACTATGACCTAGGAGTGAATGCGTCGCATATCACCCAATGGGTGCTACACTATACATTATGGTTATTAAAAGGAAACCCCTCAACAACCATTTCCTAAGTAGCTTAAGGCTCATAACGTACATTACTTATTAGCCTTTATTAGGTGTTTTAAGATTGTTTTGAGATGAGAAGAGAGAAAAGACTCTAAAGGGGACTAAGTCATAACCCTAAAGTTATCATGGATCATGGTCCTAAGGTTAGGATTAAAAAGGGAACTCTATCCTATTTGTTATCATGCAAAGGATTCAGCCTAATGTCTATCATCACTATCCTTAATCAAGGAAGTGAGAACCTAAGGGATCATGGTAATGAAGAGAAGAGAAACAACATACAATAATTGAATTAAAATGTGAATATGAATGGATGCACATGCAATGCAACATTACAAGCAAAGGGAGGACACCTCAACCTTTAATGCAAACAAGAGATACACAAAGAGAAAATACACAAGCAAGGGAGGAAATTATGTGGGGTAAAGACCACCACAAGCTCATCTCAACCTTCAAATCCAAGCAAGAACAAGTGCAAAACATACATCAAGCAAGTATAAACAATTCCCTAAGGCCTCTAACTTGAACATGGGATTAATCATAAACCAAAAGAGAGTTGGGAGAAGAAGAGAAAACATACATGGTATCCCTAATGTCATCCAATCAAAGTCTCATTATGACTTGTGCAAAAGATGCATAAGATGTGTCCTCATGGCTCATCAATCAAGTTAAGCTTCCAATACCTCCAAAGGAGGCATTAAGCAACTTTAAATGATGCTCCAAGGTCCTTGGACAGAGGGAAATGAAAGAGAAGAATGTTCATAAAGCATTTGAAAAGGAATGTACAGAAGATTATAGAAGAATCATGTTAAGGAAGTGAAAATCATTCAACATATACACATAAAAAGGCCTAAATGGAAGTCCTAAAAGGAGGCCAAACTTAAACAAATTATGCACATGATCAAGGCCTAAAATTGAACATACAAATGTCTTATTATGTCCACAACATGGATATGTAAAGATAGGATGCTCAAACAATGCACAAAATGCGAATACGATTCAAACTAGCACAAGTGTAGAGGTGAAAATCATACAAGGGTGACCTAAAGTGTAAAATACCCTAAAAATAGTAAACTACTCCTAAAACATCCTAAATAAATTCCTATGAGACCCCTCTGGTGTTAGGAACTAGGGGTCAAAATTTTAGGGAAAAATTCTAAACCTAACTAGGCAAACAGAAGTGAAAGTTCTAGGGATGTCCTAAGAACTAGTGTAATGGGAGGGTCCTAAAGGTGCTACCAAAACCCTAATCAAATGGTATTAAAAACAGAGAGAAAAATACCACAAAATCAATCAATGTATCCAACATATTCACAAAAGAAATCAAGAATTTACATGAAGTTTTCATCAAGAAATAAAATCAAGAAAGAAACATATGCAATTTGAATTCAAATAAAAGCCTTCCAAATGAATTATTTATTTTTTATTGAAGAATATCCAGAAAAATTAAACTAAAATTTCCTAAATTAAATTCACATCTTGCAATGAATAGAAATGATTTTAAAAGAATTAAAATAAAACAGATTACAAGAAATGAAAATAATGAAAACAAAAAGAAAATTGGAAAAACAATGGTGCAGAATGCAACTAAAACACGTTGAAACATTGGGCCTTGCATGCTGGGGGTGTGGATAGCCAAAGAGGCCCAGGTCCACTCAACCGTTTAATGCATTCCACGGTGAAACGCACGCATGACCATTGGATTGATCAGTCAGCAGATCTAAGGGTTCAGGGAGACACACGTGGTTTGGGAGGTTTGAACATTCTCAGGTGGAGGGACAATACACATACGCCGGAGCACAGCGGCTCCGGTCGTCTTCTCCGGTTGCATCAACAACACGGGTGAAGCAAAACTTCATCAAAACATGCAAACGAATAGTCCAAATTGATCTACTCCTCTCACTAATCATGAATCCAATGTCACCTAAGCCTAAAACCTCCTAAATCGTCCTAACCGAAGCTAACAAGAATTGAGGTTCAATCAAGAAACATCACAAACAAAGCCTAAACTAATCCAGAATCCATCTATACACTTAGGGGAGCACGAATATGCAACGATGGCCTAGAATTGCTACATGAACAGAGTGTAATTTGGAAAAGTTAGTTACCTAATAGAGTAGCTTCTCTGGACCTTGATTCCTTGAGGAAGCTCGATGAAAACAATCTAGAATTGTTCCTTGATCTTCAATGGAGCTTCAGGA
Source organism: Lathyrus sativus (assembly GCA_963859935.3). NCBI lineage: Eukaryota > Viridiplantae > Streptophyta > Magnoliopsida > Fabales > Fabaceae > Lathyrus > Lathyrus sativus. The sequence continues at coordinate 282,660,161 of OZ012741.1, read as the reverse complement.
ATGCTTAATTTTGCTTGAAGGTGCTTGATTCTGTAGAATACGATTTCAATTTTTCTTCACTTTTTGTAACTGATTTTTGTTCAATCCTTGATCAATTCTCCATTCTGAAACTTTGTGCACGATGTTGGGAATATATAGAATGGATCTGGATGAAGAAGAAGCCCAATCCAAGCCCAATTTGATCCAATGGAAATTCAAAATTCTTGGTTTTGTAAGCTTCACGTGTGTGTAAAACAGAGCAGCAATGGTTATGAATTTAGCTTAGGTAGCTTGCATACACTTCATTCTGATCCAAGGGATAGAATTGCACCCTTAATTTAATCCTATGGTGTGATTTTATTATGTTACTTTCACTTGAAGCAAGCATGAAATTGGCATGGTTTTGGACCTCAAATCTCAATTCTGATTTTGCCATCATGTTTAGAATGTCAAAAGGACTCAAAATATGCACCAACTTTATCAAAATTGGTTCAACATGAATTTATTTGATTTTATGGCTTTTAATGCTTTTTCATGAAAATTTCCTCCACCAATCCTTCAATCCAAGCCAATCCAATGATAAGTTGATGTTTGGTGAGGAAAATGACCCCATTTGGAGCAACTTTGATGTTTGACAAAGTTCCATTTGAAGTGTGCAAAGTTGTGAAATTGACCTATAACCAAAAATGACCTATAATCAAAGTTTCCCAAAATACCCCTGGTTTGCAAGCTTCATATCTTGAGCTCCACAAATCAGATGAAAAACTTCTATTACTTTTTGGAAATATAAGATCATAAGGAAAGACTTTCATGTTTGGGTCAAAGTGAAGAGAGACATCCTTCTAAGTCAAAAATGTCTTGGAAGTTGGTTGACTTTTGTTGACCAAAATCACATTCATTTGATGACCTGTAACTTGCCAGCTTTATAACTTGAGTTCTAGAAATCCAATGGATGAGTTCTAATACTTAAAATAAATCTAGAAACATGCTCTACAAGTTTCATTTTGGGGTCAAGATGAGATGAAACTTGTATCTTGAGATATGTGGTCTTGAAGTTTGGCACTAAATAGGGGATTTTACACTGACAAGCTTAGAAACCCTAGCTTAGCAATTTCTCACACTCTTGAATATTGATGAATTGATCTTGAAATGATATATGACATGTCTGAACACAACATTCCATGATCATAGTTGCTTGGAATTGAGTCTTAATCTCCTTCAAATTCACTGTTGACTTAGGGTTGACCAGATGAAAACCCTAACTGCATCACCTTTGACTGTGACTTCTTACACTTGATATAGTGACTTGCACAAGCCCCTTAATGACCCTCAAGGCATTCAATGAGCTTCCATAATGTTCCCCATCCATAACCATGGACTTCGTATCATCTGATAGTCTTCACATGGCCTCCAAGATAGGAGGTAAACCACAACTATTCATCTTCCTTTTCAAAGAACTTTTAACTTTCTTCTGAGGATGACAAACTCTGGATAGCTTGAATAACACCTCTTGATTAGGCTTGGAAACTTTGGTAGTCTCCTCTTGCTAGGCACATCTCTCTTGATACCCTGCAAATGGGCAATGGTATGCAAATGCTAATGCTATATGAATGCAATAAAACATAAACCAAGTAAAGAAAAGGTTGGGCAAATTTTGGGGTGCAACAGCTGCCCCTATACAAACGACTTAGACCTGACTTGGTGAACAGCGAACGACTTTCAAACAATCAAGGTAAAAGACGGTTGAATACTCCCGAATCCAGAAATTTGCCAACCGCAGAAATAAACTGCAAAATTTGCTCGGCGATAATAATCTCCGTGGAAAAACTTGAACTAATAGTTGCACAGCAACGAGCCGAATGATTAACGATCAAAAACCTCGACCTCGGGTTGGAATAAACATCTACTAACATGCAGACAATGATGCTAAGTCAGAAAGAGTACAAAATCATGAAATGGAATATCTGACATTGCCGTCAGGCTCATGTTAAACAAAAACAGGTAGCAACTCCGAGATTTGGATTAACAAGGAACTGCACAGTATCTGACATTGCCGCCAGGCATTTGCGGGGGATACAATTTACTGACCTTGTCGTTAGACGAACACAGAGTCGATAAGCATCCAACATTGTCGTCAGATAATCATAAGATTGATATACGTCACTTGGCGTTGCCGCCAAACTTCTGTAGGGGATAATAAGTTTCCGCCATCGCCGTTAGGCGTCCACAAGCATGGTAAGCATCTGACATCACTGAAAGAGCAACAAGTCTAATAAACATCCAACATCACTGCCGGATAAACCCAAAATAGATAACATCACTTGGCATCGCCATCAAGTTGAAAGATGACATCGCCGTCAGGCCTCAACATCAAGCCGGGAGATCCCAAAGTTAATAGAACACCTCTAACATCGCCGTCAGACACAACCCTTAAGCTTGGCAAAAGAATCTGACCTTGCCGCCAGAAATCTACAGAAGAAACAACAAACATTGAATCCGAAGATAGGCATATCTAACATTGCCGCCAGGCCTTCGCTAAATAAAAGCGAGTACGAACCCAAAAACCGGATAGGTAAGAAACTGATAATCACCTAACATTTCCGTCAAGCATTTACAGAATCGACAACCATCTGACATTGCCGCCATGTATCCAAAAAATTGATAAGCGTCTGACATTGTCGCCAGGCCACTTGTTGGAGATAATAAATGTCTGACATTACCGCCAGGCTACTTGTTGAAATTGATGAATGCTTGACATTACCGCCAAACAACCACGAAGCCGGTCAACATCTGACCTCGCTGTCAGAGAAAACACGAAGATTTGTAAACATCTGACATTGCCGCCAGAAAAACCGAAACATCTAACATTGTCGTTAGAACAACTAAAACATCTAACATTGCCGCTAGATAACCACAGGTTGAGAGAATGTTTGACAATGCCGCCAAACAAATGCAATGTTGAGAAACATCTGACATTGCCGCCAGAATAACAAAAAACATCTGTCATTGCCGCCAGAAAGCCCAAAAGACCCGTAAATATCCGACATTGCTGCCAGAAAAACATGAAACATCTAACCTTACTGTTAGATGACCCTGGGTTGAGGGGTGGTTCGACATTGCCGCCAAACAAAAAAATTTTTGCGAAACATCTAACATTGCCGTCAGAATACCAACAACCATCTGACATTCCTGCCAGAAAGCCCAAACCTCTGACATTGCTTCCAGAACCAACGAACATCTGACATTGCCGCCAGAAACAATGAACATCTAACATTGCCGCCAGAAATAAACTGCAAAGATCTGACATCACCGCCAGAAAACACAACATCTGACATTGGCGCCAGAAATCCACAAAGATCTACAACCCCCTGACTTCCCTGTCAGAAAAAATCAAAATATCCGCAAACACCTGACCTCGCTGCCAGAAAACCCAAGAAACATCTGACATTGCCGTTAGAAAATCGCAAAGATCTGGCATTGCCACCAGAAAAACTGCTGAAGCTGATAAATGTCAGACATCAAGCCAGAAATCCGCTAGATAAAAGCGACCAACGAACCTGAAGGCCGGGTCCGCACGAGGTTGAAACCATCCAAGGATAACGATCATAAGGTAACTTCGCTGGGGATGAAGTACATCTACTTTGAGAGTGCGAGGAAACTTAGCCAGGCCACTCTGCTGAGGAACAAAGAGGAACTTAAACAAGCAACTCTGTCGGGGGAGCATATGATGAGATAGACATATATATCATAAATCTTCTGCTGAAGTCTGAACACTTGTACGTACTTGGAGAATAGAATATCACACATCAAAGTCTGGCAATGCCGCTGGGAAATATCATAAACCGAGGGCGAAATAAACGCATCAAGTCTACCGGGACTGAAAACCACACGGGCAAGAACAACCATCACATGTGGGAGATATACCTAAAAGCACAGAGGTAACGACCTGGCTTATGTTTCAGAATGCATATGTTTGAAAATGGCATAATGCTCCATACGAAATAGAAATGCTACGCGTCTGAGTAGATGCTATGGAAAATGCAAAATGCAAAGGAACTGCTCCAACAAAATAAATGTTGGCGAAAAGAAACCCATTCCGTTGGGGATGAAACAACCCTGCTGGGGGTAGTTACCCGTGCCAATAACAATTGGACTTATGCTGAGGAACAGAAACCTGGACAGCTAACTCAGCTGGGGGAAAAGGCCATGAATGGCTTTCCAAGACACGAACTCTTCTGGGGAAATAGACGAATCCACTGGGGAGACAAACACCCTGCTAAAAAACCCCTCTCACTTGCTGAAGAAATGCAATGCCATGACTGGCCTTCCAGGATACGGCTCTCCTGGAGACATCTGGCTGATGATAGACAACCTGACACTGGGATCAATCTTACCTGTCGGGGAGAATACAACTCTGCAGGGAAATCAACTCTACCGGAGACCTCAATCTGAACCTCTGAGAGCTGAAATTTATAGGCAATCTACTGGAGAAATACCGCGTGCTAACCTACTGTTGGGGAAGATTCCATACCTGCTTGGTGGAAAGGAACCTGATCTCGACTCGCTGGGGAGTAAGCATATACCTATAATCTGTGGGGATTAAATGTGTATCGGCCAACTGCCAGGGACGAGGATACATTTTAACTTCTCCTTTAATCTGCACACAACTCTACTAGGGATAGGGATGCAAACCCCAGCTGCTGGGAAGGACTCTGGTTAGGGGATCTATCCTGCTTGGGGAGATAAATCAAAGCTCACGATCCAATATTCAGACTCTGTGGGGAAACGCAACTGACCCCCCTGAACCTGGTGAGAAGATTCCACATCCGCTCGGTGGAAAGAAAACCAACCCTGACTCGCTGAGGACTAGGCTCAAAACTTTGCATATGCTTCTACTAGGGATATGGTGATCATATTGAGGACATATCCCTGACAAATGCACCAATGGGACGACCCTGTAAAAATGAACAAACCAGACAAGACATCCTGTACAAAGGGCATATCTCAGTCGTCATTAGTAACGTTGTTCAAATGATTCAAAGTTTTAACGGTTATTGACCAAGGCCTGCAAGTTTATGCGAGTGCAGTTTATCAAAAACATCAGGCATTTTTCATAAACAAAACAGTAAAAATTAAAACTAGACAAACAGAATACTTAATAGTATATGTTTTATTGATAAATGGCCCGTAAATAGGCAAAGTTTTACAACAGATGCAACCCCTGAAAAGAGAAAGTTGCATAAAAGCATACAGATATGTACAGAAATAAACAACAGTATACAGACATATTAGCAATGTGGTGTAGATGAACACCATGAGATGATCCCTCTATGACTCGCTTGACTTCGATGTCTTTCCGATGCTCCATCTTCAGAAGAGATTGATTGGGATAAACGGCCCGCATATTCTCCCAATCCACTAAGCAATGAAGTATCACACGCAGATCACAGTCATTTGCTTTTTCAATCCCTGACTTTTGCGTGAACCGCCCTTTTGGGTTTTCAATTCACCGGGATACCCATTTTTTCCAAAGTCACCTTTCTAGGTTTTCGACTTTGCGGGTTTACATCTTTTCATTTATATCCCTAACTTTTGCCCGAACCTATTCTTTTTATGGTTCGCCGGGATGCCCCATTTTTGTTTGGATATTCTTTTTTCTTTCCAGCGGGTCATTTTAAGCAAAGTATTTTTTAACTGCATCCGCGTTCACAGGGGATGTAAAATCCTCACCATCCATGGTGAATAACAACAAGGCTCCTCCAGAGAAGACCTTTCGCATAATGTATGGACCTTCATAGTTGGGAGTCCATTTGCCCCTGTGATCTGATTGTGGCGGGAGAATCTTCTTTAGCACAAGATCGTCCGTCTGAAAGCTTCGAGGGCGCACTTTCTTATCGAAAGCTTTCTTCATTCAGCTCTGATACAACCGACCATATGCGATAGACGCTAGTCTCTTCTCATTTAGTAGGCTGAGATGGTTCAATCTATTTCATATCCATTCTGCCTCATCGAGCTTGACATCGACCAAAACTCTTAAAGAGGGAATCTCGACCTCTAATGGTAGGACCACTTCCATACCATATACCAGCGAGAAAGGTGTTGCCTCAGTTGAAGTGCGCACCATAGTACGATAACCATGAAGAAGAAAGGGCAACATCTCATGCCAATCCTTGTAAGTGACAACCATCTTTTACACTATCTTCTTGATGTTTTTGTTGGCCGCTTCAACAGCGTCGTTCATCTTCAGACGATAGGGCGCTGAGTTGTGATGTTCGATTTTGAAGTTCTGGCATAACTCCTTCATCATCTTATTGTTAAGGTTTGAACCATTGTCAATAATGATTCGCTCGGGCACTCCGTATCTACAGATGAGTCCCTCTTTATGAACCGGGCTACGACCTGCTTCGTGACATTGGCGTACGAGGCTGCTTCAACCCACTTGGTGAAGTAGTTGATTGCTACCAAAATGAAATGATGTCCGTTAGACGCGGTTGGATCAATCTTGCCAATCATATCAATGCCCTACATAGAGAAAGGCCACGGGGGCGCCATAACATTCAACGGGCTCAGCGGTACATGGATTTTGTCTGCATAAATCTGGAATTTATGGCATTTCTTTGCAAATTTGAAACAATTAGACTCCATCGTCATCCAGTAATACCCTGCTCGTAATAGTTTGCGAGACATTACATGCCCGCCGGCATGTGTACCGAAAGTACCCTCGTGGACTTCTTCCATAAGCAACGATGCCTCCTTTTCTTCCACGCATCTCAATAACAACAGGTCATGGTTCCTTCTATAAAGCACACCATCTGGGTTCAAGTAGAAGTTACCAGACAACCTCCTCAGAGTCTTCTTATCTTTGGCCGAAGCCCCTGGCGGATACTCTTGTTTCTTGAGGAAGTTCAGTATGTCATAAAACCACGGTTTGCCATTGGCAGCTTCTTAAAATGGCGAATACGAAAGCCAGCCTGTCGAGGCGAGAAATGACAATTCTGGGAGCATCATTCCAGAAGTTCACTTTGTACATAGAAGCCAACGTAGCCAGAGCGTCTGCCATCTGGTTTTATGCTCTTGGCACATGATGGAACTCCACCCGATCAAAGAAGGGCAACAACCTCCTTGCATAATTCATATAGGGAATCAAATTGGGTTGATGAGTTTCCCACTCTCCTTTGATTTGGTTAACAACAAGTATCGAATCACTGTATACATCAAGATTCTTGATCCTCAAATCAATGGCTTCTTCTAAGCCCATGATGCATGCTTCATATTCTGCTTCGTTGTTGGTGCACGGGAATGTTAACCTGGCAGTGAATGGGATATGAGATCCATGGGGAGTCGTAATGATTGCCCCAATTCCACTTCCATATGAATTAACAGCACCATCAAATATCAATTGCCACTGAGAACTCTTCTCTGGCCCCTCGTCGGGTAGTGGCTCTTCGCAGTCCTTCATCTTAAGGAACATGATATATTCGTCAGGAAACTCAAACTTCATCGGCTGATAGTCTTCAATAGGTTGTTTGGCAAGGTACTCGGACAGAACACTTCCCTTGATGGCCTTTTGAGAAACATATTGGATGTCGTACTCTGTCAGTACCATTTGCCACCTGGAAATCCTGCCTGAAAGCGCTTTCTTTTCGAAGACATATTTGATCAGATCCATCTTCGAAATCAGCATGGTTGTATGATTAAGCATATACTGTCTCAAACGTTTGGAATCCCATGCGAGTGCGCAACATGTTTTTTCAAGCATCGAGTAACGGGAATCACAATCTGTGAACTTTTTACTCAGATAGTATATGGCGTGCTCTTTTCTTCCGGTTTCGTCGTGTTGACCGAGAACGCAACCCATGTTGTTCTCAAGAAACGTTAAGTACATGATTAATGGTCTTTCGGCTACTGGAGGTATCAATATCGGAGGTTCCTGAAGATATTGTTTGATTTTGTCAAATTCCCTTTGGCAATTATCATTCCAGACGACCGCCTGATCTTTTTTCAACAATTTGAACATTGGTTCGCATGTGGCTGTTAGGTGAGATATGAACCGAGCAATGTAGTTCAACCTCCCCAAGAAACCACGAACCTCTTTTTCGGTCTTTGGTGCTGGCATATCTTGTATAGCTTTTATTTTGGCAGGATCAACCTCGATTCCCTTTTCGCTAACAATAAACCCCAGTAGCTTTCTGAACCGTACCCCAAAAGTACACTTGTTAGGATTCAACCTCAACCTGAATTTCCTGAGCCTCTCAAACAGCTTCAGCAAGTTGACCAGATGTCCCTCCTCCATTTGGGACTTTGCTATCATGTGATCAACATAGACTTCAATCTCATGATGAATCATATCATGAAACAAAGTGAGCATAGCTCGCTGGTAAGTTGCCCCTGCGTTTTTCAACCCAAAAGGCATTACCTTGTAACAAAACGTCCCCCAAGGCATAATAAACATCGTCTTCTCCATATCATTCGGTTCCATCTTGATTTGGTTATAACCGGAGAAACCATCCATGAAGGAAAATACAGAAAATTGAGCAGTATTGTCGACCAATACGTCAATGTGAGGGAGCGGTAAATCATCTTTAGGGCTCTCCTTATTAAGATCTCTATAATTAACACACATCCACACCTTGCCATCTTTCTTAGGCACATGCACTATGTTGGCGACCCACGGATGGTAATTTGTCACGGCTAGGAATCCTGCGTCCAATTGCTTTTGGACCTCTTCCTTGATTTTTACAGCCATGTCTGGTCTCGTCCTTCTAAGCTTCTGCTTGACCGGTGGCCATTCTTCACGTAACGGTAGGTGATGAACCACGATATCAGTGTCGAGCCCGAGCATGTCTTCATAGGACCAAGCAAAGATATCACTATACTCTCAAAGCATCTCGACCAGCCTTTGCTTGATGTCACTCTACAGGGCAGCCCCTATTCTGACATTTCTGACAACTTCTTCAGAACCCAAATTGATGACTTCAATCACTTCCTGATGAGGCAAGATAATCTTCTCTTCTTGTTTCAGGAGTTTAGCTAGCTCTACTGGCAGACCCTCATCTTCATCAATCTCTTCTTCAGCTTGATATATCGGATGATCCAAGTCAAAGCGAGTCATAGGAGGTTCTTGATCGGTGTCATTTGCAATAATGTGAGTCCTGCAATAACAATGGTTAAATGCTTAAAATGACATGCAAATCAGCACAAACCACATTGCCATTTCATTGTGTTAAACGAAAAAACAAAAGGGAATAACAAGGATCACAAAATTTGAATACGAAAAATTTCCCTTTGATTTATTGATAAAATGTTCAAGTATAAACAAGCAAGGCCCTGACAAAATACCCATATGCTACGGGTAGAACACAGGGTCATACAATAATTGGGAAAACAAAGAATTACTCTTCGTGCGCCACTTGAATGACATCCTGGATAGTCTAGTTATTGAGGCGTTGTCCTGGCGTGCTCGGCATGATCCAGGCATCCATGTCGCAATCATTATCTTCTTCTTCACTATCAGAAACAGCATTGATGCGCTCGAAAATGACCCCTCCCGGGGTGAGCAGCACTGGTCCTTTATAGCGCGGCGCACTCTGTGAGGATCTTGAAGAAGACGGATGGTACCCCATATAAAATTTATCTTGCTTGTTGGGGATGTCAAGCACCTGGCCCCAACCTTGCGTTGCCCCATATTATACCGCTGCCTGGGCTTCCCTGAAAGAAGATAAGGCCACTTCGGGCGCTTTGCTCGTTGTCGGAGACTTATCTTTAGCCTGGACTATTTCCAATGCCTGACAGAGAGTTTTGTGGATCTCCCTGTCCACTTCCACATACTTGAATGATGACAAATGGCTAACCATTATGTCCTCTTCTCCATATACGGTGACGATGCTGCCACCAACCATATATTTGAGTTTCTAATGCAATGTAGAAGTCACAGCTCTTGCTGAGATGATCCCTGGACGACATAATAGACAGCTATAGGTCGGCTGGATGTCCATTATATAGAACACTGCATCAAATACCTCTGGCCCTACCTGGATGGGCAATGTAAGCTCCCCGAACACTGATCGTCGGGTTCCATCAAAGGCCCTCACTACGAGATCACTGGGCGTACAGAAAATACCCCGAGTGTCTAGTTTCATCAACGCCTTTTTTGGTAGCACATTTAAAGAGGATCCAGTATCCACCAAGACATGGGACATAACAGCTCCTCGACATTCAATCGAGATATGCAATGTGTTATTGTGATCCCTGCTCTTAGGCGTCAACTCTAGGTCTGTAAAACCAAGACCATTCCCTGCGTTTACGTGTGCGACAACTCCTTCGAGTTGGTTTACTGAAATTTCTTGAGGAACGTACGCAGTATTCAATATCCTTAGCAACACATTACGATGTGCTTTCGAGCATAGCAACAATGACAATATAGAAATTTTAGAAGGAGTTTGTTGTAGATGGTCGACTATCTTGTAGTCGCTCTTTCTTATTAGCCTCATAAACACTTTACATCTTTTGCCAACAGTTCTTTCTCTCCAGCCTGAGAGGTTTCTTCCACGAACATTTTACCCTTTCCTTTGTCTGCTTTATCAGCCACCACTTCGGGTGGTGAAAAGACTCGACCACTTTGGGTAATACCTCCAGCACCAACCAGATTCTCCACTGACTCAACAGGCGGACTCTTCAAATCTAGCTTCTGTCTGTTAACATATACCTCGGCTCCATAATTCCATGGAACAACCTTGGTATCCTCAAAAGGTACGGGACCAGCTTTTGTAATGACAATCGTTGGTGGTCTCAGTGCGGAAATTGTAATAGTTTTATATGGGATAGAGATCATAGAAATCTCACCCCTCTGCTTGGTTATTACTTCTTTGGATCTCCTTTCAACGGCCCGATAAAACTGTAGAACCCCTTCGTCAATCAAACTCTGAATACCGGTTCTCAACTGATCACAACCATCCAGATGGCATGCACACTCGGCACAGAATTCCCCGCACCCTGGGAACACACCCTTTTTCAGCAGGTTTGCTTTCACGAACTCAACGGCATCTTCATCTCACCGACATCTGTTATCAAATCCAACCCATCATCCTTGATTATCGCACTGACTCCGGCTTGTCCGTGGTTTGGCATAGGATTTTGTATAACATTGGGAACATCATTGGAGAAATTTATCTCCTTGCTATCAATCATATCCTGCACCTTATGCTTGAAGGCCTTACAATTATCGATGTTGTGCCCCGGGGCACCTGAATGAAATTCACAACAGGCGTTTGGATCATACCCGAGTGAAGGTGGTCCGGTCAGAGGAGTCAGCGTCCTCTTGTGAATGAGCTGCAATTGCAACAAGGTCTGGAGTAATTGTGAATACGGAATAGGTGGCGCGTCGAACTATCTGTTTGCTGCTGGGCATTTATTCTGATACCGCCATTGGGCATAATTCTGATTCTGATTCTGGTTCTGCTGCTGCGGTGGTTGTTATTGTACTAGTATCGTGACGCTTGCAACCTGCTGTTGCCAATATTGACGCTGACTTTTTCCTTTACCACGAGCACTAGATACTGAAATAGTCTCTCCTTCTCGTTTCTTACCGTCGAATACATTCTTTCCTCCTCCAACTGAGGGCAACTCTCCTGCTTGAATCTTCCCGAGTTTTATGCCATTCTCCACCCTTTCTCCCCTGATTATCAAATCTGAGAAACTGCTTGACATACTACCGACGAGCGTGTCGTAATAGACATTAGGTAGAGTGGCAACGAACAAATCTATCAACTCGCGCTCCACCATTGGAGGCTGCACCCTTGCCGCGAGTTCACGCCACCTTTGTGCATACTCCTTGAAACACTCATTATTTCTCTGGGAAAGGTTCTAAAGTTGGACCCTGTTGGGAGCAAGGTCGCTGTTATATTGGTAATGTTTTACAAAGGCTTCAGCCAGGTCCTTCCAGCTTTGGATATTGATGGGCTCCAACCCCATATACCATTCGAGAGACGGCCCGGGCAAGCTGTCCTGGAAGAAGTGCATCAGCATTTTCTCATCGTCCGAGTTTGCGGATATCTTCCAGTAATAAGAGCGCAAGTGGACTCTTGGGCATGTGGTGCCTTTATATTTGTCAAAGTCAGGGACTTAGAACTTTGGAGGCACTTTCAAGTCAGAGATAAGTCCCAGTTTGGCCATGTCGAGGCCCATGGCGTTTTGGTTCTCTAGACTCTTCATCTTGTCTTCCAACAATTTGGACCTTCTACTAGCATCAGACGACATTTCAGCTCTGACATCTCTCACCGAGAAAATATCATCTTGACAATACTCATTCCACGGTTGATGCACATTACCATGGACAACCCCAGTAGCATAATGACCATACACATTACCAACACCAATGTTTCCAGCATTACCCATTCCAACAATATTGCCATTAGCCCCACCAACATTATCGTTGGTTTCGAAGTTACCGTTGCCCGTACCATGCATATTAACTCCAGCATTAGCAGCACCATTACCATTACCACTTCCATTCCCTCCAATAACAGGGATATTCACAACAGGCGCAGAATTGTCAGCATGAGGGGTCTCAACAAGTGGAGGGTTTGCAGCATTCCCACCATGCAACATACCGTTGCTGTCAACACGTGCAATCAAGGGCTGCACTAGAGTCCGGAGCTGCTCCTGGCCGTTAGCGACGCCCTGCATAAGCTCCATGAATTAGGTCATTCTATCCCTCATCTCTTACATTTCTGACTGGATCTAATCCATCACTCTTCTCTGATTCTGCCTGGTAGCGTACCGGTGAACTGTCTGATCAGCAATCCTGAAACACACTAACGGAATAACAAAGATAAGTTAACCGGCCCTGTTGTACCTGTAATGCAAAAATGCTATGCAAACATGTATGTATGCAACAAGGCAATTTCCCCCCTCAATTCTAGTTTCGGGAGAAGGCGCGACAATGGAAAACCCCATAGACGAGCAATAGCAGAAACTCCTCATATATAGATGAAAAAGCCTCGTAGGCAGCGTACAAGAGTATCAACTGAATACAATCAGAAAGGACCTCAACCAACAAGCCTGGTGATGGTCCATGCACAAAGCAACAAGCAACAACTACAGATAGACGGAAAGATAATCAAGCTGGATGGTGAGACCAGAAGTCCTCTAGAAACTTTTGGGTCTCGGGATGATCAGGTCTGGTGAGTAGCCCCTGAATAAGCAACTCTCGCTGGCCAATGGTACGCTGTAGGCCCTCAGCATAGTCCTCCCAGGCTCCTTCCCCAAAACAATCTTCCAGCTTGCACCTCTTGGAGTCAGCTCTCAACCTACAATCTCTCAAGTTTGCAATAGCCTCATTCAACCGGCTTTCACTGGCACGCCTAAGTGGTGCTTCTTCTGAAATCTTCTCGTCTTTGGCTTTCAATTGAGTCTTCAATTTGTTGATTTGCAGCTTCAACTTGTCTTCGCGCTCTTTGTGGTTGGACAAGGTGGCATTCCACTGAGTATTGAATTTGGAGATCTTCAAATAGGCTTTGTCCAAGTCCTGCTTCTTGGTGGTAAGAACACTGCTCACAGCTTTCAAATCCAAGCCTAAGCGTTCACGAGCGTTGATCTGCGGAGTCAAATCAGTACCCAATGGATTCACGAGTTCAGTTTGTTTCTTGAAGGAGTATACAACATCATTCTTCTCTCCCCGGAGGTGAACAATTTCTCTTTCTAACTCCTCGTTGGCTTTCCGTAGTTCTTCCTTTTCAGCCCATAACTAATTGTATTTCTGAATATCTACCGTGGTCGGCTACTCAATCATGAGGGGGTATAAAAGCGCAATAGAGGGAAACGGCTTAAGCAGCCTCTTCGCTCTATCCTAAATCCAGCTTAAGTAGGGATCATAGGCACGAATATTACTTTTCCCCAACACTGATTTTCCTCTTCTGTGAACGTTGTTCTAAGCATGCTTAAGTTTGGATGACGTATCACTATCCAACAGCCCGGTGAGGTACAGAGATTCATGTACCTCTTCTTCTTTGGGAGGATCCCTTAATGCATATCCAAATTTCCTAACCAACAATGACGGATTGTAGTTGATACACCCCTTCCTTCCAACCAAAGGGATATTAGGAAACCCGCTACTGCTATAGATGATTTCCATACCAAGCATATCCCTATCAAACCAAGTGATGTTCTCAGCTGACAAACCCATCAGACGTTCCGACCACTCCAATGTACCTGCAGAAGTAACAAAAGGACTAGTCTTGGGCATATGGATGGCAAACCATCTGTAGAATAAGGGAACACAACATGAAACATTTTTCCCTATTCGGTTCTCATTCTTGTAGTGAACCGAGTGATAAACGTCACCGAGCAGTGTGGGTATCGGATTCCCTGAGGCGAAGATATGAAATGCGTCCGAATCTACGAACTCCGACATATTAGAAAATAGAATAATGCCATAGACACAGAGAGCTAGAATGGAATTGAATACGATCCAACATCCATCTTTGGCGCACTGTTGAACCTTCTCAACAAGGAACTGCAAGGAGAAACCAGGCACATCATTCCATTTAATCAATTTTCCTTCTATCTCTGAGGCGTCCAAATGTAATGCTGCAGAAAGCTTAGCCAGATTAGGCTTAGCGTCCGTATGCAAGAACAAAATCTGATTCAGAATAGGCACATCTAACAATGCAGAATAATCTTCCAAGGTAGGTGCGAGGACATAATCAGGAACACATACAAACCATTCATCTCGTACACTGAAGGCTTACAGACAAAATTGAGCAATTTCCCATAAGATTTTCTGAAATCTTCCAGTACCTCTCTGTCAACCACGAAAATCAAACTGAGCAGAGAACTAATGTCTGGAGTAGGCAACTTGTATGCAACTGTTTTCTTCAAGGGTTCCATGTCGGAAGCAGGGAGCAAGATCACTAGGACTGAGGGAGGAAATATGCACCTGCAACATAAATACATGTTAATGAGATGCAGATGAAAAATGCAAAATGCAAACAGGGGGTCAAGATTATTGTGTTGTAGCTTGAGAAGAACCGGTGCTTCGCTTGGGCAAGAACAGTAACACAACTCAGATAATAGGAACCAACTGATACCAATAGCTCAGATTCAAACTGTAGAGAAAACCGGGTAATCTGAAAGTCGAGGTTTCCTGCATAACCCAATCCCTCTCACAGGTATGGACCTATCCACTGATAAGGTTCGGCATCCTATGCGTTCATCAGCGTCACATACTTTCAAGAAATGATGATACGTTCACCATTTCTAGTTTGGCATCATCATCTCCCGAAGAGGCCTCACTTAGATGAATCACAAATGATCGGTCCCCAGAGTTGACAACCCTCGGATCCAAAATCCCATCCAGCCCAAAGGGCTGGAAAGGAAATCATCAAAGAGAATCTCGTCTGAGCGCGAATTTCATGGGAAACTAGTACATTGCAAAGCATGCACGCCCCCCACTAATCTCCACTACTAATGCTATGTTTGCACTCAAGCCTGGGTCTGGCTTATCACTCATCAGAACTTCCCTCCTCACAACACAACAATAACGACATATAATGCAGAAAATAAATGTGGGAAAGTAAAAATAAAGTACAACAAGTATGTACATACACCCAAAAATAAACAAGCAAGCGCTAGGATTGACTCGCATAGGGAACCGTTGGAGTGCCTAGCAGAGTCGCCAGCTGTCGCTACTGCGAAAAAAGGTGCTGGCAATGACAGAAGAGTCGCCACAGTTTGTTATTTATCCCAAAGAGGGAAAGGAAACGAGTAGAGAAAACCTGACGAAAAGGGATAAGATCAGTCATCCCAACCAAATCTCGGGTTCGAGAGTCGGTTACGCAAGGGGAAGGTATTAGCACCCCTCACGTTCGTCGTACTCGACAGGATCCACGCTTGGTTGTCTATCTAAAAGGGTGATTGAAACTATCTAACTAAAGGTCTCAGGGACAAAAGAAAAGAAGAGTGACTCGATAAAGCATCGCCGCTCTGGGCCTACGTATTCCCTCGTTCAATGGGAAAGTAAGAGTCAACGTAGTTTGGCTAACTATGGATGAAAGGGGAAAGGTTTCTCGCCAAGACATCGCGTCTTGTGCCTACGTACTCTCAACAAGTATGAGAGATCAGAGCAAATGTAGTCCAGGCTAAAAAGAACACAGGTTTGTTCACATGTTTTTACCCGAGTAGGGTTAACAAACAGTTCTAGCAGTTTGGTGTATACAGCTCGACCATTGGAGACTTAGGCGTTACTGTTTGCGGTAGAACTAAGAGTTAACAACACTCTTATTTATGAAAATGTTTTCCTGATTAAAGGGTCCAAAGGGACAAAATGAGGTTTGATTCATTTATTTTGGTGTTTTTTAAGGAGAAGTGTTTTTGAATTGTTTGTAATTCATACTGCACTAGAGACTATGACCTAGGAGTGAATGCGTCGCATATCACCCAAAGGGTGCTACACTATACATTCTGGTTATTAAAAGGAAACCCCTCAACAACCATTTCCTAAGTAGCTTAAGGCTCGTAACGTACAATACTTATTAGCCTTTATTAGGTATTTTAAGATTGTTTTGAGATGAGAAGAGAGAAAGGACTCTAAAGGGGACTAAGTCATAACCCTAAAGTTATCATGCATCATGGTCCTAAGGTTAGGATTAAAAAGGGAACTATATCCTATTTGTTATCATGCAAAGGATTCAACCTAATGTCTATCATCACTATCCTTAATCAAGGAAGTGAGAACCTAAGGGATCATGGTAATGAAGAGAAGAGAAACAACATACAATAATTGAATTGAAATGTGAATATGAACGGATGCACATGCAATGCAACATTACAAGATAAGGGAGGACACCTCAACATTTAATGCAAACAAGACATACACAAAGAGAAAACACACAAGCAAGGGAGGAAATTGTGTGGGGTAAAGACCACCACAATCTCATCTCAACCTTCAAATGCAAGCAAGAACAAGTGCAAAACATACATCAAGCAAGTACAAAGAATGCCCTAAGGCCTCTAACTTGAACATGGGATTAATCATAAACCAAAAGAGAGTTGGAAGAAGAAGAGAAAACAGACATGGTATCCCTAATGTCATCCAATCAAAGTCTCATTATGACTTGTGCAAAAGATGCACAAGATGTGTCCTCATGGCTCATCAATCAAGTTAAGCTTCCAATACCTCCAAAGGAGGCATTAAGCAACTTTAAATGATGCTCCAAGGTCCTTGGACAGAGGGAAATGAAAGAGAAGAATGTTCATAAAGCATTTGAAAAGGAATGTACAGAAGATTATAGAAGAATCATGTTAAGGAAGTGAAAATCATTCAACATATACACATAAAAAGGCCTAAATGGAAGTCCTAAAAGGAGGCCAAACTTAAACAAATGATGCACATGATCAAGGCCTAAAATTGAACATACAAATGCCTTATTATGTCCACAACATGGATATGTAAAGATAGGATGCTCAAACAATGCACAAAATGTAAATAAGATTCAAACTAGCACAAGTGTAGAGGTCAAAATCATACAAGGGTGACCTCAAGTGTAAAATACCCTAAAAATAGTAAACTACTCCTAAAATATCCTAAATAAATTCCTATGATACCCCTCTGGTGTTAGGAACCAGGGGTCAAAGTTTTAGGGAAAAATTCTAAACCTAACTAGGCAAACAGAAGGGAAAGTTCTAGGGATGTCCTAAGAACTAGTGTAATGGGAGGGTCCTAAAGGGGCTACCAAAACCCTAATCAAATGGTATTAAAAACAGAGAGGAAAATACCACAAAATAAATAAATGTATCCAGAATATGCCCAAAAGAAATCAAGAATTTACATGAAGGTTTCATCAAGAAATAAAATCAAGAAAGAAACATATGCAATTTTAATTCAAATAAAATCCTTCCAAATGAATTATTTATTTTTTATTGAAGAATATCTAGAAAAATTAAACTAAAATTTCCTAAATTAAATTCACATCTTGCAATGAGTAGAAATGATTTTTTTGTATTTTTAATCCATTTGGAAGTATTTTAAAAGAATTAAAATAAAACAGATTGCAAGAAATGAATATAATGAAAACAAAAAGAAAATTGGAAAAACAATGGTGCATAAAGCAACTAAAACACATTGAAACATTGGGCCTTGCACGCTGGGGGTGTGGATATCCAAAGAGGCCCAGGTCCACTCAACCGTTTAATGAAACGGTGAGTTTTGGGATTCCATGTGGCTAGTCAAATGCATTGCACGGTGAAACGCGCACATGACCATTGGATTGATTAGTCAGCAGATCTAAGGGTTTAGGGAGACACACGTAGTTTGGGAGGTTTGAACATTCTCAGGTGGAGGGAGAATACATAAACTCTTGAGCACAACGGCTCCGGTCGTCTTCTCTGATTCGATCAACAACACAGGTGAAGCAAAACTTCATCAAAACTTGCAAACGAATAGTCCAAATTGATCTACTCCTCTCACTGATCATGAATCCAATGTCACCTAAACCTAAAACCTCCTAAATCGTCCTAACCGAAGCTAACAAGAATTGAGTTTCAATCAATAAACATCACAAACAAAGCCTAAACTAATCCAGAATCCATCTATACACTTAGGGGAGCATGAATATGCAAGGATGGCCTAGAATTGCTACATGAACAGACTGTAATTTGGAAAAGTTAGTTACCTAACAGAATATCTCCGTTGGACCTTGATTCCTTGAGGAAGCTCGATGAAAACAATCCAGAATCATTCCTTGATCTTCAATGGAGCTTCAGGAATGCTTAATTTGGCTTCATGTGCGTGTAAAACAGAGCAGCAATGGCTATGAATTTGGCTCAGGTAGCTTGCATACACTTCATTCTGATCCAAGGGATAGAATTGCACCCTTAATTTAATCCTATGGTGTGATTTTATTATGTTACTTTCACTTGAAGAAAGCATGAAATTGACCTATAACCAAAAATGACCTATAATCAAAGTTTCCCAAAATACCCCTGGTTTGCAAGCTTCATATCTTGAGCTCCACAAATCAAATGAAAAACTTCTAATACTTTTTGGAAATATAAGATCATAAGGAAAGACTTTCATGTTTGGGTCAAGTGAAAAGAGACATCCTTCTAGGTCAAAAATGTCTTGGAAGTTGGTTGACTTTTGTTGACCAAAATCACATTCATCTGATGACCTGTAACTTTCCAGCTTCCTAAATTGAGTTCTAGAAATCTAATGGATGAGTTCTAGTACTCAAAATAAATCTAGAAACATGCTCTACAAGTTTCATGTTGGGGTCAAGATGAGATGAAACTTGTATCTTGAGATATGTGGTCTTGAAGTTGGGCACTAAACAGGGGATTTTACACTGACAAGCTTAGAAACCCTAGCTTAGCCACTTCTGACACTCTTGAATATTGATGAATTGATCTTTAAATGATATATGACATGTCTCAAAATAACATTACATGATCATAGTTGCTTGGAATTGAGTCTTAATCTCCTTCAAATTCACTGTTGACTTAGGGTTAACCAGATGAAAACCCTAACTACATCACCTTTGACTGTGACTTCTTACACGTGATATAATGACTTGAACAAGCCCCTTGATGACCCTCAAGGCATTCAATGAGCTTCCATAATGTTCCCCATCCATAACCATGGACTTCATAACATCTGATAGTCTTCACATGGCCTCCAAGATAGGAGGTAAACCACAACTATTCATCTGCCTTTTCAAAGAACTTTTAACTTTCTTCTGAGGATGACAAACTATGGATATCTTGAATAAGACCTCTTGATTAGGCTTGGAAACTTTGGTTGTATCCTCTTGCTAGGCACATCTCTCTTGATCCCTTGCAAATGGGCAATGGTATGCAAATGCTAATGCTATATGAATGCAATGAAACATAAACCAAGTAAAGAAAAGGTTGGGCAAATTTTGGGGTGCAACACTCCTTGTTTAAAAAGTCCTTCCTACCACCAATGGTGATCCTTTGTACCATCCAATAATTGCTCCCTCTTAACAACAAACTTCTCCTAAGGATTCCACCAAAGAATCCACAGATGAAATAAGTCAAAAGAAATCACCGCCTAAGGTTACAACTGCTTTCATAAACTAATGACTTTGATCATAAAAAGAATCCCCTAAAAGTAAATGCCCCAGTTGATGCAGGAGGTGACACAACAATTCCATCTATAGAAAAGATTGTCGAAGACAAGTCTAGAGATGACTCCCTAATCAACGTACAACAGGGTTCTAGCAGTGAAGGAGACAAATAGGAGAACGAAGATTGTTCCATATTCGACTATGAAGAGAGATTATTGTGGAAGATGAAGAAGAGGAGAAAGATAACAAATATGATAACAAGAAATGAAAAGATCAACAAGGTGACCAGCCAAAAACTGATCCAAAGCCTGATGCTTCGACTGGAACAACTACTACTAGCCTCTCTCATGAAGAGCTAGAGTCACTGAAGGTGCAAAGACCCTTTGAATATCTGAAAGCTATGATTAGATCCAAGTACAATTGGACAACCAAAAGCACTAGCACTTCAATTGTGTTGGGTGATCAGTCTGCCAACAAGCCTGAGGATGATTTGCTTTCTCAAATTAAAGAGAAATTTTTTGATTTCAACTTGTTTCAAATCATAGAGAATGACATTTCTCCGTGTTTTAGGATTAAAAAAAACTCTTGAAACAAGTCATTGTCTTGGAGGCTTCCCTAAAAATTGTAGATGCTATAATGGAATTGGGCTCACTAATTGACCTTGTTGTTGTTAATTTCAATCACCTCAAAGATTTCTCGATTAAGATACAGAACAAATCAGAAACCCAACTCGTTGAATGGGAAGCAGCCACTGAGTCCACTGCCAAGGTTGAAGAATTGCAAAAAGGTTCTGAACAAAATAAGAAGGAGATTGAAACATGTGACAAAAATGTCGAAGAATGGGAGCAACAGATCAAAGAGCTGCAAACCAGGATTTCTCAGGTCAAGAAAAGTTGTCGCACTTGCGAAAAACACCCGGCAGAAAACAAAAGAGTCGCCACCTTTCGTTATTTATCCCACAGAGAGGGAAAGGAAACGATCGGAAAAAACCTAACGAAAAAGGGAAAAGACAAGGTCATCGCAACCAATTCCTGGATTCGGGAGTCGGTTACGCAAGGGGAAGGTATTAGCACCCCTCACGTCCGTCGTGCTCGACGGGATCCATGCTTGTTGTCTCTCTAAGGGTGTGTTTAAACTATCTACGCTGCAGGCTTGCGGGACAAAAAGAAAAGAAAAGAGACTAGGCAGAGCATCGCCGCTCTGTGCCTACGTATTCCCTCGTGCAATGGGAAAGTCAGAGTCAACGTAGTTCGGCTAACTATGGGAGAAAGGGGGGAAAGTTGCTCTCCAAAACATCGCTTGTGCCTACGTAATTTCATCTAGTATGAAAGATCAGAGCAAACGTAGTTCGGGCAACAGAACACCGGTTGGTTAAGTGTTTTAATCGAGTAGGGTTAAACCTCTGTTCCAGCAGTTAGGGACAAAGCCTGTTTGCGGTAGAACCGAAGCTTAACAACACTCTTTTCTGAAAAAGGTTTCCAATTAATCCCGAAGGAAAAAGGTTTGACATTTGTTTTGTGTTTTTTAGTGAAGTGAATTAATTCGCTTTGTGATTCACGTTGCACTAAAGACTAGGACATGGAGGCGAATGCGTTGTATATCTCCCCCAAACGAGACATATACTTAACACTCTAGATAAGCGAGAGGAGACCCCTCACTCATCATTCCCCATGTAGCTTAAGGCTCGTAGTGTGCAATGTTCATCGCATTTATTAGATGAATTAGAATTGTTTGGAGATGGGAAAGAGAGAGACACACAGAAGGTCTAAGGGAAACTCGACCCTAAAGTTGTCATGCAAAGTGGTCCTAAAGTTTGGATTAAAGGGGGAACATCTACCCTAATGTTAGCATGCTTGGATTGAACACCTAATGTCTCTCCTACTCCCGTCCTAAACGGAGGGACTAGGAATCCTATGGGGATCATGGCAAAAAAGCACAAGACGAACAAAGGAAGGATCAATCACAAGTAGAAAACGCATACATGAAAATGCACATTTAGAATGGTGGGAGGGAGGAAAAAATGTGTGGGGCAGCAGCCGCCACAAGCGCGTCTCGACCTCAACAGCGATGTAAAATGATGCAAACATGGGGAGAAAAACAAGAGATGAAAGCAAATAAACATGCAAACAAATGTTCACTTCGAACCACATACACAAGCATGCAACCAAGTGGAAAATGAACACACATTCCAACAAAATCATGATTAACCAACCACAAACAGTGACAAATATCCAAAACATTCCAATCCAAATGCATCACACTGATCTATGATGATTCGAATCGAAACGGTATGCAAACAAGCAAGCAAAATAGCAAATATGACATCCTGGCACAATGTTAATCGGTTAACCCCCGGGGTTAATCGGTTAACACCTTAAAAAGTTCAGAAAATCTAGAATTTTGAACAGGTTAATCGGTTAACCATATGCGTTAACCGATTAACACTATTAACGTTTGAAAAAATTTTGAAAGTTTGAAATGGTTAACCGGTTAACCATATAGGTTAACCGATTAACACTGCACCAGAAGCTAAAAACAACAACAGAAAATCACTTCCAGCACCAAAACGGCTTATCCAAGGTTCCAACAGATCAACTTATCAATTAAGCACGAAATTAACAATAGAAAACAGAGATCCAACAGCATGGATACACAATTACACAGCAACATCACAATTCGAATGGATCAAAATCAACCCAAAATTCAATCGAATATGAAGATTAACATGATAAGCTCAAAAATTAAATGGAATCGAGAATTCCAACCTTCGAAGCGGAGATTTGCTTCCGTAAATGTTGATCAACTGAATTTGAATAGATCAAATGCTAGAAATCCAGAAAACTTCAAGATACCCAATAATTGTTGCAAGAGGATTGAAGATCCACCAAATTTGAGTCAAAAAGCTTCAAATAATCACTTCTAGATCCCACTCCAGATTCAGATCCAAGCTTGCACGAAAATTGAAGATGAAAATTGATCCAATGATGATGGTAAATGGAGGTTTATGCTCAAGAATCCATTGATTCCAATGAAGGATCAATGAATTCAATGAAAAAGAGCTTTGAGTGAAGGTTTTGGTTATGGAGGATTTTGAGAGAAAATTGAGAGAGATGAGATCAAATCTGAAGTGAGAGTCAAAAATGAAGGTTAGAATGTGTTGGCTTGGAGTGAATCATTTAAGTACTCTCTTGGTTTGGATCCAAAGCTAGGTTTGGGAATTTGGATTGGAAATCAAGGTTTGGAATGTGGCATGGGATTTTGGAGGGAAATCTGAATTTTAAAGAGGTTCTAGATCCTTCCCACATGCAAAATTTGAATTCCAAGGTGATCAAAGTTGGACCCCAAGTGCAATTGGCTTGCAAAATCACGTACAGGGAAAAATCTGTTATGGTTAACCGGTTAACCATATGCGTTAACCGGTTAACATTGTTAAAATTTCAAATCTGGGCTAATTTCTCTTTGGTTAATCGATTAACCATATAGGTTAACCGATTAACACCTTTAAATTTGAATTCTGGCGCCTTTTGGAGGGAAACCTGCCTGTTTTCCTGTTTCTTGCCGTTTTGAGCTCTGCTTAGCTTCTGAAGGTCATTTCTGAATGTTATGATCATGAGAATGCTCGAGATAACCTGAATGCTGCTTTCTGAGCTGAAAAATGCCCTGCAAAACAAAATAAAATCGGTCGCTCGACCGCTGGGCAAAATAAATGCCGGAGATACTCGATGTTCAGTCTTGCACTGAAATGAGCCCTGAATCACAGGAAGACCTTGATCCCCTGTCTCAAGAACGAATGCTATGCAATGCAAATGCAAAAAGAAAATGCAATGAAACAAAATCCAGTAACAAGAAAATCGGTTGGGAAAATTTTGGGGTGCAACAGCTGCCCCTATTCAAACGTCTTGGACCTGAAGGGTGAGAAGCGAACGACTTTCGGACAATCAAGGTAAAAGTGGTCGAATACCAAAGAAACCCAAAAATTTGCCAACCGCAGAAATAAACTGCAACTATGATTGGGGAAACGTCTCCAAAAACTGAATACAGACGGTTGCAACAGCATCAAGCTGACTGATCATCTGGTAAAGAATACCTGACTAATGGTAGACAGGAAGAAAGATAATACTCACATCGTCTAAAGGTAGACGGAAAGACACCCAATACTCACATCGTCTAAGGATAGACGGAAAGAACACTCAATACTCACATCGTCTAAGGATAGACGGAAAGACAAACAATATCCAACGTTCACATTGTCTAAGGATAGAAAGAAAGAAAAACAATACTCACATCGTCTAATGGTAGACGAAAAGACACCAAATACTCACATCGTCCAACACCAAAACGTTCACATCGTCTAAGGATAGACAGAAAGAACAACCCCATACTCACACCGTCTATGGATAGACGGAAAGACACCAAAACCGCACTTCAAAACCATTTATCAAACTGCAGAATTCTTTCGTCCATAGGAATTGATGGAAAGAAATATCTTCAAAGGGCCACATCGTCAAAAGGAATTGACAGAAAGAAACCATCTTCAAAGAGCTACGTCGTCAATAGGAATTGACAGCACGAAAACCCTCCTAAAACTCCATCTCATCCAATAAACGGAAAGAAAACCATGTCCGAAACTCACGTCGTCTAAGGATAGATAGAGAGAAAAAACCATATCCAACACTCATGTCGTCTAAGGAGAGACGGAGAGAAAACCATATCCGAAGCTCACGTCGTCTAAGGATAGACGGTAAGAAAACCATATCCGAAGCTCACGTCGTCTAAGGATAGACGGTAAAAAAACCATATCCGAAATCTCGCATCGTCTAAGGATAGACGGTAAGAAAACCTGTTGGGGAAACACGTCGTCAATAGGAATTGGCGGCAAGAGAATTTGCTTGGAGAAACACATCGTCAATAGGAATTGACGGAAAGAAAATCTGCTGGGATGTCATCATCAAAGGACTGATGGACAAAGCATAACCGGCGTATAATCTGAAACCCGAGTAAACCGATAAGTTGTCTGAACAAAGTTGTCGGATAAATGCCCATGTACTGATTGAAGAGTGATTCAAGTTGCCACGGAAAACTGACAGAAACTGGCTTATGCTTCGTATGCATATGCGTATGTTTGAATATGGCGTAATGCTCCATACGAAATGGAAATGTTACGCATTTGAAGATGAAATGCAAAGATGATGCAAGTATGATAACTATATGCAAAAATGCAAATGCAAACTCAGGCTGTCGGGGAAAGCTGAATACAACAGAATTGCTCCAGCAAAAAAAATGCTGAAGACGAAGCCAACTCCGTTGGGGGATAACCGGATGTGCCAAGTACGATTGGACTTTGCTGGAGAAAACAGACGAAGTCTTCCTGTGTACCAATTAGATTTTGGAACGATGCAAATGGTCAGGTACGACTAACGCTGGAAAAATAACCTGTCTAAACTCAAAGGTTTTTTTTTTGGTTGAAGGGTCAAGGGATAGTAACATGACTTCCTGACATTCGTCTTGAACTCGAAAGTTAATCGAACCTGCTAGAATAACTTTGAGTAGCTCTGAGAATATGGAGAGGGACAACTCCTGCGCTTCCGATTTTACCCCAGCCCGTGGGATCTCTGTGGGGATGTTCCTCGAAAGGAAAACTGAAATCTCTGTACCTCTACGGTTTGATCTAAGCTGGCTAAGCATCTTGAACCTCGAAGAGGTGCCTCATTAATTGCCCCTTGGACAAGAAATCACTTATGCGCTCTTAGGGTGGCCTGCCCCAGTCTTGTAATGACTTTGCCTCTGATTGGCAACTTCACTGGGGATGATACCTATAGCAGCGAGATATCCACCAAATCTCAACCTGATTTCCCCTATTAACTGTCTTTTGGCTGGCTGGCTCCCATGCTGTGATCATTTGATATACTGCCCCAGTTTGACGGAGTACTCAGGCAATCTGCATTCTATCCTGATCAAACTTTCCACTGTGGAAACTTTCCTACTGTCAAGCGCTTACTCGCAAGTAAAACCAATTGTTCTGCATAAAAGACATATTAAATGCAATGCATATGACAGTTTTGAAATTTCCAATTTGTTCACTGGAAAAATTTGTGACATAGGGTGAGTAAATCATTTATCATCATGTCAACCTTAATACAACACTGTAAGAGGAACCCTTTTGGGAGTCAGTTTCGATGCGATCTTTACCGAAGTATGCTTTCGAAACAAACCTGCTTCAATTAGGACTTTTTCAGGTTGTAACATGGTCAGGTTCACGGTTTGAAAGAAGGGATATAGGCTCAAAATTCATTTTAACCCACCCATTCTCCGTGATGTTCTTCAATCCTACGTTCATCCTATTCGACACTAGCGTTCCCCTTTCAAAGGTTGAATGACAGGAGTGATGGTTCGGGAAACCATAAGTGTTTGAAGTGACAGTCAGTCGCTTTTTCGTCTTTGGGGCCTGAATCACACGACCTGTTTTTCGTCATCATTTATTTCCCCGTTTTTGCCTGGACTGGCTATTTTGAGCTTCTTTTGATTTTGAAGTCCAGCGGGGTGCCTTCATTTTTGCCTAAGTCCCTTTTTTCAAGATTCGACTTAGCAGGCTTCGTTCTTCTTTTTCTTTTCTTTATTTTTCTTCTGATTCTCTTTTTTGAACAAATCGTGTGACATCGGCTTATCTGACTCGTTGAAAGGGAATGTGACTGTTTCACTCCTGATCGGCAAGATTTAACCATTGTGGTTTTTTAGGCACGACCTATACAGGTGTGATTGATCCTCGAACGTGAACACTCCTTTTGCAATTTAGACGCTCAGTCAAATTAGCTGACACCTACCCTGCCCCGGGTTAAGATTGAGGGTTTTTCCGTTTTTAGAAAGAAACTCCTACTACTAGGCTCAAAGGGGTCAATAAGGGATTATCCTCCTTATATCTCCGGTGTTTGTGGATTTGAAACAATGCATGTACATCATCAGCATGTTTTATTTCAAAAGCATACAATCGGAAGCTTGTGCGTCTTTAAACTTCGTCATCCTCCCCGGATTCCGCTTAAATAAGCGTATGACATCTGTAAAAAGAAATTAGTGAACACGAATGGATTAAATCAAAACATGCATAGTCATTTCATTAATATCAATCGAAAACAAACAAGTTTTACAAATGAATTTGCACTTTAACAGGAAAGAAATTACAAACGTAAAGAAATAACAGGATAAAATGAGAATTGCCAGCTTCTGAGAACTGGGCTTTCACACTGATTAGCTGCTGAGGGATGTGACCCTTGAATTCTTCAAACTCAATCAGGCGAGCGATGTACGACCAACTCTCCTCTTGGAAAAGATATGCACCTTCGGTCCATCAACTGTTGTACCCTGGCTTGAAAAGCCTCGCAATCTTCAGTAGAATGCCCTATGGATCCTCCATGATATCCACATTGAGCACTGGGATCATACCCGGGAGGGTAAGGTTCTGGCATCGGTTTGAGAGCTTTGGGCTCCACCAAAGAGCTCCGAACTAGGCGCGGCAGCAGCTGACTGTACGACATAGGCACTGGACGCAGAGGAGCATTCCTTCTTTACAAATTGTTGTGAGGCCTATTCTGATTCTGGTACTAATAGTTTTGCTACAAAGGCCCAAATGGTCGTGGACACTGAACAGCAGAAACGTCCGGCGACTGGGTTTGGACTCTGGAGGACTCTCTTTGTTCAGGCACTTTCATCCTTAAGCTTGACCCAGGAACAGGCAGCAACTGTGGGCAGGGGGATTCTGACACCAAAGATTGTAGGATATACTCTTGACCTACTGCAGCTTTAGGTGAGGGAATAGGAACATTCATCTCCTTTGCATGATAGAGAATAAATTCACCTGATACATTCATGCCGTCCGACGTGAATTAAATTGTCTTCGAATCAATCAGGTCCTGAACCTTATGCTTAAAAGCTTTACAGTTTGCACTGTTGTGCCCTTGTCCCCCAGAGTGGAAATTGCAATGAGCATTGATATCAAAGCCTGGTGGTGGCTGGCCAGTAAATGGAGCCAAAGTCCGAGGCTTAACCAACTGAAATTGGAGCAAGAGTTGCACCAACTGAGCATAATCCATGGGAATTTGATCGAAGATTTTGTCTTGTGATTTTATCCTTTAACCATATCTTCTAATCCTGGGATTCTCCTGAGGAACGGGACGCAGCTGATGACACGGAAATTTTGGAACCTCCGGTTGTGCAGAAGATCTCTGACACACATTACACTCTGGTATAGGTTCCCCAGAAAAAAAGTGGAGCAAGCATCTTTGCTGCAGCCTCAGGCACCAGATCACCTTCTTTTCTAAGCACGTTCCTTATCACTTCCATGATTAAGCCCACCTGAGTCTTCAACTGATTGTTCTCCTCTCTGAGCATATTCTGATCCAAGCGTAACGCCTGCATGTCCAATATGAACTGTCCCATCTGGCTCTTGACTTCTCTCAGCTCTGCTTTAACTTGCTCCATAATTCTGCGTTGATCCATGTGATCTATCTGATTGTGTAACCTCGATCAACAAGCCTGGCGATGGTCAGCATACAGTAATGAACAAATGCTACACAGGGATACAACCCTCAAATGAGTCTTCAGTTTGATACTCTTCCGAACAACTTCTCTCGGTGAATTCCTCCATAACATGAACTGATACACCCGCTTGGCTGGATGAGGGAAGATCGCTAATCTGAACACCCTGAGACGTGATTGAGATCCTATTGGAATCCAGCAGAGTCTGAACCTGGCTTCTAAGAACCTTACAGTCTTCAGTTGAATGCCCATGTACCCCAGCATGGTACTCACAGCGGGCGCTGACATCGAAGTCTGGCGGATATGGCGGAATCTCTGGATTAATCTTCTTCGGCACTATCAACCCACCTCTGATCAAATCTAGAAACAACTGACTGTACGATACCGGTAGCTGAGTAAAATGCCTTTCTGGTTTCCTGGGTCTTCGTCTAACGTGCTGAAGTGACTGGTGACGGTACAACTGGTGACTTTGAAGGGAAATAGATTTCTGATACTCAGACCCAACGGATTTCTGACTCTGAACACTCGAAGTATCTGAAAACTGAATCTGAGGTACAAGAGATTCCAGGATAACATCACTTTCTTTCTCCCATTCTTCTTGAGAACTAACAACTGATTCATTCTTATCAACTGAAATATAGGGGACATTTCGAATATTTCCGTTCTTGAGTCCACTCTTAATACGTTTACCCATTATCACCAAGTCAACAAAGTTTGACATTCCACCACTGATCATCTTGTCAAAGTAATGGCCTTTCAAGGTATCCAAGAATATATCAACCAACTCCCTGTCCTGAAGTGGGGGTTGAACACGAGCAGCTAACTCTCTCCATCTCTGCACATATCCTTTGAAGGATTCATTGTCCGCCTGAGATAATTCTTGCAACTGCACGCGACTAGGAGCCATGTTGAGATTGTAGTTGTACTGCTTCACAAAGGCATTGGCTAAATCTGACCATGATCGGATGCAACTGCTTTCCAACTGCATATACCAATTCAACGATGCTCCACTCAGACTGTCCTGAAAACAGTGAATCATAAGCTTGTCATTGTGGACATGTGAAGTCATTCTTCTGCAGAACATCACCAAATGATGCTTCAGACAACTATCCCCCTTGAACTTCTCAAAATTTGGCATCTTAAACTTTGGAGGTATCACAAGGCCTGGCACCAAACACATGTTCGAAGCATTCAGATCAAGAGTATTCTGACTCATCAGGGTGTTAAGCCTTTCCTCCAACAGTTGACATTTTTCCATAAACTCAACAGTCTGTGGGTTCTCAGCATTAACCTTTGGAACAACCCTCTGAGAATATGGCACGGGGAAGGTAAAATTCTGATAGTCCGTGTCATGAAGAGAAGATTAATCTCTACCTCTAGCAATAGGATGCTCTTGAACTTCGACAGAAATCTGCACAGGCTGAGCTTGAGCAACATTGTTCACTAGAGTCCTCTGAATACCGGCCTCTCCTCTAGTCATAGCTGCGAGGGCTTCCATGAGTTGATCTAGCTTATCCTTCATCAATTCAAACTCTACCCTTGTAACAACCATATTTTGCTCTGCTGAGTTCATGATCCTGCCAGAAGCTAATTCAAGTCCAATGCGAATGTCGGGAAATCAACTAACGGAGCAGACAAAAGATGGGTGAGCTCCCTGTTCCGGTTGAGGATGGATATGCAAATATGAAATGCAAATGCAATGCAATGCAAAATGCTGATGAAACAAACAGGGGATCAAAGTATCCAATGCTCAAACTCGCTGCTGTGTCGTTGACTGAATTCAACAATAGCTCTGCTCTGATCAAAACCCTGAGATAACACATTGGACGGAACATTCAGGATCAACAGTCCGCACTTGACAAGAAAAACCGGGTTGGTTGAAACATGTGAAAAAAATGTCGAAGAATGGGAGCAACAGATCAAAGAGCTGCAAACCAGGATTTCTCAGGCCAAGAAAAGTTGTTGCAACTGCGAAAAACACCCAGCGGAAAACAAAAGAGTCGCCACCTTTCGTTATTTATCCCACAGAAAGGGAAAGGAAACGATCAGAAAAAACCTAACGAAAAAGGGAAAAGACATGGTCATCACAACCAAGTCTTGGGTTCGGGAGTCGGTTACGCAAGGGGGAGGTATTAGCACCCCTCACGTCTGTCGTACTCGATGGGATCCAGGCTTGTTGTCTATCTAAGGGTGTGTTTAAACTATCTATGCTACAGGCTTGCGGGACAAAAAGAAAAGAAAAGAGACTCGGCAGAGCATCGTCACTCTGTGCCTACGTATTCCCTCGTGCAATGGGAAAGTCAGAGTCAATGTAGTTCGGCTAACTACGGGAGAAGGGGGGAAGGTTGCTCGCCAAAACATCACGTCTTGTGCCTACGTACTTTCATCTGGTATGAAAGATCAGAGCAAACGTAGTTCGGGCAACAGAACACCGGTTGGTTAAGTGTTTTAATCAAGTAGGGTTAAACCTCCGTTCCAGCAGTTAGGGATAAAGCCTGTTTGCGGTAGAACCGAAGCTTAACGACACTCTTTTTTGAAAAAGGTTTCTGATTAATCCCGAAGGAAAAAGGTTTGACATTTGTTTTGTGTTTTTTAGTGAAGTGAATTAATTTGGTTTGTGATTCACGTTGCACTAAAGACTAGGACATGGAGGTGAATGCGTCGTATATCTCCCACAAACGGGACGTATACTAAACACTCTAGATAAGCGAGAGGAGACCCCTCACTCATCATTCCTCATGTAGCTTAAGGCTCGTAGCGCGCAATGTTCATCGCATTTATTAGATGAATTAAAATTGTTTGGAGATGAGAAAGAGAGAGACACACGGAAGGTCTAAGGGAAACTCGGCCCTAACGTTGTCATGCAAAGTGGTCCTAAAGTTTGGATTAAAGGGGGAACATCTACCCTAATGTGAGCATGCTTGGATTGAACACCTAATGTCTCTCCTACTCTCGTCCTAAACGGAGGGACTAGGAATCCTATGGGGATCATGGCAAAAAAGCACAAGACGAACAAAGGAAGGATCAATCACAAGTAGAAAACGCATACATGAAAATGCACATTTAGAATGGTGGGAGGGAGGAAAAAATGTGTGGGGCAGCAGCCGCCACAAGCGCGTCTCGACCTCAACAGCGATGTAAAATGATGCAAACATGGGGAGAAAAACAAGAGATGAAAGCAAATAAACATGCAAACAAATGTTCACTTCGAACCACATACACAAGCATGCAACCAAGTGGAAAATGAACACACATTCCAACAAAATTATGATTAACCAACCACAAACAGTGACAAATATCCAAAACCTTCCAATCCAAATGCATCACACTGATCTATGATGATTCAAATCGAAACGGTATGCAAACAAGCAAGCAAAACAGCAAATATGACATTCTGGCACAGTGTTAATCGGTTAACCCCTGGGGTTAATCGGTTAACACCTTAAAAAGTTCAGAAAATCTGGAATTTTGAACAGGTTAATCGGTTAACCATATGCGTTAACCGATTAAAACTATTAACGTTTGAAAAAATTTTGAAAGTTTGAAATGGTTAACCGGTTAACCATATAGGTTAACCGATTAACACTGCACCAGAAGCTAAAAACAGCAACAGAAAATCACTTCCAGCACCAAAACGGCTTATCCAAGGTTCCAACAGATCAACTTATCAATTAAGCACAAAATTAACAATAGAAAACAGAGATCCAACAGCATGGATACACAACTACACAGCAACATCACAATTCGAACGGATCAAAATCAACCCAAAATTCAATCGAATATGAAGATTAACATGATAAGCTCAAAAACTAAATCGGATCGAGAATTCCAACCTTCGAAGCGGGATTTGCTTCGGTAAATGTTGATCAACTGAATTTGAATAGATCAAATGCTAGAAATCCGGAAAACTTCAAGATCCACAATAATTGTTGCAAGAGGAATGAAGATCCACCAAATTTGAGTCAAAAAGCTTCAAATAATTACTTCTAGATCCAACTCCAGATTCAGATCCAAGCTTGCACGAAAATTGATCCAATGATGATGGTAAATGGAGGTTTATGCTCAAGAATCCATTGATTCCAATGAAGAATCAATGAATTCAATGAAAAAGAGCTATGAGTGAAGGTTTTGGTTATGGAGGATTTTGAGAGAAAATTGAAAGAGATGAGATCAAATCTAAAGTGAGAGTGTAAAATGAAGGTTAGAATATGTTGGTTTGGAGTGAATCATTTAAGTACTCTCTTGGTTTGGATCCAAAGCTAGGTTTGGGAATTTGGATTGGAAATCAAGGTATGGAATGTGGCATGGGATTTTGGAGGCAAATCTGAATTTTAAAGAGGTTCTAGATCCTTCCCACATGCAAAATTTGAATTCCAAGGTGATCAAAATTGGACCCCAAGTGCAATTGGCTTGCAAAATCACGTACAGGGCAAAATCTGTTATGGTTAACCGGTTAACCATATGCGTTAACCGGTTAACACTGTTAAAAATTCAAATCTGGGCTAATTTCCCTTTGGTTAATCAATTAACCATGTAGGTTAATCGATTAACACCTTCAAATTTTGAATTCTGGCGCCTTTTGGAGGGAAACCTGCTTGTTTTCCCGTTTCTTGCCGTTTTGAGCTCTGCTTAGCTTCTGAAGGTCATTTCTGAATGCTATGATCATGAGAATTCTCGAGATAACTCGAATGCTGCTTTCCGAGCTGAAAATGCCCTGCAAAACAAAATAAAATTGATCGCTCGACCGCTGGGCAAAATAAATGCCGGAGATACTCGTTGTTCAGTCTTGCACTAAAATGGGCCCTGAATCACAGGAAGACCTTGATCCCCTGTCTCAAGAACGAATGCTATGCAATGCAAATGCAAAAAGAAAATGCAATGAAACAAAAGCCAGTAACAAGAAAACCGGTTGGGCAGCTTTTGGGGTGCAACAAACGCAAAGTCGAACTTCTAAAGTTTGATCATGAAAAAGAGGCCAAAGAACTTGAAGTCGGTATGTACCATGTCAAGAGAGCTCAAAAGCTTGAAAGAGATATTGAAGAACTTTTGAACAATAATATTGTCTACGAATGACGTTTGACGCTTTAGAGATCAAAATATCAAAATATGAAGGTTTCCCTTCCTTTTTAATTTGTTTGTAACTAACGAGCCCGTTTCTTTGTTGTATTAATGTTGAGCCCTGGGTGGCATTTTATGTAATGACTGGGCCATTTTGGCAACTTTTATTTGATTCCCATTTTGGCTTCGACCATACTTTGCGTGAATTATTCCTTGTTTATCTTTACTTCTTGAAGTACAGGTTTATATTTCTTTAAATATTTATCATTTACTTCCAAGATTCTTCTATCCTCATTTAATTCTTCGACTTCATACGTGCCATTGGAAAAAACTTTAATAATTTGAAAGGTACCCTCCCACTTAGGATACCACTTACCCAAAATTCTAACTTTCTAATCCATGGTCAAGATTACTTTCCAAACTAAATCTCCAGTCGAAAATAACTTAAATTTCACCTTTTTGTTATATGACTTTTCTACTCTTTTCTTTTTCCTTTTTAATAACTATAAAGCATTCAGTCTTTATTCATCCAAATCAACTAATCCGTCCAACATCATGTTCCAATAGGACTCAGAAGGGATCTCATGTTGTCTCTGAATTCTAGTTGACTGCAAGTAGATTTCAACTGGTAACACTACATCATGACCCTATGTTAGTCGAAAAGGTGTAGTGTTTGTAGCATCTTTAGAGGAGGTTCGACAAGCTCAAAAATTTTGGTCTAATGTCTTATGCCAATTTCTTTGCTTCTTCCCCACATGCTTCTTAATTAACCTAATCACTACCTTATTTTTCACTTCGACCTGACCATTAGCCTGAGCATAATAAGGTGTGGAGCTCAAAAGTTTGAATCCCATTTCTTTAGTGAATTCTTGCCTTTTTCTACTAGTAAAAATTGATCCTTGATATGTTATAATAGTTTCTGGGATTCCAAGCCTGTAAATAATATGTTTTTGGATGAATTCGATCACTACATCTTGATCCACATTTACCAATGGTATAACCTCAATCCACTTAGTGAAATAGTCTATTCCCACTAGAATGTATTTCTGACTCTTTGAAGATGCTTGTCGAATTTCCCCAACTAAATCTAAAGCCCATCCTCTGAAGGGACAAGGTTTCACTATGGAAAGTAGTTCGCTTGCAGGAACATGTTGAATGTCTGCATGTATTTGGCATTCTTGACATCCTTTGGCAAATTCAATACAATCTTTGAGCATGGTAGGCCAATACATGCCTTGTCGAAATAATAACCATTTCATCTTATAGCCTAGTTGACGCGCTCCACATGCCCCACTATGGACATTAGACAAAGCCAAGTATTCCTCAAACTCACTAAGGCATTGACACCCTTTGGGGTCTTTTTAAATAATTTGTTCCCCATTAGAACATAATTTAAGGCACAATATTTAGCCTTTTGTTCGACAGGAGCTGTTGGATTTTGCAAGTAGTCTACTATTTGCTTCCTCCAATCTTCGCCTGACAAACTATCTATAGCCAATATTTCAAAGCTCTCTTCATCGGCATATCCTAGCTTCATTGGTACTAATTTTGTTTGGGATAATTTAGTTGATGCAAATCTTCCTCTGAATTTGATTGTGTCTTATAACTTTTCTTTTGAAATTTTGTACTCTGAAGTAATATGGGCCAAATCATTAGCCTCTTGATTCTCAAGTCGAGGTATGTGTCAAATACTTACCACTTAGAATCTTCACAACAACCTATTGGCTATCACAAAGTACATGATAAGGTTTTCCTTAACACATTTATATTCTTTTGTAATTTGCTTTATGACTAACTCTGAGTCACCCATCATTTCGACTCGAGTTAACCCCAATTCCAACAAGATTTCGAGTCTAATGATTAAAGCTTCATACTCAGCTTCATTATTTGAACAAAGGCCTTCGACCTTGTACTTGAATTTTGTTGGAATTTTGTTAGGAGAAATAATTATAACTTCTACTCTCGTTCCATTCTTATGACTATAACCGTAGAAGTATAACTTCCAAGTTTCAAGCTCCACATAATCAAGGGAGTTTTTAACTATATATTAGTCGACTATAAAGTTTGCTATCACTTATCCTTTAATAACCTTTAATGGCATATGAATATTCAGTTAAGGCTAATGCCCATTTGCCAATTCTAATATACAAAATAGGTTTAGAAAGCATATGTTTAATAACATTGAAATGAGATGAAACTTAAACTTCAACTGGCTTTATATAATGCTTTAATTTTTTACAACAGAAGTATAGACAAAGACATAATTTTTTTACTATACTATATCTAGTTTCTGCATCATTCAAGACTCTACTAAGGTAATAAATGGCTCTTTCGATGCCATTTTCATCCTCTTGAGCTAACATGCGCCCTAAAGTCTTGTCTGACGTGGCTATGTACAATCTAATACTCCTATTTCTACAAGGAGGCGCCGGAATTAGAGGGTGAGCAAGGTAGTATTTAATCCTGTCGAAAGCTTCTTGTTGTGCTTGCCCCCATTCAAAAAATTCTTTCTGGAGTCGAAGTAGAGGTGAAAAATATTTAGTCATGCCACTTAGGTTGGAGATGAACCTCCTCAGGAAATTGATCTTTCCTAGTAATGACTGTAACTCCTTCTTTATAGAAGGTGCTTTCACCTCCATTATGGCCTTGGTCTTGTTCTAATTAATCTCTATTCCTTTTTTATATACCATGAAGCCTAGGAAATCCCCCTCCTACACACAGAAAGCACACTTAAGAGGATTTATCTTGAGACCATGCTTCCTCATTCGTTCAAATGATTGTCGAAGATGGTCTATATGATTTTTTCCTGAAACTGACTTAACCATAATATCATCAATATAAATCTGCATAAATGTTTCAATAAAGTCATGAAAATTAGAATTCATTGCTCGTTGATAAGTGTCATACTCCAAATTTGTCCTATTTGTATATACTTTTTATTTGTACATTCATCCACTAACCATTACTCAGAAAAAAAAAATATGTTGTTGTCCAAACTAAGGATATAACAATGATGGTTCAAAGGGAAATGAAATTCGTTTAAGGCTATCAGGGAAAAGTGCATGAGTAATGGATTAGGGTTTTTTGGTTCTGATTTAATTTATCAGTCAAGCAAAGGTGTTTCATAATCAAAGCCATGGTATGCACAAGTCAGGTGATGTGCGTCTGAGGATTTGAGCAGAGTTTGCACCAATTTGAGCCATACGTGTATGGGTCAAGTGATCAGGGTTTTTTGCAGCGAAATCCATGTCCTAATTAATAATCTCTAATTTCAAGATTTATTTCCCAGAGATTGATTGAGACATTCAAAGTGATTCAGAACTTATTGATCAGAATTTTAGAGAATTATGATTCAAATGACAATTGCTACGGTTTCAGATAATTCGGTGGATTAGGATTTGAGTCTCATTCAAGCTTATCAGCATTCAATTGGCCAGGATTAGGTGGATTCATTTGTTATGATTAACCAGTTTGATTCAAGGCGGATCTTCTTTGATTTAGAGAGTGGCGTCTAAGTTTAGGTGTCAAGGTTGTAAGTGTTGTGGAGGAATATTGCAAGACTCATTCCTTACTCTTTTGTTTACTTCCATTTTCATATTTTTCCATACTTTTATCCATTTCTAAACAATTTTCCATTATCTAATCCATTCCCAATTTCATCAAGATTCAATTTCAACTCAAAACTCAATATTCAATTCACAACCAATCTTCAAATTTGTCCAATTTCCACAAACGACATTCAATATCCATGTCTATCCTTTTTTAGTCATTTTCAAATCCATTTATCAATTTCTTTAGACTCAAACCTATATCCATCATGATTCTATTATAAAATTCAAATCCAAAATTCAATCTTAAAGATCATTTTCAAGAACCAAAGTTCGAATTCCTAACCAAATCTCAAATTCAAAGTTCATTCTTCATTCAAGATTTAAATTGCATTCAAGTTTCTATCCAATGTTGATTTCCATCTTTTAATGTCATATCTAAGTTGCCAATTCATTTTTTTTAAGCCCAGTATCAAAGATGATAAGAGACCCATTTTACAATTGTCAAGGAAATAAAGCTCATAAGAAGTATACAAAATATTAAGGGAAATTTAAAATTATATCAAAGCCCATGCTTTACCACAAGTTCTTTACAAAAAAATATGTGGTTCATGAATTACATAAAAAAAACCATTACCTTACATTACTATAACAAAAAAAAATAATACATCCATACCCCAAGTTGACCTCTACAACATAACAAACAAAACCGTACCAAAATGCTCCAAAAATTCCAACGGCCAAGGTGTACCGACCGTACCATCACACTATGCCAAGGCCAAGCACTCCATGCCAAAATTCTGCTTCCTGCACAACTACTACACTACATTAAACCTAGGAGTGGCAAAATGGATGGATTGGATGGATGTGGATTGGATTGTTAATGGATGGATTAAAACAATCCATTAGTCCATTAACAATCCACTAAAATTTTCTTAAAATTATCCAATCCAATCCAATCCATCCATTAAGAATAAAATCCATCTAATTCATCCATTAACATATTTTCAATGGATGGATATCCATCCATCCAATTTTTTTTTTATTTTGTAAGAATAAATAAATTTTTTTATTTTATAAAAATAAATAAGTTTTTTTATTTTTAAAATTCGATTTTATTTTATTTTTGAAAAATTCATTTTTTGTATTTAAAAAATAATAAAATTGATTTTTCACACAAAAAAAAAATCGATTTTTTTTTTCAGAAAAAAAAAAGCAGATTTTTTTTAGGAAAAAAAAAATTGATCTCTTTTTTTTGAAATAATTACAATTTTTTTATTGAAAAAAAACAATTTTTTTCTTTTAAAAAATCTATTTTTAATTATTTTTAAAAAAATAATATAACAAAAATAAAAATAATCCATTGGATTCTTAAAATATGTTGGATGGATTGAATCCATCCATACATATAAATGGATGGATTGAATCCAATCCATTAACTTATTTTTTATGTGGTGGATGGATTGGATGGATTTTTTGATGGATGGATTGGATGGATTTTGTCTTAATGGATCCTATTGCCACCTCTAATTAAACCTTGACCAAACACAAACAAAACTTGTAAACTGTACCCTACAACATCAAAGACCAAATCAACACGCTACAACAACAACTCAAGAATGGCCTGCTACAATACAAAAATTCCTGCAACAACAACCTACGAGTCGTACTGCTACGCCAAAACTTACAAACCCTACACAACAGAGACTACACAATGACATGTCTACAATCGACGACAAAAACGCACCGAACAAAAGCCATGCCAGAACAACACTCAACCTGCTAAGTTTCTGCAACATAACAAAACCTGCACAAGACATGTAATGAAGACGACAACATAGGCTGCGAGAACTTAAAAAGAAGAAAAGGGGAGACCACAGCTTTGAAAAAATCTACCTGAAAAGAAAACCCAAAGTCATAACCTTCATTTATCCTTTCACAAAAAAAAAAGCATATAGAAATCAAAAAAATATAAAGTTTGTGTTAGTAATGTTAAAAAAATATTTTTTTTTACTGTATGGATTAGTTCTCTTAATTTTAATTCAAAAATGTAGATATTAGGGTTTTCTTTTCTTTCTTCTTTTTTTTTATCATCTCGATTTTAATTCCCTTTTTATCGATTTAACGTTTAACTTTTGGGACTTATGACCTATATTCTCGTTGGTTTTGATCCCGTGATTGCAATCCTTGTCTCGACTGCCTCTTTCTCATCATTTTCCACTTATCATTATCCATTTGATCTCTAATTTTGTGAATTTGCAGCTTAGATTCTATTATGTTTGATCTTGCAAATTTCAATTTTGTTCTGGCTATCCTCTTGATCAAATTTTATGATCATTACCCACTCACTCCATTTCTCGTTTTTTCATTTCCACTCCTTAGGTCAAAAACCTTGGTCTCGTGCCAAGTGCATTTTCAAACTCTTTTCCTAATAAGACTTGGATGGTTGTGGAATGGTTAGGCGTAGGCCTTCTCATATCCCGAGTGCTTGACATTACCTTTAGGGTTCAATGTTGTAAAGCGCTTACCATTCAAGATAAAAACATCTTTAATAAGAGAATGAAATTCTTTTGTTTTGAACTAAAGAGAGAGGATTGAGTGTAGACTTCTTCCTCTCTGAGTATCAGGATAGTCCCTGTAGAGTGTGTGGTCTCGATACTCTTCTTTCGATACGAAGACGTGACTATGTTCGCCACACCATTT
This sequence comes from Lathyrus sativus, assembly GCA_963859935.3. Taxonomy (NCBI): domain Eukaryota; kingdom Viridiplantae; phylum Streptophyta; class Magnoliopsida; order Fabales; family Fabaceae; genus Lathyrus; species Lathyrus sativus. Next base: position 282,620,263 of record OZ012741.1, on the reverse strand, counting down.
CACAATAAATCTTTTGAGATAAAGAGTTGGGTACTACCTGTAAGGGGTTACTATCCAAGGACCTATTTCACCTTAAAAATAACTCTCACAAATCAAATGTGACATCTTGCCTCGATGGCGAAAACTTATCTTTTCAAAAGGACATGCTACGTCTGTTCTAAACAGGTAACGCATGAGACTCCACAAGCGAGCTGCAATACACATAACTGCTATAATACGTATGTTAGCATTGTCTACCAGAAAATACCAGTTAACTGTAAGACGAACTACGGCTGCTCTGATTCTTTACTTGTTTTAAGTAAAGATACGTAGGCACAAGGGCCCCAATCCTTGCCAAGCACTCTTCCCTCTTTTACCCATAGTTCTCCGAACTACGTTGACTTTGACTTTCTCATACCTATTGAGAATACATAGGCATAGGACCGCGAGGTCCTACCGAGTCTCTTTTTCCCATTTCATCTTCTCTTTTCCCTATTTCCAGCCTTTCTCTCTCCCCTTAGAACACTCTTAGAAAGCAATATCCTTTAGCAAATACCTTCACACATAGACAAACAAATGGTTCACATCGAGTATGATGAATGCGAGGGGTTCTAATACCTTCCCTTTGCATAACCGGCTTCCGAACCCTTATCTTGGTTGCGAGACCATCTTATCTGTTCTTTTCTTAGGGTTTTCTCGATGTTTTCCCTTCCCCTTATGGGATAAATAAAGTTCGACGGTGACTCTTCTATCTTTCCTTTTCGCCTCTCCGTCGTTGCATTTTCGAGTAGCGACAATAAGTTTCCCTAGTGTTTTTTAGGCCAAAGGGCATTACTACCCATTTGTATGTGCCTAAAGCTCTAGGGTATCGAAAGGTTGTCTTCGACACGTCCTCTTCAGCAATGAAAATCTGATTATATCCAAAATACTCGTCAAGCATACTTAAATATTCATGGCCTACAGCAGAGTCGAATAGCATTTCTGCCACAAGCATCAGATACTCATCTTTTGGGGTTGCGGCATTAGGTCTCTAAAATCTACGCAAACCCTCAAAGTGTCATTATTCTTAATAACTGGAACAACATTAGCAATCCATTTGACATACCTAGTCGTACGGACGAATTTTCATCTTAGAAGTCTTTCAACCTCCTCTTTGATCTTTGTTAGAACCTCAGGTGCAAAGCGTCTTGGAATCTGCTTGATGGACTTCTTCCCAGGCTTAATTGGCAACTTCAGTTTGACCAGATCTCTAATCAAACCATGCATTTTGTCGTAATCCCATGCGAAGCAGTCTTTGAACTCCTTCTGCAGCTAAATTACTTCAACTCTGAGCTTTGGGTCAATGTTGGCACTGATGTAGGTTGGCCTTTTTATTGTTCCTTCTTCGAGGTTGATTTCTTCCAAAGGATCTTGTGCTAACATTTGTATAGTGTTTGCTAGCGGATCCTTCTTAAAACCCAAAGGCTCATCATCATAGATGGAATCTAGCCTTTGGCTTTGCACTTCGACTTAATATTTGTTGGGTGGCTCTGGATCGAAATCCTTCCCAGGACTGATCGCAACTTTCCGAGTCTAATCGAATTAACTGCAAGTGTACAGTCTATCGCGTAGTAATAAAGATATCGAACCCACAAGGACTCGTAGTCAATCTAGTATATTTGGACGTTACTATGTTTAGCTAGGTTGATAATGGTTTAAAGGGAAATATGCAATAGTAAAAGCTAAACTAAAGAAAAGCTAAAGGTTTCTTAGAATAATAATGCAAGTAATCGGTATGCAATGACACAGTGCTCTGAGGATTCGACAAGTTACCGGTGCGGTTAAATAATTTTCAAAGATGGTTTTCAGAAGAAAATAACAGTTTAAAGACTTTTGTCTCACGATGGTTGTTGACGCTAGTCGCAACTCTAAGGCAGAACGTATGCTTTCGCTATCCCGTTCGGGGTTTAAATTCATTTTTGAAAACCATTGAGTTCTAATCTCTTTTAAAATGCTTTCGCTATGTTTAAAATAGATGCTCAGTTTTTACTCTCTGGTCCTAGCCTCAGCTTTCGCATGTCAGTTCATACCTTAGTAAATCCCCCACTGTCGTGGCGAGATTGCTTTAAATAAATTCTCGTTGTCGCGATGAAGTTTAGTTTAATAATTTTGGTTTAAAAACTAGATCCAGAAACAAGTTTGAAAAAAGAAAGATTACGCCGGTTATTATCGAACCTCGTTCTACTAGTTCATTACATACCGATCAATGCGGTTTTAGCTAGACATAAAGCTTTAAGCATGCATAATTGAATTTAAAAGGCAGAACACGTAAACATACATATTAAAGCAAATATAATCAATTAATACTGATAACGGAACCTATAAATAATTCTGGTTCGGCACTTGGATAATCCTCCATAATGTCGGCAGGATTACTCTTGTGACGATTAATCGTACAAAAAAGTAAGAACAGAAATTACAATGAAATTCTGGAAAGGAAACCAAAGGAAGGAATGCAAAACAGAAAAGAAACAAGCAGGAAAATATCTCTGGTATTAAATCCGGCAGCACTTCGTGGTCTTCAATCCGGCCCCCTTTATTTCAGTCCCAAGGCTCTCTATTTATAGTGAATGAATGCTACGTGAACTGCTGTTGGAAGTGCCTTCGAGGGTCAGAAAATCCAGGGAGTCGTGCACTAAATTTGGGCTTCTGTTTTCACGTCTCTGAAAGTGGACATTATGCAGAAAATGTGCCTGTGACGGTCGTCAAAGAGCCATGACGCTCGTGACGATCATGAGGGGGTCATGACGGTTGTCATGCTTGTGACGGTCGTGGGGATCCATGACGGTCATCATGTCAGCAGAATTGGAATCTGCTGCTTTTCTCGTTCTTTTTCTTCTGTTATAAGTCCTTTTGAGCTTGTTTTGCTTATCTTGCCTCATTTAAACATTGACTTCATAAACCTGCAAAACATTAAACAACAATGCGAATATGGTACGAAATCGGGGTGAAATCGACCGTTAATAACATGAAATTATGGCATTTTAATATATATGTTTTCGCATTATCAAGGACCTTCAAAGTGTTTTTCTTCATTTTTGGCTTTGACAACCATGTATTTTACTTCAGCCTCTAGGGCCGCTTTCAATTTATTTTCAGCTATATAAGTCGAAATCTTTCTAAGTGCCAATGACTCTTTCATTGTCACTAAACTCACTACCCCAACCAATTGGTTGGATCCTAGCTATTCCAAACACGTGGTTTTCTTCCCCTATCACTTCCATATCCCACTGAAAACCATGGGTGGGATGTAGGTACAAGGAATAGAAATCATTATTTGCAGGTGTGAGGTCGAAACTTGCAGGGTTACAAGGCGCTATGTGGGTTAAGTTTTTGTCAAAGTGTCGCCCACTTACTTGATTAATCTCAGCCATATAATAGCTTTGATCCGCCTCTATGTTTTTGATAATCCCATCACTTCTCCAAATGGAGATTCTTTGGTGAAGTGATAATGGAATTGCTCCTACTCCATGTATCCATTCTCTTCCAAGGAGCAGATTATAATTTGCCTTAGATGTTATTACCATGAACATCATTGGCCTGGTGATTGTGCCAATAGTCAGATCCACTTGAATGACTCCTATAGTGGTGCCCACTTTCCCTTTGTAATTTGAGAGGACCATGTTGTGGGGCTTTGTGTCGGAGTCATTTTTCCCAATATTCTTGAGCATGTAATAAATAGAGGTTTTAGGTGATTCTTCATGGCTTCATCGGGCCTTTCAAATAATACATTCTGCTCTTCGACGCAGCCATTATTCAGGATATAATAACACACTAGTCTTTGACTGGCCACTTCTAGTTTGACCTCATCTTTTGGGTCATCCATCTTTGTCACCCTATCATACTTTATGGGTAGTACGGATACTATGTTGTAGATGATGTCTAACAATAGTTCTGATCTCGAATCAAAGTCATCTGTCATTATATCGTCATCTGCAATCATTTGGTTAGATTTTTCTTTTACTTCTTCCTTTTGGTCAGTGAACAACTTTCTCTCAACTGGTCTCTTTTCGACAGGCTTGTTGTCTTTGCTTCCATCCTTTTTGATTGATATGTTGCTACTTGACTCAGCTTTTTCTTTTTCCACACCTCCCTCTCAACTTTGCACCTTTTGTGTTGTCATCTCCACTAAGACCTTGTCATAGGGTTTTTTTCCCTTATAGTTCTCTGAGCGTCGTGCTGATTGTTTGGAAGCTTGAAATTCTCTCTAGTATGTTATGGACGAATCTCTTTCGACTTTAAAGTTTTTCCTTTTTTTTTACCATGCCCCCTCTTCTCGACATGCTTTACCCACCTTCCATTGGGGGCATCAGTAGTGGGTTTGAATGTTGATGACTTATTTCCACCTACACCTGGTCCACCTTGATCATGCCTCGTTTTTGCTCCCTTCCCTTCAGAAGCCCCATGGTTACCAGAGTTCCTCCAGTTATTCTTGGCCTTTGCACGTCAAACTCCTTGTATGTTCTTTGCAACCTTCTTGTCAAATATTATGCTGCACCTAGGGCACAACATTACTTGAGAGTTCTTTTGTTTGCACCTTTGGAGGAACTCGACCATATTCTCCTCTTGCTTTGGGTATGCCACCTTAACATATTCCTCTTATTTGAGGCTATGTTGGTCCACTTCCATTGCAAATTCTTGGGTCATCTCGACCATGTTGACCCCAAGGTTGGTGCTTCCAGCAATATCCAATTCTTATAATTTGAATCTAAGGCCTTCAGTAGCCTTAGTTTCGTTGTTAAATTATATGAAACCATCAGCAATATCATACGTCAAAATCACTTGATTGTAACCTTCAGTAGTCCCTTGGTCGAAGTCTTCCACTCCTAATTTCCATTCCAAATGCTAATCCTCATTCCCAACCATATTTTGATTCCAAACCTAGAGCTTATTTAAGTGAATTTGCTCCAAACCTCACACAATTACCTTCATTCACACCAATTCACTCTCATTCTTCATCTGAATATCAGAATTTTCTCTCAACTTTTTCACTCACAAAACCTCCACCTCCATTAAAGCTCTTTCACTTGAATTATTTGATTCTTCATTGGAATCATAGAATTCTAGAGCTAAACCTCCATCATTCATCTCCATTATCTTCAATTCACCACTCAATTTTTGTTTGGTTTTGGATCTAAATTTGGAAGCTAGATTGGAAGTGCTTTTTGGATTATTTTTTCTTGATCTTGCTTGATCTTCATTTCTACCATAAGGAAGCTCTTGGATCTTGAAGAATCTATGGGTTTCTTGCTTGTTCTAGTTCCTGTTTAGCAGCAGCTTATAGATAAACACACCCTTTGATTAGACAACAAGCGTAGATCCCGTTGAGTACAGTGGACATGAGGGGTTGTCTTCTCCCGAACCTAAGATTTGGTTGCGATGACCTTGTCTTCTCCCGTTCTTCAGGTTTTCTTTGATCGTTTCCTTTCCCTCTCTTTGGATAAATAACGTTTCGTGGCGACTCTTCTATTTTTCTGCTAGGTGTTTTTCGCAGTTGCGACACTACCATGATAACCATAGATGGTCCTGAGTAATTTTCATCAGCTACAAGGAGAGGGTCGGAGTCTATCTTCATCTGATTTCTTGACTTGTCAGCAAAATTGAGTCTTCCCTTCTTGATGGCATTTTGAACAAGATCCTTCAAAAGGAAACATTGAGAAGTTTTATGGCCAGGAAAATTATGATACTTACAAAAATATCTCTTTTTATTTGTTTTAAAGGAGGCACTTTAGCGCCAGGAGGCACTATCATCTGATCGCCTTTAACCAATAAATCAAAGATTTCATCACACTTGGTGACGTCAAAAGTATAGGTTCTCTTAGGGAACCTATCATTCTTCTCTAAATCGACTTGATTCTTTCCATTCGACGATGTCAAGAATTTACAGGAGTAAGGTGAACCTTGCTTTAATTCAGCAAGGCCAATTTCACTCTCGCCAAAAAAGGGATCAGTACTAGTTTCTTGTTCGTCTTCGTCAAATTCGACGTAGGCTACCCTTTCCTTTCTATTCTTGATTTCCCTAGCTTTCTCAGCCTTCAATCATTCTACCTGTCGAACTTTGTCATCCAACTGGGCCATATCTCTTAAGTATTGGGTATCCAACTTCTTCCTAATTGAGTAGTCAAGGCCACCAGTGGCCATTTCGACCAACTCATGCTCAGGCACTTGCGTAAAATACATTGCCTTAAGCAGTCAAAACCTGTTTAAATAATCGTCTATTGGCTCTGAGAATTTCCTTTTAATGCTAGCCAATTCTTTTAGACTTATCTTTGACTGTCCCATATAGAATTGTTCATTGAACAATCTCTCTAATTGAGTCCAATTATGGACCGATTTGCTGGCAGTGTGGTAAACCAAGTAAAGGCATTTTTGGTAAGTGAACTTGGGAAATATTTTACTCTTAAGTTTTCATTATTAACAATTTTGCTCGCCTCTATCAGGTATCTTTCCACATGTTCAACTGTGTACTCACTACTATCCCCAGAAAACATAGTAAATTTAGGGACTTTCCATCAAGGGGGTGTCGCTTCCGCGAAAATAAGGTGCCGGCAAAACAGAAGAGTCGCCACCTTTCGTTATTTATCCCTCGGAGCGGGAAAGGAAACGATCGGAAAAACCTGACAAAAAGGTATAAGACAAGGTCATTGCAACCATTGTCTGGGTTCGGGAGTCGGTTACGCAAGGGGAAGGTATTAGCACCCCTCACGTCCATCGTACTCGATGGGATCCATGCTTGTTGTGTTTATCGGACGAGTTGGTTTATCTATCTACCTATCAAGGCTGGCTTAAAAAGAAAAGAAAATGACTCGGCAAAGCGTCGCACTTTATGCCTACGTATTCTCATCAGAGAATGAGAAATCAGAGTCAACGTAGTTCGACCTACTACGGGTTACGGGGAAGGTGGCTCGCCAATACGTCAGTATTGTGCCTACGTACTCTCAACAGGCTTGAGAGATCAGAGCTTACGTAGTTCGAGATAATACGGATTACGGGAATTCAAATTCATCTATTTTATCGAGTAGGGTTAAACAGCAATTCCATCAGTTAGGGACAAAGCCTGTTTGCGGTAGAACTGAAGTTTAACGACAATCTTTTCTTCAGAAAAGCTTCCTTTGAATTATGGGCCCACGGGGCAAAAAGGTTTGAAGTTTGTTTTCTGTCTTTTACGGAAGAAGTGTTTTTTATGGTTGTTTGCAATTTCAATCGCACTAAAGACTATGACCTGAGAGTGAATGTGTCGCATGTCACCCAAAGGGTACCATACTAAACATTCAGACTGTTGAAAAGAAACTCTCCAACAATCCTTTCTCAGATAGCTTAAGGCTCGTAACGTACGAAAGAAATCATTCATGATTACTGTATTTTAAGCTGTTTTGAGATGAGAAGAGAAGGTTCAACTAAAGGGAGACTATCAAGTCCTAATGTTGTCATGCCAAGGATTCATCCTATGGTTGCAGTTTGAAACAGGGAACTCCTAGAAGTTATCATGCATAGGTTTCAACCTAAAGTTCTATCATCACTTCCTTATCAAAGGAAGTGAGATTCCTAGGGGATCATGTCAATGATACAGAAACAGATAAAGCATCAGCTTAAACAGTAAACAGATATACAGTAAAATGCATGCAATGCAAGTGAGGGAGGAAATGTGTGTGGGGCCTCAGCCTCCACAAGCTCATCTCAACCTCAAGCCAGATATGAATAACTGCAATCATACAGGAAATAAAATGAAGTGCTATCAAGCAGAATATAGGTGACTGTAATCATATAGGAGAAATAAAATGCTATCAAGCAAACACAAACCACATGGGCAAGGGAGCTGGGCTCTACCGAATACCCGCAAGCAAAGCCATACATTAAAAATACAAGCAGAGGGAGCAACTCAACCTCTAGTGCAATCATGCTCCTAGCTTAAATCAATCTAGATATGGACTTATTCTAATGCATCAAGCAAATCAAACAAGTCACAGCAATACAGAAAAGAAAACAGAAAAGAAAGCAGATCAACCCCTCTCTCAATTCCATGCTTCAGCTCCTCTGACAGCAACCCAGTCTTCAGACTTCAGCCATCCTTCATGACAAGTATCAACTTGCTTCTCCAAGGTTTCAACACATCCATCATAAGTATCAACTTATTCTCTTTTCTCTAAGCCTCAGCTCTACAGCAATTCCACCTTCAGGCTTCACTCCTAACTATAAGTATCAACTTGATTCCTTCAGGCTCTCAATGCATCAATGTAAGTGTCAACATATCCTTTATTCCTCAAGCCTCAGCTCTACACTCACTCTCAACTGAATCCTCTTCATAAGTATCAACTTAGTCCTCAAGCTTCAGCTCTCCTTGCTTTACCAGTATCAATTGGGTCCTCTTCATCTACAAGCTTTAGCTTCTCAGAGTAGTCTTCAATCACGTGGAAGTGTCAACTTCATCCTTCAATTCTTTAACCCTCAGCTCTTCACTCAATCTCCAGTGGATCTTCAAGTATCAACTTGTTCTCCTTGCTCTTCAAGCTTCAGCTGCAATGGCAATGCTCAAGGAATCATCCTCTTACACACTCTTCAGTGAAGTCCTCATCTTCAAACTCAAGTCCAACATCTTTCAAGATACCCAAACCAGAAGACAATTGATTTAACAGAATGAGTGGAAATGATAAACAGCTTATGGACAACCAAAGGAAGCCTATAAGGGTTCATCATTATGAGAGACTGGTTCCTTCAAAGTTCTACTTCCCAGATAAAGCCACTCATCCCTCCAAGGGAGGGATATGAATATCTTATAAGGACTTTTAGTCATTGGGAGGAATGGAAGCACAAGATGCTTTCCATATTTATGAAAGAAGTCATTCTAGTTCTAAGGCTCTCCCTATGTCTCCTACCTCCTAAATCTTCATCAGACACCTTCAGGCACAAGCAATTCCAAGCTCCAAGCAACTTCAAGCATCCTCACCTTGTCTTCAACTTGTCTTCAATCTCAACCAAATGCAAACAAAGCAAAACCCTAATCTAAGGGAACTAAAGAAGTTAGTCTAGTTGAGTTAGTGCCTTAGAATCATCTAAAACTAGCACCTAAACTAAAATCAATCAAAAATAGGAAACTATCATATAAATTTCTACAAAAATTCCTAAGGGATCCTAATTCAATTAAGAATGCCTCATATAAAAACCAGGGACTAGATCATCTATTAAGCCCTAAAATTAAATCCTAAATCCAAAGGTATCAACCATAAACCCTAAAAATGGAGCTTCTAAAGGTTTCAACCTAAACTACCACCTAAGTTCATCACAAAAATGTGAGAAAATTCTATGGGGAGCATTCATGTCTAAACTAATCACACACAAAAAATCAGGATCAAAATCATCATCACATGATCCAACAAAATTCCACAAAGTCAAGTATCAAACATAACTATTTTAATGTCAATTAAAATGTAAAATTCCCAAAAAATCAGAAAATGCCTGAACTAAAAATATTTTTTCTCTAAAAAATACTAGACTCAATCATGAATATAATGCAAAAAGAATGGGATTAATTGGATCATTTTTCCATTTTATATGATTTTTTCAAGAACCATGAACAAAATGAAAAAAATAAAGAAAATCCAAGCAAAATAATAAAACCACGGAGCAGATAGTAAACACGCTCAGTTCATTATGACAATTGGGCTCGCTGGGGGGTGTGGATAGTGGTTATTTCATTAAGCCCAGAACACTACTTAAATGAAACGTTGCGTTTCATTTCTCAAAACCTTCACAAATTGAAATTAAAACGTGGCCGTTGGATCACTCCTCTAGTCAAAGTCTTCATGCTGATCCAATGATGTTCTAATCATCTTCTTCGATTGAACCAAAAATGGAGGGAGAAACTCGATTGAAACAGAGCTCTCATGCTCATCTTCATCACCTTCGCATCTCACGAAATCTCCATCAAAATTCATGATCTAAAGCACTAAATCACTCTAAATCTCTCCCTGAGTCTAACCCTAGCATCAGAATTCATTGAATCAACCTCTAACCTAAAACACGATCAAGAATCAAAATTATGCTCAGACCTCAATCATCACCATTCTTCTAATTGTTTGGTCTAAAATGTTCACCATGTTACACTGATCAGTTCTTGCTATAATACTCATATTATCTCTCAATATCCAGCATGTTCTTGATCCAAACAGAAATTGTGTCATCTCATTGATCATCACGAAATCCTCTCTAAGTTTCCAGAAACGATCTCCTAACCACATACTATCAATCTAACCTAACAAATTGAGGTAATTCTTCTTAAATTAAGGTAAGGAATGAAAGTTACCAACCTGTGAATTCTTGAGTAACAGATGTAGTAATTCTTCACTTCAACCCTTCTACAGCTCCAAAATCATTCAATGTGCCAAGTTCTTGCTTCTGTATGCAAGAGAATTGATGGAAAACGCCTGGAACTCCAAATCCGATAGTGACTTGCAGGTGCTGAAATTCAATTGCTCATACACGAGTCAGCCATGGATTTGCTATGGAATTGATCTGGAATCATTCAGTATCCTCCATAGAAGTTGTTGAAATCAAAAGAAGGATAAAAAATGGTGTAGAATGCAGAAACCGATTTCAATTTGCAATGAACAAAGTGAAGTTGAAAACTCTCTCATCTCAATCAATTCTCACCAACCTTTCACTTAAACCCCTTCTAATCAATATATAGATGATGTTGGACCTCTCTAGAACCTTCTGGAATCATCCAAGGAGATGTTGAATTTCTCATGTGTTCAAAATACCATCTCATGCCATAATCACACCAATTCTGGTTTCCCTTGTTGCAGCATCTTGTTATGATCCCAAAATCTCCCCAAGTGAGATATTAGATGTGTTACAAGGTCTTGGAAGCTTGTGTATTGATCTCTCAGGTGTTTTGCAAATGTTACTTAATATGCAAGCAATTACTTTTCAAAGCAAGTCCACCAATTAGACCTCAAATCAAAAAGGTGGCTAAACCAATGTTCTTAGAATGTTTTTTAGAGTCAAAATGACCTATTACATGCCTTGGTTTGGATGTGTAGATCAAAAGTATCAATTTCCAACTTTGGTTTATTTAACGTATGCCCTTATTTTAGGTCATTTTTGCAACGTTGAGCTACAAGCAATTTCAACAACTCATGACCTCTTTAATAGACTTAAAACATCATTTTGAAAAAGTTTGATGTTGAACATTTTCCCATTTGAAGCTTGGAAATAGGAGTTATGGCCTTATGGTTGAAATGACCTATAATCTCCAAATGACCACAATGCCATTGACTTGTCAAAGCCATAACTTGAGTTCTACAAATCCTATCAAGGACTTTTAGTACTCTCTAGAAAGCTAAGAGGATAAGGAACAACATTCATGTTGACTAAAAGTTCATAGGAATCATCCTTCTAGGGCAAAAGTTTCATGCAAGTTGGACAACTTTCAAGCTCCCAAATTCACATACCTCAGATAACCTGTAACTTGTCAAAGCCATAACTTGAGTTCTACAAATCCCATCAAGGACTTCTAGTACTCAAATTAAATCTAAGATCATTCCCTACAACAATCATGTTGGGGGTAAGATGAGATGACAATCACATCTTAAGCTAAACTGCCTTGAAGGTGGGGGTCAAACTAGGGGATTTTACACTGTCAAGCCTTGGAAACCCTAGCTTGAAACTTCTCAAACTCTTCAATCATGATGAGTTGGCCTTGGAATCATCCTTATAAAATCTCAATGCATCAATCCATGATCACATGGCTCTTGAATTAGGTCTCAACCTTCTCCAAATCATCAGTTGACTTAGGGTTGACCCAGTCAAACCCTAGTTGCACCACTCATGGCTGAGTCTTCTTAATCTTGCACACTGACCTATCTAGGCTTCATGATGGCTTTCAAGATATCTCATAATCATCTGAGGACCCCCCACAACTCTCAAGTTAGGAGGCACACAACCTTGGTTTCCATCACTCACTCTGAGAATCCTTTAACTTCTCTGACAAGGATATCAACCCTTGAACACTTGCATAACCTCCCTAGCTAGCTTCATAGTCTTGTATGGCTCTTGATTGGCAATCATACCTCTTGATCTCCTACATACATGTCAATGAAATGCAAATGATAATGCTAATGTGAATGAAATGAAACATAAGCTAGGTGAAGAAGTGTTGGGCAAATTTTGGGGTGCAACAGCTGCCCCTATTCAAGCGGCTTGGACCTGACTGGGTGAGAAGCGAACGACTCTCACACAATCAAGGTAAAAGACGGTTGAATACCAACAAACCTGGAAATTTGCCAACTGCGCAAGTACACGGTACTCTGATGGGAACAAATCTTCGAAAACTGAAATGATAGCTGCACGGCAATTAGCTGGGGAATCGGTCACACGGTAACCGGTGAAATGTCTAATCTCAAATATCCATCAGGATGATCATCTGATTTTGCTGTAGATCTTCGTCCTCAACTCATCAAGGGGTCACGGGTCATTCGGCAACCGGCGATACATAGCGGATATTTCCATCAGGCATTCTGCGGCCCTGCTGCAGAAGAATTCCTCGGGACTCATCAGGTCATTAGGAACTTTTTAACAATCAAGTTAATCATGCCGTCAGGCATTCAAGGGAATTTTCGTGCGTCAGCCGGACTTCATCAGTAAGCCTGGAATAGAATCTTTGGTCAATCATGAACCAAATTGGGGTATACAATCTTTTACCGTCTGGCGCTCCGCATCAGCTGGGAGAACTGCTTCGTCAATACGGTTGGACTTCAATCATCAAGTCCTCAGGGGAAGTTCCAACTTCACTGCTCAGAAACCTGCTGGGGATGACACATCTCCGCTGGGGATTCTGGAGAACTATCAAATAACTCTGCTTCGGGGATCCAGAAATCATTCTGGGTGAATCAACTCTGTTGAGGACTTCAAGAATCATCTTGGACAAACAATTCCATCGGGGACTTCAAGAATCATCCTGAACCAATAACTCTGCGGGAGGTTTCAGGAATCATCCTGAGCAAACACTCTGCCAGGGATTTCAAGAATCATCCTGAGCGAATTTCTCTGGCGACTTCACTGGGGTTTTAAGAGTCATCTTAAGCAATCACTTTCGCTGGAGAATTCAAGAATCATCTTGGGCACGCGCCTTTGCTGGGGAGTTCAAGAATCATCTTGAGCAAGCGACTCTGCGGAGGAACACCTGCAAAACCAGAACGGTAACGACCTAGCTCATGATAAATGCTATGCAATCATGCAAAATGTTGCGATCCCGTCAGCAAAATAAATGCTGAAGGGAGAATCCTCCTGTCAAGGAGAAAGAACCACTCTGGTGGGGGAAGGAATCATCCTGCCAAGAAGAAGAAGTCACACCAATCTCAATCGGACTCCGCATGGGGAAGCAAACATCAGTCGACTGCTGCAGAGGAACGAAGCTCTACGAGAGCCTAGACCTGCTGAGGAAAGCGATGTCAATCGCAAAAACAAACTGCACGGCATTCGCAGCCAACCCTTCCTGGAGGTAACGACTCCGACGGGGAAATACGGCATCAGCTATTCAACACTCTACTGGGGAAAACCAATCATGGCCCGAACTGCTTTCCAAGGACTCGACTCCCTTGGGGAACTACAAACTCGGCTGGGGAAGAAGGGATCACCCTGCTTGCTGGGGAGAGTACGACTCTGCGGGGAATTTCAATTCTGCTGGAGACTTCAGTCTGGAACTATCAATTGCTGCACACTTCAGTATGTGACTCAGCTGGGGAGATGACGATCCTTCGGGATGTATCTGATTGGGGAGAGAATCTTCTCTGCTTGGGGAGACATGTCAATGCCTACGATCTCATGTTCGAACTCTGCAGGGAGAGGCTGCTGAACTTCGCTGGAGAAGAAGGAATCATCCTGCTTGGGGACGCGTACGGCGTACTACCTGGTATATGCTACCTGTAACAACACAAACAAACAGACAAGATACCCTTCTCAAAGGGACCTATCAAGGTTATCGTCTTGTGACAATGTTCGAGTAATTCATAGTTTCAACAATCAGTGGCCTAGGCCAGTAAGTTTATGTATGCGCATTTTAACAAAACATCGGCGTTCTTTTTTCGCAAACAAAACAGATAAATGCTAAACAGACAAACAGAATTGCTGAATAGTATACATTTTATTGATAACGAACCCCTGAATGGGTAAAATTTTTTTACAACAGATGCAAGCTCCTGGAATGAGGAAGCCGTGCAAATAAAGCATAAATATACATCATTATATACACATGTCGTCAACGAGGCATAGACGAACACCATGAGTTGATCCCTCTATGACCCACTCGACTTCGATACTTCTCTGATGCTTCAGCTTCAGAAGAGATTGATTCAAATAAACGGCCCTCAGGTCTTCCAAACCACTAAACAATGAAAGTCCACACGCGGAACGCAGTCATTTGCTTTTTCAAATCCCTAACTTTTGCCTGAATCGCCCTTCCGGGTTTTCGATTCACCGGGATACCCCTTTTTGCCAAAGTCGCCCTTCCGGGTTTTCGACTTTGCGGGTGTACATTCTTTTCTTTATATCCCTAATTTTTCCCGAACCTTTTTCTTTTTTTATGGTTCGCCAGGATGCCCCATTTTTGCCTGGATATTCTTTTTCTTTCCAGCGGGTCATTTTTTAAGCAAAGTATTTTTTAACTGCGTCCGCGTTCACCGGGGATGCAAAATCTTCACCATCCATCGTGGATAACAACAAAGCTCCTCCCGAGAAGACCTTGCTGACGACGTACGGACCTTCGTAATTGGAAGTGCACTTGCCTCGGTGATCGGAGTGTGGAGGAAGAATCTTCTTCAGGACGAGATCACTCGTCTGAAAGCTTCTAGGACGCACCTTCTTATCATACGCTTTCTTCATTCGGCTTTGGTACAGGCGACATGTGTAATCGATGCTAACCTCTTCTCGTCCATCAGGCTGAGTTGGTTCAGTCGGTTCTTAATCCATTCTGCCTCATCGAGTTTTACATCAACCAAAACTCGCAAAGAAGGGATCTCCACTTCTAACGGTAGGACAACTTCCATACCATACACTAAGGAGAAAGGAGTTGCCCCGGTTGACGTACGTACCGTCGTACGATAGCCGTGCAATGCAAATGGCAACATCTCGTGCCAATCCTTATAGGTCACAACCATCTTCTGAACAATCTTCTTTATGTTCTTATTGGCCGCTTCAACGGCGCCATTCATCTTCGGTCGGTAAGGAGATGAGTTGTGGTGTTCAATCTTGAAACTCTGGCACAGCTCCTTCATCATCTTGTTATTCAAATTCGAACCATTATCGGTAATGATCCGCTCGGGAATTCCGTAACGACAGATGATATCCCTCTTTATGAATTTAGCCACCACCTGCTTGGTCACATTAGCGTACGAGGCTGCCTCCACCCACTTGGTGAAGTAGTCGATAGCTACTAGAATGAAGCGATGACCGTTAGATGCAGTGGGCTCGATCTTGCCTATCATGTCGATGCCCCACATGGAGAACGGCCACGGGGAGGACATGACATTTAATGGGCACAGCGGCACATGAACTTTATCAGCATAAATCTGGCATTTATGACATCTCTTCGCGAATTTAAAGCAATCTGATTCCATCGTCAGCCAGTAATATCCCGCTTTCAGGATCTTTCTTGTCATAGCATGCCTGTCGGCGTGCGTACCAAATGTGCCTTCATGGACTTCTTCCATGAGCATACTCGCCTCTTTCTCATTTACACATCTGAGTAGCACGAGATCGTGGTTTCTTTTATACAAAACTCCATCAGGGTTGAGATAGAAATTCCCAAATAGCCTCCTCAGAGTCTTCTTATCCTGGGTTGACGCTCCCGCAGGATACTCCTTAGTCATAAGGAAGGTCTGGATATCATGGAACCATGGCTTGCCATCGGAGGCTTCCTCGATCGCAAAGACGAATGCAGGTCTATCAAGACGAGAAAGGACAATTCTTGGAGCTTCATTCCAAAAATTGACTTTATACATAGAAGCCAATGTGGCTAAGGCATCAGCCATCTGATTCTCGGCCCTGGGCACATGATGGAGTTCCACTCGATCAAAGAACGGAAGTAGCCTTCTAGCATAGTTCATGTACGGCACCAAATTTGATTGACGAGTCTCCCACTCCCCTTTAATCTGGTTGATCACAAGCGCCGAGTCACCATATACGTCTAGGTTCTTGATTCTCAAATCAATTGCCTCTTCTAGACCCATGATGCATGCTTCGTACTCCGCTTCATTATTGGTGACTGGAAACGTCAGTCTCGCAGTAAACGGGATGTGGGATCCGTGAGGAGTCGTGATGATTGCCCCAATGCCACTTCCATAAGAATTAACCGCCCCGTCAAATATCAATTTCCACTGGGATTTCCTATCTGGACCCTCGTCGGGCAACGGTTCATCGCAATCTTTCGCTTTGAGAAACATGATATCCTCATCAGGGAATTCAAATTTCATCGGCTGGTAATCCTCGATCGGCTGTTCGGCAAGGTATTCAGACAATACGCTTCCCTTAATGGCCTTCTGGGAAACATACTGAATGTCATATTCCGTCAACACCATTTGCCATCTGGCAATCCTGCCCGAAAGCGCTTGCTTCTCGAAGATGTACTTGATCGGATCCATCTTCGAAATTAGCATGGTGGTGTGATTGATCATGTACTGTCGTAAACGTTTGGCAGCCCAGGCTAGTGCACAACACGTCTTTTCCAGCATCGAGTAACGAGATTCACAGTCTGTGAACTTTTTACTCATATAGTAGATGGCATGCTCCTTTCTGCCCGTCTCGTCGTGCTGACCGAGAACACACCCCATACTATTCTCAAGAACTGTCAAATACATGATTAGAGGTCTTCCGGCCACTGGGGGTATCAAGATTGGAGGTTCCTGTAGATACTGTTTTATCTTATCAAATGCCTTCTGGCAATCCTCGTTCCAGATAATCGCCTGATCTTTCTTTAGTAGTTTGAACATCGGTTCACACGTGGCCGTGAGCTGAGAGATAAACCTTGCAATGTAGTTTATTCTGCCCAAGAAACCACGAACTTCTTTTTCTGTTTTTGGCGCTGGCATTTCTTGTATCGCTTTTATTTTCGTAGGATCAACCTCAATGCCTCTTTCGCTCACGATAAACCCCAGTAGTTTTCCGGACCGCACTCCGAAAGTACACTTGTTAGGATTCAGCCTCAACCTGAACTTCCTAAGCCTCTCAAAAAGCTTCAGCAAATTGACCAGATGTCCCTCCTCCGTTTGGGACTTCGCAATCATGTCATCAACATAGACTTCAATCTCATGATGAATCATGTCATGAAACAAAGTAACCATTGCTCACTGGTAAGTGGCCCCTGCGTTCTTCAGACCGAAAGGCATTACCTTGTAGCAAAATGTCCCCCAAGGGGTGATAAACGTAGTTTTCTCCATGTCCTCCAGTGCCATCTTGATCTGATTGTAACCGGAGAAGCCATCCATGAACGAAAACACGGAGAACTGAGTTGTATTATCGACCAACACATCAATATGAGGCAGCGGGAAATCATCTTTAGGGCTCGCCCTATTCAAATCCCGATAATCGACGCACATTCGTACCTTACCGTCCTTCTTCGGTACAGGCACTATGTTGGCGACCCACGGAGGGTAAGTCGTGACCGCTAAGAAGCCAGCATCAAGCTGTTTCTGCACTTCTTCTTTGATCTTAACGGCCATATCTGGTCGCGTCCTCCTAAGCTTTTTCTTAACGGGAGGACAATCTTCTCGCAGCGGCAAGTGGTGGACCACGATGTCAGTATCAAGTCCGGGCATATCTTCGTATGACCAAGCAAAGACGTCACTATACTCTCTTAGCATCTCGACCAATCTCTACTTAACATCACTCTGCAGTGCGGCCCCTATCCTGACGTTCCTGACAAGTTCTTCAGAATCCAGATTCACAATCTCAATTTCCTCTTCGTGAGGCAGAATAACTTTCTCTTCTTGTTTCAACAAGCGGGCCAACTCTTCGGGAAGGTCTGCGTCTTCATCAATCTCTTCTTCGGCTTGATAGATCGGGTAATCGAAGTCGAAGTGAGTCGTAGAAGGTCCAGAGTCGATGTCATCTGTTATGTGGATCCTGCAATAACAAGGGTTAAGCTTAAAACAAGGATATGCAGGTTAGCACAAACCCCATTGCCATTTTATTGTTTTTCAAAACAAATATAAAACAGGAATAACAGAGATCACAACATTTGAATACGAAGAAAAACGCCTTTTGATTTATTGGTAAAATGCATGTACATAATCAAACAAGGCCCTGACAATAAAACCACTATGCCCCGGGTAGGACATAGGGTTGTACAATGATTGGAAAAAGTAAATCATTACTCTTCGCTTGTCATCTGGATAATATCCTTGACGGACCAGTTGTTGAGGCTCTCACCTGGCTTGCTTGGCTGGATCCAAGAGTCTAAGTCACAGTCGCTATCTCCGTTGTCTTCAGACACCGTGTTGACGCTTTCAAATATCACCCCGCCACTGGTAAACTAGATCGGCCCTTTACCTCGCGACGCACTGCTAGAAGAAGAGGCTTCAGCCGCAGGAGAATATCCCAACCCAAATTTGTCTTGCTTGTTAGGTATCTCCAAAATTCGCCCCCAGCCTGGGGTAGATCCGGCCTGGACAACGGCCCGAGCTTCTTTGAGGGAAGAGAGAGTCATCTCTGGCTTTTCAGTGACTACAGGAGCTACGTCCTTGACTTTAACAGCTTCGAACGCTTGGCATAGGGTTTCGTGGATTTCCCCATCCATCTCAACATACTTGAAGGACGACAAATGGCTCACCATTATGTCTTCCTCGCCACACACAGTCACGATGCTACCTTCGACAACATACTTGAGTTTCTGGTGCAACGTGGAGGTCACGGCACCCGCAGAATGGATCCATGGCCGGCCCAAGAGACAACTGTAGGCAGGCATGATGTCCATAATGTAGAAGACCGCGTCGAACGTTTCTGGCCCGACTTGGATTGGCAACGTCACCTCCCCGAAAACATGGCGTTTGGTTCCATCGAATGCTTTCACAACCAGATCACTGGGTGTGCAAATCACTTCGCGAGTATCTAACTTCATTAATGCCTTCTCCGGAAGAACATTGAGCGACGACCCTGTGTCTACCAGCACATGCGACATAATCATTCCCCTACACTCTATCGAGATGTGCAGGGCGCTATTGTGGTTTCTTCCCTTCGGCGTCAGCTCCAGGTCAGTGAACCCTAACCCATTTCCAGCATTCACGTGGGCTACGACCTCTTCCAGCTGGTTTACCGATATTTCCTGCGGTACATACGCGGCGTTCAACACCTTCAGCAGTGCGTTGCGGTGTGCCTCAGAACACAGCAACAGATTCAGGATGGAAATTTTCGAGGGTGTCTGATGGAGATGATCCACGATCTTGTAGTCACTCTTTTTAATCAACCGCATAAACTCCTCGGCGTCTTTAACGAGTATGTCTTTTTCTACCCCACACGGGATCTCTTCGACGACTTTACTCTTCCCTTTATCAGTTGCGTCAGCTCTGTCCGCTTTGTCCGCCATGACCTCAGGTGGTGCAAATACTCTCCCGCTGCGAGTGATACCACTTATTCCCGCAAGGTTCTCCACAGACGACCCAAATGGTTCCAACTCCAACTTCTGTCCGTTGCAGTAGACCTCTGCCCCATAATGCCATGGGACAGCGTTAGTGCTTTCGAAGGGTATCGGCCCAGCTTTGGTGATGGTAATCGTGGGCGGTCTAGGTGCAGAAATAGTTATCGTCTGGCGAGGGAAGGTGATGGTGGCAACCTCATCATCTTGCTTCAGCATTACCTCTCCTGATCCATTTTTGGCCCTTCGGCTAAACTGCAGGATCCCCTCAGTCATCAGACTTTGAATCTCTTCTATCAACTGTTCACATCCATCAGGACTTGTCGCACAGCCCATACATAGCTCTCTGCAACCTGGAAAGAAACCTCTTTTCATCAGCTTAGCTTTAACGAAGCTAAGTGGTGTCTTCAGATCTCTGACGTCAGTAAACAAATCCAAACTCTCGTCTTCAATAATGGCGTTTACTCCACCTCCCCTATGATTCGGCATAGGGTTCTTCGTGACGTTTGGCACATTATCTGAGAAGTTGATGATCTTAGCGTCCACCATGTCCTGCACCTTATGCTTGAAGGCTTTGCAATTCTCTATTGTGTGGCCTGGTGCCCCTGAGTGAAACTCACAAGTTGCATTCGCGTCATAACCTGGCGGAGGTGCCCCTGTCAAGGGAGCCAGGGTTCTCTTCTGGATCAACTGTAGCTGGAGCAGAGTCTGCAATAGTTGAGCATAAGACACGGGCGGAGTCTCGAGGTGACGGCTCGACAGAGGTGCCCGGTTCTGATACTTTCTGTACCCTTGTTGATTCGGCTGTTGCTGCTGCTGCTGCTGTGGCTGTTGAACTGCCGGGATAGTTATGCTGGCCACCAGTTGGTGAGGGCCTTTACCCTTCCTTCGAGCGTTGGTCACGACGCTCGTTTCTCCTTCCTGTCTCTTGCCACCATAAGGTTTCTTGCCCCCTCCAGCTGAGGATGAATCACCTTAAATTTTCCCCAGTTTGATCCCATTTTTGATGTGCTCACCCGTGATAATGAGATCTTAGAAAGTTCCAGACATACCGCTGACCAATTTCTCATAATAAACCTCTGGGAGGGTGGCTACGAACATCTGCACAAGCTCACGTTCAACCATCGGCGGCTGAACCCTGGCTGCCAATTCACGCCACCGCTGGGCGTATTCCTTGAACCCTTCGTTGTTCCTTTGCGACAGATTCTGCAGTTGGACTCGGTTTGGAGCCAAGTCGCTATTGTATTGGTAGTGGTGCACAAATGCTTCAGCAAGGTCCTTCCACGTGCGCACACTGGTAGGTTCCAGACTCATGTACCATTCGAGGGAGGGTACGGACAGACTGTCCTGAAAGAAGTGCATCAGCAACTTCTCGTCCTCAGAATGAGCGGACATTTTTCTGTAATATGATCTCAGATGGACGCGAGGGCAAGTGGTGCCCTTGTAATTTTCAAAGTCAGGTACCTTGAACTTGGAAGGCACCTTGAAATCAGCAATCAGTCCCAACTTGGACATATCAACGCCCAGGGTGTTCTGGTTCTCGATATTTCTCATCTTATCCTCGAGTGCCTTGAACCTAAGACGTGCTTCAGCAGTCAGCTCACCTTCAGCACCTATCTGAGAGAACACATCGTCTTGACGGTCTTCTAACCACGGCTTAGGCCCGAACAGATTCCCAACACCTGCATTGCCGTTGCCCAGCCCAACATTGACGTTAGCTTCGAAATTCCCATTACCAACGCCCGTTGTATTGCCATTGAGTCCCATGTTAGCTATCACATTGTCGTTGGCACTGCCATTCCCCCCGGTCACGGGGACGCCATTCTGAGGAGTTTCAACTGGTGGAGGGGTAGGCACGGTCCCGCCATGGATTACGCCATTGCTATCGACCCTTGAAATCAGAGGTTGAACCAAGGTTCTGAACTGATCCTGGCCATTGGCGACCGCTTGCATGAGCTCCATGAAGCGATCCATTCTTTCGCAGAGTTCCTGAACATCAGTTTGCACTTGCTCCATGATTCTGGTTTGATTTGCTCTGGTCGGATAGTGGTGGATAGGTCTCTGATCAATCCTGGAACAACCTGAAACAACCTGATAAACACAAAAGGGTTAGGAAAAACGACAAAGTGCTCGTTATGAAAATGCTTCATGCAAATGCAAACGTGTGTCTGTGCGTTAGGGAGATTTCCCCCGATCCTAGTGCCTGAGTGCCAGTGCTGATAACAAGAAGTCCGAGTCCAATCATGGAAATAACATCTCATATATAAAGAAAGCCCATCAAGGCAGTACATAACATCAGTGAGTACAAGATGAATCAATAGCGTGACCCCAGCCAACAAGCCTGGTGATGGTCAGCATCCAACAATGATCAACACAAAAGGATTACAAATAGTCAAGCACGGCCACGGGCGCGAAACTCTTCTAACAAATTCCTCGTTTCTGGATGATCAGGCCGAGTGAGTAACCCTTCGATGAGTAACTCTCTCTGCATAATGGTGTACTGGAGACCTTCGACCGAATCTTCCCATGCTCCTTCGCCGAAACAATCTTCTAGCTTCCGCTTCTTGGATTCAACATCAGTTTGCGCTCCTTCAGGTTAGCGAGAGCCCTGTTGAGTTGGCTTTCGGCAGCATATCTGCGAGTGGTTTCTTCATCAAACCTCTTCTCACTAGCCCTCACCTGGGCTTTCAGCTTGGAGATCTGTTGCATCAGCTTATCCTCCCGCTCTCTCCTGTTGGCTAGGGAGGCCTTCCAGTGCTGGTTAAACTTGGATATCCTCCGATACGCTTCATCCAAGTGTTGCTTCTTTGTGGCCAGTACATCGTTGACAGCCTCGAAGTCTTGACCCATGCGCTCACGCTCAGCTATCTGCTTAGTCAGATCTGTCCCCAACTGGTTCACCAGCTCGGTCTGCCTTTTGAAGGAATGAACAGCTTCGTTTCTCTCGCTCCTGAGTTGAACCAATTCTTTCTCCAATTCTTCATTTGCCCTCTTCAATTCATCTCTCTCAGCTAACACCTGATTATGTTGCTGAATGGGCACGGTAGTAGGCTCTTCAATCACTAGAGGGCTTTCCGGCTTGGCAGGTGGGAACGGCATCCCTATAGCATCTACTCTGGCTCTGATCCAGGTCACATATGGAGCGTAGGCTTGGCTATTACTTCTCCCCAGCAATGGTTTTCCCCTCTTACTGATACCATTCCAAGCACGCTGAAGCTTGGATAACATATCCCCTTCTAGAAGACCAGTGAGGTACAGAGATTCCTGTACCTCTTCATCCTTCAGCGAAGCTCTCAAAGCATAAGCGAACTGTCGGACCAGCAAAGACGGATTATAGTTTATACAGCCCTTCCTGCCTATCAAAGGCACGCTCGGAAACCTGTTGCAGCTGAGGATAATCTCGGTACCCAACCTATCTCTGTCAAACCAGTCAATATCCTCTGCAGATAGACCCATCAAACGCTCGGACCACTCAGTTGTGGCTGCAGACGAAGTAAAGGGACCCCTCTTGGGCAGATGACTATCAAGCCATTTATAAAGCAGGGGTACACAGCACGAGACATTCTTGCCCCTTCTGTTCTCATTTTTGTAGTAGATGGAATGGTAGACATCTCCTATCAAGGTAGGGACTGGATTCCCTGAAGCGAAGATGTGGAAGTCGTCGAAGTCCATAAAGTCGAGCATATTGGGGAACAGAATGATGCCATATATGCACAGAGCGAGGATGGCGTTGAACACGACCCAACATCCGTCTTTGGCGCACTGCTGAGCCTTTCCCACTAAGAACTGCAAGGAGAACCCGGGAACCTTGTTCCAACTAGACAATACCAACTCGGAGGCATCCAGATGAAGTGACGGAGCTAGACTAGCCAGATTAGGCTCAGCATCCATATGAACAAAAGGCATCTACCTCTTGATAGGCACACCTAACTAATCAGCATATTCCTCTAGTATGGGTGCGAGAACGAAGTCTTGGAAAGTAAAGCATCTCAACGGAGGATCGTAGAACTGCAGCAGAGCGTGCAACCCATTCAACTCAAACACAGAGGGTTTACGAACCAAACTGAGCAATTTGCCGTAAGACTTTCTGAACTCATCTCTCACAGAATCATCTGCTAAAGCCATCAAACCAGTCAGCTGAACAACATCCGGAGCAGGGAGCTTGTAAGCCACGATCTTCCTCAGAGAACCCATAATATCACAATAGGAGGCAAGAAATCCTGGATCGGGGAAAATGGCACTTGCAACACAGGCACACGTTAATGAAATGAAAATGGGTATGCAAAACAATGTAAAATGCAATCATGCAGCAGGAGATCAAGGCAACTGTGCTGTAGAGATTCAGTATCAACAAAACCATGATGCTGCTCTGTCAAGCACAACCACTATATCTGATAATAAGAAAACCCTGGTATCGGACCACAAATCTGCTCTGTCAAGAACACACACATAGGACCATAAATCTGCTCTGTCAAGGACAAGCATCTGATACAGGACCTCTGATACAATACCAAAACTCTGCTCTGTCAAGAACAAACATCTGATAATAAGGACCTCTGATACAGGACCAAAACTCTGCTCTGTCAAGAACACACATCTGATAAAGGACCTCTGATACAGGACCAAAACTCTGCTCTGTCAAGAACACACATCTGATAATGGACCTCTGATGCAGGACCAAAACTCTGCTCTGTCAAGAACAAGCATACATCTGCATATGAGATCCTTAGATCCCAATCATAAACCTGCTCTGTCAAGAACAACATACACATCTGCTGATGAGATCCTCTGATCCCAACCAAAAACCTGTTCTGTCAAGAACAAATACACATCTGATGATGAGATCCTCTGATCCCAACCAAAATTGATTCACTGTCAAGAAAACCAAGTAATCTGAAGGTTAAGGTTTCCTGCAACAAACCCAACCCTGCTCACAGGTATGGACCTAAACTGACTCAAGTTCGACATCCTATGCGGTCATCAGCGTCACAGACATTCAAGAGGGGTGATACGATACCCGGAAGGTGTGGCATCACCAGCTCATGAAGCGGCCTCACTCGGCTGAATCCCAAATGATCGGTCCCCAGAGTCGACAATCTTCCAAACCAACAACCCCCTCAACCCAAAGGGTTGAAAAAGAAGTCAACCGGGAGACCCTCGTCTGAGCGTGGATTTCATGAGACACTAGTGCCTGCCAAGCAAGCACGCGCCCACTAATTTCCACAACTAATGCTATGTTCACTCAAGCCTGGGTATGGCTTCTCACTCATCAGAATGCCCCTCCCACAACAGCATAGACAATCATCTCATACTGAAAATAAAATGCGGGAAATAAAGATGCGATAAATAAACACAACCCAACAAGTAATCATACAAGCGCTAGGATTGACTCGCATGGGGAACCGGAGAACCAGAGATTCTGGGTTCGACCCCCAGCAGAGTCGCCAGCTGTCGCTTCCGCGAAAATAAGGTGCCGGCAAAACAGAAGAGTCGCCACCTTTCGTTATTTATCCCTCGGAGCGGGAAAGGAAACGATCGGAAAAACCTGACGAAAAGGTATAAGACAAGGTCATCGCAACCATTGTCTGGGTTCGGGAGTCGGTTACGCAAGGGGAAGGTATTAGCACCCCTCACGTCCATCGTACTCGATGGGATCCACGCTTGTTGTGTTTATCGGACGAGTTGGTTTATCTATCTACCTATCAAGGCTGGCTTAAAAAGAAAAGAAAATGACTCGGCAAAGCGTCGCACTTTATGCCTACGTATTCTCATCAGAGAATGAGAAATCAGAGTCAATGTAGTTCGACCTACTACGGGTTACGGGGAAGGTGGCTCGCCAATACGTCAGTATTGTGCCTACGTACTCTCAACAGGCTTGAGATATCAGAGCTTACGTAGTTCGGGATAATACGGATTACGGGAATTCAGATTCATCTATTTTATCGAGTAGGGTTAAACAGCAATTCCATCAGTTAGGGACAAAGCCTGTTTGCGATAGAACTGAAGTTTAACGACACACTTTTCTTCAGAAAAGCTTCCTTTGAATTATGGGCCCACGGGGCAAAAAGGTTTGAAGTTTGTTTTCTGTCTTTTACGGAAGAAGTGTTTTTTATGGTTGTTTGCAATTTCAATCGCACTAAAGACTATGACATGAGAGTGAATGCGTCGCATGTCACCCAAAGGGTACCATACTAAACATTCAGACTGTTGAAAAGAAACTCTCCAACAATCCTTTCTCAGATAGCTTAAGGCTCGTAACGTACGAAAGAAATCATTCTTGATTACTGTATTTTAAGCTGTTTTGAGATGAGAAGAGAAGGTTCAACTAAAGGGAGACTATCAAGTCCTAATGTTGTCATGCCAAGGATTCATCCTATGGTTGCAGTTTGAAACAGGGAACTCCTAGAAGTTATCATGCATAGGTTTCAACCTAAAGTTCTATCATCACTTCCTTATCAAAGGAAGTGAGATTCCTAGGGGATCATGTCAATGATACAGAAACAGATAAAGCATCAGCTTAAACAGTAAACAGATATACAGTAAAATGCATGCAATGCAAGTGAGGGAGGAAATGTGTGTGGGGCCTCAGCCTCCACAAGCTCATCTCAACCTCAAGCCAGATATGAATAACTACAATCATACAGGAAATAAAATGAAGTGCTATCAAGCAGAATATAGATGACTGTAATCATACAGGAGAAATAAAATGCTATCAAGCAAACACAAACCACATGGGCAAGGGAGCTGGGCTCTACCGAATACCCGCAAGCAAAGCCATACAGTAAAAATACAAGCAGAGGGAGCAACTCAACCTCTAGTGCAATCATGCTCCTAGCTTAAATCAATCTAGATATGGACTTATTCTAATGCATCAAGCAAATCAAACAAGTCACAGCAATACAGAAAAGAAAACAGAAAAGAAAGCAGATCAACCCCTCTCTCAATTCCAAGCTTCAGCTCCTCTGACAGCAACCCAGTCTTCAGACTTCAGCCATCCTTCATGACAAGTATCAACTTGCTTCTCCAAGGTTTCAACACATCCATCATAAGTATCAACTTATTCTCTTTTCTCTAAGCCTCAGCTCTACAGCAATTCCACCTTCAGGCTTCACTCCTAACTATAAGTATCAACTTGATTCCTTCAGGCTCTCAATGCATCAATGTAAGTGTCAACTCATCCTTTATTCCTCAAGCCTCAGCTCTACACTCACTCTCAATTGAATCCTCTTCATAAGTATCAACTTAGTCCTCAAGCTTCAGCTATCCTTGCTTTACCAGTATCAACTGGGTCCTCTTCATCTACAAGCTTTAGCTTCTCAGAGTAGTCTTCAATCACGTGGATGTGTCAACTTCATCCTTCAATTCTTTAAGCCTCAGCTCTTCACTCAATCTCTAGTGGATCTTCAAGTATCAACTTGTTCTCCTTGCTCTTCAAGCTTCAGCTGCAATGGCAATGCTCAAGGAATCATCCTCTTCCACACTCTTCAGTGAAGTCCTCATCTTCAAACTCAAGTCCAACATCTTTCAAGATACCCAAACCAGAAGACAATTGATTTAACAGAATGAGTGGAAATGATAAACAGCTTATGGACAACCAAAGGAAGCCTGTAAGGGTTCATCATTATGAGAGACTAGTTCCCTCAAAGTTCTACTTCCCAGATAAATCCACTCATCCCTCCAAGGGAGGGATGTGAATATCTTAGAAGGACTTTTAGTCATTGGGAGGAATGGAAGCACAAGATGCTTTCCATATTTGTGAAAGAAGTCATTCTAGTTCTAAGGCTCTCCCTATGTCTCCTACCTCCTAAATCTTCATCAGACACCTTCAGGCACAAGCAATTCCAAGCTCCAAGCAACTTCAAGCAACTTCAAGCATCCTCACCTTGTCTTCAACTTGTCTTTAATCTCAACCAAAGTCAAACAAAGCAAAACCCTAATCTAAGGGAACTAAAGAAGTTAGTCTAGTTGAGTTAGTGCCTTAGAATCATCTATAACTAGCACCTAAACTAAAATCAATCAAAAATAGGAAACAATCCTATAAATTTATACAAAAATTCCTAAGGGATCCTAATTCAATTAAGAATGCCTCATACAAAAACCAGGGACTAGATCATCTATTAAGCCCTAAAATTAAATCCTAAATCCAAAGGTATCAACCATAAACCCTAAAAATGGAGCTTCTAAAGGTTTCAACCTAAACTACCACCTAGGTTCATCACAAAAATGTGAGAAGATTCTATGGGGAGCATGCATGTCTAAACTAATTACACACAAAAAATCAGGATCAAAATCATCATCACATGATCAAACAAAATTCCACAAAATCAAGTATCAAACATAAATATTTTAATGTCAATTAAAATGTAAAATTCCCAAAAAATCAGAAAATTCCTGAACTAAAAATATTTTTTCTCTAAAAAATACTAGACTCAATCATGAATATAATGCAAAAAGAATGGAATTAATTGGATCATTTTTCCATTTTATATGATTTTTTCAAGAACCATGAACAAAATGAAAAAAATAAAGAAAATCCAAGCAAAATAATAAAACCACGGTGCAGATAGTAAACACGCTCAGTTCATTATGACAATTGGGCTCGCTGGGGGGTGTGGATAGTGGTTATTTCATTAAGCCCAGAACACTACTTAAATGAAACGCTGCGTTTCATTTCTCAGAACCTTCACAAATTGAAATTAAAACGTGGTCGTTGGATCACTCCTCTAGTCAAAGTCTTCATGCTGATCCAATGGTGTTCTAATCATCTTCTTCGTTTGAACCAAAAATGGAGGGAGAAACGCCATTGAAACAGAGATCTCATGCTCATCTTCATCACCTTCGCATCTCACGAAATCTCCATCAAAATTCATGATCTAAAGCACTAAATCACTCTAAATCTCTCCCTGAGTCTAACCCTAGCCTCAGAATTCATTGAATCAACCTCTAACCTAAAACACGATCAAGAATCAAAATTATGCTTAGACCTCAATCATCACAATTCTTCTAATTATTTGGTCTAAAATGTTCACCATGTTACACTGATCAGTTCTTGCTATAATACTCATATTATCTCTCAATATCCAGCATGTTCTTGATCCAAACAGAAATTGTGTCATCTCATTGATCATCACGAAATCCTCTCTAAGTTTCCAGAAACGATCTCCTAACCACATACTATCAATCTAACCTAACAAATTGAGGTAATTCTTCTTACATTAAGGTGAGGAATGAAGGTTACCAACCTGTGAATTCTTGAGTAACAGATGTAGTAATTCTTCACTTCAACCCTTCTACAGCTCCAAAATCATTCAATGTGCCAAGTTCTTGCTTCTGTATGCAAGAGAATTGATGGAAAACGCCTGGAACTCCAAATCCGATAGTGACTTGCAGGTGCTGAAATTCAATTGCTCATACACGGGTCAGCCATGGATTTGCTATGGAATTGATCTGGAATCATTCAGTATCCTCCATAGAAGTTGTTGAGATCAAAAGAAGGATAAAAAATGGTGTAGAATGCAGAAACCGATTTCAATTTGCAATGAACAAAGTGAAGTTGCAAACTCTCTCCTATCAATCAATTCTCACCAACCTTTCACTTAAACCCCTTCTAATCAATATATAGATGATGTTGGACCTCTCTAGAACCTTCTGGAATCAACCAAGGAGATGTTGAATTTCTCATGTGTTCAAAATAGCATCTCATGCCATAATCATACCAATTCTGGTTTCCCTTGTTGCAGCAGCTTGTTATGATCCCAAAATCTCCCCAAGTGAGATATTAGATGTGTTACAAGTCCTTGGAAGCTTGTGTATTGATCTCTCATGTGTTTTGCAAATGTTACTTAATATGCAAGCAATTAATTTTCAAAGCAAGTCCACCAATTAGACCTCAAATCAAAAATGTGGCTAAACCAATGTTCTTAGAATGTTTTTTAGAGTCAAAATGACCTATTACATGCCTTGGTTTGGATGTGTAGATCAAAAGTATCAATTTCCAACTTTGGTTTATTTAACTTATGCCCTTATTTTAGGTCATTTTTGCAACTTTGAGCTACAAGCAATTTCAACAACTCATAACCTCTTTACTAGCCTTAAAACATCATTTTGAACAAGTTTGATGTTGAACATTTTCCCATTTGAAGCTTGGAAATAAGGAGTTATGGCCTTATGGTTGAAATGACCTATAATCTCCAAATGACCAAAATGCCCTTGACTTGTCAAAGCCATAACTTGAGTTCTACAAATCCTATCAAGGACTTCTAGTACTCTCTAGAAAGCTAAGAGGATAAGGAACAACATTCATGTTGACCAAAAGTTCATAGGAATCATCCTTATAGGGAAAAAGTTTCATGCAAGTTGGACAACTTTCAAGCTCCCAAATTCACATACCTCAGATGACCTGTAACTTGTCAAAGCCATAACTTGAGTTCTACAAATCCCATAAAGGACTTCTAGTACTCAAATTAAAGCTAAGATCATGACCTACAACAATCATGTTGGGGGTAAGATGAGATTACAATCACATCTTGAGCTAAACTGCCTTGAAGGTGGGGGTCAAACTAGGGGATTTTACACTGTCAAGCCTTGGAAACCCTAGCTTGAAACTTCTCAAACTCTTCAATCATGATGAGTTGGCATTGGAATCATCCTTATAACATCTCAATTCATCAATCCATGATCACATGGCTCTTGAATTAGGTCTCAACCTTCTCCAAATCATCAGTTGACTTAGGGTTGACCCAGTCAAACCCTAGTTGCACCACTCATGGCTGAGTCTTCTTAATCTTGCACACTGACCTATCTAGGATTCATGATGGCTTTCAAGACATCTCATAATCATCTGAGGAGCCCCCACAACTCTCAAGTTAGGAGGCACACAACCTTGGTTTCCATCACTCACTCTGAGAATCCTTTAACTTCTCTGACAAGGATATCAACCCTTGAACACTTGCATAACCTCCCTAGCTAGCTTCATAGTCTTGTATGGCTCTTGATTGGCAATCATACCTCTTGATCTCCTGCACACATGTCAATGAAATGCAAATGATAATGCTAATGTGAATGAAATGAAACATAAGCTAGGTGAAGAAGTGTTGGGCAAATTTTGGGGTGCAACAGGGGGTAAGTTTGACTGTAAGATGTATTCAGATGATAATATTCACCCCATTCCTAGCCATAATTCTTTCGACCATGGCCGCCAGATTATTATCTATTGCGACATTATCGCGTCGAACCATATTTATTACTTCATCAGCATTTCGGTTTCTATTCATCATTACTACACTTGGTTCTATTGGGATTGGTTGTTCAATCCTAGGAGTTTCGTCCCTAGATGGTTCGACTCCTACCCCCTGGGGTATGTTGTTGTTCGTTTCAAATAAGAGAAATTGCCTATCATAGCTACATGGAAGAAAAGGTTCATCATCTAAGGTTTGGCTCAAGTTGGAAAGTCTACTCATGTAGATTCCTTCAAGGAGAAGTTACTTGAAAAACATTAGGAAATTCAAGATTAATGTTCCTAATGTACATAAAGTGCAATGCCTAATTCAAGATCTCTTCATCCGACTTTGTTTCAAACTCTTGATCAAGTGGAGTTCAAATTTGCAAAGCATGAGGCAAGCTCACAAGTTCATAATTCAATACTTCATCCATTCCAAATAATGGTATAAGGGAAATCCATGATTCAAGGTTCAAGATTCATGAATTCAAGACTAGAATTTTACAAAGGAAAATTTGATGACATTGCAAGAATGCCATTTGTTACAAAGTTTCCAACTCTAAGTAATGCTTAGAAAATTAAGTCACTTTTGATCTTAATTCAAGTTTCTTCATGCTATGGTACCCTTCATGCCTCATTAAGTCTACATGTTCCACATTATGATTCATAACCAATTAAATCTCCACATGAGCCTACAAACATCCAAGGAAAACAATTAAGGTTTAATGCAATATTAAAACATTTCAAAATCAAAAGCATTTATGATTATTCATGGACAATTTCAAGGCATTTTTAAATTAGTCCAAAACAGCCCCACGACCAACTAATTCCCAACCAAACAAACCATGTCAGAAAACTTGAGGAACTAGATCATGTTGGTTCACTTACATGCCAAAATTCTGAATTTCAAAATTCTTTCAAGAGGAGAAGCATGAACCACAAGGACAGTCGAAGAACAAGTGAATAAAGGAGAGAAATGCAAAAGGGCAGCAAAATCCAGCAATAGTGCAGCAGAAAAAACAGAAATGCAGAACAGGCAGCAAAAGCAGAAAAGCAACATGCTAGAAATGCAAAGAAAGGGGGAGCACCAAGAAAGTGGCATTGGACATTTCTAAGTAAAAAATATGAAGTTTTGAAAGGAGGGAAAACCTTAATGTGCTGAAATAAAAAGGAGAGGGGGTTGCAAACAAAGGGGGCATTCACTGCACATTGACATAAAGAGGTATTGAGAGCAAAAAAAGGCATATGTGGAGCAAGAGAGAGAGAGAGAGAGAGAGAGAGAGAGAGAGAGAGAGAGAGAGAGAGAGAGAGAGAGAGAGAGAGAGAGAGAGAGAGAGAGAGAGAGAGAGAGAGAGAGAGAGAGAGAGAGAGAGAGAGAGAGAGAGAGAGAGAGAGAGAGAGAGAGAGAGAGAGAGAGAGAGAGAGAGAGAGAGAGAGAGAGAGAGAGAGAGAGAGAGAGAGAGAGAGAGAGAGAGAGAGAGAGAGAGAGAAGAGAAATCAGAAAAATATAGAGTGCGAAAAGCACAAGAGAAACATTGAAAAAAAAAACAGAAAAAAGGAGAAAAACTTTGAGAGCATTCCCTAACTATTGAGAGAACAAAAGAGTGTTAGAAAACCAGAAGAAAGAAGTGAACCACAAAGCATACCCAATAAAATCCATTGGTGAAGGA
Organism: Lathyrus sativus; assembly: GCA_963859935.3. Classification (NCBI taxonomy): domain Eukaryota; kingdom Viridiplantae; phylum Streptophyta; class Magnoliopsida; order Fabales; family Fabaceae; genus Lathyrus; species Lathyrus sativus. The sequence goes on along the minus strand of OZ012741.1, from coordinate 282,587,736 downwards.
AGATAGTAGCTCTTGGGTATCCTTTCTCTCAAACCCTTTAATCTTACATATTTTTGCATGCTTTACTTTTATGTGATTTTTGTGTTGTATATGTTCTAATAAGGTCTTGATATGCCCCTTTCTGCCTCTGTTTGCGTTTGTAGGAAAGTTTGCCTAGCGAACTTCTTGCTCTTTCTGGGCAGCTTCGCTTAGCAAACTTCCCTTAGTTTTTCTATTTTTTTCCCAAAAAATTTTTTTTTCATGTTTTTTTCTTTCATGTTTTGTGTTTCTCAAGCCAACTAATCCGATGTGATGGTGCAACCATTGTATGTGGATGTTGTTACGGTCATTTTTGACTTATGGTTCTAAAAACTATTTTTAAAAATAAAATCTCGATTTTATCGAGCCATTTTCACCCTTGTAAGTCGACCGCCTTGTGCGTTCGCCATCGATCTTGTTCGCATCACTTCAAATTTTTTTTACAAACAATAAAACCCTTGATCCAATATCAAGTAGTATTTTTCTCATAAAAATCCAAAATAGAATAAAGATACGATTAAGGTCATACCCCATAAACTTTAAAGTGGTGGAGAAGGAATGAGAATGGAACCCTCCTACACTCGTTCCGAATGTTTTGATGTCACTCATAAAAAATACTTAACAAACTCGTAGTTTTTGCTGTGACATTACCACGTCGAACCATATTTATAACTTCATCAGCATTCTGGTTTCTATTCACCATTACTACACTTGGTTCTATTGGGATTGGTTGTTCAATTCTAGGAGTTTCGACCCTAGATGGTTTGACTGTTGCCCCCTGGTTCAATATATTCACCTAGGGCATATTTTGCTGAACTTGATTAATTATGGGGTCTTCTTCTTGTCACACCCTCATTTTCAACTTAGCCTTTCATACCCTATATTCGTCATATCATACATTGTTCTATTGCATATCGAGCATGTGGGTTCACAAGGTAAGGATCAGGTCGGTATGTTGTTGTTCGTTTCAAATAAGAGAAATTGCCTATCATGGCTACATGGAAGAAAAGGTTCATCATCTAAGGTTTGGCTCAAGTTGGAAAGTCTACTCATGTATATTCCTTCAAGGAGAAGTTACTTGAAAAACATTAGGAAATTCAAGATTAATGTTCCTAATGTACATAAAGTGCAATGCCTAATTCAAGATCTCTTCATCCGACTTTGTTTCAAACTCTTGATCAAGTGGGTTCAAATTTGAAAAGTATGAGGCAAGCTCACAAGTTCATAATTCAATACTTCATCCATTCCAAATAATGGTATAAGGGAAATCCTTCATTCAAGGTTCAAGATTCATGAATTCAAGACTAGAATTTTACAAAGGGAAATTTGATGACATTGCAAGAATGCTATTTGTTACAAAGTTTCCAACTCTAAGTAATGCTTAGAAAATTAAGTCACTTTTGATCTTAATTCAAGTTTCTTCATGTTATGGTACCCTTCATGCCTCACTAAGTCTACATGTTCCACATTATGATTCATAACCAATTAAATCTCCACATGAGCCTACAAACATCCAAGGAAAACAATTAAGGTTTAATGCAATATTTGAACATTTCAAAATCAAAAGCATTTATGCTTGTTCATGGGCAATTTCAAGGCATTTTTAAATTGATCCAAAACAACCCCACGACCAACTAATTCCCAACCAAACAAACCATGTCACAAAACTTGAGGAACTAGATCATGTTGGTTCACTTACATGCCAAAATTCAGAATTTCAAAATTCTTTCAAGAGGAGAAGCATGGACCACAAGGACAGCCGAAGAATAAGTGAATAAAGGAGAGCAATGCAAAAGGGCAGCAAAATTCAGCAATAGTGCAGCAGAAAAAACAACAATGCAGAACAGGCAGCAAAAGCACAAAAGCAACATGCTAGAAATGCAAAGAAAGAGGGTGCACCAAGAAAGTGGCATTGGACATTTCTAAGTAAAAAAATTGAAGTTTTGAAAGGAGGGAAAATCCTAATGTGCTGACATAAAAAGGAGAGGGGGCTGCAAACAAAGGGGGCATTCACTGCACATTGACATAAAGAGGTATTGAGAGAAAAAAAGGCATATGTAGAGCAAGAGAGAGATAGAGAGACAGAGAGACAGAGAAGAGAAACCATAAAAATATAGAGTGAGAAAAGCACAAGAGAAACATTGAAAAAAAAACAGAAAAAAGGAGAGAAACTTTGAGACCATTCCCTAACTATTGAGAGAACAAAAGAGTGTTAGAGAACCAGAAGAAGGAGGTGAACCACAAAGCATACCCAACAAAAGCCATTGGTGAAGGAAGATAGTTGCTCTTGGGTATCCTTTCTCTCAAACCCTTTACTCTTACATATTTTTGCATGCTTTACTTTTATGTGATTTTTGTGTTGTATATGTTCTAATAAGGTCTTGATATGCCCCCTTTTGCCTCTGTTTTCGTTCTCTGGAAAGTTTGTCTAGCAAACTTCTTGCTGTTTCTAGGCAGTTCGCTACAGCCTTCGCCTAGTGAACTTCCCTTAGTTTTTCTATTTTTTCCCCAAAAAAAATTTTCATGTTTTTTTCTCTTCATGTTTTGTGTTTTTCAAGCCGACTAATCCGATGTGGTGGTGCGGCCATTGTATGTGGATGTTGTTAGGGTCATTTTTTACTTTTGGTTCTAAAAACTATTTTTAAAAATAAACTCTCGATTTTATCGAGCCATTTCCACCCTTGTAAGTCGACCGCCTTGTGCGTTTACCATCGACCTTGTTCGCATCACTTCAAATTTTTTTACAAACAATAAAACCCTTGATCCAATCAAATGGTATTTTTCTCATAAAAATCCAAAATACAATAAAGATACGATTAGGGTCATACACCATAAACTTTAAAGTGGTGGAGAAGGAATGAGAATGGAACCCTCCTACACTCGTTCCGAATGTTTTGAATATAAGGCGCTCGACTTGGTTATTCGAAACATTCATCTTTATCCAAAAGTCTTTAGTGTGATCCTAATCAAAAACAATCTCTTCTCAAAAACCTAAAAATAACATCAACTCATCAAACTTCTTTTCGCCTTAGGGCATCAATCCGAAAATCCTTTTTCAAGGTATAAAATCAACCAACACACAATTATTTCTCAGTGGCCGAACTACAGCTGCTCTAATTTCTCACACCTATTGAGAATACGTAGGCATGGGATTCCGATGATCCTAGCGAGCACTTTTCTTTCTTTCCCACCTTTACTCATCCATTCCTCATCACCCAAAAAGGACATGTTACGTCCGTTCTACCGCAAACAGGTAATGCATAAGACTCCATGAGTGAGCCGCAAAAACACCTAACTGCTAGAATGCGCACGATAACATCGTCCACTCAAACTTCCCATCTTTCCCCGTAGTCCCATAAACTACGAATTCTCTGATTCTTCATTTCTTACAAGTGAATATACGTAGGCGCACAAGGGCCCAAATCCTTGGCGAGCACTATGATAAAAAACCAAACCCTCTTTTCTTTAGCAAGCAAACTTTTAGATTTAAAACACCCATTCAAGCTAAACAACCTAGAAGGTTCCCATCGAGTACGATGGATGTAAGGGGGTGCTAATACCTTCCCCTCGCATAACCGACTCCCGAACCCTAAGACTTGGTTGCGATGACCATGCTCTTTTCCTAAAGGTTTTATCGTTATTTCCCTTTTCCTCCTTGGGATAAATAAAATTTGGTGGCGTCTCTGTGTCATTTTTCGTGTAGCGACACTTCTAAGACTAACCGTGGATTTTCTCTTACCCATTCTCTTTGGGGTTGTCGAATGGATTGAGGGACACCAAAGAAATCAGCAATGCGTGTCATTGACGCTACCAATTGTTGGTTCATTTGGGTAGTATTTTGGATTAAAAGATTGAATATGACACTCATCTATTGGGCAAGCATCTGGACCATCTCATGATTACTTTTGCCCATCTGTTACCTTATCATTACTGCAGAATTGTTAGTGATATTAGGCAACTAGGTAGTGAATCCTGTCCCTAAGGGCTAGCTAATTCGACCCATATTATTGACACCTAAACCAGATCCTTACAGTGGCGAAGTTACATTCACCACTGGGTCTGAGAACATTGATGACGTATTATGTAAACTTGCCATCACTGATGTTGGCATGTCATATGGCTGTTCACGTCCTATTGGAGGCATTGAGAACGCAGGCACATAAGTCCTTAATGCATTATTTCCCACTATAGGGGGGTTCCATGGTGGACCTTGTGTTCCCACATAGGATAAAATGGGACCACTTTGGGCAATCGACTGCACAGGCGTTGAACTTGTCGTAGAAGGTATGGCTTCAGACACTAATGATGGAACCGTATTGTCCCCTGTCAAAGAAGAAGAGTGTGGTTCTTCATTATTTTGGTTGTTTGGTGGATTTGGATTCACCATTTTCCTTACGTATCTTCTCTTTGGTCTTTCTTCGTTATTTATGGCTATTCTACCACTCCTAAGTCTCATGCAACAAAGTATGGAGAGATAAAAATGAAGAACTTAATGCAAAAACTATAAAAACAAGAAAATACTTTGACAATTTGTTTACCGTGAAAATTGATAAACAATCATTGGTCTTCCAAATAATTGGTTTACTTGCAGGATCAACTAGTGAATCCTAAGGACATAGCTATTGTCTCAATATTTTTCTGGAAAATTGATGAACACTTTGACAATATTCATTTGTATGAAAGATTGTTTTGGAAAAGATAAACTTTGTAAAAGTTTGATAAATATAATGTAATGAAGAAAAGAACTTCAAAGTAAAAGTGCAGTAAAGAACATTTGATAAATAAAAGTAAATTTCTATTGAAATGAATTAAAATGTGGTGTTTTACACGTACATTCTCAATAGTAACTCTTTTCTCACTTGACTTAGATACTCTGAGTAAAATTTAAGTATTATACAATAAATGAACACACAAAAATCCTAACATTAAGACTCCTATTTATAATAAGTCGAAATAACTGTCTTCAACGAACATTTCTCCAAAAACTAACATGTTTCGCCCTGCATGATTTCATTTTGCATCATTCGCCACGCGTCTCTTCTAAGAAATGGATAAGGATAAAAGACAATTATTTATCCGTACTTTAAAATTCAAATCTTCTAACAATAAAAGGCTTCAAACACCCCGCCGAAGTGACTTTTTAGACTTAGAAAAATATTTTTAATTAAATTCCAGGCATCCCCTTCATGGAGACTACTTCGACTAAAATTCTAACAAGCTCTTGTCGAAGTCAGCAAAATCTCAAGAAAACTTGATTTTCACTTAATATCTCAAATGAAAACTTGGCATTTAAATGTCCAACCAACAACAACATGAATGTCGATGGAAAACGACAGATCCGTGGGGGATGTCTGAAGGGTGATGGCAAAAGCAACGCCGAGAGCCTAGGTATAGTAAATGGATAGGATTTAGCGGCCTCTAAAGGGGTGTTGCATCAAGAGTTGCGGTGGTGGAAATTCAAGGGATTGACCAAATTTCGGCACTCGACAAACGGATGTTGTGTCAAGAGTCACAGTGGTGGGAATCCAACAGCTTGGCGAATGTCTACCTTTTTGTGGAGGACCAGAAAGATGTAGTCGGCAGTGTGGGTCAGGTTCGTCGTATAATCATAAACAAGAACTCATAACACATATCAATAGAGAAAACAATCTAGAGGAGGGTGAGGATATCTCTCTACCTTTTATGCAATAACACCTATATTAGATTATTTCCCCCTTCCCCTACCTGAATTTTCAACAATTACTCAAGCTCTTTTATGGTTATCTTCTTCCCCAAGCCGTTGTTCATCCTTTTTAACACTTTGCCTCTTGCCTCTTTTTCTCAATGCAACTTCTACGTATCAGTAAACTCCCTCACCCCTCACACTTTTCTTTTTAAATTAAAACCTAATTTTACTATTTTGGTTATTCCACTTTTTCCATTCTCATCTCTAATTACCCTTATTTTTCTAAATATCTAATTTCCAACCAAATATAACCACTTATATTATTTTATTTATTATTTTATATTTCTACTCATTTTAAAAATAATTAAAAATTCTAATTAATTTCTACCACTCTTCCTAACTCCTACCAACATACCCACTAATGCCACAAACCATATATATTCATCAAATAATAATGAAAAGCATATTAAATCACTCAACTAATAAAATAAAATGTAGCAAGATTCAATTAACTAATTTAATTGAATTTGGGGTGTTACAGTTAGTCTTCTTTCCAAACAACAACTTGGAGCGGTTAGTTTTCAAGCTTTAAAATTGAGATTTTACACTGGCTGATCTCAAACCTGGGTGAGTTTTTAACACGGGCTGAACTCGAAGTGGATCGAGGTTTTCATAGGATGACCACGAACCTAGGAGGTTTTAAGTCATGCTTATCTCCAAACTTAGTAAGCCTTTCTTCGGTTTGAGCTTACGAACCGAAAGAGGTTTTACATTAGATAACATTAACCAACTTAAGATTTAAATACTATGTTGATCTCAAACCTATGAAAGCTTTTACACTTGTTGAGGCTTCAAATCAAAAATGAGATTTAATAACTAATTCCCCAACCCAAAGCTTTTAATGGTTTATCTACAAACCAAAATATATAATCCCTAAATCAATAAATTATTCAACCAAGGTAGAAAAAAAATTTCATGGTGAATTTAAAATTCTACTCTTCTAGAACTTCACAAAAGCCTCACTCGCAAAGGACCTTCCTTAAATGCGCTACAACTTAATTTTTAAGTGAGAGAAAATGAGAAAATATTTTTATAGAGAGTACGAAGTGAGATACGAGGGCTCACGATTTTGGATTTTAAAATATGTGGGAAGGGAACTCTATTTATAGGTTAGAGGTTGACACAAAAAAGGAAATTTTTTGTGGCCAAAATTAATGAGCCAATCAACTAGCATCATGCACCAATCAATTGGTTGGTCTAAAATTAATCGATTAGCAAAGTTAAAAAGTAAAGAATATATATATATATATATATATATATATATATATATATATATATATATATATATATATATATATATATATATATATATATATATGTGTGTGTGTGTGTGTGTGTGTGTGTGTGTGTGTGTGTGTGTGTGTGTGTGTGTGTGTGTGTGTGTGTGTGTGTGTGTGTGTGTGTGTGTGTGTGTGTGTGTGTGTGTGTGTGTGTATGTGTTTGTGTGTGCACGCGCGCACGCATGCGCGTATGCGTGTGTGCATGCAAATGAGTGAGTGTGAGCGTATGTGTGTGCGCGTGTGTTACCACTAATTAAGGCATTTTCCTAATAGATTAAGGGCCATTTTTTTCCATTAGCCCAATTGATTGGGTATAAGTGCCAATCAATTGGCCAGTGCAAAAAATTACTCATAACTTTTCTAATAGCTCATACTTCATCTGTATGACTTCAAAGCATTTTTAGAAATATTTTCTTAAGAAAATAGGTTTTAAAAAAGTTATTAGTGTGCGTGTAATTAGTCCTATAACTTTATGAGAAAACCTTTAAGCTTTTGCACTACTTATTCATCTAGACGTATTATGGCGAGCTTTCACACACTTCAAGACTTCTAAGATACTTCAATCGTGTTGACATTTGTTTGAGCTTTACTTGGTGATGACGGATGAGTTATATTCCATTTTGATGCCATCATCAGATGATCAAACTTATCAGTCCTACTTAGTTTGTTTGCTTCTTTAATCGCTTTATACTTGACTTTAAGGTTTCATCATTCAAATGATATTAGTTGTCATCATTCAAGGCAGATATAATTGTCATCATTAAAATCATATTCATCTTCAATACTTCTTTGCTCACTAACCTACAAAGCATGGTTCCACACTTCCTTCCTTTGGTCTCATTCACAACTTTGATTATCTTCTTGGGACGCCAATTGTAGAGAGTGATGTCTAAAAGGATCATATTGTAGGTTTTCTTCAATTTTGAGGAATCTTTCAGCCCAAAAATATGAGTTATTTGATGTATCAAGTTGCAAACATTATTGATCAGTTCGTTCACTTCTTGTATGTCTAGGATGGCTTGGAGTTGCTAGAGGTTTTATATCATCTCTTGTCCAGGAATTGGTGGTTATAGTGGAGGTTGTTCAGAGGCTTGACTGTGTAGAAACTATTGAGAAGATTGAAATTCGGAAGGACCTGGAATGTGCTTAAGCTGATAATTGAGAGAATTGGGCTCTAAGGAGTTTGAATGGAAGGAAGTCAATATGACTGGATTGATTTATGATATTGGAAGATTTTGAGCTTCTCCTATGGGACTAGGTGTGTTAACTGTCATAAATATAACAACGATGTTACTTTAAACGACTATTCGAGTGAAGTTAGATGTTGCCATGGTTTACGTAAGATTGACATAACGTTGGAGTATATCGGAGATCAGTTAAAGTTGATGAGGGATAAAGAGATGATGGTTTTCCTCGAAAATCGAGGGAATCAGTAGTTGTTTCCACAAACAACAAAATATGTAATTGCAAAGAAATTATTTCTTCTGATGCAACAATGAGAACTTTTTGAGCGGCAGAGCGGTGAGAACCTGCAAGGTTATCTCTCAAACGCCCAACCAATGAAATCAGAGAGATGTGGCTTGAGAGTGAAATTGAGAATACCTGAAATGGCGTGTCGTTAGGCTTATATATGACATACGGTTAAAATTGTTTATGTCTAACCCGACGTGAGATAAGGGAGTCGTCTAATCAGATCCTACGATAGATGAAACACTGGTAGCTAAAATCAAGTGTCCGATTTTTGGTGAGGACCCACTTATTTCTTTGTCTGCTAAATGAATACTATAAATTAGTCCTCATAATTAAAACTTCTTCTGACATGTGTTCGGTCCACATCAATGTTATTTCCTATTAATAAATTAGGTTAAACATTCATTTTATTAAAAACTTTAAATTCAATCTCCTAATTTTATTTTTGTGTGATCGATGAATGAGATATAAAGACAATAAAAGACAATTACTTAGTAAAATAAATAAATTAAATTTAAGAGAATTAATATTTATAACAAAATTTTACTTTAGTCTTGTAAAAATTATAATAATTTTCTAGTCATTTAATATATATATATATATATATATATATATATATATATATATATATATATATATATATATATATATATATATATATATATATATATATATATATATATATATATATATATATATATATATATATATATATATATATATATATATATATATATATATATATATATATATATATATATATATATATATATATATATATATATATATATATATATATATATATATATATATATATATATATATATATATATATATATATATATATAAAATTGATAAAAATAAAAATATTACAAATCTCGTCATAAATACTAATTCATCCAATCTCTATACAAGTAATTGATTTGTAGCAATGTATAAGAAAATCTTCATATACTCACTCCACTAAAGTCATCACAATATTCTTTTAAGTTCTATATAGATTTGTTTTATTTTAATTATGAAAAAATATATGAGAACATGCTAATAACGTAATCACGATATAACTTGACAGATATTTTATAAAATCTTATATAATTATATATTATTTTTGATAAATTTTAAATTTTATATAATAATATATTTTACAAGTTTTCAAAATCGGTTCTACACACAAACACACGAACATATATTTTCTTTCATCAAAATCGTTGATATACTCGTTGCATTATATCGAGAGGACGTGGATGATTGTAAATATTCTCTATATAAGTGTGATTATGATACAATTCTCTCATGTTTATAATTAAATAGTGTGCATAGTGTAGTTATATGACAATTAAAATTTTATATAGTTTCAGTTCATTTATATATTGACTTAAAGTTAAGGTTTAATGTAGTAACACTTTTACAAATATTTATATTTCATTTAATTATCGAAAAACTGTCCTCACCATACCGAAATTATAAAATAAAATAAAAAGTAGTAACTGAAAGTTTAAAAAAATTCTAAAGAATTGAATTGGTTTTTGTATAAAAAGGAATTCTAATGAATTGAATTGGTTTTTGTAATTTCTTTTTCAAGAACTAAAGGGTGTGTCCATTCTATGTTTTTAAAGAGAGCCTAGCCTGTATATTAAGGTTAGTGAGCAGCAATGTGAGAAATGTAAAGTTGTCAAATGGTCGATATATTTTTGGCTCTTTGGGTTACACAATCAAAATTTTGACATGTGTATGATGATTAAGGTTGCTCGAAAAGTATGAACATAATAAACAGGGGCGGAGCCAGCGCCCGGCCAGGTAGGGCAGGTGCCCAGGCTCGACCGCCTCGAATCACTTTCATGGAACTCTTCTTCTCTCTTAACACAATGAACAAGACGACAAATTGTGAGCACACCTGAGATAATGGAACGTGTATATACTATAGAATTTAAAATCTTACAAGTTGAAGATGCAATTTTAATTCAAGGAAATAATTCCTTTGGGATTAGCATTGTCCTGCCTTGGTAGAAAATTATGAATTCGGTGGCGGAGCCAGTGGAATGCAGAAAAATACAGCTTTTAGTCTTGCTCACAAGGTGTTCGATAGAATGCTTTAACCAATTTTTCGTCTATTTTCGCTTCAAATCTTTCACTTCATGATGTTGAATTATTGTTTTTGTTGATGATTGTTGTTGTTGTAGGTTGTGGTTTATGAATCGGTATCAAATTGTTGTTGTTTCCACCGTTTTGCAAGTTGCACACTAAGTGTTTTGGTAAATTGCCTCAACCAAGTTTCTTTTCTTTTTTTCATTTTTGTTTCTTACGAATTATGAGGTTGAATTGTTGTTATTGATTCTTTCACTTTAGGTTGCATGAGGTTCAATTTATGCTCTGCACCTGAATTGTTGTTATAAATTGCTATCATTATTACATTAGTTGTTCTGTGGAATGTTAAGCCAAGGAATATGCGTGGTGTCAACTGTCAAGTCATGTAGAATGTTGATGTCTGCTTCTGATTCAAAGCATGAGAATGTTGAACTTCTGTTCCCTCCAGAGGAAGCAAATCCTGGTGAAAGAATATGGTTTGGATCTGAAAATGAAAAGGACAATCAACCTGGAGCTGCCAAACCGAATCAGGCAATAACTCAACTTTATTGTTTGATTGTAAACTTTATACATGTTCTTCCTCTCTTAACTTTGATATTTTGTGTGGTTTATTCTCTTGTATTGCCATAACATTCTTGTGTAACAAACATGCAGATACAAAAGAAAAAGATATGGGAACTGGTGCAGCCTCATCTTAAGACAGGTGTTTCTTGTACGACGATGTTAGGTGACCATGTAATGCGTACATCTGTAGGCACAGTGGCATGCCAGTCTTTGCAAAATGCAAATATCTCCTGACAAACACTCATTTTCTCTGTTTACACATCTGAATTGGCAATACCTGTCTGTATGCAATTCTTCTTTTTTTGGCTCATGTTAAAACATATGTTCTATATATTTTTTTGATTTTAAATTGTTTTTCTGAAGTTTCACTTGGAAACAAGTTGAGTTGAGACTCGAGGTTAAATCATAATTCAATTTTTTCCTCTCAACTTGTCCAGTCTCATATGGTATATGTTACTGAGAATTCTGATTTATGATTCTATGTGTTTGCTATAAAGTTTTAGTTCACTGTTTTTGTGGAAATTGGTTGAAAGGTGTACTGTTGATCCAATGCTGCCATTTGAAAGCATTAACATGTTGTGTATTCATATATTAATCCATAGGTTCAAAACATAAGTACGATGCGGGTATCATGTGGCCTTTCATTGAAGCTAAAAGAGGAGCATGGTACGATGCAGATCTACATAAAAGCAGTTTAAGTGGTTTTGGAGGTTACCAAGTAAGTCTTCTATAGATGGCTCTAATTTATTTTATTTTAAAATAGTAGGCATATATAATTATTGAGATTTAAAGTAAAAATCAATTTTATATTATCAATCCATTAAACTCTTGCGGATTATAATACAATGTGGATTTGCGGTCTTCAAAGAATGATAGTTGAAATAAATAGGAGTATATGCTATTATATACAATGTGGATTTGCGGTCTTTGAATTTTTGCCCAGGCTTTAGAATTTTTCTGGCTCCGTCACTGATAATAAATGTGTACGTAAGTAAAGTCACCGTCAAATGGTCCCTAAAGTCTCAACCTGACCACGCTTTTATTGCTGGTTTAATGGTCTGAGTAATCAAAGAGGTCACAGTATAGAAATAGTAGGGATTTTTTTTTACTAAAATACCACCATTGAGTTACAAAGTATTAAATTGTCACCTTCTGAAAAAAAAATATACGAAATTGTGACACATGCAGTTGGAGTTCGTCCAATGGAAGGATGAATTTACGAAGAAAAAAATTTTCATGTTAGGGTTCGGCCAACCAAAGGACGACCAAATGAAGGGTCATTTTTTTTTTAAAATTTTAAATTTATTTTAATATAAAACTCATTTTAAATATATTTAATTGTTTTATAAATATTAAATACTCTTTTAATGATTTAAAGTATTAAAAACTATATAATTTAATTAATTTTATAATCTTATTAAATATTTTTCGTATTATTTAATTAATTATGTAATTAATTAAAATAATTTGTCTATTAAATAAAATTATAGATAAAAGCAATTTTATTAATACGAATGAATGAAAAAGATACATCATTTTTGTCTATGTAAATGACCCCCAGTTCCACACATTTTACTCTTTTTCATGCGTTTTCTCCTGCCTAACTCTTCTGGTTGTTGTTTTGGTGGTGATGGAGTAGATTCGGGAGACAACTCTTCATCTTCACATACATTTTCAGGTTGATGTGATGTATCGACCATGTCCACATCAGTAACAGAAAAACCTGGCCATTCCATAAGTTGATCATCGGTTAGGAGATAGTTGGGACTGTTTGGGATGGTTGGTTTAAGGTGTTTGGAGGGCTTTGTTTGATGGGAGGGTAATAAACATCGTCAGTGCGGCCGGTAGAAGTCGGTTGAGACAGTGAAGCGTTAAATGTTTGTTGTTGTGATTGGGGGTAAGAGAAATCAAAATTAGGTCGAGGAATTGGAGTGAACTGGAAGGATGGTCAAAATGTGGTTTGTTCTTGGTATTCTTGGTGGTAGTAGAAGTTAGGTTGCGGGGTTGGGGTGTACGGTGTTGGTTGTTAAGAGGAGGTGGCAAAGAATGTGGTATGAGTGCGTTGATAAGTTGGTTGGGGTTGTGTGGGTTGGGTGTGTTGGGGGAATGAAGATGTCTAGGTCTGAAATTGCGAAGGGTTCATCTGAGGGATTTCTTGAGGCATGGATGACGAAGATATTTGCTGTGATGAAGACGATGCATGTTGACGGGGGTCTTCTAGGAACTGTCCTTGAGAATCATGCATAAATGGAATGGATAAAAACCATTGTAGTCAAATCAATGTTCCAATGTCATTACGCAATGCATCATTTGAAGATGATTGAGTTATATGTTCGCCTTGATGACGAAGCATATCCAACACAGTTATCATATTCGCATCAATACAGAGTGAGCCAAGCAACTGGCGAAGAAATACCACAAAATAATGAACCTTTCGTACGGAACGAGGATGTTGGTGAATACAGTGACGGTGAACTCCAAGATGTTCGCTTTGAAGATCTATTTGGTGATGGCGATGAAGATGGTGTTTTCCCCGTGCATCACAGGTTATAAATGCTCAACCCATTAATCTGTATAGCCCACCAGTGCATAAGTCAAACATATTCCTGGAGTCTTCTCAACCCATCAATATTTTTGAAAACGAGAAATCAAACCATATTGGTGACAACTTGGAAGTAGGGTTGGTGTTTGAAAATAAGGAAGCGTGTGTTCTTTTTTTACAACATTGGCATATAAGTAACCATCTTAACTATGCAGTATATAAATCTGATTCAGTAAGGTATATAGTAAAATGTAAGAACCCACAGTGCATGTTCACATGTAGAGCTGCATTTCGTAAAAAGAGCACATTATGGGAGATCGCTACTATAAGCGGATCCCAAACTTGCACAACAACTTCTATGTCGCATGATCATATAAAATTAGATTCTGAAATTATTAGTTACGACATTAGGGAACTTGTTAACAGTGACGCTTCACTAAAAGTCAAAGTGATACAAGTCCATATTGCTGAAAAATACGGTTATAGAATCTCATATCAGAAGGCTTGGATTTCAAAGATTAAACCCATAGAATTACTTTATGGGAATTGGGAGACGTCTTACAATGAATTACCACAATGGTTGTTGGTGATGAAGACATATCTTCCTGGAACTGTTATACAGTTGGAAACATTGCCAATTATTACAGACGAAGGATCCCAATTGGGCGACAAACGGAAATTTTACCGACTTTTTTGGGCATTTGAATAGTGTATTCGTGGTTTTACTTACTATAAACCTATTGTAAAAATCGACAGAACCTGGTTGTACGACAAGTACAAAGGGACTTTGTTGATGGCTGTGGCACAAGATGGAAATAATAACATTTTTTCGATAGCATTCGCATTGGTTGAAGGTGAGACAAAGGATGGTTGGAGTTTCTTTCTCAGGAATTTGAGAATGAATGTGACCCTCAGGCCAATCTTTGTCTAATATCCGAGCGACATCCATCAATCAAGAGTGCTTACGATGATCCTGAAAATGGATGGCAGTATCCTCCATCTTCATATGTTTACTGTATCAGACACATTGCGCAAAACTTCATGCATGAGTTTAGAGACAAAGAACTACGGAAAACAGTTGTCAACATGGGTATGCCTACATCTTCACGAGTTGATGTTTCAATAAATATTTATTGACTAATTGATTTTCATTTTTTTCCATGAACATTTTTTTAAAACATTTTTCCTACAAGATATGCACTAACGGAGGCAACATTTAACTACTACCGGGGCGAAATACGAAGAACAAGTATAGCAGCTTTGGAGTGGATTTCTCGGAGAGAAGCGGTCGAGGGCGTTCGACGGAGAACACCGGTGGGGATACATGATAACAAATTTGGCCGAGGCTATGAACTCGACACTTAAGGCTACCCGAAACCTTCCTATTACTGCATTGGTCAAGTCAACGTTCTATCGTCTGGGTTCACTATTTGGAAAACGAGGATACGATTGGACAAAAATGTTAGCATCCGGCCAAATTTTCACCGAAAACTGTAATAAGGGAATGGCCGACGAAGCGAGTAAATCTAGCAGCCATAATGTCATCCAATTTGATTGCGAGAGATTATGTTTTATGGTGGCCGAAAGGATTAATCAACATGACGGTCGACCATTAGGTACTTTTAGCATTGATATCAGGAGAGGGTGGTGCAATTGTGGGAGGTTTCAAGCATTGATTGCGATTACCTTGCTCTCACGTAATCGCAACATGTGCTAGTATACGCCAGGACCACAACATGCACATACCAGATGTTTTCAAGGTTCTGAGTGTATTCAAAGTCTACAATGAAAACTTCCTTAGACTTTCACACCACAAAAATTGGCCAACATATGAAGGATTTACTATTTGCCATGACGAGACAATGCGAAGGAATAAGAAAGAACGTCCAAATAGTACAAGAATTAGAACCTAAATGGATGATCCTGAGAAAGAAAAGAGAAGATGCGGAATATGTCGAGAAATTGGTCATATGCGTAGAAAAAATTCCCGAATGTAGCAGGCCCGTCAAATCGGCTCGTCTAAATTAATTTGTTTGTTTTTTTATATTATTTTAAAAAATATTTCTTAATTTGTAATGTCTAATATATATTTTTTAGTGTTTTAAATCATTAAAAGAGTATTTAATATTTATAAAGCAATTAAATATATATTTTAAAATGAGTTTTATATTTAAATAAAAAAATGACACTTCATGGGGTTGTCTTTTGGTTGGCCGAACCCCAACATGGGAAAAAAGCTTTTCATAGGTCCGTCCTTCCATTGGACGAACCCGTACTGCATGTGTGGCAATTTCGTATATTTTTTTTTCAGAAGGTGGCATTTTGGTAAAAAAAAAATCTATAGTAAGAGTACTACATTTTTTATTATATTTCTGTCAGAAATAATTATTAGTTCCATTTTTATTTTTCGTTGGATTATTATTTTACACATGGCTTGAGAAATTATTAATGATTATTTATAAAATTTCATTTAGTATGAGGAATATAAACATTTTATATTAAGCAATTTTGTAAAAACAAATTATTATTGTTTATTTTAAATATAAAGTCTTCTATAAACTTTTTTATTTTATTTTAAGAAATCGAATATATCTTTGCAAAACTATGGGTCACAAAACAAGTTGCGGTTCGTCAAATTGGTTCGTGCACCTACAAAAATAAAAAAAAGGAATAAAGTTAAAATTTTGTGTCCGTCCTTTTTTTTAGGGATTTAAAAAGGGACGGGGAGAGTGACCCTTTTGCCACCTCTACGTATTACTGTAGAGATTAGTCCATCAAACTAAAAGAATCATAAAATGTGGTAAAATTTTCTTTAAAAAATTTAACATCATTTTGTATGCAACACCATAATCGAATCTAAATTCTCTAGATAATTTAGAAAATGAGAAGAAATCTCTAATTAATTGATCCTTTCACCTGATCAGAAAGGATCAATGTTCTGCCACACGTCGTTGGATTGCAGCTTTCACCGGAGTTAATCAAAAGGAGGAGGGTGTACCTGCAAGGCACTTCGATGCTTAAGTGAGTAAAGGATTAGAGTGGAGATTAAATATAGAGAAGTAGGTGTAGATAACAAGATACCTGACCCTCTAGTGAAAAAGAGTATTTATGGAGAGACCCCAGCACAGGGCCAACAGTTACATTGCATTGGGCCAGACTGTCAGACCCAACCCAAGTAACTGTCAGGGCTTACGTGGTGTAGTGAGGACCAGCATGTGGTCTTCGCCCAAGATCAACTGCCCCGTGATCTTCGGAAGGTGGGCTGACCAACTCTTTCGGAGGTGGGTAGTTGCTGATGATGTGTCCCTGCATGGGGGAACACGTGGAGAACGTGGGGGAAACATGTGAGTCTCCCCGTCAAGAGAGTTGTCTGTCCGACATATATGGCTCGTGTCCGACATGGGAGGATTGGGCCTTACTGGGCCTCCCCCAACATAGTGTTGGGTTGGACCCGCCCGACTGAGGGGCAGGTCTAGGCCTAGTCCAAAACATGAGCCCTCTAAGTCGTTGCTCCGAGGTGGAAGAGTGATGACTTAAGGATACACCCACGTCGAGGACAGATAGGGAAGGCGGTCCTATGCCCAAAAGATGGAGCCAGGAGCCGTGCTGATCGCCGATCGGAATATAATGTTAGGGAGGTGAAGAACGGTCTGGTTCGCTAGCATGAGCTCGAGGGAGAACGAAGGGGCACAGTCAGTTACGGTTTCCACGTGTCATGTGCCCATTACCCGTCCTAGGGTGGCTAGTTAGGGGTGCTTGAGTGCCTAAGGGCGATTCGAGTTCCGTGTTGGACTTATAAATAGGCTGGAGCCTTCCCCCTCGTTACTTTTCACTCTCAATTCTAGAAAAGTTATTTTCTTTTAAAAACATTTTCCAAAAAACTCATTATTGAAACTTTTTATAAAAAAAAAGATAGAAGAGGGGGGTGAGGGTGGGGGTTGAGATTAATAAGGGGTGTGTTAGCATGGAAACTTATGTGAGCCTATTAGCTTCCCACAAAAACGAAAACCCAAAGCAAAAAGGGAGTGAGGTCAACGTGAAGCCTCATCAGCAGCTTGGAAGAGAAAAGAAAAGCTTATAGCTCACGAAAGGAGATTTAAAGAAGAACAACATCGTACTCAACCTTTTTTTCGTCTTGAATTCGATTCACTATGCCTTCATCTCTAAGTTCGATTCTTGCTCTTAATCTCGCCTCATCTCAACTTGATTTATTTCTTCTTCTTCATCTCCAAATCTCTCTCACCTTCACTTCTATTTTGGTCTTTCGGTTTGATTTGAAAAAGGGTTTAGGGTTTATGTTGTTGTGTTGTTGATTGAAGAAGATTGGAATGGTTATGGAGGAAAAGGGTCATTTTCTGAAAAAATGGGTTTGGAAGTAATCTTTTTGATGTGGTTCAAAATGGGTTTTTGAAACATTATGAGAAGCAAGTTTTGTTTCTGAAGAACCCCCTGTCCTTTGAGAGGAATCCTTTTTTTTCGATTTTATTACTGCGGAGCCCCCTTTATCGAGATATTTTGGTGTATTTGAGTGGGCCTGTTGCAATAGGTGAGGCGGGGCTTTCGTGTTGTGGAATTTGGGATTTCTCCGTACGTATTTTCCTTGGTCGTATCCGTAACGATCCTCTCCTTTAACATGGTTTTGGTGCATTGTGACCTGTCTTGCCTGAATACCAGATATGTGTGGCATATCATCAGGTTGTTGCCTTGACCCTTCTGTGTTCTTGTCGCAACATGTCAATTTTGTTTGATGTTTTTTTTTTCACGTTTTCGCATAAATGGTACGAACGACCCCGTGTTGCTCGCTATGTATTATTTTGCTATGAATTAATGGTGTTACCGTAGGTTACCCTTTTTACTGCGTCTTTATGTTGGTAGTAGAGGATTATCGTCCTTGAGGGATTTTATTGTGGAAAAAATCATGACCCGTTTTGTTGCTGTATATTTGTGCAAGCAATATTTTTTACAACTGGTGTGTGGTCCCTAGTGTGTATGTGCTGCTATCTTCACTTTCAAATTGGCATCGTTCTTTCTTGTTATGTATTGAGTAGTCTTAACTGTAGGTCATGTGTTGCTCATGTTCATTTTTTATTTTGTAATGGTGGGTTAATTATTATCTTGGCTGGACTTTTTTGCAAGTTATGAATTCATTTTACAAGTTGTATAGAAGCTTCGTGGAAGAGGCTATCACTGCGAAATGGACAAAAGTGAGAGCATGGACCGCATGGAGTAGTAACATCCACTTCACATGTCATCCTCATCTTGTTGCAATATCACTTTCTTTGAAGTAACATAATGGGTTTCTTTTGTAAAAAAAAGAACCTGGGCTTGGTTTTTTGGACATTGTAATAGAAATGTAATGGTTTTCCCGAATACAATTATTAATGGGCTTTTATCTATATCATCTTTTTTGTAATAACCATGGACCTCTTGTGTTAAGACTTTTTTTTATGGACTCTCTCTTAGATAATGGACTTGCAAAACAATAAACTTCAAACATTTTGTTAGCAATTCCTAGTGAGCTTGAAAAATTTTAGCAGGATTTCCTCACAATTCTTCAATTTGCACCTTCATTTCGGTATCCGAACCCAAGAGATAAGCTAAGTTATCCACATGCTAATCACTCAATAATAAATTATGAACCATCAAATCAAACTTAAATTAATCTTGAAATCGGTCAATCGAATTGTATGGTATCGAATCTCCACTATGAAACCTTTGACCATTGGATTCTTGAACTTGACTTAAAACTTATGTTGATTAAACTTGAAAATCAAATTAAAACCAAATTCTACCATTCTTGACTTACTCCCTTGAAATAAATGAAGCTTTTAAATTAACTCATAAGTCAAACTTGATCTTTGAGTGAACTAGACCCTTGAAAGATGAATCCACCATTAGATCTAATCTTGAGCTTGAATTGTTGGCCCAAATATTAACCATGCACCTGAATCCTGATAATCTTCCCTATAAAGCACTATGAATTGGACGTAGTCTGACAACAGACCATAAATAAATCCTCAAACAAAACTCGCTTCAATGACGCACACCTTAGCCTTAGTCATGAAACAAAACTCCTATTTGACCAAGATTAGGTCAAACCAAATGAGCATCAAGCAACAATAATGTACACACTCTTGACTTGGTAGCCTCAAATGAAACTTGATTGACCTCATGATAAAAGTAACACATTTTTGAATATTCGAATAATATTAGTGGGCGAATGTACAGAATGAGAGTCATATACAGGTAGGACAAAGTTGGGGTATGACAGATGCCCCTATCTAATTGGCTTAGACCGAGTAAGATGAACGGCTATGGCGTTCATTCTTTTAAGGTTGAAGATAATTAGCTATGAAGAAAATCCTGAATTTATCCAAAAAGAAATGAAGTGTTCGGGAGGTGGGATAATGGATCAAGGTCTCCCCTTAAGTAGACAACTAATTGCTAGAAAAAGGCCGCCATCACCAAAAGGATAATGGGACGAAACACACGGCCACTACCACCAAAAGGATGATAGGGCAACACATACAAGCTACTACCACCAAGAGGATGATAGATCAAAACACACTCGCGCAATCTGACATCAACAAGATGACAGACCCACCACCAAAAGGATGATGGAGCGTAACTCACACTGTCTACTACCACCAAAAGGATGATAGAGAAAAACATTACACAATCTGACATCAACAAGATGACAGACCCACCACCAAAAGGATAATGGAGCGAACTCACACCGGCCACTATCACCAAAAGGATGATAGAGCAAACCCTCGCACAATCTGACATTAACAAGGTGGCAGACCCCCACCAAAAGGATGACGAATTAAAACACACATCGGCTACTACCACCAAAAAGATGATAGAGCAAAACACTCGCACAATCAGACATCGACAAAACGCCAGACCCACCACCAAAAGGATGATAGAGCAAACTCACACCGGCTACTACCACCAAAAGGATGATAGAGAAAAACACTCGCACAATCTGACATCGATGAAATGCCAGACCCACCACCAAAAGGATGAAGAAGCAAACTCACACCGGCTACTACCACCAAAAGGACGATATAGAAAAACACTCGCACAATCTGACATCGACGAAACGCCAGACCCACCACCAAAAGGATGATGGAGCGAACTTACACCGGCTACTTCATCCAAAAGGATGATAGAGCAAAACACTCGCACAATCTGACATCGACGAAACGCCAGACCCACCACCAAAAGGATGATGGAGCGAACTTACACCGGCTACTTCATCCAAAAGGATGATAGAGCAAAACACTCCCATAATCTAACATTGACGAAATGCCATACCCACCACGAAAAGGATGACGGAGTGAACTCACACCGGCTACTACCACCAAAAGGATGATAGAGTAAAACACTCGCACAATCTGACATCGACGAAATGCCAGACCCACCACCAAAAGGATGACGGAGCGAACTCACACCGGCTACTACCACCAAAAGGATGATAGAGCAAAACACACATACATGTTGCTATCACCAAAAGGATGATAGAACGATACAAAATTGAAGGTTACCAACACCAAAAGGATGCAGGCTAGGTTAAACCGACGAGGCTCGGCTATCACCAAAAGGATGATAGTAAGGCAATTGACACTGGTCATGTTTGTTGGATACAACTCACTAGGGAACACCCAAGAGGAAGATTGGTTTGAAATGAATCAACGGGGTACGCCCACTGACTTGCCTGCAGGTCACAGTTTTGACCACAAAAGGTTAAAATAACTTCATGAGGAACACCCATGAACTCTGAAGAGGATGCCCCTGTTCGGGCTGAGTTTATCTTGAAATTTTGGATTTGTCCAACAAAAGGTTGAACAACTTCGTGGGGAACGCCCACGGTCTTGCTACAGATGCCCTTGTTTGGGCTTAATCTTTCATTGAAATTCTTGAATTTGCCCAACCACAGGTTGAACCGCTTCATGGGGAACGCCCACAATCTTGAACGGTATGCCCATAACTGGGCTATATGTTGATTTGAAGAATCTGATCAACCATGAGGCTGAAATACGTCATGGGAAAAAGCCATGGTCTTGAAAAAGATGCCCCTGATTGGGCTGAATCTTCTTTGAACACTTGAATATGGGGAAAACCCACGGTCTTGAATGATAAGCCCCTGACTGGGCTGTATGTTGATTTGAAGATCTAATCAACCACGAGGTTGAAATTCGTCATGGGAAACACCCATGGTCTTGAAAAAGATGCCCCTGACTGGGCTGAATCTTTCTTTGAATGTCTTTGCATTTTGTGGGAAAAGCCCACAGTTTGCAAAAAATGCCCCTGACGGGGCTGCAGATAGTCTTGGAAATCTTCGAGATTGATCCTGGACCTTGACTTGCATATGCAAATGCTGGATGTTGAGAATGAGGTTCCAAAACGAATGGAAGTGCAAATGCAAATGCTAACACGCAGAGATGCTAGAGCTAGGGAAGTATGATATGATTTGGTATGCATATAATGCAAGATGCTTATGATATAGAATGCAATGTGTATGATGCAGATGATTGCAGACATGTGATTGGGTATGCAGGTGGAGGATGCCAGCATAGTGATCTTTTGGTAGTTGCCAATGCGGATTGGACTTCAGGTGGTGGGAGGGGTTGACTTCCTCGACACGCAGTTTGCTGAAGACGCCATGATTGAGACATAATATGCACTTGATGCCCCAAGTCTGAGCACTTGGTGGTTTGTTATGAATTTGCTTTAGAGAAGATTACAACTCTGCTTGATGGTCAAGACGATCTGGTTTTGCCCTAGCCTGAACATGTTAATGGTCTGCCCCTGATTAACCAGTTCTGAAGTTGAAGTTGAACCTTTGGTGCCTTGAACTGACTTGCCCATGCTCAAGCGACTAAATGATTTGCCCCGGCCTGCAGGTTTTGAAGTGTCTTTGCTTCATGTCAGCCACTGAAAGTCAAGTTTCTCCTTGGATTTCCCCTTGTTGGAGTGTCTTTGATGTCTAGCACTGACTAGCAACTAAAATTGTACACTTACAAATGGTAATCTTAATGCAAAGTTCATGCAAGTTTTGAAAAAGTGTTGTTTTATTGAAGCGTCGTGACAGTGAGAGACGAATGGACCGTTAGCCCAGACGTTGTGCTAGTTCGATTAGTGTAAAAGATACAGCAAGGATAATGACACCAATGTTGATGATTAGCATATACGTGAGGAGTCAGTTTATGCAACCTTGCCCTAATATACTTTTAGAATAAACCTCGCCTCAATTAGGTCTTTCGAGGGTTGTAACATGGTCTGATTCGCAGTTTATGAAACAAAGGATATCAGACTCAAAGTATGATTTGTACCCACCCCTCTTCCTGGTGATCTCTAGTCCTACGTTCAGTTAATTCTGCATCTATCTTGATAGTGTAAACTTGATGGTTCAAGGTATGCTTGAAGTGGCAGCCACCTTACTTTGATTTTGAGGGATATCAGTGACCCTTTGATTCCAATTTGGTAGCCACTAAATCTTATATTGTTTTTGTGAAGGGTTTGAGGGCCTCTTTTGCTTTTGTCTTTGATCTCTATATTTTTCATGGACTGATGTCGCTTGTCAGGTCCATCAGAATTGCCTTGATTTTTGCCTAAGTCCCCTTTGAGGTGCTCGACTTAGCAGACTTATAATTTTTTTTTGGATTTTGTTGGAGGAATGTGACTACCATGTCATGGGTCATCGATAAACAACCGTCTTCTGGATTTTTCTTTGTTGATATTTGGAATAACTGAACACTACCCTGCCCTAGGTTGAGTGTAAGGGTTTGAATGTCCGAAGGAAACTGCTACTTCTAGACTCGAAGTGGTTTACTAGGGATTAACTCCTTATATCTTCGTTGTTTAGGGATTGAAACAATGCCTGTACATCATTGACGAGATTCTGTCTGAAAGCATACAGTTTGCAATTATGAGTATCTCGTTTTCGTCATCCTCCCTCAAAGCATGTTAAACAACAGTTGATAGCATGAAGTGAACAAATGTGTCGATGATTCGTGATAAATGAAAACAATGAGTGAATACGACATAAATAATTCAAAACATGCATAAACAATACATTAGTGAAAACCAAATGCAAACAGGAATTTTTCAAAGCATACAATATTTATACAATTAAAGACAAAATACAAGAAAGCGAATAATGAAATGGCAACATGACTGCCTTCTTCGGGGGATGAACTTGACTTGACTTAATTTGATTTGATGCTGGAACTAGCAGGCCGGTGGCATAGGGTTATTGATGACATTTGGAGACTTCCTATTGAAATTGATAGCATCCTTGTCAATCATGTCTTGAACTTTGTGCTTGAAAGCCTTGCAGTTCTCAATGGTGTAACGTGGAGCGCCCTTATGAAACTCGCAATGAGCATTTGCATCGTAATCGGCAGGAATAACAGTTGGGGGAGCCAAATATCTCGGGACGACAAAATTTTTCTCCATCAATTGAGCAAAGATACTAGCATATGTCATTGGAAGACGATCAAAAACTCTATCTGGTCTGCTGACGCTGTTGGCGAGCACCTTGCTGTTGTTGAGCAGCTTGCAGTTGTTGTTGCTGAGGAGGATATTAATATCCTTGCTGGTTATAGGCTTATTGCTGAGGAGCCTGTTGTTGTGGCATTTGAGCTTGAGCAACTGGAGGATAAGGCATTGGAGTGTATTGCGCAGCAACAACATATAGATACTGATAGTAGGGGATTTGATAAGGCATAGGAGTAGGAGCTTGTTGAGAAGCTTTTCCTTTCTGCACTGAGACAACATTTGCTTCACCCTCTTTCTTCTTGTATCCGTGAAAGGCTTTTTGGCATTGGCTTAGCTTCCAGAACCTCCTTGGATCTTTCCGCTCTTCAGAACTTCTTCAATTATCTCACTGACAATCACCAAGTCAGAGAATCCAGCCGAGACACTAACGATCAACTTTTCGTAGTATTGGCCTTGCAAGGTACCCATGAAGATGTCAATTAATTCACTGTCAACCAAAGGTGGATGCACCCTTGCGGCTAGCTCTCTCCGTCGTTGTGCGTACTCCTTGAAGGATTCGCTGTCCTTCTGAGTCATACTCTGAAGCTGAGTACGATTCGGAGCAAGGTCTGTGTTGTATTTGTACTATTTGACAAAAGCATCAGGTAGCTCAGCCCAAGTGCGCACACTGTTACGCTCCAGCTGCATATACCATTCGAGGGATGCCCCAGATAAGCTGTCTTGAAAGCAATGAATCATTAGCTTTTCGTCTCTGGCATAAGTGGCCATCTTGCGACAATACATCTTTAAATGAAGGTTTGGGCAACTGAGACCTTTGTACTTTGAAAATTCAGGCACTTTGAACTTGGGAGGAATGACAACATCAGGCACCAAGCACAATTCCAGAGCACTGAAAGAATTTGAGTTGTGCCTCTCCATGACTCAGAGTTTCTCAGCTAGATCTTGGCACATCTTCATAGCTTCTGAATTCTGAGCAGCAACAAGACTTGTAATGAGGATAGCAGTATGATAGTTTTGCACATCGTCATACTGATCCAACATATTATCTTCGATATGAGGGACGGGGATCTAAACAACAGTTGGTTGGGCTTGCGGGACAACTCCAACAGTAACTCCAGGCGTTGGGATTTGTTGAGAAGTGGTTCCTTCAGCTACAGTAGCAAAGTTGATTGGAACTCTATAAGGGTTGGGAATAGGAACTAAAAGTCTGGTGGTAGACCCTTGCCCATGGCCATTGTTGTTGACGACAGTAGTTTCACGCAGCTCTTCTTCCTTTCAGGCTGCAATGATGGCTTCTAGGATCTGGTCAATCTCCTCTTTGAGAGAATCCAACTCTTCTCTGAAGGCAGCTTGCTCTTGCTGAATTTACTCCATCATTCGTCTTGTATTGGCTCTAGTTGCATACTGGTGTCGAGGAATCAACTTAATTGACTGGATATGAAGGAGGGAAAAGAATGAGAAGCTGCTGGAGGAAAGAAAATGCAAGATATACAACAAATGAAATGCAATGCAAATGATATGCAATGCAAGATGCAAGATCCAGGATCGCAGGATCATAGATTCAAACATTTCTGAGGTTAGCTGGGTGAACGGATCAAGGACCACAATCACTACTCAAAGAAACCCCATGGGTAGGATTCTAAAACGGGTAATTTCCTAGAGTCATGGATATTTTTCAAAGATATTATAGCCATGACAAAGTCTCATCACAATGATAATATCCTCAAAAGAATATCCTCTAGGTGAGGTTTTCGTATCTTCCGCACGAGAAAGACTTCTCGGAGGCATCAACTACATAACCATTGACACACGGGTTCTAGATTAGGTTCTCAGAGTCATAGATTAAGGTTGAAAATATTACTGTCAGGAAGTAATACATTCAAGGGATTTCATCTGATTGTGGCAATCGTATTAATCCAAAAGGAATCAACACTACCAACCACCATGAATAAAAATAGGTTAATGGTCCTTGGGATTAACGATTCAGGCTCGAAAACATTATTGCTATAGCAAAGAATTACCACAACAACAACATCTCCAAGGGAATCTACTCCAAGTGGGGTTTTTGCTTCAAATTCACGTGGAAGAACCCATGCAAGTCTCCACTACACAACCACCATCCTAATCCTAGGGTTTTACTCGGACTTGGGTGTAGAGCCATCTCACAAAATGCCCATAAGCAAAACAACCCAACAATGTCACAAGCACGAGCAATAAATATAAGGATACGAATAATTAAACGAACAAGCGAGAAGGGAAAAACTTTAAGCAAAGCTAACAAGCTCACAATCTGAACTAAGATAGGTTCGACTCTCTCTTGCATGGAGCAAATATCTCCCCAACAGAGTCGCCAGCTATTGCACCTCAAAAAGCTCATTCGAAAACACAACCCTCGCGCTAAAGGCGCGAAATTGCGGTTCGACAGAGTCACCATCAAACTTTATTTATCCCGAATAAACGGGAGAGGAAAATATCGAGAAAACCTCTTAAAAGCGGAAGGAACACGACCGTCGTAACCTGATGTTCTGGGTTCGGGAGTCGGTTACGCGAGGAGAAGGTATTAGCACCCCTCACGTCTGTTTTACTCAATGAGAACCTCTTAATTCAAATTGTGATGAATGTTAGCTAAGCTTAGTTGTTCTCTTCTCAATACTAAATACTAAAATGGTAAAATAAAGGGATAAAGATGCTAAGGGGAAAAAGGATGGTTTATAAGATAGGGTGCTCACCAAGGATTGGGGCCCTTGTGCCTACGTATGCTCATTCGGACGAGAATAAGAAATCAAAGCATCGTAGTTCGACTACGGGAAAGGATAGGGAGAACGGAAGATGAAGGGAAGGTAGATAGAATAACAGAGGAAGATAGAAGTGTGCTCACCAAGATCATCGCAATCTTATGCTTACGTATCTTACATTCAAGAATGAATGAAGAATCAGAGCGTGTGTAGTTCGTGGTAACAACCACAAAAAGGGACAAGGTTCAATTTGTTTGAAGTGGCTACGAATGGCGATTACTAGAAGCTTAAGAAAGACTCCTCGGGCCCAAGTAATCGGGAGAAAGAGTCAAAGACTTGGCTATCTCTCTTTTTCATCTTAGAAAGAAAGTTGTGTTCGAAACGTGAGGTTGGGATCGGATGACGATTACTTGAAGCTTAAGAAAGATTCCTCGGGCCCAAGTAATTGGTAGAAAGAGTCAAAGACTTGGCTCTCTCTCTTTTTCATCTTGGAAGAAATTGTGTTTGAATGGTATTTGAATAATGAGTTGCTGGAAGGTAGTTGAACGATGTTGAGTTGTTAATGTTATTAGAGGCGTCAATTGTTCATACACGAGTAAGATAACTCGCATCCAAATAACCGAAAGAGAGATCAAAGACTTAATCCCCATCTTTACACCTTGAAAATGATATAGATAGTTGTTAGTTGATTGAAAGTTTGATTATGAAAATCTGCTTGACGTTGGATCAAGGGTTTGACTTATTATCGCATGCAAAACATGTTGGAATGGGAATGGTTTGAGAAAATGGCTCGACGACGCGTCGAGGGTTTGAATTGAAAATGGGACCGGCTTGATTACACATAAAGGGTTAGGTTGTGAGAAACGATACTAGTCCCTGAGGGTGCTCTCAATATCGAAACCACGATAAAGTGTGTCCAATAGGTCGATGGCGAATGCGGACGAGCACTCGACTTACCGGGGGAGGGGTGTTTGAAAGTGGCTCGATGACAAATCGAGAATTAGTTTGAAAATAGTTTGATCTACGCTAGTCCCTATGGGTGCTCCTAGAAGATAAACCAATCAAAGAAAATACGAAACATACATCGGAATGGGAGAGGGGTACATGTAAGTTACACGGGATTGCATGAAATAAAGGGGTCTCATTGTCAGGTAGCCCAAGAGAAAACCGTGTGTGTGCAATGTGTCATAAACTATGCCTTGAGCAGAAGTCGGGCACAACTCCATGTTAGGGTTCCTGCAAATGACCAATGATCCAACAATCCACCAATTTAGGGTTTTAGAGTTTCAATCATTTATTAAGTATTTTTGAATATGGGTGAATAAAATATGGAGAATATGATATGAGTATGAACAATATGAATAATATACAAGACAATAATAATATCAAGATAATATCCACAATAATATTTGACTGAATTTAAAGCAGTTAATATTTGACAGAAAATAAAACAGTTGAATATTTGACTAAAAATAAAAGTTAGTCGTTAGTTTGTTATGAATTAAATCGGGAAAATGTAACGCTAAACTATCATAACTCGACTTATAATGAAATTCGAACTATATGAGGTTGCGTAAATTGATATTCGTGCTAAAGCAAGATGGAGAAATGATATCGAGAACCATTCTCCAATTTAATCGTGTCGCACGGATAAAAGAAAAGGTGGGATCTCGTCTTAATCGTAAACATCATGTCGATTAATCGAAGGTAGCCCATCATGGTTCCAAAGTAAAGAAAATGACCCAAATGGTCATTTTCCATAAATTTGAAATCGAGAAGGTTATCGACTTCGATAAAACGACGTTTACGAATCGAAAGACATCATAGATCGAAAAAAATAAATAAAATCGAAAACAAAGAAGAAAGTGAAATAGAAAATAAAATAGTCTCGGATAAATTGTCATATATCAGTAGTTTGACCGATAACAACTCGTAAAATTTCGTCATTGACTGAAAAACGATAAAAAGAAATAAAAATGAATGATAATCAAAAATGAAAAGTTAAAAGAAGTTTGGTCTCAAATTTGTTTTTATTCATCAATAACTTGACGAACACAAATTAGAGGTCTCTTCATTGACCCTAAACAATAAAAAGAAAGAAGATGAATAAAAATCAAAAACGAAAATATAATTGAAAATAAATCCAACATTATTTATCAAAGAATTCTTAGAAATATTAACATAATGATTAAAAGGAGGTATGTACATATATTAGAAATTAGCAAAGTTATTTTCTTTTAAAAATAATTTACCAAAAACACATTATTGAAACTTTAAAAAATAAAAAATAGAAGGGGGGATTGATAAGAGGTGTGTTAGCATGGAAAATTATGTGAACTCATGAGCTTCCCACAAAAATGAAAACTCAAAGCAAAAAGGGAGTGAGGTCGATGTGAAGCCTCATCAACAGCTTGGAAGAGAAAAGAAACGCTCACAGCTCACGTAAGGAGATTTGAAGAAGAACAACATTGTATTCAACCTTTTGTTCATCTTGAATTCGATTCGCTATGCCTCCATTTCTAGGTTCGATTCTTGCTCTTAACCTTGCCTCATCTCAACTTGATTTCTTTCTTCTTCTTCTTCTCCAAATCTCTCTCACCTTCACTTCTGTTTTGGTCTTTGGGTTTGATTTGAAAAAGGGAGGGTGGCTCAGGTGCAGCAGTTGCCTACTGCCGAGCAAGGAGGAGGAGGCTCTTTATCGTCACCGCGGGGGAGCCAATCTCCCATGTCGCAAGGGACTCTGAAGAGGGTGAGGGTTCATGGGCCAGAAACTGTCGTCGACCTTACTGAGGGCCGCGCAGAGGAGGGGTTCCTGATTCCCCCTTGCCATCTGCATCCTAGTTTCTTCTATGGGGTCAGGTCTCTTGTTGTGTCGGCCGCAGATGCGATGGTTGTTCTTGGCTCTAGCCAGGAGGCGAGGAGACAAAGACCGATTGAGGACTTGGCTGCGATGATGAGGGTGTTCTTGACGACCCTGACTCTGAGCAACGAGAGTGCCTCTTCTGCTAATTTTTCCAAACTGCGGGGGGACCTCGCGGCTGCTTAGCCGAAGCTGGCCAAGTTGGATGTCGAGCTGGATTTAGCTAGGGAAGACAACGCCGCCCAGCGCAAGCAAAACAGTGAGGAGGGGGAGCAGCTAAACACATTCGGGGAGGACAAGATGAAACTACAGGTGCGGATCACGAAGCTGGAAGCTGCCCTTCGTCATGCCGAGGAGGAAACCTACAAAGAGAAGCTCCTGACTTGTCGGGCTGAACTGGTGGCGAGGATTCAGAAGCTCGAGCAGGATTGTTTTGGGGATGTCGAGGTTGGCTATGAGAGCGTTGTGGAGCAGCTCAAGATAGTGAACCGCGAGGTTTCCCTTACCACTGAAGGGAATGGACCTTATCACTAGGTCATCCACGGATGGGTGGTAGCCACTGGGGCCAAGGAGGACGATGACAACCTGGTGATCGAGGAGTAAGAGTGGGAGAGGCAGGACACCTCTTAGGGTTAGTTTCCGTATTTCTAGGCCTACGTGCTCGTGTTGATTTTTTTGGCCTGCGCGCCTATTGTCACACCCTAATTTTTGACCGTAAGATTCCACCTCCTGGTTTTTTTTATCTTTATACTTTTGTGTACATGTTTATTATGACTAACCGGTTTGCGCAGATGCAGTTTCTCAACTACAGATTCTCAAAATCAAGCACCATTAATACGCAACCTGTGAATTCGGATTTAAAAGGGTCGTGAACATTTAAGGCTCCCTCTTTTTTGCTCCTTAATTAAAGAGGGTCATGCTATCCCGAGGCGGTTAACAAAGATGGTGGGATTTGTTTGCATCATTACTGAAGGGTCGCATAATTAAGTTTGCTTATGCTTTTGTACGAGAGCCCATATTGGTCAACAATGGACTTGTTATATTCAAACTTCGCCAAGTCCCTGTACACTTCAATTCTATTTATCGTCGAGGTTCTTTCAAGACGTTTCCTTTATGGGCAAGGACTTTTGGGATGAATTTCTAGGAATGGTTGTTATGGGCCAGAGATTAAAGTTGAATTTGAAGTGTGGGTTTAAACGTCTCTTTTGTGTAAACTCGTCCGAGATGGATCAAAGCTCTTAACGGTTCTATTCATCAAAGGTTAATGCATGTTAAGTTTGAAGGAATTCATTTTTTTTGAGCGCTTAGTTAAAAGAAGAAACAACTGAAGTTATACTTTTCAAATGCCTTGAAGTCAAACGTCACCATGGTATTTCATCCAGGACATCTCACAATTTTCAAATTCAACTAACATTTGTCAAAACACTCAGACATATCAAAACGCCATTAATACGGAGTACACACACCATGTTACCAAGGTTACAGTGATTGGCGTTTACATTGCTTTTAATTTCAAGAAATAGAGAGTTCAAATTTTATGGTACTTAAGGAATTGGGTCCTATTCAGCTACATATGCTTCTTTACCATTCGCATGCCCCTAAGTGAGCGCCAAGTTGAGGATAATCCTATGAACTCTGTGGACCCCGTGTTCTAGCCGCCGCTTTCTTGGCTTCAGTTGCAATTCTAGCCACGAGCATGTCGCCCCAAGAGGTAGTCTGAATTAAAGCAATGACAAAGAAAGTTAGATCAGAATGGAGTTGAAAAATTAGATGCGTATCGAGGAAGATGATGATGGACTCACCTCTCTCGTATTAAATATAAGTGACACCTCGCCGCAGTACCGGTGCTATTGGGTTACGTATCCAAGCTTTGAAGCGGCGAGAATCCATCTTTTCTTCTTTCCTGCAACAGAAACAACGAGGGATTATTGTTCAGTTGCAAGCAGCAGACACCATCACGACGGTTACCGCCCAATGCTATGACCACTTGCCGGGGATCCCTAACCGTGGCAGCCTATCATATTCATAACCTTCTCGATGCCACCAATGAGCAAACCTTCCAGCTTGTGATCCTAAAACAAGGAAGAGCAACCATAAGTGAGGGATTGCATTCTATTTAGGAAATACTTTCAGTATCCAAGACGATTAAACCGTTCAGAGCACATCCGAAGATATCGAACAAGGAGGCAAGCTAAGTTAGAACCTCCGACATAGCAATAGACAGGACCTTCGTGCCCCGCTTATGAAGAAAGTCGCGACACAAATCATGTTCTTGTAAGGTATCACTGCCAAAATGCATTAGCACGGTGCTTACCGAAAGTGCTGGAAATGAGTTTTCGAAACAACATTGCCTAAGAACTTTACCTCCATTTGTGACATGGTTGTTCCGCTCCGTATCACTCTCTGGTTTAGAGAAACGAACTATCCCTCATTCCAAACCTGCCAACAGAACTGGATAAAGTTAATAATGCGACAATACAATCTCCACGACAAAGGTGCGATTCAAATATCGAAGGCAATGTTCAAAGAATACTTTATTTGGCATGAAATATGGCCATATTGAAACAACAGATGTTTATGAAACTTGACAAAGTCTTGAAGGCAAGGATTCTTTATAGCTCATGGCCATGGTTTCAAACCAATTTAACAGAGATAATTTCATCATAAGAGAAAGGGACCTGAGGGAAGTATCTATAAAAAGGCCATGACAACACGAGTACAGAGGCAGGAGTTCACACAAAAAATAAACCTCCAAGCGCTTTATATTAGAGCATCATAGTATTCATGATCCGGAAATAAACGCACCAAAATTCACATACACTCCATAAGACATCAGTAAGCAGAATGGAAGAAACATCATAGCAACATAAATCACTTTGAAGCTGTTAGCTTTCCTGGACCATTTCCTCACTATCGACCCTGCCAAACAACAACCAACGAGTCAGATTCCGAAGCGGAAATTAACTAAAGGACTGTTCAACTTGGATCATTTCAAACGAGTATTGCCTTCCAACTCAATTTGACAACACGCTTCTGAAAGTGATCACCAAGCGTATGTTGCTTTCGACCTGCCAGAATCATAATCAAATCTTATGTTAATCACCATTAAATTCCCAAAATAAATGCCAGACATACGAACAATGTTATAGGGAAAGAAATAAACAATGGTAATTCATATGAATTTGCAATTCTATCTAATAATACCATGGAACGCCGCTCTGAGCTCGGACACGCCGAAGCTTTTGGTCACATTCGTAAGCTTTCAAATGAGAATGTTGGAAGCGATGGAAATTCAATACGAGTTCTAGGAGAAACAGGTATTCAAAGGCCACCCAAATATCAAACTCGTGAAAGCCCTTGAACACTTGAGCCGTTTACTTAGCAAGATGAATCAAGCCTTTGAACTCCCAACATTAATTACCATGATTACCGAATTATTGGACCTATAACAACATCAGACAAAATAAGTCAGAAAAGGCAGGTTTCAATCCACATTAAAACCAATTTAACCCTTTCTAAAGCAGTAATCGAACATGTCCATATTTGAAATGGAAATCCTATCACCAATTACACAATCGGACCACAATCAGAGCCTACCGAAATAATGTTGGCTTCCATTTTCGGACAAACATGTCCATACAAATCCTATTTTGTTTTAATAAGGAAAACATGGGTTGAGGACTATAAGAAGGAGAGTTCAACAACATAGGAGAATTCAAGATATAACATCCAAATAAATCCCAAATTCAAAAAATCCCAATTTCGAAAAAACCCTGAACGCAGAAAGAGGGATACTTATCTCCATTGCTGTCGAAACCCGTTCGCGGACCACCCTCAACCTTCACTGTGAATCGCCTCTCAACAATTCCTTCGCGAGAAGCCACGAGAAGTCTCCGCCTACGAACCTCAATCTTTCACCATCGAAGCCAGCAGAATCCTCACGCCTTCTTCATCGCAGATCCACCACCAGAAATCTGCCTTCGACCTGCAAGAAACCTTTAAATCGTGAGATCTTTTGGGCTAACGCTTTAACTTTGTTTGTTGTTTTATTTGGTTGACATAGGAAAAAAAAAGATAGACGAAGGATGCAAAGAGAAAGCAAATGGAGGTAAGAAAGAGAAAAGGAAGCAGATGGTGGAAGAGGAGAAGAAGATCGAACGAGGGAGCGGCGGGAGCAATCGGCGCATCAGAAAGGGATTTGGGGGGGGGGGGGAACTAGGGTTTCGTTTAGATTCTGCTATTGCTTTTTGATGTAATAATTCTGTACACCCACAGACACGCACCTTACCGTGCACTTCAATGTGTCACCACACATCTCACTTGGTCATCAGATCAAACGACCCATATCGCACGTGCACCGTACACCTCTCCCTGCGCACCTCGCATAATCACGCGCCCCACCATTCTAACCTTTTAACCTGCCCTCTAACCATGATTTATTTCTTTAATCATGTTTAATTAATCCGTTAACCACCCTTAAACCTCTAATTAACCCATAATTAATCTCTTCTCAATCAGTTTTTTTAATAAAAAAATAAAAACCTATTTTATTCAATCAAATTTTCTAACAAACTTAATTTGTTTATTTTATCATTTAATTTTATTTTTATTAATAATCCATTTTACTCTAACTAACCAATTTATTAACCTTTTATTAAAAAAAATATTATTCAACAAAACCTTTTCTAATTAACCTGTATTTTATTACTAATTTATCTATTTAATAATAAAACTTATTTCATAACCAAAAAAAGAGAAAAGAAATAACTTAATTTTATAATTTATAATAGTAACCAAAAACTACCTATTTTAAGCAAACCTAGTTTATAAGCCCTTATTTATTGACATTTAAAATCCTTTTTGCTAATAAAATTAAATTAATATTTTCCTAAAATCAACTTCATCAATTAAACTAACTTTTTATTAAAACTAATAACAACATTTTCATAAAATCGAATCTCACTAAAATAATTCAACTTTTCCTAAAAAAAACCTATATTCGTCTAATCAATCATATTTCCCCCAAATATAATTCAACTAAAATCAATCTTACATCGTAGAACTTAATCAATCGTGCACGCTTGCGCCCCTTTCCACGCACGTATTCGCATTCACAATTCACTCACCTAGCACTTTCATGCGTTTATGTATGGATTTATTTACTTGCTTTTATTTTCCGCAATTTATCATTTCCGCACTTATTTCATTATTGCATTCCGTCCAAAGGAAAAACTTGCACGTAACGTAGAACTTGCGCGTATGCATCCCATTTGCATCATTTCCTCATGATCCTTGATCCCATTCAAGTCGATCTTTTAAGATAGATCCTACCCCATAGGAAGGACCTTTTCTTTTATCTTTACAACTTAGACAAACAAATTCAAACAACTCAATTCAAACACATTCAAACACATTAGAGAATAAGATGTTAATCATCTTAAGTGGGATAAAACTTCTACCCCATAACAACATAATCAATTTTCCTACAACGTTGTGGTGGTTAAAATCAAGTAATCTCCCTTAAAATGACTACTCATCTTTTCTCCTAAAATCAATCAATCAACTACCCTAAACCCGTAGGAACTTTGACCAGAGTCAAAGAACTCCTCAAACCCTTTAGGGGAACTACAGATACTCTGATTCCACTCCCGTAAGGATATGTAGGCATAAGATGCGTTATCTTATCGAGTATACTTAGAAATAAACCCCTAGGTCTTTTAACCGTTAAGCAGATAACCCTTAGCAATAAACAACATAAAACAAGAGGTTCCTGTAGAGTACTACAAAAACTTAGGATGCTAGCACCTTCCCTAAGTTTAACAAACCCCCGAGCCTATAACTCTCTAGCTTGCATTTGCATTGCATTGTGGGAATTTCGATCTTTATCCCTTGCTTTGGACAAATCAAAGTTCGGTTGCAAATGAATAAGATTCAAGCTCATCAATAGCTTGGTATCCAAATTTCACCGCGACACCTATTTTTGTTGAGATGTATTGTCGGGCCTACGTGCCCTTTTACGTAACTATGTACAATGGGTTCTGCCCGCTTCTTCTTGAATGAATTTTGTTATTTTCTACTACGTGTGATTGTATGTTTATTTTCTTTTATGTATGAATGTGTTTACTTGCTCGTCATACGATGTCACCAATTGTGTGAAGAACAAGTTGGGTGGTCGGAAATGGTACCCGACCGACTAGGGGTTAAGGTCCTTGGCAAAGGCCCTTCCCCGGGCGTTAACTTCCCATTGCGAGCTGGGTGTTCTGCCCAACTGGTATGACAGCGGGGGAGCTTGGTCGAGGGGTTCCCGCTGGAGCAAGGGTCGTGCCCGCACATGCAAAGGGCTGACTCTTGTCTTTTTGTTTTTAAAATTAGAAGTCACGGCGGTACCGTGTCGCGCCCCTGTGCCATGACGTTGATGAGTCGCGGGAAGTGTTTAACTATAATATTGTTTAAGTTTTTCTGCATTATATGGTCAAGCAAGTTTGTCCCCTTGTAGGTTTTTGAGGTAGTAGGCCCCGTTGCCCGTCTTGTCCCGGACGCGGTAAGGGCCTTCCCAGTTCACGGAGAGCTTGCCTTCGCGTGAGTCCTTTTGGTTTCTTCGTATGACCAAGCTGCCCGTTTGGAATTCACACCTAATGACTTTGATGTCGTGGTGCAAAATTATCCTTTGTTTTAGAGAAGCCTCTCGTAGGGATTCCCCGACCGGATCTCCTCGACTAGGTCGAGTTCTCCCCTGAGTGCCTCATCATTTGCCTCCTCGAGCAAGGGATATTCAGTTCTCCTGGAGGGCTATCTTATCTCGAAAGGGATTACCGCTCCTATCCCGTAGGTCAGTTGGAATAGGGTCTCCACGGTCGTAGAGTGCAGAGTGGTCCTGTACGCCCAGAGGGCGGTGTGTAGCTCCTCGACCCATCCTTTCTTGGTGTTCCCCAGCTTACATTTCAGCCCGCGCAGAATACCTTGTTCGCTTCTTCGGCCTGCCTGTTCGTCTGTGGGTGTTTAACTGACATGAAGTGTTGTTTCG
Organism: Lathyrus sativus; assembly: GCA_963859935.3. Classification (NCBI taxonomy): domain Eukaryota; kingdom Viridiplantae; phylum Streptophyta; class Magnoliopsida; order Fabales; family Fabaceae; genus Lathyrus; species Lathyrus sativus. Next base: position 282,550,927 of record OZ012741.1, on the reverse strand, counting down.
TGCCTAGTTTGGTGTCTGTCGCTACTGCGAAAATCGGCGCCGACTATGACAGAAGAGTCGCCACCGTGCGTTATTTATTCCAACGGAGGGAAAGGAAACTCTCAGAGTAAACCTAACGCAAAACGGGAAAGGAATGGTCATCGCAACCAAATTCCTGGATTCAGGAGTCGATTACGCAAGGGGAAGGTATTAGCACCCCTTACGTCCGCCGTACTCGACGGGATCCACGCTTGTTTTCTAGTACGGATTGTATTCTATCTACTCTATAGGTCTGGGTTAAAAGGAAAAGAAAATGACTCGGCAAAGTATCGCACTTTATGCCTACGTATTCCTGTCTGGAACGAGAAATCAGAGTCAACGTAGTTCGCCTACCTACGGGAAATGAGGGGAAGGTTGCTCGCTAGGATATCGCATCCTATGCCTACGTACTTTCATACAACATGAAAGATCAGAGCAAACGTAGTTCGGGCCATGTACGACACAAGTCTGTCTTGATTGTTTTTTATCCTTCTGAAAAAGGTTTTCTCCTGATTACGGGTCCAAGCGGACAAAAATGACTCTTTGATTGGTTTACAGTCTTTTACGCAAGAACTATTTTTATTGATGTTTAACCTCTTATTGTGTTTTTGATTGTTTTGAGATAGAAGAGAAAGAACTCTAACCTAGGGTTAAAATGGGAATCAAAATCTACCCTAATGTTGTCATGCATGGGTTAACACCTAATGTCTGTCATATTTCTCTCCTGCGCAGAGAGAAACAGAGATCCTAGGGGATAAACAGAAAAGAAACAGCATATATACAGTAAAGCAGTAAAATGCATGAATGCAGCAGTACAAGCGAGGCAAGGGAGTCCCACTCAACCTCGAACCTAGAAAACAATGAGCAAAGTGAAACAGCTTCACCTCAACCTCAAGGGGAAAATTAACAAACAATACAGCAAATAAAATAAACCCCAAAACCAGCCCTGACAACACCCCAGCTCCTACAGCAGCAACTATAAAAAACAGCAAACTCTGACAGTTGATTAACAGCAATCTCCCCATGAATCCCAAAGTCAAGCTCCAATGAGACCCAAGCTACAATAAGCTTCCATTTCCAAGAAATCACCAAGCTCAAGCAAGCACAGAATCTTAACCAGTTGACAGCATCAGACATCAGTAAACCCTAGCTTTAACAGTTGCACAACTTTGACATGAACAATCTTCATCTTTGTCAATCTTTGATCTTCATCTCTATCTTCAATGGCTTCTTTATTCAAGACAAGCTCTCCTATATGAGAATTGACTTATCAGAATAAATTGAATGTCAAACAGTTCATTGACAACCAAAGGAAGTCTATAAACAGTTGACATTGTAACAAACTGTTTCCCTCAAAGTTCTACCTCTAAGGTAAGGCCACTTATCCCTCCAAAGGAGGGAGGTGAATACCATAGAGGGACTTTATGTCATAGAGAGGAATGGAAGCACATGAAGCTATCCATGTTTGTATAAAAATTTCAGTCTATTCTAAGGCTCTTCTTATTCCTATCTCCTATGTCTTCAAAACATCTTCAATCCAGGCAATCTTCATGCACAAAGCTTTGGTTATTATCCTCAACCTTCTCCTTTGATGTCTTCATGCTCCACAAGCTCAAACCAAGCCCCATACCCCAAATAAAAGCCCAAAAGCCCAAGCAGATAGATAAAAACCCCAAGTGGGAACACCAGACAAACACACCACTTGCAAAATATACTAAAAATAGTAAAATGGTATTTAAAATCCTAAGATTTATTCTAAGGGGATTTCTATATCTACCCTACATACCCTATATGTCCCATAACCTAATTCATGCTAAAAACCCCAAAATAAAATGTTAGAATGCACCTATGTTGAGTTTGAACCCTAAAACTAACACCCTAATGTTCTCTAATCAAAACTAATCAAGATTTAATCACAAGAACATGAAATAAATCTCTAAGGGAACTTAATGCTCTAATCTAGCTATTACAAAAAGAATGGAATCAAAATACAAATTTAAATGCCTAAACAAAATTCACCAAAATGTTTGTATGAACAAAATGAAAATAAAAGCTATTAAAATGTGAAAATTCACCATAAATGGAAAAAATGCCTAAAATACTATTTTTATTTTCTTATAATTTTCTTGAAATCATTATTGAAATGGAGGAAAAAATCTCATGTTAAAATGATGATTTTTGGATTTTATATGAATTATTTTATAACCAATATGCAAATGATAGAAAATGAAAATTCAACTAAAATGCAAAATAGGGGGGGCGCCAATAGCAGTTTATTCATACTGTAAGAAGACATTGGGCCCAGGAGGGGGGGCGCATACAGCAATGCGCTGGGCCCATGGTCAATTCAGAAAAAACAATACACAAGAAAAAAAACAAAAACGAACCGGGGTACAGTTAGTGAAACATTCACTTGGTATTCTATGTTTGGGCCCCAACGGGGGTGCTAGTAGCAACGGGGCCTAAGGCCCAAACCAAACGCAAAGGGAGAGGGGTGACGTTGTGAGAAACAAGGGAGTATGGATCAGTAAAATTTGTTTGGGCTTAAGGCCCGAGATTAATTCAGTCCAATATCACCAAAACCTAAACAACCTTCTCCTACCCTTCATCCCAATTGTCACTGTTCATCTTCTCACCCTAACCCTAGCGCCGTTCTCTCTGAATCCCCCTCTCCAAAACTCTCTCCATCTCTCAATCTCTCAACCCTAAACCTAACTTGCCTCACAAAATCATTCAAACTCTCACTAAATACTGTGACCTAACTCCATTCATCACCTAACGATCACAAAATCTAACTCCAACTATCTAAACGACCATGGATGCGTGATGAGTTAAGGATGAAGAAAGCAGAACCTGGAGAATCTGATGATGAACTGATGAACATGGATGTGTTTTGACCGGAGGTGGTTACGAACTTGGCGTGAATGTTCGTGGATCTTGATCCTTTCTGATGAACTTCTTGAACGCGATGAAGGCTTGATGGAATCTGGAAAAAGCTCGACGAAGCTCAGGAATACCTTGAACGCGATGAAGACGATGATCGGAGACTTTGAACCATATGATGAACATCATTCGAGCGCGGATGGATATCTGGAAATTTGGCCGGAGATGATGATCCTGGTGAAGTTATTTGATGAACCTTGGAGTTGTTGAAGGTTTTTGTTTGCGATTCGTTAAAGGTTGAGATGAACGTCTTCATCTTCTCTGAAGAACACCTGATGAACATTGATGTTGCCTTTCTGGAGATCTATGATGATCTTGCTGAAGAACTCGTTGAAGATCTTGACATGATTTGAAGATTTCTGGAGAAAGTTTCTGATGAAGATGATTGATATGATGACACGATGAAGATTCAAGCAATTCTGGGAAAATTGGGATGAATGTGGTGTTTGGATGAAGCTTGGAGGAGCTGGATGAATTCTGGGCAAAAATGTATTTCCGACGAGTTTGTTGCGGTGGTCGGCGGAGGTTAAGGTGGCCGGAGGTGAGCGGTTGGGGTGGTTGCATGGCCGGCGGCCATGCATCCGATGAGGGTTGAGGAGTGGACAGGTGGCTTGTGCTGAGATGAAACGTGTCCTCCTCTGGGTGAAGGGATGAATGAGGTGGCGGAGAGCGGGACCTACGCGTGGCAGCTGCTTTTATATCACACGTGACCTATGGACCTTTGACTGGGCCTTAATGACTTGGATAATGGCCCATTAAGACCTAAACTCAGATTAATGGATTCAAACTGTGATTAACTCTAAAACAAAAATTAAAATTGAAACAAAAAACCCAATTAAACCTAAAAACGAAAATTAAACATTAAAAGCTAATAAACCTAATATTAATCCTAATTAACCTATAAAACGAAAATTAAAAAATAAACCCCTAATTAATCAGAAAAATATCTAAAACTATTATTTAATTTCTAAAAAATTATCTTTAAAAACCCTAATTAATTCTGAAAAAAATCAAATAAAATCTAAAAAAAAATCTAACATTTTAATCCTTTTTTATTTTTAAAATCTAATCTATTAACATTTTAAAAAACAAATAACATCTAATAAAATCTAACAAACAATTAATCTCTATTTTTTTTAAATCTATTCTATTAATTTTTTTAAAAAAACAATAGAACTCTAATAAAATCTAAAAAAACAATACTATCTATTTTTTTTCTACTCCTTTAAAAGAAAAATAACTATTTATCTATTAAAAACTATTAAAAGAAAATTAATATCTAAAATTTATTAAAAACTATAATATCTAAAAATTCTTTTAAATCTAGTAAATTTCTAAAAAAGAAAAGAAAATTTATTTAAAACTCCAAAAAATTATTAAAAAAATCTATTAAATCCAGAAAAATCCATTTAAATGCATTAAAAAAAATCTAGAAAATACAAGAAAAATCCTAAAAATTGCCAGGAGGCCGATTAAATCGATTGGAGGACAATTGCGCAACCGTAGCGAAACCCGGGCACCGAGATGGCCTGAAAACACAGGGAACGAGCACCAATTCTCAACAGACTTTTATTCCAACCGGCCTGAACTGCCTGAAACGCCAGGGGCTATAATCCTGATAAAAAGCAATTTGACTGAGGAAAATGCCATGTATGCAATATGCGAATGCGAATGCGAATGCAAAGTGCGTCGAAACATAAACCAGATATGGGAACCGGTTGGTCAAATTTTAGGGTGCAACAGCTGCCCCTATTCAAGCGGCTTGGACCCGACTGGGTGAAGAGCGAACGACCTTCAAACATTCGAGGTACGAGACGGTTGAATACAAAATAAACCCGGAAATTTTCCAACTGCAAAAAATAAACCGCAAAATAACTGCACCACTACTTGGGGAACAATATCCACAGATCTGATTTCAACACTATTTTGTCAATATTGGAATAAACTTAATGACTTCACTGGGAGAATACTTTTGTCGAATATAAGAACGCGATTCTGTCTTGTCATGGGACACATACTATGTTCCCTATGGGGAAATCATCCGTCTAGATACAGGAAAGTTCATCTGCCTATCTCTCACGGGACACATGCGTCGGTCTAGTAACACTTCGTCCTCCTATCCAATACGGGAATATCCTTTTGTCTATATCACACAAACTCTTCATCCGCCTATCCAATACGGGAACGTACTTCTGTCTACATCATAGGAAAATCTTCATCCGCCTATCCAATACGGGAATACACTTCTGCCTACATCACAAGAAATCTTCTTCCGCCTATCTAATACGGGAATACACTTCTGCCTACATCACAGGAAATATTCTTTCGCCTATCCAATACGGGAATTTACTTCTGCTAAATCATCGGGAATACATTTCTGTCTATCTAATATGGGAAAATACATATGTCTAAATTTCATGAAACCTTCATCCGCCTATCCAATACGGGAACATACTTCTGTCTACATCACAGGAAAATCTTCATCCGCCTATCCAATACGGGAATACACTTCTGCCTACATCACAGGAAAACTTCTTCCGCCTATCCAATACGGGAATATACTTCTGCCTACATCACAGGAAAATCTTCATCCGCCTATCCAATATGGGAATACACTTCTGCCTACATAACAGGAAATCTTCTTCCGCCTATCCAATACGGGAATATACTTCTGCCTACATCACAGGAAAATCTTCATTCGCCTATCAATACAGGAATATCCTTCTGCCTGCATAACAGGAAATCTTCTTCCCCCTATCCAATACGGGAATATACTTCTGCCTACATCACAGGAAAATCTTCATCCGCCTATCAATACGGGAATATCCTTCTGTCTACATAACAAGAAATCTTCTTCCGCCTATCCAATACGGGAATATACTTCTGCCTACATCACAGGAAAATCTTCATCCGCCTATCAATACGGGAATATCCTTCTGCCTACATAACAGGAAATCTTCTTCCGCCTATCCAATACGGGAATATACTTCTGCCTACATCACAGGAAAATCTTCATCCGCCTATCAATACGGGAATATCCTTCTGTCTATAACATAGGAAAATCTTCATCCGCCTATCAATACGGGAACATACTTCTGTCTACAACACAGAAAAATCTTCTCGGACATAGCTTCTTTGCCTATTCGCTGCAGTAACTAACTCTGCTGGGGATATTCCGAAAACAACTGTCAAACCCTCGTCTTGATAACAAATGGCTACTTCTGAACTTTGATTTTATGAAAACCTGAAACGCTGCAGCAGCAACAAATCTTGAAGAAACATTCCGCTGGCCGGATACCATACTGCCTCAATTGGCAACTCTGTGGGGAAAATAATAAACTGAACTATGTCATCACACGTCTCCCGGCGAGACCTCGATTGTCTGGTAATATCTGAGCTTTTAGAGCTCCATACTCCTATTGAGAACCACACCTGAAAGCAAAAAGTCAACCAACCTAATCTATGTTTCAAAATGCGTATGTTTGATAATGGCGTAATGCTCCATACAATATGGAAATGCTATGCGTTTTTTGGTTTGGTGGATGCAAATATGACACTATAGCCGATGCAAATGCAGGCTCGAACTGCTGGGATAGCTCTAACAAGCTTGCTTCATCAATCTTGGCCGTCGAGGACAAATATCACCCTGCTGGGGAGTGAACGGGTATCACAAAGTATTCCGGCAAAATAAATGCCAGGACACCCAACCAACTATGTCGGGGAGAGTTTTAACCTTCGATTTCCACTGGGAGGAAAGAAAACACTTGCTGAAAAGAGAGAACTCCGCTGGGGACGAAACGACTCTCTTAGGGAAAATCAACTGACTCCGCTGGGGAGAATAAATGACCCTACTGGGAAGGGAATCTCTACTGGGGAGAGTAGACTGTCTGGGTACACCTCACAAGTTTGGAAATATTAGTCTTCTGAGGCTAAACAACTCTGCTCGGGATAGGGAATCCTTTTAGGGGACACCACACCGTCTGAATACAGCCTACAATCTTGGAATCACCAAACTCTGCTAAGGGTAAATGACCCTGCTGGAGAATGTCCTTCGGATAAGCTGCGACTAGCTGGGGAATTTGATCCTTCTTCAGTAAGGAACATTGTCATCTCAGCTTCAGGGAATGAAGCGCGACCTTCATGGGGATTCACTTCACATAATGATCAAGTCTTTTCATCACGAGCCTCTGGTTAGGGCAACATGAACTCTATTCCTTCTCGGAAATTTGCCCCAAAAATACCAACATTCCCCAGTCTGAGCATTTCGTCTGGAAAGGAAAGGCTAACCATAGTGCTACTCACAATACCTTGCCCCTGAATCGGCACCAACCTTCTGATAAGGACTCTTCGATCTCTGTACCCTGACGATTAGACCTGAACTGTTTCTGCACGTTAAACCCCAAAGAATGTCCCAACAACATCTTTTTTTTGGGTGATCTTCCCCGGTCTTGCAATAATCTTTTGCCCCTGATCGACCGACTCGCGGCGCAGTGCCCATAGCTGCGAGAGATTTGCCAAATCTCGACCTAATTGCCCCAGATTAACTGATTCTCGAATGTACGACTTTACTGGGGATAACCGAACGTGCCAAGTAGGATGGGGCTTCTGTACATACACTCCTGATGCTGGACAACACCCTATCTGAATTCACGGCTTCTGGATGGCAGCACGATTTCCCGATATTTTTCTCAAACTTGAAGATTGGCTGAATCTGCTCAAGTAGCTCTGAGTAACTCTGATGACACTGAGAAGAGCAATTCTTTCGCCTCTATTATGCCCCGGCCTGCAGGAACCTCTGTGGGATAGTCTGAAAATCTGTACCCTGATGGTTTGATATTAACTGCCCCAGTATTCTGAACTTCGGTGAGATACTTCGAATCGAATGCCTCTCGAATAAAGAATAACTCTTGCGCTCTTAGGACGGCATGCCCCTATCTGCAATGACTTTGCCTTAATCTGGTTCTTGGAAAAAAAAACCACTCTGAACCGAAAGCACCTTGCTACAATACGACCTTGCGATGGCTTACCCCGGTGTTTACATGACAAAAGGATTCCCTCAATTCAACAACTATCAACATAGTGACTTGCCCCTGAACGAGTGTTGAGCGACTTAACCTGCCCTGATCAAACATAACATTCTAGATAACTGCCCCTGATTGGCTCTCGAGAAGATTCGCTTCTGATCAACTGCTTCTCAAGTAAACTGCCCCGTAATCAATCGATGCTTCGGGACTGGTCCTCAGACCGACTGATTTTGAACTCACTGAAGGTCAATGCCCCAGATTTACAGGGTTTCACAACATACACCCTTCTGGTCCAGACTGCTGAATTATTCAGTCCTGTTTGATTATTCCCTGGTGGAATTTCCTTCCTGTCAACTACCGACCTGCAAGTAAAATTGTTCAGTCCTGAATGGTAATTTTAATGCAGTGTTCATGCAAATTTTGAAAAAAAATGTGTTGTCACTCATTTACGTGTCATGATTGTGAGTGACGAATGAACCAAAGTTCAAACGTAGTGTTGATGTGATCAGTGAAAAATACAAGAAGGAGTCAGATTACTCAACCTTATCGTAATGCGCTTTCGGAATAAACCCTACCTCAATTAGGTCTTTTAAGGGTTGTATCATGGCCGGGTTCACGATTCGTGAAACAAAGGATATTTGGCTCAAATTATGATTTGTACCCACCCCTTCTACGTGATGATCTCCGATCCTAAAGTTTAGTTAACTTGGCTCGAGCGCTCGCCTCTTCGAGAGGTATGTTGAATGGTAAGAACCATAGTTAAGGAAAAATCACAAGGTTTTCGGAGTAAAAGTTACTCCTTTTCATTTTCGGTGTCTGTATCCACACGACTTTATCCTTGTTTGGGGATTTTTCTTTTTATATCCTTTCTTTTCGTTCTTTTGATTCCCTAATTTTTTGCCTGGACTGACTCCTTTTGAGTTCTTTTCGATTTTTCTTTTGAAGTCTAGCGGGATGCCCTAATTTTTGCCTAAGTATTAGCTTTCCAGCTTTTTCTTTTTCTTTTTACTTAGCGGGCTCTCTTATTCTTTCTTTTTTTTCTCTTGGAACACAGTCGTGTGACACTGATTGTCTTGATTGCTCCGAAAGGATTGTAACTGTCTCACTCCTGATTGGTGAGGTTTAACCATTGTGGTTGGCGAGACGCGACCTCTTGAGAGGCGTAAGCTGTGATTGGTTCTTGGAAGGCAACACTCCTCTATAAGACTTGAACGCTCGGTCAAGCTAACTGACAACTACCCTGCCCCGGGTTAAGACGTGAGGGTTAAAAAGTCCGAAAAAACTTCTACTTCCTGGCTCGAAGTGGTTAACAAGGGACTAACTCCTTATATCTCCAGTGTTTGGGGGATTTGAAACAATGCCTTTTACGTCATCGACAAGGTTTTATCTGAAAGCATATGATCATCGGTTATGAGTATTCAGTTTCGTCATCCTCCCTCCAGTCTTTGCTAATCATAGTGATAAAGGGGAGTAAATAAAATGCAAGTGTCGGTGCAATGCGGTAAATGAGCGACAATGACATGATTAATTCAGAAAAATGCATAGTCACTTTATCAATATTACCATTCGAAACAAACAATGTTTAACAGCAAGTAGTAACTAACAGAAACGAAACTACAAATGCAAATGATAAAAAGAGTCCGGGGACTGCCAATGCTGAGGGCGTCTGCCTGTCTGGACCACTGGCTTCTCGAAAATAAACCCTCTGAATCTGCGAGCTCAGACAGCTGAGAGGTTGGTATGAACAAACAGAACTCCTTCTGGAAAGGAAATGCACTCTTGGTCGATCAACTGTTGTACTTTTTCCTGAAAAGCTTTACAATCTTCAGTTGAATGCCCCGGGGATCCGCCATGGTAACTACACTGAACATGGGGATTGTACCCAGGAGGGTAAGGTTCTGGCACAGGCTTAAGAGCTTTAGGTTCCTCCAAAGAAATATGGATCCAAGATGGCAGCAACTGGCTATACGACGTAGGCACTGGGCGGGAAGGAGCATCCCTTCGTTCCAAGTTGTTACGAGGCCTGTTTTGATTCTGGCGCTGATTCTGATAACCTCGGCCACGAGTTCGCTGATTTGTAAGGGAAGCGGCGTAAGGTTCTGGATAGGGTGCCTTAGGCACGGTAGTCTGTCCAGCATAACAAGACACAGGAGATGAAGAATCAACAGATTTCACCGATTCACCTCGAGGATACTCAGCATCTGGCATGATTGCATTGATCACAACTCCTTCTTCCGTTTGGTAGCTACAGAGAGATTCGGTTTCACCAGCCTGACTGCTCGAAACATTTTGAATTCTTCCAGTCTTTACACCATACTCGATGCGCTCTCCTGCCCTTACCAATTCAGAGAAATTTGGTGCAACTCCAAGCATTCTTTCGAAGTATGGGATCTGCAAGGAGTTTACGAACATGCCTTTTAACTCTTGGTCTAGAAGCGGTGGCTTCACTCTGGCAGCAAATTCTCTCCATCTCTGAACATACTTCCTGAAAGTCCATTGTTCCTTTGAGACAATTCTTGCAACTGCATGCGACTAGGAGCCATGTCTAGATTATAATCGTACTGCTTCAGCAAAGCTCTGGCTAAACCCCCCATGATCGGATCTGATCACTCTCTAACTGCATATACCAACTCAGAGATGCCCCAGTCAGACTATCCTAAAAGCAGTGAATCATCAACTTGTCGTCTTGCACAAACGAAGTCATTCTTCGGCAGAACCTCACCCAATGTTGCTTCGGACAGCAATGCCCTATGTACTTCTCAAATCTCGGCGCTTTGAACTTCGGAGGTAACACCAGGCTAGGAACCAAACACATGTTTGCGTAATTCAGATTAACAACATCTTTGACTTTCAAGGCTTTCACCCCTTCTTCCAACACTCGGAGCCGTCTATCATACTCAAGAGCTCTTGGGTCTTCAGTCCTTGCTACTTGGATCTCTCTTCGGATATTCGCCATAGGGGGCACAACCTTGACTGTTGATAAGAGGAGGTCGTTTATTGCTGACAACAAACTGCTCACGTCGATCTCGGTCCCTAACAGGAGGTTGCACAAACTGGTCTGCAGCAAAGTGGTTCACTTGCGGAAATTCTGCCTCGGAAGTAGAACCATACAAAGGATTGGACGTCACAATGAACCCTATCAACAAACCGGAAGTTGCTCTCTGACATAGCTACCAACAACCTTCAACTGACTTCACTACTCAATTTTGCCCCCAATTTATTTCAACCCCTTGGTCGTCTTCTACCAATCAACACTCGCTCAGACCAATCACCGGAGAATTACCCTCAGAATCAAAGCAACGGCTGGATAAGAGCTCTGGCTAGCTGGAGAATGATATGCAATATGATGCAAACATGTTTATGCAAATGCAATGCAATATGCAGCAAATACGGGATCACAGCCCCTGGTTGAGAAGCTCAATCCACAATATTGGCCTCAAATAGACCCACAAACTGCTTAATGAAGGTGAGATATAACTTAGAAGGGGGGGGTTGAATAAGTTTGGAAAATTAATACTAGAAAATAATCACACAATTATTTTTATCCTGGTTCGTTAAACAACTACTCCAATCCACCCTTCCAGAGTGATTTGCCTTTCTCAACAAGGACTTAATCCACTATTAAATCAAACTGATTACAATAGTATCACCTAAGAACTACAGTTCTTAGTCTTCTCAAGAGCTACTGATTCACACTGAATCCTCTTAAGGAAAATCCTTTACAAACAATGTAAATTCAATACAAGAGTTTTTAATGCTTCTATAAAGCTATAATCACAACAGTGATTTTTCTCTTAAGTTTTAAGTACAATAGGATTCTATGAAGAATAAGAATGAGAGCTTATAGAATATGTGATTTCTTTTCAGCAAGAGTGTAGCACTGAAGAATGAAGTGAGAAACTCCTTTTATAGGCAACTGATTCAAGCACGTTGAAAAGAGAGTCCAAAAGGTCTGAGCCTTTTTGTCTTCACATGCACTGACCTTTCCTTGAAATAGATGGCACAGATAAATCCTTTTTGTCTGTGTAAGTGTGTCTAGCACAAATAAGGAAAGAGACGTTGAATGATTCCAACGGATACATTCTTGAAAACACTTCTTCAGTTTCAGCAAGTTCTTCAGAGTTTGAATAGATCAGAGTCTTCTGATGAGATTCAGAACTATGCTGTATCAGAGTCTTCTGCAGCTAGTGTGCTTCTAGCGTGTTGATCATCAGAGCATCTTGACACAGAACTTCAGTACTTGGCAGCATAAGTACTTTCAGAAACTTTTGTAGACTGAGTGCTTTGAGAAACTCTTCAATCATTATTCTTCTATACTTCTGATGCTTCAGCTTCAGATGCTTCTGATTATCTTCAGATGCTTCTGATTATCTTCAGATGCTTCTGACTCAGAATGTTCTGGAGCTTCTTTCTTCAGATCCTTCTGGAGACTACGCTCAGGATCTTCTGTAAGGAGCAAGCAGATTCTTCTGTAAGGTGCATCTGGCGCTTCAGAGTCAGAACAACTTCTTGTATTCAAGGCAGATTTGCTTCTAGAGAGTTAATATAATTTTAATCTGTAGCAAAACTCTCAAACAAATTTTAGAGTATATAATTCTTAAATATAGATTTCCTAACAGTTATCATCAAAACAAAGAGTAATTATTAAGAACCAATCTGTGTTCTAACAATCTCCCCCTTTTTGATGATGACAAAAAGTATCAGAAATTTTATTTAATTGAACATAAAGAATTATAACTCCCCCTGAGATGATGAATCTCCCCCTGAGTTAAATATGAAAAAGGAATAGAAACTTCCCTTTTTATCTTGAGTAATCTTCAGAGTCAGATCTTGTTTGTCTTGTAATAATCAATGGTCAGAATATCTTGCAGATATAAGATTCAGAGTTTGATAAAAGATAAATGATCTAAGAAACTCAGAGATTCTTTTATAGAGTGTTCTTATCAAAAGTTCTGAAATAGTCAATTTAGATATTAGAAAGAATAGATATGTCTGAAGATTCATTCTAGTGAAATTATATTAAATAGTTCAGATCTTTATTTTCTCCCCCTTTTTTGTCATAAGCAAAAAGTAAAAACTTTTAATAAAGACAATTAAAAGGAATAAAAGCAGATAATTCAATGGAGAATAACAAACTGTTTCATTCAATTATAACAGAGCAAAAAGTACATCAGAAGATATTACAAAAACATACAGATGCAAAAACAACAGATGCACAAACATGAGAAAAAAAATCTAAGTGTGTTTTGACAAAAGCATCTTCAATAGGTCTGTGATCTCAGATTGTGATTGCTCTTGCTTTGACATGAACTTAGTGATTGTCTCATTCTTCTCATCTTGTTTGGACATCCATTCTGACATGTCCTCAGATTTCTTGTCTTGTTTCGCCATCCAAGATCTGATTTCAGATTGACCAGCTTCCAGAGCAGCAATCTTGTTTGCCAAATCTGGATTTTTTGTCTTGATCTCTGATGATGGAGGTTCTGTATCCTGAACAGAGTCAATTGCCATATGTTCTGGAGATCCTGAAGAGGGTTCTACCAGAGTCATAGTTAGTGTAGGGGCAGTTGGTTCTGGTGGAGGAGGAGGTGGAGGAGCATCCAAACACAGCAGAGGTTCAGTCTTGTTGACAATCCAGAATTGAGTTCTTTCAGCTCTGAGCTTTGCATCATCAGAACAGATGTTCTTCAGATTAGAAGCCACAGTGTTGAATCTATTCAGAAATCCTTTCCAGATGATTTCAGTCTCATTTGCATCCATAGATTCAGAGCATCTTTTCTGAACAGTACCTAAAGACATCTGTATTTCTTGCAAAAACGTTTGAAATAAATGTTCAATATTAAGTCTGGGTGGAGGTTTAAGCAAGGTTTCCAGAGTCATCTGTTTAGGTTTTGGAGTTGGTGGTATCAATGATTTTGGAATGGAAATCAGAGGAGGGGGAACATATGGAAAGAATGGAATTTCTGGTTTCTGAGGAAGGGATCTGTTTAAGGCATTAAGCAGATTTGGTTGAGGTCTGGTGCGTGGGTAAACATCATCAAAGACTGCATTAGAGTATGGTACGAAAGCAGAGTTTGATCGTTTATCAGATGCAACTGTGTTGTCAGATGCAGGATGCAGAGCTGAAACAGCAGCTTTACCAGATGTAGCAGAAATGGGGGCTAAGGATCCTTCATTTTCCATAGATTTAATATATGAAAGGATCACAGATGGAAGGGTTGGTTTGAGTTTAGGTCTCAGAGGTTTCAAGGGTTCAGAGGGCTCAACTCTATCATTAAAATCTTTAAGTTTGAAACCATAAGATAAGTTATGATACAGAGAAGACACTTGAGCACAAGAGATTCCAGATGATGATGGAATAGATGTAGGAACAATCATCTCAGATGAAGGTACAGGTGGAGGAATAGGTTCTGGAATGGTAGTTTTGGTGGGTACAGATGATTCAGGTTCAGGGTCATGAACAGGGTATTTGTCAGATGGATTAATCAGAAAATCAGGATGAATTTCTGATTCAGATGAATTTGAAGATGTTTCAGGTGTACAAGAGGTAGAAGAAACTTGAAACACTGTTTTTAATGGAGTGATATCAAGAACTTCTGTCTCAGGGATATGAGATGGTTCTGAAGGAATATCAGGTTGTTGAGTAGGTGGTTCAGATGAAACAGGAGCAGAAGTTACTTGAGTGGGTTCAGAAGTAACAGTTGCTACAGGTTCAGAAGATGGAATTTGTGATGGTGGAATGACAGATTCGTTTTGTGGTTGATCTTCTGTGGTTTGTTTTTCTGGGTGATTTGAAGTTATTGGTTGAGTTTCTGTTGTTGGTTGAGCAGATTTTTGAGTATCAGAATTTTGTGGTAGTTCTGATGGTTGTGGTTCTGGTTGTTGTGATTCTGTTGGTTGTTTTTCTTTAGGTTGTGGTTCTGATGGTTGTGGAACGGATTGTGATGGACATGGAGTGAAGTGTTTGATGTGTAGTTTTGGTTGAGGTGGTTTTGATACAGAAGCAGTGGGTTGTTTCTGAGGTGAGACAGAACTGGGGGCAGCAACAGATGTTGTTTGAGTGACAGGGGGTTTGGGAACAGACTTAATAGAAGAATCATTTATAACAACATTTTTAGAAGTAACAGAAGCTTTAGTACCTTTGAGTTTAATCCTCTTTGCAGAGACAGCTTCTCCAGAATCTTTTCTCTTCAGAAGATCCTTTGGTTTCTCAGCAATCTTAGCCTTCTTCTGGACAGGTTCAGATTCTGCTGCAGGTTGAGGTCTTTTCCTCTGAAGTGGAACTTCTGCTTCTTCTTCTTCTTCTCCTGCATCTGGCAGGGGTTGCTTGACAAGTTGAAATACATTGGCAGGAACAGGCACTCCTTCTTTTTTGCATTCCTCTATATACATCAGAACAATGTGTCTAGGTTCTTCAGCAAAAAATAGAGGGAAATCTGATACTGGAATCCTTTTATTCAGATCAGACATGTTTAACTTCTTTGGAGCAGTGGTAAGTTCATCTACAATCTTGAGTCTCAGAAGGCTCTTAGCGTTCAGAGGATTTCCCATAATGAACTCAAGTTCCTCTGTTACACCAGCATCATACAGAGCAGCCACTAAACCATTTTCAGTGAGAAGATCTGAGAGCAACCTTCCAAAAGGTATCCAATTCCTGATCTTCTGGTTCTTTTCTTTCACAGATTCTCTGGATGCATTTATATGATTCCACAGATGCATGAACAATAAGTAAGGAAGATCTACCTTATTACTCTGACTAAGGCAGTACATAAAATAGATCTGTTCATTGTTGACATAATCTGGGGAATTTGTTGATTTTCTGTGATGTATGCATCCCATGAAAATCTTGGCCCAGATCTTGTAATCTGGCTTCAGATCTTTGAATCTGTTAGAGGCTTGTCCAGCAGTCATAACCTCTTCATAGACTTCATCCATATCAACACGTCCAACTGGCAGATGTGAAACACCATCTGTTTCTTCATAACCAATCAGTTTTCTAATTAGATCCTCTGTGATGATGATCTCCTTTCCCAGCACAGATGATAGAATAAACTTTGGATACACAGATGCATGAATCCAGAATTCCTTAACAAGCAAAGGGTAAACTGGTCCAAACAGTCTATCAAAGTATTTTACCCAACCTTGAGCTCTAACAATGGAGCGAAAATCAAACCCATTTTCAGCCAGTGAATCAAATTCAACCATGGATTCACACAACACTTCTAACTTTTCAACAGGTGTGAGAAGAGTTCTTTATGGAGGAATGTATGGATTAGCACCTAGAATATCTGAAGTTACAACAACCATTGTTGATTGAAACTGAGCAGTTGTTGATGAAGAAGACGCCATTGAAGAATGCTTTTTAGAACACTTAGGTTTTGAGTTTTTGTGAAGAGAGAACAAGAGATGAAAATGCATATAAATTCTGAGAGTGAAAAGTGTGAAAGTGAATACACTTCAAGTATTTATACTAAACACATAGGCACACCAAGAGACAGAAATAAAGCACGTTTGAGCAGCATTAAATGAAAAGAATAAAATCATTTCAAATAATAAATGCTTCTGACAGATTTGGGGGGAAAATCAAGAATTTAACTATTCAAATTTCACCTCAAATGTCTTTTCAGTTGTCCATACGCCACCTCTTCAGATTTTGTGGGACACGTGTTTGCTTGCATGCTGTTCTGAATTCTCTCAAGAAATGAAACGTTAGCCACATTCAGATCTTCTAAAGATGGTTAGTTCAGATTTTCACATCAGAAATAATAATCAGAATAGAATAAATGAACAGAAGAAATACTTCAGATCATTAAACATTTTGCATCTGAGAGGTTCCCTCTGATAAATATTACTCTGGACAAAAATCCATACAAATATTTTTCAGAATGAACTTAAATCTATCTTCAGCAAGGGGTTTTGTAAAAATATCTGCCCATTGATGATCTGTATCAACAAAGGCTAAATTTATGATTCCCTTCTGAACATAGTCTCTGATGAAATGATGTTTAATTTCTATATGTTTTGCTTTAGAATGCAAGATTGGATTTTTTGACAAACATATAGCAGAAGTATTATCACAAAAGATAGAAAGATTACTCTCATAGATTTGATAATCTTCTAATTGACTCTTCATCCAGAGCATCTGAGTGCAACATCCAGCAACAACAATGTATTCTGCCTCTGTAGTTGATAGTGCTATGGTAGGTTGCTTCTTGCTGTACCATGAGATCAGATGACTTCCAAGAAACTGACAGCTTCCAGAAGTGCTTTTACGTTCAACTCTGTCTCCAGCATAGTCAGCATCACAGAATCCAACTAATGAAAATTCATCAGATCTTCTGTAACACAAACCCATGTTAGCAGTACCTTTCAGATACCTTAGAATCCTCTTAACAGCTGTTAAGTGTGATTCTCTAGGATCTGATTGGAATCTAGCACATAAGCAGACACTAAACAGAATATCTGGTCTTGAAGCAGTCAAGTATAGAAGAGATCCTATCATACCTCTGTAGAGTTTTTGATCTACCTTCTTACTTACCTCTTCCTTACCTAGAGTGCTTGTAGGATGCATTGGAGTCTTTGCCATTTTGCTATCAACCATGTTAAACTTCTTCAGAAGCTCTTTAACATATTTGGTTTGATGTATGTAGGTGCACTCTGGAGTTTGATTGACTTGGATTCCCAAGAAGAATCTCAATTCTCCCATCATGCTCATTTCAAATTCTTCCTGCATACATTTAGCAAACTCCTTTCCAAGCGTAATATTTGTTGATCCAAAAATAATGTCATCTACATAAATTTGACAAATCAACAGATCTTTCTTAACAGTTTTACAGAATAAAGTTGTATCCACTTTTCCTCTGATAAAATTTTTCTTCAGAAGGAAGTTGCTCAACCTCTCATACCAAGCTCTGGGAGCTTGTTTTAATCCATAAAGGGATTTCTTTAATTTAAAAACATGATCTGGAAAGTTTTCACTTTCAAATCCAGGAGGTTGGTGGACATATACTTCTTCTTCTATAATACCATTAAGAAAAGCACTTTTAACATCCATTTGATACAGAGTGATGTTGTTCTGTGCAGCAAAAGAAATCAGAAGGCGTATAGATTCTAACCTTGCCACTGGAGCATATGTCTCAGTGTAATCAATACCTTCTTGCTGACTGTATCCTTGAGCAACCAGCCTTGCCTTATTCCTTTCTACTTCTCCCTTTTCATTCAGCTTATTTCTGAAAACCCATTTTGTTCCAATAATATTGAATCCTTTAGGTCTAGGAACCAGATCCCATACTTCATTTCTGGTGAATTGATTCAGCTCTTCTTGCATAGCTATAATCCATTCATTATCTTCCAGAGCCTCATCTACAGATGTTGGTTCTATTATTGACACTAAGCCAAATAAAGAAGATTCAGAAGTTTTGAGAAATGATCTTGTCCTTATTGGATCATCTTTCTTTCCAATTATCACATCTTCTGGATGAGAAGCTTTAATTCTGGAAGAAGATCCTCTGACAGTTGGTCTTTCAGAAATTTGCAAGTTGTTTAGTTGGGAAGTCAAAGGTGTAGCATCTGAAGTTGCTTCAGATTCTTTGATATTTGCCTTTTCTGCCTCTGATCCTTTAGAGTCTGTGAGAATCACTTCTCTATCTGCAGAACTTTCAAACTGCTTTGGCTTTTCAGAGCCAAGCTTATCATCAAATCTAACATGAATAGATTCTTCAACAATCTGTGTTTCAGTATTGAATACTCTGTAGCCTTTAGAGCGTTCAGAATAACCAAGCATGAAACACTTCTGTGCTTTGGAATCAAACTTGTTCAGATTATCTTTAGTATTAAGCATATAACAAATACATCCAAAAGGATGAAAATAAGAAATGTTAGGCTTTCTGTTTCTCCACAATTCATAGGGAGTCTTTTCCAGAAGAGGTCTTACAGACACTCTGTTCTGAATATAACAAGCTGTGTTAATTGCTTCTGCCCAAAAATGTTTTGCCAGATTTGTCTCATTGATCATGGTTCTGGCCATCTCTTGCAATGTTCTATTTTTCCTCTCTACAACTCCATTTTGTTGTGGAGTTCTAGGGCAGGAGAAATCATGTGCAATGCCTTTTTCAGAAAAATATTTTTCAAAATGTTTATTTTCAAATTCTCCACCATGATCACTTCTGACTTTAATAATTTTGGAATCTTTTTCAGTCTGGACTTGATTGCAGAAGTCAAAGAACACAGAATGAGACTCATCCTTGTGTTTTAGAAACTTTACCCATGTCCATCTGCTATAGTCACCTACAATGACTAACCCATACTTCTTGCCTCTGATGGATGCAGTTTTCACTGGTCCAAACAGATCAATGTGAAGTAATTCCAAGGGTCTGGAGGTAGACACAACATTTTTTGATTTAAAATGTGATTTTGAAAATTTACCTCTTTTACATGCTTCACACAGAGCATCTGAGTTGAACTTCAACTTAGGAAGTCCTCTGACCAGATTGAGTTTATTAATCTGAGATATACGTCTCATATTAATATGCCCCAATCTTCTATGCCAGACCCATTGCTCATCATTCACAGATAAGAGGCATTTTACATTTTTAACTTTAAGTTCTGAAAGGTTAATTTTATAAATGTTGTGTTTCCTCTTTCCACTAAATAGGATAGAGCCATCCTTTTGACATACAGCTTTGCAACATTTTTGATTAAAGATTATATCATAACCATTGTCACTTAATTGACTTATGGACAATAGATTATGTTTCAATCCTTCAACTAACAGAACATTAGTAATAGAGGGAAGCTTACCATTTCCAATAATGCCATATCCAATGATCTTGCCCTTCTGGTTCCCTCCAAACTTCACGTCCCCTCCAGATCTAAGTTCCAGGCTTTGGAACATAGACCTTTCTCCTGTCATGTGTCGTGAGCATCCAGAGTCCAGGTACCATGATTGGTGTCCTGACTTTGCTGCTAAGAACATCTGCAACAGGAATTATTTTGTCTTTAGGTACCCAGATCTTCTTGGGTCCTTTGGGGTTAGTTGGTTTGCAAGTTTGTCTAAACTTCTGTTTTGCAACATAATGTTTATTCTGACTTGCCTTTGGTTTAAACACATAAGTACTCTTCTCAGAGCTTGTGTGTTTAATGTCATTCAGATGACCAAATTTGAATTGAGAGTACAGAGGTGTCTTCCTAATGAAAAGTTTGTCAACAGGTTTTGGATTGCTTCCAGATGAAGACTCATATCCAATGCCTCTTCTGTTGTTTCCACTAACACCATAGATCATGGAAGCCATCTTGCTTCTGTCTATGCTCTTAGTGAGAAACTTCTGAAAACTAGAGTCATATTTTTCTAAAATATTTTCACAAGACTTAGTTTCAGAATCAGATTCTTGTTGAGTTCTATCAAAGTCATTTTTGATTTTTAAATTTATTTCTTTCTGCTCAACAAGTTCTGTTTTCAGAAGATCAATCTCAGATTCAAGATTGCTTTTCAGCTTCTTGTATTTGAGTTTGATGTTGTTGTAACTTTTAAGAACTTCTGTTAAAACTTTAATGAGTTCTTCTTTGGTAAGTTTAGCCATTACCTCTTCTGCATCATCATCAGATTCAGATTCTGATTCATATCCAGAGGTAACTTCCTCTTGATCCTCTGTCCTGGCCATCAGTGCAACGTTTGCACATTATTCTTCTGATTCAGAAGATGACTCACACTCATCTGAGTCATCCCATGTTGCCATCAGAACCTTCTTCTTCTTGTTGAACTTCTTCTTAGGTTTTTCTTTCAGAAGTTTAGGGCAGTCATTCTTGTAGTGCCCAGGTTCTTTGCACTCATAACACACCACTTCTTTCTTGGCAGATCTTCTGTGACTAGAAGATTCTTTTCTGTTGTCAGATCTTCTGAAGTTGTTAAACTTCTTTCCCTTGTGCTTCCAGAGTTTGTTAATCCTTCTGGACAGCATGGACAACTCATCTTCTTCTTCAGAAGAAGATTCTTCAGAGCTTTCTTGAATAACCTGCAAAGCTTTAGCAGTTTTGTTAGATTTTAAAGCTATGGATTTACCTTTATCTTTCTTCTGGGGTTCATCTTCCTCCAGCTCAATTTCATGGCTTCTCAAAGAACTGATAAGTTCTTCTAAGGAGATCTTGTTCAGATCTTTTGCCATCTTCAATGCAGTCACCATTGGTCTCCATCTGGTGGGAAGACTTCTGATGATTTTCTTGACATGATCTGACGTTGAGTAGCCCTTGTCCAGAACTTTCAGACCAGCTGTAAGAATCTGAAATCTAGAAAACATAGTTTCTACATTTTCAGAGTCTTCCATTTTAAATGCCTCATACTTCTGTATGAGCGCCAGAGCCTTTGTCTCTTTAACCTGGGAGTTTCCCTCATGAGTCATTTTGAGTGATTCAAACATGTCATGAGCAGTATCTCTGTTAGTAATCTTCTCATACTCAGTATGAGAGATTGCATTAAGCAATATAGTTCTGGCTTTGTGGTGATTCTTGAAGTCTCTTTTCTGCACTTCAGTCATTGATTTTCTATCAATCTTTTTGCCATCCTCTCCAGTAGGATGTTCATATCCATCAATGACCAAATCCCAAAGATCAGCATCATACCCAATAAAAAAACTTTCTATTCTATCTTTCCAATAGTCAAATTTTTCTCCATCAAACATTGGAGGTTTGGTACTGATCCTATCCCTCTCTTCATATTTATTGTTGATATTTGACATTGAATTATCAGCCATGATAACAAATAAATATATAGATCAAAGTATATCTCCTCTGGATCTTTACTGACACTGTTAAGTGATAGCACACTCAGAACCGGAGCTCTGATGCCAACAGAAGGTGAGATATAACTTAGAAGGGGGGGGGGGGTTGAATAAGTTTGGAAAATTAATACTAGAAAATAATCACACAATTATTTTTATCCTGGTTCGTTAAACAACTACTCCAGTCCACCCTTCCAGAGTGATTTGCCTTTCTCAACAAGGACTTAATCCACTATTAAATCAAACTGATTATAATAGTATCACCTAAGAACTACAGTTCTTAGTCTTCTCAAGAGCTACTGATTCACACTGAATCCTCTTAAGGAAAATCCTTTACAAACAATGTAAATTCAATACAAGAGTTTTTAATGCTTCTATAAAGCTATAATCACAACAGTGATTTTTCTCTTAAGTTTTAAGTACAATAGGATTCTATGAAGAATAAGAATGAGAGCTTATAGAATATGTGATTTCTTTTCAGCAAGAGTGTAGCACTGAAGAATGAAGTGAGAAACTCCTTTTATAGGCAACTGATTCAAGCACGTTGAAAAGAGAGTCCAAAAGGTCTGAGCCTTTTTGTCTTCACATGCACTGACCTTTCCTTGAAATAGATGGCACAGATAAATCCTTTTTGTCTGTGTAAGTGTGTCTAGCACAAATAAGGAAAGAGACGTTGAATGATTCCAACGGATACATTCTTGAAAACACTTCTTCAGTTTCAGCAAGTTCTTCAGAGTTTGAATAGATCAGAGTCTTCTGATGAGATTCAGAACTATGCTGTATCAGAGTCTTCTGCAGCTAGTGTGCTTCTAGCGTGTTGATCATCAGAGCATCTTGACACAGAACTTCAGTACTTGGCAGCATAAGTACTTTCAGAAACTTCTGTAGACTGAGTGCTTTGAGAAACTCTTCAATCATTATTCTTCTATACTTCTGATGCTTCAGCTTCAGATGCTTCTGATTATCTTCAGATGCTTCTGATTATCTTCAGATGCTTCTGACTCAGAATGTTCTGGAGCTTCTTTCTTCAGATCCTTCTGGAGACTACGCTCAGGATCTTCTGTAAGGAGCAAGCAGATTCTTCTGTAAGGTGCATCTGGCGCTTCAGAGTCAGAACAACTTCTTGTATTCAAGGCAGATTTGCTTCTAGAGAGTTAATATAATTTTAATCTGCAGCAAAACTCTCAAACAAATTTTAGAGTATATAATTCTTAAATATAGATTTCCTAACAGTTATCATCAAAACAAAGAGTAATTATTAAGAACCAATCTGTGTTCTAACACTTAAGACCATCCACGATGCTCCAACCTGGTCTCTGACAGACCCAATAACATTGTCCTCAAATATCACACCACTGAATCTCTATCAAGAAAACCGGTAATCTGGAGGTCAAGTTACCTGCATGTCCCAACCCCTCTCACAGGTAGGTGTCCTAATAACTGACATAAGGTATGGCATCCTATGCGGTCGTTGGCGTCACAGACTTTCAAGACTGATGATACGATACCCAAAAGGTGTGGCATCATCATGTCCTGAAGGGGCCTCACTTAGCCAACTTCCAAATGATCGGTCCCCGGAGTCGACAATCCAACTAACCAACAACCCCCTCAACCCAAAGGGTTGAAAAAGAAGTCAACCAGAAGAACCTCGTCCGAGCGTGGATTTCATGAGACACTAGTGCCTGCAAAGCAAGCACGCACCCACTAATTTCCACTCTAATTCTAGGTGCACTCAAGCCCAGGTCCGGCTTATCTCTCAATCATAGAACCCCCTCATACCCACAGCAATAATAACAGTAATATAATGCTAAATGTAAAATACAGAAAACGTAAATCCATACAAAATCCTCGACGGTAAAACAAGCGCTAGGATTGACTCGCGTAGGGGACCGTTGGAATCCTCAGCAGAGTCGCCAGCTGTCGCTACTGCAAAAATCGGCGCCGGCTATGACAGAAGAGTCGCCACCGTGCGTTATTTATCCCAACGGAGGGAAAGGAAACGCTCAGAGTAAACCTAACGCAAAACGGGAAAGGAATGGTCATCGCAACCAAATTCCTGGATTCGGGAGTCGATTACGCAAGGGGAAGGTATTAGCACCCCTCACGTCCGCCGTACTCGACGGGATCCACGCTTGTTTTCTAGTACGGATTGTATTCTATCTACTCTATAGGTCTGGGTTAAAAGGAAAAGAAAATGACTCGGCAAAGTATCGCACTTTATGCCTACGTATTCCCGTCTGGAACGAGAAATCAGAGTCAACGTAGTTCGCCTACCTACGGGAAAGGAGGGGAAGGTTGCTCGCTAGGATATCGCATCCTATGCCTACGTACTTTCATACAACATGAAAGATCAGAGCAAACGTAGTTTGGGCCACGTACGACACAAGTCTGTCTTGATTGTTTTTTATCCTTCTGAAAAAGGTTTTCTTCTGATTACGGGTCCAAGCGGACAAAAATGACTCTTTGATTGGTTTACAGTCTTTTATGCAAGAACTGTTTTTATTGATGTTTAACCTCTTATTGTGTTTTTGATTGTTTTGAGATAGAAGAGAAAGAACTCTAACCTAGGGTTAAAATGGGAATCAAAATCTACCCTAATGTTGTCATGCATGGGTTAACACCTAATGTCTGCCATATTTCTCTCCTGCGCAGAGAGAAACAGAGATCCTAGGGGATAAACGGAAAAGAAACAACATATATACAGTAAAGCAGTAAAATGCATGAATGCAGCAGTACAAGCGAGGCAAGGGAGTC
This sequence comes from Lathyrus sativus, assembly GCA_963859935.3. Classification (NCBI taxonomy): domain Eukaryota; kingdom Viridiplantae; phylum Streptophyta; class Magnoliopsida; order Fabales; family Fabaceae; genus Lathyrus; species Lathyrus sativus. The sequence goes on along the minus strand of OZ012741.1, from coordinate 282,526,416 downwards.
CCACTCAACCTCGAACCTAGAAAACAATGAGCAAAGTGAAACAACTTCACCTCAACCTCAAGGGGAAAATTAATAAACAATACAGCAAAGAAAATAAACCCCAAAACCAGCCCTGACAACACCCCAGCTCCTACAGCAGCAACTATGAAAAACAGCAAACTCTGACAATTGATTAACAACAATCTCCCCATGAATCCCAAAGTCAAGCTCCAATGAGACCCAAGCTACAATAAGCTTCCATTTCCAAGAAATCACCAAGCTCAAGCAAGCACAGAATCTTAACCAGTTGACAGCATCAGACAACAGATAGCTCCAGACAGCAGTAAACCCTAGCTTTAACAGTTGCACAACTTTGACATGAACAATCTTCATCTTTGTCAATCTTTGATCTTCATCTCTATCTTCAATGGCTTCTTTATTCAAGACAAGCTCTCCTAGATGAGAATTGACTTATCAGAATAAATTGAATGTCAAACAGTTCATTGACAACCAAAGGAAGTCTATAAACAGTTGACATTGTAACAGACTGTTTCCCTCAAAGTTCTACCTCTAAGGTAAGGCAACTTATCCCTCCAAAGGAGGGAGGTGAATTCCATAGAGGGACTTTATTTCATAGAGAGTAATGGAAGCACATGAAGCTATCCATGTTTGTACAAAAATTTCAGTCTATTCTAAGGCTCTGCTTATTCCTATCTCCTATGTCTTCAAAACATCTTCAATCCAGGCAATCTTCATGCACAAATATTTGATTATTATCCTCAACCTTTTCCTTTGATGTCTTCATGCTCCAAAAGCTCAAACCAAGCCCCATACCCCAAATAAAAGCCCAAAAGCCCAAGCAGATAGATAAAAACCCCAAGTGGGAACACTAGACAAACACACCACTTGCAAAATATACTAAAAATAGTATAATGGTATTTAAAATCCTAAGATTTATTCTAAGGTGATTTCTATATCTACCCTACATACCCTATATGTCCCATAACCTAATTCATGCTAAAAACCCCAAAATAAAATGTTAGAATGCACCTATGTTGAGTTTGAACCCTAAAACTAACACCCTAATGTTCTCTAATCAAAACTAATCAAGATTTAATCACAAGAATATGAAATAAATCTCTAAGGGAACTTAATGCTCTAATTTAGCTAGTACAAAAAGAATGGAATCAAAATACGAATTTAAATGCCTAAACAAAATTCACCAAAATGTATGTATGAACAAAATGAAAATAAAAGCTATTAAAATGTGAAAATTCACCATAAATGGAAAAAATGCCTAAAATACTATTTTTATTTTCTTATAATTTTCTTGAAATAATTATTGAAATGGAGGAAAAAATCCCATGTTAAAATGATGATTTTTGGATTTTATATGAATTATTTTGTAACCAATATGCAAATGATAGAAAATGAAAATTCAACTAAAATGCAAAATAGGGGGGGGGGGGGGGCGCCAATAGCAGTTTATTCATACTGTAAGAAGACATTGGGCCCAGGAGGGGGGGGGGGGGGGGGGCGCATACAGCAATGCGCTGGGTCCATGGTCAATTCAAAAAAAAACAATACACAAGAAAAAAAACAAAAACGAACGGGGGTACAGTTAGCGAAACATTCACTTGGTATTCTATGTTTGGGCCCCAACGGGGGTGCTAGTAGCAACGGGGCCTAAGGCCCAAACCAAACGCAAAGGGAGAGGGGTGACGTTGTGAGAAACAAGGGAGTATGGTTCAGTAAAATTTGTTTGGGCTTAAGGCCCGAGATTAATTCAGTCCAATATCACCAAAACCCTAAACAACCTTCTCCTACCCTTCATCCCAATTGTCACTGTTCATCTTCTCACCCTAACCCTAGCGCTGTTCTCTCTGAATCTCCCTCTCCAAAACTCTCTCCATCTCTCAATCTCTCAACCCTAAACCTAACTTGCCTCACAAAATCATTCAAACTCTCACTAAATACTGTGACCTAACTCCATTCATCACCTAACGATCACAAAATCTAACTCCAACTATCTAAACGGCCATGGATGCGTGATGAGTTAAGGATGAAGAAAGCAGAACCTGGAGAATCTGATGATGAACTGATGAACATGGATGTGTTTTGACCGGAGGTGGTTACAAACTTGGCGTGAATGTTCGTGGATCTTGATCCTTTCTGATGAACTTCTTGAACGCGATGAAGGCTTGATGGAATCTGGAAAAAGCTCGACGAAGCTCAGGAATACCTTGAACGCGATGAAGACGATGATCGGAGACTTTGAACCATATGATGAACATCATTCGAGCGTGGATGGATATCTGGAAATCTGGCCGGAGATGATGATCCTGGTGAAGTTATTTGATGAACCTTGGAGTTGTTGAAGGTTTTTGTTTGCGATTCGTTGAAGGTTGAGATGAACGTCTTCATCTTCTCTGAAGAACACCTGATGTACATTGATGTTGCCTTTTTGGAGATCTATGATGATCTTGCTGAAGAACTCGTTGAAGATCTTGACATGATTTGAAGATTTTTGGAGAAAGTTTCTAATGAAGATGATTGATATGATGACACGATGAAGATTCAAGCAATTCTGGGAAAATTGGGATGAATGTATTTCCGGCGAATTTGTTGCGGTGGTCGGCGGAGGTTAGGGTGGCCGAAGGTGAGCGGTTGGGGTGGTTGCATGGCCGGCGGCCATGCATCCGGTGAGGGTTGAGGAGTGAACAGGTGGCTTGTGCTGAGATGAAACGTGTCCTCCTCTGGGTGAAGGGATGAATGAGGTGGCGGAGAGCGGGACCTACGCGTGGCAGCTGCTTTTATATGACACGTGGCCTGTGGACCTTTGACTGGGCCTTAATGACTTGGATAATGGCCCATTAAGACCTAAACTCAGATTAATGGATTCAAATTGTGATTAACTCTAAAACAAAAATTAAAATTGAAACAAAAAACCCAATTAAACCTAAAAACGAAAATTAAACATTAAAATCTAATAAACCTAATATTAATCCTAATTAACCTATAAAACGAAAATTAAAAAATAAACCCCTAATTAATCAGAAAAATATCTAAAACTATTATTTAATTTCTAAAAAATTATCTTTAAAAACCCTAATTAATTTTGAAAAAAATTAAATAAAATCTAAAAAAAAAATCTAACATTTTAATCCTTTTTCTTTTTAAAATCTAATCTATTAACATTTTAAAAAACAAATAACATCTAATAAAATCTAAAAAACAATTAATCTCTATTTTTTAAAAATCTATTCTATTAATTTTTTTAAAAAAACAATAGAACTCTAATAAAATCTAAAAAAACAATACTATCTATTTTATTTTATTTTCCACTCCTTTAAAAGAAAAATAACTATTTATCTATTAAAAACTATTAAAAGAAAATTAATATCTAAAATTTATTAAAAACTATAATATCTAAAAATTCTTTTAAATCTAGTAAATTTCTAAAAAAGAAAAGAAAATTTATTTAAAACTCCAAAAAATTATTAAAAAATCTATTAAATCCAGAAAAATCCATTTAAATGCATTAAAAAATCTAGAAAATACAAGAAAAATCCTAAAAATTGCCAGGAGGCCGATTAAATCGATTGGAGGACAATTGCGCAACCGTAGCGAAACCCGAGCACCGAGATGGCCTGAAAACACAGGAAACGAGCACCAATTCTCAACAGACTTTTATTCCAACTGGCCTGAACTGCCTGAAACGCCAGGGGCTATAATCCTGATAAAAAGCAATCTGACTGAGGAAAATGCCATGTATGCAATATGAGAATGCGAATGCAAAGTGCGTCGAAACATAAACCAGATATGGGAATCGGTTGGTCAAATTTTAGGGTGCAACAGTGACAACGTCTTGAAAGTTCTTATCAGTGAATTGTGTCTCGTTATCAGTGGCGATGGCCTGGGGCACGCCGAACCGGACAAGTATGTTTCGCTTGTAGAATCATAGTATGTTTTGGGCCGTGATTTTTGCCAGAGCTTCGACTTCTATCCACTTGGTGAAGTAGTCCACGCCGACTATTAAGTATCTGTTTTGATAGGATCCGATGGTGAAGGGTCTGAGGATGTCCATTCCTCACTAGGCGAATGAGCACGACGATGAGAACATTTTCAACTCGCTAGGTGGGGCGAGGTGCATGTCCTTGTGCCGTTGGCATTTGTCGCACTTCTTGACGTGATCTTTCGTGCCCTGCTGCATGGTGGGCCAATAGTACCCTGCTCGTAACGCCTTGTGGGCGAGTGCTATCCCACCTAGGTGTTGGACATTGATACCTTCGTGGATCTATTGGAGTATGCCCAACACCTGAGATTCATCAACGCACATGAGGAGGGGAATAAAGAGCCCTCACCTATATAGTTTGTCTTCGACTAAGGCGTAGGAACATGCTCGGCTCCTAACGATGATTGCTTCCTTTGAGTTATCGGGAAGTCTCCCCATGCGCAGATACGTATATACAGGGGTCATCTAGCAGTCGCTATCGCCGATGGCGTTTACCTCGGGGGGTGTTATGCCCCTCTTGATGCTGGGGGAAGGGAGGATTTCGTGGATCACGGATTTGTTTCCACCCTTCCTCTTTGTGCTGGCTAGTTTGGACAAGACATCCGCTCGGGTGTTGTGTTCACACGGAACATGTGTTACCTCCGCAAAATCGAAACTCTTCATCTTTTCTTTTACCAGGGACATATGCTCAGCGAGGTTTTCGTTCTTAGCTTGATACTCCCCCCGCACCTGTGAGGCCACGAGTTGAGATTCTATGAAAATTTTCACCTCTTTGGCAACCAAATCTTCGGCCAGGCGTAGGCCCGTGAGAAATGCTTCGTACTCGGCCTGATTGTTCGAAGTCGGGAATTCCAAGGCGAGGGAAACTTCTATCAGAGTACCTTCTTCATTTTCTAAGATAATTTCTGCTCCACTTCCCATCGAGCTGGAGGCGCCATCGACGAAGATGGTCCATTTGTGCGCCTCGGGTGTCGGGGAGTCCACGGATGTCATTTCAGAGATAAACACGTCCAGGACTTGGGCTTTAAGGGCCTTCTTGATTTCATATTGGATGTCGAACTCAAATAGTTTGAGCGACCATATGAGCATTCATCCTGACATGTCTGGCCATCCGAGTAATTATTTGACGGGCTGGTCAGATCTGACCACAATCATGTGAGCTAGGAAGTAATGTCACAACCTCCTAGCCGCATTGATGAGGGACAAGGAGACCTTTTCGATCTGCTGGTACCTGAGCTTAGGGCCTTGGAGAGCTTTTATCGTGAAGTATATTGGCTTTTTCCCGTCCAGCGTTTCGCAGATCAGCACTGCGCTGACGGCCTCCGTGGCGACAACGAGATATAGGTACAAGGTTTCCCCGAGCTCTGGTCTTGATAGCACCGGTGGCTCCGAGAGGACCTGTTTGAGATGGCGGAGAGCCTGCTCGCATTCCTCGGTCTATTCGAACACGGCCTCCTTGCGCAACAGTTTAAAGAAGAGGAGGGCATGTTGAACGGACTTGGCGACGAATCGTGATAGGGACACAAACATCCCGTTTAGTGATTGGATGGATCTCTTTGTGTTCGGAGTGGAAAACTCAGAGAAGGCTCGAAACTTGTCTGGCTTGGCTTCTATTCCTCGTTCCGTTAGGTAGAAGCCAAGGAACATTCTTGCTCGCACACTAAAGGTGCATTTGTCGGGGTTGATTTGCATCCTACACTTCCTCGTCGTTTCAAAGACATTCCGAAGGTGAGCGGTATGGTCGACCTCATCTCGCGACTTCACAATCATGTCGTCCATGTAGACTTTGAGCATGTCGCCGATTTCGCCTTGGAAGAATTTGTTCGTCATCCTTTGATAGGTCGCCCCGACGTTCTTCAAGCCGAAAGGCATTACGTTGTAGTAGTAGTTGCCTGACTCGGTCATGAAAGCCGTATGCTACTTGTCAGACTTTTCCATGGGGATTTGATTGTATCACGAGTACGAGTCCATGAACGACAGGAGTTTGAAACCTGCAGAATTGTCGACGAGTTTGTCGATGTTAGGCAACGGGTAAATGTCCTTGGGACACGCCCGGTTGAGATTAGTGTAATCAATGCACATTCTCCATTTTCCATTAGATTTTTTAACAATTACAATGTTGGACAACCAGGTTGTGTACCGGGCTTCTTAAATAAAATTTTCCTCAAATAGGTCTTTTACAGTTTTTTCAGCAGCCTCCGCTTTCTCGAGGGACTTCCTACGCCTATGTTGAACTATGGCCCTAGCGGCTGGATCTATGGAGAGGTGGTGGCATGCTACGTCGGGCTGGAGCCCCGACATCTCGGTCACGCCCCACGCAAAGCGGTTCGCATTCTCCCGGAGGTAGGCTTTGAGTTGTTTCCTTGCTAGGTCGGGCAGGCCTTTACCGATCTTCACGCCTCTCTCGGGGTTGTCTTCTAGAATGATGATCTCGAAGTCTCCATCTAGGATGGGCCGTGTTGGACGAGGGAGTTGCCCGTTGTCTTCTGAAGGCGTGTCTTCGGGATCTCAGCCTTGTCCCTATTTTCCGGAGAGACGATTGTCGAGGTCGACGAAGTTGACGTGCGGAAGGGGCTTTGGTTCCTCATTTCGAGCTGGACGGTTGGCTGGTTTGGGGGCGACATTGATGGAGCTGAGTCCTTTGAGTGACGCCTCAAAGAATCTTCTGTCTGCTTCAATGTCTCCGTGAAGGGTGACGACCCGCCCTCTGGTGGTGTAGTACTTCATCTTCAGGTGGACTGTCGACGGTATTGCAGTCAGCTCGGCTATGGTTGGCTGTCCCAGGATGCACTGATACAACAAAAGACAATCGATCACCAAAAAACAGACTTTCACCAGTCTGGCCATTTCCTCCACCCCAAAGGTGACGAGCAACTCGACATATCCCCAAGGCTTGGTGGTTGTACTGTTGAAGCCTTAGAGGTCGGAGCCTACATACGGGGTCAGGTGGCTCTCGTCTAGCTGCAGGGTGGTGAATAGTTGGGCGTACATGATGTCCACCGAATTTCCTTGGTCGACCAGGATTCGGCGAACGTCAAAATTTGCCATCTACAATCTGATCAGGAGGGAAATGTTGGTGTTGGATGCCCCTCCGGGAATCTCTTCGAGATAAAAGGTGATCGGGTTTGGCTGCCCTTTGAATTTTTAGAGGGTAACGTTCATCTTTGAGCTCTTGTCGATGAGCTCCTCGAATTTTCTCTTGACGGACCTGATCGAAAAATGACTGGGTCCCCCACCCGATATTACCATTATGGCCGGGAAGTCCTCCCACGGGCTGAGGACGATCAATGGTCTAGCAAGCTTACAGAAAGAGAAGTCCTCTGGTCGAGTGACGCATAGGGCCACTTGCAGTCCTACTTTATCGGATGGAATTGACGCCTCTTCGACCTTCTTCGCCTCGCAGGTCTCAGACCGGGGGGCTCCTCCTCCTTGGGTGTACTGTTTCAGATGCCCCTCTTTAATTAAAATCTTGATTACATCCTTGAGGTGAATGCAATCTTCTGTCACGTGTTTGTGGCTCTGGTGGAACCGAAAATATTTACACTTATCCGTGTTAGGCTTAGGGGCTGTTGGTTTTTTAAACCAGACACCTCCCCGTTGAAACTCTGAATTGATAAACTCGGCCATGATGCACTTGCGGGGAGCTGTGAGTAGCGTGTACTCAGTAAACCGGCCTTCTGGGCCCCTTTGTTTCCGAGGGAGATCTTCGCGCCTTTTTTGCTCGTTTCGTCGAGAAGGACCGGGGGGGGGGGGGGTATCCTCACGCCTCGCGCTTTTGGGAGCTTCATGGTTGCGCCCGGCCCGAGCGGTGTTTGCGGCCTTTATCTCCTCATACTCGATATGTGACTGAGCCATGTGGAGGAGGGCGTTCAGAGTAAGGGGGCGTGCGAGGTCGATGACTTTCGCGAAGTCGGAGTGCGACCTTATACCCCTCTAGATCAGGAACTTCTTCATGCGTCCGTCGTGGATACTTTGACGACCTCGCGATTGAACCTCTCAATGTAGTCTCTAAGAGGTTTGTTCTTTCCCTTAAAAATGGATTCCAAGACCGCCACTGTCTTCGGATGGCGTCGAGATGCTGTGAAGTGCCTGGAGAACGGGCGCTTCAGTTTTCCCCATGAGGAGATGGAGTCGGATGCAAGGGGCTTGTATCACGCCATGGCCCCTTTCCTCAAGGTGGTGGGGAACAGTCTACAATTGATAGCTCCCTCGACGTTTCTGTAGTCCATCATCGCATCTATGCTTTCGATGTGGTCGTCCGGGTCGGTCGTCCCATCGTAGGTTTCCAAGATTGGAGGTTTCTCCATCCCAGTGGGTAACCGTTCTTCCTTGATGGCTCTGCATAGTGGTGAGCATCGGGTATCTTCGTCGCTCCGGACAGGCGACTAGAAGGGGGAGGCCGAATCCAGCCAGCTTCGTCGCTGGCGTGGGCTCTTCGACTGGGCCCTCGGTCTGGAGGGGGTTGTAGCTGCTTTGTTATTCTTCCGAGCCTGGGATTGACACTCTTCTCGAGGAGGGGACCTGTCCCTCTTGTGCAAAACCGTCGGCTGAGGTCACCCGAGACGGGGACGGCACCCTGCCGATCAGGGTGATGGTCTCCTGGAGTCCTCTACATACTGTGTCTGCCGTGGAGGAGGCGAAGGAATAAGGGAAACCTGGTGACGGTGTCTCCGTGGGAGAGAGAGACTGACAGAATGTTGTCGACAATGTCTACTAGGGGGAGAGAGGCTGACAGAGCATTGTCGACGGTGTCTCCGTGGGGGAGATGACAGGCTGGGAGAAACCGGGCGACGGTGTCTCCACGGGGGAGAGCGTGATGGTTGTCCCCTCTCGAGCATCCTTATCCGTTCGTTTTTCCCGAATATCATCAGGTTGATTTGATTGATCGTCGCGAACAGGGCCGTGATGGTAGGGTCGGCGCCTGCCGGTGCCAGAATGGGATGGTAGACAGCCGGGCTGTCTAAGCGCTGAACGACATTAAAGGTCGCGTCTTTTGAAAAGGGGGAGGCAGTGCTCCAATCCCTGGGGTCACGTTCCTCTTTGTGGACGACCGTGATGGGTTCATAGCCGTCCCAGTTGGGCAAGGGTGCAACGACAGACCCTGAGGCGTTGTTATTGCGTGGACTGACCATGATTGGAATGGAAGTTGAAGGTTGATTTTACTTTGGTTCTTGAGATTCAGTGCTCGAACACGAGAAAGAATAGGGAATCTGAGTTTCCCACAGATGGTGCCACTGGTCTCATCTGATAAAAAATGATCAATGATCTGCCACGTGTCGTTGGATTGCAGCTTTCACCGAAGTTAGGAAAAAGGAGGGGGATGGACCTGCATGTCACTCTGATACTTAAGCGAGTAAAGGATCAGAGTGGTGAGCAAATACAGAGAAGTAGGTGTAGAGAACAAGATACCTAACCTTCTAGTGAAATAGGATATTTATATAGAGACCCCAACGCAGTGCCAAATGTTACATTGCATTGGGCCAGACTGCCAGGCTCAACCTAAGTAACTTCTAAGGCTTACATGGCGTAGTGAAGGCCAGCACGTGGTCTTCGCCCTAGATCAACTGCCCCATGATCTTCAGAAGGTGGGATGACCAACTCTTTCGGAGGTGGGCAGTTGCTGATGACGTGTCCCTGCATGGTGGAGCACGTGGAGAACATGGGGGAAACGTGTGAGTCTTCCCGTCAAGAGAGTCGTCTGCCTGACATGGGAGAACTGAGCCTTATTAGGCCTCCCCCAACATAGTGTTGGGTTGGGCCTGCCCGACTGAGGGGCAGGTCCTGACCCAGTTCAGAACAATATATATATATATATATATATATATATATATATATATATATATATATATATATATATATATATATATATATATATATATATATATATATATAAGTCTTCTATCAACTTTTTAATGCATTCATTATTATTTTATAGATATTATTTGGTTGACTTTTATAAATTATTTTGGAGATGTTGAAGTTTGGTATTTGTATTGTTAGAATTTGTTTAAATTTTTATAGATTTATGAATTTTTGATTGTATAAATATGTGAAGATAATTTCACTCTTTGAGATAATGTTTGAGGGATCATGTCTAAATATATTCACAACTGACTTATTTTTATCTCATAGAATTTAACATACGTTTTCCAATTCATTGTGCTTTGATCTAACCGAAAGATTTATATAAAAAATGTTTATAACTACAAAAGAAACTACTAAATATTGCTCTTTTCTAAGAAAAAAAATTTATATTTAATCTATAATATTTTGTTATTATTTATTGTCTCATTTAACATTTATCTTTTTTTTTTGAAATAAGGAATTCTTTGTGCGCAATTGTAGAGGCTAATTTTTTTAGTTGGATAATAGCTACGTGTCCCTGGAACTGTGTTCAAACCCCGGACTTGTGGTTAAGCGGGAAAATTTGTCTTACCATTTCATCCAAATGCTTTTGGGTAACATTTGTCTCTTTTGATCACACGTTATTTTTATAGAAAATGTCTCGATGATAAAATTTAATAGATAATTTGTGAATAAGATATTTCTAATATCAAAGACAAAAAATACTATTGCGAGTATTTTAACAATTTTTAGGTGATTGTTATTGTTCACTCTTCCACGTTACCTTCACTACAACTTATGTCGTTGTCCACAACCATGTCAGCTGCTGTCAAAATATCGGAAAAGAAAGTTTTTGTTATCTCATGGACATGTCTACAATCTTAGATCACCAAACCACCTCCATTGAACTCGTAATCCACCATGGCAAAGTGTTCCTTTATCAGCGCATCCAATAACGTTTGTGACATCCTCATGTCTCGGCTATCTCAGTTGCTAATTAAGGGAGACATAATTGCATTCACATTATCAGGGGAAGAGTATCAAGCTGGAATAGAGAGATGCAAGTTAAAAATTTCCATGGTAGGATAATATGGTCTACAGATACAACACCTTATAAGGTTAGTTCCTTCAAGCTAACTCCAATTTGAAAATATTTGAGCAAATGGGACATCACTTCTCTAAGTAAGGAATTCTATGAGTTTTTCTTTTTCTCACTCGTAGATGTTCAAAGAGTTAAAATAATTTGATCTTGGAACCTAAGCCCTGGAATTCTATTTTTTTTTTGCTATGTCTAAAGATTTTAATCCCAACTCACAAAATCATCCCTCGCTCAAATATGGATACGAATCTACAGTCAATCTCAAGAATATTGACACCCCATAATTTTATTTATAATAGATAGTAGTGTTAGAACACCTATATGCATTGACCAATTCACACACAAGCCTATGTTTGAAAGAGAATTTGGTAATTTTGTATGAGTTTTGGTAGATATATATTTGAGGAAAGACTCACTCTATAAAGTTCTATTCGAAAGGACTGACTTAGCATTCTTTTTGCTGACGTAGAATATGAAAGGATGCCTGAGTATTGTACTTTTTGCATTTGAATTGGTCACATCAATGAAAATCACTTACTGACCAGAAGCATATTGTTGACAAAAAAAAAAAAAAAGTTCGATGCCTCAACTATTGGTGTAAGTCATAGAGGCTAATAGTTTTGGTACTTGTATTAAGTTATTTATTAATAATAAAAGACATTTTTTTATTATATTTGTTTTTCTAAAATAATAAAGTCTCTAAAATAGCTAGTATGTTTAATGAAACATTAAATCTGACTTAATCATGAGATCCCATTAAACATAAGGACACTATTTTAAAGTATCTATAGTCAAGATCTATTGTGAAGTGGAATAACATTAAAGGATTTAGACAATTAAGTGGATAGACTGATGATCACATATCATGAATCACTGTTGAATGTCAAACATGCTTTAAATTGATTTATTATATTTGACATTTTTCATCTCATTTGTTATGTTTCAATGGATTTATTCCATGTTTCTATGCTATTCTTCAAATATATTGCAAATACCTTTGGTTGCTTTGATTTATGTGTTATTGTACAGGAATTATGCATAAAACATCAAAGATTAAGACATAAGTAAATTGACGAGGAAGCCAAAGAAAATGTGAAGATTCAGCATGTTTACTGGGTGAACAACAACGAGCAACCATCGAATACTCGTTGGGTGAAGTAGCAGCGAAGCCCAAACAAACCATCTCAGATTAGAGGCAGTAAAAAAAGGACTCTAAGTTCGCTGGGCGAACTTGTAGCGAGTGTTTGTTGTGCGAAGTTTCAGACAGGTCTCGGGAAGGAGGAAACCTTGGATGGCAGTAAGTAAAAGACCATAAGTTTGTTGTGCGAACTTGTAGCGAATAAGCTCGTTAGACAAAGAAGTGTTCGCTAGGCGAGCTTAGATATTTCCCAGAGGCGGTTTAATTGTTCAGAGGAACTTCAGGTGCCATAAAGTAGTCCTCGCTGGGCGAACTTGACATATTTTAGTTGTGTTGGTGCAAAGGTGAATAAATGATGAACAAAGGAAAGGAAATATTCTAATAAGAATGACGGCTACAAAACATGATAAAAGTTACAATGATTGTCACCCTATTTATAAGCTAAAACTAGGGTTACTAGAATAAGATAAAATACTAAAATACCCTCTAACAAACTTAGGGGCTAAGAAAATAGTACAACTAAATAAATATGAATTACTATTAATATTCTAATACCATCCCTTAATTCATATTCCATCAAAACTTGTAACACCAATTCCATCCCTTAGTCTGAGAAATTGATCAGTCTTGATAGCTTTCGTCAGAACATCTGCCAACTGCTTTTGAGTGTTGTAGTGTACAACTTCTAACACTCCACTCTGAACTTGATGTCTCAGAAAATGATACTTGGTCTCAATATGCTTGCTTCTCCCATGCAACACTGGGTTTCTGGCAAGATTGATTGTAGACTTATTATCAATCATCAACTTCAGAGGTTTGTCTACTTTAATCTTCAGATCCTGCAACAGATTTAGAATCCACACAGCTTGGCATGCAGTAACAGCACCTGCAATGTATTCAGCTTCACAGGTTGACAACGCCACAACAGGTTGCTTCTTGGAACACCAAGAAATGGAACCTCCCAGAAATTTGAACAAGTACCCAGATGTACTTCTTCTGTCAACTCTGTCTCCACACCAATCAGAGTCTGAATAACTCAGAAGTTCTGACTCATTATTTCCTCCAGAGGGAAATAACACTCCATACTTCAGAGTTCCTTTGATATACCTCAGAATCCTGACAGCAGCTTGATAATGGGACCACTTAGGTTTACTCATGAACCTACTAACCATCCCAACTGAGTAGCAAATATCAGGTCTGGTATTGCACAGATACCTCAGAGAACCAACCAACTGTTTGAAGGTTGTAGCGTCCACATCCTTTCCTTCAGAGTCTGAATCCAGTTTCTGATTTGTATCAGAAGGTGTGACAGCCATCTTACAATTCTTCAGATCAAATCTCTTCAGAAGTTCTAATTCATACTTGAGTTGATGCAAAATGATACCTTTCTCAGAATATCTGAACTCCATCCCTAGAAAGTATGTCATTTTGCCTAGATCAGTCATTTCAAATTCATTCATTAGAACCTTCTTGAACTTGGTTATCTCCTGTTCAGAACTTCCAGTCAGCAGTATATCATCAACATATAAACATACCAGAGTCATTTTGCCTTCAGAAGTATGCTGAACATAGACACCGTACTCCATCTCACATTTCTGAAAGCCTTGCTTCTTGAAAAATGAATCAATCTTCTGATTCCAAGCTCTTGGCGCTTGTTTCAATCCATATAGAGCTTTGTACAATCTGTACACCATCCCTTCCTGATTCTTTTTCATAAATCCAGGAGGTTGTGACACGTAAACTTCTTCTTCTAATGGACCGTTCAGAAATGCAGATTTTACATCTAAATGCATCAAAGGCCAATTCCTGTTAGCAGCTATTGCAATTACCATTCTGATTGTTTCATGTCTTGCTACAGGTGCAAACGCTTCAGAGTAATCCAGCCCAGGTTTTTGTAGAAATCCTCTGGCTACCAACCTTGCTTTATGTTTGCCAATTGAGCCATCTGGCTTTAACTTCTGCTTGAAAACCCATCTGACGCTGATGGCTTTCTTGTCTTTTGGAAGTTTTGTCAGCTTCCAAGTCTTGTTTCTCTCTATAGCATCAAGTTCTTCTTTCATGGCCTTCAGCCAGAGCTTCTGCTTAAGAGCCTCCTCTGTACTTATAGGTTTAGAGTCTACTAACATGGCACACTGAATAACTTCTCCTTCAAAGTCAACTTCAGTGTCTTGCAGCATGTCAAATTCTGCAAATCTTCTGGGAACGCTTCTGATTCTTTGTGGTCTCTGAACTTGTTCAGAGTCTTGAGCTTCAGAGTTTCCAGCTTTAGATGGTTGACTTCCTCTAGAGCTTTGACCATCCTCAAGATCTGGCATATTTTCAGAGTTTTGGCCATCTTCAGAGTCTGAATTTCCACCAGAATCTGGATTACCATCAGAGTCTGGATCATCAGAGTCACCTTCATCTTCTGAGTCTTCTCCAGAGTCAGAATCACTATCGGAGTCAGAATCAACGTCAGAGTTTACTTCAACTTCAGAAATTCTTAACTTTGACCTTTCTTTAGAAGTTCTAACATCAGAATTAGATTGAGACTTATCCCAATTCCAAACTTCTGATTCCTTCACAATCACATCTCTGCTGAATTCAATTTTGTTGGTTTCTGGACAATAGAGCTTGTATGCACCTGTACTGTGTTACCCTATCAGAATCATCACTTTGCTTCTATCATCCAGCTTTTGTCTTCTGGCTTCTGGAACATGTTTATAGCAAACAGAACCAAACACCTTCAGATGACTAACACTTTGCTTGTCTCCAGTCCACTTCTGCATAGGAACTATTTCCTTCAACTTCTTCGTAGGACATCTGTTGAGTACATACGTTGCAGTGGCAACAGCTTCTCCCCAGAGCTTCTGAGGAAGCTTCTTCTCCTTTAGCATGCTTCTCACCATATCAAGCAAAGTACGGTTTCTTCTTTCAGCAAGACCATTGTGTTGAGGGGTATAAGGAGCAGTAACCTCATGCTCAATTCCATTCTCCTCACAGAACTTCTGGAACTCTTTGGAGTTATACTCACCTCCACCATCAGTTCTAAGAATCTTCAACTTCTGACCACTCTGATTCTCAGCCTTCATTCTGAACTTCTTGATTTCATCAAACACCTCGTGTTTGAACTTAATAAGAGATACCCATGTCATTCTTGTGAATTCATCAACAAATAGCACAAAATATTTATTCCCTCCAATTGATGCTACTGGAAATGGACCACACACATCAGAATGTACAACTCCCAAGGCATGTTTTGCTCTTGGAGCAGCTTCTGACGCAAATGGCAATCTTGGTTGTTTTCCTTCCATGCAAACTTTGCATGACTTTTTAGGCTTCTTAATTGCAGGAATTCCATGTACCAACTTCTTTGAATTCAGATGTTTTAAGCTTCTGAAATTCAAATGACCAAATCTTCTGTGCCACAGCTCACTCTCCTTCTCAGCACAAGTTGCACTAAGACATTCTGAGTCTGCAGTTCTGACATTCACCTTGAATGTTCTATTCCTTCCCTGTTCTGACTCCATAATCAACTTCTGATTGCAGTCATACAGCTTCAGAAGATTGTCCTTCATGGTAACTGAAAAACCTTTCTCAATTAATTGTCCCACACTCATCAGATTGCTTATGATGCCAGGTACATACCACACGTTCTGAATCAATGCTGTTTTCCCATTGTTCAGAGTCACTCTGACATTTCCCATACCTTCTGCATTAAGATATTTGTCATCAGCACATCTGATCTTTGTCCTCTTTTCAGAGTCAAAGTCAACCAACCATTTCTTGTTTCCAGTAAGATGATTTGAACAGCCAGTGTCCATATACCACCAGTCTGTCAGATCATCAGATTCAGAGGCCATCAATAGCACAGATTCGTCATCAGAACTTCTGGCTATATTTGCTTCTTCTGATTTTCTCTCTTTGTTTGACCAACAATCTCTAGCAAAGTGACCAAACTTCTTACAACAGTAACATTGGATCTTCTTCTTGTCATACTTCTCTTTTCCCTTCTGAGCATTCTTTTGTCTATCAGAGGTTGAGCTTTCTGACTTCTGACCACCATCAGATCTTCTCTTGGCTTCTGACTGCTTCTGATACCTCCTATCAGAAGTTGCTTTCAGAGCCTGCTGCTCTACTTCCCTTCCAGAAGTTCTCTCAGTCAAACGCAACTCTTGCGCTTCTAAACTGCTCTGCAGCTCTTCAATTCTCATGGTACTCAGATCTTTGGAATGTTCTATTTCTACCACAATGTAATCAAATTGAGAGGTAAGGGATCTCAATACCTTCTCCATGATTGTTTCTTCAGAAAGAGTTTCTCCACACGCCTTCATCTCATTAGTGATCAGAATCACTCTGGAGATGTATTCAGAAACTTTCTCATTATTCTTCATGTTGAGATTCTCATATTGCTTTCTCAAGGACTGAAGCTTCACCTTCTTCACTGATGCGTCACCACCATAACATCTAACCAGTGTGTCCCACGCAGCCTTTGCTGTCATTGAATCTGCAATCTTCTCAAACACATTTACATCAACACATTGATGAATAAAGAATAATGCTTTCTGATCCTTCTTCCTTACTTCCTTCTGCGTGTTTTTATGTTCATCCGTTGCATCTGCTACTACTGGAACATAACCATCAGTGACAAGATCTAAAACATCTTGAGCACCAAACAGTACACGCATTTGGATCATCCAACGATTCCAGTTTTTACCGTCAAATACTGGAAGCTTGGTGTTCATGTTGCCGTTTCCGTTCATCTTCACCTTGCGCAATACACTCAGATTTCTCACACAGTGTTTCCCAACCCACAGAATAAAATTCTGATCATATTTTGTTCAAGATTCAACACGAATCTAAGAATCAAAATCAAACACACAAGACCTCACGTTCACTCGTGTTTCCCGTGTTTCCCAATGAATCTGAACCGGAGCTCTAGATACCAATTGTTGGTGCAAAGGTGAATAAATGATGAACAAAGGAAAGGAAATATTCTAATAAGAATGACGGCTACAAAACATGATAAAAGTTACAATGATTATCACCCTATTTATAAGCTAAAACTAGGGTTACTAGAATAAGATAAAATACTAAAATACCCTCTAACAAACTTAGGGGCTAAGAAAATAGTACAACTAAATAAATATGAATTACTATTAATATTCTAATAAGTTGTTCTATATAAGTACTTTTCACACTTTTTGGGGATCATAACCCCATTTTCACATAGAAACCTATATTTTCTGCATTTCATCACCAAGGAGTGATATATATTGAAAATAGAATTTAGATTCGCATCTGAGTTTGATTTTTCAAAGTGGATGCTCATTCATCTTCTCTCATTACTTGTAAAGCAAACTACCATGGTTATGGGTAGCTAATTTCCTTTGTATCAAAGGTAGAGGTAGTCTAGCTTAGCTTTGTGTATTTATTTTGATTGGCCTTGTATGTGAACAAATGATGATTAATATATGATGAATATTTTTGTTCTTAATGATCCATTATTGTTTTGTAAAACTCTAGACATAGCTTTTATGGAACTTCACCTAAAATATTCATCTATCGATTTATAGATTAGAGAGATCGGTCTATGGTTGAAATTTGCTTTGTATTGAACTTAAATCTTACTGTATTGGTTGTTATATGAAGAGATCGTGTAGTGATGAATACGGTATTTCTCACGATGCCACTCTAGAGATAGACAATATTGAGAGAATACATGGTGATATTGATCGGATCCAACTTCACATGCAAGATTGAAAGAGTACGTATAAGTTAGGATAAACGAAAACTACTTATGATATACTTTGTTAATCAAACACTTTAGAGTTTAAAGTTTTGATATTAAAATCGTGACAATTTGTGAAACAAACTTTGAAAAAACTTTTTCTTATAACGGTAACTATTGAACGATAAGCATCCCATATCAGAACAATCCCCGTGGAGATGATAACAACCCCCCCTTTACTACGATTCAAACAAAATGGCATCGTTGCCGGGGATTGTTGTTGATATTGCAAACATTGCATTAATTTATTAATTTTAAGATCTTTGTATGGTGATCTCATGCCTTTGTTTATTTTTCTTGTGCTGTTTAATTTATTTGATTAAGTGTGCAGATTTTTTTATGCGAGGAAGTGTATCTGCAGATCAACTGCTTTTTAATCCTGAGATTGAAAGAACTGTGTGGAAGCTCAATAGCAGAACTAGGCGGAGAAGGAAATTTTCCAAAGAAAGACAAGAGCATAGAGAAACATATTCATCTACACCCATTGTTAAGCCAAACATGGCAGATCCACCACCATCACTTCCTCCTACTTCAACCCCATGTGTTAATAGTCCAAGACATAACACTCAGTTCATGCGTAATTCCAACAACAGAAGGCATTATGACATGAAGACGGGAATCCTAACTCTTTTATATGCAAATCCATTTGCAGGGATGAACCACGAGGATCCTTTTACTCATCTCACAAAGTTTTACGAGATAGCGGGTGCAAATGGAGAACCGGAAGTCAAAGAGGAATCTTTGTTCAAGAGACTATTCCCACATTCCTTAATTGGGAAGGCGAAGAAGTGGTATCTTGACCAATCTACTCTTGTGATGAGGGATTGGAATGTTTTGGAGGAGAAGTTTCTTGAATGATTCTTCCCTCAATCTAGATTTATGGAGGCTAAGACTTCGATTTCGGTATTTGCGCAAGGAGGAAGCGAATCTCTTAACGAAATGTGGGAGAAATTCAAATCTATGTTGAGAAAGTGCAAGGGACATGGTTTTGATAACTTGACTCAAGTGCATATTTTTTGCAACATACTTCAACCCGTTCATAAAACTCTTTTGGATGCTACGGCGAGTGGTTCTCTAATGTTAAAGAGTCTGACATATGTAGTTTCTATCAATGATAGGATGGCACTAAATGATTATCAAGGCCAACACAACCGTGGTACTTCATAAAGAAAACTGAGAATTATCGATTTGGGAACGAATGATGCTATTCTTGCTCAAAATAAATTACTCTCACAACAAGTGGAGTTGTTGATAGAGCTGTCGCATTGCTGCGAAAAGAGGAGCCGACAAAGACAGAAGAGTCGCCACCACTTGTTATTTATCCCAAAGAGAGGGAAAGGAAATGATCAGATAAACCTTACGAAAAAGGGAAAAGACAGGTCATCGCAACCAAATCTTGGGTTCAGGAGTCGGTTACGCAAGGGGAAGGTATGAGCACCCCTCACGTCCGTTGTACTCAACGCGATCGACGCTTGTCGTCTAACCTAAAAGGGTTTTAATCTATCAAAAGGATGTCTTACTGGGACAAAAGAAAAGAAAAGAGACTCGATAGAGCATCGTCGCTTTATGCCTACGTATTCCCTCGTGCAATGAGAAAGTCATAGTCAACGTAGTTCGAAAAACTACAAGTGAAAAGGGGGAAAGGTTGCTCGCTAAGACATCGCCGTCTTGTGCCTACGTATTCTCATCTAGTATGAGAAATCAGAGCAAACATAGTTCGAGCTGACACGACCATAGATTGGTTCAAGTGTGTTAACTGAGTAGGGTTAAACCTTCGTTCTAGCAGTTAGGTGTATTGCTGCTCGACCATTGGAGACTTAGGCGTTACCTGTTTGCGGTAGAACCAAGAATTAACACACTCTTTCTGAAAATGACTTTCAAACAATCCCGAAGGATAAAAAGGTCTGATGTTTTGTTTTGTATTTTTTATGAAGAAATGAATTGGGTTAAGTTTGTAACTCATGTTGCACTAAAAACTATGACTTGAGAGCGAATGCGTCGCATATCGCCCGAAGGCCATACGCTAAACACTCTAGACAGTATGAGAGGAGGCCCCCCAACTATCATTCCTCAAGTACTTAAGGCTCATAGTGTACAACATTTATTATTCTTTATTAAGTGTCTTATGAAAGTTATGAGATGAGAAGAGAAGACACAAACTCTAAGGGGAAACTAATCAACCCTAATGTTGTCATGCAAAGTGCTCCTAAAGTTGGGATTAAAAGGGAAGAAACTATCCTAATATTATCATGCAAAGTATTGAATACCTAATGTCTCTCCTACTCCCATCTTAAACACAGGGACTAGGAATCCTAAGGGATCATGGCAAAAGACCAAGTAAATAACAGATAATCCAATCACAGATGAAATGAAGGATGAGAAGAAGTTGACTTAAACAAGTCAAAAGCAATGCAAACAAGGTATGCAAATATGCAAAGATGATATGTGAGAATCAAATGATGCAACAAAGAAAAATGATCAAAACAAGTTGACTTAAACAAGTCAAAAAGAGTGAGATGAAATAGGAGAAGTAACAACTCCTACAACCATTCAAACATCAATCACCTACACAAAAGCTACACACAAAGCAAATGAAAAAGCCATGATCAAAGAGAAGAGGGGAGAAAGAAGCTTGGGCAGCAAGCACATATAAAGTATCTCAACCAAACAATTCAAATTGATCATGCAAAAGAAAAACACAAACAAGTGCTAAAAGTGATCCATCATTTAAGGCACACTCGAAGCATAAACATGTACACCAAATCAACTTGAATGATGATCAAAGCACATGGGGTATAAGTGTAACCAAAAGGATAAATCTCAAATCAAGATTAAGAACAAATCACAAACAAGAACCAAGTCAAGGCAAATGAAAGAACCAAAGTTTTATCTCATATTCAACACTTAAAACCAAGTGGAAATGCCTAACCTTCAAGTTACTTGTGAAACAAGTTACACAAATGTATGACCTAAAACCAAAGAACCAGCACCTTAATCATGTTATAAAAAGTATCAAGGCTTATAGGGTGCATATGGGATCCATAGAAGTCATTTCCCAAAGGAACTAGGTCAAACTAGTTTGTATGAACATCTTTTGAGATGACTTGACTTGCAAGCTTCATCAAAAATAGGAAGGTTATTCAATAAATTCCAAATAAAAAGCACAAAGTATCTAGGAAAAATGGAAAATATGAGCCAAAGTTTCAAGTTCAAACTCATCTCAAGGCATCACCAAATAAATCAAATATCAAGGGTGATGCACCTTATCGAGGGTTTATCGAGGGGCAACAAAAACCAACTCAAAGTCAACCAAAAAATGATATTTGGTCACTCAAAATCATCCTCAAGAATACCTTAATCCCTTATATAGGTGAGGGAGAGGCCATGGTCATTGGAGATAAAGAGTTGAGGTCCAAAAAATCAAAACCATGTAAGGTAAACCACATAAAAGTCCACTAATTGCAAAATTGAAATTAAATGGAAAATATAAATAAAATCAGAAAAACAAATAATTGAAAATTAAATAACATCTTGAAATAATTGAAAACATTTTTTATGGAATTTTCTGATAATTGAAACTATTTTTAAAAATAGAAAATGAAAACAGATAAGAAAAAGAAAATAAAATAAATTTAAAAGCAAAGGGGTGTGTGATAGTAAACTTCAAAATGAACTGCAAACAGTTATAATGCGCAATGGGCTCAAAAAGGGGGGGGGGGGTGCAGATAAAAATCCAAGCCCAACTGATCCAGACTCAGTTTTTAATAAAACGTAGTGTTTCATTAAGACACGTCATAGTAAAATCTCCATGCCATCAAAGTCAAGCCAATGAGTAATGGACAAGCATGCAAGTCAAAGGGTCCACACATCCAACTTATCATTGAACGTGGAATGAACCAGACGCTGGAGCTAGGGCTCTAGTCGTCTTCTCCGGCCAGCCTACCGGAGCTCAAGGTTCAAAACTTAATGAAAATGGACAAACCCTAGGTCAAAAGAAAGCTGAGCTCACAAGGACCATGAATCCACCCTTGGATTTTCAAAAAGGTTCATAAATAAAGAGAATCGAAAGTTTGAATCAATGAACACATGATCTGAAACTTCATCAAACAACCACAACAATGGTTCAAACATGGCCTACCATAGGTAGGGCTTCAGATGCAACCCAGAATGTCCCTAAAATATGCCTAGAATGAGGGAAATAAGAAGTGGAAGCTTACTGAACGAAGAAGCTCCGTTGGTTCATCTAAGGAAGGCAAGCTTTACTTTATTTACTCTAATTTGTTTCTTAGGCTTTTATGAAGAAGAAACAAGCTCCAATTGAAGTTGATTTACATAGAAAAATGAGATGCGAAAATGGAAAGTGTTGAGAAAATTTTAAGCTATCTCTGCTCTCTCCAGCTGCTTCTTCATGTTATGAGCATTAGGGCAAACCATTTTGCTTTTATATGATGGGTTCATGACGATCATGCAGGACCATAATGCCTTATTAGTGAGATTTCAAAATTTTCCAAAAATGATAAACTTCCACATGCACACGGGTTATGTACTCTTCACATAACATTGGGTCAACAATTAATCAAGTTTATGGTGTAGAAATGAATTTGATTAATTTTGGCTTTGTAAACCTTCCACACACCAAGTTTGAATTCCTTACTTTTTAGGTAAGAAATATGAAAATATGGCATATTATGACTCTTCATGTTGGTCCATTTGTGGCAAACTTTTTTTAGTCATGTAATGGTGTGAAATAAATCAAAAATGGAACAAAATGCGACTTGTAATGCAAGATACTCAAACCATGACCAAAAACAAAAATTTTACATTGAAAATTCTCCATATGGCCACATAATTTAACAATCCTCATGAAATTTGAGTTCAATGTGGAGTTAAGACCCTTAGGCACAAGTTTCATGTTGGTTGGAATTGCATTTGAGGTCCATAACTTCATGAAATTGACAATTGAAACAAATGACCTATAATGAACTTTTCCAAATATAATCATGCCTTGTGAGGTCCATAACTTGAGATTTACACATGATAAAAAGTACTTCTAGGACTTTTTGGAAAGCTAAGATCATGAGGAACAACTTTCATGTTTACTTGAAGTTGAGTAGAAACTTGATTCTAGGCCAAAAATGCCTTGGAAGTGGGTTGACTTATAGTTGACCAAAATTCTATTCATCTGAGGATCCTAACTTGTTAGCATCATAACATGAGATGTACAAACTCAATGGATGATTTCTTGTACTCAAAAGAAATATTGAAAGATTCTCTACAATTCTCATGTTTTAATGAAAAAGAGATTGAGCTTGCATAATAAGGTAAATTGTTCTTGAAGTTAGGCACTAAAAAAGGGGATTTTACATTGAAATCATCTGAAACCCTAATTTAGTAACTTCTTGAACTCTTGACTCTTCTTGACTTGATATTAACATGACATCCCAAATTCTTTTAGATGACTCCCCATGACTCAAGTGACTTAGAATCAAGTCTTGAACCTTCTCAAGTCCACAGTTGATCTTGAGTTGACCAGATGACACCCTAGTTCCATATCTTTTGGCTGTGCCTCACAGATAATTTGAATGACCAAACAAATTCCACAATGACCCCTAGGGTAATCAATGAGCTTGTAGACCACGTCTTCTCCAAGATAAAGACCTCATGAATCCCTGATGATCCTCTGATAATCCCTAAGATAGGAGATAACATCCACACATCAATCTCTACTTTCAAAGAGCTTTGAACCTTCCATGGTGATCATAAACACTTGATGGCTTGCACAAATACCTTTGCTAGAGCTTGAAGCCAATAAGACCCTCCTCTTGAATAGCACAACAACTCTTGATCCTTTGCTAAGAACAATGATATGCAAATACAAATTCTAAACATGAAATGAAACATAAGCCAAGTGCAAGAAAAGGTTGGTCAAATTTTGGGGTACAACAGTTGCCCCTATTCAAAATGACTTGGACCTGAAGGGATGAAAAGTGAACGACTTTCAAACTTTCAAGGTAAAATACGGTTGAATACCAAAGAACCCGGAAATTTTTCAACTGCAAAAAGAAATTGTAACTGATAACTGTAACTGATAAACTCTATTGGGGAAAATGTGACAGGATAAACTCATATGTCAAGGACATGCTAATATGCCGGGGTCTGGATACCGCACAGGAAAAAATAAATCATCGGTCGGGGTCTGGATATCGCACGGGCTAAAGAAAACATCATAATCTGCTGGGGTCTAGATACCGCACAGGAAAAAAGGTAAACCGGTGGAAGCCGGTGTCTGGATACCGCACGGGCTTAGGAAAATAGAACCGGTGAAAGCCGGGGTCTGGATACCGCACGGGCTAAAGAAAACATCACAATCTACCGGGGTCTAGATACCACACAGGAAAAAGATAAATCATTGGAAGCCGGGATCTGGAAATCGCACGGGCTAAGGAAATAAACCGGTGGAAGCCGGGGTCTGGATACCGCACAGGCTAAGGAAATAAACCGGTGGAAACCAGGGTCTGGATACCGCAAGGGCTTGACCAAATAAACTGGTGGAAGCCAGGGTCTGGATACCGCACGGGCTAAGGAAATAAACCGGTGGAAGTCGGGGTCTGGATACCGCACGGTCTAAGGAAATAAATCGGTGGAAGTCGGGGTCTGGATACCGCACGGGCTAAGGAAATAAATCGGTGGAATCCGGGGTCTGGATACCACACAGGCTAAGGAAATAAATCGGTGGAAGCCGGGGTCTGGATACCGCACGGACTTGAACAAATAAATAAGTGGAAGCCAGGGTCCGGATACCGCACGGGCTAAGGAAATAAACCGGTGGAAGCCGAGGTCTGGATACCGCACGGGCTAAGGAAATAAACCGGTGGAAGCCGGGGTCTAGATAACGCACGGGCTAAGGAAATAAACCGGTGGAAGTCGGGGTCTGAATACCGCACGGGCTAAAAAAATAAACCGGTGGAAACCGGGGTCTGGATGCCGCATAGGTTAAGGAAATAAACCAGTGGAAGCCGGGGTCTGGATACCACACGGGATAAGGAAATAAATTGGTGGAAGCCGGGTTCTAGATACCGCACGGGCTAAGGAAATAAACCGGTGGAAGTCGGGATTTGGATACCGCACAGGCTTGAGCCAATAGAACCGGTGAAAGCCGGGGTCTGGATACTGCACGGGCTAAGAAAATTAACCGGTCTGCTGGAGATACACCTGAAAACAAGAGGTAACAACCTGGCATATGTTTCGAATGCACATGTTTGAGAATGGCGTAATCCTCCATACGAAATGGAAATGCTACCTGTTTTAGGATGTTATGCACGATGCAAATGCAAAGGAAACACTCCAGCAAAATAAATGCTGAAGAGAGGAAAACAAATCCGCTGGGGAAAGACGAGACGTGCCAAGTACAATTGGACTTTTGCAGGGAAGAACAAGCCCTGGATGGCTTCTTGGAAAAGGAATTTCCTGAATGCAACAGCTCCGCTGAGAACAAAATCCACTTCGTTGGGGATCAAGTCAAACTCTGCTGAGGAAAACAGCCCTGGATGGCCTACCAGAATACAACTCTTCTGGGGAAAAAAACGACTTGGTTGGGGAGAACAAATCCACTCTGCTGGGGAAATCAGCCTTGGATGGCCTCCTAGAGCGCCAGAAATCTTCTAAGGTACAAAGCAATCTGCTGGCAATAAACTCCACTCAGCCGGAGATTCCGCTATGCTGAAGATTGAATCTGCTATCAGCTAGGGATAATGAATAAAATTTACTGGGGAATTATCCCAAACTTTCTCTGCTGAGGATGGATAATGACAGTTGTATAGGTCAATCCCACTCCGTGGGGAAGAAAAACACTCCACCGACTTCACTGGGGATTAGGAAATGAGGGAATAAACATTGACCTCTGCTTGGGGAAAAAATGAGAAATAAAATTCAACAATATCCACTTCCGCTTGGGAATGAGTCAATGACCTAGACTCTGAGGGGAAAGGAGTCAAAGATTTAGACTCTGTGGGGGAAACAACATTGCACTCGTCCCACTGCTGGGGGAATAATCCCAAATTCACTTGCTAAGGGATAAGATATATGCATTTGGATTGCTGAGGATAGGTGTACAAGCTCGACCTGCTCAGGATGGCCTTACTCCACCTGAGGTATCCATCTCGACCCGCTGAAGATAACCTTTGATCACATGTACAAACCCAACCTGCTAGGGAGGCACTAATCTCAGACCGCACATCTTCCTCTTGTGGGGACAGAGACAAGGTGACCTTACTGGGGATGCACCTCTAGAATAGTCTCGGGAATGAGAGCCCTGCAACAAATACAAACAAAGTATCCTGTATACAACAAGAGTTATCTTGGTTATTGTCCATGACATCGTTCAAGCAAATTAAAGTTTTAATGATTATTACCAAAGCCCACAAGTTTATGTATGCAAAGTTTTATCAAAAACATCAGGCGTCTTTTGCAAACAAAACAGTAAAAAGCTAAAACAAGAACAAAAGCTTTTTGAATAACATGTACTTCATTGATAAATGGCCTATAAATAGGCAGATTTACAACAGATGCAACCCTTGAAAAGAGAAAGTTGCACAAATAGTACATAAATGCAAGAAACTATACAAAATGTCGACAATATGGTACAAACAACCACCATGTGTCGATTCATCTATGACTCGCATGACTTTGATGCTTCTCCTGATGATTCATCTTCCGAAGAGACTGACTTGATTGATTGACCCTCGGGTTCTCCTAGAATCCACTGTACTCAAAAGATCAATACACAGACCGTGGTCATTTGCTTTTCAAATCCCTAACTTTTGCCTAAGTCGCCCTTTCAGGTTTTCAACTTTGCGGGTTTACATTCTTTTTCTTTTTATCCCTAATTTTTTCCCAAACCTATTCTTTTTATGGTTCGCCGGGATGCCCCATTTTTGCCTGGATTTTCTTTTTTTATTCTAGTGGGTCTCTTTTAAGAATAGTATTTTTTAACTGTGTCTGCATTCACATGGGACGTGAAATCTTCGCCATCCATGGTTGAGAGT
Source organism: Lathyrus sativus (assembly GCA_963859935.3). NCBI lineage: Eukaryota > Viridiplantae > Streptophyta > Magnoliopsida > Fabales > Fabaceae > Lathyrus > Lathyrus sativus. Next base: position 282,499,527 of record OZ012741.1, on the reverse strand, counting down.
AGCAAGGCTCCTCCGGAGAAAAATTTCCTTACCATGTATGGACCTTCGTAGTTAGGAGTCCATTTGCCCCTGTGATTTGTCTGTGGAGGGAGAATCTGCTTCAACACTAAGTCACCTTCCTGGAAGCTTCGTGGGTGCACCTTCTGATCATAAGCTTTCTTCATCATGCTTTGATACAGACTACCATATGCAATGGACGCCAATCTCTTCTCGTCCATCAAGCTGAGTTGATTTAATCTGGCTTTCACCCATTCCGCCTCATCAAGTTTAACGTCAACCAACACTCTTAAAGAAGGAATCTCGACTTACAATGGTAGGACATCTTCCATACCATACACTAGTGAGAAAGGAGTTACCCCAGTCGAGGTACATACCGAAGTACGATATCCATGTAATGCAAAGGGCAACATCTCGTGCCAATCTTTATAGGTCACAACCATCTTCTGCACTATCTTCTTGATGTTCTTATTGGTCGCCTCAACAACGTCATTCATCTTCGGGCGATAAGGAGAAGAATTGTGATGTTCAATCTTGAAACTTTGGCACAGTTCCTTCATCATCTTGTTATTCAAATTCGAACCATTATCAGTAATGATTTGTTCGGGCACTCCGTAACAACATATGATGTCCTTCTTGATGAAACGAGCCACGACTTGTCTGGTGACATTGGCGAAAGAAGCTGATTCAACCCACTTAGTGGTCGGTTCAATCTTACCGATCATATCGATGCCCTACATGGAAAAGGGACAGGAAGATGCCATGACATTCAGAGGACTTGGCGGTACATGCATCTTATCAGCATAAATGTGGCATTTATGGCATTTCTTGGCGGTACATGCATCTTATCAGCATAAATCTGCCCTCAACAGTTTCTGAGACATTGCATGTTCGCCTGCATGCGTACCAAAAGCACCCTCGTGGACTTCTTCCATAAGCAGGCCTGCTTCTTTTTCGTCCACGCATCTCAACAGAACCAAGTCAAAGTTTCTTTGGTAGAGTACATCATCCTTGTGTAGATAGAAGTTTCTGGACAACCTTCTTAAGGTCTTCTTATCCTGGCTCGATACCCCAGGCGGATACTCTTGATTCTTGAGAAAGTTTCTGATGTCATGATACCACGGCTTCCCATCTGAAGCTTCCTCTATTGCAAATACGAATGCTAACCTATCGAGGCGGGAGATGACGATTCTGGGAGCGTTGTTCCAATAATTCACCTTATACATCGAAGATAATGTAGCCAAGGCATCTGCCATCTGATTCTCAGCTCTTGGCACATGATGGAATTCTACTCTGTCAAAGAAAGGTAACAACCTCCTTGCATAGTTCATATATGGTATCATATTAGGCTGACGAGTCTCCCACTCTCCTTTGATTTGATTCACTACCAAAGCTGAATCACCATAAATATCAAGGTTCTTGATTCTCAGATCAATCGCTTCTTCAATGCCCATGATACATGCTTCATATACAGCTTCATTATTGGTGCAAGGAAATGTTAACCTGGCAGTAAATGGTATGTGCGAACCATGAGGAGTGGTAATGATGGCCCCAATTCCACTACCATAGGAGTTAACAGGACCGTAAAGAATCATTTGCCACTGGGAGCCTATCTCAGGACCTTCATTCGGTAATGGCTCATTGCAATCTTTCATTTTCAAGAACATGATATCCTTATCAGGAAATTCAAACTTCATCGGTTGATAATCATCGATTGGTTGCTCCGCAAGATATTCTGACAGAACACTCCCCTTGATAGCCTTTTGGGAGACGTATTGAATATCGTATTCTGTCAAAACCATCTGCCATCTAGCAATCCTTCCCGAAAGCGCTTGCATTTTGAACACATATCTAATCGGATCCATCTTTGAAATCAGCATGGTTGTGTGATTCAACATATATTGCCTTAGGCGTTTGGCGGCCCAAGCAAGTGCACATCACGTATTTTCTAACATTGAGTATCTAGATTCACAATATGTGAACTTCTTACTCAAATAATAGATGGCATGTTCTTTTCTTCCTGTCTCGTCATGTTGACCGAGAACACAACCCATGGAGTTCTCAAGAACCGTCAAGTACATTATCAACGGTCTTCCTGCCACTGGGGGCATCAGTATCAGAGGCTCCTGCAAATATTCTTTTATTTTCTCAAATACCCTTTAGCAATTTTTATTTCATACCACTGCCTGATCTTTCTTTAACAGCTTGAACATTGGTTCACACGTGGCTGTGATGTGAGATATGAACCTTGCAATGTAGTTCAATCTACCCAAGAAACCATGAACCTCCTTCTCTGTTTTCGACGCTGGCATCTTTTGTATAGCTTTTATTTTTGCAGGATCGACCTCAATTCCTTTTTCACTGGCTATGAACCCCAGTAGCTTTCCTGACCGTACATCAAAAGTGCACTTGTTTGGATTCAACCTTAGTATCAATTTCCTTAACCTCTCGAACAGCTTCAACAGATTCACCAGATGCTCTTCCTCCGTTTGTGACTTTGCGATCATGTCATCAACATAAACCTCGATTTCATGATGAATCACATCATGAAAGAGAGTCACCATTTCCCGTTGATAGGTTGCCCCTTCATTCTTCAATCCAAAAGGCATTACCTTGTAACAAAAGGTCCCCCACGGTGTGATAAAGGTCGTTTTCTCCATGTCCTCCGAGACCATCTTGACTGGTTATATCCGGAGAAACCATCCATGAAGGAAAACACTGAATATTGAGTCGTATTATCAACAAGCACATCAATGTGGGAGAGCGGGAAATCATCTTTCGGGCTCGCTCTGTTTAGATCACGGTAATCTACACACATCCTTACCTTACCATCCTTTTTAGGTACATGTACGATGTTAGCGACCCATGAAGGGTAATTCGTCACGGCAAGAAATCCGACGTCCAATTGCTTCTGGACCTCTTCTTTGATCTTAACTGCCATGTCTGGTCTTGTTCTTCTTAGCTTATGTTTCACAGGTGGGCACTCTTCTCGAAGAGGAAAGCGATGAACCACAATATCCGTATCAAGTCCGGGCATATCTTCATATGACCAAGCAAATACATCTTTATACTCTCAGAGCATTTCTACCAGTCTTTGTTTGACATCATCCTCTAAAGCAGCCCCTATTCTGACCTCCTTTCTATCTTCCTCTGTACCCAGATTGACGACTTTGATCTCCTCCTGATGAGGCAGAATAACCTTCTCTTCTTGTCTCAGCAACCTAGAGAGCTCTTTAGGCAGGTCTTCATCTTCTTCAATCTCTTCTTCAGCTTGAAAGATTGGATTATCAAAGTCATACCGAGTCATAGACGAGTCTGAATCGGTGGCATATGCTATGTGAAACCTGCAATGATGATGATTTGATGCTTAAAATTATATGCAAATAACACAAACCACATTGGCATTTTATTGTTAAGAATAAAAACAAGAAAAATAAGGATCACAATATTTGAATACAAAAACACCCTTTGATTAATGATAAAACAATTGTTTAAAACATAAACAAGGATAAGGCCCTACAGACAGAGACCACTATGCTCCGGGTAGAACATAGGGCTACACATAATCAGAAAACAAGATAATTACTCTTCACGGGTCACTCGGACAACTTCTTTAATAATCCAGTTGCTCAGGCTTTGGCCAGGAACACATGGCTGGATCCATGCATCCAAATCACAATCACTATCACCCTCATCCTCGGACACAACATTGATTTGGTCAAATATCACTCTACCACTTGTAAACTGGACCGGTCCTTTGTAGCGTGGAGCTCTCTATGAAGAAGAAGACGACGGGCTGTACCCCAATCCAAACTTATCTTGCTTATTGGGGATACTCAACACCTACCCCCAACCTTGAGATGATCCAAACTATACCATAACTTGTGCTTCTTTGAATGAAGACATAGCAACCTCAGGAACTCTGCCCATAATAGGGGTCTTCTCTCTGACTTGGTCTGCCTCAAATGCTTGACACAGGATCTCATGAATCTCCCCATCAACTTCCACATACATGAACGAGGAAAGTTGGTTGATCATGATGTCTTCTTCACCATAGACGGTGACAGTGTTTCCACCCACCATATACTTTAGCTTCTGATGTAGAGTCGATGTTACCGCCCCTGCCGAGTGAATCTAGGGCCAACCTAACAAGCAAATGTATGCTGGTTGGATATCCATTATGTAAAAGATGGCGTCAAAAACCTTCGGGCCAACTTGGATAGGAAGAGTCACTTCTCCAAACACAGACCTCCTTGGTCCATCGAACGCTCGCACAATCAGATCACTAGGAGTGCATATTACTCCTTAGGTGTCAAGCTTCATCAAAGCCTTTTTGGGCAACACATTAAGTGAAGACCCAATATCCACTAGAATATGAGATAATACAGCTCCTCTGCACTCAATGGAAATGTGTAGGGCGTGATTGTGGTTTCTTCCTTTAGGTGTCAAGTCAAGATCAGTAAATCCCAATCCATTTCCAGCATTCACATGCGCCACCACTCCTTTTAGTTGGTGCACTGATATCTCTTGTGGCACATACATAGTGTTTAGAATCCTCAGAAGGGCATCCCGATGTGCCTCAGAGCACAATAATAATGATAAGATTGATATTTTTGACGGGGTTTGTTGTAGATGGTCCACAATCTTGTAGTCACTTTTTTAATCAGACGCATGAATTCCTCAACGTCTTTCAACAAAGCATCCTTCTCACCCTGTTGAGAACTTTCTTCAACAACAGCCTTCCCCTTACCTTTATCTGGTCTTTCAATATTAGCCTTTGGAGGTGCAAACACCCTCCCACCTCTCGTCATTCCGCCTGTTCCCACCAAATTATCCATACAATCAAATGTCGTTCCCTTCAGCTCTTGTTTTTGTCCATTACAAAAGACTTCAGCCCCATAATTCCACGGGATTACTTTAGTGCTTTCGTAAGGCACATATCCTGCCTTGGTGATTATAATGGTAGCTGGCCTCGGCGGCGCAAACATGTTAATGGTTCTAAAAGGAGTTGAGATTGTGGCAACCTCATCCTACTCTTGACCAATCACCTTCTCATCTTTCTCTTTACCAATTCTATCAAATTGTAGCACGCCTTCATTAATTAAACTCTGCACATGATTTTTCAAGTCATCACATCCCTCAGGATGGGCCAAACAACCTTCACAGTCTTCCATACAACCTGGGAACACTCCACCCTTCAACAACCTACTCTTGACAAAACTCAAATGAGTTTTCAGCTTTTCAACATTGGTCACCAAATTCGAATTCTCTTCCTCCACAATAGCATTTACCCCAGCCGCTTCATGGTTGGGCCTAGGATTTTGAACAACATTAGGCGCATCATTTTTAAAATTGATTTCCTTGCTATCTATAAGGTTCTGAACCTTATGTTTGTAGGCCTTACAGTTTTCTATATGATGGCTGGGAGCACCTGAGTGAAAGTCACATCTGGCATTTGCGTCATACCCTCAGGGTGGCATGCCAGTCATTGGTGCCAGCGTCCTCTTCTGAACCAACTGCAGCTGCATCAAATGTTGTAACAATTGTGAGCACGACATTGGTGGTGCGTCAAAATGTCTATTCATTGTCCTTCTACGGTCTTGGAACTGCCGCGGTGCGTAATTCTACTGTTGTTATGGACGTGGTTGTTGTTGAGGTTGTACTGCTGGAATAGAAATACTCGCAACCTGAGGCTATTGCTGATGATATTGTTGATTTCTGTTTCTATTTCTGTTATTATTCCTGTATCCTGAGAACGCGTTTGTTTCTCTTTCCCTCTTCTTGTTATCGAAGTTCTTCCTTCCTCCTCTAGATGAGGATCCCTCTCCCTCCTGAATCTTTCCCAGTTTAATACCAATTTCCACTCGTTCACCAGTGATGATTAAATCTGAGAAGCTACCAGACATATTCCCTATCAACTTTTCATAGTACACCCTAGGTAATGTAGCTACAAACAGATCAATGAGTTCTCTCTCCACCGTTGGAGGTTGAACCCTTGCAGCAAGTTCGCGCCACCTCTGGGCGTACTCTTTAAATCCCTCATTACTCCATTGTGACAGATTCTGCAACTGCACATGGTTGGGCGCCAAATCACTATTGTATTGATAGTGTCAGACGAAGGCCTCTTCCAGGTCTCTCCAGCTTCTAATATTGGTTGGCTCCAATCCCATGTACCACTCCAAGGATGGTCTAGACAGACTGTCTTGAAAGAAGTGCATAACAACTTCTCATCATCAGAGTACACAGACATTTTTCTATAGTATGAACGAAGGTGCACCCTAGGACAGGTCGTCCCCTTGTATTTGTCAAAGTCGGGTACCTTGAACTTTGGAGGGATCCTCAGACATGGGATCAATCCCAAGTTAGACATGTCCAGACAAAGAGAATTATGATTTTCAAGGTTCTTCATCTTCTCTTCTATCACCTTAAACCTCTTGTCTGCATCCGACTGCAAACTTGCTCCTAGATCTCCCATGGAGAAAATATCATCTTGTTCGTCCTCCTCCCACTAAGGACCGGCATTTCCATGTACAACGTATGTTGCCCCTGGAACATGGGCTCCATTCTGATTACCTCCACCCGGAGGAATAACAACTGTTGGGATGGCATTGGCATGAGGAGTGCCATTGTCAGTTGGAGGAGGAACAACATCGGTCCCACCATGCAGAACTCCACTTCCATAAACCCTAGCAATCAGAGGTTGAACGAGTGTTCTCAGCTGTTCTTGTCCGTTAGTGACCCCCTGCATTAGATCCATGAATTGTGCCATGCGGTCTCTGAACTCCTACAGTTCCAGCTGAATTTGATCCATTTCCTTTTGTTGATTTCCCCTAGTTTAATAGTGGTGAATTGTGCGACATTCAATCCTAAAACAGTGCTGAGAAAACCACAGAAATAAATAAGGTAAACGGAACCGGAACACCTGCAATGCAATATGAAAAATGATGCAAAATGCAGACATGTAAATATGGTTCAGGGAAATCTTCCCCTTGATTCTAGTTCCACGGGAACAATAGGAGAATGAAGAGCCCATAGGTGGAGCCACAAAACCTCTCTCATAAATAGAATGAGAAACAGAGTATCAATACACAACACATCACCAAGGAAAACACAACTGAGTCAACACGACCTCATCCAACAATCCTGGTGATGGTCGGAGTACAAAACAACAAATACAAAAGAGAAAGTGCGTCAAGTACGACAGCGAGTCTGAAATTCTTCTAATAACTCCTTCGTATCAGGATGATCAGGTCTGGCAATTAACCCTCAAATAAGCAACTCTCTCCTGCTGATGGTAGCTTGTAAGCCTTGAGCATAGTCTTCCCAAGCATCCTCCCCAAATGCATCCTCAAGTCTGGGCTTTTTCAAGTCTGCTTTCAACTTGTACTCTTCCAGCGTTGCAAGAGCTTCTCGTAGTTTGCGGTTGCTTTCTTACTGACGAGCAGATTCTCCAGGAGCTTTTTCATTTTTGATTCGGAGTTGAGTCTTCAACCTATCAATCTGTTGATGAAGTCCATCTTCTCTTTCTTTGTTGTTAGTCAAGATAACATTCCATTGAGCGTTGAAATTTGATATCTCCAAATGTAATCTCTCTAGCTCCTTCTTCTTATCTTTAAGAATATCACTGAAACTTTTCAAGTCTCGACCCACTCGCTCTTGGGCGCGAATCTCTTCTGTTAACTCTCTACCCATCTTGTTCACTATCTCTGTCTGCTTCTTGGATGAGTGGGTGGCCTGATTCGTTTCCCTTCTAAGCTGACTGATTTCCTTCTCCAACTCTTCGTTCGCCTTGCGTAGTTCTTCCTTTTCAGCCCACATTTGATTGTATTTTTGAATATCAACTGTTGTTGGTTTTTCAACTACTAGAGGATACAAAGGCTCCCTGACTGGAAATGGTAGCAACAGTCTCTCAACTCTCTCGTGAATCCATTCCACATATGGTCTATAGGCTCTGCAATCGCTCTTGCCCAATGAAGATTTTCCCTTACGGTGAATCTTACACCAAGCCTTTTCCAATCTGACTAAAGTCTCATTATCAACTAAACCGGTGAAATACAGAGATTCCTGTATTTCTTCTTCCCTTAGAGATTCATTTAGAGCATAGCCAAACTGTCTGACGGCGAGAGCAGGGTTATAATTAATGACACCCTTCCTCCCAATCAAAGGAACATTGTGGAAGTCTCCACAGCTGTGAACAATCTCCATACCCAAAAGGTCTCTGTTAAACCATACAATATTCTCCGACCTTAAGCCCATAAGTCTTTCCGGCCAATCAACAGTGTCTGCAATATCAACAAAGATCCAAACTTAGGCAGATGCGAAATAAACCATCTGTATAGTAGCGGAGTGCAACAAGAGACGTTCTTTCCTCGTCTATTCTCATTCTTGTAGTGGATTGAATGATAAAAATCACCTAAAAAGGTTGGCACAGGGTTCTTAGAAGCGATGATATAGAAGGCATCCAAATCCACAAAGTCAGGTAGGTTGGGGAACAGGACTATCCTATAGATGCACAAAGCCAAGATAGCGTTGAAAACTAACCAACACCCCTCCTTAGCGAAATGTTGAGCTTTACCCATCAAGAATGGAAGTGGAAAGCCAGGAGTTCCAATTCTTCATACCAAATTACCCTCCAACTCAGAAACATCGAGATGAAGAGCACCAGCCAACTTGGATAACTCAGGCTCCTTCTCAGAGTGTACAAAAGGCACTTGTTCCAACACAGAAATTCCTAATAGTTGAGCAAACTCTTCTAAAGTTGGCAATAAAACATATCCTGGGAACATGAAGCAACACAACTGAGGATCATAAAACTACAGCAGTGCATAAATGTTTGTCACACCCTAATTTTTGACCTTAAGACCCCACCTCTTTGTGCATTCCTTCTTGCTTGTCTTTGTATATTTTCATGGCTAACCAGTTTGCGCAGGTGTGGTAATATCAAGTATAAATCCTTACAGTCAAATACTTCAGGGTGACCGTTGGATCATGGTGATCCCGGAGTTAGTCTATTGGTCGTCTTCCCAGGGTTTTTCAAGAGTTTCATTGTCTCTTCAAGACTTAGTTTGCATACTGTCGCTACTGCGAAAATCGGCGCCGGCTGACAGAAGAGTCGCCACCGTGCGTTATTTATCCCTCAGAGCGGGAAAGGAAACGCTCGAAGTAAACCTCGCAAAAAACGGGGAAAAGGTATGGTCATCGCAACCATAGCCTGGGTTCGGGAGTCGGTTACGCAAGGGGAAGGTATTAGCACCCCTCACGTCCGTCGTACTCGACGGGATCCACGCTTGCTTGGGTTGTCTACTGGATGCAAAACAATCTATCTACGGCTGCTAAATCTAAACGGAAGGGAATTGACTCGATAGAGCGGCGCACTCTATGCCTACGTATTCTCAAGAGAGAAAGTCAGAGTCAACGTAGTTCGGGACTACAGGGAAAATTGGCTCGCCAAGACATCGCGTCTTGTGCCTACGTACTTCCACTGGATGGAAGATCAGAGCTTTACGTAGTTCAGACTAACTACGGCTAAACAAACATTCTCACACAGCAGTGAGAAAAACAACTGGTTTCACAGGGTCGGGAACCTATGGTCACAACTATGGCTGAGTCTCAAATGCACTTGGGCAAGAGAGAAAAAGGGTTCTCAATTAATCGTCAGCGGGAAAGTCTCGATCGCACAGCCGCGAGAGAACAAAAGTTAGTCGTTAGTGTGCTCGCTAGGATATCGCATCCTATGCCTACATATCTTCGTCTGGTACGAAGAATCAGAGCAGCTGTAGTTCGGCTACTATCGGACCACAGCTCAAATCTCGTTTTATTCATCTCTGAAAAATGATTACAATGGGTTGAATATCGAAATAAATCTCCTAGGAAACGCTATCCTATTCTATCTTGAAAAATCGACTGAAAATAGCCCCCTAACAAATGGGCCTCTAATTCTATCCTAAAAGTCGAGAAATAAAATCTATGAAAGTATCCTAAAAGAAATGCTTAAAAAATATTAAATCGAGACTTTAATATTTTTTCTTTTTTCTCCTTTTCTTTTCTCCTATTTTTCTTTCTTTTTTTTCAAATATTTTCTTTTATTTTTCACCATATTTTTCACAATATTTTCTTCACATTTTTTTTTCAATATTTTTCTTCTTTCAATATTTTCTCTTTATTTTCTTATTTCTCTTTTTTCTTATTTCTCTTTATTTTCTTTTTTCTATTTTTTCACTATATTTCTTTTCATCTCTTTTTTTTTCTCTATTTTTTTTCAAGATATATTTTCTTTCTTTTTTTTTTTATTACATTTTTCAAATCTTTTAAAAAAAGAATAAAAACAAGCAAATTGGGCTGGGGGTGTACACTGTTATACAGGGGGGAGTTTAACAAGAAAATAATAAAAAAAACACACTGATTGGGCCCAGCCCAGTCTTCTTCAGCAAAAACGCAGGAGGGGTATGGTGAGGACTGAATGGGTGCTGGCAAAAGTTGTGTTGGGCCTAGGCCCGTTTCAGCCAAAAACGGGGAGGGTAATTGATGCCAAAAAAAATGGTTTGGGCCAGGCCCAATCTTCTTCCTCTCCGTCTCCCTCTCTCCACTCTGAAGAAACAAACCCTAAACTTTTCTTCCTTCACCCTCCAAGGCGCCGCCGCTACCACCTTCTCTCCTACTCCCTCCTCCGTCTCTCTCCTCTCTCAGTCTCGTTCTCACTCTCTCTCTCTGTTTCAAAATCTTTCACTCCCATTATTCTTTCTATCAAATGATCTTACACCAGACGCGTCCTGAATCAGATCATCAAGGAACTTGAAGATCCATCCTTGTTGAGGCTCGTTGGATGAAGATCCCTGGACGAAACGGATCTACATGGACGGTGTTGGTGAGGACGTTTCTGGAAAGATAGTGTAAGTTCTTCTGGAAAACGGATACGAAGATGATGAAGTTTCTGGAATCTTGTTCTTGGTGGAGAATTCGCACGGATCTGAGAAAAACATATATGGAAAACTTGATGATTGTTGATGGCTTCTGGAAATTTGTTGAAGTTCTTCGTTCTGATGAGTTTTTGGGAGAGATTGATGCAGATCTGGCGTTTTTCCGGATTTCTGGTGTTTGATTGATGAAGATCGAAGGTTGACGATGAAGTTCGTTGGATGAGGTTCGTTGGAGCTTGCTTCTGAGAATGACGGTTGATGACGATGAAGATCTGGAGTTTGTGGTGGCCGGATTCTGGATTTGATGGTGGAGGCGATGAAGGTTCATGGTGGTTTCTGGATGAGAGGAGGTTGAGATCAATGTTTGTTGGATGATGATTCTGGTAGGATTAATGGTGGTTTCTGGAGTTTAGAGGTTGTTTCTGGAGTTTGGAGGTTGAGGACGATGAAGATCTGGAGTTGATCGGTGGTTGATGATCGCCGGTGAGGGTTTTGGGGGTGGCCGGAAGTTGTTGGAGGAAGATGATGGGAGGAAGAAGATAAATGTGAACGGCATCTGGGATTATGGTCGCCGGTGGGGAGTTGGGGGTGGCCGCCGGCCATGCAGGCCGGCCGGAGCTCTCTTCCGGTGAGGCGTGGGAGAAGGACACGTGGGTGGACGGTGGTGGTGTGGAGGCATGCATGCCTGCCACGTGGGGATAACGTGGCTGAGAGAGAGAGAGGATCTGGGGTTACGCGTGGCGTGCTTTGGAAGTGAAAAGTGGGGTCCCTCTCTATTGGACACGTGTGTGCATGTGGCTTTTATATTGATGATTTTGCTGGAAGGTTCTGGAAAGATCTAGGAGGCGCTGGAATTGGCTGGAGCTTTTTGGATCTTTGCTGAATTTTCTGGACCTCTTGCTGGATATTGGGCTGAAACTTGGACATAAGGCCCAACCGAAAATGAATGAAAAAAACTGATAAAACTGAAAAACAGAATTAAAAACTAATTCACTTAATCCTATTTAATTAAACCAATAAACCCCTAATCTGAAAATTAAACTAAATCCCTATTAACTCTAAAAATCAAATTAACTCCTAATTAAAACTCTAAAAAAAATCTCTAATAAATTCTAAAAATCTATTATTCTATAAAAGAAAATAAAACCTATTTATTTTTTAATAAGGAAAAATCTATTCATTTATTATTTTTATAAAAGAAATTCTAGAAAAACAATTAAATTCTAAAAAACTATTAAAACTATTTAAAAAAACATATTAATATTCTAGAAAATCCTATATTATTCTAAAATGAAAAAAATGATATTAAATTCTATTTAAAGGAATTAAAAACCTATTAAATTCTAAAATGAATTTAAAATCTATTTATATTCCATAAAATGCTAAAAATTTGATTTAAAAAGAATTAAAAATATCAAAAATTCTATTAAATCCTAAAAATTGCTTTAAAAGCTATTTAAACCCTAAAAAATCCTATAAAATCCAGAAAAATCCCGATAATTCCCAGAGGGACAAAATAAACACCGAACGACACAAAAATAATCGGTAAAAATAAACGGGCACCGAAAAATCCCAAAAAATCGATTCTACTGATCAAAAACACCTGAAACACGAGACGGGAGCTGTGATCCCTGATAAAATCAATACAAATGAACAATGCCGTGTATGCAATATGCAGATGCGAATGTGGTTATGCGTCGAAACATCGAGCCAAATGCGAGACCCGGTTGGTCAAATTTTGGGGTGCAACAGCTGCCCCTATTCAAGCGGCTTCGACCTGAATGGGTGAAGAGCGCTTAGCCTTCAGACATTCAAGGTTGATGACGGTTGAATATAAAATGGAACCCTGAAATTTGCCAACCGCAAGAATATACTGCAAAGCTGCTTGAGGAATAGCTTCCAATAAACTGAAGTTTGGTTGTAACGGCAACATCTGGTCAATTTTCTGATAAATTTTCTTCTCCAAAACCTGTGTGACGCCACAAGTATTGAAATAATGCTTCATAAAGCAAACACCTTGATTCCCATCTCTCTCGTGGGATCAAATCTGGTCGACTCACAGTTCATTGCGAACTTGAGGACAATTCTCCTGGGGATTCTGAATGGAACTGCCTGGCACCTGTTTTGACAAAGGGGGCAGCTTCAGAAGTCTGATATATGTCAATCTTTGTTGTTGTTGTTGTTTTTTTTCCGATGCTGACGTAACACCCAAATATGAAGAATCACTCCGCTGGGGAAGATAGGAAGCTGAACCACACAACTCTGCAGGTGAACAAATTCGAAATCCAATAGGCAACCATCTTGGTCTATGTTTCGACATGCGTATGCTTGATAATGATGCAATGCCCTATATGACATGGATATGCTATGCGTTTTGTTTGAAAATGCAAGGCCCAAACGGCATGGATATACTATATGCTTGTATAAACGCTATGACTATATATGCAAATGCTAATGCAAGCCCGAGCTGCCAGAGAACACCAGGTCTGAAAACCGCTTGGCAAAATAAATGCCGAAGGAAACGTCAACTCTACTGGGGATGATCCGAAGTCACAGAACCCTCTCAGCAAAATAAATGCTGGAAACGAGAAATCAACTCCGCTGAGGATAACTGCCCTGCTGGAGAAATGAAAAGGCAACCCTGCTTGACGACTTCACTGGGGAAAGAAAGACAACTCTGCTCGGGAACGCTTTCTTCAAACCATTGGCAACTGATTGTACTCTGCGGGGATTGACCCAAACTGAGGTTGATTACACGCAGCACACTGCTGGAAATGCTCATACTATCGAGGATATCAATCTTAATCTGCTGAAGATACTCCTGATCCTACTCTGATACGGGGTAAAAAACAATCTCGATTCTTCCGGGGATAATAAGCAACTTTCATTTGCTGAAGAGTAACAATTCTGATTTGCCAACATCTGCAAGGAATTCAAACATTACTCGGAGCATTGGCATTAATCGAGCTTCGTATCGGGGAACATGACGGCATGCGGGTCATTGGGAAATACTGTGTCAGATACCTTTAGGGTTTTTTTTTTGTTTTAGTTTTCTGGTTTAGAATAAACATGGATTATGTACACAGTGGAAGATATGGGAAATACTAGACGAGAACTAGCATTCAAAGGTAGACTACTAGGCGAGAATTGATAGGAAAATAGGTTAGGAAAATTGATTTTTGTGTTTTTGAACATCAGACGAGCTGACTGGATAACAGACTAAGGAAAAGACAACCAGGCGAGAACTGGCTGAAAGCTGACGTACACCAGGCGAGAACTGGTATAACACATAGGTTAAAACACACGAGAACTGATTATGCGACGACATGTACCAGGCGAGAACTGATACAACATTTGGAGAAACGGTGACCAAACGAGAATTGGTTACCAATAAACTGCACCAGGACGGGAACTGCTGCTTACAATAAACTGCACCAGGACGGGAACTGCTGCTTACAATAAACTGCACCAGGACGGGAACTGATGCTTACAGATGGTGGGCCAGACGAGAACTGGTTACCGATTTGCCAGGCGAGAACTGGACTTTGGAAACGACTGGTTACTGACACGCAACAGGTTTAAACTGCAGGATAATGATCCAACGACAACAAGGCCTTCTTATTTGAAAGGTTTTCGATAAGGGTATTGACATGATTCCCCGATACTTAGCTCTGGCTGGGGATAAACAAGCGGGTTTGAATAACTTGCCCCTGGTACACTCAGCTTTGCCCCAATCTAACTCTTGGGAATACCTGCTCTGAATAACTTGCTACGAGAATACTTGCCCCGGTATCTGCACGACAAAAGAATTCAATCTCCAATTAAACACCTAACAATCCAGTTGATTTCAACATTCTCTGCAATGACTTGCCCCTGAATGAGCGTTCTAGCGACTCAACCCGATCTGATTATCCATTGGAAGTATCTGCTGTCAAATCTCAGCGCTCTGCATAATTGCCCCTGATTGGCTCCCGAGAAGACTCACCTCTTGATTAACTGCTTCTCAAACAAACTGCCCCTGCTCAACTGAAGCTTCGGGACTTGTCCTCAGACTGACTGATACTGAACTTACTGGCAGATAATGCCCCTGATTCACAAGGCTTCACAACATACACCATTCTGGTTCAGACTGCTGAATTACTCAGTCCTGCTCGATTATTTTCTGCTGGAATTTCTTTCATGCCAACTACTATCCTGCGATTAGAATTGTCTGTCTACGAATGGTAATCTTAATGCAATGCTCATGCAGATTCTGAAAAATTTTGAGCTGTCACTCATTTATATGCATATGATTGTGAGTGACGAATGAACCAAAGTTCAAACGCAGTGCTTACGTGGTCAATCAAGATGTGACTAGCAAGTCAAGAAGGAGTCAGGTTGCTCAACCTTATCGTAATGCGCTTCAGACTAACCCTACCTCAATTAGGTCTTTTGAGGGTTGTATCGTGGTCGGGTTCACGGTTCGTGAAACAAAGGATATTTGGCTCAAATTTGATTTGTTCCCACCCCGTCTACGTGATGATCTCCGATCCTAAGGTTCAGTTAACCTGGCACAAGTACTCGCCTCTTCGAGAAATATGTTGAATGGTAAGAGCCACAGTTAAGGAATTCACAAGCTTTTCTTCTAGAGTGACAGTTACTCCTTCTTCGCTTTCGGTGTCTGTGTACACGACTTTGTGATTTGCTGGGAAAAATTTCTTTTTAATCCCCTTTCTTTTCCATTCTTTTGATTCCCTAATTTTTGCCTGGACTGACTCCTTTTGAGTTCTTTTTGATTTTTCCGATTTCTTTTGAAGTCCAGCGGGATGCCCTAATTTTTGCCTAAGTATCAGCTTTCTCAGCTTTTCTTTCTTTTTTTACTTAGCGGGCTTTCTTTCTCTCTTTCTTTTGGAACAAAGTCGTGCGACACTGGTTGTCTTGATTGCTCCGAAAGGATTGTAACTGTCTCACTCCTGATTAGTGAGGTTTGACCTCTTGAAAGGTATAAACTGATTGGTCCTTGAAAGACAACACTCCTCTGCAAGACTTGAATGCTCGGTCAAGCTAACTGACAATTACCCTGCCCCGGGTTAAGATGTGAGGGTTAAAAAGTCCGAAAAAACTTCTACTTCCTGGCTCGAAGTGGTTAACAATGGACTAACTCCTTATATCTCCAGTGTTTGGGGAATTTGAAACAATGCCTTGTACGTCATCGGTACGGTCTTATCTGAAAGCATACAATCATCGGTTATGAGTTTATTTCGTCATCCTCCCTCCTAACTTTGCTAGTCACAGCGAAAAAATGGAGTGAAATAAATGCAAGTGTCAGTGCAATGCAATAAATGAGCGACAGCGACATGATTAATTCAGAAAAATGCATAGTCACTTTATTATTATCACCATTCGAAACATACAATGCTTAAAGCAGGTAGTAACTAACAGAAAAGAAACTACAAATGCAAATGATATAAAAGCTTGAGAACTGCCACTGCTGAGGCGCCTGCCTGTCTGAACCACTGGCTTATGCTGGGGAATGCTCTCTGAATCTACGAGCTTAGACAGCTGAGCGGTTAGGGATGAACAAACAGAAACCCTTCTCGAAAGGAAATGCGATCCTGATCAATCAACTGCTGTACCTTCGCCTGAAATGCTTTACAATCTTCCGTCGAATGCCCCGGAGAGCCACCATGATAACCACACTGAACGTGGGGATTGTACCCAGGAGGGTACGGTTCTGGAACTGGCTTAAGAGCTTTAGGCTCCACCAAAGACTTCTGAATCAAAGATGGTAGCAACTGGCTATACGGTATAGGCACTGGGTGAAAAGGAGCTTTCCTTCGTTCCAGGTTGTTGCGAGGTCTGTTCTGATTCTGACGCTGATTCTGATAACCTCGGCCACGAGTTCGCTGATTTGCGATGGAAGCGACATAAGATTCCTGATAGGGTGCCCCAGGCACGGCTGTCTGTTCAGTATAACAAGCCACGGGAGGTACTGATCTCTGATAAGATGATGAACCAACAAAATTCACTGATTCACTTCGAGGATATTCAATCTTTGGCATGACTGAGTTGATCACAACTTCTTCTTCACTCTGATAGTCACAAGGGTATTCAGTTTCACCAGCTTGATCATATGGAGTAATCTGAATTTTCCCCATTCTTATGGAATACTCAAGGCGTTCTCCTAATGCTACCACGTCAGAGAAACTTGCCGGAACTCCGAGCAATCTTTTGAAGTACGGATATTGTAGGGAATCCACAAACATGCTTGCCAGCTCTTGGTCTAACAGCGGGGGACGCACTTTAGCAGCAAATTCTCTCCATCTCTGAGCATACCTCCTGATAGGTTCATTGATCTCTTGAGACAACTCTTGCAAATGCATGCGATAAGGAGCAATGTCTAGGTTGTAATCGTACTGCTTCAGAAAAGCTCTGGCTAAATCCATCCATGATTGAATCTGATTCCTCTCTAACTGCATATACCACCTCAAAGATGCCCCAGTCAGACTATCTTGAAAGCAATGGATCATCAACTTGTCATCTCGCGCAAACGCAGTCATTCTTCGACAGAACATCATCAAATGCAGCTTCGGACAGCTATCTCCCGTGTACTTCTCAAATTTCGGCACTTTGAACTTGTAAGGCAACACCAGGTCAGGAACCAAACACATGCCTACAGCATCTAGGTTGACAGCATCTTTGGCTTTCAAAGCTTTCATTTGCTCTTCCAACACTCGGACTCTTCTAGCATCGTCAAGGGCTCTTGGATCTACCATCCCAGCTGCTGGAATATCTCTTCGGTAATTCATCACAGGGAAAGCAACACCTTGATTGTTGACAGGAGGAGGACGCTCATTCTGGGCAACAAACTGCTCATGTCGATCTCGGTTCTCAACAGAAGGCTGTACAACTTGGTCTGCAGCAACGTTGTTTACTTGCGAGAAATCTTCCATGGAATCATACAAAGGGTTGGACGCCATAGTGAACCCTGTCAAGGTGTTAGGAGACTGGAAATTGCCTTCAGACATGGCTACCAATAATCTTCAGCTGACTTCGACACTTGATTCTGCTCAAATCTACTCAACCCCTAGGTAGGTCTTCTGACAATCAACAGCTGCTCAATCCAAACTCCGGGTAATCACCTTCAGGAAACAAAGGCTGGATCAGAACTCTGGCTAGCTGGAGAATGATATGCAATGCAACACTTATATGCACATGATATGCAAAATGCAGCAAACAATGGGACCACAGCCCCCACACAAAATCTGAATACTGCTGCGCTGCTGACGGAGACGTTCTCTGAAAAGAGGACCAGAATAACGGGTAGGTTGGAAGTCAAGTTTCCTGCATAAAAAAACCCCCCCACTCACAGGTATGGACCTATATCTGACAAGGTACGGCATCCTATGCGGTCGTCAGCGTCACAGACTTTCATGAGGAATGATACGATTCCCAGAAGGAGTGGCATCGTCATCTCATGAAGAGGCCTCACTTAGCTAACTTCCAATTGATCGGTTCCCAGAGTCGACAATCCTCACGTCTGGACTCCCCTCAGATCCTCAGGACCGGAAAGGAGCACCTCTGCAAGAATCTCGTCCGAGTGCGAATTTTCGTAGGGAACTGCGCCTGCTCAGCAGACAGGTTCGTCTACTACTTCTCCGCAACTATATCTAGGTGTATACTCATACTCGAGCCCAGGTCCGGCTTATCTCAATCATAGAACACCCGTAACAGCCCAACAGCAACAGATAATATCGATAAATAAACACCTAATAGACAAGCAAACAAGCGCTAGGATTGACTCTCTCTTAGGGGACGTTGGATCCCAAAAATTGACTCGCTCTCGGGACATTGGATCCCTAGGAAACTATCGCAGTCCCCAGCAGAGTCGCCAGCTGTCGCTACTGCGAAAATCGGCGCCGGCTGACAGAAGAGTCGCCACCGTGCGTTATTTATCCCTCAGAGCGGGAAAGGAAACGCTCGAAGTAAACCTCGCAAAAAACGGGGAAAAGGTATGGTCATCGCAACCATAGCCTGGGTTCGGGAGTCGGTTACGCAAGGGGAAGGTATTAGCACCCCTCACGTCCGTCGTACTCGACGGGATCCACGCTTGCTTGGGTTGTCTACTGGATGCAAAACAATCTATCTACGGCTGCTAAATCTAAACGGAAGGGAATTGACTCGATAGAGCGGCGCACTCTATGCCTACGTATTCTCAAGAGAGAAAGTCAGAGTCAACGTAGTTCGGGACTACAGGGAAAATTGGCTCGCCAAGACATCGCGTCTTGTGCCTACGTACTTCCACTGGATGGAAGATCAGAGCTTTACGTAGTTCAGACTAACTACGGCTAAACAAACATTCTCACACAGCAGTGAGAAAAACAACTGGTTTCACAGGGTCGGGAACCTATGGTCACAACTATGGCTGAGTCTCAAATGCACTTGGGCAAGAGAGAAAAAGGGTTCTCAATTAATCGTCAGCGGGAAAGTCTCGATCGCACAGCCGCGAGAGAACAAAAGTTAGTCGTTAGTGTGCTCGCTAGGATATCGCATCCTATGCCTACATATCTTCGTCTGGTACGAAGAATCAGAGCAGCTGTAGTTCGGCTACTATCGGACCACAGCTCAAATCTCGTTTTATTCATCTCTGAAAAATGATTACAATGGGTTGAATATCGAAATAAATCTCCTAGGAAACGCTATCCTATTCTATCTTGAAAAATCGACTGAAAATAGCCCCCTAACAAATGGGCCTCTAATTCTATCCTAAAAGTCGAGAAATAAAATCTATGAAAGTATCCTAAAAGAAATGCTTAAAAAATATTAAATCGAGACTTTAATATTTTTTCTTTTTTCTCCTTTTCTTTTCTCCTATTTTTCTTTCTTTTTTTTCAAATATTTTCTTTTATTTTTCACCATATTTTTCACAATATTTTCTTCACATTTTTTTTTCAATATTTTTCTTCTTTCAATATTTTCTCTTTATTTTCTTATTTCTCTTTTTTCTTATTTCTCTTTATTTTCTTTTTTCTATTTTTTCACTATATTTCTTTTCATCTCTTTTTTTTTCTCTATTTTTTTTCAAGATATATTTTCTTTCTTTTTTTTTTTATTACATTTTTCAAATCTTTTAAAAAAAGAATAAAAACAAGCAAATTGGGCTGGGGGTGTACACTGTTATACAGGGGGGAGTTTAACAAGAAAATAATAAAAAAAACACACTGATTGGGCCCAGCCCAGTCTTCTTCAGCAAAAACGCAGGAGGGGTATGGTGAGGACTGAATGGGTGCTGGCAAAAGTTGTGTTGGGCCTAGGCCCGTTTCAGCCAAAAACGGGGAGGGTAATTGATGCCAAAAAAAATGGTTTGGGCCAGGCCCAATCTTCTTCCTCTCCGTCTCCCTCTCTCCACTCTGAAGAAACAAACCCTAAACTTTTCTTCCTTCACCCTCCAAGGCGCCGCCGCTACCACCTTCTCTCCTACTCCCTCCTCCGTCTCTCTCCTCTCTCAGTCTCGTTCTCACTCTCTCTCTCTGTTTCAAAATCTTTCACTCCCATTATTCTTTCTATCAAATGATCTTACACCAGACGCGTCCTGAATCAGATCATCAAGGAACTTGAAGATCCATCCTTGTTGAGGCTCGTTGGATGAAGATCCCTGGACGAAACGGATCTACATGGACGGTGTTGGTGAGGACGTTTCTGGAAAGATAGTGTAAGTTCTTCTGGAAAACGGATACGAAGATGATGAAGTTTCTGGAATCTTGTTCTTGGTGGAGAATTCGCACGGATCTGAGAAAAACATATATGGAAAACTTGATGATTGTTGATGGCTTCTGGAAATTTGTTGAAGTTCTTCGTTCTGATGAGTTTTTGGGAGAGATTGATGCAGATCTGGCGTTTTTCCGGATTTCTGGTGTTTGATTGATGAAGATCGAAGGTTGACGATGAAGTTCGTTGGATGAGGTTCGTTGGAGCTTGCTTCTGAGAATGACGGTTGATGACGATGAAGATCTGGAGTTTGTGGTGGCCGGATTCTGGATTTGATGGTGGAGGCGATGAAGGTTCATGGTGGTTTCTGGATGAGAGGAGGTTGAGATCAATGTTTGTTGGATGATGATTCTGGTAGGATTAATGGTGGTTTCTGGAGTTTAGAGGTTGTTTCTGGAGTTTGGAGGTTGAGGACGATGAAGATCTGGAGTTGATCGGTGGTTGATGATCGCCGGTGAGGGTTTTGGGGGTGGCCGGAAGTTGTTGGAGGAAGATGATGGGAGGAAGAAGATAAATGTGAACGGCATCTGGGATTATGGTCGCCGGTGGGGAGTTGGGGGTGGCCGCCGGCCATGCAGGCCGGCCGGAGCTCTCTTCCGGTGAGGCGTGGGAGAAGGACACGTGGGTGGACGGTGGTGGTGTGGAGGCATGCATGCCTGCCACGTGGGGATAACGTGGCTGAGAGAGAGAGAGGATCTGGGGTTACGCGTGGCGTGCTTTGGAAGTGAAAAGTGGGGTCCCTCTCTATTGGACACGTGTGTGCATGTGGCTTTTATATTGATGATTTTGCTGGAAGGTTCTGGAAAGATCTAGGAGGCGCTGGAATTGGCTGGAGCTTTTTGGATCTTTGCTGAATTTTCTGAACCTCTTGCTGGATATTGGGCTGAAACTTGGACATAAGGCCCAACCGAAAATGAATGAAAAAAACTGATAAAACTGAAAAACAGAATTAAAAACTAATTCACTTAATCCTATTTAATTAAACCAATAAACCCCTAATCTGAAAATTAAACTAAATCCCTATTAACTCTAAAAATCAAATTAACTCCTAATTAAAACTCTAAAAAAAATCTCTAATAAATTCTAAAAATCTATTATTCTATAAAAGAAAATAAAACCTATTTATTTTTTAATAAGGAAAAATCTATTCATTTATTATTTTTATAAAAGAAATTCTAGAAAAACAATTAAATTCTAAAAAACTATTAAAACTATT
This sequence comes from Lathyrus sativus, assembly GCA_963859935.3. Taxonomy (NCBI): domain Eukaryota; kingdom Viridiplantae; phylum Streptophyta; class Magnoliopsida; order Fabales; family Fabaceae; genus Lathyrus; species Lathyrus sativus. The sequence continues at coordinate 282,477,651 of OZ012741.1, read as the reverse complement.
TAAAAAAACATATTAATATTCTAGAAAATCCTATATTATTCTAAAATGAAAAAAATGATATTAAATTCTATTTAAAGGAATTAAAAACCTATTAAATTCTAAAATGAATTTAAAATCTATTTATATTCCATAAAATGCTAAAAATTTGATTTAAAAAGAATTAAAAATATCAAAAATTCTATTAAATCCTAAAAATTGCTTTAAAAGCTATTTAAACCCTAAAAAATCCTATAAAATCCAGAAAAATCCCGATAATTCCCAGAGGGACAAAATAAACACCGAACGACACAAAAATAATCGGTAAAAATAAACGGGCACCGAAAAATCCCAAAAAATCGATTCTACTGATCAAAAACACCTGAAACACGAGACGGGAGCTGTGATCCCTGATAAAATCAATACAAATGAACAATGCCGTGTATGCAATATGCAGATGCGAATGTGGTTATGCGTCGAAACATCGAGCCAAATGCGAGACCCGGTTGGTCAAATTTTGGGGTGCAACACATACCAAGCTACATTATCACTTAATTTTGTAAGGTTGAGCCATCATTTATGAGAAGGAGCTTGTTTTTATTAGTATTTAATACGACAAGTATGGATAAGAATCGTGAATGAGGTTTGGGTAATATATTGTCAAGGCAAAGTTTAGTTTAACTCTTCGATTCATAAAACCTTAAGTTACGTTGGAATTCCTCCAGAGGTGTAAAACTCAAGAGTTTTCAAATAGAAGTTTATCATCATTTGAGATCAAGCTATTTAATTTCAAGGTCTTAGACTTTATCCATTGGTTATTGGAGGAGCCTTGCTTCTCTTTTGGCTGATGCGTAAGTTGCACCTTAAATATTCAAAGTATCACAAGGTCCGCATCCCAAACCGCATAATCTATGCCTTCGCAATATTCATTTAATCATGAGGAATCATGGGACAATTCAAAGAGTTCGTAGGTCTTGGCTTGTCATTCCAATTCAAAATGCGGGACTGTAAAATGGTATTTTAATGAGAGGAAATCCAAAACAATTAAGAGTGGCTTCAAACTCCAAAATTATGTTACAATTAAGTTGTTCTACAAGTAAGTAATCTTCTTAATCCTAAGTTGTCACTGTTTATGAAGCTATCTGGCATAAAATCCTAAATGCAGCAAGAAATTATCCAAGTTACAACCGTGGACTTCTACAACTCAGATTCCATAATCCAACACTTTTTAAAAGTCTTAAAAGCTTGTCGGGTTTGAATAGATGACTCACATGGAAACGCCAGCCTCAATGTCAAGAATTTCCAATCATCCGTTAGTGAAGGGTGCTAGTTGGTAAGTCTTCGTCTTAGCTTGTGCTGCCGAAGGGTTAGGTATGCTAGTTTTGCTACGCCAGAAGCACTGTCAAAACCATCGGGCAGTAGTCTACACCGACCATTGCTACAAGTATGGACCCTTATGTTAATATTACCTAAGGAGCATGAATAAAATATGGTATTAGAAGTCAATAACGGAGGTTAGCAGCAGTTTTTGTGATCATTCATATCGGTTCGTAAGAAGAGGAGGTTAACATTACCTTGTAAAGGACCTTTTAGTTCTGAAGATGTTGGAGCTAATGCTTGAGACTTCAGGATTGCCGTCATCATTAACGTTGTCACTAAACCAAGAAGGATAGAACTTCAGCGCATCTAATACAATCCGGAGCATATCATCATCAAGGCAGCTCATTATTCTCCAAACAAAACCTGATATAAGAACAACATGTCAGCAACTAATTCCTTATAAAGCAGACCTGTCCACTTTTTTCCCCAGTAATACAAATTATGAACTCCCTACCCCTTTGTTCTAACCCTGAAAATACATTGGCAAATTGAGTACGCCGGGATCACTCCGCTGACGTTATCCCGCTTTTACTCAACCCCAACCTGCATTCACAATGAGGGATCTGATTGTCAGTCAAACTTAGAATAACATACAACAATATTCATGGTGAATTCATGGAAGAAAACTCAAGCACAGTCTTACATGCCCTCTGGATTGCGAAACCGCAACCATCCATGAAACAAGTTTTGAAAAAAGCTCCTGCATAATTTTTGAGAAGATTGAGCCGTCTCTCGAGTTGAGAACGAAATCTCACTTTTGACAGCCATCATTATCCTACAATAAGTACATTGGTTCGATAAGTCTTCAACTCGTTTCAAAACTTGTTACGACAAGAAAGAACATCAAGAACAACATGTGTACAAACTTAAGGAATGCTCAGATATTGAGGACTTCAAGGAAAACTCGACAAAGCTTCATGGCTATCCCTTCGAGGCTCATGTTCCAACCTGTCAAAACAACACAACTGATAATTAGAATAAACCATTGCAGAAAGAGTTTGAAGGTTAAGAGTTAAGAATTTGAAGAAGCTCAGCCCTCAGTGCAACTTATCATTGGGCAAAGGGCTCAAGCAACGAAATCAACTACCACCGTAACCTTTCAGCTCAGACATAATATCATCATTTCCATATTAAAACCTTCTCTCAGCAGGCAAGATATAGCAACATCTGAACTCAAGGCACAACACCCCCTGCGAGAAGAAGAGAAAAAGAAGCATTAACACGGAAGTCAACAAGTAACAGAGATACGTCAATTATACGAATCCATATATCGCAAATTAATACGAAGAAGGAGAGATTCAAAACTTCCCCAATTTGAAGCCAACATTCCACCGACAGAATCGGAAGAAATTAAATGTTATTCCCCAAATCATCCAGCAAATCCGACAGGGAATCACCAAATAGGAAGGTTTTTAAAACCAGCTTCAATGGAGGCCCACCCACTTCGTGTATAAAAGGACGACAGGGCTCATAGAAAAAGGATGGGGGAAAAGCCATTATCATTACAAAAGAGTAGAAACCATTGAAGCTCAGACTGACGAGGATCTTCACCGCCGTAAAGCTCAGATCATCCTCGAGGTTCATCATTGCCGGTCAAAGGGAAGGAACTCGCTAATCGCATCATCGCCTCACCACCACCGTCAACGAGCCGCCACCTGTTGCACCCTAAAATTTGCTCAACCTATCTCACCTGATTTATGTTTTAATTGCATTATCATTTGCATATTAAATCATGTACATAACCTAATCATTTGCATAACATAGCATAGAAAGGCATATAACAAGGGATCAAGCCATCCTTATCTAAAGAAGCACATCAAGAGTTTTTATTCAAGATTAAGACCATCCAAGTCATCAAGAAATATTTAAAGCTTTGAGCAATTTGAGGGTCAACCATTGGACTTCTCTCCTAATCTGAGGTGTATTGAGAGTCATCAATGGGAGTATGAGCTAGGAATTGAGGGTATGGAATGTGTACTAAGCCTATGAAATGCCTAGGGGTTAATATTAGAGATGAGACAAGTCATGGATTCAAGTACAAGAGCCACAATTGAAGTGCAGTCAACTAGGGTTTCATCTGGGTCAACCCTAGGTCAACCCTAGGTCAACTGAGGGATTGAAGAGCATCAAGGCTTAATTGGAGGTTGTGGGATTCATGAATTGATATGTTGATACATGTGTGGTGTTGTGCCAAGGATAAATCAAAGAGAATCAAGAGTGGGAGGAGTTACCAAATTAGGGTTTCAGTGTAAAATCCCCTAATTTAGGCCTCACTTCCAAGCCAGATAAGTCAAAATGCAAGTTTCAAATTGATTCTTGGTAAACATGAAACTTGTAGAGCTTTTCAATAGCTTTAATTTGAGTACTATAAGTCTTCAATAATATTTGTGGAGCTCAAGTTATGGTTCTTGCAAGTTATGGGTCATCAGAGGACACTAAAATTTATCTATGAAAGTCCCTTGACTTCCAAGTAACTTTTGCCTATCCAGGAGTTTTCAAATGGATTCTTGGCCAACATAAGAGTTGTAGATCATGATCTTAGCTTTAATTTTAGTACTAGAAGTACTCAAGAGGATTTGTAGAACTCAAGTTATGGTCTTGGCAATCCAGGGGTATTTTGGGAAAGTTGAATTATAGGTCATTTTTCAACATAGGTCAAAATCTCCATCTTCCCCTCCTCAAATGGAAAAATGTTCAACATGAGATGTGTTCAAAATGATGTTTTTGGGCTAGGTAAGAGATCATAGGAGTTTGGAATGGCTTGCTTCACAAAAATCTCAAAAATGGCCTAAAATAAGGGTAAATTTTAAATGAACCAAGGATGAAAATTGGGATTTTTGATCTATGGATCCAAACCAAGCCATATGACATACCAATTTGATTGGAAAGCACATTTTGAAAACATTGACATTGCCACAATTTTGATTTGAGGGATAATTCTATGACTTGCTTTGTTAAATGGTTACTTACATCATAAGTAACAAATGCAAAACCTCTTTTTAGAGCACAACCAAAGCCTTAGCCCTTGCCAATCCATTCAATATGTCATGTGGTGAGAATTTGGATCAGAATGAGGCATTGAAACAAGCTTAAAACTCAGCTGCCATAGGTGAATTTCTCATGACACTTTCAAATGCAAGAGATGTGGAATTTCTCATTAGAGCTTTCCAGAAGTTTCTAGAGCTTTCATTCATGTTCTATATAGGATTTAGAAGAGGTTCAAAGCAGAGATTGGTGCAGATTGAGAGAGATTGGAGAGATTGAACATTGAGTTCATAGCTTGCAAATCCAAATCGGTTACACCAATTGGAGAGGTTTCAATCCAAATTCTTGCACTCAGAAGCTTGATCATGTGTTGGTGATTGATTCCAGAAAGATTTCTAGCCAAGATTGTGGAAGAATCGTGAGATTGCATTTTGAATTCATCCCTTGCTAGTCAGAATCGAGTTTGGTGATTCAAAAAGATTCAACCCAATTTGATGCATACAGAAGCTTGATCATACATCGTAGAACGTGTCTGGAAGATCTTGGAGCTTGATTTGAAGGTTTTACCACTCTGTTCATCCAAGATTTGCAGGTATGTAAATTTCATTCCATGACTTGATTCATGTAGAATTGCTAGGTTTTAAATAGTTAGATTCATTATAGATGATGGTTAGGACATTTCTGGATTGGTTTGGAGTGGATTGGTGACAATTAGGATAGATGACCAATTTCTGTTTGAGCTTGGTTCTTGTGATTCTTGGGGAATTAAAGGTGTTTAGATGATGGTAATTGATCAGTGTAACATGTAGTTCATGTTGATATCTTTAATTTTGAGAATGGTGACCATCAAGACTTGGTGAGTTTTCTGAAACTTTGATCGGGTTTGGCTTTGGAGGGCGAATCAATGATTTTGGAGGTCGTATTCATGATCAGGGTGAAAAATTAGGTGAGATAGGGTATTTGGTTGCAAAGTTTGGTGAGTTTTTGAAGTTGTCTCGCCGGAGAAGACGGTGTTTTCCACCATGGACCACCGCCTGGGAATAGTTTCAGGCCACCTGAGATTATTGGAGAAGATGAATGAGAAACCGTTGGATTGGTCTGAGAGGAGACTTTGTATGATGATCCAAGGGCCACGATTCAAACTGAGAATTGCCTCCAAGACTTTGAAACGCTGCGTTTCATTTATCCAATCAGCTGGTGACTGGACTCATACGTGGACGCGCCCCAGCTCTCAAATGCGCTTACCAGTCCATGGATCCAAGGGCTCCCATTTTATTTCAGCTTTTTATCTTCTTTTTTCATTTTAAATTCATTTTAGTTTTATTTTTAATCCATTTGATTTCTAAAAATCATAATAAATCTAATATTGATCAGAGAAATATTTTAAAAATACCACCATGATCCTGGATTTATTTGTGATTTTATGAAATTAATAAATCTCATTTTCACCCATTTTTCAATTTAATTTGACTTTCTCCATTTTATTAATTTCTTTAATTTTGTACATTTGATACATGTTTTGTGGATTTTCTTGTGATCAATTGGTGAATGTTTTTAAGTTGATTCTTGTTGGATTGATTAGATTAGAGGTACATGCTCCCTTAGAAATTTTTCTCATATTTTTATGATGAAATTTAGTTTAGTCTTGAATGATAAACTTTAGGGTGTTAGGATTAGGGTTTTACAACACTTAGGTGTAGTTTAGGGTATAGTTTGGAGACTTAGGGTTTGATTTAGGCCTTGGGGTTTATGTGGGGTATAGGGTACATAGTTAGGTTCCCTTAGAAATTAATCTAGGGTTTTATGATGAGTATTTCCATTTTATTTGATTTTTGCAAATTGGGTGATATTGGTGTGTTTCCCTTTTGGGATGTTGTTTTGTTTGTGGGGTTTTGGGCATTTCCATGGGGTGTTGGGCTTGGGCTTTTCTTGTTGGAGCTAATTAAGACTTTGGATGATGATTGGAGACAAAGGATGGAGCTTGGAGCATGAAGAATCTTATCATTGAAGGTTGCTTTTGAAGGCTTGGGAGATAGGAGATATAGGGAGAGCTTTAGAGTAGACTGATTTCTTCTGTCAAACATGGAGAGCTTCTTGTGCCTCTATTCCATCCTATGACACAAGGACCCCCAAAGAAGTTCCATCTCTCCTTAGGAGGGATGTAGAGCATTCTTTGATTGGGTAGAACCGTGAGGATAGCATTCACCTGTTGTGTTAAGATATTAGTGATTTCCCTGGGTTATCATTAAGCCTCTTAACATTCCAACTTCATCTATTAGTTGATTCTCTCCTGTGAGTGTTTGCCTTGAAGATGGAAGCCTATTGAAGATGAAGTTCATTGAATACTGGTGGAGATGAAGCTTGTACCTGTCAAAGCTGGGTATATGTTGAAGACTAGGGCTTTGCTGCTGTTTGAAGCTGTCTACTGATTGGGGTCTATTGCTTGCCAGAGCTTGGAGATTTATTGAAGATAGGAGTTTATCTAAATCTTGAAGAAGGTTGAAGAATGGGGTCTTGCTGGGAGAAGTTGTTACTGTCCACCTTGTTGTTGTTGATCAACTGTAGCTGTTAGAGCTGGTGCTGTTTGAGCTGTTACTGTAAGAGCTAGTGTTGCTGTCAGAGCTGGTGTTGGGTTTTATTTTCTTTCTCTGTATTGTTTGTTGGATTGTTTAGTTGGCCCCTTAGGTTTGAAGTGAAGCTGTTTCACTTTGCCTCTTGTCTTCCCAGGTTCGAGGTTGAGTGGGACTCCCTTGCCTCGCTTGTATTGCTGCATCTCATGCGTTTTACTGTTTTCTGTATATCTGTTGTTTCTTTTCCGTTTATCCCCTAGGATCTCTGATTTCCTCTGTGCAGGAGGGAATTACGACAGACATTAGGTTGTAATCCATGCATGACAACATTAGGGTAGTTTTGATTCCCATTTCAAACCCTAGGTTTTTAGAGTTCTTTCTCTTCTATCTCAGAACAATTCAAAACACAGTAATAAGGATAATCGATGTCGTACGTTACGAGCCTTAAGCTATTTGAGAGAGGGTTGCTGGAGGGTCACTCTTCAGTAATCTGACTGCTTAGTGTGTTACCCTTAGGGTGACATACGACGTAGTCACTCTCAAATTATAGTCTCTAGTGCGTCAGAGATTGCAAACACCATAAAAAAACAGTTCTTGCATAAAAGATTAGATTAAAAAACAAACATCAAAGGGTCATTTTTGTCCGCTTGGACTCTTAATCAGGAGAAAACCTTTTCAGAAAGATAAAAAATAGTCAGACAAATCTGTGTCTTCCGTAGCCGAACTACGTTTGCTCTGATCTTTCATGCTGTATGAAAGTACGTAGGCATAGGATGCCGTATCCTAGCGAGCAACCTTCCCCTTCCTTTCCCGTAGGTAGGCGAACTACGTTGACTCTGATTTCTCGTTCCAGACGGGAATACGTAGGCATAAAGTGCGATACTTTTCCGAGTCATTTTCTCTTCTTTCTAACCCTTGACCTTTAGTGTAGATAGAATAACAATCCGTACTAGAAAACAAGCGTGGATCCCGTCGAGTACGACAGACGTGAGGGGTGCTAATACCTTCCCATTTTGTAACCGACTCCCGAACCCAGGATTTAGTTGCGATGACCATTCCTTTCCCGTCTTTGCGGTAGGTTTACTTCGAGCGTTTCCTTTCCCTCCGTTGGGACAAATAACGCACGGTGGTGACTCTTCTGTTCAGCCGGCGCTGATTTTCGCAGTAGCGACACCACCAACTTATGTTTCTGGGTAAAATCTCACACTTGAGTAAAGCTTTTTATCCGCATGTTTGTTGTTTGTGAGTAACAAGTTTCGAGGAGGAAGAGCCAAGAGGAGACGAAAAGCGAAACTGCGAGCAGGTGGAGAGAATGAGAAGACAATAGTGGAATCGCGGAGCAAAGTGTAAGAACGCAGATTGTTTCTTAGTAATATCTCTATGTTTTGATGATAACTCTTATGAAATTTTGTATTAAAGAATTATATACTCTAAATATTTTCATGAATATTTGCTGCCGATGATTAAAGTATATATATATCTAAGAGCAAATTAATCTGAACATGGAACTATGGAAGGCTCTGAAGAGTCAGAATTATCTTATAGAAGAATATGAGCGCTGTCTGCAGAAGGATCTGAAGCAGAAGCTACAAAAGAATCTGAGGCAGAAGCTGCAGAAGGATCTGAAGCAGAAGACTCTGAAAGATCTGAAGACTCTAAAGCATTGAAGATCTTTGTATGATAGTTAAAAATCACAGTTTTTCAGAAGACTTTGAGAGTACTACACGCTGCATGTACTGAAGATCTGATTCATAAAACTCTGCTCTGATAGAACTACACGCTAAAGCACACTTGCTGCATTACTCTGATTCAGCAAAATCTGATGGGCATCCAAGACTCTGATCACGCAGACTCTGATGTTTACTTTGCTGAAATGAAATACTTGTTGAAGAAGAATTCAAAGTGATATCCTTTGATTTGGCTCAACGACTCTTTCCTCTTTCATGCTTGAAACTAGAACACAGACCAAAAGCATTTCTCTGTGCATTCTACTTCCAGGAAAGGTCATGTGATGTAAAGACAAAAAGGTTCAGGCCTTTTCAGTACACAGCCTCCAACATCAAGACTTTGTTGACTACTGTGCATATAAAAGCAAGTCTTCCTCATCTTCTTCAAAACAACGGATCATTGATAGAAACTCTTACAAGCTCTCATAAAATATTCTTATTCTCTTTGCTGAGTTTATTATTTTGTTCTTAACATTAAGTGAAAAATCACTCTTGTGATAAAGCTTGTTAAAAGCATTCAAACACTTGTATTTATCTTACATTTCATTGTAATAGTTCCTTGAGAAGATCCAGTTGGGATCAGTAGTTCTTGAGAAGACTTTGAACAGTTGTTCTTAGGGCTTACTATTGTAATCAGTTGATTAAATAGTGGATTAAGTCCTTGTTTGAGAAAGGCAAATCACTCTAGATAGGGTGGACTGGAGTAGTTGAGTTCAACGAACCAGGATAAAAATATTTGAGTTTTTACTTCTAAGTTTTATCTTCATACTTATTCACAAAGGAAATGAAGGAGAAGAAATGGCGGATGAAAGAGATCGAGCGAAGCGGCGAAGGGGGGGGGGTCAATTTGGGATTAGGGTTCTGTTTTTGGTTTATTTGTTGTAATCCTATGCATGTGTATATACCGCATCACCATACACCTTCACATCACAGACACACACCCCACGAACCGATCAATCACACACATCCCACTCGCTTCCACACGATGCACCCACACATCTGCATCACACCGAATCCGCTCGCCCCTCTAATTAACCACCTTAAGACCTCTAATCTGCCATTAACTAAGTTAACCCATCAAATTAATTTAATTAATCAACCTAATAATTAATCATTTATCTAATCGTTTTTTTTATTAAAACAACTAATACAACCAATTTTATTTAAATTCCACCCCTTTTATATTTAGTTTATTTTAAACAACTTTCTTTAACTAATTAACTTATATTTCAATTTATTCACCTTTTTATTTTAATCAATTTAATAAACCTTTTATAATATAATAAAAACTTATTTCATTTAATTTTAATATAACCTTTTATTTAATAAAAATATCCTCATCAATAAAATAATAAAACTTCTTTTTAATAACCAATAACCAATTTATTTAATAAATAATTTATTTACTTAAAAACTATTTCTATTCAACATAAGTAATTCGATTTCACCAAAAATTATCTTTATAATTTAATTCAACATTTTCCTTAAAATCAATCTCACCAAAAATAAACTTTATTTCTAAATCAATTCAACTAAAATAAGATCAACTCCCATAAATCAATTGTGCACGCTTACGTTCCTGCATCGATTCCACTCACGTATGCATAATTCACACACTTGTCTTAGAACTTTCATGCGTTCGTGTATGCTTTTACTTTATCCGCCGTTTATGTTTATCGTCTTTTACCTTCCCGCAAATTATCTTATCGCATTGCATAAACGTCCAAAGGAAGAATCTGCGCATAACGTGAAACTTGTGCGCATGCATTTCATTTGCATTATATTCCCCATTTGATCCTTGATCCCATTCAAGTCGATCTTATTAAGATAAATTCTACCCCATAAGGAGGACCTTTTTCTTTTATCTTCACAATATAGAAACAAAAACAATTCAACAACTCAATATCAAACTATTCAAACAATTAGAGAATAAGATGTGAGTCATCTTGACAGCCGAGATATAAATCTCCTGCCTCATAACAATACAATCAATATGTTGGTACTTTCCCGCTTGAGAGTGATAGTACTCGTCGACAATCCGAGTGTTTGAGTCGTTCTCTCAAGATGATGCAAAGACTATTTTCCTACAAGTTATGGTGGTTAAGTCGAGTAATCTCCCTTAAGATAACAACTCGTCTTTTCTCCTAGAATCAATCAATCAACAACCTAATCCCTTAGGAACTTTGACCACAGTCAATGCTTCCTCAAACCCTTTAGGGGAACTACAAGTACTCTAATTCCATTCCCGTCAGGATATGTAGGCACAAGATGCGACGTCTTGGCGAGTATACTTAGAAATAAACTATTAGGTCTTTTATCCCTTAAGCAGATAACCCATAGCAACAAACAACATTAAAACAAGAGGTTCCTGTAGAGTACTACAGAAACTTAGGATGCTAGCACCTTCCCTAAGTTTAACCAACCCCCGAACCTATAACTCTCTAGCTTTTGCATTTGCATTGCATTGTGGGTAATTCGATCTTTTTCCCTTCCTTTGGACAAATAAAAGACCAGTTGTAATGAATTTAGATTCAAGCTAATCAATAGCTTGGTGTCCAATTTTAAACGTGACAATGCCATCTAACTCAAACTTGGAGGCCTTACAGATAAAACTCAGAACCTTCCCATACTCCTTTCTGTAATATTCCATCACACTACAATCAGCCACATAAATTAGCTTAAGCAGAGGTCCTATCTCTGGTGTCGGGAACTTGTACAACACACTCTTCTTCAAATCAGGCTCCATAACGACAGTGGATTAAATTACTTGAATCAAGGAGAAAATATACACCTGAAACACAAATACATGCAAATGTTAAGATGCAAATACAACAGGGGATCAAGATTGTTGTGCTGCTGACATGAGTTGAACCAGAGCTTCGCTTCGACAAGAAAATAACACAGCACTGATATAAGGAACCCACTATATCAAGGATCAAAAGTTCACACTGACGAGAAAACCGGGTAGGTTAAAGGTCAAGGTTTCCTGCATAACCCTCCCACTCACTGGTATGAACCTATCTCTGATAAGGTTTGACATCCTATGCGGTCGTCAGTGTCACAGACTTTCGAGAAACAATGATACATTCACCATTTCTGGTTTGGCATCATAGTCAAATGAAGCGGCCTCACTTAGCTGACTCTCAAATGATCGGTCTCTAGAGTTGACTGTTTCCAGATCCAACATCCCCTCCCGACTAATGTATAGGATAGGATGTCTTCAAAGAAAACCTCGTCTGAACGCGAATTTCGTGGGGAATAATGCATGCTGAAAAATACAGGTTCATCACTACTTTCCGCGCTAATGCTATGTGTATCCTCAAGCCTGGGTTTTGGCTTATCACTAAATGGAACAGTCCCATCCAACAGCACATCAATATGATAATGATAATGTGCGGGAAAATAAAATGTGAATGCAAAACTGTACAAATCCAACACACATATAAAAAAAACATACAAGCGCTAGGATTGACTTGCAAAGGGGATGGGAAATTTCCCCAGCAGAGTCGTCAGCTGTCACATCGCTGTGAAAAGAGGGGCCGACAAAGACAGAAGTGTCGCCACCGCTCGTTATTTATCCCAGAAAGAGGGAAAGGAAACGATTAGAGAAAACCTGTGAAAAAAGGAAAAGACAGGTCATCGCAACCAAATCTTGGGTTCAGGAGTCGGTTACGCAAGGGGAAGGTATGAGCACCCCTCACGTCTGTTGTACTCAACATGATCCATGTTTGTCGTCTAATCTAAAAGGGTGTTAATCTATCAAAAGGCTGGCTTACAGGGACAAAAGAAAAGAAAAGAGACTCGATAGAGCATCGCCGCTTTATGCCTACGTATTCCCTCGTGCAATGGGAAAGTCATAGTCAACGTAGTTCAGAAAACTACGGGTGAAAAGGGGGAAAGGTTGCTCGCCAAGACATCCCCGTCTTGTGCCTACGTATTCTCATATAGTATGAGAAATCAGAGCAAATATAGTTCGGGCTGACACGACCATATATTAGTTCAAGTGTGTTAACTGAGTAGGGTTCAACCTTCGTTCTAGCAGTTAGGTGTATTGCTTCTCGACCATTAGAGACTTAGGCGTTACCTGTTTGTGGTAGAACCAAGACTTAACACACTCTTTCTAAAAATGATTTTCAAACAATCCTGAAGGATAAAAAGGTTTGATGTTTTGTTTTATATTTTTTATGAAGAAATGAATTGGGTTAAGTTTTTAACTCATGTTGCACAAAAAACTATGACTTGAGAGCGAATGCGTCGCATATCGCCCAAACGGCATACGCTAAATGTACCAGCCCAATTTTCAATAACTGATTAATGGTACTAGTTAATTGGTTTGTGTAATTTTAAGTGAATTATTGGATGTAACTGATTTATTCTATTTGGTAGAATAATATGGACTTACTAGATATTCTCTAATCAAGGATGAGATGGGATATTTTATGAGAAAAGGAATTGGTAAATATTTTGAGAAAAGAAATAAATTGGAGAGAAACCAAAGGGAAGTATATATGAAGGGGGAGCAGAGCGAAAATGTAAAATAGAAAACATGAAAAGAAAGTGGAGGAAGAAGAGAAAGTAGAAGGAAGAAGAAAGGAAAGCTTGGAAAGCTCAAAAACGACTTTTGGCTTCCGATTAATCGAGGTAAGGGTGTGAAATATTGTTATCTTACAAATGTATGTGATTATGTAGAGATTGTTTGGATTTGTTTGGTTGTTCTTCCTCATCTTCCATTTTAGGGCATAATAAGTTTAATCGGTAGAAACCGAGTTTTAACGGTTAAAAATGAGGATAAGTAGTAGAGTTTAGTCGAGGAATGTTGGGCTAAGGCTACTGAGACGAGTTGGGATTGAATCAGGTGGACTTTGATGATTTCAGAGTTTTGGATAGTGGGGAAATTCTGAGTTCGCAGACCCTCACTAGCATGTCCTCTAGGCGAGCGGGTCGCGAGCACTCACCGGGCATTCACTATGGCGAGCCAGTAGCGAATGGTCCCAGACTTGGGCAGAATGGTTTTGGTTGTTCTTCACTGGTAGCAAAGGGGGTAGCGAGCATTCGCTGGGAATTCGCTGTGGTGAGTGGGGTAGCAAATCAGGTCAGAGGCTTCTGTTTGCCTTCCAGGCTTGTTCGCTAGGCGAACAAAAAGCGAGTACTCGCTAGGCGAGCAAGGTGGCGAGCGTAGCAACATGTTGTTTCCTTGTGTGTTCCATCCAATGGTTAATTGTTTGGTTCAATGATGTTAATTATATATATTTATGAATAGTTTGTGTACTGTTAAGATGAGACGTGCTGTGGGTAGCCTTATGGCGTGAATCCTAGATTGTGTAATGTGGCCTTTGGCAATTATATGTATTGTTAGAATTAAACGTGAATGCATGAGAATATATGTATGATATTTGCGCATTACTTTGTAATTGATAATGACGTTGAGAGTATGTAAACATGCGAGATCCTTACTCACTGGAGTAGAATGACTTGGTGTCGTTCCTAGTGTAGTAATCACTAGGGTAGAATAACTGTGTAGTTGTTCCTGGTGGGGTATAAGCCATGTAGCCGTAATCCTCGTGAGGATTTGTTAGAGTTGTTGAGTTTGTATGAGTCATATGGTATGTGTGTGTGATTGTTATATGAAAGTGTGTGATGTGGCCGTTTGGCGATTATGTGTATGATGGTATGTACTCGTGTAGGATGTAATGCGAAATTGTATATTTTTAAGTTTACGGTGCATTTCAAGAGTGTGTGGAGTCATTGTGCGTGTGTAGCATCATGATTGAATTTTTGTGTCTTGATCCCGTGGAGAATCTGCAGAAACCTCGTGTGCCCTTGTATGGTGTGAGCGATGCTTTATTTTGATCCCTAGGAGGATCTGCAGAAACCTCGTGTGACCTTGTGGGGTGTGAGCGATGGTTTATTCTTGATCCCGTGGAGGATCTGCAGAAACCTTGTGTGCCCTTGTGGGGGGTGAGCGATGGTTTATTCTTGATCCCGTGGAGGATTTGCAGAAACCTCGTGTGCCCTTGTGGGGTGTGAGCGATGGTTTATTTGGATCCCTAGGAGGATCTGCAGAAACGATCGTGTGCCCTTGTGGGGTGTGAGCGATGGTTTATTCTTGATTCCATGGAGAATCTGCAGAACGATTGTGTGCCCTTGTGGGGTGTGAGCAATCCTGTAACGTCGTGTGCCCATGTGGGCTGTGAACGATGGGTGAACATCGTAGGCCCTACTGGGAGTTACTTCGGTAACGAGCGATGGTACCTTTTGGTTCTTCAACTGAACCTGCTGAATGAGTCGGTACCACATTTGCAGCTGCATAGAGTCGTGACTCGGTCTCTATGAGTTGCATTATCATCTTTATATGATGCATTGGTGAAATAAACATGAATATAAATGTTTATGTGAATTGGTGAAATAAACATGAATATAAATGTTTATGTGAATTGGTGGAATAAACATGAATATAAATGTTTATGTGAATTGGTGGAATAAATATGTCATGTGTGTTATGAATTGATGAATGTGTTTAATTAGGAAAACGTATGTTGTGACATATATGACGTTAAAGTGTATTGTGGTGAGAAAATGTGGAACATATGTATTTTGTATTTGTACATTTATATATAATTATATGCATTGTTATTATGATAATATTTCTCACCCTTCTGCTGGAATGATGTCCTTCATGACATCGTGCAGGTATCAAGGTGTAGTACTGCTCGTAGTTGCGGGGTCGCTATTGGTGTAGCTGTTTAGTGATTTTAGGTTATTGGGTTGAGTCGTGCTCTGGTCACGTAACACTGGGATCGTTTGGGTTATGTTTCTGATGTATTTTGTGTTGTTGGCCTCCGTGCCTAAGTGAGGTGAATTATGTGATAAAAGTAAATATTTCTTTTATGAAAAATTGTGATATAAATAAATCCGCTGTTACATGCAAATGAAAGCTTGTAAAGTATGATTATTTATTTCAGTGTTATTAAGCATGACAGGTGATTTTTAAGTAATTTGGAAGTATATGTGTGTCGCTTCCGCGAAAATAAGGTGCCGGCAAAACAGAAGAGTCGCCACCTTTCGTTATTTATCCCTTAGAACGGGAAAGGAAACGATCGGAAAAACCTGACGAAAAGGTATAAGACAAGGTCATCGCAACCGTTGTCTGGGTTCGGGAGTCGGTTACGCAAGGGGAAGGTATTAGCACCCCTCACGTCCATCGTACTTGATGGGATCCACGCTTGTTGTGTTTATCTGACGGGTTGGTTCTATCTATCTACCTATCAAGACCGGTATAAAAAGGAAAAGAAAAATGACTCGGCAAAGCGTCGCACTTTATGCCTACGTATTCTCATAAGAGAATGAGAAATCAGAGTCAACATAGTTCGGCTAACTACGGGTGATGGGGGAAGGTGGCTCGCCAATACGTCAGTATTGTGCCTACGTACTCTCAACAGATATGAGAGATCAGAGCTTACGAAGTTCGGGATAATACGGATTACGGGAATTCAGATTCATCTATTTTATCGAGTAGGGTTAACAAACAGTTCCAGCAGTAAGATGTGCGCAGCTCGACCCTTGGAGACTTAGGCGTTACCGTTTGCGGTAGAACTGGGAGTTAACGACACTCTTTTCTTCAAAAAAGCTTCCTTTGACTTACGGGCCCACGGGGCAAAAAGGTTTGAAGTTTGTTTTTTGTCTTTTACGAAAGAACTGTTTTTTATGGATGTTTGCAACTAATATCGCACTAGAGACTATGACCTGAGAATGAATGCGTCGCATGTCACCCAAAGGGTGCCATACTAAACATCCAGACTGTTGAAAAGAAACTCTCCAACAATCCTTTCTCAGATAGCTTAAGGCTCGTAACGTACGACGTCAGTTAACCTTTATTACTGTATTTTAATTTGTTTTGCGATGAGAAGAGAACATGCTGAACTAAAGGGAGACTATCAAGTCCTAATGTTGTCATGCCAAGGATTCATCCTATGGTTGAGGTTTGAAACAGGGAACTCCTAGAAGTTATAATGCATAGGTTTCAACCTAAAGTTCTATCATCACTTCCTTATCAAAGGAAGTGAGATTCCTAGGGGATCATGTCAATGATAAACAGAAACAGGTAAAGCATCAGCTGAAACAGTAAACAGTAAATAACTGTAAAATGCATGAAATGCAAGTGAGGGAGGAAATGTGTGTGGGGCATCAGCCTCCACAAGCTCGTCTCGACCTCAAGCCATATATGAATAACTACAATCATACAGAGGAAATAATATGCTATCAAGCAAATCGCAAACCACATAGGCAAGGGAGCAGGGCTCTACCGAATACCCGCAAGCAAAGCCATACAATAAAAATACAAGCAGAGGGAGCAACTCAACCTCTAGTGCAATCATGATCCTAGCTTAAATCAGTCTAAATATGAACTTACTCTAATGCATCAAGCAAATCAAGCAAGTCACATCAATACAGTTGCACAACAAGCAAACAGACAAGAAAGAAAGCAGATCAACAGCCCCACAGCCTCACAGCAAAGCAATCTTCTCTGACAGCAGTTCAGTCCTCAATCTTCAACTGCTTTTCAAGGCTATCATCTTCAATAGCAAGTATCAGCTTGCTTCTTCAAGCTTTCAATGCATCAAACACAATTATCAACTTGTTCTCCAACTTCCATCTTCAGCTCTTTCTTCAATCTCAATTTGATCTTCTTCACAAGTGTCAACTTGTTCTTCTTGGTCTTCAAGCTTCAGCTCCAATGGTAGTCTTCAAATACAGAGAAGTAGCAACTTCTAGCATCTTCAATCTTCTAACAAGGAAATACATCCTCTAGCAAGGGAGAAAGATTCATCTAACAAGAGCAATGTTTGGATAGTGAGAAGCAAGGTGAAGACCTAAGGTCACCACTAAGCACTCCACCATCAAAGAAAGGAACCCTCAAAGGTTCTACCAACTTGTGAGGAGCCACACATCCTACCCAAGGAGGGATGAGGCCTTTACAAGGGGACCTTACATCATAGGGAGGAATGGAAGTGATCAACACCTTCCATGTTTATGAAGGAAGAAAGTCTATTCTAAGGGATCTCCCTAAGAACCCTAATCCTTAACCCTAAGCAAAACCACTCTAAAGGAAGAGCAAACTTCAAGTCCAAGCTCCCTCATGCATTCCTCAGTAGCCCACACATGCCTTCATCATTACCCAAGAGCAAGGGAACTAAAACCCTAATCTAAGGGAACTAAAGAAATCATTCTAGTTGAGTTAGTAAGTTAGGATCACCTAAAACCTAGTATTAAAGTTAATCCTAACTAAAATACTAAAACCAATTGTGAAATCCTACAAAAATTACTATGGGAACCTATGTCACTCATGACTCTACCATATTAATTCCAGAGATCAAATCCTCAAATAAGACCTAGAAATAAATTCTACACTACAAGATACTAAACTTAAACCCTAAAAGGGAGCACCTAAGGTTTCAACCTAAAAACAACACCTCATTTTATCACAAAAATGTGAGAAAAATACTATGGTAGCATGCATATCTAAGCTAATCACACACAAAAAATCAAGCCAAAAATCATCACCAAGTGATCACACTAAAATCATCGAATAGAGGTATCAATTAGCAAATAAACATCGCGTATCACTTCGAACTGTAACTACGAAAGTATGCATCCGATTGGGAAACGAAAATGCGTGTTGATGGAATCATGATTAAAAAATCAAGAACAGGGGCAAACATCTAAAACATTTCACTCTTAATGCACCATATTGATCTATGAAGATTCGAAGTGAAACGATACGAGAACAAGCATAAAAACGGCAAAACAGGCCTGTCAGCACAGTGTTAATCGATTAACACCATAGGTTAATCGGTTAACCACTTAAAAACATTGAAAATTTTGAATATTTGGGTTGGTTAATCGATTAAACATATAGGTTAACCGATTAACACTGCACCAGAAGCAGAAAAACAACAACAAAATCACTTTTCAACAGCTTATTACATCTCCAAACATACCAATGCTCACATAATCAATTATGCACGAAATTTCCTCAGCAAACAGTGACATGATTAGCATGTAAACATGGTAAAGAAACATGATCATGGATCAAGAAGATCAAATCAACCACAATTCAATCAAATGTGTAGATCAACATTATGAACATGCAAATAAGTTCGAAATTAAATCGGATCAGAATTCCAACCTATGAATCGGAGAATTGATCCAGTAATTGTTGATCTATCTGTAATTGAGAAGATCCAAGCAAAGAAACCCGGAAAACTTCAAGATTCACACCAATTCTTGTAGTAGCAATGAAGATCCACCAAGAACAAGCCAAAATAAGCCAAATAATCACTTCCGAAATCAATTCCAAGTTCAGATCTGCTTGAGCACGAAAATTGAATGATGAAAATGGAATTAATGGAGTGAATTAATGGAGGTTTAGCTCTTAGAAATCAAGGATTCCAAGGAAGAATCAATGATTTCAATGAGAAGAGCTTTGTGTGAGTTTTGTGAGGTTGAAAAATTGAGAGAGAATTATGAAGATGAAAGGGAATTACGAAAAAAAAATTTTGTGAGGTTTGGAGTAAATCATTTAAATATACTCTTGGTTCGGATCCAAAGCAAGGCTTGGAAATAGGATTGGGATGTGGTATGGGGTTTTGGCAGGAAACTAAAATAACCAACTTGAGAAGGTTCTAGATCCTTCTAGAATGCAAAATGGAACCTTCCAAATGATCAAAATTGTACCCCAAATGGGAATTGCTTGAAATCTCACGTGCAAGGCAAAATCTGCTTTGGTTAATCGGTTAACCATATAGGTTAATCGATTAACACTGTTAAAACTTGCAAATCTGGACTATTTTCCAATGGTTAATCGGTTAACCATATGTGTTAACCGATTAACACATTCAAAAATTTGAATTTGGCGCCTTTTGGTGGGAAATCTGCCTGTTTGCCTGTTCTCAACCGTTCGGAGCCCTGTTAAGCTTCTGAAACTTGCTGTTGAATATTATGATCATGAAAATGCTTAGGATGCTCCTGAATGCTACTTCCTGTAGAGAAAATTCCTGCAAATAAAATGAAATCGGCCGCTCAACCGTTGGGCAAAATAAACGCCAGAACCTCTGATGCTTGAATAAAATCTCTTGATTAGCTTTGTACTCTATGATAGCCCTTGACCTCCTACATACATGTCAATGCAATGCATATGGTAATGTTATGTTAAATGAAACGAAACACAAGCTAGGTAAAGAAATGTTAGGCAAATTTTGGGGTGCAACAATGTGTGACACCCTTTGTGAATGCATGTTAATAATACTCTGATTATGTTTATTTTTCCGTGGGGTTTAGAAGGGTGTTACATTAGTGGTATCAGAGCAGGTCAGTCCATCTGACCAAGTTGCCTAATGTTTTTTGTTCCCTTGTATGCGACATGTGTGTGAAAACACTGTCGGTACGCGTTTGTTATTCTAAACCTTGTCTGCAGGAGTGGGAGTGATCTGAGTGGGGGAGAGAGTGGTGCTTCTCCAGGATGCTGCAAGTGTGTAGTTGAACGCTCCAATAGTTTGGTAAAGATGGGTTATGCCCCATCATGATTTCGGATGTCTATTGACAAATTGAGGAACTGATCACCCTTAATCTCTTGTTGATAATAGTTGGGATTGTGTTGGATGGGATAGACGTGTCTTGCAAGCTTAGATGGCGCGAGCAGTGAATTGTTTGGAGTAAGGCCAAGTACTTGGGAGTTTTGTGTATTAACGAAAGTGAGTAGTTGGCGGTTTACCGATCAGTCATGATTGTCTGGAGGTTGTCCTGACGAAGTAGTGATACACAGCCAGGGAGTGAAGTGGAGTTGTGATCGACTTAATTACGGAGACTAGTCCGATGTTGAGAGCTCCATGTTATATGTCCAATCGGTTAGCCAAGGAATTAAATTGATGAAATAATTTTGAGGCTTGTGTCTGCGTGTGCTAAGACAACAGTTTATGAGGTCAAATATATAATGGGTGGATGGTGATTTCTGGTGATTATTAAAGAAAGTAAGAAGTGGAATACAATCTTGGTATGATTAAGCCTCTAAGTATTTCAAGAGTTGAAGGTGTGTAAATGGCCTTCTGAGTGTGGGAATGTTGTTTTCGTACTTTGTCGTAATGAGAGAACAGTAACAGGGAATTAAGTTATTTCTTGATGGAATATGTTTGGATGTTGTAGTACGTACGGGAAGGGAGGTTTATGTTTCCGCCATGACTCACAAATTGAGTGTCCGTTTGACATGGGATCTTCCATACTTAATGGAGTGAGTTGATAGTTGTGTAACCAAGCGTATTTGGATATTCGAAGAGTATAGATGATCGTGTTGGACATCGCCGACTTGAGTTATCAGTGTTTGAGGACGAGTGGTGTTATGCCACTGGGAAGGAGTTTAAAGAGTTTTTGGGAGAAGTTGCCAATAACTTGTATATTGGTTGGCCAAGTTTGACAGAACTACTTGTGGTGTTTTGTGATGTTTGATTGATATGATTGAGAGATATGTTAAGTACAACATCCGCGAGTTTTGGTTATGCTTTAAGGCAACTCAAGCTACATAAGGGGATCATTTGGCGAGTAGTTTGGAATTGGTTGTTGTGTGTCGGTGCCGGAGTTTGGAGACCTCAATTGTTTGGTTGAGATTCGAAACGATTGCTAACATTAAGAACTTAAGGTGTGCATCTGAATTGGAAAAGTTGAATATGAGGCAGAGGGAATAATTAGGACTTCTGAAGAATTGTGGTTTTGGTCGAATTACCTTTCGGGTGAGACGACGAGGTAGCTAAGGTATCAAGTGGGAATTTCCGTATATACTGATGACGATGGTAGTGAACTAGAACTGAAGAAGCAAATTCAAGATACGAGTTTGGTATGCGAAGAGACTTCTCGTGGAATTGAGCTTTGTATGTTGAGACCGACTATTGGTATTCCCGATGAGATCTGATGGAGTCGGAAGTTATTTGAGATAATAGAATGATTTAATTTAATGGATAAAAGTCGAAGTGTGAACATCAGACACTGTTGGACCTGATACAACTGTAGAATAATTCTGAGTGGCACAAAATAGTACCCCCATGGATCTTGTGACGGGTTTTCCAGAGAATTCGATAGGATATGACTCGATTTGGATGGTTAAGAATGGATTAACAAGAGTAACTCGTTACTTACCAGTAAGGATGAATCGTTCTATTAGATGGGAATCTGAGTTCTTCGTTGAGATTTCGGAAAGGTTTGCAGGCACTTCTGGATGCCATGTGGGTTGTTGAACTCTGACGAGCGTCCGTGGAAGGAATCGACAGACAAAGAGGATTACCCAATATGTAGAGAATTTGTTGGAAAGCTTGTGTGATTGAGCCAAGATGGATCGTGGGATAGTTAATCGTCGTTGATGAAGTTTATCTATGACAATTGCTATCATTCTAATATCAGAATGGCATCGTATGCAGCTTTGTTTAGTAAGAGGGTGTAAGGCTCCTTTGAGTTGATGTGTGTTCGGCGAGAGCGTTGTACTCGGACCTGAGATTGTGCAAAAGACAATCCGACGGTGGAGACACTGCTAAGTTCAGGTGGGTGAACGAGAAGCAACTTCGAGGTAAAGGGATTCCTTTGGCGGAAGTAGTTGGGAGTTTGTGATGCGAGAGTCATATCCAGAGTTATTCGAGTTGGATAACATTTTGGAGGACGAAAATTCCTAAAGTGGGGGAGAGTTGTAATAGCCCAATTTTCAATAACTGATTAATGGTACTAGTTAATTGGTTTGTGTAATTTAAGTGAATTATTGGATTTAACTGATTTATTCTATTTGGTAGAAAAATGTGGACTTACTAGATATTCTCTAATCAAGGATGAGATGGGATATTTTATGAGAAAAGGAATTGGTAAATATTTTGAGAGAAGAAATAAATTAGAGAGAAACCGAAGGGAAGGATATATGAAGGGGGAGCGGAGCGAAAATGTAAAATAGAAAACATGAAAAGAAAGTGGAGGAAGAAGAGAAAGTTGAAGGAAGAAGAAAGGAAAGCTTGGAAAGCTCAAGAACGACTTCTGGCTTCCGATTAATCGAGGTAAGGGTGTGAAATATTGTTATCTTACCAATGTATGTGATTATGTAGGGATTGTTTGGATTTGTTTTGTTGTTCTTCCTCATCTTCCATTCTAGGGCATAATAAGTTTAATCGGTAGAAACCAAGTTTTAACGGTTAAAAATGAGGATAAGTAGTAGAGTTTAGTTGAGGAATGTTGGGCTAAGGCTACTGAGACGAGTTGGGATTGAATCGGGTGGATTTCGATGATTTCGAAGTTTTGGACAGTGGTGAAATTTTGAGTTCACAGACCCTCGCTAGCATGTTCGCTAGGCGAGCGGGTCGCGAGCACTCGCTGGGCATTCGTTGGGGCGAGCCAGTAGCGAATGGTCCCGGACTTGGGCAGAATGGTTTTGGGTGTTCTTCGCTGGTAGCGAAGGGGGTAGCGAGCATTCGCTGTGGCGAGTGGGGTAGCGAATCAGGTCAGAGGCTTCTGTTTGCCTTCGCGAGCTTGTTCGCTAGGCGAACGAAAAGCGAGTACTCGCTAGGAGCTCGCTAGGCGACCAAGGTGGTGAGCGTAGCTGCATGTTGTTTCCTTGTGTGTTCCATCCAATGGTTAATTGTTTGGTTCAATGATGTTAATTATATATATTTGTGAATAGTTTGTGTACTGTTAAGATGAGACGTCTTGTGGGTATCCTTATGGCGTGAATCCTAGATTGTGTAATATGGCCTTTGGCAATTTTATGTATTGTTGGAATTAAACATGAATGCATGATGAATATGATAAGGTGTGAAGTATGCATGAGAATATATATATGATATATGCGCATTACTTGGTAATTGATAATGACGTTGAGAGTATGTAAATATACGAGATCCTTACTCACTGGGGTAGAATGACTTGGTGTCGTTCCTAGTGTAGTAATCACCGGGGTAGAATAACTGTGGAGTTGTTCCTGGTGAGGTATAAGCGATGTACCCTTAATCCTCGTGAGGATTTGTGAGAGTTGTTGAGTTTGTATGAGTCATATGGTATGTGTGTGTGATTGTTATATGGAAGTGTGTGATGTGGCCGTTTGGCGATTATGTGTATGATTGTATGTACTCGCGTAGGATGTAATGCGTAATTGTATATTTTTAAGTTTACAGTGCATTTCAAGAGTGTTTGGAGTCATTGTGCGTGTGTAGCATCATGATTGCATTCTTGTGTTTTGATCCCGTGGAGGATCTGCAGAAACCTCGTGTGCCCTTGTGGGGTGTGAGCGATGGTTTATTTTGATCCCTAGGAGGATCTGCAGAAACCTCGTGTGCCCTTGTGGGGTGTGAGCGATGGTTTATTCTTGATCCCGTGGAGGATCTGCCGAAACCTCGTGTGCCCTTGTGGGGTGTGAGCGATGGTTTATTCTTGATCCCATGGAGGATCTACAGAAACCTAGTGTTCCCTTGTGGGGTGTAAGCGATGGTTTATTTTGATTCCTAGGAGGATCTGCAGAAACGATCGTGTGCCCTTGTGGGGTGTGAGCGATGGTTTATTCTTGATTCCGTGGAGAATCTGCAGAACAATTGTGTGCCCTTGTAGGGTGTGAGCAATCCTATAACATCGTGTGCCCATGTGGGCTGTGAGCGATGGGTGAACATCGTAGGCCCGACGGGGAGTTACTTTGGTAACGAGCGATGGTTCCTTTTGGTTCTTCAACTAAACCTGCTGAATGAGTCGGTACCGCATTTGCATCTGCATAGAGTCGTGAGTTGGTCTCTATGAGTTGCATTATCATCTTTATATGATGCATTGGTGAAATAAACATGAATATAAATGTTTATGTGAATTGGTGAAATAAACATGAATATAAATGTTTATGTGAATTGGTGGAATAAATATGTCATGTGTGTTTATGAATTGATGAATGTGTTTAATTAGGAAAACGTATGTTGTGACATATATGACGTTAAAGTGTATTGTGGTGAGAAAATGTGGAACATATGTATTTTGTATTTGTGCATTTATATATAATTATATGCATTGTTATTATGATAATATTTCTCACCCTTCTGCTGGAATGATGTCCTTCATGACATCGTGTAGGTATCAAGGTGTAGTACTGCTCGTAGTTGCGGGGTCGCTATTGGTGTAGCTGTTTAGTGATTTTAGGTTATTGGGTTGAGTCGTGCTCTGGTCACGTAACATTGGGATCGTTTGGGTTATGTTTCTGATGTATTTTGTGTTGTTGGCCTCCGTGCCTAAGTGAGGTGAATTATGTGATAAAAGTAAATATTTCTTTTATGAAAAATTGTGATATAAATAAATCCGCTATTACATGCAAATGAAATCTTGTAAAGTATGATTATTTATTTCAGTGTTATTAAGCATGACAAGTGATTTTTAAGTAATTTGGAAGTATATGTGTGACACCCTTTGTGAATGCATGTTAATTTTACTCTGATTATGTTTATTTTTCCATGGGGTTTAAAAGGGTGTTACACTAAACACTCTAGACAGTGTGAGAGGAGGCCCCCCAACTATCACTCCTCAAGTACTTAAGGCTCGTAGCGTACAACATTTATTATCCTTTATTAAGTGTCTTATGAAAGTTATGATATGAGAAGAGAAGACACAAACTTTAAGGGGAAACTAATCAACCCTAATGTTGTCATGCAAAGTGCTCCTAAAGTTGGGATTAAAAGGGAAGAAACTATCCTAATATTATCATGCAAAGGATTGAACACCTAATGTCTCTCCTACTCCCATCTTAAACAAAGGGACTAGGAATTCTAAGGGATCATGGCAAAAGACCGAGTAAACAACAGATAATCCAATCACGGATGAAATGAAGGATGAGAATAAGTTGACTTAAACAAGTCAAAAGAAATGCAAACAAGGTATGCAAATATGCAAAGATGAGATGTGAGAATCAAATGATGCAACAAAGACAAATGATCAAAACAAGTTGACTTAAACAAGTCAAAAAGAGTGAGATGAAATGGAAGAAGTAACAACCCCTACAACCATTCAAACATCAATCACCTACACAAAAGCTACACACAAAGAAAATTAAAAATCCATGATCAAAGAGGGGAGAAAGAAGCTTGGGCAGCAAGCACACATAAAGTATCTCAACCAAACAATTCAAATTGATCATGCAAAAGAAAAGCACAAACAAGTGTTAAAAGTGATCCATCATTCAAGGTGCACTCAAAGCATAAATATGTACACCAAATCACCTTGAATGATGATCAAAGCACATGGGGCAGAAGTGTAACCAAAAGGAGAAAGCTCAAATCAAGATTAAGAACAAAGCACAAACAAGAACCAAGTCAAGGCAAATGAAAGAATCAAAGTTCTATCTCATATTCAACACTTAAAACCAAAGAACCAGCACCTTA
Source organism: Lathyrus sativus (assembly GCA_963859935.3). NCBI lineage: Eukaryota > Viridiplantae > Streptophyta > Magnoliopsida > Fabales > Fabaceae > Lathyrus > Lathyrus sativus. Next base: position 282,451,593 of record OZ012741.1, on the reverse strand, counting down.
ATCATGTTATAAACAAGTATCAAGGCTCATAGGGTGCATATGGGATCCATAGAAGTCATTTCCAAAGGAACTAGGTCAAACTAGTTTGTATGAACATATTTTGAGATGACTTGACTTGCAAGCTTCATCAAAAATAGGAAGGTTGTTCAATAAATTCCAAATAAAAAGCACAATGTAGCTAGGAAAAATGGAAAACAAGGGCCGAAGTTTCAAGTTCAAACTCATCTCAAGGCATCGCCAAATAAATTAAATATAAAGGGTGTTCCACCTTATCGAGGGGCAATAAAAACCAACTCAAAGTCAACCAAAAAATGATATTTAGTCACTCAAAATCATCCTCAAGAATACCTCAATCCCTTATATAGGTGAGGGAGAGGCCATGATCATTAGAGATAAAGAATTGAGGTCCAAACAATCAAAACTATGTAAGGTAAACCACATAAAAGTCCACTAATTGCAAAATTGAAATTAAATGGCAAATAAAAATAAAATCAGAAACAAAAATAATAGAAAATTAAATAACATCTTGAAATAATTGAAAACATTTTTTATGGAATTTTCTGATAATTGAAACTATTTCTTAAAATAGAAAATGGAAACAGATAAGAAAAAGAAAAGAAAATAAATTGAAAAGCAAAGGGGTGTGTGATAGTAAACTTTAGAATGAACTTCAAACAGTTATGATGCGCAATAGGCTCAAAAAGAGAGGGGGGTGCAGACAACAATCCAAGCCCAACTGATCCAGACTCAGTGTTTTAATGAAACATAACATTTCATTAAAACACATCATAGTCAAATCTCCATGCCATCAAAGTCAAGCCAAAGAGTAATGGACAAGCATGCAAGTCAAAGGGTCCATGCATCCAACTCAGCATTGAACGTGGAATGAACCAGACGCCGGAGCTAGGGCTTCGGTCGTCTTCTCCGGCCATCCTGCCGGAGCTCAGGGTTCAAAACTTAATGAAAATGGACAAACCCTAGATCAAAAGAAAGCTGAGCTCACAAGGATCATGAATCCACCCTTGGAATTTCAAAAAGGTTCATACATAAAGAGAATCAAAAGCTTGAATAAATGAACACATGATTTGAAACTTCATCAAACAAGCACAACAATGGTTCAAACATGGCCTACCATAGGTAGAGCTTCAAATGTAACCCAGAATGTCCCTAAAATATGCCTTGAATGAGAGAAATCAGAAGTGGAAGCTTACTGAACGGAGAAGCTCCGTTGGCTCTTCTAAGGCACGCAAGCTTCACTTTCTTGCCTCCAATTTGTTCCTTAGGCTTTGATGAAGAAGAAACAAGCTCCAATTGAAGTTGATTTGCAGAGAAAAATGAGATTCAAAAATGGAAAGTGTTGAGAAAATTTCAAGCTATCTCTGCTCTCTCCAGCTGCTTCTTCATGTTCTGAGCATTATGGCAAACCATTTTGCTTTTATATGATGGGTTCATGATGATCATGCAGGCCCATAATGCCTTATTGGTGAGATTTCAAAATTTGCCAAAAATGATAAACTTCCACATGCACACGGGTTATGTACTCTTCACATAACATTGGGTCAGCAATTAATCAAGTATATGGTGTAGAAATGAATTGGATTAATTCTGGCTTTGTAAACCTTCCACACACCAAGTTTGAATTCCTTACTTTTTGAGTAAGAAATTTGAAAATATGGCATATTATGACTCTTCATGTTGGTCCATTTGTGGCAAATTTCTTTTAGGCATGTAATTGTGTGAAATAAATAAAAAATGGAACAAAATGTGACTTGTAATGCAAGATACTCAAACCATGACCAAAAACCAAAATTTTTCTTTGAAAATGCTCCATATGGCCACATAATTCAACAATCCTCATGAATTTTGAGTTCAATGTGGAGTTAAGACCCTTAGGCACAAGTTTCATGTTGGTTGGAATTGCATTTGAGGTTCATAACTTCATGAAATTGACCATTGAAACAAATGACCTATAATGAACTTTTCCAAAAATACCCTTGTCTTGTGAGGTCCATAACTTGAGATGTACACATGATAAAAAGGACGTCTAGGACTTTTTGAAAAGCTAAGATCATGAGTAACAACTTTTATGTTTACTTGAAGTTGAGGAGAAACTTGATTCTAGGCCAGAAATGCCTCAGAAGTGGGTTGACTTTTAGTTGACCAAAATTCTATTCATCTGAAGACCCTAACTTGTTAGCATCATAACATGAGATGTACAAACTCAATGGGTGATTTCTTGTACTCAAAAGAAATATTGAAGGATTCTCTACAATTCTCATGTTTTCATGAAAAAGAGATTGAGCTTGCATAATAAGGTAAATTGTTCTTGAAGTTAGGCACTAAAAAAGGGGATTTTACACTGAAATCATCTGAAACCCTAATTTAGTAACTTCTTGAACTCTTGACTCTTCTTGACTTGATATTAACATGACATCCCAAATGCTTTTATATGACTCCCCATGACTCAAGTGACTTAGAATCAAGTCTTGAACCTTCTCAAGTCCACAGTTGATCTTGAGTTGACCAGATGAAACCCTAGTTCCATATCTTTTGGCTGTGCCTCCTTACAGATAATTTGAATGACCAAACAAACTCCACAATGACCCCTAGGGTAATGAATGAGCTTGTAGACCACGTCTTCTCCAAGATAAAGACCTCATGAATCCCTGATGATCCTCTGATGATCCCCAAGATAGGAGATAACATCCACACACCAATCTCTACTTTCAAAGGGCTTTGAACTTTCCATGGTGATCATAAACACTTGATGGCTTGCACAAATACCTTTGCTAGAGCTTGAAGCCAATAAGACCCTCCTCTTGAATGGCACAACAACTCTTGATCCTCTGCTAAGAACAATGCTATGCAAATACAAATTCTAAATATGAAATGAAACATAAGCCAAGAACAAGGAAAGGTTGGTCAAATTTTGGGGTACAACAGTTGCCCCTAATCAAACGACTTGGACCTGAAGGGATGAAAAGCGAACTACTTTCAAACTTTCAAGGTAAAAGATGCTTGAATACCAAAGAACCCGGAAATTTGTCAACTGCAAAAAGAAACTGTAACTGATAAACTCTATTGGGGAAAATGTGACAGGATGAACTCATCTGTCAAGGACATGCTAATTTGTCGGGGTCTGGATACAGCACAGGAAAAAATAAATCATCGGTCGGGGTCTGGATATCGCACGGGCTAAAGAAAACATCATAATCTGCTGGGGTCTGGATACCGCACAGGCAAAAAGATAAACCGGTGGAAGCCGGTGTCTGGATAACGCACGGGCTTGAGCCAATAGAACCGGTGAAAGCCGGGGTCTGGATACCGCACGGGCTAAAGAAAACATCACAATCTACCGGTGTCTGGATATCGCAAAGGTAAAAGATAAATCATTGGAAGTCGGGATCTGGAAATTGCACGGGCTAAGGAAATAAACCGGTGGAAGCCGGGGTCTGGATACCGCACAGGCTAAGGAAATAAACTGGTGGAAACCAGGGTCTGGATACTGCACGGGCTTGAACAAATAAACCGGTGGAAGCCAGGGTCTGGATACTGCACGAGCTAAGGAAATAAACCGGTGGAAGTCGAGGTCTGGATACCGCACGAGCTAAGGAAATAAATCGGTGGAAGCCGGGGTCTGGATACCGCACGGGCTAAGGAAATAAATCGGTGGAAGCCGGGGTCTGGGTACCGCACAGGCTAAGGAAATAAATCGGTGGAAGCCGGGGTCTGGATATTGCACGGACTTGAACAAATAAATCAGTGGAAGCCGGGGTCTGGATATCGCACGGGCTAAGGAAATAAACCGGTGGAAGCCGGGGTCTGGATACCGCACGGGCTAAGGAAATAAACCAGTGGAAGCCGGGGTCTGGATACCGCACGGGCTAAGGAAATAAACTGGTGGAAGCCGGAGTCTGGATACCGCATGGGCTAAGGAAATAAACCGGTGGAAGCCGGGGTCTGGATACCGCACGGGCTAAAAAATAAACCGGTGGAAACCGGGGTCTGGATACTGCATAGGCCAAGGAAATAAACCAGTGGAAGCCAAGGTCTAGATACCGCACGGGATAAGGAAATAAATTGGTGGAAGCCGGGTTCTAGATACTGTCGCTACTGCGAAAATCGGCGCCGGCTGACAGAAGAGTCGCCACCGTGCGTTATTTATCCCAACGGAGGGAAAGGAAATGCTCGAAGTAAACCTTGCAAAAAACGGGGAAAGGTATGGTCATCGCAACCAAAACCTGGGTTCGAGAATCGGTTACGCAAGGGGAAGGTATTAGCACCCCTCACGTCCATCGTACTCGATGGGATCCACGCTTGCTTGGTTTGTACGGATTACACTTCTATCTAAACTAAAGGATGAGGTCTGAAAAGAAGAGAAAACATGACTCGGCAAAGCATCGCACTTTATGCCTACGTATTCTCGTCTGGAACGAGAAATCAGAGTCAACGTAGTTCGCCTAACTACGGGGAAAGGTGGGTGAAGGTTGCTCGCTAGGATATCGCATCCTATGCCTACGTACTTCCATACTGCATGAAAGATCAGAGCAAACATAGTTCGGGCTACGCACGACACAAGCTGTTCAAGTGTCTTTTATGAAAAATCTCACCTTAAACAAGGGTTTTCTTATTGCAAAAAGGTTGATGTTTGTTCAAATCTTTTGACGGAAGAAATGAATTGATTTCTGTTATAACCTTTATTAATGTTTTTCTGTTGTTTTGAAGAAAGAAGAAATGACACTCTACAAATCCTAGGGTTGAAAAAAAAGGGGAATAAAATCTACCCTAATATTATCATGCATGGGTTAAGACCTAATGTCTATCATGCTCCTCTCTTGCGCAGAGAGAAACAGAGATCCTAAGGGAATAGACGAAAACAGAAACATCAGATATATACAATAAAGCAGTAAAATGCATGGATGCAACAATACAAGCGAGGCAAGGGAGTCCCACTCAACCTCGAACCTGGAAAACAATAGGCAAAAGTGAACAGAATTCACCTTCAACCCAGCAAGTTAAACAGCAAACAATACAGGCCGGGAAATTCAATCAATACATCAAAAATTAAACAGCTAAAACTAAACAGCAAAGCAATCCTCATCAGCATCTGCAACCATCTTCAGGCTTCAAGCAGACATCAGTCTCTTATCTTCAATCTCCCAATGGCTTTTCTTCAAGTCCTAACCTCCAAGCTGAGGAATCAATCACAAGAGTGAACTGGGTGTTAAGCAATTAGTTGACCACCAAAGGTGGCAAACAGACTGCTAACAACACATAGGATATTTTCTCTCAAGAGTTCTATCTCTTAGACATTAGCACCAAGCCTTCCAAAGGAAGGGGGTGAATGTCTTAGAGAGACTCTGCATCACAGAGAGGGATGGAGGCAGTCAAGACCTTCCATGTTTGTGAATCAATTTTTCTACTCTAGAGCTCTGCCTAACTCCTAGATCCTACAGACTTCAACAGCTGCCAGCAAGAGATACTCCTCATCAACTCTAGAAGTTGGTCTTCATCCTTTAATCTTCAAATGGGCTTCATCAACACAGTCTTCAGCTCAAACCCCAAGCCCCAAACAAACCCAATACCCCACACACAGACAAATAATAAACCCTAAAGAGGGCACACCACACAGTCAATCAAATACAAGCAATATACTAGTAGTAATAGGGGAAACCTAATATTTTCTAAGGGATCTATTATCTACCCATAACCCCTATAGTCCCATACCCCAAAATCAAATCACAATTCCTAAAAGAATTAATCTATCTCACCTATGCTCACTTAGAACCCTAATTTTAACCACTCTAATCTCACCTAATCAAATCATCTAAAAATTAATCCTAAAATTATGAATTAAATCCTATATACAAGTTGAGGGTCTAAGCTAATCAACCTAGAAAGAATGGACCCTAAATCTAAAGGGAACTATTAGAACTAAAATCAACAAAATTAAGTACTAAACTAGACTCATTAAAAAAGCTATTTAAAAGAAAAATACACAAAAAATACTAAAACAAAATAAAATGCTATTTGTATTATTTATTATTTTTCTTAACAAAATTATGAATCTACCACAAAAAGAACCAATTAAAAACAAGCTTTTTTCAATTTTATATGGATTTTCTAAGATCAAAGAAAATATTAAAGAATTAAAAATCACAAACATGAAATAAAATGGGGAGGGGGTGTCACAAGCAGACGCGCCCAGTTGATATATTGATGGGCCAGGGAAGTGGGGGGCGCGTATAGCAAATATCTGGGCCCATTATGTTTCAGAAATTGAATTAAAAAAATAAAAGCAAAAGGACACGCGAGCGGTGCAGGAAGCAACAATTTCTAGTGTTATTTCAATTGGGCTTCCATATGGGGGTGAGGATAGCATGATTTGGATCAGGCCCAGGCGTTTCATTAAGTGAAACGCATCGTTTCACTATTATCAATTCCCTCCGTTTCTTAAATTGAATTTGGACTGTGCGATTGGTTTAATGAGTCAAGCAATTGGAAACGATCCAACGACCATTGGTCATCGTCCCCAACATGCCATTAGGGTTTCAGAATTTCAACTCCATGCAAGAACCTTCAACTCGTTCGATCTCCATCGATTCTCCATCAAATCCCAAACTATAAAGAGCAATCTTGCTCTATTCTTTCCCAGGAACACAACTGCACTCTTAATTTCTCTTAAAACTTCCTATAATTCGCAAACAGAGAACCCTAAGATCTTCGCTCCACCATTGTACACTGATATGCATGGTTATTAAACTTGCTCAAACTATGCTAGAATGTCCTATGCGTTATGCTAATCACTCTAAACTAAAGAGCTAAGATTATCTTGCCCTAATCCATGAGTTCTTGACCCTAAAAGTTTGACTGCCCTGACATGAATCATCATCAATGGTGCCCTAAGTTTCTGCACATCATCTTCTAGCTAACCCTAGCAAATCTACCCTAAAGAAACATGCTAACAGGTCATAATTACAGAGATACGAATTGAACTTCATACCTTGAATATTGGTGGAGACAGTTGAGAATTCGTGCAATCCAAGACTTGGCTAGCTCCTCAGATGATCTTTGAGGTGTAGAGATCTTTCTGTTTGCAAAGAAATTGGAGGGAAAAGCTTGTATCCTTGGCTGCAACTTTGATGCATAATCTTGAGTTTTGAGAAACAGCTCCTTAAACAGCCATGGATGGACCTTGGAGGATGATATTTCACACTCACAACTCACCACAGATGGAAGATGAATAAAAGCCTTGAACAAAAATGGTGTATTATGAAAATTCTCTCACTTTCTTGGAATTAAAGAAACTATGGAATTCTCTCTATTCTTCCTCTTAATGCACCAACCTCTCACACATGTGATCTCACCTCAATATATAGACCAGCATGGAGGAGTCTAGAAGTTTCTAGCTCAATCCAAGAGGTTTCTAGAAGCTTTGAGAAAATCTCATGACATGATATTTTGGTATCTCATGGTATCTCCTTACAATGCACTTACAGCCCTTCAAAATCTCCTTACATGCCAAATTGGAATGATATGTAAACTCCTTGCCTTGAAATTTACCTTGTGCCAAGTTTTCCATACTTGCCTTATTATGCAAGTAACAAAAATACAAAGCAAGTCCAAAATTTAAACCCTAACTCAAAAAATTGGCTGAACCAATGTCTTCAAAATGTTTTTTGGAATCAATTTGGTATATTACATGACCCATTTTGGATTTATAGATTGCCCAAACCAATTTTTCATTTGAACTTTTTCAAGTTATATGCCTTTTTTAAGTCATTTTCCACCAACTTCTATCAAGTCTTGTTCCATGCATTTCCAAACTTCCATGACCTCTTTTGTAGACTTAAAATGACATTTTGAGCAACTTTGATGTTGTGAAGTTTTTCATTTGAAGCTTCCTTGCATGAGTTTTAGGCATAGGCTAAGAATGACCTGTAATTCTCAAATGACCAAAATACCCTTTGCTTGCCAAGACCATAAGTAGAGTTCCACGAATCATATGAAGGCATACCATACCTTCCTAGAAAGCTAAGACAATGAGGAATAACTCTCATGTTGTCCAGAAATCCATTTGGAAACTCCTTGAAGGTCAAAAGTTGCTTGAAAGACAGACAACTTTCACAGACAAATTTCAGTGCCCTCAGATGACCTGTAACTTGCAAGAGCTATAACTTGAGTTCTATAAATCATCTTGATGACTTCCACCACTCAAATTAAATCTATGAAGATACTCTACAAGTTTCATGTGGACCAGAAATTCATATGAAGCTTGCATCTTGGGTTACACTGCTTTGAAGTTTGACCTAAATCAGGGGATTTTACACTGAAACCCTAATTTGGTAACTCCTTTTCTCCTTGATTCCTTCTGATTTTTCTTTAGCACAACACCATATCCATATCCATATAACAAATAATGAATCCCACATTCTTCAAATGAGCGTTGATGCCTTTCAAAACAAGTCTTTGACCTAGGGTTGACCTAGTGTTGACCCAGATAAACCCTAGTTGACTGACTTCAACTGAGGCTCTTGCAATCATTCCACTGACTTGGTTACTCCTCAAAAATGATCATCTAGGCTCCTCATAGCATCCACACACACCTCATGCTCTTGGCTCATGGCTCACACTTCCTCTGATGATCCCCAAACAACCTCAAGATAGGGGAGAACTCACTGATCAACCTGTCAACTCTTCAAAGCTCAAATTCTTCCCTGATGACCTGAGTAGCCTTGAATATGAATGAAAACCCTTGAATATGCCTCTTGAGACAAGAATAGCACTTTGATCCCCTGATTAAGATAGCTTGTTTATGCTATGCAATGCAGATGAATACACTATGTACATGATGATAATGCAAATGACTATGCAGTTGAAACATAAACCTAGGTTAGAAAAGGTTGGGCAAATTTTGGGGTGCAACAGCTGCCCCTATTCAAGCGGCTTGGACCCGGCTGGATGAAGAGCGTGCAGCCTTCATACATTCGAGGTACGAGACGATTGAATACGAAAGAACCCGAAAATTTACCAACCGCAAAAATAGATTGCGTACGACTACTGCTTGGGAAAAAACCCGTCAGGGAAATGACTTCTATTGTCACAGCAGCAACTAACCATCCATCAGTCAATCTGTTTTTTGTAAAATAATCTGATATTGTCCGCAGACCGCTCTATTCCGAAGGAATGAGCATACACCACACAACGAGAAATTGTCGATCTCACTTATCGACTTCTGTTGATCTCACTTATTAACCAAGCACACGCTAACCAACGGGAGAATATTGACTTCACTTGTCATGTTGACTTCACTGATCAACCTTTCGTATCCTGAAGAAACGAGCAAACGCTTAACCAAACGAGACAATGTTCGAAGACATGAACAACCGACTCTGCGGGGAAACGAGAAACTTAACTAAGTAACTCTGAGGGGAACCTGACGACTGCCGTCAAAACACCTGCTGGGGAAATTGGGAACTTAACCAAGCACCCTGGCGAGAATAACCTTGTGGAAAAATAAGAGGAATTTCACCAAACAACTCCTGTAGCGAGCACCCTATTGGGGACTATGAGGGACTTAACCAAGTATCTCGTTGAAGAATACCCTGCTGGGGATTACGTCTCTACTGGGGTAACTGTGTGTAACTACCCAAAAATTGCATTATGCCATTTCCACAGCACTCTGATAAAGACTCGGCTGGGGAGAAAGAGAAATGCTTGACCAAGCAACTCTTCTAGGGGAATATGACATGACGAACACGATCACTGCGTGTCTGGCACAACAACCCTCTGTAACAAAATGAACACGATCACCGCGTATTCTACACCACAACCCTCTTGACGGGAGGAAACCCGATCACTGCGCATCCTGGCGTTGCAAACAAAATCACATAATGGGACAAACACGATCACTGCGTGTTGCGTTACAACCAAAATTACATCGACCATAAGCCCAACCGGATGAGATAAACACGATCACTGCGTGCCAGACGGAGTAAATCCACATAGAAGAGGCGAACACGTTCACTGCGTACTTCAACCACCAATACGATGAACACGATCACTACATGTGCTGAAATAGGACGAATAATATTACTGCGCATCTCGACCGACAAGCCCCCAAAATGATGTCAACACGATCACTGCGTGTGTCACAAAACCAACCCATGTAATAGGACGAATACGATTACTGCGTATGCCGACCAACACAACCCACTGATACGATAGCCACGATCACTGCATGCTCCGCATCACAAGTTCCCATGGTACTATCGACACGATCACTACATGCTACACGAATACGATCACTACGTATCTTGAACACGATCACTGCTTGTTTGAACACGATCACTGCGTGTTATGAGCCACAATCCTCTTGACTGGAGAAAAACACGATCCCTACGTGTTGTGTGTCTCAACTAACCCACATAACTAGACGAATACGATCACTGCATATTCTAACCATGCATAGGGTGAACATGATCACTGCGCGCTTCATGCCACGACCCTCTTGACTGGAGGAGACACGATCACTGCGTGCCTTGTGACACAACTTCAAACATGGTACGAATACGATCACTGCGTACTTCGGCCACCAACAACCAGATGAACACGTTCACTGCGTGCCTCACCCTATGACCAAACCATATAACGGACGAATACGATCACTGCGTATACCGACCCACAAACATCACATGATGTGGTAAACACGATCACTGCGTGTCCTGCACCACCAATAGAGTGAACACGGTCACTGCGCGTCCTGCCCAATAAAACCCCGAGATGATACCAACACGATCACTGCGTGCCTTACAACACAATCTTCTTAGATCGGGACGACTACGATCACTGCGCCATTCGACCACAGATACACATACCAAGATCAACACGATCACTGCGTGTCCTACGACATGAACCCCATATATGGTACAAATACAATCACTGCGTACTTGGGCCACAAATCAACACTTCAAAACCAACACGATCACTGCGTGCCTTACAATATGAACCCCGTATATGGTACAAATACGATCACTGTGTACTTTGACCACAAAACCCACATCTTCCTGAAACCACGATTTCTCTTATCGGCAGGGAACAAACATATCTGAAACTGAAGAGGTAACCACCTGGCTTATGTTTCAAAAATGCATGTTTGATAATGATGTAATGCTTCCATACTGCATGGAAATGCTACGTACTCGTGTAAAATGCAAATGCTCATGATGCATGCTTATGCGAAGAGTTGCTTCAGCAAAATAAATGCTGAAGACACACTGGATTCGCTGGGGATGACCGGAATACTACCGATACGCTTCCAACAAAATAAATGTTGGAAAGATGAACTAACTCCGCTGGGGATAACCATCCTGCTAGGAAAGTAGCTCACGAACTCAAAACTCCAAAATCTGCTGAGGACGATCCTCCTGACGAGGAAGAGCGACTTGCTGGGGAAAGAAAGGACAATCGTGCTCGGGAAAACTCCTTTCAGCAGCTCCAACCACTTGATCACACTCTGTGGGGAACCTTTCCTGCTATCACTGAGCTGGGGAAATCATCCCGCTATCACTGAGCTGGGGATTGAACTACACATTCTGATTTGCACTGCACAAGAACTCTCTGGGGACGTTAATCACATCCATCTCGACCTCTACTGGGGAGGACTCTGCTCTGCTTGACAAGCTACTTCTGCACTACTGAAGATACATCAATCTTTTCCTTTGACGCAATCTCCGCTCTCCTGGGGGATAACATTCAATTTTGCCTGGGGCGACTTCACTGGGGGAAGACACAACATTCATCCTCTGGAGAGGGTACCAACCTGCCATGGACACTGGCGGGGAACTTTGCGAGCTTTTGAATACCTGCAAAAGTCAACAAGCAAACACAAGGCAATCTATGCAGAAAAGAAACATCTTGGTAATCACCCATGACAACCATTCAGGTAATTTTCGGTTTTAACAATCATCGGCCGAGGCCCGCCTGGTTACACGCATGTAAGTTTATCAAAAACATCGGCGCTTTTTACAAACAAAACTGTAAAAAATTAAAACCAAAGTCACACACTATACTGAATAAAGCACTTCATTGATAACGGCCTGAGAATAGGCAAGATTTGTACATCAGATGCAACTCCTGAAAAGAGGTAGTCACACATAAACAAAATGCAGAAGTATACAAATATACAGAAAAAAATTTGTACACATGTCGGCAACGTGTTACAGACGAACACCATGAACCGATCCTCCTATGACTCGTCGGACTCTGACGCTTTCCCGATCTCTGTCTTCGGAAGAAATTGCTTTGGATAGTTGACCCCCAAATGCTCCCAAACCGCTAACAATCAAACTTGGACCGCAATCATTTGCTTCTCAAATCCCTAACTTTTGCGTGAATCGCCCTTTGCGGGTTTTCGATTCACCGGGATACCCTTTTTGCCGAAGCCGCGCCAGTGTAGGTTTTCGACTTCGCGGGTGTACATTTTTTCATTTTATCCCTACTTTTTGCCCGAACCTTTTTATTCTGTTTTTGGTTCGTCAGGATGCCCCATTTTTGCCTGGACTCTCTTTTTACTGTCCAGCGGGTCAATTTTAAGCAAAGTATTTTTTAACTGCGTCCGAGTTCACAGGGGATGAAAAGTCTTCACCATCCATGGTGGATAACAATAAGGCTCCTCCGGAGAAGACCTTTCTCACGACGTATGGACCTTCGTAATTGGGAGTCCATTTTCCCCTGTGATCCGATTGCGGTGGGAGAATCTTTTTCAGCACAAGATCACCCGTCTGAAAGCTTCGAGGTCGAATCTTCTTGTCGAACGCTTTCTTCATCCGGCTCTGATACAACCTACCATGTGCAATGGATGCCAGTCTTTTCTCATCTATCAAGCTCAGCTGATTCAATCTACTTTTCACCCATTCTGCCTCGTCCAACTTAACATCAAGCAAAACCCTCAAAGATGGTATCTCAACCTCCAATGGCAGGACAACCTCCATGCCACATACTAATGAGAACGGTGTTGCCCCGGTTGATGTACGCACTGTAGTACGATAATCGTGCAAAGCGAATGGTAGCATCTCATGCCAATCCTTATACGTTACCACCATCTTCTGAACGATTTTCTTCATGTTCTTGTTGGCTGCTTCAACAGCACCATTCATCTTGGGTCTGTAGGGAGATGAATTATGATGCTCGATCTTGAAATCCCGACATAGATCTTTCATCATCTTGTTGTTCAGATTCGAACCATTATCAGTAATGATTCGCTCAGGAATACCGTACCGGCAGATTATATCTCTCTTGATAAATCTGGCCACCACCTGTTTCGTCACATTGGTGTAAGATGCTGCTTCCACCCACTTGGTGAAGTAATCGATCGCAACCAGAATGAAGCGATGCCCATTAGATGCTGTAGGCTCAATCATGCCAATCATATCGATTCCCCACATGGAGAAAGGCCATGGGGATGCCATAACGTTCAGTGGACTGGGTGGCACATGGATCTTATCTGCATAGATCTGGCACTTGTGACACCGCTTGGCAAACTTGAAACAATCGGTTTCCATTGTCAACCAATAATACCCTGCTCGCAACAACTTTCGGGTCATTGCATGCCCACCAGCATGTGTACCGAAAGTTCCTTCATGGACTTCTTCCATGAGCAAATTGGCTTCCTTCTCGTCTACACACCGGAGGAGTACCAAATCGTGGTTCCTTCTATACAAAACGCCGTCGGGATTCAGATAGAAGTTTCCTGCTAATCTCCTTAGAGTCTTCTGATCGCGACTGGATGCCCCAGCCGGATATTCCTTATTCTTCAGGAAGTTCTGTATGTCGAAGTACCAAGGTTTACCGTCAGATGCTTCATCAATTGCAAACACAAAGGCCGACCTATCAAGGCGAGAGATGACAATACTGGGAGCCTCATTCCAGCGGTTGACTTTATACATCGAGGATAACGTTGCAAGGGCATCCACCATTTGATTCTCCGCCCGAGGTACATGATGAAACTCTACTTTATCAAAGAAAGGTAGCAACCTTCTCGCATAATTCATGTACGGCACCAGATTAGGTTGGCGCGTCTCCCACTCTCCCTTAATCTAATTCACAACCAATGCTGAATCCCCATATACGTCCAGATTCTTGATCCTCAGATCAATAGCCTCCTCTAACCCCATAATGCAGGCTTCATACTCTGCTTCGTTATTCGTCACTGGAAAAGTCAATCTGGCTGTGAACGGGATGTGCGACCCGTGGGGAGTTGTAATGATTGCCCCGATCCTGCTACCGTACGAATTGACAGCCCCATCAAAAATCAATTGCCACTGGGAACTCCGCTCAGGTCCTTCACCAGGCAACGGCTCATCACAGTCTTTAGCTTTCAAGTACATTATGTCCTCATCAGGAAACTCAAACTTCATAGGATGATAATCCTCAATTGGCTGTTCGGCGAGATATTCGGACAGAACACTTCCCTTAATGGCCTTCTGGGAAACATACTGGATATCGTATTCTGTCAATGCCATCTGCCATCTAGCAATCCTTCCAGAGAGTGCTTGCTTCTCAAACACATATTTGATCGGATCCATCTTCGATATCAGCATGGTTGTATGGTTCAGCATATACTGTCTCAGACGTTTGGCAGCCCACGCCAATGCACAACACGTCTTTTCAAGCATAGAGTATCGAGATTCACAATCTGTGAACTTTTTACTCAAGTAGTAAATTGCATGCTCTTTCCGTCCAGTCTCGTCATGTTGACCGAGAACACAACCCATACTGTTCTCCAGAATCGTCAGATACATAATCAGTGGTCGTCCCGCTACTGGGGGTATCAACACCGGAGGTTCCTGCAAGTATTCTTTTATCTTTTCAAATGCCCTTTGGCAATTTTCGTTCCAGAACACCGCTTGATCTTTCTTTAACAACTTGAATAATGGTTCACACGTGGTCGTTAGGTGCGAGATGAACCTAGCAATGTAATTCAACCTCCCTAAGAATCCACGAACTTCTTTTTCTGTTCTCGGTGCTGGCATTTCTTGTATTGCTTTTATTTTTGCAGGATCGACCTCGATTCCTTTCTTACTCACAATGAACCCCAGTAGCTTGCCGGATATCACTTCGAAGGTACATTTGTTAGGATTCAGCCTCAGCCTGAACTTCCTCAGCCTCTTGAACAACTTCAGCAGATTAACCAGATGTTCTTCCTCTGTTTGAGACTTGGCAATCATGTCATCGACATACACCTCAATCTCTCTGTGCATCATGTTGTGAAAAAGCGTTGTCATGGCCCGCTGGTACGTTGCCCCCGCATTCTTCAAACCAAAAGGCATCACCTTATAACAGAAGGTTCCCCACGGGGTGATAAAGGTCATTTTTTCCATATCCTCCGGAGCCATTTTGATCTGGTTGTACCCCGAAAATCCATCCATGAAGGAAAATACCGAAAACTGAGCCGTGTTGTCAACTAACACATCAATATGCGGCAGCGGGAAATCATCTTTCGGGCTCGCTTTGTTTAGATCCCTATAATCAACACACATTCGAACCTTGCCATCTTTCTTTGGCACAGGCACGATATTAGAGACCCAAGTGGGATAAGTGGTAACAGCCAGGAACCCAGCATCCCATTGCTTCTGCACTTCTTCCTTTATCTTTACGGCCATGTCAGGACGGGTCCTTCTGAGTTTCTGCTTCACGGGCGGGCAATTTTCCTTCAACGGCAGACGATGAACAACCATGTCAGTATCCAGCCCTGGCATGTCCTCGTAGGACCAAGCGAATATATCACTGTATTCACGCAGCATCTCAATAAGCTCTCGCTTGATGTCCACTTGCAACGCGGCCCCTATACGGATATTCCTGACGCATTCCTCAGACCCCAAGTTGACAATTTCGATCTCTTCCTGGTGAGGCAGAATAACCCTCTCCTCTTGCTTCAATAACCGACTAAGCTCTTCTGGTAAGTCACTGTCCTCCACAATCTCCTCCTCGGCTTGGAAGATCGGATGCTCGAAGTCTAAACGAGTCATAGGAAGTTTTTGGTCGGTGTCATCTGAAAATTCATGAATCCTGCGAGGGAAACGGTTAAGTGCTTCAAAATGATATACGAGCAAAATGCATAACCACGCTGCCATTTTATTGAAAAAATAAAAACAGAAAGAAAAGGATCACAACATTTGAATGTAAAAAACGTCGTCATTTATTGATCATGCAAACATACAGGTAAACAGTTAGGCCCTAAGACAAAATCATCGATGCCCCGGGCAAGGCATGTGATCATACAAATGATTGAAAAAAACAATGCATTACTGTTTGGTGACTTGGATGACGTCCTGGATGGACCAGTTGCATAGGCTTTGCCCCGGCGTGCTGGGTCGAATCCATGCGTCCACGTCGCAATCGCTATCCACTTCCTCCGTATCAGACACGACATTAATCCTTTCGAAGCTAACTCCTCCGGGCATGAACACCACAGGTCCCTTGTACTTAGGCGCACTCTGCGAGGGAGATGGGCGGTACCCCAAACCATACCTATCTTGCTTCACTGGGATGTCTAGAACCTGCCCCCACTTCTGAGTCTCTCCTGCTTGTACCAACGCCTTGGCTTCTTTATATGAGGAGACGGCCACCTCCTGCCCTTCACTCTTTAACGGAGCCTCTTCTTTAACTTTCACCTCCTCGAACGCCTGACACAGCGTTTCATGAATCTCTCCATCTACCTCCACGTACTTGAAAGAAGACAAATGACTGACTAAGATATCCTCTTCGCCATACACCGTCACAATACTCCCCTCAACCATATATTTCTGCTTCTGATGGAGCGTAGAAGTTACTGCCCCAGCGGCATGAATCCAAGGTCTCCCGATCAAACAGCTATATGTCGGCTGGATGTCCATGATATAAAACACTGTATCAAACACCTCCGGACCTACCTAAATGGGTAACGTCACTGACCCGAATACTGACCTCCTTGTCCCGTCAAAGGCCCTCACCACCAAATCACTAGGTGTGCACAACAACCCACGGGTATCTAATTTCAACAGGGCTTTCTTTGGTAACACATTCAACGAGGACCCAGTGTCTACCAGCACATGGGATAAAACAGTGCCCCGGCATTCAATAGAGATGTGCAAGGCATTATTATGATCACGCCCCCGAGGTGTTAGGTCAAAATCCGTGAATCCCAGACCATGCCCAGCGTTAACATGTGCCATAACTCCCTCCAGCTGATTAACTGAAATCTCTTGCGGCACGAAGGATGTCTCAAGTACCTTCAACAGGGCATTTCTATGCGCTTCAGAACACAACAGCAGCGATAATATGGAGATCTTTGACGGGGTCTGCTGCAGGTGATCTACAATCTTGTAATCACTTTTGCGGATCAACCTCATGAATTCTTCCACATCTTTGGTTATCGGCTCTTTTTCTTTACTCCCCGAAGATTCCCCCTCCACAACTTTGTTCTTACCCCTGGCCAGCCTCTCTGCCTCGACCTCGGGTGAAGTGAAAATTCTCCCGCTTCGGGTTATACCACCCGCTCCCACTATATTATCTACGGATCCTGCCGGCGGATCATTCAAGTCAATCTTTTCCCCATTATAATACACCTCAGCACCATAACTCCACGGGACTGCCTTTGTGCTTTCAAAAGGGACTGGCTTAGCCTTGGTAATAGTAATGGTCGGTCTTGATGATGCCGAAATCGTCACTGATTTGAACGGAATGGTGATCGTAGCAATCTCCCTGCGCTCTTCACCCGATTCTGTCTCAACAGACTTCTCTCGCTCCACAGACCTGTCAAACTGCAAAATTCCTTCATCAATCAAACTTTGAACTCCCCTTTTCAACTTCTCACAACCCTCAGGTTGGATCAAACAGTCATCACACTCTTTGCTGCATCCGGGATAGACACCTCCTTTCAATAAACGCTGCTTTACGTAACTCAAAGGGGTTTTCAGCTTGCTCACCTCTGAAACTAAGTTCAACTTATTGTCTACCATGATTGCATTGGCCCCAGCCCCACCATGCTTGGGCATTGGCTGCTGCGTGATATTGGGACCTTCCTTCCCGAAGTTGATAGCCTTACTATCAAGCAAGTCCTGTACTTTATGCTTGAAAGCCAGACAATTTTCAATATTGTGCCCCGGTGCACCCGAATGGAAGTCACAGTGTTCATTAACATCATATCCGACTGGCGGTTGGCCAGTTGGTGGTGCTAAGGTCCTCTTCTCGACTAGCTGCAATTTCAACAAAGTTTGAAGGAGTTCTGCATATGATACCGGCGGCACTTCGAATACTCTCCTCGGTCGTGGGTTCTGAAGCCTTCGCTGATTATTATTAGGCTGCTGCTGAGCCTGCTGCTGTGGTGGTTGTTGTCTCTGCTGCTTAGAAGGCCCTGGAATGGTTACACTTGCTACTTGCGACTGCTGACGCCAGTTTTGACCTTTATTCCTTCGTCGAGCATTGTATACAGCATTGGTATCACCCTGCCTTTTACCACCAAACATCTTCTTATTACCTCCTGCGGAACTGGACTCACCCGCTTGAATTTTACCAATCTTTACCCCGTTTTCAATGCGCTCCCCCATCAAGATCAATTCAGAGAAAGTACTCATCGAAAAATTGAGCAAACGATCATAGTACATTCCAGAGAAAGTTCCTATGAACATATCCATCATTTCGCGCTCCACCATCGGAGGGTGCACCCTAGCAGCCAAATCTCGCCATCTCTGGGCGTATTCTTTAAAGCTCTCGCTAGACTTTTGAGATATGCTTTGCAACTGGACTCGGTTAGGGGCGAGATCACTATTATATTGATAATGTCGAACAAAAGCCTCTGCCAGCTCTTTCCAACTCCTGATCTGAGTAGGCTCCAAGCTCATGTACCACTCCAACGATGGCCCTGACAGGCTATCCTGGAAGAAGTGCATTAGCATCTTTTCATCCTCAGAATACGCAGACATGCGCCTGTAAAACGCGCGCACATGCACCCTAGGGCATGTATCCCCTTTGTACTTATCAAATGACGGTGCTTTGAATTTCAGCGGGACCCTCAACCCTGGGACTAACCCCATATTTGACATATCCAGCCCAAGAGCATTCTGGCTGGCCAATCCGTTCACTTTCTCTTCTAGCAATCTCATCCGATGGTTGTCATCCCTAGCCCTTTCATAGCCTTCGTTCTGACCAGAGAACACATCCTCCTGACGATCCTCCCAGCGAGGTACTGCATCGTATCTAACATAATCCGCATCACGGCCTAGACCCGTTTGGACGTACCTGGGGTCATACCTCAGATTACCCATCTCTTGAGTGTTGTATGCGCCAGTTCCATATCCAAGATTACCGTAGCCACCAAACCCAGATTTGGCGCCAGCCATGCTGCCATACCCCATATTCACACCATTGAAGCCCTGGTTACCATTAATACCATTCATTCCGACATTCTCAACGCCCCCATTGAAACCCTGGTTGACATTACCCACAAATACCCCAGCAGTATCTGCATTGGCATTCATATTACCGGTGTTCCCGCCTCCGCCTACAGGGCCAGTTTCTCCAGCATTCAAACCGGTTACGGGAACAGCATCAACACTTTGACGATTCTCAATTCGGGGAGAAGCAGCAATGTTCTCACCATGCGGTGTCCCATTGTTTTCAGCCCGTGCGACTATCGGTTGAACCAGATTCTGCAGCTGCTCTTGTCCTTTGGCGATAGTCTCCATGGTTTGCATGAGCAGGGCCATCCTGTCACGCATCTCTTGCATTTCACTCTGCACGTTGTCCATGATCTTCTTCTGGTTGATCCTTGTAGAGTAACGGTGGACCCGCTTTTCTGCAATCCTGAAAATACCTGAATTAAAGATGCAGGAGATAAGATACACGGATCACAAACCTGTAATGCAAATATGAGTATGTATGCAAAATGCAATATGTGTCTGTGCATTAGGGATTATCATTCCCCGATTCTAGTGTGAATGTGCCAGTGCAGTGACAGTGCTAGCAATACGGTGATTGGAGCCGAATCATAGAAAACCTCATATATTGCAGAGAAATCCAAGAACACAATATCACTGAGTGTACAATAGGAAGGCATGACCTCAACCAACAATCCTGGTGATGGTCAGCACGAATGCAAATAAAGCATACAAGTTAATACATGAAATGATCAAGTACTCCCATAAGCCCGGTACTCTTCTATTAACTTCTTGGTCTCTGGATGACTTGGTCGGGTAAGCAACCCCTCAACAAGTTGGTTTCTTCGCTTGAGCACACGTCGCACGTCACCAGCAGTTTCCTCCCATGCCCCTTCTCCGAAGCGATCCTCTAGCTTCCGCTTCTGAGACACAGCTTCGTTCCTGCCTTCGATGGCCTTGTTCAACGCATTCTGGAGACTATATCTGGCCATTACCTCCTCTTCATGCTTCTTAATGCTAGCCTTCAACTGCTCTTCGAGGTCCAAAATTTGCTGCTTCAATTTATCTTCCCTCTTTTTATTGTTGGTTAGCGTAGCATTCCAAGTCTTGTTACAAGAAGAGATTTCTCGGTGAGCGGCGTCAAGTGCTTTCTTTTTGGACTCCAACATGTCGTGAGAGCTTCTGAACTCTTGACCCAGACGTTCACGCTTCTTTTTCTCCTCAGTCAACTCAGCACCTAGCCTGTTTACTAGTTCGATCTGCTGTTGGAAAGAACGTACAGCCTTATTCTTCTCACTACGCATCTGAGCTAGCTCCCTTTCTAACTCTTCATTAATCTTCATCAAGGCTTCCTTTTCTCTCACAACTCACTCGTAGACCTCCATAGTGACAGTGGTCGGCTCCTCCACCGGAATATGAACAGGGACCGGCGCAGCTGGAAATGGCATCAACAACTGTCTTGCTCTCTCCTAGATCCAAACTTTGTAGGGTGCATATGCCTGACAATCATTCTTCCCCAACAGTGGTTTCCCATTTCTGTTAATACGCATCCAGGCATGCCGAAGCTTGGCTAGTAGCTCTCCATTCAAGTCACCGGTGAAGTACAGAGATTCCTGTACTTTTTCCTCCTGAGGTGGGTTCTTCAACGCATATCCAAACTGACGGACGAACAGAGATGGGTTGTAATTGATGCACCCTTTTCTTCCTATCAACGGAACATTAGGATACCCAGAACAACTGAAAATAAGCTCATACCCCAGCAAGTCTCGGTTAAACCACTCAATGTCTTCAGAAGATAGCCTCATCATACGCTCTGGCCAATCAGCTGTAGTTGCACTATCCACAAAAGGTCCCTTCATGGGAAGATGGCTCTTAAACCACATGTACAACAAAGGCACGCAACAAGAGACGTTCTTGCCTCTCCTGTTCTCATTTCTGTAGTGCATCGAATGGTAGAAGTCCCCGATCAGTGTGGGTACCGGGTTGCCAGCAGCAAACAGATGAAATGCATCCATGTCCACAAAGTTTGGGAAATTGGGAAACAGCACTATCCCATAAATGCATAGAGCCAAAATAGCGTTAAAGACCACCCAACACCCATTCTTGGCGTACTCTTGAGCCTTACCAACCAGAAACTGGAGAGAGAAACCCGAAACCCCTCGCCAAGAAGTCATCAACAACTCAGAAGCATTCATGTGCAAGGCCTTAGCTAAATCCTCCAACTTGGGCTCAGCGGCAGAGTGAATAAAAGGGACTGCGTTCTGTACCGGCAGCTCAGTAAATTCCACATACTCCTCCATGGTGGGCCCCAAGATAAAATCAGCAAACGTGAAACATCTCAAAGCAGGGTCGTAGAATTGCATCAAGGTGTACAACCCATTCAATTCATCATCAGTTGATTTGCGAACCAAACCCAACAGCCGTCCGTAACTCTGTCTGAAGCTTCTACGGACATCCTCATCTGCAAGAGAAATCAGACCCAGGAGGGGAGTAATATCAGGGATAGGTAGCTTGTAAGCAACTGTCATCCTCAAACCAGCCATGATCAATACTCAGGAGTCCAGACACTAGAACCAGGGAATATGCAAATGCACCTGCAGCACAGACACACGTTAATGGGATGCAATGATAATGATTATGCAAATAATGCAATGCAAGTAACATGCAACAGGGGCCAAGTGCTATAGCTGAGAAGCCTGAATCATATCAAAAGTCTCAAATAGACCCTCCAGAATTCCTCAAACCCTGGTCTCAGATAGACCCAATACAAAGCTCCAACACTGGTCTCTGATAGACCTCATAACATAACTCCAACTGGTCTCTGATAGACCTCATACCATAACTCTGACTGGTCTCTGATAGACCTCAAACCATAACTCTGACTGGTCTCTGATAGACCTCAAACCATAACTCTGACTGGTCTCTGATAGACCTCAAACCATAACTCTAACTGGTCTCTGATAGACCTCACAACTATCCATAAATACCCAGGTTCTTTGATCAAGAAATAACCGGTATCTGAAGGTCTAGTTACCTGCATAACCCCAAACCCTCTCACAGGTAGGTGTCCTAGTAACTGACAAAGGTACGGCGTCCTATGCGGTCGTTGGCGTCACAGACTTTCAGGGTTGATGATATGATTCCCAGAAGGAGTGGCATCATCAAATCCTGAAGAGGCCTCACTTAGCCAACTTCCAAATGGTCGGTCCCCAGAGTCGACAATCCAACTAACCAGCAACCCGAGCCACCCAAAGGGCAGGACAGGAGGCCAACCAGAAGAACCTCGTCTGAGTGTGGATTTCGCGGGACACTAGGACATGCAAAGCACGTGCGCGCCCACTAATCTCCACTCTAAATCTAGGTGCACTCAAGCCCAGGTCCGGCTTATCTCTCAATCATAGAACACCCGTCACACCCCACAATACAGCAATAATAATAGAAATGCTGAAATGTAAATACAGAAATGTAAATCCATACAAAATCCTCGACGGGAAAACAAGCGCTAGGATCGACTCTCTTAAGGGACGTTGGATCCCAAATGCATAAGGAACTATCGCAGTCCTTAGCATCCAGGGGACGTTGGATCCCCAGCAGAGTCGCCAGTTGTCGCTACTGCGAAAATCGGTGCCGGCTGACAGAAGAGTCGCCACCGTGCGTTATTTATCCCAACGGAGGGAAAGGAAACGCTCGAAGTAAACCTCGCAAAAAACGGGGAAAGGTATGGTCATCGCAACCAAAACCTGGGTTCGGGAGTCGGTTACGCAAGGGGAAGGTATTAGCACCCCTCACGTCCATCGTACTCGATGGGATCCACGCTTGCTTGGTTTGTACGGATTACACTTCTATCTAAACTAAAGGATGAGGTCTGAAAAGAAGAGAAAACATGACTCGGCAAAGCATCGCACTTTATGCCTACGTATTCTCGTCTGGAACGAGAAATCAGAGTCAACGTAGTTCGCCTAACTACGGGGAAAGGTGGGTGAAGGTTGCTCGCTAGGATATCGCATCCTATGCCTACGTACTTCCATACTGCATGAAAGATCAGAGCAAACGTAGTTCGGGCTACGCACGACACAAGCTGTTCAAGTGTCTTTTATGAAAAATCTCACCTTAAACAAGGGTTTTCTTATTGCAAAAAGGTTGATGTTTGTTCAAATCTTTTGACGGAAGAAATGAATTGATTTCTGTTATAACCTTTATTAATATTTTTCTGTTGTTTTGAAGAAAGAAGAGATGACACTCTACAAATCCTAGGGTTGAAAAAAAAGGGGAATAAAATCTACCCTAATATTATCATGCATGGGTTAAGACCTAATATCTATCATGCTCCTCTCTTGCGCAGAGAGAAACAGAGATCCTAAGGGAATAGACGAAAACAGAAACAGCAGATATATACAATAAAGCAGTAAAATGCATGGATGCAACAATACAAGCGAGGCAAGGGAGTCCCACTCAACCTCGAACCTGGAAAACAATAGGCAAAAGTGAACAGAATTCACCTTCAACCCAGCAAGTTAAACAGCAAACAATACAGGCCGGGAAATTCAATCAATACATCAAAAATTAAACAGCTAAAACTAAACAGCAAAGCAATCCTCATCAGCATCTGCAACCATCTTCAGGCTTCAAGCAGACATCAGTCTCTTATCTTCAATCTCCCAATGGCTTTTCTTCAAGTCCTAACCGCCAAGCTGAGGAATCAATCACAAGAGTGAACTGGGTGTTAAGCAATTAGTTGACCACCAAAGATGGCAAACAGACTGCTAACAACACATAGGATATTTTCTCTCAAGAGTTCTATCTCTTAGACATTAGCACCAAGCCTTCCAAAGGAAGGGGGTGAATGTCTTAGAGAGACTCTGCATCACAGAGAGGGATGGAGGCAGTCAAGACCTTCCATGTTTGTGAATCAAGTTTTCTACTCTAGAGCTCTGCCTAACTCCTAGATCCTACAGACTTCAACAGCTGCCAGCAAGAGATACTCCTCATCAACTCTGGAAGTTGGTTTTCAGCCTTTAATCTTCAAATGGGCTTCATCAACACAGTCTTCAGCTCAAACCCCAAGCCCCAAACAAACCCAATACCCCACACACAGACAAATAATAAACCCTAAAGAGGGCACACCACACAGTCAATCAAATACAAGCAATATACTAGCAGTAATAGGGGAAACCTAATATTTTCTAAGGGATCTATTATCTACCCATAACCCCTATAGTCCCATACCCCAAAATCAAATCACAATTCCTAAAAGAATTAATCTATCTCACATATGCTCACTTAGAACCCTAATTTTAACCACTCTAATTTCACCTAATCAAATCATCTAAAAATTAATCCTAAAATTATGAACTAAATCCTATATACAAGTTGAGGGTCTAAGCTAATCAACCTAGAAAGAATGGACCCTAAATCTAAAGGGAACTATTAGAACTAAAATCAACAAAATTAAGTACTAAACTAGACTCATTAAAAAAGCTATTTAAAAGAAAAATACACAAAAAATACTAAAACAAAATAAAATGCTATTTGTATTATTTATTATTTTTCTTAACAGAATTATGAATCTACCACAAAAAGAACCAATTAAAAACAAGCTTTTTTCAATTTTATATGGATTTTCTAAGATCAAAGAAAATATTAAAGAATTAAAAATCACAAACATGAAATAAAATGGGGAGGGGGTGTCACAAGCAGACGTGCCCAGTTGATATATTGATGGGCCAGGGAAGTGGGGGGCGCGTATAGCAAATATCTGGGCCCATTATGTTTCAGAAATTGAATTAAAAAAATAAAAGAAAAATGACACGCGAGCGGTGCAGGAAGCAACAATTTCTAGTGTTATTTCAATTGGGCTTCCATATGGGGGTGAGGATAGCATGATTTGGATCAGGCCTAGGCGTTTCATTAAGTGAAACGCATCGTTTCACTATTATCAATTCCCTCCGTTTCTTAAATTGAATTTGGACCGTGCGATTGGTTTAATGAGTCAAGCAATTGGAAACGATCCAACGACCATTGGTCATCGTCCCCAACATGCCATTAGGGTTTCAGAATTTCAACTCCATGCAAGAACCTTCAACTCGTTCGATCTCCCTCGATTCTCCATCAAATCCCAAACTATAAAGAGCAATCTTGCTCTATTCTTTCCCAGGAACACAACTGCACTCTTAATTTCTCTTAAAACTTCCTATAATTCGCAAACAGAGAACCCTAAGATCTTCGCTCCACCATTGTACACTGATATGCATGGTTATTAAACTTGCTCAAACTATGCTAGAATGTCCTATGCGTTATCCTAATCACTCTAAACTAAAGAGCTAAGATTATCTTGCCCTAATCCATGAGTTCTTGACCCTAAAAGTTTGACTGCCCTGACATGAATCATCATCAATGGTGCCCTAAGTTTCTGCACATCATCTTCTAGCTAACCCTAGCAAATCTACCCTAAAGAAACATGCTAACAGGTCATAATTACAGAGATACGAATTGAACTTCATACCTTGAATATTGGTGGAAACAGTTGAGAATTCGTGCAAACCAAGACTTGGCTAGCTCCTCAGATGATCTTTGAGGTGTAGAGATCTTTTTGTTTGCAAAGAAAATGGAGGGAAAAGCTTGTATCCTTGGCTGCAACTTTGATGCACAATCTTGAGTTTTGAGAAACAGCTCCTTAAACAGCCATGGATGGACCTTGGAGGATGATATTTCACACTCACAACTCACCACAGATGGAAGATGAATAAAAGCCTTGAACAGAAATGGTGTATTATGATAATTCTCTCACTTGCTTGGAATTGAAGAAACTATGGAATTCTCTCTATTCTTCCTCTTAATGCACCAACCTCTCACACATGTGATCTCACCTCAATATATAGACCAGCATGGAGGAGTCTAGAAGTTTCTAGCTCAATCCAAGAGGTTTCTAGAAGCTTTGAGAAAATCTCATGACATGATATTTTGGTATCTCATGGTATCTCCTTACAATGCACTTACAGCCCTTCAAAATCTCCTTACATGCCAAATTGGAATGATATGTAAACTCCTTGCCTTGAAATTTACCTTGTGCCAAGTTTTCCATACTTGCCTTATTATGCAAGTAACAAAAATACAAAGCAAGTCCAAAATTTAAACCCTAACTCAAAAAAGTGGCTGAACCAATGTCTTCAAAATGTTGTTTGGAATCAATTTGGTATATTACATGACCCATTTTGGATTTATAGATTGCTCAAACCAATTTTTCATTTGAACTTTTTCAAGTTATATGCCTTTTTTAAGTCATTTTCCACCAACTTCTATCAAGTCTTGTTCCATGCATTTCCAAACTTCCATGACCTCTTTTCTAGACTTAAAATGACATTTTGAGAAACTTTGATGTTGTGAAGTTTTTCATTTGAAGCTTCCTTGCATGAGTTTTAGGCATAGGCTAAGAATGACCTGTAATTCTCAAATGACCAAAATACCCTTTGCTTGCCAAGACCATAAGTAGAGTTCCACAAATTATATGAAGGCATACCATACCTTCCTAGAAATATAAGACAATGAGGAACAACTCTCATGTTGGCCAGAAATCCATTTGAAAACTCCTTGAAGGTCAAAAGTTGCTTGGAAGACAGACAACTTTCACAGACAAATTTCAGTGCCCTCAGATGACCTGTAACTTGCAAGAGCTATAACTTGAGTTCTATAAATCATCTTGATGACTTCCATCACTCAAATTAAAGCTATGAAGATACTCTACAAGTTTCATGTGGACCAGAAATTCATATGAAGCTTGCATCTTGGGTTACACTGCTTTGAAGTTTGACCTAAATCAGGGGATTTTACACTGAAACCCTAATTTGGTAACTCCTCTTCTCCTTGATTCCTTCTGATTTTTCTTTAGCACAACACCATATCCATATCCATATAACAAATAATGAATCCCACATTCTTCAAATGAGCCTTGATGCCTTTCAAAACAAGTCTTTGACCTAGGGTTGACCTAGTGTTGACCCAGATAAACCCTAGTTGACTGACTTCAACTGAGGCTCTTGCAATCATTCCACTGACTTGGTTACTCCTCAAAAATGATCATCTAGGCTCCTCATAGCATCCACACACACCTCATGCTCTTGGCTCATGGCTCACACTTCCTCTGATGATCCCCAAACAACCTCAAGATAGGGGAGAACTCACTGATCAACCTGTCAACTCTTCAAAGCTCAAATTCTTCCCTGATGACCTGAGTAGCCTTGAATATGAATGAAAACCCTTGAATATGCCTCTTGAGACAAGAATAGCACTTTGATCCCCTGATTAAGATAGCTTGTTTATGCTATGCAATGCAGATGAATACACTATGTACATGATGACAATGCAAATGACTATGCAGTTGAAACATAAACCTAGGTTAGAAAAGGTTGGGCAAATTTTGGGGTGCAACAGATACCACACGGGCTAAGGAAATAAACCAGTGGAAGCTGGGGTTTGGATACCGCACAGGCTTGAGCCTACAGAACCGGTGAAAGCCGGGGTCTGGATACCGCACGCGCTAAGAAAATTAACCGGTCTGCTGGAGATACACCTGAAAACAAGAGGTAACAATCTGGCTTATGTTTCGAATGCACATGTTTGAGAATGGCGTAATCCTCCATACAAAATGGAAATGCTACCTGTTTGAGGATGCTATGCACGATGCAAATGCAAAGGAAACACTCCAGCAAAATAAATGTTGAAGAGAGGAAAACAACTCCGCTGGGGAAAGACGAGACGTGCGAAGTACAATTGGACTTTTACAGGGAAGAACAAGCCATGGATGGCTTCTTGGAAAAGGAATTTCCTAGATGCAACAGCTCCGCTGAGAACAAAATCCACTCCGTTGGGGATCAAGTCAAACTCTGCTGAGGAAAACAGCCCTGGATGGCCTACCAGAATTCAACTCTTCTGGGGAAAAAACGACTTGGTTGGGGAGAACAAATCCACTATGCTGGGGAAATCAGCCCTGGAAGGCCTCATAGAGCGCCAGAAATCTTCTAAGGTACAAAGCAATCTGCTGGCGATAAACTCCACTCAGCCGGAGATTCTGCTATGCTGAAGATTGAATCCGCTATCCGCTAGGGATAATGAATAAAATTTACTGGGGAATTATCCCAAACTTTCTCTGCTGAGGATGGATAATGACAGTTGTCTGGGTCAATCCCACTCTGTGGGGAAGAAAAACACTCTGCCGACTTCACTGGTGATTAGGAAATGAGGGAATAAACATTGACCTCTGCTTGGGGAAAAATGAGAAATAAAATTCAACAATATCCACTTCCGCTTGGGAATGAGTCAATGACCTAGAATCTGAGGGGAAAGAAGTCAAAGATTTAGAATCTGCGGGGGAAACAACACTGTACTCGTCCCACTGCTGGGGGAATAATCCCAAATTCACTTACTAAGGGATAAGATATATGCATTTGGATTGCTGAGGATAGGTGTACAAGCTCCACCTGCTCAGGATGGCCTTACTCCGCCGGAGGTATCCATCTCGACCTGCTGAAGATAACCTTTGATCACATGTACAAACCCAACCTGCTGGGGAGGCACTAATCTCAGACCGCACATCTTCCTCTTGTGGGGACAAAGAGAGGGTGACCTTACTGGGGATGCACCTCTGGAATAGTCTCGGGAATGAGAGCCCTGCAACAAATACAAACAAAGTATCATGTATACAACAAGAGTTATCTTGGTTATTATCCATGACATCGTTCAAGCAAATTAAACTTTTAATGGTTATTAACAAAGCCCACAAGTTTATGTATGCAAAGTTTTATCAAAAACATCAGGCGTCTTTTGCAAACAAAACAGTAAAAAGCTAAAACAAGAACAAAAGCTTTTTGAATAATATGTACTTCATTGATAATGGCCTATAAATAGGCAGATTTGCAACAAATGCAACCCTTGAAAAGAGAAAGTTGTGCAAATAGTACAGAAATGCAAGAAACAATACAAAATGTCGGCAATGTGGTACAGACAACCACCATGTGTCGATTCATCTATGACTCGCATGACTTCGATGCTTCTCCTGATGATTCATCTTCCGAAGAGACTGACTTGATTGATTGACCCTTGGGTTCTCCTAGAATCCACTGTACTTAAAAGATTAATACACAGACCGTGGTCATTTGCTTTTCAAATCCCTAACTTTTGCCTAAATCTCCCTTGCGGGTTTTCGATTCACCGGGATACCCATTTTTGCCAAAGTTGCCTTTTCAGGTTTTCAACTTTGCGGGTTTACATTCTTTTTCTTTTATCCCTAATTTTTGCCCAAACCTATTCTTTTTATGGTTCGCCGGGATGCCCCATTTTTGCCTGGATTTTCTTTTTTTATTCCAGCGGGTCTCTTTTAAGAAAAGTATTTTTTAACTGCGTCTGCATTCACAGGGGACGTGAAATCTTCGCCATCCATGGTTAAGAGTAGCAAGGTTCCTCCGGAGAAAAATTTTCCTTACCATGTATGGACCTTCGTAGTTAGGAGTCCATTTGCCCCTGTGATCTATCTGTGGAGGGAGAATCTGCTTCAACACTAAGTCACCTGCCTGGAAGCTCTGTGGGTGCACCTTCTGATCATAAGCTTTCTTCATCCTGCTTTGATACAGACGACCATATGCAATGGACGCCAATCTCTTCTCGTCCATCAAGCTGAGTTGATTTAATCTGGCTTTCACCCATTCCGCCTCATCAAGTTTGACGTCAACCAACACTCTTAAGAAAAGAATCTCGACTTCCAATGGTAGGACATCTTCCATACCATACACTAGTGAGAAAGGAGTTACCCCAGTCGAGGTACGTACCGAAGTACGATATCCATGTAATGCAAAGGGCAACATCTCGTGCCAATCTTTATAGGTCACAACCATCTTCTGCACTATCTTCTTGATGTTCTTATTGGCCGCCTCAACAACGCCATTCATCTTCGGGCGATAAGGAGAAGAATTGTGATGTTCAATCTTGAAACTTTGGCACAGTTCCTTCATCATCTTGTTATTCAAATTCGAACCATTATCAGTAATGATTCGTTCCGGCACTCCGTAACAACAGATGATGTCCTTCTTGATGAAACGAGCCACGGCTTGTCTAGTGACGTTGGCGAAAGAAGCCGCTTCAACCCACTTAGTGAAATAATCAATTGCCACTAAGATGAAGCGATGTCCGTTGGATGTAGTCGATTCAATCTTACCGATCATATCGATGCCCCACATGGAAAAGGGATAGGAAGATTCCATGACATTCAGAGGACTTGGCGGTACATGCATCTTATCAGCATAAATCTGGCATTTATGGCATTTCTTGGCGTACTTGAAACAATCAGACTCCATAGTCATCCAATAGTAGCCTGCCCTCAACAGTTTCTGAGACATTGCATGTCCGCCTGCATGCGTACCAAAAGCACCCTCGTGGACTTCTTCCATAAGCAGACCTGCTTCTTTTTCGTCCACGCATATCAACAGAACCAAGTCAAAGTTTCTTCGGTTGAGTACATCATCCTTGTGCAGATAGAAGTTTCTGGACAACCTTCTCAAGGTCTTCTTATCCTGGCTCGATGCCCCAGGCGGATACTCTTGATTCTTGAGAAAGTTTCTGATGTCATGATACCACGGCTTCCCATCTGAAGCTTCCTTTATTGCAAATACGATTGCTAGCCTATCGAGGCGGGAGATGACGATTCTGGGAGCGTCATTCCAATAATTAACCTTATACATCAAAGATAATGTAGCCAAGGCGTCTGCCATCTGATTCTCAGCTCTTGGCACATGATGGAATTCTACTCTATCAAAGAAAGGTAACAACCTCCTTGCATAGTTCATATATGGTATCATATTAGGCTGACGAGTCTCCCACTCTCCTTTGATTTGATTGACTACCAAAGCTGAATCACCATAAATATCAAGGTTCTTGATTCTCAGATCAATCGCTTCTTCAATGCCCATGATACATGCTTCATATACAGCTTCATTATTGGTGCAAGGAAATGTTAACCTGGCAGTAAATGGTATGTGCGAACCATGAGGAGTGGTAATGATGGCCTCAATTCCACTACCATAGGAGTTAACAGGACCGTAAAGAATCATTCGCCACTGGGAGCCTATCTCAGGACCTTCATCCGGTAATGGCTCATTGCAATCTTTCATTTTCAAGAACATGATATCCTTATCAGGAAATTCAAACTTCATCGGCTGATAATCATCGATTGGTTGCTCCGCAAGATATTCTGACAGAACACTCCCCTTGATAGCCTTTTGGGAGACGTATTGAATATCGTATTCTGTCAAAACCATCTACCATCTAGCAATCCTTCCCGAAAGCGCTTGCTTTTTGAACACATATCTAATCGGATCCATCTTTGAAATCAGCATGGTTGTGTGATTCAGCATATATTGCCTTAGGCGTTTGGCGGCCCAAGCAAGTGCACATCACGTCTTTTCTAACATTGAGTATCTGGATTCACAATATGTGAACTTCTTACTCAAATAATAGATGGCATGTTCTTTTCTTCCTGTCTCGTCATGTTGACCGAGTACACAACCCATGGAGTTCTCAAGAACCGTCAAGTACATTATCAACGGTCTTCCTGCCACTGGGGGCATCAGTATCGGAGGCTCCTGCAAATATTCTTTTATTTTCTCAAATGCCCTTTAGCAATTTTTATTCCATACCACTGCCTGATCTTTCTTTAACAGCTTGAACATTGGTTCACACGTGGCTGTGAGGTGAGATATGAACCTTGCAATGTAGTTCAATCTACCCAAGAAACCACGAACCTCCTTCTCTGTTTTCGGCGCTGGCATCTTTTGTATAGCTTTTATTTTTGCAAGATCGACCTCAATTCCTTTTTCACTGACTATGAACCCCAGTAGCTTTCCTGACCCTACATCAAAAGTGCACTTTTTTGGATTCAACCTTAGTATGAATTTCCTTAACCTCTCGAACAGCTTCAACAGATTCACCAGATGCTCTTCCTCCATTTATGACTTTGCAATCATGTCATCAACATAAACCTCGATTTCATGATGAATCACATCATGAAAGAGAGTCACCATTTCCCGTTGATAGGTTGCCCCTGCATTCTTCAATCCAAAAGGCATTACCTTGTAACAAAAGGTCCCCCACGGCGTGATAAAGGTCGTTTTCTCCATGTCCTTCGAGGCCATCTTGATCTGGTTATATCCGGAGAAACCGTCCATGAAGGAAAACACTGAATATTGAGTCGTATTATCAACAAGCACATCAATGTGGGAGAGCGGGAAATCATCTTTCGGGCTCTCTCTGTTTAGATCACGGTAATCTACACACATCCTTACCTTACCATCCTTTTTAGGTACAGGTACGATGTTAGCGACCCACAGAGGGTAATTCGTCACGGCAAGAAATCCGGTGTCCAATTGCTTCTGGACCTCTTCTTTGATCTTAACTGCCATGTCTGGTCTTGTTCTTCTTAGCTTCTGTTTCACAGGTGGGCACTCTTCTCGAAGAGGAAAGCGATGAACCATAATATCCGTATCAAGTCCGGGCATATCTTCATATGACCAAGCAAAGACATCTTTATACTCTCGGAGCATTTCTACCAGTCTTTGTTTGACATTATCCTCTAAAGCAGCCCCTATTCTGACCTCTTTTCTATCTTCCTCTGTACCCAGGTTGACGACTTTGATCTCCTTCTGATGAGGCAGAATAACCTTTTCTTCCTGTCTCAGCAACCTAGAGAGCTCTTTAGGTAGGTATTCATCTTCTTCAATCTCTTCTTCAGCTTGAAAGATTGGATTATCAAAGTCATACCGAGTCATAGACGAGTCTGAATCAGTGGCATCTGCTATGTGAAACCTGCAATGATGATGATTTGATGCTTACAATGATATGCAAATAACACAAACCACATTGCCATTTTATTGTTAAGAATAAAAACAAGAAAAACAAGGATCATAATATTTGAATACAAAAACACCCTTTGATTAATGATAAAACAATTGTTTAAAATATAAACAAGGATAAGGCCCTATAGACATAGACCACTATGCTTCGGGTAGAACATAGGGCTACACATAATCAGTAAACAAGATAATTACTCTTCACGGGTCACTCGGACAACTTCATCAACAGTCCAGTTGCTCAGGCTTTGGTCGGGAACACATGGCTGGATCCATGCATCCAAATCACAATCACTGTCACCCTCATCCTCGAACACAACATTGATTCAGTCAAATATCACTCTACCACTTGTAAACTGGACCGGTCCTTTGTAGCGTGGAGCTCTCTGTGAAGAAGAAGACGACGGGTTGTACCCCAATCCAAACTTATCTTGCTTATTGGGGATACTCAACACCTACCCCCAACCTTGAGATGATCCAAACTATACCACAGCTTGTGCTTCTTTGAATGAAGACATAGCAACCTCAGGAACTCTGCCCATAATAGGGGTCTTCTCTCTGACTTGGATTGCCTCAAATGCTTGACACAGGATCTCATGAATCTCCCCATCAACTTCCACATACTTGAACGAGGACAGTTGGTTGATCATGATGTCTTCTTCACCATAGACGGTGACAGTGTTTCCACCCACCATATACTTTAGCTTCTGATGTAGAGTCGATGTTACCGCCCCTGCCGAGTGAATCTAGGGCCAACCTAACAAGCAAATGTATGCTGGTTGGATATCCATTATGTAAAAGATGGCGTCAAAAACCTCCGGGCCAACTTGGATAGGAAGAGTCACTTCTCCAAACACAGACCTCCTTGGTCCATCGAACGCTCGCACAATCAGATCACTAGGAGTGCATATTACTCCTTAGGTGTCAAGCTTCATCAAAGCCTTTTTGGGCAACACATTAAGTGAAGACCCAATATCCACTAGAATATGAGATAATACAGCTCCTCTGCACTCAATGGAAATGTGTAGGGCGTGATTGTGGTTTCTTCCTTTAGGTGTCAAGTCAAGATCAATAAATCCCAATCCATTTCCAGCATTCACATGCGCCACCACTCCTTCCAGTTGGTTCACTAATATCTCTTGTGGCACATACGTAGTGTTTAGAATCCTCAAAAGGGCATCCCGATGTGCCTCAGAGCACAATAATAATGATAAGATTGATATTTTTGATGGGGTTTGTTGTAGATGGCCCACAATCTTGTAGTCACTTTTTCTAATCAGACGCATGAATTCCTCAGCGTCTTTCAACAAAGCATCCTTCTCACCCTGTTGAGAACTTTCTTCAACAATAGCCTTCCCCTTTCCTTTATCCGGTCTTTCAACATTAGCCTTTGGAGGTGCAAACTCCCTCCCACTTCTCGTCATTCCGCCTGTTCCCACCAAATTATCCATATAATCAAACGTCGTTCCCTTCAGCTCTTGTTTTTGTCCATTATAAAAGACTTCAGCCCCATGATTCCACGGGACTACTTTAGTGCTTTCGTAAGGCACATGTCCTGCCTTGGTGATTATAATGGTAGCTGGCCTCGGCGGCGCAAATATGTTAATGGTTCTAAAAGGAGTTGAGACTGTGGCAACCTCATCCTGCTCTTGACCAATCACCTTCTCATCTTTCTCTTTACCAATTCTATCAAATTGTAGCACGCCTTCATTAATTAAACTCTGCACATGATTTTTCAAGTCATCACATCCCTCAGGATGGGCCAAACAACCTTCACAGTCTTCCACACAACCTGGGAACACTCCACCTTTCAACAACCTACTCTTGACAAAACTCAAAGGAGTTTTCAGCTTTTTAACATTGGTCACCAAATTCGAATTCTCTTCCTCCATAATAGCATTTACCCCAGCTGCTCCATGGTTGGGCATAGGATTTTGAACAACATTAGGCGCATCATTTGTAAAATTGATTGCCTTGCTATCTATAAGGTTCTGAACCTTATGTTTGTAGGCCTTACAGTTTTCTATATGACGGCTGGGAGTGCCTGAGTGAAAGTCACATTTGGGGTTTGCGTCATACCCTAGGGGTGGCGCGCCAGTCATAGGTGCCAGCGTCCTCTTCTGAACCAACTGCAGCTGCATCAAATGTTGTAACAATTGTCAGTACGACATTGGTGATGCGTCAAAATGTTTATTCATTGTCCTTCTACGATCTTGGAACTGCCGCGGTGCGTAATTCTGCTATTGTTATGGACGTCGTTGTTGTTGAGGTTGTACTGCTGGAATAGAAATACTCGCAACCTGAGGCTATTGCTGATGATATTGTTGATTTCTGTTTCTATTTCTGTTATTATTCTTGTATCCTGAGAACGCGTTTGTTTCTCCTTCCCTCTTCTTGTTACCGAAGTTCTTCCTTCCTCCTCTAGATGAGGATCCCTCTCCCTCCTGAATCTTTCCCAGTTTAATACCAATTTCCACTCGTTCACCAGTGATGATTAAATCTGAGAAGCTACCAGACATATTCCCTATCAAATTTTCATAGTACACCCTAGGTAATGTAGCTACAAACAGATCAATGAGTTTTCTCTCCACCGTTGGAGGTTGAACCCTTGCAGCAAGTTTGCGCCACCTCTGGGCGTACTCTTTAAATCCCTCATTACTCCATTGCGACAGATTCTGCAACTGTACATGGTTGGGCGCCAAATCACTATTGTATTGATAGTGTCGGACAAAGGCCTCTTCCAGGTCTCTCCAACTTCTAATATTGGTTGGCTCCAAGCCCATGTACCACTCCAAGGATGGTCTAGACAGACTGTCTTGAAAGAAGTGCATAGCAACTTCTCGTCATCAGAGTACGCAGACATTTTTCTATAGTATGAACGAAGGTGCACCCTAGGACAGGTCGTCCCCTTGTATTTGTCAAAGTCGGGTACCTTGAACTTTGGAGGGATCCTCAGACATGGGATCAATCCCAAGTTAGACATGTCCAGACAAAGAGAATTCTGATTTTCAAGGTTCTTCATCTTCTCTTCTATCACCTTGAACCTCTTGTCTGCATCCGACTGAGAACTTGCTCCCAGATCTCCCATGGAGAAAATATCATCTTGTTCGTCCTCCCCCCACTAAGGACCAGCATTTCCATGTACAACGCATGTTGCCCCTGGAACATGGGCTCCATTCTGATTACCTCCGCCCGGAGGAATAACAACTGTTGGGATGGCATTGGCATGAGGAGTGCCATTGTCAGTTGGAGGAGGAACAACATCGGTCCCACCATGCAGAACTCCACTTCCATAAACCCTAGCAATCAGAGGTTGAACGAGTGTTCTCAGCTGTTCTTGTCCGTTAGCGACCCCCTGCATTAGATCCATGAATTGTGCCATGCGGTCTCTGAACTCCTACAGTTCCAGCTGAATTTGATCCATTTCCTTTTGTTGATTTCCCTTAGTTTAATAGCGATGAATTGTGCGGCATTCAATCCTAAAACAGTGCTGAGAAAACCACATAAATAAATAAGGTAAACGGATCCGGAACACCTGCAGTGCAATATGAAAAATGATGCAAAATGCAGACATGTAAATATGGTTCAGGGAAATCTTCCCCTTGATTCTAGTTCCACGGGAACAATAGGAGAATGAAGAGCCCACAGGTGGAGCCATAAAACCTCTCTCATAAATAGAATGAGAAACAGAGTATCAATACACAACACATTACCAAGGAAAACACAACCGAGTCAACACGACCTCATCCAACAATCCTGGAGATGGTCGGAGTATAAAACAACAAATACAAAAGAGAAAGTGCGTCAAGTACGACAACGAGTCTGGAATTCTACTAATAGCTCCTTCATATCAGGATGATCAGGTATGGCAATTAACCCTCAAATAAGCAACTCTCTCCTGCTGATGGTAGCTTTTAAGCCTTGAGCATAGTCTTCCCAAGCATCCTCCCCAAATTCATCCTCAAGTCTGGGCCTTTTCAAGTCTGCTTTCAACTTGTACTCTTCCAACGTTGCAAGAGCTTCTCGTAGTTTGTGGTTGCTTTCTTACTGACGAGCAGATTCTCCAGGAGCTTTTTCATTTTTGATTCGGAGTTGAGTCTTCAACCTGTCAATCTGTTGATGAAGTCCATCTTCTCTTTCTTTGTTGTTAGTCAAGATAACATTCCATTGAGCGTTGAACTTTGATATCTCCAAATGTAATGTCTCTAGCTCCTTCTTCTTATCTTTGAGAACATCACTGACACTTTTCAAGTCTCGACCCACTCGCTCCCGGGCGCGAATCTCTTCTGTTAACTCTCTACCCATCTTATTCACTATCTCTGTCTGCTTCTTGGATGAGTTGGTGGCCTGATTCTTTTCCCTTCTAAGCTGACTGATTTCCTTCTCCAACTCTTCGTTCGCCTTGCGTAGTTCTTCCTTTTCAGCCCACATTTGATTATATTTCTGAATATCAACTGTTGTTGGTTTTTCAACTACTAGAGGATACAAAGGCTCCCTGACTGGAAATGGTAGCAACAGTCTCTCAACTCTCCCGTGAATCCATTCCATATATGGTCTATAGGCTCTGCAATCGCTCTTGCCCAAAGAAGATTTTCCCTTACGGTGAGTCTTACCCCAAGCCTTTTCCAATTTGACTAAAGTCTCTTTATCAACTAAACCGGTGAAATACAGAGATTCATGTATTTCTTCTTCCCTTGGAGATTCATTTAGAGCATAGCCAAGCTATCTGACAGCGAGAGCAGAGTTATAATTAATGTCACCCTTCCTCCCAATCAAAGGAACATTGTGGAAGTCTCCACAGCTGTGAACAATCTCCATACCCAAAAGGTCTCTGTTAAACCCTACAATATTCTCCGACCTTAAACCCATAAGTCTTTCTGGCCAATCAACAGTGTCTGCAATATCAACAAAAGATCCAAACTTAGGCAGATGCAAAATAAACCATCTGTATAGTAGCAGAGCGCAACAAGAGACATTCTTTCCTCGTCTGTTCTCATTCTTGTAGTGGATTGAATGATAAACATCACCTAAAAAGGTTGGCACAGGGTTCTTAGAAGCGAAGATATAGAAGGCTTCC
Organism: Lathyrus sativus; assembly: GCA_963859935.3. Classification (NCBI taxonomy): domain Eukaryota; kingdom Viridiplantae; phylum Streptophyta; class Magnoliopsida; order Fabales; family Fabaceae; genus Lathyrus; species Lathyrus sativus. Next base: position 282,413,212 of record OZ012741.1, on the reverse strand, counting down.
AAATCCACAAAGTCAGGTAGGTTGGGGAACAGGACTATCCCATAGATGCACAAAGCCAAGATAGCGTTGAAAACCAACTAACACCCCTCCTTAGCGAAATGTTGAGCGTTACCCATCAAGAATGGAAGTGGAAATCCAGGAGTTCCAATTCTCCATACCAAATTACCCTCCAACTCAGAAACATCGAGATGAAGAGCACCAGCCAACTTGGATAACTCAGGCTCCTTCTCAGAGTGTACAAAAGGCACTTGTTCCAACACAGGAATTCCTATTAGTTGAGCAAACTCTTCTAAAGTTGGCAATAAAACATATCCTGGGAACATGAAGCAACACAACTGAGGATCATAAAACTACAGCAGTGCATAAATGTTTGTCACACCCTAATTTTTGACCTTAAGACCCCACCTCTTTGTGCATTCCTTCTTGCTTGTCTTTGTATATTTTCACGGATAACCAGTTTGCGCAGGTGTGGTAATATCAAGTATAAATCCTTACAGTCAAATACTTCAGGGTGACCATTGGATCATGGTGATCCCGGAGTTAGTCTATTGGTCATCTTCCCAGGGTTTTTCAAGAGTTTCAATGTCTCTTCAAGACTTAGTTTGCATACCAAGCTACATTATCACTTAATTTCGTAAGGTTGAGCCATCATTTATGATAAGGAGCTTGTTTTAATTAGTATTTAATACGACAAGTATGGATAAGAATCGTGAATGAGGTTTGGGTAATATATTGTCAAGGCAAAGTTTAGTTTAACTCTTCGATTCATAAAACCTTAAGTTACATTGGAATTCCTCCAGAGGTGTAAAACTCAAGAGTTTTCAGATACAAGTTTATCATCATTTGAGATCAAGCTATTTAATTTCAAGGTCTTAGACTTTATCCATTGCTTATTGGAGGAGCCTTGCTTCTTTTTTGGATGATGCGTAAGTTGCACCTTAAATATTCAAAGTATCACAAGGTCCGCATCCCAAAACGCATAATCTATGCCTTCGCAATATTTTTAATCATGAGGAATCATGGGACAATTCAAAGAGTTCGTAGGTCTTGGCCTGCCATTCCAATTCAAAATGCGGGACTGTAAAATGGTATTTTAATGAGAGGAAATCCAAAACAATTAAGAGTGGCTTCAAACTCCAAAATTATGTTACAATTAAGTTGTTCTACAAGTAAGTAATCTTCTTAATCCTAAGTTGTCACTATTTATAAAGCTATCTAGCATAAAATCCTAAATGCAGCAAGAAATTATCCAAGTTACAACCGTGGACTTCTACAACTCAGATTCCATAATCCAACACTTTTTAAAAGTCTTAAAAGCTTGTCGGGTTTGAATAGATGACTCACATGGAAACGCCAGCCTCAATGTCAAGAATTTCCAATCATCCGTTAGTGAAGGGTGCTAGTTGGTAAGTCTTCGTCTTAGCTTGTGCTGCCGATGAGTTAGGTATGCCAGTTCTGCTACGCCAGAAGCACTGTCAAAACCATCGGGCAGTAGTCTACACCGACCATTGCTACAAGTATGGACCCTTATGTTGATATTACCTAAAGAGCATGAATAAAATATGGTATTAGAAGTCAATAACGGAGGTTAGCGGCAGTTTTTATGATCATTCATATCGGTTCGTAAGAAGAGGAGGTTAACATTACCTTGTAAAGGACCTTTTAGTTCTGAAGATGTTGGAGCTAAGGCTTGAGAGTTCGGGATTGCCGTCATCATTAACGTTGTCACTAAACCAAGAAGGATAGAACTTCAGTGCATCTAATATAATCCGGAGCATATTATCATCAAGGCAACTCATTATTCTCCAAACAAAACCTGATATAAGAACAACATGTTAGCAACTAATTCCTTACAAAGCAGACCTGTCCACTTTTTTTCCCAGTAATACAAAGTATGAACTCCCTACCCCTTTGTTCTAACCCTGAAAATACATTGGCAAATTGAGTACGCCGGGATCACTCCGCTGACGTTATCCCGCTTTTGCTCAACCCCAACCTGCATTCACAATGAGGGATCTGATTGTCAGTCAAACTTAGAATAACATACAACAATATTCATGGTGAATTCATGGAAGAAAACTCAAGAACAGTCTCACATGCCCTCTGGATTGTGAAACCGCAACCATCCATGAAACAAGTTTTGGAAAAAGCTCCTGCACAATTTTTGAGAAGATCGAGCCGTCTCTCGAGTTGAGAACAAAATCTCACTTTTGACAACCATCATTATCCTGCAATAAGTACATTGGTTCGATAAGTCTTCAACTTGTTTCAAAACTTGTTACGACAAGAAAGAACATCAAGAACAACATGTGTACAAACTTAGGGAATGCTCAGATATTGAGGACTTCAAGGAAAACTCGACAAAGCTTCATGGCTATCCCTTCGAGGCTCACGTTCCAACCTGTCAAAACAACACAACTGATAATTAGAATAAACCATTGCAGAAAGAGTTTGAAGGTTAAGAGTTAAGAATTTGAAGAAGCTCAGCCCTCAGTGCAACTTATCATTGACCAAAGGGCTCAAGCAACGAAATCAACTACCACCGTAACCTTTCAGCTCAGACATAATATCATCATTTCCATATCAAAACCTTCTCTCAGCAGGCAAGATAGAGCAGCATCTGAACTCAAGGCACAACACCCCCTGCGAGAAGAAGAGAAAAAGAAGCATTAACACGGAAGTCAACAAGTAACAGAGATACGTCAATTATACGAATCCATATATCGCAAATTAATACGAAGAAGGAGAGATTCAAAACTTCCCCAATTTGAAGCCAACATTCCACCGACAGAATCAGAAGAAATTAAATGTTATTCCCCAAATCATCCAGCAAATCCGACAGGGAATCACCAAATAGGAAGGTTTTTAAAACCAGCTTCAATGGAGGCCCACCCACTTCGTGTATAAAAGGACGACAGGGCTCATAGAAAAAGGATGGGGAAAAAAGCCATTATCATTACAAAAGAGTAGAAACCCTTGAAGCTCAGACTGACGAGGATCTTCACCACCGTAAAGCTCGGATCATCCTTGAGGTTCATCATCGTCGGTCAAAGGGAAGGAACTCGCTAATCGCATCATCGCCTCACCACCACCGTCAACGAGCCGCCGCCAACTTATGTTTCTAGGTAAAATCTCACACTTGAGTAAAGCTTTTTATCCGCATGTTTGTTGTTTGTGAGTAACAAGTCTCGAGGAGGAAGAGCCAAGAGGAGACGAAAAGCTAAATTGCGAGCAGGTGGAGAGAAGGAGAAGACAATAGTGGAATCGCGGAGCAAAGGAAATGAAGGAGAAGAAATGGCGGATGAAAGATATCGAGAGAAGAGGCGAAGGGGGGGGGGGCAATTTGGGATTAGGGTTCTATTTTTGGTTTATTTGTTGTAATCCTATGCATGTGTATATACCGCATCACCATACACCTTCAAATCACAGACACACACCCCACGAACTGATCAATCACACGCATCCCACTCGCTTCCACACGATGCACCCACACATCTGCATCACACCGAATCCGCTCGCCCCTCTAATTAACCACCTTAAGACCTCTAATTTGCCATTAACTAAGTTAACCCATCAAATTAATTTAATTAATCAACCTAATAATTAATCATTTATATAATCGGTTTTTTTATTAAAACAACTAATACAACCAATTTTATTTAAATTCCACCCCTTTTATATTTAGTTTATTTTAAAAAACTTTCTTTAACTAATTAACTTATATTTCAATTTATTCACCTTTTTATTTTAATCAATCTAATAAACCTTTTATAATATAATAAAAACTTATTTCATTTAATTTTAATATAACCTTTTATTTAATAAAAATCTCCTCATCAATAAAATAATAAACTTCTTTTTAATAACCAATAACCAATTTATTTAATAAATAATTTATTTACTTAAAAACTATTTCTATCCAACTTAAGTAATTCGATTTCACTAAAAATTATCTTTATAATTTAATTCAACATTTTCCTTAAAATCAATTTCACCAAAAATAAACTTTTTTTCTAAATCAATTCAACTAAAATAAGATCAACTCCCATAAATCAATTGTGCACGCTTATGTTCCTGCATCGATTCCACTCACGTATGCACAATTCACACACTTGTCTTAGAACTTTCATGCGTTCGTGTATGCTTTTACTTTATCCTCCGTTTATGTTTATCGTCTTTTACCTTCCCGCAAATTATCTTATCGCATTGCATAAACGTCCAAAGAAAGAATCTGTGCATAACGTGAAACTTGTGCGTATGCATTTCATTTGCATCATATTCCCCATTTGATCATTGATCCCATTCAAGTTGATCTTTTTAAGATAGATTCTACCCCATAAGGAGGACCTTTTTCTTTTATCTTCACAATATAGAAACAAAAAAAATTCAACAACTCAATATCAAACTATTCAAACAATTAGAGAATAAGATGTGAGTCATCTTGACAGCCGAGATATAAATCTCTTGCCTCATAACAATACAATCAATATGTTGTTACTTTCCCGCTTGAGAGTGATAGTACTCGTCGACAATCCGAGTGTTTGAGTCGTTCTCTCAAGACGATGCAAAGACTATTTTCCTACAAGTTGTGGTGGTTAAGTCGAGTAATCTCCCTTAAGATGACAACTCGTCTTTTCTCCTAGAATCAATCAATAAATAACCTAATCCCTTAGGAACTTTGACCACAGTCAATGCTTCCTCAAACCCTTTAGGGGAACTACAAGTACTCTAATTTCATTCCCGTCAGGATATGTAGGCACAAGATAAGACGTCTTGGCGAGTATACTTAGAAATAAACTATTAGGTCTTTTATCCCTTACGCAGATAACCCATAGCAATAAACAACATTAAAAAAAGAGGTTCCTGTAGAGTACTACAGAAACTTAGGATGCTAGCACCTTCCCTAAGTTTAACCAACCCCCGAACCTATAACTCTCTAGCTTTTGCATTTGCATTGCATTATGGGTAATTCGATCTTTTTCCCTTCCTTTGGACAAATAAAAGACCGGTTGTAATGAATTTAGATTCAAGATAATCAATAGCTTGGTATCCAATTTTAAACGCGACAATGCCATCTAACTCAAACTTGGAGGCCTTACAGATAAAACTCAGAACCTTCCCATACTCCTTTCTGAAATCTTCCATCACACTACAATTAGCCACATAAATTAGCTTAAGAAGAGGTCCTATCTCTGGTGTCGGGAACTTGTACAACACACTCTTCTTCAAATCAGGCTCCTTAATGACAGTGGATTAAATTACTTGAATCAAGGAGAAAATATACACCTGAAACACAAATACATGAAAATCTTAACATGCAAATACAACAGGGGATCAATATTGTTGTGCTGCTGACATGAGTTGAACTAGAGCTTCGCTTCGACGAGAAAATAACACAACACTGATATAAGGAACCCACTGTATCAAGGATCAAAAGTTCACACTGACGAGAAAACCGGGTAGGTTGAAGGTCAAGGTTTCTTGCATAACCCTCCCACTCACTGGTATAAACCTATCTCTGATAAGGTTTGATATCCTATGCGGTCGTCAGTGTCAAAGACTTTCGAGAAACGATGATACATTCACCATTTCTGGTTTGGCATCATAGTCAAACGAAGCGGCCTCACTTAGCTGACTCTCAAATGATCGGTCTCCAGAGTTGACTGTTTCCAGATCCAACATCCCCTCCCGACTAATGTATAGGATAGGATGTCTTCAAAGAAAACCTCGTCTGAACGCGAATTTCGTGGGGACTAATGCATGCTGAAAAATACAGGTTCATCACTACTTTCCGCTCTAATGCTATGTGTATCCTCAAGCCTGGGTTTTGGCTTATCACTAAATGGAACAGTCCCACCCAACAGCACAACAATATGATAATGATAATGTGCGGGAAAATAAAATGTGAATGCAAAACTATACAAATCCAACACACATATAAAAAAACATACAAGCGCTAGGATTGACTCGCAAAGGGGATGGGAAATTTCCCCAGCAGAGTCGTCAGCTGTCGCATCGCTGTAAAAAGAGTGCCAGCAAAGACAGAAGAGTCGCCACCACTCGTTATTTATCCCAGAAAGAGGGAAAGGAAACGATTAGAGAAAACCTATGAAAAAAGGAAAAGACAGGTCATCGCAAACAAATCTTGGGTTTAGGAGTCGGTTACGCAAGGGGAAGGTATGAGCACCCCTCACGTTTGTTGTACTCAACGGGATCCACGTTTGTCGTCTAATCTAAAAGGGTGTTAATCTATCAAAAGGCTGGCTTACAGGGACAAAAGAAAAGAAAAGAGACTCGATAGAGCATCGCCGTTTTATGCCTACGTATTCCCCGTGCAATGGGAAAGTCATAGTCAACGTAGTTCGGAAAACTACGGGTGAAAAGGGGGAAAGGTTGCTCGCCAAGACATCCCCGTCTTGTGCCTACGTATTCTCATCTAGTATGAGAGATCAGAGAAAATATAGTTCGGGCTGACACGACCATAGATTGGTTCAAGTGTGTTAACTAAGTAGGGTTAAACCTTCGTTCTAGCAGTTATGTGTATTGCTTCTCGACCATTAGAGACTTAGGCGTTACCTGTTTGCGGTAGAACCAAGACTTAACACACTCTTTCTGAAAATGATTTTCAAACAATCCTAAAGGATAAAAAGGTTTGATGTTTTGTTTTATATTTTTTATGAAGAAATGAATTGGGTTAAGTTTGTAACTCATGTTGCACCAAAAACTATGACTTGAGAGAGAATGCATCGCATATCGCCCAAACGGCATACGCTAAATGTAACAACCCAATTTTCAATAACTGATTAATGGTACTAGTTAATTGGTTTGTGTAATTTTAAGTGAATTATTGGATTTAACTGATTTACTCTTTTTGGTAGAATAATGTGGACTTACTAGATATTGTCTAATCAAGGATGAGATGGGATATTTTATGAGAAAAGGAATTGGTAAATATTTTGAGAAAAGAAATAAATTGGAGAGAAACCAAAGGGAAGGATATATGAAGGGGAGCGAAGCGAAAATGTAAATTAGAAAACATGAAAAGAAAGTGGAGGAAGAAGAGAAAGTAGAAGGAAGAAGAAAGGAAAGCTTGAAAAGCTCAATAACGACTTCGCTGTGGCGAAGGGGGTAGCGAGCATTTGCTGGGCATTCGCTGTGGCGAGTGGGGTAGCGAATCAGGTCAGAGGCTTTTGTTTGCCTTCGCGAGCTTGTTCGCTAGGCGAACAGAAAGCGAGTACTCGCTAGGCGAGCAAGGTGGCGAGCGTAGCAGCATGTTGTTTCCCTGTGTGTTCCATCCAATGGTTAATTATTTGGTTCAATGATGTTAATTATATATATTTGTGAATAGTTTGTGTACTGTTAAGATGAGACGTGTTGTGGGTAGCCTTATGGCGTGAATCCTAGATTGTGTAATATGGCCTTTGGCAATTATATGTATTGTTGGAATTAAACATGAATGCATGATGAATATGATAAGGTGTGAAGTATGAATGAGAATATATGTATGATATATGCACATTACTTGGTAATTGATAATGACGTTGAGAGTATGTAAACATGCGAGATCCTTACTCACTGGGGTAGAATAACTTGGTGTCGTTCCTAGTGTAGTAATCACCGGGGTAGAATAACTGTGGAGTTGTGAGAGTTGTTGAGTTTGTATGAGTAATATGGTATGTGTGTGTGATTGTTATATGAAAGTGTGTGATGTGGCCGTTTGGCGATTATGTGTATGATGGTATGTACTCGCGTAGGATGTAATGCCTAATTGTACATTTTTAAGTTTACAGTGCATTTCAAGAGTGTGTGGAGTCATTGTGCATGTGTAGCATCATGATTGCATTATTGTCTCTTGATCCCGTGGAGGATCTGCAGAAACCTCGTGTTCCCTTGTGGGGTGTGAGCGATGGTTTATTTTGATCCCTATGAGGATCTGCAGAAACCTCGTGTGCCCTTGTGGGGTGTGAGTGATGGTTTATTCTTGATCCCATGGAGGATCTGCAGAAACCTTGTGTGCCCTTGTGGGGTGTGAGCGATGGTTTATTCTTGATCCCGTGGAGGATCTGCAGAAACCTCGTGTGCCCTTGTGGGGTGTAAGCGATGGTTTATTTTGATCCCTAGGAGGATCTGTAGAAACGATCGTGTGCCCTTGTGGGGTGTGAACGATGGTTTATTCTTGATTCCGTGGAAAATCTGCAGAACGATTATGTGCCCTTGTGGGGTGTGAGCAATCCTGTAACATCGTGTGCCCATGTGGGCTGTGAGCGATGGGTGAACATCGTAGGCCCGACGGGGAGTTACTTCGGTAACGAGTGATGGTTCCTTTTGGTTCTTCAACTGAACCTGCTGAATGAGTCGGTACCGCATTTGCATCTCCATAGAGTCGTGAGTCGGTCTCTATGAGTTGCATTATCATCTTTATATGATGCATTGGTGAAATAAACATGAATATAAATGTTTATGTGAATTGGTGAAATAAACATGAATATAAATGTTTATGTGAATTTGTGGAATAAATATGTCATGTGTGTTTATGAATTGATGAATGTGTTTAATTAGGAAAACGTATGTTGTGACATATATGACGTTAAAGTGTATTGTGGTGAGAAAATGGTGAACATATGTATTTTGTATTTGTGCATTTATATATAATTATATGCATTGTTATTATGATAATATTTCTCACCCTTCTGCTGGAATGATGTCCTTCATAACATCATGCAGGTATCAAGGTGTAGTACTGCTCGTAGTTGCGGGGTCGTTATTGGTGTAGATGTTTAGTGATTTTAGGTTATTGGGTTGAGTCGTGCTCTGGTCACGTAACACTGGGATCGTTTGGGTTATGTTTCTGATGTATTTTGTGTTGTTGGCCTCCGTGCCTAAGTGAGGTGAATTATGTGATAAAAGTAAGTATTTCTTTTATGAAAAATTGTGATATAAATAAATCCGCTATTACATGCAAATGAAATCTTGTAAAGTATGATTATTTATTTCAGTGTTATTAAGCATGACAAGTGATTTTTAAGTAATTTGGAAGTATATGTGTGACACCCTTTGTGAATGCATGTTAATTTTACTCTGATTATGTTTATTTTTCCATGGGGTTTAGAAGGGTGTTACATTAGTGGTATCAGAGCAGGTCGGTCCATCCGGCCAAGTTGTCTAATGTTGTTTGTTCCCTTGTATGCGACATGTGTGTGAAAACACTGTCGGTACGCGTTTGTTGTTCTAAACCTTGTCTGCAGGAGTGGGAGTGATCTGAGTGGGGGAGAGAGTGGTGCTTCTCCAGGATGCTGCAAGTGTGTAGTTGAACGCTCCTATAGTTTGGTAAAGATGGGTTATGGCCCATCATGATTTCGGCTGTCTATTGACAAATTGAGGAACTGATCACCCTTAATCTCTTGTTGATAATAGTTGGGATTATGTTGGATGGGATAGACGTGTCTTGCAAGCTTAGATGGCGCGAGCAGTGAATTGTTTGGAGTAAGGCCAAGTACTTGGGAGTTTTGTGTATTAACAAAAGTGAGTAGTTGGCGGTTTACCGATTAGTCGTGATTGTCTGGAGGTTGTCCTGACGAAGTAGTGATACACAACCAGGGAGTTGTGATCGACTTAATTATGGAGACTAGTCCGATGATGAGAGCTCCATGTTATATGTCTAATCGGTTAGCCTAGGAATTAAATTGATGAAATAATTTTGAGGCTTGTGTCTGCGTATGCTACGACAACAGTTTATAAGGTCAAATATATAATGGGTGGATGGTGATTTCTGGTGATTATTAAAGAAAGTAAGAAGTGGAATACAATCTTGGTATGATTAGGCCTCTAAGTATTTCAAGAGTTGAAGGTGTGTAAATGGCCTTCTGAGTGTGGGAATGTTGTTTTCGTACTTTGTCATAATGAGAGAACAGTAACAGGGAATTAAGTTATTTCTTGATGGAGTACGTTTGGATGTTGTAGTACGTACGGGAAGGGTGGTTTGTGTTTCTGCCATGACTCACAAATTGAGTGTCCGTTTGACATGGGATCGTCCATACTTAATGGAGTGGGTTGATAGTTGTGTAACCAAGCGTATTTGGATATTCGAAGAGTATAGATGATCATGTTAGACATCGGCGACTTGAGTTATCAGTGTTTGAGGACGAGTGGTGTTATGCCACTACGAAGGAGTTTAAAGAGTTTTTGAGAGAAGTTGCCAATAACTTGTGTATTGGTTGGCCAAGTTTTACAGAACTACTTGTGGTGTTTCGTGATGTTTGATTGATATGATTGAGAGATATGTTAAGTACAACATCCGCGAGTTTTGGTTATGCTTTAAGGCAACTCAAGCTACATAAGGGGATCATCTGACGAGTAGTTTGGAATTCGTTGTTGTGTGTCGGTGCCGGAGTTTGGAGACCTCAATTGTTTGGTTGAGATTCGAAACGATTGCTGACATTAAGAACTTAAGGTGTTCGTCTGAATTGGAAAAGTTGAATATGAGGTAGAGGGAATAATTAGGACTTCTGAAGAATTGTGGTTTTGGTCGAATTACCTTTCGGGTGAGACGACGAGGTAGCTAAGGTATCAAGTGGGAATTTCCGTATATACTGATGACGATGGTAGTGAACTAGAACTGAAGAAGCAAATTCGGGATACGAGTTTGGTATGCGAAGAGACTTCTCGTGGAATTGAGCTTTGTATGTTGAGACCGAATATTGGTATTCCCGATGAGATCTAATTGAGTCGGAATTTATTTGAGATAATAGAATGATTTAATTTAATGGATAAAAGTCGAAGTGTAAACATCAGACACTGTTGGACCTGATACAACTGTAGAATAATTCTGAGTGGCACGGAATAGTACCCCCATGGATCTTTTGACGGGTTTTCCGGAGAATTCGATAGGATATGACTCGATTTGGATGGTTAAGAATGGATTAACAAGAGTAACTCGTTACTTACCAGTAAGGATGAATCGTTCTGTTAGATGGGAATCTGAGTTCTTCGTTGAGATTTCGGAAAGGTTTGCAGGCACTTCTGGATGCCATGTGGGTTGTTGACCTCTGACTAGCGTCTGTGGAAGGAATTGACAGACAAAGAGGATTACCCAGTATGTAGAGAATTTGTTGGAAAGCTTGTGTGATTGAGCCAAGATGGATCGTGGGATAGTTAATCGTCGTTGATGAAGTTTATCTACGACAATTGCTATCATTCTAATATCAGAATGGCATCGTATGCGGATTTGTTTAGTAAGAGGGTGTAAGGCTCCTTTGATTTGATGTGTGTTCAGCGAGAGCGTTGTACTCGGACCAGAGATTGTGCGAAAGGCAATCTGACGGTGGAGACACTGCTAAGTTCAGGTGGGTGAACGATAAGCAACTTCGAGGTAAAGGGATTCCTTTGGCGGAAGTAGTTGGGAGTTTGTGATGCGAGAGTCGTATCCAGAGTTATTCGAGTTGGATAACATTTTCGAGGACGAAAATTCCTAAAGTGGGGGAGAGTTGTAATAGCCCAATTTTCAATAACTGATTAATGGTACTAGTTAATTGGTTTGTGTAATTTAAGTGAATTATTGGATTTAACTGATTTATTCTATTTGGTAGAAAAATGTGGACTTACTAGATATTCTCTAATCAAGGATGAGATGGGATATTTTATGAGAAAAGGAATTGGTAAATATTTTGAGAGAAGAAATAAATTAGAGAGAAACCGAAGGGAAGGATATATGAAGGGGGAGCGGAGCAAAAATGTAAAATAGAAAATATGAAAAGAAAGTGGAGGAAGAAGAGAAAGTAGAAGGAAGAAGAAATGAAAGCTTAGAAATCTCAAGAACGACTTCTGGCTTCCGATTAATCGAGGTAAGGGTGTGAAATATTGTTATCTTACTAATGTATATGATTATGTAGGGATTGTTTGGATTTGTTTGGTTGTTCTTCCTCATCTTCCATTCTAGGGCATAATAAGTTTAATCGGTAGAAACCAAGTTTTAACGGTTAAAAATAAGGATAAGTAGTAGAGTTTAGTCGAGGAATGTTGGGCTAAGGCTATTGAGACGAGTTGGGATTGAATCGGGTGGATTTCGATGATTTCGGAGTTTTTGACAGTGGGGAAATTTTGAGTTCACAGACCCTCGCTAGCACGTTCGCTAGGCGAGCGGGTCGCGAGCACTCGCTGGGCATTCACTGTGGCGAGCCAGTAGCGAATGGTCCTAGACTTGGGCAGAATGGTTTTGGGTGTTCTTCGCTGGTAGCGAAGGGGTAGCGAGCATTCGCTAGGCATTCGCTGTGGCGAGTGGGGTAGCAAATCAGGTCAGAGGCTTCTGTTTGCCTACGCGAGCTTGTTTGCTAGGCGAACAAAAAGCGAGTACTCGCTAGGCGAGTTAGGTGGCGAGCGTAGCTGCATGTTGTTTCCTTGTGTGTTACATCCAATGGTTAATTGTTTGGTTCAATGATGTTAATTATATATATTTGTGAATAGTTTGTGTACTGTTAAGATGAGATGTGTTGTGGTTAGCCTTATGGCGTGAATCATAGATTGTGTAATATGGCCTTTGGAAATTAAATGTATTATTGGAATTAAACATGAATGCATGATGAATATGATAAGGTGTGAAGTATGCATGAGAATATATGTATGATATATGCGCATTACTTGGTAATTGATAATGACGTTGAGAGTATGTAAAAATGCGAGATCCTTACTCACTGGGGTAGAATGACTTGGTGTCGTTCCTAGTGTAGTAATTACCAGGGTAGAATAACTATGGAGTTGTTCCTGGTGGGGTATAAGCGATGTACCCGTAATCCTCATGAGGATTTGTGAGAGTTGTTGAGTTTGTATGAGTCATATGGTATGTGTGTGTATGTGTGATTGTTATATGAAAGTGTGTGATGTGGCCGTTTGGCGATTATGTGTATGATGGTATGTACTCGCGTAGGATGTAATGTGTAATTGTATATTTTTAAGTTTACAGTGCATTTCAAGAGTGTGTGGAGTCATTGTGCGTGTGTGGCATCATGATTGCATTCTTGCGTCTTGATCCCGTGGAGGATCTGCAGAAACCTCGTGTGCCCTTGTGAGGTGTGAGCGATGGTTTATTTTGATCCCTAGGAGAATCTGCAGAAACCTCGTGTGCCCTTGTGGGGTGTGAGCGATGGTTTATTCTTGATCCCGTGGAGGATCTGCAGAAACCTTGTGTGCCCTTGTGGGGTGTGAGCGATGGTTTATTCTTGATCCCATGGAGGATCTGCAGAAACCTCGTGTTCCCTTGTAGGGTGTAAGTGATGGTTTATTTTGATCCCTAGGAGGATCTGTAGAAATGATCGTGTGCCCTTGTGGGGTGTGAGCGATGGTTTATTCTTGATTTCGTGGAGAATCTGCAGAACGATTGTGTGCCCTTGTGGGGTGTGAGCAATCCTGTAACATCGTGTGCCCATGTGGGCTGTGAGCGATGGGTGAACATCGTAGGCCCGATGGGGAATTACTTTGGTAACGAGCGATGGTTCCTTTTGGTTCTTCAACTGAACCTGCTGAATGAGTCGGTACCGCATTTGCATCTCCATAGAGTCGTGAGTCGGTCTCTATGAGTTGCATTATCATCTTTATATGATGCATTGGTGAAATAAACATGAATATAAATGTTTATGTGAATTGGTGAAATAAACATGAATATAAATGTTTATGTGAATTTGTGGAATAAATATGTCATGTGTGTTTATGAATTGATGAATGTGTTTAATTAGGAAAACGTATGTTGTGACATATATGACGTTAAAGTGTATTGTGGTGAGAAAATGGTGAACATATGTATTTTGTATTTGTGCATTTATATATAATTATATGCATTGTTATTATGATAATATTTCTCACCCTTCTGCTGGAATGATGTCCTTCATAACATCATGCAGGTATCAAGGTGTAGTACTGCTCGTAGTTGCGGGGTCGTTATTGGTGTAGATGTTTAGTGATTTTAGGTTATTGGGTTGAGTCGTGCTCTGGTCACGTAACACTGGGATCGTTTGGGTTATGTTTCTGATGTATTTTGTGTTGTTGGCCTCCGTGCCTAAGTGAGGTGAATTATGTGATAAAAGTAAGTATTTCTTTTATGAAAAATTGTGATATAAATAAATCCGCTATTACATGCAAATGAAATCTTGTAAAGTATGATTATTTATTTCAGTGTTATTAAGCATGACAAGTGATTTTTAAGTAATTTGGAAGTATATGTGTGACACCCTTTGTGAATGCATGTTAATTTTACTCTGATTATGTTTATTTTTCCATGGGGTTTAGAAGGGTGTTACACTAAACACTCTCGACAGTGTGAGAGGAGGCCCCCCAACTATCATTCCTCAAGTACTTAAGGCTCATAGCGTACAACATTTATTATCCTTTATTAAGTGTCTTATGAAAGTTATGATATGAGAAGAGAATACACAAACTCTAAGGGGAAACTAATCAACCCTAATGTTGTCATGCAAAGTGCTCCTAAAGTTGGGATTAAAAGGGAAGAAACTATCCTAATATTATCATGCAAAGGATTGAACACCTAATGTCTCTCTTACTCCCATATTAAACAAAGGGACTAGGAATTCTAAGGGATCATGGCAAAAGACCAAGTAAACAACAGATAATCCAATCACAGATGAAATGAAGGATGAGAAGAAGTTAACTTAAACAAGTCAAAAGCAATGCAAACAAGGTATGCAAATATGCAAAGATGAGATGTGAGAATCAAATGATGCAACAAAGACAAATGATCAAAACAAGTTGACTTAAACAAGTCAAAAAGAGTGAGATGAAATGGGAGAAGTAACAACTCCTACAACCATTCAAACATCAATCACCTACACAAAAGCTACACACAAAGCAAATGCAAAATCCATGATCAAAGAGAAGAGGGGAGAAAGAAGCTTGGGCAGCAAGCACACATAAAGTATCTCAACCAAACAATTCAAATTGATCATGCAAAAGAAAAGCACAAACAAGTGTTAAAAGTGATCCATCATTCAAGGTGCACTCAAAGCATAAATATGTACACCAAATCACCTTGAATGATGATCAAAGCACATGAGGCAGAAGTGTAACCAAAAGGAGAAAGCTCAAATCAAGATTAAGAACAAAGCACAAACAAGAACCAAGTCAAGGCAAATGAAAGAACCAAAGTTCTATCTCATATTCAACACTTAAAACCAAAGAACCAGCACCTTAATCATGTTATAAACAAGTATCAAGGCTCATAGGGTGCATATGGGATCCATAGAAGTCATTTCCCAAAGGAACTAGGTCAAACTAGTTTGTATGAACATATTTTGAGATGACTTGACTTGCAAGCTTCATCAAAAATAGGAAGTTTGTTCAACAAATTCAAAATAAAAACAAAAAGTAGCTAGGAAAATGGAAAACAAGGGCCGAAGTTTCAAGTTCAAACTCATCTCAAGGCATCACCAAATAAATTAAATATAAAGGGTGCTACACCTTATCGAGGGGCAACAAAAACCAACTCAAAGTCAACCAAAAAATGATATTTAGTCACTCAAAATCATCCTCAAGAATACCTCAATCCCTTATATAGGTGAGGGAGAGGCCATGGTCATTGGAGATAAAGAATTGAGGTCCAAACAATCAAAACTATGTAAGGTAAACCACATAAAAGTCCACTAATTGCAAAATTGAAATTAAATGGAAAATAAAAATAAAATCAGAAACAAAAATAACAGAAAATTAAATAACATCTTGAAATAATTGAAAACACTTTTTATGGAATTTTCTGATAATTGAAACTATTTCTTAAAATAGAAAATGGAAACAGATAAGAAAAAGAAAATAAAATAAATTGAAAAGCAAAGGGGTGTGTGATAGTAAACTTCAGAGTGAACTGCAAACAGTTATGATGCGCAATGGGCTCAAAAAGAGAGGGGGTGCAGTTAACAATCCAAGCCTAACTGATCCAGACTCAGTGTTTTAATGAAACACAACGTTTCATTAAAACACGTCATAGTCAAATCTCTATGCCATCAAAGTCAAGCCAATGAGTAATGGACAAGCATGCAAGTCAAAGGGTCCATGCATCCAACTCAGCATTGAACATGGAATGAACCAGACGCCGGAGCTAGGGATTCGGTCGTCTTCTCCGGCCAGCCTGCCGGAGCTCAGGGTTCAAAACTTAATGAAAATGGACAAACCCTAGATCAAAAGAAAGCTGAGCTCACAAGGATCATGAATCCACCCTTGGATTTTCAAAAAGGTTCATAAATAAAGAGAATCAAAAGCTTGAATAAATGAACACATGATTTGAAACTTCATCAAACAAGCACAACAATGGTTCAAACATGGCCTACCATAGGTAGAGCTTCAGATGCAACCCAGAATGTTCCTAAAATATGCCTTGAATGAGAGAAATCAGAAGTGGAAGCTTACTGAACGGAGAAGCTCCGTTGGCTCTTCTAAGGCACGCAAGCTTCACTTTCTTGCCTCCAATTTGTTCCTTAGGCTTTGATGAAGAAGAAACAAGCTCCAATTAAAGTTGATTTGCAGAGAAAAATGTGATTCGAAAATGGAAAGTGTTGAGAAAAGTTCAAGCTATCTCTGCTCTCTCCAGCTGCTTCTTCATGTTCTGAGCATTATGGCAAACCATTTTGCTTTTATATGATGGGTTCATGATGATCATGCAGGCCCATAATGTCTTATTGGTGAGATTTCAAAATTTTCCAAAAATGATAAACTTCCACATGCACACGGGTTATGTACTCTTCACATAACATTGGGTCAGCAATTAATCAAGTATATGGTGTAGAAATGAATTGGATTAATTCTGGCTTTGTAAACCTTCCACACACCAAGTTTGAATTCCTTACTTTTTGAGTAAGAAATTTGAAAATATGGCATATTATGACTCTTCATGTTGGTCCATTTGTGGCAAATTTCTTTTAGGCATGTAATTGTGTGAAATAAATAAAAAATGGAACAAAATGTGACTTGTAATGCAAGATACTCAAACCATGACCAAAAACCAAAATTTTTCTTTGAAAATGCTCCATATGGCCACATAATTCAACAATCCTCATGAATTTTGAGTTCAATGTGGAGTTAAGAATCTTAGGCACAAGTTTCATGTTGGTTGGAATTGCATTTGAGGTTCATAACTTCATGAAATTGACCATTGAAACAAATGACCTATAATGAACTTTTCCAAAAATACCCTTGTCTTGTGAGGTCCATAACTTGAGATGTACACATGATAAAAAGGACGTCTAGGACTTTTTGAAAAGCTAAGATCATGAGTAACAACTTTTATGTTTACTTGAAGTTGAGGAGAAACTTGATTCTAGGCCAAAAATGCCTTGGAAGTGGGTTGACTTTTAGTTGACCAAAATTCTATTCATCTGAAGACCCTAACTTGTTAGCATCATAACTTGAGATGTACAAACTAAACAGATGAGTTCTTGTACTCAAAATAAAGCTTGAAGGATTCTCTACAAGTCTCATGTTTTCATGAAAAAGACATTGAGCTTGCATCATATGGTAAATTGTCCTTGAAGTTAGGCACTAAAGAAGGGGATTTTACACTAAAATCATCTGAAACCCTAATTTAGTAACTTCTTGAACTCTTGAATCTTCTTGACTTGATCTTAAAATGACATCCCAAATGCTTTGAGATGACTCCCCATGACTCAAGTGACTTAGAATCAAGTCTTGAACCTTCTCAAGTCCAAAGTTGATCTTGAGTTGACCAAATGAAACCCTAGATCCATATCTTTTGGTTGTGCCTCCTTACAGATAATTTGAATGACCAAAAAAACTCCACAATGACCCCTAGGGTAATTAATGAGCTTTTAGACCATGTCTTCTCCAAGATAAAGACCTCATGAATCCCTGATGATCCTCTGATGATCCCTAAGATATGAGATAACATCCACACACCAATCTCTCATTTCAAAGAGCTTTGAACCTTCCATGGTGATGATAAACACTTGATGACTTGCACAAATACCTTTGCTAGAACTTGAAGCCAATAAGACCCTCCTCTTGAACGACACAAAAACTCTTGATCCCCTACTAAGAACAATGCTATGAAAATACAAATGCTAAAGATGAAATGAAACATAAGCCAAGTACAACAAAAGGTTGGTCAAATTTTGGGGTACAACAAGAGCAAATGTCAAAACTTCCACAACAAATCAAAGAGATGCAAGAAGTTCCTAACAAAGATAAAAAAAATTGCAAGGTGTGAACTTTTTAAAGGCGATCTTCCTATGCAAGAACCCAACTATGCAAGAAACCAAAATCAAGGCTATCAACTAAGACCGCTGTATCAAAGCAATAACCAAGACTACCAACCGTGGGGTAATAACAAAGTTTACCAATAAGGGCGGAGACAAGAGCCTGAAAATTCTTACCGTCAACATTACCCAAGTTATAACCAACCTCAACAGCACAAAGGTAGAAGTTCAAAGATTGAGGAAACTTTTAACCAATTCATGCAAATGTTTATCTCCACTCAAAAGAGTACCGATGCAGAAATTCGAAACCTTGAAACTCAAGTTAGACAATTATCCAAGAAATTAGTTGACCAACAGAAAGAAACCTTTCCGACTCAATGAAAATTGTAAAGCTATCTTGAAAAAGTCATCTTTACTAGTAGTGGGAGAACAATTGGTGTGGGAGTTGATAAAAATGTTGTGGAGAAAAATGATGAAGTTGAAAAGGAGGATGAAATTGTGGAAGAAGTTGAAAAAAATAATGATAAGGAGTTAGTTGAAAAGGAGGAAGTAGAGAGGAAGTTAAGAGAGGAGAAGTTGAAAAAAAGTTAGAAATGAAAGGAGCATGGGAATGAAATTCCAATAAAAAGGTTTTTGTATCCTAATGCTCCTACGAAAAAAGACAATGAGAAGCATTATGCTATATTCTTGGACATATTTAGTCGGTTGCAAATAACCATTCCATTTTCCGAGGCTCTAGAGAAAATGCCAAATTATGCAAAATTCATGAAAGACATACTTACAAAAAAGAAGAGGTATACAGGTAAAGACACAATTGAGCTCAATGAAAATTATAGTGCTATCGTCCAAAGCATTCTTCCTCGGAAGGAAGGAGATCTAGGAAGAGTAGCTCTACCTATAACTATAGGTAATGATTTCAAGTGTAAGGCTTTGGTCGATATGGGTGCTAGTATTAACTTGATTCCTTTGTTCGTGGTGAAAAGACTTAAGAACCTGGAAATGAATTAACTAACATGACTTTTCAACTTGCGGGCAAGTCTAGGACTCGTCCTCATGGTGTTATTGAAGACGTGTTATTGAAAGTCGACATGTTTTTATTTTTGATTGATTTTGTTGTCATGGATATGGAAGAAGATGAGGATACACTAATAATCCTTGGAAGACCCTTCATGAAAACCGCAAGAATGCTAATTGATGTTGATGAAGGCATAGTGAAGGTGAGGAAAAATGATAAAGAAATGTGCTTTACACTTTTCAAAGGTGTGGTGTATTCAAATCAAGTGGAGGATAATTATCATGTGTGAAAGGAAAATGTAAGATTTACAACAAAGAAAAAGAAGAAGGAAGAGGCCAAGGAATTGGTAATGAAAAAGAAGGACGAAGATGCAAAGATTGAAGCAGTTTTGAAAAAGAAGGATGAAAAGGCCAAAGAGGCTATGATGAAGTCGTGTTGGTATTTTTCATTCTTGAGGAAAAGTGGACCAATAACTGTTCATGAAAATGGTTGAGGACTCTTGTAGTAGAGTGAGTTTATCCGGAAGCTAATTCAATTGCTTTTAGTTCTAAGGTTTCAACCATCGGACTATCAATCTCAAACAGTGTTAAACAACGCGCAAGTTGGGAGACACCCAACATTGTAAGTACCCCTTTCATCTTTATTGCATTTTTAATGTTAGATTAGTATAGAAAGTTTTGTGGTAGAGTGATAAGAAAAGAAAAAAAGTTTTGAAAAATCTGTCTCATTTGCCTTGAGATCGTTTGGCGAACTTGGGGCGAATGCTCACTGGAAGTTTGTTGTGCAAACTGAGTGAGACAGGACGAAATATCACTTTTTATGCCACATTACTTAAGTTTTTTATTTATTTTTTGGGCCAATTTCTTGGGCCCAATAGCTTGTAGCAGATTTTATGGGGCAAGACCTTTCCCCACATCCCCTTTTGCCTTTTCATTATCTTTGTCTCTATCACTTTCCAAAAACATACAACAAACATTCCCTTGCCTCTCTCACCCATATGAAGTAAAAAGAAGAAAATTTTCCCTAGTTTCAATTTCAATTTCCATTTTCTCTAGTCACTTTATTGTAGGTTTGATTTCTTTTATTCATTCATTGTTCTAATCTTTTGCACATTGCTTTGTTACTAATGTATCATATATTTTTCCTGGTTATGTTTGGTGCTATACAGATGGCATCTCCAAGAACCACACCTTCAAAGAAAAGAAGGTTAAAAGCTCCTCCCGTCTGCAACCAATTTCTTATGACACCGAGTGGTCCAAAGGAGCAAAGAAAGCTGCTAGGTACATGGATCTTGAGAAGAATAGAATCTTTCTTGATAAAAGGTTTAACCTTAACCCCCAAGGATCCTACCGAGCGGTAGTCTAAATTCTTCATGAGAAAAAGTTGGACAAGCTAATTACCCCATGTGATAGTTACAACGTGGAACTCATGAGGGAGTTCTACACTAGCGCCCTTTCGGATGATAATGAGGTTTTTTCTTGGACTACACAGGTAATAGGAAAAGAGGTAAAGTTTAACCGAGACACGATTAATCACGTGTTGCATAAACCTCTTACTTTAGGGGAAGATGAGTTGGATGAGTATCACTGGACCTTGAGGTTAAATAGAGATATTGAGGAGATTTCTGGTGCCTTTTTGATGGAAGGCAAGTTGGTGGAACTGAGCCCATATGGGGTTGCAAAGAGATACCATAGGGAGGACATGCGTCCCTTAGCATAGCTAGTGCTACTCTTGGTATTAACGAACATTAAGCCAAAGACGCATACCTCGACTGTACCCATACCAGTTGCTCACTTGATCCATAGCATCTTGATAGATACGCAGGTTGATGTGGCTAAGATCATTGCTGATGAGATGCATTCAGTCGTTGAAAGCAGTATCAAACCAGGGGCGTGAGCTAATTTGCCATTGGTTTTCCGATGCTTGATCATGAATTTGTGTGCATTCGAGGGTGAAGCTACCCTCCTGCCATCATGTTACCATTTCGACTTCTATTGATGATAATTATACGGATAAGTTCTGTAAGTCTAAGAGATTGAGAGGAGGACAAACTACTGGTACTAGTACAGGAGCACGAGAGGCTTCAGATTTTGGAGTTCTGGATTCCTAGGGCTTTGACCCATTTCAGAGGAAAATCTGCAACTAAAACTAGGATGGGATGGCAGCTACTCAGCGTGCCATGATTGATATTCATGATTCTATTCAGGTTTTACAGCTACAGTATCGTGAGCCTACATTGCTGCACTCAATCATGACTAGGGAGCAGTTCCTAGCTCATGCTAGTTGGCCTAAGGCCAAGCCATTTTCTAGAGAGTGGGTGGATGTAGATGGCACGGATGAGACTGATGACGGTGAGGAGGCAGGTGATGACGATGAGGCTGGTACTGGTTGTCGTTCAGAGTCTAGAGAGGAGGTTAAGCTTGATGAAGAGGAGATCGAGTCTGATGAGGACTAGTTATTTTGATGTTTTGAGCATGATCTTAAGCTACTTCCTTTGGTTGCTACAAAGTGAATTTTTCTGTTTAGCTTAGATCATTGCTATATTTATGTTATGTTTTATTTTACTTTGTGTTGTACACTATCTACCTTTGTGGATCATTTTGGATGTTGTATTTATGTACCACTTTTGGGACTTGCACTTTTGTTGGTATTCTACACCATAACATTTTATTGTTATATCAGTTGAATTATTTAGTTCACGAATGTTCAACTTTAGTTTCCTTTCATGTTATTTAGAATTGAATTCTTCAATTTAGGAATGTTCAACTCTAGTTTTTTTATGGTTGCTTGGTAGCTTGTTTTGAAGTTAATGTTTCATGCTTTGTGATTGAATGTCAGAACTTCTAGATTAGTTTCTATTTGCTAAAAGTATCCAATGAAGATTCAACCAAGTTTAGATGGTGATGATAGTATTTGAATATCATGAATGCAAGAAAGGTACATGGTTACCTCTTTCTAGGATGCTAGAATATTTAAGAATTTTTTCTTTGTGCAATTGTATCCTTGTTTCATTTTGCAACTGTGTTTGAATGCTTGTTTCACTTAGGTTCCAAAAGCCACAAATTATGAGAGACCTCCATTGTTTACTATATGCATAGGATGACTGATAAGCTTTGTTTAATACATTTGATTCATGCATAATCTTGTAACTATTTTGATTTTCGGGAAGCATTAGAAATGATCAAGGAATTTATTGATATTAAGCACAACCATATCAAAAAAAAGTAACTTACCTGTGAGTAGTAAGAATTTGCTAACCCCTTTGAGCTTAAAAGTTTATATTCTAGTTTAGTGATGAACTTGGTATATGTATATAATTTGAAAGATAGTTCATCATTGAATTTTGTGGGATTCTAAAAAAAAATTCTTGAACCTTTGAACATTGTTCTAAATTGTCTTCCTTGCCATAAAAATCAAGGAGTATTCACTTGAGGTTTGATTGAATCCAAGTTGAAGAGAGTGAAAATAAAAGTGGAAGGTTACTCAAACTTTTGAAAAATTGCAAACAAGCATTGAAAAAAGAAAAGAAAATTGTGAATATGAATGTGAAAAAGAAAAAGGAAAAGCATGCTTGTTTGAAAGAGAAAAAAATAGGAAATGAATAATGTGCATAAAGGAAGTTTGAAAGGATGAGCAATTAAGAAAAGAAAGTGTTGGATGAAATTGTAGTGTGTACATAACCTTGTATAGTGAATATTTCTTTTGGCTTTGAAACTTTGATTCCATGGCCTTAGAAATGTCCCTTTGTTGTGAATCTAACCAAGCTACAACCTTTAAAGCCCTTAGTGATATTATTGCTTCCATGGTTTCATTTTGATTGATTAGGTGAATGTATGAATTGAATTGTCATTTGCATTGTTTGTCAGGTGAGTGAAATTGCCCCGCAGTTGCAAACACGTTAATTTCTTCATTCTTATTTGAAGAGGAATGTTAGTGATTCAAGCATGCAAGTTTAGATGTTATTTGAAATATTTCATGATATTTGTTTAAGAACTAAATTCTTTTTCATTGTTCAATTCTAGGAAGTGGTGAACATTGCTTGTGCGCATTTGTTGCTTAATTTGAGCCATAAATCCATTCTTGGTTGAATTAAATACTTGAGAAAATCCTCTTGTTTTCAATGAGAGGCATACTTTGATTGAGGACAAGTAAATATATAGTTGGTGAGAGTTTTCTAAATTCCAAACCTACTTTAAATTGATCCATTATATTTGGTATTTTTCATCTCATTTGTTATGTTTCAATGGATTTATTCCATGTTTCCATGCTATTCTTCAAATATGTTGCAAATAACTTTAGTCGCTTTGATTTGTGTGTTACTGTGCAAGAATTAGGCATAAAATATCAAAGATTAAGACACAAGTAAATTGACAAGGAAACCAAATAAAATGTAAAGATTCATCATGTTTGTTGGGTGAACAACAATGAGCAACTAGTGAATATTCGTTGGGCGAAGTAGCAGCAAAGCCCCCAGCAAACCATATCAGATTAGAGGCAGTAAGAAAAGGACTCTAAGCTAGCTGGGCGAACTTGTAGCGAGTGTTTATTGTGAGAAGTTTCAGCGAGGAGGAAACCTTGGATGGCAGTAAGTAAGGGACCATAAGTTTGCTTTGCGAACTTGTAGCGAAGAAGCTCGCTGGGCGAAGAAGTGTTTGCTAGGAAAACTTAGATATTTCCTAGGGGCGGTTTAACTGTTCAGAGGCGCTTTAGGTGCCATAAAGTAGTCCTTGTTGGGTGAAGAAAGCGTTCTCTAGGCGAAATTGACAGATTTTAGTTGTACTATATAAGTACTTTTCACACTTTTTGGGGATCATAACCCTATTTTAACATAGAAACCTATGTTTTCTGCATTTCTTCACCAAAGAGTGATATTTTGCAAATAGAAGCTGGATTCGCATCCGAGTTCAATTATTCTATGTGGATGCTCATTCATCTTCTCTCATTACATGTAAAGCAAGCTATCATGGTTATATAGGTAGCTAATTTCCTTTGTATAAAAGGTAGAGGTAGTTTACCTTAGCTTTATGTATTTTCTTTTATTGGCCTTATATGTGAACAAGTGATGATTAATATATGATGAATATTTTTGTTCTTAAAGATTCATTTTTGTTTTGTAAAACTCTAGACATAGATTTTATGGAACTTGACCTAAAATATTCATCTATCAATTTATAGATTAGAGAGATCAGTCTATGATTGATATTTGCTTTGTATTAAACTTAAAGCTTACTATGTTGGTTGTTATATGGAGAGATCATGTAGCGATGAATATGGTATTTCTCACGATGTCGCTCTAGTGATAGACGATATTGAGAGAATACACGATGGTATTGATCGAATCCGACTTCACATGCAAGATTGAAAGAATACATATAAGTTAGGGTAGATGAAAACTAATTTTGATATACTTTGTTAATCAAACACTTTAAAATTTAATGCTTTGCTACTAAAATCGTGACAATTTACGAAACAAACTTTGAAAACCCTATCTCTTAGAATGGTAAACTATTGAACGACAAGCATCCCATATCAAAACAGTCACTGTGGAGACGATAACAAAAACTCCCCTTTAACTTTGATTCGAACAATCATGGATAAAGAGTTATCAAATCTTCACATATGTATGAATGTTAGGATTAATATTTATACTAGATTGATCCACCATAAGAATACTGTATAGAATATTATGAAAGTGTGATAATTTATTCTTAAAGTGACAATGGTGTATACCACCCTACTACCTGAAACCGTTGTGGATCATAGATGTGGAGTCGAGTACTTTATTGTCAATCAAACATTGTTCGTAATAGGATGACCATAAAAATGGTTGATGGGTACTCCATAAATCATGATGAAGGACATGAGTGACCTAGATGAAATTTTCCCATCGTGCGTAGCATGACATATGTCTAAGGGCCTAATATTGAAATGGACAATCATGACATAGTCTATAACTTATGTACAATATAGACACGAGAGCAAAAGGATAATTATACACACAAATATTATCACAATTTTTTTGTCAAATTACATTACATTTTTCGTGACTTGGTTCCTAGTGATGTGTTGCTAGATACCTCTCACTGTTTATTATATTAAATGTGTATTTTTTTATAATTGCCAACGCCACAAAAACCTACAGGGTCACATAGATAAGGGTAGATTGATGAGAGATAGAATGAATGAGTGAAATAAGGAACACCATAAGGTACAATGTACTTAATAGAATTAAGAAACACCATAAGGTATAATGTGCTTAAGTGAATTTTAGAACACTGTATGGTCCGGTGCATTTAAATGGAATACGAAATACGGTAAAATATTGTGCACTAAGATGAAATATAGTACAATGTAAGGTACAATGAATTTAAGTGGGCTTTCTTAATTTTTTTCTCACTGTTAACCTGGTATTTTCTACTTAGTAGGAAAAGTCATATAAATGTTGCATTTTGTGAAATGATAAGTGTTAGCATTAATGGAAAAATTTGATAGTGATAACATGTCGATTGAAGCTTCTCGACTGACATCTCGAGATGTAGTTTGGAAGAATCATAAGAGAAAATATAGAGAATTGGTTTGAAGGTGTCTCAGGAGCAGGCATGAGTAACTACTCGACACCATGTCGAGGAAGGGTTTTTCGATAGACTTTAAGTACTTAGAAGAATGAGGAAACCAAAGACAAAAGAGGCTTAGTGCTTTCAGCAACTACCTTCGACGAACAATCATTTACTAGTCACTAAGCAGTTAAAAGTGTAACACCCCATTTAAATATTTAGTCATCTTGTGATTTATTTTGTTTAATTATTTTGGCATTGGCATAGTTAAAGGTATGTGTGTAAGGGTGAGGGTGAGAACTTAGTGTAATGGATTAATTGGAATAAAACTTAGAATAATTTCAAAATAATAATAATATAATTATTTGTGGAGGAAATATTCCATCATTATTATTATTAGTAATATTTTATTATTATTATTATGATTATTAATATTATTATTATGATTATTATTATTATTATTAAAAATAAGGAAATAAACCATAGTTAGAGAGAGTGAGGGAAAGCAAGTTACAGTATCAGTTACACACGAAAAGAGAAAGGAAATAAGAAAGAAGCAGAGCTAGAGCAAGAGAGAGGATCAAGGTTCCACAATTGTTAGAGAGCTCAAGCTTGGAATTAAGGTAAGGGGGAAGAATGAGTTAATTACATGAGAGGGTAGTGAGGGTTCCTTTCCCTCTAGGATTTTATGTGTATTTCCAAGTGTAATCTTCTTCTTCCTTGTTTGATTCCATAACTGTATGATTGCTGCTGTGAATTCATATAAGTGTACTGATATGGGTATGAATCTCGTGTAAATTGTGTGTTGTTGCAATGTTTTACCATTGAAATAAATCTGGAAAATATAGATTTTAGGAGATGACTAAATGGTGGTTGTTATTATGAAAAATCCTTATAGAATGGTGTGAGGGAAGGGTAGACATTGGGTTTTATCATTATTTGGGTGTTGATAATTTCATGATGATAAACTGTTGTATGTGAATCCTAGATGATTTATGACTATGATGATGAACTGTTATGTTTCAAACCTTGATCCTATGAGACGATGAATTTGTGTGTTGATGATGAGGAATTGATGATAATATATGAATTGATGTTATTGTAATGTTATGATGTTAACCCATGAGTATACAAGATGATAACTGATTTTTTGAATGTTAAGATAGAAGAAAATTGGGTCTGAAATGATATAATTTTGTAGCATAGGTTCTAAAATGAAAAAACAATGAAAACTTGTTTTTAAAAAGTGATTTTGGGGCCAATTTAGCAGTATGTGCCGACCTATATGTTTTATGTGCCGACACATAGCCTTTAGAAAGGATTTTTTTTTAAAATCTAGTCGTACGTGCCGACCTAAAATTGTTATGCACCAACTTGTGCGCCAGCACATGGGCAGAAGCAAAACAAGCTTAAATACTGCAGCACATGCGCCGACCTAAAACACTTATGCACCGTCACATGCACTCAGATTTTGACAAAATGTTAATACGATTTTGATCATAACTTTTGAACCGTATATCTAAATGATGAACCATTTGAACCATTAGAAAGCTAATAAATATAACTTTAACATGATATAAATAGGTGAATATTTATGTGATGTATTATTGAAGCATGTGGGTAAGATTGTTGTTATGTGGACAATCTTGGGCAAGGATGGTAATTCTAGAGGGAATTACGGTGAGCATGTGGCTCACGTGTGATCAGTGTGGATCATGTGTAATGCATTTATGATATTGTATTATACATAATTGTATGTCATGAATTTCATGTAGTGTCATATGAAGATGAGCCTAGGTGTGATCCATGATGGGTGCCTAGTCTCCTCTGGACTCCATGTGGGGTCGAGTGAAGAGAAGTTGTAGTTCAAAGGAACATTTACGACTTATTTGGATTCCAACGAGAATCAGGTTCAAAGAGTGAGCCATATGGATTATGATAGTACCGCATACATTGTTTCATGTTAGTTGAGTCACATTGCATATGTGTATGATTCAATATGGGCTGAATATGCTAAGCTTTGATGTGGCACTTGTATGTGCGTTATGATTGTTTGATTGGTGTGAATTGTGTGAATTAATACTCCTTAGCATGTGATTTTCACCGTATAATTCTTGAATGTAATTCTCACCCCTTTTTGTTGTTATGTCTGTGCTCCCTGGGGAGTACAGATAATCAAGTACCTAAGTAGTGCTTGGAGCGTGTGTTGCTATTGATCAAGTCTTAGGAATTGCTCTGATATGTAACACATGAGGAATTGGTATTTATTTTGATTTTCATTTGTGTTGTTTCCATTTGTTACGTATCTTGTTTCTAATTCATGTTGAATCATGAGTTTTGTGGAGTTTATCGTATTTGGAGGTTTAGTGCCGTTGAAGTGAACTATCGAATATTCTGTTGTTTAATTTATTTATTTTTATGAGGAATAATTATATAAAGTGACTTAATACTTCATGAGATTTTATGTATGTGGCATCCTACGTGTGTAACTCTGATTTTTTTTTCCGCAAAATATTTTCTTATTTTTATTTATTAATTGAATGGAGAGAGTAGGGTGTTACAATTGGTATCAGAGCAGGTCAGTCCTACTAGCCAGGTTGTTTAATTATGTTGTTCCCTAGTATACGACATAATTCAAGTGTGGAGTGATGGCTCAGTGTGTCGTTAGACATTATTATAGTTTGGTAAAGATGCTTTATGCCCCGTCATATTTATCAGATGTCTATTGAAAAATTGAGGAACTGATCACCCTTAATCTCTTGTTGATAATAGACGGGATCATGTTAGATGGAATAGACATGTCTTGCCAACTTAGATGGTGTGTATAGTGAATTATTTGGAGTTAAGCCAAATGCTTACAGATTGTTTTGATGAGCCGACTTGAGTTCTTGTCTGTCGGTCAAGTTGGGATGTCTCTGAGGGAGAACGGTCATGTATTGTTGATAGTTGCTTCTCAGGTAGTAGAGATCAAGGTGATAGAGAGAGATATGCCAGTGGTATGTAGCTCCTGATGTTTTTCCTGAAGATATTTATGACTTGCCTCCAGAGTGTGGATCTAGCTTTGGTGATGGTAGATAGCTGATGTTGTTGTTTGTTAAGCAAGTGGATGAACTTATAGAAGATAAAGCCTTGATGTTTGTAATGTTTGCATCGTTGAAAGTGTTGAAAGAGAAGAAGTTGTATGCAAATCTTTCAAAATGTGAGTTCTGGCTGCATAAAGTGAGTTTTCAGGGACGTGTTATTTCTGGTAATGGCATAGCAGTGGATCCATCCAAGGTGAGTGTTGTACTTCAATGGGAACCTCTGAAATTAGTGACAAAGATTAGGAGTTTCTTGGGTTAGCAGGTTATTACCGCAGGTTTATCGAAGGGTTTTCTGATTTGACCCTTCCTCTGACTCAGTTGACTAGAAAAGATCAGGCCTTTGTGTGGGATATCTTGTGCGAAGAGAGTTTCCGAAAATTGAATTAGAGGTTGACTACAGTGCTAGTATTGGCTCTACCAAATCCAAATGAACCTTTTGTGCTATATTGTCATGCGTCTAAGATGGGATTAGGCGGAGTATTGATGCCGGATGGTAAGGTTGTGGCTTATGCCTCACGAAAAATGAAGGTGCATGAGAGGAATTATCCTGCTCATGATCTTGAGTTAGCTGCAGTGATTTTTATGTTGAAAATTTGGAGACGTTACTTGTACGGATCAAGGTTTGAATTGTTGAGTTGATCATGAGAGTCTGAAATACTTATTCGACCTGAAAGAATTGAATATGAGACAGAGAAGGTGGTTGGAGTTCTTGAAGGACTATGATTTTAGCTTGAGTTACCATCCAGGTAAAGCTAATGTCGTGGCAGATGCTTTGAGTCAGAAGATGATTCACATGTCGACATTAATGATTAAGGAGGTGGACTTAATTGAACAGTTTAGAGACTTGAGTATCTTTTCTGAACTGACCCCTGAGAGTGTGATGTTGGGTATGCTGAAAGTTAATAATGAGTTCCTTAATGAAATTATAGAGAGTCAGAATCTTAATTTGAAGCTAGTGGATTTGATGACCGCAGGAGGGTCAGATACAGAAGGTGACTTTAAGGTAGATGAGTTTGGGGTGTTGAGATTTTGGGGTAGAACTTATGTGCCAGATAATCCTGAGCTAAGGAAAATGATCTTAGAAGAGAGCCACATAAGTATCTTGAGTATTCATCCAGGAGCTACGAAGATGTATCAGGACCTTAAGAAATTATTTTGGTGGCCAGGCATGAAGAATGACATAGCTCGATTTGTGTATGCTTGCTTGACTTGCTAGAAGTCAAAAGTGGAACATCAGAAACCTTTTGGGTTGATGCAACCAATGGAAATACCAGATTGGAAATGGGATAGTATCGCGATGGACTTTGTGAATGATTTATTGAATATGGCGAGAGGCTTTGATGCTATTTGGGTGATTGTGGATAGATTGACAAAATCGGCAAATTTTATACCAATTAACATCAGTTTTCCTTTGTCGAAGTTAGCAAAGATTTATATTAGGATAATAATGAAGTTGCACGGGGTTTTATCGAGCATATTGTCTGACAAAGACCCGAGGTTTACTTCCGGATTTTGGAAGAGCTTGTAGGAGGCTTTGGGTTCTAGTTTGAAGTTGAGTTTTGCTTATCATCCGCAGACAGATGGACAATCTAAGAGGATTATTCAATCATTAGAAGACTTGTTAAGGGCATGTATACTCGAGCAAGGAGGTGCTTGGGATACCCATTTATCATTGATTGATTTTACCTACAATAATAGTTATCATTCTAGTATTGGAATGGCGCGCTTTGAAGCATTGTATGGTAGGAGGTATAGAACTCCTCTATGCTGGTATGAGTCGGGTGAGAGTACTGTACTTGGACTCGAAATTGTGCAGCAGACTACTGAGATAATCCAGATGATTAAGTAGGAGATGAAAGCATCCCAGAGTAGAAAAAAGCTATCATGATAATAGAAGGAAAGATTGGAATTCAGCAAAGGCGACCACATGTTTCTAAGGGTCAATCTTGTGATCGTTGTTGGTCGTGAGCTGGAATTGAAGAAGTTGGATCCTAAGTTCATTGAACCGTATCGAATTTTGTAGAGAGTTAGAGCTGTTGCATATAGAGTGGTGTTGCCACCCAAAATTTTGAATTTACATGATGTCTTTCATGTGTCGCAACTTCAGAAATACATTTCGGATCCATCCCATGTCATTCAGAGGGATGAAGTGCAAATTCAGGATAATCTTACTATGGAGGCAATGCCGATAGAATTGAGGCTCGCAAGATGAAACAATTAAGAGGTGGGATATTCCTTTAGTGAGAGTAGCTTGGGGAGGAGCTGTGGATGAATTGTGACCTGGGAATTGGAGAGCAAGATGCGAGAGTCGTATCCAGAACTGTTCTCATCAGGTACATTTTCGAGAACGAAAAAATTTTAGGTGGGGGAGGGTTGTAACACCCCATTTAAATATTTAGTCATCTTGTGATTTATTTCGTTTAACTATTTTAGCATTGACTTAGTTAAGGGTATGTGTGTAAGGGTGAGAACTTAGTGTAATTGATTAATTGAAATAAAACTTAGAATAATTTCATAATAATAATATAATTAGTGGTGGAGGAAATATTCCATTGTTATTATTATTATTATTATTATTATTATTATTATTATTATTATTATTATTATGATTATTATTATTAAAAATAAGGAAATAAACCATAATTAGAGAGAGTGGGGGAAAGCAAGTTACAATATCAATTACACGTGAAAAGAGAAAGGAGAGAAGAAAGAAGCAGAGCTAGGCAAGAGAGAGGATCATGATGATATACTGTTGTATGTGAATCCTTGATGATTTATGTCTATGATGATGAACTGTTATGTTGCAATCCTTGATCCTATGGGACGAAAATATCGTGTGTTGATGACGAGGAATTGATGATAATAAATGAATTGATGTTATTGTAATGTTATGATGTTAACCCATGAGTACACAAGATGATAAGTGATTTTTAGAATGTTAAGATAACGGAAAATTGGGTCTGAAATGATATAATTTCGTAGCATAGGTTCTAACATGATAAAATAGAGAAAACGTGCTTTTAAAAAGTGATTTTGGGGCCAACATAACAGTATTCGCCGACCTATATGTTTTATGTGCTGACACATAGCCTTTAGAAAGGCATTTTTTTTAAATCTGGTCATATGCGCTGACCTAAATTTGTTATGCGTCGACTTGTGCGCCAACCCATGGAAAGAAGTAAAACATGATTAAATACTGCAGAACATGTGCCGACCTGAAACACTTATGCGCCGACACATGCACTCAGATTTTCCCAAAATGTTAATACGATTTTGATCATAACTTTTGAACTGTATATCCAAATGACGAGCCGTTTGAAGCATTGGAAGGCTAATAAATAAAACTTTTGTAAGAACAAGATTTGGTTATACATCTGCCTTTGATTTTTTATTATAACTGCACATGTTATTTAAGAGAACAATTTTGTATGATATGGTTTATGTCCAGTGTGTGCCTGTTGTCAAAACGATTCTGACTCTGATAAGAATACGAGTGACGTCATCAGACTCTGTTATTAACACTCTAGAAGAAAATATATAAGTGTACAAGATAAATTCAAGATTTAGAAATAATTCTAATGCAACAGTTCTAAGGAACGTTTGTAACGAGGTTTCTGATTGATACTTTGTAAGTGCTCTTGATTGGCTGCATTTTGTGGCAAAACTTTAGAGTTTGCATGTATGTCATACTGAATGTTAGGACATAATTAATGACGTGTGTGTAGGGTAAGTTAACTATAAGTTAAGTTGAATGTCATACAGAATGTCATGACACTAACCGTATGACATCCAGCGGGCAAGTTAGTTTTTCTGGTATCTAAAAATCAGGAATCAAATCAGGAGCTCAAGCTGAAAGACAGGAGACATTTGAGAAGCCCTAAAGAAAAACAAATGATGCTGAATTAAAGGGCAAGCATGCAGAGAATTGAAGAGTAGGGTTTGTTATGATTAAACCTAACTATGTACACCAAGGCCCAAAAGGACTGACTGCTCTATATATATATATATATATATATATATATATATATATATATATATATATATATATATATATATATATATCAGAAGGAGCAATCCTAGCAGTAGGGATTTTGACTGAAGAAAAGAGTGCATATTACAGAGTCCTTGTGAGTGAAGAAGGTTGTTCTTCACATGAGTATTGTGAGTCAAGAAAGAGTATTCTTCACGTGTGTAATGTGTCTTAGGAATACTTGTTCACTAAGCAATTATATGTTGCATTGGTTAGGTAGTTTCTAAGTTGTTGTGCCACTCAAAGCTTTTAAGCAAGAGTGTGTGTGTCCCTTGATCAAAGCTTTGAAGAAAGATCAAGGTGTGTATGAAGTCTGTCTTCATCTTTATTCTGAAACTGTAATTGGATATCACTGTGGTGTGATTGAGGGGGAGTGAGTGGGAATACTCAGGTCTAGAGTGTCTCTAGGTTGAAGTGTCATTGGGTAGAGATTAAGTGAGAAGTGCAAACTGGTTGTTTGACTTTGAATTGATTATGCTAATAATGAATTTCCTCCCTGGCTTGGTAGCCCCCATATATAGGTGTTGTTAACACTGAACTGAGTGAACAATTGTTGTGTTATTTACTGCTTTTACTTATAGCTTTATTATTTAGTACAGTAGTCAATGTCACAGTGGATGTTATAACTTTAGCAATAACATCCATCGTGTGCTTGCCAGAATTTCAATTGGCATCAGAGCAGGCACCCTGCCTGTTTATTCTGGGTGAGATCTAGGGAAATAAATAATGGTACTATGGATAAAAATATAGGATTCACTAATAGACCTCCAATTCTGGATGGTTCTAATTATGATTATTGGAAACCTAGGATGATTGCATTCTTAAAATCATTAGACAGCAAGGCTTGGAGAGCTGCAAACTCTGGCTGGAAACATCCTGTGAAGACTGACAAGGATGGAGTAGATGGGCTAATTCCTAAAGAGGAATGGAATAAAGAAAAAGAGGCATTAGCTCTTGGGAACTCCAAAGCATTGAATGCACTCCTCAATGGTATAGGTAAAAGCATCTTCAGACCGGTACACCATTGTGAAATGTCAAAGGATGTTTGGGACACTCTCAAAACTACTCATAAGGGAACCTCCAAGGTCAAAATGTCAAGACTTCAAATGCTGACCACCAAGTTTGAAGGTCTGAGAATGAAGGAAGATGAGACCATTCATTAGTTTTACATGAATGTTCTTGAACTTGCAAACACCTCAGGAGCCTTGGGAGAAAAGATGGCTGAAGAGAAGCTTGTAAGGAAGATTCTCAGGTCCTTATCTAAGAGGTTTGCCATGAAGGTCACTGCTATTGAAGAAGCTCAAGACATATGCACCATGAAGGTAGATGAACTCATTGGTTCTCTCCAAACATTTGAGATGGGTATGTATGATCAGGCTGTAGAGAAAAAGAACAAAAGCATAAATCTTATTTCAAAAACTGCAAGTGATTCAGATGGTGAAGATGGTGAAAATAAGGAGAGTATGTTAGAAGCAATAGCCTTGCTTGGAAGACAATTCAGCAAACTGATCAAAAGAATTGATCATAAGTCCAAATCATACACCAAGAACAACCCATTTGAAGGCAGCAGTAGGGATAAGTCTGAAGAAAATTCCAATCAAAGCAAAGGAGTTCAATTCCATGAGTGTGAGGGATATGGCCACATAAGAAAGGAATGTCCCACCTATCTCAAAAGGAAAGAAAAAGGCCTAACTATCACTTGGTCTGATGGAGTTTCTGAAAGTGGATCAGAAGATGAGTCTGCAAAACATGTCACTGCTCTGAACAATGTATGTGTATCTGATGATGACTCAAGTGAAGGTGAGCTAACTTATGATGAACTAGCAGAATCATATAAGAAGATGTCCATCAAAAGCATTGAATTGTATCAGCAAGGAGAGTACCAGAAGAAGTGCATAATGGAATTAGAGGCTGAGAAGATAGAGCAGCTAGCAACAATAGACTCACTCAAAAGTGAGGTCAACTTGTTGGAATCCAAAATAGAGCAGATGGCAAAATCCATAAGGATGCTAAATCCTGGGACAAACACTCTAGAAGAGATTCTGCAGAGTGATCAGAGCTCAGGAAATAGGTCTAGACTGGGATTTGTTGATATACAGAATCCTGTTCTGAAACTCAAGAGATTACAACCTAAGATTCAGAAGTTAAAAAGGATGTCACGACCAATGTCACAATATCCACCACACAAAAACTAGAACCAAGTCAAAAGACCATTTTAAGGTTATAGATGTTACCACTGTGGAAAACTTGGACATATCAAATATGTGTGTTTCTGGCTGCATGGATTTCCTAGTCGTCCTCATCAAAAGAAATCTAAACAAAGTGCTCATGTCAAAAGGCAGCATCAAGCAAAACCCAAGAAAGATGGTCCTAACAAGCTAAGACAATGGGTTGTCAAGAATATGGCTTTAATAGCTCAAGCTTCTCTAAAGATTCCAACCAAGGAAGATTGGTACTTTGACAGTGGTTGTTCTAGACACATGACTGGAATAGAGAATATTTTGGTAAACATAAAACCTCATTCCTCAAGTCATGTAACATTTGGTGATGGAGCTAGAGGAGAAATCAAAGGTGCTGGAAAACTAGATTGCCCGAAGGGTCCAAGACTGGA
Organism: Lathyrus sativus; assembly: GCA_963859935.3. Classification (NCBI taxonomy): domain Eukaryota; kingdom Viridiplantae; phylum Streptophyta; class Magnoliopsida; order Fabales; family Fabaceae; genus Lathyrus; species Lathyrus sativus. The sequence goes on along the minus strand of OZ012741.1, from coordinate 282,377,716 downwards.
TGATGTCTTGTTGGTTAAAGGACTGACTGTTAATCTCATCAGTATCAGTAAGCTCTGTGATCAAGGCTTCAGTGTAGAATTCACTAAAGATGAATGTGTTGTCATCAATGAAGAAGGTGAAGAAGTCATGAGGGGATCCAGAGCAAATAATAATTGCTATTTACGGGAGCCTACAAGTAACCTCACTGGATTAATCAATGATGAAAAGAAGGAGCAAAGATGGTTGGAAAAAGGGAGACATCCAACAAGGATAAAGAAGACCAAGGAGTCAGGAAGAGGTACTCCAAAGTGCCCACCTAATGGGAGAACAGGATATGATGAATGTGAGGACAGTAGGCAAGTCAAGATAGCATATCCAAAGAAGGTACATCATAGACATCTAGACCTGTTGTATTGGAAATTGATGGAGTCCCTGAAAGATGGCCTGCATAAAGGAAGCAATGTCACTCAGGATGTCATGACCCTGTTTTGTGACATTAAGAGTATGAAATCTATGGTGTGCAAGAGAGCCATACTCAGGGATAACTGGTGTCAATATCAAAAGGCTGGTGTAAAACTTGGTGATTCTGACCTAAATGTTGTTGAAGTAGTTACACGAGGCCTCAAGGATACTCAATTTAAAAATTCTCTAAGAAAGTTAAGGACCTCTATTAATGATGAATTCTAGCAATTAATAGGGAATTATATTTTGAAAAATAATCACATTCTGATTGGTCAAAATATTGAATTCCCTCTTCTTCTACAAGTAAACCCTTCTAAACATGTTCTCGTCTTCCAATCCACCTCCTGCCTTATCTCACACAACCCCATCAGAAACCCTTTTTAGTTACAACCTAAGTCATCTACAATGTCTCAACAACATACATCCAGCTCCACCAAGCCCGACCCTGCTCAGCACAAGAGCATCTTTGTGATGAATGTAAGCCCTCTTGGTATGAATTCTAGAAGAAGGAGTGAAGACCAGTCGTCAGCTACTTCACATGCATATCAAGAAGGTCATAATGTACATGGAATCACCATTCCACTGCCTAGGGTTGATCCTTTTCCAATATCGAATAAGAACCATGAGGACAATTCTGAGTTCTCCCCTGATAAGCCTAACCCTACCACAGAAAAACTAGAAAATTTAGCTAACTATGTAGTACAGGAGGAAGAACAGGATGATGATTTGAATGAAGCTCCTGCCAATGATGTTGATGTATCTTCAGATGATGAATTCCTTAAGAATGTTGCTCCGGGCATAGCTCAGAAACTAATGACCAAGAAAGGCAAACCTAGTCTGGAAGACAACTCTCTCAAAAGTCATAGAAAAGGAGCTCATATTGGGTCCTCCAAACCTAGGAGCAAAAATGCCTCCAAGAAAAGGAAAGTTACTGAGAGTAGCCTTGAGTATGAAGATGATGTCATAACAGATGTCCCTAACATTGTCAATGTCAAACATTCATTGGCTAAGAGACCACTTAAACCCATGCTAGCTGCCCCTCTGAACAACGTCTCCTTTCACTCCATTCACAGTGTAACCAAATGGAGATATGTCTATCAAAGGAGAATAGCCCTTGAGAGAGAATTAGGGAAGGATGCCCTGGAGATCAAGGAGGTAATGGAACTCATCAACAGGGCTGGACTGCTTAAGACAGTCACTGGATTTTCCAGATGCTACGAGGGACTGGTCAAGGAGTTCATTGTAAACATACCTGAATCAATCTCTAGTAGAAATAGCAAGGAGTTCATGAAGGTATTTGTTAGAGGAAAGTGTGTGCAATTCTCTCCTGTTGTAATCAACAGGTATCTGGGGCGAGCATATGATGGTACAACAGAATTGGATACTTTAGACAACCAGGTCTGCAAGATCATCACAACAAATCAAGTCACAACATGGCCATCCAAAGGGAAGTTGTCTGCAGCACTGCTCAGTGTAAAGTATGCCATTCTTCATAGAATTGGAGCTACTAATTTGGTGCCTACCAACCATACATCCTCCATTGCTGTTGGACTAGGCAAGATCATTCATGCCATAGGTACCAAAGTTAATTTTGATTTTGGTCTATACATCTTTAATCAGACTGTTAAGCACTCCACAACCAGTGCTGTCAGGTTACCTATTGCATTTCCCTCCCTCATTTGTGAGATCATCCTAAATCAACATCCTGGGATCCTGAACTCATGTGATGCTGTCAGCAAGAGGGAGCCTGAACTGTCACTTCACTTTAAACTATTTGAAGGAAGACATGTTCCAGATATGATGTTTAAATCTGCTGAGAAAGTTAAGATCTCCAAGAGAATGATGATTGCAGAATTAAAGGAAACCTGTAAGGAGTTAGGAGAAACCATTAGTACAACTACTACCAGAAAAACCAACCTAGAAGATCTTATCCAAAGGCTTAAAAGAGATGCAGATAATAGTGGGGCTATGTCAGAAGAAGAGGCTGATGACAGTTGTGAGAATGTCCCAGCCAATGTCAATAACAGTGACTTCAGTTCTTCCTCTGGTGAAGAAGATTGAGTATGTGACTTAATCTGTTGAGGTGTCCTGCTGGCTTAATGTGTTTATGTTTCTTTCTAATTTGTGATGCTCTTCAGAGAGCAGTTTTTTTGTAATGTAACCCCAAACAGTTGTAATGTTACAATGTATGATCTATGCTAAGTCCTTAGTTGGATCTTAATTTGTGTTTAAAAAGGGGGGGAGAGAGTATAATAGAAAAAAGCAGGTACAGCAGATGAAATAAGAAAACAGCAGGTGGAAGAACAGGTGGGCTACCATATGTGCTATTATGTACACATGGTATAATCATGCTTGCAGTTGCTACTGAGGATGTGTGTGTTAACAGATGTCTAGTGTTGTCTAGTGTTGTTAGTAAACTCTGATTTGTGTGAATTCCTATGGTGTATAGGACTGTTTGTTAGAACTGGTTGGTTGATTGTGCATGTTGCTAACCATGTGTGATCCTAGAAGGTGTTTAGGAGTTGTGTGTGTCTATAGGATAGTAGCAGAGTGTGTTGTGCATCTCTTCAGGGGGAGTAGCACAAGTGTGTGTACCTCAAGATGTTATCCTGAAAGTCAAAACATCCAGAGCAGACCGAATGAGTATGTGTGACTACTGAGTGTGCAGGTTAAGTACTCAGTTGGTAAGGTGCATCAGTTGAGGGGGAGTAACCCAATGTGTTACTCAGCAGAGTGTGACATCTGTAGTGGTAACTAACAGATGGTTAACAAGGTGAGAGCTAACTGTGAGGATTCTGAGAGTGGTTTGAGCTAGTAACTTTCCAGCATGACATGACACATCATAAGTCTTCTGCTGTGTGTAAACTCTGATATGTTAACAGGTTGTTTTAGCCAAACATTTGCCAAAGGGGGAGTTTGTAAGTGCTCTTGATTGCCTGAATGATGTTAACATACTTAATGATATGTGTGTAGGGTAAGTTAACTATAAGTTAAGCTGAATGTCGTACAGAATGTCATGACACTAACCGTATGACATCCAGTGGGAAAGTTAGTTTTTCTGGTATCTAGAAATTAGGAATCAAATCAGGAGCTCAAGTTGAAAGACATGAGACATTTGAGAAGGCCTAAAGTGAAACAAATGATCCTGAATTAAAGGGCAAGCATGCAGAGAATTGAAGAGTAGGGTTTGTTATGACTAAACCTAACTATGTGCACCAAGGCTAAAAAGGACTGACTGCTCTCTATATATATCAGAAGGAGCAATCCTAGCAGTAGGGATTTTGACTGAAGAAAAGAGTGCATATTACAGAGTCCTTGTGAGTGAAGAAGGTTGTCCTTCATGTGAGTATTGTGAGTGAAGAAAGAGTATTCTTCATGTGTGTAGTATTCTTCATGTGTGTCCTTCATGTAAGTTGTCCTTCTTAGGAATACTTGTTCACCAAGCAACTGTATGCTGCATTGGTTAGGTAGTTTCTAAGTTGTTGTGTCACTCAAAGCTTTTAAGCAAGAGTGTGTGTGTCCCTTGATCAAAGCTTTGAAGCAAGATCAAGGTGTGTATGAAGTGTGTCTTCATCTTTATTCTAAAACTGTAATTGGATATCACAGTCGTGTGATTGAGGGGGAGTGAGTGGGAATACTCATGTCTAGAGTGTCTCTAGGTTGAAGTGTCATTGGGTAGAGATTAAGTGAGAAGTGCAAATTGGTTGTTTGACTTTGAATTAATTCTGCTAATAATGAATTTCCTCCCTGGCTTGGTAGCCCCCAGATGTAGGTGTTGTTGACACTGAACTGAGTAAACAATTGTTGTGTTATTTACTGCTTATACTTACAACTTTATTATTTAGTATAGTAGTCAATGTCACAGTGGATGTTATAACTTTGGCAATAACATCCATCGTGTGCTTGCTAGAATTTCATACTTTATAAATATGCCTATAAGGTTTTATAAGAAATGCATTTTCTATTGTTACAACTCTGAATATTCTGAAGACATGGTTTCGGTGAATAAGGCTTTGAAGATTATGAAGACATCATTTATAAAGATCAAGTTTTGAAGAGTTTCTGAAGAAAAGGTTTTGATTGAACAAATTGTTGATGACTCTAAAGACAAAGTATATGCTTAATGAAATCTGAAGACTCTGAAGATAAGGTTATGATAGAACAGGCTTTGAAGAAACCAAGTGTTAAAGATTCTTGTGACTAGATTCTGCTGAAACTGCGGTTCTGAAGGTTACACAAAGAATGACTCTTCTACAACAAGCTTCATCATGTTAATATCTGAATCCTCTAAAGATGCTAGAAAACTGAAGATAAGAATGATTTTGAGCTAAATATAATAGTATTAAAACTCTATGACCTCTACCTCGAAAAGATGGCACAAGAACAGCTTTTTGTACAGTGATGTTGACCATTTTCCTTCATGTGAACGTTGAAATATTGTTGTTGGAATATGCTTCCAAGAATGCCCCTCAATGTATCTATTCTCTCAAGCTCTATAAATTGAAGATCAAGAAGCTTGAAGAATTTTGAAATTGTCTGAAGAGATTGCTAATTGCCAATAACTGATTGTTGATAATAGCATTCTATACAAATCCAAAGTACTGAATAAATTGCTACAAGCTGAAGCCTAAATGAAGAATGCTCAATGAAGAAGAAGCTGAAGCAAACTGCTGAAGTGCATATAACTATTCAATATACTAAACCATGTATAACTAGTCAAGTGAAACATCAATAAGTGAATCATAGTAACATAGTTGATCTTGATGGTTAAAATGGAAGAAGCATTATATGCTCAAGAAAGGAGTCCATAAAAAAGAAGCGTAAAGTAAAAGAAGTTGTAGTGCTCATCAAGAAAGCTTTAGATATGTTTCTATGTTAGAAAGCAAGGAGTTGTTGCTCATATCTTGCTTAGAAACACTTAGGTGTTCATGTACTTCATTTGTGTAATAAGCTTGTAAGAAGCATATTAGTGCATAAGAAAATTCTTGTAAAAGGTGTTGTTCCTCGAGTGGTCAAGTGAAGACCAGAATGCTTGAGATGACTAAGCGTGTTTCTAACAGCTTAGTGAATGATGTTCCTTGAGCAGTCGAGTGAAGACCAGAATACTTGAGAGGGCCAGGTCATTTCTAACGGCTTGGAGGTTGATTCCTTGATAGGCTAGTGAAAGCCAAAATTCTCAAGAAGGCTATGTAAGGTATCCATTGTGGTTGTAATAGTTGATGATTATTGCATTAAGTCCTTGTGATAAGGCAAAATCACCTGGTGGATGGACTAGAGTAACTTTGTTAACAGTGAACCATGATAAAAATAATTGTGTCATTTATTTTTATTGTCATTGTTAGATTTATCTTTCTAATTCCACAAAAGGGGACAAAATGTGAAACTAAATTCAAACCCCCCTTTCTTGTGTTTTTCAACCTTCAATTGGTACCAGAGCTCTGGTTCTGTTATTGATGTTTATCAAACACTTAACCATGTCAGATAAAGATCCGAACAATGATGAAAAGTGTGAGTACTGAAATGACAAATAAGAAAGGTTCATTATGGATTGTGTCACTGATTCTTAGAGATGGTTTTTATTGACAACATAATCTTCTCTTATGGCTCTTGCAAGAACATTATAACCAAGATGAAGATTCAACTAGTAAAAGGATAATAGACTCATCAAATAATAATAAGAATCTGATGATTTCTATTCTTGAAATACGTTAGTTAAGAGCTACGTATCTTCTCAAGGTGATGCCTAGACAAGGCTTAAAAAGAATGATCTAGAAGAGATCAATAAAGCAAGAAATTTTGTTTGTTGAAAGTTAATTCTTTTTTAGTATGGGATGTTTTCAACAAACAGACTTGGTCTGTCGTTGAATTTCTTAGTATTGCTCATTAGGAACTCTTTCATGTAAAGAAGAGAGAATGCCCATGTCATGATTTTGTAGCATGGAAACTTCAAGATGAAGTATGCTGAAGATGTTAGAAATATTGTCATCAAAATTTTAAAGGATGACTGCAGGTAAGCATTGGATATTGCTATCAGGATTCTGACTACCTGCTCTAGAAACTTCGTAGGATACTGAAGTGATAAGAAGGGAAGTTCTTCAGTTGTCAGGAGTGTATTCAAGGAAGAATAAATTACGAATTTCTAATTATTGTCGTATAAAGAGAATTGGATGAAGCATAAGATAAATTAAGTTATGTTAGCTTGAGAAAGGTATCTCAGTTGAACAAGCTTAAGTTTGTTAGAATGTTATCCAAATTTTCTTTTCAGGAGTTCCTGATACAAGAATGTATCCTTCTGTGTTTACTACTTTCTGGACTCATGTAACTGAGTGAAAGAATGAGCTTAAGAAGCTACCTGGTGAAAAGAAGATTATGATATTCTAGTTCTTCACTATCAGATGCAGATGGCTAAAGATAAAACACTCTTGAAATAGAAATGGCTTATGAGAAATCATCATAACGAAGCATTTCTAGGAAGCAGCTGGCATGTCTATTCAGAACAAAATATGATTCAAATCTATTATGATGCATATTGGTTAGATCACTCTGAATATCTAAAGGCCGCTGAAGTACCTTCATCAGAAATCAAATCAATGTCATATTTGATAGTGAGCTTGGAAGTCAGAAACTAAATCTTAGTGGAAGAATACAAAGCTATAAGCTATCTTCTCTAAATGAAGTTATTGATGAAGATCAAAATGAAAAAAATCAGAAGGTGCTCAATCAGAAACCATCACAGTTCATTCACTCCCTAAGAAAGAAAAGACATAATTTGTCACTTTCTAATGAACTGATTCTAGATGAAAAGGCTCAGCAAGTAAAGAATAAGATTATCATTCAACCCCTCTAAAGAAATATATCTTGGTTTGATAATCATGATGATATCTGCATCTGGTGAAGATACTAAGAAGTCATTGAACAAGAAAGAATAATCCTAAACAAGCTTGATTTGATAATATATGAATATCTAGTGTTGACCACTAAAGTATCAGAAGCAAAGGACAATCAGAAAGGATATCCATAAGTTTCACGCTGATACCCAAAACTTTTTAGAAGTTGTTAACTTTCTGAAAGAATGCTCAAATTGATTCAAATGGTATCTAAAATTCAATTCGTAACTAAACTTCAAAAGGTATCTAGACTACAACATTAAAAGAATGTAAATCTTTCAGAGATCAAATCAAGTCATGGTCATTAAAGAAAATATTCGGTTTCTGAACCATCAAATGACATAAGGATATGCGCACCTGTTGGTGATATGTGCTAAGATACTAAAGACTAGGTTTTGATACATGATGCATAGCATCTAAGAAAGTATCTACCGGTTTCTGATATATAATGCAAGACATCAAGTCTAATAAGACAAATTAGGTTCTGATACGTCTACAGTATTTCTGATAGCAAGTTAGGTTCTGAGATGAAGATTAGGCATTTCTAGTCAGATTCTGATGAGACGTCTATGGAGAAGTATTCCTTCTTTATTCCTTCAATTGGTACTTCAAAATCATTTTGTGAGTATTGGGATCAGGGGGAGACTCCGAACAAGCATAAATGAATTTTGAGAGTAACAAAATCAGGGGGATCCCATTAAGCTTAACTCTAACTCTGTCGATTTATGGTGATTACCCTATACAAATTGTTTATCAAAATACATTATTTGTCATCATCAAAAATTGGGAGATTGTAAGAACAAGATTTAGTTCGACATCTGACCTTTGAGTTTTGATGATAACTGCATATTTATTTAAGGGAACAATTTTTTATGACATGGTTCCTGTCTAGTGTGTGGTTGTTGTCAAAATGATTTTGACTCTAATAAGAAGACGTGTGACGTCATCAGGCTCTGTTATCAACACTCTAGAAGAAAATGTATATGTGTATGAGATAAAGTCATGATTAAAAAATACTTTAATGCAAAGGTTTTAAGGAATGTTTGTAACGAGGTTTCTGTTTAATACTTTATAAATAAGCCTAGAAGGCTTTGAAAGAAATGTGCTTTCTGTTGTTACAGCTCTGAAGATTCTGAAGACATGGTTCTGGTGAACAAGGCTCTGAAGATTCTGAAGATATCATTTATAAATATCAAGTTCTGAAGAGTTTCTGAAGACAAGGTTCTGATTGAACGAAGTGCGGAAGACTCTAAAGACAAAGTATGTGCTTAATGAAATATGAAGACTCTGAAGAAGAGGTTCTGATAGAACAGACTCTGAAGATAATACTTCTAAGAAACTAAGTGCTAAAGATTCTTAGGACTAGATTCTGCTGAACAAAGATATGAGATTCTGAAGACTGTGGTTCTAAAGATTGCACAAAGAATGACTCTTCTATAACACGCTTCATCAAGTTAATGTCTAAAGCCTCTGAAGATGCTAGAAAACTAAATATAAGAATGATTTTGAGCTGAATATAATAGTACTAAAATTATGTGACCTCTACCTCGAAAAGATGGCACAAGAGCAACTTTTTGTACAGTGATGTTGACCATTCCTTCATGTGAACGTTGGAATATTGTTGTTGGAATATGTTTACCAAGAATTCCCCTCAATGCATCTATTCTCTTAAGCTTTATAAATTGAAGATCAAGAAGCTTGAAGAATTGTGAAATTGGCTTAATAGATTACTAATTGCCAATAGCTGATTGCTGATAATAGCACGCTATGCAAAGCCAAAGTACTGAAGAAAATGCTACAAGCTGATGCCTAAATGAAGAATGCTCAATGGAGAAGAAGCTGAAGCAAACTACTGAAGTGCGTATAACGATGCAACATGCTAAACTATGTATAACTAGTCAAGTGAAACATCAAAAAGTGAAGCATAGTAACTTAGTTGATCTTGATGGTTAAACTGGAAGAAGCATTATATGCTCAAGAAATGAGTTCATCAAAAAGAAGCTTAAAGCTCAAGAAAAGAAGCAGTACTGCTCCTCAAGAAAGCTTTTAAGCAATACATGACTAGTATATTATAATCTCTCATAGATTAATTCTTTAGATAGTTTTCTGTATTAGAAAGCAAGGAGTTATTGCCCATATATTGCTTAGAAATACTTAGGTGTTCATGTACTTCATTTGTGTAATCAGCTTGTAAGAAGCATATTAGTGCACAAGAAAATCCTTGTAAAAGATGTTGTTCCATGAGCGATCAAGTGAAGACCGGCATGCTTGAGATAACTAAGCGTGTTTCTAACAACTTAATGAATGATGTTCCTTTAGCGATCGAGTGAAGACCAAAATTCTTGAAAGGGCCATGCCGTTTCTAACAGCTTGGAGGTTGATTCCTTGAGAGGCTATTGAAATCTAGGATTCTCAAGAAGGCAATGAAGGGTATCCATTATGGTTATAATCGTTGATGATTATTAGATTAAGTCCTTGTGATAAGGAAAAATTACCTTGGTGGATGGACTGAAGTAACTCCGTTAACATTGAACCAGGATAAAAATAATTATGTCATTTATTTTTATTGTCATTGTTAGATTTATCTTTCTAATTCTGCAAAATGGGACAAAATGTGAAACTCAATTCAAACTCCCCTTTCTTGTGTTTCTCTACCTTCAACTTTAACATGGTATAAATAGGTGAATTGTTATGTGATGTGTGATTGACGCTTGTGGATAAGATTGTTGTTATATGGATAGTCTTGGGCAGGGATGGTAATTCTAGAGGGAATTACAGTGAGCATGTGGCTCACGTGTGATCAATGTAGATCGTGTGTGATGCATAGATGATATTGTATTATGTATAATTGTATGTCATGCATTTCATGTTGTGCCATGTGTAGATGAGCCTAGGTGGGAATCCATGATGGGTGCCTAGTCTCGTCTGAACTCCATGTGGGGATCGAGTGGAGATAAGTTGTAGTTCATGGGAATATATACGACTTATCCAGATTCCGACGGGAATAGGGTTCAAAGAGTGAACCGTATGGATTGTAATGGTACCGCATGCATTGTATTGTGTCATTTGAGTCACATTGCATATGTGTATGATTGAATGTGGGCTGAATATGTTGAGCATTGATGTGGCACTTGTATGTGCATTATGATTGTTTGATTGGTGTGAATTATGTGAATTACTACTCCTTAGCATGTGATTTTCACCGTATAACTATTGAATGTAATTCTCACCCCTTTTCTATTGTTGTGTCTGTGCTCCCTGGGGAGTACAAAGAATCAGGTACTTTAGTAGTGCTTGGAGCATGTGTTGTTATTGATCGAGTCTTAGGAGTTTCTCTGATACGTAACACGGGTGGAATTGAGATTTATTTAGATTTTCATTTGTGTTATTTCCATTTGTTATGTATCTTGTTTCTAATTCATGTTGAACCATGAGTTTAGGGGAGTTTATTGTATTTGGAGCCTCAGTGCTGTTGAAGTGAACTGTCGAATATTCCGCTGTTTAGTTAATTTAATTTTATGAGAAATAAAGATATGAAGTGACTTGATACTTCATGAGATTTTACGTGATGTGGCATCCTACATGTATAACTATGATTTTTTCCGCAAACTATTTTCTTATTTTTATTTAATAATTGAATTGGGAGAGTAAGGTGTTACAAAAAGCGTGGGATGATGGTTTCAAAACTTCTAAAAGGCTTAACAACATGGCAATATATTGGAACATGAGTTTCATGTATTCGAATGACTGGTCAATTTTGTAGGTGTAAATTGTCAAAGGCAGTTAATCTTTGTTTAGTATATATAGTAGAATCATATGTTGTAATAAAGGTCACAAAATTTCACATACATTCTCTATAGAACTGGAGTACCCAAGTCAAAAAACAAAATAATTTGTGAGTAATTATTATAAGGCCTAGAGGCCAATACATTTGGTTCTTGTATTGAATTATTTATTAATAATAAAAGACATTTCTTTATTATGTTTGTTTTTCCAAAATAATAAAGTCCCTAAAATAGCTAGTCCGTATAATAAAATATTAAGTGTGACTTAATCATGAGATCTCATTAAACATGAGGACATTATTCTTAAAGTATATGTCGTCGAGTTTTACTGTGAAGTGGGATAATCTTAAAGCATTAAGACTATTATGCAGATAGTCTGATGATCACATCTCATGATTCATAGATTAGCAGTTATCAAGACTTAACATAGGTATGAATACTAGGAGTAATATTTATTTGGATTGACCCTCTACGAGAGTATTATATAGAATATTATGCAAAGTGTCATAAGTTACTACCGTTTGACCTAAAATTACTATGGACCCTTGATGTAGAGTTGAGTACTTTGTTGTTGATCAAACATTTTTCATAACTAGGTGACCATAAAAACAATTGATGGATACTCTATAAATCATGATGAGGGATGTCGCAGCCGGCTAAAAAATTTTGAGTACCCATCATCCTTTATTTGTCCTTGTCGCTACGCGAAAAATGACACAGAGTCGCCACCGGATTTTATTTATCCCAAGGAGGGAAAGGGAAATAGCGATAAAACCTTTGGTAAAAGAGCATGGTCATCGCAACCAAGTCTTAGGGTTCGGGAGTCGGTTATGCAAGGGGAAGGTATTAGCACCCCCTCGCATCCATCGTACTCGATGGGAACCTCCTAATTTGTTTAGCGTGAATGGGTGTTTTTATTAAGAGTATGCTTGCTTAAGGAAAAAAGGGGTTGGTTTATTTATTTTAATGCTCGCCAAGGATTGTGGCCCTTGTGCCTACGTATCCTCACTTAAAAGAAGTGAAGAATCAGAGCTCCGTAGTTAGGAGGCTTATGAAATAGTTGTTTGTTAGTTGATTTTATACCTTGAAAAAGGGTTTTCGGATTGATGCCCTAGGGCGAAAACAATAGTTTGGTGAGTTGGTGTTATTTTTAGGTTTTTGAAGAGAAATGGTTCTTGACTAGGATTACACAAAATGACTTTGGACGGAGGTGAATGTTTCGAATAGCCAAGTCGAGCGCCTTGTATCCAAAACATTCAGAACGAGTGTAGGAGGATTCCATTCTCATTCCTTATCCACCATCTTAAAATACATGGTGTACAACCTAACCATATATTTATTGTATTTTGGGTTTTTTATGAGAAAAAGGATCGCTTGATGTTGGATCAAGGTTTATTGTTTGTAAAGATATATTTGAAGCGATACGGACAAGGTCGATGGCGATGCGCAAGACAATCGACTTACAAGGTTAAAAATGGTTCGATAAAATCGAGAGTTTGTTTTTGAAAATGGTTTTTGGAATCAAAAGTAAACAAGTACAACAACAATATTCACACTAAAATCATACAAACATATGGGGTTAGTCGACTAAAAAAATCGAGACATGAAAAAAAAAACGGCACGAAGGGTGTTCGCGCCGCGAACTGAGAAAAGTGAACATTCTATTTTTTGCATGTTCGTGCCGCGAAGGGTGTTCGCGCCGCGAACTGGGAAAGTTTTCATTCTGATTTTTGCATATTCGTGCTGCGAACATGGGTCGTGCCGCAAACTGAAGCGAAAAATGCAATATTTCTCTTTTTTTGCTGTCTTTTGTGGTTTCTTTCCTTTCTATTGGTTCTTAAAAATGGTTTTTTGGTCCCCTTAGAACCTTACATGATATACTAAGTACAACAACACATAAAAGAGGAAGTAAAATGAATATAAAAGAAAAAAGTAAAGAGAGAAAGGTTTGATGAAATGGATACCCAAGAGCTTTCTATCCTTCTTGCAAGTCCTCCACTGATTTTTGTTGGATGTGCTCTCCACTCTTCACTCTATGTTGTGAAGGTTCTGCTTCTCAATGGTCCTCTTGTGCTTCTATGTCACTCTCTTTTTTTCTGCTTTTTCTTCCTTTCTATATTTCTGGTTTTTAGGGTTTCTCTTGCTCTCTCTATTTTCTGGTTTTTGCAATTGGTCTAGAATGTGTAATGAATGAAATTTTGTTTACAACTCCCTCCTTCTTATCTCTCCACTCTATGGTTTTCTCTTCTCCCCATATATCAGATTTTTTCATGGGGTAATGTCTCTTACCACCCTTTCTCATGTCACTCTCTTTCTTTCCATTTCCATGCAAGAGGCTATGCTGCATTTTTGCTGTTGCACTTTGCCTATGCTGTTTTTTTCTGCAGCACTTTGTGCCTTGCACCCATTTTGTTGGCTTGTGCTTAGACAACTCCTCTTAGTCAATGCTACTACTTCTTGACAGCATTTTCAAAATCTGATATTTAGATGTATTATCATATGCTATTCTCTTGATTTTGTGACATGTAGATTTTGTGACATGAGGTAATTTGCCACCTCTTGCATGGGGATGTTTTGCCCATGATTAAACATGCATATTCTTGGTCTTAAAACATTCCAATGTTGATTTAATTCTTGCATATTTCTTGGATGTTTGTAAACACAATGTGGACTTGGTGTGGCATTACCATAACATGAATTTGATTAGAGACTTGAATGAAGATTAGAAATAAATTAATTTCTAAATATTACTTAGAGTTAGAAATCTTGCAACAAATGGCATTCTTGTAATGTCATAAAATTTCTCTTTGTAATATTCTTGCCTCTAATTCATGAATTCATGATGGATTTTCCTAGAACCATTAAACTTGAAATGGATGAAATCTTGAATTATGGACTTGTGATCTTGACTCATGCTTTGCAAATTTGGACTCCACTTGATCAAGAATTTGAAACATAATTGGATGAAACAATCTTGAATTTAGGCCTTGAATTTCATGTTCATTAGGAATATATCTTGAATATCCTAATATTTTTTCGATAATCTTCTCCTTGAAGAAATCTAGATGAGTAAACCTTCTAATATAGATCAAACCTTAGATAATGAACCTTTTCTTCCATGTAGCCTAAGATAGACAAGTTATCTCATTTGAAATGAAAAAAAAAATAACAAACCGACCTAGTCCATACCTTGTGAACCCACACACTTGATATGCAATAGAACGATGTATGATATGGCGAATGTAGGGTATAAAGGCTAAAGGCGAAAATGAGGGTGTGACAGTCCTAAGGACAGGAAAATAATGAGAAAACCTAATCCCTAAAGGTGAGACACTAAGGTTCAGGAGTCGGTTAGACGGGAGGAAGGTGTTAGGCACCCCTCACCTCCATTATACTCAATGGGATCCTCCTTAAGTTCTAGGGTATGTTTTCTTATTACTTAGTGTTTGACTTTTTATTTTTATTTACAAAAATTCTTATTATTATACATAGAAGACTAAGATTTAAGAAGGGGACTCTAAGTTTTATTATTATTATTATTATTGTACTCGTTAGGGTTTATAACTCTATGCCTACGTACCCTCAAATTTGAAGGATCAGAGTTTCCGTAGTTCACCTCCCCAATTTTATTGGTTGATTGATTTTATCCCTTAAAAAGATCCTCACACAGCTGGGGTGGAGGATGACTTGTTTTTTTTCAGAAAAATGTCTCAATACACAAGGATAGAGCACTTATAGTTTTAGTGAGTTAGATATTTTTTATCCCTTTATCCCTTTGAATTTGCAAAAATATCCCTTTAGGTTTAATTATGAAAAATGATATAACATTTATTATAAAGCCCTTATCCCCCTTCTCTTCTACTATATTTATACTCTCGGATCCTAAGAGTTTTATCCCAAAGTTTTTATCCCATGACTTATGGCTTTTAAACCCAACATTTATCCCTTAATATCTCATGTATCCCAAAATATAAATTAACCTTAATTAATTAATTATAAAACTTGTAATATTATCAAAACATAAATTAACCTTAGTTAACTAATTATAAAACTTGTAATATCCCAAAATATAAATTAATTTTTTATTCCCAAAAACTTGAATTAGCCCCCCTTATCCCAAAAAATCATCCCATTATTTAAACATGTCAAATAAACCCCATTATTTAATTAAACTTGTAATATCCCAAAAATATAAATAATTCCAATTATAGAATAAATATCCCAATTTTTTAACACTAAATAACATCTAGTAAATCTCACGTAAAGTAAACCCCAATTGTAAAATCTGAATGAATTCCATTATTTAAATAATATAAAAAACCTTTAATTAACCAAATTATAAGATAATTCCTAATTTAATTAAGCAACCTTATAATGTTTCAAAATTAAAAACAAATTCTCAAATACCAATTAAACAAACCCTTCATTATTTATTTACATAATTTATAACCTCAAAGAAAATAACTCTCAATTATATAACTATATTATTTAAATAAAAAAAAACAAAAATTAAACAAATTAATTGTTTAAAATCCTAATGACCTAAACTAACCCTTATTAGCCTACTAAATCCCTAATTATAATTATTAACTTAATTATTAAAATACCTAATTAATTAAAAAAAAGAAACAAATCAGGGGTGTAAATTACAACAGAAAAGCGTTTTGGGCAGATGACTGGGGTTGTGGGTATCAAGGGCGTTAAGCCCACTAACACTGGAGGCCCATCACGGGTCAACCATTCATGGAAAGAGTCACAATGTTGACCCTCATTCTGGAGCATTGGATTGATCCAACGAAAACAATCCAGATATCACCAGGAGTGTTAGACCGAAGCACCTAGTCAAAGTAAGTTACGCGGACGATCGCGATTAAAAGTTAACAGAGGGAACACGGTGGGGATGCATGCACGTTATCATGGGTTGACTGAGATAGTCAACACATCAGGGAGCCTCAGGGACGTTAGTTGACATCCATCTAAACCCACACACAGAGAGTATAACACACTCACCCTTACCGGTCCTCCTTCATTTTATCAATCTCTTTCTCTCTATTCTCTTCCCTCTCTCTCTCTCTAAGAACCCCACCTCCCCTTCCTATCTTCCTTCCCTCTGGTATGGCCTCCGGCCACCGCAAACATCGTCCCAAAAACCACCCAAAACCCAGATTCCGGTGAACACTAAACCAAAATCTTTAACCTTTAAGAACCCTAGCCCCCCCCCCCCCACAAACCCATATTCATACGGGTCTTTAGGGTTTAAGATGAACCCTAAGAACCCTAGGGTTCTTAGATAGGACCCTAACCCTACCTTCAACCAAACCCAGCAAACCCCATGAACTCTAAGAACCCTAAGGGTTCTGCGAAGAACCCTAACCCCCTAGATGAACCCTAACCCTTAACCCATGAACCCTAGGGTTCAACACATGAACCCTAACCCTATTCTAAACCCAAAACCTCCTAAATTGAACCCTAAACGCAAATCAAGTGAAGAATCACAACAACACCAGTATTGCAACAACAACAACAATCATTTCAATCACAATAAAAGATCAACACATGACAATAAACGAAAAGTATTTGAGCTAAGTGATGATTACCTCCCCTGCATGACCCTATTAAACTGTTTCTTTCCTTTTGTTCCTTTTCTTTCTCTCCTAACCTCTCCCTCTAATACTTTTTCTTTGTCTAGTTGGTAATTTATATGAAGTTTAGCTCGAAGATCTTAAGGTTTCGATGTGAAACCTTAAGTTTTCATAAATGAGAGATTTGGTGAAGGGTGGTGTTTGCGCATCAATCACTTTTTAGGGTTTTCGATTTTTCTTCTTGCCTTCTTCATTCTACTTCTTTGGTTTATATAAGGATTATGAATAGGTTTAGAAATTGATTAATTAGATCTGTTTTAGGAATTTTGGATTTGATTGTGTGATATTCAAATTGGATTTATTTTTGAGATTGTTAGATTCAACTCGTTTTGTAATTAGAGTTAAGATTTGTGAATTGTAACGCATTTGTATTCCTCTTTGTCACGGTGAGAATCAGATATCAAGCTATTAAATTAACTTGAATCACAAATCATAAAATATCACCACTGATCTTTAATTTATCCGAGGGAAGGGGAAAAGAAAGAATAACTCATAAATAAAATGCAAAGCAAAAAGCAAGGCTTAAAGCTAAGCAAAAGAGATATAAAAGGTACGGGGGTTGGTTATACTAAGGGAAGGTACTAGCACCCTAAGTATCTGTAGTAGTCTACAAGAACCTCTTGAAATATTTGTGTTTTGATAAATATTATTTGCTAAGGATAAAAGATGGGTAAAGTAAACATAAAAGATGGAAAAAGAAAAAGGTAGAGAAATAAAAAGGTAGCTCGCTAGGATCATTGTAATCCTATGCCTACGTATCCTTAATAGGAAGTCATGGCAATCGTAGTTCAGAAACTACGTGTGAAAAAAAGAAAAGTGTGAAAAAAGAAAAGGTTGCTCTTCAAGGATCGGGGCCTTGTGCCTACGTATTCTCAAGAGGAACTTGACAAATTAGAGTGTCCGTAGTTCGTGGAACTACGAGTTGTTAGGGTTCTAAAAACCAAGAATAACAAAGATAGGCAAAGAACAAACGAGGGACATGTACAATGAAAATAAGTCAACATACAATCCCTTCCCTTGGATTAGGTCAACAAGGAATAGAGGTAAAAAAATTAATACATGGAAGAACATCATGTGTATGGCAAGCAGACAAGTCACAGACACAATACACGGAAAAACATCATGTATGGCCAGACAGACAAAATAACACAGAATACGCATGAAAAAACATCATGGTAATCAGACAACAAAAGGTCAACATAAGATACATGGAAAAGTGTAACACCCCATTCTAACCCAATGAATAAATAAGAAAAACAACAGAAATATCAGAGTTCATAAAAACAGACTGCATGACGACCGTCATGGAGTCGTGACGACCGTCACACTCACAAAAACTGGACGCCTCAGAGATGTTACACTTCAACTTGAACAGAAACCATACACTTGCAATTATTCATTCAGTATCATACATAGCACAGATTTTTGGATGAACAAGTAACGACAACATGCTCATCATCTCAATAATAAAACACCCTTTTTATTTCGCAGCGGAATATTAATAAACTTTCAACAACTCGTGATAAATTCAACAACTATATTTCATTGAAAATTCAGAAAGTAATTATCTTGCATCAATTCAACATAAACAACGAGTTTCAACCATAAAAATCAGCACTACTAATTCCTCGGTATAGTGCATCCAACCAACATTTGGCACTTAACAGCAGCCACCAATTTAATGAAAAATACTTGATAAAATTCAGAAACAAGGAAATTAAATAAAAGCAATAACATCAATCGTTCATCCCCCTAAGAGTGCTACGTATCAGAGCGGCCAACAACTTTAAACGGAAAGCTACACTTATTCCGGATTACCTGCAAATTACCACCAACGGAGGTAACATACAACGTAAAGGGTGAGATATCAATAATATAACATAAGGCATGATAAAAGTCATGTTAGAATATCATCACAGCATTATAATTCCAGCAGTTCGCATAAATATTAGTAATAATTAAATTGCAACCACCCTTTATTCATAACCACAACAATTATCATCATATCTCAGCAACTCATCAAAACAACTCAACAACGCAACTCAACAATGCGACTCAACAATGCAACTCAACTGTGCATATGCATGTGGTACCATTTTGGGAGACAACACTCCATAATAATTCGGGAGACAACTCTCCACAATAATTCGGGAGACAACTCTCCACTATAATTCGGGAGACAACACTCCATAATAATTCGGGAGATAACTCTCCACAATAATTCTGAAGACAATTTTCCACAATTATTTTATTTTGTCATTAAAGACATAACTGTCGCCAATCCAGGCCAAATGACATGCTATGAGATGCAACTATTATGGACTATAACATAACAACAACAACTGTGCAACAACCGTGCAACAAGGCATCACGCCTACAACCAAATATCCATAACAGAAACATCAAATTTTGCATACATCATGTACTTACCACTTCAATTTGTTCATATCATAGAACTACCAACAGTATCGTTCCTACGAATAAGACTCTAACATCTTTTCGCAGAGAACAATTAAAAACAACCTCGTCTCTACAATTGAGAACTCAACAGCATTTTCATATACCTTCATGCGGGTAATATAACTACAACTTACCCACATAATCCAAGGAGAATATTATAATAACATTTTCTCAACAGTGACATAACAACTTCATATGCATCAAGTATTCATCATTTCAATCTGTTCATGTAGGGGAACAATAACAACATACTTTCGACAATTAAGAATTCAGCACATTATCGTAAGGACAACATTACAACTTTTACTCACTAAATTAATTATAGTTCCTGAAAAGGTTCGTTAACTACGGGGCAACTAATCTTGCCTCATTAAGGGCAACCATACAGCATCGTACAACACTGACAATATAACACATTCATTCCTACACAGAAAAACCTGTCCCTAACACTTATCGGGTAACGGGAACTATATCTATGATTCGATTCCCTACCTGAAGTCGATCAAGTAAGAGCCTAATAACAACCTTTTCTCAACAAAGGGGAAATTAGCGCGTGTCGGTGCCGATTCCCAACGTTACTACATAGACTAAGGACATAAACACTGATGCAGGCGTAGACAAACATTAACCCTTAATATTTCTCAACCTACGGGAACATTTACCCTTAATATTCCCTTAATATTTCTTAACCTACGGGAACATTTACCCTTAATATTCTCTTAATATTTCTCAACCTACGGTAACATTTACTACGGGAACGTTACTACGGTGACATCACTACGGGAACATTAATCCTTAATATTTCTTCAACTTTCGGGAACATTACTCCTTAATATTTATCGACCTACAGGAACGTTAATCCTATGATTCCATACCATTCATGAAATCCATCATACCCACAGTTATAGAATTGAACCCTACCTTTACCTTTAGATTGAGGACAACTCTAAACTTCCGGTTCCGGTTTGCTCTCCCGGTGACTCTTCTGCAACAACCTTCAATTCTCTCCGGCAGTTAACTCTTCTGTTCTTCCTTTCTCCACAACCACGTCCTTTTTCCTCTTTTCTCAGCCTTTTTCCTCCAATTTGGTTTTCTCAATAGTTTATCGTTCTTTTGCTCTTTCTCCCACAACTTCTCTAATAACTCCCTAATTCCCTTTATTCCATCCACTAATAATAATAATAATAATAATAATAATAATAATAATAATAATACTAGTTATTAAATTATCATCATTATTAATTATATTATATTATTATTAAACTCAATGATTTATTAAATGGTTTCCTATACTTTAAGGACATCCACCAACTCTTTCAGACACACTTCCACATAAAGGCGCACCAACAATTCATAAATAATTTAATTTAAAATGAACGGGCGTTACAACTCTCCCTTACTTAAAAGAATTTCGTCCTCGAAATTACCTCAATCAAACAGCTCCCAACCAGTCCACTTTCACCAAAGCAATCTCTTCATCTCGATGTTGCTTCTCGTTCATCCACCTGAACTAGCATCGCCTCAGCAGTCAAATTACCTTTCACTTGTACACCATCCATCCGAATCAATGTACTTCTTCAACTTAGGCACATACCACATCATGTAAATTCCCACGAGTGACAGCGGTAAAACAGTCTAACCTGCTATTTTTCCCACGCTTCCGCTGCGCCACTCTAGTGCAGATCACAAAACACAGTGTGCTTCCGAGACCTCAAGCTCGACCAACACCAGTTACTATCGTAACTCTCAAAACACGTCTTTCTTGGATCCTTTGGATTTTTTTCAGTCGTCTCTTGCATAATCTCAGCTAGCTTCAGCATAGAATGATTAGTTTCACTTGTTAGGAAAAGAGCCAAATTAGTCATTCTATCCAAAATCACCCAAGTAAAATCATATCCCTCAAATTCTTCGGAAAACCCAACATGAAATCCAGGGGAATACTATCCGACCTCCACTCTGGAATATTCAACGGTTGCATTGGACCCAATGGTCTCTGACGTTTATTCTTCGACTTCCAACAAGTCTAACCAGCATATACGAACTCAACCATTTATCTCTTCAACTATGGCCCTCAAAATAATTTCCTCATTTTCGGTTACATCTTCATAGCACCGGGATGGATACTCCATCTACCTCAATACTCTTATTCCACTTAATAATATCTAGAACATAAACTCTATCATGACATCTCGTGATACTATTTTCGTTAATCTGAAAATCATCCCTTCGACTTTAATTCATCAAATTCAACAAATCTGCCAACTAACAGATTTATGACCTTATCGAATCTCATCAAGAATACCCTTAGTAAGGTCCAACATACTAAGCTTAACTCCATAAGAAGTCTCTTCACAAACCAACTCATACCACAAAATTGCTCAATCAGTCCTAACTCTTTTCACCACCATCATCGGCATATGCAAGGATTTCCAAGTAAATGCATAAGCTACCACATTTTGATTTCCCTGAATGGTAATTCAATCCGAAACCATAATCCATTCCGGAGTCCCAATTATTTTCTCTGCCTCATATTCAACTCTTCCAAATCAAATCAATGCCTTAAGCTTTTGAGGTCACCAAACATATCAAATCTCAAACTAACTAATTGAAGCTTCCAACTCCGGCACAACCACAACAGCAACCAACTCTAAATCACTTATCAGATGATTCCTCTTATGTACTTCAAGTTCTCTTAAAGCATAACCAAAACTCGCTGAAGTTTCACTTATCATATCTCCCAATCATATCAATAAGGCATCACAAAATACAACAAATGGTCCTGTCGGGTTCGGCAAAAATTAGCACACGATACGTTTTCAATTTTATGCTATAATTGAACCAGGTACAGGCCTCAAAACAATTTTTCCTAGAAAGAGCATCTCGTTAGCTTTCCAACGCTTCGAACGGGGACTAAAACCGACTTACGGATCAAGAGATATGAATTTTCGAAGTTTCTCAAAAACAGAATTTTTCTGCATAAAGGTTGCTACGGGTTTGAGCATTTTCGCCCGAAAATCCGACCGATTCAATTATTTTCTTTGAAACAAACACATACTCATTCATACCAAACATATACTAGTGATTTAGAACCATCAAACGTGAAATCTACGACTTCTGATTTCAATCCGAATCTTAAATCCTCAAATCTCCCAAAATGCAAAAACTTACAAAAATCCATCAAATTCGATAAAACAAGCATACTCGATCACGGCCTAACATTACCCGACACAACGGCGTAATCTATTCCAACTTTCGTCCGTAAAAACATTGATTCCGTAACAAGCTGCAATCTCGGAATTCGACGTACGACAATAATTTCACACTTAGAAGGTCATTCGACACATCTTCAACTCTTGGAATATTTAAAGGTCTAATTATACCAATATTGCATTCCACATCTTACTTTCTTTAATAATCCTCAGAAGTCACTGCCCACCTTTAATCTACTTGACCTCACAATCTGCTGCCTTAATACACACACCAGACACAAGTCCCAAAGCTACTCAATCAATTTAGTTCTTTGACCATCCAACGGACATATAATATGAAGCTCTCAATATCGAATTAGTTTCCGTCACTAAGTCGATCACAACTCCACTTCACTTCTTGGCTGTATATCACTATCTCGCTAGGAAAACTTCCAGCCAACCACAATTAATTGGTAAACCACCAACTTCTCCACTTTCATCAACACTCACAGTTTCCATCAAAATTAAACATCTCGGCATCATCCTACACCGACTCATCAAAACAATTCTTAAGCACTTATCTTAACTCAAGACAATTCGTTACTCACGCCATCTAAGCTTGCAAGACACGTCTATCTCATCCAGCACAATCCCAACTACTATCAACAAGAGATTAAGGGTGATCAGTTCCTCAATTTGTCAGTAGACAGCCGAAGATCATGATGGGGTACAAACCATCCTTACCGAAATATAAGAGCATTCAACCACACACCGAGCTACAATTCCACACTTGCAGCATCCTGGAGAAGTACAAGCTTCTCCCCCACTTGAATCATTCTCACTCCTGCAGACAAAGGTTCTACAAAAAAACATGTACCGACAGTGTTTTCACACACATGTCGCATACCAGGGAATACACAACATTAGACAACTTGGCCGGACGGACCGACCTGCTCTGATACCACTAGTATAACACCCCATTCTAACCCAATGAATAAATAAGAAAAACAACAGAAATATCAGAGTTCATAAAAACAGACTGCATGACGACCGTCATGGAGTCGTGACGACCGTCACACTCACAAAAACTGGACGCATCAGAGATGTTACACTTCAACTTGAACAGAAACCATACACTTGCAATTATTCATTCAGTATCATACATAGCACAGATATTTGGATGAACAAGTAACGACAACATGCTCAGCATCTCAATAATAAAACACCCTTTTATTTCGCAGCGGAACATTAATAAACTTTCAACAACTCATGATAAATTCAACAACTATATTTCATTGAAAATTCAGCAAGTAATTATCTTGCATCAATTCAACATAAACAACGAGTTTCAACCATAAAAAATCAGCACTACTAATTCCTCGGTATAGTGCATCCAACCAACATTTGACACTTAACAACAGCCACCAATTTAATGAAAAATACTTGATAAAATTCAGAAACAAGGAAATTAAATAAAAGCAATAACATCAATTGTTCATCCCCCCAAGAGTGCTACGTATCAGAGTGACCAACAACTTTAAAAGGAAAGCTACACTTATTCCAGATTACCTGCAAATTACCACCAACGGAGGTAACATACAACGTAAAGGGTGAGATATCAACAATATAACATAAGTCATGATAAAAGTCATGTTAGAATATCATCACAGCATTATAATTCCAGCAGTTCGCATAAATATTAGTAATAATTAAACTGCAACCACCCTTTATTCATAACCACAACAATTATCATCATATCTCAGCAACTCATCAAAATAACTCAACAACGCAACTCAACAATGCGACTCAACAATGCAACTCAACTGTGCATATGCATGTGGTGCAATTTTGGGAGACAACACTCCACAATATTTCGGGAGACAACTCTCCACAATAATTCGGGAGACAACTCTCCACAATCATTTTATTTTGTCATTAAAGACACAACCGTCGCCAATCCAGGCCAAATGATATGCTATGATATGCAACTATTATGGACTATAACACAACAACAACAACTGTGCAACAACCGTGCAACAAGGCATCATGCCTACAACCAATTATCCATAACAGAAACATCACATTTCGCATACATCATGTACTCACCACTTCAATCTGTTCATATAAGAGAACTACCAACAATATCCTTCCTACGAATAAGACTCTAACACATTTTCGCAGAGAACAATTAAAAACAACCTCGTCTCTACAATTGAGAACTCAACAGCATTTTCATATACCTTCATACGGGTAATATAACTACAACTTACCCACATAATCCAAGGAGAATATTATAATAATATTTTCTCAACAGTGACATAACAACTTCATATGCATCAAGTATTCATCATTTCAATCTGTTCATGTAGGGGAACAATAACAACACACTTTCGACAATTTAGAATTCAACACATTATCGTAAGGACAACATTACAATTTTTACTCACTAAATTAATTATAGTTCCTGAAAAGGTTCGTTAACTACGGGGCAACTAATTTTGCCTCATTAAGGGCAACCATAAGCATCGTACAACACTGACAATATAACACATTCATTCCTACACAGAAAAACCTGTCCCTAACACTTATCGGGTAACGAGAACTATATCTATGATTCGATTCCCTACCTGAAGTCGATCAAGAAAGAGCCTAATAACAACATTTTCTCAACAAAGGGGAAATTAGCGCGTGTCGGCGCCGATTCCCAACGTTACTACATAAACTAAGGACATAAACATTGATGCAGGCGTAGACAAACATTAACCCTTAATATTTCTCAATCTACGGGAACATTTATCCTTAATATTCTCTTAATATTTCTCAACCTACGGGAACATTTACGCTTAATATTCTCTTAATATTTCTCAACCTACGGTAACATTTACTACGGGAACGTTACTACGGTGACATCACTACGGGAACATTAATCCTTAATATTTCTTCAACTCATGGGAACATTACTCCTTAATATTTATCGACCTACAGGAACATTAATCCTATGATTCCATACCATTCATGAAATCCATCATACCCACAGTTATAGAATTGAACCCCACCCTTACCTTTGGATTGAGGACAACTCTAAACTTCCGGTTCCGGTTGGCTCTCCCGGTGACTCTTCTGCAACAACCTTCAATTCATTCCGGCGGTTAACTCTTCTGTTCTTCCTTTCTCCACAACCACGTTCGTTTTCCTCTTTTCTCAGCCTTTTTCCTCCAATTTGCTTTTTTGAGCAGTTTATCGTTCTTTTGCTCTTTCTCCCACAACTTCTCTAATAACTCCCTAATTCCCTTTATTCCATCCACTAATAATAATAATAATAATAATAATAATAATAATAATAATAATAATAATAATAATAATAGTTATTAAATTATCATCATTATTAATTATATTATATTATTATCAAACTCAATGATTTATTAAATGGTTTCCTATTCTTTAAGAACACCCACCAACGCTCTCAGACACACTCCCACATAAAGGCGCACCAACAATTCATAAATAATTTAATTTAAAATGAATGGGCGTTACAAAAAGTATCTTGGTATCAACAGACAAAATATACACGGCAAAACATCGCGAATTAACCAATAACCATCAAGAATTAATCAAAGGCATACAATATTTCATGGCATCAAGATAAAGCATCGAGAATTAATCACAAAGCCATATCAAGAAAACAACCGTAAGTGCATCTAACGGGCTAAACAAGATTAAATATCAAGAATTAGTCAATATCCAGGATTACTCTCAATTCGAGTATCAAGTGTTAAACACCAAATGCATCAAGAGTTAATCAAGATTATAACATTAAAATCAAGAGGATAAAAGAAATTAACAAGGCTTTAATAAAAGTTAAACTCAGAAAAATCATAAAAAATTAATCAAAATAGAATTTCAATAATTATAGAGAAATTAGCCAAAAATCGAAATGAAATAATTTTTAAAAAAATTCGAAAAAGAAGAGCTTAAGTAACAATTAGAAATCAAATAATAATTAACTAACTTAATTAAAATAATAACTAACTAAAAATATTTAAATAACAATTAAAATTGAAAATATTAATTAAATAAAATAATAATTAAAAACTAAAACAATAGAAAATGTAAAGAAAATTACATCCGCCTTTATTAATAAATTTTCTTAAAGTATGCATAAAGTAAACAAGAGAAAAATGACTTCGGTAAGACAAAACCATATATATTCACACTGCTCAGGAATATTCGTCTACCACATTATTCAACATATATTTAACAATATAATTACATAATTATAATTAAATTATTAATCATACACTTGATCTAATTAAAACTAAATAACTACACACTTGATCAAATTGAAACTAATGTCAACACACTTATCAAAGCATATATGGGACTACTGAGATAGAAATTGAAACTATTAATATTTACTAAAGCTACTAATGTTATTGAAAGGGACTCGACTCATTTTTTGAGTAAAGATAGCGACTAACTAGCTTAGCGATTACGGTGAACCATCAATGACTTTTATCTTGAAAAACATCTTCGACACTTGCTTGATGCGTGAAGGAAGATTTATGCTGCAACCTTTATATAAAATGTGTCTTGCATGAACACACAACCAAGTTAACTGAGAACTACCCTGTCCCCGGTTTAGATTTTGAGTTTTTTGTAAAGAAAGAAACTCATACTTCTAGGGTCAAAGGGGTTGACAATGGAAGAACTTTCTTATTTCTCCAGTGTTTGGGAAATTAAAACAATGTCTTACATTGTTAGCAAAGTTTGATTGAAAGTATAACAACAACATTTATGGGTATAGTGTTTTCAGCATCCTTCTTCCAATATTTGTATAATCAAAAGTTTGGACAAGAAGTAAATATTTTGAAAGATAAAGCATAAAAGTGCAAATAATAGACAAAATGAATTGAAATCAAAAGTTGTGATGCTCATTTCATCAATACGAAAGTACAAACACTAATTATAAGTAAACAACTTATACAAAATGAAGGAAAGTAAAACAACGAGAAACAAAAGGTCTAGTGACTAATCAGTACAAAGATGAGTTGTCCTGTCTGGAACAGTGGCGTTTGGGAGATAGTCCGCTGAATTCGACTGAAGCTTCACTTTTGATACTATGGTAGTGGATTGTTCTGGACATCCGGATGGTTATTCTTAAAACCAAGGGTTCCAGTTTTAACCAAATCACGCACTCTGGCTTTCAATGCATAGCGATTCTCCAAGTTGTCGCCTAGGGCACCCTCATGAAATGCAAAGTGGAGATAAGATCTAAATCCAGCTGGAAGAGGATTAGGCGGAGGTTGCAGAGTCCTTGTAGTGATCAAACCTTATTGAACCAGGTCAGGATAATGTTCTGTATATGTCATGGGAATATGATAAAATTGATTCCTATTCTAATACTATTTATGTCCAACAACTGGACGTTGAGGAACTTGTGCTGGTCGTAGAGAAGTAACAACAGGAGTAATGGCAGCAATAGTAGGGTGATTATACCGAGGTTAGGGACAATGCCCCATCACTTCAGCTACGACAACGTTGGTCTGATCTTCTTTCTACTTATGGAAGGTCCCAAAGGATTTCTTTGCATCATTGGAAGATTCAACAACCTTAGATACTTTACCAATCTTCTTACCTTCTTCCAATCTCTGGCCAATAGTTAATAGATCTGTAAAGCTTGAGGAGGCACTCTCAATCATCTTGTCCCAATAGAAAGAGGACAGAGTGTCCATGAACATTCCAGTAAGCTTCTTCTCCATTAGAGGGGGTTCAACTTGGGAAGCTAACTCTCTCCACCGCTGAGCATATTCCTTGAACGACTCTTTCTCATTTTAAGACATATTCTGGAGTTGGCGACGATCCGGAGCCATGTCAAGATTATATTTGTACTATTTCATAATAGCACCGGCGAGATCTTCGAAGTAGTGGTCACTATTCTGTCTTGAAAATAATGGATGAGCAACTTTTGATTGTTGGTATAAGCAACCATCTTTTGGAAGTACATGACTAGATGAGCTCTTGGGCAAGAGTGACCCTTGTACTTTACGAACTCGGGAGTATTGAACTTACTATGCATAACAAGGCCAGAAAGTAAACATATGTTGTCTGCATCCACATTGAAGAAGTCAGTACCCTCAACAGATTTGAGTCTCTTATTTATGATCTAAAACTGTTCACGGACAACCTCAGGCTCAACAAAATCTTCACAGTCTTCACCTTGAGCACTAACAACATTGTACTCATAGAAAGGGTTCTTAAAGGGAGCTCGAGCAGTCTGGCTAACACTCTGGATCATAGGTCTGGGCTCAGCAAAAACTGGAGCTTGAAAGTTGGACTGACAGTCTGACCAATCATAACAGTAGATGCAATATATGGAGAGAAGTTATGAGATAAACCAAACTCTGGCCAAGTTGAAGGTGCCATTTGAACACGCATATGATCAACGTTTGAAACTTCCTGAATGACTGTCCTTTAAGATTACTCTCCTCTGGCAATCAGGACTTGAAGC
Source organism: Lathyrus sativus (assembly GCA_963859935.3). Lineage (NCBI taxonomy): Eukaryota > Viridiplantae > Streptophyta > Magnoliopsida > Fabales > Fabaceae > Lathyrus > Lathyrus sativus. The sequence goes on along the minus strand of OZ012741.1, from coordinate 282,348,804 downwards.
ATCTCGGTGAGCTTAGTCATGCTTGATTTCAAATCATCAATCTTTAATCGGATCTCCGCATTTTGTACTTCTTGCTCCGACATCTTACATTTGTAGTTAGCTTTAGTCCGATATTTGTGTCGAGGAATCAACTTGACAACTAATGGGTGACGTTGGAAGATAGAGACAGTTGGAAATTAGTGGCTGGACAAACGGATACACACAATGAATCATGCAAAGATACAAATGATATGCAATGTGATGCAAGGCATGATGCAAATCACACATAGCAAGATCAAAGGTTCAAGATCACAACATGGAGTCTGGGTAAAGAACCAACCACAAGGTGTGTACTAGGGATAAAACAACTGCACAATGGGTTCTAACAAAGTTCCCAGTGGCAACAACCCATCTTTTGGATATTATCAATTTCCCAACTACTCGGTAGTCGATAATATTCTCAAGAGACTCTCATCTAAGTGTAGTATCGTGTATCAACTATTTAGGAACTACTCTCTCATAGTCATTGCACTACCCCCTAACAAGGCCAAAGTTAGGTAAGTGGGTAACTAAAGGTCCTCAGTATCACAAGCTCCTAGGTTGAAAGTAGTAATGCTTTCACGAATACTCGTCCAACAAAACTACTCCCAAGAGAGCCTCCACTAGCAGTTGTTTCTCAAGCCAGCTTGGTCGAGAATCAGTTTCCTATAAGCCTTCTTGAATATACCACCTCCCTATCATAGGTGCACTCAAGTCCAGGTATAGTACTTATCTTGGCCACTCAAGGTAACAACCCTGCATACAGAAAAACCCAGGCACAAACAGATATATGTATATATATATATATATATATATATATATATATATATATATATATATATATATATATATATATATATATATATATATATATATATATATATATATATATATATATATATATATATATATATATATATATATATATATATATATATATATATATATATATATATATATATATATATATATATATATATATATATATATATATATATATATATATATATATATATATATATATATATATATATATATATATATATATATATATATATATATATATATATATATATATATATATATATATATATATATATATATATATATATATATATATATATATATATATATATATATATATATATATATATATAGACACACACGCACACACACACACACACATACACACAAATATACAAGTAGGCAAGCAAACAAATATAGCAACACAAATATAACAAGTTAGGCTTAACCCACTGAACAATGGTCCCCCCGTGAAGTCGCCATTTCTATCACGATGAGAATCAGATATCGAGCTATTGAATTAACTTGAATCACAAATCATAAAATATCAACACCGATCTTTAATTTATCCGAGGGAAGGGGAAACAAAAGAATAACCCATAAATAAAATGCAAAGCAAAAATCAAGGCCTAAAGCTAAGCAAAAGAGACATCAAAGGTACGAGGGCTGGTTATACTAAAGGTAGATACTAGCACCCTAAGTATCTATAGTACTCTATAGGAACCTCTTGAAATATTTGTGTTTTGATAAATATTGTTTGCTAAGGATAAAAGATGGGTAAAGTAAACAGAAAAGATGGAAAAAGAAAAAGGTAGAAAAATAAAAATGTAGCTCGCTAGGATCATCGCAATCCTATGCCTACGTATCCTTAATAGTAAGTCAGAGCATTCGTAGTTTAGAAACTACGTGTGAAAGAAAAAGAAATGTGTGAAAAAATAAAAGGTTGCTCGCCAAGGATCGGGGGCTTGTGCCTAAGTATTCTCAAGAGGAACTTGAGAAATCGGAGCGTCCGTAGTTCGTGGAACTACAAGTTGTTAGGGTTCTAAGAACCAAGAACAACAAAGACGAGTAAAGAACAAACGAGGGACATGCACAATGACAATAAGTCAACATACAATTCCTTCCCTTGGATTAGGTCAACAAGGAATAGAGGTAAAGCAGTTAATACATGAAAGAACATCATGTAAATGGCAAGCAGATAAGTCACTGATACAATACACGGAAAAACATCATGTATGGTCAGACACACAAAATAACACAGAATACGCATGGAAAAATATCATGGTAATCAAACAACAAAAGGTCAATAGAATATACATGGAAAATCATTATGGTATCAACAGACAAAATATACGCGACAAAACATCGCAAATTAATCAATAACCATCAAGAATTAATCAAAGGCATACAAAATTTCATGGCATCAAGATAAATCATCAAGAATTAATCACAAAGCCATATCAAGGAAACGACCGTAAGCGCGTCTCAAGGACTAAACAAGATTAAATATCAAGAATTAGTCAATATTCAGGATTACTCTCAATTCGAGTATTAAGTGTTAAACACCAAATGCATCAAGAATTAATCCAGATTATAACATTAAAATCAAGAGGATAAAATAAATTAACAAGGCTTTAATCAAAGTTAAACTCAGAAAAATCATAAAAAATTAATCAAAAGAAAATTTCAATAATTATAGAGAAATTAGCCAAAAATCAAAATGAAACAATTGTAAAAAACCTTCGAAAAAGAAGAACTTAAGTAACAATTAGAAATCAAATAATAATGAACTAACTAAATTAAAATAATAACTAACTAAAAATCTTTAAATAACAATTAAAATTGAAAATATTAATTAACTATTATAATAATTAAAAACCAAAACAATATAAAATATAAAGAAAATTACATCCACCTTTTTTAATAAATTCTCTTAAAATATGCATAAAGTAAACAAGAGAAAACATAACTTCACTAAGACAAAATTATATATATTCACACTGCTCAACAATATCTGTATACCACATTATTCAACAAATATTTAACAATATAATAACATAATTATAATTAAATTATTAATCATACATTCGATCTAATTAAAACAAAATAACCACACACTTGATCATATTGAAACTAATATCAACACACTTGATCAAAGCATATATGGGACTACTGAGATTGGAATTGAAACTATTAATATTGACTAAAGCTACTGAGAGTGAAAAGAAGTGGATATTAGTTGGCATTAGAAATGGTGGTTATGGTTTGTCTATGAAGTGTAGAGAGGGTAAGGAGGAAAAGTAGATGGTTTTATCTTCAAAACGGAAAGGGAGGTCAGAAGGATTTCCTGAATGAGTGGTATTAGTTCCCTTTTTTTAAAATATTTTTTTCAATTTAAATTCAAATGAAAGAAGAGAAAGTAGTACGTAGGTTGTTGATGTGTGTAGTATGAAATTGCATGCATGCCGTGAAGTTACATTAAAATGAATACAAAACAAAATAAAATTCTAAGCTTAATAGGCAAGTTTTGCTAAAAAGATACAAACAAAATAAAATTCTAAAAAAAAAAAAAGAAAATATAATCAATAAAAAATAAAAAATAAAATATACTATAATAAAATAAAAATCTAAAAAAAAAAATTAATTAATTAAAATAATTATTAATTAAAAATAGAAATAAAACGGTAAAAAACGAACAATTGGTCCGGTATCGAAGTGCTCAAAAAAATAAAATAAATACATCAAAGTGACCAGCAAAAAATATACGACACGGAAAAATACAACATTTAGTCAAATTTTGAAATAAATTTTATCCGCTAAAACGACTTAAACTGTCCAAAAATGCGACCGAAAAGTGGTCGAAAAATTTAAATGAGCACACCAGTGGTCGAAAAATTTAAAAGTGGTCGAAAATTTTTTTCCGTCCACTGATTTTACGCATAGTTGATTTTTAGTTTGACTGATTCGGCTATAATTCCAACAAGTTTATTCCAGCTGATAAATTGGGTATTATGCAAGATGAAATGTGTGATAAATTATGAAAACAGTGCAAAAAGTCGTGGGATCTTAGAGTAAAAAATTAGGGTATGACAGATGCCCATTATTATGTTTCTTCGATCCAGAAATGTGAAGATTGAAATCTTCATTTCGACAGAAGCGAGGAGACTTAAATGTAAACATGCACAATTTTTGGTCCTAAGATACCACCAAACATCTTATGTTATGATATGAATGCAATACTGGAAAAAACTGAGTAAAGAACGAAGGGAAAATCAAAAATGAATAAATAACAGAAAGACACAAGTGAGGAAAACAAGATATTATAGAAATCCATCAAGGTGATAATGAGTATCCAGTAATACTTGAAAATAGAGAGATAAATTCTAAACAGAGATACAAATATCCAAAAAAGCATCAGATCCTGAAAGCAACATAATCTGGAAAATAAATCAGCAACATCTAGAAAAACATTAGATGTGGAATGAGATCAGAAGTTTGAGAATATAACAGAGAATTCCAAGAAAGCATTCAACTTTGCTGTGGAATAACAGAAACATCCAGAAAACAATAACAACTTTACTGGGGAAAAGTTACAGTCATAAGAAGTTTTGTCAGAAGCGCATTGAACAAAACTCTGGCAAAAATAGTAATAACCATCAAAATCATTCAGAAGAACATCGAATGAAACTTTGGAACATAAGCAGACAACAGAGATAAACAAGTACACAACAAAAATATTCAGAATAATATTGAATATGCTCCACTGGAAAATCAATAGTCATCATCCATGAATCGAACTAGATAGAAAAGAGTCACAACATTCAGAAGATCATTGAATAAGGTAAGGAGAAGTCAGAGAAATACATGAGAGACAATCAAGAAAACATTAGAGGTATTCACAACAATATTGAATAAACTTTGGAAAACATCAGAGATATTTAGAAAAACATCGAATAAACTCTGGAACACATCAGAATTATTCGGAAAAACATCGAATAAACTCTGGAACACATCAGAGATATTCGGAAAAGCATCAAATAAACTCTGGAACACTTCAAAGATATTCAAAAAAGCATTGAATAAACTCTGGGACACCTCAAAGATATTCGAAAAAACATCAAATAAATTCCATAACACATCCAGAAAAGTATTGGATGGAGAATGGAAATAGATTTAGAATCATCTGACAGCTGTTAACCAAAGTCAGAAATAAATTAGAGACATCTAGAAGAGCTTTAGATGAAGACACAAATTCTAAAAATACACCCAAAACATTTAGAAAAGCATTAAATGTAAGGAAAAAGATTTTGAAGACATATTTGGAAAAACATCATATAAGCAGACAACAGAGTCCTGGAAAAACATCAGACGCAAAGTCGTATCTGGAAGAACATCAGATAGACACAAAAGTGTCCTGGAAGAACATCAGAGCAAAGTCGTATCTGGATGGACGTCAGATAGACAAAAAAGAGGTTCCAGAAAAACATCAGAAACAAGGTCATATTTAGAAGAACGTCAGATAGACACAGAGAGTTCTGGAACAATATCCGAACAAAAGACACATCTGGAAAAACATCAGAAGCAAAGTCATATCTAGAAGAAAGTCAGATAGACACGGAGGAGTTTTGGAACAATATCATAAAAAAAGACACATCTGAAAAAACATCAGAAGCAAAGTGGTATCTGAAAGAACGTCAAATAGACACAGAGAAGTTCTGGAAAAACGTCAGAACAACATACACATCTAGAAAAACATTAGACGACAAAATAAATAAAATTCTGGAAAAACATCAAAATGACAGATACATTTGGAAAAACATCAGACAGAAAAAGAAATGCAATTCTAGAAAAGCATCAGAGTTACAGACACATCTGGAAAAACATCAAACGACAAAAGAAATGAAATTATGGAAAAATATCAGAATTACAAACACATCTGGAAAAACATCAGACAGTAAAGGAAATGAAATTCTAGAAAAGCATCAGAGTCAATGACACGTCTAGAAAAACATCAGACGATAAAAGAAATGAAAATTTAGAAACGAATCAGAATTAAAGACACATCTAGAAAAATATCAGACGATAGAAAAATGAAATTCTAGAAAAGCATCAGAATTAAGGACACATCTGGAAAAAAAACATCAGACGGTAAAAAATTATTAAATTCTGGAAAAACATCAGAATTACAGACACATTTGGAAAAATACCAGACTACAAAAGAAATAAAATTCTGGAAAAGCATCAGGATTACAGAAATATCTAGAAAAATATCAGATGAAAAAAGAAATAAAATTCTAGAAAAGCATCAGAATTACAAAGGTATATATCTGGGAACTCATTGGGGAGTGAAAGTAAATTCTAGAAGGGTATCAGAATCAAAGGAATGTCTGGAAAAAAATCAAATAGGTTCTGGAAGAACATTAGAACAAAAGACTCAATCTGGAAAAACGTCAGAGAAACAAACACATCCGATAAAACCTCGAATAGATTCTGGAAAACATTTAGAATCAAAGGGAATATTTGGAAAAACATCAGATAACACAAAGAGACAAAGTTCTGGGAAACTTCAGAACACAAAGGCTCAATCTGGTAAAACATAAAAGTTAATGACACGTCTAGAAAACATCAGACGATAAAAGAAATGAAATTCTAGAAAAGCATCAGAATTAAAGACACATCTGGAAAAACGTCAGACGATAAATGAAATGAAATTCTAGAAAAGCATCAGAATTAAGGATACATCTGGAAAAAAAGATCAGACGGTAAAAGAAATGAAATTCTCGAAAAACGTCGGAATTACAGACATATCTGGAAAAACATCAGACGACAAAAAAAAAGAATTCTGAAAAAGCATCAGAATTACAGATAAATATGGAAAAACATCAGACGACAAAAGAAATAAAATTCTAGAAAAGCATAAGAATTACAAAGGTATATATCTGGGAACTCATTGGGGAGTGAAAGTAAACTCTTGAAGGGTATCAGAATCAGAGGAATGTCTGGAAAAAATCAAATAGGTTCTGGAAGAACATCAGAACAAAAGACTCAATCTGGAAAAACGTCAGAGAAACAAACACATCTGATAAAACCTCATATAGATTCTGGAAAACATTTAGAATCAAAGGGAGTATCTGGAAAAACATCAGATAACACAAAGAGACAGAGTTCTAGGAAAACTGCATAACACAAAGGCTCAATTAGGTAAAACATCAGAGTTAATGACATGTCTAGAAAAACATCAGACGATAAAAGAAATGAAATTCTAGAAAAGCATCAGAATTAAAGACACATTTGGAAAAACATCAGACGATAAAAGAAATGAAATTCTAGAAAAGCATCTGAATTAAGGACACATCTGGAAAAAAACATTAGACGGTAAACGAAATGAAATTCTGGAAAAACATCAGAATTACAGACACATCTGGAAAAACATCAAACGGCAAAAGAAATAAAATTCTGAAAAAGCATCAGAATTACAGACAAATCTGGAAAAACATCAGACGACAAAAGAAATAAAATTCTAGAAAAGCATCAAAATTACAAAGGTATATATTTGGGAACTCATTGGGGAGTGAAATTAAATTCTAGAAGGGTATCAGAATCAGAGGAATGTTTGGAAAAAAATCAAATAGGTTCTGGAAGAACATTAGAACAAAAGACTCAATCTAGAAAAACGTCAGAGAAACAAACACATCCGATAAAACCCCGGATATATTCTCGAAAACATTTAGAATCAAAGGGAATATTTGGAAAAACAACCGATAACACAAAGAGACAGAGTTTTGGAAAACTTCAGAACACAAAGGCTAAATTTGGTAAAACATCAGAGATACAAACACATTCGGTAAAACCTCAGGTAGACTCTAGAGAAGCGTCAGAATCACAAAGGAATATCTGTTTGATAGACTCCAAGTAAGTTGGACTTTGGACACAAGGTAAGACGCGGATAACAGCACGACCTACAGTGAATGCAAATAAGGATGAAACACTCATGTTATGCATATGTATATGAATTATGCATTTGATATATGATCAAATGCAAATGCAAATGTCGATGATATGGCTCGATTCTTTCGGGGAGAAGATAAGACTGAAAGACTGATTCCTCAACATGAAGATCACTGCCATTCTGCTTAGGGACTAAAGATGCTACTGTTGAACATATCACTACCAGACTGATAAACTGTTCCAAGTTGATGATCCTTATAGAAAGGATGAAGAGCTGCTTGGGGATTATTTAAGTAAATTTTCCCAGATTAGATGACTGTTATAGATGAAGTGATAATTGCTCCAACTTGCCCGATTCTTGAAAATGATTGCTTTACTGTGCCCTCGGAAGGCTTGCCCCAATCTGAGTCCTGAAAGATCTTCTAGGTAAATCAATTCTAAGAAGGACCTGCCCCTGACAGGATCACCGACCAAGTTTCTCAACTGTTTGAAAATTCCTTGAGAGGAAAGCCAGTTTGCAAACAAAAGTGCTCATACAAACATGGTAATGCAGAGTTCATGCAACTTTTGAAATCAAAATCACTTTTGAAATATGCAAAGTATAAGCGTTTCATATCAAAATACGGCGGTTCAAAACACTCAAAGTGTAAAGCAAAGGTGTAATGCCAAAATAATTGATTTACAAAAATCTTTTGGATTCAGCTTACATAACCTTGCTATAGTATGCTTTCAAAGTAACCATGCTTTAATTAGGTCTTTTGAGGGTTGTAACGTGGCCTGGTTAACGGTTTATGAAACATAGGATAAAGGCTTAAAGTTTACTTGTTCCCACCCAATCTACGTAATGGTCTCCAGTCCTACGCTCAGCTAACTCAAACTATGCGCTCAGGTTTCCCCAGGTTTGAAATTACGCTGATGATAGCCATGACGATGGTTCAGAAGTCAAAGGACCTTTGAAAAGGTAGTCACTTCTTCCTTACAAACCTGTTTGTCATTAATGACATTCCTAGTGACGATTTGAGGTCCGCTTATTTTTGGTTGTGATACAAACCTTTTTGTACAAGGCAATGTCATGAGCTTCCCATCTTTCTTAGCTTTTGCCTTGAAAGGGACTTGATTAATTCTTTGAGTAATTATAGCAACTAACCAGCTTAACAATTGCGGTGAACCATCAATGGCTTTTATCTTGAAAGACATCTTCGACACTTGCTTGCTGTGTGAAGGAAAATTTATGGTACAACCTTTATATGAAAGGTGTCTTGCATGAACATACAACCAAGTTAACTAAGAACTATCCTACCCCAGGTTCAGATTTCTAGTTTTTTGTAAAGAAAGAAACTCTTACTTCTAGGCTCAAAGGGGTTGACAAGAGAATAACTTCCTTATTTCTCCAATGTATGGGAAAATGAAACAATGCCTTACATCGTTCGCAAAGTTTGATTGCAATCATACCAACAACAGTTATGGGTATAATGTTTTCATCACACTCCTTCAAATATTTATATAATCAAAAGTTTATACAAGAAGTAAATATTTAGAAATATAAAGCATAAAAGTGCAAATAATAGACAAAATAAATTGAAATCAAAAGTTGCGATGTTTATTTCATTAATACGAAAGTACAAACACTAATTAAAAGCAAAAAGCTTATACAAAATGAAGGAAATGACAAACAATGAGAAACAAAAGGCCTAGTGACTAATCAGTACAAAGATGAGTTGTCATGTCTGAAACACTAGCGTTTAAGGAGATAGTCCACTGAAGTCGACTGAAGCTTCACTTTTGATGCTATGGAAGTGGTTTGTTCTGGACATTCGGATGGCTATCCTTAAAACAAAGGATTCTAATTTTAACCAAATCACGCTCTCTAGCTTTTAATGCATAACAATTCTCCAAGTCGTGGTCTGGGGCACCCTCATGAAATGCACAGTGAAGATCAGATCTAAATCTAGCTGGAAGAGGATTAGGAGGAAGTTGTAGAGTCCTTGTTGTGATTAACCCTTGTTGAACTAGGTCAGGATAAAGTTTTGTATATGTCATGGGAATAGGATCAAATTGATTCCTTTTTCAATACTGGTTCTGTCCAACAATTGGACGTTAAGGAACTTGTGTTGGTCGTAGAGCAGTAACAACAGGAGTAATGGCAGCAATAGTAGGGTGATTATATCAAGGTTATGGACGAGGCCCCTCACTTCAGCTACGACAGTGTTGGTCCGATCTTCTTTCTTCTTATGCAAGGCCCTAAAGGATTTCTTCACATCATTGGAAGATCCAGCAGCCTTAGATACTTTAACAATCTTCATACCTTCTTCCAATCTCTAGCCAATAGTTACTAGATCTGTAAAGCTTGAGGAGACACTCTGAATCATCTTCTTCCAATAGAAAAGGGACAGAGTGCCCATGAAAATTCCAGTCAGCTTTTTCTCCACTAGAGGGGGTTCAACTTGGGAAGCTAACTCTCTCCACCGTAGAGCATATTCCTTGAACGACTCTTTCTTATTCTGAGACATATTATGGAGTTGGTGGTAATCCGGAGCCATGTCAAGATTGTATTTGTATTGTTTCATAAAAGCATTGGTGAGATCTTGGAAGCAGTGGACACTATTTTGTTAAAGGTTCATATATAATTTGAGTGAAGCTCCACTCAATATATCTTGAAAATAGTGGATAAGCAACTTCTGATTGTTGCTATTAGCAGCCATCCTTTGGAAGTATATGATAGATAAACTCTTGGGCAAGAGTGGCCCTTGTACTTTACGAACTCGGGAGTTTTGAACTTAGCATGCATAACAAGGTCAGAAACTAAGCACATGTTGTCTGCATCAACATTGAAGAAGTCAGTACCCTCAACGGCTTTGAGTCTCTTATCTATGATCTGAAACTCTTCACGGAAAACCTCAGACTCAACAAAATCTTCACGATATTCACCTTGAGTACTGGCAGCATTATACTCATTGAGAGGGTTCTCAAAGGGAGCTCGGGCAGTCTGGGTAACAGTGTGGACCACAGGTCTGGACTTAGTAAAAATTGGAGCTTGAAAATATGGTCTGGCAGTCTGACCAATCATAGCAGTATATGCAATAGGTGGAGAGAAGTTATGAGGTAAAACAAACTATGGCCAAGTTGAAGGTGGCATTTGAACAGAAGAATTAGCGTTTGAAACTTTGTAAATGACAGTCCTCTGAGACTTTTCTCCTCTGGAAATCAAGACTTGGAGTATCTCAGTGAGCTTAGTCATGCCTGATTTCAAATCATCGATCTCCATCTGGATCTCTGCATTATGTACTTCTTGCTCTGATATCATACGTCTGTAGTTAGCTCTAGTCTGGTATTTGTGTTGAGCAATCATTTTGACGACTAACGAGTGATGCTAGAAGATAGAGACAACTGAAAATGAGTGGCTGGACAAACATATGCATAAAATAAATTATGCAAAGATGCAAATGATATGCAATGCAATGAAAGGCATGATGCAAATCCCACATAGCAAGATCAAAGGTTCAAGATCACACAACATGGAATCTGGGTAAAGAACCAACCACAAGGTGTGTACTAGGGTAAATCACCTACACAACGGGTTATAACAAAGTTCCCAGTGTCAACAACCCATCTTTTGGATATTATCAATTTCCCAACTACTCGGTAGTCGATAATATTCTCAAGAGAGTCTCATCTGAGTGTAGTATCGAGTATCAACTATTTCGGGACTACTTCCTCATAGTCTTTGCACTACGTCCTAATAAGGCCAAAGTGGGATAAGTGGGTAACTAAAGGTCCTCAGTATCACAGACTCCTAGGTTTAAATAGTAATTATTTCACGAATACTTGTTCAACAAAACTACTCCCAATAGGGCCTCAACTGAGCGGTGGTTTCTCAAGTCAGCTTGGTCGGGAATCAACTCCCTATAAGCCTTCTTAAATATACCACCTCTCTATAATAGGTGCACTCAAGTCCAGGTATAGGACTTATCCTCGCCACTCAAGGTAACAACCTTGCATACAGAAAAACCCAAGCACAAACAGATATATGTATAAATATATACAAATATACAATATACAAAAAAATAGCAACACAAATATAACAAGTTATGCTCAACCCACTGAACAATTTTCCCCAATGAAGTCGCCATTTCTGTCGTAGTAAGAATTGGATATGAATATATTGAATTAACTTGAATCACAAATCATAAAATATCACCACTGATATTTAATTTATCTAAGGGAAGGGGAAAAGAATGAATAACCGATAAATAAAATGCAAAGCAAAAAGCAAGGCCTAATGCTAAGCAAAAGAGACATCAAAGGTACGGGAGTTGGTTATACTAAGGGAAGGTACTGACACCCTAAGTATCTGTAGTACTCTACAGGAACCTCTTGAAATATTTGTGTTTTGATAAATATTGTTTGTTAAGGATAAAAGATGGGTAAAGTAAACAAAAATAATGGCAAAAGAAAAAGGTAGAAAAATAAAAAGTAGCTCGCTAGGATCATCGCAATCATATGCCTACATATCCTTAAAAGGAAGTCAGAGCAACCGTAGTTCAGAAACTATGTGTGAAAAAAAAAGTAAAGTGTGAAAAAAGAAAAGGTTGCTCGCCAAGGATCAGGGCCTTGTGCCTACGTATTCTCAAGAGGAACTTGAGTAATTAGAGCGTCTGTAGTTCGTGGAACTACGAGTTGTTAGGGTTCTAAGAACCAAGAACAACAAAGACAAGTAAAGAACAAATGAGGGACATGCACAATGACAATAAGTCAACATATAACCCCTTCCCTTGGATTAGATCAACAAGTTATAGAGGTAAAGGAATTAATAAACGGAAAAACATAATGTAAATGGAAAGTAGACAAGTCATAGACACAATACAAGGAAAATCATCATGTATTGTCAGACAGACAAAATAGCACATAATACTCATGGAAAAACATCGTGGTAATCAGACAACAAAAGGTCAACAGAAGATACATCGAAAAGCATTATGGTATCAATAAAAAAAATATACATGGCAAAAAATCACAAATTAATCAATAACCATCAAGAATTAATCAAAGGCACACAAAATTTCATGGCATAAAGATATAGCATCAAGAATTAATCACAAAGCCATATCAAGGAAACAACCGTAAGCACATCTTAAAGACTAAACAAGATTAAATAACAAGAATTAGTCAATATCGAGGATTACTCTCAATTTGAATATCAAGTGTTAAACACCAAATGCATCAAGAGTTAGCCCACTGGGATGATATACCTTTTTTTTTTACTAAGCTGCCCATTAAGGTTTTCGACTTATCGGGTTTTATTTTTTTTATTTAAATCCCTAATTATTTCCTGGATTGCTCTTTCGAGTTTTCAATCCACCGGGACGCCCCAATTTTTTCTAAGTCGCCCTTTAGGGTTTTCGAATTAGCGGGCTTTTATCCTATTTTTTTAGGCATAGTATTTTTGTCTGAATCAGAGTTTACCGGTCGTGGTAAATCCACTCCACTCGTGGTAGTTAGCATTAGAGCTCCGCCTGAGAAAGAGCCCTTCATGACATATGACCCTTCACTGTTTGGGGTCCATTTTCTACGGGGATCATTATAGATGGGTGTAGCACCCCAAAATTTGCCCGTCCCTTCTTTGTATCTTGGTTAATGTTGCATATCATCTTGCATTGACATCTACATAACATTGATCTTAGGCAGGGGATCAAAGTATCTTATCCAACAATCAAGGTCTCAATACCAACCTTATGGCAACCTCATGTCATAAAATTCCTACCATCATCAAGACATGCCAGTCAACCACTTGGCTCAAGAACGCAAGCATTGTTTCTCCTCCTCCTATCTCATGGATAGCTGGCTAGGGTTTTGGTTCTGAGGAGGGTTGTGGTTAATTCTTTGGGAAAGGCATGATTCTCAAGTTCAAAACACACCTTAGGGTTTCCCTACATAGATTATGTGCCATCACAAGCCATCACAAGAGCCTCACTCAGTTAGATTGGTCTTAGGATTTCATCTGGTCAACAAAAGTCAACTGTGGTTCAAAAAAGCCCAAATCTTGGATCTCAAGGTCAACTAAGGGCATGATAGTTGCTTTCAAGTGATTTCATGTGTTTGGAACAAGGAAAATCAAGAGGAAATATAAAATCAGGAGATTGGGTGAATTAGGGTTTTGGTGGAAATTTTTTTATGTGTGAAAAAACCTAATTCTAGATATTTTGCAACTTCCATAACTTTCTCATTTTTTATCCAATTAGGGAAAACTAGCTATAAAATTGAAGAGGACATCATGAACTACAAGTTTTTAGAAGAAAGCATGTCCAAAAGATTCATGGTTTGAGAGATATGATAAGCTAAAGTTTGAAAAAAGAGATTATGACATTTCTACACTTAGAAATTTTTCTAAGTATAAAAGTTCAGTTTCACGTGCCTACTTTCAAGCCCATTTTCCATGGTGTTACAAGCTTCATTTAAATTTTCCCACAAAAAGAAAGTTGTAGAGCATCCTATAAGCTTTCTTTTTAGTACTAGATCATCCTCATTGGATGTGTAGAGCTTAAATTATGATGCTCTCAAGTTAGGGTTTCAAAGTTGTCAAAAATGGTAAGTGGTTAGAGAGATTTTTCAACCCAACTTCCAAGGCATTTTTCAATATGTTCTTGATATATAATGGATTTTCCCATAACATGAAAGTTGAAGATTGTTCTTCAAGCTTTCTATCCATTACTAGAACATTTCCATTGGATTAAAGCTCTTCAAGTTATGTGGCATCAAAGTTGGTGTTTTCATTGTCTTTCAACATGAAAGTTGAAGATTGTTTTTCAAGACATGATCTCTGAGCAACTTTTTCATGGTCTTACAAGATTTTTTTCATCATCCCCTCAATATAAGAATTGCTCACCATTCATCCCACTTTCCATTGAGCACAAGACTTCATGATTTGAGGCAAAAATCCATGAGTTATAGCTGATCAAAGTGAGATGTTTCTTGTGATGGATTCCATAACTTAGATTTTTCTTGAAGTTCTTTTGGATCAGTTTCATATGTCAATCTTCATGTCCACTTTTCTCATCCTTCCAAACTTCATCTCAATTTACTTACAACATGAGAAATGCTCATTGATCTTCATACATTACCTTGACCTCAAGAACTCACGGAATGGAGCAAGACCCATCAAGCTATGATCCTACAAAGATGGCTATGTGAACTTGATGTAAGTGCATTTTCATGTAATGTTTTCATGCAGCCTCTTTGCAACACTCAAAACCACACACAAAAACCTTCAAAATTCCACTCCAAGCTTTGCCTAAAAAAGAGCAAGCAAGTCGTGTACGACTTACACCCTTCATAAACAAGTATTACCATGGTCGTAAAAAAAAAAGAGGAAACCATGTAGGTTGATCCATTATCCTTCATACTTCTTGTCTGCAGCATCAAAAGAGGACAAGATGAACCTCTTTTTCCATGTGCCATGAGTTAAATTTGTGTCGCTCATCCCTCACTCCATCCATTTTTCAGAATTCCACATAAATTCTTGACCTGACTTTTAACCTCAGTAACTTTTTTTTTACCTCATAAAATACACCCTATACAGCCTAAAAAAACCCAAATGAGAGGGGGGTAGCCACTTTATTTTCCCTGAAAACAAATCTGCAACTCTATTTTCTCTCTTTCGAATCTCCAATTTTCTCCAAAAGAAGTTTCATTCTCTTGCTCTTTTCTTCACCACTGAAGTGTGGAAATCAAGTTTATTGGGTTTCTAAAGTACTGGAAGTGAAGAAGTAGTGGACTTCCTCCCCTTGGTAAGTTTTTCTAACTACTCTATTTCTCATCTTAGAACCATGTGATAAACTCATACACTGCATTTGGAGAGCCTGAAATGATGGCATTGTTTGGTTTATAAGGTGTGCATTGTTTGCTATTCATGAAATCTTCTCTTTGCAGTCTTTGATGCTTCACTTTCGTGCCATTCTTCTTTATGTTTGAGCCATTATTTTGGATTTTTATTGTTATATTGATGTTCTACTCATGGAGTACTTCAATTTGCTGTTTTAATTTGTGAGATTTGGTCGGGTATTGATGATGAAATTTGAGTTTGAAGTAGACAAAAATCTGGTGGCCATGCATGTTTCATGTTAGGGTTACTGGTTTTCTTCATGTTGCATGAGGAAGATGATGATGTGCCATGGCGTGAGAGGAGGGTTTGGTTTTGTTATTTTGTGACTTAAATATGACGGTGACCAATTGATATCGTGTTAACATGCTTTTGTACATTTTATTTTGTTCTTTTGTTGTTGGCTAATGATAATTGTTATTGATGGGCTGACATAATAGTCGCTTTCTACACCACCACCATTCTGGTCCATGTGTGCTTTTGAACCTGGGCATAGTTTAACTCAAAATTGCTAGTGCACCCCTCGTCCCTATTTCTTTCTCTTTTATCCTATTTTGTTCAAATTTTCATTTCATTTTATTTTTAATAGTAAAACTCTCTTAAAAATTCCATAAAAATTTGTTTATGACTTTTCAACATCTTATTTAATTTTTCATATTTTTTATTTTTATTTTATTTTATTTTATTTTAATATTTTATTTTAAATTTTTAATTTAATGTGTTTTGTTTGACCTATCTTGTAACATGTCTTTAGTTCTTGCCATTTTCTTTTGACCATTGATCCAACTTTTTACATGAACTTACGCACAGACATGTAGAGATTTTGGGTGCTGGTATAGGGTCATGGTGGTCATGTCTTGATTGTTTTTCATTCGACTTTGTTTGACCTTCGACATGTGCTCGATAAAGTGTTTGCTTGACCTAGTTTGATTCATTTAATGATGATATCTTGCCATTCTTTTTGTGATCTTTTGCACTTTGATTCTTGATAGATATAGATTTAGTTATGGCATTTATTTGGATTTTATTTGGTCATATGTCCATTTTTGGGTATTACATCAAGTTCTTGTTGTTTTGATCATGTGTTTGTGCATATTCTTGACCTAGTCTTGTAAGTTTGTTTCTTGCATGATTCCATGGATGTTTGATGAGTCTTATTTGCTCTTGATGATATTTTAGAGGTTCCTACTTCCATGATTAGGGTTCCATTTCATGATCACTTCACCTCATATGCTTCACATGATCTTTTGTTCCTTTTAGGAGTTGATTTGTGAGTTGTTTTGCTTGACTTTTATACTTCAACTTGAGTTTGATTCTTCTTGGTTTTGTTTGTTAACTTGATTTTGAATGTGATGAATATCATATGGGATTTTTTCTGATTTTGATGAGTTGATGATTGGTCATTTGTGGTCTTGTTGGATGTTTCCTTACTTTGAGAGTAACTTTGTGATTTGAGTTTGTTCTTGAGTTTTGTTTTGGACTCAACTGTGATTTTTCTTTTGTGTGTTCATAAATAAATGTTTCTTTGATTCTTTAATACGATGTTTATGTGTGCCTTTGTATGACTAATTTATTTCTTGTGTGTTGGTTTGATTTCATTTTTGTTACCTTGTCTGCTCATCTTGGTGTTGCTTCTTCTTCTTCATCTTCCTTCATTCTCCTTTCTTCTCTCTCATCTCTTATGACTTGTTTAAATCTTGCTTTTGTTTTCATCTGTGATTGCTTAGTAATGTGTTTACTTTTTCTTTCTCACGTGATCCCTTAGGATGCCTAGTCTCTTTATTTAAGATTAGAGTAGGCAATACATTAGGCTTTCAATCCTTTGCATGATAACAATTAGGATAGTCTCTCTTTGACCTCAACTCTAGGACCATCTTGTATGATAACATTAGGGTTTTCAGTTTCCATTTAGTGTTTCCCTGTTGTCATACCCCAAATTTTGACCCTTAGGTTTTCATTATCATTTTAGGATCATACTCATGTGATTATCTAACCCTAACCCAGTTCAAGTTTTTCTCTTTGTTTAAGATGCATATGAATTAGGGTTTCGTGCGGTTAAAATCGAAACTGTGAGGTTTGATCAATCAATGTTTGAAGGGATTAAATCATGAAACAAGTTCAAGGATGCTATTTGATGTCAAATGTGAAAACAATTTGAGGTTGTACCCCAGAATCAAGAACAGTGCAGTGTGGAGCCCCGATTAGGGTTTTTGACTGATAAAAAGTCAACTGTTGTTTGACTTTTGTGATGGGAGGTGTTTTAATGAGGAAATTGTGGTACATGAAGTTCATATGGCTAAATGAATTCCATTCAAGAAGTTTCAAAGTCTCGAGAGGTCCAGAACGTCCACAGACGACTCGGTATTCACCGATCGATCGTGCCGTCGACGAAAAATCGGCTTTTCAAATTTAAGGAATGGGACTTCGAGATGTGAAGCAAAAATGTTCCATATTTCAATATAAGCTTGCTCATGAAATTTCATGGTCATTTGATCAAGGATGAAGGAATAATTGAGAAAATCGGGAATTCGGGTTTCGAAAGGGACAAAACCGTAACTTCCTAACCGCATATCCGATTGAGGTGGTTCCAAGCTCATTTGAAAGCTCTTGGCAAGTTCTACAAAAGTCTCCTAGTGGTCCATAGTCAAAAAATGCTTGGTTTTGGAGTTAGAAGGAAAAACATTACAAGAGGACAAAATAACTTAGAAAATTTCTAAGTTGTTTTACATTAAGGATCCTAATTTCAGCCAACTTTGGGAGGATTTTTTCACATAGTTTCAATTGGAATCAAGACTTCTATCCAACATGAATGTTTTTGAGCTATTTTAGGGCTTTCTAAAAAGTACTAGAACATCTCAAAAGGAGTTGTGAGCTGAAAGTTATGGTTATGGCAAGTTGGTGGTTTTTCACTTTAGTCCCACATTGTCAAATGTTCAAAAATCCTTCTTTCCTCAAATATGACCAATCTCAGCTTGTGAAACATGTTTTATTTGATGTATAGAGGGTTTGTAGCATGAGAGAACAAGAGAAATGCAGAAAATAGGAAGTTAGCCAAGCTTGCAAGTGGCTTGCAAGTTGCCTTGCAACTTGCACTTAAAGTAAACATGGTAAGCATGAGGTGGAAAGTAAGTTCTGCAAACATCCATCAAGCTATGCCTCTAGCCTGCATTTAGCCCTTTCAAAATCATCATTTTGCTTGACTATTGGGCTTACCTATTACCCAAGGAAACCCCTTTGTGGAGGTTTGATCCAAAGGTGTAAAACCTTTCTTTAATGTGAAGAAATCTCCACATCTGCCAACTCCATTGCTTTGCCTATAAATAGAGGCCCTCACCATTTCATTTGGGACAGAATATTCACTCTAAAAAAACCAGAGAAAGCTCAAGCCTTTGCTCTTGCACACTTTGCTTCAAAATCACAAAATCACATTTTCACCAAAAACCACCAAAATCTGTCTTGGTACAAATGCTGCCAAAATCATTTCTCCACACTCAAACTCTCCAACAATCATCCACACAATATCTAAATATGATATAGAAGGTGTAAAAGACCTTAGACCACTCAAAAACCTCACCCTTCAAAAAGTCAACTTCCATACCAAGTTACTTTGACCAAAAGCCACAAAATCAGTCAAAACTTGTTTTAAGCACTTTCTTGATGATCTAACCATTCAAACACCTCACATATATCATACCTCAACTATCTAAAGCATTGAGGATCATTGGTGAGGCCTATTTCTCAAACTGTCACAAGGTTGGTATTTTGCTTCAAAAGGAATAAAGGTTCAAAGCAAGGAGGTGATTGAAGATTCTCTGGTTTTCTTGTTTCTCTTGATTGTTTGAAGTTGTCTACAAGAGGTATGTAACTTCTCACCTTACCTCATTCACCATCGTGCCATAAAAATAACATTGAGGTTTTGACATAAGCTTATTGTATTACTGTTTTTGTATCCACATACCAAACTTTGCCTTGATGGTTTTGTACATGATTTTTGAGTATGATCATACTTAGTTTCATGTTTCTGAGGTGTGTGGATGTTTTATTTAAGTTTTTTATACCTGTTGTGGTTTTTCATGTTCAATGTGTTATCATTTGCATCAAGATGCCATCCCTATGTCACTTTCTGATTTGGAAGCATTGAGTCTGCATTTTTAGCATAGAGACATCTTTTAACATATATGTGGTGTGTGTGTGTGTCATTGTTGTGGCATGAATCTTATCATTTTGAAAAAACACCTGCTGCACTTTCAAAACAGCTTTTGCATAACCATCAAACATGTCAAATTCTGCCTTGCTCAGTTTATGCCAAATTGTGAATTGTAGAAACATCAATAAGCTTGTTTATAACTTGTGTGCAATGAGTGTTTGCTGTGAATATGCTCAGAATTTGCTTTGAACTCCCTTATGCATTTCAACATGCCAAATTGCAATGGATGAACCATTTTCATTACAACTTGTTTTGTAACTGATCCATGTGCCTAGAATCACTTGTTAACATGTATATAGTTTGTGTGTTGTGTTCGATTGGTCTGAATATGCATAGAACCTATTTTGATCTCCAACTTGCATCTCAATATGTCATTTTGCATCTAATAGGTCATTCTCATTCCAACTGTTTTGTGACTGATCCATGTATTTGAAATCATCCATCAACATGTTTAAAGTTTGTGTGCACAACTTGATTGATCTACTTATACTCCAAGCCTGTTTTGAACACCATCATGCATTTCACTCATGCCATGTTGCCCCCACTTTAATATCCAATCTCTGTCTTGTATATTGATGTCATGTTTAAAAACTGTATGAAAATGATTTTTGTCACTTTTTACACTAAACTTCCACCAGTGGAAGTTACTTTAAAAACTGTGTAAAAATGATTTTTGTCACTTTTTACACTGAACTTCCACCAGTGGAAGTTACCTTTAAAATCTGTTTGAAAATACTTTTGGCAATTTTTGCACTGAACTTCCACCAGTGTGTTGCACCCCAAAATTTGACCAACTTCTCTTTACCTAGCTTGTGTTTCATGTCATTCACATTAGCATTATCATTTGCATTCCATTGACATGTATGCAGGAGATCAAGAGGTATGATTACCAACCAAGAGCTATACAAGAGTTTGAAGCTAGCTAAGAAGGTTATTCAAGTGTTCAAGGGTAGATATCTTTGTCAGAGAAGTCAAAAGATCCTAACTTGAGAGTTGTGGAAAGCCATCAGATGATTCTGAAGCCATGAAGTTAGACTTGAAGCCTTGATAGAGCTTATGAGATGTCTTTAAATCCATCATGAAGCCTAGATAGGTCATTGGGCAAGATTAAGAAGCCTCAGCCATGAGTGGTTTAATTAGGGTTTAACTGGGTCAACCCTAGGTCAACTGATGATTTGAGCAAGGTTGAGACCTAATTCAAGGGCCATGTGATCATGGATTGACACATTGAGATGTTATAAGGATGATTCCAAGGTTAACTCATCATGATTGAAGAGTTTGAGAAGTTTCAAGCTAGGGTTTCTAAGGCTTGACAGTGTAAAATCCTCTAGTTTGTCCCCTATCTTCAAGGAAGTTTAGCTCAAGATGTGATTGTCATCTCATCTTGCCCCCAACATGAATGTTGTAGAGCTTGTTCTTAGATTTAATTTGAGTACTAGAAGTCCTTGATAGGATTTGTAGAGCTCAAGTTATGACTTTGACAAGTTACAGGTCATCTGAGGTATGTGAATCTGGGGCCTTGAAAGTTACCCAACTTGCATCAAACCTTTGCCCAAGAAGGATGATTCCTATGAACTTTTGGTCAACATGAATGTTGTTCCTTATCTTCTTAGATTTATAGAGAGTACTAGAAGTCCTTGATAGGATTTGTAGAACTCAAGTTATGGCTTTGACAAGTCAAGGGCATTTTGGTCATTTGGAGATTACAGGTCATTTCAACCATAAAGCCATAACTCCTATTTCCAAGCTTCAAATGGAAAAATCTTCAACATCAAACTTGTTCAAAATGATGTTTTAAGGCTAGTAAGGAGGTCATGAGATGTTGGAAAGGCTTGTAGCTCAAAGTTGCAAAAATGACCTAAAATAAGGGCATAAGTTAAATGAATCAAAGTTGGAAATTGATATTTTCAACCTACACATCCAAACCATGGCATGTAATAAATCATTTTGACTCTAGAAAACATTTTAAGAACATTGGTTCAGCCACATTTTTGGGTTGAGATTCAATTTGTGGACTTGCTTTGAAAAGTGATTACTTGCATATTAAGTAACATTTGCAAAACTCAAAATCAAGGCATGAGCAAGGCCCTTGGCAAGCTAAACTCTTCCAAAATGTCACTAGGGGAGAAATTGAAAGAGATCCATTGCAGAGGTTAGTGATGATTGAAGGAGAGAGCATAGATTGAGATTGAAATTTCATAGCTTGCAAGTGCAATCGGTTTCACCAAATTCTTCACTCTCCATCCATTTTCTTGATTGAAACTTCTTCCATGGATGTTAAGGAGTGATTCCAGATCATAACCAAGAAGAATTCGTGGCTAATTGGTGCTCTTGAACTCAAAATTTCCCACCTGCAACTCACCATCGGGTTTCAAGATTCAAGCACTTTCAACCGGTTCTTTTGCATACAGAAGCAAGGAAAAGGTTCACTGATCGTGTCTGCAAGATTGTAGAGCTTGAATTGGAGGTTTAGGGCATCTGTTCATCCAAGATTTTCAGGTTGGTAACTTTCTTCCTCTAGCATGAATTAGGTAGATTCATGTTGAATTAAGGTGTTAGAAGCATTGTAGAATGGTGTAGGATGGATTTCAGATAGTTAATTGGAGAATTAGAGACAAAATAGGTGAATTACCATTTTCGGTTGAGAATTAGATATGATGAATCTTGAGGTTTCAGAGGAAGCTAAGGGTATGGTTGAATTCGTGACAAGATTTGGGACAAGATTCATGTTTTGACCATTTGCAATGGAGGCCTGTAGAGAAAACTAGGGTTGAAGAAGACGACCTGAGCACCACCGGTGGTGGCCGGAGCTGGGCGCGAAGCTCAGATGTTCAAAAAGTTGAAGATGATGTTAGCACCATTGGATGATGGTAGGACTTTGACTAGAAGCTTGATCCAATGGCCACGTTTTAAAGTTCAGTTTGTGAAGGATCTGATTATGAAACGCAGTGTTTCATTAATCAGTTGGTTTTGGGCTTAATGAATTAAGTGCTATCCACACCCCCCTGATGGCCCAACCCATGGTTTAAACTGATTCCGTTTGCTATTTACACCGCACGCGTTATTATTTTAATTGGATTTTCTTTATTTTCTCATTTTATTCATGGTTCTTGAAAAATTCATAATAAATTGAAAATTAATCCAATTAAACTCATTCTTTTTGCATTTTACTCATGATTGAGTCTAGTATTTTTTATAGAAAAAATATTTTCATTTCATGTATTTTCTGATTTAATGGGAATTTTACATTTTAATTGATATTAAAATGGGTATGTTTGATACATAATTTTGTGGAATTTTGTGTGATTAGTTGGTGATGATTCTTGGGCTAATTTTTTGTGTATGATTAGGGTAGACATGTATGCTCCCATAGAATTTTTATCACATTTTTGTGATGAAAGTAGGTGTGCTTTTTAGATTGATATTTAGGTGCTTCCTTTTAGGGTTTAGGTTTGATACCTTGTAATGTAGGTTTTAGTTCTAGGTCTAATTTGATGATTTGATCTTTGGAATTAATGTGGTAGAGTCATGATTGACCTAGGTTCCCTTAGGAATTTTTGTAGAAGTTAATAAGATAGTTTTCTATTTTTGATTGATTTTAGTTTAGGTGCTAATTTTAGATGATTCTAAGGCACTAACTCAACTAGTTTAACTCCTTTAGTCCCCTTAGATTAGGGTTTTTGCTTGGTTTGCCTTTGGTTGATATTGAAGACAAGTTGAAGACAAGGTGACGATGCTTGAAGTTGCTTGGAGCTTGGATTTGCTCTTGCCTAAAGGTGTCTGGTGAAGATTTAGGAGATAGGAACATAGGGAGAGCCTTATAGTTAGAATGATTTCTTTCACAAATATGGAAAGCATCTTGTGCTTCCATTCCTCCGAATGACTAAAAGTCCTTCTCAGATATTCACATCCCTCCTTTGGAGGGATGAGTGGCTTTATCTGGGAAGTAGAACTTTGAGGGAACCAGTCTCTCCTAATGATGAACCCTTACAGGCTTCCTTTGGTTGTCAGTAAGTTGTTTGTCATTTCCTCTCATCCTGTTAAATCAATTGTCTTCTGGTTTGAGTATCTTGAAAGATGTTAGTCTTGAGTTTGAAGATGAGGACTTCATTGAAGAGTGTGGAAGAGGATGATTCCATGAGCATTGCCATTGCAGCTGAAGCTTGAAGAGCAAGAAGAACAAGTTGATACTTGAAGATCCAATGGAGATTGAATGAAGAGCTGAGGCTTGAGAAAGAATTGAAGGGTGAAGTTGACACTTCTAAGTGATTAAAGATTACCCTGAGAAGCTGAAGCTTGTAGGAGAAGAAGACCAAGTTGATACTGGTAAAGCAAAGAAAGCTGAAGCTTGAAGACTAAGTTGATACTTATGAAGAGGATTCAATTGAGATTGAGTGTAGAGCTGAGGCTTGAGGAATGAAAGATGAGTTGACACTTACGCTGATGCTTGGAGAGCCTGAGGGAATCAAGTTAGTACTTGCAGTTAAGAGTGAAGCCTGAAGGTGGAATTGACTGAGGAGCTGAAGCTTGGAGACGAGAAATAAGTTGACACTTATGTTGATGGGTTGAAACCTGGGGAAGCAAATTGATACTTGCCAGTGAAGTTGATAGCCTTGAAGGGTGGTTGAAGTCTGAAGATTGGGTTGCTGTCAGAAGAGCTGAAGCTTGGAGTTTGAAGGAGTTATTGATCTGCTTTCTTGTCTGTCTTCTTCTTTGTACTGATGTGCCTTGTTTAACTTGCTTGATGCATTAGAATAAGTCCATGATTAGACTGACTTAAGCTAGGAGCATGATTGCACTAGAGGTTGAGTTGCTCCCTCTGCTTGTATTGTTACTGTATGGCTTTGCTTGCGGGTATTCGGTAGAGCCCAGCTCCCTTGCTTATGTGGTCTATTTTGCTTGACAACATTCCATTTTCTTCTGTATGATTACAGTCTCTTATATTCTGCTTGATAGCATGTTATTTTCTTCTGTATGATTACAATTATTCATATCTGGCTTGAGGTTGAGATGAACTTGTGGAGGCTGCTGCCCCACACACATTTCCTCCCTCACTTGCATTGCATGCATTTTACTGTTTACTGTTTAAGCTGATGCTTTACCTATTTCTGTTTATCATTGACATGATCCCTTAGGACTCTCATTTCCTTTGATAAGGAAAAGATGGTAGAACTTTAGGTTGAAACCTATGCATGATGATTTCTAAGAGTTCCCTGTTTCAAACCTCAACTATAGGATGAATCCTTGGCATGACAACAGTAGGACTTGATAGTCTCCCTTTAGTTGGGCCTGTTCTCTTCTCATCTCAAAACAGCTTAAGATACAGTAATCATGAATGATTTCTTTCGTACGTTACGAGCCTTAAGCTATCTGAGAAAGGATTGTTGAAGAGCTTCTTTTCAACAGTCTGAATGTCTAGTATGGCACCCTTTGGGCGACATGCGACGCATTCACTCTCAGGTCATAGTATTTAGTGCGATTGAAATTGCAAACACAATAAAAAACACTTCTTCCGTAAAAGACAGAAAACAAACTTCAAACCTTTTTGCCCCGTGGGCCCGTAATTCAAAGGAAAGCTTTTCTGAAGAAAAGAGTGTCGTTAAACTTCAGCGCCAACACAAACAGGCTTTGTCCCTAATTGCTGGAACTGCTGTTTAACCCTACTCGATAAAACAGGTGAATCTGAATCCCCGTAATCCGTAGTTTCCCAAACTACGTAAGCTCTGATCTCTCATACCTGTTGAGAGTACGTAGGCACAATACTGACGTATTGGCGAGCCACCTTCCCCGTAACCCGTAGTAGGTCGAACTACGTTGACTCTGATTTCTCATTCTCTGATGAGAATACGTAGGCATAAAGCGCGACACTTTGCCGAGTCATTTTTGTTTTCTTTTTTAGCCAGCCTTGATAGGTAGATAGATAAACCAACTCGTCCAGTAAACCCAACAAGCGTGGATCCCGTCGAGTACGACGGACGTGAGGGGTGCTAATACCTTCCTCTTGCGTAAACGACTCCCGAACCCAGACAACGGTTGCGACGGCCTTGTCTTATACCTTTTCGTCAGGTTTTTCCAATCGTTTCCTTTCTCGTTCTGAGGGATAAATAACGAAAGGTGGCGACTCTTCTATTTTGCCGACACCTTATTTTCGCGGAAGCGACACAGTGGAAGTTACCTTTAAAATCTGCTTGAAAATACTTTTGGTCTTGAAAAAGAAAAACTGTGGCTCAACATCATAAGAAGCAGGTATGTACTTGGTCTTTGAAATCATATTCTGTTGGTGATCACTTTGTGTTGGTTTAACCATGTTCATGATAATAACTCAATTACCATCATTTCACTCTAATGTGCTTTGAACCAAATTCCCTGTTAGAACTTATTCAGTAAAACATAGCAAACATGTGCAGACCTGTATTGGTCTTAGGTTCACACTCTTTGACTTTCTTGGAAGTAGCATATGACCAATTCCCATCAACTTGCAAAACACACACTCATAATGCACATGAGCACACAATGAGCATTTTGAAAACCAAAACACCACACAGTCATTACAGTCCTTTAATTTTCAACCAAACACACTCACTATCATGTAATACAGGTGTATGAAAGTTTGTTTTGATCTATTGCTTTGAAACTGAGATACCTCAACTCATGCATATCACCTATGTCACTTTTTGCAAATTACATATGACTTATCATGACAGTTCAGTTCTAACCACAAAGATGATTTAGGCTCATTCATTTCCACTTACCTGTGATGTGTATATGTTTATCATGGTTTGAAAATAAGTGTATGAGGCTGCCTACATGAAAATGCATTTTCAAGCTATGTTTGGTACTTGGCATGTCAGTTTACATTTCTGCTTGTTTTGAGCCACCACTTGTGTTTAGTCTTCTCTGCCAGCATATATGTAATGTGTGTAGGTGCACTGCTTAATTTAATTGTGCCTCCAAAACTATTTTGAATACAATCTTGCATCTCATCAAGGCAAAAAGTGCAACTGATATACCAGTTTTTACACAAACCATTTTTGCATCCAAATTCATTTTGAAACATCTTATATTCATCATTTAGGATGTGTTTGCATGATCCTTTGATAGTTAAACCAACTGTCAAAAACTGTTCATCTCAAAATGCTTGTTTTTCATTAAATCTTGCATTCAACATGACATTTTTGTACTCTGTGGACATAGGACATATTTGAGGATTCATAGTCACTCTATATGACATATGTGGTTTGTGTGCATAGCTGTTCTAGTTTGAAAAGAGTGTTATCTTGACATTTACATGAAATTGCATCTTTACACTTAAAATACAAGTGCTATCGAGTTTTTCAGCACAATGAGAATTCTCAAAAACTAAAACCACCATCCTCTTCCTCATTCAATTCTACCCCAAATCCATATAAAGTTTGTAAAAAATGGTTAACTATTGAGAGAGATAGGATAGGTTTTGCAAAATCATCAAGTTGTTTTATTTTTCCCCAGAAAATTCAAGAAGGCTCATATTATATATTTATGGTTGTGTTTTAAACAATGGATGTATGGCCACCCCAGTGGTAGAGACTTGCGCGCACACTTACCTTTCACATGCTTGACCTAGGTTCGATCCGTGTGGAGATCAAAACCCTTTTGCTATTTTTTCCATTTTTCACACAAACTTCAAAAAATCATATCTCTCTCAATTTTAATCATTTTTAACCCATTATTTTTTCATTGTGTTCATTTCAATGTGTACTTTAATGTCATGTTTTTATTTTTCATGTTTGACCAATTTTTCATCATGTTTGACCCTGTGCAAATTGTGCTTTTACAGTGTAAACCCTAACTGTTGCAGATGAATTTTTATGTGGTTCCACTTGGATTTGTTTATGGAATTTGTTTGTTTTCATGTCCATACATGTTATTTAACATGCTAGGATTTTTGTTTTGAGTTGTAACCATGTTCATCTCATCCCCCTGTTGACTGTATTGGAATGCGATCTGTCGTCACAGTTCTCGTTATTTTTTCATCTGCTTTGATTGTGATCATTGCATTTTCATCCTTATCAATTTCATGTGCTCATTTAATGGTTGTCACCATGAACCCATGATACTTTCCTCGTAAATTACGAGGTTAAACTGATTTATCTGTACATAATTTGCTTGTACATAACAACAAACTTCCTTTTCACACGAGTCGCCGTACTCACTTTTAACTGTCCCGCCGAGGACATTCTCCCCTTTTATCCTAGCCTTAGGATTTAAGTCGTCGCACTCATGTTTACCGTCCCGCCGTGGACAACCTTTACCCTTTTATCCTAGCCTTAGGATTTGAGTCACCGTACTCATGCTTAGCGTCCCGCCGTGGACATTCTCTACCTTAATCATCTTAACTTAGAAGAGGAGTCGCCGCACTCCATGTAAGTACTTCACTATGAATGCTTAATTCCCTTTGGAATCTTGACCATAGTCAAGAATTCCTCATCCCTAGATAGGAGAACTACGAACGCTCTGATTTCTCAAAGTACCTTTTGAGAATACGTAGGCACAAGGCCCCGATCCTTGGCGAGCAACCTTTTTCTTTTTTTCTTTTTTTCCATCCTTTTCTTTTTTCCTTTGTTTCAACCTTTATATCTTTACCCTTAGCATATTTCCTTTAGCAAGCAAACTTTAGCAAACACAAATATTAACAAGAGGTTCCTGTAGAGTACTACAAATGTTTAGGATGTGAAATACCTACCCTAGGCATAACCAACCCCGAACCTTTAGATCTCTCTTTGCTTAGCTTTAAGCTTTGCTTTTTGCTTTGCATTTTTATAGGTTTTTCTTTCTTTAAACCTTTCCTTTTTTTGGATAAATTAACGTCCGGTTGTGAATTTAAGAACTAAAGATTCAAGTTAATCAATAGCTTGGTATCACGATTCTCGCCGCAACACCTGTGTCTTGTCATCTCATCTCAAACTTCTTTAAGACACGTAATAAAGGACGACAAATGTTGTAGGCTACGAGCCTTAAATACACGAGGAATGATGAGTGAGGGGTTTCTCCTTACTTGTCTAGAGTGTTTAGCGTATGCCCTTTAGGCAATATGCGACACATTCACTCTCGTGTCATAGTCTTTAGTGCGACGTGAGTCTCAAACTAACTCAATCCACTTCTTCAAAACTAACAAACCAAATTCAAACCCTTTTATCCTTCGGGATTGCCCTTCAAATTCATTTTCAGAAAAGAGTAGGTTGTTTTTCCGTTCTACCGCACACAGGCATCGACCCTAACTGCTGGAATGGGAACTTAACATCACTCATAAAAAACACTTAACCAACCAGTGATCTAGTTCACCCGAACTATGTTTCTCGAACTACGTTGACTCTGTCTTTCCTATTGCACGAGGGAATACGTAGGCATAGGGCGGCGATGTCCTATCGAGTCTCCTTTTTCTTTTCCATCCCCCGTTTAGAAGTAGCTTTTAGATAACTCACCCCTTTTATAGACAACAAGCGTGGATCCCGTTGAGTACAACGGACATGAGGGGTGCTCATACCTTCCCCTTACGTAACCGATTCCCGAACCCAAGATTTGGTTTTCTTCGATCGTTTCCTTTCCCTTCCTTTGGGATAAATAACGTTCGGTGGTGTCTCTTCTGTTTGTTTCTGCCGGCCCTTTTCATAGTTGCGACAGCTGGCGACTCTGCTGGGGATGTTCATCCATATGCGAGTCGATCATAGCGCTTGTATATTTTATGTTTTTGGGTGTTTATGTTGTATTTGTACTTTACTGTTGTATATTATTGCATTTTTGCATTTTATTATCATATTATGCTACTGCTGCTACGTTGTTGGGTGGGTTGTTCCACTGAGAGAAAAGCCCAATGCCCAGGTATCGCTACTGCGAAAAAAGGTGTCGGCAATGACAGAAGAGTCGCCACGGTTCGTTATTCATCCTGACGAGAGGGAAAGGAAACGATCAGAGAAAACCTAACGAAAACGGAAGAAGACAGGTCATCGCAACCATATCTCGAGTTCGGAAGTCGGTTACGCAAGGGGAAGGTATTAGCACCCCTCACGTCCGTTGTACTCGACGGGATCCACACTTGTTGCCTATCTAAAAGGGTGATTGAAACTATCTACGCTAAAGGTCTCAGGGACAAAAGAAAAGGAAAGTGACTCGGCAGAGCATCGCCGCTATGTGCCTACATATTCCCTCGTGCAATGGGAATGTCAGAGTCAACGTAGTTCGGCTAACTACGGGTGAAAGGTGGGGAAAGGTTGCTCGCCGAGACATCGTCGTCTCGTGCCTACGTATTCTCATCTGGTATGAGAAATCAGAGCAAACGTAGTTCATGCAATTAGAACACTGGTTTGTTCAAATGTTTTTACCCGAGTAGGGTTAACAACTAGTTCTAGCAGTTAGGTGTATGCAGCTCGACCTTTGGAGACTTAGGCATTACCTATTTGTGGTAGAACTAAGAGTTAACAAAACTCTTTTTACAAAAAAGGTTTTCCATTATTAAAGGTCCCAAAGGACAAAATGAAGTTTGAAATTGTTTTTGAAGTCTTTTAAGAGAAGTGTTATTGAATTGTTTGTAATTCATGTCGCGCTAAAGACTATGACCTAGGAGAGAATGTGTCGCATAACGTCCAAAGGACATACGCTAAACACCCTAGGTAATTAAGAGGAAGCCCCCCAATCACCACTTCCCAGGTACTTAAGGCTCGTAACTCACAACATTCATTAGCCTTTATTAAGTATTTTAGAAATGATTTGAGATGAGAAAAGGAGAGGACAAACTAAAGGGAAACTAGTTCAAACCTAGTAGTTGTCATGCAAAGATAGACCTAAAGTCGAGGTAAAAGGGATACTACCTAATGTTGTCATACATTGTTTGAAACCTAGGGTCTATCAAAAGCTCAAAGAGATTAGAAGTCCTATGGGAACATGGCAAAGAAGATAAATAAGTAAGCATAAATAAAGCTTAAGATACTATGAAGGATGCAAAGATGCATATGCAATGCAACAATACAAGCAAAGGGAGGAAAAAGTGTGGGGTAAACACCTCCACAAGCACATCTCAACCTTTATTAATGCATAAAATTAAAGAGGAAGAAATCACACAAATGAAAAGGAAAAAGGACATAATTGAATGAGAAGATGGGAGGCAATGTGTTAATGCATAAAATGAAAGAGGAAGAAATCACACAAATGAAAAGGAAAAAGGACATAATTGAATGAGAAGATGGGAGGCAATGTGTTAATGCATAAAATGAAAGAGGAAGAAATCACACAAATGAAAAGGAAAAAGGACATAATTGAATGAGAAGATGGGAGGCAATTTGTGAACCAAAGGAACCGACATGGGCATTCAACCAAACATACTACATTAAATATGCAAGCAAATCAAGCAAAGTGTCCTCAAAGGCTCACTATTTATGACATGCTTTAAATTCCTCCAAAGGAGCTGTTGCACCCCAAAATTTGCCCAACCTTTTCTAACCTAGGTTTATGTTTCAATTGCATAGTCATTTGCATTGTCATCATGTACATAGTGTATTCATCTGCATTGCATAGCATGAGCAAGCTATCTTAATCAGGGGATCAAAGTGCTATTCTTATATCAAGAGGTATATCCAAGGGTTTCATTCATATTCAAGACTACTCAGGTCATCAGGGAAGAATTTGAGCTTTGAAGAGCTGACAGGTTGATCAGTAAGTTCTCTCCTATCTTGAGGCTAGTTGGGGATCATCAGAGGAAGTGTGAGCTATGAGCCAAGAGCATGAGGTGTGTATGGATATTATGAAGAGTCTAGAGAATCATTTTTTAGGAGAACCAAGTCATTGAAATGATTGCAAGAGCCTCAGTTGAAGTCAGTCAACTAAGGTCAACACTGGGTCAATTCTAGGTCAAAGAAGTGTTTTGAAGGGCTTCCAGGATCATTTGAAGAATGGGGGATTCATTATTTGCTATATGGATATGGATATGTTGTTGTGATAAAGAAAGATCAAGAGGAGTCAAGGAGAACTGGAGTTACTAAATTAGGGTTTCAGTGTAAAATCCCCTAATTTAGGTCAAACTTCAAAGCAGTGTAACTCTAGATACAAGCTTCATATGAATTCTTGGTCCACATGAAACTTGTAGAGTATCTTCATAGATTTAATTTGAGTGGTGGAATTCATCAAGATGATTTATAGAACTCAATTTATAGCTCTTGCAAGTTACAGGTCATCTGAGGGCACTGAATTTTGTCTGTGAAAATTGTCTGTCTTCCAAGCAACTTTTGACCTTCAAGGGTATTTCAAATGGATTTCTGGCCAACATGAGAGTTGTTCCTTATTGTCGTAGCTTTCTATAATGGTATGGTATGCCTTCATATGATTTGTGTAACTCTACTTATGGTCTTGGCAAGCAAAGGGTATTTTGGTCATTTGAGGATTACAGGCCATTCTTAGCATATGCCTAAAACTCATACAAGGAAGCTTCAAATGAAAAACTTCACAACATAAAAGTTGCTCAAAATGCCATTTTAAGTCTAGAAAAGAAGTCATGGAAGTTTGGAAATGCATGGAATGAGACTTGACCAAAGTTGGTGAAAAATGACCTAAAAAAGGCATATAAGTTGAAAAAGTTGAAATGAAAAATTGGTTTGAGAGATCTACAAATCCAATATGGGTCATACAATATACCAAATTGATTCCAAACAATATTTTGAAGACATTGGTTCAGCCACTTTTTTGAGTTACGGCTTAAAAATGGGACTTGCTTTGTAATATTGTTTCTTGCATCATAAGGCAACTTGGTAAAACTCAACACAAGGCAAGGAAAGGCTTGGTTTTCACACATACACTCCCAATATCTCATGAAAGGAGATTTTAACACAAGTTTACCAAAGGTGCAAGCATGATATGAGATGATTCAAAGTATCATTAAGTGAGAAGTTCATGAATTTTCCACCACTTTCTAGAATCCTCTAGGATCAATCTAGAAACTTCTAAATCTGTTAATCATCATCTATATATTGAACTGAGCTCATTGGTGCAAGGGGTTGGTGAAAAGAGGGAGAGAAAAGAGAGAATTTCATGGTTGCTTCCATTGTAAGAAAGTGAGAGAATTATCATAATACACCATTTCTGTTCAAAGTCTTGATTCATCTTCAACACATAGTGCATAGTGAGTGATTGTAAGCAAGGTCAGAGGTCCAACAATGGAGGATTGAAGAGTTAGAGTGGACATTGCAAGAATCCATATCAGAATTGTAGCCATCACCACAAGCATTTTTCTTCCTACTTTTTGCAAACAGAAACCCTAGCATCATCTAAAGATCATTGGTGAAAGCTTATAAGTGTCGAATCGAGCTCTTCCTCATCTGTTTCAGCAAGAATAGCAGGTTGGTGTTTTCTTTCATATCTCCATAACTAGGTGTTGCTAGGTTAGATTATTGGTATAAGATTGTTAGGGTTAGGTAGAGGAGCGTATACCCCATCTGTTATGGCCATTAGAGACGATTGGATTAATGGTGATGAAACTTTCTTGATCTATAACTCCTGAATTAGGGCGAGACAATGCTATACTTTTGGTTCAGAATACTCAGCATAGTCCATAGATCGTTCTAGGGTAGCTTGAGCAAGTTTGACGATCATGCACATCAGGTGCAATTCAGTGGTACCCAAGACTTCCAGCTATCGGGTTTGGTTTTTGGGAGGGTTTTAGAGAAAATCACGTGCATAGTCTTGTAGAGGGGAAGAAATGGAGTGAGTTTGGTTTTTAAAGTGCGTGATTTCATGGCCTATTGAAGGAGAATAATGGACATGAACATGGCTGCATGGGGAGTGGAATTCTGAGTTTAGGGTTTTGGTTTGGGGACGATGAAGGATAGCCGTTCGATCGTCCTGGTTAATTGACCTTTTACACCCATCGTGTGGCTATTATTCAATTGGAAATGGAGGGAGCTGACCAGCGAAACGCAATGTTTCACTTAAACGCGCGTCTGGGTTGGGTCCAACATTTCTATCCCCACCCCCTTCTTGATAAGCCCAAAGAATAACACGTGAAGCTGTTGCTATTTGCACCGAGAATTTGCCTTTTTCTTTTGTTTTTATTTCGTTTTCTGAAGCGTTCTTGGGCCTTGCTTATTGATATTCACACCCCTGGTTCCATGGCCCATTAGGAATTACAACTAGGCGTGTATGCTATTCAGACCCCCTCCCCATTTTATTTCTATTTTGTGATTTTAATTCCTTTAATATTTTTGTCATCTTTAAAAAATCATAAAAAATGGGAAAATTGATAGTTTTAATTGGTTCTTTTTTCTATAGGTCCATAATTTTGTCTAGAAAAATACCAAATAATAAAATTGACATTTTATTTTGTTTTAATATTTTTTATGCATTTTTCTTGTAAATAGCATTTTATTAAGTTTAGTTTAGTACTCAAATTTGTTAATTTTAGTTCTCATAGGTCCCCTTAGATTTAGGGTTCGTTCTTTTTAGAGTGATTAGTATAGGACTTCAACTTGAATATAGGATTTAATTCATATTTTTAGGATTAAATTTTAGGTGATTTGATTAGGTGTGGTTAGTATGATCAAAATTAGGGTTTTAGATGAGTATATGTGAGATAGATTAATTCTTTCAGGGATGTTGATTTGATTTTGGGGTATGGGACTATAGGGGTTATGGGTATAGGGTAGATCCCTTAGAAAATATTAGGATTCCCCTACTGCTATTAGTATATTGCTCATATTTGGTTGACTGTGTGGTGTGCCCTCTTTAGGGTTACTTTTTGTCTGTGTGGGGTGTTGGGTTGTTTGGGATTTGGGGGAGAGCTGAAGACCTGTGATGGTGAAGCCCAGTTGAAGATCAGAGAATGAAGACCAACTTCCAGAGTTCATGAGGAGTATCTCTTGCTGGTAGCTGCTGAAGTTTGTAGGATGTAGGGGTTAGGCAGAGCCCTAGAGTAGCCAACTTAATTCTCAAACATGGAAGGTCTTGTTTGCCTCCATTCTTTTCTGTGATACAGAGCCTCTCTGAGACACTCACCCCCTTCCTTTGGAAGGCTTGGTGCTAATGTCTAAGGGATAGAACTCTTGAGAGAAATATTCTTTGTGTTGATAGCAGTATGTTTGCCACCCTTGGTGGTCAACTAATTGCTTAACACCCAGTTTATTCTTGTGATTGATTCCTCAGCTTGGAGGTTAGGACTTGAAGAAGAGCCATTGGGAGATTGAAGATAGAAGACTGATGTCTGTTTGAAGCCTGAAGATAGTTGCTGATGCTGATGAAGGTTGCTTTGCTGTTTAGCTTCGGCTGTTTTAATTTTGATGTATTGTGTGATTTTCCCGGACTGTATTGTTTGCTGTTTAACTTGCTGGGTTGAAAGTGAAGTCTGTTCACTTTTGCCTATTGTTTTCTAGGTTCGAGGTTGAGTGGGACTCCCTTGCCTCGCTTGTATTGTTGCATCCATGCATTTTACTGCTCTATTGTATATATCTGTTGTTTCTGTTTCCGTATATTCCCTTAGGATCTCTGTTTCTCTCTGCGCAAGAGAGGAGCATGATAGACATTAGGTGTTAACCCATGCATGATAACATTAGGGTAGATTTTATTCCCCTTTTAACCCTAGGATTTATAGAGTGTCATCTCTTCTTCCTTCAAAACAACAGAAAAACACTAATAAAGGTTATAACAGAGATTAATTCATTTCTTCCGTCAAAAGATTTGAACGAACATCAACCTTTTTTCAATAAGAAAACCCTTGTTTAAGGTGAGATTTTTCATAAAAGACACTTGAACAGCTTGTGTCGTGCGTAGCCCGAACTACGTTTGCTCTGATCTTCCATGCTGTGTGGAAGTACGTAGGCATAGGATGCGATGTCCTAGCGAGCAACCTTCACCCATCTTTCCCCGTAGTTAGGCGAACTACGTTGACTCTGATTTCTCGTTCCAGGCGGGAATACGTAGGCATAAAGTGCGATGCTTTGCCGAGTCATGTTTTCTTTTCTTTTCAGACCTCATCCTTTAGTTTAGATAGAAATGTAATCCGTACAAACCAAACAAGCGTGGATCCCATCGAGTACGATGGACGTGAGGGGTGCTAATAACTTCCCCTTGCGTAACCGACTACCGAACCCAGGTTTTGGTTGCGATGACCATACCTTTTCCCGTTTTTTGCGAGGTTTACTTCGAGCGTTTCCTTTCCCTCCGTTGGGATAAATAACGCACGGTGGCGACTCTTCTGTCAGTCGGTGCCGATTTTCGCAATAGCGACAGCTGGCGACTCTGCTGGGGACCCAACATCCCCTGGCTGCTAAGGACTGTGACAGTTCTTATGCATTTGGGATCCAACGTCCCTTTAGAGAGTCAATCCTAGCGCTTGTTTTCCCGTCGAGGAATTTGTATGGATTTACATTTCTGTATTTACATTTCAACATTTTATTATTATTATTGTTGTATTGTGGGGTGTGACGG
Source organism: Lathyrus sativus (assembly GCA_963859935.3). Classification (NCBI taxonomy): domain Eukaryota; kingdom Viridiplantae; phylum Streptophyta; class Magnoliopsida; order Fabales; family Fabaceae; genus Lathyrus; species Lathyrus sativus. The sequence continues at coordinate 282,312,511 of OZ012741.1, read as the reverse complement.
GTGTTCTTTGATTGAGAGATAAGTCGGACCTGGGCTTGAGTGCACCTAGACTTAGAGTAGAGATTAGTGGGCGCGCACGTGCTTTGCATGTCCTAGTGTCCCGCGAAATCTACACTCAGACGAGGTTCTTCTAGTTGGCCTCCTGTCCTGCCCTTTGGGTGGCTCGGGTTGCTGGTTAGTTGGATTGTCGACTCTGGGGACCGATCATTTGGAAGTTGGCTAAGTGAGGCTTCTTCAGGATTTGATGATGCCACTCCTTCTGGGAATCGTATCATCAACCCTGAAAGTCTGTGACGCCGACGACCGCATAGGATGCCATACCTTTGTCAGTTACTAGGACATCCACCTGTGAGAGGGTTTGGGGTTATGCAGGTAACTAGACCTTCAGATACCGGTTATTTCTTGATCAGAGATCCTGGGTATTTATGGATATTTGTGAGGTCTATCAGAGACCGGTTGGAGTTATGGTTTGAGGTCTGTCAGAGACCAGTTGGGGTTATATTATGGGTCTATCAGAAACCGATGTTGGAGCTTTGTGTTAGGTCTATCTGAGACCAGGGATTAATGAGTATTGGAGGGTCTATCTTGAGACTTTTGATATGGTTCAGGCTGCTCAGCTATAGCACTTGGTCCCTGTTGCATGTTGCTTGCATTGCATTATTTGCATAATCATTATCATTGCATCCCATTAACGTGTGTCTGTGCTGCAGGTGCATTTGCATATCCCCCGGTTCTAGTGTCTGGACTTCTGGGTATTGATTATGGCTGGGTTGAGGATGACAGTTGCCTACAAGCTACCTATTCCCGATATTACTCCACTCCTGGGTCTGATTTCTCTGGCAGATGAGGATGTCCGTAGAGGCTTCAGGCAGAGTTATGGACGGCTGTTGAGTCTGGTTCGCAGATCCACTAATGATGAGTTGAACGGGCTGTACACGCTAATGCAGTTCTATGACCCGGCTTTGAGATGTTTTACATTTGCAGACTTCATTTTGGGACCTACCATGGAGGAGTATGTGGAGTTTACTGAGCTGCCAGTGCAGAATGCAGTTCCCTTTATTCACTCTGCCGCTGAACCTAAGTTGGAGGATTTAGCCAAAGCCTTGCACATGAATGCTTCTGAGCTGTTGATAACTTCTTGGCGAGGAGTTCCGGGTTTTTCTCTCCAGTTTCTGGTTGGTAAGGCTCAAGAGTACGCCAAGAATGGGTGTTGGGTGGTCTTTAACGCTATTCTGGCTCTATGCATTTATGGGATCGTGCTGTTTCCCAATTTCCCAAACTTCATGGACATGGATGCATTTCATCTGTTTGCTGCTGGCAATCCAGTGCCTACACTGATCGGGGACTTCTACCATTCGATGCACTACAGGAATGAGAACAGGAGAGGCAAGAATGTCTCTTGTTGCGTGCCTTTGCTATCCATGTGGTTCAAGAGCCATCTTCCTTCGAAGGGACCTTTTGTGGATGATGCGACCACACCTGACTGGCCAGAGCGTATGATGAGGTTGTCTTTTACAGATATTGAGTGGTTTGATCGAGACCTGCTGGGGTCCGAGCTTATTTGTAGTTGTTCCGGGTATCCTAATGTTCCGTTGATAGGGAGAAAAGGGCGCATTAACTACAACCCATCTTTGTTCGTCCATCAGTTTGGATATGCGCTGAAGAGCCCACCTCAGGGGGATGAAGTACAGGAATCTCTGTACTTCACAGGTGATTTGAGCGGAGATTTGCTAGCCAAGCTGCGACATGCCTGGACGCGTATTAACAGGAAAGGGAAGCCACTGTTGGGGAAGAGTGATTGCCAGGCATATGCACCCTACAAAGTCTGGATTCAGGAGAGAGCCAGACGGATACTGATGCCATTTCCAGCTGCTCCGGTCCCTGTTCACATTCCGGTAGAAGAGCCAACCACTGTCACAAGGGAGGTCTACGAGCAGGTTGTGAAGGAAAAGGAAGCCTTGCTGAAGGTTAATGAAGAGTTAGAGAAGGAGTTAGCTCAGATGAGGAGTGAGAAGAATAAGGCCGTCCGTTCTTTCCAACAGCAGATCGAACTAGTGAACAGGCTAGGCGCTGAGTTAACTGAGGAGAACAAAAAACGCGAACGTCTGGGTCAAGAGTTCAGAAGCTCCCACGACATGCTAGAGGCCAAAAAGAAAGCACTTGACGCCGCTCACCGAGAGATCTCCTCTTGCAATAAGACTTGGAACGCGACGCTGACCAACAACAAGAAGAGGGAAGATAAGTTGAAGCAGCAAATTTCTGACCTCGAGAAGCAGTTGAAGGTTAGCATTGAGAAGTGCGAAGAAGAAGTGATGACCAGGTACAGTCTCCAAAAGGCATTGAACAAAGCCATTGAAGGCAGGAACGAAGCAGTGTCTCAGAAGCGGAAGCTAGAAGATCGCTTCGGAGATGGAGCAGGGGAGGAAACCGCCGGTGACGTGCCACGTGTTCTCAAGAGAAGAAACCAGCTTGTCGAAGGACTGCTCACCCGACCAGGTCATCCAGAGACCAAGAAGTTGATAGAAGAGTACCGGGCTCATGGGAGTACTTGATCATTTCATGTATTTGTATGCTTTATTTGCATTAGCGCTGACCATCACCAGGATTGTTGGTTGAGGTCATGCCATCTTACTGTATACCCTCGGTGATATTGTATTCTTGGATTTCTCTTCAATATACGAGGTTTTCTATGATTCGGCTCCAATCATTGTCTTGCTAGCACTGTCACTGCACTGGCACTCACACTAGAATCGGGGCATAATAATCCCTAATGCATAGACACACATTGCATTTTGCATACATACTCATATTTGCATTGCAGGTTTGCGATCCAGGCATCTTATCTCTTGCATCTTTGAAGCAGGTATTTTCAGGATTGCAGAAAAGCAGGTCCACCGTTACTCTACCAGAGTCAACCAGAAGAAGATCATGGATAACGTGCAAAGTGAAATGCAAGAGATGCGTGACAGGATGGCCCTGCTCATGCAAACCATGGAGACTATCGCCAAAGGACAAGAGCAGCTGCAGAATCTGGTTCAACCGATAGTCGCCCGGGCTGAGAACAACGGGACACCGCAGGGTGAAAACATTGCTGCTTCTCCCCGAGTTGAGAATCGTCAAGGTGCTGACGCTGTTCCCGTAACCGGTTTGAATGCTGGAGAAACTGGTCCTGTAGGTGGAGGTGGGAACACCGGTAATATGAATGTCAATACAGATACTGCTGGGGTATTTGTGGGCAACGTCAATCAGGGTTTCAGCGGGGGTGTTGAGAATGTCGGAATGAATGGTATTAATGGTAACCAGGGCTTCAATGGTGTGAATATGGGGTATGGCAGCATGGCTGGAGCCAAGGCTGGGTTTGGTGGTTATGGTAATCTTGGATATGGAGCTGGCGCATACAACACTCAAGAGATGGGTAATCTGAGGCATGACCCCAGGTACGTTCAAACGGGTCCGGGTCGCGATGCAGATTATGTTGGATATGAAGCAGTGCCTCGCTGGGAGGATCGCCAGGAGGATGTGTTCTCTGGTCAGAATGAAGGCTATGAAAGAGCCAGGGGTGACAACCATCGGATGAGATTGCTAGAAGAGAAGGTGAACGGGTTGGCCAACCAGAATGCTCTTGGGTTGGATATGTCAAATATGGGGTTAGTCCCAGGGTTGAGGGTCCCACTGAAATTCAAAACGCTGTCGTTTGATAAGTACAAAGGGGATACATGCCCTAGGGTGCATGTGCGCGCGTTTTACCGGCGTATGTATGCATATTCGAGGGATGAAAAGATGCTAATGCACTTTTTCCAGGATAGCCTGTCAGGACCATCGCTGGAGTGGTACATGAGCTTGGAGCCGACTCAGATCAGGAGCTGGAAAGAGCTGGCAGAGGCTTTTGTTCGACATTATCAATATAATAGCGATCTCGCCCCTAACCGAGTTCAGTTGCAAAGCATGTCTCAGAAGTCTAGTGAGAGCTTTAAAGAATACGCCCAGAGATGGCGGGATTTGGCTGCTAGGGTGCACCCTCCAATGGTGGAGCGCGAAATGATGGATATGTTCACAGGAACCTCCGGTGTTGATACCCCCAGTAGCGGGACGACCACTGATTATGTATCTGACGGTTCTGGAAAACAGTATGGGTTGTGTTCTCGGTCAACATGACGAGACAGGGCGGAAAGAGCATGCAATTTACTACCTGAGTAAAAAGTTCACGGATTGTGAATCTCGATACTCTATGCTCAAAAAGACGTGTTGTGCATTGGCGTGGGCTGCCAAACGTCTAAGACAGTACATGCTGAGTCATACAACCATGCTGATATCGAAGATGGATCCGATCAAATATGTGTTTGAGAAGCAAGCACTCTCTGGGAGGATTGCTAGATGGCAGATGGTATTGACAGAATACGACATCCAGTATGTTTCCCAGAAGGCCATTAAGGGAAGTGTTCTGTCCGAATATCTCGCCGAACAGCCAATTGAGGATTATCAGCCTATGAAGTTTGAGTTTCCTAATGAGGACATAATGTACTTGAAAGCTAAAGATTGTGATGAGCCGTTGCCTGGTGAGGGTCCTAAGCGGAGTTCCCAATGGCAATTGATTTTTGACGGGGCTGTCAATTCGTACGGTAGCGGGATCGGGGCAATCATTACAACTCCCCACGGGTCGCACATCCCGTTCACAGCCAGATTAACTTTTTCAGTAACAAATAATGAAGCCGAGTATGAAGCTTGCATTATGGGGTTAGAAGAGGCTATTGATATGAGGATTAAGAATCTGGACGTATATGGGGATTCAGCATTGGTGGTGAATCAGATTAAGGGAGAGTGGGAGACGCGCCAACCTAATCTGATACCGTACATGAATTATGCGAGAAGGTTGCTACCTTTCTTTGATAGGGTGGAGTTCCATCATGTACCTCGAGCGGAGAATCAAATGGCGGACGACCTTGCAACGTTATCCTCGATGTATAAAGTCAACCGCTGGAATGAGGCTCCCAGCATTGTCATCTCTCGCCTTGATAGGCCGGCCTTTGTGTTTGCAATTGATGAAGCATCTGACGGTAAACCATGGTATTTCGATGTACAGAATTTCCTGAAGAATAAGGAGTATCCGGCTGGGGCGTCCAGTCGCGATCAGAAGACCCTAAGGAGATTAGCAGGCAACTTTTATCTGAATCCCGACGGCGTTTTGTATAGAAGGAACCACGATTCGGTACTCCTCCGGTGTGTGGATGAGAAGGAGGCTAACTTACTCATGGAAGAGATCCATGAGGGAACTTTTGGCACACATGCTGGGGGGCATGCTATGACCCGAAAGTTGTTACGAGCAGGGTATTATTGATTGACGATGGAAACTGACTGTTTCAAGTTCGCCAAGCGGTGTCACAAGTGCCAGATCTATGCTGATAAGATCCATGTGCCACCCAGTCCACTGAATGTTATGGCTTCTCCGTGGCCTTTCTCCATGTGGGGAATTGATATGATTGGAAAGATTGAGCCTACTGCTTCTAATGGGCATCGCTTCATTCTGGTTGCGATCGATTACTTCACCAAGTGGGTGGAAGCGGCATCTTACGCCAATGTGACGAAACAGGTGGTGGCCAGATTTATCAAGAAGGATATAATCTGCAGGTACGGTATTCCTGAATGGATCATTACTGATAATGGTTCGAATTTGAACAACAAGATGATGAAGGATTTGTGTCGGGATTTCAAGATCGAGCATCATAATTCATCTCCTTACAGACCCAAGATGAATGGCGTTGTTGAAGCAGCCAACAAGAACATAAAGAAAATTGTTCAAAAGATGGTGGTAACGTATAAGGATTGGCATGAAATGCTGCCATTCGCTTTGCACGGTTATCGTACTACAGTGCGTACATCAACCGGGGCAACACCGTTCTCACTAGTATATGGCATGGAGGTTGTCCTGCCGTTGGAGGTTGAGGTACCGTCTTTGAGGGTTTTGCTTGATGTCAAGCTGGACGAGGCAGAATGGGTGAGAAGTAGATTGAATCAGCTGGACTTGATAGATGAGAAAAGACTAGCATCCATTGCACATGGTAGGCTGTATCAGAGCCGGATGAAGAAAGCGTTCGACAAGAAGATTCGACCTCGAAGCTTTCAGACGGGTAATCTTGTGCTGAAGAAGATTCTCCCGCCGCAATCGGATCACAGAGGCAAATGGACTCCCAATTACGAAGGTCCATACGTCGTGAGAAAGGTCTTCTCCGGAGGAGCCTTATTGTTATCCACCATGGATGGTGAAGATTTTTCGTCCCCTGTGAACTCGGACGCAGTTAAAAAATACTTTGCTTAAAAAAATTGACCCGCTGTTGCACCCCAAAATTTGACCAACAATAATTTATTCATTGAGTGTTTGAAAGTTGATACCTTCATCAGAAAGTTCAAGAGATCCTCAGAGGAATTGATTGAGACCAGGGTTGTGTGCTTCATAGCTTGAGATTTGTAGGTGCTCCTCAGATGATTCTGAGACTTTGAGAATGAACTTGATGTTTTGAGAAAGCCTATGAGATGTCTTGATAGCCATCATGAAGCCCTGAGATGTCATTGTGCAAGAGTTCAGAAGAGTCAACCATGAATGGTAGAATTAGGGTTTTGACTAGGTCAACCCTAGAATAACTGAAGATTTGGAGAAGGTTGAGATCTAATCCAAGGGCCATGAGATCATGGAATGATGCATAGAGATGTTATAAAGATGATTCCTAGACCAACTCACCATGATTGAGGAGTTTGAGAAGTTTTGAGTTAGGGTTTCCAAGGATTGTCAGTGAAAAACCCTAATTTGATCCCTATTTTCCAGGCAGTTTTAGCTCTAGATGTGATTGATATCTCATCCTCCCCACAACATGAATGTTGTAGAGCTTGTCCTAAGCTTTAATTTGAGTGGTGGAAGTCCTTGATAGGAGTTACAGAGCTCAAGTTATGGTTTTGACAACTTACAGGTCAGCAGAGGTGTGTGAATCTGGGTCCTTGAAAGTCACCCAACTTGCAGACAACTTTTGCCCTAGTAGGATGATTCCTATGAGTTCTTGGTCAACATGAATGTTGAAGAGGATCTTCTTAGCTTTAATTTGAGTGGTAGAAGTCCTTGATTGGATTTGTGGAACTCAACTTATGGTTTGAACAAGGCAGGGGTATTTTGGTCATTTGTCAGTTATAGGTCATTTTATCCAATGCCTAAAACTCCTATTTCCAAGCCTCAGATGGAAAAACTCAAAACATGAAAGTTGCTCAAAATGTGATTTTAAGTCTAGAAAGAAGGTCACAAATTGTTGGAAAAGCTCATAGCATGAAATTCCATGATTGGTCAAAAGTGAACTAAAAATGGCTTATAACTTTGAAAAGTTGAAATTGAAAAGTGATTTGGGAGATCCACAAATCCAAAATAGGTCATCCAATATATCATTTTGATTGGAAAAACCATTTTAAGAACTTTGGTTTAAATAGATTTTTCATTTGAGGCTTAAAAAATGAGGTTCCTTTGGAAATTTATTACTTGAAAAAGAAGGCAATGTTGGAAAACTTAACATAAGGCAATTACAAGGCATGTGAGCTTCCTTACCATTCCATATTATCATGTGGTGAGATTTTAAAAGGTGTGTAAGTTGGTTAGAGGTGATATATCATGAGATAACCAATGTGGCATAACATGAGATTTTAAAGAAACTTCCATCACATTCTAGATGATTCTAGAAACATCCATCAATTGTTATATAAGGAATGCATTGTGGAGAGTCTAAGGTTGGTGAAACTTGAGCCAAGTCAGAGGAGAGAGAGAGAGAGATAGCCATTAAAGCTCTTGCTTCAAGTTGAAGCAACTCAAGAATTCTTCCATTACAAGTCTTCTTCTGCAAGAATTGTGCAAACAGAAGGCTATCCATCATCAAAGGATCATCCTGAAGGATTTGCAAGCCCTGGTTCGAGCCATAGCATCACTCACCATAACTTCTTGACAGGTTGGTGAACTCATCTCTTTCTCTTTATTTATGCTTAGATAGATCATATTCTAGGTATAGAATGATTGTATTAGGATAGGTGACCAAGTACTGAGAATTAGAGCAAGATTGGTGAGGTTGTATAACAGAACCATGATTCTTGGATCTTCAATAACTGGCTGTTTGATGAGCTTTAATTAGCATGAAGTAGGTTAAAATGATCAGGATAACATCGAGAGCATGATTGCATCATTATACTGAAGTTTAATGAAGATTGATGTCAGTTGAAAATTTTGAACCATGGTTGTACCAAGATCTTCTAGCTTTCTGTTAGAGCAATCTAGGAAGAATTAAGAAAAAGTGAGCGTATGGTTTTATTCCTCTCGTTTAGTAGATCATTTTTCGTGTTTAGATCTTGCTGAATCATGGCGTGTGGAGAGAGCTAGGGGAGCTCGAAGGTATGAGTACATGAGAGAGGGTTCTGCAAAACCCTAGTTTGTTTGAAGACGATGAAGGTTAGCCTTTGGATCTTCTCCAGATGTTGACAATTCTCCCAATCCAACGGCGTTGATTGAATCTGAAAAGAGAGGGAAATTTTAAACTTCCATGAAACGCGTCGTTTCATTAAACCAGCCATTCTGGGCTTGGTTGCTATTCGCCCCCCCCCCCCCCCCCCTTTTGTTGGCCCAGTCAGTTTGAACTAGCCCAGAGTGCTATTCTGACCCCCCCCTCCCTTTAATTCATTTATTTCTTTCATTTTTCTTCTTTTATTTTTCTGTTTTTGAATAATTCATTAAAAATGATAGAAAATGATTTTTAACTTCTTCTTTTTTCTATGATTAGATTAAAATGAGTAGAAAATTATAAAAATAAAATTGAGATTTTATTTTTAGGTTTAATATTTTTAATAGATTTTCCAATTAAATAGCTTTTTAGTATGTTTAATTTGGTATGTGATTTTGTAGGAATTGTTTTAGTACTTTCCTTTAATCTTTTTTATCCATTCTTTTTGGTGCAATTAGATGATGAATTATAGTTCCCCATAGGATTTTTTCTAGATTTTTTAGAATTAATTTTGATTAGTTTAATTAGGGTAGATTTAGGGTATCCTAATTAGGGTTTAGAATTGTGTTTAGGTGATGAATCATTTTCTTTGAGCAAGTTTTGTTTTGATTTTTAAGTAGAAACCTTTGTAGATGTTATGAGTAGGTGTTGAGGACCCTTGTGAATATTTGTTAGATTTTTCCCCATTAGTTTAGCATTTTTAGGTATTTTCTGAAGTGGCCTATGGATTTAGTGTCCCCTGTGGTTATCTGTTCATCTTTGGGGTTCTTTCTGAGGAATTTGTTGAGGGGCTTGTGTTGCCTTGAAGATTTTGATGGAGAGCATCATGAAGAGAAGATTGTAGATCAAGATGCAGAGACCCAGAGCTTGTCTTATCTCCTGTCTGTGAGGTTTGAGATCCTGAAGTTTGAAGGAAGTTCATGGTACTTTCCTGAGGAAGGCACTATGAATGACTTTCATTCTTTCTTCTCACCTCTTTCTTAAGTATCCAAGGATGTTGGAGCCAACTTGTGAGTTTAATTTCTCCTGAGGAGGAATGTAAACTGATCACATGTTGTTGAGCCACATGGGATACAACTCCTAAGTGGAAGCCTCCTAGTACTTTCCTGAGGAAGGTCCTATGGGTCTATTCACTTAGTTCCCTTAGTTTATCTAGGATTTCTCAAGTATCCAATGATGTTGGAGCCAACTTGTGAGTTTAATTTCTCCTGAGGAGGAATGTAAACTGATCACAGTTGTTGAGCCACATAGGATACAATTCCTAAGTGGAAGCCTCCTAGTACTTTCCTGAGGAAGGTCCTATGGGTCTATTCATTTAGTTCCACTAGTTCAGATAGGATTTCCTAAATATCCAGTGATGTTGGAGCCTGCTTGTGAGTTTAATTTCTCCTGAGGAGGAATGTAAACTGATCACAGTGGTTGAGCCACATAGGGTATGACTCCTGAGTATCCACCTCTTAGTGCTTTCCTGAGGAAGACACTATGAGTCTGATTGCTTAGCTCCCTTTCTTTGGTAAGCTTGTTCTGAAGCTTGAAGACTGGGATTGTTTTCTCTTGTTAGAGTTTTGCTTGAGAGCTTTGCTTAGGTTTGATTAGGATCCTGTGATTAGGGTTAGGATTAGAGAAAAGATGATTCTTTCTCAAGTTTGTGGTTTTGCTTGCCTGATGGTACCTCACTCCATTCCTTCTATCTGTTCATTGCTTGATAGCATGTTGTTTATTTCAGTATGATTGCTGTTATTTCATGACTGGCTTGAGGTCGAGACGAGCTTGTGGAGGCTGAAGCCCCACACACATTTCCTCCCTCACTTGCATTGCATGCATTTTACTGTTAAAGCTGATGTTTTTGTCTGTTTATGTGTATCATTGACATGATCCCGTAGGACTCTCATTTCCTTTGATAAGGATTTGATGATAGACTTTTAGGTTGAAACCTATGCATGACAACATCTAGGAGTTCCATGTTCAAACCTCGACCATAGGATGAATCCATGGCATGATAACAGTAGGACTTGATAGTCTCCCTCCTAGTTGAGTTTTTCCTGTAGTTTCCCGAACTACGTTTGCTCTGATCTTTCATACCAGATGAAAGTACGTAGGCATAGGATGCGATATCCTAGCGAGCAACCTTTCCCCCGTAGTTAGCCGAACTACGTTGACTCTGATTTCTCATTCTCTGATGGGAATACGTAGGCATAAAGTGCGACGCTTTGCCGAGTCATTTTTCTTTTCTTTTTCAGCCAGCCTTGATAGGTAGATAGATTATAACCAACCCGTCCAAGTAAACAAACAAGCGAGGATCCCGTCGAGTACGACGGACGTGAGGGGTGCTAATACCTTCCCCTTGCGTAACCGACTCCCGAACCCAGACAATGGTTGCGACGACCTTGTCTTACCCTTTTTCGTCAGGTTTCTCCGATCGTTTCCTTTCCCGCTCCGAGGGATAAATAACGAAAGGTGGCGACTCTTCTGTCATGCCGGCACCTTATTTTCGCGCAAGCGACAGCTGGCGACTCTGCTGGGGACCGAACCCAGAATCTCTGGTTCTCCGGTTCCCTACGCGAGTCAATCCTATCGTTTGTGTGTTTGCTTGTTGGGTTGCGTTTATTTATCGCATTTTTACTTCTCGCATCTTTACTTCCCGCATTTTACTTCCCGCATTTTATTTCCAGTTTGATATGATTATCTGTGCTGCTGTGGGAGAGGGATGTTACTGTGAGCGAAAAGCCGGACCTGGGCTTGAGTACACACCTAGATATAGTTGCGGAGAAGTAGTAGACGAACCTGTCTGCTGAGCAGGCACAGTTCCCTACGAAAATCTGCGCTCAGACGAGATTCTTGCAGAGGTGCTCCTTTCCGGTCCTGAGGATCTGAGGGGAGTCCAGACGTGAGGATTGTCGACTCTGGGGACCGATCATTGGGAAGTCAGCTAAGAGAGGCCTCTTCATGACTTGACGATGCCACTCCTTCTGGGAATCGTATTGTCACTCATGAAAGTCTGTGACGCTGACGACCGCATAGGATGCCGTACCTTTGTCCGTGGATTAGGTCCATCATACCTGTGAGTGGGGTTGGGATATTGCAGGAAACTTTGACCTCCAGACTACCTGGTTTTCTTGACAGTGAATCAGTTATGTTGGGTTCTCAGTTGCAGAGATGTTCTTGATAGAGCAAGGGTTTGATCAGAGGATCTTATCATCAGGTGTTTGGCTGTTCTTGATAGAGCAGGCTTTGATCAGAGTATTGTTATCAGAGGTTTGTCCTAGATGGAGCAGATTTTGAGTGGGGTCTGAAGATCTCGTCAGCAGTTGTTATTTTGTTCTTGACAGGGCAGATTTTTGAGTGGGGTTTGAAGATCTCATCAGCAGCTGTATATTTGTTCTTGAGAGGGCAGATTTTTGATTTGGGGTCTGAAGACTTCATCAACAGATATTCCTCGATCTTGCATCCGGGGTCTTTATCATCAAGCCTTCGTTCTTGACAGAGCAGAATGTTGATCTCGATCCTACCAGATGGTTATTCACAACAGATCAGATCAGTGGGTTTACACCGGGGTTCCTTCTCATCAGCGACTGTTGACATCGAATCTCCACAGCAGCCACCTGGATATATTGTTGCATACCTGCATGTTGCATTAGCTCGCATATTCATGTTTGCATTCCATTAGCATGTGTCTGTGCTACAGGCGCGTTTCGTACCCTGATTCTGGTGTCCCGAGCAATGTGAGATATTTTCTTCCATGAATGGATCCAGTCTTATCGCTGCATTGACACTATGTTGGCACGTTGACACCAAAATCAGGGGTGATCTCCTGAACGTACAGACACCCATAATTCATCTTGCATGGCAGAAGCCGGGACTTGTCTTCTAACCTTTGTGTTTGCAGGTTTGACTCAGAATCTGGCAGCTCAGACTAATGGAGCAGATACAAGCTGAACTGGGGAAAGTCCAAAGCCAGCTGGGGCAAGTCATGAATGACATACAGGCAGTGCGTCTGGACCAGCAAGTGCTCAGAGAGGAGAATCAGCAGCTGCAGAATCAGCTGAGCTTTCTCATGGGAGTGGTGAGAAGTATGCTAAATAGGGAGAGTGGTCAAGCACCCAAGGAGGAGACCAAAGTACTTCCCCCATTGCCGTCATTGCCACCTGTGCTGAAGCCAAGTGGACCTCATGGACCCTCTACACAGCATGAAGCTCGAGGCCTGTCTCGTCATCAGCCGCGCCGAGCATCTCAGAATAATCCTGAAGGTTATGGTCAGAAGAAGAAGCTACTTGATAGAGCTGTGGACCCGCTACCTGTGAGTTATGCCCAGCTGCTGCCGCTGTTGGTTCAGAACCGTGTTCTCAAGCTTCGGACCTCAAATCCACCAGATGAGGGGTCACCAGACGTTGATCTCAACATACATTGCGATTTCCACTCGGGAGCACCGGGGCACCATGTTGAAACATGTAAGGCTCTCCGGAATAAGATTCAGGACCTTATCGACTCAAGGACAATTAGGCTTGTGCCGGGCGGCATGAGAGCATCGGGAAAGTTCATCCCTTACCCTGCGGAAGAGGTGGATGATTCCACTCCTTTGCCTGAAGCTGAGAAAGATCTCGAATACGTCCCACGACCTTTGGTGACTGAATCACCTCGCTCGCAGTTGCTGCCTGGATCAAACTCAGGGACGCAAGCGTCTAAACAAGAGACCGTTGCCATTCAGAAACGACGACCTCTTGCTCCTGGGCGGAAAGAATACCAGCCCCAGGATCACAAGAGACCTCGCAACCACGTGGAACAAAGGAATGATTCTTTCCATCCAGTGCCTGTGCCGTATAGCCAGATTCTTCCACTGTTGGTTCAGAACTCCTTGGTGGAACCGAAAGCTCTCAAGCCCGTGCTAGAGCCTTACACTCCAGGGTACGATCCTCATGCTCAGTGTGGCTACCATGGTGGATCTCTGGGGCATTCAACTGAAGATTGCAAGGCTTTCCAGGCGAAAGTGCAGCAATTGATCGACCAAGGGTGTATTTCCTTTCCAGATGGAGTCTTGGTTGTGCGTGACAACCTCTCAGCTGTTTGAGCTCGTAGATTCAGAGGGTTGTTTCCAGAAGCCAGTGATCCAGACGGGCAGACGTCCTCAACATTGGCAGTCCTCGGACTTTTTACCATTTGCATTTGTAGTTTCTTTTCTGTTAGTTACTACTTGCTGTTAAACATTGTATGTTTCAAATGGTAATGATAATAAAGTGACTATGCATTTCTTCTGAATTAGTTATGTCGTTGTCACTCATTTACTGCATTGCACTGGCACTTGCATTTTATTTACTCCGATTTCTTACTATGATTAGCAATGAGCGGAGGGAGGATGATGAAACTGAATACTCATAACCGATGATCGTATTGCTTTCAGATAAAACTTTGCCGATGACGTACAAGGCATTGTTTCAAATCCCCTAAACACCGGAGAGATAAGGAAGAGAATCCCTTGTTAACCACTTCGAGCCGAGAAGTAGGAGTTTCTTTCGGACTTTTTCACCCTCGCATCTTAACCCGGGGCAGGGTATTTGTCGGTTAGCTTGATCGAGCGTTCAAGTCTTATAGAGGAGTGTTGTCCTTCGAGGGCCAATCACATCCTATCCCTCTCCAGAGGTCGTACCTCATCAACCACAATGGTTAAACCTCACCAATCAGGAGTGAGACAGTTACAATCCTTTCGGAGCAATCAAGACAACCAGTGTCGCACGACTTTGTTCCAAGAAAAAAAGAGAAATAAGAAAGCCCGCTAAGTAAAAAAAGGAAAAGCTAGAAAGCAAATACTTAGGCAAAAATCAGGGCATCCCGCTGGACTTCAAAAGAAAAATCGAAAAGAACTCAAAAGGAGTCAGTCCAGGCAAAAGTTAGGGAATCAAAAGAATGAAAAGAAAGGATATAAAAAAGAAAAATCCTCGAACAAGGACGAAGTCGTGTAGACACAGACGCCGAAAACGAAAAGGAGTAACTGTCACTCCGAAACACCTTGTGAATTCTTTAACCAGTTGTTCCCAATGTTCAACATACCTCTCGAAGAGGCGAGCGCTCGAGCTAAGTTAACTGGACTTTAAGATCGGAGAACATCACGTAGAAGGGGTGGGTACAAATCATAATTTGAGCCAAATATCCTTTGTTTCGCGAACCGTGAACCCGACCACGATACAACCCTTAAAAGACCTAATTGAGGCAGGGTTTATTCTGAGAGCGCATTACGATAAGGTTGAGTAACCTGACTCCTTCATGATTTGCTAATCATATCCTTATTGCATTTTTCACTGATCGCATCAGCACTACGTTTGAACTCTTTGGTTCATTCGTCACTCACTAGCATGACACGTAAATGAGTGACAGTACAACATTTTTTCGAAATTTGCATGAACACTGCATTAAAATTACTATTCGTGAATAAACAATTTTAATTGCAGGTCAGTAGCTGATGCGGAGGAACTTCAACGGGGAATAGTCAATCAGGACTGAATCGTCAGAGGTCTGGGTCAGAATGGTATGCTGTGAAACCCTGTGAATCTGGGGCAATGACTTCCAGTGAGTTTGGAATCGGTTTGTCTGAGGACAAGTCCCGGAGCATCAGTTGATTATGGGGCAGTTTATGCAAGCAGCGGTTGATCGGAAGTGAATCTTCTTGAGACCCAATCAGGGGCAGTTATCCGGAATCCTTGCGATTTAAGGGCAGATCCCTCCAGTGTTCGATCAGAGCATGTTGAGTCGCTCATCGCTCGTTCAGGGGCAAACTACTTCAGAGGTATTGAAGCCGACCATACTGAGAGTCGATTAGTTGAGGATGAATCCTCCCGTTGTGCAGATGCTGGGGCAAGCCCTCTGAAGATTGTCTTGTTGCCAGTTGTTTTCGGCTCAGAATGAATTATTCCCAAAGGTCGGATTGGGGCAAGTTGAATTGCGCTGGGGCAAGTTGGTCAAATGAGTTTGTTCACCCTAGCAAGAATTGAGTATCGGGGAATCGTGTCATTACCCCGTCAAAACCCGAACCTTCTGAAGAAGCCTTGCGGTCATTGGGTTGCTGTCCTACAGCATAACTTGTTACTTGACTCCATGATTGGTAGCCTGTATTCCCTGTGTTGGCGTTGTTGAATCAGGATTATTTCTCCGCAGAGATGTACGGTTCGAGGTTGTTCCCCCGTACAGTTGGAGACTGCAGCAGATTAAGATGGCGTTTATCCCTCATCAGATTAGGGTCAAGATTACCCTCGGCAGACCAGGATTGATATCCCCGAAGCGGAGCGAGTCCTCATTCTCCAGCAGAGTTCAGTAATCTCTTCTCCGTAGAATCAGAATCAGAATAGTGAGCATTGATATGTCTTCCCCAGGTAGAGGTGATTCTCTTCCCCCAAGCAAACGCGTCCTGAAGGAATGTCATCTCATCAGATGAGTCAAGCACCGGGTCACAAGTACAGAGTTCATAGAAGTGTTCGGGTGCCGAAGCTCGAGTTTTCCCCAGTAAAGTCGCCGAAGCAGGATTCTCCCCCGCACCGGGTCACAAGTGCAGGTTTCGCAGGAAGCTAGTCGTATGCCGAAGTATGCAGTAACTGATAGTGCCAGACTGAAGTCTCCAGTGGAATTGAGATTCCTCACCAGAATCAGGCTCTCTCCTGAAGATGGACGATTCCTTCTTCCCCAGTAGAGTGTTGGAACAGCTGATGTTGTATTCCCCGGCAGAGTTGTACTCTCCCCCGAAGTCAGATGATTCTTTCTTCCCCAGCAGAATTGAAATTCCTCATCAGAGTCGTAATCTCCAGTGAAGCGGAATGATTTCTCTCCCCGGCTGAGTCCGCAGAGAGCAGAATCCTTGGAAGTTGATCAGGTCATGATCAATTTTCCCCAGCAGAGCGTGGGGCAGCTGATGTTGTATTTCCCCAGAGTCGTACTCTCTCCAGCAAAGCAGAATGATTTCTCCTTCCTCAGCCGAGTTTGCAAATGTCCAAGAGATCCGAATCCTTGGTAGTTGATCAGATCATGATTGATGTTTCCCCAGCGGAGTGTGGAGCAGCTGAAGTTGTCTCCCCACAGAGTTGTTATCCCCAGAAGAGTTAGCCGAGACGGCCACGCAGTTCATTCTCGCGATTGATATCAGCAGATCCAAGTTCTCGTAGAGCTTCGTCCCCTGCCGCAGTCAGCTGAAGTTGTTTTCCCTGCAGCAGTCAACGGAAGATCAATTCCCCAAACAGAGCCTGATTGATATTGGCGTGTTCACAATCTCCTCAGCAGGATGATTCCTCTACCTGAGTGGTTCTTTCTCCTTGACAGGAGGATCCTCCCCTCGGCATTTATTTTGCTGACGGGATCGTATCATTGTGCATGACTGCATAGCATTCAACACTGCATAGCATTGTGCATGATTACATAGCATTGTGCATGATTGCATAACACTTAGCATAAATACATATCATTCCCACCGTGTGGGGCGTAGCGCAGAAGCATACGCATCATAAGCATGATCTAGGTCATTATCATCCTTATTGTACAGGTATACTACCGAAGGACCGGTTGCTCAGGACGATTCTTGATGTTCTTCCCAGCAAGGTTGTTTTCTTAGATGATTCTAAAGACCCCGGTGTGATCCCCGCAGTCGCTCGCTCAAGATGATTTTTGAGATCCCCAGCAAAGACTTCGGTTCGAGATGATTCTCAAGTCCCTCAGCAGGGCCATTTGCTTAAGACGATTCTTAAGACCACAGTGCAGCTTCCCGAGTGGTTCGCCTAGTATGATACTTGAGTTCCCCAATAGCGCCTCCAGCAAGAGTTGCCCAGGAAGATTCCTGGAATACCCAACAGAATGTTTGCTCCAGAAAGGTTATTAGTTCAGGACGATTCTTGAAGATGCCCGAAGTATCTGTTTGGTCAAGATGATTCTTGAAGCCCCTAGCAGCATGATATGTCTGCTCCAACAGTGATGTCTAATCTGAAGATGGATCTCGTAAACGCCGGAAGGCGGAATCAAAGGTTCCCGTGAGTCCAGATTTCCGTGTTGAAGAATCAACGGGTAGCTGAAGACAAGGTTCCAGAGGTTGTAGATACAACAGAGTGATTCGTGTGAGTCTGAAGACCAAGTCAGTTGTCCTGAGGCGATGATTGAGCACGATCAAGTGAATGATACGTCTTCTGATTGAAGTCGAAGATGTTTCTCCAGCTGAAGCGGAGTTTTGCCTGTAGGCAAAGTGTTTGAATCCCCGTAGAGTCATGAATGGCTCAGCATACCATTTCTCTGACTGAAGTCACAGATTTCCTAAAGCTGAAGCGAAGGTGCCTAAGGGCAAGGTTATCCCCAAGGTCTTGAAGGACCTAGGATTCATTCTTCGGACTGAAGGCCGAAGTATACCCCTGACTGAAGTCTCGGATGCTCTATAGCGGAGGCGGAGTTTGCCTGAAGGTAGATCCATGTATCCTTGAAGGTCAAGGACCATTTCTTCAGACTGAAGTCGAAGATACCTCCTGCAGAGTTTACATCCTTGAAGGCCAAGGATGCTTATCTTCAGAAGTACTTGAAGATTGTTTTCTAGCTGAAGCTGGAAGTGGCCAGGGGCCAGGGTTTCATATAGTTCTGGCGTTGAAGTTCTACGGCAGGCAGTGCGCAGCAGTATTTGGATGTTCGTTATGGTTCTGAGGATGAACCCCAGATCAGAGTGTGCTCGGTTAAGTCTCTCATTCCCAGCAGAGTAGTTTCAAATACACAAATGTACCTTTTGTTCCATTTACCAGGGGTGAACCCCGGGTCAGAATTGTTCAGTGATATAGTTGTCCAGCAGTGAGGTTGGGTATTTTGATTATTCGACGGCGAGGTTGAATGTTTGTTTGACGGCGAGGTCAGATTATGATTTGTTCGACGGCCATGTCAGGCTCTTTGAATCCCCAACAGAGATGATGTTTGTGCGACGGCGATGTCGAGTGTCTCTCAGAATGATGTTTGTTTTCGGCGGCGATGTCAGATCAGTATCTCTCCAGCTAGTTGTTGAGCAGCTAGTGTTGCAGTGTTCGAAGGTATGTTCCCCGCAGAGTACCGTGTGCTTATGCAGTTGGCAAATTTTTGGGTTTTACCGGTATTCAACCGTCTCGCACCTTGATTGGTTGAGAGCCGTTTGCTTCTCACCCAGTCAGGTTCAAGCCGTTTGAATAGGGGCAGCTGTTGCACCCCAAAATTTGACCAACAATAATTTATTCATTGAGTGTTTGAAAGTTGATACCTTCATCAGAAAGTTCAAGAGATCCTCAGAGGAATTGATTGAGACCAGGGTTGTGTGCTTCATAGCTTGAGATTTGTAGGTGCTCCTCAGATGATTCTGAGACTTTGAGAATGAACTTGATGTTTTGAGAAAGCCTATGAGATGTCTTGATAGCCATCATGAAGCCCTGAGATGTCATTGTGCAAGAGTTCAGAAGAGTCAACCATGAATGGTAGAATTAGGGTTTTGACTGGGTCAACCCTAGAATAACTGAAGATTTGGAGAAGGTTGAGATCTAATCCAAGGGCCATGAGATCATGGAATGATGCATAGAGATGTTATAAAGATGATTCCTAGACCAACTCACCATGATTGAGGAGTTTGAGAAGTTTTGAGTTAGGGTTTCCAAGGATTGTCAGTGAAAAACCCTAATTTGATCCCTATTTTCCAGGCAGTTTTAGCTCTAGATGTGATTGATATCTCATCCTCCCCACAACATGAATGTTGTAGAGCTTGTCCTAATCTTTAATTTGAGTGGTGGAAGTCCTTGATAGGAGTTACAGAGCTCAAGTTATGGTTTTGACAACTTACAGGTCAGCAGAGGTGTGTGAATCTGGGTCCTTGAAAGTCACCCAACTTGCAGACAACTTTTGCCCTAGTAGGATGATTCCTATGAGTTCTTGGTCAACATGAATGTTGAAGAGGATCTTCTTAGCTTTAATTTGAGTGGTAGAAGTCCTTGATTGGATTTGTGGAACTCAACTTATGGTTTGAACAAGGCAGGGGTATTTTGGTCATTTGTCAGTTATAGGTCATTTTATCCAATGCCTAAAACTCCTATTTCCAAGCCTCAGATGGAAAAACTCAAAACATGAAAGTTGCTCAAAATGTGATTTTAAGTCTAGAAAGAAGGTCACAAATTGTTGGAAAAGCTCATAGCATGAAATTCCATGATTGGTCAAAAGTGAACTAAAAATGGCTTATAACTTTGAAAAGTTGAAATTGAAAAGTGATTTGGGAGATCCACAAATCCAAAATAGGTCATCCAATATATCATTTTGATTGGAAAAACCATTTTAAGAACTTTGGTTTAAATAGATTTTTCATTTGAGGCTTAAAAAATGAGGTTCCTTTGGAAATTTATTACTTGAAAAAGAAGGCAATGTTGGAAAACTTAACATAAGGCAATTACAAGGCATGTGAGCTTCCTTACCATTCCATATTATCATGTGGTGAGATTTTAAAAGGTGTGTAAGTTGGTTAGAGGTGATATATCATGAGATAACCAATGTGGCATAACATGAGATTTTAAAGAAACTTCCATCACATTCTAGATGATTCTAGAAACATCCATCAATTGTTATATAAGGAATGCATTGTGGAGAGTCTAAGGTTGGTGAAACTTGAGCCAAGTCAGAGGAGAGAGAGAGAGAGATAGCCATTAAAGCTCTTGCTTCAAGTTGAAGCAACTCAAGAATTCTTCCATTACAAGTCTTCTTCTGCAAGAATTGTGCAAACAGAAGGCTATCCATCATCAAAGGATCATCCTGAAGGATTTGCAAGCCCTGGTTCGAGCCATAGCATCACTCACCATAACTTCTTGACAGGTTGGTGAACTCATCTCTTTCTCTTTATTTATGCTTAGATAGATCATATTCTAGGTATAGAATGATTGTATTAGGATAGGTGACCAAGTACTGAGAATTAGAGCAAGATTGGTGAGGTTGTATAACAGAACCATGATTCTTGGATCTTCAATAACTGGCTGTTTGATGAGCTTTAATTAGCATGAAGTAGGTTAAAATGATCAGGATAACATCGAGAGCATGATTGCATCATTATACTGAAGTTTAATGAAGATTGATGTCAGTTGAAAATTTTGAACCATGGTTGTACCAAGATCTTCTAGCTTTCTGTTAGAGCAATCTAGGAAGAATTAAGAAAAAGTGAGCGTATGGTTTTATTCCTCTCGTTTAGTAGATCATTTTTCGTGTTTAGATCTTGCTGAATCATGGCGTGTGGAGAGAGCTAGGGGAGCTCGAAGGTATGAGTACATGAGAGAGGGTTCTGCAAAACCCTAGTTTGTTTGAAGACGATGAAGGTTAGCCTTTGGATCTTCTCCAGATGTTGACAATTCTCCCAATCCAACGGCGTTGATTGAATCTGAAAAGAGAGGGAAATTTTAAACTTCCATGAAACGCGTCGTTTCATTAAACCAGCCATTCTGGGCTTGGTTGCTATTCGCCCCCCCCCCCCTTTTGTTGGCCCAGTCAGTTTGAACTAGCCCAGAGTGCTATTCTGACCCCCCCTCCCTTTAATTCATTTATTTCTTTCATTTTTCTTCTTTTATTTTTCTGTTTTTGAATAATTCATTAAAAATGATAGAAAATGATTTTTAACTTCTTCTTTTTTCTATGATTAGATTAGAATGAGTAGAAAATTATAAAAATAAAATTGAGATTTTATTTTTAGGTTTAATATTTTTAATAGATTTTCCAATTAAATAGCTTTTTAGTATGTTTAATTTGGTATGTGATTTTGTAGGAATTGTTTTAGTACTTTCCTTTAATCTTTTTTATCCATTCTTTTTGGTGCAATTAGATGATGAATTATAGTTCCCCATAGGATTTTTTCTAGATTTTTTAGAATTAATTTTGATTAGTTTAATTAGGGTAGATTTAGGGTATCCTAATTAGGGTTTAGAATTGTGTTTAGGTGATGAATCATTTTCTTTGAGCAAGTTTTGTTTTGATTTTTAAGTAGAGACCTTTGTAGATGTTATGAGTAGGTGTTGAGGACCCTTGTGAATATTTGTTAGATTTTTCCCCATTAGTTTAGCATTTTTAGGTATTTTCTGAAGTGGCCTATGGATTTAGTGTCCCCTGTGGTTATCTGTTCATCTTTGGGGTTCTTTCTGAGGAATTTGTTGAGGGGCTTGTGTTGCCTTGAAGATTTTGATGGAGAGCATCATGAAGAGAAGATTGTAGATCAAGATGCAGAGACCCAGAGCTTGTCTTATCTCCTGTCTGTGAGGTTTGAGATCCTGAAGTTTGAAGGAAGTTCATGGTACTTTCCTGAGGAAGGCACTATGAATGACTTTCATTCTTTCTTCTCACCTCTTTCTTAAGTATCCAAGGATGTTGGAGCCAACTTGTGAGTTTAATTTCTCCTGAGGAGGAATGTAAACTGATCACATGTTGTTGAGCCACATGGGATACAACTCCTAAGTGGAAGCCTCCTAGTACTTTCCTGAGGAAGGTCCTATGGGTCTATTCACTTAGTTCCCTTAGTTTATCTAGGATTTCTCAAGTATCCAATGATGTTGGAGCCAACTTGTGAGTTTAATTTCTCCTGAGGAGGAATGTAAACTGATCACAGTTGTTGAGCCACATAGGATACAATTCCTAAGTGGAAGCCTCCTAGTACTTTCCTGAGGAAGGTCCTATGGGTCTATTCATTTAGTTCCACTAGTTCAGATAGGATTTCCTAAATATCCAGTGATGTTGGAGCCTGCTTGTGAGTTTAATTTCTCCTGAGGAGGAATGTAAACTGATCACAGTGGTTGAGCCACATAGGGTATGACTCCTGAGTATCCACCTCTTAGTGCTTTCCTGAGGAAGACACTATGAGTCTGATTGCTTAGCTCCCTTTCTTTGGTAAGCTTGTTCTGAAGCTTGAAGACTGGGATTGTTTTCTCTTGTTAGAGTTTTGCTTGAGAGCTTTGCTTAGGTTTGATTAGGATCCTGTGATTAGGGTTAGGATTAGAGAAAAGATGATTCTTTCTCAAGTTTGTGGTTTTGCTTGCCTGATGGTACCTCACTCCATTCCTTCTATCTGTTCATTGCTTGATAGCATGTTGTTTATTTCAGTATGATTGCTGTTATTTCATGACTGGCTTGAGGTCGAGACGAGCTTGTGGAGGCTGAAGCCCCACACACATTTCCTCCCTCACTTGCATTGCATGCATTTTACTGTTAAAGCTGATGTTTTTGTCTGTTTATGTGTATCATTGACATGATCCCGTAGGACTCTCATTTCCTTTGATAAGGATTTGATGATAGACTTTTAGGTTGAAACCTATGCATGACAACATCTAGGAGTTCCATGTTCAAACCTCGACCATAGGATGAATCCATGGCATGATAACAGTAGGACTTGATAGTCTCCCTCCTAGTTGAGTTTTTCCTGTAGTTTCCCGAACTACGTTTGCTCTGATCTTTCATACCAGATGAAAGTACGTAGGCATAGGATGCGATATCCTAGCGAGCAACCTTTCCCCCGTAGTTAGCCGAACTACGTTGACTCTGATTTCTCATTCTCTGATGGGAATACGTAGGCATAAAGTGCGACGCTTTGCCGAGTCATTTTTCTTTTCTTTTTCAGCCAGCCTTGATAGGTAGATAGATTATAACCAACCCGTCCAAGTAAACAAACAAGCGAGGATCCCGTCGAGTACGACGGACGTGAGGGGTGCTAATACCTTCCCCTTGCGTAACCGACTCCTGAACCCAGACAATGGTTGCGACGACCTTGTCTTACCCTTTTTCGTCAGGTTTCTCCGATCGTTTCCTTTCCCGCTCCAAGGGATAAATAACGAAAGGTGGCGACTCTTCTGTCATGCCGGCACCTTATTTTCGCGCAAGCGACACCCGCTAGACAGTAAAAAGAGAGTCCAGGCAAAAATGGGGCATCCTGGCGAACCAAAAACAGAATAAAAAGGTTCGGGCAAAAGTTAGGGATATAATTGAAAAAATGTACACCCGCGAAGTCGAAAACCTACACTGGGCGGCTTCGACAAAAAAGGGTATCCCGGTGAATCGAAAACCCGCAAAGGGCGATTCACGCAAAAGTTAGGGATTTAAGAAGCAAATGACTGCGGTCCAAGTTTGATTGTTTAGCGGTTTGGGAGCATCTGGGGTTCAATTATCCAAAGCAGTTTCTTCCGAAGACAGAGGTCGGAAAAGCGTCAGGGTCCGACGAGTCATAGGAGGATCGGTTCATGGTGTTCGTCTGTAACACGTTGCCGACATGTGTACAAATTTTATTCGGTATATTTGTATACTTCTGCATTTTGTTTGTGCGTAACTACCTCTTTTCAGGAGTTGCATCCGATGTACAAATTTTGCCTATTCTCAGGTTGTTATCAATAAAGTGTTTATTCAGTGTAGTGTGTGACTTTGGTTTTGATTTTTAAAGTTTTGTTTGTAAAAAACGCCGATGTTTTCGATAAACTTACATGCGTGTAACCAGGAGGGCCTCGACCGATGATTGTTAAAATCGAAAATTACCTGAATGGTTGTCGTGGGTGATTACCAAGATGTCTCTTTTTGCATAGATTGTCTTGTGTTTTCTTGTTGACTTTTGCAGGTATTCAAAAGTTCACAAAGTTCCCCGCCAGAGTCCATGGCAGGCTGGTACCCTTTCCAGAGGTCGAATGTTGTGTCTTCCCCAGTGAAGTCATCCCAGGAAAAGATGGAATGTTGTCTCCCCAGGAGAGTTGAGATTACGTCGAAGGAAGATCAATGTACTTTCAGTAGATCAGAATTGGCTTATCAAGCAGAGCAGAGTCCTTCCCAGTGAAGGTCGAGATGAATATGACTAACTCCCCAGAAAGTTCTTGCGCAGTGCAAATCAGAATGTGTAATTCAATCCCCAACTCAGTGATAGCAGGATGATTTCCCCAGCTCAGTGATAGCAGGAAGGGTTCCCACAGAATATGATCAGGTGGTGGGAGCTGCTGAAAGGAGTTTTTTCCCGAATAGGAGTCCTTTCTTTTCCCAGCAAGTCATCTTTCCTCGTCAGGAGGATCGTCCTCAGCAGATTTTGAAGTTTTGAGCTACCTTCCTAGCAGGATAGTCATCCCCAGCGGAGCTAGTTCACCTTATCAACATTTATTTTGATGGAAGGATATCGGTAGTGTTCCGATCATCCCCAGCGGATCCAGTGTGCCTTCAGCATTTATTTTGCTGAAGCAACTCTTTGCATAAACATGCATCATGAGCATTTGCATTTTACCCGAGTATGTAGCATTTCCATGCTGTATGGAAGCATTACGTCAAGCGCGCATTTTGAGACATAGGCCAGGTGGTTACCTCTTCAGTTTCAGACATGTTATTCCTTACCGATAAGAGAAATCGTGATTTAAGAGGATGTGGATTTTGTGGTCAAGGTATGCAGTGATCGTATTTTTGTACCATCTATGGGGTTCATGTTGTCAGGCACGCAGTGATCGTGTCGATTTTGAGATGTTGATTTGTGGTCCAAGTACGCAGGGATCGTATTTGTACCGTCTATGGGGTTCATGTTGTAGGGCACGCAGTGATCGTGTTGATCTTGGCATGTGTATCTGTGGTCGAATGGCGCAGTGATCGTATTCGTCCCGATTTAAGAAGGTTATGTTGTAAGGCACGCAGTGATCGTGTTGGTATCATCTCGGGGTCTTTATTAAGCAGGACACGCAGTGATCGTGTTTGCCATATCATATGATGTTGTTGGTCGATATGCGCAGGGATCGTATTCGTCTATTATACAGTGATTATGGGTTGATACGCAGTGATCGTGTTCGTCCAGATTTTGTTGGTCGATATATGCAGTGATCGTATTCGTCCGTTCTATAACGATTATGGGTTGATACGCAGTGATCGTGCTCATCCAGTTTGTTGATCGGTATACGCAGTGATTGTATTTGTCCGTTACGCGGGGTGGTTATAGGGTGAGGCATGCAGTGAACGTGTTCATCTGGTTGTTGGTGGCCGAAGTACGCAGTGATCGTATTTGTCCCAGGTTTGAAGTTGTGGCACAGCACGTAGTGATCGTGTCTCCTCCAGTCAAGAGGGTCGTGACATGAAGCGCGCAGTGATCGCGTTTACCCTATGTATGGTTAGAATATGCAGTGATCGTATTCGTCCAGTTATGTGGGTTAGTTGAGACGCACAACACGCAGGGATCGTGTTTACTCCAGTCAAGAGGATCGTGGCTCAGAGCGCGCAGTAATCGTGTTCAAACACGCAGTGATCGTGTTCAGGATACGCAGTGATCGTATTTGTATAGCACGTGGTGATCGTGTTGATAGTACCGTGGGAACTCGCGATGCGGAGCACGCAGTGATCGTGGCTATCGTATCAGTTGGTCGGCATACGCAGTAATCGTATTCGTCCTATTACATGGGTTGGCTTTGTGACACACGCAGTGATCGTGTTGACATCATTTCGGGGGTTTGCTGGTCGAGATGCGCAGTGATCGTATTCGTCCTATTGCAGCACACGCAGTGATCGTGTTCGTCGTATTGGTGGTTGAAGTACGCAGTGAACGTGTTCGCCTCTTCTATGTGGATTGATTCCGTCTGGCACGCAGCGATCGCGTTTACCTTATCCGGTTGGATTTATGGTCAATGTGATTTTGGTTGTAACGCAACACGCAGTGATCGTGTTTGTCCCCTTATGTGATTTTGTGTGTGGCATCAAGGCGCGCAGTGATCGTGTTTTTTTCTCTTGTCAAGAGTGTTGTGGTATAGAATACGCAGTGATCGTGTTCATCTTGTTACAGAGGGTTGTTGTGCCAGACATGCAGTGATCGTGTTCGTCATGGCATATTCCCCTAGCAGAGTTGTTTGGTCAAGCATTTCTCTTTCTCCCCAGCCGAGTCCTTTCTCAGAGTGTTGTGGGAACGACATGATGCAATTTTTGGGTGGTTACCCACAGTTACCCCAGTAGAGACGTAATCCCCGACAGGGTATTCTTTGACAAGTCGCTTGGTTAAGTCACTTGTATTCCCCAGCTGAGTCCTTCTCCGGATGCTATGGAGTCAGCATTAGAAGTTGGTAATACAGATTTGCGGGTGGTTACCCGCAATTCCCTAACAGAGTTATGTTCCCCAGCAGGGTGTTACTTCAACGAGACGCTTGGTTAAGTCCCTCATAGTTCCCAGCAGGGAGATTGCTACAGGAGGTGTGGTTAAATTCCTCGTGTTTTTCAACAAGGTTGTTCTCGTCAGGGTATTTGGTTAAGTTCCCAATTTCCCCAGCAGGTGTTTGACGGCAGTCGTCAGAGTTGTCCCCTCAGAGTTGCTTAGTTAAGTTTCTCTTTTCCCCGCAGAGTCGGTTGTTCATATCTTCGAACATTGTCCCGCTTGGTTAAGCGTTTGCTCGTTTCTTCAAGATACGAAAGGTTGATCAGTGAAGTCAACATGACAAGTGAAGTCAATATGCTCTCGCTGGTTAGCGTGTGTTTGGTTGATAAGTGAGATCAACAGAGGTTGATAAGTGAGATCAACAGAGGTTGATAAGTGAGATCAACAGAGGTTGATAAGTGAGATCAACAGAGGCTGATAAGTGAGATCAACAGAGGTTGATAAGTGATATCAACAATTTTTCGTTGTGTGGTGTATGCTCATTTCTTCGGAATGGAGTGGTCTGCGGGCAATATCAGATTATTTTACAGAACAGATTGACAGATGGATGGCTAGTTGTTGCTGTGACGACAGAAGCCAGTGCCCAGGGTTTCCCCACACAGTAGTCGTCTTCGCAGTTTATTTTTGCAGTTGGCAAATTTCCGGGTTCTTTCGTATTCAACCGTCTCGTACCACGAATGTCTGAAGGCTGCGTGCTCTTCATCCAGTCGGGTCCAAGTCGCTTGAATAGGGGCAGCTGTTGCACCCCAAAATTTTCCCAACCTTTTCTAACCTAGGTTTATGTTTCAATTGCATAGTCATTTGCATTGTCATCATGTACATAGTGTATTCATCTGCATTGCGTAGCTTGAGCAAGCTATCTTAATCAGGGGATCAAAGTGCTATTCTTATCTCAAGAGGTATATCCAAGGGTTTCATTCATATTCAAGACTACTCAGGTCATCAGGGAAGAATTTGAGCTTTGAAGAGCTGACAGGTTGATCAGTAAGTTCTCTCCTATCTTGAGGCTAGTTGGGGATCATCAGAGGAAGTGTGAGCTATGAGCCAAGAGCATGAGGTGTGTATGGATATTATGAAGATTCTAGAGAATCATTTTTGAGGAGAACCAAGTCATTGAAATGATTGCAAGAGCCTCAGTTGAAGTCAGTCAACTAAGGTCAACACTGGGTCAATTCTAGGTCAAAGAAGTGTTTTGAAGGGCTTCCAGGATCATTTGAAGAATGGGGGATTCATTATTTGCTATATGGATATGGATATGCTGTTGTGATAAAGAAAGATCAAGAGGAGTCAAGGAGAACTGGAGTTACTAAATTAGGGTTTCAGTGTAAAATCCCCTGATTTAGGTCAAACTTCAAAGCAGTGTAACTCTAGATACAAGCTTCATATGAATTCTTGGTCCACATGAAACTTGTAGAGTATCTTCATATCTTTAATTTGAGTGGTGGAAGTCATCAAGATGATTTATAGAACTCAAGTTATAGCTCTTGCAAGTTACAGGTCATCTGAGGGCACTGAATTTTGTCTGTGAAAATTGTCTGTCTTCCAAGCAACTTTTGACCTTCAAGGGTATTTCAAATGGATTTCTGGCAAACATGAGAGTTGTTCCTTATTGTCTTAGCTTTCTAGAATGGTATGGTATGCCTTCATATGATTTGTGGAACTCTACTTATGGTCTTGGCAAGCAAAGGGTATTTTGGTCATTTGAGGATTACAGGTCATTCTTAGCATATGCCTAAAACTCATACAAGGAAGCTTCAAATGAAAAACTTCACAACATCAAAGTTGCTCAAAATCCATTTTAAGTCTAGAAAAGAAGTCATGGAAGTTTGGAAATGCATGGAATGAGACTTGACCAAAGTTGGTGAAAAATGACCTAAAAAAGGCATATAAGTTGAAAAAGTTGAAATGAAAAATTGGTTTGAGAGATCTACAAATCCAATATGGGTCATCCAATATACCAAATTGATTCCAAACAATATTTTGAAGACATTGGTTCAGCCACTTTTTTGAGTTAGGGCATAAAAATGGGACTTGCTTTGTAATATTGTTTCTTGCATCATAAGGCAACTTGGTAAAACTCAACACAAGCAAGAAAAGGCTTGGTTTTCACACATACACTCCCAATATATCATGAAAGGAGATTTTAACACAAGTTTACCAAAGGTGCAAGCATGATATGAGATGATTCAAAGTATCATTAAGTGAGAAGTTCATGAATTTTCCACCACTTTCTAGAATCCTCTAGGATCAATCTAGAAACTTCTAAATCTGTTAATCATCATCTATATATTGAACTGAGCTCATTGGTGCAAGGGGTTGGTGAAAAGAGGGAGAGAAAAGAGAGAATTTCATGGTTGCTTCCATTGTAAGAAAGTGAGAGAATTATCATAATACACCATTTCTGTTCAAAGTCTTGATTCATCTTCAACACATAGTGCATAGTGAGTGATTGTAAGCAAGGTTAGAGGTCCAATAATGGAGGATTTAAGAGTTAGAGTGGACATTGCAAGAATCCATATCAGAATTGTAGCCATCACCACAAGCATTTTTCTTCCTACTTTTTGCAAACAGAAACCCTAGCATCATCTAAAGATCATTGGTGAAAGCTTATAAGTGTCGAATCGAGCTCTTCCTCATCTGTTTCAGCAAGAATAGCAGGTTGGTGTTTTCTTTCATATCTCCATAACTAGGTGTTGCTAGGTTAGATTATTGGTATAAGATTGTTAGGGTTAGGTAGAGGAGCGTATACCCCATCTGTTATGGCCATTAGAGACGATTGGATTAATGGTGATGAAACTTTCTTGATCTATAACTCCTGAATTAGGGCGAGACAATGCTAGATTTTTGGTTCAGAATACTCAACATAGTCCATAGATCGTTCTAGGGTAGTTTGAGCAAGTTTGATGATCATGCACATCAGGTGCAATTCAGTGGTACCCAAGACTTCCAGCTATCGGGTTTGGTTTTTGGGAGGGTTTTAGAGAAAATCACGTGCATAGTCTTGTAGAGGGGAAGAAATGGAGTGAGTTTGGTTTTTAAAGTGCGTGATTTCATGGCCTATTGAAGGAGAATAATGGACATGAACATGGCTGCATGGGGAGTGGAATTCTGAGTTTAGGGTTTTGGTTTGGGGACGATGAAGGATAGCCGTCCGATCGTCCTGGTTAATTGACCTTTTACACCCATCGTGTGGCTATTATTCAATTGGAAATGGAGGGAGCTGACCAACGAAACGCATCGTTTCACTTAAACGCGCGTCTGGGCTGGGTCTAACATTTCTATCCCCACCCCCTTCTTGATAAGCCCAAAGAATAACACGTGAAGCTGTTGCTATTTGCACCGAGAATTTGCCTTTTTCTTTTGTTTTTATTTCGTTTTCTGAAGCGTTCTTGGGCCTTGCTTATTGATATTCACACCCCTGGTTCCATGGCCCATTAGGAATTACAACTAGGCGTGTATGCTATTCAGACCCCCTCCCCATTTTATTTCTATTTTGTGATTTTGATTCCTTTAATATTTTTGTCATCTTTAAAAAATCATAAAAAATGGGAAAATTGATAGTTTTAATTGGTTCTTTTTGCTATAGGTCCATAATTCTGTCTAGAAAAATACCAAATAATAAAATTGACATTTTATTTTGTTTTAATATTTTTTATGCATTTTTCTTGTAGATAGCATTTTATTAAGTTTAGTTTAGTACTCAAATTTGTTAATTTTAGTTCTCATAGGTCCCCTTAGATTTAGGGTTCATTCTTTTTAGAGTGATTAGTATAGGACTTCAACTTGAATATAGGATTTAATTCATATTTTTAGGATTAAATTTTAGGTGATTTGATTAGGTGTGGTTAGTATGATCAAAATTAGGGTTTTAGATGAGTATATGTGAGATAGATTAATTCTTTCAGGGATGTTGATTTGATTTTGGGGTATGGGACTATAGGGGTTATGGGTATAGGGTAGATCCCTTAGAAAATATTAGGATTCCCCTACTGCTATTAGTATATTGCTCATATTTGGTTGATTGTGTGGTGTGCCCTCTTTAGGGTTACTTTTTGTCTGTCTGGGGTGTTGGGTTGTTTGGGATTTGGGGGAGAGCTGAAGACCTGTGATGGTGAAGCCCAGTTGAAGATCAGAGAATGAAGACCAACTTCCAGAGTTCATGAGGAGTATCTCTTGCTGGTAGCTGCTGAAGTTTGTAGGATGTAGGGGTTAGGCAGAGCCCTAGAGTAGCCAACTTAATTCTCAAACATGGAAGGTCTTGTTTGCCTCCATTCTTCTCTGTGATACAGAGTCTCTCTGAGATACTCACCCCCTTCCTTTGGAAGGCTTGGTGCTAATGTCTAAGGGATAGAACTCTTGAGAGAAATATTCTTTGTGTTGATAGCAGTATGTTTGCCACCCTTGGTGGTCAACTAATTGCTTAACACCCAGTTTATTCTTGTGATTGATTCCTCAGCTTGGAGGTTAGGACTTGAAGAAGAGCCATTGGGAGATTGAAGATAGAAGACTGATGTCTGTTTTAATTTTGATGTATTGTGTGATTTTCCCGGACTGTATTGTTTGCTGTTTAACTTGCTGGGTTGAAAGTGAAGTCTGTTCACTTTTGCCTATTGTTTTCTAGGTTCGAGGTTGAGTGGGACTCCCTTGCCTCGCTTGTATTGTTGCATCCATGCATTTTACTGCTCTATTGTATATATCTGCTGTTTCTGTTTCCGTATATTCCCTTAGGATCTCTGTTTCTCTCTGCGCAAGAGAGGAGCATGATAGACATTAGGTGTTAACCCATGCATGATAACATTAGGGTAGATTTTATTCCCCTTTTAACCCTAGGATTTATAGAGTGTCATCTCTTCTTCCTTCAAAACAACAGAAAAACACTAATAAAGGTTATAACAGAGATTAATTCATTTCTTCCGTCAAAATATTTGAACGAACATCAACCTTTTTGCAATAAGAAAACCCTTGTTTAAGGTGAGATTTTTCATAAAAGACACTTGAACAGCTTGTGTCGTGCGTAGCCCGAACTACGTTTGCTCTGATCTTCCATGCTGTGTGGAAGTACGTAGGCATAGGATGCGATGTCCTAGCGAGCAACCTTCACCCATCTTCCCCCGTAGTTAGGCGAACTACGTTGACTCTGATTTCTCGTTCCAGGCGGGAATACGTAGGCATAAAGTGAGATGCTTTGCCGAGTCATGTTTTCTTTTCTTTTCAGACCTCATCCTTTAGTTTAGATAGAAATGTAATCCGTACAAACCAAGCAAGCGTGGATTCCATCGAGTACGATGGACGTGAGGGGTGCTAATACCTTCCCCTTGCGTAACCGACTCCCGAACCCAGGTTTTGGTTGCGATGACCATACCTTTTCCCGTTGTTTGCGAGGTTTACTTCGAGCGTTTCCTTTCCCTCCGTTGGGATAAATAACGTACGGTGGCGACTCTTCTGTCAGCCGGCGCCGATTTTCGCAATAGCGACAGGAGGGACTAAGCTTCCATAAATAGGATCCTAAAGTCCTAGGACAGAAGCATAGATGAGGATAGAATATACTCAAAGTAAATGAAGAGAACTGCACAAAAGAATATAAGCAAATCATGTCAAAATATGGGAAACATTCATATATGTGCACAAGTGAAACCCTAAATGAAAGGCCTAAAAGATAAGCATGTTTGACCAAGTTGTAAACCAAATATGGACCTATAATTCAACATACAAACACCTCAATGTCTCTATAACATGAATCCACACGAATTAGAGGTTCAATTAATGCACAAAACCCATTTAGAACACAAACTGGCTTATGCACTAATGTAAATATCACACAAGGATGCCCTAGAATGGAAAATACACTAAAAATAGCAAACATATCCAAAAAATGTCAAATAAAATCCTAGATGACCCCTAAGGTGTTAGGAACCAGGGGTCAAAAGTATCAAGCCTAAGTCCCAACACAATTATGCAAATAGAGAAGAAATCCAAAGGGATACCCTAAAGGCAAGGGTGAGTGAGGGTCCTAAAAATTAACCTAAAACCCTAACCAATTGTCAATAAAACCAGGGGCAAAAATGTCTAAAAAGCCCATTAACATGTCAAGAATATGATGAAGAATAATCAGCCACTAACATGAAAATTTCATCAAGAAATAAAATCAAATACATGAGATATGCAATTTCAATCCAATTAAAATACCTCAAAAGTAAAAATCAAGATTTAATTGGAAAATGACTAAGAAAATTAATTGCGAAATTTGTAAAATCACCTAACATCCTAAAATATGTAAAAAGTATTTTTTGGGATTTTTATCATTAATTCAGGTATTTTAATGGAATTAAAGTTGGAACAACAAAATAAAATGTAAAAAGAGTAAAAGAAAAGAAAATAGAAAAAGTAGTGTGGCAATTAGCAATTTATTTCAGTTATTATCAGTGGGCCATATGGAAGAGGGGGTGTGGATAGTAGTCTAGGCCCAAGTCCAAGACTCAAAATTGAGTTAATGAAACGGTTCGTTTAAGTGAAACACGTTGGCAAGTCAATTGGTCAACATGTGATAAGATGCAATCAAGGTCGTTAGATGGGGTCAACAAGTTAGAGGCTGATGTGGTGCTACACGTGGGCAAAACGAAATTAAAACCAGACGATGGCGCCAGTTGTCTTCTCTGGTGCGCTGGCCGGAGAAGAAGATCAAGACTGAACCAAATCGTGAAATCTTTTATACCAATCCAATCCTCTCACTGCCTTGATCATGATTCTAATGTTATTTTTAATTTTTTGCTCATAAATAAGGCAAAACGAATATGTGAAGTTTTGAGGTCAAATCAGAAACTAACAAGAACATGAACAAAACCAATCCAGAAATGATCTATAAGCATAATGCTTCCAGAATACATGAAAATGGTGCATGATTGATGCATGATCAGAGAGAAATCGCGAATGAAACTTACCTAACGGAATGCCTCCGTTGGGCCTTGATTTGTGGATGAAACTGGTGGAAAAAAACCAGAAAGCTTCAAGGAACTTCAATGGAGCTTGCTATCACCTTCAATTGGATTGAATTGCCTTTATTCTTGATTTCACTCTTTCACTTTTTCCTCCAAAAATTCTCAACTGAATTCTGTTTTTATCTCCACCAATCTTCCCCCTGAGCATTTTTGAATCATCTGAGGATTATATTCAACGGATCTGAGCACAATTGCGGGCCCAATTGTGGCCTGTTATTATCAATTTAAAAAATCCATAATTGAGTTTTGAAGCTTGAAAGTGCACACGAATTATGGCTCCAATGGCCCTTGCTCTGGTTCAGCTAGCTTCCTTATGCTTCCTTCTTATCAAAGGGATGAAATTAATCCCTTGAAATGATCTTGTGGTTGATTTTGAATGTGTAGCTTCATGGTGAAGTAACTTGAAAAATGGCATGTCAAAACTCATCAAAACACCATTCTGATATTGGCATTGTGTTTCTTATGTTTAAGGGACTCAAAAAATGCATAAACTTGTCATGAAATGGTTCAAAATGAATTTAATTGAATTTACCCCTTTTAAAGCCTTTTTCCATGAAACTTCTTCCCCAATTTTCATATACAAACCAAACCCATGATAGGTTGATGTTTGATGATGAAAATGAGTTCATTTGATGCAAGTTTGATGTTTGAGAAAGTTCCATTTGAAGTGTGCAAAGTCATGAAAATGACCTATAACCAAAATGACCTATAATCAAAGTTTCCCAAAATACCCCTGCCTTGCAAGCTTCATATCATGAGCTCTACAAATCAGATGAAGGACTTTTAATACTTTTTGGAAAGTTAAGATCATAAGGAAAAACTTGTGTGTTTGGGTCAAAGTGAGGAGAAACATCCTTCTTGGTCAAAAATGTCTTGGAAGTTGGTTGACTTTTGTTGACCAAAATCACATTCATCTGAGGACCCATAACTTCTCAGAATCATAACTTGAGTTCTAGAAACCCAATGGATGGGTTCTAGTACTAAAAAGAAAGCTATGAACATGCTCTACAGGTTTCATGTTAGGGTCAAGATGAGATGAAACTTGTATCTTGAGATATGTGGTCTTGAAATTAGGCACTAAATAGGGGATTTTACACTGACAAGCTTAGAAACCCTAGCCTAGCAACTTCTCACACTCTTGATTCTTCTTGATTTGATCTTGGAAAAACTTCTTAGATGCCTCAACCCAACGTTCCATGATCATAAGGACATGGAATTGAGTCTTAATCTCCAATTTCCCAGTTGACTTAGGGTTGACCTGATGAAAACCCTAGCTGCACCACCTTTGACTGTGGCTTCTTGCACTTGGTATAATGACTTGAACAAGCTCCTCAATGACCCTCAAGACATTAAATGAGCTTATATAATGTTCTCTATACTTAACCATGGACTCAACATCATCTGATGAACTTCTCATAGCCTCCAAGATAGGAGGTGAACCATATTCATTCATCTGCCTTTTTCAAAGAACTTTGACTTTCTTCTGATGATGATAAGCACTTGATTGCTTGAATAAGACCTCTTGCTTAGACTTGGAAACTTTGATGATCTCCTCTTGCTAGGCATACCTCTCTGAATCCTCTGTAAATGAACAATGGTATGCAAATGCTAATGCTATGAAAATGCAATGAAACATAAACCAAGTTAGAAAAAGGGTTGGGAAAATTTTGGGGTACAACAACTGCCCCTATTCAAACGACTTGAACCTGACTGGGTGAAAAGCGAATGGCTTTCAAATAATCAAGGTAAAAGACGGTTGAATACCAATGAAACCGGAAATTTTCCAACTGCAGAAGTAAACTGCTAACTCTGAAGAGGGATAACAATCTCCAGACAAATGACTGAACTGTTGGTTGCAACGTCGACACGCCGATGGAAGAAACATCCGACCTCGCCGTCAGACAACGACAGTAAGTTGGAACGATCACTTGACATCGCCGTCAAGTATCGACACTAAGTCGGGAAAACATCTGCTATCACGTAGTTGATAATAAGCGTTTGATTTCGCCGTCAGGCCTCTACATCAATTCAAAACAAACACTTGACCTCACCATCAAGTAACAACATCACTTCTGAAAGAAGATACCTCTGGACTTGCCGTCAAGCACTTGACCTCGTCGTCAAGCGTCAACCTCAAGTTGGTAAACCTCTAGCATCACCGCCAGTTATCAATATCCAGTCAATAAAGCCACTGACATCGCCGCCAGGCCTCAGCATCAAGTTGGTGAAATAGCTGACATCGCCATCAGTCCTCTGTTAAAAATAAAAACAGGAATCAAATCCAAAGATATAGTCCTCTGACATCACCGTCAGGCCCTCGCTAAATAAAAGCGAATAACAAATCTGAACCTCGGATTAGCACAAAGCCTCTGACATCCCCGTCAGGCTCCTGTTAAATAAAAACAGGTAACAACTCCAAGAATTGGATCAACAAAGAACTGAACAGTACCTGACATCGCCACCAGGCACTAGGAAAGTTGGTAAAGACATCTGACATCGCCACCAGGCATCTACGGGGGATAAAAAATTTTGACCTCGTCGCCAGACCAACACAAAGTCGATAAACATCTAACATCGCCGTCAGATAACCACAAGATTGATATACATCACATGGCATTGTCGCCAAGCTTCTGTATGGGATAACAAATTTTGACATCATCGTCAGGCATCCGCAAGCATGATAAATGTCTGACATCGCCGCCAGACCACCACCAAGTGTAATGAACCTCTAACATCGCCGCCGAATAATTGCAAAGTAGATAACACCTGACATCTCCGCCAAACAACCACAAGGCAAGTAACACCTGACATCGCTGCCAAACAACCACAAGGTAGGTAACATCACTTGGTATCGCCGCCAAGCTTCGACAGAGTAGACACAGTTCCTGACATTGCCGCCAAGTAACTACGAAGTAGGTAACATCACTTGGCATCGCCGCCAAGCTTCGATAGAGTAAATACAGTTCCTGACATCGCCATCAAGTAACTACAAAGTCGGTGAACATCTGACATTGCCGCCAGACAGCCACAATATGGGAGAGTACCTAACATCGCTGCCAGGCCACCCCAACCCATCGGTAAAGATCTGACATCACCGCCAGACAACAACAAAGTTGATAACATCTGACATCGCCACCAGGCAACAACAAAGCTGATAAGGATCTGACATCGCCGCCAGACAAACATCATGTTGAGCAACCTCTGACATCGCCGCCAGAGCAACACCATATTGAAGAATATCTAACCTCGCTGCCAGATAAACCTAAGGATGAGAAACATTTGACATCGTCGCCAAACAAACAGAATTTTGAGAAACATGACATCGCCGCCAGAACAACACCACGTTGATAAAATACCTGACATCGCCGCCAGGCAACCAGAAGATTGATGAAGATCTGACATTGCCGCCAGACAACCACAAATCTGATAACCATCTAACATCGCTGCCAGACAAACTGCAGGGGGTAACACATCTCAGATCCGAAGATAAGGACCTCTGACATCACCTTCAGGCCTTCGCTAAATAAAAGCGAGTAACGAACCCAAAAAGTCGGATAGGTAAGAAATTGATAATCACCTAACATCGCCGTCAGGCATTCATAGAATTGATAAATATCTGACATCGTCGCCAGGCATCCGTAAATTTGATAAACGTCTGACATCGCCGCCAGGCAACCACGGAAACTGATAAACCGTCTGACATCACCGTCAGGCACCCGCGCAATTGAGAAACATCTAACATCGCCGTCAGAAGTCTATTGCAACCAATAAACAACAAACGCAAAGTTGGATCAACGAGAAGCTAACAAACATTTTACATCGCCGCCAGATCAACACTAGAGAGCTGATGAACATCTGACATCGCTGCCAGACCAACACAAAGCTGATAAAGTCACCTGGCATCGCCGCCAGACAAACACAAAGTTGTGAAAGATTGGCTGATAAACCTCTACAAACAAGTAGGCAATTGCTGAATAGGACAAATCCTCGAACCCGAAGGCCAGGTCAACCCGCAACTGATACACATCTGACATCGCCGTTAGGCACCCGCTAAATAAAAGCGAGCATCTGACCTCGCCGTTAGATCAACACGGAGTCGATAAACTTCTGATGAGAAATCCCAAAGGAACTCCGCTGGGGAAAAGAGAGAACTTAAACAAGTAACCCCGATGGGGAACAAAGAAAGAACTCAACCAAGTAACTTTGTCGAGACTTGACTGGGAAGCACAGGAGAACATGAACACCACTATCTCGGATCTTTTGCCGAACACGTCAACCTTCCGGAGATTACCTGAAACAAAAATATAACCACCTGGCCTATGCTTCACATGCACATGTTTGAATATGGTGTAATACTCCATACGAAATGGAAATGCTACGCGTTTCTGAAGATGTTATGCATGCATGCGGATGCAACGAAACCAAATCAGCAAAATAAATGTCGGAGATATGGAGACCACCCTGCTGGGCAAAGAGAACGACCCTGTTGGGGATAGTTAGCACATGCCAGTAGATTGGACTTAATCTGGGGAAGCAAGCCTTGAATAGTTTCTTGAAAGAAATTTCCTGAATAGCGACCAAACCTGTTGTGGAGATAGAACAATCTGCCAGACATTAATTCTACTCTGCTGGGATTATATTAAATCCTGCTAAGGAAGACGCCATGAATGGCCTTCCAGAATACAAACCTTCTAGAGAATAAGCAACCCTACCCGGGAAAAAGAACCACACATGGGAACCTATCCGCCTGCTGAGGAATCAACGACTCTGCGGAGGATAACAGTCCACCTCCCGAGATTAACCATGTTCTACTAGGGACATCAGCCGTGAACAACCTGCCAGAATATAACATTCTGGGGAATAGGCACCTCTGCTGGAGAAACGACGCCAGTTGTGAAGCCCTAACTCCAATATACTGGGAGTACTCAGCTGGGGAAGAGACATTTTCCCTCAGGCTCTACTGGGGATAACACAATGAGGGAATCAAAATTAACCTCTGCTTGGGGAGATAAGGAATGGACTCATCAATGACCAATTGACCTCTGAGGGGATACAAAATCACCTACTCAGACTCTGTGGGGGTTACTTACTCTGCTGAATAAGCCAATCTCGCACCGCCGAGGAATGAGTGCACACAGACAATCCGCTAGAGTTGAATGTGTATTGACCAACTGCTGGGTATAAGCATACACACTACCTGCTCACAACTCTACTGGGGATAGAGATACAACCTCAAATTGCTGATGACGGACTCTGGTTGGGGAGAATAACCTTGCTTGAGTAACTGCCTCCAATGTAGTTCAATTTGCCCTAGTCTAATCTCTAGGACGAAAAGGAAAGCTTGCCATGAAACGACTTCGAGATGGCTTGCCCCAAAATTCGTACCATGAAAGGATTCGTCCCTGGTTGACTAAATTTGATGAACTATGAAGATAGGGAGAGGAACAGTTCCTTTGTTTCCCCTTTTTCCCCAGCCCGTGGGATCTCTGCAACATCTTCCTCGAAAGGAAACCTGAACTTTCTGTACCCTGCCGGTTTGGTATGAACTACCTCAGCATTTTGAACCTCGAAAAAGTACTCATATTAATTTCCCTCTGGCCAAGAATAGCTTATGTGCTCTTAGGGTAATCTGCCCCAACCTCGCAA
Source organism: Lathyrus sativus (assembly GCA_963859935.3). Taxonomy (NCBI): domain Eukaryota; kingdom Viridiplantae; phylum Streptophyta; class Magnoliopsida; order Fabales; family Fabaceae; genus Lathyrus; species Lathyrus sativus. Next base: position 282,273,239 of record OZ012741.1, on the reverse strand, counting down.
TAACTCTGCCCCTGTCTGGCTGACTGGTGAAGCAGTATGCTTGGTTGCGAGAGATTCACCGAATCTCGACTTGATTGCCCCATGTTAACTGACTTTCGAATGGCTGACTCCCATGACATGATCATTTGATAAATTTCCCCGGTTCCACGATGTGACAGGCGTTCTGCATTCTATCCTGATCACATTTTCCACTATGGAAACTTTCCTGTTGTCAAGCGCTTACTTGCAAGTAAACAATGTTTTGCACAAAAGATATGCTAATCCAATGCATATGACAGTTTTGACATCCAAGTCTGTTTGCTGGAAAAAATTATGACATATAATAGATGAAATCATTTATCAAAATGTCAACACTAATACAACGCTGTAATAGGAATCCTTTTAGGAGTTAGTTCTGACGCGATCTTTACCGATGTATGCTTTCGAAACAACTCTGCTTCAATTAGGACTTTTGAAGGTTGTAACATGCCCAGGTTCACGGTTAAGAAATAAAGGATATAAGGCTCAAAGTTTTATTTTAACCCACCCATTCTCCTTGATGTTCTCCAATCCTACGTTCAACTAATTCGACACTAGCGCTCACCTTTCAAAGGTTGAGTGACAAGAGTGATGTTTCGGGAACCACAAGTCTTGGGAGTGACGGTCACTCTCTTTTTGTCTTTTGGGTGCCTTAAGTCACACGATTTGTTTGTTAGAGGATTTTTCTTTTGTAACCCTTTTCGCTTTTTCCCTAACTTTTGCCTGGACTAGATTTTTTGAACTTCTTTTCTTTTCGGAGTCCAGCGGGATGCCCTAATTTTTTCCTAAGTCGCTTGTTTTCATGTTTCGACTTAGCGGGCTTCTTCTTTGGATTCTTTTTCTTCTTTTTTTTTTGAACAAATCATGTGACGCTGCCTTGTCTGACTCGTTTGAGAGAAATTACGACTGTTTCACTCCCTGGTCAGCGAGGGATAACCGCTGTGGTTTTTTAGGTACGGCCTATAGAGGTGTGATTGATCCTTGAACGGGAACACTCCTTTTGCAATTTGGACGCTCGGTCGAATGAGCTGACACCTACCCTGCCCCAGGTTAAGATTAAGGCTTTTTTCGTTTATTAGAAAGAAACTCCTACTACTAGGCTCGAAGGGGTTGACAAGAGATTATCTTCGTTATATCTCCAGTGTTTAGGAATTTGAAACAATGCCTGTACATCATTGGCAGGTTTTATTCACAAGCATACAATTGGAAGTTTTCGTCTTTCAATTTCGTCATCCTCCACGGATTTCGCTTAAACAAGCGTTAGACATCAATTAAAAACATAAGTGAACACAAATGGATTTAATCAAAACATGCATATTTATTTCATTATTGATATCAATTTGAAAACAACAAGTTTTATAAGCGAAATTTGCATTTAAGCAGGAAGGAAACTACAAATACAAAGAAATGCCAAGATAAAACAAAGATTGCCAGCTTCGGGGAACCAGGCTTCCAAATCTTTGACTTGCTGCTGAGTCAGCCATCTTCAAACTCAATCGGATGAAAGGTCGACATGCATCCTCAATCTTCCTTTCGGAAAGGAAATGTACCTCTTGTCGATCAACTGTTGCACCCTGACTTGGAAGGCCTAGCAATCTTCAGTTAGTGCCCCATGGGTCCTCCATGATATCCACACTGAGCATGCGGATTGTACCCAGAAGGGTAAGGTTCTGGCACTGGCTTAAGAGTTTAGGCCTCCACTAATGAGTTATGAATCAAATGCGGCAGCAGCTGACTATATGACATCGAAACTGGATGAAGAGGAACATTCCTTCTTTTCAATTTGTTGCGAGGCCTATTCTGGTCTTGGGGCCGGTAGTTTTGAGCAACACGAGGTTGTTGGCACTGATTAGGGATCTCCTCATGTTCAGGCACTTTCACCCTCAGACTTAGCCCCGGAATCGGCAATAGCTGTGGGCACAGAGATTCAGAAGTCATAAATTGCATGGCATCCTCTTGGCCCAATGCAGCTTCTGGGATGAAAGCAGGAATGTCCACCTTTTCTGTAGTGATTGGAATGAGACCATCTGCTACGCTCAGGCCGCCCGGCGTGAACTTAACTGCCTTTGACTCGATCAAATCCTGAACCACGTGCTTAAAATCTTTGCAGTTATCGACGTTATGCCCCAGTGCCCCAGCATGGAAATCACAATGGGCACTTACATCATAGCCTGGTGGTGGCTCAACAGTTAGCAGAGACAACTTTCGTAGTTCGACCAACCGAAGCTGAAGCAAGCCTTGCAGCAACTGAGTATAGGTCATAGGGATCTGATCAAATATTCTCTCGAGCTGCTTCGTCCTTTAACTATACCTCCTTGTTTTAAGATTTCCTTGGGGAGCAAGAGGTAGCTGCTGACGTGGCAACATATCTTTGAGGCACATCATGCCTTGCGAGAGGTTCCACAGACAAAAGTGGAACGAGCATCTCTGTTGCAGCTTTAGGCACCTGATCACCCTCCTTCCTTAGTACATTTCTTATCACCTTTGTGACCAGGCCCATCTGGATCTTCAGTTGCTGAACCTCCTCCTTAAGCACTTTCTGCTCCAAACATAAGGTTTACATACTCGCTATGAACTGCCCCATCTAGCTCCGGATTTCCCTTAACTCTGCTTGAACTTGTTCCATGGCTTCGTGTTGATTCCCCGGTGAACGGTCTGATTGTTTACCCTGAAACCAGCTAACAGAGCAAACAGGGGTAAGATAAACGGTTCTGCTGTACCTGCTATGCAAAAATGCTATGTAAAATGCAGACATGTCTATGTGCTTACAGGGAGATCTCCCCCTTGATCCCAGTTTCAATAAATACGAGCAGCAGAGATGTACACCATGATAATCCTCTCATATATCAGGTAAGATCCTTTCTGAAGGTTTCAAAGACGTCAGGCTTGTAAGAACACAGATTGTGTCTTAGTTATATCTCTATGTTTTGATGATAACACTTATGAATTTTGTATTCAAGAATTATATACTCTAAACGTGTTCTAGATTGTTTGCTACAGGCACTAAAGAAAATTATCTTAAGAAAGCAAATTTGGATCTGAACAATGTTATTATGAAGGGCTTCATAGGTTCAAGAGCATCTTAAGTGAAGATCTGAACGCTGCTCTCAGAAGAATCTGATTACTGTCTCTTGAAGATTCTGAAGCAGGAGCCTCTAAAGCATAGAAGACTCTGCTCTGATAGATTTACACGCTCAAGCACACAAGCTGCACATACTCTGATTCAGCTCAATCTGAAGAACATCCAAGACTCTGAAGATCCAGAAGATCTCTATTCTGGAGACTCTGAAGATTCAGATTCTAATGTTGAAAGCTGAACTTACTTTGAAGAAGATTTAAATATGTACGTTGGTTTATCTCAACAGCTCTTTCCTATTTTGTGCTAGACACAAGGACACAGACAAAAAGGTTTTATCTGTGCATTCCATTCTAAGGAAAGTTTTCTGCAAGTGAAGACAAAAGGCATCAGGCTTGTTTCAGCACAGCCTCCAATGTAAAGACAAAAGGCATCAGGCTTTTCTGCACAGCCTTCAACGTAACAAGACTTCTTGGATCTAAGTGCCTATATAAAGAAGTCCACTCCATCTTCTTCAGAATCGAACTTCTAGCAAAATCTCTCACCATAGCAAAACTCTCAAAGCTCTTACTATTTTATTTTGCTATAACATTGTTCTTAACTTAAGAGAAATATCACAGTTGTGATAACAGCTTATTAGAAGCATTCTTACTCTTGTAAAAGTTTTACATTGTTTGTAAAAGGTTTTCCTTAAGAGGATCCAGTTGGGATCAGTTGCTCTTGAGAAGACTAAGAACAGTTGTTCTTAGGTGTTGCTATTTGTAATCTGTTTGATTAAATAGTGGATTAAGTCCTTGACAGAGAAAGGCAAATCACTCTTGAGAGGGTGGACTGGAGTAGTTGTATTCAACGAACCAGGATAAAAATATCTGTGTTCAAATCTTTGATTTTTAGTCTTACTTATTCAACCCCCCCCCCCTTCTAAGTAATTTTCTCACCTTCAGTTGGCATCAGAGCTCCAGTTCTGCGTGTGCTCCACTTAACCGTGACAGTTAAAGATCCTGTGAGAAAGATACTTTGATATTTATTTGGTTGTCAATATGTATAATACTTCTACATCAACTTACAACAACAAATATGAAGGAGATAGGATCAGTACTAAGCCACCCATGTTTGATGGGGAAAAATTTGACTATTGGAAAGATAGAATAGAAAGTTTTTTCCTTGGGTATGATGCTGATCTTTGGGATATGGTCATTGATGGATATGAACATCCTACTGGTGAGGATGGCAAAAAGATTGATAGAAAATCAATGACTGAAGTACAGAAAAGAGATTTCAAGAATCACCACAAAGCCAGAACTATACTGCTTAATGCAATCTCTCATACTGAGTATGAGAAGATTACTAACAGAGATACTGCTCATGACATGTTTGAGTCACTCAAAATGACTCATGAGGGAAACTCTCAGGTTAAAGAGACCAAGGCTCTGGCGCTCATACAGAAGTATGAGGCATTTAAAATGGAAGAGTCTGAAAATGTAGAAACTATGTTTTCTAGATTTCAGATTCTTACAGCTGGTCTGAAAGTTCTGGACAAGGGCTACTCAACGTCAGATCATGTCAAGAAGATCATCAGAAGTCTTCCCACCAGATGGAGACCAATGGTGACCGCATTAAAGATGGAAAAAGATCTGAACAAGATCTCTCTAGAAGAACTTATCAGTTCTTTGAGAAGCCATGAAATTGAGCTAGAGGAAGATGAACCCCAGAAGAAAGATAAAGGTAAATCCTTAGCTTTAAAATCTAACAAATCTGTTAAAGCTTTGCAGGTAAAAGAAGAAAGCTCTGAAGAATCTTCTTCTGAAGAAGAAGATGAGTTATCCATGCTGTCCAGAAGGATTAACAAACTCTGGAAGCACAAGGGAAAGAAGTTCAACAACTTCAGAAGATCTGATAACAGAAAGGAATCTTCTAGTCACAGAAGATCTGCCAAGAAAGAAGTGGTGTGCTATGAGTGCAAAGAACCTGGGCACTACAAAAATGACTGCCCCAAACTTCTCAAGGAGAAACCCAAGAGAAAGTTTGATAAAAAGAAGAAGGTTCTCATGGCAACTTGGGATGACTCAGATGAGTGTGAATCATCTTCTGAATCAGAAGAAGAATGTGCAAACGTTGCACTAATGGCCAGTACAGAGGATCAAGAGGAAGGTACCTCAGGATATGAATCAGAATCTGAATCTGATGATGATGCAATAGAGGTAATGGCTAAACTTACCAAAGAAGAACTCATTAAAGTTTTAACAGAAGTTCTTAAAAGTTATAACAGCATCAAACTCAAATACAAGAAGCTGAAAAGCAATCTTGAATCTGAGATTGATCTTCTGAAAACAGAACTTGTTGAGCAGAAATAAATAAATTTAAAAATCAAAAATGACTTTGATAGAACTCAACAAGAATCTGAATCTGAGACTAAGTCATTTGAAAATATTTTAGAAAAATATGACTCTAGTTTTCAGAAATTTCTCACTAAGAGCATAGACAGAAGCAAGATGGCTTCCATGATCTATGGTGTTAGTGGAAACAACAGAAGAGGCATTGGATATGAGTCTTCATCTGGAAGCAATCCAAAACCTGTTGACAAACTTTTCATCAGGAAGACACCTCTGTATTCTCAATTCAAATTTGGTCACTTGAATGACATTAAACACACAAGCTCTGAGAAGAGTACTTATGTGTTTAAACCTAAGGCAAGTCAGAATAAACATTATTTTGCAAAACAGAAGTTTAGACAAACCTACAAACCAACTAACCCCAAAGGACCCAAGAAGATCTGGGTACCTAAAGACAAAATAATCCCTGTTGCAGATGTCCTTAGCAGCAAGGTCAGGACACCAATCATGGTACCTGGACTCTGGATGCTCACGACACATGACAGGAGAAAGGTCTATGTTCCAAAGTCTGGAACTTAGATCTGGAGGGGACGTGAAATTTGGAGGGAACCAGAAGGGCAAGATCATTGGCTCTGGAACAATAGGTAATGGCAACCTACCCTCTATTTCTAATGTTCTGTTAGTTGAAGGATTGAAACATAATCTATTGTCCACAAGTCAATTAAGTGACAATGGTTATGATATAATCTTTAATAAAAAATGTTGCAAAGCTGTATGTCAAAAGGATGGTTCTATCCTATTCAATGGAAAGAGGAAACACAACATTTATAAAATTAACCTTTCAGAACTTAAAGTTCAAAATGTAAAATGCCTCTTATCTGTGAATGATGAGCAATGGGTCTGGCATAGAAGATTGGGGCATATTAATATGAGACGTATATCTCAGATTAATAAACTCAATCTGGTCAGAGGACTTCCTAAGTTGAAGTTCAACTCATATGCTCTGTGTGAAGCATGTCAAAGAGGTAAATTTTTAAAATCTCATTTTAAATCAAAAAATGTTGTTTCTACCTCCAGACCATTGGAATTACTTCACATTGATCTGTTTGGACCAGTGAAAACTGCATCCATCAGAGGCAAGAAGTATGGGTTAGTCATTGTAGATGACTACAGCAGATGGACATGGGTAAAGTTTCTAAAACACAAGGATGAGTCTCATTCTATGTTCTTTGACTTCTGCAATCAAGTCCAGACTGAAAAAGATTGTAAAATTATTAAAGTCAGAAGTGATCATGGTGGAGAATTTGAAAATAAACATTTTGAAAAATATTTTTCTGAAAAAGGCATTGCACATGATTTCTCCTGCCCTAGAACTCCACAACAAAATGGAGTTGTAGAGAGGAAAAATAGAACATTGCAAGAAATGGCCAGAACCATGATCAATGAGACCAATCTGGAAAAATATTTCTGGGCAGAAGCAATTAACACAGCTTGTTATATTCAGAACAGAGTGTCTGTAAGACCTCTTCTGGAAAAGACTCCCTATGAGTTGTGGAGAAACAGAAAGCCTAACATTGCTTATTTTCATCCTTTTGGATGTATTTGTTATATGCTTAATACTAAAGATAATCTGAACAAGTTTGATTCCAAAGCACAGAAGTGTTTCATGCTTGGTTATTCTGAACGCTCTAAAGGCTACAGAGTATTCAATACTGAAACAGAGATTGTTGAAGAATCTATTCATGTTAGATTTGATGATAAGCTTGGCTCTGAAAAGCCAAAGCAGTTTGAAAGTTCTGCAGATAGAGAAGTGATTCTCACAGACTCTGAAGGCTCAGAGGCAGAAAAGGCAAAGAACAAAGAATCTGACGCAACCCCAGATGCTACACCTTTGACCTCCCAACTAAATAACTTGCATATTTCTGAAAGACCAACTGTCATAGGATCTTCTTCCAGAATCAAAGCTTCTCATCCAGAAGATATGATAATTGGAAAGAAAGATGATCCAATAAGGACAAGATCATTTCTCAGAACTTCTGAATCTTCTTTATTTGGCTTAGTGTCAATGATAGAACCAACATCTGTAGATGAGGCTCTGGAAGATAATGAATGGATTATAGCTATGCAAGAAGAGCTGAATCAATTCACTAGAAATGAAGTTTGGGATCTGGTTCCTAGACCTAAAGGATTCAATGTTATTGGAACAAAATGGGTGTTCAGGAATAAGCTAAATGAAAAGGGAGAAGTAGAAAGGAATAAGGCAAGGCTGGTTGCTCAAGGATACAGTCAACAAGAAGGTATTGATTACACTGAGACATATGCTCCAGTGGCAAGGTTAGAATCTATTCGTCTTCTTATTTCATTTGCTGCACAGAATAACATCACTCTGTATCAGATGGATGTTAAAAGTGCTTTTCTTAATGGTATTATAGAAGAAGAAGTATATGTCCACCAACCTCCTGGTTTTGAAAGTGAAAACTTTCCAGATCATGTTTTCAAATTAAAGAAATCTCTTTATGGATTAAAACAAGCTCCCAGAGCTTGGTATGAGAGGTTGAGCAACTTCCTTTTGAAGAAAAATTTTATCAGAGGAAAAGTGGATACAACTTTATTCTGTAAAACTATTAAGAAAGATCTGTTGATTTGTCAAATTTATGTAGATGACATTATTTTTGGATCAACAAATATTACGCTTGGAAAGGAGTTTGCTAAATGTATGCAGGAAGAATTTGAAATGAGCATGATGGGAGAATTGAGATTCTTCTTGGGAATCCAAGTCAACCAGACTCCAGAGTGCACCTACATACATCAAACCAAATATGTTAAAGAGCTTCTGAAGAAGTTCAACATGGTTGATAGCAAAATGGCAAAGACTCCAATGCATCCTATAAGCACTCTAGGTAAGGAAGAGGTAAGTAAGAAGGTAGATCAAAAACTCTACAGAGGTATGATAGGATCCCTTCTATACTTGACTGCTTCTAGACCAGATATTCTGTTTAGTGTCTGCTTATGTGCAAGATTCCAATCAGATCCTAGAGAATCACACTTAACAGCTGTTAAGAGGATTCTAAGGTATCTGAAAGGTAATGCTAACATGGGTTTGTGTTACAGAAGATCTGATGAATTTTCATTAGTTGGATTCTGTGATGCTGACTATGCTGGAGACAGAGTTGAACGTAAAAGCACTTCTGGAAGCTGTCAGTTTCTTGGAAGTCATCTGATCTCATGGTACAGCAAGAAGCAACCTACCATTGCACTATCAACTATAGAGGCAGAATACATTGCTGCTGCTGGATGTTGTACTCAGGTGCTCTGGATGAAGAGTCAATTAGAAGATTATCAAATCTATGAGAGTAATCTTTCTATCTTTTGTGATAATACTTCTGCTATATGTTTGTCAAAAAATCCAATCTTGCATTCTAAGGCAAAACATATAGAAATTAAACATCACTTCATCAGAGACTATGTTCAGAAGGGTGTAATTAATTTAGCTTTTGTTGATACAGATCATCAATGGGCTGATATTTTCACAAAACCCCTTGCTGAAGATAGATTTAAGTTCATTCTGAAAAATATTTGTATGGATTTTTGTCCAGAGTAATATTTATCAGAGGCAACCTCTCAGATGCAAAATGTTTAATGATCTGAAGTATTTCATCTGTCTATTCGTTCATTTATATTCATTCAATTATTTTTTGTGTGAAACTCTGAACTAACAAGCTCAGAAGATCTGAAAGTTGGAAACGTTTCATTTCTTGAGAGACATCAGATACGCATGCAAAGCAAACACGTGTCACTCAGTATCTGAAAAGATGGAGTGCTCAACTGAATTGACGTTTGAGGTATTGCTTTGAAAATCTCACTTTTCTTGGTTTTCACCCCAGCTGTCATAAATTTAAAGTGAAATGATTATTTTTTCATTAAATGTTGTCCAAACGTGCGTAAGTGTCTTTTGTTGTGCCCTATGCTTGATTATTGGTTATCTATAAATATCACCTATCACACTATTTTCACACTTTCCACATTCACTACATTCATGCGTTTCTGTTCTCTCTTCAAACTCTACCAAAACCCTAAACCTAAACCAAGATCCTCTTCTTCTTCAATGGCGTCTACTTCAAACACTGCTGCAAAACCCAACAAGACTATAATGTACAAAGAACCAGAACGAACCTTATTTACTCCTGTCGCAGATCTGGAGGTGCTATGTGAAAGCTTCATTGATCTTGATTCGTTAAAAGAAAATGGGTTCGACCTAACTCCTGCCATTAAAGCTCAAGGTTGGGAGAAATACTTTGAAAGATTAATGGGTCCTGTATTTCCGTCACTGGTAAAGGAATTCTGGATTCATGCAAGCGCTGGTCCTAAGTTTATTCATTCATCGGTTCTTGGAATGGAGATAGTTATTACTGAGAAACTGATCAGGCAACTGTTCAGTTATACTGAATCTGATGGAGTTTCAAACCTTGCTTCTTCTCGCATTGATATGGCTAGGGTTTATGAAGAAATTACTATAGCTGGAATGCCATCAAGTAAGGTTAAAGATTTGAAACCCATTTATAGGATCTGGGCAAAAATATTTATGAGTACATTTTTTCACAGAAAACCATCCAACTCACCAGACTATGTGAGTTCGGAACATCTGTATTTCATGTACTGCATTAGCCAGAATGTCAAAGTGGATCTACCGTATCTAATCTTCAGTCATCTACTAACTCATGTCAAAGAAACCAGAGAGGAGGTAAGAGCTAAAGCTGGTAAAGTTAGGACGTGGATACCCCTGGGAAGATTGATTTCAGACATCCTTATTGAAAACAAGCTGGTACAACATCTGACAGATGCGAAGATTACAGAAGATCTGACTTACATCATTGGATCTGAAATAAATGGACTCAATCTGAAAAGGATGAAAATCATTTCAGAATTGAAAGGACAACTAAGGAAGATCAACTCTGAAGAGGTTCAAGGCAGAAGAATTCCTGTGGAAGACTTTCCACTATTCAGTGCAGATGAACCAAAGGAATTTGTCTGGATGTATATTACTGAATGTCTAAAGGAAGGAATTCCTCTACCTGCTAATCTTGTTCAGAAACCAGGAGAAGAATTGCCCAATCTGATGAAGGAAAGGCGTAGTAAGAGGAAAGCTGAAGAAGGATCCGTTCAGAAGAAAAGAAAAGCATCTGAAGCTTCAAGAAAGAAGAAGAGAGAAGGAAAGAAAGCCAGAATCAGTCCTAGAGAAGCCACTCTGGAAGATATCAGAGACACCATTCAACAGGTATTAGCATCTGATCCTACACCTACTGTTCATTCACCCCTTTCATCACCACAACTCTCTCCAAACCTTAGACAAAGAACTTCTAAATCCAAACAGTCTGTCAATCTTTCATCTGAACCACTCTCCTCTGAACTAGTAAATTTACAACCATCTCCTGTACCAATTCCATCTGAACCACAACCTCAAACAATTCAATCAGAAATTCCACCACCAGAACCAACTCAACCAGAAAACTCTCAAACAGTAACTCCACAACCAACTTTGTCACAACCAGAGAATCCCCAATTAGAGACTCTCCAACCAGAAACAATTATTTCAGAACAAAACCAACCAGAGACTGTTCAAACTAAACACTCTGAACAAATAATTCCCTCAGAAGATCCAAATCTTTCTGACAATATTGTTGATATTCAACCCCTAAATCAATCAATTATAATTTCTTCAACATCTGTTCACTCAGATGAATCTTCTGATTCATCTGATTCATCTGATTGTGATTCAGAGTCACTCAAACAACCTCGCTCTGAAAGTGTTATGAAGAAACATCTTAACATTGCCTTGTTTCATACCCCACCAAACTCTCCATCTCATCAACAACCATCTGAAACTCAACCATCTGACACTCAAACATCTGGAAACCAAACCATTCCTCAACCACCTGAAACCAATCCATCTGAAAATCAGACTTTTCCTCAACCATCTGAACTCCCTCAATCTGACATCCACTCATCTCAACCACCATCACCTCAACCACAACCATCTAAACCTACTCCTGTTAACACACCTAATCCTTTTTCCTCTGAACAGTCTGAACAGTCAGATCTAGGATCATGTGTTAATACTATGTTTGATATTTTCAAAAAGGAGTTAGATTCTGAATATGATCGTGTTAAGGCTGTATGCATGTCTAGTTTGGATCCAACTGTTTCGAATACTGCTTGGAAGCGCTTCATCTGGATGTTCAACAAAGTTGCCTTAAAAGTTAGAGCTAAATGCTCTAAGCTTGCTAAGAATAAATTTGCAGAATTAATCAAGGTAACTCTGATGAACATGCCTCCTCCTCCTCCTGTGTTACTTTTGGAAGTTGCTCCTCCAGTAGTTCCTGCATCTGAAATGGTTGAACAAGCTTCTGATGAAAACCAATCTGAAGGGAACCCTGCTGCTACTGCATCTGCTCCGTCTTCATCTGTGGTTGCAGAACTTGTGAATGATGTGAAGGATATAAAGGACTGGATGATCAAGCAAGAGAAGACAACTGATGAAATCAAGACCTGGATGTCTAAGCAAGAAGAGTCAACTGCCAAGATGACAGAGCTTCTGACCCTTATTGCCTCTCGCCAGACTTAGTTTTATTTGTTGTTTTGCACATGAACTGCTTTTGCTGTCTGTTTGTTTTTTGTTGTGTTATGTGTTTTGGCTTCTGCCTGTTTGACTGTGAACTTTGGTTTGTTTTAATTGCATGATAATATGTTTGCTCCTATATGCCTCTTTTCTTCTATATCTTTCTGCCTTTGAAAATCTTTTTGATTATGACAAAAAGGGGGAGAAAAAGAGAAACTGAGTGTTCAACCTATAAGCAATTACTAAAACTGAAATTCAAACATTTTATTAACTTACTTTGAATTTAAGTCTTTCAGATTACATTGATATATCTGACATAATTCATTGAAGTTACCCTGAGACTGTGTCAACCAGAACCTGATCCTCTAAAGAAAATCTGAGTATTCAATCAACTTTGATAACTCTGATATCTTACTCTGATACATTTATTCTGAAAGAGAATTCATGCAAGATGATAACCAGACCCTCTGACTAAAGGAAGTCATATGTATCTGGCATCAAGATTTGATTCTGAACTCTTTCATCAGGCTCTGAATCTGAAATATACTTAATCAGAAAGGGAAGTATTCTATTCTATTGAAGTATTTATTTCAGGGGGAGATTGTTAATCTCAGGGGGAGTTTCTAATTCATACCCTTTATTGAACAAAATTTCTCATGTTTTGTCATCATCAAAAAGGGGGAGATTGTAAGAACACAGATTGTGTCTTAGTTATATCTCTATGTTTTGATGATAACACTTATGAATTTTGTATTCAAGAATTATATACTCTAAACGTGTTCTAGATTGTTTGCTACAGGCACTAAAGAAAATTATCTTAAGAAAGCAAATTTGGATCTGAACAATGTTATTATGAAGGGCTTCATAGGTTCAAGAGCATCTTAAGTGAAGATCTGAACGCTGCTCTCAGAAGAATCTGATTACTGTCTCTTGAAGATTCTGAAGCAGGAGCCTCTAAAGCATAGAAGACTCTGCTCTGATAGATTTACACGCTCAAGCACACAAGCTGCACATACTCTGATTCAGCTCAATCTGAAGTACATCCAAGACTCTGAAGATCCAGAAGATCTCTATTCTGGAGACTCTGAAGATTCAGATTCTAATGTTGAAAGCTGAACTTACTTTGAAGAAGATTTAAATATGTACGTTGGTTTATCTCAACAGCTCTTTCCTATTTTGTGCTAGACACAAGGACACAGACAAAAAGGTTTTATCTGTGCATTCCATTCTAAGGAAAGTTTTCTGCAAGTGAAGACAAAAGGCATCAGGCTTGTTTTAGCACAGCCTCCAATGTAAAGACAAAAGGCATCAGGCTTTTCTGCACAGCCTTCAACGTAACAAGACTTCTTGGATCTAAGTGCCTATATAAAGAAGTCCACTCCATCTTCTTCAGAATCGAACTTCTAGCAAAATCTCTCACCATAGCAAAACTCTCAAAGCTCTTATTATTTTATTTTGCTATAACATTGTTCTTAACTTAAGAGAAATATCACAGTTGTGATAACAACTTATTAGAAGCATTCTTACTCTTGTAAAAGTTTTACATTGTTTGTAAAAGGTTTTCCTTAAGAGGATCCAGTTGGGATCAGTTGCTCTTGAGAAGACTAAGAACAGTTGTTCTTAGGTGTTGCTATTTGTAATCTGTTTGATTAAATAGTGGATTAAGTCCTTGACAGAGAAAGGCAAATCACTCTTGAGAGGGTGGACTGAAGTAGTTGTATTCAACGAACCAGGATAAAAATATCTGTGTTCAAATCTTTGATTTTTAGTCTTACTTATTCAACCCCCCTTCTAAGTAATTTTCTCACCTTCAAGGCTCAGCCATGGAAATCAGACCAAATAAAGGTCCTAGCTCAAGTATTGGAAACTTGTATACAACAATCATCTTTCTGTCTACTTCCCTCTTTACAGCAAATCAGTACCAGGGTCAAGGGAAAGACAAGAACATTTCAAACACATAGACATGCAATGTTAAATGTAGGATGATTATGCAAATGAGAATGCAACAGGGGATCAAGATTGTTGCTGGTGATCGAGAAGAACCAGCGTTTTGCTTTGGCAAGAACATTAGCATAGCTCTGATAATAGGAACCTCTGGTATCAAGAACACAGATTCACACTGCGAAGAAAACCGGGTGGTCTGAAAGTCAAGGTTTCCTGCATAACCCAATCCTTCTCACAGGTATGGACCTATCACTGATAAGGTTCGACATCCTATGCGTTCATCAGCACCACAGACTTTCGAGAAACAATGATACGTTCACCATTTCTGGTTTGGCATCATAACTTCCCGAAGCGGCCTCACTTAGCTGAATCACAAATGATCGGTTCCCAGAGTCAACAATCCTCAGAGATAAAAATCTTGTCGAGCCCAAAGGGCCAGAAAAGAAGTTATTAAAGAGAATCTCGTATGAGCGCGAATTTCATGGGAAATAGTGCATGTCCAAGAATACAGGTTCACCACTAGTTTCCGCTTCTAATGCTATGATGTACTCAAGCCTGGGTCTGGCTTATCACTCAATGGAACATTCCCTCCCCACAGCACAACAATAATGATACAATGCAGAAAGTAAATGCAGGAAAATAAAGTACATATATACAACACCCAAAGATAAACAAACAAGCATTGGGATTGACTCGCATAGAGGATGTTCCTTTCCCTAACAGAGTCGCCAGTTGTCGCTACTGCGAAAAAAGGTGCTGGAAATGACAGAAGAGTCGCCACTGTTCGTTATTTATCTAGACGAGAGGGAAAGGAAACGAGCAGATAAAACCTGACGAAAATGGGAGAAGACAGGTCATCGCAACCATATCTCAGGTTCGGGAGTCGGTTACGCAAGGGGAAGGTATTAACACCCCTCACGTCCGTCGTACGCGACGAGATCCATGCTTGTTGTCTATCTAAAAGGGTGATTGAAACTATCTACGTTTAATGTCTCAGGGACAAAAGAAAAGGAAAGTGACTCAGCACAACATCGTCGCTTTGTGCCTACGTATTCCCTCGTGCAATGGGAATGTCAGAGTCAACGTAGTTCGGCTAACTACGGGTGAAAGGTGGGGAAAGGTTGCTTGCCGAGACATCGTCGTCTCGTGCCTACGTATTCTCATCTGGTATGAGAAATCAGAGCAAACCTAGTTTGGGCAATTAGAACACCGGTTGGTTCAAATGTTTTTACCCGAGTAGGGTTAACAACTAGTTCTAGCAGTTAGGTGTATGCAGCTCGACCTTTGGAGACTTAGGCATTACCTGTTTACGGTAGAACTAAGAGTTAACGAAACACTTTTTACGAAAAAGGTTTTCCATTATTAAAGGTTACAAAGGACAAAATGAAGTTTGAAATTGCTTTTGAAGTCTTTTAAGAGAAGTGTTTTTGAATTGTTTGTAATTCATGTTGCACTAAAGACTATGACCTAGGAGCGAATGCGTCGCATATCGTCCAAAGGACATACGCTAAACACCCTAGGTAATTAAGAGGAAGCCCCCCAATCACCACTTCCCAGGTACTTAAGGCTCGTAAATCACAACATTCATTAGCCTTTATTAAGTATTTTAGAAATGATTTGAGATGAGAAAGGGAGAGGACAAACTAAAGGGAAACTAGTTCAAACCTAGTAGTTGTCATGCAAAGATAGACCTAAAGTCGAGGTAAAAGGGATACTACCTAATGTTGTCATGCATTGTTTGAAACCTAGGGTCTATCATAATCTCAAAGAGATTAGAAGTCCTAAGGGAACATGGCAAAGAAGATAAAGAAGTAAGCATAAACAAAGCTTAAGATAATATGAAGGATGCAAAGATGCATATGCAATGCAACAATACAAGCAAATGGAGGAAAAAGTGTGGGGTAAACACCTCCACAAGCACATCTCAACCTTTATTAATGCATAAAATGAAAGAGGAAGAAATCACACTAAATGAAAAGGAAAGAGGACATAATTGAATGAGAATATGGGAGGCAATGTGTGAACAAAAGGAACCCATATGGGCACTCAACCAAACATACCACATTCAATATTCAAGCAAATCAAGCAAAGTGTCCTCAAAGGCTCACTATTTATGACATGCTTTAAATTCCTTCAATGGAGGGACTAAGCTTCCATAAAGAGGATCCTAAAGTCCTAGGACAGAAGCATAGATGAGGATAGAATATACTCAAAGTAAATGAAGAGAAATGCACAAAAGAATACAAGCAAATCATGTCAAAAGATGGGGAACATTCATATATGTGCACAAGTGAAACCCTAAATGAAAGGCCTAAAAGATAAGCATGTTTGAATAAGTTGTAAACCAAATATGGACCTATAATTCAACATACAAACACCTCAATATGTCTATAACATGAATCCACACGAATTAGAGGTTCAATTAATGCACAAAATCCATTTAGAACACAAACTGTCAATAAAACCAGGGGCAAAAATGTCTCAAAAAACAATTAACATGTCATGAATATGATGAAGAATAATCAGCCACTAACATGAGAATTTCATCAAGAAATAAAATCAAATACATGAGATATGCAATTTCAATCCAATTAAAATACCTCAAAAGTAAAAAATCAAGATTTAATTGGAAAATGACTAAAAAAAATTAATTGAAAATTTTTTAAAATCACCTAACATCCTAAAATATGTAAAAAGTATTTTTTGGGATTTTTATCATTAATTGAGGTATTTTAATGGAATTAAAGTTGGAACAACAAAATAAAATGTAAAAAGAGTAAAAGAAAAGAAAATAGAAAAAGTAGCGTGGCAATTAGCAATTTATTTCAGTTATTATCAGTGGGCCATATGGAAGAGGGGGTGTGGATAGTAGTCTAGGCCCAAGTCCAAGACTCAAAATTGAGTTAATGAAACATTTCGTTTAAGTGAAACACGCTGGCAAGTCAATTGGTCAACATGTGATAAGATGCAATCAAGGTCGTTAGATGGGGATCGGTCAACAAGATAGAGGCTGATGTGGTGCTACACGTGGGCAAAACGGAATTAAAACCAAACGGTGGCGCCAGTTGTCTTCTCTGGTGCGCTGGCCAGAGAAGAAGATCAAGACTGAACCGAATCGTGAAATCTTTTATACCAATCCAATCCTCTCACTGCCTAGATCATGATTCTAATGTTATTTTTAATTTTTGGCTCATAAATAAGGCAAAACGAATATGTGAAGTTTTGAGACTAACAAGAACATGAACAAAACCAATCCAGAAATGATCTATAAGCATAACGCTTCCAGAATACATGAAAATGGCGCATGACTGATGCATGATCAGAGAGAAATCGCGAATGGAAACTTACCTAACGGAATGCCTCCGTTGGGCCTTGATTTGTGGATGAAACTTGTGGAAAACAAACCAGAAAGCTTCAAGGAACTTCAATGGAGCTTGCTATCACCTTCAATTGGATTGAATTGCCTTGATTCTTGATTTCACTCTTTCACTTTTTCCTCCAAAAATTCTCAACTGAATTCTGTTTTTATCTCCACCAATCTTCCTCCAGAGCATTTTTGAATCATCTGAGGATTATATTCAATGGATCTGAGCACAATTGGGGGCCCAATTGTGGCATGTTATTATCAATTGAAAAAATCCATAATTGAGTTTTGAAGCTTGAAAGTGCACACGAATTATGGCTCCAATGGCCCTTGCTTTGGTTCAGCTAGCTTCCTTATGCTTCCTTCTTATCAAAGGGATGAGATTAATCCCTTGAAATGATCTTGTGGTTGATTTTGAATGTGTAGCTTCATGGTGAAGTAACTTGAAAAATGGCATGTCAAAACTCATCAAAACTCCATTCTGATATTGGTTTTGTGTTTGTTATGTTTAAGGGACTCAAAAAATGCATAAACTTGTCATGAAATGGTTCAAAATGAATTTAATTGAATTTGCCCCTTTTAAAGCCTTTTTCCTTGAAACTTCTTCCCCAATTTTCATATACAAACCAAACCCATGATAGCTTGATTTTTGATGATGAAAATGAGTTCATTTGATGCAAGTTTGATGTTGGAAAAAGTTCCATTTGAAGTGTGCAAAGTCATGAAAATGACCTATAACCAAAATGACCTATAATCAAAGTTTCCCAAGATACCCTTGCCTTGCAAGCTTCATATCTTGAGCTCTACAAATCAGATGAAGGACTTCTATTACTTTTTGGAAAGCTAAGATCATAAGGAAAACCTTTCATGTTTGGGTCAAAGTAAGGAGAAACATCCTTCTAGGTCAAAAATGTCTTTGAAGTTGGTTGACTTTTGTTGACCAAAATCACATTCATCTGAGGATCCATAAATTGTCAGCATTATAACTTGAGTTCTAGAAACCCAATGGATGAGTTGTAGTACTCAAAAGAAAGCTAGAAACATACTCTACAGGTTTCATGTTGGCGTCAAGATGAGATGTTTCGCTACTGCGAAAATAAGGTGCCGGCAAAACAGAAGAGTCGCCACCTTTCGTTATTTATCTCACAGAAAGGGAAAGGAAACGATCGGAGAAACCTGACAAAAAGGTATAAGACAAGGTCATTGCAACCCTGTCTGGGTTCAGGAGTCGATTATGCAAGGGGAAGGTATTAGCACCCCTCACGTCCGTTGTACTCAACGAGATCCACGCTTGTTGTGTTTATCTGACGGGTTGGTTTAACTATCTACCTATCAAGGCTGGTCTGAAAAGAAAAGAAAATGACTCGGCAAAGCATCGCGCTTCGTACCTACGTATTCTCGTCAGAGAACGAGAAATCAAAGTCAACATAGTTCGACTAACTACGGGTGAAGGGATGGGGGAAGGTGGCTCGCCAATACGTCAGTATTGTGCCTACGTACTCTCAACAGGGGTGAGAGATCAGAGCTTACGTAGTTCAGGATAACGCGAAACACGGGTTGATTCATCTATTTTTCGAGTTGGGTTAACAAACAGTTCCAGCAGTTTGGTCTATCCAGCTCGCTCGTCGGAGACTCGTGCGTTACCGTTTGCGGTAGAACTGAGAGTTAACGACACTCTTTTTTCTGAAAACGTTTTCCTTGGATTAAGGGCCCACGAGGCAAAAAGAGGTTTGAGATTTATTTTCTATCTTTTAAGGAAGAAGTGTTTTTTATGGATGTTTGCAGTTCGTACAGCACTAGAGACTATGACTTAGGAGTGAATGCGTTGCATGTCACCCAAGGGTACCATACTAAACATCCTGATTATTGGAAGGAAACCCTCCAATAACCATTTCCTGAGTGGCTTAAGGCTCGTAATGTACTGTACCAACCTGCCTTTATTACGTATTTTACTGTTATTTTGGAGATGAGAAAGAGAAAGGACTACAGGGAGACTATCAAGATTCATTACTGTTGTCATGCCATGGATTCATCCTATGGTTGAGTTTGAAACAGGGAACTCCTAGATGTTATCATGTAAAGGTTTCAACCTAAAGTTATATCATCACTATCCTTATCAAAGGAAGTGAGAGTCCTAGGGGATCATGTCAATGGGAAACAGAAAAACAACTGCCAAAATTATAAAGCAGATAAAACAGGAAAGCAGACAGTAAAGATGCAAATGGAATGCAGCAATACAGGCAGAGGGAGAAACTCAACCTCTTAGCAATCAAGCAAAGAGAACAAACAAAAAAAGACAAGCAAAGGGAGGGTCACCTCAACCTTTCAATGCAAACACATCAGTTAGAAAACGGGAAAATAACACTCAAGCAGAGGGAGGACACTCAACCTCTTAATGCAATCATGCACCTACACTTAAACTACCCTAAACATGAGCTACCCTAATGCAACACACCACTCAATCATGAATGAAGGAAAGGAATTATGACAAATAAGGAATTCATTCCACAAGTAATCAAACAAGGCATCTATCTTAAAGAATGGAATTGATGATGGGATGCATGGTGTATACCAAAGGTATCCACCATGATGTTCAACCAATCATGGATAATCCAGAAATGAGGTGATACATGGTGTATACCAAAGGTATCCACCATGATATTCAACCATTCATGGGAGATTGAAATGAAGGGAAGCATGGTGTATGCCAAAGGCATCCACCATGACACTCTACCATTCATGGGAGATTGAAATGAAGGGAAGCATGGTGTATGCCAAAGGCATCCACCATGACACTCTACCATTCATGGGAGATTGAAATGAAGGTAAGCATGGTGTATGCCAAAGGAATCCACCATGAAAATCTACCATTCATGAGAGATTGAAATGAAGGGAAGCATGGTGTATGCCAAAGGCATCTACCATGACACTATACCATTCATGGGAGTTTCATCTTCCTAAGAGGCTTCAGGAGGAACCCTAAGGATTAGTTAAGGATCACCTAAACTAAAAGGGATTAAAGGCTCTATCAAGTCCTAATCTAGGTTCTTAGTAGGTCTCAACCTAAGCTTGATCCTATCAAGGAGCTATTAAAAGCCTAAATTTAGCTAAAGGTCCACCTTAAAGTCTAAACTAAGAGGAAAGCTAGATTAGGATCACGTAAACATCATCAACTTGTAAAATATGGGGAAAATAGGAAATCAATTCTAAAAATCCTAAGAAAAATCCTAGATGATCCTAAATGTGTTAAGAATCTATGGTTAAAGTTTCCAGTCAAAGCTCTATGCCTAAGGGCACAAACAGAAAGCTAAACCAAGATGTATGCTATGGGTGATTCAAAAGGGAAAGGCTCTAAAGATATGCTTTAAAACTATACCTAATGGAATCTAAAAAATGCAAGAAAAATCCTACAACTCTATCAAGATATCTAGATAACACATGCAAAAACTCAAAACTCAATTCTAAAATACGAGATAGCACAAAAATCAGAAAGAAAATCCATCATTTTTACATTTTTTAATCAACTAATAAAAATGGAAAAATAGACAATAAATGGAAATTTTATCAAAAACTCAAAAAAATTTCATACAAAAATCAGGGACAAGCCAAAGATCAATTATGATTTATTTCATATTTTTCTGAAAATTATTTCTATTTTTAATGAATTAAAAATGATAAAAGCAATAAGAAAAAGGAATTAAAAGAATTAAAAAGAATTAAAATGCTGAGAATAAAACGTGACGATCAGATCTAATGACCAGTCCACGCATCCAAGGGAAAAGCGAGTGCCACGTAGCTCAAAAGCACTTTAATGAAACGATTCATTTCATTAACTAATCACGTGTGGTTGATTGACTATGGTTCACCCTACGTCCTAATATGGAACGTCCATACCAAAAGTATTACAATCCAACATGCCTCAGCGTGCCACCTCATTTGGTCAATGGTCAATATTCTCAGAATGGATCTCACGCGTTAAATCTGCTTACTAAGTCAATCCAGTCAAGATGATCTAATGGCTCACACTTCATCTTCTTCATTTTAAACTCTGAAACCTAGGGGGGAAACTCAGGGTGGCCAGAAAAGACTCCGATCGTCTTCTCCGGCGAGCCAACGGTGGCCAAATCACGAGATAGCACCAAACTGCACCAAATTATCCAGATTCACTCGTCTCTTCACCCTGGTCAACATTATAATCTTCTTTTTCCCATTTTCTCAAGGAATAACCAGATATGATCGTGAACAGAAATGTCACACCTAGGCAAGTCATCACCAAACTCTATAGAAAGTATACAGACCTCTTCTACACTTATCACTGATCAAGAATCCACAACTAAAACTTGACATCAATCAAGATTAAGCCTAAACTGAATCCCTAAAGATTTCATCCATGATCAAGAAACTTCGCCAATGGCTTCCAAACCAAACCTAAATCCATCTATGGTTCAAATTCTACCTAACCACATGCAACATTTACACTAATTCATCACCAATAGAGCATAATTATGAAAAGAAGAAAACCTGGTTTGAGCTTCAACAGAAGATGCTACAGCCTCCAATCTTTATCCAAAACCGTGCAGAATCGATCCTTGATGATGGTAGAAGCTTTCTCAACTCTCAATTTCTTCAGAAATCCCTTCAATGGTGAAAATTGATTTTCACTTTGTAACTAACTTTTGCAACTGTTTCTTACCTTTCCAAGCTCATTCCATCACCAAAACTTGCTCTGAACTCAATCATGGGAATATATAGAACTGTTTTGGGCTGAAAATAGGGGCCCAACATGCTTGCAAATCCAATTTCACTTTTCCAATTTTCCTTCAAAATTCCTTCATGACAGAGCATGATTTCACCTCTGTTTCAGCTTCAATCTAGTTCAAATCCATTTCTGGTGTGTTAGTGATGATGAAGGGCCAGGATTTGTTCCTTGAATCCAATCAATGGTGTGGATTGCTCATGTTACTTCATTCTTAAGAAACTTTGAATTATGCCATGAAACCAACTTCAACATGGAAATGTAAAAATGCCAAAGTGTTATAAATGTCCTTTACCTTCAAAAAATGCACAAACTTGTAATGTTTTGCACCAAAATGGATTATTTTAGAGTTTTCTCATTTTATGCCTTTTAATGCTTCCTCCAAGAAAATTTCTTCATTCACTTCTCAATTTAATCCATATGAATGAATTCTTGGGTCATGGTTGGACAAATAACACCGTTTTGAACAACTTTCAAGTTGATCAAAAGTCCATTTGAGGTGTCTAAGTTGGTGAAATTGACCCATAATAATAAATGGCTTATAATCTCAAATTCCCAAAATACCCTTGTCTTGTAAAGCTCATATCTTGAGTACCACAAATCCAATCATGGACTTCTAGTACTTTTTGGAAAGATAAGAAGACAAGGAGTAACATTCATGTTGACCAAAAGTTCATGAAAATCATCTTTTTAGGTCAAAAATGTCATGCAAGTTGGTTGACTTTCAAGCTCCAAATTCACATTCCTCTAATAACCTGTAACTTGTCTGACTCATAACTTGAGTTATATAAACCCTATCAAGGACTTCTAGTACTCAAAGTAAAGCTATGATCATGCTCTACAACAATCATGTTGGGGTCAAGGTGAGATGAAAATCACATCTTGAGTTATGTGGGCTTGAAGTTAGGCACCAAACTAGGGGATTTTACACTGTCAAGCTTAGAAACCCTAGCCTAGGAACTCCTCACACTCTTGATTCATGATGAGATGACCTTAGAATCATCCCTTGGGCATCTTAATACATCAATCCATGATCACATGGCCTTGGAATTAGGTCTCAGTCCTCTTCAAATCATCTGTTGACCTAGGGTTGACCAGATGAATCCCTAATTGCACAAATCTTGGTTATAGCTTCATATCCTTCACATGATGACCTGTCTAGGCTTCAAAATGACTTTCAATACTTCTCATGAGCTCTCTCAAGGTCTCAAGTCTTCTCCCATGGATTTAGAATCATATGATGGCTTCTCACAACCCTCAAGTTAGGAGATATGCATTCTTGGCTTCAACCACTTTCTCTGAGAATCTTTGTCTTCTCTGATGAGGATATCAACCCTTAAATACCTAAATAAGGCTCTTAGATAGCTTCATAACCTTGTGTAGCCCTTTGTTGGTAGTTATACCTCTTGATCTCCTACACACATGTCAATGCAATGCAGATGATAATGCAAAAATGAATGCAATGAAACACAAGCTAAGTACAAAAAAGGTTGGGCAAATTTTGGGGTGTAACAGTTGCCCCTATTCAAACGGCATGGACCTGACTGGGTGAGAAGCAAACGACTCTCCAATAATCAAGGTAAAATACGGTTGAATACCAATAAACCCCGAAATTTTCCAACCGCACAAGTAAACGATACTCTGATGGGGACAAATTCTGAAACCGAAATAACAGTTGCATGACAACTTGCTGGTGAATGATTAACTTCAAATCTCTGTCGGGATGATCGTCTGATTTTGCTGTAGAACTTTGTCCTCAAGTCATCAAGGGATCACCGGTTACACGGTAACTGGTGACACGTAGCCGATTTTGCCGTCGGGCATTCCGCGCCACAGCAGAAGAATTCCTTATCACCGCCTATGGACTCGTCAGGTCGCTAGAAACGTTCGACAATATCTTTGTCAGACTTCTTCAGTATGTCAATAAGGGACCACTGTTGCACGACAACTGGTGAAGGATGGCTGACTATGCCGTCGGGCATTCTGTGCCACAACAGAAGAATTCCTTATCACCGCCTATGGACTCGTCGGGTCGCTAGGAACGTTCGACAATATCTTTGTCGAACTCCATCAGTAATTCAATAAGGGATCACTGGTTGCACGACAACTGGTAAAGGATCATCGATTTTGCCGTCGGGCATTCTACGTTACAGCAGAAGAATTCCTTATCACCGCCTATGGACTCCTCAGGTCGCTAGGAACGTTCGACAATATCTTTGTCGGACTCCATCAGTAAGTCAATAAGGGATCACTGGTTGCATGGCAACTGGCTGGTGAGCGACTAATCTCAAATCTCCGTCGGGATGATCATCAGATTTCGCTGCAGCTTCTTCCTCAAGTCATCAAGGAATCACTAGTTACACGGTAACTGGTGATACATAGCTGATATTGTCGTCAGGCATTCTGCGGCACGGCAGCAGAAGAATTACTCTGGACTCATCGAGTCATTAGGAACTTTTGACAATCTCTATCAGACTTCGTCAGTAAGTCAGGAAATAGAATGCTTATTCAATCACGGACCAATAAGGATATCTAACCTTTTTCCGTCATGCACTCCACGTCAGCTTAGAGAACTTCTTCGACATCACGGTCAAACTTCATCAGTAAGTCAGGAAATTGGCACTATTGTCGGACTTCAATCATCAAGTCTTCAAGGAAATTTCAACTTCTCTGTTTAAAACTTGCTGGGAATGACACATCTCCGCTGGGGATTCTGGAGAACTATCAAGTAACTTTGCTCTGGGGATTTCGGAATCATTCTGAACGAATAAACTTTGCTGAGGAACTCAAGAATCATCCTGAACAAACAACTTCGCTGGGGAACTCAAGAATCATCCTGAACAAACAACTCTGCTGAGGAGCTCAAGAATCATCCTGAACAAACAACTCTGCTGAGGAACTCAAGAATCATCCTGAACAACGACTCTGCTGAGGAACTCAAGAACCATCCTGAATAACGAATCTGCTGAGGAACATCTGCACACAAGAACAATAACAACCTAGCTCATGTTTCAGATGCATATGTTTGGCAATGGCGTAATGCTCCACACGGTGGAAATGCTACGCGTTTAAGGTAGATGCTATGCAATCATGCAGAGGAATGCGGGAAATGCTCCAGCAAAATAAATGCTGGAGAGAGAAACATCCTGCCGGGGAGAATGGACCACTTGTACATCAGTCTAAAAATGGACTTTAACAGAGCAGGTCAGACGCGGACTGACTACCGGTCGAGGGCTTATAAAACGAGGATTAATCTTCAAAAGAATGGCAGGCCAGATAAGCACTGGATTCTAAAATGTTTTTCCAAGCTGGAGCTGAACCAACGAGAGTGGATTTAAACGGGGAAATACTAGACAGGTACTAGCATTCAAGGGTGAACCACCAGACAAGAGTTGGTGTCACAGGTCAAGTTGTCAGACAAGAAATAATCTCTGGTATAAGCACGGATTTTTGGTTTCAGATATCCGACAGGGATTAGATATCTGGCTCGAATATCAAACAAGATTGACTTCGGGTAGGGAGATCAGACAGGACTGATTCCGGATTATAGATATCAGACATGGACTTGATATCTGGTTCGAATATCAAACAGGATTGACTTCGGGTAGGGAAATCAGACAAGACTGATTCTGGATTATGGATATCAAACATGGACTGGATATCTGGCTTGAATATCAAACATGATTGACTTTGGGTTTGCCAAACAAGGACTGGACTTTGCAACTGTGTTTTCCGTACGAGGACTGGTTAAACAGCGAACTACCAAAAGAAGGGACCAGGCGGGGACTGGTTCAACATTTTGACACA
Source organism: Lathyrus sativus (assembly GCA_963859935.3). Lineage (NCBI taxonomy): Eukaryota > Viridiplantae > Streptophyta > Magnoliopsida > Fabales > Fabaceae > Lathyrus > Lathyrus sativus. The sequence goes on along the minus strand of OZ012741.1, from coordinate 282,247,325 downwards.
GAATGGACGAGCACTGGTTTGAGGGTTAGCCAAACAAGACTGGACCATGAAAGTTTCAAGTTATTTGATAAGGCTGACGACCCGATTCTCTGACGCCCAACTTTGACTGGGGCGAAAATACACCTGCTTGAGGAACTGCCCAGGCTTAGTTTAACTCGTGGATAAAGTAATCTTGCCATAAGACGAACTCAGGACGACTTGCCCCGGAATCTCAACAACTTCTGACAAACTCTGCAGATACGGAGAGGAACGATTCCTTCGCTTTCAACTTTTTCCCCAACTCGTGGGATCTTCGTAACATCCTCTCGAAAGGAAACCTGAGATCTCTGTACTCTGGTGGTTTGACGTAAGCGGCTTCAACACTTTGAATCTCACAGAGGTGCTTCGAGTTAATCGCCTTCAGGATAAGGATAACTTTAGCGCTCTTGGGGTGGCTTGCCTCAGCCTTGTCATAACTTTTCCCCTCATGGACCGATCTGTGGGGAGTAGTACCCTTGGCTACGAGAGATTCATCAAATCTCGACCTAATTGCCCCGGATTAACTATTTCTGGATGGCTGACTCCCATGCTGTGATCATTTGACATAGCTCGCCCCAGTTCACCGGAATATTCTGGCGTTCTGCATTTTGTCCTGATCAAATCTTTCCATCGTGGAAACATTCCCGCTGTCAAGCGCTTACTTGCTAGTAAAACAAGTTGTTCTGCATAAAAGACATATCAAATGCAATGTATATGGCAGTTTTACAAAATCCATTCCTGTTCACTGGAAAAATTTTGTGACATAAAATGTATGAAATCATTCATCAACATGTCGACATTAATACAACGCTGTAAAGGGAATCCTTTCTAGGAGTCAGTTTCGATGCGATCTTTACCGAAGTATGCTTTCGAAATAAACCTATTTCAATTAGGACTTTTAAAGGTTGTAACGTGGTCAGGTTCACGGTTTAAGAAAGAAAGGATAAAGGCTCAAAATTCATTTTAACCCACCCATTCTCCTTGATGTTCTCTGATCCTACGTTCAACTAATTCGACCTTAGCATTCACCTTTCAAAGGTTGAGTGGCGGTTCGAGAAATCATACTTTTTCGGAGTGACAATCGCTCTCTTTTCGTCTTTTGGCATCAGGAGCCACACAATTTTGTTCTTTCTCGAGGATATTTCTTTTGTAATCCTTTTTTGCTTTTCGTTTTTTCATTCCCTAACTTTTTCCTGGACTAACTCTTTTGAGTTTCTTCGATTTTGAAGTCCAGCGGGATACCCTAATTTTTGCCTAAGTCGCTTGTTTTCAAGATTCGACTTAGCGGGCTTTTCCTTTTGATTCTTTTTTCTTTTCTTTTTTTTTGAACAAATCATATGACAACGACTCGTATGACTTGTTTGAAAAGAGATTGTGACTGTTTCTCTCCTGATAGGCCAGGTTCAACCATCATGGTTTCTTAGGTACGACCTATAGCGATGTGATTGATCCTCGAATGGACACTCCTTTTGTAATTTGAACGCTTGGTCAAATTAACTGACACCTACCCTGCCCCGGGTTAAGATTAAGGGTTTTCCATCTTCAGAAAGAAACTCCTACTACTAGGCTCAAAGGGGTTAACAAGGGATTATCTTCCTTATATCTCCGGTGTTTGTGGATTGAAACAATGCTTGTACATCATCAACAGGTTCTTATCAAAAGCATAGCATCAGAAGCTTATGCATGATTGGATTTCGTCATCCTCCCTGGATTCCACTTAAACAAGCGTTTGAAAATAAAGGAAAGCAATAGAGTGAACACGAATGGATTAATTCAAAACATGCATATTTGTTTCATTATCAATATCAATTGAAAAACAAAATGCTTTACAAACGAAATTTGCATTCTAACAGGAAAGAAAATACAAATGTAAAGAAATGTCATGATAAAATGCAGATTGCCAGCTTCTGGGAACTGGGCTTTCACACTTATTTTGCTGCTGAGGGGAGCGACCCTTCGAAGTCTTCAGACTCAATTAGATGAACGGTTATTGTGAGGTCGACTCTGATTCGGGCTCCGATAGTTTTGCTGCAACGGAGCGAGAGGTAGCTGATTCTGAATGGCAGAAACAATCTGGAGATGAGGTCTAGTGAGGATTCTCTCTGTTCAGGGGCTTTCATCTTTAAGCTTGACCCAGGAACATGAACAAATTGCGGGCAAGGCGATTCAGACCTCAAACCCCACAGGATATACTCCTGATCTTTCTCAACTTCAGGTGAGGTAATGGGAACATCCATCTCTTTTGCATGATAAGGGATGAATTTGCCTGATGCTTTCATGCCGCCCGACACGAATTCAATTGCTCTCGACTCAATCATGTCTTGAACCTTATGCTTAAAAGCTTTATAGTTCATTACATCGTGCCCCGGTGCTCTAGAGTGGAATTCACAACGGACGTTTACGTCCCAGTCGGGTGGTGGCTGTCCAGTCAATGGAGCCAAAGTTCGAGGTTTAACTAACTGAAGTTGGAGCAAGAGTTGCACCAACTGGTCATAATCCAAAGGGATTGGATCGAGGATTCTGCCAGATAGTTTCATCTTTTGACCATGTCTTCTGGGGTTGTCTTGAGGAACCGAATGTGGCCACCGACGGGAAACGTTTTTAGCTTCAATCTGTGCAGAGGGTCTTTTAGGCCTATCATGCCTTGGTGCAGGTTATTCAGACACCTGTGGAGCGAGTATGCCGGCTGCAGCTTCGGGCATTTGCTCACATTCTCTTCGGAGTATGTTCTTTAACACTTCTGCCATCAGGCCCACCTGACTCTTCAGTTGGTTGTTCTCCTCTCTGAGCATCTGCATGTCCCTCATGAACTGCCCCATCTGGCCTCAGACCTCTCTCAGCTCCGCGTGAACCTGTTCCATGACTCTGGTCAACCTGCGATCAATCCTGAAACAACCTGTATCTACAGAGGGTTAGAAAAACAGCTCGAGGTACCTGTTATGTAATTGATTCATGCAAATGCAAACGTGTGTCTGTGCGTTAGGGAAATTTCTCCCCTGATTCTAGTGCCAGTGCTGATAATAAGAAGTCCAGATCCAGTCGTGGAGATAATGTCTTGTATATATATAAAGCCCAACAAGGCAGCATACAATGTCACTGGGTACATGTAGAATCAACAACATGACCTCGACCAACAAGTCTGGTGATGGTCAGCATACAACAATGATCAGAAAATACAAGGGATTACAAAGTAGTCAAGTGCGACAACGGGCGCGAAACTCTTCTAGCAACTCCTTCGTTTTAGGATGATCAGGCTGAGTGAGTAATCCTTCGACAAGTAACTCCCTCTGTATAATGGTTTACTAAAGACCTTTAACGGAGTCCTCCCACTCTTCTTTGCCAAAACAATCTTCTAATCTTCGCTTCTTAGACTCAAAAATCTGCTTACGATCCTTCAGGTTTGCAATAGCCTTGTCCAACATGTCTTGAGTGGCGTACCTACGAGCAGTTTCATCATCAAACTTCTTATCACTAGCCTTCAACTTGGAGATTTGTTGCTTCATCTTGTCCTCCCGCTCTTTGGTGCTGGTCAGGGTGGCATTCCACTAATAGTTGAATTTGGAGATCCTCAAGTAAGCATTATTCAGGTCCTGCTTTTTGGTGGCAAGCACATCGTTGACAGCCTTGAAATCCAAACCTAAACGTTCACGCTCAACCCTCTATTTTGTCAAGTCTGTGCCCAGCCGGTTCACCAGCTCGGTCTGTTTCTTAAAGGAATAGACGACTTCGTTCCTCTCGCTTCTAAGCTGAAACAGTTCTTTTTCCAAATCCTCGTTGGTCTTCTTCAGCTCTTCCTTCTCAACAAATACCTGGTTGTATTTCTGAATGGACACTGTAGTGGGTTCTTCAACCACTGGATGGCAATCTTGCTTAACAGGTAGAAAAGGCATCCCTACTGTTTCTGCCCTGCTTTTAATCCAAGTCACATAAGGAGCATAAGCTTGGCTATTGCTCTTACCCAACAGTGCTTTCCCTCGCCGGCTGATGTCGTTCCAAGCATGCTTAAGCTTGGCTAACATATCCCCCTCTAGAAGCTCAGTGAGATACAGAGACTCCTGCACCTCCTCGTCCTTTGGCGGGCCTCTCAAGGCGTACGCAAACTGTCTGACAAGTAATGAGGGATTGTAGTTAATACATCCCTTACGTCCAATCAACAGAACATTAGGGAATCCACTGCAGCTGTAGATGACTTCAGTACCCAACATATCCCGATCAAACCAAATGATGCTCTCTGCTGATAAACCCATCATGCGTTCAGACCACTCAGCTGTGGCTGCAGAGGAAACAAAGAGACCCCTCTTGGGCATGTGGCTATCAAACCACCTGTAGAGTAAAGGCACACAACACGACACATTTTTACCCCTTCTGTTTTCATTCTTGTAATGGACAGATGATATAAATCACCAAGCAAGGTGGGAGCTGGATTTCCCGAGGCGAAGATATGGAAGGCGTCCAAATCTATAAAGTCTGGCATGTTGGGAAACAAGATTATGCCATAGATGCAGAGGGCGAAAATAGCGTTGACTACGATCCAACAACCATCTTTAGCGCACTGTTGGGCTTTCCCAACCAGAAACTGTAGAGAAAAACCAGGAACTCCATTCCAACTGGTCAGAAGCAGCTCCGAAGCATCCAGATGAAGGGCAGCAGCTAGGTTAGCCAGATTAGGCTTAGCATCCATGTGAACAAACGACATCTGATTCTTAACAGGCACGCCCATCAGCTCAGCATACTCTTCTAAGGTAGGCGCAAGAATGAAATCTGGAAAAGTGAAGCACCTCAACGGAGGGTCATAGAACTGTAGCAATGCATACAACCCATTCAACTCATAGATTGAAGGTTTACGGACCAAACTGAGCAACTTCCCATAGTATTTCTTGAATTCTCCTTTTACTGTATCATCTGCCAAGGCAGTCAAACTAAGCAGCAAATTAATATCTGGGGTAGGGAGCTTGTAAGCCACATTCTTCTTCAATGATTCCATGCTAGCAAACAGAGGGCAAGATTACTGGAACTGGGGGATAGTATATGCACCTGCAACACAGACACACGTTAATGACATGCATATGGGTCTGCAAAAAGGCAAGATGCAATCATGCAACAGGAGATCAAGAGTGTGCTGTTGAGAAGACCAAGGTTCTGTTTCAACAAAATCACAGCACTGTTCTGATAATAAGACCCTGATGTCAATAATTATGCTCTGTCAAGAACAAACACATCTCTGATGATAAGAACCCTCTGATACCGACAATACTGATTCACTGTCAAGAAACCCAGGTTGTCTGAAAGTTAAGGTTTCCTGCAATAACCCGACCCCGCTCACAGGTATGAATCCTATCCACTGACAAGGTATGACATCCTATGTGTTTCCCAGTGTCACAGACTTTCACGAAATGATGATACGTTCACCATTTCTGGTTTGGCATCATCACTCCCTGAAGAGGCCTCACTCAGCTGAGTCACAAATGATCGGTCCTCAGAGTCGACAACTCCCTAGACCAACAACCCCTCAAGCCTAAAGTGCTAGAAAAGAAGTCAACCAAGAGAATTTCGTCTGAGCCTGGATTTTGCGGGACACTAGTACATGCAAAGCATGCACGCTCCCACTACATTCCACAACTAATTCTAGGTCTACACTCAAGCATGGGTCTGACTTATCACTCATCGGAGCCCCCCTCCCACAACAGCACAACAAATAATCATATTATACTGAAAGTAAAGTGCAGGAAAGTAAAGTGCGATAAATAAATGCAAACCCAACAGATTAACACGCAAGCGCTAGGACTGACTCACATAGGGGATGGGAAACGGTCCCAACATAGGGGATGGGAAAAGTCCCCAGCATCTATTGTCCCCAGCAGAGTCGCCAGCTGTCGCTACTGCAAAAATAAGGTGCCGGCAAAACAGAAGAGTCGCCACCTTTCGTTATTTATCCCACAGAAAGGGAAAGGAAACGATCGGAGAAACCTGACGAAAAGGTATAAGACAAGGTCATCGCAACCATGTCTGGGTTCGGGAGTCGGTTACGCAAGGGGAAGGTATTAGCACCCCTCACGTCCGTTGTACTCAACGGGATCCACACTTGTTGTGTTTATCTGACGGGTTGGTTTAACTATCTACCTATCAAGGCTGGTCTGAAAAGAAAAGAAAATGACTCGGAAAAGCATCGCGCTTAGTGCCTACGTATTTGTCGCTACCGCGAAAATAAAGTGTCGGCAAAACAGAAGAGTCGTCACCTTTCGTTATTTATCCCACAGAAAGGGAAAGGAAACGATCGGAAAAAACCTGATGAAAAGGTATAAGGCAAGGGCAAGAGAACGGAAAAAACCTACGGGACTTAGAACTACGGTCTGGTCTCAATTGCGCTAGGGTAAGAGAACGGAACATTAGTCGTCAGCGGGAAAGTCTCGATCGCACGGTAGCGAGAGAACATAGAAGTTAATTGTTAGTGTGCTCGCTAGGATATCGCATCTTATGCCTACATATTCCCGTATGGTACGAGAAATCAGAGCAGCTGTAGTTCAACCAACTACAGCAAAAGGGGAAAAAAGGAAAAGGGAGCTCGCTAGGATCATCGCAATCCTATGCCTACGTACTCTCTTCTGGTACGAGAAATCAGAGCAAACGTAGTTCAGCTAACTACAGAAAACGAGTTTCGATTGTGCGGGGGCAAGAGAAGGGGCCTCAATCGCCTGAATGCGAGAGAAAAGGGTTTCGATCGCGCGGGGGCGAGAACAAAGAGGAAGCAGGCTTAACACGCCTAAACGGGAAGGAACCCGGGACACACACACAAGAACCTAAGGCGTAGGAGCGAATGCGTCGTATGTCACCCAAAGGGTGCCACACTAAACACTCTAGACGACTGAGAGGAAACCCCTCAACCACCACTTCCTACGTATCTAACACTACAACTCACAACACTTGACGGTTGCACGAAGACTTGGATAAGAAAGATGTTATCAAACGAAGCGGTTCCGTTGGCCCTCGACATGTGCGCAAGCTCCATTCCAATCTTCTCCTCTCTGGATCCTTGATGATGTTCGAACCAAAACCACGGCCAGCCAAAAATAAAATCAAAATAAAAATCAGATGGCAGAAGAGAAAAGAGGAGAGAAATTCACTAACAAATGAAATAATATTCTACTCCTAAAATACGACAATAAATTCCTAATAGAAAATACTCTAAAGAAATTCTAAGTAAATTGCATAATAGAAAATAACCTGAAAATTCTATATAAAATTCTATATATCCTAAAAGAAAAATAGAATATAAATTCTAAAATATAAAATCTATATTAAAAATTTGCTAAGAAATAATATCTAAACTATAATTCCTAAAAGAAAAATACAAAAAAATAAAACTACAACTATTACAACCAAATGTCCAATACAAGCAAAAACTAGAAAATAAAGGGGAGGGGGTACATTAGCAGAACAGGGGTACAACCTGAAAAAAACACCATTGGGCTTGAGCCCACAATACATCAGCCAAAAAAATAAAGAAAAACGGAAACGGGGGTGTAATGGGAAAACGGGGGGTGCGTCCAGGAATTGCACGTTGGGCTTGGCTTGTGAAGCCCAAGTGAGAATAGCAGGATGGGGGGTGCTTGAGGCAAATGAAGGGTATGAGTCCAGGAAAAACACGTTGGGCCCAAGGGTTCAGCCCACCAACCCAGTCCACGAACCTTTCCACCTTCCTTCTCCCAAACCTCACAACCAGAAACCCTAGGTCCTTCTCCTTTCACCCTCTCCAGCCACCGTCACCGACCTCGGCCCAACTTTCTTACTTCTCACCGTCTCAAACCTCCATTGTCGTCCCAAACCTCTCATCATTTCATCTTCTTCCCTCACCGTCTCATCTTCACTCTTCGTCTCAACCTCTCTCCGCCTCAAATCTTTCCGCCTCCATTGCATGTTGACGGCTTTAAAGAGGATGATTGATGTTGGTGGATTGGTAGAAGGAGATTGTGAAATGAAGATGATAGTTCGTATGATGAATTAATGATGTTATGAGTCAATTGAAGTTTCAGATCTGAGGAATTTGTGGATCTAGATCTGAAGTTGCATGTGAGTTGTTTGAAGAATTCGTTGCTTTGTGTGAAGTGGTGAATGTTCGTTCATGGTGCTATATTCGTTTGGATCTTGAAGAAGACGAAGTTCGGTGACGAATCAAGAACGTTGATAGGTTGTTAAAGATCTGGAGATTGGTTTGTGGTTTGACGAAGGTTTGAATGAGTTGATGAAATAAGGAAAAAAAGCGTTAGAGCTATGAAGATCTGGATGAACATTGAAGTTTTCTGGGAAATTGAATGAACACGGTTGAAGATCTTCTTGTGATTCTGGAAAAAAACTTTGAAGATCTATGAGGATTGTTGCAGATTCTTGTATCTTGTACGAAGATGATGAAGCTTGTTGAAGGCTTGTGGAAAAACTGGAAAACAAGATGAATTGATGAAGGTCATTCGGAGATGGTGAAGAACACGGTGGAGAAGTTGAATTTCTGGAAAGATTGATGAAGGTAGGATGAACAGGTGATGAATCTTCACGATGAACTGGATGATGGTGGTTGAAGGATCGATGAGTGTTCTTGGATTTGGATGAATTTCCGGTGAGGGTTACGGTGAAGGTGATGAATGTTGTATGAGGATGATAAAGTTTCCGGTGGCAGTTGAAATTCCGGCAACGGTTATAGAGTTCCGGTGATGGTTACCGGTGATATTTGGGTGAGGTGATCTCTCCGGCGTGTTTGCATGCCGGTCGGAGTGAGGTGGCGGTGGCGCTTCGCATGGGAGAGAGAGCGAGGTGAGGTGGCATCATGTGAAGACATGAAGGTGGTGATGTGTCAGCATGTGGAAGAGTGGGAAAGTGAGGTGGAAGAGAGAGAGAAAGATACGTGTGGCTGCTTTATATATTGACAAGTGGCATGGACCTGGGATCAATGGGCCTCCAAAACGACACTTGGCCCACAAATGAAAATCTGACTAAAAACCTGATTAAAAATCTAATTAAAAAAAACTGATTCAATTAATACTGCAATTATTGACTAAGACTGAAATTAAAACTCAATTAATGAAATTAAGATGATTAAAAACTCAATTAAAGACTAAACAAAGATTAGTAAAATACGGACTTAATTAAAGCTAATTAATCTAATTACAATTGATTAAAATCATAATTAACATCTAATTAATATTCTAAAAAAAGAATTAAAAATCTATTAAATCTAAAATCTATTATATTCTAACAATTCAAATAATATCTAGAAAAAGAATTAACTCCATAAATTTCTATTAAAAAGAATCTAGAAGAAAATTAAACCTATTAATTTCTAAAACAAAACAATTAATCTAGAAATTAAAATCTATGGAAAAAAGAAAATTATTAATATTCTAGAAAAACAAATAACCAATTTAAAATCTATTTAAAATTCTAGAAATTAAGGAAAAAACTAGAAATGCAATAAAAGCCAATTAAATCGATTAAAAAAGATGCGAGAATATAGCAAAATAAGCGGTAAAAACCGGACACCGAAATGTCCTAAAAAACAACAACGAAGGCTGAAAACACCGGGAAGAGCACAAATTCCACAACAAAACCTGCTTATTTGAACTGGTTTGCACTGCCTGAAACGTGATAAGAGGGCTGTAATCCCAATAAAATCAATTTGACTGGAAAATGCAATGAATGCGCTATGCGGATGCAAAATGCAAAATGAGTCGAAACATAAGCCAAATTGCGAGAAATGGTTGGTCAAATTTTAGGGTGCAACAACTGCCCCTATTCAAACGGCTTGGACCTGAAGGGTTGAAGAGCGAACAACTTTCAAACATTCAAAGGTAGAAGACGGTTGAATACCAAAGAACCCGGAAATTTGCCAACCTGCAGAAATAAACTGCAAAAACTGCTTGGGGAACAAACATCTAGAAAACTGAATCCAGTTGTCACGGCAACAAATTGATCAATCATCTGATAAAGAAACTAACTTTAGCACCAGTTACCTGTGTGACGCCGCAGATAACAACTCGAAAGTTGGATCAACATGCACTTGATCCTTTCACATCGTCTAAAGATAAACAAGAAGAAAAATATACTCACATCGTCTAAAGATAGACGGAAAGACACCATCCCAAAGGAGAACAATATCCATACTCACATCGTCTAATGATAGACGAAAAGACACCATCCCGAAGGCTCACATTGTCTAATGATAGACAGAAAGAAAAACAATCTGAATCTCGCATCGTCTAATGATAGACGAGAGGAACACCAATCCAAATCTCTCATCGTCTAATGATAGATGAGAGGAAACCATACACAAAGCTCACATCGTCTAATGATAGACGAGAGGATAACCATATTCAAATCTCGCATCGTCTAATGATAGACGAGAGGAAAACCATATTCAAATCTCGCATCATCTAATGATAGACGAGAGGAAAACCATATTCAAATCTCGCATCGTCTAATGATAGACGAGAGGAACAATATAGACCATGTCAATGAACCTCAAAACCACCCATCAAATTTCAGAATCCTTTCGTCTATAGGAGTTGATGGAAAGAACAATATCCTAAAAGGGGCCACATTATCAATAAGAATTGACATGAAGAAAACCGCCTCAAAAGAGCCATGTCGTCAATAAGAATCAACAACTAGGAAAACCGAACATTCTTCAAAGAGCTTCGACGTCAATAAGAATCAACGGTCACGATAAAACCCCTCTTGAAATGTCATCTCATCCAATAAACAGAAAGAAAACCATATCTGAAAGATCACCTTGAAACCTCACATCGTCTAAAGATAGACGGAGAGCAACACCATACCCAAAACTCACAACGTCTAAAGATAGACGGAGAAAACGCCATACCCAAACTCACAACGTCTAAAGATATACGAAGAAAAATTCCTGCTGGGGAAACACATCGTTAATAGGAACTGACGGGAAAAAAACCTGCTCAGAGGTACACGTCGTCAATAGGAATTGACGGAAAGAAAAGTCTGTCGTCATCAGATGATTGATGAACAAAGCATAGCCTTCGTATGATCAAATATCAAATAAACCAAAGAGTTGTCTGAACAAAGCTGCTGGATAAATGCCCCTGAACTGATTGCAGAGTGATTCACGTTGCCACAGAAGGCTGATAGAAAAACTAGCTTATGCTTCGTATGCATATGCGTATGTTTAAATTTTTCTATGGCGTAATGCTCCATATAAGATAGAATGCCACGCATTTGACGATGAAATGCAAATATGATGCATATATGATGATATATGCAAGATGCAAATGCAGGCTCGGGCTACCGGAGAAAAGCTGGACACAGAACCGCTTCAGCAAAATAAATGCTGAAGACAAAGCCAACTCTGGTGGGGATAACCGGGTATCACATAATTATTTCAGCAAAATAAATGCTGGAAAGGTGAACCAACTCCGCTGGGGATTGTTGCACCCCAAAATTTGCCCAACTTTTCCTTACCTAGCTTGTGTTTCATTTCATTCACATTAGCATTATCATTTGCATTTCATTGATATGTATGCAGGAGATCAAGAGATATGAGTATCAATCAAGAGCTATATAATACTGTGAGGCTATCCAAGAAGGTCATTCAAGTGGTCAAGGGTTGATATCCTTGTCAGAGAAGTTAAGAGATCCTCAGAGAGAAGGGTTGAAACCAAGAGTGTGTGCCTCCTAACTTGAGAGTGGAGGAAGGTCATTAGATGATTCTGAAGCCATGGAGATAGACTAGAGGTCTTGAGAGAGCTCACGAGAAGTGTTGAAGATCACTTTGAGGCCTAGACAGGTCATTGCGCAAGATTAATAAGGCTCAGCCATGAGTGGTGCAATTAGGGTTTGACTGGGTCAACCCTAAGTCAACTGATGATTTGAAGAAGGGTGAGAACTAATCCAAGAGCCATGAGATCATGGATTGATGCTTTAAGATGTTCTAAGGATGACTCCAAGGTCAACTCATCATGATTGAAGAGCTTGAGAAGTTTCAAACTAGGGTTTCTAAGGCTTGAGAGTGTAAAATCCCATAGTTTGACCCCTAGCTTCAAGGCAGTTTAGCTCAAGATGTGATTGTCATCTCATCTTGCCCCTAACATGATTGTTGTAGAGCATGGTCTTAGCTTTAATTTGAGTGCTAGAAGTCCTTGATAGGATTTGTAGAACTCAAGTTATGGCTTTAACAAGTTACAAGTCATCTGAGGAATGTGAATTTGGAGCTTGAAAGTTACCCAACGTGTAAGAAACTTTTGCCCTAGAAGGATGATTCCTATGAACTTTTGGTCAACATGAATGTTGTTCCTTATTCTCTTAGCTTTCTAGAGAGTACTAGAAGTCCTTGATAGGATTTATAGAACTCAAGTTATGGCTTTGACAAGTCAAGGGTATTTTGGACATTTGGTGATTATAGGTCATTTGTGATCATAGGCCATTTTCACCAACTTAGAGGTCCCAAATGCAATTTTGTTCAACATGAAAGTTGTTCAAAATGATGTTTTCAGCTTGTCTAAACATCAAGTGTTCATTGATATGGATTATATCAAGCATTGGTTGAAGAAACTTCACATAAAAGCCATTTTAATGAATTAAAATGAGAAAATTCAAAATAAATGAGATTAACATGTTTTCAAGTCAAACTTATGGTAATTTTGAATGGAATCGATGTTTTAGAAAGATTGGCATTGCCAAATTTTTGATTTGAGGTCCATAACATAGCCATTTGGATGATTACTTCACAAGTAAGAAACATATCCTATACACTCCATATGTTGAAACCAAAGGGAGAAAACCACTTCATTACACTCCATAATGCTTAAGTGAATGGTTTGGAAGCATTGTATAGCATGACCAAGGCTTGAAAGCACATATCCATATTGAAATTTGGAAGAAAAAGTGAAGATCCAAAAACCATAATTGGGCCTAGTTTGGGCTTCTAATCCATCAGAACACATCATAAATAGGATAATGATCAGATTAGGAAGCTTCTAGTGCAGAATTCTGTTGAGAAGCCATTGGAGTAAAGTGAAGAAAAAAGCTTGAAAGTGAAAACTTGTTTTGGAGAATCAAGGGGTTTCAGCAGGAATTGAGCACCAAGAATCGTTCACCATTAATCCTTGAAGAATTTTGCAAGGTTTGGAAGAGAATTGAGGCGTGTAACCACTGCAATTCAAGCTTCAAGGTAGGTTCTAACTTCTTGAAATTTATCACTGATTACGCACTTTTAATGGATTAGAAGCATGTGGTTAAGTTCCCCTTAGGGTATAGATGGATTCTGGATAATTGATTTGAAGATTAGAGACAATTTAGGGTTTATGCCATTTTCGGTTGAGACTGTGTTTTTACAAACCCTGTGTTTTTAGCATGAAGTAGTGGTATGGTTGGGATCCTGGTGAAATTTAGAGCAACTTTCATTCAGAAATCGTGGCCAATGGTGGTCTGTAGAGGGAGTTAGGGTTGCTTGATGGTGACCGGAAAAGCCACCGGCGGTGGCCTTCGTGCGCGCAGGTTGAGAAGTTGCAGACATTTGAATTGGAGAAGATATAATCTAGGGCGTTCATTCATGAAGAAGACTTTGACTCAAACCTGGATCCAAGGTTCCTCGTTGCGCCACATACCCCCTCCCCTTAAACGCCCCGTTTTGATAAATGAAAATCACAGGCTTTGCTTCTACGCTGCATATACCAAGGGTGCATGGGTTCGAGTCTTTGTGTGTACTCTTTTTCTTTTTGATTAATTTGAATTGAATGGAACAAGAGGAACCCAAGCGCCTGGGCCTTAACATTGGTTGATATCAACACCCCCCCCTTGGCCCAATCCAGAATTGAACTAGTTATTTTTGCTATTTGCCACGCTGATTTAATCAATTTCTTGAATTTCTTTTAATTTTCATCATTTCATGTGACTTAGTAAATAATTCATAAAAAATAGAAGACTAACTCAATTAATTCCATTCTTTTTCCCCTGATTCATGATTGAATCTATAATTTTTTAGATAAAAAATATTAATAATTCATGCATTTGTGATTTTATTTGCATTTGTTGAATTTTAATTGATATTAAGATAACCATGGTTGATACCTTGTTTTGATGAATTTGGTTTGAGCATTTGGTGATGATTCTTGCCTTGATTGTTTGTGTGTAGCTAGCATAGATATGCATGTTCCCCTTAGATTTTTCTCACATTTTTGTGATGAATGTAGGTGGTAGTTTTAAGTTGAAACTTTAGGAGCTCCATTTTTAGGGTTTATGGTTAGTACCTTATGATTTAGGTTTTATTTCTAAGACTTGGTGGATGATTCAACCTCTGAATTTTGTATGGTAGATTCATGATTGAATTAGGGTCCCATAGTTATTTTTGTAGGATTTTACAATTGGTTTTAGTATTTTAGTTAGGATTAACTTTAGTACTAGGTTTTAGGTGATCCTAACTTCCTAATTCAACTAGAATGACTTCTTTAGTTCCCTTAGATTAGGTTTTTTCCTCTCTTGCTCTTGGAAGATGTTGAAGACAAGCTTGGGCTACTATGGAGTGCTTGAAGAAGCTTGGATGTGAAGACTTCCCTTCTTTTGGTGTAGTATTGATTAGGTGTTGAGATTAGGGTTTGTAGGCAGAGCTTCTAGATAGATTCCCTTCCTTCATAAACATGGAAGATGTTGACCACTTCCATTATTCCCTATGATGTAAGGTCCCCTTGTCAAGGCCTCATCCCTCCTTTGGTAGGATGTGTGGCTCTTTACCAGTTGGTAGAACCTTTGAGGGTCCCTTTCTCTGATGATAGGATGCTTAGTGGTGACCTTTGGTCTTCACTCTGCTGTCAATCATCCAAACCTTGCTCTTGTTAGATGAATCTTTCTCCCTTGCTAGAGGATGGAGGTCCTGGTTAGAAGGTTGAAGAGGCTGGAGGTTGCACTTCCCCTTTGTTTGAAGACTGTCATGGAAGCGGAATCTTGAAGAAGATGAAGAATAAGTTGATACTTGTGAGAGGAATCCATTGGAGATTGAATGAAGAAGCTGAAGCTTGAGGTTAGAAAGCAAGTTGACACTTGTGAGTTTAATGCACTGAGTCCCTGAAGGAACAAGTTGATACTTGCTATTAGGATTGAGGCCTGAAGGTGGAGTTCACTTTGGAGCTGAGGCCTAAAGAAGATAGGATAAGTTGATACTTATGTTGATGTGTTGGAAGCTCAGAGAAGCAAGTTGATACTTGCTATTGAAGATGATAGCCTTGAAGGGCAGCTACAGATTGTGGACTGAACTGATGTCAGAAGAGCTTTGCTGTGAAGCTGTGGAAGCTGTTGATCTGCTTTCTTTCCTGTCTGGTTTCTTTCTGTGCAACTGTATTGATGTGACTTGTTTGATTTGCTTGATGCATTAGAATAAGTTCATATTTAGATTGTGTTAAGCTAGGAGCATGATTGCACCAGAGGTTGATTTGCTCCCTCTGCTTGTATTTTTACTGTATGGCTTTGCTTGCTGGTATTTGGTAGAGCCCTGCTCCCTTGCCTATGTGGTCTTATATCTTGCTTGATGGCATTTTACTTCTTCTGTATGACTAAAGTCACTTATATCTTGCTTGATAGCATGTTATTTCCTTTGTATGATTACAGTTATTCATATTTGGCTTGAGGTTGAGATGAGCTTGTGGAGGCTGCTGCCCTACACACATTTCCTCCATCACCTGCATTGCATGCATTTTACAGTTGTTTACTGTTTACTGTTTAAGCTAATGTTTTACCTGTTCTTGTTTATCATTGGCATGATCCCCTAGGAATCTCACTTCCTTTGATAAGGAAGTGATGATTAGAACTTTAGGTTGAAACCTATGCATGATAACTTCTAGGAGTTCCCTGTTTCAAACTTCAACCATAGGATGAATCCTTGGCATGACAACATTAGGACTTGATAGTCTTCCCCTTAGTTGAGCTTGTTCTCTCTTCTCATCTCAAAACAAATTAAAATACAGTAATAACGGTTAACTGACGTCGTACGTTACGAGCCTTAAGCTACCTGAGAAAGAGTTGTTGGAGAGTTCTTTTCAACAGCTTGGATGTTTAGTATGGTACCCTTTGGGTGACATGCGACGCATTCACTCTCAGGTCCTAGTCTCTAGTGCGATATTGGTTGCAAACATCCATAAAAAACAGTTCTTCCGTAAAAGACAGAAAACAAACTTCAAACTTTTTTTGCCCCGTGGGCCCATAATTCAAAGGAAGCTTTTCTGAAGAAAAGAGTGTCGTTAACTCCCAGTTCTACCGCAAGCGGTAACACATAAGTCTCCAAGGGTCGAGCTGCGTACACCAAACTGCTGGAACTGTTTGTTAACCCTACTCGATAAAACAGATGAATCCGAATCCCCGTAATCCGTGTTATCCCGAACTACGTAAGCTCTGATCTCTCATACCTATTGAGAGTACGTAGGCACAATACTGATGTATTGGCGAGCCACCTTCCCCATAAACCGTAGTTAGTCGAACTACGTTGACTCTGATTTCTCATTCTCTGATGAGAATACGTAGGCATAAAGTGTGACGCTTTGCCGAGTCACTTTTCTTTTATTTTTCTTTCAAACCAGCCTTGATAGGTAGATAGTTAAACACACCCTTTTCCGATAAACAACAAGCGTGGATCCCATCGAGTACGATGGACGTGAGGGGTGCTAATACCTTCCCCTTGCGTAACCGACTCCCGAACCCAGACAATGGTTGCGATGACCTTGTCTTATACCTTTTCGTCAGGTTTTTCCGATCGTTTCCTTTCCCGTTCCGAGGGATAAATAACGAAAGGTGGCGACTCTTCTGTTTTGCCGGCACCTTGTTTTCGCGGTAGCGACAGCTGGCGACTCTGCTGGGGACTTGATAGTTTCTTGGGATCCAACGTCCCATATGCGAGTCAGTTTGGGGATCCAACGTCCCCTTGCGAGAGTCAATCCTAGCACTTGTATGATTACTTGTTGGGTTGTGTTTATTTATCGCATTTTATTTCCCGCATTTCATTTTCAGTATGATATGATTATCTGTGCTGTTGTGGGAGGGGCATTCTATTGAGTGAGAAGCCAGACCCAGACTTGAGTGTACCTAGCATTAGTTGTGGATAGTAGTGGGAGCGTGCTTGCTTTGCAGGCACCAGTGTCTCATGAAATCCACACTCAGACGAGGTTCTCCCAGTTGACTTCTTTTCCGGCCCTTTGAGCATGAGGGGTTGTTGGTTTGGAGGATTGTCGACTCTGGGGACCGATCATTTGGAATTCAGCTGAGTGAGGCTGCTTCAGGAGACGGTGATGCCACACCTTCTGGGTATCGTATCACCCCTCTTGAATGTCTGTGACGCTGATGACCATATAGGATGCCGAACTTGTGTCAGTTTAGGTCCATACCTGTGAGCAGGGTTGGGTTTGTTGCAGGAAACCTTAAACTTCAGACTACCTGGTTTTCTTGATAGTGAATCAGTTTTGTTGGTATCAGAGGTTCTCATCATCAGATGTATATGTGTTCTTGACAAAGCAGAGTTATGGTCCTGTATCAGAGGTCCTTATCTTTAGAGGTGTATTTGTTCTTGACAGAGCAGATTTGTGGTCCTGTATCAGAGGGCCTTGTCTTCAAATATGTGTGTTCTTGACAGAGCAGATTTATGGTCCGATACCATGGTTTTCTTCTCATCAGAGATAGGGTTGTTCTTGACAGAGCAGTATTGTGGTTTTGTTAATACATAATCTTCACCTTCATCTCCTCAACAGCACAGTCGTCTTGATCTCCTGCTGCATGATTGCATTTTGCATTGTTTTGCATACTCATTCGCATTTCATTAACGTGTGTCTGTGTTGCAGGTACCATTTCCCCCGATTCAGGTTTTCTTGACTTCTATTGTGCTATCATGGGTTCTCTGAGGAAGACCATGGCCTACAAGCTCCCCACTCCTAATGTTGTTCAGCTGACTGGTTTGATTGCTTTGGCAGATGATTCTGTGAGAGGTGAATTCAGAAAGTCTTATGGGAAACTGCTCAGCTTGGTTCATAAACCTTCTGTGTTTGATTTGAATGGGTTGCACGCCTTGCTGCAGTTCTACGATCCTCCTTTGAGATGCTTTACCTTCCAAGACTTTATTCTCGCGCCCACACTAGAAGAGTATGCTGATTTGTTAGGTGTGCCTATCAAGAGTCAGATGCCTTTTGTTCATATGGATGCTGAGCCTAATCTGGCTAGTCTAACTCCTTCACTTCATCTGGATGCCTCCGAGTTGGTTTTGTCTAGTTGGAACAGGGTTCCCGGTTTCTCCTTGCAGTTCTTAGTGGGAAAAGCGCAGCAGTGTGCCAAAGATGGTTGTTAGATCGTGTTCAACGCCATCCTCGCTCTGTGCATATATGGCATCATCCTGTTCCCCAATATGCCTGACATTGTGGACTTCGACGCCTTCCACATCTTTGCATCAGGGAATCCAGTCCCTACCTTGATAGGAGATGTCTATCATTCTGTCCACTACAAAAACGAGAACAGAAGGGGTAAGAACGTCTCGTGTTGTGTGCCCCTGCTCTATAGATGGCTTGACAGTCACCTACCCAAGAAGGGTCCCTTTGCTGCGTCTGCAGCCACAGCTGAGTGGTCTGAGCGCTTGATGAGTCTGTCATTGGAGGATATTGCCTGGTTTGATAGAGATAGGTTGGGTACTGAGATTATCTTCAGCTGCAGCAGGTTTTCGAATGTGCCTCTGATAGGCAGGAAGGGTTGTATCAACTATTATCCATCTCTGTTGGTCCGACAGTTTGCTTATGCTTTGAGAGCTCCGCCGAAGGATGAAGAGGTGCAGGAATCTCTGTACCTCACTGGACTTCTAGAGGGGGATATGCTATCTAAGCTTCAGCGCGCTTGGAATGGTATCTGTAAGCGGGGAAAGCCGTTGCTGGGGAAAATTAATAGCCAAGCCTACGCTCCGTATGTGACCTGGATCAGAGCCAGAGCAGATGCTATAGGGAGGCCGTTTCCACCTGCCCAGCTGTCGCTTCCACGAAAATAAGGTGCCGGCAAAACAGAAGAGTCGCCACCTTTCATTATTTATCCCTCAGAGCGGGAAAGGAAACGATCGGAAAAACCTGACGAAAAGATATAAGACAAGGTCATCGCAACCATTGTCAGAGTCAACGTAGTTCGGCTAACTACGGGTTACAGGGAAGGTGGCTCGCCAATACGTCAGTATTGTGCCTACGTACTCTCAACAGGCTTGAGAGATCAGAGCTTACGTAGTTCGGGATAATACGGATTACGGGAATTCAGATTCATCTGTTTTATCGAGTAGGGTTAACAAACAATTCCAGCAGTTGGATGTACGCAGCTCGACCCTTGGAGACTTAAGCGTTACCGTTTGCGATAGAACTGGGAGTTAACGACGCTCTTTTCTTCAGAAAAGCTTCCTTTGAATTATGGGCCCACGGGCAAAAAGGTTTGATGTTTGTTTTATGTCTTTTACGAAAGAACTGTTTTTTATGTTCGTTTGCAACTAGTATCGCACTAGAGACTATGACCTGAGAGTGAATGCGTTGCATGTCACCCAAAGGGTACCATACTAAACATCCAGGTTGTCGAAAAGAAACTCTCCAACAACCCTTTCTCAGATAGCTTAAGGCTCGTAACGTACGACGTCAGTTAACCTTTATTACTGTATTTTCATCTGTTTTGAGAAGAGAAGAGAATAGGCTCAACTAAAGGGAGACTATCAAGTCCTAATGTTGTCATGCCAAGGATTCATCCTATGATTGAGGTTTGAAACAGGGAACTCCTAGAAGTTATCATGCATAGGTTTCAACCTAAAGTTCTAATCATCACTTCCTTGTCAAAGGAAGTGAGATTCCTAGGGGATCATGTCAATGATAAACAGAAACAGATAAAGCATCAGCTTAAACAGTAAACGACTGTAAAATGCATGCAATGCAAGTGAGGGAGGAAATGTGTGTGGGGCAGCAGCCTCCACAAGCTCATCTCGACCTCAAGCCAGATATGAATAACTGCAATCATACAGAAGAAAATAAACTGCCATGCTATCAAGCAAGATATCAGTGACTGCAATCATAAAGGAAAATAAAATAAAATGCCATCAGACAAACCACAAACCACATAGGCAAGGGAGCAGGGCTCTACCGAATACCCACAAGCAAAGCCATACAGTAAAAATACAAGCAGAGGGAGCAACTCAACCTCTAGTGCAATCATGCTCCTAGTTTACATCAGTCTAGATATGAACTTATTCTAATGCATCAAGCAAATCAAACAAGCCACATCAATACAGAAAAGAAAACAAGCCAAGAAAGGAAACAGATCAACCCCTCCCACAGCTTCACAGCAAGGCAATCTTCTGCCAGCAGTTTAGTGTTCAGACTTCAATCAGCCTTCAAGGCTATCATCCTCAATAACAAGTATCAACTTGCTCCTCCAAGGTTTCAACCCATCAAACATAAGTATCAACTTATTCTCTCTTCCTCAAGCTTCAGCTTTACAACAAATCCCACCTTCAGGCTTTACTCTTAACTACAAATATCAACTTGATTCCTTCAGGCTCTCAATGCATCAATGTAAGTGTCAACTTAACTTTTATTCCTCAAGCATCAGCTCTTCACTCAATCTCAATTGAATACTCTTCACAAGTATCAACTTGCTCTTCTTGACCTTCAGCTCTCTTTGCTTTACCAGTATCAACTGGGTCTTCTTCACCTACAAGCTTCAGCTTCTCAGAGTAATCTTCAATCACATGGAAGTATCAACTCCATCCTTCAATCTTCTTCAATCAAGGAACTCCATCCTCTAACAAGGGAGAAAGATTCATCTATCAAGAGCAAAGTTTGGGATGATTGGTAGCAGAGTGAAGACCAAAGGTCACCACTAAGCATCCTGTCATCAGAGAAAGGGACCCTCAAAGGTTCTACCAATTTGCAAAGAGCCACACATCCTACCAAAGGAGGGATGAGGCCTTTACAAAGGGACCCTTCATCATAGGGAAGAATGGAAGTGATCAACATCATCCATGTTTATGAAGGAAGAGAACTATTTAGAAGTTCTGCCTACAAAACCCTAATCTTAACCTAATCAAAACTACACCACAAGAAGGGAAGATCTTCAAATCGAAGCCTCTTCAAGCAATCCAATGCACCTTCAACTTGCCTTCAACATCAACCAAGAGCAAGAGAAACAAAACCCTAATCTAAGGGAACTAAAGATGTTAATCTAGTTGAGTTAGTGCCTTAGAATCATCTAAAACTAGCACCTAAACTAAAATCAATCAAAAATAGTAAACTATCTTATAAATTTCTCCAAAAAATTCATAAGGGATCCTAATTCAAATAAGAATGCCTCATACAAAAACCAGGGACTAAATCATCTATTAAGTCCTAAAATTAAGTCCTAAATCCAAAAGGTATCAACCATAAACCCTAAAAATGGAGCTTCTAAAGGTTTCAACCTAAACTACCACTTATGTTCATCACAAAAATGTGGGAAAATTCTATGGGGAGCATGCATATCTATTCTAACTACTCACAAAAAATTAGGATCAAAATCATCATCACATGATCACACAAAATTCCACAAAATCAAGTATCAAACATGACTATTTTAATATCAATTAAAATATGAAAATTCCCATAAAATCAGAAAATGCATGAAATAAAAATATTTTTTATCTAAAAAAATACTATACCCTATCATGAATCTAATGCAAAAAGAATGGGGTTAATTGGATCATTTTTCCATTTTTTATGATTTAATCAATAACCAAGAATAAAATGAAGAAAATAAAGAAAATCCAAGTAAAATAATAAATGCACCGTGCAGATAGTAGTAAAATTCAGTTCAATTCATGGATTGGGCCATCAGGGGGGTGTGATTATCAGTTATAACACTAACCCCAAAACACAACTGATTAATGAAACGCAACGTTTCATTAAGTCAGAGATTCTTCACAAAATGAAATTAATTCGTGGCCATTGGATCTTCATCTGGTCAAAGGTCCTACCCTGATCCAAGGGCTCTGAGGTCATCTTCAACCTTTTGAAACTCTGAACCTCGCGCGCAATCACAGCCATCGCCAGTGGTGCTCCGGTCATTGTCCCCAACCCTAACTCTCTCCACAGGCCTCCATTCCAAGTGGTTTATACATGAAACTTGTCCCAAATCTCACAGGTGTTGCACCCCAAAATTTGACCAACTTTTCTTTACCTAGCTTCTGTTTCATTTCATTCACATTAGCATTATCATTTGCATTTCATTGACATGTATGCAGGAGATCAAGAGGTATGACTACCAATCAAGAGCTATACAAGAGTTTGAAGCTAACTAAGAAGGTTATTCAAGTGTTCAAGGGTTGATATCCTTGTCAGAGAAGTCAAAAGATTCTCAGAAAGAGTGGTTGAAACCAAGTGTGTGTGCCTCCTAACTTGACAGTTGTGGGAAGACCTCAGATGATTCTGAAGCCAAGAATGTGGACTTGAAGCCTTGAGAGAGATTATGAGATGTCTTAAAAGCCATCATGAGGCCTAGATAGTTCATTATGCAAGATTAAGAAGACTCAGCCATGATTGGTGCAATTAGGGTTTGACTGGGTCAACCCTAGGTCAACTGATGATTTGGAGAGGGTTGAGACCTAATTCAAGAGCCATGTGATCATGGATTGATGCATTGAGATGCTATAAGGATGATTCCAAGGTCAACTCATCATGATTGAAGAGTTTGAGAAGTTTCAAGCTAGGGTTTCTAGGGCTTGACAGTGTAAAATCCCCTAGTTTGACCCCTATCTTCAAAACTATTTAGCCCAAGATGTGATTGTCATCTCATCTTTCCCCCAACATTAATGTTGTAGAGCTTGTTCCTAGCTTTAATTTGAGTACTAGAAGTCCTTGATAAGATTTGTAGAACTCAAGTTATGACTTTGACAAGTTACAGGTCATCTGAGGTATGTGAATCTGGGGGCTTGAAAGTTACCCAACTTGCATCAAACTTTTGCCCAAGAAGGATGATTCCTATAAACTTTTGGTCAACATGAATGTTGTTCCTTATCCTCTTAGATTTCTAGAGAGTACTAGAAGTCCTTGATAGGATTTGTATAACTCAAGTTATGGCTTTGACAAGTCAAGGGCATTTTGGTCATTTGGAGATTACAGGTCATTTCAAGCATAAGGCCATAACTCCTATTTCCAAGCTTCAAATGGAAAAATCTTCAACATCAAACTGGTTCAAAATTATGTTTTAAGGCTAGTAAGGAGGTCATGAGATGATGTAAATGCTTGTAGCTCAAAGTTGCAAAAATGACCTAGAATAAGGGCATAAGTTAAATAAACCAAAGTTGGAAATTGATATTTTCAATCTACACATCCAAACCATGGCATGTAATATATCATTTTGACTATAGAAAAAATTTTAAGGACATTGGTTTAGCCACATTTTTGAGTTGAGATTCAATTAATGGACTTGCTTTGAAAAGTGATTACTTGCATATTAAGCAACATGTGCAAAACATAGAATCAAGGCATGAGCAAGGGCCTTTGCAAGCTAAACTCTTTCAAAATGTCACTAGGGGAGAAATTGGAAGAGAATGGGATGGTTTTCAAGCTGCAAACAGAATTGTGCATGTCATGATATGTGATTGAAAATCTCATGACATGAGAGATTGAAACTCTCATTAGAAGGATCTAGAGGGTTCTAGATCACTCATACATCATCTATATATTGAGTAGAGATGATCCAATGGAGAGGTTGGTGATGATTGAAGGAGAGAGCATAGATTGATATTAAGATTTCTTGGCTTGCAATTGGATTCGGTTTCACCAAATTTTCCACTTTCCATCCATTTTATTGATTGAAACATCTTCCATGGATGCATTCCAGATCATAACCAAGAAGAACTCGTGGCTAATTGGTGTTCTTGAACTCAGAATTTTCCACCTGCAACTCACCATCGGATTTCAAGATTTAGGAGCTTTCAACCGGTTCTTTTGCATACAGAAGCAAGGAGGGGGTTCATTGATCGTGTCTGAAAGATTGTAGAGCTTGAATTGGTGGTTTAGTGCATCTGTTCATCCAAGATTTTCAGGTTGGTAACTTTCTTCCTCTAGCATGATTTAGCTAGAATCAAGACGAATTAAGGTGTTAGTTGCATTGTAGAATGGTGTAGGATGGATTTCAGATAGTTAATTTGAGAATTAGTGACAAAATAGGCGCATCACCATTTTCGGTTGAGATTTGGATATGGTGAATCTTGAGGATTTAGGTTGAACTAAGGGTATGGTTGAACTCGTGACAAGATTTGGGATAAGTTTCATGTATTGACCTCTTGGAATGGAGGCCTGTAGAGAGAATTAGGGTTGAGGAAGATGACCGGAGCACCACCGGTGGTGGCCGGAGCTGGGCGCGAAGTTGCAGAGGTTTGAAAGGTAGCAGATGACTCTGGGACCATTGGATCTTGGTTGGACCTTTGACTAGAAGCTCATCCAACGACCACGTTTTAAACTCAGCGTGTGAAGGAATTCTGATTGTGAAACGCACCGTTTCATTTAATGAGTGATTCTGGGCTTAGTGAATAGATTGATATCCCCACCCCCTGAAGGCCCAATCCATAGTTTTAACTGGTTCTGTTTTCTATTTGCACCGCGCGTGTGGTTATTTTAAGTTGATTTTCATTATTTTTTTATTTTATTCATGGTTCTTGGAAAAATCATATAAAATTGAAAATTAATCCAATTAATCCCATTCTTTTTGTATTTTACTCATGATTGTGCCTAGTATTTTTCAGATAAAAAAATATTTTCATTTCATGTATTTTTTGATTTAATGGGAATTTTACATTTTAATTGATATTAAAATGGTTATGTTTGATACATATTTTTGTGGAATTTTGTGTGATCATGTGGTAATGATTTTGATCCTAATTTTTTGTGTGTGATTAGGTTAGACATGTATGCTTCCATAGCATTTTTCTGACATTTTTGTGATGAAAATAGGTGTGCTTTCTAGATTGATATTTAGGTGATTCCTTTTAGGGTATTAGGTTTAGTACCTCATAATGTAGAATTTATTTCTAGGTCTAATTTGATGATTTGATCTATGGAATTAATATGGTAGAGTCACAATTGACCTAGGTTCCCATAGATATTTTTGTAGGATTTTACAATTGGTTTTAGTATTTTAGTTAGGACTAACTTTAGTACTAGGTTTTAGGTGATCCTAACTTACTAATTCAACTAGTTTAACTTCCTTAGTCCCCCTAGATTAGGGCTTCTGCTTGGTTTGCCTTTGGTTGAGATTGAAGACAAGTTGAAGACAAGGTGAGGATGTTTGAAGTTGCTTGGAGCTTGGATTTGTTTGTGCCTGAAGGTATCTGATGAAGATGTAGGAGATAGGAGCCATAGGGAGAGCCTTATAGTTAGAATGATTTCTTTCACAAACATGGAAAGCATCTTGTGCTTCCATTCCTACCAATGACTAAAAGTCCTTCCAAGATATTCACATCCTTCCTTTGGAGGGATGAGTGGCTTTATCTGGGAAGTAGAACTTTGAGGGAACCAGTCTCTCATAATGATGAACCCTTGCAGGCTTCCTTTGGTTGTCAGTAAGCTGTTTATCATTTCCACTCATTCTGTTAAATCAATTGTCTTCTGGTTTGAGTATCTTGAAAGATGCTGGACTTGAGTTTGAAGATGAGGACTTCATTGAAGAGTGTGAAAGAGGATGATTCCTTGAGCATTGCCATTTCAGCTGAAGCTTGAAGAGCTTGAAGACCAAGTTGATACTTGAGACCCAATGGAGATTGAATGAAGAGCTGAGGCTTGAAAAAGAATTGAATGATAAAGTTGACACTTCCAGATGATTGAAGATTACTCTGAGAAGCTGAAGCTTAGAGGTGAAGAAGACCAAGTTGATACTGGCAAAGCAAAGAGAGATGAAGCTTGAAGACTAAGTTGGTATTTATGAAGAGGATTCAATTGAGGTTGAATGAGGCTTGAGGAATAAAGGATGAGTTGACACTCACATTGATGCATTGAGAGCCTGAAGGACTCAAGTTGATACTTGTAGTTAAGAGTGAAGCCTGAGGGTGGAATTGACTAAGGAGCTGAAGCTTGGAAAAGAGAGAATAAGTTGATACTTATGTTGGATGGATAAAAACCCTGGAGAAGCAAATTGATATTTGTCATGAAAGATGATAACCCTGAAGAGCTGTTGAAGTCTGAAGACTGGATTGCTGTTAGAAGAGCTGAAGCTTGGAATTGACAGGGGGAGTTGTTGATCTGCTTTCTTGTCTATTTTCTTTTCTGTGCTGATGTGCCTTGTCTGACTTGCTTGATGCATTAGAATAAGCCCATATCTAGACTGACTTTAAATTAGGAGCATGATTGCACTAGAGGTTGAGTTGCTCCCTCTGCTTGTATTTTTACTGTATGGCTTTGCTTGCGGGTATTCGGTAGAGCCCACCTCCCTTGCCTATGTGGTTTGTGTTTTTCTTGATGGCATTTTATTTCATTTCCTCTGTATGATTGCAGTTACTTCTATTTTGCTTGATAGCATTTTATTCCTCTGTAAGATTGCAGTTATTCATATCTGGCTTGAGGTTGAGATGAGCTTGTGGAGGCTGATGCCCCACACAAATTTCCTCCCTCACTTGCATTGCATGCATTTTACAGTCGTTTACTATTTACTGTTTAAGCTGATGCTTTATCTGTTTCTGTTTATCATTGACATGATCCCTTAGGACTCTCATTTCCTTTGATAAGGAAGTGATGATAGAACTTTAGGTTGAAACCTATGCATGATAACTTCTAGGAGTTCCCTGTTTCAAACTTCAACCATAGGATGAATCCTTGGCATGACAACATTAGGACTTGATAGTCTCCCGTTAGTTGAGCCTGTTCTCTCTTCTCATCTCAAAACAGCTTAAGATACAGTAATCATGAATGATTTCTTTCGTACGTTACGAGCCTTAAGCTATCTGAGAAAGGATTGTTGGAGAGCTTCTTTTCAACAGTCTAGATGTTTAGTATGGTACCCTTTGGGTGACATGCGACGCATTCACTCTCAGGTCATAGTCTTTAGTGCGATTGAAATTGCAAACACAATAAAAAACACTTCTTCCGTAAAAGACAGAAAACAAACTTCAAACCTTTTTGCCCTGTGGGCCCATAATTCAAAGGAAGCTTTTCTGAAGAAAAGAGTGTCGTTAACTCCCAGTTCTGCTGCAAACGGTAACGCTTAAGTCTCCAAGGGTCGAGCTGCGTACATCCAACTGCTGGAACTGTTTGTTAACCCTACTCGATAAAACAAATGAATCTGAATTCCTGTAATCCGTATCATCCCGAACTACGTAAGCTCTGATCTCTCATACCTGTTGAGAGTACGTAGGCACAATGCTGACGTATTGGCGAGCCACCTTCCCCGTAATCCGTCGTAGGTCAAACTACGTTGACTCTGATTTCTCATTCTCTGATGAGAATACGTAGACATAAAGCGCGATGCTTTGCCGAGTCATTTTTATTTTCTATTTAAGCCAGCCTTGATAGGTAGATAGATAAACCAACCCGTCCAGTAAACACAACAAGCGTGGATCCCGTCGAGTACGACGGACGTGAGAGGTGCTAATACCTTCCCCTTGCGTAACCGACTCCCGAACCCAGACAACGGTTGCGACGACCTTGCCTTATACCTTTTTTTCGTCAGGTTTTTCCGATCGTTTCCTTTCCCGTTCTGAGGGATAAATAACGAAAGGTGGCGACTCTTCTGTTTTTCCGGCACCTTATTTTCGCGGTAGCGACAGCTGGCGACTCTGCTGGGGACTTGATAGTTTCCTGGGATCCAACGTCCCGTATGCGAGTCAGTTTGGGGATCTGATGTCCCCTGCGAGAGTCAATCCTAGCGCTTGTATGATTACTTGTTGGGTTGTGTTTATTCATCGCATTTTTATTTCCCGCACTTTATTTTCAGTATGATATGATTATCTATGCTGTTGTGGGAGGGGCATTCTGATGAGTGAGAAGCCAGACCCAGGCTTGAGTGAACATAACATTAGTTGTGGAAATTAGTGGGCGCGTGCTTGCTTGGTAGGCACTAGTGTCTCATGAAATCCACGCTTAGACGAGGTTCTCCCGGTTGACTTCTTTTTCAACCCTTTGGGTTGAGGGGGTTGTTGGTTTGGAGGATTGTCGACTCTGGGGACCGATCATTTGGAATTCAGCCGAGTGAGGCCGCTTCATGAGCAGGTGATGCCACACCTTCTGGGTATCGTATCACCCCTCTTGAATGTCTGTGACGCTGATGACCACATAGGATGCCGAACTCGAGTCAGTTTCGGTCCATACATGTGAGCAGGGTTGTGTTTATTGCAGGAAACCTTAACCTTCAGACTACCTGGTTTTCTTGATAGTGAATTAGTTTTGTTGGTACCAGAGGTTCTCATCATCAGATATATGATTGTTCTTGATAGAGCAGAGCTTTGGTCCTGTATCAGAGGACCTTATATTCAGCAGATGTGTATGTTGTTCTTGATAGAGCAGGTTTTGATTGGGATCAGAGGATCCCACCAGCAGATGTATGTTTGTTCTTGACAGAGCATAGTTTTGGTCCTGTATCAGATGTCCTTATTATCAGATGTTTGTTCTTGATAGAGCAGATTTATGGTCCTGTATCAGAGGTCCTTATTATCAGATGTTTGTTCTTGACATAGCAGATTTATGGTCCTATGTGTGTGTGTTCTTGACATAGCAGATTTATGGTCCTATGTGTGTGTGTTCTTGACATAGCAGATTTGTGGTCCGATACCAGGGTTTTCTTCTTATCAGATATAGTGGTTGTTCTTGACAGAGCAGCATCATGGTTTTGTTGATACAGAATCTCTACAGCACAGTTGCCTTGATCTCCTGCTGCATGATTGCATTTTACATCGCTTTGCATACCCATTTGCATTTCATTAACGTGTGTCTGTGTTGCAGGTACCGTTTTCCCCGATTCAGGATTTCTTGCCTCCTACTGTATTGTTATGGGTTCTCTGAGGAAGACCGTGGCTTACAAGCTCCCCGCCCCTAATGTGGTTCAGCTGACTGGTTTAACTGCTTTAGCAGATGATTCTATAAGAGATGAGTTCACAAAATCTTACGACAAATTGCTCAGTTTGGTTCGTAAACCTTCAGCGTTCGAGTTGAATGGGTTGCACGCCCTGCTGCAGTTCTACGATCCTCCATTGAGATGCTTTACTTTCCAGGATTTTGTTCTCGCACCCACGCTGGAAGAATATGCTGATTTGTTAGGTGTGCCTATCAAGAGGCAGATGCCTTTTGTTCATATGCATGTCGAGCCTGATCTGGCTAGTCTAGCTCCTTCACTTCATCTGGATGCCTCCGAGTTGGTATTGTCTAGTTGGAACAAGGTTCCTGGTTTCTCCTTGCAGTTCTTAGTGGCAAAGGCTCAGCAGTGCGCCAAAGACGGATGTTGGGTCGTGTTCAACGCCATCCTCGCTTTGTGCATATATGGCATCATTTTGTTCCGCAATATGCCCGACTTTGTAGACTTCGACGCGTTTCGCATCTTTGCTTCAGGGAATCCAGTCCCTACCTTGATAGGAGATGTCTACCATTTTATCCACTACAAAAACGAGAACAGAAGGGGCAAGAATGTCTCGTGTTGTGTGCCCTTGCTTTATAAATGGCTTGATAGTCATCTGCCCAAGAGGGGTCCCTTTGTTTCGTCTGCAGCCACAGCTGAGTGGTCCAAGCGTTTGATGAGTCTATCAGCAGAGGATATTGACTGGTTTGACAGAGATAGGCTGGGCACCGAGATTATCTTCAGCTGCAGCGGGTTTCCGAGCGTGCCTTTGATAGGCAAGAAGGGCTGTATAAACTATAATCCGTCTTTGCTGGTCCGACAGTTCGCGTATGCTTTGAGAGCTCCGCCGAAGGATGAAGAGGTGCAGGAAACTCTGTACATCACTGGTCTTCTAGAGGGGGATCTGTTATCTAAGCTTCAGCGCGCTTGGAATGGTATCTGTAAGAAGGGAAAACCATTGCTGGGGAGAAGCAATAGTCAAGCCTACCCTCCGTATGTGACTTGGATCAGAGCCAGAGCAGATGCTATAGGGATGCCGTTTCCTCCTGCCAAGCCAGAAAGCCCTCCAATGATTGAAAAGCCTACTACCGTGCCCATTCAGCAACATAATCAGGTGTTAGCTGAGAGAGATGAATTGAAAAGGGCAAATGAAGAATTGGAGAAAGAATTGGCTCAGCTCATAAGCGAGAGAAACGAAGTTGTTCATTCCTTCAAGAGGCAGACCGAGCTGGTGAACCAGCTGGGGACAGATTTGACTAAGCAGATAGCTGAGCGTGAGCGCATGGGTCGAGACTTCAAAGCTGTCAACGATGTACTGGCCATGAAGAAGCAACACTTAGATGAAGCGTATCGAAGGATATCCAAGTTTAACCAGCACTGGAAGGCCTCCCTAGCCAACAGGAAAGAGCGGGAGGATAAGCTGAAGGCCCAGGTGAAGGCTAGTGAGAAGAGGTTTGATGAAGAAATCGCTCGCAGATATACCGCTGAAGGCCAACTCAACAGGGCTCTCGCTAACCTGAAGGAGCGCAAACTGACGTTTGAGTCCAAGAAGCGGAAGCTAGAAGATTGTTTCGCCGAAGGAGCATGGGAAGATTCGGTCGAAGGTCTTCAGTACACCATTATACAGAGAGAGTTACTCGTCGAAGGGTTACTCAGTCGGCCTGATCATCCAGAAACGAAGGGGTTGTTAGAAGAGTTTCGCGCCCGTGGTTGTGCTTGACTATTTGTATTCCTTTTGTTTGATCATCATTGTATGCTGACCATCACCAGGCTTGTTGGTCGAGGTCATGCTTTTGATTCTGCTTGTACTCACTGATGTTGTGTACTGCCTTGATGGGCTTTCTTCATATATATGAGATGATATTTCCATGACTGGACTCGGACTTCTTATTATCAGCACTGGCACTCAGGCACTAGGATCGGGGGAAATCTCCCTAACGCACAGACACACGTTTGCATTTGCATGAAGCATTTGCATGACGAGCACTTTGTTGTTTTTCCTAACCCTTTTGTGTTTTCAGGTTGTTTCAGGTTGTTCCAGGATTGATCAGAGACCTATTCACCGCTATCCGACCAGAGCTAATCAAACCAGAATCATGGAGCAAGTGCAAACTGATGTTTAGGAACTCCGTGAAAGAATGGATCGCTTCATGGAGCTTATGCAAGCGGTCGCCAATGGCCAGGATCAGCTCAGAGCCTTGGTTCAACCTCTGATTTCAAGGGTCGACAGCAATGGGGTACTCCACGGTGGGACTGTGCCAACTCCTCCACCAGTTGAAACTCCTCAGAATGGCGTCCCCGTGACCGGGGGGAATGGTAGTGCCAACGACAATGTGATAGCTAACATGGGACTCAATGGTAATACGACGGGCGTCGTTAATGGAAATTTTGAAGCTAATGTCAATGTTGGGCTGGGTAATGGCAATGCAGGTGTTGGGAATCTGTTTGGGCCTCAGCCGTGGTTAGAAGACCGTCAAGACGATGTGTTCTCTCAGAGAGGTGCTGAAGGGGAGCTGACTGCTGAAGCACGGCTAAGGTTCAAGGCACTCGAGGATAAGATGAGGAACATCGAGAACCAGAACACTCTGGGTGTTGATATGTCCAAGTTGGGACTGATTGCTGATTTCAAGGTGCCTCCCAAGTTCAAGGTACCTGACTTTGAAAAGTACAAGGGCACCACGTGCCCTCGCGTCCACCTGAGATCATATTACCGGAAAATGTCAGCTCATTCTGAGGACGAGAAGTTGCTGATGCACTTCTTTCAAGACAGTCTGTCCGGACCCTCCCTCGAATGGTACATGAGTCTAGAGCCTACCAGTGTGCGCACGTGGAAAGACCTTGCTGAAGCATTTATGCACCACTACCAATACAACAGTTACTTGGCCCCGAACCGAGTCCAACTGCAGAATCTGTCACAAAGGAACAACGAAGGGTTTAAGGAATACGCCCAGCGGTGGCGTGAATTGGCAGCCAGGGTTCAGCCGCCGATGGTTGAACGTGAACTTGTGCAGATGTTCGTAGCCACCCTCCCAGGAGTTTACTATGAGAAATTGGTCAGCGGTATGTCCGGAACCTTCTCAGATCTCATTATCACGGGTGAGCACATCAAAAATGGGATCAAGTTGGGGACAATTCAAGGTGATTCGTCCTTAGCTGGAGGAGGAAAGAAACCTTATGCTGGCAAATGACGGGAAGGAGAAACGAGCGCCGTGACCAACGCTCGAAGGAAAGGTAAAGGCCCTCACCAGCAGGTGGCCAGTATAACTATCCCGACAGTTCAACAGCCACAGCAGCAGCAGCAGTAGCAACCGAATCAACAAGGGTACAGAAAGTATCAGAATAGGGCACCTCTGTCGAGCCGTCACCTCGAGACACCGCCCATGTCGTACGCACAACTATTACAGACTCTGCTTCAGCTACAGTTGATCCAGAAGAGAACCTTGGCTCCCTTGACAGGGGCACCTCCGCCGGGTTATGACGCGAATGAAACTTGTGAGTTTCACTGAGGGGCACCAGGCCACACAATAGAGAATTGCAAAGCCTTCAAGCACAAGGTGTAGGACATGGTGGACGTTAAGATCATCAACTTCTCAGATAATGTGCCACATGTCACGAAGAACCCTATGCCGAATCATAGGGGAGGTGGAGTAAATGCCATTATCGAAGACGAGAGTTTGGATTTGTAGACTGACGTCAAGGATCTGAAGACACCGCTTAGCTTCGTTCAAGCTAAGCTGATGAAAAGAGGTTTCTTTCCAGGTTGCGGAGAGCTGTGTATGGGCTGTGCGACTAGTCCTGATGGATGTGAACAGTTGATAGAGGGGATTCAAAGTCTGATGACTGAGGGAATCCTGCAGTTTAGCCGGAGGGCCGAATGTGGATCGGGAGAGGTAGTGCTGAAGCAAGATGATGAGGTTGCCACCATCACCATCCCTCGCCAGACGATAACTATTTATGCACCCAGACCGCCCACGATTACCATCACCAAAGCTGGGCCGATACCGTTCGAAAGCACTAATGCTGTCCCATAGCAGTCTGGGGTTGAAGTCTACTGCAACGGACAGAAGTTGGAACTAGAACCGTGTGGGTCGTCTGTGGAGAACCTTGCGGGAATCAGCGGAATCACTCGCAGCGGGAGAGTGTTTGCACCACCTGAGGTCGTTGCAGATAAAGCGGACAGAGTTGATGCAACTGATAAAGGTAAGAGTAAAGTCGTCGAAGAGATCCCGCGTGGGGTAGAAAAAGACTTGCTCGTTAGGGACGCCAAGGAATTTATGAGGTTGATTAAAAAGAGTGACTACAGGATTGTGGATCATCTCCATCAGACACCCTCGAAAATCTCCATCCTAAATCTGTTGTTGTGTTCTGAGGCACACCGCAACGCGCTGCTGAAGGTGTTGAACGCCGCGTATTTACCGCAGGAAATATCGGTAAACCAGCTAGAAGAGGTCGTAGCCCATGTGAATGCTGGAAATGGGTTAGGGTTCACTGACCTAGAGCTGACGCTGAAGGGGAGGAACCACAATAGTGCCCTGCACATCTCGATAGAGTGTAGGGGAACAATTATGTCTCACGTGTTGGTGGACACGGGGTCGTCACTCAATGTTCTTCCGAAGAAGGCATTAATGAAGTTAGATACTCGTGGAGTGATTTGCACACCCAGTGATCTGGTGGTGAAGGAGTTCGATGGAACCAAATGCCATGTTTTCGGGGAGGTGACCCTGCCAATCCAAGTCGGGCCGGAAACGTTCGACGCAATCTTTTACATTATGGATATCATGCCTGCCTACAGCTGTCTCTTGGGCCGGCCACGGATCCATGCTGCGGGTGCCGTGACCTCCACGTTACACCAGAAACTCAAGTATGTTGTCGGAGGTAGCATCGTGACTGTATGTGGCAAGGAAGACATAATGGTGAGCCATTTGTCGTCCTTCAAGTATGTTGAGATGGATGGGGAAATCCATGAAACCCTATGCCAAACGTTCGAAGCTGTTAAAGTCAAGGACGTAGCTCCTGTGGTCACTGAAAAGCCAGAGATGACTCTCTCTTCCTTCAAGGAAGCCCGGGCCGTTGTTCAAGCCGGATCTACCCCAGGCTGGGGGCGAATTTTGGAGATACCTAACAAGCAAGACAAGTTTGGGTTGGGATATTCTCCTGGAGCTGAAGCCTCCTCTTCTAGCAATGCGTCGCGAGGTAAAGGGCCGATCCAGTTTACCAGTGGCGGGGTGATTTTTGAAAGCATCAACGCGGTGTCTGAAGACAGCGGAGATAGCGACTGTGACCTCGACTCTTGGATCCAGCCAAGCAAGCCAGGCGAGGGCCTTACCATCTGGTCCGTCAAGGATATCATCCAGATGACAAGCGAAGAGTAATGATTTACTTTTTCCAATCATTGTATAACCATATGTCCTACCCGGGGCATAGTGGTTTTATTGTCAGGGCCTTGTTTGATTATGTACATGTATTTTATCAATAAATCAAAAGGCGTTTTTCTTCGTATTCAAATATTGTGATCTCTGTTATTCCTGTTTTATATTTGTTTTGAAAAACAATAAAATGGCAATGGGGTTGTGCTAACCTGCATATCCTTGTTTTAAGCTTAACCTTTGTTATTGCAGGATCCACATGACAGATGACATCGACTCAGGACCTTCTACGACTCACTTTGACTTCGATTGCCCGATCTATCAAGCCTAAGAAGAGATTGATGAAGACGAAGACCTTCCTGAAGAGTTGGCCCGCTTGTTGAAACAAGAAGAGAAAGTTATTCTGCCTCATGAGGAGGAGATCGAGATTGTGAATCTGGGTTCTGAAGAACTTGTCAGGAATGTCAGGATAGGGGCCGTGTTGCAGAGTGATGTCAAGCAGAGATTGGTCGAGATGCTGAAAGAGTATAGTGACGTCTTTGCTTGGTCATACGAAGATATGCCCGGACTTGACACTGACATCGTGGTCCACCATTTGCCGCTGCGAGAAGATTGTCCTCCCGTTAAGCAGAAGCTTAGGAGGACGCGACCAGATATGGCCGTTAAGATCAAAGAAGAAGTGCAGAAACAGCTTGATGCTGGCTTCTTAGCGGTCACTAC
This sequence comes from Lathyrus sativus, assembly GCA_963859935.3. Lineage (NCBI taxonomy): Eukaryota > Viridiplantae > Streptophyta > Magnoliopsida > Fabales > Fabaceae > Lathyrus > Lathyrus sativus. The sequence continues at coordinate 282,212,160 of OZ012741.1, read as the reverse complement.
TTACCCTCCGTGGGTCGCCAACATAGTGCCTGTACCGAAGAAAGACGGTAAGGTACGAATGTGCGTCGATTATCGGGATTTGAATAGGGCGAGCCCTAAAGATGATTTCCCCCTGCCTCATATTGATGTGTTGGTCGACAATACAGCCCAGTTCTCCGTATTTTCGTTCATGGATGGCTTCTCCGGCTACAATCAGATCAAGATGGCGCCGGAGGACATGGAGAAAACTATGTTTATTACGCCTTAGGGAACATTTTGCTATAAGGTAATGCCTTTCGGTCTGAAGAACGCAGGGGCCACTTACCAACGAGCAATGGTTACTTTGTTTCATGACATGATTCATCATGAGATTGAGGTCTATGTTAATGACATGATTGCGAAGTCCCAAACGGAGGAGGGACATATGGTCAATTTGCTGAAGCTTTTTGAGAGGCTTAGGAAGTTCAGGTTGAGGCTGAATCCTAACAAGTGTACTTTCGGAGTACGGTCTGGAAAGTTACTGGGGTTTATCGTGAGCGAAAGAGGCATCGAGGTTGATCCTGCGAAGATTAAAGCGATACAAGAAACGCCAGTGCCAAAAATAGAAAAAGAAGTTTGTGGTTTCCTGGGCCGAATAAACTACATTGCAAGGTTTATTTCTCAGCTCACGGCCACGTGTGAACCGATGTTCAAACTATCAAAGAAAGATCAGGCGATTATCTGGAACGAGGATTTCCAGAAGGCATTCGACAAGATAAAACAGTATCTGCAGGAACCTCCGATCTTGATACCCCCAGTGGCCGGACGACCATTAATCATGTACTTGACAGTTCTTGAGAATAGTATGGGGTGTGTTCTCGGTCAGCACGACGAGACGGGCAGAAAGGAGCATGCCATTTACTACTTGAGTAAAAAGTTCACAGACTGTGAATCTCGCTACTCGATGCTGGAGAAGACGTGTTGTGCACTAGCCTGGGCTGCCAAACGTTTACGACAGTACATGCTCAACCACACCACCATGCTAATTTCGAAGATGGATCCGATCAAGTACGTCTTCGAGAAGCAAGCGCTTTCGGGCAGGATTGCCAGATGGCAAATGGTGTTGACGGAATATGACATTCAGTACGTGTCCCAGAAGGCCATAAAGGGAAGCGTATTGTCTGATTGCCGAACAGCCGATCGAGGATTACCAGCCGATGAAATTTGAATTCCCTGATGAGGATATCATGTTTCTCAAAGCGAAGGATTGCGATGAGCCGTTGCCCGACGAGGGGCCAGATAGGAAATCCCAGTGGAAATTGATATTTGACGGGGCGGTTAATTCTTACGGAAATGGCATTGGGGCGATCATCACGACTCCCCACGGATCCCATATCCCGTTCACCGCGAGACTGACGTTTTCAGTCACCAATAATGAAGCGGAGTACGAAGCATGCATCATAGGTCTAGAAGAAGCGATTGATTTGAGAATCAAGAACCTAGACGTATATGGTGACTCGACACTTGTGATTAACCAGATTAAAGGGGAGTGGGAGACTCGCCAATTGAATTTGGTGTCGTACATGAACTATGCCAGAAGGCTGCTTCTGTTCTTTGATCGAGTGGAACTCCATCATGTACCCAGAGCAGAAAATCAGATGGCTGATGCCTTAGCCACGTTGGCTTCGATGTATAAAGTCAATTTTTGGAATGAAGCTCCAAGGATTGTCCTTTCTCGTCTTGATAGACCTGCATTCGTCTTTGCGATCGAGGAAGCCTCCGACGGCAAGCCATGGTTCCATGACATCCAGACTTTCCTTATGACTAAGGAGTATCCTGCGGGAGCGTCAACCCAGGATAAGAAGACTCTGAGGAGGCTGTCTGGAAATTTTTATCTCAATCCTGATGGAGTTTTGTATAAAAGAAACCACGATCTCGTGCTACTCAGATGTGTAGGTGAGAAAGAGGCGAGTATGCTCATGGAAGAAGTCCATGAAGGCACATTTGGTACGCACGCCGGCGGGCATGCTATGACAAGAAAGATCCTGAGAGCAGGATACTAATGGCTGATGATGGATTCAGATTGCTTTAAATTCACGAAGAGATGTCATAAATGCCAGATTTATGCTGATAAAGTTCATGTGTCGCCGTGCCCGTTAAATGTCATGTCCTCCCCTTGGCCGTTCTCCATGTGGGGCATCGACATGATAGGCAAGATCGAGCCCACTGCATCTAACGATCATCGCTTCATTCTAGTAGCTATCGACTACTTCACCAAGTGGGTGGAGGCAGCCTCATACGCTAATGTGACCAAGCAGGTGGTGGCTAAATTCATAAAGAGGGATATCATCTGTCATTACGAAATTCCCGAGCGGATGATTACTGATAATGGTTCGAATCTGAATAACAAGATGATGAAGCAGTTGTGCCAGAGTTTCAAGATTGAACATCACAACTCATCTCCTTACCGGCCGAAGATGAATGGCGTCGTTGAAGCGGCCAATAAGAACATAAAGAAGATTGTTCAGAAGATGGTTGTGACCTACAAAGATTGGCACGAGGTGTTGCCATTTGCACTGCACGGTTATCGTACCACGGTACGTACATCCACTGGGGCAACTCCTTTCTCCTTAGTGTACGGTATGGAGGTTGTCTTACCGTTAGAAGTGGAGATCCCTTCTTCGCGAGTTTTGGTTGACGTGAAACTCGATGAGGCAGAATGGATTAAGAACCGACTAAACCAACTCAGCCTGATGGACGAGAAGAGGTTAGCATCGATTGCACATGGTCGTCTGTACCAAAGCCGAATGAAGAAAGCTTATGATAAGAAGGTGCGTCCTAGAAGCTTTCAGACGGGTGATCTCGTCCTGAAGAAGATTCTTTCTCCACACTCCGATCACCGGGGCAAGTGGATTCCCAATTACGAAGGTCCGTACGTCGTAAACAAGGTCTTTTCGGGAGGAGCTTTGTTGTTATCCACGATGGATGGTGAAGATTTTTCATCCCCGGTGAACGCGGACGCAGTTAAAAAATACTTTGCTTAAAAAATGACCCGCAGGAAAGAAAAAGAATATCCAAGCAAAAATGGGGCATCCCGGCGAACCATAAAAAAGGAAAAAGGTTCGGGAAAAAATTAGGGATATAAATTGAAAAAATGTACACCCGCAAATTCGAAAACCCGGATGGGCGACTTTGGCAAAAAAGGGTATCCCGGTGAATCGAAAACCCGGAAGGGCGATTCAGGCAACAGTTAGGGATTTGAAAAAGCAAATAATTGCGTTCCGCATGTGGACTTTCATTGTTTAGTGGTTTGGAAGACCTGAGGGCCGTTTATCTGAATCAATCTCTTCTGAAGCTGAAGCGTCGGAGAAGTATCAAAGTCGAGTGGGTCATAGAGGGATCAACTCATGGTGTTCGTCTACGCCTCGTTGCCGACATTTGTATATACTGATGTATATTTATGTTTTTACTTTTTTTTCGCAGCTTCCTCATTCCAGGAGCTTGCATCTGTTGTAAAACATTTTTACCCATTCAGGGGCTCGTTATCAATAAAATGTATACTATTCAGAAATTCTGTTTGTCTGTTTAGCATTTATCTGTTTTTCTTGTGAAAAAGAACGTCGATGTTTTTGACAAAATGCGCATACACAAACTTACTAGCCTAGCCCACTAATTGTTGAAACAATGAATTACTTGAACATTGTCACAAGATGATAACCTTGATAGGTCCCTTTGAGAAGGGTATCTTGTTTGTTTGTTTGTGTAGGTGCAGGTGTAGCATGTACCAGGTGGTGTGCCGTATGCATCCTCATGCAGGATGATTCCTCCTTCTCCAGCAATGTTCAGCAGTCTCTCCCCACAGAGTCTGAACGTGAGATCGTAAGCATTGATATGTCTCCCCAGGCAGAAAAGATTCTCTCCTCAGTCAAGTACATTCTAAAGGAATGTCGTCTCCCCAGTTGAGTCGTACACTGAAGTGTGTAGTAATTGATAGTTCCAGACTGAAGTCCCCAGCCGAATTGAGATTCCCCACAGAGTCGTACTCTCCCCCGAAGCGGGATAATTTCGTCTTCGCCAGCCGAGTTTGCAGATCCCCAAGAGAGCCGAGTCCTTGGAAGCAGTTGGGACCATGATTGGTTTTCCCCAGTAGAGTGTTGAATAGCTGAGGTCGTATTTCCCCACCGGAGTTGTTATCTCCAGGAAGGTTAGCCGTGAAGGTCGTGCAGTTTATTTCCGCGATTGACATCGCTTTCCTTAGCAGGTCTGGGTTCTCGTAGAGCTTCATTCCCTTGCAGCAGTCGACTGAAGTTTGACACCCCAGGCGGAGTCCAATTGATATTGGTGTGACTTCTTCTCCTTGGCAGGATGAGTCCTTCCCCTACTAGAATGGTTCTTTCTCCTTGACAGGAGGCGGTTCCCTTCAGCACTTATTTTTCTAATGGGGTCATAGCATTTTGCATGATTGCATAGCATTTACCCTAAACACGTAGCGTATCCACCGTGTGGAGCATTACGCCATTGTCAAAGCATATGCATACGAAACATGAGCTAGGTCGTTACCGTTCTTGTTTTGCAGGTGTTCCTACGCAGAATGGTTTGCTCAAGATGATTCTTGAATTCCCCAGCGAAGTTGTGTGCTTAAGATGATTCTTAAAATCCCCAGTGAATTCGCCAGAGTTGGTTGTCAAGTTGATGCTTAGAGTCCCCGACAGAGTGATTACTTAGGATGATTCCTGAAATCTCCAGCAGAGTTATTGGTTCAGGATGATTCTTGAATTCTCTGGCGGAATTATTTGTCCAAGATGATTCTTGAAGTCCTCAGCAGATTTGGTTCGCCCAGAATGATTTCTGGAGCCCCGAAGCAGAGTTACTTGATAGTTCTCTAAAATCCCCGGCGGAGATGCGTCATCCCCAGCAGGTTTCTGAAACTTCCTTTGAAGACTTGATGATTGAAGTCTGGCAGTAGTGCCAAAACCCCTGACTTACTGATGAAGTCTAACCACAAGGTCAAAGCAGTCCTCCCTGCCAACGCGGAATGCCTGATGGAAATGGCTTAGATACCCCTATTGGGTTCATGATTGACCGAGAATTCTATTCCCGACTTACCGACGAAGTCCGGCTGACGCCCGAAGATTTCTTTGAATGCCCGATGGCATGATTAACTTGATTGTTGACCTGATGGGTCCCGAGGAATCTTGATGCCTGACGGCATGATCGACCATGTATCACCGGTTACCGTGTGACCAATTCCCCAGCTAGTTGTCGTGCAGCTAGTATTTCAGTTTTCGAAGATTTGTTCCCATCAGAGTATCGTGTACTTGTGCAGTTGGAAACTTTCCAGGTTTGTCGGTATTCAACCATCTCGCACCTTGATTGGTTGAGAGCCATTCGCTTCTCACCCAGTTAGGTTCAAGCCGTTTGAATAGGGGCAGCTGTTGCACCCCAAAATTTGACCAACTTTTCTTTACCTAACTTATGTTTCATTTCATTGACATTAGCATTATCATTTGCATTTCATTGACATGTATGCAGGAGATCAAGAGGTATGACTACCAATCAAGAGCTATACAAGAGTTTGAAGCTAAATAAGAAGGTTATTAAAGTGTTCAAGGGTTGATATCCTTGTCAGAGAAGTCAAAAGATTCTCAGAAAGAGTGGTTGAAACCAAGTGTGTGTGCCTCCTAACTTGACAGTTGTGGGAAGACCTCAGATGATTCTGAAGCCAAGAATGTGGACTTGAAGCCTTGAGAGAGCTTATGAGATGTATTGAAAGCCATCATGAGGCCTATATAGGTCATTATGCAAGATTAAGAAGACTCATCCATGATTGGTGCAATTAGGGTTTGACTGGATCAACCCTAGGTCAACTGATGATTTGGAGAGGGTTGAGACCTAATTCAAGAGCCATGTGATCATGGATTGATGCATTGAGATGCTATAAGGATGATTCCAAGGTCAACTCATCATGATTGAAGAGTTTGAGAAGTTTCAAGCTAGGGTTTCTAGGGCTTGACAGTGTAAAATCCCCTAGTTTGACCCCTATCTTCAAGACTATTTAGCCCAAGATGTGATTGTCATCTCATCTTGCCCCCAACATGAATGTTGTAGAGCTTGTTCTTAGCATTAATTTTAGTACTAGAAGTCCTTGATAGGATTTGTAGAACTCAAGTTATGACTTTTACAAGTTACAGGTCATCTGAGGTATGTGAATCTGGGGGCTTGAAAGTTACCCAACTTGCATCAAACCTTGATAGGATTTGTAGAACTCAAGTTATGGTTTTGACAAGTCAAGGGAATTTTGGTCATTTGGAGATTACAGGTCATTTCAAGCATAAGGCCATAACTCCTATTTCCAAGCTTCAAATGGAAAAATCTTCAACATCAAACTGGTTCAAAATGATGTTTTAGGGCTATTAAGGAGGTCATGAGATGATGGAAATGCTTGTAGCTCAAAGTTGCAAAAATGACCTAGAATAAGGGCATAAGTTAAATAAACCAAAGTTGGAAATTGATATTTTCAATCTACACATCCAAACCATGGCATGTAATATATCATTTTGACTCTAGAAAACATTTTAAGGACATTGGTTTAGCCATATTTTTGAGTTGAGATTCAATTGATGGACTTGCTTTGAAAAGTGATTACTTGCATATTAAGCAACATGTGCAAAACATAGAATCAAGGCATCAGCAAGGGCCTTTGCAAGCTAAACTCTTTCAAAATGTCACTAGGGGAGAAATTGGAAGAGAATGGGATGGTTTTCAAGCTGCAAACAGAATTGTGCATGTCATGATATGTGATTGAAAATCTCATGACATGAGAGATTAAAACTCTCATTAGAAGGATCTAGAGGGTTCTAGATCACTCATACATCATCTATATATTGAGTAGAGATGATCCAATGGAGAGGTTGGCGATGATTGAAGGAGAGAGCATAGATTAAGATTGAGATTTCTTGGCTTGCAATTGGATTCGGTTTCACCAAATTTTCCACTTTCCATCCATTTTATTGATTGAAACATCTTCCATGGATGCTAAGGAGTGATTCCAGATCATAACCAAGAAGAATTCGTGGCTAATTGGTGTTCTTGAACTCAGAATTTTCCACCTGCAACTCACCATCGGTTTCAAGATTTAGGAGTTTTCAACCGGTTCTTTTGCATACAGAAGCAAGGAGAGGGTTCATTGATCATGTCTGAAAGATTGTAGAGCTTGAATTGGAGGTTTAGTGCATCTGTTCATCCAAGATTTTCAGGTTGGTAACTTTCTTCCTCTAGCATGATTTAGGTAGAATCAAGACGAATTAAGGTGTTAGTTGCATTGTAGAATGGTGTAGGATGGATTTCAGATAGTTAATTTGAGAATTAGTGACAAAATAGGCGCATTACCATTTTCGGTTGAGATTTGGATATGGTGAATCTTGAGGATTTAGGTTGAACTAAGGGTATGGTTGAACTCGTGACAAGATTTGGGATAAGTTTCATGTATTGACCTCTTGGAATGGAGGCATGTAGAGAGAATTAGGGTTGAGGAAGATGACCGGAGCACCACCAGTGGTGGCCGAAGCTGGGCGCGAAGTTGCAGAGGTTTGAAAGGTAGGAGATGACTCTGGGACCATTGGATCTTGGTTGGACCTTTGACTAGAAGCTCATCCAACGGCCACGTTTTAAACTCAGCTTGTGAAGGAATTCTGATTGTGAAATGCACCGTTTCATTTAATGAGTGGTTCTGGGCTTAGTGAATAGATTGATATCCCCACCCCCCTGAAGGCCCAATCCATAGTTTGAACTGGTTATGTTTGCTTTTTGCACCGCGCGTGTGGTTATTTTAAGTTGATTTTCATTATTTTTTTCATTTTATTCATGGTTCTTGGAAAAATCATATAAAATTGAAAATTAATCCAATTAATCCCATTCTTTTTGCATTTTACTCATGATTGAGTCTAGTATTTGTTAGATAAAAAATATTTTCATTTCATGTATTTTCTGATTTAATGGGAATTTTACATTTTAATTGATATTAAAATGGTTATGCTTGATACATATTTTTGTGGAATTTTGTGTGATCATGTGGTGATGATTTTGACCCTAATTTTTTGTGTGTGATTAGGTTAGACATGTATGCTCCCATAGAATTTTTATCACATTTTTGTGATGAAAATAGGTGTGCTTTCTAGGTTGATATTTAGGTGATTCCTTTTAGGGTATTAGGTTTAGTACCTCATAATGTAGAATTTATTTCTAGGTCTAATTTGATGATTTGATCTCTGGAATTAATATGGTAGAGTCATGATTGACCTAGGTTCCCATAGATATTTTTGTAGGATTTTACAATTGGTTTTAGTATTTTAGTTAGGACTAACTTTAGTACTAGGTTTTAGGTGATCCTAACTTACTAATTCAACTAGTTTAACTTCCTTAGTCCCCCTAGATTAGGGCTTCTCCTTGGTTTGCCTTTGGTTTAGATTGAAGACAAGTTGAAGACAAGGTGAGGATGTTTGAAGTTGCTTGAAGTTGCTTGGAGCTTGGATTTGTTTGTGCCTGAAGGTATCTGATGAAGATGTAGGAGATAGGAGCCATAGGGAGAGCCTTATAGTTAGAATGATTTCTTTCACAAACATGGAAAGCATCTTGTGCTTCCATTCCTCCCAATGACTAAAAGTCCTTCCAAGATATTCACATCCCTCCTTTGGAGGGACGAGTGGCTTTATCTGGGAAGTAGAACTTTGAGGGAACCAGTCTCTCATAATGATGAACCCTTGCAGGCTTTCTTTGGTTGTCAGTAAGCTGTTTATCATTTCCACTCATTCTGTTAAATCAATTGTCTTCTGGTTTGAGTATCTTGAAAGATGTTGGACTTGAGTTTGAATATGAGGACTTCATTGAAGAGTGTGAAAGAGGATGATTCCTTGAGCATTGCCATTTCAGCTGAAGCTTGAAGAGCTTGAAGACCAAGTTGATACTTGAAGACCCAATGGAGATTGAATGAAGAGCTGAGGCTTGAAAAAGAATTGAATGATAAAGTTGACACTTCCAGATGATTGAAGATTACTTTGAGAAGCTGAAGCTTAGAGGTGAAGAAGACCAAGTTGATACTGGCAAAGCAAAGAGAGCTGAAGCTTGAAGACTAAGTTGGTATTTATGAAGAGGATTCAATTGAGGTTGAATGTAGAACTGAGGCTTGAGGAATAAAGGATGAGTTGACACTCACATTGATGCATTGAGAGCCTGAAGGACTCAAGTTGATACTTGTAGTTAAGAGTGAAGCCTGAGGGTGGAATTGACTGAGGAGCTGAAGCTTGGAGAACAGAGAATAAGTTGATACTTATGTTGGATGGATTAAAACCTTGGAGAAGCAAATTGATATTTTTCATGAAAGATGATAACCCTGAAGAGCTGTTGAAGTCTGAAGACTGGATTGCTGTTAGAAGAGCTGAAGCTTGGAATTGACAGGGGGAGTTGTTGATCTGCTTTCTTTTCTATTTTCTTTTCTGTGCTGATGTGCCTTGTCTGACTTGCTTGATGCATTAGAATAAGCCCATATCTAGACTGACTTTAAATTAGGAGCATGATTGCACTAGAGGTTGAGTTGCTCCCTCTGCTTGTATTTTTACTGTATGGCTTTGCTTGCGGGTATTCGGTAGAGCCCAGCTCCCTTGCCTATGTGGTTTGTGTTTTGCTTGATGGCATTTTATTTCATTTCCTCTATATGATTGCAGTTACTTCTATTTTGCTTGATAGCATTTTATTCCTCTGAATGATTGCAGTTATTCATTTCTGGCTTGAGGTTGAGATGAGCTTGTGGAGGCTGATGCCCCACACACATTTCCTCCCTCACTTGCATTGCATGCATTTTACAGTCATTTACCGTTTACTGTTTAAGCTGATGCTTTATCTGTTTCTGTTTATCATTGACATGATCCCTTAGGACTCTCATTTCCTTTGATAAGGAAGTGATGATAGAACTTTAGGTTGAAACCTATGCATGATAACTTCTAGGAGTTCCCTATTTCAAACTTCAACCATAGGATGAATCCTTGGCATGACAACATTAGGACTTGATAGTCTCCCGTTAGTTGAGCCTGTTCTCTCTTCTCATCTCAAAACAACTTAAGATACAGTAATCATGAATGATTTCTTTCGTACGTTACGAGCCTTAAGCTATCTGAGAAAGGATTGTTGGAGAGCTTCTTTTCAACAGTCTGGATGTTTAGTATGACACCCTTTGGGTGACATGCGACACGTTCACTCTCAGGTCATAGTCTTTAGTGCGATTGAAGTTGCAAACGACCGTAAAAAACACTTCTTTCGTAAAAGACAGAAAACAAACTTCAAACCTTTTTGCCCCGTGGGCCCGTAACTCAAAGGAAAGCCTTTCTGAAGAAAAGAGTGTCGATAACTCCCAGTTCTGCTGCAAACGGTAACGCTTAAGTCTCCAAGGGTCGAGCTGCGTACATCCAATTGCTGGAACTGTTTGTTAACCCTACTCGATAAATCAGATGAATCTGAATTCCCGTAATCTGTATCATCCCGAACTACGTAAGCTCTGATCTCTCATACCTGTTGAGAGTACGTAGGCACAATGCTAACGTATTGGCGAGCCACCTTCCCTGTAATCCGTCGTAGGTCGAACTACGTTGACTCTGATTTCTCATTCTCTGATGAGAATACGTAGGCATAAAGCGCGACGCTTTGCCAAGTCATTTTTATTTTCTGTTTAAGCCAGCCTTGATAGGTAGATAGATAAACCAACCCGTCCAGTAAACACAACAAGCGTGGATCCCGTCGAGTACGACGGACGTGAGGGGTGCTAATACCTTCCCCTTGCGTAACCGACTCCCGATCCCAGACAACGGTTGCGACGACCTTGCCTTATACCTTTTTTTCGTCAGGTTTTTCCGATCGTTTCCTTTCCCGTTCTGAGGGATAAATAACGAAAGGTGGCGACTCTTCTGTTTTGCCGGCACCTTATTTTCGCGGTAGCGACAACAGGGAACTCACTCATACCATTAATTCAACCTAAATCCTCAAGATTCGCAAGAACCAACTCTCAACCGAAAATGGTAACGTCCTTAATTGGTCACTAATTCTCAAATTAATGATCTGAAATCCTTCCTACACCGTTCTACAATGCACCTATCATCCTAATTCCTATTGATTCTAACTAAAACAAGCCAGAGATCAAAGGTTACCAACCTGAAAATTTTGCGTGCACAGAAGTAGCAAGACCTCAAATCAAGCCTTCAAATGCTCCAGACTCCTTCAGTGAATCACTTCCAAGCTTCTGTATGCAATAGAAATGATTGAAATGGCCTCAATTCTTGGTACCAACTCTGAGTTGCAGGTGGAAAAATCTGAGCTCAAGAACACCAATCAGCCACGAATTCCTCTTGATTATGATCTGGAATCAATCCCTAGCATCCATGGAAGAGGTTGCAATCAAGAAAATGGATGGAAAGTGAAGAAATTGGTGAAACCGAATTCAGTTGCAAGCAAGAATTTTCCAAACTCAATCTCTTCTCTCTCCTTCAATCATCACCAACCTTTGCTTTGGATCCTCTCTGTTCAATATATAGAGTGTGTAGGGATGATCTAGAAACCTCTAGATCCTTCCAATGAGAAAATCAATCTCTCATGACATGAGAAGTTCACTTATATGCCATGGTGTGGATAACTCTGCAAACAGATTGAAACCAATCTCAATTCCTTCCAATTTCTCCCCTCATGACATTTTGGAAGTGTTTGGCTTGCAAGGGATCTTGATCATGCCTTGAATTTGAGTTTTGCACATGTTACTTATAATGTAAGTAACTATTTTTCAAAGCAAGTCCACAAATTAGACCTCAATTCAAAAATGTGGCTAAACCAATGTTCTTAAAATGCTTTTTAGAGTCAAAATGACCTATTACATGCCTTGTTTTGGATGTGTAGATCAAAAGTATCAATTTCCAACTTTGGTTCATTTAACTTATACCCTCATTTTAGGTCATTTTTGCAACTTTGAGCTACAAGCATTTCCAACATCTCATGACCTTTTAACTAGCCTTAAAATATCATTCTGAACAAGTTTGATGTTGAACATTTTCCCATTTGAGGCTTGGAAATGGGAGTTATGGCCTTATGGTTGAAATGACCTATAATCTCCAAATGACCAAAATGCCGTTGACATGTCAAAGCCATAACTTGAGTTCTACAAATCCTATCAAGGACTTCTAGTACTCTCTAGAAATCTAAGAGGATAAGGAACAACATTCATGTTGACCAGGAGTTCATAGGAATCATCCTTCTATGGCAAAGGTTTGATGCAAGTTGGACAACTTTCAAGCCCCCAAATTCACATACCTCAGATGACCTGTAACTTGTCAAAGCCATAACTTGAGTTCTACAAATCCTATCAAGGACTTCTAACACTCAAATTAAAGCTAAGACCATGCTCTACAACATTTATGTTGGGGGTAAGATGAGACGACAATCACATCTTGAGCTAAACTGCTTTGAAGATAGGGGTCAAACTAGGGGATTTTACACTGTCAAGCCTTAGAAACCCTAGCCTGAAAACTTCTCAAGCTCTTCAATCATGATGAGTTGACCTTGGAATCATCCTTATAACATCTCAATGTATCAATCCATGATCACATGGCTCTTGAATTAAGTCTCAACCTTCTTCAAATCATCAGTTGACTTAGGGTTGACCCAGTCAAACCCTAATGGCACCACTCATGGCTGAGTCTTCTTAATCTTGCACAATGACCTATCTAGGCTTCAAAGTGATCTTCAACACTTCTCATGAGCTCTCTCAAGAACTCAAGTCCAACTTCATGGCTTCAGAATCATCTGATGACTTCCCACAACTCTCAAGTTAGGAGACACACCCTCTTGGTTTCAACCACTCTCTCTGAGGATCTTTTAACTTCTCTGACAAGGATATCAACCCTTGAACACCTGAATAACCTTCTTAGCTAGCTTCAAACTCTTGTGTAGATCTTGATTGGTACTCATGCCTCTTGATATCCTGCATACATGTCAATGAAATGCAAATGATAATGCTAATGTGAATGAAATGAAACACAAGCTAGGTAAAGACATGTTGGGCAAATTTTGGGGTGCAACACCAGCCAGAAAGCCCTCCAGTAATTGAAGAGTCTACCACCGTGCCTATTCAGCAGCATAATCAGGTGTTAACTGAGAGAGATGAGCTGAAGAAGGCAAATGAAGAACTGGAAAAAGAATTGGCTCAACTCAGAAGCGAGAGAAGCGAAGTCGTCCATTCCTTCAAGAAGCAAACAGAGTCGGTGAACCAGTTAGGGACGGATTTGACTAAGCAGATAGCTAAGCGTGAGCGCTTGGGTCGGGACTTCAAAGTTGTCAATGACGTACTGGCCACTAAAAAGCAGCACTTGGATGAAGCGTACCGGAGAATATCCAAGTTTAATCAGCATTGGAAGGCCACCCTAGCCAACGGCAAGGAACGGGAGGATAAACTGAAACAGCAAATCTCCAAGTTGAAAGCCCAGGTGAAGGCTAGCGAGAAGAGGTTTAATGAAGAAACCGCTCGCAGATATGCCGCTGAAGGACTGCTCAACAAAGCCCTTGCTAACCTGAAGGAGCACAAACTGACGTTTGAATCCAAGAAGCGGAAGCTAGAAGATTGTTTCGGCGAAGGAGCATGGGAAGACTCAGTTGAAGGTCTTCAATACACTATTACGCAGAGGGAGTTACTCGTCGAAGGGTTGCTCACTCGGCCTGATCATGCAGAAACGAGGAATCTGTTAAAAGAGTTTCGAGCCCGCGGCCGTGCTTGTTTATATTTGTAATCCTTTTGTTTTGATCATTGTTGTATGCTGACCATCACCAGGCTTGTTGGTCGAGGTCATGCTAGTGATTCTGCTTGTACTCAGTGACGTTGTGCACTGCCTTGATGGGCTTTCTTTATATATGAGATGTTATTTCCATGACTGGACTCGGATTTCTTATTATCAGCACTGTCACTCAGGCACTAGGATCGGGGGGATACCTCCCTAACGCACATACAAACGTTTGCATTTACATGAAGCATCTGCATAACGAGCACTTTGTCTTTTTTTCTAACCCTTTGGTGTATGCAGGTTGTTTCAGGTTGTTCCAGGATTGAGCAAAGACCAATCCACCGCTATCCGACCAGGGAAAATCAAGCTAGAACAATGGAGCAAGTGCAGACTAACGTTCAGGAACTCCGAGAGAGGATGGACCGCTTCATGGAGCTCATGCAAGTGGTTCCCAACGGCCAGGACCAGCTCAGAACATTGGTCCAGCCTCTGATTTCAAGGGTTGACAGCAATGGTGTACTCCATGGTGGGACTGTTCCAACCCCTCCACCTGTCGAAACTCCTCAGAATGGCATCCCCGTGACCGGGGGGAATGGCAGTGGTAACGACAATGTGATCGCTAACATGGGGCTCAATGGTAATACGACTGGCGTCGGTAACGAAAATTTTGAAGCTAATGTCAATGTTGGACTTGGCAACGGCAACACAGGCGGTGGAAATCTGTATGAGCCTCAGCCATGGTTAGAAGACCGTCAAGAAGATTTGTTCTCACAGAAAGGTGCTGAAGGAGAGCTGACCGCTGAAGCACGTCTAAGGTTTAAGGCACTCGAGGACAAGATGAGGAATTTCGAAAACCTGAATACTATGGATGTCGACATGTCTAAATTGGGATTGATTGTTGATTTCAAGGTGCCTCCCAAATTCAAGGTACCCGACTTTGAAAAGTACAAGGGCACCACCTGCCCTCGTGTCCACTTAAGGTCATACTACCGAAAGATGTCCGCTCACTCTGAAGACGAGAAGCTGGTGATGCACTTCTTTCAGGATAGCTTGTCCGGGCTATCCTTGGAATGGTACATGAGTTTGGAACCCACCAGTGTGCGCACATGGAAGGAACTTGCTGAGGCCTTCGTGCACCATTATCAGTATAATAGTGACTTGGCTCCGAACCGGGTTCAACTGCAGAACTTTTCACAGAGGAACAACGAAGGGTTCAAAGAATACACCCAGAGATGGCGTGAATTAGCAGCTAGAGTTAATCCGCCGATGGTTGAACGGGAGCTTGTTGAAATGTTTGTAGCCACCCTCCCAGGGGTTTATTACGAGAAATTGGTCAGCAGTATGTCTGAAAGCTTCTCAGATCTCATCATCACGGGCGAGCACGTTGAAAATGGGATCAAACTAGGGAAAATTCAAGGTGATCTATCCTCAGCTGGAGGAGGAAAGAAACCGTATGGTAACAAAAGACGGGAATGAGAGACGAGTGTCGTGTCCAACGCTCAAAGGAAGGGTAAAGGCCCTCACCAGCAGGTGGCTAGCATAACCATCCCCGCGGTCCAACAACCCCAGCCACAACAACAGCAGCAGCAGCCGAATCAGCAACGGTACAGAAAGTATCAGAACAGGGCACCTCTATCAAGTCGTCACCTTGAGACGCCAACTATGTCTTATGCTCAGTTGTTACAGACTCTGCTTCAGTTACACCTCCACCAGGTTATGACGCAAATGCAACTTGTGAGTTTCACTCAGGGGCACCAGGCCACACGATAGAAAACTGCAAAGCCTTCAAGCACAAGGTGCAAGACATGGTGGATGCTAAGATCATCAATTTCTCAGATAATGTGCCAAATGTCACAAAGAACCCTATGCCGAATCATAGGGGAGGTGGGGTGAATGCCATTATTAAAGACGAGAGCCTAGATTTGTTGACTGATGTCAAGGATCTGAAGACACCGCTTAGCTTCGTCAAAGCCAAGCTGATGAAGAGAGGTTTCTTCCCAGGCTGTGGAGAACTGCGTATGGGCTGTGCGACTCGTCCTGATGGATGTGAGCAGTTGATAGAGGGGATTCAGAGTCTGATGACCGAAGGGATCTTGCAGTTTAGCCGGAGGGCCGAATGTGGATCTGGAGAGGTAATGCTGAAGCAAGATGATGAGGTTGCCACCATCACCATCCCTCGCCGGACGATCACTATTTCTGCACCCAGACCGCCCACGATTACCATCACCAAGGCTGGGCCGATACCTTTTGAAAGCACCAATGCGGTCCCATGGCATTATGGGGCAGACGTCTACTGCAACAGACAGAAGTTGGAGCTAGAACCATCTGGGCAGTGTGTGGATAACCTAGTGGGCATTGGCGGAATCACTCGCAGCGGAAGAGTATTCGCTCCACCTGAGATTGTGGCGGACAAAACGGACAAAGCTGATGTAACCGATAAGGGAAAGAGTAAAGTCGTTAGGAAACCCCTCGTGGGGTAGAGAAGGACTTACTTGTTAAGGACGCTGAAGAGTTTATGAGATTGATTAAGAAGAGTGACTACAAGATCGTGGATCATCTCCATCAAACACCCTCGAAAATTTCCATCCTGAATTTGTTGTTGTGTTCTGAGGCACATCGCAACGCGCTGCTAAAGGTTTTGAATGCCACGTATGTACCGCAGGAAATATCGGTCAACCAGTTGGAAGGGGTCGTAGGCCACGTGAATGCTGGAAACGGGTTAGGGTTCACTGACCTGGAGCTGACGCTGAAGGGAAGAAACCACAACAGCGCCCTGCACAACTCGATAGAGTGTAGGGGAACGATTATGTCTCACGTGTTGGTGGACACGGGGTCGTCACTCAATGTTCTTCCGAAGAAAGCATTGATGAAGTTAGATACTCGAGGATTGATTTGCAAACTCAGTGATCTGGTGGTGAAAGCGTTCGATGGAACCAAACGTCATGTTTTCGGGGAGCTGACGTTACCAATCCAAGTCGGGCCGGAAACTTTCGACGCATTCTTCTACATTATGTTGCACCCCAAAATTTGACCAACTCTTCTTTGCTTAGCTCATGTTTCATTTCATTCACATCAGCATTATCATTTGCATTTCATTGACATGTATGCAGGAGATCAAGAGGTATGATTACCAATCAAGAGCTATGAAGTTAGCTAAGAAGGTTATTCAAGTGTTCAAGGGTTGATATCCTTGTCAGAGAAGTCAAAAGATCCTCAGAGAGAGTGGTGGAAACCAAGGTTGTGTGCCTCCTAACTTGAGAGTTGTGGGAAGCTCATCAGATGATTCTGAAGCCAAGAATATGGACTTGAAGCCTTGAGAGAGCTTATGAGATGTCTTGAAAGCCATCATGAAGCCTAGGTAGGTCATTGTGCAAGATTAAGAAGCCTCAGCCATGAGTGGTGTAATTAGGGTTTGACTGGGTCAACCCTAGGTCAACTGATGATTTGAACAAGGTTGAGACCTAACTCAAGGGCCATGTGACCATGGATTGACACATTGAGATGTTATAAGGATGATTCCAAGGTCAACTCATCATGATTGAAGAGTTTGAGAAGTTTCAAGCTAGGGTTTCTAGAGCTCGACAGTGTAAAATCCCCTAGCTTGACCCCTATCTTCAAGGCAGTTTAGCCCAAGATGTGAGTGTCATCTCATCTCGTCCCTAACATGAATGTTGTAGAGATTGTTCTTAGATTTAATTTGAGTATTATAAGTCCTTGATAGGATTTGTATAGCTCAAGTTATGGCTTTGACAAGTTACAAGTCATCTGAGGTATGTGAATTTGGAGCTTGAAAGTTGCCCAACTTGCATGACACCTTTTCCCAAGAAGGATGATTCCTATGAACTTTTGTTCAACATGAATGTTGTTACTTATCTTCTTAGCTTTCTAGAGAGTACTAGAAGTCCTTTATAGGATTTGTAGAACTCAACTTATGGCTTTGACAAGTCAAGGGCATTTTGGTCATTTGGAGATTACAGGTCATTTCAAGCATAAGACCATAACTCCTATTTCCAAGCTTCAAATGGAAAATTTTTCAACATCAAACTTGCTTAAAATGATGTTTTAAGGCTAGTAAGGAGGTCATGAGATGTTGAAAAGGCTTGTAGCTCAAAGTTGCAAAAATGACCTAAAATGAAGGCATAAGTTAAATAAGTCAAAGTTGGAAATTGAAATTTTCAAGCTACACATCCAAACCATGGCATGTAATATATCATTTTGACTCTAGAAAAAATTTTAAAGACAATGGTTTAGCCACATTTTTGATTTGAGGTCTAAATCATGGACTTGCTTTGGAAAATGGTTACTTGCATATTAAGCAACATTTACAAAACTTAGAATTGAGGCATGGGCAAGGAACTTGGCAAGCTAAACCCTTCCAAATTGTCACTAGGGGAGAAATTGAAGGAGATTGAGATGAATTTCAAGCTGCAAACAGAATTGAGCATGGCATGATAAGTGATTCAAAATCTCATGACATGAGATGTGTAAAATCTCATTGGAAGGATCTAGAGGGTTCTAGATCATCCAAACTCCATCTATATATTGAGTAGAATGAATCCATGGCAGAGGTTGGTGATCATTGAAGGTTTGAGCATAGTTTGGAATTGAATTTTCATAGATTGCAATTGAAATCGGTTTCATCAATTTCCTCCATTTCCTTCCATTTTCTTGATTGGTTCTTCTTCCCTGAGTATCAAGGATTGATTCCAGATCATTTCCAAGGAGAATTGGTGGCTAGATCATGTGGGAGCAAGTGGTTTTCAGCACCTGCAATTCTTCATCGTGTTTCAATATTGAAGCACTTTCCATTGAATCTTTTGCATACAGAAGCAAGGAGGAGGTTCAGTGATCGTGTCCAGAAGATTTGAGAGCTTGAAGTGAAGATTTCTTGCATCTGTTATTCAAGAATTTCCAGGTTTGTAACCTTCTTTCCCTAGCTTGATTTTGGTAGAATTAGGTTGAATTAGGGTGTTAGATTAGTTGTAGAATGGCCTAGGATGGTTTTCAGATGGTTAATTGTTGAATTAGAGACAAAATAGGAAGATCACCATTTTCGGTTGAGATTGGGAGATGATGATTCTTGGGGTTTCAGAAGAAACTAAGGGCATGATTGAGTTCGTGGCAAGATTTAGAGTGTGTTTCATGTTTTGACCATTTGCATTGGAGGCTCCTAGAGTGAACTAGGGTTGGGGAAGACGACCGGAGCTCCACCGGTGGTGGCCGGAGCTGGGTGCGAAGCTCAGATGTTTGAAAGGTTGAAGATGACCCTGATACCATTGGATCTTGGTCTGACCATTGACTAGAAGCTGATCCAACAGATGTGTTTTAATTCTGGCTTGTGAAGGAGTCTGAAGCATGAAACGCACCGTTTCATTTATTCAAGCGTTTGGGCTTAGTAACCTGAGTGTTATCCACACCCCCCAGCAAGCCCAACCCAGAATTTTAACTGAAATGATTTCTATTTGCACCGTGTCTTTATTCATTTTTGGTGGATTTCATTATTTTTTTCCATTTAATTCATGATCCTTGGAAAATTCATAACTAATTGAATATTAATCCAATCAAATCCATTCTTTTTGCATATTACTCATGATTGAGTCTATTATTTTTTAGAAAAAAAATATTTTCATTTCATTTAATTTCTGATTTAATTGGAATTTTGTATTTTAATTGATATTAAAATGTTTATGTTTGATGCATATTTTTGTAGAATTTTGTGTGATCTCATAGTGATGATTCTTGGCCTAATTTTTTGTGTGTGATTAGGTTAGATGTGTATGATCCCATAGTAATTTTCTTACATTTTTGTGATGAAAATAGGTATGCTTTCTAGATTGATATTTAGAGACTTCCTTTTTAGGGTTTTAGGTTGATACCTTAGAATGTAGATTTTAGTTTTAGGTCCAATTTGATGATTTGATCTTTGAAACTAATGTGATAGAGTCATGATTGACCTAGGTTACTATAGTAATTTTTGTAGGATTTTACAATTGATTCTAGTATTTTAGGTAGGACTAACTTTGGTGCTAGGTTTTAGGTGATCCTGATTTAATAATTCAACTAGTTTAACTCATTTAGTTCCCTTAGATTAGGGTTTGTGCTTGGTTTGCCTTTGATTGAGATTGAAGACAAGTTGAAGAAAAGTTGAATACAAGGTGAGGATGCTTGAAGTGGCTTGAAGTTTCTTGGAGTTTTGGATTCTGTGGGTGCCTGGAGGTGTCTGATGAAGATTAGGAGATAGGACATAGGGAGAGCTTTGTAGTTAGAATGATTTCTTTCACAAACATGGAAAGCATCTTGTGCTTCCATTCCTCCCAATGATTAAAAGTCCTTCCATGGTATTCACCTCCCTCCTTTGGAGGGATAAGTGATGGTACCTAGGAAGTAGAACTTTTGAGGGAACCATTCTTCTGATGTTAAGCCCTTATAGGCCTCCTTTGGTGGTCAATAAGCAGTTTAATATCCTAGCTTATCCAGTTAAGTGATTTCTTCTGGTTTGAGTATCTTGAAGATGATGGGCTTGAGTGTGAAGATGAAGACTTCATTGGAGAGTATGGAAGAGGATGATTCCTTGAACATTGCCATGGCAGTTGAAGCTTGAAGAGCAAGAAGAGCAGGTTGATACTTGAGGATCCAGTAAAGATTGAATGAAGAGCTGAGGCTTGAGCAAGATTGAAGGATGAAGTTGACACTTCCATGTGATTGAAGGTTACTTAGGAAAGCTGAAGCTTGTAGATAAGGAAGACCAAGTTGACACTGGTAAGGCAAAGAGAGCTGAAGCTTGAAGACCAGGTTGATAATTATGAAGAGGATTCAATTGAGATTGAGTGTAGAGCTAAGGTTGGAGGAATAAAGGATGAGTTGATACTTACACTGAGACTTGAGAGCCTGAAGGAATCAAATTGATGCTTGTGGTTAAGAGCAAAGCCTGAAGGTGGAATTGACTGAAAAGCTGGAAGCTTGGAGAAGTGAAGTTTAAGTTGAAACTTATGTTGAAGGTTTGAAACCTGGAGAAGCAAATTGATGTTTGTCATGAAAGATGATATCCTTGAAGGGTGTTTGAGGTCTGAAGATTGGATTGCTGTCAGAAGAGCTGAAGCTTGGATTTGAGGAAGAGTTGTTGATATGTTTCTTTCTTGTCTGTCTTCTTTTCTGTGCTGATGTGCCTTGTTTGACTTGCCTGATGCATTAGAATAAGTTCATACCTAGACTGACTTTAATCTAGGAGCATGATTGCACTAGAGGTTGAGTTGCTCCCTCTGCTTGTATTGTTACTGTATGGCTTTGCTTGCGGGTATTCGGTAGAGCCCAGCTCCCTTGCCCTTGTGGTTTGTTTTGCTTGATAGCATTTCATTTCCTCTGTATGATTGCAGTTCCTTCTATTTTGCTTGATAGCATGTTATTTATTCTGTATGATTGCAGTTATTCATATCTGGCTTGAGGTTGAGATGAGCTTGTGGAGGCAGCTGCCCCACACACATTTCCTCCCCCACTTGCATTGCGTGCATTCTACAGTCGTTTACCGTTTACTGTTTAAGCTGATGCTTTATCTGGTTCTGTATACCATTGACATGATCCCTTAGGGCTCTCACTTCCTTTGATAAGGAAGTGATGATTAGAACTTTAGGTTGAAACCTATGCATGATAACTTCTAGGAGTTCCCTGTTTCAAACCTCAACTATAGGATGAATCCTTGGCATGACAACAGTAGGACTTGATAGTCTCCCCTTAGTTGAGCCTCTCTCTTCTTATCCTCAAACAAATTAAAATACAGTAATCAAGAATGATTTCTTTCGTACGTTACGAGCCTTAAGCTATCTGAGAAAGGATTGTTGGAGAGTTTCTTTTCAACAGTCTGGATGTTTAGTATGGCACCCTTTGGGTGACATGCGACACGTTCACTCTCAGGTCATAGTCTTTAGTGCGATTGAAGTTGCAAACGACCGTAAAAAACACTTCTTTCGTAAAAGACAGAAAACAAACTTCAAACCTTTTTGCCCCGTGGGCCCGTAACTCAAAGGAAAGCCTTTCTGAAGAAAAGAGTGTCGTTAAACTTCAGCGCCACCGCAAACAGGCTTTGTCCCTAACTGCTGGAATTGCTGCTTAACCCTACTCGATAAAACAGATGAATCTGAATCCCCGTAATCTGTATTATCCCGAACTGCGTAAGCTCTGATCTCTCATATCTGTTGAGAGTACATAGGCACAATACTGACGTATTGGCGAGCCACCTTCCCCCATAACTCGTCGTAGGTCGAACTACGTTGACTCTGATTTCTCATTCTCTGATGAGAATACGTAGGCATAAAACGCGACGCTTTGTCGAGTCATTTTCTTTTCCTTTTAAGCCAGCCTCGATAGGTAGATAGATAAAACCAACTCGTCCTGTAAACACAACAAGCGTGGATCCCGTCGAGTACGACGGACGTGAGGGGTGTTAATACCTTCCCCTTGCGTAACCGACTCCCGAACCCAGACAACGGTTGCGATGACCTTGTCTTATACCTTTTCGTCAGGTTTTTTCCGATCGTTTCCTTTCCCGCTCCGAGGGATAAATAACGAAAGGTGGCAACTCTTCTGTTTTGCCGGCACCTTATTTTCGCGGAAGCGACACATTATGGACATCATGCCTGCCTACAGTTGTCTCTTAGGCCGGCCATGGATCCATTCTGTTGGCGCCGTGACCTCCACGTTGCACCAGAAGCTCAAGTATGCTGTCGGAGGCAGCATCGTGACTGTATGTGGCGAGGAAGACATAATGGTGAGCCATTTGTCTTCCTTCAAGTATGTTGAGATGGATGGGGAAATCCACGAAACCCTATGTCAGGCGTTCGAAGCTGTTAAAGTCAAGAACGTAGCCCCTGTAATCACAGAAAAACCAGAGATGACTCTCTCTTCCTTCAAGGAAGCCCGGGCCGTTGTTCAAGCCGGATCTACCCCAGGCTGGGGGCAGATTCTAGAAATACCTAACAAACAGGACAACTTCGGGTTACGGTACTCTCCTGCGGCTGAAGCCTCTTCTTCTCACAGTGCGTCGCGAGGTAAAGGGCCGATCCAGTTTACCAGTGGCGGGGTGATATTCGAAAGTATCAACGCGGTGTCTGAAGACAGCGAGGACAGCGATTGCGACCTAGTCTCTTGGATCCAGCCAAGCAAACCAGGCGAGAGCCTCAACAACTGGTCTATCAGGGATACCATCCAAGTGACAGGCAAAGAGTAATGGTTTACTTTCTCCAATCATTGTACAACCCTATGTCCTACCCGGGGCATAGTGGTTTTATTGTCAGGGCCTTGTTTGATTATGTACGTGCATTTTACCAATAAATCAAAAGGCGTTTTTCTTCGTATTCAAATATTGTGATCTCTGTTATTCCTATTTTATACTTGTTTTGAAAAACAACAAAATGGCAATGGGGTTTGTGCTAACCTGCATATCCTTGTCTTAAGCTTAACCCTTGTTATTGCAGGATCCACATAGCAGATGACATCGACTCTGGACCTTTTACGACTCACTTCGACTTTGATTGCCCGATCTATCAAGCCGAAGAAGAGATTTATGAAGACGAAGACCTTCCCAAAGGGTTGGCTCGCTTGTTGAAACAAGAAGAGAAAGTTATTCTGCCTCACGAAGAAGAGATTGAGATTGTGAATCTGGGTTCTGAAGAGCTGGTCAGGAACGTCAGGATAGGAGCTGCATTGCAGAGTGATGTTAAGCATAGATTGGTCGAGATGCTAAGAGAGTATAGTGACGTCTTTGCTTGGTCATACGAAGATATGCCCGGACTTGATACTGACATTGTGGTCCACCACTTGCCGCTGCGAGAAGATTGTCCTTCCGTCAAGCAGAAGCTTAGGAGGACACGACCAGATATGACCGTTAAGATCAAAGAAGAAGTGCAAAAGCAGCTTGATGCTGGCTTCTTAGCAGTCACTACTTACCCTCCGTGGGTCGCCAACATCGTGCCTGTACCGAAGAAGGACGATAAGGTGCGAATGTGCGTCGATTATCAGGATTTGAATAGGGCGAGTCCTAAAGATGATTTCCCGCTCCCTCATATTGACGTGTTGGTCGACAATACAGCCCAATTCTCCGTGTTTTCGTTCATGGATGGCTTCTCCGGCTACAATCAGATCAAGATGGCGCCGGAGGACATGGAGAAAACTACGTTTATCACACCTTGGGGAACGTTTTGCTACAAGGTAATGCCTTTCGGTCTGAAGAACGCAGGGGCCACTTACCAACGAGCAATGGTTACTTTGTTTCATGACATGATTCATCATGAGATTGAAGTCTATGTTGATGACATGATTGCAAAGTCCCAAACGGAGGAGGGACATCTGGTCAATTTGCTGAAGCTTTTTGAGAGGCTTAGGATGTTCAGGTTGAGCCTGAATCCTAACAAGTGTACTTTCGGAGTACGGTCTGGAAAACTACTGGGGTTTATTGTGAGTGAAAGAGGCATTGAGGTTGATCCTGCGAAGATAAAAGCGATACAAGAAATGCCAGCGCCAAAAACAGAAAAAGAAGTTCATGGTTTCCTGGGCAGAATAAACTACATTGCAAGGTTTATTTCTAAGCTCACGGCCACGTGTGAACCGATGTTCAAACTACTAAAGAAAGATCAGGCGATTATTTGGAACGAGGATTGCCAGAAGGCATTCGATAAGATAAAACAGTATCTGCAGGAACCTCCGATCTTGATACCCCCAGTGGCCGGAAGACCCTTAATCATGTACTTGACAGTTCTTGAGAATAGTATGGGGTGTGTTCTCGGTCAGCACGACGAGACGGGCAGGAAGGAGCATGCCATTTACTATTTGAGTAAGAAGTTCACAGATTGTGAATCTCGTTACTCGATGCTGGAAAAAACGTGTTGTGCACTAGCCTGGGCTGCCAAACGTTTACGACAGTACATGCTCAACCACACAACCATGCTAATTTCGAAGATGGATCCGATCAAGTACGTCTTCGAGAAATAAGCGCTTTCGGGCAGGATTACCAGATGGCAAATGGTGTTGACGGAATATGACATTCAGTATGTTTCCCAGAAGGCCATCAAGGGAAGTATATTGTCTGAATACCTAGCCGAACAGCCGATCGAGGATTATCAGCCGATGAAATTTGAATTCCCTGATGAGGATATCATGTTTCTCAAAGCAAAAGATTGCGATGAACCGTTGCCTGACGAGGGGCCAGATAGGAAATCCCAATGGAAATTGATATTTGACGGGGCGGTTAATTCTTACGGAAGTGGCATTGGGGCGATCATAACGACTCCCCATGGATCCCACATCCAGTTCACCGCTAGACTGACGTTTCCGGTCACCAATAACGAAGCGGAGTACGAAGCATGCATCATGGGTCTAGAAGAAGCAATTGATTTGAGAATCAAGAACCTAGATGTATATGGTGACTCGGCACTTGTGATTAACCAGATTAAAGGGGAGTGGGAGACTCGTCAATCGAATTTGGTGCCGTACATGAACTATGCCAGAAGGCTGCTTCCGTTCTTTGATCGAGTGGAACTCCATCATGTGCCCAGAGCAGAAAATCCGATGGCTGATGCCCTAGCCACGTTGGCTTCGATGTATAAAGTCAATTTTTGGAATGAAGCTCCAAGAATTGTCCTTTCTCGTCTTGATAGACCTGCCTTTGTCTTGCGATCGAGGAAGCCTCCGACGGCAAGTCATGGTTCCATGATATCCTGACCTTCCTTATGACTAAGGAGTATCCTGCGGGAGCGTCAATCCAAGATAAGAAGACTCTGAGGAGGCTGTCTGGACATTTTTATCTCAATCCTGATGGAGTTTTGTATAAAAGAAACCATGATCTCGTGCTACTCAGATGTGTAGATGAGAAAGAAGTGAGCATGCTCATGGAAGAAGTCCATGAAGGCACATTCGGTATGCACGCCGGCGGGCATGCTATGACAAGAAAGATCCTGAGAGCAGGATACTACTGGCTGACGATGGAGTCTGATTGCTTCAGATTCACGAAGAGATGTCATAAATGCCAGATTTATGCTGATAAGATTCATGTGCCGCCGTGCCCGTTGAATGTCATGTCCTCCCCGTGGCCGTTCTCCATGTGGGGCATCGACATGATAGGCAAGATCGAGCCCACTGCATCTAACGGTCATCGCTTCATTCTAGTAGCTATCGACTACTTCACCAAGTGGGTGGAGGCAGCCTCATATGCTAATGTGACCAAGCAGGTGGTGGCTAAATTCATAAAGAGGGACATCATCTGTCAATACGGAATTCCCGAGCGGATCATTACTGATAATGGTTCGAATCTGAATAACAAGATGATGAAGGAGCTGTGCCAGAGTTTCAAGATTGAACATCACAACTCATCTCCTTACCGGCCGAAGATGAATGGCGCCGTTGAAGCGGCCAATAAGAACATCAAGAAGATTGTACAGAAGATGGTTGTGACCTATAAGGATTGGCACGAGATGTTGCCATTTGCACTGCACGGTTATCGTACAACGGTACGTACGTCAACCGGGGCAACTCCTTTCTCACTAGTGTACGGTATGGAAGCTGTCCTACCGTTAGAAGTTGAGATTCCTTCTTTACGAGTTTTGGTTGACGTGAAACTCGATGAGGCAGAATGGATTAAGAGCCGACTAAACCAACTCAGCCTGATGGACGAGAAGAGGTTAGCATCGATTGCATATGGTCGTCTGTACCAAAGCCGAATGAAGAAAGCTTATGATAAGAAGGTGCATCCTAGAAGCTTTCAGACGGGTGCTCTCGTCTTGAAGAAGATTCTTCCTCCACACTCCGATCACCGGGGCAAGTGGACTCCCAATTACGAAGGTCCGTATATCGTCAGCAAGGTCTTCTTGGGAGGAGCCTTGTTGTTGTCCATGATGGATGGCGAAGATTTTGCATCCCCGGTGAACGCGGACGCAGTTAAAAAATACTTTGCTTAAAAAATGACCCGCTGGAAAGAAAAAGAATATTCAGGCAAAAATGGGACGTCCCGGCGAACCATAAAAAAGGAAAAAGGTTCGGGCAAAAATTAGGGATATAAAAGAAAAGAATGTACACCCGCAAAGTCGAAAACCTGGAAGGGAAACTTTGGCAAAAAAGGGTATCCCGGTGAATCGAAAACCCGAAAGGGCGATTCAGGCAAAAGTTAGGGATTTGAAAAAAGCAAATGACTGCGTTCCGCGTGTGGACTGTATTTGTTTAGTGGTTTGGAGGACCTGAGGGCCGTTTATCTGAATCATTCTCTTCTGAAGCTGAAGCGTCGGAGAAGTATCGAAGTCGAGTGGGTCATAGAGGGATCAACTCATGGTGTTCGTCTACGCCTCATTGCCGACATTTGTGTATATACTGATGTATATTTATGTTTTTTGGTTTGCGCAGCTTCCTCATTCCAGGAGCTTGCATCTGTTGTAAAACATTTTTACCCATTCAGGGGTTCGTTATCAATAAAATGTATACTATTCAACAATTCTATTTGTTTGTTTAGCATATATCTGTTTTGTTTGCGAAAAAGAACACCGATGTTTTTGATAAAATGCGCATACATAAACTTACTGGCCTAAGCCCCTGATTGTTGAAACAATGAATTACTTGAACATTGTCACAAGATGATAACCTTGATAGGTCCCTTTGAGAAGGGTATCTTGTCTGTTTGTTTGTGTTATTGTAGGTATAGCATATTCCAAGCAGTACGCCGTATGCGTTCCCAAGCAGGATGACTCCTTCTTCTCCAGCAAGTTCAGTGGCACCTCCCCGTGGAGTTTGAACAGGAGATCGTAAGCATTGATATGTCTCCCTAAACAGAGAAGATTCTCCCCCCAATCAGATGCATCCTGAAGGAACGTCATCTCCCCAGCTGAGTCATACACTGAAGTGTGCAGCACTCGATAGTACAGACTGAAGTCTCCACCGGAATTGAAATTCCCCACAGAGTCGTACTCTCCCCAGTAAGCAGGATGATTCCTTCTTCCCTAGCCGAGTTTGCAGATCCCCAAGAGAGCTGAGTCCTTGGAAGCCGTTCAGGCCATGATTGGTTTTCCCCAGTAGAGTGTTGAATAGCTGATGCTGTATTTCCCCACCGGAGTCGTTATCTCCAGGAAAGTTTTGCTGCGAAGGCTGTGCAGTTCATTTCTGCGATTGACATCGTTTTTTCCTCAGCAGTTGTGGTTCGTATACCCAGATGAGTAGATCCAGGTTCCCGTAGAACCTCGTCCCCGCAGCAGTCGGCTGAAGTTCGTTTCCCCAAGCGGAGTCCAATTAAGGTTGGCGTGGCTCCTTCTCCTCGGCAGGATGATTCCTCCCTCCACCAGAGTGGTTCCTTCTCCTTGATAGGAGGCTTTTCCCTTCAGCATTTATTTTGTTGATGGGGTCATAGTATTTGGCATGATTGCATAGCATTTACCCTAAAACGCGTAGAATTTCCACCGTGTGGAGCATTACGCCATTGTCGATCATATATATATGAAACATGAGCTAGGTTGTTACCGTTCTTGTTTTGTAGGTGTCCCCTGGCAGGGTGTTTGCCCAGGATGATTCCTGAAGTCTCAGAAGAGTTGTCTGGTTCAAGATGATTCTTGAATTCCCCAGCGAAGTCGTTTGCCCAAGATAATTCTTGAATCCTCCAGCGAAAGTGATTGCTCAAGATGATTCTTAAAAATCCCCAGTGAAGTCGCCAGAGTTGGTTGCTCAAGTTGATGCCTAGAATCTCCAGCAGAGTGTTTGCTCAGGATGATTCCTGAAATCTCCCGCAGAGTTATTGGATCAGGATGATTCTTGAAGTCTCTGGTGGAGTTATTTGTCCAAGATGATTCTTGAAGTCCTCAGCAGAGTTGATTCACCCAGAATGATTTCTGGATCCCCGAAGCAGAGTTACTTGATAGTTCTCCAGAATCCCCAACGGAGATGTGTCATCCCCAGCAGGCTTAAACAGAGAAGTTGAAACTTCCCTTGAAGACTTGATGATTGAAGTCTGGCAGCGGTGCCAAAGCCCCAGACTTACTGATGAAGTCAAACTGCGATGTCAAAGCAGTTATCTCAGCTGACGCGGAGTGCCCGACGGCGAAAAAATAGATGGCCTTATTTGGTTCATGATTGACCAAAGATTCTATTCCAGGCTTACTGATGAAGTCCGGCTAACACCCGAAAATTCCCTTGAATGCCTGACGGCATAATCAACTTGATCGTTAAAAAGTTCCTAATGACCTGATGATTCCCGAGGAATTCTTCTTCTGCTATGACGCAAAATGCCTGACGGCATGATCAACCATTCGTTACCAGTTACCGCGTAACTGGTGATCCCTTGATGATTTGAGGACGAATATCTATAGCAAAATCAGATGATCATCCTGACGAAGATTTGAGATTAGACCTTTCACCGGTTACCGTGTGACCGATTCCCCAGCAGAGTTGTCGTGCAACTGTCATGTTCAGTTTCTGAAGATTTGTTCCCATCAGAGTACTGTGTACTTGTGCAGTTGGAAAATTTCCGGGTTTATTGGTATTCAACCGTCTCGTACCTTGATTATTTGAGAACCATTCGCTTCTCACCCATTCAGGTCCAAGCCATTTGAATAGGGGCACCTGTTGCACCCCAAAATTTGCCCAACTTTTCTTTACCTAGCTTGTGTTTCATTTCATTCACATTAGCATTATCATTTGCATTTCATTGATATGTATGCAGGAGATCAAGAAATATGAGTATCAATCAAGAGGTATACAAGACTGTGAGGCTAGCCAAGAAGGTCATTCAAGTGGTCAAGGGTTGAATCCTTGTCAGAGAAGTTGAGAGATCCTCAGAGAGAAGGGTTGAAACCAAGAGTGTGTGCCTCCTAACTTGAGAGTGGAGGAAGGTCATTAGATGATTCTGAAGCCATGGAGATAGACTGGAGGTCTTTAGAGAGCTCATGAGAAGTGTTGAAGATCACTTTGAGGCCTAGACAGGTCATTGCGCAAGATTAATAAGGCTCAGCCATGAGTGGTGCAATTAGGGTTTGACTGGGTCAACCCTAAGTCAACTGATGATTTGAAGAAGGTTGAGACCTAATCCAAGAGCCATGGGATCATGGATTGATGCTTTAAGATGTTCTAAGGATGATTCCAAGGTCAACTCATCATGATTGAAGAGCTTGAGAAGTTTCAAACTAGGGTTTCTAAGGCTTGACAATGTAAAATCCCCTAGTTTGACCCCTATCTTCAAGGCAGTTTAGCTCAAGATGTGATTGTCATCTCATCTTTCCCCCAACATGATTGTTGTATAGCATGGTCTTATCTTTAATTTGAGTTCTAGAAGTCCTTGATAGGATTTGTAGAACTCAAGTTATGGCTTTAACAAGTTACAAGTCATCTGAGGAATGTGAATTTGGAGCTTGAAAGTTACCCAACTTGCAAGAAACTTTTGCCCTAGAAGGATGATTCCTATGAACTTTTGGTTAACATTAATGGTGTTCCTTATTCTCTTAGCTTTCTAGAGAGTACTAGAAGTCCTTGATAGGATTTGTAGAACTCAAGTTATGGCTTTGACAAGTCAAGGGTATTTTGGACATTTGGTGATTATAGGTCATTTGTGATCATAGGCCATTTTCACCAACTTAGATGTCCCAAATGCAATTTTGTTCAACATGAAAGTTGTTCAAAATGATGTTTTCAGCTTGTCTAAACATCAAGTGTTCATTTATATGGATTATATCAAGCATTGGTTGAAGAAACTTCACATAAAAGCCATTTTAATGAATTAAAATGAGAAAATTCAAAATAAATGAGATTAACATGTTTTCAAGTCAAATTTGTGGTCTTTTTTAATGGAATTGATGTTTTAGAAAGATTGGCATTGCCACATTTTTGATTTGAGGTCCATAACATAGCCATTTGGATGATTACTTCACAAGTAAGAAACATATCCTATACACTCCATATGTTGAAACCAAAGGGAGAAAACCACTTCATTACACTCCATAATGCTTAAGTGAATGGTTTGGAAGGATTGTAGAGAATGACCAAGGCTTGAAGGCACATATCCATATTGAAATTTGGAAGAAAAAGTGAAGATCCAAAATCCATAATTGGGCCTAGTTTGGGCTTCTAATCCATCAGAACACATCATAAATAGGATAATGATCAGATTAGGAAGCTTCTAGTGCAGAATTCTGTTGAGAAGCCATTGGAGTAAAGTGAAGAAAAAAGCTTGAAAGTGAAAACTCGTTTTGGAGAATCAAGGGGTTTCAGTAGGAATTGAGCACCAAGAATCGCTCACCATTAATCCTTGAAGAATTCTGCAAGGTTTGGAAGAGAATTGAGGCGTGTAACCACTGCAATTCAAGCTTCAAGGTAGGTTCTAACTTCTTGAAATTTCTCACTGATTACGCACTTTTAATGGATTAGAAGCATGTGGTTAAGTTCCCCTTAGGGTATAGATGGATTCTGGATAATTGATTTGAAGATTAGAGACAATTTAGGGTTTATGCCATTTTCGGTTGAGACTGTGTTCTTACAAACCCTGCGTTTTTAGCATGAACGAGTGGTATGGTTGGGATCCTGGTCAAATTTAGAGCAAATTTCATTCAGAAATCGTGGCCAATGGTGGTCTGTAGAGGGAGTTAGGGTTGCTTGATGGTGACCGGAAAAGCCACCGGCGGTGGCCTTCGCGCGCAGGTTGAGAAGTTGCAGACATTTGAATTGGAGAAGATATAATCTAGGGCGTTCATTCATGAAGAAGACTTTGACTCAAACCTGGATCCAAGGTTCCTCGTTGCGCCACATACCCCCTCCCCTTAAACGCCCCGTTTTGATAAATGAAAATCTCAGGCTTTGCTTCTTCGCTGCATATACCAAGGGTGCATGGGTTCGAGTCTTTGTGTGTACTCTTTTTCTTTTTGATTAATTTGAACTGAATGGAACAAGAGGAACCCAAGAGTCTGGGCCTTAGCATTGGTTGATATCAACACCTGCCCCTTGGCCCAATCCAGAATTGAACTAGTTATTTTTGCTATTTGCCACGCTGATTTAATCAATTTCTTGAATTTCTTTTAATTTTCATCATTTCATGTGACTTAGTAAATAATTCATAAAAAATAGAAGACTAACTCAATTAATTCCATTCTTTTTTCCCCTGATTCATGATTGAATCTAGAATGTTTTAGATAAAATATATTAATAATTCATGCATTTGTGATTTTATTTGCATTTGTTGAATTTTAATTGATATTAAGATAACCATGGTTGATACCTTGTTTTGATGAATTTGGTTTGAGCATTTGGTGATGATTCTTTCCTTGATTTTTTGTGTGTAGCTAGCATAGATATGCATGTTCCCCTTAGATTTTTCTCACATTTTTGTGATGAATTTAGGTGGTAGTTTTAAGTTGAAACTTTAGGAGCTCCATTTTTAGGGTTTATGGTTAGTACCTTATGATTTAGGTTTTATTTCTAAGACTTGGTGGATGATTCAACCTCTGAATTTTGTATGGTAGATTCATGATTGAATTAGGGTCCCATAGTTATTTTTGTAGGATTTTACAATTGGTTTTAGTATTTTAGTTAGGATTAACTTTAGTACTAGGTTTTAGGTGATCCTAACTTGCTAATTCAACTAGAATGACTTCTTTAGTTCCCTTAGCTTAGGGTTTTGCCTCTCTTGCTCTTGGAAGATGTTGAAGACAAGCTTGGGCTACTATGGAGTGCTTGAAGAAGCTTGGATGTGAAGACTTCCCTTCTTTTGGTGTAGTATTGATTAGGTGTTGAGATTAGGGTTTGTAGGCAGAGCTTCTAGATAGATTCTCTTCCTTCATAAACATGGAAGATGTTGATCACTTCCATTCTTCCCTATGATGTAAGGTCCCCTTGTCAAGGCCTCATCCCTCCTTTGGTAGGATGTGTGGCTCTTTACCAGTTGGTAGAACCTTTGAGGGTCCCTTTCTCTGATGATAGGATGCTTAGTGGTGACCTTTGGTCTTCACTCTGCTGTCAATCATCCAAACCTTGCTCTTGTTAGATGAATCTTTCTCCCTTGCTAGAGGATGGAGTTCCTGGTTAGAAGGTTGAAGAGGCTGGAGGTTGCACTTCCCCTTTGTTTGAAGACTGTCATGGAAGCTGAATCTTGAAGAAGATGAAGAATAAGTTGATACTTGTGAGAGGAATCCATTGGAGATTGAATGAAGAAGCTGAAGCTTGAGGTTAGAAAGCAAGTTGATACTTGTGAGTTTAATGCACTGAGTCCCTGAAGGAACAAGTTGATACTTGCTATTAGGATTGAGGCCTGAAGGTGGAGTTTACTTTGGAGCTGAGGCCTAAAGAAGAGAGGATAAGTCGATACTTATGTTGATGTGTTGGAAGCTCAGAGAAGCAAGTTGATACTTGCTATTGAAGATGATAGCCTTGAAGGGAAGCTACAGACTGTGGACTGAACTCATGTCAGAAGAGCTTTGCTATGAAGCTGTGAAAGCTGTTGATCTGCTTTCTTTCCTGTCTGGTTTCTTTCTGTGCAACTGTATTGATGTGACTTGTTTGATTTGCTTGATGCATTAGAATAAGTTCATATTTAGATTGTGTTAAGCTAGGAGCATGATTGCACCAGAGGTTGATTTGCTCCCTCTGCTTGTATTTTTACTGTATGGCTTTGCTTGCTGGTATTTGGTAGAGCCCTGCTCCCTTGCCTATGTGGTCTTATATCTTGCTTGATGGCATTTTACTTCTTTTGTATGCCTACAGTCACTTATATCTTGCTTGATAGCATGTTATTTCCTTTGTATGATTACAGTTATTCATATTTGGCTTGAGGTTGAGATGAGCTTGTGGAGGTTGCTGCCCCACACACATTTCCTCCCTCACTTGCATTGCATGCATTTTACAGTTGTTTACTGTTTACTGTTTAAGCTGATGCTTTACCTGTTTCTGTTTATCATTGGCATGATCCCCTAGGAATCTCACTTCCTTTGATAAGGAAGTGATGATTAGAACTTTAGGTTGAAACCTATGCATGATAACTTTTAGGAGTTCCCTGTTTCAAACTTCAACCATAGGATGAATCCTTGGCATGACAACATTAGGACTTGATAGTCTTCCCCTTAGTTGAGCCTGTTCTCTCTTCTCATCTTAAAACAAATTAAAATACAGTAATAAAGGTTAACTGACGTCGTATGTTACGAGCCTTAAGCTACCTGAGAAAGAGTTGTTGGAGAGTTCTTTTCAACAGCTTGGATGTTTAGTATGGTACCCTTTGGGTGACATGCGACGCATTCACTCTCAGGTCCTAGTCTCTAGTGCGATATTGGTTGCAAACATCCATACAAAACGGTTCTTCCGTAAAAGACAGAAAACAAACGTCAAACTTTTTTTGCCCCGTGGGCCCATAATTCAAAGGAAGCTTTTCTGAAGAAAAGAGTGTCGTTAACTCCCAGTTCTACCGCAAACGGTAACGCATAAGTCTCCAAGGGTCGAGCTGCGTACACCAAACTGCTGGAACTGTTTGTTAACCCTACTCGATAAAACAGATGAATCCGAATCCCCGTAATCCGTGTTATCCCGAACTACGTAAGCTCGGATCTCTCATACCTGTTGAGAGTACGTAGGCACAATACTGATGTATTGGCGAGCCACCTTCCCCATAACCCGTAGTTAGTCAAACTACGTTGACTCTGATTTCTAATTCTCTGGTGAGAATACGTAGGCATAAAGTGCGACGCTTTGCCGAGTCACTTTTCTTTTATTTTTCTTTCAAACCAGCCTTGATAGGTAGATAGTTAAACACACCCTTTTCTGATAAACAACAAGCGTGGATCCCATCGAGTACGATGGACGTGAGGGGTGCTAATACCTTCCCCTTGCGTAACCGACTTCCGAACCCAGACAATGGTTGCGATGACCTTGTCTTATACCTTTTCGTCAGGTTTTTCCGATCGTTTCCTTTCCTGTTCCGAGGGATAAATAACAAAAGATGGTGACTCTTCTGTTTTGCCGACACCTTATTTTCGCGGTAGCGACAGGGATAACCAAATGTGCTAAGCATGATAGGACTCCCCTGGGGATAGCTTACACGTGCTAATGACAATTGGACTTCCGCCGGGGAAAACAGCCGGAGTCTTCCTACGTATTAATGAAGCTTCGATTTTGAGACTGATGCGCCAACATGGATTGGGCCTCACGGTGATTGCCAATATGGATTGGGCTTTAGGAATGGCGCACCAATAAGGATTGGGCTTCCTGACGATTGCCAATATGGATTGGGCTTTAGGAATGGCGCGCCAATAAGGATTGGGCTTCCTGACGATT
The DNA here is from genome assembly GCA_963859935.3 of Lathyrus sativus. NCBI lineage: Eukaryota > Viridiplantae > Streptophyta > Magnoliopsida > Fabales > Fabaceae > Lathyrus > Lathyrus sativus. The sequence goes on along the minus strand of OZ012741.1, from coordinate 282,177,136 downwards.
GCCAATAGGAATTGGGCTTTTAGGCTATCCGTGATGGGTCAAGTACGACTGACGTTGGAAAACATCCTGTATGAATTCACAGTTTCTGGTTGAAGGGACAAGGGATAGTAGCATGACTTCCCGACATTCGTCTCACACTTGAAGATTGGCTGAACCTGCTTGAGTAGCTCTGAGTAGCTCTGATGACACGGAGAGGAACAATTCCTTCGCTTCTGATATGCCCTAGTCTGTGGGATCTCTAAGGGGATACTCCTCGAATGGAAATCTGAAAATTTGTACCCTGATGGTCTGACATGAACTGCCCCAACACTCTGAACCTCGGAGAGATGCTTCGGATCCAATGCCCCTTAGGCAAGAGACAACTTCTGCGCTTTTCTTAGAGTGGCATGCCCCTGTCTGCAACGACTTTGCCCCTGATTGGCTGATCTGCGAGGAAATACACTGGTTGTCCTCGAGAGATTCATCAAATCTCGACCTGACTACTTCAGAATAACCGACTTCGGATGGCTGACATCACTAGGGATTACTTGATATAGCTTGCCCCGGTTCACAGAGTATTCGGGTGTTCTGCATTCTATCCTGATCATATTTTCCACTATAGGAAACTTTCCTGCTGTCAAGCGCTCACTTGCAAGTAAAACAAGTTGTTCTGCATAAAGATATGTGAATGCAACACATATGACAGTTTTGACATCCAATCTGTTCACTGGAAAAGGAAAAAACAGTTTATGGCATATAATGAACAAATCATTTATCAGAATATCAACATCAATACCAACATGGTAAGAAGAACCGTTTTAGGAGTCAGCTTCGACGCGATCTTTACCGAAGTATGCCTTCGAAACAAACCTGCTTCAATTAGGACTTTTTCCGGTTGTAACGTGGTCAGGTTCACGGTTTTGAAGGAAAGGATAAAGGATCAAAATTTATTTTAACCCACCCGTTCACCTTGATGTTCTCCAATCCTACGTTTAGCTGATTCGACCTTAGCGCTCACGTCTCAAAGGTTGAAAGATAGGAGTGATAGTTCGAGAAACCATGAGTTTTTTTGGAGTGACAGCCACTCACTTTTCGTCGTTGTCGCTTGGGGTCACACGACTTGTATTTTGTTTGAGGATTTTTCTTTTGTAATCTTTTTCATTTTTTTTTTCTTTTTCGCTTTCCCTAATTTTTGCCTGGATTGACTCTTTTGAGCTTCTTTTGATTATTAAGTCCAGTGGGATGCCCTCATTTTTGCCTAAGTCATTTGTTTTCATGTTTTGACTCAGCGGGCTTTTGATTCTTTTTTTTTTGCCTTCTTTTTTGTTTGAACAAGTCGTGTGACACTGGTTGTCTGACTCTTTTGGGAATAATGTGACTGTTTCACTCCTGACGCTTAACCACTATGATTTTTTAGGCACGACCTCTAGAGGTGTGATTGATCCTCGAACAGACACTCCTTTCTGCAATTTGGACGCTCGATCAAATTAGCTAACACCTACCCTGCCCCGGGTTAAGATTGAGTATTTTTTCGTGTTCCAAAAGAAACTCCTACTACTAGGTGTTGCGGTGAAAATTGGATATCAACCTATTAAATTAACTTGAATCTTAATTCTTTTACAACCGAACTTTACTTTATCCAAAGGAAAGGTCTAAAGAAAGAAAAACCCTTTTCGCGATGTAACGACAACGCTAAAGATATTCGGGGATCGGGGGTTGGTTATACCTAGGGAAGGTGTTAGCACCCTAAGCATCTGTAGTACTCTACAGGAACCTTTTGTTTGATTGCTTGCTAAGTTTGTGAAATGTGCTATGGTTTGGGAAAAGGTATAAGTTGAAACCTAAAGTTATATACACTAAGTTTGCTCGCAAAGACGTCGCATCTTCTGCCTACGTATCCTAACTAGGATAGAATCAGAGCAATCGTAGTTCACCTCAAAAGGGATGAAGAACACTTGATTAAGATCAAGGTTCAAAGGGGAACAAACATGACAATGTTTGTGGGGAGTTTGACAAAACTCCTTAATCTAAATTGTAACACTCCAAAGGGGAAGTAAGAAATCATGACGATGATTCTTACATAGAGTTGACAAACTCTATCCTGGGGTTCTAGTTGAAGAATACTCCTAGTACAGGTGGGTTTCTTATATTTAAAGAAAAGTCTAATTTCTTCTAAACTTAAGGTTAAAGTGACTTAACAAAGTCAAGAGAAAGGTGAATGAGCTATTCATGACACAGGGTCAATGGAAAGACTTTTCCTTTGGAAAGAGAGAGGGGAGGCAACTGGGATGAGAGCTAACAAGCTTCATCACTTGGGGAAAGAAAAAAATTAAGCAAAGTAATTAAATGATGAATATAAATGCATGGCGACAACCATTAAATGAACATGTTAAAGATAATCACAAGATATGCATTGATGACGATCAAAGCAACTGATTAAGCAAGGACTGCGACAACAAATCAAACTTAAGTAAATTCCTCAGAGGAAGCAAGATGAACATGGTAACAACCAAAATAAAATCCTAGCATGTTTACTAACATTAAGGAAAAGAGGGCAAGCAAATATCATGTCATTCACAAGTATAACAAGAGAGAAATTCATCTGCATGTGTGGAAACGGTTACGAAATGCACTTTAACTTGCAAGTAGTCAAAAGGGATGAAAAATTAGGCAAACATGGAATTTTAAAATACTACATAAAAATAGACATAAAAACAAACATAATGCAAAAAGAATGGATGCAAAATGATTAAAAATGAGGGAGATATGATTTTTTGAAGTTTGGTTGAAAAATGGCAAAAATTGACAAAATGGTTGCCCTCCTTAGGGGTCGAACCCAGGTTCAGCTGGTACAAGGCGCTTAGGTGACAAGGTGACTACCACTGGGGTGGCTATACATCCGTTTGTAAATGCCACCCCATTAAAATATATGGGTAAGTTTCAAGGCAGGTTGGGCAAGAACATGAAGCAACCAACCATTTTGCATTTTCATCACAACTTCTTCAATTTTCCATGGATTTGGGTGAAATTTTAGTCTAAATCATGTATTTTTTCATGAGGAACAAGATGGCATTTTTAGATTTTTGAAATTACTCCTCCATTTCAAAACCCGATAGCACTTGCATTTTTGAAAGCATGATGTATTTTGAAAGGTAGATCATGCCACAGTCATTTTTAACTCAACGCAATCATGCACACACACCATAAAAATGATAATGAATGATTCTAATCACAAATTTAGGTTGAAAACAAACAGTTGTGAAAAAATGTGTTCAAGTTGCAAATTGTTGTGAATATGAGGCATGATGATGTCCAATTCAAGTTCTAGGCATATTTTGATCAAGGTAAGCATACATACACATCACATACATGGTATTGAGTGTCATCAAACACAATGAAAAGCTCAAACAGGTCTATCATGGGGAATTGCATATAGGCTGCAGTCTCATGCTTTGTGCATACATGAAAATGTTCAAAATGGATTCTAGGCATGTTTAAATCAAACTAACTGCACACACAAGTCACATACATGAAGATAATGGTGTTCATGCTCCAAAATTAGTTCTACTTCAATCAGAACAGGTTTTGGTATGGTTTATGGTATATTGGCTTGAACAATGCATTTTGAATTTGAAAATGTGTTCCAGATAAAAACATGCCATATAACTTATACCTACACCTCACAAACATGAAACTAAACATGCTCACACTCAAAAATTAGGCACAAAAGCAACAAGGAAAAGTTTGACATGTTGATGTGGTGCTAGAACTGTTTGTGGCAGCAAGTGCAGTATGTGGTTTTCAAAAAATAATGAAGCTTATATCAAGACAGAGATGTGCACATACCATATAAATACTCATGAGTGAATCCATACACACATTCAGGTTGAAAACAAAATGTTATGAGAAACAGTGCTCAAGTTGCAAATGTTATGAACATGATGCATACTGGTGTTCAGTTTCAATTTCATGCACATACAAGTCAAGTAAGTCATGTACACAAGTCATATATGTGAAGATAAGTGTGTTCAAACATAAAATGGAATTCAAATCATGCTGTAGTGAAAATTGGCTGTCAAGTTGCAAAGTTAGATTGTGAAATACATGAAGATATTCAAATACAATTCCAAACATTGTTAGACTGAACCAACCATATACACACCACACATACATGATATTGAATGAGTTCAAACATAATTTGAAGATAAGAGAGGACTGTCATGAAAAATGAGGGTTGAATTGCAAGTTTTGACATTTTGATGCAACATAAAAAAGTGCAGTTCAACATTCTAAGCAAAATTTGATCAAGTTAACTTCACACACATATTGAATACATGATGTTGGATGAATTTGAGCACAAATTTAAACATCTCTAGGCCTGAGATCACAACTGGTATGTTCATGACAGGATTTTGATACAAGACATACACATGACACATTTTTTAACATGATGAACTCAAAATGCCAAAACAGGAAATTATGGTGTAAAGCAAAGATGGAGTGTTGACATACCTCTAGTAGACTGTGTTGAGCAGGTTTGATCAATAAGAAATCCAGAGAAAACTTCAAATGCACCTAGCTTTGGAGATTTCTTCTTTTTGAAGCAAGAATGCACATTTCAAGACAGTTGGAGAAATAAACTCCACCAATGATCCTTAATACTTTAGACAGTTGAGAAATGATATATGTGAGGTGTTAGAGTGATTAGAACATCAAGCAAATGCCTAGGACAAGTTTTGACTGATTTTGTGCATTATGGTCAAAGTAACTTGGTATGGAAGTTGACTTTTTGAATGAGGAGGTTTTTGAGTGGTTCAATGATTGGAACACCTGCTATATCATATTTATGGGTTGTGGGGATGATGTTTGGTGAGTTTGAGTGTGGAGAAATGATTTTGGCAGCAATTCTACCAAGGCAGATTTTTGTGGTTTTTGGTGAAAATGTGATTTTGTGAAAATGAGAGAAAAGTATGAAAGGGTGGGAGCTTGACCTTTCTCAGGTTTTTAGAAGTTCTATTGTCTTTGGAATGAGGTGGGGAGTGCCTCTATTTATAGGCAAATGGGGGTAGTGGGCAGATTTGGAGATTTCCTTCCTAAGAAGGAAAGGTTTTCATTTTTTGAATCCAATCTCAAAAAGAGATTTCTTGGCTGATAGGTAAGCTTAAGTCAGGCTTCATGATGAGTTTGAAGTGGCTAAAACCAGGCTAGAAGGCATAGGTTGATGGCTGGTTCAGATTCTACTTTTCGCCTCATGCTTGTCATTGATTTCAAATGCAAGTTGCAAGCCCACTTGCAAGCCCACTTGCAAACTTGGCAAATTCACTTTCCTCTGCATTTTCATTGTATTTTCATGCTACAAAGTCTCTACATATCAGATAAAACATGTTTCAAAAGCTGAGATTGGCCCAATTGATCAAAGGAGTGATTTTTGAAAGTTTGTCAATGAGGGACTCAAGTGTGAAAACACCAACTTGCCAAATCCATAACTCTCAGTTCACAAATGCTATTGAGATGTTCTAGTATTATTTAGAAAGCCCTCAAATAGATCTAAAATATTCATGTTTTCATGAGTTTCAAATTCTCAAAGGAACTTGGCCAAAATAACTCTAAAAAATGCTAAAAAATGAGCTTGAAAGTGAAATTTTCTGTCTTTTTTCTTTCTCAAAATGAATTTGGTCATAACTCTAAATCTATACATTTTCTGATCATGGACCACTTAGGGACTTTTGTAGTATTTGTCAAGAGCTTTCTAATGAGCTTTTAACCAACTCAATTGGATGTGTGGTTAAGGAGTTATGGTTTAGCCCCTTTCAAAACCCTAATTTCCCGATTTTTCGATTACTTCCTCATCCTTGATCCAATGGTCATGAAAATTGATATGCAAGTGCAATATGATATAAGGAACATTTTTGATTCACACTTTGAAGTCCAATTCCTTAAATTTGAAGAGTTGACTTTTCGGTCAATCGTACGATCGATCGGTGACTACCGAGTCGCCCGTTGACACTCTGGACCTCCTGAGACTTTGATACTTCTTGAATGAAATTTATTAAGCTATATGAACTTCATGGATCATAATCCCACCATTAAAACACCTTCCAACACCAAAGTCAAACTACAGTTGACTTTTACCGGTCAAAAACCCTAATCGGGTGCCCTGAAATGCACTGTTCTTGATTCTGGGGTAACAACCTCAAATTGGATTCTCAATTGACATCATATGATACCCTTGATCTTGTTTCATGATTGAATTAGCCTAAAACTTTGATTGATCACAAACCCTAAAGCTTCGATTTGACTGTACAAAACCCTGATTCATCTGTAACTGGACAGCGACAAACTTGCACTGGGTTAGGGTTAAATAATTCATGAGTATGCTCCTAAAATGATAATGAGAATCTAAGGGGTCAAAATTTGGGGTGCAACACTAGGCTCAAAGGGGTTGACAAGGGATTATCTTCCTTATAACTCCGGTGTTTAGGGATTTGAAACAATGCGTGTACATCACCAGCAGGTTTTATTTTCAAAAGCATACAATCGGAAGCTTGCGCGTCTTTAAACTTCGTCATCCTCCCTGGATTCCGCTTAACCAAGCGTTGGATATCTGTAAAACAATTAGTGAACACGAATGGATTAAATCAAAACATGCATATTCATTTCATTATCAATATCAATTGAAAACAATACAAGTTTTACAAATGCAATTTGCGCTTTAACAAAAAAGAAACTACAAATGCAAAGAAATGACATGATAAAACAAAGATTGCCAGTTTCTGGGAACCGGGCTTTTTGAACTTGATTTGCTGCTGAGCCAGCCATCTTCAGAATTACTCGTCGAAGTCATCCTGATACTCCTCTGAACATCTGCTCTCAGTGAACTCTCCCATAACCTGAACTGATACACCCACTTGGCTAGCTGAAGGAAAGTCGTTATTTGAACACCCTGAGGCGTGATAGAGATCCTGTTGGAATCTAGCAAAGTCTGAACTTGGCTTCTAAGCACCTTACAGTCATCTGTTGAATGCCCCTGTGCCCCCACATGGTACTCACAGCGGGCGTTGGCATCAAAACCTGGAGGGTAAGGCGGGATCATTGGATTAGTCTCTTTCGGCACTATCAGCCCACCTTTGACCAAATATGGCAACAACTGACTGTACAACACAGGTAGCTGAGTAAACTGCCTTTCAGGTTTCCTTGGTCTTCGTCGGGCGTGCTGACGCAGTTGACGATGGTACGACTGTTGACTCTGGCGGGGAACAGATATCTAACATATAGACCCAACAAGTTGCTAGCTCTGAACACTCGAAGTGTCGGAACACTGAATCTGAGGTACGGGAGATTCCGGGATGACATCACTTTCTTTCTCACATTCTTCTTGAGAACTAACAACTGACTCACCTTCATAAACTGAAGTATCAAGGACACCTCAAATCTTTCCTCTCTTGATTTTGCTCTCAACACGCCCTCCTATTCTTATCAAGTTCGCAAAGCTTGCACAACTGAACGTTATATCATAATAACGGCCCTTCAGAGTACCCAAGTAGAGTTCAACCATTTCTCTCTCCAGAAGCGGTGGTTGAACACGAGCAGCCAATTCTCTCCATCTCTGCACATACCCCCTAAAGGATTCACTCTCCGCATGAGACACTTCTTGCAAATGCACGCGACTAGGAGGCATATCCAGGTTGTAGTTGTACTGCTTCACGAAGGCATTGGCTAAATCCGACCATGATTTGATGCTATCACTCTCCAACTGCATGTACCAATCCAAAGATGCTCCGATCAAACTATCTTGGAAACAGTGAATCATAAGCTTGTCATTGGTAACATGTGAAGTCATTCTTCTGCAGAACATAACCAAATGTAGCTTCGGGCAACTATCCCCTTTGTATTTCTCAAAACTGGGTATCTTGAACTTTGGAGGCAACACAAAGCCTGGCACCAGACCCATGCTCGCAACATTCAGATCAAGAGTATTCTTACTCATCAGGGTAGCAATCTGATCTTCCAACAGCTGAAATCTTCTCATATACTCAACAGTCTGCGGGTTCTCAGCATTAAACTTCGGAACAACCCTCTGATGATCTGGCACAGGGAAAGTGAAACGCTGATAGCCTGTGTCATGGAGAGAAGACGCATCTTTATCTCTGACAGGAATCTGCGCAGGCTGGGATTGAGCAACATTATTCACCAAAGTCCTATGAACATTGGCCTCATCTCTAGTCATAGCTGTTATAGCTTCCATGAACTCACTCAACTGGTTCTTCAACAGTTCAAACTCTGCCCTGGTAACGACCTGATTCTGCTCTGCTGAGTTCATGATCTGTCCAGAAACTAACTCAAGTCCAATGCAAATGTCGGGAAGTCAACTGCGAGTTGGACAAAAGACGGGTAAGCTTTCTGTTCTGGCTGAGGATGGACATGCAAGCATGAGATGCACATGAAATACAATGCGAAAATGCAACAAACACAGGATCACAGCCCCCACAAAGCTCTGAATACTGCTGCACTGCTGACGGGATAAGTTCGCTCTGACGAGAGAAAACCAAAATACCGGGTTGGCTGGAAGTCAAGTTTCCTGCAAAAACCCTCCCACTCACGGGTATGGACCTAAACTGACACAGGTTCGGCATCCTATGCGTTCATCAGCGTCACAGACTTTCAAGAAACAATGATACCATACCCAGAAGGTGTGGCATCATCATCTCATGAAGCGGCCTCACTCAGCTGAATCCCAAATGATCGGTCCCCAGAGTCGACAATCCTCCAAACCAACAACCCCTCAAGCCCAAAGGGCTGGAAAAGAAGTCAACCGGGAGAATCTCGTCTGAGCGTGGATTTTGTGAGACACTAGTACATGCAAAGCATGCACGCGCCCACTACTTTCCACAACTAATGCTAGGTACACTCAAGCCTGGGTCTGGCTTATCACTCATCAGAGCTCCCATCCCACAACAGCACAATAGCAACAGATAAAAAATATAGTGCGGGAAATGTAAATACAGTAATATACAAAATACAACACAAAAATAAACACCTACACACAAGCAAACAAGCGCTAGGATTGACTCTCGCAGGGACGTTGGATCCCCGATTGACTCGCATAGGAGACCTTGGATCCCCAGCAGAGTCGCCAGCTGCTGGAGATGACCTAGACAGCTAGGAAGAAAATCCAAGACGAGACTCTCTTAGAGAACCATCGCAGTCCCCAGCAGAGCCGCCAGCTGTCGCTACCGCGAAAATAAGGTGCCGGCAAAACAGAAGAGTCGCCACCTTTCGTTATTTATCCCACAGAAAGGGAAAGGAAACGATCGAAAAAAACCTGACGAAAAGGTATAAGACTAGGTCATCGCAACGAATGTCTGGGTTCGGGAGTCGATTACACAAGAGGAAGGTATTAGTACCCCTCACGTCCATCCTACTCGATGGGATCCACGCTTATTGGTTTGTCTACGGGCGAAAAACAATCTATCTACGACTGCTAAAGCTAAACGGAAAGAACTGACTCGATAGAGTATCACGCTCTATGCCTACGTATTCCCTCGTGCAATGGGAAAGTCACAGTCAACGTAGTTCGGGAAACTAAGGGGGAAGGTTGCTTGCCGAGATATCGCATCACGTGCCTACGCACTTTCACATGGAGCGAAAGATCAGAGCCAACATAGTTTGGGACAACTACGGCTGAATCGGGGTGTTCTCTATCACACAAGGGTGAGAGAAAAGATTGACGATACTAGCGTACGCATTCTAGCAGTTAGGTGTATGCTGCTCGCTCGTCGAAGACTTAGGCGTTGCCTGTTTGCGGTAGAACGAACGTAGTTTGTCGGGTTTAGAGGTATGGAGACCTACGGGACTTAGAACTACGGTCTGGTCTCAATTGCACTAGGGCTATAGAAAGGAACAATAGTCGTCAGCGGGAAAGTCTCGATCGTACGGCAGCGAGAGAATAGGGAAGTTAGTTGTTAGTGTGCTCGCTAGGATATCGCATCCTATGCCTACATATTCCCGTATGGTACGAGAAATCAGAGCAGCTGTAGTTCAGCCAACTACAGCAAAAGGGAAAAAAGGGAAAAGGGAGCTCGCTAGGATCATCGCAATCCTATGCCTACGTACTCTCGTCTGGTACGAGAGATCGGAGCAAACGTAGTTCGGCTAACTACGAAAAACAAGTCTCGATTGCGCGGGGGCAAGAGAAGGGGTCTCAATCGCCTGAATGCGAGAGAAAAGGGTTTCGATCGCGCGGGGGCGAGAACAAAGAGGAAGCAGGCTTAACACGCCTAAACGGGAAGGAACTCGGGATACACACGCAAGAACCTAAGGCGTAGGAGCGAATGTGTCGTATGTCACCCAAAGGGTGCCACACTAAACACTCTAGACGACTGAGAGGAAACCCCTCAACCACCACTTCTTACGTATCTAACGCTACACCTTACAACACTCGACGGTTGCACGAAGACTTGGATAAGAAAGATGTTATCAAACGAAGCGGTTCCGTTGGCCCTCGACATGTGTGCAAGCTCCATTCCAATCTTCTCCTCTCTGGATCCTTGATGATGTTCGAACCAGAACCACTGTAACGCTAAACCGTCATGATTTAACTTATACGATAAATCAAGCTCTAAGAGGTAGCGTATTGATATCTGTGTCAAAGTCAAGATAGAGAGATGATATCGAAAATCATTCTCCAATTGAATCATGTCACACGGCCAGCCAAAAATAAAATCAAAATAAAAATCAGATGGTAGAAGAGAAAAGAGGAGAGAAATTCACTAACAAATGAAAATAATATTCTACTCCTAAAATACGGCAATAAATTCCTAATAGAAAAATACTCTAAAGAAATTCTAAGTAAATTGCATAATAGAAAATAACCTGAAAATTCTATATAAAATTCTATACTATCCTAAAAGAAAAATAGAATATAAATTCTAAAATATAAAATCTATATTAAAAATATGCTAAGAAATAATATCTAAACTATAATTCCTAAAAGAAAAATAGAAAAAAATAAAACTACAACTATTACAACCAAATGTCCAATACAAGCAAAAACTAGAAAATAAAGGGGAGGGGGTACATTAGCAGAACAGGGGTACAACCTGAAAAAAAACACCGTTGGGCTTGAGCCCACAATACATCAGCCAGAAAAATAAAGAAAAACGGAAACGGGGGTGTAATGAGAAAACGGGGGGTGCGTCCAGGAATTGCACGTTGGGCTTGGCTTGTGAAGCCCAAGCGAGAATAGCAGGATGGGGGGGTGCGTGAGGCAAATGAAGGTTATGAGTCCAGGAAAAACACGTTGGGCCCAAGGGTTCATCCCACCAACCCAGTCCACGAACCTTTCCACCTTCCTTCTCCCAAACCTCACAACCAGAAACCCTTGGTCCTTCTCCTTTCACCCTCACCAGCCGCCGTCACCGACCTCGACCCAACTTTCTTACTTCTCACCGTCTCAAACCTCCATTGTCGTCCCAAACCTCTCATCATTTCATCTTCTTCCCTCACCGTCTCATCTTCACTCTTCGTCTCAACCTCTCTCCGCCTTAAATCTTTCCGCCTCCATTGCATGTTGACGGCTTTGAAGAGGATGATTGATGTTGGTGGATTGGTAGAAGGAGATTGTGAAATGAAGATGATAGTTCGTATGATGAGTTAATGATGTTGTGAGTCAATTGAAGTTTCAGATCTGAGGAATTTGTGGATCTAGATCTGAAGTTGCATGTGAGTTGTTTGAAGAATTCGTTGCTTTGTGTGAAGTGGTGAATGTTCGTTCATGGTGCTATATTCGTTTGGATCTTGAAGAAGATGAAGTTCGGTGACGAATCAAGAACATTGATAGGTTATTAAAGATCTGGAGATTGGTTCATGGTTTGACGAAGGTTTGAATAAGGTGATGAAATACGGAAAAAAAACGTTAGAGCTATGAAGATCTGGATGAACATTGAAGTTTTCTGGGAAATTGAATGAACACGGTTGAAGATCTTCTTGTGATTCTGGAAAAAAGCTTTGAAGATATATGAGGATTGTTGCAGGATCTTGTATCTTGTACGAAGATGATGAAGCTTGTTGAAGGCTTATGGAAAAATTGGAAAACGAGATGAACTGATGAAGGTCGTTCGGAGATGGTGAAGAACACGGTGGAGAAGTTGAATTTCTGGAAAGATTGATGAAGGTAGGATGAACAGGTGATGAATCTTCACAATGAACTGGATGATGGTGGTTGAAGGATCGATGAGTGTTCTTGGATTTGGATGAATTTCCGGTGAGGGTTATGGTGAAGGTGATGAATGTTGTATGAGGATGATGAAGTTTCCGGTGGCAGTTGAAATTCCGGTGACAGTTATGGAGTTCTGGTGATGGTTACCGGTGAGATTTGGGTGAGGTGATCTCTCTGGCGAGGGGCTCCGGCGTGTTTGCATGCCGGTCGGAGTGAGGTGGCGGTGGCGCTTCGCATGGGAGAGAGAGCGAGGTGAGGTGGCATCATGTGGAGACATGCAGGTGGTGATGTGTCAGCGTGTTGAAGAGTGGGAAAGTGAGGTGGAAGAGAGAGAGAGAGAAAGATACGTGTGGCTACTTTATATATTGACAAGTGGCATGGACCTGGGATCAATGGGCCTCCAAAATGACACTTGGCCCACAAACGAAAATCTGACTAAAAACCTGATTAAAAATCTAATTAAAAAAAACTGATTCAATTAGTACTGCAATTATTGACTAAAACTGAAATTACAACTCAAATAATGCAATTAAGATGATTAAAAACTCAATTAAAGACTAAACGAAGATTAGTAAAATATGGACCTAATTAAAGCTAATTAATCTAATTACAATTGATTAAAAACCTAATTAACATCTAATTAATATTCTAAAAAAAGAATTAAAAATCTATTAAATCTAAAATCTATTATATTCTAACAATTCAAATAATATCTAGAAAAAGAATTAACTCTATAAATTTCAATTAAAAAGAATCTAGAAGAAAATTAAACCTATTAATTTCTAAAATAAAACAATTAATCTAGAAATTAAAATCTATGACATAAAGAAAATTATTAATATTCTAGAAAAATAAATAACCTATTTAAAATCTATTTAAAAATCTATAAATTAAGGTAAAAAATTAGAAAATGCAATAAAAGCCAATTAAATCGATTAAAAAAGATGCGAGAATATAGCGAAATAAGCGGTAAAAATCGGACACCGAAATGTCCTATAAAACAACAGCGAAGACTGAAAACACCGGGAAGAGCACAAATTCCACAACAAAACCTGCTTATTCGAACTGGTTTGCACTGCCTGAAACGTGATAAGAGGGCTGTAATCCCGATAAAATCAGTTTGACTGGAAAATGCAATGAATGCGCTATGCGGATGCAAAATGCAAAATGAGTCGAAACATAAGCCAAATTGCGAGAAATGGATGGTCAAATTTTGGGGTGCAACAGCTGCCCCTATTCAAACGGCTTGGACCTGAAGGGTTGAAGAGTGAACGACTCAAACATTCAAAGGTAGAAGACGGTTGAATACCAAAGAACCCGGAAATTTGCCAACCTGCAGAAATAAACTGCAAAAACTGCTTGGGGAACAAACATCCAGAAAACTGAATCCAGTTATCACGGCAACAAACTGATCAATCATCTGATAAAGAAACTGACGTCAGTATTGTGCCTACATACTCTCAACAGGGGTGAGAGATCAGAGCTTACGTAGTTCGGGATAACGCGAAACACGGGTTGATTCATCTATTTTTCGAGTAGGGTTAACAAACAGTTCCAGCAGTTTGGTGTATGCAGCCCGCTCGTCGGAGACTCGTGTGTTACCATTTGCGGTAGAACTGAGAGTTAATGACACTCTTTTTTCTGAAAACTTTTTCCTTGGATTAAGGGCCCACGGGGCAAAAAGACGTTTGAGATTTGTTTTCTGTCTTTTAAGGAAGAAGTGTTTTTTATGGATGTTTGCAGTTCGTACATCACTAGAGACTATGACTTAGGAGTGAATGTGTCGCATGTCACCCAAAGGGTACCATACTAAATATCCTGATTATTGGAAGGAAACCCTCCAATAACCATTTCGTGAGTGGCTTAAGGCTCGTAACGTACTGTACCAATCTCCCTTTATTACGTATTTTACTGTTGTTTTGCAGATGAGAAAGAGAAAGGACTACAGGGAGACTATCAAGATTCCTTACTGTTTTCATGCCATGGATTCATCCTATGGTTGAGTTTGAAACAGGGAACTCCTAGATGTTATCATGCAAAGGTTTCAACCTAAAGCTCTATCATCACTATCCTTATCAAAGGAAGTTAGAGTCCTAGGGGATCATGTCAATGGGAAACAGAAAAACAACTGCCAAAATCATAAAGCAGATAAAACAGAAAAGCAGATAGTAAAAATGCAAATGGAATGCAGCAATACAAGCAGAGGGAGAAACTCAACCTCTTAGCAATCAAGCAAAGAGAACAAACAAAAACAGACAAGCAAAGGGAGGGTCACCTCAACCTTTCAATGCAAACACATCAGTTAGAAAACGGTAAAATAACACTCAAGCAGAGGGAGGACACTCAACCTCTTAATGCAGTCATGCACCTACACTTAGATTACCCTAAACATGAGCTACCCTAATGCAACACACCAGTCAATCATGAATGAAGGAAAGGAATTATGACAAATAAGGAATTCATTCCACAAGTAATCAAACAAGGCATCTATCCTAAAGAATGGAATTTATGATGGGATGCATGGTGTATACCAAAGGCATCCACCATGATGTTCAACCAATCATGGATAATCAATAAATGAGGTGATACATGGTGTATACCAAAGGTATCCACCATGATATTCAACCATTCATGGGAGATTGAAATTAAGGGAAGCATGGTGTATGCCAAAGGCATCCACCATGACACTCTACCATTCATGGGAGATTGAAATGAAGGGAAGCATGGTGTCTGCCAAAGGCATACACCATGACAGTCTACTATTCATGGGAGATTGAAATGAAGGGAAGCATGGTGTATACCAAACGCATCCACCATGACACTCTACCATTCATGGGAGATTAAAATGAAGGGATGCATGGTGTATGCCAAAGGCATCCACCATGACACTCTACCATTCATGAAAGATTGAAATGAAGGGAAGCATGGTGTATGCCAAAGGCATCCACCATGACACTCTACCATTCATGGGAGAATCATCTTCCTAAGAGGCTTCAGGAGGAACCCTAAGGATTAGTTAAGGATCACCTAAACTAAAAGGGATTAAAGGCTCTTTCAAGGCCTAATCTAGGTTCTTAGTAGGTCTCAACCTAAGCTTGATCCTATCAAGATATCTAGATAACACATGCAAAAACTCAGAAGTCAATTCTAAAATATGAGATAGCACAAAAATCAGAAAGAAAATCCATCATTTTTACATTTTTTAATCAACTAATAAAAATGGAAAAATAGACAATAAATGGAAATTTTATCAAAAACTCAAACAAATTGCATACAAAAATCAGGGACAAGCCAAAGATCAATTATGATTTTTTTCATATTTTTCTTACAATTATTTATATTTTTAATGAATTAAAAATGATAAAAGAATTAAAAGAAATAATAAAAAGGAATTAAAAGAATTAAAATGCTGAGAATAAAACGTAACCATCAGATCTAATGACTAGTCCACACATCCAAGGGAAAAGCGAGCGCCACATAGCTCAGAAGCACTTTAATGAAACGATTCGTTTCATTAACTAGTCACGTGTGGCTGATTGACTATGGTTCACCCTACGTCCTAATCTAGAACGTCCATACCAAAAGTATTACAATCCAACATGCCTCAGCGTGCCACCACATCTGGTCAATGGTCAATATTCTCAGAATGGATCTCACGCGTCAAATCTGCTTACTAAGTCAAGCCAGTCAAGACGATCTAATGGCTCACACTTCATCTTCTTCATTTTAAACTCTAAAACCTAGGGGGGAAACTCAGGGTGGCCGGAGAAGACTCCGGTCGTCTTCTCCGACGAGCTAACGGTGGCCAAATCACCAGATAGCACCAAACTGCACCAAATTGTCCAGATTCACTCGTCTCTTCACCCTGATCAACATTATAATATTCTTTTTCCCATTTTCTCAAGGAATAACCAGATACGATCGTGAATGGAAATGTCACACCTAGGAAAGTCATCACCAAACTCTACAGAAAGTATACAGACCTCTTTTACACTTATCACTGATTAAGAATCCACAACAAAACTTGATATCAATCAAGATTAAGCCTAAACCGAATCCCTAAAGATTTCATCCATGATCAAGAAACTTCGCCAATGGCTTCCAAACCAAACCTAAATCCATCTATGGTTCAAATTCTACCTAACCACATGCAACATTTACACTAATTCATCACCAACAGAGCATAATTATGAAAAGAAGAAAACCTAGTTTGAGCTTCAACAGAAGATGCTACAGCCTCTAATCTTTATAAAAAAAACCGTGCAGAATCGATCCTTGATGATGGTAGAAGCTTTCTCAACTCTCAATTTCTTCAAAAATCCCTTCAATGGTGAAATTCGATTTTCACTTTGTAACTAACTTTTGCAACTGTTTCTTACCTTTCCAAGCTCATTCCATCACCAAAACTTGCTCTGAACTCAATCATGGGAATATATAGAACTGTTTTTGGCTGAAAATGGGGGCCCAACATGCTTGCAAATCCAATTTCACTTTTCTAATTTTCCTTCAAAATTCCTTCATGACAGAGCACGATTTCACCTCTGTTTCTGCTTCAATCTAGTTCAAATCCATTGCTGGTGTGTTAGTGATGATGAAGGGCCAGAATTTGTTCCTTGAATCCAATCAATGGTGTGGAATGCTCATGTTACTTCATTCTTAAGAAACTTTGAATTATGCCATGAAACCAACTTCAACTTGGAAATGTAAAAATGCCAAAGTGTTATAAATGTCCTTTACCTTCAAAAAATGCACAAACTTGTAATGTTTTGCACCAAAATGAATTATTTTAGAGTTTTCTCATTTTATGCCTTTTAATGCTTCCTCCATGAAAATTTCTTCATTCACTTCTCAATTTAATCCATGTCAATGAATTATTGGGTCGTGGTTGGACAAATAACACCATTTTGAACAACTTTCAAGTTGATCCAAAGTCTATTTGAGGTGTCTAAGTTGGTGAAATTGACCCATAATCCAAAGTCTATCATGAGAATCATCTTTTTAGGTCAAAAATGTCATGCAAGTTGGTTGACTTTCAAGCTCCAAATTCAAATTCCTCTGATGACCTGTAACTTGTCTGACTCATAACTTGAGTTCTATAAACCCTATCAAGGACTTCTAGTACTCAAATTAAAGTTATGATCATGCTCTAAAACAATCATGTTGGGGTCAAGGTGAGATGAAAATCACATCTTGAGTTATGTGGTTTTGAAGTTAGGCACCAAACCAGGGGATTTTACACTGTCAAGTTTAGAAACCCTAGCCTAGGAACTCCTCACACTCTTGATTCATGATGAGTTGACCTTAGAATCATCCCTTGGGAATCTTAATACATCAATCCATGATGACATGGCCTTGGAATTAGGTCTCAATCCTCTTCAAATCATCTGTTGACCTAGGGTTGACCAGATGAAACCTTAATTGCACCAATCTTGGTTATAGCTTCATATCCTTCACATGATTGTTAGACTATGGCACGGATCTAGAAGGGGGGGTTGAATAGATCCCCAATTAAAATTTGAGTCAGCGCTACCAATTTAAAATTGATTTTAAAAATGTTTTAAGTGCGGAAGCGGCCGAGAAAAATATAGTCTAAAACGAACGGTTATTGGAAAACCGGATATACGTAAGCCTTTGGATTAATGACAATTTGGAAAAATAGAATCCCAACACTAATTACACTTATCAATTATTTACTTCAGTTGTAAGGTTTCCTAGTTCCAATGATTCAAAGAACAAACCAAAACTAGATACACAAGTAAGATAATTTTGGTTCAAGCAATATGTCAAACACTTGGTGTGCAAAAACACTCCAAGTGATATTTATGTTGAGTAAGTGATTCCAACCAGCCTAGTACAACGTTTTGTTGTACTTTGGAGTCAAAAACAGAGTTTTAACCTCTTACTCAATTGATATCACAATTTTGACAATAAAGCTTATACAAAAATCACTTATTTTGAGCTATAACGTAAATGCTGCAAATAGAGAAGACAAGTATTTGGTGAGGCAGTTCCCCCGTCGTCCTCGCTTCGGGGTACGTCTGCCCTCAATTCTAAAACTAGAATTGAGATAGATTTTATAGATATCACATGTTGAATGAACAGTTTATACAAGGATTGAGCAGCAAATATACAACAGAAATCTCAATGTGTTGAAAGTTGCCTTCACTCCTTGCCCCTTGATTCAAGATGAATTAAGTTCTCCGATTTGCGTTGATGGACCTCCGACTCCAACCACCTTATTGAATAACATGTTGTTGTTCAAACCTTTGGCTCCAGCTGATCTCAACAGCACCAAATCAACCCCGAGATCTTCCCTTCAAAATCACCGAATCCGCTACTAGACTTGTGAAGAACACCTCTTCACAATCACCTTCGCTCAATTGACCTTTGATGAAGAATCTCGTCCAAAAACCCCCAAAATTCAAACCAATCTTTGAGGGAAAAACCCCAATGGTTTTATTCAAGAAAGAACCTGTCACAATCTTCAGCCCGAGCTTGATTCTCCAATCTAAGCCTCGAACCTTATCACCTTGAATCTCTCACAAATGCATTTCAAAAATGATTGTGTGTAATTGAAATGTTGTGAGATGTTGAAGATGAAGATGATGAATCTTGGACACCTATTTCACTCTTTCTTGTTTTTGAACACATGAATCAAAAGAATATCAAATGTTAAAAGACACAAGTGGTTAAACAAGTATATATAGTGCCAACATAATTCTAGACATAACAGTGTTTCAAATATAAGAGGGAAGCATTTTAAAACAGATTTTCCGCGCGAACGGTCGACCATAACAGGTCTGTGCGTTGACGCATGGCCTGTGTTGTTTTAGAAATCTGAAAAATTCATCAGTGTGCGTCGACCATACAGTCGGCATGCGCTGACCCGTTGAAATCTATTTCCATTATGCGTCGACCCTATGGTCGACTCATGCCATTACGCGCTGACCCGTTGGAAAGTTTTTCCATCATACGCCGACCATATGGTCGACGCATTGCCTTATACGCTGACTAGTGCAGAATTGTTCTGATGCATGCGCCGACCCTATGGTCGACTCATGTCCTACAAACCTGCAAAAATTCATCAGTTTGAGGGCTTTCATGCCTTTGGTCATGATTGCATTTTATCTACACATAGTATATTCATTTTAGAAAACAAACGTAAAAGGATATGGTGGGTGATACGTTGCATCTGGTTTAGTAGATCTGGAGTTCATAATTTCCAATCTATCCAGGGAATTTGTCATCATCGAAACCTGCATTAACCAATGTCTTGCAGACTTGTGTGATGTGTGGCGATTTGCCTCCACAATGATGACCTGTCTAGGCTTCAAAATGAATTTCAATACTTCTCATGAGCTCTCTTAAGGTCTCAAGTCTTCTCCCATGGATTTAGAATCATCTGATGGCTTCCCACAACCCTCAAGTTAGGAGATATGCATTCTTGGCTTCAACCACTTCCTCTGAGAATCTTTGGCTTTTCTGATGAGGATATCAACACTTAAATACCTGAATAAGGCTCTTAAATAGCTTCATAACCTTGTGTAGCCTTTTGTTGATAGTCATACCTCTTGATCTCCTGCACACATGTCAATGCAATGCAGATGATAATGCAAAAATGAATGCAATGAAACAAAAGCTAAGTACAAAAAAGGTTAGGTAAATTTTGGGGTGCAATAAGATGAAACTCATATCTTGAGATATGTGGTCTTGAAGTTAGGCACTAAACAGGGGATTTTACACTGACAAGCTTAGAAACCTTAGCCTAGCAACTTCTCACACTCTTGATTCTTCTTGATTTGATCTTGGAATAACTTCTTAGATGCCTCAAACCAACATTCCATGATCATAAGGACTTGGAATTGATTCTTAATATCCTTCAATTTCCCAGTTGACTTAGGGTTGACCAGATGAAAACCCTAGCTGCACCACCTTTGACTATGGCTTCTTGCACTTGGTATAATAACTTGAACAAGCTCCTCAATGACCCTTAAGACATTCAATGAGCTTATATAATGTTCTATATCCATAACCATGGAATCAACATCATCTGATGAACTTCTCATGGCCTCCAAGATATGAGGCGAACCATATTCATTCATCTGCCTTTTTCAAAGAACTTTGACTTTCTTCTGATGATGATAAGCACTTGATTTCTTGAATAAGATCTCTTTCTTAGGCTTGGAAACTTTGATGATCTCCTCTTGCTAGGCACACCTCTCTCAATCCCCTATAAATGAACAATGGTATGCAAATGCTAATGCTATGAAAATGCAATGAAACATAAACCAAGTTAGAAAAAGGATTGGGCAAATTTTGGGGTACAACAATAGGCTTAAGTATAAACCTAGTATTAGTGTGGAGAGTAGTGCGGGGTTGCATGTTTGGCATGCACGATCCCTCATGAAATTCGCGTCCAGACGAGATTTTCTTTGAAGATATCCTATCCTGTGCATCTTGGACAGTTGAGGGGATGTTTGATCTGAAAACTAATGACTCTGGACACCGTTTATTGGGAAGTAAATTGAGACCTCCTCGATTAACCATGATGCCAAACCAGAAATGGTGAGTGTATCATCGTTTCTCCACCTGAGAGTCTGTGATACTGACTACCTGCATAAGATGCCGTACCGTTTCAGAGATTAGGTCCTACCTGTGAGTGGGAAGGGTTTTGCAGGAAACCTTGACTTTCAACCGACCCGGTTTTCTGTGAAATCAGAACTTTGATCTTAAGTGTTCTGGTATTATAGATTACTTATCATACCGAAGTTCTGGTTCAACTCAGTCAACAACACAACTGTTTTGGTTACCTTGATCCTCTGTTTGCATTTGCATATTCATGTTGCATATTAACGTCTGCATGTATGTGTGACCTCGTGTTCTCGTCTTCCCTTTAATTCTAGTAATTTGATCTGCTATCAATATGGAGCCTGAATTGAAGAAGACTATCATCTACAAGTTCCCGCTTCCAGAGTTAATACCTTTATTTGGTCTTATTTCCATAGCTGGTTATGGTGTCATGGAAGATTTCAAAAAGGATTATGGGAAGATTATAAGTTTCGTCCATAAGGTCACAAGTTACGAACAAGGAGCTATCCATACTTTACTGCAGGTTTATGACCCTCAGCTGCGTTGTTTCACATATCCTGATTATGTTTTAGTTCCTACTTTGGAGGAATATATTTTTCTAATAAGAGTTCCAGTCTTAGAAGTAATGCCTTTCTTTCATTCCGAGGAAGAACCTGATCTGGAGAAGTTAGCCAACACTCTTTATTTGAGCAAGTCTAATTTGGTGGGCAATGTGGTTTGTAGAAGTGGAGCTTTTGGTTTTCCCTTGTCCTTCTTGGTGGGTAAGGCTCAATATCTTGCTAAGGAAGGGTGTTGGGTAGTCTTTAATGTTATTCTGACATTGTGCATATATGGTATTGTTCTGTTTCCTAACATTCCAAATTTTGTTGATATAGCTGCTTTTCACATCTTTGCTTCCAAGAATCCTGTACCTACTCTTCTAGAAGATTTGTATTACTCAGTGCATCATAAAAATGAAAAGATGAGAGGGAAAAATGTTTCTTCCTGTCCACCACTTTTTACAAGTGGTTCATGGATCATCTTCCTCACATTAGAGCTTTTGTTGATACAAGGGACACGTCAGAATGGTCAGAAAGGCTTATGGGCCTGACATCTAAGGATATCATCTGGTTTAATCGAGATCTGCTCGATGTGGAGATCATCTTTAGCTGTGGGAGTTTTCCTAATGTACCTCTGAGAGGAAGAAAATGTGGGATTAACTACAACCCTTCTCTTGCTGTCAGATAGTTTGGTTATGCCTTGAAGAGGCCCCCGAAGGAAGAAGAAGTGCAGGAATATCTATACTTCACAGGTGTAGCTGATTTTGATACTTTGGCCAAGATAAAGGAAGCCTGGGGAAGAGTTTATAGAAGAGGGAAACTATCTTTGGGTAAAGGTGATTGTAGAGCTTATGACCTTTATTTGGATTGGATCCAGAGGAGAGTAGAAAAAGTGTTGCTACCTTTTCCTGTCAGAGAACCCCTATATACTTTAGTCATTGAAGAGCATACAACAGTTGATAGTCAAAGATACAATAAGCTATGGGCGGAAAAAGATGAATTGCGTAAGGAGAATGAAGAGATAAAAAAGGAAACTAGTTAATTAAAGAGTGACAAGAATGAAGCCGTTTATTTAGGAAAGGTGAAGACAAAAGCTTTGGCTAAGGTGGAAAAGGAGTTAGCTGAAGAGATTCGGGTGCGAGGACGAGTCGGCCAAGATTTGAAAAGTACTGATAGTATCCTTAAGCATAAGAAGAAAGATCTAGATAAAGTATACCTGCAAATATCTATGTTCAATGATCAATGGAACGCTGCTTTAACTGCTAACAAGGGAAGGGAATATGAGCTTCATAGACATATTGATAGATTGAAGATACAACTCAAAGTCAAAGATGGAGAAGTTTTAATAGAATCATCTTACCGGTACACAACCGATCAGAAATTACAAGAAACCCTATCAACATTGGAGGAGTTCAAGATGAGGGCAGAATTGAAGAAACCAAGATTTGAAGATTCCTTCGGAGGGGATGCTTGGGAGGACTACGCTTAAAGCTTGAAATATGTTATATGCAGAAGAGACTTGCTCATACAGGAGTTGATTGCAAGGCCTGGACATCCAAACACAAATGAGCTGCTAAAAGACGTTCAGACTCATCACAAGAATGATAGTGGTTGAAGAGAGTTATTTGATACAGTTTCCTTTAGTTTTTCTTTTTTTCTTGTCTTGCATTATGGACATCATCTGACTTGTTGGATGAGGTTGTAGGATTGTATGCAGTTGTATTTCTTGATGTTGTTTTGTATATGCTGACTTCCATTCTCATTTTATTTATGAGAGAGGCTTGTGATTCTGCCTTTTACCCTCCTGTTTTGCTATTTATTAGTGGAACTAGAATCAAGGGGGAGATCTCCCTGAATCATATATACATGCTTGCGTTTTGCATCATGATTCTCATTTGCATAAAAGGTGTTCTTGGTGCTTTCAATCTTATCTCTGCTTAGTTTTCTTCAACAATTAGCAGGATTGGAGATCTGGTTTTCCACATGTATTCTACAAGAGGGAATCAACAGAGAGTCATGGATCAAGTACAATAGGAATTGCTGAAAGTCAGGGACAAAATGGCACAATTTATGGAGATGATGCAGAGTAGCCAATGGGTAGGAGCAACTGAGAACTTTGGTTCAATCAGTGATAGCACGGGTGGATGGCAATGGCGTTCTACATGGAGGGACTACTGTTATTCCTCCTCCAATTGATGACAGTATTCCTCAAGTCAAATGTATTCTAACTGTAGTTAACCCTCCGGGCGGAGGTTATCAGGGAGGAATTCATGTAGCTGGTGCTGGAGGCAATGTGGGCGTCGTACGCGGAGCTGCGGGTCCCCATTGGGAAGAGGATGATCAAGAGGATGTATTCTCAATGAGAGATTTGGATATGGGTCTCCCTACAAAAGCTAATAAGAGGTTCAAACTTCTTGAAGAGAAGATGAAAACCTTTGAGAACCGAAATTCGCTGGGTCTCAATATGTCAGATCTGGGACTTGTGCCAGGGGTCAGGATTCCCCCTAAGTTTAAAGTACCAGATTGTGATAAGTACAAAGGGACTAATAGTCCTAGAGTACACCTCAGGGCTTATTTTCAGAAAATGTCAGCATACTCGGATGATGAGAAACGTTTGATGCATTTCTTCTAGGATAGTTTGGTCGGAGCATCATTAGACTGGTATGTGGGATTAGAAAGGACCCACATTCGTAGTTGGAAAGAGATGGAAGAGGATTTTGTTCGCCATTACCAATATAGTAGTGACATGGCGCTGAACAGGGTGCAATTGCAAAGTTTATCACAAAGGAGCAATGAGAGTTTCAAGGAATACTCCTAGAGGTGGCGTGATCTGGCTGCAAGAGTTCAACCTCCCATGGTAGAGAGAGAACTCATTGATATTTTTATGTCTTTGTTACCAGGTGTATACTTTGAGAAGTCGATAGAACGTATGACTGTTGGGTTTTATGATCTAGTAATGGCTAGAGAGCGGGAAGAGAGCGAAATTAAGTCTGGGAAAATCTCAAATGCTGGTGGGTCTTCTGCAGCAGGAGCGAAGAAAGTATATTCTGCCAACCCCAAGAGAAGAGAATGGGATAAAAACGCCATTTCACACAAAGATAGGGGCAGAGCACAACAATGTTATAGTCAACAAGTTGCTACTGTGGCTATTCCGGCCGCACCATAACAACGGGTAAATGCACCGCGTCCTTACGTGGCAAGGCAGAGAATGACTGACAGACAATTTGAAACTCCACTGTTAGCTCACAAATTCGACGCCTCATACATACATACATATATATATATATATATATATATATATATATATATATATATATATATATATATATATATATATATATATATATATATATATATATATATATATATATATATATATATATATATATATATATATATATATATATATATATATATATATATATATATATATATATATATATATATATATGTATATATATATAGATAGATTAAAATATTTAAATAAAAAAGTCTTTAAGAGGTAAAAAGGTTTCGAGCCTTAAGACCTTCGATTGGAAAGTCAAATGTTGTGGGACTTAGAGAAAATTTTGAACCTTAAAGAAAGTAGCCTTCGACCAAGATGCTGGCTTGGGATTTGTGAAGTTTTTGAAATTCAAATAATGGAGGGAGTAGTTATGCTTTCCTATGACTAAGAAGGACAACTGGCGTTCGTTTGACCGAAGACTACATGCATTGTGGCAATTGTCGGAAGCTGATGGATTTAGGAGGTTATTGGTAGTTTTTTTTACTATTATAAATAGGAGTCTTAAACATAGAATTCAGTGTGTTGTAATTTACTGTTTGTAAAAGTCACTCCCAAAATTACGCAAAGTATCCGATTGTAGAGAAACAAGTTCAAGGAGAATGTACGTTATGTAAACACACCATCTTTACTTTTAATGAAGTTTAATTTATGTGCTTAAATTTACAAAGTTTTCTTTTACTTTTTCTACAATCTACCCCCTTCTATGCATCTTTACTTTCTCCTTGTTCTAAGCTCTTTTCTAAGATCTTTTCTCCTTCTCCTCTAAATCCCTATGTTCTTTTCTTTTTAGTCGAACAAACACTTTTATGATTAAAGTTTTTTTACAAAAACACTGCCGAAGTGTATAACTTAGATAAATTAGTTCAAAACATAACTTTTAGCACATGTCCTAGGATCAATCTAATCGATCCTGTGAGTCACCAAAGTTAGATTTGGAAGATCAGCGGTTGTTTTCCATTTTTCAAGGGAGACAAAATGGCACGCCCGGTAGGACAGTGCTAAAGATTATTGTTAGTTTTGCAAAATTTGCAAAACTGCAGTTTTATTGGTCTTTTGTAAAAAATTCGTTATATGTTACTAAGAAGTGGCAAAATTACCGCTATAAACGAAGAAAGACCAAGAAGAAAGTACATTAGGGACATGGAGACATATACAAATCAGTCAAATAACCCTAATCCTTGAGGAGATGGTTCTAACTCTCATCCTAGCACCATTAGTCCTCACGAAGGATTGAGAAATGACGTGGTTCCACCCTCAATATCTTCGACTGGAGAGCAAACAACACCTCCTTCGAGATTGGAACAAGTACCATCAGTGTTGGGGCCTGGGTCAATAAGTATGAGGACTTACATCCAACCGGTGTTGGAATATATTGGACCTCGAGCGTTGAATCCCCAAACTCCGCCAGGAGGAAATTCGACGTCCAGACAGTTCGTCCCTCCAAGGTTTTCGTAACTACTACCAAGAAACCATCCATATGGAATGCCAACAACTATGATGCAAGGTCTTTAGAATGCTCCCCCAATATTCTCAGACAATGTAATGGCTTTGCCATTACAAGGATCAGGGTCTGGGGTGAACATTGGTCGAAACCCCCAAAGTTTAGGCTTGGGCCCTAATCTGACCAATACTTCAGTGGCGTGTTTGAGACAACAAATGGACGAGAGAAATTTGCAAATGGTTCAGACTTTGTCCCAGACTATGGGTGAAATCTTCCAACCTTTGATCCAAAATACTACTAAAACCAACCAGCATTTAGCAGTACAATTGATACGGCTGGCTGAATTCATGGGTGTACCACCTGCTGTTAGGAATACAACCACTATGGAAAACATTCCACGACAGAACTTAGGAAACCCAACTTAGAGAATCAAGAGAGGGTCGAACTCCCCAAGCTCGAATCTCACAGAGTCGAACCACCAAGGGATCAAATACCAATCCCAGGGGAAAGGGACCCAGGGGTAATCATAGTAAATCAAAACCAAGATGCAGACAATTTTATCCAATAAGTTCGACATAATAACATAGCTATCGATAACAACTTAGCGGCCATGGTCGAAAGGATAATAGCTCGAAATAGGGTGAACGCTGGGTTCACTAGGCCAAATTACACGTCACCAATAGTGGATTACATTCTCCAAGCAGAATTACCTCCTAGGACGAAGGTTCCTAAATTCACTAAATTCTCGGGTGACACGACAAAATCTACTGTCGAACATGTGGCTCATTATATAATCGAAGCTGGAGAGATAGCTAATGATGAGAGCCTTAGGATAAAGTACTTCCCTAGTTATCTCACTAAAAATGCATTTACCTGGTTTACAACTTTACCCCCTAAATCGATTTGTAATTGGACCCAGTTGGAACATTTGTTCCATGAACAGTTCTATATGGGGCAAACCAAGATCAGCCTAAAGGAACTGGCTAGCGTGAAACGTAAGTTTTCTAAGCCAATAGAAGAGTACCTGAACAGGTTCCGATTACTCAAGGCCAGATGTTTCACTCAAGTACCTAAACATGAGTTAGTCGAAATGGCCGCGGGGGGCCTCGACTACTCCATTAGAAAGAAATTGGACACCCATTACTTGAGGGATATGGCCCAAATCGCCGATAGGGTTCGACAGCTAGAACGTCTTAAAGACGAAAAAGTTAAATTCAATAAAAGTAAGAAAGTAGCTTATGTCGAATATAATGAAAACATCGAAGGTGTATGAGAGGACCCATTATACTTCGACAAAAATGAAGTAGATGTTACTGAACTAAAACAGGGTCCTCCCTACACTTGTAAAGTATTGGCTCCCCCACTTGGGAAAAGTTTTGTCGAATCTGAAAAAACGACAGACTCCAAAAGAAAACATATACTTTCAATATCACGAAATGTGACGAAATTTTTGATTTGTTAGTCAAATATGGGCAAATGATAGTACCACCTGGTGCTAAAATGCCATCTTTAGAGCAAAGGAAAAGGAGAGGGTTTTGTAAGTACCATAATTTTTTGGGTCATAAAATGTCTCAATGTTTTCTTTTCAGGGATTTGGTTCAAAATGCCATCCAAGAAGGAAGATTGAAGTTTGGGGAGAAAGCCAACAGCCAGATGATATTCGACATAGACCCTATACAAGTAGTGGACGCCCACTACGCTGAGCCCATGAAGGCACATGTGGTCGAAGCTACTGATGGCTATGATTTCTCGATCAATATGGTAGAGATTACAGAAGATTGTAATGGCCGGGGTCACTATGGGCTTTGGACAAGAAAACTGGTTGAAGAAGGTTGCTGATGGCCTCGACTAGGGTGCTTATGATTCAAGTTAGAATGACACAAAGAGTTCAATTTTGGTAATGGTGACCAGAGAAACTGCTGATAGTTTCATCAGGATGGACCATGCAGCTAAAGGCTTGGAGCTGGATCTAGGTAAGCTCGACATAGGCAAAGACGTAGACGTGAATATGGTGGAAATAACGTCGCATGAAACCATGGGGGATAATGAATCAAGTTGTCAGGAAGAAGACAACAAAGTGGCCTATCTAGGAAACAAAGAGTCCATTGTCGAATTCCTCCATCGCTGCTAGAAGAAGGGATCCAGTGTCATGCTATGTCCTAGATGTAGTGGCATCTTTGACATGAAGGCTGCCTAGAAAATCGAAGGGACACGCAAATCAAAACGAATATGGGAGAGACCTAGTTTCGACCCTCGAGGCAGTATTCCAAGAAAGTCCGAACCTAACATTAGGGCCCCAAGGGCTAAGCCTGCTACCTTTAAGCCGTTTGCCGAGATTTCTAACGGAAAATGGGTGAGACCTAATGTGGACAGACAAAGGGGACAACAGAAATGGAAAAATTTCAAAGTTAATCGAGGATCCTCAGTTACCTATCGAAAGGAATTCCAATCCTCCAAGGCTGCACACATCTCTGAAAACTACAAAGGAAAAAATTCCAATGTCACGATCTCAGTGGAGAAGAGATCAGCGCAGAAGGAAAGCCCTTAGGGAAGGATTAATGACAAATCAGGCATAATCAAGCACTAAGACCCCTACTGAAATTAAAGGGGGCCAACCGAACACTATTGAAAAAATACCTGTGGGACGAAGGCTACTCCCTCCCCAAGAAGTGGGACATAAAATGCCAGTCGAAGATGATGACGAAATGACTGACAACTTCGACTCTGACTCTGAAGACTCTCTAAATATCCTGGTTAATGTAGTGTCAGTAATGCCTAGGGATTTCGACAGAATCTCAGAGGTCAAAAATTTGGATGCCTACACTGAGGCTGAAATGGTGGCACACAAACCTGTGTGTTACTATGTTATAAACCATGGCTGCGTAGAAGAGCAAAATTCTTTTTTCGAGCGGCCCACAGAAGCAATGAAGAACCATTTGAAGCCCCTATATATCACAGGAAAGGTGGAGAATGTGCTGGTAAATAAGATTCAGGTGGACTGTGGTGCAACAGTGAACTTAATGCCACATTTCTTGTTAAACAAAATTGGCAAATATGACACTGATACGAAGCCACACAATATGGTCTTGTCGAATTACGAAGGCAAGATGGGTTAGACAATGGGGGTGATACAGGTGAACTTAACGGTGGGAACAATAACAAGACCTACCGTTTTCATGGTTGTGGAAACGAAAGCCAATTATAATCTTCTGTTAGGGCGAGAATGGATTCATGGTATTGGTGCAGTACCATATTTAATGCATCAATGAATTTCCATTTGGAGGCCATACGACATTGTTGAAAACATCGAAGCCGACCAAGGGTACTTCAGGGCGCCTATAAACCATGTCAATTGAAGGCAGTTCGACAAAAATCTGGCTAGCATAGGTCCATGTGCTCCAGCAGACTTCTAATTTGTCCCAGACGAGGAAACGTTTTGCTCATTGTATCTGCACCCCGTCGAGGGTTTCCGTTGGGACAAAGAGGTGCCAGAAGAAAGACTCACATACCTTGGCAAACCTCCAATAGACCCCACAGGTTGGGGAAGCAAATTTAGTGATAATGACTGAGTTCGAAGCACTACAAAGAATTTCGGCCTATGTGTCCGAAACTAAACTATAGGCGTCCTTGGAGGCTACTAATAACCAGATGGCTGAAAAGGCCAAGATAGAATCTTTCCTAAAAGGTCATGGTAAGGACTTCGACCTAGAACCGCCCGACAAGATTCACCACGAAGAGCAAGACCAGAGGTTGGATGCTATCTATAATGAAGAACCTCTGGGATTCGAAAAAGACCCACTGGAGAATGATGTTAAGATTCTAGCGCAGGACCTGTTGGAGGAAGTTGATCTAGCGGAGGGAGTGGTCAAAAGACCAACATATGTGAGTACCAACCTTGATCCTCAACTAAAGGTCGAAATCATCCAATTACTGCAAGAATATAAAGACTGTTTCGCCTGGGATTACGATAAGATGCCTGGTTTAAAGAGGGAATTGGTCGAACACAAGCTACCAATCAATCCTGGAAAGAAACCAATCAAACAAAATCCAAGGCGTTGGGCCCCGGGAATTCTCTCAAAAATAAAAGAGGAAGTCGAAAGACTTCTTGATGCAGGTTCATCTGCACAGACAGGTATGTCAAATGGTTGGCTAACATTGTCCCAGTCATTAAGAAAAATGGGTCTTTAAGAGTTGCATTGACTTTAGGGATCTAAACTCAGCAACTCCAAAAGATGAATATAACATGCCTGTGGCAGAAATGCTAGTCGATTCCGCCGCAGGACATGAGTACCTTAGCATGCTAGATGGATACTCTGGATATAATCATATTTTCATTGAAGAAGATGATGTTCCCAAAACAGCTTTTCGTTGTCCTGGGGCCTTAGGCACCTACAAATGGGTAGTGATGCCTTTTGGCCTAAAAAATGTTGGGGAAACATATCAACGAGCAATGAACTCAATTTTTCATGATTATATAGAGTCTTTCATGCAGATATACATTGACGACATTGTGGTTAAGTCGATCTCAGGAAGAGAACATATAGACCATTTCAAAAATCCTTTGTAAGGATGAGGAAATATGGTCTTAAGGTGAACCCTCTAAAATGTGCATTTTGTGTGCAGGAGGGAGATTTTTTAGGTTTTGTGGTCCACAAGAAGGGATCGAAATCAACAAAAACAAGACCAAAGCTATCATGGAAGCGAAAGCGCCATCAACTAAGAAGGAATTGCACTCGCTATTACGCAAAATAAACTTCTTGAGAAGGTTTATATCAAACCTAAGCGGCAAAACTCAGGCCTTCTCACCATTGCTTCGATTCACTAAAGAAGGGTTCGAATGGGGGAAGGATCAGTAGGAGGCTTCCAACAAAATCAAAGACTAATTGAGTCACCATCAAGTACTTTCGCCACTTTGCAGGAGCAAGAGCATGAGACTGTACATAGCAGCATCAGACAAAACTTTAGGGAGCATGTTGGCTCAAGAGGATGAGAATGGCGTCGAAAGAGCTATTTATTACCTCAACAGAGTTTTGAATGATGCATAAACTAGATATATCTTATGTCTATGTTTGTATTTCTCTTGTACAAAACTGAAGCAATATATAAAACCAGTTGATGTGTATGTCTCTTTGCATTTTGATGTTATTAAACACATGTTGTCTTAACCTATTTTGCATAGTCGGATAGGGAGGTGGGCATTATAATTAACTGAGTATTCTTTAACTTATAAACCTTTGAAGGCAGTTAAAGGGCAAACAGTGGCAGACTTCATTGCCGACCACTCCATAAACGAAAACGTTCTTAATTATGTCGAACTGGAACCCTGGAAGTTATACTTCGACGGCTCCAGCCATAAAAATGGAACAGGCATTAGTTTGTTGATTATTTTGCCTGATAAAATTCCAACAAAATTTAAATACAAAGTCGAAGGGCTTTTCTCCAATAATGAGGCTGAATATGAGGCCTTGATAGCAGGACTTAAAATTTTGTTGGAATTGGGGGAAACCCGATTCGAAATAATGGGAGACTCAGAGTTGGTTATAAAACAAATTACAAAGGAGTACAAATGTGTTAAAGAAAACCTCATTATGTACTTTGTAATAGCCAATAGGTTACTCAAAAAATTCGAAGTATCAACTATTCGACATATACCACGATTAAAAATCAAGTAGCAAATGACTTGGCACAAATCGCCTTTGGATACAGGGTTTCAAAAGAAAACCTATAAGAAGTAATCGTAGCTAGAGGTAAGGTCGTGTCTGTTGGCCTACGCCCATCAGATTTAGAAGCAACAAAGTTTAGCTATGCTGACGAAGAAAATTTTGAGATTTTGACGGTAGAAGGTTTGTCGGATAAAGATTGAAGGAAACCTCTGGTCGAATACCTTCAAAGCCCATCAGTGTCTGCAGAGCGAAAAATTAAGTATCGAGCTCTAAGTTACATTCTGCTAGGAAACGAATTATTCAAAAAGACCTATGAGGGGGTCTTGCTTAAATTCCTTAGTGAATCTGAGGCATATTTAGACCTATTGACAGTCCATAGTGGGACGTGTGGGGCACACCAAGTAGGACACAAGATGAAATGGTTATTATTTCGTCAAGGCATTGTATTGGCCTACTATGATAAAGGACTGCATTGAATTCACTAAGGGCTGCCAGAAGTGTCAGGTCCATGCTGGCATGCAGCATGTCCCAGCAAGTGAATTACACTCTATAGTTAAGCCTTGGCCTTTCATAGGATGGGCCTTGGATTTGATTGGAGAAATTCGAGCAGCGTCCTCTAAAAACCAGAAGTATATTTTTGTGGGAATAGATTACTTTACGAAATGGATCGAAGCGTACCTCTAACAAAAGTAGATCAGAAGGATATTATCGATTTCATTTAGAAGTACATCATTTACAGGTTTGGAGTGCCAGAGACAATTACAACAAATCAGGGGTTAGTGTTTACTGGTCGAAAGATGCAGGAATTCTCTAATGAAATGGGATTTAAACTCCTAACCTCGACACCTTATTACACCCAAGTGAATGGTCAAGTTGAGGCAGCAAATAAAGTAGTGATTGGGTTGATTAAAAAGCAAGTGGGGAAGAAAACAAAGAATTGGCATAAAACATTGGACCAGATCCTATGGGCATGTCGAACTTCTCCCAAAGAAGCAACCAACAACACCCCTTATCGACTGACTTTTGGCCATGATGTAGTATTATCCGTGGAGATCTACTTAAAGTCAGTCAGGATTCAGAGACATCATGGAATCCCTCGTGATATTTATTGGGACATGATGCTCGATGAGTTAGTGGATCTAGATAAGGAAAGACTTAAGGCTTTAGAACTCCTGAGATGGAAAAAGATAAGAGTAAAAAGTCGTATAACAAGAAGGTTAAGGCTAAGACCTTTTTATTAGAGATTTAGTTTGGAGAATGATTTTACCTATGGATCGAAAGGTTAGGTCTTTGGGAAAGTGGTCCCCAAAGTGGGAGGGTCCGTTCCAAATCACGAAGGTTTTCTTCAATGGAACGTACGAAGTAGAAGAATTAAACAAAGATAGAAGAGTCTTAAAAGTGAATGGTAAGTATTTTAAAAAATACAAACTCGCGCTTCAAGAGGTGAAAATATCAACATAATAATTTAAGACATCAAAATAAAGCCATAAATGGTATTCATATAAGGCTAAAATGGCTCAGTTCATTACAACATTAAGTTAAAAACAATGGCTCACAAGGGCCAGAAAAAGGAAAAGAATTATAGAAGGTTACAATAAACTAAAAAGGGAGATTTTATTTCATCCTCAAGTATCTCGACTTCTGGAGTTCGAGGCGCTTTTGACACAATGTCTTGTCATACCCCAGTTTGGCAACCTCTGCTTCCAATCGTCGAGCTTCCTCAGCAAAAGTGATGGCGTGGTTGAGCTTTGTTGAGAGGTCGGAGTCATCGAAAGAAGATAACTCTGAATTTCTCTTCTTAGCTTTCGATATCCTATTTCGAAGCTTCTTGATCTTTTGCTCTCAAGAAGATATGTTCTTTTCATTGGTGGAAATCTCCTGCTGATTCTTCTCCTTCTCCTCCTCCAACTCTGCTATTTTACCTTCAGATTCAGCAACAATGGTCCAAGCACTAGCCTCACTACCAGCTTTGGTCGAGATAGCTTTCTCAATCTGAGGTAGCAGCCTGAGGTCTCAATAGACTTGGTCGATCAGAGCACCAACTTCTAGGACGACGGTGGTGAATTCAGGAGAGATGGAGTGAATGTCCACTTGCTGAAGAAGAGTCTTTAAATAAATATGGGTAACTTGGTCCATTTGTAAAATGGAGAAAAGATCCCCCCTGAAGATTTTCCCTTTGAACTTTTCGAGGATGCTTTATGTTGGTTTGCTCGAGGCTTGGTCCTCAGAAGTCAAAGTGCTAGGGGCCTTGCCAGAGGAACTGCCTCGTTGACCAAGAAGAATCTTAACATATTGTCGAGGACTAGTGAGTTTCAGGGCATTTAGTTATGCACTATTAAGACTTGCCTCACCTTTGGTGGGCACTGTTTCGTCCTCCTTAGCCGCAGCAACGGTTGGAGTAACAGTCACATCGACTGGGGCAGGTTCGTCGATGGGGTTTCCATCAAGCTTCTCCTCCTCACTTTGGCCATAATCAGCTTGATCTTCTTCCATTTCATTACCAGTACCCTCATCACTGGAACCATTCAGTTCTAATTGATGCATGGTTTCATCTTCAACGATGTTTTTCCTCCCTGCTGCCTCAGTATCATCAACAACAATTGTTTGATCTAAAGGAGAGTTACTTGCGTCAGCCAGGGTTATACCTTCCTCCATACGAGTATCTTCTTCATCAGCTACCTCTAAAGTTTCTGGTGCATTGTCTTCTTCATGATCAGACCCATCAATTTGGGACTGTTGGGTAGTTGTTTTGGTAGGCGAAAGAGAAGTTGTGGCAAATTAAGGTTTGTTAATTTTGCCAAGAGAACTCATACCAGAGCCCAAGTCAGATGTGGGATGATAAGTATGCTCACCTTGGCTATTTAAAAGGACGGCTAGAGAAGGAGACTTCTTCGAGGTAGGTTTCGAACCTCCAGCACCAGCCTAGATGGAGAAGAATCAGACGTGAGAAATAAAGACAAGATATAAACAAAACAGGACTTCAAGAAGCACTTAGACACAAGATATACCTTAGTGTCCTCATCAGCAGGACTTGAATTGTCGCTCTTGACGGGGACTATGGTTGGAATCGAGGCACCCTCAACAGGATCCTCAGCATGATCACGGACAGAGGTGGCTAGCTTCAAAGTCTTGACCGTCGAAGGTTCAGACGGGGTGCCAACAGTATCCATCCCTTGGCTGACCTTCCGCCTCTTCTTCATTTGCAAATCTTCAGGAGGAGACTCGTCATTATCCTCTGAGTCAATAATTATTTAGGCAGAAGCCCTTTTAAGTTTCTTTTGGGGTGTAGGTAGCTTGCGTGTTACCTAAGATATCAAGAAATATTAGAAACAACCTGGGGAGTCAAACTAACAAAGGTCTAGAAAGAATTACCTTATTGCCTTCGACCTTGGCCTCAGTTCTTGGTGGAGGGGAAGCTGCAAAACAAACCACCTTGCCACCAGTTAGTAACAATAAAGTTCAGTTAAAATAGTCCAGAATTGAAGGGGAATGACCTTCAAGAATTTCGAATTTGATGCGAACATCTTCGATACCGACATGAAGGTGCCCTTTGAAATTACTGAGCGTATGTTTAGTTGGAACCAGCCGCTGCACTTTCGGTCTTGACTGCTGTTGAAGTATTTTTAGAGAATCTCCACAGATAAACCAATCTGGAAATAGAGGGGCAAGAGCCAATCCAAAATCAGCAGTTGGCAATCGAGGGATCTTAGGAGGAAACAAAGCAAAAGTTACCTCATATCGTTTCTCACGGGGAATGTATGAATGGATTTTCAAATTCTCCATTTTCTTTGAAAACTTTTCCTTCAAGGTGACAGCAGCCTCACGGATGGTTCGAATAACATCATCCAGTCGATAGGAGGTTTCAAAGTACTTCTGAAGGCTTGAATCTCTTTGATATGCGTAGATGTACCTTTGTTGATCTTCTTCTGCATATCAACGAAAGCTTGGTCAATCAAGGGAACAAAGCTTGAAACGTCAAGAAATTTTGAGGTGTAGTGTCTGGACCACCAGTTGTAGAATTCTTGGGAGCAGAGATAAGAAGGTTCAAAATGAATGGGTGTTAAGAGGTACTTGTGAGCATGGCGAGCTAAGTGTGTCGAACATTCAACAGGGTTGAAGGCGGTGAGGGTAAGGATAACGTAGGCCTTTTTATCATACAAGCATTTGGGCAAGGTCTGAATCAAACCAAATTTCGGTGACACTAGGTTAGGCGGATAGGCCACCAAAGATGCTTGACCACTTTGAAGGTTGAGTTTGTGAATCATTAGTCGAGGTGTCATAAATCTCTCCCAGACAAGGTTCGACTCTTCTTCATGTTTTTTAAGAAAATGAGGGAAAGGTCTGGTGAACCACTCAGGACCATACTTCCTCTCTGCAAATGGAGCCATCCTCGGAGTAAACTCATGACATTTTGCGAACATCTGAATAAAACCTGAAAGGTTGGCTCTAAGCGTATGTCCTTCTTCACTTGGGGTAAGTTGAACCAGTCGTGTCCATTTGACTCGTCTTTCTGTAATGGTAGTAGACTCTTTGTCAACATCTCCTTTGTTTGGCAGGCTGGTTTCGAAAGTGGCATTGAGCCATAATTGATGTAACCAGAAAGGGCCTGATAATAACAAGTTCCCACGTCTTTCCTCGTCCTTCAACCTGCCAGCACATTTGCTTAGGGATTCGTACAAACTGGCCAGGATCATCTCACTTAGACAAATGCCTCGATTCAGATGCAGTTGATTGGCCAATGTGAGGTACTTCCGCGCCACCTGCAAAGATTTTGTACAGAAAACCCAGCGAGACAGCCACATGGATAGAAAAGCTATATGTTCTTCATCATCGACTATGGTTGTGTTTTTATTATGGTAGTGATTGATAAAATGGGTATAGGTGTGTTTGGTGTTAGAAAGTCCTATGGTGTCCTAGAAATCTACCTCAGGGTCATAAACCAGTCCATGGGGCTTCAGTCTTGTGATAACGACTATGTCGAAGAGTGTTGGTGTCATCATCCCACATGGGAGATGGAAGGTATAATGGGTACTATCCCAGAAGTATAATGAGGAAGCTAGCATGAGAGGGCAGTAAGTTGGGCCGACCTTCAACATCATGATTAAATCGTAGATGCCAGTTTCTTTCCAGTCGTTGGCCTTGACTTTCTCCATCTTCGTCAGCCAGTTTAAGTAAATATCATAATCTTTAAAGTAGGGGGTGGCTCTGAATAACTTGTCTCTATTGTTAAGGTATTTTAGGTGTACATTGTAAAGCGCTAAACTATCTAGGCCTTCAGCAGGAAGTTTGCTGGAATCTTTTTGCCCTAATGGTTTGGTCTTACAGTAGGAAGGGAAAAAGTAACTAAGGTTAGAATAGTTGAGACCCAATGGAGACAATGGACCGGACATAGCCAAAGGTTTACCTGCAACAGTAACAGGAATTATTACCTGGGATTCGTATATAGGTCTCTTCTCTTCTAGTAGGGGTTCAAGGATGAACTGTTGATTCTTCACGATTTTGGGCCAACTCAGTATGGTGAAAGAGGGGAGGAGTGGTGTAGCTGATTGTCTTTTAAGTTGTGACTTCTTCTTTTGAGCTTGGTTTCCAGCCATAGATGATGCCATTGACGAAGTTTGGGGAAGAAATGGGTTTTGGAGAGTTAGAAGATGCTGAAATAATATGTGAGTATTTACTGAAGAGTGGAAAAGTTGGAAATGATTTCTGAAGAACTATTTGTAGGGTGTTTGGAGATCAAAAGTCTTTTCTTTCATCATTAAGGGCTAGAGATAATGGGTGTCGCAACTGCGAAAAACACCCGGCAAAAACAGAAGAGTCGCCACCTTTCGTTATTTATCCCAAAGAGAAGGAAAGGAAACGATCGGAAAAACCTGACGAAAAAAGGGAAAGACAAGGTCATCGCAACCAAGTCCTGGATTTGGGAGTCGGTTACACAAGGGGAAGTTATTAGCACCCCTCACGTCCATCGTACTCGACGGGATCCACGCTTGTTATCTATCTAAGGGCGTGTTCAAACTATCTACGCTACAGGCTTGCGGGACAAAAAGAAAAGAAAAGAGAGACTCGACAGAGCATCGCATCTCTGTGCCTACGTACTTTCATCTGGTATGAAAGATCAGAGTCAACGTAGTTCGGCTAACTACGGGAGAGAAGGGGGGAAGGTTGCTCACCAAGACATCGCATCTTGTGCCTACGTACTTTCATCTGGTATGAAAGATCATAGCATACGTAGTTCAGGCGGACACGAAACCACTGGTTGGTTAAGTATTTTAATCGAGTAGGGTTAAACCTCTGTTCCAGCAGTTAGGGACTAAGCCTGTTTGCGGTAGAACCAAAGCTTAACAACACTCTTTTCTAAAAAAAAGAAGTTTCCGATAAATCCCGAAGGAAAAAATGTTTGAATTTTGTTTTATATTTTTTAGTGAAGTGAATTAATTCGGTTTGTGATTTACGTTGTACTAAAGACTATGACATGGAGGCGAATGCGTCCTATATCTCCCCCAAACGGGATGGATACTAAACATTCTAGACAAGCGAGAGGAGACCCCTCACTCATCATTCCCCATGTAGGTTAAGGCTCATAGCGAGCAACGTTTATCGCCTTTATTAAATGAGTTAGCATGACTTTGAGATGAGAAGAAGAAGATGCACAGAAGGTCTAAGGGAAACTCGGCCCTAACATTGTCATGCAATGTATTCCTAATGTTTGGATGAAAAGGGGAAACATCTACCCTAATGTTAGCATACTTGGATTGAACACCTAATGTCTCTCCTACTCCCATCCTAAATGGAGGGACTAGGAATCCTATGGGGATCATGGCAAGAAAGCACAAGAATAACAAAGGAAGAATCAATCACAAGTAGATAAATGCAAACATGAAAAA
The DNA here is from genome assembly GCA_963859935.3 of Lathyrus sativus. Classification (NCBI taxonomy): domain Eukaryota; kingdom Viridiplantae; phylum Streptophyta; class Magnoliopsida; order Fabales; family Fabaceae; genus Lathyrus; species Lathyrus sativus. Next base: position 282,138,538 of record OZ012741.1, on the reverse strand, counting down.
TGCACAATTAGAATGGTGGGAGGGAGGAAAAGTGTGTTGGGCAGCAACCGTCACAAGCACAAGAATGATGCAAACATGTGGAGAAACAAGAGATGAAAGCATACAAACATGCAAATGAAAACTCAATTCAAACTACATACAAGCATGTAAGCAAATGAAAGAATGATCATACATGGCAACAACATCATGATTAAACAACCACAAACAGTGACAAACAGCCAAAACAATTCAATTCTAATGCATCACACTGATGTATGATGATTCGAACCGGTATGCGAACAAGCAAGCAAAACAACAAATATGGCATTCTGGTACAGTGTTAACTGGTTAACACATACTATTAATCGGTTAACACCTTGAAAGTTTAAAGAAAAACTGAAGTTTTGAACAGGTTAACCGGTTAACCCTATGCGTTAACCGGTTAACACTGTTAACGTTTGAAAAAGATTTGAAAATTTGAAATGGTTAACCGGTTAACCATATACGTTAACCGGCTAACACTGTACCAGAAGCAGAAAAACAACAAACAGAATCACTTTCCAGCAAATAAGCACTTATCCGATCAACCGGATGAACACATAATCACTTATTCACGAACTTAAACCAGAAAATCATGATTCAAACAACATGTAAACAGATCAACACAACCGGATCATGGATCAAACAACTCAAATCAATCACAATTCAATCGAATATGAAGATTAACATGACAAACATGCAAATAAGCTTGAATATTAAATCGGATCAGAAATCCAACCTACGAATCAGAGAATTGATTCGGTAATTGTTGATTCAACTGTAGTTGTGTAGATCTAAACAAAGAAGTTCGGAATATTTCAAGATCCAAGCTAATTGATGTTGTATGAATGAAGATCCTTCACAATTAAGCCAAATTACTCCAAATAAGCACTTCTACAATCACCTCAAAATCCATATCTGAACTTGCACGAAAATTGAATGATGAAATCACTTCAATCAATGTAATAGATGGAGGTTTGGCTCTTAGAAATCAAGGATTCCAATGAAGAATCAATGATGTCAATGGAAAAGAGCTTTGAGTAAAGGTTTTGGCTATGGAGGAAATTGAGAGAATTGAGAGAGAATTGATCAACTCTGAATTTGAAATGGAAATTATGAAGGTTAGAATGGCTTGCTTTGGAGTAAATCACTTAAATACCACTTTGGTTGGGATCCAAAACAAAGGCTTGGAAGTTGGTTTGGAAATTGTGGTATGGAATGAGGTTTGGGATTTTGGAGGGAAATGAAATTTAGCCAATTTCAAATGATGTTCTAGATCCTTCCCAAGTGGAAAAATGAGCTTTCAAGTGATCAAAATTGGACCCCAAATCATCTCCACTTGAAAATTCACGTACAGGGCAAATTCTGCCATGGTTAACCGGTTAACCATATGCGTTAACCGGTTAACGCCTCTGAAACCTTTGAATCTGGGAAAATTTTCCTTTGGTTAACCGGTTAACCATATGTGTTAACCGGTTAACGCCTCCAAAAATTTGAATATGACGCCTTTTGGTGGGAAACCAGCCCGTTTGCCCGTTTCAACTGTCTGGAGCTCTGTTTAGCTGCAGAACCTCATTCTTGAACGTTATTACCGTTAAAATGCTGGGCACGAGTCTGAATGCTGATCCTGATCTGAAATTAATCTGCAAAACAGAATAAAATTGATCGCTCGATTGCTGGGAAAAATAAATGCCAAAGCTCTTGATCCTTGTTGTTCGTTGTTTATTCTTTTGCTCCAAAATGAATCTGAGTCACAAGAATGCCTTTATCTCATGCATCGAGAATAAATGCTATGCAATGCGAGATGCTAAATGCAAAGAAAAAAAAGCCAGTTACAGATAAAATGAAAGGCAACTTTTGGGGTGCTACAGCTGCCCCTATTCAAACAACTTGGACCTGAAGGGAGGAAAAGCATCTGCTTTCAACCATTCAAAGTACAAGGTGATTGAATACAAAAGAACCCAGAAATTTGCACCCTGCGGGAATGCAAAACAACGATCACCAACCAAGAGTTGGAAAACAACACGCTGGGGAATACAATCTGATACGATCTAAATTTCATCCAAAAGATACCAACCAAGAGTCGGGATGAAACCAACAACAGATACCAACCAAGAGTTAGGAAACAACTGAAGGATACCAACCAAGAGTTGGAACAACGACCATGCATACCAACCAAAAGTTGGGATAACAACCACAAATACCAACCAAGAGTTGGGAAACCACGATCCTGGATACCAACCAAAAGTCGGGATCAAACAATAGGCCACCAACCAAAAGTTGGAAAAACGGCTGCAAACGACAGGCTACCAACCAAAAGTCAAAAAAACGACTGCAAGGGATAACATCCAACCAAAAGTTGGTAAACAAGGTTGCTAACCAAAAGTCAGAACACAAGCTACTAACCAAGAGTTAGGATTGTCAGGAAAATAAATCCTCATCGACCAAAAGTCGAAACAAAAGCCACTAACCAAGAGTTAGGATCACAAAGATTGCCAACAAAGAGTTGGAACAAAAGCTACTAACCAAGAGTTAGGATAAAAGCTACTAACCAAGAGTTAGGATAACCAGGAAAATAGATCCTCCTCAACCAAAAGTCATGACAAAAGCTGCTAACCAAGAGTTAGGATCGCCGGGGATGCTACACAAAGCTGACTCCATCACCAAAGACTACCAACCAAAAGTAGGGATGACCATCTAGAATTATCAACCAAGAGTTGAAATAAAAGGTCACTAACCAAAAGTTAGGATAACAGCTACTAACCAAGATTTAGAATAACAAAGATTGCCAACCAAAATTTGGAACAAAAGATACTAACCAAAAGTTAGGATGGAAGCTACTAACCAAGAGTTAGGATACAAAGATTGCCAAACAAAAGTTGGAACGAAGACTCTGCAAAGGGAAACCAGAGATTACCAACCAAAAGTTGGAACGACGACCAAACGCCAACAGGTCACCAACCAAAATCTGGAATGAAACAGATATTACCAACCAAAAGTTGGAAAACCAAACGCCATGATTCAAACTACGCTGGAGAATACCAACCAAAAGTTAGAATAACACAACTGGAATAGGCAGCAAACGAATCAAACGACTCCTACCACCAGAGGCGAACCTCTTCAAAGGCAACAACCCTGGCTTATGCTTCAGATGCATATGTTTGAAAATGGCATAATGCTCCATACGAAATGGAAATGCTACGCATTTGGGAGGATGCTATGCAAAAATGCAAATGCACAAGAACCACTCTAGCAAAAATAAATGCTAGAGAGAAAAAACCAACTCCGCTGAGGATGAAATCAAACTCTGCTGAGGGAAACATCCTTGATGGCCTACTAGAAAACTTCAATTCGCTGGGGAAAACTTGACTTGCTGCTGAGTCAGCCATCTTCAGAATTGCTCATCGAAGTCAATCTGTTGTTCTTCTGAACCTCTGCCCTCATTGGATTCTTCCACAACATGAACTGATACCTCCACCAGGCTGGATGAAGGGAGATTGTTAATCTAAACACCATGAGGCGTGATCAAGAACATGTTGGAGTCCAGCAGAGTCTGAACCTGGCTCTTAAGCACCTTACAGTCCTCATTTGAATGCCCCTGTGCCACAGCGTGGTACTCACAGTGTGCGTTGACATCAAAACCTGGCGGATACGGTGGAATCATGAGGTTAACCTTCTTCGGCATTATCAATCCACCCTTGATCAAATTCGGCAACAACTGGTTGTACGATATCGGCAGCAGAGTAAAGTGTCTCTCTGGCCTCCTTGGTCTTTGCCTGGCATGCTGATGCGGCTGATAACGGCCTGACCGGTGACTCTGGCGAGAAACTAATACGTGCAGTGAAGATCTAACAGATTGTTGACTGGGAATAGCTGAAACATTTGGAGACTGAGTCTGAATTATCAGGGACTCCCTTTGCTCAGGTACTTTCACCCTCAGGCTTGGCCCAGGGACCGGCCATAGTTGTGGGCACGGGGATTCAGAAGTCATAAATTGCAAGACATCCTCTTGGCCCAATGCAGCTGCAGGAGAAATAAGAGGAAAAACCACCTCTTTTGCAGTGAATGGCCCACGACCACCTGGTACACTTACGCCGCCTGGCGTGAATTTAACTGCCTTTGCATCAATTAAATCCTGAACTACGTGCTTAAAGGCTTTGTAGTTCTCGATGTTATGCCCTGGTACCCCAACATGGAAATCACAACGGGTTCCTACATTATAGCCTGGTGGTGGCACGCCAGTTAGCGGAGACAACTTTCGTAGTTCGACCAACTGAAGCTGAAGCAAGACTTGCAGCAACTAAGTATAAGTCATTAGGACCTGATCAAAGATTCGGTCGGGCTGCTTCAGCCTTGGAGCATACCTCCTGGTCTTAAGATTGACTTGGGAAGCAAGAGGTAGCTGCTGACGTGGTAAATCTGGGATCTCAGGTTGCGCAGCAGATCTTTGAAGCGCATCACGCCTTGGGAGAGATTCCACAGGCATGGGTGGAATAACCATTTCTGCAGCGGCTTCGGGCATCTGATCATCCTTCCTTAGCACATTCCTTATCACTTCTGTGATCAGACCCATCTGAGTCTTCAACTGATGGTTTTCCTCCCTCAGCATCTTCTGATCCAGACATAACCCTTGCATGTCTGCCATGAACTGCCCCATCTGGCTTCGAACTTCCTTCAATTCAACCCGAATCTGATTCATTACCTTTCGCTGATTCCCTCGTGTTGAATATCCGTGGAAACTGAACTCCTCAATCTTTTCACTTAAGAAAACCAAGCAGAGATAAGAACAGGAGGCCACCGAGAACAACCTGCGATGCAAATAAGAATGCAAGTTGTAGACATGTCTATGCGTTCACAAGGAGATCTTCCTATTGCGGTGAAAATCGTGATACCAAGCTATTGATTAACTTGAATCTTTAATTCTTAAATTCACAACCGGACTTTAATTTATCCAAAAAGGAAAGGTTTAAAGAAACAAAAACCTATAAAAATGCAAAGCAAAAAGCAAGGCTTAAAGCTAAGCAAAGAGAGCTCTAAAGGTTCGGGGGTTGGTTATGCCTAGGGTAGGTATTTCACATCCTAAACATCTGTAGTACTCTACAGGAACCTCTTGTTAATATTTGAGTTTGCTAAAGTTTTCTTGCTAAAGGAAATGTGCTAAGGGTAAAGATATAAAGTATATACGAAGTTTGGTAAAGTATGCTCGCGAAGACATCGCATCTCGTGCCTACGTATCCTGACGGGAATGGAATCAGAGCAACCGTAGTTCCCCTGACTAAGGGGTGAGGAACCCTTGACTGTGGTCAAGGTTCCATGGGGGCAAGTAAATGTCTGCGGTGAGACACCTACATAGAGTGCGAAGACTCTAAACTAAGATTAAGTTAGAAAAGAAGGGAATGTCCATGGCGGGACAGCTAAATAGAGCACGACGACTCCAAGCCTAAGTTGCAAAGATAAACGTGGGGAATGTCCATGGCGGGACGACTAAATAGAGCACGGAGACTCCAATTATAAGTTGTAAATGTTAACAGAAAGTTAGTTGTTAGTGAGTTAATGGGTTAATTGGAAAAGTGTGAAGTTGGTTAGCGGGCTCGCCAAGACGTCGCATCTTATGCCTATGTATTCTCAATTAGAAATCAGAGCGTTCGTAGTTCCCCTATCTAGGGGTGGGGAACTCTTGACTGTGGTCAAGGTTCCAAGGGGATGTAAGCACTCATAAGGAAGTACTTACATGGAGTGCGGCGACTCCTGAATCTATGTTGAGATTGTTATGATAAAGAATGTCCACGGCAGGACGCTAAATAGAGCACGACGACTCCAATCCTAAGGTTAAGATAAAGGGGAGAGAATATCCACAGAGGGACGCTAAATAGAGCACGGCGACTCCAATCCTAAAGTTAGGAAGGTGTAAGAATGTCCACGACGGGACGCTAAAAGTGAGTACGGCGACTCAAATCCTAAGGTTAGGGTAAAGGGTAAAAGATGTCCACGGCAGGACGCTAAATAGAGCACGGCGACTCCAATCCTAAGGTTAGGATAAAAGGGTAAAGAATGTCCACGGCGGGACGCTAAATAGAGCACAACGACTCTAATCCTAAGGTTAGGATAAAAGGTAAATAATGTCCACAGCGGGACGCTAAATCGAGCACGACGACTCTAATCCTAAGGTTAGGATAAAAGGTAAATAATGTCCACGGCGGGACGCTAAAAGTGAGCACGGCGACCCAAATCCTAAGGTTAGGATAAAAGGGATAAAGGATGTCCACGGCGGGACGCTAAAAGTGAGCACGGCGACTCAAATCCTAAGGTTAGGATAAAAGGGATAAAGTATGTCCACGGTCGGACGCTAAAAGTGAGTACGGAGACTCGGATCCTAAGGTTATGAAAAAGGTAAAGGAAAAGGATATCATCAAACAATGTCACAACAATGTAGACAAAAGGTTCAAAACCTCATGGGGATAATCAACAGTTTTAAAGGTGAGCCACTTAAATGGGTACAAGCAAAGTTTAAATTCAAACTTAAATGCACAAGGGAGACAACAAGCCAAGTTCATGTCAATTTAAAATTAAACTCAAATGGAATTAAAGTTTTGAAATGAAGAATGAGAGATAGGAGGGTGAAAACCCTAAAATGGGTTATAACTTGCTCATAATGCAAATTCTTTCTAAAATAGGATTTTTAAAATTCATTAAACATCATATGGAAATATGTTACAACACAAGAATTTTTCAAAAAGAACCACTTAAAAATGATTTAAAATGGAGAAGTTATGTGGTTTTTAAATTTGTGAACAAAACATAAAAATCTAAATGATAAAAAGAATAAAATGAATATGGTAAGACAACGAATCAAACAAATTTGATTATTTAAACATATTAACAAGCATGTATGAATAATACAAGATCAATCTCACAAGAAACATCAAGTTACAAGTTGAAAAAGTTTAAGAACATCATGGTAAAAACCCTAAAAACAGTCATGGTAGCATGTAAAATGCAAATGGAAAGTTCACATTTATGAGTTTTAGGTTTACCTCTTGAAGAAAGCTTGAGCAATAAGAAAACCATAGATCTTGAGAGCTCTTCCAAGATCTGAAAATGTTCCTAGGATGATGAATATATGCTCCAAACAACCTCCAAGCAAGCTAGTGGACAAAATGCCTTGTAAATGAAGGAAAATCTCCAAAATCCAAAGATTTCAAAGACCAACTAAGTAGAACCTTGTTAAATAAGTGTGGAACTGATTTGGATAGCTTCAATACATCATATTTGATTTGTTTGAATTGTTTCTTAAGTTGGAAGAAGTTTGGAAATAGTTTTGAAAGGTGTTTTGCAAAAGAAAATTTTGAGGGATTTTGGAAACTTAATGAGATTTTGTAAGAACTTGTGATTGTGTAAGGAAGGGAGTTCTAGCTGGTTTCTAGCATGGGACTTATGTTTTTTTGATGTAGGAAGTGAGTTCTATTTATAGCCAAAGGCCTTGGATCAAGGTATGGGCAAAAGTGAAGCAAATTGCCAATTTTAACCTTCCATCATGAAAATCTTTGAGTTTTTCAATGCAATCTTCATCTTTGTCTTTAAGTCACTCTACTAAGATATTCTCCATACCCCATAGATTTTTTTTCATCATGCTTGATAGGATAGGAGGTTACTTGTTGAATTAAAATTGATGATTTGATAAGGGTAGCCACCTTTTTTATCTTTCTTCACTATTCACTTTTGCAACTTGCATTAAATAATGATTTCCTTTGATCTTTGTACCATTTTCGTGGGAATTGATGTACAAATGTTCATTATCAATATAAACATCATAAATGAGGCTTAGTATTTGGTTAGCATCGATTTGTAGAGGTTTTGGAATCAAAAAACTCATGTTGACCTAGTTTTGCCAAAGTGAGTTTTTGCCAACTTGTGGACCTTGTGTTCTCTAACCATGAAGAGTTATGGAACCCACTTGTACTTTTTAGAAAGCCCAAATTAGGTAATACAATATTTATATTTGTGTTAGGAACTCATTCCTCTTGAAACTAGGTCAAACACCCTTGTGTGCTTAAGGAGTTATGGCTTTGCCTTTTTCAAAACCTTAATTCCCCAACTTTTCGATTACTTCTCAATTCTTGATCAATTGGTCACAAAACTTCATTATTAGATATTAAATGATGTTGGGAGCATATTTGGCTTCAATTTTGTGTTAAAACCTTGTGGGTCAATGGGTTGATTTTTTAGTCAGATGAATCGAGCGATCGAAAACCTCTGAATTGACTGTTGGTGTCCTAGGTCTTCTAAGGCCTTGAAACTTCTTGAGTGGACTTCCCTAAGTCATATGAGCTTCATGGACCATAACTCCATCATTGGAACACCTTTTAAATCAAAAGTCAAACTATAGTTGACTTTTCTTGATCAGAAACCCTAATTGGGTGTCCTGGATTGCACTATTCTTGATCTTTGGGTGACAAACTCAAATTGGACTCATACTTGACCCAATTTAGTATCTTTGATTATGTGGAGACTTGGTTCATGGAGAATCAATCCAATACGTTGACTGATTAAACCATCAAAACCTTGATTCCTGACTGTACGAAACCCTAATTCACCTGTATCTTAACAAAGACAAACTTAGATAAACAAATGAATATGATCCTAGAATGATGATGAATATTTAAGGGGTCAAAATTTGGGGTGCAACAGATGCCCCTATTTAAATATCTTCACTAGAAGGCAATGAGAGATGATAATCCTCATAGAATCATAGTGAAAGGTATTTAAATATAGCAAACCAAAAATTTTGTCCCTTAGATCCTATGGTATGCAAAAGGACAAATGCTGAAATGCAATGAATTCTAAATGATGCTTCATGATGATTGGATGCAAGACAAATGCAGACACACGAGCAAAAATTAAAGAATGACAATACGACAAGTAATTACTCACAGGGGACCCGACACACTGGGCAAACAATAGACATCATCCATGAACGGAACTGGATGGAAAGGAGTCATAACATTCAAAATATCAATGAATAAGGTGAGGAGAAATCTGGGAAATATAACAGGGAAATAGAAACAAACATCAGAGGTATTCGGAAGAACATCGAATGAACTCTGAAATATACCAAAGATACTTGGAAAAACATCGAATAAACTCCAGAACATATCCAAAGAAGCACATTGAAGACATATATTTTGAAGGTTCATCTGAAACATTTTAGAAGGGTATTTAAATGTACGGGAAGAGGTTTGGAGACATATCTGGTAGAACATTAGATAAGCAACAAAGGAGTTCTGAAAGAACATCAGAACAAATATATATATATATATATATATATATATATATATATATATATATATATATATATATATATATATATATATATATATATATATATATATATATATATATATATATATATATATATATATATATATATATATATATATATATATATATATATATATATATATATATATATATATATATATATATATATATATATATATATATATATATATATATATATATATATATATATATATATATATCCAAAAAACATCAGAAAGATTCTGGAAAAACATCAGAATCAAGGGAGTATCTGTAAAAATATCAGAGAGAGAAACATATATGGAAAAACATCGGATAGATTCTGGAAAAACATCAGAATCAAGGTAAATATCTAGAAAAACATCAGAACAAAGACTCAAACTGGAAGAACATCAGAGAGAGAAACATATCCGGAAAAACATCGGATAGATTCTAGAAAAACATCATAATCAAGGTAAATATCTGGAAAACCATCAGATAAGTTCTGGAAAAACCTCAGAACAAAGACTCAATCTGGAAAAATATCAGATAGAGAAACATATCCGGAAAAACATCAGATAGATCCTGGAAAAACATCAGAATCAAGGTAAATATCTGGAAAACCATCAGATAAGTTTTGGAAAAACATCAGAAACTAGACTCAATCTGGAAAAACATCAGAGAGAGAAACATATCCGAAAAAATATCGGATAGATTCTGGAAAAACATCAGAATCAAGGTAAATATCTGGAAAACCATCAGATAAGTTCTGGAAAAACATCAGAACACAGACTCAATCTGAAAAAACATCAGAGAGAGAAACATATCCGGAAAAACATCAGATAGATTCTGGAAAAACATCAGAATCAAGGTAAATATCTGGAAAACCATCAGATAAGTTCTGGAAAAACATCAGAACAAAGACTCAATCTGGAAAAACATCATATAGAGAAAAAGAAAGGTAACATTCATGAATAGCGTTGGATAAAACTTTGAATGAAAGGTATAAACATAGTATCTGAGAATAGTATCGGATGTATATAGGAACAGACATATCCGAAAGAACAATCGAATAAGAAATGTCATATCTGGAAGAACATCAGATAGACACGACACAAAAATCTATTTGGTAGGTGCCAAGTGAGATTGACTTTGACCACAAGGTAAGACGTGGATAAAACAGGACCTATGGAGAAATGAAAATGAGGATAAAACACTCATGTTATGCATATGAATATAAATTATGCAGATGATAGATGATCAAAAATGTAAATGCAGATGCCAACGACAAGGCTCGACTCTTTTGCTGAGAAGATAAGACTAGAAGACTGACTTCTCAACACGGAGTTCACTTCCATTCTACTTGGGGACTAAAAATGCTACTGCTGAACACATCTCTGCCACAACGGTAAACTGTGTGAAGTTGATGATCCTTGTAGGAAAGATGAATAGCTGCTTGGGGATTCTTCAAATAAACTACCCCAGTTTAGTTGTCTGTTGTAGATGAACTGATAATCGCTTCAGCTTGTTGAAGATGGCTGGTCCGTTGGTGCTTGGAAGGCTTGCCCCAGTCTGAATCTTGAAATATCTTCTAGATAAACCACATCTGAGAAGAACTTGCCTTGAACAAAATATTGAACTGATTCTTCGACAGGATATGAAAATACCTTGCCCCTGATAGGATCACCGACCAAGTTTCTCAATGTTTAAAAATTCCTTGAGAGGAAAGCCAGTTTGCAAACAAAAGTATTCATACAAACATGGTAATGCAGAGTTCATGCAACTTTTGAAATAAAAATTATTTTTTGAAAGATGCAAAATAAATGAGTCATTGGTCAGAACACGGTGGTTTAAGACACTCAAAGTTTAAAGGTAAAGCAAAAAGGTATGATGCCGAAACAAATGATCTGCAAAAATATTTTGGAGTCAGTTTACGCAACCTTGCTATAGTATGCTTTCAAAATAACCTTATTTCAGTTAGGTCTTTTGAGGGTTGTAGCGTGGCCTGGTTCACGGTTTAAGAAACAAAGGATAAAGGCTCAAAATTTATTTGTGCCCACCCAATCTACGTGATGATCTTCAGTCCTATGCTCAGCTAACTCATACTGTCCGCTCAGGTTCCCATAGGTTAGGAATTGCACTGATTATAGCCGTGATGATGGTTCAGAAGTCTAAGGACTCTTGAGACAGCAGTCACTACTTCCTTATAGCATCTGATATTGAGGATTTTCAGGGTAAAGATTTAAAAATCTCCTCTTTTATTGTCCCTAACTTTTTCCTGAACTGTTTCCTTTTTTAAGCTTACAGTCAGCGGGATGCCCCAGTTTTGCCTAAGTCTCCTTCATAGGTTTTGACTAGGCGGGCTTTTTTTCTTTTGAATGAATTTTTTTTTGAAAGAAAGGGAGTGACTGTCTGACTTTAATGATTACGGTGAACCATCATCGGCTTTTTGGCTTGAAAAACATCTTCCACACTTGCTTGCTTTGTGCGAAGGAAAACTTGTGAATGCAACCTTTATATGAAAGGTGTCTCGCATGAACACACAACCAAGTTAACTGAGAAACTACCCATCCCAAGGTTAAAATTGCGGGTTTTTTGTAAATAAAGAAACTCCAACTTCTAGGCTCGAAGGGGTTAACGAGGGATTATCTTCCTTATTTCTCCAATGTTTGGGAGTTGAAACAATGCCTTACATCGTCAACAAAGTTTGATTGAAAGCATACTGACATCAGTTATGGGTATAACGTTTTCATCATCCTCCATCAAATATTTGCATATCAAAAGTTTGAACAAAAGGTGTATATTTTTAAAAGATAAAGCATAAAGATGCGAATATTAGACAAAATGAATTGAATCAAAAGTTGCAATGCTCATTTCATTAACACAAAAGTACAAACATAATTTGAAGGCAATTAGCTTAAACAAAATGAAGGAAAGTACAAACGATGAGAAATAAAAAGGCCTAGTGACTAAATCAATACAAAGATGATTCGTCCTGTCTGAAACACTGGCGTTTAAAAAGATAGTCTGCTGAAATCAGACTGAAGCTTCACTTTTGATGCACTGGCAATGGATTATTCTGAACATTCGGATGACTATCCTTAAAATCAAGGATTCCAGTTCTAACCAACTCACACACTCTGGATTTTAGTGCATAACAATGCTCCAAATCATGGCCTGGGGCACCATCATGAAAATCACAATGGAGATCAGCTCTAAATCCAGCTGGAGGAGGATTAGGAGGAGGTTGCAAAGCCTTTGTAGTGATCAACCTTTGTAGAATCAGGTCAGGATACAGTTCTGTGTATGTCATGGGAATAAGATCAAATTGATTCCTATTTTGATACTAGTTATGTCCAACAGTTGGACGTTGAGGAGTTTTTAGTTGGTCATGGAGCAGCAGCAGCAGTAACGACAGCAATAGTAGAGTGATTATACCTTGGTCGGGGACAAGGATTTCTCACTTCAACCATGACAATATTGGTTTGATCTTCTTTCTTCTTATGGAAGGCCCCAAGGGATTTCTTCGCACCACTAGAAGATTCAGCAGCTTTACTTTACCATTTTTCAGTCCTTCTTCTAACCTTTGACCAATAGTCACCAGATCTGTAAAGCTTGAAGATACACTTCCTATCATCTTTTCCCAATAAAGAGGGGACAGACTATCCATGAACATTCCAGTTAATTCTTTCTTTGCTAGAGGGGGTTCAACCTGGGAAGCCAATTCTCTCCACCGTTGGGCATACTCTTTGAATGAATCTTTCTCATTCTGAGACATATTTTGAAGTTGACGGTGATCAGGAGCCATGTCCAGGCTGTATTTGTATTGCTTCATAAAAGCATTGGCGAGATCCTAGAAGCAGTGGATATTGTTATGCTCCAAGTTCATATACCATTTGAGAGAAGCACCACTCAAGCTGTCATGAAAGCAGTGGATGAGCAACTTCTGATTGTTGGTGTAAGCTGCCATATTTCGGAAGTACATGACCAGATGGGCTCTCGGACATGAGTGACCTTTATATATTTCACGAACTCAGGAATCTTAAACATAGCAGGCATAACGAGGCCATAAACTAAGCACATGTTGTATGCATCAACATTGAAGAAGTCACTACCCTCAACAACTTTAAGTCTCTTGTCTATGTTCTGAAACTGTTCACGGACAATCTCAGGCTCAACAAAAACTTCATGGTCTTCTCCTTGAGCACTGGCAGCATGGTAGTCAGAGAAAGGAGTCTCAAAGGGAGTTTGGCCATTCTGGGCAACAGTGTAGACCACAGGTCTAGGCTCATCAAAGACGGGAGCTTGAAAAATTGGTTTGACAGCCTGACCAATCATAGCAGTAGATGCAAGGGGTGGAGAGTAGTTTGGAGGTAAACCAAACCCTGGCCAAGTTAAAGGCGGCAATTGAACAGGAGCAGGATTGGCACTTGAAACTTCTTGAAGGACGGTCCTTTGAGATGGCTCTCCTCTGACAATCAATACTTGAAGCATCTCAGTGAGCTTAGTCATGCCTGACTTCAACTCATCGATCTCCATTCGAACTTCTGTGTTGTGTACTTCTTGCTCTGACATCTTGCATCTATAGTTGGCTCTAATCCGATATCGGTGTCGAGGAATCAGTTTGACGACTCAAAGGCACACTGGGAGATGTAGACAACTGGACATGAGCGACTGGACCAACAGATGTATGAAATGAACCATGCAAAGATGCAAATGCAATGCTATGCAAGACAGGATGCAAAACACACATAATAGGATCAAAGGTTTAAGATCACAGTATGGAGTATGGGTAAAGAACCAACCATAGGTTGTGCACTAATGGGTAAAACACCTGTACAACGGGTTCTATCAAAGTTCCCAGAGTCATAGTAAATCCTTTGGATATTGTCAACTAACGCAACTACTTACGTGAGTCAACAATATTCTCAAGATAAACTCGTCTGAGTGTAGCATCGTGTGACAACTATTGAGGGACTTCTCCCTAACAATTTCCGCGCTACGTCCTAAAAAGGCCAAGTGGGGTAAAAGTGTTACTAAAATTCCTCAGATTCACAGGCTCATGTTGAAACAATTAGTGAATACACGACTACTCATGCATTACTAACCATTTCAAAGAGTCTCCACTGAGCGTGATTACATCATATGTCAGACATATTGGGACTACTCCCAACAGCCCAACTATTGATCATATCATAATCCTATCTTATGTGTCACTCAAATCCGGGTTAGGATTTATCTCACCACTCAAGGCACCCAAAACAAACATATATATTGACAAATAAACATAAATATATAAGCAAGCAAACATATAGCAAATACAAATATAAACAAGGTGGGCTTAACCCTCTTAGGGGAGGTCCCTAGTGAAGTCGACATTTCTGTTGCGGTGAGAATCGTGATACCAAGCTATTGATTAACTTGAATCTTTAATTCTTAAATTCACAATCGGACTTTAATTTATCCAAAAAGGAAAGGTTTAAAGAAAGAAAAACCTATAAAAATGCAAAGCAAAAAGCAAGGCTTAAAGCTAAGCAAAGAGAGATCTAAAGGTTCGGGGGTTGGTTATGCCTAGGGTAGGTATTTCACATCCTAAACATCTGTAGTACTCTACAGGAACCTCTTGTTAATATTTGTGTTTGCTAAAGTTTGTTTGATAAAGGAAATGTGCTAAGCGTAAAGATATAAAGTATATACGAAGTTTGGTAAAGTATGCTCGCGAAGACATTTCATCTCGTGCCTACGTATCCTGACGGAAATGGAATCAGAGCAACCTTAGTTCTCCTGACTAAGGGGTGAGGAACCCTTGAGTGTGGTCAAGGTTCCATGGGGGCAAGTAAATGTCTTCGGCGAGACACCTACATAGAGTGCGAAGACTCTAAACTAAGATTAAGTTAGAAAAGAAGGGAATGTCCATGGCGGGACAGCTAAATAGAGCACGACAACTCCAAGCCTAAGTTGCAAAGATAAATGCGGGGAATGTCCACGGCAGGACGACTAAATAGAGCACGAAGACTCCAATTCTAAGTTGTAAATGTTAACAGAAAGTTAGTTGTTAGTGAGTTAATGGGTTAATTGGAAAAGTGTGAAGTTGGTTAGTGGGCTCGCCAAGACGTCGCATCTTATGCCTACGTATTCTCAATGAGAAATTAGAGCGTTCGTAGTTCCCCTATCTAGGGGTGAGGAACTCTTGATTGTGGTCAAGGTTCCATGGGGATGTAAGAACTCATAAGGAATTACTTACATGGAGTGCGACGACTCTTGAATCTATGTTGAGATTGTTATGATAAAGAATGTCCACAGCGGGACGCTAAATAGAGCACGACGACTCCAATCAAAGGTTAAGATAAACGGGAGAGAATGTCCATGGAGGGACGCTAAATAGAGCACGGCAACTCCAATTCTAAGGTTAGGAAGGTGTAAGAATGTCCACGGCGGGACGCTAAAAGTGAGTACGGCGACTCAATTCCTAAGGTTAGGGTAAAGGGTAAAGGATATCCATGGCAGGACGCTAAATAGAGCACGACAACTCCAATCCTAAGGTTAGGATAAAAGGGTAAAGAATGTCCACGGCGGGACGCTAAATAGAGAACGACGACTCTAATCCTAAGGTTAGGATAAAAGGTAAATAATGTCCACGGCGAGACGCTAAATAGTGCACGAAGAATCTAATCCTAAGGCTAGGATAAAAGGTAAAGAATGTCCACGGCGGGATGCTAAAAGTGAGCACGGCGACCCAATTCCTAAGGTTAGGATAAAAGGGATAAAGGATGTCCACGGCGGGACGCTAAAAGTGAGCACGACGACTCAAATCCTAAGGTTAGGATAAAAGGGATAAAGTATGTCTATGGTGGGACGCTAAAAGTGAGTACAGAGACTCGGATCCTAAGGTTAGGATAAAAGGTAAAGGAAAAGGATATCATCGAACAATGTCACAATAATGTTGACAAAAGGTTAAAAACCTCATGGGGATAATCAACGGTTTTAAAGGAGAGCCACTTTAATGCGTACAAGCAAAGTTGAAATTAAAACTTAAATGCACAAGGGAGACAACAAGCCAAGTTCATGTCAATTTAAAATTAAACTCAAATGGAATTAAAGTTTTGAAATGAAGAATGATAGATAGGGGGGTGAAAACCCTAAAATGAGTTATAACTTGCTCATAATGCAAAGTGTTTCTAAAATAGGATTTTTAGAATTATTTAAACATCATATGGAAATATGTTACAACACAAGAATTTTTCAAAAAGAACCACTTAAAAATGATTTAAAATGGAGAAGTTATGTGGTTTTTAAGTTTGTGAACAAAACATAAAAATCTAACTGATAAAAAGAATAAAATGAATATGGTAAGACACGAATCAAACAAATTCGATTATTTAAACATGTTAACAAACATGTATGAATACTACAAGATCATTCTCACAAGAAAAATCAAGTTACAAGTTGAAAAAGTTTAAGAACATCATGGTAAAAACCCTAAAAACAGTCATGGTAGCATGTGAAATGCAAATGGAAAGTTCACATTTATGAGTTTTAGGTTTACCTCTTGAAAAAAGCTTGAGCTATAAGAAAACCAGAGATCTTGAGAGCTCTTCCAAGATCTAAAAATGTTCCTAGGATGATGAATAGATGCTCCAAACAACCTCCAAGCAAGCTAGTGGACAAAATGCCTTGTAAATGAAGGAAAATCTCCAAAATCCAAAGATTTCAATGACCAACTCAGTAAACCTTGTTACATAAGTGTGGAAGTGATTTGGATAGCTTCAATACATCATATTTGATGTGTTTGAAGTGTTTCTTTAGTTGGAAGAAGTTTGGAAATGGTTTTGAAAGGTGTTTTTCAAAAGCAAATTTTGAGGGATTTTGGAAACTTAATGAGATTTTGCAAGAACTTGTGATTGTGTAAGGAAGGGAGTTCTAGCTGGTTTCTAGCATGGAACTTCTGTGTTTTTGATGTAGGAAGTAAGTTCTATTTATAGCCAAAGGTCCTGGATCAAGGTATGGGCAAAAGTGAAGCAAATTGCCAATTTTAACCTTCCATCATGAAAATCTTTGAGTTTTTCAATGCAATCTTCATCTTTGTCTTTAAGCCACTCTACTAAGATATTCTCCATACCCCATAGATTTTTTTCATCATGCTTGATAGGATATGAGGTGACTTGTTGAATTAAAGTTGATGATTTGACAAGGGTAGCCACCTTTTTTCTCTTTCTTCAGTATTCACTTTTGCAACTTGCATTAAATAATGATTTCCTTTGATCTTTTTACCATTTTCGTGGGAATTGATGTACAAATGTTCATTATCAATATAAACATCATAAATGAGGCTTAAATTGGACTCAGACAATTGGACTCATTATCAATATAAACATCATAAATGAGGCTTAAATTGATCAGAAACCCTAATCGGGTGTCCTGAATTGCACTATTCTTGATCTTTGGGTGACAAACTCAAATTGGACTCATACTTGACCCAATGTAGTATCTTTGAATATGTGGAGACTTGGTTCATGGAGAATCAATCCAATATGTTGACTGATTAAACCATCGAAACCATGATTCCTGACTGTACGGGACCCTAATTCACCTGTATCTTAACAAAGACAAACTTGAAATAGGTTAAGGTTAGATTAAAAAAATGAATATGATCCTAGAATGATGATGAATATTTAAGGGGTCAAAATTTGGGGTGCAACACTTCCCCCTTGATTCCAGTTTCAATAAACAAGAACAACAGGGATGGGTACGAACACCACAATAATCTTCTCCGATACCAGGTAAAATTCTCTCTGAAGATTTCAAAGACGCCAGGCTCATCCATGGAGATCAGACCAAATAAAGGCCTTAACTCGGGTGTCAGAAACTTGTATATAACCCCTCTCTTTAGAAAACCAGTACCAGAATCAAAGAAGAGACGAGAACCTTTCGAACACATAGACATGCAATGCTAAGTGCTAGATGATTATGCAGATGCAAATGCAACAAGGGATCAAGATATCCAATGCTCAAACTTTGCTGCTGTGCAGTTGATTGAACTCAACCATAGCTTCGCTCCGGAGAGAGAATACAAGAACATCAAAATACCAACATACAGGGACCCACAATATTAAAAGATCAAAGGTCCGCTTTGACAAGAAAACCGGGTAGGTTGGAGGTCAAGTTTCCTACAAAACCCATCCCATCTCACATGTGGGTTCTAGTCTTGAAAGGTACGACATTCTATGCGGGTGGTCAGCGTCACAGACTTTCGAGAAACAATGATACATTGACCGTTTCCGGTTTGGCATCATAGTCTAACGAAGCAGCCTCACTTAGCTGACCTCCTAAATGAACGGTCTCCAGAGTCGACAATCTCTCTAAGTCAATATTCCCTCAACTGCACCAGACGCGCAGGATAGAATATTTCCAAAGAAAAACCACGTCTGAATGTGAATTTCACGCGAGCTATTGTGCAGCCAAACGCCACACAAGCTCCCGCTAATCTCCATTTTAATCCTATGTGTATACCCACAGCACAGTAGCAACAAGAATGAAAAATGCAATAGTATACAACAGATAATGTACATAAAGCAAAAAGTGCACAAATGTAAACACTCAAAGACACAAACAGACAAGCACTATGAGTGACTCGCATAGAGAACCAGAGTCGCCAGTTGTCGCAACTGCGAAAAACACCCGGCAAAAACAGAAGAGTCGCCACCTTTTGTTATTTATCCCAAAGAAAGGGAAAGGAAACGATCGGAAAAACCTGACGATAAAAGGGAAAGACAAGGTCATCCTAACCAAGTCTTGGATTCGGGAGTCGGTTACGCAAGGGGAAGGTATTAGCACCCCTCACGTCCATCGTACTCGACGGGATCCATGCTTGTTGTCTATCTAAGGGCATGTTTAAACTATCTACGCTACAGGCTTGCGGGACAAAAAGAATAGAAAACAGAGACTCGGAAGAGCATCGCGTCTCTGTGCCTACGTACTTTCATCTGGTATGAAAAATCAGAGTCAACGTAGTTCAGCTAACTACGGGAGAGAAGGGGGGAAGGTTGCTCGCCAAGATATCGCGTCTTATGCCTACGTACTTTCATCTGGTATGAAAGATCAGAGCAAACATAGTTCGGGCGGACACGAAACCACTGGTTGATTAAGTGTTTTAATCGAGTAGGGTTAAACCTCCATTCCAGCAGTTAGGGACTAAGCCTGTTTGCGGTATAATCGAAGCTTAACAACACTCTTTTCTGAAAAAAGAAGTTTCCGATTAATCCCGAAGGAAAAAAGGTTTGAATTTTGTTTTATATTTTTTAGTGAAGTGAATTAATTCGGTTTGTGATTTAAGTTGCACTAAAGACTATGACATGGAGGCGAATGCGTCCTATATCGCCCCAAACGGGACAGATACTAAACATTATAGACAAGCGAGAGGAGACCCCTCACTCATCATTCCCCATGTAGCTTAAGGCTCGTAACACACAACGTTTATCGCCTTTATTAAATGAGTTAGCATGACATTGAGATGAGAAGAAGAAGACGCACGAAAGGTGTAAGGGAAACTCGACCCTAACGTTGTCATGCAATGTATTCCTAAAGTTTAGATGAAAAGGGGAAACATCTACCCTAATGTTAGCATACTTGGATTGAACACCTAATGTCTCTCCTACTCCCATCCTAAACGGAGGGACTAGGAATCCTATGGGGATCATGGAAAGAAAGCACAAGAAGAACAAAGGAAGAATCAATCACAAGTAGATAAATGCAAACATGAAAAATGCATAATTAGAATAGTGGGAGGGAGGAAAAGTGTGTGGGGCAGCTGTCGCTACCGCGAAGATAAGGTGCCGGCAAAACAGAAGAGTCGCCACCTTTCATTATTTATCCCTCAGAACGGGAAAGGAAACGATCGGAAAAACCTGACGAAAAGGTATAAGGCAAGGTCATCGCAACCATTGTCTGGGTTCGGGAGTCGGTTACGCAAGGGGAAGGTATTAGCACCCCTCACGTCCATCGTACTCGATGGGATCCACGCTTGTTGTGTTTATCTGACGGGTTGGTTTAACTATCTACCTATCAAGGCTGGTCTGAAAAGAAAAGAAAAATGACTCGGCAAAGCGTCGCGTTTTATGCCTACGTATTCTCATCAAAGAATGAGAAATCAGAGTCAACGTAGTTCGACTAACTACCGGTGAATAACTGCAATCATACAGGAAAAAATAACATGCCATCAAGCAAATCACAAACCACATAAGCAAGGGAGCAGAGCTCTATCGAATACCCGCAAGCAAAGCCATATAGTAAAAGTACAAGCAGAGGGAGCAACTCAACCTCTAATGCAATCATGCTCCTAGATTAAAACAATTTAAACATGAACTTATTCTAATGCATCAAGAAAATCACACAGGTCACACTAATACAGTTTCACAGAAAGCAAACGGATAGGAAAGAAAGCAAATCAACAGCTTCCACAGCTTCACAACAAAGCAATCCTCTGACAGCAGTCCAGTCCTCAGTCTGTAACTGTTCTTTAAGGCTTTCATCTTCAATAGCAAGTATCAACTTGCTTCTTCAAGCTTTCAATGCATCAATCACAAGTATCAACTTGTTCTTCATCTTCTTCAAGCTTTAGCTCTTTCTTCAATCTCAATTTGATCTTCTTCACACAAGTGTCAACTTGTTCTTCTTGATCTTCAAGCTTCAGCTCTAATGGCAGTCTTCAAACAAAGGGGAAGTGCAACCTCTAGCATCTTCAATCTTCTAGCAAGGAACTCCATCTTCTAGCAATGGATAAAGATTCATCTAACAAGAGCAAGGTGGGACAGGGAGAAGCAAAGTGAAGACCAAAGGTCACCTCTAAGCACTCCACCATCAAAGAAAGGAACCCTCAAAGGTTCTACCAACTTGTGAAGAGCCACACATCCTACCAAAGGAGGGATGAGGCCTTCACAAGGGGACCTTACATCATAGGGAGGAATGGAAGTGATCAACATCTTCCATGTTTCATGAAGGAAGAAAATCTATTCTAAGGGATCTCCCTAAAAAACCCTAATCCTTAACCCTAAGCAAACAACACCAAAGGGAGAGCAATCTTCAAGTCCAAGCTCCACCATATATTCCACAAAAACCTACACAAGCCTTCACCATCACTCAAAAGCAAGAGAAGCAAAACCCTAGTCTAAGGGAACTAATGAAGTCATTCTAGTTGAGTTAGCAAGTTAGGATCACCTAAAACCTAGTATTAAAGTTAATTCTAACTAAAATACTAAAATCAATTATAAAATCCTAAAAAATAACTATGGGAACCTATGTCAATCATGACTCTACCATCTTAATTCCAGAGTTCAGATCCTCAAATAAGACCTAGAAATAAATTCTACACTACAAGGTACTAAACTTAAACCCTAAAAGGGAGCACCTAAGGTTTCAACCTAAAAACAACACCTAATTTCATTACAAAAATGTGAGAAAAATACTATGGGAGCATACATGTCTAAGCTAAACACAAACAAAAAATCAAGCAAAAAATCATCACCAAATGATCAAACTAAAATCATCAAACAGAGGTATCAACCATGGTAATTTTATTATCAAATAAAATGTAAAAAATGCACATAAAATAAAAATGCATGATTTTCCTAATATTCTTATTCTATAAAATTCTAGATTCAATCATGAATCAGGGGAAAAAACCTGGAATTAATTGACCTATTTTCCTATTTTTTTATGAATTATTATCAAACTAATATGAAATGATGAAAATAAAAGAAAAATAATTGAAAATAACAAAACTTGCGTTGCAAATAGCAATTCTGATCAGTTCAATTCCTTGGGTTGGGCCAAAGTGGGGGTGTGAATATCAATCAGTCACTAAGCCCAGGCACTTCCAATTAATGAAACGGTGCGTATCAGCTTCAAGGTCAAAGTCAGAGTTTTCAAACTCAATCGTGGTCGTGCGTTGCTCTTACTGAGTCAAAATCCAAGACTAATCCAACGCTTGTAGTGCACCATCCTCATTCAAATGTTCAGGTGGAGGGAATTTACAGACGGTGGCCTGAGCAGTGGCACCACCGTCTTCTCCGGTGAAGACAAATACATAGGTCATCAAAAATCACATAACCATACATCATCTTGTCCAGTTTTTAATGCTGATCATGAATCTAACCTTAGAATCATCTAACTCTCTATGGATTTTCAAACCCGATAGCTATCCCAAAATACACCTCAATCTTGAATCTCATCAGAACTTCAATTAAATGCACAGAAATAATCCTCATCTCATGGTGATCATCTTACACTATACAATCTTGATTATCAATCCAAGAATCTCTAGAATTCAGCCTCAACAGAAATTGGTCATCATCCTAACTTGTCTCTATTCCACGAATTAATCATCTCAAATCCATCTACACATTGCAAGGATCCTAACCACCTATAGATTTCTATCTATCTCCTCCTAAATTATGCATAGGGGTGAAAAGTACCAACCTGAGTTCAGAGGTGTAACAGATGAAGTTCTTGATCACTTCAACCTTCAAGATGATGCAGATACACTCTAAAACTCCTTCTAAAGCCAATGCAACCTTCAATTTCCCTTCATTTGGCCTGGAACTCAGAACTCGATTCTCTCTTGCAACTCTGAATTTTCAATGGCTCTCTCTGCTACCAGCTTCAAACTCTTCCAAAAAAATGGTTGAACACACTCAACACCTTATATAGAACTCATTAGAATCATCTAGAACCTTCTCAAAGCTTCAGAATGAGAAATTGGATTTTCAAATTCTCCTCAAAATCTCATTCATGACAGTCACGATTCCCTCTCTGTTTTGGCCTCAGCAAGCTTGCATTCAACTTCTCATGAGATATTGAACATGAATGGTAGTGTTTCCCTCCTTGTTTCCATCCAATGGCTCATGTTTTATATGTTACTTCATCATGAAGAAACAAAGAAAAAGGGCATGATATTGGACTCAAATCAAAATTATAATATTTCCAAAGTTTATAAAATGCATTTTCCATTCAAAAAATGATATTGTTTTGCTTCATTTGCACACAAAATGATTTATTTGAATTTTTGGCCTTTAATTCATTTTAATTCTCCCTTTTTCACAATTTCTTGAACCAAGTCTCTCCTTGAGCCATTTCAATGCCTTCTTGATACATGGTCAAAGTTAAAACCCCATTTTGAGCAACTTTCAAGTTGAACAAAATTTCATTTGAGATGTCTAAGTTGGTGAAAATGACCCATAATCACAACTTCCCAAAATACCCTTGACTTGTCAAAGCCATAACTTGAGTTCTACAAATCCTATCAAGGACTTCTAGTACTCTCTAGAAATCTAAGAGAACAAGGAACAACATTCCTGTTGACCAAAAGTTCATAGGAATCATCCTTCTAGGGAAAAAGTGTCATGCAAGTTGGGTAACTTTCAAACTCCAAATTCACATGCCTCAGATGACTTGTAACTTGTCTGGATCATAACTTGAGTTCTATAAACCCTATCAAGGACTTCTAGTACTCAAATTAAAGCTAGGATCATGCCCTACAACAATCATGTTGGGTTCAAGATGAGATGAAGATCCTATCTTGAGCTACATTGCCTTGAAGACAGGGGTCAAACTAGGGGATTTTACAGTGTCAAGTCTTAGAAACCCTAGCTTGAAACTTCTCAAACTCTTCAATCATGATGAGTTAGCCTTGGAATCATCCTTGGAACATCTCAATGTATCAATCCATGATCACATGGCTCTTGAATTAAGTCTCAACTTCCTTCAAATCATCAGTTGACTTAGGGTTGACCCAGTCAAACCCTAATTGCACCACTCATGGCTGAGTCTTCTTTAATCTTGCACAATGACCTGTCTAGGCCTCAAAGTGATCTTCAAACCTTCTCATGAGCTCTCTCAAGACCTCAAGTCTAACTTCATGGCTTCAGAATCATCTGATGACTTCCCACAACTCTCAAGTTAGGAGGCCTACATATTTGGCTTCAATCACTCTCTCTGAAGATCTTTTAACTTCTTTGACAAGGATATCAACCCTTAAACCCTTGAATAACCTTCTTTTCTAGCCTCATAGTCTTGTATAGCTCTTGATTGGTAATCATACCTCTTGATCTCCTGCATACATGTCAATGAAATGCAAATGATAATGCTAATGTGAATGAAATGAAACATAAGCTAGGTAAAGAAATGTTGGGCAAATTTTGGGGTGCAACAGCTGCCCCTATTCAAACGGCTTGGACCTGACTGGGTGAGAAGCGAACGGCTCTCAAACAATCAAGGTAAAAGACGGTTGAATACCAAAAAACCCGGAAATTTGCCAACTGCACAAGTACACGGTACTCTGATGGGACAAATCTTCGGAAACTGAAATAATAGCTGCACGACAACTAGCTGGAGAAATACTAATCTGAACCTCCGTCAGGAGGATTCTCTAATTTATCTGATATCATTGCGTCCTCGAATTATCAAGGGATCACCGGTTACACGGCAACAGGCTGTCTGTCAACCACACAAGTAAACGATATTCTAATTGGTAGGAACATCTTTAAAACTGAGCATGACAGTTGCACGACAACTCTATTGGGGATTCTGGTCACACGGTAATTGGTGAAGTCTAATCTCAAATCTCCATCAGGATGATCATCTGATTTTGCTGTAGATTTCCTCCTCAAGTCATCAAGGGATCACTGGTCACTAGGTAAACCGACGATACATAGCTGATATTGCCGTCAGACATTCTGCGACACTGCGACAGAAGGATTCCTCGGGACTCATCATGTCATTAGGAACTTTTTAACAATCAAGTTAATTATGCCGTCGGGCATTCAAAGAAATTTTCGAGCATCAGCCGGACTTTGTCAGAAAGTCGGAAACAGACTCCTCAACCAATCATGAACCAATAGGGATACCTAAACCATTGCCATCAGGCACTCCGCGTCAGCTGAGATAACTGCTTCGACATTACGGTTGGACTTCATCAGTAAGCCTTGAAATGGGATCCTTAATCATTCACGAATCAATAAGGATACACAATCTTTTGTCGTCAGGCACTCCGCGTCAGTTGAGATAACTGCTTCAACATCGCAGTTGGACTTCATCAGCAAGTCCGGGGTTTTGGCACCGCTACCAGACTTCAATCATCAAGTCTTCAAGGAAATTTCAACTTCTCTATTTAAAACCTGCTGGGGATGACACATCTCCGCTGGGGATTCTGGAGAACTATCAAGTAACTCTGCTTCAGGGATCCAGAAATCATTCTGGATGAATCAACTCTGCTGAGGACTTCAAGAATCATCTTGGACAAATAACTCCGTCGAGGACTTCAAGAATCATCTTGAACCAATAACTCTGCTGGAGATTTCAGGAATCATCCTGAGCAAACACTCTGTCGGGGACTCTAAGCATCAACTTGAGCAACCAACTCTGACAACTTCACTGGGGATTTTAAGAATCATCTTAAACCATCAACTTCGCTGGGGAATTCAAGAATCATCTTGAGAAAACCATTCTGCGGAGGGACACCTGCAAAACCAGAATGGTAACGACCTAGCTCATGTTTCGTATGCATATGCTTTGATAATGGCGTAATGCTCCACACGGTGGAAATGCTACGCATTTAGGGTAAATGCTATGCAATCATGCCAAACGCTATGACCCCATCAGCAAAATAAATGCTGAAGGGAGAATCCTCCTGTCAAGGAGAAAGAACCACTCTGGTGGAGGAAGGAATCATCCTGCCGAGGAGAAGAAGTCACACCAATCTCAATTGGATTCTGCCTGGGGAAACGAACTTCAGTCGACTGCTGCAGGGGGACAAAGTTCTACGAGAACTTGGACCTGCTCAGCTAGGTATACGACCCACAAATTGCTGAGGGACACGATGTCAATTGCAGAAATAAACTGCCTGGCCTTCGAGGCTAAACTTTCTTGGAGATAACGACTCCGGTGGGGAAATACAGCCTCAGCTATTCAACACTCTACTGGGGGAAACCAATCATGGCTTCGAAGGCTTTCAAGGACTCGACTCTTTTGGGGAACTGTCAACTCGGTTGGGGAAGAAGGAATCATCCTGCTTGCTGGGGAGAGTACAACTCTGTGGGGAATTTCAATTCTGCTGAAGACCTCAGTCTTGAACTATTGAAAAGCTGCATACTTGCGAATAGTCTTCTACAAGAAAACTACATACGGGCTCGGTGCTGAGAATGAACACACGCCTCAACGCATGACTCAGCTGGGGAGATAATGATCCTTCAGGATACCTCTGGTTGGGGAGAGAATCTTCTCTGCTTGGGGGAGACATATTAATTCTTACAATCCCATGTTCTGACTCCGTGGGGAGACGCTGCTGAACTCGCTGGGGTAGAAGGAATCATCCTGCTTGGGAAACATACGGCGTACTGCCTGGAATATGCTATACCTGCAACAACACAAACAAACAGACAAGATACCCTTATCAAAGGGACCTATCAAGGTTATCATCCTGTGACAATGTTCAAGTAATTCATTGTTTCAACAATCAGTGGCCTAGGCCAGTAAGTTTATGTATGCGTGTTTTATAAAAAACATCGGCGTTCTTTTTCGCAAACAAAACAGATAAATGCTAAACAAACAAACAGAATTGCTGAATAGTATATAATTTATTGATAACGAACCCCTGAATGGGTCAAAATGTTTTACAACAGATGCACGCTCCTGGAATGAGGAAGCTACGCAAATATAAAAACATAAATATACATCAGTATATACACAAATGTCGGCAAAGTGGCGTAGACGAACACCATGAGTTGATCCCTCTATGACCTACTCGACTTTGATACTTCTCCGATGCTTCAGCTTCAGAAGAGATTGATTCAGATAAATGGCCCTCAGGTCTTCCAAACCACCAAACAAAGAAAGTCCATACGCAAAACGCAGTCATTTGCTTTTTCAAATCCCTAACTTTTGCTTGAATCGCCCTTCCGGGTTTTCGATTCACCGGGATACCCTTTTTTGCCAAAGTCGCCCTTTCGGGTTTTCGACTTTGCGGGTGTACAATTTTCATTTATATCCCTAATTTTTTCCCGAACCTTTTTCCCTTTTTTATGGTTCGCCGGGATGCCCCATTTTTGCATGGACATTCTTTTTCTTTCCAGCAGGTCATTTTTAAGCAAAGTATTTTTTAACTGCGTCTGCGTTCACCGGGGATGCAAAATCTTTGCCATCCATCGTGGATAACAACAAGGCTCCTCCCGAGAACACCTTGCTGACGACGTACGGACCTTCGTAATTGGGAGTCCACTTTCCCCGGTGATCGGAGTGTGGAGGAAGAATCTTCTTCAGGACGAGATCACCTATCTGAAAGCTTCTAGGACGCACCTTCTTGTTATAAGCTTTCTTCATTCGGCTTTGGTACAGACGACCATATGCAATCGATGCTAATCTCTTCTCGTCCATCAGGCTGAGTTGGTTTAGTCGGTTCTTAATCCATTCTGCCTCATCGAGTTTCACATCAACCAAAACTCGTAAAGAAGGAATCTCGACTTCTAACGGTAGGACAGCTTCCATACCGTACACCAGTGAGAAAGGAGTTACCCCAGTTGATGTACGTATCGTCGTACGATAACCGTGCAGTGCAAATGGCAACATCTCATTCCAGTCCTTATAGGTCATAACCCTCTTCTGTACAATCTTCTTAATGTTTTTATTGGCCGCTTCAACGGCGCCATTCATCTTTGGCCGGTAAGGTGATGAGTTGTGGTGTTCAATCTTGAAACTTTGGCACAGCTCCTTCATCATCTTGTTATTCAGATTCGAACCATTATCAGTAATGATCCGCTCGGGAATTCCGTAACGACAAATGATGTCCCTCTTTATGAATTTAGCCACCACCTGCTTGGTCACGTTAGCATACGAGGCTGCCTCCACCCACTTGGTGAAGTAGTCGATGGCTACTAGAATAAAGCGATGACCGTTAGATGAAGTGGGCTCGATCTTGCCTATCATGTTGATGCCCCACATGGAGAACGGCCACGGGGAGGACATGACATTCAACGGGCACGGCAGCACATGGATTTTATCAGCATAAATCTGGCATTTATGACATATCTTCGCGAATTTAAAGCAATCTGACTCCATCGTCAGCCAGTAATATCCTGCTCTAAGGATCTTTCTCGTCATAGCATGCCCGCCGACATGCGTACCAAATGTGACTTCATGGACTTCTTCCATGAGCATACTTGCTTCTTTCTCATCTACACATCTGAGTAGCACGAGGTCGTGGTTTCTTTTATACAGAACTCCATCAGGATTGAGATAAAAATTTCTAGACAGCCTCCTCAGAGTCTTCTTATCCTGGGTTGACGCTCCCGCAGGATACTCCTTAGTCATAAGGAAAGTCTGGATATCATGGAACCATGGCTTGCCATCAGAGGCTTCCTCGATCACAAAGACGAATGCAGGTCTATCAAGACGAGAAAGGACAATTCTTGGAGCTTCATTCCAAAAGTTGACTTTATACATTGAAGCCAACATGGCTAGGGCATCCGCCATCTGATTCTCAGTCCTGGGCACATGATGGAGTTCCACTCAGTCAAAGAACGGAAGCAGCCTTTTGGCATAGTTCACGTACGGTACCAAATTTGATTGACGCGTCTCCCACTCCCCTTTAATCTGGTTGATCACAAGTGCCGAGTCCCCATATACATCTAGGTTCTTGATTCTCAAATCAATTGCTCCTTCTAGACCCATGATGCATGCTTCGTACTCTGCCTTGTTATTGGTGACCAGAAATGTCAGTCTAGCAGTGAACGGGATGTGGGATCCATGGGGAGTCGTGATGATCGCCCCGATGCCACTTCCGTAAGAATTAACCGCCCCGTCAAATATCAATTTCCATTGGGATTTCCTGTCTGCACCCTCGTCGGGCAATGGTTCATCACAATCTTTCACCTTGAGAAACATGATATCCTCATTAGGGAATTAAAATTTCATCGGCTGATAATCTTCGATTGGCTGTTCGGCGAGGTAATCAGATAATACGCTTCCCTTGATGGCTTTTTGGGAAACGTACTGAATGTCATATTCTGTCAACACCATTTTCCATCTGGAAATCCTGCCCGAAAGCGCTTGCTTCTCGAAGACGTACTTGATCGGATCCATCTTCGAAATTAGCATGGTTGTGTGATTGAGCATGTACTGTCGTAAACGTTTGGCAGCCTAGGCGAGTGCACAACACGTCTTCTCCAGCATTGAGTAGCGAGATTCACAGTCTGTGAACTTGTTACTCAAATAGTAAATGGCATGCTCCTTTCTACCCGTCTCGTCATGCTGACCGAGAGCACACCCCATACTATTCTCAAGAACTGTCAAGTACATGATTAGGGGTCTTCCGGCCACTGGGGGTATCAAGATCGGAGGTTCCTGTAGATACTGTTTTATCTTATTAAATGCCTTCTGGCAATTCTTGTTCCAGATAATCTTCTGATCTTTCTTTAGCAGTTTGAACATCGGTTCACACGTGGCCGTGAGCTGAGAGATAAACCTTGCAATGCAGTTTATTCTGCCTAAGAAACCACGAACTTCTTTTTCGATTTTTGGTGCTGGCATTTCTTGTATTGCTTTTATCTTCGCAGGATCAACCTCGATGCCTCTTTCACTCACGATAAACCCCAGTAATTTTCCCGACCGTACTCCGAAAGTACACTTGTTAGGATTCAGCCTCAACCTGAATTTCCTAAGCCTCTCAAAAAGCTTCAGCAAATTGACCAAATGTCCCTCCTCCGTTTGGGACTTCGCAATCATGTCATCAACATAGACTTCAATCTAATGATGAATCATATCATGAAACAAAGTAACCATTGCTCGTTGGTAAGTGGCCATTGCGTTCTTCAGACCGAAAGGCATTACCTTGTAGCAAAATGTTCCCCAGGGTGTAATAAACGTGGTTTTCTCCATGTCCTTTGGCGCCATCTTGCTTTTATCCATGAACGAAAATACGGAGAACTGAGTCGTATTGTCGACCAACACATCAATATGAGGGAGCGGGAAATCATCTTTAGGGCTCGCCCTGTTCAAATCCCGATAATCGACGCACATTCGCACCTTACCGTCCTTCTTTGGTACAGGAACTATGTTGGCGACCCACGGAGGATAAGTAGTGACCGCTAAGAAGCCAGCATCAAGCTGCTTTTGCAGTTCTTCTTTGATCTTAATGGCCATATCTGGTCGAGTCCTCCTAAGCTTCTGCTTAACGGGAGGACAATCTTCTCACAGTGGCAAGTGATGGACCACGATGTCAGTATCTAGTCCGGGCATATCTTCGTATGACCAAGCAAAGATGTCACTATACTCTCGCAGCATCTCGACCAATCTCTGCTTGACATCACTCTGCAATGCAGCCCCTATCCTGATGTTCCTGACCAGTTCTTCAGAACCCAGATTCATAATCTCAATCTCTTGCTCGTGAGGTAGAATAACTTTCTCTTCTTGTTTCAACAAGCGGGCCAACTCTTCGGGAAGGTCTTCGTCTTCATCAATCTCTTCTTCGGCTTGATAGATCGGGAAATCGAAGTCGAAGTGAGTCGTATAAGGTCCAGAGTCGATGTCATCTGCGATGTGGATCCTGCAATAACAAGGGTTAAGCTTAAGACAAGGATATGCAGGTTAGCACAAACCCTATTGCCATTTTATAGTTTTTCAAAACAAATATAAAACATGAATAACAGAGATCACAACACTTGAATGCGAAAAAAACGCCTTTTGATTTATTGGTAAAATGCATGTACATAACCAAACAAGGCCCTGACAATAAAACCAATATGCCCCGGGTAGGACATAGGGTTGTACAATAATTGGAGAAAGTAAATCATTACTCTATGCCTGTCACTTGGCTGGTATCCCTGATGGACCAGTTGTTAAGGGTCTTGCCTGGTTTGCTTGGCTGGATCTAAGAGTCCAGGTCGCAATCGCTGTCTTCGCCGTCTTCAGACGCCGCGTTGACGCTTTCAAATATCACCCCGCCACTGGTAAACTGGATCGGCGCTTTACCTCGCGACGCACTGTGAGAGGAGGAGGCTTCAGCCGTAGGAGAGTATCCTAACCCGAACTTGTCCTGTTTGTTAGGTATTTCTAGAACCTGCCCCCAACATGGGGTAGTTCCGGCTTGAACAATGGCCCGAGCTTCCTTGAAGGAAGAGAGAGTCATCTCTGGTTTCTCAATCATTACAGGGGTCACGTCCTTGACCTTAACAGCTTCGAACGCCTGACATAGGGTTTCGTGGATTTCCCCATCCATCTCAACATACTTGAAGGACGACAAATGGCTCACCATTATATCTTTCTCGCTGCAAACAGTTACAATGCTGCCTCCGACAGCATACTTGAGCTTCTGGTGCAACGTGGAGGTCACGACACTAGCAGAATGGATCCACGGCCGGCCTAAGAGATAGCTGTAGGCTGGCATGATGTCCATATTGTAGAAGACTGCGTCAAAAGTTTCTGGCCCAACTTGGATTGGCAGACTTACCTCTCCAAAGACATGACGCTTGGTTCCATCGAAAGCCTTCATAACCAGATCACTGGGTGTGCAAATTAATCCTCGAGTATCTAACTTCATCAATGCTTTCTTCGGAAGAACATTGAGCGATGACCCAGTGTCCACCAACACATGAGACATAACGGTTCCCCTACACTCTATCGAGATGTGCAGGGCGCTGTTGTGATTTCTTCCCTTCGGCGTCAGCTCCAAGTTAGTGAACCCTAACTCGTTTCCAGCGTTCACGTGGGCTACTACCCCTTCCAACTGGTTGATCGAGATTTCCTGCGGTACATACGTGGCGTTCAAAACCTTTAACAGCGCGTTGCAATGTGACTCCGAACACAGCAACAAATTCAGGATGGAAATTTTCGAGGGTGTTTGATGGAGGTGATCCACGATCTTGTAGTCACTCTTCTTAATCAACCTCATGAACTCTTCAGCGTCCTTTACAAGTAAGTCCTTCTCTACCCCACGAGGGGTTTCCTCAACGACTTTACTCTTTCCCTTATCAGTTTCCTCAGCTTTGTCCACCACAATCTCAGGTGGAGCAAATACTCTTCCGTTGCGCGTGATTCCGCCAATTCCCACTAGGTTGTCCACCGACTGCCCAGAGGGTTCTAGTTTCAACTTCTGTCCGTTACAGTTGACGTCTGTCCCATAAGGCCACGGGACAGCATTGGTGCTTTCAAAAGGTATCGGCCCATCCTTTGTGATGGTAATTGTGGGCGGCCTCGGTGCAGAAATGGTTATTGTCTGGCGAGGGATGGTTATGGTGGAAACCTCATCATCCTGCTTCAGCATTACCTCTCCAGATCCACATTGTTGCGGTGAAAATTGGATATCAAGCTATTAAATTAACTTGAATCTTAATTCTTTTACAACCGAACTTTATTTTATCCAAAGGAAAGGTCTAAAGAAAGGAAAACCCTTTTCGCGATGTAACGACAACGCTTAAGAGATTCGGGGATCGGGGGTTGGTTATACCTAGGGAAGGTGTTAGCACCCTAAATATCTGTAGTACTCTACAGGAACCTTTTGTTTGATTGCTTGCTAAGTGTGAAATATGTACTATGGATTTGGGAAAAGATATGAGTTAAAACCTAAGTTTATATACATTAAGTTTGCTCGCAAAGACGTCGCATCTTCTGCCTACGTATCCTAACTAGGATAGAATCAGAGCAATCGTAGTTCTCCTCACAAGGGATAAAGAACACTTGATTATGATCAAGGTTCACAGGGGAACGAACATGACAATGTTTGTGTGGAGTTTTACAAAACTCCCTAATCTAAGTTGTAATATTCAAAAGGGGAAGTAAGAAATCATGACGATGATTCTTACACAGAGTTGAGAAACTCTTTCCTAGGATCCTAGTTGAAGAACACTCCTAGTACAGGTAGGTCTTTTAGACTTAAAGAAAAGTCTAAGGGTTTCTAATCTAGGGTTAAAGTGACTTAAAAAAGTCAAGAGAGGGATAAGGGATGTATTCATGACATGAGGGTCAAATGGACAGACTTTTCCTTTGGAAGCAGACAAGGGAGGCAACAGGATGAGAGCTAACAAGCTTCATAACTTGGGGAAAGAAAACAACAAGAAAATTAACAACATGATAAGGGTATATTCATGGTGACAACCATTAAATAAACATATGGAATGATAAAGATGAAAGTGCATTGATGACAATCAAAGCAGGTAAACAGAACAGGAACTGTGACGACAAATCAAGTTTAAATAAGTTTAACAGATAAAGTAACATGGACATGGTAACAACCAAAAATGGAGCTTTAACATGTTAACAAACACTTAAGAATGAAAATGCAAACAAATATTACAGGAAAAACACAAGTATAACAAAGGAAAATTCATCTACATCTGTCAATACGATCACAAAAAGTACACAACTTGCACACAGTTAAAAGAGATGAAAAATTTGTCAAACATGAAAATAAAAAATATAACATGAAAGTATACATCAAGATGAACATAATGAAAAAAGAACGGGTGAAAAACGATTAAATTGAGAGAGATACGGATTTTCAAAGTTTGGTAAAAAAGTGACAAAAATTAATAAAAGAGTTGCCCTCCTCAGGGGTCGAACTCAGGCTTGCAAGGTGATAGGCATTTTTGGCATAATGGTCTTACCACTGGGGTGGCTATACATCCGATTGTATAAGCCACCCCTTTAATTAATAAAGGTAAAAAGCTAAATGTCTTGGGCCAAAAATAACACATGAAAAGTGATTTACATTTTCTACCGTAACTTTCTCGTTTCTCAACCAAACGCAACAAAATTTATATGCAACTGGACCAGAAAAACATGAGGATCATGATGGTGATGTTATTTTTCTGAGATTCTCCTCCTACTTAAAAATTCGAATGCACATGCTTTTGAAATTTGAAAAATGCATTTTGATGTCTAAAACACAAACCAACTGTTGTGATAATCAAATGAGGGTTTGAACATGTTACAAATGATATATTTGATGTATTCCAACAGTTGACTTAGATCAAAACACAACAGAACCACTACTGGTATGATCATGCAAGTATCATGTTTAAAAATGCATTTTGATGTTCACAACTTGTTTCAAACATTTTTAAGCCAAACCAAAGCAACACACAGCTCACATAAATGATGATGAATGATTCCAAGTTCAAAAAGAAGTGCAAGACAAACTGTTGGTAAAAATGATATGTCAAGCGGTAATTTATGTTAAAAGATGCATCTTGAAGCATATCATTCATGACAGCTAGTTTTAATGACAAGAAAATTATGTACACACAACATATAAGTGATGAGGGATGAGTTTATGCAAAGGAAATAGTGCAAGTCATGCTATGATGGAAAATGAGGTGTGAGCTGCAATCTTGTGCTCTTGATGCATTTTTGAAATAAACCATTCATGACAGTTGGAGAAATAGGTCTCACTAATGAATTCTAATACTTTGGACAGTTGAAAAACAATATATAAGAGGTGTTTGAATGATTAAAACACTAAGCAAATGCTTAGAACAAGATTTGGTAGAATTTGTGGCTTTTGGTCAAAGTAACTTGGTGATGAAGTTGACTTTTTGATTGGTGAAGTTTTTGGATGGTTTAATGGTTTAGACACCTTCTATACCATATTTAGGGATTGCATGGATGATTGTTGGGGTGTTTTAGTATAGAGAAATGGTTTTGGCAGCCCTGGTAGCAAGGCTGATTTTTGGTACTTTTGACAAGTTTATGATTTTGTGATTTTTTGGAGCAAGGAGTGGAAACAGCAAGGATTCTCAATTTCTCTGGTTTTTAGAAGGTTGTTCCTGTTGAAAATGAGGTGGGGAGAGACCTATTTATAGGCAAGGGAGTGAGGGGGCAGATTTGAAGATTTCTTCACTTTGAAGAAAGGTTTCCTTGGCTGCAAGGCAGGCCTCAATAGTCAAGAACAATGATGGTTTAGTATGGCTAATTTCAGGCTAGAAGCATAGCTTGAGGGCTGGTTCAGAATTTGTTTTACACCTCATGCTTCACCTTTTCACTTTTGGTGCCAGTTGCAAACCAACTTGCAAGGCAATTTGTAAAGCTTGGAGAATTCATCCCCTCTACATATTTTTCATATTTTTAGGCTTCAAAATATCTACATATCAGGGACAATAATATTCACAAGTTAGATTTGGTCAATTTTGATGAAAGGATGATTTCTTGAATTTTGACAATGTGGGACTAAAGTAAAAAACCACCAACTTGCCATGACCATAACTTTCAGCTCACAAATCCTTTTGAGATGTGCTAGTACTTGCCATGACCACCAACTTGCCATGACCATGAGTTTCAATTTCCCAAAGAAACTTGGCCAAAAATCCTTCCAAAGTTGCCAAAAATCCTTCCAAACTTGATCATAACTCCAAATCTATGCATTTTATGATCATGGACCACTTAGGGACTTTTGTAGGACTTGTAAAGAGCTTCCAAATGAGCTTTGAACCAACTCAATTGGATGTGTGGTTAAGGAGTTATGGTTTAGCCCTTTTCAAAACCCAAATTTCCCGATTTTTCGATTACTCCTTCATTCTTGGTCCAACGGTCATGAAAATTGATATGCGAGTCCAATATGACATAAGGAACAACTTTGTTTCACAACTTCAAGTCCCATTCCTAAAATTTGGAGAGTTGACTTTTCGGTCAACCGTACGATCGATCGGTGATTACCGAGTCGCCTGTTGACATTCTGGGCCTCCTGAGACTTTGAAACTTCTTGGATGAACTTTATTAAGCTATATGAACTTCATGAATCACAATCCCACCATTTAAATATCTTCCAACATCAAAGTCAAACTACATTTGACTTTTACTAGTCCAAAACCCTAATCGGGTGTTCTGAAATGCACTGCTCTAAATTCTGGGGTAACAACCTCACATTGGCTTCTCAATTGACATTATATAATACCCTTGACCTTGTTTCCTATCTAAATAAGCCCAAAACATTGACTAATCACAAACCCTAAAGTTTCGATTTTGACTGCACGAAACCCTGATTCATCTGCAATTTGACAAAGACAGACTTGCACTGGGTTAAGGTTATAAAATTCATGAGTATGCTCCTAAAATGATAATGAGAATCTAAGGGGTCAAAATTTGGGGTGCAACACAAATTCGGCCCTTCGGCTAAACTGCAAAATTCCTTCGGTCATCAGACTCTGAATCCCCTCTATCAACTGTTCACATCCATTAGGACGAGTCACACAGCCCATACACAGTTCTCCACAGCCCGGAAAGAAGCCTCTCTTCATCAGCTTGGCTTTAACGAAGCTAAGCAGTGTCTTCAGATCCTTGACATCAGTCAACAAATCTAAGTTCTCTTCTTCAATAATGGCATTCACCCCACCTCCCCTATGGTTTGACATAGGGTTCTTTGTGACATTCGACACGTTATCTGAGAAATTGATGATCTTAGCGTCCACCATATCTTGCACCTTGTGCTTGAACGCCTTGCAGTTTTCTATCGTGTGGCCAGGTGCCCCTGAGTGAAAATCACATGTTGCATTCGCATCATAACCCTGCGAAGGTGCCCCTGTCAAGGGAGCCAGGGTTCTTTTCTGGACTAGTTGTAACTGAAGCAGAGTTTGTAACAACTGAGCATAAGACATTGGCGGTGTCTCAAGGTGACGACTTGACAGAGGTGCCCTATTCTGATACCTTCTGTACCCTTGCTGATTTGGCTGATGCTGATGCGGCTGCTGCTGTGGCTGGGGTTGCTGGACAGCAGGGATGGTTTGCTAGCCACCTGCTGGCGCTGGCCTTTACCTTTCCTTCGAGCGTTAGACACGACGCTCGTCTCTCCTTCACGCCTTTTGTTACTGTACGGTTTCTTTCCTCCTCCAGCTGAGGATAGATCACCACCTTGAATTTTTCCCAATTTGATCCCATTTTCAACGTGCTCGCCAGTAATGATGAGATCAGAGAAACTCCCTGACATACCGCTGACCAATTTCTCGTAATAGACCCTCGGGAGAGTGGCTACAAACATCTCAACAAGCTCTCGTTCAACCATCGGCGGCTGAACTCTAGCTGCTAATTCACGCCATCTCTGGGCGTATTCTTTGAACCCCTCGTTGTTCCTCTGTGACAAGTTCTGCAGTTGAACCCGGTTCGGAGCCAAGTCACTGTTATACTGATAATTGTGCACAAAGGCCTCAGCCAGTTCCTTCCACGTGCGCACACTGGTGGGTTCCAAACCCATGTACCATTCCAAGGATGGCACGGACAAGCTATCCTGAAAGAAGTGCATCAGCAGCTTCTCGTCTTCAGAGTGAGCGGACATCTTTCGGTAGTATTATCTTAAGTGGACACGAGGGCAAGTGGTGCCCTTGTATTTCTCAAAGTCTTGTACCTTGAATTTAGGAGGGACCTTAAAATCAGAAATCAATCCTAATTTAGTCATGTCGACACCCATAGTGTTCTGGTTCTCGAAATTCCTCATTTTGTCCTCGAGTGCCTTAAACGTCAGACGTGCTTCAGCAGTCAGTTCTCCTTCAGCACTCCTCTGTGAGAACAAATCTTCTTGGTGATCTTCCAGCCATGGCTGAGGCCCATACAGATTTCCAGCACCTGTGTTGCCATTGCCTAGTCCGGCGTTGCCATTAGCTTCAAAGTTTCCATTACCGACGCCAGTCGTATTACCATTGAGCCCGATGTTAGTGATCACATTGTCGTTACCACTTCCATTCCCCCCGGTCACGGGGATGCCACCCTGAGGAGTTTCAATAGGTGGGGGGACTGGAACACTCCCTCCATGCAGCACACCGTTGCTATCAACCCTTGAGATCAGAGGCTGGACCAGTGTTCTGAGCTGGTGTTGGCCGTTGGAGACCACTTGCATGAGCTCCATGAAGCGGTTCATCCTCTCTCGGAGTTCCTGGACGTCAGTTTGCACTTGTTCCATTGCTCTAGCTTGATTTGCCCTGGTCGGATAGCGGTGGATCGGTCTTCGGTCAATCCTGGAACAACCTGCATACACAAAGGGTTAGAAAAAGACAAGGTGCTCGTTATGCAAATGCTTCATGCAAATGCAAACGTGTGTCTGTGCCTTGGGGAGATCCCCCCCATATCTCTTCCTCTTCAGGAGGACCTCGTAGTGCATACCCAAATTGTCGCACCAACAGAGATGGATTATAGTTGATACATCCATTCCTTCCGACCAAGGGGACGTTCGGAAAGCCACAACAGCTATACACAATATCTTTGCCCAGCAGATCTCTATCAAACCAGATGATATTGTCAGCAGTCAAACCCATCAGACGCGCGGACTAGGGTGAGGACTCAGCAGAATCAATGAACGGTCCCGACTTAGGAAGATGGCTAGCGAACCATTTATACAGTAAAGGAGCACAACATGCCACGTTCTTCCCCTTTCTATTTTCGTTCTTGCTGTGAACTAAATGGTAGACTTCTCCGAGGAGAGTGGGTACTGGATTCCCGGAGGCAAATATGTGGCAAGCATCCATGCTTATGAAGTTCGGATGACTTGGGAATAACACGATCCCATAGATACAAAGAGCTAAGAAGGCATTGAACACATCCCAGCGATCCTTCTCGGCAAACTTTCGGGCTTTTTCCATCAGGAAATGCAAAAGGAAACCACGAACTCCAATCTTCCTGGATACCATCCCTTCCAATTCAGACTCATCTACATGAAGAGCGTTAGTCAGCTTACCCAATTTGGGTTCACCCTCAACCCGGTAATAAGGCATTTGATTCATCAAAGGCACCCCCAACAGGTCAGAGTACTCCTCCAGGGTCGGAGCTAGGACATAGTCTGGAAACACAAAGCATCTGAGCTGTGGGTCATAAAACTGCAGCAGGGCGTAGAGGCCGTTCAACTCGTACTAGGAAGCTTATACAAAATACTCAGAAGTCTCCCATAACTCTTTCTAAAACTCTCCATCACTGTCTTATCAACCAAAGAAATCAAAGCTCGCAATTCTCGGATGTCAGGTGTTGGTAGCTTGTAAGCCACAATCTTCTTCAGAGATGCTATATCTGCCATAAGGATCAAGATCACTACAACCAGGGGCGAAATATGCCCCTGCAACACAGACACACGTTAATGACATGCAAATGAGGATGCAAACAATGCAAAATGCAATCATGCAGCAGGAGATCAAGACGGTTGTGCTATTGAGAAGATGAAGGCTCTGTATCAACAAAACCACAATACTGCTTTGTCAAGAACAAACATATCTCTGATGAGAAGGAACCCCTGATACCAGACCATAAATCTGCTCTGTCAAGAACAAAAACATATCTGATGATGAGAACCTCTGATACCAACAAAACTGATTCACTATAAAGAAAACCAGGTAGTCTGGGGGTTAAGGTTTCCTGCATCACACCCGACACTGCTCACAGGTATGGACCTAGTCACGGAAAAGGTTCGGCATCCTATGCGAGCATCAGCGTCACAGACTTTCAATAAACGATGATACGATACTCAGGAGGTGTGGCATCATCATCTCTTGAAGCGGCCTCACTTAGCTGAATTCCAAATGATCGGTTCCCAGAGTCGACAATCCTCAGATCCAACAACCCCTCGAGTCCAAAGGACCGATAGGAAGCCATCAAAGAGAACCTCGTCTGAGTGTGGATTATATGGGAACAGATGCAAGCAAAGCAAGCACGCCCTCCACTAACCCACTCTAATACTATGTAGCTCTCAAGCCTGGGTCTGGCTTCTCACTCATCAGAATGCCCCTTCCACAACAGCACAGATAATCATATCATAAAAATAAAGTGCGGGAAATAAAATGCGATAAATAAACACAACCCAACAAGTAAACATACAAGCGCTAGGATTGACTCTCGCAGGGGACGTTGGATCCCCAGATTGACTCGCATAAGGAACGTTGGGTCCCAGGAAACTATCAAGTCCCCAGCAGAGTCGCCAGCTGTCGCTACCGCGAAGATAAGGTGCCGGCAAAATAGAAGAGTCACCACCTTTTGTTATTTATCCCTCAGAACGGGAAAGGAAACGATCGGAAAAACCTGACGAAAAGGTATAAGGCCAGTTCATCACAACCATTGTCTGGGTTCGGGAGTCGGTTACGCAAGGGGAAGGTATTAGCACCCCTCACGTCCATCGTACTCGATGGGATCCACGCTTGTTGTGTTTATCTGACGGGTTAGTTTAACTACCTACCTATCAAGGCTGGTCTGAAAAGAAAAGAAAAATGACTCGGCAAAGCATCGCGCTTTATGCCTACGTATTCTCATCAGAGAATGAGAAATCAGAGTCAACGTAGTTCGACTAACTACGGGTGATGGGGAAGGTGGCTCGCCAATACGTCAGTATTGTGCCTACGTACTCTCAACAGGTATGAGAGATCAGAGCTTACGTAGTTCGGGATAACTCGGATTATGGGAATTCAGATTCGTCTATTTTTTCGAGTAGGGTTAACAAACAGTTCCAGCAGTTTGGCGTACGCAGCTGGACCCTTGGAGACTTAGGCGTTACCGTTTTCGGTAGAATTGGGAGTTAACGACACTCTTTTCTTCAGAAAAGCTTCCTTTGACTTACGGGCCCACGGGGCAAAAGGTTTGAAGTTTGTTTTCTGTCTTTTACGGAAGAACTGTTTTTTATGTTGTCTATGACCTGGGAACGAATGCGTCACATATCGTCCAAAGGACGTATACTAAACATTCTAGACGATTGAGAGGAGGCCGCTCAATTATCATTACCCAAGTAGCTTAAGGCTCGTAACACGCTTATACTAACTTGCCTTTTTTACGTTTTTTACTGTTGTTTGAGATGAGAAGAGAGAGGGACAACTACGGGGAGACTATAAAGTCCTACTGTTGTCATGCCAAGGATTCATCCTATGGTTGAGGTTTAAAACAGGGAACTCCTAGAAGTTATCATGCACAGGTTTCAACCTAAAGTTCTAATCATCACTTCCTTGTCAAAGGAAGTGGGATTCCTAGGGGATCATGTCAATGATGAACAGAAACAAATAAAGCATCGGCTTAAACAGTAAACAGTTAACGACTGTAAAATGCATACAATGCAAGTGAGGGAGGAAATGTGTGTGGGGCATCAGCCTCCACAAGCTCGTCTTGACCTCAAGCCAGATATGAATAACTGCAATCATACAGGAAAAAATAACATGCCATCAAGCAAATCACAAACCACATAGGCAAGGGAGCAGAGCTCTACCGAATACCTGCAAGCAAAGCCATACAGTAAAAGTACAAGCAGAGGGAGCAACTCAACCTCTAATGCAATCATGCTCCTAGCTTAAAACAATTTAAACATGAACTTATTCTAATGCATCAAGCAAATCACACAGGTCACACCAATACAGTTGCACAAAAAGCAAACAGACAGGAAAGAAAGCAAATCAACAGCTTCCACAGCTTCACAGTAAAGCAATCCTCTGACAGTAGTCCAGTCCTCAGTCTGTAACTGTTCTTCAAGGCTTTCATCTTCAATAGCAAGTATCAACTTGCTTCTTCAAGCTTTCAATGCATCAATCACAAGTATCAACTTGTTCTTCATCTTCTTCAAGCTTCAGCTCTTTCTTCAATCTCAATTTGATCTTCTTCACACAAGTGTCAACTTGTTCTTCTTGATCTTCAAGCTTCAGCTCCAATGGCAGTCTTCAAACAAAGGGGAAGTGCAACCTCTAGCATCTTCATTCTTCTAGCAAGGAACTCCATCTTCTAGCAAGGGAGAAAGATTCATCTAACAAGAGCAAGGTGGGACAGGCAGAAGCAAAGTGAAGACCAAAGGTCACCTCTAAGCACTCCACCATCAAAGAAAGGAACCCTCAAAGGTTCTACCAACTTGTGAAGAGCCACACATCCTACCAAAGGAGGGATGAGGCCTTCACAAGGGGACCTTACATCATAGGGAGTAATGGAAGTGATCAACATCTTCCATGTTTCATGAAGGAAGAAAATCTATTCTAAGGGATCTCCCTAAAAAACCCTAATCCTTAACCCTAAGCAAACTACACCAAAGGGAGAGCTATCTTCAAGTCCAAGCTCCACCATACATTCCACAGCAACCCACACAAGCCTTCACCATCACTCAAAAGCAAGATAAGCAAAACCCTAGTCTAAGGGAACTAATGAAGTCATTCTAGTTGAGTTAGCAAGTTAGGATCACCTAAAACCTAGTATTAAAGTTAATTCTAACTAAAATACTAAAATAAATTATAAAATCCTACAAAAATAACAATGGGAACCTATGTCAATCATGACTCTACCATGTTAATTCCAGAGATCAGATCCTCAAATAAGACCTAGAAATAAATTCTACACTACAAGGTACTAAACTTAAACCCTAAAAGGGAGCACCTAAGGTTTCAACCTAAATACAACACCTAATTTCATAACAAAAATGTGAGAAAAATACTATGGGAGCATACATGTCTAAGCTAAACACAAACAAAAAATCAAGCAAAAACTCATCACCAAATGATCAAACTAAAATCATCAAACAGAGGTATCAACCATGGTAATTTTATTATCAAATAAAATGTAAAAAATGCACATAAAATAAAAATGCATGATTTTCCTAATATTCTTATTCTATAAAATTCTAAATTCAATCATGAATCAGGGGAAAAAAACCTGGAATTAATTGACCTATTTTCCTATTTTTTATGAATTATTATCAAACTAATATGAAATGATGAAAATAAAAGAAAAACAATTGAAAATAACAAAACTTGCGTTGCAAATAGCAATTCTGATCAGTTCAATTCCTTGGGTTGGGCCAAAGTGGGGGTGTGAATATCAATCAGTCACTAAGCCCAGGCGCTTCCAATTAATGAAACAGTGCGTATCAGCTTCAAGGTCAAAGTCAGAGTTTTCAAACTCAATCGTGGTCGTGCGTTGCTCTTACTAAGTCAAAATCCAAGACTAATCCAACGCTTGCAGTGCATCGTCCTCATTCATATGTTCAGATGGAGGGAGTTTACAGACGGTGGCCTGAGCAGTGGCGCCACCGTCTTCTCCGGTGAAGACAAATACACAGGTCATCAAAAATCACATAACCATACAACATCTTGTCAAGTTTTTAATGCTGATCATGAATGTAACCTTAGAATCATCTAACTCTCTATGGATTTTCAAACCCGATAGCTATCCCAAAATACACCTCAATCTTGAATCTCATCAGAACTTCAACTAAATGCACAGAAATAATCCTCATCTCATGGTGATCATCTTACACTATACAATCTTGATTATCAATCCAAGAATCTCTAGAATTCAGCCTCAACAGAAATTGGTCA
This sequence comes from Lathyrus sativus, assembly GCA_963859935.3. Lineage (NCBI taxonomy): Eukaryota > Viridiplantae > Streptophyta > Magnoliopsida > Fabales > Fabaceae > Lathyrus > Lathyrus sativus. The sequence goes on along the minus strand of OZ012741.1, from coordinate 282,094,946 downwards.
TCATCCTAACTTGTCTCTATTCCACGAATTAATCATCTCAAATCCATCTACACATTGCAAGGATCATAACCACCTATAGATTTCTATCTATCTCCTCCTAAATTATTCATAGGGGTGAAAAGTACCAACCTGAGTTCAGAGGTGTAACAGGTGCAGTTCTTGATCACTTCAACCTCCAAGATGATGCAGATACACTCCAAAACTCCTTCTAAAGCCAATGCAACCTTCAATTTCCCTTGATTTGGCCTGGAACTCAGAACTCGATTCTCTCTTGCAACTCTAAATTTTCAATGGCTCTCTCTGCTACCAGCTTCAAACTCTTCCAAAAAAATGGCTGAACACACTCAACACCTTATATAGAACTCATTAGAATCATCTAGAACCTTCTCAAAGCTTCAGAATGAGAAATTGGATTTTCAAATTCTCCTCAAAATCTCATTCATGACAGTCACGATTCCCTCTCTGTTTTGGCCTCAGCAAGCTTGCATTCAACTTCTCATGAGATATTGAACATGAATGGTGGTGTTTCCCTCCTTGTTTCCATCCAATGGCTCATGTTTGATATGTTACTTCATCATGAAGAAACAAAGAAAAAGGGCATGATATTGGACTCAAATCAAAATTCTAATATTGCCAAAGTTTCTAGAATGCATTTCCATTCAAAAAATGATATTATTTTGCTTCATTTGCACACAAAATGATTTATTTGAATTTTTGGCCTTTAATTCATTTTAATTCTCCCTTTTTCACAATTTCTTGAACCAAGTCTCTCCTTGAGCCATTTCAATGCCTCCTTGATACATGGTCAAGGTTAAAACCCCATTTTGAGCAACTTTAAAGTTGAACAAAATTTCATTTGAGATGTCTAAGTTGGTGAAAATGACCCATAACCAAAAATGACCCATAATCACAACTTATCGAAACACCCTTGACTTGTCAAAGCCATAACTTGGGTTCTACATATCCTATTAAGGACTTCTAGTACTCTCTATAAAGATACGAGAATAAGGAACAACATTCATGTTGACCAAAAGTTCATAGGAATCATCCTTCTAGGGCAAACGTTTCATGCAAGTTGGGTAACTTTCAAACTCCAAATTCACATGCCTCAGATGACTTGTAACTTGTCTGGCTCATAACTTGAGTTCTATAAATCCTATCAAGGACTTCTAGTACTCAAATTATAGCTAGGATCATGCCCTACAACAATCATGTTGGGGTCAAAATGAGATGAAGATCCTATCTTGAGCTACATTGCCTTGAAGACAGGGGTCAAACTAGGGGATTTTACACTGTCAAGTCTTAGAAACCCTAGCTTGAAACTTCTCAAACTCTTCAATCATGATGAGTTAGCCTTGGAATCATCCTTGGAACATCTCAATGTATCAATCCATGATCACATGGCTCTTGAATTAAGTCTCAACTTCCTTCAAATCATCAATTGACTTAGGGTTGACCCAGTCAAACCCTAATTGCACCGCTCATGGCTGAGTCTTCTTTAATCTTGCACAATGACCTGTCTAGGCCTCAAAGTGATCTTCAAACCTTCTCATGAGCTCTCTAAAGACCTCAAGTCTAACTTCATGGCTTCAGAATCATCTGATGATGTCCCACAACTCTCAAGTTAGGAGGCCTACACACTTGGCTTCAATCACTCTCTCTGAGGATCTTTTAACTTCTCTGACAAGGATATCAACCCTTAAACCCTTGAATAACCTTCTTTGCTAGCCTCATAGTCTTGTATAGCTCTTGATTGGTAATCATACCTCTTGATCTCCTGCATACATGTCAATGAAATGCAAATGATAATGCTAATGTGAATGAAATGAAACATAAGCTAGGTAAAGAAATAATGGGCAAATTTTGGGGTGCAACAGCAGCAGCCGCCACAAGCGCGTCTCGACCTCAACAGCAATGCAAGAATGATGCAAACATGTGGAGAAACAAGAGATGAAAGCATACGAACATGCAAATGAAAACTCAATTCGAACTACATACAAACATGTAAACAAATGAAAGAATGATCATACATGGCAACAAGATCATGATTAAACAACCACAAACAGTGACAAACAGCCAAAACAATTCAATTCTAATGCATCACACTGATCTATGATGATTTGAATCGAACCGGTATGCGAACAAGCAAGCAAAACAGCAAATATGGCATTCTGGTACAGTGTTAACCGGTTAACACATACTGTTAATCGGTTAACACCTTGAAAGTTTGAAGAAAAACTGAAGTTTTGAACAGGTTAACCGGTTAACCCTATGCATTAACTGGTTAACATTGTTAACGTTTGAAAAAGATTTGAAATTTTGAAATGGTTAACCGGTTAACCATATACGTTAACCGGTTAACACTGTACCAGAAGCAGAAAAACATCAAACAAAATTACTTTCCAGCAAATAAGCACTTATCCGATCAACCGGATGATCGCATAATCACTTATTCACGAACTTAAACCAGAAAATCATGATTCAAACAGCATGTAAACAGATCAACACAACCAGATCATGGATCAAACAACTCAAATCAATCACAATTCAATCGAATATGAAGATTAACATGACAAACATGCAAATAAGTTCGAAATATAAATCGGATCTGAAATCCAACTTACGAATCGGAGAATTGATTCGATAATTGTTGATTCAACTGTAGTTGTGTAGATCTAAACAAAGAAGTCTGGAATACTTCAAGATCCAAGCTAATTGATGTTGTATGAATGAAGATCCTTCACAATTAAGCCAAATTACTCCAAATAAGCACTTCTACAATCACCTCAAAATCCGTATCTGAACCTGCACGAAAATTGAATGATGAAATCACATCAATCAATGTAATGGATGGAGGTTTGGGTCTTAGAAATCAAGGATTCCAATGAAGAATCAATGATTTCAATGGAAAAGAGCTTTGAGTAAAGGTTTTGGCTATGGAGGAAATTGAGAGAATTGAGAGAGAATTGATCAACTCTGAATTTGAAATGGAAATTATGAAGGTTAGAATGGCTTGCTTTGGAGTAAATCAGTTAAATACCACTTTGTTTGGGATCCAAAGCAAAGGCTTGGAAGTTGGTTTGGAAATTGTGGTATGGAATGAGGTTTGGGATTTTGGAGGGAAATGAAATTTAGCCAAATTTCAAATGATGTTCTAGATCCTTCCCAAGTGCAAAAATGAGTTTTCAAATGATCAAAATTGGACCCCAAATCATCTCCACTTGAAAATTCACGTACAGGGAAAATTCTGCTATGGTTAACCAGTTAACCATATGCGTTAACCGGTTAACGCCTCTGAAACCTTTGAATCTGGGCAAATTCTCCTTTGGTTAATCGGTTAACCATATGTGTTAACCGGTTAACGCCTCCAAAAATTTGAATTTGGCGCCTTTTGGTGGGAAACCAGCCCGTTTGCCCATTTCAACTATCTGGAGCTCTGTTTAGATGTTGAATCTCATTCTTGAACGTTATTACCAATAAAATGCTGGGTACGAGTCTGAATGCTGATCCTGATTTGAAATTAATCTGCAAAACAGAATAAAATCGATCGCTCGATTGCTGGGCAAAATAAATGCTGAAGCTCTTGATGCCTGCTGTTCGTTGTTTATTCTTTTGCTCCAAAATGAATCTGAGTCACAGGAACGCCTTAATCCCATGCCTCGAGAACAAATGCTATGCAATGCGAGATGCTAAATGCAAAGAAACAAAAGCCAGTTACAGATAAAACGAAAGGCAAATTTTGGGGTGCTACAATGGGCCACGTGTTATCCAAAGATAAAGAGAGGGGGCGGTGGCAATTACTACCTATACCCATGATTGTCTTAGGCCCTAAAAAGGATGATGATGGTCTGAGATTTTTTGTGAGTTCCAAGAAATCTGCCATGATGACCCATGACGTCAGGGACGTGCGCGGGAATAGCGGAACAGTTTCCTGCTTTTTCTTTTTCCTTTCTTTTCTTTTCTTGTCTTCCCAGACGCAGGTAGTCAATCACATTGATGATTGTGTGAAGGTCGAAATGACGACATCAAATGGGGCGTTGTCAAAAAATGGCTCTTTTTCTACATAAAGGTCGAAAAAGACATTATTTGGGGGAAATTTGTTAGCTCACAAATTCGACGCCTCATATATATAGATTAAAATATTTAAATAAAAAAGTCTTTGAGAGGTAAAAAGATTTCGATCGTTGAGACCTTCGATTGGGAAGTCAAATGTTGTGGGACTTAGAGAAAAATTTGAACCTTAAAGAATGTAGCCTTCGACCGAGATGCTGGATGAAGATTAATGAAGTTTTTGAAATTCAAATAATGGAGGGAGTAGTTATGCTTTCCTATGACTAAGAAGGACAAGTGGCGTTCGTTTGACAGAAGACTACATGCATTGTGACACTTGTCGAAAGCTGATGTCTTTAGGAGGTTATTGGTAGTTATTTTTACTATTATAAATAGAAGTCTTAGACATAGAATTTAGTGTGTTGTAATTTACTGTTTGTACAAGTCACTCCCAAAATTACTCAAAGTATTCGAGTGTAGAGAAACGAGTTCAAGGATAATGTACGTTATGTAAACACATCATCTTTACTTTCAACGAAGTTTAATTTATGTGTTTAACTTTACAAAGTTTTCTTTTACTTTTTCTACAATCTACCCCCTTCTATGCATCTTTACTTTCTCCTTGTTCTAAGCTCTTCGCTCCTTCTCCTTTAAATCCGTATGTTCTTTTCTTTTTAGTCGAACAAACACTTTTATGATTAAAGTCTTTTTACAAAAACACTGTCAAAGTGTATAACTTAGATAGATTAGTTCAAAACATAACTTTTAGCACATGTCCTAGGATCAATCTGAGCGATCCTGTGAGTCACCAAAGTTAGATTTGGAAGATCAGCGGTTGTTTTCCATTTTTCAAGGGAAACATCCACCCATGCTATATTCTCAATTACTACAACATTTGTTACAACTGCAATTTATTCATAAAAGGACTTTGGCGCCTCTTACTGGCGTACCACCTCCAGGATATGACGCAAATGCCAAGTGTGATTTCCATTCTGGTGCTTCGGGTTATAGTATTGATAACTACAAAGCTTTTAAGCACAAAGTATAGGATCTGCTTGATTCTAAAGCCATTAATTATACCAATGACGGTCCAAACATAAATCAGAACCCTATGCCAAATCACGGGATGGAAAGAGCTAACGCTATCATTGAAGGAGAAAACTTAAATTTGATAACTAACATAGAGGAGTTGAAGACTCCATTGAGCTTTGTGAAGGGCAAATTGTTAAAAGGGGGTGTTCCCAGGATGTTCCAATAACTGTTCAGAGTGTGAGGAAAGAGTTGAAGGTTGTGTTTTGTTGAAGAAAGGAATTCAGAGTATCATTGACGAGGGTTATTTACAATTTGATATGGTGATTAAAGAAAATGAAGTGAATACTAAAGAGGATGAAATTGCTACTATATCTATCCCATTCCGGATGATCAATATTTTAGCGTCTGCAAGGCCAGCACCGATGATTATCACTACTCCTAGACTGGTACCTTATGAAAGCACCAAGCCATTCCGTGGAATTACGGGGCTGGGGTATTTGGTAATGGTCAGAAGAAAGAATTGATGAGTTCTTCTTATGGAGATTCTTCTGTGGAAAATATAGTGGGTACTGGTGGCATCACGAGAAGCGGCGTGATCTTCTCCTCACCATAGAACATTGTTGATAAGGGAAAGGAAAAATCTGTGGTAGAAAAGGAGGTTCAACAGCAAGGGGAGAAAGACTCTTTGGCTAAAGATACTGAAGAATTTATGAGGCTTATTCGTAGAAGTGATTACAAGATTGTAGATCACTTGCATCAGGCACCTTCTAAAATTTCTATCCTATCACTATTGTTGTTCTTAGAGGCGCACATAAATGCTTCGTTGAAGATCTTGAATATGACATTTGTGCCACATGAGATTTATGTTAATCAATTGGAAGGAGTAGTGGCCCACGTTAATGCTGGTAATGGGTTGGGCTTTACTGATTTGGACTTAACTCCTACCCGGAGAAACCATAGCCATGCTCTGCACATATCCGTAGAGTACAGGGGGGTTATTCTATCCCATGTGCTATTTGACACGGGATCCTCACTTAATGTGTTACCGAAGAAAGCATTAATGAAGTTAGATACTCAAGGCTTAATTTGCACGCCAAGTGATTTGGTGGTAAGGGCATTTGATGGAACTAGGAGGTCAGTATTTGGTGAGGTCACATTGGCAATTCAAGTGGGTACAGAGATCTTTGATGCAGTCTTTTATATCATGGACATCCAGCCTTCTTATAGTTATTTGCTCGGTCGGCCTTGGATACAATCTGCTGGGGTAGTTTCTTCCATGTTGCATCAGAAATTAAAATATATGGTGGAGGGGAAGGTGGTTACCGTTTGCGGGGAGGAAGACATTATGGCCAGTCAATTATCATCCTTTAAGTATGTGGAAGTGGACGGTGAAGTCCACGAGATTCTTTGCCAAGCTTTTGAAACTCTGCAGATTCGGGAGAAGCCTCCCGTGGAAGCTAAAAGTCCAGAGGTCTCAATGTCATCATTCAAGGAAGCTCGTGCTATAGTGGAATATGGGTCATCCCAGAGGTGGGGCCAAGTGCTTGATGTTCCTAATAAACATGACAAGTTTGGTATGGGATATAACCCATCTTCTTCAAGGGATCCTCCAAAGTATAGAGGACCTGTCGAGTTTACCAGCGGTGGGGTTGTATTTGACAAGATAAATGCTGTTGAGGGTGAAGAAGGAGACATCGATTGTGATATGGATGCTTGGATTCGTCCGTGTGTCCCTAGGCAAAAACTTTGCAACTGGACTGTGGATGAAATCATCCAAATTACATTAGAAGAGTAATTTTCATTTGTTTTTGATTATGTCTGGTCCTACGTTCTGCCCAAGACGTAGTGGCTTGTTTTTCTTGTAGGGCCCCTCTGTTTTATTTTCGAATTTTATCATGAATGAAAGATGACCTTTTTTCATTCAAACATTTTGATCCTTGTTGTTATTTTTATATTTTTTTTAACAAAACTAGAAAAATGGCAATGTGTTTGTGTTTGTTTGCTTATCATAATAAGCATAATACATCAATCATGTAGGTTTCATATCTCAGATACCATCGATCTAGATTTGGCTATGGCTCGATATGACTTTGATAATCCTATTTACAAAGTCGAAGAAGAGACTGATGAAGATTCTGACCTACCTGAAGAGCTGTCCAGACTTTTGAAACAAGAGGAAAGGGTTATTCAGCCTCATCAGGAGGATATTGAAGTTGTCAATTTGGGGACTGAAGACAACAAGAAAGAAATCAAAGTTGGGGCTGCATTGGAAGACGATGTCAAGAAAAGATTGGTAGAAATGCTCCGTAAGTATAGAGATGTCTTTGCTTGGTATTATGAAGATATGCCAGGGTTGCATACCGATATAGTGGTGTACCCTCTACCTCTTCGAGAAACATGTCCACCTGTAAAGCAAAAGTTGAGAAGGACCAAACATGACATGGCGGTCAAAATCAGATAGGAAGTCTAGAAGCAGTTGGATGTTGGCTTTCTTGTCGTCACTAATTACCCCCCGTGGGTTTCCAATATTGTTCCTGTACCTAAGAAAGATGGGAAGGACAGGATGTGCATTGACTATCGAGATCTGAATAGGGCGAGCCCAAAGGATGATTTCCCGCTCCCCCACATTGATATTTTGGTTGATAATACTACTCAATACTCTGTGATTTCCTTCATGGATGGTTTCTCTAGGCATAACCAAATTAAAATAGCCCTAGAGGACATGGAGAAAACTACTTTTATTACACCGTGGGGGACTTTTTGCTACAAAGTTATGCCTTTTGGATTAACAAATGCAGGGGAAACTTATCAGCGGGCAATGGTGACTCTCTTTCATGATATGATTCACCATGAGATTGAAGTGTATGTTGGTGACATGATCGCAAAATCACAGACGGAGGAAGGACATCTGGTTAATCATTTTAAGTTGTTTGAAAGGTTAAGGAAGTTCAAGCTGCGATTGAATCCTAACAATTGCACCTTTAGTGTAAGAACAGGGAAGTTGATGGGTTTTATTGTCAGTGAAAGAGGAATTGAGGTGGATCCTGCAAAGATAAAAGCTATACAAGAAATTCCTGAGCCGAGAATAGAGAAAGAGGTCTGTGGTTTTCTTGGGAGGTTGAATTACATTGCGAGATTCATATCTCACCTTACAGCTACTTGTGAACTTATTTTTAAATTGTTGAGAAAAGATCAAGCTATTGTTTGGAATGAAATTTGTCAGAAGGCTTTCGAGAAGATAAAAGTGTATTTGCAGGAACCTCCAATATTGATGCCTCTAGTTGCAAGGAGACCTCTAATTATGTATCTGACAGTTCTTGAGAATTCAATGGGTTGTGTGCTCGGTCAACACAACGAGACAGGTAGAAAAGAGCATGCTATTTACCACATGAGTAAAAAATTCACAGATTATGAATCAAGATACTCGTTGCTAGAAAAGACATGTTGTGCACTTTCTTAGGCAGCTAAACGCTTAAGGCAGTACATGCTAAACCATACAACCATGTTGATTTCAAAGATGGATCCGATAAAATATGTATTTGAGAAGCAAGCGCTTTCTGGGAGAATTGCTAGATGGCAGATGGTTCTGACAGAGTATGATATTCAGTATGTTTCCCAAAGGGCCATCAAAGGGAGTGTATTATCAGAATATCTTGCCGAACAGCCAGTTGAAGCTTATCAACTAATGAGGTTTGAGTTTTTGGATGAAGATATAATATTTTTAATATGAAGGATTGTGATGAGCCTCTACCTGACGAGGGTCCCAAGATTGGGTCTCAATGGAAGTTGTCTTTCAACAGTGCTGTTAACTCATACGACAACGAAATCGGGGCAATTATTACAACTCCTCACGGTTCTCACATACCGTTCACTGCCCGGTTAACATTTGCCCGCACCAATAATGAAGCTGAATATGAAGCATGCATTATGGGTCTAGAAGAAGCTATTTATTTTTTAAATCAAGAATCTAGATGTGTATGGTGATTCAGCATTGGTCGTCAACCAGATTAAGGGAGAGTGGGAGACCCGTTAAACCAACTTGGTGCCTTATAAGAACTATGCAAGAAGACTGCTGCCTTTCTTCTACAAGGTTAAATTTCATCATGTATCGAGGGCTGAAAATCATATGGAAGACGCTTTGGAAACATTATCATCAATGTATAAAGTGAATTGCTGGAATGAAGCTCTAAAAATCACTATCATGCGCCTTGACAGGTCGGCCTTTGTTTTTGCAGTTGAAGAAGTGTCAGATGGGAAACCTTGGTATGTTGACATCAGACATTTCCTCAAGACTCAAGAGTATCCGTCTAGGGCATCAAGTAGAGACAAGAAGACTTTGAGGAGGTTGTTGGGTAATTTTTACTTGAACAAGGATGATGTGTTGTACAAGAGAAAATTCGATATGGTGTTGTTGTGTTATATGAATGAAAGTGAAGCAAGTTTGTTGATGGAAGAGGTCCACAAAGGTTCTGTTGGTACTCATGCTGGTGGGCATGCAATGTCTAGAAAACTATTGCGAGTAGGGTATTACTGGATGACCATGGATTTCGATTGTTTTAAGTATGCTAGGAAATGCCATAAGTGTCAAATTTATGCCGACAAAATGCATGTGCCACCAAGCCCTCTAATTGTATTGACGTCTCCTTGGCCTTTGCTATGTGGGGCATTGACATGATTGGGAAGATTGAATCGACAACCTCAAACGAAATCGTTTCTTCCTTGTCGCCATTGGTTATTTCACCAAGTGGGTAGAAGCGGCTTCCTTCGCCAATGTCACGAAGCAGGTGGTAGCCCATTTTATAAAGAAAGACATCATTTTTCAGTATGGGATACCAGAACAAATCATTACTGATAATGGTTCGAATTTGAATAATAAGATGATGAAAGAGATGTGCTAGAGATTTAAAGTTGAACACCACAACTCTTCTTCGTACCGTCTGAAGATGAATGACGTTGTTGAGGCAACAAATAAGAATATCAAGAGGATCATGTAGAAAATGGTGGTGACTTATAAATATTGGCATGAGATGTTGCCCTTTGCTTTACATGGTTATCATACTTCGGTGCGTACATCTATTGGGGCAACACCTTTCTCGCTGGTATATGGTACAAAAGCTATTCTACCATTAGAAGTCAAAATTTCTTCTCTAAGAGTATTGTCTTATGTGAATCTTAATGAAGTAGAGTGGGTAAAGGCTAGGTTGAATCAACTTAGTCTGATTGATGAAAAGAGATTGGCAGCTATCACCCATGGTCGGCTATACCAGAGCAGAATGAAGAAGGAATTTGATCAGAAAGTGCGCCCTCGGCATTTCCAAGTAGGTAACTTGGTGTTGAAGAGGATCCCCCCTCCACAAACAGATCACAGTGGCAAATGGACTCCCAATTATGAAGGTCCATACATAGTAAGGAAGGTTTACTCTGGAGGATCCTTATTGCTATCAACCATGGACGATGAAGATTTTACATCCCCTGTAAACGCGGACATAGTCAAAAACTACTTTGCTTGAAGAAGAGACCCGTTGGACATAAAAAGAAAAGTCCAGGGAAAAATAGGCATCTCGACAAACCATAAAAAGAATAGATTCGGGAAAAATTTAGGGATAAAAGGAAAATTAATAAACCTGCAAAGTTGAAAACCTGAGAAGGCGACTTTGGCAAAAATGGTTATCCCGGTGGATCGAAAACCCGCAAGGGCGATCCAGGAAAAAGTTAGGGATTTAAAAGCAAACGACTATGATTTGCGTCTGATCTGTGAACGCATTTGGATTCATGGAGATCTCGAAGGGTAAAAATCATTCTCTTCATGAGGCATGGCATTAGTGAAGCATTGAAGACATGTGTGTCATAGCCAAATCGACACATGGTGGTTGTCTCCTTCCACATTGTCGTCCTTTATATACGTTACATTGTACTTTTTGCGCAATTTCCTCTTTTTAGGAATTGCATCTGTTGTAATTTTCCTATTTACAGGCCCTTTTAATCAATTAGATGTTTTCGCAAAGAGCTTTCCATTTCTTGCTTTTACAGTTTTGTTTGTGAAAAGACGTCCTTTATTTTGATAAATTTTGCATACGAAAACTTTGGGGCTTTGCTAATTATATTAAGAACAATGATTCACTTGAATGATGTTATGGATGGTGACCGAAATAGCCATTTTTACATACATGACACACTTCTTGTTTGTTTTTCGTTTACATGATAACCGATCCTTTTCCCAGCAGGGCTTTCTCTACAAGACGCAGTTGTCAGGCCAGAAATATCTCACTAATAATGATGTGTACTTATCCCCATCAGAGTAAGATTTGGATTATTCCCTAGTAGCAGTGTAAGCAGTGTTGTTCCCCGACAGGATCTATGTTATGGACTTCTCTTCCCAATCAGAGATGGATGTTGATTCCCTTGACTAGTAAATCAGCGATGATTGATACCTTTAGCAAAGTCCAATGATTGTTGGCATTCTCCAGAGTCATATTTTTGGGACGATCTCCTAAGAGATGTTATTCTCAATTCCCAGCAGATGGGATTTCTCCCCATAAGAGTTCTATTTAGAAAGGCCATTCAGGGCATATTCCTTAACAGAGTTTGGTTGCTGATCCTCTCAGATGCGTATCATTTCCATTTCGTATGGAGCATTACGCCATATTCAAACATATGCATCTGAGGCATAAGCCAGGTTTGGTACCTTCGTTACCAGATATCTCCAGCAGATAACGATATAATTCATGAGACTTAGTGGTGCCTGACCCTAACAAAGGTCATTGGCGGGTGTGTTCATCTTATTCCCTGACAGAGTTTGCTTGTTTAAGTTTCTTTTTCCCTAGCGGAGTTTTCTTTTCAGGTTGTAAGTCGGTTGATTGTACTTCCTGCCTATCCCATATTTTTGTATTCCAACTTTTGGTTGGTAATCCCCAGCTTATCCCGTCATTTTGGGGATGTTATCCCAACTTTTGGTTGGTGGTCCTCTCTTGTTTCCCCTGCAGAGCCGTTATGCCAACTCTTGGTTGCTAGTCTTTGTTGCGGTGGGTTCGCCTTCGGTCGGCGCCCCAAGTATTCCAACTTTTAGTTGGTAGCCATCTGTTTATTTGTCGATGATTCCAACTTTTGGTTGGTAGTCTCCCTTTCTAGTGATCCTAACTTTTGGTTAGTGGCCTTCATCCCAACTTTTGGTTGGTAAGCTTCTTTTATTCCCCGCAGAGTCGTTATCCTAACTTTTGGTCGGTAAGCCTCTTTTCAGGTAAGTTCGCATTCCACAGGTGTCCTGGTGATTCCAACTTTTGGTAGACATCTGTTTATTTATTGTCAATCCCAACTTTTGTTTGGTAGTTTTCACTTCCGATAATCCGAACTTTTAGTTAGTAGCTTTCATCCCAACTTTTGGTTGGTAATCTTTTGGGACGATCCCAACTTTTGGTTGGTAGTCTTTGTTATTCGCCTTCGGTCGGCGTCTAGGTGATCCTAAATCTTGGTTAGTAACCTTTTCTCACAAATTTTGGGTGTAACTCTCTGGCGATCCTGACTTTTGGTTAGTAGTCGTTGTTATCATCGTGATTGGTTGTTGTGTCGGTTATCCCAACTTTTTGTTTGTACCCTCTATTTTTTAGTCCACCTTCGGCTGACAATCAATTGATCCTACTTACGTCCCTGCAGGTTGCAAATTTCTGGTTTCTTTTTAGTATTCAATCACCTTTTACCTTGAATGTCTGAAAGCGATTGCTTTTCATCCCTTCAGATTCAAGTTGTTTGAATAGGGGCAGCTGTAGCACCCCAAAATTTTCCAATCTCTTCTTTGTATCTTGGCGTATGTTGCATATCATCTTGCATTGACATCTGGATAACATTGATCTTACACAGAAAATCAAAGTATGTTATCCAACAATCAAGGGCTCAAGACCAGATTTGTGGCAACCTCATGGCATAAGAGTCCTACCATCATCAAGACATGTCACTCAACCACTTGGATCAAGAACACAAGCATTTGTTCTCCTCCTCCTATCTCATGGATAATTGGCTAGGGTTTTGGTTCAGAGGAAGGTTCTGGTTAATTCTTTGGGCAAGGAATGATTTTCAAGTTTAACACACACCTTAGGGGTTCCCTACATAGATTATGTGCCATCACAAGAGCCTTAATCAGTGGGCTTGGTCTAAGGATTTCATCTGGTCAATAAACGTCAACTGTTGTTCAAAAGGGCTAAATCATTGATCTCAAGGTCAAATAAGGGCATGATAGTTGCTTTCAAGTGATTTAATATGTTTGGAACACGAAAAATCAAGAGGAAATATAAAATCAGGAGATTGGGTGAATTAAGGTTTTGGTAGAAATTTTTCTAAGTGTGAAAAAACCTAATTCTAGCCATTTTGCAACTTCCATAACTTTCTCATTTTTTATCCAATGAGGGAAAACTAGCTATTAAATTGAAGAGTCCATCATGAAGTACAAGTTTGTAGAAGAAAGCATGTCCAAAAGATTCATGGTTTGAGATATATGATAAGCCAAAGTTTGAAAAAAGAGATTATGCCATTTCTACACTTTGAAAATTTTCTAAGTATAAAAGTTTAGTTTCATGTGCCTACTTTCAAGCCCATTTTCCATGGTGTTAAAAGCTTCATTTGAATTTTCCCGCAAAATGAAAGTTGTAGAGGATCCTCTAAGCTTTCTTTTGAGTAATAGATCATCCCCATTGGATGTGTAAAGCTCAAGTTATGATGCTCTCAAGTTAGGGTTTCAAAGTTGTCAAAATGATAAGTGGTTAGACAAAATTTTCAACCCAACTTCCATGGCATTTTTCAATAAGTTCTTGATTTCAAATGGATATTCCCATAACATGAAAGTTGAAGATTGTTTTTCAAGCTTTGTATCCATTACTAGAACACTTCCATTGGATTAAAGCTCTTCAAGTTATGTGGCATCCAAGTTGGTGTTTTCATTGATGTTAATGGATATAAATTAGAATTTTTCTAAGTCATTTGTGGCAGTTTTCAAGACATGATCTTTGAGCAACTTTTTCATGGTCTTAAAAGATTTGTTTCATCATCCCTTCAATATAATAATTGCTCACCATTCATCCCACTTTCATTGAGCACAAGACTTCATGATTTGAGGCCAAAATCCTTGAGTTATGGCTGATCAACGTGAGATGTTTCATGTGATGGATTCCATAACTTAGACTTTTCTTGAAGTTCTTTTGGATCAGTTTCATATGCCAATTTTCATGTCCACTTCTCTCATCCTTCCAACTTCATCTCAATTTACTTATAACATGAGAAATGCTCCTTGATCTTCATACATTACATTGACCTCAAGAACTCACCGAATGGAGCAAGACCCATCAAGTTATGATCCTACAAAGATGGCTATACGAAGCTAATGTAAGTGAATTTTCATGCAATGTTTCCATGCAGCCTCTTTGTAACACTCAAAACCACACGCATAAACCTTCAAAATGCCACTCCAAGCTTTGCCTAAAAAAGAGCCAACAAGCCGTGTACGACTTACACCCTTCATAAACAAGTATTACCATGATTGGAAAAATAACAAAAAAGAGGAAAAAATGTAGTGTGCTCCATTATCCTCCATACTGCTTGTTTGCAACATCAAACAAAGACAATATGAACCTCTTTTTCCATGTACCATGAGTTGAATTCGTGCCACTCATCCCTCACTCCATCCATTTTTCAGAATTCCACATAAATTCTTGACATGAGTTTTAACCTCATTATCTCATTTTTACCTTATAAAATACACCTTATAAAGCCTAAAAGAACCATAATGAGAGGGAGTAGCCACTTCATTTGCTCTGAAAACAAATCTGCAACTCTATTTTCTCTCTTTCGAATCTCCATTTTTCTCCAAAAGAAGTTTCATTCTCTTGCTCTTTTCTTCACCACTGAAGTGTGGAAATCAAGTTTATTGGGTTTCTAAAGTACTGGTAGTGAAGAAGCAATGGACTTCCTCCACTTGGTAAGTTTATCTAACTACTCTATTTCTCATCTTAGAACCATGTGATAAACTCATACATTGCATCTGGAAAGCCTGAAATTACGACATTGTTTGGTTGATAAGGTGTGCATTGTTTGCTATTCATGAAATCTTCTCTTTGCAGTCTTTGATGCTTCACTTTCATGCCATTCTTCTTTATGTTTGAGCCATTATTTTAGATTTTTATTTTCATATTGTTGTTCTACTCAAGGAGTACTTCAATTTGTTGTTTTAATTTGTGAGATTTGGTCGAGTATTGATGATGAAATTTGAGTTTGAAGTAGACAAATCTGGTGGCCATGTGTGTTTCATGTTAGGGTTACTGGTTTTCTTCATGTTGCATGAGGAAGATGATGATGTGTCGTGGCGTGAGAGGAGGGTTTGTTTTTGTCTTTTTGTGACTTAAATATGAGGGTGACCAATTTATACCGTGTTCACATGCTTTTGTACATTTTATTCTGTTATTTTTTTGTTGGCTAATGGTAATTGTTATTGATGGGCTGGGCTGGCATAATATTTGCTTTATACACCACCACCATTCTGGCCCGTGTGTGCTTTTGAACTTGGGCATAGTTTAACTCAAAATTGCTAGTGCACCCCTTGTCCCTATTTCTTTCTCTTTTATCCTATTTTGTTCCAATTTTCATTTCATGTTATTTTTAATAGTAAAACTCTTTTAAAAATTCCATAAAAATTTGTTTCTAACTATTCAACATCTTATTTAATTTTTCATATTTTTTATTTTTATTTTAATATTTTATTTTAAATTTTAAATTTAATGTGTTTTGTTTGACCTATCTTGTAACATGTCTTTTGTTCTTGCCATTTTCTTTTAACCTTTGATCGAACTTTTTACCTACACTTAGGCACACACATATAGAGTGTTTGGATGCTGGTTTGGGGTCTTGGTGGTCATGTCTTGATTATTTTTAATTTGACTTTGTTTGACCTTCGACACGTGCTCGATAAAGTGTTTGCTTGACCTAGTTTGATTCATTTAATGATGATATCTTGCCATTATTTTTGTGATCTTTTGCACTTTGATTCTTGATAGATCTAAATTGAGTTAGGGCATATATTTGGATTTTATTTGGTCATGTGTCCATTTTTGGATATTGCATCGAGTTCTTGTTGTTTTGATCATGTGTTTGTGCATATTCTTAACCTAGTCTTGTAAGTTTGTTTCTTGCATAATTCCATGGATGTTTGGTGAGTCTTGTTTGCTCTTCATGATATGTTAGAAGTTATAATTTACATGATTAGGGGTCCATTGCATGATCACTTCACCTCATATGCTTCACATGATCTTTTGTTCCTTTTAGGAGTTGATTTGTGAGTTGTTTTGCTTGACTTTTATACTTCAACTTGAGTCTGATTCTTCTTGGTTTTGTTTGTTAACTTGATTTTGAATGTGATGAATATCATATGGGCTTTTTTTATGATTTTGATGAGTTGAAGATTGATCATTTGTGTTCATGTTGGATGTTTCCTTCCTTTGAGATTAACTTTGTAATTTGAGTTTGTTCTTGAGTTGTGTTTTGGACTCAAATGTGATTTTTATTTTGTGTGTTCATAAATGAATGTTTCTTTGATGCTTTAATATAATGTTAATGTGTGCCTTTTCAGGAATAATTTCCTTCTTGTGTGTTGGTTTGATTTCATTTTTGCTACCTTGTCTGCTCATCTTGGTGTTGCTTCTTCTTCATCATCTTCCTTCATTCTCCTTTCTTCTTTCTCATCTCTTATGACTTGTTTAAGTATTGCTTTTGTTTTCATATGTGATTGATTAGTAATATGTTTACTTGTGCTTCCTCACATGATCCCTTAGGATTCCTAGTCCCTCTGTTTAACATGGGACTAGGAGAGACATTAGGCTTTCAATCCTTTGCATGATAACAATTAGGATAATCCCTCTTTGACCTCAACTCTAGGATCATCTTGTATGATAACATTAGGGTTTTCAGTTTCCCTTTAGTGTTTCCCTGTGTCTTCTCTTCTCATCTCAAACTTCTTTAAGACACGTAATAAAGGACGACAAACATTATACGCTACGAGCCTTAAGTACATGGGGAATGATGAGTGGGGGGTTTTTCCTTACTTGTCTAGAGTGTTTGGTGTATGCCCTTTAGGCGATATGTGACGTGTTTTCTCTCGTGTCATAGTCTTTAGTGCGATGTGAGTCTCAAACTAACTCAATCCACTTCTTCAAAACTAACAAACCAAATTCAAACCTTTTTATCCTTCGGGATTTACCTTCAAATCATTTTTAGAAAAAGAGTACGTTGTTTTTCCGTTCTATCGCAAACAGGCATCGACCCTAACTGCTGGAATGGGAACTTAACATCACTCATAAAAAACACTTAACCAACCAGTGAGGGGTGCTCATACCTTCCCCTTGCGTAATCGACTACCGAACCTAAGATTTGCTTGCGATGAATTTCTCTTCTCCTTTATTTTAGGTTTTCTTCTATCGTTTCATTTCCCTTCCTTTGGGATAAATAACATTTAGTGGCGACTCTTCTGTTTGTTTCTGTCGGCCCTTTTCGCAGTTGCGACAATGGGTAATACCTTACATAGTACTAATTCTCATTCTTCGAATTGGCAAGGATGAACTTTTTTGTTGAATGCCCTTTTGAGTGTCCCCTGATATAATTGCAGGTGACATTTAGCAGCCATGCACTTCTCTTCTATGAGGTTCAACTGATCAAATCTATTTTGTATCCATTCTGCTTCATCCAGCTTGGTTTCCATTATAACCCTTAGTGAAGGGATTTCTACTTCAATAGAAAGTACTACTTCAGTGCCACATACCAGGGAGAAAGAAGTAGCTCTTGTCGAAGTACGAACTGAGGTTCTGTAGCCATGTAGTGCAAAAGGGAACATCTCGTGCCAATCTTTGTAGGTCTTCACCATTTTTTGGATGATCTTCTTGATGTTCTTGTGAGCTGCCTCTACAGCGTCGTTCATCTTCGGTCGATAGGGTGATGAGTTATGAGGATCGACTTTGAAACTCTCGCATAACTCATCCATCACTTTGTTGTTTATATTAAGCCCATTATTCGTGATAATTTTATTAGGAACCCCATAGCGATAAATTATCTCTTTCTTGATAAATCTTGCAATTACTTGTCTTGTCACGTTAGTGTAGAAAATAGCTTCTACCCATTTTGTGAAGTAATCGATAGCATCTAGAATGAATTGGTGTCCATTCGACGCATTCGGCTCGATCATCCCAATTATGTCAATTTCCCATATAGATAAAGGACACATATCAGTTAAGACGTTTAAGGGAGCTGGTGGCACATGAATTTTATCCACGTAGATCTCACACTTATGGCACTTCTTGATGTATTTGAAGCAATCCAATTCCAGAGTCAACTAGTAATAACCCACTCTAAGAATCTTTTAGCCATTGCATGCCCATTTTCATGGGTTCTAAAGGATCCCTCATGGATTTCTTTGATAAGAATACCCTTTTCGTACCCATCCAAACACTTGAGTAAAACCATGTCATAATTCCTTTTATAAAGTACATCACCGTTTAGAAAAAATTGGGAGGCCAATCTTCTAAACATTTTCTTATCCCCACTTGAGGCATTCGTAGGGTATTCCTGTTTCTAGAGGAATTGTTTGATATCATGAAACTCCGGTTTATCATCTACTGCCGCCTCCACTGCTACACAGTAAGCCGACTCATCTAGACGTTGGATTCTTATAGCCAGAGCTTCATTATACCACTTGACTTTGAACATGGATGCCAAAGTTTCCAAGGTATCTTCTAGTGGATTCTTTTCCTGAGAAAAATAGTGGAACGTGATCTGATCGAAGTAGGTGATCATTTTCTGGACACAGTCTCAATATCGAGTTATCTTAGAATTATGTGTTCCCCATTCTCTCTTGATTTAATTGACGACAAGAGACAAATCTCTGTATACTTCTAAGATCTTGATTCTTAGGTTAATGGCTTCGCTAATTCCCAAGATACACGCCTCATACTCTTCCATATCATTAGTACATGTGAAGTATAACCTAGCAATGAAGTGTATATGAAACCCTGTTGAGGAAGCTATAATAGCCCCTATCTGGTGTCCTTCTGCGATTGAGGCACCATCGAATATAAGCTTCCATCGAGATTCGAGCTCAGGTTCTTTGTATGAGTATGGGGTCTCACAATCTCTTATAGCCATCATATATTCACTGGGGAAGTCAAATTTCATAGGTTTATAGTCATCCACTGGTTGATGAGCGGGATGATCTGCTAGTACACTCCCTTTTATGGCCTTTGGGGTGACATATTGGATGTCATACTCATTCAGTAACATTTTCCACCAAGCTACTATCCAAGTTGCCTCCGGCTTCTCAAATATGTACTTGATAAGATCCATTCTAGATATCAGCAAAGTAGTATGGCACACCATATATTATCTTAATCGTGAGGCGGCCCACACACGGGCACAACAAGTCTTCTCCAAGAGTGAATATATGGATTTGCAATTGGTGAATTTCTTGCTCAAATTAGAAATTGAGTGCTCCTTTCTCCCTGTTTTGCCATGTTTCCCAAGTACACAACCCATCGAATTATCAAGTATTGTTAAGTACATTATGATGGGTCTTCCTGGCACTAGTCGCACCAATATAGATGGATCTCGCAAATATTTTCTTGATACAACTGAAGGCCTTTTGACAATCTTCATTCCACTTAATGGTTTGACATTTCCTCATCAACTTGAAGATTTCCTCATAAGTAGCAGTAAGGTGTGAGATGAACCTAGCAATGTAATTTAATCTCCCTAGAAATCCATACACTTCTTTTTCTATCCTCGAAGCTGGCATTTCTTGAATGGCCTTCACTTGGTCGGGATCGACTTCTATACCTGTCTGACTGACTAAGAACCCTAATAGCTTCCCATCTTGATCTGATTGTATCCGGAGAACCCATACATAAATGAGAAGATTGAAAACTGAGCAGTGTTATCCACCAATACGTCAATGTGGGGAAGTGGAAAATCGTCCTTACGAATTTCTCTATTAAGATCTAGGTAGTCTACACACATTCTAACCTTCCCATCCTTCTTCGGTATAGGCACGATATTGGCTACCCATTCTGAATATTTCACCATGGCTAAGAACCCTGCGTCGAACTGCTTTTTAACTTCTTCCCTAATTTTGAGAGTCACGTTAGGTCTAGTCCTTCTTAACTTTTGTTTAATCTCTGGGAATTCAGGTTTGAGTGGTAGCTTATGTTCAACAATATTCGTATCTAGTCCGGGTATATCTTGGTAAGACCAAGCGAACACATCTACACACTCTCATAGTATCTTGATCAGTTTCTTCTTTATATCCCTTTTTAGAGAAGCGCCCACTTTAACCTCTTTCTTGTCTTCCTCAGTTCTCAGATTGATCACGCCCACTAGTTCCTGATGAGGTTGTATGACTTTTCCCTCTTGCTTTAACAGTCTGGCTAACTCTTCAGAGAGTTCGCAATCATTCTCATCACCCTCTTCGGCTTGGTTAATCAGGAACTCGACATTATAAGGGATTATAGTAGTGTAATTTTTAATAGGTTCATTTTAAAATCTTCACGAGGGATATTTTTTATTTATTTATTGTATAAATAGAAGTGATAAGAATGAAAGTACTGAAAGAAAGTATATTGCCAATTTGAAAAAATGGAAATAAAATAAAAGGGATCTTGATTGAAAATAAAATGCAATTTCATTATTAAATAATCCAACGAAACAAAACGTGGCCCTACAAAGCTTGTCCATTTTCCTTGGGCATAACAAAGGACTTATTATTATATTTTTTGAAAAAGAACAAAAATATGTAAATTACTTCGAAATAGAAATCATCTCGGGAATCTCGATGGCCTTCCAATTGTTGAGAACTGTATTTGGTGTGCAATGACACACTAAGTCTAGTATCTCTCTATCTTCCCCTTCAATTGTGCCACTTGATCTTCATCCATGAACCCAAGATTATACCACCCTCATATCATAAGTGCACTCAAGTCCAGATATAGGACTTATCTCATCACACAGATCATCAAGCACCCAAACAGAACAAGCAATAACAAACAAATCAAACAAACAAGCACAAATAAAATAAAGTAGGCCGAACCCGCCAGTATCCCCAGCAGAGTCGCCACTTTTCTATAGCGGGGAAATTTATGAGTGTAAGCTATTGATTAACTTAACTCAAAATGCAAGAGTCGCAACCGCACTTTTATTTTATCCAAAAGAAAAGGAAAAAGAGAAAACAAAACCTAAAGTATTATAAAACAAGAACAAACAGAAAATAGGGGGTTGGTTACGCAATGGGAAGATGTTAGCACCCAAAAAGTCTATAGTACTCTAAAGGAGCCCTTTGAAATATTTGTGCTTTTTGGTTTGAAAAGGTTTTATTTGAAAAGAGATTAGAGAGAAGAGAAGTATTTTTTTAGATTTTTGTGTTTGAAGACACTTCTTGAGCCTCATGCCTACGTACCCACAAAGTGAAATGTAGGATCAAAACCTCGTAGTTTGTCGTACAAATAAAAAAAATGGTTTGTTATGGTTGATTTTAACTGTAAATACAAGTCATCATTTTAAGGAGAAAACTACGACTAGTCGCCCACAAGTATAAGAAAACAACATTTGCATCATCTTAAGATGGAGGACTTTGCTTGGATTAAAATCAACAAGTTTATCATTCAACATCTAAGTGGAAAATGTCAACATCTTAAATACTATGAGGAATTGGAAAATTATATCTCAACTATGAAAATGACTCATGTCTAAACTTTATAAAAAAAATTAAAAGGAAAAATACACAAAGGCACAAAATGTTTGATTGAGTTTTTGTAAATTTTAAGTCTTTTTTACATTAGCCAAAGTATGATTAACATTGATCGGGATTTTATTAAAGAAATAAAATATAGAAAATCACTTGACCAAAGTCAAGGTTTATTGTGAAAGAGGTTTAATTTTGAAAACAAGAGGGTTTGAAAAAAGAGAGAAGATTTTGAAAATTAAAGAAGGGGTGGAGAAGAAATGACTACCCTAAAAAGAAAAATAAGAGCTAGAGATGGGAAGATCTAACCACACAAGGAGCAAATACTTGACAAGAAGTCAACATAAGCAATTCTATTCCTTTTGGATTTAAACCACAAGCATAATAACCAGATGAATTAAAGCTTCAGAGGAAATATGAAGTTAAGCCATAACAAATTCAAAGCAAGGTCCTTCCAAGGTTTAAAAGCCAATTAGGAGAGTCATGTATCAAATGATTATCATAATGCCAAAGTATCAGCACATGCACACAGAAAAATTACAACAAACAGACATAAGCAAAACCAAGGTCTAAAGTCTCAAATATTCAAGAGCAAAGGGCAAGGGTCCTAGATCTAAGTCTAAAGTCTAAGGTCCAAGCATAAAGTTATAACAATCCATATTTAAGAGAACCAAGTCTTTTAGTGTTTAAGTATTTATTAGTGTCTTAAGAGAGGTATAGTCAAAGTGGACAAAATAAAAAAGAGCCTAAGCATAAACAAAGGTGCAAGTGGACAAAGAGAAAATAAGATAATAATATGATATGAAATGCTAAAATAAAAGCATAAAGGTAAATTGCAATAAGTAAAGATAAATTAAGCTAAAAGAAAATTAAAGTAAATATTAAATCAACAATAAAAAGTTAGTAAGTTGGTGATTAGAAGGGAAAAGTCAATTTGTCATTTTTTGGAGAATACTAAACTAGGCATCCACCAGCATGGAAACATGGTCTCATATATTATCAAAGGAAGGGATCTAACTTGGATAAGATCAACAAGTATGCCACTAGCTCATTTTGATAACAAAAGATCCAATCTATTCCACACAATACCATGTATAATAGAAGATTGATAACTCGCTTACAAGACCAACTCAATTCCGATTTCGGGACCAATTTAGCGCTATGTTAAGCAATCATAATCGGACTTATGTAGAAGCCACGACTATCTGAAGCCGATTAAAAATAATGTTTGGGCTAATACAAGTTAGAGAAATGACATGTAGGTCATTCTCCTAAAACTTGCGACACTAAAAGAAAAAAGGTAGTGGTCTCACCTTAATCCTAACTTCTAAGAGAAGTCTCGTGACATTCAAGGTTTTCATTGACCAAAATAAAAATGAGAAGAGGCGAGAAGAGAAGCCAAATTGAACCACAACATTTGAATCGTTCCATCTTCAAGCTCCATCACTCATCTTGGTAGATTAAAGCACTAAACATATCACTAATTTAAAGCACCTAAAATGAATCCCATGATTCACTTAAAGATAGATTTAAACTAATGAAGGTTTATCCAACTTTATCAAACATCCAAAGTCCATGGAGTTTAAAGTGAAATTTGATCAACAAACCACATAATTCAAGGCAAAACAAAACGAAATGGAAGAAAGGAGAAATGACACCAAAACGGTCCCAAAATAAGCCAAAAATAACATTCTGACTTATGTTAATGATTAACCAATTTTAGGCAGATTTTGGTTATCGATTAGCACTGACAGGACAACAAAAAAATTTGGAAAAATCAGCATTCCATGATTCAATCATTTCTTCAAACGCCTCATTATCATGAATGCAATTGATCACAAAAATTCAAGTAAAACAAAATCAAATAACACCAATGAAACACAATTTGTAAGATCCAAAGATCAAGCAACAAGAATCAACAAGAGATCACATCGTGGAAGATGAATTAAGCATAACAATGGTGGAACAAGAGTTTACCACTTCAAAATCTGAAAATGCTTCAAATCAACTTCAAGAACCACACTCCAAAGCCTTCATCTATAAAATTTGATGTTAATGAAGTGTTTTGATGGAATTTAGATCAGATATTAGTAAGCTTCAATGAAAAGCTTACTAACTTTTAATGGAAGAAAGATCTTTGGTGAACTTGGGTAGATGAATAAAATTGAGAATGAGGAAGAATTTTGACAGGGTGAATTTGGCTATAAAAAGCTTGATTAGTGAATGAAATGAGGGCTCTATTTATAAAATTTAGGCTTGGAAATTTAGGTGGTTTGGAATTTAATCTAGGCTTGGAAATTGATTTTGGAGGAAAACGCAAGATCAAGTGGTGATTAATGAGTGTATGATGGGAATTAATTTGGATGAGGTATGGGAACTAAATGAAAGTGATCTAGACTATTCTCATGATAAAACAAGTGAATTTTGGTTCCAAAATGTTGTAGAATTTGAAAATTCTATTTTTTAGCCAAAAACGCACGTGTTAATCGATTAACCAATTTTAGGAAAATTTTGGTTAAACAATTAACATAGTGAAAAAATTAGAAAAATGGTTTTTTGTTGTGTTGTCTTGGCTCTGGATCGATTCTTTTAATTTGTCAAAAAAGGCATGGAAATGAACACATGATCCTTAGAGTCTCTTGAGCAATAAGCAATCAAATCTTGGGAAACTCTCGATCAAATGATTTTGACTTGTTTGCAGATCAACTTTGACTTTGTTCAGATGAATTTCATTTTATCTAAGTGTTGCGGTGAGAATCGGATATCAAGCTATTGAATTAACTCGAATCACAAATCTTTGAAGTTCACCACCAAGCTTTGAACTATCCAAAGGAAAGGGAAAAGATAAAAAAAACCTAAGTGCGATGTAACAACAAAGCTAAGAGATATAAGGATCGGGGGTTGGTTATACCTAGGGAGGGTGTTAGAATCCTAAGTATCTGTAGTACTCTACATGAACCTCTTATTTGTATTTGTTTAATGTTATTATTTGCTTGTTAAGGAAAATGTGCTAAGGGGAAAACCTAAGTTATTTATTAATTATGCTCGCCAAGACATCGCATCTCGTGCCTACGTATTCTAACAAGGATGGAATCATAACATTCGTAGTTCACCTTACTAAGGGTGAAGAACTCTTGATTGTGGTCAAAGTTCCAAAGGTAAGTAAGTATCCATAAGTATGACACTTACATAGAGTTTACAAACTCTCTAAGTCTAAGTGGAAACACTAGCTAAAGGGGTTGACTATAACAAGGCAAAAAGAAAAAGTGAGTACTCATAACAATGGTACTCACATAGAGTTTACAAAATCTATCCCTAAAGCTAGGTTGCAAGATAAATTGGCTTTAATAAGGGCAAAAAGGGAAGCTAAGTACTTATAGCAATAGTACTCACATAGGGTTAACAAACCTTAACCTATGGCTAGGTTAAAGAGGGGAAAGTGGCTCTAACAAGGCC
This sequence comes from Lathyrus sativus, assembly GCA_963859935.3. Lineage (NCBI taxonomy): Eukaryota > Viridiplantae > Streptophyta > Magnoliopsida > Fabales > Fabaceae > Lathyrus > Lathyrus sativus. The sequence goes on along the minus strand of OZ012741.1, from coordinate 282,069,658 downwards.
AAGGGAATGAATCTAACAAGGTCATGAGGTAGGGTAGGAATTAGACTAAGGTATCCTAAATGTTACATGGCAGTCAACAGAGAAATCTTTTCCTTTGGACTTAGGAGACATGCAACTTGTAACAACAGGGAGTTAAAAGAGAGAGCTTTAAGTAAGAATGATAACAATCAAGGATGAAATGGAATTATGACTAAGGAATATACTAAAATAAATGATCAACTCAAGATATAAACAAAGTGACAAGAATCAAACATTATGAGATGTCAAGAGTCAGTAAACAGGCAAAATACAGGCATGCAAGAATATGGAACCCTAATCAACACCAATAATCAAAGTATCAAAGCTAAACGCACCAAGTAACATAGAAATCAAGGAAGGTCCATAGCTACCCGATATCATGCTCAACCTACTCAAATGATTAATAAAATATTAACAAGCATATCAATCATGCATCGAACATAAGCATACTTGCCATAAACTAGCTCACACAAAGATAAGTGCAAAGATGGTTCAGAACATGGAAGTTAGAATTCAAAACTCAAGTGGGAAGTAACATTTACATCATATATAACTCACATACAACATCATGATGTAAAGAAAAGCATTAGCAAGGATCATATCAAGGCATAAACAAATCAATAAGCAAGAATTAATCCAAATCATCCATAAAGGAACTCAAACATTCAAGACATGTAAGGAAGATTAAATGGAAAAGCAAACAAACTTTGAAACCATGAAGTCAGAAGTCAAGACATGTCATTCAAGTCACATACAATAAAAAAAACATCAAAGAGATTCACAAAAAAAAAAACATGTGTAAAACTAGGTCAAGATAAACATCAAAACATTTTCAAAACAAACCCTAATTTGATGCACCAATCCAAAATAGGAAAATGGACAAATAAAATCAATCTAAAGGCTCTACATCATGTCCACACATTTAATAATATGTATTCAAAATATCAACAAGAGATTAGCACAAATGATCATTCAAAATCCATTAACAAGCTCATGGTATCAAATTAATCGAAGCTCAACAAAATCAAACCAAAAGCTATCCAAACAACATCACCAATACTCAATAAAAATACTCAAATATTCTACATTCATACATTGGAAGTTGAAAAATAATCAACACAAGAAAACATGTCTAAGGAACTCAAATTAAAAACCTAATTTTACGGTGTTTTTGTAAACACAACACACAAACTAAATTAAATAAAATATTAAAATAAATTCTAAAAGAAAAACCTAAGACAACAAGGTCATCAAAATGATTTTTTAAGTGTTTTAAACATTGAAAATAAAATGCAAAGTTGGACTAGAAAAATAAAAAGAAACCTGAAAAGGGGGTGTAGTAGCACTTTCTCATAAAAAAGGAAAACTAGTTAAAAAGTGCATATGGGCTCACGCGTGGAGGTTGTGAGTAACAAGTTAACCAAGGCCCAGTCCAAAATCAAAAAAATAAAAAAAGGAACAAAAAACAACACGCGGCCGCCACGCAGGATATGTTGGGGTTAGACGGCGCTGACGAAGCATGGATGTGTCAGTTCAAAGGGTCTGACCGGGGTTGACACGCAGACGCTGGAGCCTTAGCTTTGTTCATCTTCTTCAGTGGGTCGCCAGAGTTACAGAGGGTGGACCTCATCAAAAACTCACAAATTTAATACTGTTCTCAAGGTTTTCACACGTAGCGTCCAAAAATCAAATTATTTTTTACATTTGAAGCCTCTAACACTATGAAAATAAGCCACGAAAAATTAACATCAACACTGAAAGTGCTCGAAACTAAGAAGATTCAACCCATAAATGATTTACACCTTATCACACGCTCAAATACATATGAAAATGAAAAGATTGCACGTGAAAAGTAGGAGAAACAGTTTGAAGAAGTTTTACCAAGGTTTGAGCTTTCCAATCTTCTTTCAGAACTCCCACACCTCCAACAATCGTGCAAAATGCCTCCTTGGGACTTGAGGAAGAGGAATGTGAGAAGGAAATGGAAGAGAAGTTGGGAAAAAGAGAGATTCGAAAATTTTGTTTTTGTTAAGATTGTGAGTGAAGTGTTTTTGCTCTCTTCTTTTTTGTCTCTCTCTTATGAATGTCTTTTGATTATGTTCTGGCTAGAATGTACATGTTCTGAGGTAAAGTTGTGAGTTTTTTTTTGGTCAAAACCTTGAAAAAGTAACATATGATGGTGATGTTGCTCGTGCTGCTATGAGGGCAGATGGTTGGGCAAAGACGTTTGTTGTGTTATGGCAGGTTGTGCAGCAAGAAAATGAGAGTGAAATGTCATGAGGTGAGCTGCAAAGTTTTGTTGGTTCATTTGTTCATGTATGAGTCAAAATGCCTTTAGTTGTGTCATAGAAATGGTAAGCTTATTATGGCAAGTTTTTGGATCCCAATTATGCAGGTTAGGTGCACAAGAAATGATGTTTTGGGTGCTACACAAGTTTATCAAAGTCTTGGTTCAAAATTTAGTCATGGTGGCAAGACATAGACATGTGTATGAGGCTCAATTTAACACATAATATCTCCATGGTTCTTGGCTCAAATGGTGAGGTTTTGATCTCTTTGGAAAGTAGGCATGTAACTCTACAACTTTCATGTTGAAATCTTTTTGAGATTGTGCTTGGAAGCTTGAGAAATAATAGCATGAAAACTGGTCCAAATTGCTTCCCTGAGGCTTGGCACACGTGACCTGGTCATGGCCTGGGAAACTTTTGGCACCCATTTTCATCACATCATAAATTGATTTTTAGAGCTCCTCTCGGTGACTTCTTGGTATGCTTGGATATATGAGATCAAGGGGAACAACTTTAATGTTGAAAACATTTTGAGTTGAAGCTTGGAAATACATAAAAGGGGGCGTGCAAGTTTGGCAAAACTAGAGGCCTAGGATGCCTTGACAGATTGCGCAAGTTACCAGGCTTGTGCCCAAAAACCTTAATACTTTGAGACACCATAACTCTTTATTCCTTGACCCAATTAGATTGTTCTTGGTGTCAAAAGAAGGCTGAGAAGATGATCTACAACTTTCATGTTGATGACTAAGTCAAATTATGCTTGGAACCCTTTGGAAAATGGTCTTGAAAATCACCCAAATATGCTAAATTTTACATTTAGAAAAATTTCAAAGTGCTGAAAACCAAGTCATGATATTTTTTCAACTTTGAACACTTATAACTCCAAATCCATTCATCTTTTGAACATGATTCCTTCTACAAACTTGTATTTTAGGATGTCCTATTTACAATGATCATTAGTTTACTCCAATTGACTCAAGGATGAGTGAGATATGGTTCTTGCAAGTTGGCTTGAATTCTTGATTTCCATTCTTAGAAGATTTCACAAAAAAGCCCTAATTTTCTCAAATCTCCTAATTTTATGATTCCACTTGATTTTTCTTGATCAAACATCATGAGATCATAGAATATGGCTTGTAATGTTCATGGTTGACCAAAAATACTCAAGGGTTGACTCTCATAGTGCCTCAATTGACTTTTCAATCAGATGAATTCAAAACCTCTCCCATCCACTTAGGAAGCCCTTGAAATGAATTGTATTGAACCAAATGGCATCTTAGGAGCCCTTGAAATGTGTGAGGACATGCTTGGTTGATCCCTCTTTATAATCTTGATTAATTAGTGCATTCACCTTTCATGTACAAAACCATAATTTCACAAAAGAAAGAAAATAACAAAGCTTGATAGTTTGATTATTTATGCAAGGATGATTGACATAAGATGCTTCGGCAAATGATGATGAAATCGAAGGGGTAAAATTTAGGGTATGACAATTTCCCCTATTTAAATAACTTCACCAGATGGCATGAGCGATGACGAACCCCATAAAATCAAGGTGAAAGGTATTTAAATATAGCAAATCAAAAATTTTGCCCATATATGCAATGTTATGCTAAGGACAAGAGGAATTATGAAAATGCTGACATGCCATGAACTCTAGCATGATGATATGATAAATGCAAAAAGCAGACAAGAACAGGAAGCACAATGGGTAAAGATCAACAACCAAGGGTAAGAACACCCTAAGGATAACCAAAAATACTAGGGAGAAGAAACAAACTAGGGAAATCCAAAGTGGTTGAGAAATAGGTTCAGACGTAACCGAACAACACTTTAGAAGAAAATATCTTCACTGGAGATAGAACCAAGACAAATGGTCTCCACTAGGAAATATCTAGAGACGTTAATCAACAGGCTCAGACATGATTGGATGACACTCTAGAACAAAAAACAAGCAGAAAACATCTTTACTGCGGATAAAAACCAGAAAGAAGTATGATCTCCACCGGGGATCATGTCAAACAAGGGATTAATCTTCTGATAAGATAAATCAAGCAAAACAAGAAATGATCTTATAACAAGAGATCACACACACAGAAAATGACCTTCTAACAAGAGATCAAAGAAACTGAGAAATGATCTTCTGACAAGAGATCAATCAAACATTGGTGTTTTCACATGGGAATAAACATCCAAATTTTTAGAAATTCCTTAAAATGAAGAGTTTAAACGGAATCTTCAAGAAACGTCAGGAAGAAACAGGGTAATTAAAAACTTTGTAAGTGCCAAATGAAATGGACTTAGACCACAAGAAAGGGTAACAACCGGCTTCTGACAGGTCGATGCTGGTAACTACTAGACTTCAAAGGGATGTTGTTAACAACCAAACTTACAATACCAAAACAAAGTTGGGTAAGGGTACCAATAATAATTGGATTTCAAAAAATGCCAGTAACCATAAAGATTTCCCTGTGGTATAAGTCCAATTTAGTGGACACCACTTTTCCTGTGAAGCTTGCACACAACGGAGTTAGTAACACTAAGCTTCACAGGGAAAACTGGTGACGATCAGATAAACAGTATTAATAACGATTGGATTTGCAACGAGTGCCAATGTCGATTAGACTTTCACCAAAGATTGCAAGTAATGATTATACTTTGATAGTGTGGTAATAACCAGACAAACAATACCAATGACGATTGGGTTAAAAACCAGAGACGCTAGTGACAACTAGGCTTCAAGGATATATATATATATGTAACAACCAAAGTTTAATAAAGTTCCAGTGACATCTAGACTCAGACTTGGAATTGTTGACGACCAAATATCTCAAAAAAGGTTCCAATTACCACTAGAATTAGGGAAGAAATAGGTGACAACCAAAGATCTCAACAAAGATGCCAGTTACAACTGGACTTGGAGTTAAGGGGCTACAACCAACAACAAAGATCTGGAAAGATGCTAAATGCACATGATATGACAAGATGCTTATGCTCAATCATATGCAAGAGCCGACTCTAAAGAGAGACAAATAAACTGGAGACTCAAAGGGTAAATAAATAAACATATCTACTTCGTTGGGGAAACAAAGAGTCACACTAAATCCGGGGAATAACGGTTTCCAGAGATTCACTAGGAAATAAACCCACTTTACTTGGGGAAAGAAGTTTGCTGGGGAGATGATGTTACTTCAGTGGGAACAAAGGATGACACCACTAGGGATAAATCTTCAACATTTAGACATGCATCACATGGAGGATACTGGGGAGATTATCTTCAATCTTGGTAACCATACACGACCAAAGGATCAATCCAAAAGGTATTGTCAGTTTATGCTTCAATGGGGATTATGTTGAAATAGTCTAATAGTGCTTTTGCCACCTTAAGACTTCTTAGGGAAACATATGATTTCCACTAAATCCTTCCACAAGCCAAAACAACTTTGTGTTTTCGTTACATTTTCAAAACTGTTCTTAATTCAAACTTTTCGCTTTCAAAATCATTATTAACTGATAAATGACATTTTGCATAACAAGGAAAAGTAGAGAAAATAATAAATAACAAAGATTGAATGGTCCAAAATCTGATCTTATTCAAGAATGGTAGCTTGCAAATGACAAAGCTTTATGGAACCTTACAATTGAAAATAGAAATCGGGAAATGTTACATTGAATCCAATGACAACTGCTAGCCTTAATAACTAAGAATTTCCAAAACCTTGCTTTTGACGAGAGCGGTTGGATCGAAATCTTAGTTTGTTCTTCTACAATGGTGACAACCAACTGATGCAGTGAAATGCTCTTTGTCCCTTACTTTTTGCCTGGATCGCCCTTTCGAATTTTTAATCCACCAGGATGCTCATTCTTGCCTAAGCCGCCCTTTCGGGTTTTCAACTTAGTGAGCTCTTTTTTTTTTCATCCCTAATTTTTGCCTGGATCTCCTTCATAGGTTTTGATCCACCAGGATACCCATTTTTACTTAGTTCTCCTTTCCGGGTTTTCGACTTAGCGGGCTTTATTAGGAATAATATTTTATGACTGCATCAGAATTCACCGGGTGTGCGAGCTTCTCACCATCCATCGTTGTGAGAATTACTGAGCCTTCGGAGAAGACTGTTTTCACAAAAAATGGGCCTTCATAGTTGGGTGTTCATTTCCCTCGTATATCCTTGTGAACTGGCAAGATTTTCTTGAGTACAAGTTCTCTTTCTCAAAATTCCCGGATACAGACCTTCTTGTGGAATTCTCTTTTGGTTCGCCTTTGATACAACTGATCATGACACATCGCAGTCATACGCTTCTCATCAACAAGGTTTAGTTGATCAAATATTTCTTGAACCCATTATGTTTTATCAAGCTTGGTCTCCATAAAGACTCTCAAAGATGGTATCTCAACTTCAATGGGAAGAACTGCACCCATCCCATATACCAAAGAAAAAGGGGTTTCCCCTATCGAAGTTTGAATAGTTGTTCTATATTTGTGCAAGGCAAATAGCAACATTTCATGCCAATCCTTATAGGTCTTCACCATCTTCTACATAATTTTCTTGATGTTTTTTCTCACAGCTTCAATAGATCTGTTCATCTTTGGACAATAGGAAAAGAGTTGTGATGCTCAATCTTGAAACTTTCACACAACTCTTTCATCCTCTTGTTGTTCAGATTAGTCCCATTATCTATCATGATTCTACTCGAGATTCCATAATGATAGATAATCTCCTTCTTGATAAAACGGGAAACCACTTGCTTGGTTATATTGGTGTAGGACGTAGCTTCGACCCATTTGGTGAAGTAATCAATGGCAACCAAGATGAAATGGTGACCATTGGAAGCTTTAGGCTCGATTTCCTCAATCATGTCAATGCCATACATAGAGAAAGGCCAAGGCTGTCAGGGTAAAGTTCCTCATACTTAGCTATACTTGTTTTAATGATGTCAAAACATACATAGGTAGAAAAATGTACTTTGGACGATATCATTATGTCGCATATGCATACCTTATTTCTCTTGCGTCAAACATTGGTTAAAAACATGTTTAGATACATATAGAAAAAGTATAATATATGCTCCATATAGGTTTGATCATGTTAGTCTAGTTTGGGATATGTTAGGGTATCTTAAAAGTAGCTAAATACATGAAAAAAAATGCATTTTTGCATACTTTGAGCCTTTGAGTCGACCTATAACCTGTTTAGGTCGACTCATACAAGAGTCTTTTTTTTTTGGATTGCTCTTAGGAGTGCTCGTGTCGACCCTCCAGTCGACTCATATTGTGTACATTTCTGTTTATCTAAATTTTTGTCTTTTGCATCGATGAATGATCTATTCCGGACGACGCCAAATGCTATTTTTTGCATAGTCTAAAATCAGGAGAGTTCAAGTCGACCCTCCCTTTTTTGTAGCTCGACCGCTCGCGCGTTTCTTACCAAAAATATGTTATGTGAAATTGTCAAAGTGTTTGTTAAGTTGGTTAATTGTTTTCACACTTGCATATATATTAAGTTAGCTCATTCTTCAACCAACAACAAGAAAAGTGAAAATATACACTGATTTGGTTCTCATCACCTTCATCCTCTTTCTTGCATTCACTCAACAACTACACATAATCAATTTTGTTGTGTATTCTGCATCATTGAGGTGATAACGTCCAAACATAGGATTCGGGTAATCAGGTTTGGGTTGAGAGATTAGTGGGTTTTTCTTGAATAAAGCTGTTAGGATTTTTTCCTCCAAGAATCTAGGATTTTAGGGGTTTTTATGCACAAATCGGTACATCACAGATTTAACCGAGCGAAGGTAATTGAAGAACGGGAGCTTCTGTCAGTTTAGTAGCGATAACCGGAGGATTTTGATAGGAAGATTTGAGTTTGAATCGTTGGTGTTTGAAATCAGCTGGGCAAGGTTTGAAGACCAGAGGGTTGTTCAAAGGGAGTGTCGTAATCGGAGGTTTACTCATCACGTTCGAAGGACTTGATTCAGCTTGAATCAAGGGAAGAGAAGGAATAGGCTCTACATCAATAGTTGGGTTTGATTGTTTAAATTCTATTGCTTCTCATGTAAACATTTGCGAACAAGTTATATATATATATATATATATATATATATATATATATATATATATATATATATATATATATATATATATATATATATATATATATATATATATATATATATATATATATATATATATATATATATATATATATATATATATATATATATATATATATATATATATATATATATATATATATATATATATATATATATATATATATATATATATAGGTTTCAATTCTTTTTTTAGAATTGAGGGCAGACGTACCCCTAGCGAGGACGACGGGGAAACTGCCTCAATAAATTGGTGTTCTCTCTTTACTTTTTCCATTGCTAAATTTTTGTGTTTGTGTGCAAACAGTTTATTGATTAAAATTATGGTGTGTGTAGTGCTGGACCATTTTTAGAAACCTTATTACAATCCTTGATTGAATTTGAATACTATAGCACTTCATTCACATATTAAAATTCACTTGAGGTGCCTTGCACACCAAGTGTTTGACTAATTGCATGAACACACACACTTGTGCTGTCTTTTCAATTGGGTTATATTTTACACGCATTGGAAATTGTCCAACCTTAAACTGGAAAAAATCTAGTTGATGTGTGTTCAAATTAGTGATTCTAAATCTCGTGTTTATCGGATTCCATATGCTTTGCGTATATCTGATTTTTTCGGTAAAGGTTCATTTAAATGAATATAGTTCCTTAGCCGCTTCCGCTTAAAACTTTTAAAAACCAAATATTGGTAAGCCCCGACTTTGTTTTTAATAAGTGATCTATTCATCCCCCCCCCTTCTAGATCTATGATGTCGTCTAACAAGTGGTATCAAGAGCACCGATTAATTTTGTGCCTCGCATATAATTTCTTAGAATATGGAAAACGAACCAAAATAGGCTTATAAATTCCATTGACATTAAGGTATGGAATGTTATATTGAATGGTCCTATGGAAATAACCATGACCGTTGAAAATAACGTTGTTGTGCCAAAGCCTAAAGCACAATGGAATGATGAAGATGAGAAAAATTATAATTACGATTGGAAGGCTAAAAATATTCTGATCTCCTCCTTGGGAGTTGATGAATACTATAGAGTTTCACATTGTATAACTGCTAAAGCTACGTGGGACTCATTGCAAGTTGCCCATGAGGGAACAAATGATGTCAAACTATCTAGAATCAATAGACTAATTTTCAATGATGTTGCTACTACCAAGGTCTTAAGATGTCTTACTATGGAGCGGAAACCAAAGGCCACCACAATAAAGGAAGCAGATGATCTTATGACTTTGGACCTTACAACTATTTTTGGAAAGCTCCAAGAACATGAGCAAGTGCTTCTTAGTCTCGAGTAATTTGAGAAAAATGGAAAGGAAGGAAAAGACGAAAACTACGGAAAAGAAGTCTATAGTTCTAAAAGCTTCTAGTTCAAAGTCTTATGCAAAAGATCTAAGTGATTGCGACTTGAGTGATGATGAAGATGATGAAACGAATGAGGATATGGGGTTGTTCGTGAAGAGATACAATCGCTATGTAAAGAAAAATGGTATCCAACATTCTGAAAAGAATCTCGTCAATTTTAGAAGACAATCAAGGTCTTCTAAGAATGAAGGCAATAAAGGGAGTAGAGTTAGAGGGCCGTGTAGGGGTATCCAACATTCTGAAAAGAATCTCGTCAATTCTTCCTCTTCTCTCTGTCTATGTAGTTTATGAAGTTCTTCATTCTCGAGGTTGACGATGAAGTACTTGTTCTTCCAGGCTTTCCTCTCCCTTTTGGCCTTAGCCAATGCAATCTTCAACTTTTCCTCTTCAATCATGAACATTAGAGTGGGGCCCCTATGAGCCAAAGGTATAGGTTCATGGCGAGGATATGACATCTTTAGCTTAAGAGCCCTTTCTTGTACCCGTTTTAGGTAGGGTTTCAAAGCAATGCATTCAGGATATCCTAACACAGTCATTCCCTTTGTGTTTACGTGGCGCCAGGTGTGCACGATCTTAGCCTTTAGTTTTGGATTCTACCCCTCCTTAAGAAAAGTTCCTTCCAAGAAGATTGCGTTAGGCCTCTCCTTCATTGGATATCCAAGCTGTCGGCGAGCTAAGATGGGATTATAACTTATGCATTCTTTCGTGCCAAGAAGAGGCACATTAGGAAACTCTCCACAACTATTAATCATAAAAACTCCTCCATACATAGGATCATACCACTCGATGTCAGAGTGCGTGAGTGACATGATCTTATTTGACCAAAAAATCCCATCCTTTAGATCTCAGAATGTTACTGACCTTGGCAAGCGCAAAATAAACCACTCGTAGAAGAGGGCAGTGAAACAGGTAATCTGACCCCTTCCATGAGAGTTTTTCAAGTGAATCGAGTGGTAGGCATTGGCGAGTAGGGTAGGAACATGATTCTTGAGTAGAAAGATATTGATAGTGTCCATATCGATGAAGTCGTCAATATTTGGGAAAAGGAAGAGCCTATAGATCAATAATGCAAGAATGGCTTCAAAGGTTTATGCATTCTTCTTATTAGCATGGTACTAAGCCTTTTCAATCAAGAGTTTGACTGGAAATCCAGGGAGCCCTTCCTTGGTGGTCATAAGTGCTTAAATGTTAGACAGCTCCAGATGCGTAGCTTCAGCAATGTCTTTCCCACTTGGTATATCTTCTAACCCATAAAATGGAGGCTGAGAAATAATATGAAGTCCTATCAAAGCAGAATACTCCTCTAGAGTAGGCAACAACTGGTAATTCAGGAATGTGAAGCAGTGGTACAACGGGTCATAGAACTGTACGAGTGTAGCTAGCAGTTCATCTACCATTTTAAGCTTCAGCAGTGACAAAACTCCCATATTTTTCCTTGAATGCAAGACGACCCTCTACCAGGTTTCCTAGTTTTCTTAAACTTTCTATCTTTGGACTCTTGAAGGCATACTTTTGGGTTCCTCTCCTCCCAAAATCCATTCTACAATGTCTACAAAATAATTTTCAGTTCCTTGAAGGGTTAGAAAAATGCATAAATGCAATGCAAATGCAGTTAGTTTTAAGGAACTCAAGAAGTAAATTGCGAAGAAGAAACAATGTCTAGAAAAAACTCCAATTCATTAATAATAAGAAGAGTTACAACTTTGAAGCATAAATCAAGAAACATAAAAATACAAAATGAAAAGCTAGGCCTAATGGGTCCTAAGTGTTGCACCCTAAAATTTGCCCAACCTTTTTTTTAACTTGGTTTATGTTTTGTTTCATTTCTTTCTAGCATTTGCATTGCATAGCATTTTGCATTGAACATGGGATCAAGAGGTTGTGCATATCAAGAGGAGTCTACTCAGAGGGTTTGAGCCTAATCAAGGGGTGTTACTCAAGTTTGAATGGTCATCAAGTCATCTAGAAGTGGGCAATGGTCTTGTGAAAGGATGGATTGATGTATGTGGGTCAGCTCCTAACTTGGAGGCCAATTCAAGATCATCAGAGGATTGTGAATTCATGATTATGAATATAAGAGAGTGAGAGAGCTCATTGAGTGCCTTGAGGGTCATTGTGGGGCTCATCTAAGTGTTTGTGCTAAGTGTGAAAAGTTACAGTTGAAGGTGTTGCAATTAGGGTTTTCATCTGGTTAATCCTCAGTCAATTGTGAAATTGAAGGAGATTAAAACTCAATTCAAGGTCCATATGGTCATGTGATGTTGTGTTAAGACATGTGAGACGCCATTTCAAGATCAATTCATCAAGAATCAAGAGTGTGAGAAGTTACTAAATTAGGGTTCTCAAGGTAAAATCCCCTATTTAGTGCCTAACTTCAAGACCACCCATCTCAAGATACAATTCTCATATCAACTTTTGACCAACATGAAACTTGTAGAGAATGTTATTAGATTTCTTTTGAGTACTAGAAGTCCTTGATTGGATTTATAGAACTCAAGTTATGATCCAGACAAGTTACAGGTCATCAGATGAATGTGATTTTGGTCAACAAAAGTCAACCAACTTCCAAGCCCTTTTTGACCAAGAAGAATGTTTCTCCTCAACTTTTGGCCAACAAGAAACTTGTAGATAATGGTCTTAGCTTTCCAAAAAGTACTAGAAGTCTTTCATCTGATTTGTAGAACTCAAGTTATGAGGCTTACAAGTCAGGGGTAATTTGGGAAAGTAAGATTATAGGTCATAAAATTACAAGTCCATTTCACCATCTTGCACACTTCAAATGAAGATCTTTCCAACATCAAATGTGCTCCAAATGGTGTCATTTGTTCAACCAAACATCAAGAAGTCATGTATTTGGCTTGGTTTAAGGAATTGATGTGTGAATTTTCATGGAAGAAAGCTTAAAAGGGGAAATTGGATTTAATTCACTTTGGACCATTTTTGTGCAAATGAGTACACATTTTGAGTGCAAATTATATTTTAAGAACATTGGCATTAATAGAATTTGAATTGGGAGAGTTTTGATGAGCCATTTTCAAGCTTTCTTCAAGCTTAAGTTACACTTTAAACCTAAACCATTGAGATCAAACAAGGATCAAATCCCAACCCTTCACACTCCTCATGTCATCAGCAAGCAAAATGAACCATTTTGGAGCCAAATTAGTGAAGAATTCGTGCACATGACAAGTGAGAAAAGATCAAATTCCATGGATTTCAATTGGGCTTTTAGAGGCTGAAATTGGGCTCAATTTCTTTTCAAATCCATCACATAAAAGCTTTCCATCATGAACAAGTGCTTAGAACCCGAAATTTGAGGAGAATTGGAGCTAGAGCATTTGAAAAAAGTGGTGAAAATTCAAAATTCGAATTCTGAGAATTAGCAAGTTTCAAGCCAAATTCAAAATTTGAATTCTGGACATTTTTCTTCAAGCTTAAGCATCAATTGAAGGCTCAGTCGAAGTTCTCCACTAGGTATTTACAATTCAACCTTACACTCTGAATATGCATTGATTCACTGCCAATTTTACATATTTGAGACTTAGACAACATGTAGATATTTAATATATAAAATGAACTGGCATTTGTGTTGATTGTTGGATGAAGCTGAAAAATATTTGGATCTGTTATGGCTTATTCTTGTGGTGTTTTGCTTGTTTGTTTCTTGATCTATAACCTCCATAACACGTAGATGATTTCTGGACCAATTTAATGGAGTTTGGTGAACTTTTGTTCTTGAGGCATAATTCTGTTTGCCTTCGGTTTGAGTTTGTGGTGAGGAATTAATGGAAATTAACCTTGGATTCTTGTTCCTCGTGAGTTGTAGATGAAGTTTCATATACGTTTTGTTGAATTTGGTGATGTTTTGACCAGGCCACCGTTGCTCTCGCCGGAGAAGACGACCGGAGTCTTCTCTGGCCACCGCCTGAAACATTCCCTCCATTTGCAGGTTTGAACGAGGGAGATGATCCCTTGGCCGTTAGATCTGGCTTGACTTGTGGACTTGGTATATAGATCCAGCACGTGAGATTTACCCTGAGAGTGTTGACTAGGGTTTTGAGTACGTGGCAAGCCTTAGTTCATTAGATCAACATACTTTTGAAACTAACACATTGGATTAAGACTCATGGTAGGTTATAGTCAATGAGCCACACTGTATCCCTTAGTTAATGAGCCACATGTTTAGCTACCTTTTGCATTTTATTTGATTATATTTGAACCATTTTCCTATTTTTGAGGCAACTTGCAAGTCAAGTTATCTCCAAGGGAGGTTCACATATGTACCTTGAAATAGTTCAACTTGGATATGACATTTTTGGATCCTTTGAACCCTCAATGCCTTTTGTTTCATGTTGTTAGAATGTTGAGGATGATGTTGGTTCAATTTTAGGTCATGATATTGTTTCTTCCTTGTTCATTTGTGTGTTTCTTTTTAAGCTTTCAACTTGAACTCCTATGTGATGCATGTTTGCTTCCTTTGTGCTCTTACTTGCATTTCTTCTTGATTTGTATTTCTATTGCTTTTGAGCTTTCTTCTCTTCATCTCCCTTCTGTCCAATGACTTTGGAACCTCGTTTAAGGTATGTTAGTCCCTCCTGAGGAGGTACTTGAAGTATACCTAAAATGATGGATCCTTGAGGACTCTTTTGTGCTTCTTTTGCACTTGGCTTGTGATGCTTATGGTTGAGTACCTATTATGAGGCCCTTGCTGCCCTCATTTGGTTTCCCATCCTCACTTGGCTTTGGGTTTTCTTTTTCCTTTCATTTGGTTTAGTTTTGGTGATGTGGTTGATGTTGCTTGACTTAGGTAATTTCATCCCACTTTTGATGCATCTTTGTGTGATTTTTTCTTGCTTGATTAATTTCTTCTTGTGCTCTTCTTCTTCTTTCTTTTCTTTCATTTCCATATGCATGTTTGGTTTAGATGAGCTTGTGGAGGCTACTTCCCCACACTATTTTCCTCCCACTTTCATTCTATTTGTGCATCTTATGTTTGCATTCTCATTTGCATATGCATTCCTCTTCTTCTTCTTCTTTTGCTTTTCTTTGCCATGCTCCCCTTAAGTTCTCTAACCTCTGGAGGTTATGATAGACATTAGGTGCCTAACCATGCATTATAACATTAGGTAATTCCATTTTGAATCTCAACTTTAGGTGCACTCTGCATGATAACTTTTAGGATTGATTAGTCTCCCATTAGTTTTCCTTCTTCTCTTCTCATCTTCAAACATTCATAAAACATTTAATAAAAGATGACAAGTGTTGTACGCTACGAGCCTTAAGCTATTTGGGAAATGATGATTGGGTGGTTGCCTCTCAATTATCTAGAATGTTAGTATATGTCCTTTGGACGATATACGACACATTCGCTCCTAAATCATAGTCTTTAGTGCAACATGAGTTACAATTCAAATTCAAAACATTTCTTCTCTAAAAAACACAAAAACACTTCAAACCTTTTTCATCCTTCGGGATCTTAATCAGGAAAATCTTTTTCAGATAAAAGAGTGTCGTTAAATCTTAGTTCTACCGCAAACGGTAACGCATAAGTCTCCAATGGTCGAGCTGCATACACCAACTACTAAAACTATTTGTTAACCCTACTCGGGCCTAAAAACTTTTGAACCAACCTATGGTCCTTTTAGCCCGAACTACGTTTGCTCTGATCTTTCATACCAGATGAAAGTACGTAGGCACAAGACGCGATGTCTTGGCGAGCAACCTTTCCCCTTTTACCCGTAGTCAGTCGAACTACATTGACTCGGACTTTCCCATTGCACGAGGGAGTACGTAGGCACAGAGCGGCGATGCTCTACCGAGTCAGTTCTTTTTCTTTTTCTTTTTCCCATAAGCCTTTAGCTAGATAGTTTCAACACACCCTTTTAGATAGACAACAATGTGTGGATCTCGTCGAGTACGACGGACGTGAGGGGTGCTAATACCTTCCCCTTGCGTAACCGACTCTCGAATTCAGACATGGTTGCGATGACCTTGTCTTTCCCTTTTTCGTCAGGTTTTTCCGATCGTTTCCTTTCCCTCTCTTTGGGATAAATAACGAAAGTGGCGACTCTTCTGTTTTTTCCGCCGGTTGTTTTTCGCAGTTGCGACAACTGGCGACTCTATTGGGGACTCTGGCTCCCTATGCGAGTCGATCCTAGCGCTTGTTTGTTTATTTTTGGATGTTGTATATATGTGCTTTATTTATCTTTCCCGCATTTATTTTCTGCATCATATATCATTACTGCTGTAATGTGGGAGGGAAGTTCCGTTGAGGGATAAGCCGGACCTGGGCTTGAATACAAACTTAGTATTAGAAGCGAAAAGTAGTGGTGAACCTGTATGTTAGGCATGCACTAGTTCCCATGAAATTTGCGCTCAGACGAGATTCTCTTTGATGACTTCTTTTCCAGCCCAGTGGGCCGTTGAGAGGATTTCAGATTTGAGGGTTGTCAACTCTGGGGACCGATCATCTATGATTCAGCTAAGTGAGGCCTCTTCGCGAGACGATGATGCCAAACCAAAAATGGTAAACGTATAGGATGTCGAACCTTTGTCTGTGGATAGGTCCATACCTGTGGGAGGGATTGGGTTATGCAGGAAACCTTGGCTTTCAGAATACCCGGTTCTTTACAGTGTGAATCTGTTTATCAGTAGGTCCTGTTATCGGTACTTTTTTCTTGCTAAGGCGAAGCGCTGTTTCTTCTCGACCAACAGCACATCGGTCTTGATCCCTTGTTTGCATTTGCATTTGCATTCTCATTTGCATTTCATTAACATGTGTTTATGTTGCAGGTGTATATTTCCTCTTCGATTTTGGTGATCTTGTTCTCTTGCTGCTGACATGGAGCCCTTGAGGAGGACCCTGGCCTACAAGTTTCCTACGCCTGATATTAGAACTCTGCGAAGTTTGATTTCTTTAGCTGACAAGAAGATTTTGGAAGATTTTAGAGAGTCTTATGGGAGACTTTTGAGTATTGTCTACAAACCTTCTTTGGATTAATTGAATGGCCTTCAGACGTTGTTGCAATTCTATGATCCTCGGTTGCGAGGCTTCACCTTTCAGAGTTTTGTTTTGGCGCCTACATTGGAAGAGTATTCTAATATGTTGGGAGTACCTATTCTGAACCAGATACCATTCTATCATGTTGAGGGAGAGCCAGATTTGACTGAACTTGCTAGAGCCTTACATGTGGGTGCCTCTGAGTTGATAGGGAAGTTAGCTAGTAGGAATGGCATATCCGTCTGCTAAGCCTGTGCACCCTTTTGGGATTGCAGAGCCTATTTGGTTTGGATTTAGAGTAGAGCGAAAGAGATGATGATGCCATATCCGTCTGCTAAGCCTGTGCACCCTTTTGAGATTGCAGAGCCTACTACAGTAGACATTCATAAGTATAATCAGGTTTTGCTTAAGAAAGAAGAATTGAGGAAAGCTAATGAAGAATTGGAGAAAGAGATTATCCAGCTTTGAAGTGAGAAGATAGATGTAGTTCATTCATTCAGGAGACAAACGGAGCTTGTGAACAAACTGGGTACGGACCTGACTAAGGAGACTAATGACAGAGAGCGCACAGGTCGAAGCTTGAATGTCGTCCACAGTGTTCTTGTTACCAAGAAGGAAGAGTTGGATAAGGCTTACTTGAGGATCTCCAAGTTTGAATCGATATGGAATGCCACACTCACTAACAACAAGGAGCGCGAGGACAGGTTAAAACTTCAGATCAGCAAGCTGAAGGCTCAGCTTAATGCCAAAGATGGGGAAATTGCAGCAGAAGCATCACTTAGACGAGACAGCGAGTATAGGTTGAATGAAGCGATCACGATTTTGAAGGATCTCAAGTTGAGAACTGACTCCAAGAGACGCAGGCTTGAGGCATGTTTCGGGGAAGAAGCTTTGGAGGATCACGTTGATAGTCTACAGCATACTGTTAGCCAGCAGGATTTGCTTATTCAGGGACTACTTGCTAGGCCGGATCATCCTGAGACGTTGAGGCTGTTAGAGGATTTTCGATCACGTCATCCTGCTTGACCTGTTATGTTTATTTCTGTTGTAGTTTTTTATGCTTATTTGTTGTATTAACCATTGCCAGACTTATTGGGTGAGGTCTTTTCCTTATTTGTACTCAACTGTAGTTTGTACATTGCCTGTTGGCTTTTGATCTATATACGAGGAGTTGGTATTCTATGCTTGTCCGCAGGGTTCTCCATTGTCATTGTTTTTCCTGGAAGCTAGAGTCGAGGGGGAAATGTCCCTATTCCAAAAATAAATATTTGCATTTTAGCATTTTTCTCGCATTTGCAGGTGTACCGGAACTGTTATCCTTATTTCTCCTGTGGTTTACTAGTGTTTCAGGATTGCTGACGTGACAACTCACCGGTACGGTACCAGAAGAAACCAGAAAAGACTGATGGATCAAATGTAGGTAGAAATGCAAGAGATGAGAGATCGTATGGAACAACTGATGGAGGTCATGCAAGGGGTTGCTAGTGGCCAGGAGCAACTTCAGACTTTAGTGCAACCTCTGATTGCACGGGTGGATGGTGATGGTGTGTTACACGGTGGGATTGCTGCTAACCCTCCTCATATTGAGACTCCTCGTGCAGACAATTCTATGCCAACTTTAGTCATCCTTACTGCTGTAGGGGGTGGTCACGCTGCTAGTGCTGGAAATGCGGCAGGTTTTAATCACGCTGGTTTTACTAATGGTGGTAACGGAAACGGCTATGGTCTCGACACTACGTGTGTCGTACATGGTAGTATGGACCACACTTGGAATGAGGATAGGAAGGAGGATGTGTTTTCTCCAAGGATTGTAGCTGCTGAATTACCTTCTAAGGCTGATAGAAGGATTAAGATGATCGAAGAGAAAATGAGGTCTCTTAAATGCCAAAACTCTATGGGGCTGGATATGTCTAATCTGGGGCTGATCCCAGGCTTGAGAGTGCCACCAAAGTTTAAGGTCCCAGATTTTGATAAGTACAAGGGCACCACTTTCCCTAGGGTTCATCTGAGGTCTTATTATCGCAAGATGTCTGCGCATTCCGATGATGAGAAACTACTTATGCACTTCTTCCAGGATAGTCTTTCAGGTCCCTCGCTGGAATCGTATATGAGCTTGGAGCCCGCTAATGTTCGTAGCTGGAGAGATCTAGCCAAAGCGTTTGTAAGGCACAGTACAACAGTGACCTTGCTCCAAATAGAGTCCAGCTGCAGAATCTTTCTCAGAAGAGTAGTGAATGCTTTAAAGAATACGCTCAGAGCTGGCGAGAGCTTGCTGCTAGGGTGCAGCCACCAATGGTAGAACGGGAACTTGTGGATATGTTTGTTGCTACTTTACCAGGGGTGTACTATGAAAAGCTTATAAGCAGTATGTCGGGAAGTTTTTCAGACTTAATAATTATCGGGGAAAGGGTTGAGAATGGAATTAAGTTAGGAAAAATCAATGCTGGTGAAGGATCCTCGACAGGAGGAGGGAACAAGAAGGTGTTTGGAAATAAAAGGTGAGAGGGAGACACTAATGATGTATCCAGTTCACGAGGAAGAAATAGGGGTCAGAATCGGCAACATCAGCAGATTGCCAGCATCACTATTCCAGCAGTTCAACAACCACAGCAACAACAGCGTCAACAACAACAGCAACAACGACCGCAACAAAATCAACAGGGGTACGGAAGATACCAAGATAGAGGCCGGGCAACAAAGAGGCATTTTGATGCGCCTCCTATGCCTTACTCTCAGTTATTGCAGGCTTTGCCACAGCTGCAATTGATTCAGAAAAGGACTTTGGCTCCCTTGACCGGACCTCCTCCACCTGGGTACGATGCGAACGCCCGCTGTGAATTTCATTCGGGTGCTCCAGGACATAATATTGATAATTGTAAAGCCTTCAAACATAAAGTGCAAGATATGATTGACAGTAAGGCGATCAATGTTTCTAATGATGTTCCCAATGTGGTACAGAATCCCATGCCGAATCATGGGAAGGATGGTGTTAATGCAATTCTCAAGGAGGAGGTGTTGAATTTGGTGACGGATGTTGATGAATTACAAACGCCTTTAAGCTTTGTGAAAGCCAGATTGCTCAAAGGGGGTGTTTTCCCGGGTTGTGTTGAGGACTGTGTTGAATGTTCTGTTGATCCTGAGAAAGGATGTGGGTTGTTGAGAAGCTGTATTCAGGAGATGGTGGATGACGGAGTTTTACAATTTGACCGTTCTGTTGGAAAAGAGTCCGAGGATTCGGTGGCTGAAGAAAAGGATGAGATTGCGACAATCTCCATCCCGTACAAGACTGTTACTATCTATGCACCAAAGCCGCCAACGATAACTATCACAAAAGCGGGTCCTATGCCGTTTTAGAGCACTAAGGTTGTTCCGTGGAATTACGGAGCCGAATTGTATTGTAATGGGCAGAAGATAAACTTGAATGATCCCCCTGCAAGTTCAGTTGACAATCTAGTGGGAGTAGGAGGTATTACTCACAGTGGAAGAGTCTTTTCGTTGCCTGAGGTGATTGCTGATAAGGTGGACAATGGGAAAAGACTAGTAGTGGAGGAGATTTCTCAATCTGGGGAGAGAGAATCTTTGTTGAAAGACGCGGAGGAATTTATGAGGATGATTCGGAAAAGCGATTGTAAGATAGTCGATCACTTGTAGCAAACTCCTTCCAAAATATCTATCCTGTTGTTGCTCCTTTGCTCTGAGGCGCATAGGAATGCATTGCTAAGAATATTAAACACTGCTTACGTGCCGCAGGAAATTTCAGTCAATCAACTTGAAGGAATGGTGGCACACGTAAACGCAGGAATTGGCTTAGGCTTTACGGACTTGGATTTGACACCCAGAGGAAGAAATCATAATTATGCGCTGCACATATCTTTAGAATGTCGAGGGGCTGTCATGTCTCACATGCTTGTGGATACGGGATCTTCTTTAAATGTGCTTCCGAAGAAGGCCCTAATGAAGTTAGATATGAAGGGGTTGATTTGCACACCAAGTGATTTGGTGGTGCGTGCGTTTGACGAAACCCGAAGATCTGTGTTTGGGGAGGTAACTTTGTCAATTCAGGTTGGACCTGAAGTCTTCGATGCAGTGTTTCACATCATAGATATCCAGTCGGCCTACAGTTGTTTACTAGGTCGCCCTTGGATTCATTCAGCTGGGGCTGTTACATCAATGCTGCATCAGAAGCTGAAATACATGGTTGGTGGTAGCATTGTTACGGTATGCAGGGAGGAGGATATCATGGTCAGCCATTTATCATCCTTTAAGTATGTTGAAGTGGATGGAGAGATACATGAAACCCTCTACCAAGCCTTCGAAACGGTCAAGATTAAAGACAAGTCTCCTGTTGTGAGTAAAGAGCCTGAGGTGGCTATGTCTTCCTTTAAAGAAGCGCAGGCTGTGGTGCAAGCTGATTCAGCCCATGGCTGGGGGCAGGTGATTGATATACCTCAGAAGCAAGACAAATTCGGTCTGGGGTACCGCCCATCATCTTCACAAAGCACACCGAGGTTCAAGGGGCCGATCAGGTTTACTAGCGGAGGTGTCTTCTTTTAGCAGATTAATGCCATTTCTGATGATGAAGCTGGAGACAGTGACTGTGATATGGACGCCTAGATCAAGCCGTGTATTCCGGGAAAGAGCCTACGCAACTGGTCAATTGAAGAAGTCATTCAAGTGACGACAGAACAATAATGCTTTGTTTTTCCAGTTATTGTACTACCCTATGTCCTACCCGGGGCATAGTGGTATTTTATTTCAGGACCTTACTTGTTTATGTCTGAACGTTGTTTATCAATTAATCAAAGGGCGTTTTCTCATTCAAATTTTGTGATCTCTGTTTTTCTTATTTTATTTTTCACAATAAAACGGCAATGTGGTTTATATCTTGTTTGCAAATTGTTTGAAACATTTAACCATTTTCATTGCAGGTTTCCTATTGCAGACGACATCGATTCAGAACCTCCTATGACTCGCTTCGACTTTGATCAACCGATA
The DNA here is from genome assembly GCA_963859935.3 of Lathyrus sativus. NCBI lineage: Eukaryota > Viridiplantae > Streptophyta > Magnoliopsida > Fabales > Fabaceae > Lathyrus > Lathyrus sativus. The sequence goes on along the minus strand of OZ012741.1, from coordinate 282,047,876 downwards.
TATCAAGCTGAAGAAGAGATTGATGAGGATGAAGATTTGCCTGAAGAGTTAGCTAGACTTTTGAAACAAGAAGAGAAAATCATTGTGCCTCATCAAGAAGAAATTGAGGTTGTTAACCTGGGTTCTGAAGAAGTTGTCAGGAATGTCCGGATAGGGGCTGCACTACAGAGCGACATCAAGCAAAGATTGATCGAGATGCTTCGAGAGTATAGTGACATCTTTGCTTGGTTGTACGAGGATATGCCTGGGCTTGATACCGACATAGTAGTTCATCGCTTACCGTTGCGCGAGGAATGTCCGCCGGTCAAGCAGAAGCTTAGAAGAACAAGACCAGATATGGCGGTAAAAATTAAGGAAGAGGTCCAAAAGCAATGGGACGCTGTATTTTTAGCCGTAACCACTTACCCTCCGTGGGTCGCCAACAAAGTGCCTGTACCGAAGAAGGATGGTAAGGTGCGGATGTGTGTTGATTATCGGGATTTGAACAAGGAGAGCCAAAAGGATGATTTCCCGCTCCCTCACATTAACGTATTGGTCGACAATACGGCTCAATTTTCGGTGTTTTCCTTCATGGATGGTTTCTCGGGTTATAATCAGATAAAGATGGCACCGGAGGACATGGAGAAAACAACATTCATTACACCGTGGGGAACATTTTGCTACAAAGTAATGCCTTTTGGCTTGAAGAACGCCGAAGCAACATATCAGCGTGCTATGACAATGCTCTTTCATGACATGATGCATAAAGAGATTGAGGTTTATGTTGACGATATGATTGCCAAGTCCCAAACGGAGGAGGAGCATCTGGTTAGCCTGTTGAAATTGTTTGAGAGGCTTAGAAATTTCAGACTAAGGTTGAATCCAAATAAGTGCACTTTTGGAGTTCGGTCCGGAAAGTTATTGGGGTTTATTATCAGTGAAAAAGGAATCGAGGTCGATCCTGTAAAGATAAAAGCCATACAAGACATGCCAGCGCCGAAAACAGAAAAAGAAGTCTATGGTTTCCTGGGGAGATTGAACTACATTGCGCAGTTCATATCTCATCTCACAGCCACGTGTGAGCCAATGTTTAAATTGCTAAAGAAAGATCAGGCGGTTGTCTGGAACGAAAGTTGTCAAAATGCATTTGATAAAATAAAAGAATATTTGCAGGAGCCTCCGATATTGATACCTCAGTAGCTGGAAGGCCTTTAATCATGTACTTAACGGTTCTTGAGAACAGTATGGGTTGTGTTCTCGGTCAGCACGACGAGATTGGAAGAAAGGAGCATGCGATTTATTATTTGAGTAAAAAGTTCACAGATTGTGAGTCCCGTTACTCAATGCTCGAGAAAACGTGTTGTGCACTCACGTGGGCTGCCAAACGTTTGAGACAATATATGCTCAACCACACAACCATGCTGATTTTGAAGATGGATCCGATTAAGTATGTCTTCGAGAAGCAAGCACTTTTAGGAAGAATTGCTAGGTGGCAGATGCTACTGACAGAGTATGATATACAATATGTTTCTCAGAAAGCCATCAAAGGAAGTGTTCTGTTAGAATACCTTGCTGAGCAGCCTATCGAAGATTACCAACTGATGAAGTTTGAATTTCCTGACGATGATATCATGTTCCTCAAAGCGAAAGATTATGAAGAACCATTACCCGGTGAAGGTCCAGAGAAGGATTCTCAATGGCAGATGATATTTGATGGTGCTGTCAACTCCTACAGTAGTGGAATTGGGGCAATTATTACAACTCCTCATGGTACTCATATCCCGTTCACTGCCAGGTTGACATTTCCAGTCACCAACAATGAAACTGAGTACGAAGCATATATCATGGGTCTAGAAGAGGCTATTGATTTGAGAATCAAGAATTTGGATGTATAGGGCGATTCAGCGCTAGTGGTTAATCAAATCATGAGAATGGGAAACTCGTCAACCGAATCTAATTCCTTACAAAGATTATGCAAGGAGATTGTTACCCTTCTTCGATCGGGTAGATTTTCACCATGTACCACGAGCAGAGAATCATATGGTTGATGCTTTGGCAACGCTTTCTTTGATGTACAACGTGAATTTCTGGAATGATGCTACCAGAATAGTCATTTCTCTCTTGGACATACCCGCTTTCGTATTCGCCATTGAAGAGGCTGCTGATGGCAAGCCATGGTTTTACGATATACAGAACTTCCTCAAGAAGCAAGCGTATCCACCAGGGGCCTCGACCCAGGATAAGAAGATGTTGAGGAGGTTGTCTAGCAACTTTTACCTAAACCCAGATGGTGTACTTTACAGAAGGAACCACGATTTGGTGTTGTTGAGATGTGTGGATGAAAAAGAAGCAACATTACTTATGGAAGAAGTCCACGAGGGTACTTTCGGTACACATGCCAGCGGACATGCCATGTCTCAGAAACTGTTACGAGCAGGGTATTATTGGCTACCTATGGAGTCAGATTGTTTCAAGTTTGCAAAGAAATGCCATAAGTGCCAGATTTATGCCGATAAGATTCATGTACCGCCATGCCCATTAAATGTGATGGCATCCCCGTGGCCTTTTTCCATGTGGGGCATTGATATGATTGGCAAGATCAAGCCAACTGCATCCAACGTTCACTGTTTCATCTTGGTAGCCATCGACTACTTTACCAAGTGGGTTGAAGCAGCTTCGTATGCTAATGTGACCAAGCAAATCGTAGCCCGGTTCATAAAGAAGGACATCATTTGCAGATATGGAATTCCCGAGCGAATCATTACTGACAATGGTTAGAATCTGAACAATAAAATGATGAAGGAGTTATGCCAAAACTTCAAGATTGAACATCACAACTCATTGCCCTATCGGCCGAAGATGAATGGCGCTGTTGAGGCAGCCAACAAGAATATTAAAAAGATAGTTCAAAAGATGGTTGTCACTTACAAAGATTGGCATGAGATGTTGCCTTTCGCCTTGCACGGTTATCGTACGACGGTACGCACATCAACTGGGGCAACTCCTTTCTCGCTAGTGTATGATATGGAAGTTGTCCTACCGCTAGAGGTCGAGATTCCTTCTTTAAGAGTTCTGGTCGACGTGAAGCTTGATGAGGCAGAATGGATAAAGAACTGTTTGAATAAGCTTAGCCTGATGGATGAAAAGAGGCTAGCATCTATTGCATATGGTTGGTTGTATCAGAGCCGAATGAAGAAAGCTTACGATAAGAAGGTGTTCCCTCGAAGCTTTCAGACGGGCGATCCTATGCTGAAAAAGATTCTCCCACCACAATCAGATCACAGGGGCAAATGGACTCCCAACTATGAAGGTCCATATGTCGTTTGAAAGGTCTTCTCCGGAGGAGCCTTGTTGTTAGCCACCATGGATGGTGAAGATTTCACATCCCCTGTGAACACAAACGCAGTTAAAAAATACTTTGCTTAAAAGAGACCCGCTGGACACAAAAAGAAAAGTCCAGGCAAAAATGGGGTATCCCGGCGAACCATAAAAAAAGGAAAATAGGTTCGGGCAAAATAGGGATAAAACATGAAAAGATGTAAACCCGCAAGGTCGAAAACCTGAAAAGGCGACTTTGGCAAAAATGGGTATCTCGGTGAATCGAAAACCCGAAAGGGAGGTTCAGGCAAAAGTTAGGGATTGAAAAAGCAAATGACTACGGTCTGCGTTAAAACTTCATTGCTTAATGGATTGGGAGAATCTGAGGTCCGTGTTTATCCGAATCAATCTCTTCTAAAGATGAAGCGTTAGGAAAGCGTCAGAGTCGGGCGAGTCATAGAGGGATCAGCTCATGGTGTTTGTCTGTGCCACATTGCCGACATTTTTGTACACTTTTGTATATTTCTATGCATATTTGTATTTGTTTTTGCGCAGCTTCCTCTTTTCAGGAGTTGTATCTATTGTAAAACTTTGCCTATTTACGGGCCATTTATCAATAAACATATACTATTCAGTACTTGATCTGTGTGCTTTGTTTTATCTTTTACTATTTTGTTTGCGAAAACGCCCAATGTTTTGATGAACTTGCGCTAACATAAACTTGCAGGCCTTGGCCAATAAGTGTTAAAACTTTGAATTAAGTGAACAATGTCATGAATGATGACTAAGATGGTTCCGATTGTGTAGGATATATTGTCTGTTTGTTCAGTGTTGCAAGGTCGTTACCCTTGGGGCAAAGGTATGGATGAAGTTCGTCCTATCCACAGCCTGAATCTATCAGTGAAGTTCGCAGCTCTATCCCCAGTAGAGTTTGCATGCAGTTTGAGCGAGCATGTGGCGTACGCTTTTCTTCGGCAGTTGATGCTTGTATGTATTCCCCAGTGAGTCGTGATTGAATTTGCTCCCCACAGAGTAATTTGTAGCCTGGTTAGGATTCGTTCCCTGGCAGAGCGATCCCCAGCAAATTGAAAGGGGTGGTTTCCCCCAGTAGATTTATTCTCCTTTCCTTAGCAGAATGAAGGAATGTTGTCACGTCGGAAGTCCGCAAGAGCCATTTTCTCTGCATAAGTCCAATTGTTATTGGCATGAGCAATTCTGTGCTCTATCCTTGGAAGAATCGTTGATTCTTCCGACAGGGTTATTTTCTTGCCCCAGCAGGGTGTTTTCTGTATCTCCAGCATTTATTTTGCTGATTCAGTTTCGTTGCATCTGCATGCGTGCATAGCATCTACCCAAATGCGTAGCATTTCCATTTCGTATGGAGTATTACGCCATTTTCAAACATATGCATGTGAAACATAAGTTAGGTTGTTATCTCTTTGTTTCAGGTGTATCTTCGGAGGTTTGATTTTTCCCTTGGTATTCAGACCATGTGATTTCTCTTAGCCTGCGTGGTATCCAGACCCCGACTCATGTTTTTCCCCAGCAATATCTTCGGATCTCAGAGGATCATGATAAGTATTTGTGTTCCGTTGAGTGTCCAGACTCCGGTCCATTCCCAGTTGATAGGGTTTCCTTTTTTCCATCGAGTATTCTTACTCCGGTAAAGATGGTTGTGGTATCCAGATCATGGTGATTGATATTTTTGTGTTTTTTCGTCGAGTGTCCAGACTCCGGTGAGGACAGTGTGGTGGTCAATTTTGACAGGTATATTTGTAATATTTTCCCTTTGTCCGTTGAGTGTTCAGGCTCTGGTCAATCTACGTTGAGCATCCAGGCTCCGGTCAATTTTCGTTGAGCGTCCAGGCTCCGACTTCACCGTTGAGTATCCAGACTCCGGTAAATTGTCAGTTCGTGATGTATTGCTTTTTTCCGTCGAGTATCTAGACTCCGGTAAAGTCAGTTAGGTATTCAGACCTTGATAAGTTTTGTGGTTGTACTCCTACTCCGTTGAATATCCAGGTTCTGGTGAATTTCCGATTTTAAATATTTGGTTTTGTCTGTTGAGTATCCAGGCTCCAGTCATGTTTTCTGTTGAGTATCCAAACTTCGGCAATTTTCGTATGATGATGATCTCGTGTGTCCATTGAGTATCCAGGCTCTGGTCACTTTTGTTGTGCATCCAGGCTCCGGTCACTTTCGTTGAGCATCCAGGTTCCTGTCACTTTCGTTGAACGTTCAGGCTCCGATCTATTACGTTGAGCATCCGGGCTCCAGTTTATTTTCGTTGAGCGTTCAGGCTCCGATCTATTATGTTGAGTATCCAGACTCCGACCGAGTTCCAATATGTGGTAGCTTATCTTGTGCGTTGAGTATCCAGACTCCGGTAATTTTTCTATGATTTCATCTTTCGTTGAGTATCCAGGCTCCGGTAAAGTTGCAAATGATATATCCTTTTGTTCGTTGAGCATTCAGGCTCCGGTTATTACGTTGAGTATCCGGGCTTCGGTTATTACGTTGAGTATTCAGACTCTGGTCCATCTTACGTTGAGCGTTCAGGCTCCGGCTTTTATGTTGAGCGTTCAGGCTCCAGCAAATTTCATTGATTCATTTCGTTTGTTGAATATCCAGATTCCGGCAATTTGAATTATTCCCCTTTTTCAAGGTTTTCCCAAGCAGAGTTACTCGTTAAGTTTCTCTTTTCCCCTGTGGAATGTGTTTGTAATCAAAGCAGTTATCTCCGGAGATTCTTGTTTGCAGATTTATTTGCTGCGCTTGGCAAATTTCCTGGTTCTTTGGTATTCAACCGTCTTCTACCTTGATTGTGTGAAAGCCCTTCGCTCCTCACTCATTCAGGCTCAATTCGTTTGAATAGGGGCAGCTGTTGCACCCCAAAATTTTCCCAACCTCTTCTTAACTTGGTTTATGTTTCGTTTCATTTCTTTCTAGCATTTGCATTGCATAGCATTTTGCATTGAACAGGGGATCAAGAGGTTGTGCATATCAAGAGGAGTCTACTCAGAGGGTTTGAGCCTATGCAAGGCGTGTTACTCAAGTTTGAATGGTCATCAAGTCATCTAGAAGTGGGCAATGGTCTTGTGAAAGGATGGATGGATGTATGTGGGTCAGCTCCTAACTTGGAGGCCAGTTCAAGATCATCAGAGGATTGTGAATTTATGATTATGAATATTAGAGAGTGAGAGAGCTCATTGAGTGCCTTGAGGGTCATTGTGGAGCTCATCCAAGTGTTTGTGCTAAGTGTGAGAAGTTACAGTTGATTGTGTTGCAATTAGGGTTTTCATCTGGTTAATCCTCAGTCAATTGTGAAATTGAAGGAGATTAAAACTCAATTCAAGGTACCTATGTTCATGGGATGTTGTGTTAAGATATGTGAGACATCATTTCATGATCAATTCATCAAGAATCAAGAATGTGAGAAGTTACTAAATTAGGATTCTCAGGGTAAAATCCCCTATTTAGTGCCTAACTTCAAGACCACCCATCTCAAGATACAAGTTTCATCTCAACTTTTCACCAACATGAAACTTGTAGAGAATGTTCTTAGCTTTCGTTTGAGTACTAGGAGTCCTTGATTAGATTTATAGAACTCAAGTTATGATCCAGACAAGTTACAGGTCATCAGATGAATGTGATTTTGGTCATCAAAAGTCAACCAACTTCCAAGCCCTTTTTGACCTAGAAGGATGTTTCTCCTCAACTTTTGACCAACATGAAACTTGTAGATCATGGTCTTAGCTTTCCAAAAAGTACTAGAAGTATTTCATATGATTTGTAGAACTCAAGTTATGAGGCTTGCAAGTCAGGGGTATTTTGGGAATGTAAAATTATAGGTCATAAAATTACAAGTCCATTTCACCATCTTGCACACTTCAAATGAAGATCTTTCCAATATCAAATGTGCTCCAAATGGTGTCATTTGTTCAACCAAACATCAAGAAGTCATTGATTTGGCTTGGTTTAAGGAATTGATGTGTGAATTTTCATGGAAGAAAGCTTAAAAGGGGAAAATTGGATGTAATTCACTTTGGACCATTTTTGTGCAAATGAGTACATATTTTGAGTGCAAATTATATTTTAAGAACGTTGGCATTAATAGAATTTGAATTAGGAGAGTTTTGATGAGCCATTTTCAAGCTTTCTTCAAGCTTAAGTTACACTTTAAACTCAGCTATTGAGATCAAACAAGGATCAAATCCCAGCCCTTCACACTCCTCATGTCACCAGCAAGCAAAATGCACCATTTGGAGCCAAATTGGTGAAGAATTCGTGCACATGACAAGTGAGAAAAGATCAAAGTCCATGGATTTCAATTGGGCTTTTAGAGGCTGAAATTGGGCTCAATTTCTTTTCAAATCCATCACATAAAAGCTTCCCATCATGAGCAAGTGCTCAGAACACGAAATTGGAGGAGAATTGGAGCTAGAGCATTTGAAACAAGTGGTGAAAATTCAAAATTCGAATTCTAAGAATTAGCAAGTTTCAAGCCAAATTGTGAATTGCAAAAACTTTATTGAAGTTTGTGGAGTGATTCTGGACATTTTTCTTCAAGCTTAAGCATCAATTGAAGGCTCAGTGGAAGTTCTCCACTAGGTATTTACAATTCAACCTTACACTCTGAATATGCATTGATTCACACGCCATTTTTACATATTTGAGACCTAGACAACATGTAAATCATTAATATATAAAACGAACTGGAATTTGTGTTGATTGTTGGATGAAGCTCAAAAATGTTTGGATCTGTTATGGCTTATTCTTGTGGTGTTTTGCTTGTTTGTTGCTTGATCTGTAACCTCCATAACACGTAGATGATTTTTGGACCAATTTGATGGAGTTTGGTGAACTTTTGTTCTTGAGGCATAACTCTGTTTGCCTTCGATTTTAGTTTGTGGTGAGGAATTAATGGAAATTAACCTTGGATTCTTGTTCCTCGTGAGTTGTAGATGAAGTTTCATATACGTTTTGTTGAATTTGGTGATGTTTTGACCAGGCCACCGTTGCTCTCGCCGGAGAAGACGACCGGAGTCTTCTCCGGCCACCACCTGAAACATTCCCTCCATTTGCAGGTTTGGACGAGGGAGATGATCCCTTGGCCGTTAGATCTGGCTTGACTTGTGGACTTGGTATTTAGATCCAGCGCGTGAGATTTACCCTGAGAGTGTTGACTATGGTTTTGTGTACGTGGCAAGCCTTAGTTCATTAGATCATCATACTTTTGAAACCAACGCATTGGATTAAGACTCATGGTATGTTTATAGTCAATTAGCCACACTGTATCCCTTGTGAAACGTTGTGTTTCACTTAAGTTCCCTCAGCGCTTGCATGGCGCGCTCCTAGGCCTTGGATTTGTTGAATGGTCTCCTGATGGAGTGGTTGTTGTTTTTTCTTGCATTTTCATTTTCTTTTATTCATTTTGATATTTTATTTTTATTCTTGTTTGAATTTAATTAATTAAAACTAGCTCCAATACCCCAAAAATTCCACAAAAAATATTTTTACAAACCATGAGATGTCTATTATTTTTAGACATTTTTTATTTTATTTTTCAGATTATTTTTCATTTTTAAATGCAATTAAATATTGGAGGTATTTTTAATTGAATTAAATTGTGCATTGCTTATTCTTTTATTTGTTTCTTCCATTTCCTTTGGGTCCAATGAATGAAAATTGATCCTCATATCCATGATGAGTTGAACAATTTTTTAGGACCATTTTGCCCCGGGTTGGTTGACTTTAGGGTTGACTTTTGGTGCTTTTCTTTTGACCCTCGATTCTCCCATTTCAAAGTGGTACATCTTGAATATTATTTTCTTTTGATGGTGCTTTGAGGGGATATTTGCTTTGAGGTTTTGGCCTCTGTTTGCTAACATGTTTAGCTACCTTGTGCATTTTACTTGATTATATTTGAACCATTTTCCTATTTTTGAGGCAACTTGCAAGTCAAGTTATCTCCAAGGGAGGTTCACATATGTACCTTGACCTAGTTCAACTTGGATATGACATTTTTTGATCCTTTGAACCCTCAATGCCTTTTGTTTCATGTTGTTAGCATGTTAAGGATGATGTTGGTTTAATTTTAGGTCATGATATTGTTTCTTCCTTGTTCATTTGTGTGTTTCTTTTTAAGCTTTCAACTTGAACTCCTATGTGATGCATGTTTGCTTCCTTTGTGCTCTTACTTGCATTTCTTCTTGATTTGTATTTCTATTGCTTTTGAGCTTTCTTCTCTTCATCTCCCTTCTGTCCAATGACTTTGGAACCTCGTTTAAGGTATGTTAGTCCCTCCTGAGGAGGTACTTGAAGTATACCTAAAATGATGGATCCTTGAGGACTCTTTTGTGCTTCTTTTGCACTTGGCTTGTGATGCTTATGGTTGAGTACCTATTATGAGGCCCTTGCTGCCCTCATTTGGTTTCCCATCCTCACTTGGCTTTAGGTTTTCTTTTTCCTTTCATTTGGTTTAGTTTTGGTGATGTGGTTGATGTTGCTTGACTTAGGTAATTTCATCCCACTTTTGATGCATCTTTGTGTGATTTGTTCTTGCTTGATTAATTTCTTCTTGTTCTCTTCTTCTTCTTTCTTTTCTTGCATTTCCATATGCATGCTTGGTTGAGATGAGCTTGTGGAGGCTACTTCCCCACACTATTTTCCTCCCACTTTCATTCTACTTGTGCATCTTATGTCTGCATTCTCATTTGCATATGCATTTCTCTTCTTCTTCTTCTTTTGCTTTTCTTTGCCATGCTCCCCATACGTTCTCTAACCTCTTGAGGTTATGATAGACATTAGGTGCCTAACCATGCATGATAACATTAGGTAATTCCCTTTTGAATCTCAACTTTAGGTGCACTTTGCATGATAACTTTTAGGATTGATTAGTCTCCCATTAGTTTTCCTTCTTCTCTTCTCATCTTAAAACATTCATAAAACATTTAATAAAGGATTGCAAGTGTTGTACACTACAAGCCTTAAGCTATTTGGGAAATGATGATTGGGTGGTTGCCTCTCAATTGTCTAGAATGTTAGTATGTGTCCTTTGGACGATATACGACACATTCGCTCCTAAATCATAGTCTTTAGTTCAACATGAGTTACAAATAAAATTCAAAACATTTCTTCTCTAAAAAACACAAAAACACTTCAAACCTTTTTCATCCTTCGGGATCTTAATCAGGAAAATCTTTTTCAGATAAAATACTGTCGTTAACTCTTAGTTCTACCGCAAACGGTAACGCCTAAGTCTCCAATGGTCGAGCTTCATACACCAACTACTAGAACTTTTTGTTAACCCTACTCGGGCCTAAAAACTTTTGAACCAGTCTATGGTCCTTTTAGCCTGAACTACGTTCGCTCTGATCTTTCATACCAGATGAAAGTACGTAGGCACAAGACGCGATGTCTTGGCGAGCAACCTTTCCTCTTTTACCCCTAGTTAGTCGAACTACATTAACTCTGACTTTCCCATTGCACGAGGGAGTACGTAGGCACAGAGCGGCGATGCTCTGCCGAGTCAGTTATTTTTATTTTTATTTTTTCCATAAGCCTTTAGCTAGATAGTTTCAACACACCCTTTTAGATAGACAATAATGCGTGGATCCCGTCGATCACGACGGACGTGAGGGGTGCTAATACCTTCCCTTTACGTAACCGACTCCCGAATCTAGACATGGTTGCGATGACCTTGTCTTTCCCTTTTCCGTCAGGTTTTTCCGATCGTTTCCTTTCCCTCTCTTTGGGATAAATATGAAAGTGGCGACTCTTCTGTTTTTTCCGACGGTTGTTTTTCGCAGTTGCGACACTAAGGAATCCCATCTAATAAAGTTCTAATCCATGCTAGTCCATCCTCTTCTACTTCTTCAATTCAGTGTTCTTCAACACCAGCTTGTCGACTTTCCTTTTCCAAGTGCCTGACGTGGGAGGAATGTCTGAACACTCATGAGTGCTAGGAGCTGGCTGCACACTAGAGAAAAATAATTTCTCTAGCATCACGTCTTTCCACAACACATCTCCCAAGTAGCTGGATCAAGTCATCTTTCTCCTTTAGCTGCTTCTTCATCTCTATTTGCTCGGTGCAGATAGCATGATACTTTCCTTCCCAAGTATCTCTCTATAGTTTAATCTTTGCTAACACTTCTTGATACTCCTCCATGTGCTTAATAGGGATAGTTGACGAAGATGCAACGACTGGCTATGAAGGTGTCTCGAGATCGAACCCATTGAGTGAAAGGCTCAAAGGCTACACAATTCCTTTTCCCCAAATCTTTCTTATTCCTCCTACGAATTGTCCCTGAAGCATGCACAATTATGTCCTTAGATTCTGCACTAGCTTCCTCATTAAGTTAAAAGAAATCTACCAACATAATGTTGTTAGGTTTTTCCTTCATAGGGACCCCAAATTGACGTCTCACAATGATAGGATTTTAACTTATTCCACCTCGTATATCAAGAAGAGGTATGTTGGGAAATTGGCCACAACTATCAATAATGAATCCCTTGTCGTAGGATGGGTCATACCAATGCACATCGGTGAGAGTAAAAGACATGGGTCTTTGGGACCATCTAAGCTTGTCTCGATTTTCCTTTAAGCGTTCGGTTCGAGGCAAGTGTGAAATAAACCACTTGTAGATTAGTGGAACACAACATTGAATAGTCCCACCTCCCTTAAAATTCCTATGATAGATGGAATCGTAAGTGTCACAAAGTAATGTAGGCATGGGATTTCCACTCAAAAAGATCCGGATAGCATTAACATTGACAAACTCGTCATTGTTCGAGAACAAAACCAACCCATGAATGATTAGTGCAAGGATAGCTTCGAAGGCATCCATACTGTTCTCCTTAGCTAAGTGTCATACCCCAAATTTTGACCCCTAGATTCCATAATCACTTTAGGAGCATCAAGCATTGTGTTATCTAACCTTCACCTTTTTACACTGTCAAAATGAAAAATCCTGTGGACTGACCAGTCAAGGTTTTGGATTAATCTTCTACAAATAAATTGTTCATATCACCAAGAGGCTCACTTTCCAAGAACAAGTGCTATTTGAGGTTACTACCAAAATAGTAGGAGCATTACAGTGCAACACCCTGATTAGGGTTTATAGTGGAAAAAGTCAACTGAAGTTTGAATTTTGGTCTAAAGAGGTTTCCAAGGCTTTAATCATGATTCATGACCACATATCTCAAGATACAAGTTGAATCTCATTTTCTTATAAACATGAGACTTGTAGGGCATGTTATAAGATTTCTTTTGAGTACTAGAACTCATCTGTTGGGTTTGTAGAACTCATGTTATGATGCCATCAAGTTATAGCTCTCAGATGAACATATATTTCAATCAACAAAAGTCAACCAAGTTCCAAGGCACGTTTTACTTAGAATCATGTTTCTCCTCAACTTTTGATGAACATTAAAATTGTTCCTTATAATCTTATATTTCCAAAAGGTTCTATAATTCCTTCATCTCATTTGTAGAACTCAAGTTATGAAGCTTGCAAGGCAGGGCTATTTTGGGAAACTTTGATTATAGGTCATTTTGGTTATGGGCCATTTACATGCCTTTGTACACTTCAAATGGAACTTTCACCAACATGAGAGTTGTCCCAAATGACTTCAAATTCATCATGGAACTCAAGGTTAGCATGAATTTTGCATGGATAAGGAGATTGGTGAGGGATTTCAAGTGAAAAATGGATGTTAAATCATGAATTCAATTGAATTGGTTCTAGAACTTTTTCAAGCCATATTTGTACTCAAAATGGTTCACATTTGTCCAACAAGTGAAATGAACAAATTAATTTTGGTGTATGAAGTGAAAATTACGTGTAATTCAAAGTAACTTCACAAAGAAGTTTGCATTCCAATCTCCATAATTGGATCAGCTCAAGGCCCAATTCTAATCCACATGTGAAGTGCATATTCTCAGCTATAAAATGTAGCAAAATTCAAGTGTGTATGGTGTGGTTTTCACGTGTGCATGAGCTTATTTTCCAAATTGGGCATTTTCTCTTTTCAGCAAATTAGAGTCTCATTGGGCCTCCAATCCATTTCATACCCATAATATAAAAGCTTAGAATCATTTTTGAGAGCTCAGAATGTGCAATTCGTGGGAGGAGCTCTGAATTCAAACATGGAAAGTGAGAGAGAAATTCAAATTTGGAAACTTAGATTCAAGCCATTTCAAAGCAAATTGAAGTAACATTCTTCTTCCTCAAGTTTAGTGGAGTGATTCTGCATGTTTTGGATCAAGCTCAACTGCATTTGAAGCTCCAACAGAGAGATTCTGTTAGGTAACTTTCAGATCTATAATTCTCTCATATTAGGTACTTAATCTAGGTCATTATTGGTGCATCTGAAGCCCTGCACAATGTAGGCAATGTTTGGCATCTTGATTGCTATGTATGTTGAGTTTCACAGTTGAGCATGTGAATTTTCTTTCGTTCGAATCTCTTAATTCAAGCATGATAAATGACTTTTGAGCCTGGATTCATGACCTACGTGGTTTGGCGTTCAATTTAGTATAAAATTTCATGTATTTTGGTGAAGTTTTAGAACCTAATCTCCGGCCACCTCGTCGGAGAAGACGACCGGAGCTAGGGCTCCGACATCTGGTTCAATTTCAGGCGTGCTGATGTGTTATTGTTTGACCTATTGACTCTGCTTGATGAGAGGCTTGGATGAGTCTGACATGCTGGCATGTAATGTTGACTGGCCACATCATTTAGTGAAACACATCATTTCACTTTACTGAAGAGAAGTGGGCTTTGATGCTATTTGCACCCCACTCATGATCCAACCCAATGTTTCAGTTCATTTTTGTTGCTATTTGCCACGTGCTTTTTATTTCTTTATTTATTTCTTTTTGATTTTCTGTTTTGATTTAATTTAATTAAAAATAGCTCCAAATATCATAAAATTCCACAAAACATATTTTAGGACACTTTAATGTTTTAACTAATTTTTGATATTTTTTATTTCGATTTTTCATTTATTTTTAAATTAAAATGGAATTTTATATTTGGAGGTGTTTTTAAATGAGTTTTTACTTGTTCCTTTTGGTTTCATCTTTGTTCTTGATCCATTTTTTATCTCCAATGATTGAGACTCATTCCTCATTTCAATAATAAGTTGATCGATCTTATAGGATGATTTTCGCTATGGTTTGGTTTATTTTTTGTTGACGTTTAAGTCGTTTTGTTTGACCCTCCACAACCCTCCTTCAAAGTGGAACACCCTTAGTGAATCAATTTCTTTGGTGCTGCTTTTATTGGACATTGGTTGTGTGCTTTTGGCCTTTGGGTGCCAACATCCTTATATGCTTTGGAGATTTTATTTGGATTTATTTGAACCTTTTTCCTATTTTTGAGGTACCTTGCAAGTCAAGGTACTTCCAAGGGTGGTTCACACATACACTTGACCTAGTTTTGATGTGAAATGACTTTTGTGGATCCCTTAAGCTTCCAACTCCTCTTAATTCACATCATGAACATGTTGAGCTTGCTGGTTACCAATTTATAGGTCATAAATTTTTTTGGTTCTTGTACTAAGTTGCATTCTTTTTAGGCCTTCCATTTGGTTTCAAATGTTGAGATTATTTAGAACTTAGGTTCTTTACCATGCCTTTTATTGCAACTTGTGTTAGCTTGCTTCTTTCTTACATTTGCCTATCCTCTTCTCTTGTTCTCACTTATGTCCTAGGACTTTGGGGACTCATCCAAGTTGATTTGGTTCCTCTTGGTTGCACTTTGAGTTTTACATGGATAAGAGGCCACTTGGAGGACTTTCTTTTGTGTGAATTTTTTTATGCTCTTTTGTGTGCTTTCATTCTTTGGTCTTGCATCTCTCATTTGCATGCTTGAGGTTGAAAAGTGCTTGTGGAGGCTACTTCCCCACACTTTATTCCTCCCTCTTTTCTTCATCCTTGTTGTCCATTACATGTTTGCATCTTATTTCTTCTTTCATCTTATCCTTTCTTCTTCCTTCTTCTTTGCCATGTTCCCTTAGGACCTCTCATCTCTCTTGTTAAAGATTGATTATGATAGACCTTAGGTTTGAACCCATGCATGATAACATTAGGTAGAATTCCCTTTTCATCCCAATCATAGGTGCACTTTGTATGAGAACATTAGGTTGAGTTTAGTCTCCCTTTAGTGTTGTGTCTCTTTCTTCTCATCTTTAAACTTATTGAAGACACCTAATAATGGATAATGAATGTTTTACGCTATGAGCCTTAAGCATTTTGGAAATGATGATTGGGGGGCCTCCTCTTAATTGTCTAAAGTGTTTAGCGTATGTCCTTTGGACGATATGCGACACATTCGCTCCTAAGTCATAGTCTTTAGTGCAACATGAATTAAAAACAAAGTTTAATTCACTTCTTTCTTAAAAAAATACAAAAACAAACATCAAATCTTTTTATCCTTCGGGATTTAATTTGGAAACCATTTTCATAAGGAGAGTTTTGTTAACTCTTGGTTCTGCCGCAAACAGGTAACGCCTAAGTTTCCAATGGTCGAGCCGCATACACCTAACTGCTAGAACTAAGGTTTAACCCTACTCGGGTAAAACACTTGAACCAACTTGTGGTCGTGTTAGCCCGAACTACGTTTTCCGAACTACGTTGACTCTGACTTTCCCATTGCACGAGGGAATACGTAGGCATAGAGCGGCCATGCTCTATTGAGTCTCTTTTCTTTTCTTTTTGTTCCTGAGGCCTGTAGCTTAGATAGATAAACACCCTTTTAGATAGACAACAAGCATGGATGTCGTCGAGTACGACGAACGTCAGGGGTGCTAATACCTTCCCCTTGCGTAACTGACTCCTGAACCTAAGATTTGGTTGCGATGACTTGTCATCTCCCTTTTTTGTAGGTTTTCTCTGATCGTATCCTTTCCCTCTTTTGGGATAAATAACGAACGGTGGCGACTCTTTTGTCCTTGGCGGCCCCTCTTCGCAGTGATGCGACACTTATTCATGCCCTTGTAATTGTATGAACATGAAAACCTTGCCTTGAACGCTTTTGTTAATTTGTAACATGCTTCTTGATGTTGTAACCTCTTGAACATGATCCCTTAACCTCATATTACTTGCTTATGTGCCTTGTTAGAGCCATAACATGTTTAAGATTTGATTCATATGCCAATTTGTAACTTGTATGAGTGAATTTTGTTGTTTACCATTAATGAACTTGTTGTTGTCACACATGTTTCATGTCTGCTCTTGTGGGTTGTTACCTTCATAGTCCTTTGAATTTTTCCATGATAAGTAATGTTTTGACTTATGTTGGATAAGCGTGGTCTTGTAAGAACATTTATCACCATCCCCTTGTAGATATCGTAATACCTTTGTTCATCATTGGTTGTAGTCATTTGGTTTGATTATATTTGGTTGTGACCTTGTTTTTTGCCTCATGTTGTTACATGCTTTCCCTAATCTGCCTTGGTTGTTACCATGACTGTTATATCTTCGTCATGCTTGACTAATTGCTCATGTGTGTTTTAGCTTTGTTATGTTTCTTTCCCCAAGTGATGGAACTTGTTAGTTCTTATCCAGTTGCCTTGTTATTCCCTTATCCCAAAGAAAAGTCTCTCTATTGACTTGACAGTCATAAATAACTCATTACCCTTTTCCTTGACTTGTTTAAATCATTAGGTCCTTTAACTTAATTAAGTTAGAACCTATATCCATTAGACTTTGCTTTAAGTCTCAATACCTACCCCTTATTAGGAGTATTCCTTAATTAAAACTTTAAGATAGAGTTTGGTAACTCCATGTAAGAATCATTGTCTTGATTACTTACTCCCCTCTTGGCTTTTGTCAAAGTTATTTCCCTTTAAGTGGCTAACTTAGATCTAGAGAGTTTTGTCAAACTCTATAAAAATATTGTTATATTTTTTCCCTTTGGAGTCTTAACCATAGTCAAGTATTCCTCAAACTCAGTAAGGAGAACTATGGTTGCTCTGATTCCATCCTAGTCAGGATACGTAGGCATAAGATGCAATATCTTTGGAAGAAAACTTAGAATTATCCTTAGGTCTTTACCTAGAACTTTACCCTATGTCTGATTCCAATTTCCTTAGAAAAAGACTTAGATGACTTAGCATACACACACACATACAAAAGGTTCCTGTAGAGTACTACATATGTCTAGGATGTGAAATATCTACCCTAGGCATAACCAACCCCCGATCCCCGAATCTTTAGCGTTGTTGTTACATCACGCAAAAGGTTTTTCTTTCTTTAACCCTTCCTTTGGATAAATCAAAGTTCGGTGGTGAATTTCAATGAATTAAGATTCAAGTTAATCAATAGCTTGACATTCGATTCTCACCACAACAGAAATGGTAACTTCACTAGGGACGTAGAAACTACTTGAGGGTTTAGCCTACTTTGTGCATTTATATGCTATATGTAACAGCCCAAATTTCATTAAATAATTAATTATAGTAATTAATTGATTTAGTGGGATTTTTATTAATGTTGGAATTAATTTCTATTAACTGGAATTTGTAGTAGAGAATTGAGAAGGAAATAGAATGGAAAGAAAATAATAGAGAGGAAGGAAAAGAAATAGAAGAATATAAAAAGGGAATTGGAGAGAAAGAGAAAGATAGAAAAGAAAAAGAAGAGAAATGAAGAGGAAAAGGGAAAAGCTTGGAGAATCTTCAAGAACCGATTTCGAAGCTCCGATTAATCGAGGTAAGGGTGAGAAACATTGCTATTTAATCATTGTATGCTATTATGTATGTTGGGTTTGGGTTTGTGGATGTTTTTCATCACTTTTCAATTAGGGCAGATGTTGGATTAATCGGTAGATTGATGATTTAATCGGTTGGAACTGAGTAATAATGCCGTAGAATAGTCGGGTAACATGTATTGATGCTGTTTATACTGGTTTGGATGCGTAAGAGAGGGTTGATGATGGATTGGTGAGGGAGAAGACAGAAGGGGATTCTGTTCTGCGCAGGTTCGCTGGCTCTCGCCAGGCGAGCGAAGGCGAAGCTTCGCCAGGCGAAGCCTAGCGAATGTTGGCGAATAATTATATTTAAGTCCCAGTGGACTTCGCTGGTGGGTTCGCCAGGCGAAGTTGGGTAGCGAAGGTTCGCCCAGCGAAGGTGCTGGCGAATGGTGGCGAATGAAGTCAGTAGCTACTGACTTGGGCTCGCTGGGAAGTCTCGCCAGGCGAAGCCTAGCGAGTGTTCGCTGAGAGAGTTCGCCAGGCGAAGGCCAGGCGAAGGTTCGCTGCGAGGGTTCGCCAGGCGAATGAAGGCGAATGTGACAGCATTTTTCTTTTGCTGTGTTGCTCATGTGGTGATTGTTTGGTTGATTCACATAGGTTAATACCTCTATGATATGAATAGGTATGTGATCCATGGTGATGATATGTGTGCTGTGGGTAGCCTTCGGGCGTGAATCCTAGAGTTGTGATATAATTGATTAATTGTAATCGGTTAAAATACATGAGAACATAATGATGATTATGTGTGTATTAATTGATGAGTTTGTGAATGTTTGATTGTTGTGTACAATTATGTAATAAGTATGCAGGAGAATATTGTAGAAATATGTGTGCATAACTTATAATTGTATGATTGGTATTGTGATGTGTATACCTTGTATGAGATGGCATGAGATAAAGAATAAACATACTATGAAAAATGTGTTGTGGATGCATATTGTTTATATGCGATTGTATGTTAAAAATACATGAAGAATGCATGAGAGCATAATGATGGATATGCGTGCATTGCTTGCTAAATATGATGTTGTATTGAATTGTGAATATTTGTGGATAATGCATGGGAACATATCGCGGATATGTGTGCATTGTTAATAATTGTATGAGATGCATGGGAACATATCGTGGATATGTGTGCATCGTTAATAATTGTGAGAAATGCATGGGAACATATCGTGGATATGTGTGCATTGTGTGATAGTATTGAATTATGAATACGTTGATGATTATTATGATATGTTGTGTGTGCAATCATGATATAATTCACGAAGGGGTGAATTATTCGAATACATGGGAATATAATGATGAATGTATGTGTATTGTCTAATGAATTGTGAGTGCATATTTGTATGCGATTGTTGTGTAAATGCATGGGAACATATGTGATATGTGTGCATTGTTGTTGAATATGATGATGATGATGGGCGAAATGAATACATTGATAAATGTTTGATATATGTTGTATGTGCAATCATAATGAAATTCTCGAAGGGGTGAATTATTCGAATGCATGGGATTAAGACGCGGGAACGGTCTTAAGTGCATTTATTGTGATTGGTTGATTGTACATGCATCATTCAGTCAAGAGGCAATGTCCGTTAGTTTCGTGGAAACTAGTGGCTTGTCCCAAACCTAGAAGGGTGGGTTTGAAGCCTAGGGGACGGGCTTGGTTGTTATCGGTCTAGAAGGGTGGACCCGGTTTAAAGTAAAAACCGAAAAATGATAACGAGTTATCGGTCTAGAAGGGTGGACCCGGTTTAGAGTGAAAACCGAAAAAAGATAACGAGAGTCGGTACCGCATAGCATTGAGTTGCATTGAATATGTTGAGTCACATTGCATAATATTGTTGTTGTATAAATGTGCTTGTGAATGATTGTGAAATTAAGCATGAAGGGATGTGCTTGTGGATGTTCATAATGTTGATATATGTGAACGTGATATGATTATGATTATGAGAATGAAGTGTGGTGAGAAATGTGAATATGTGTTATATGATACCTATATATACATGATTTTATGCTTTGATTATTATGGTAATATTTCTCACCCTTCTGCTGTTTTATAATGCTCTATGAGGCATTGCAGATTAGGATGCTGGAGTCCTTTTGTGAAGATTAGTCTTCATTCTTTTGAGTCTGCTGCTCTGATATGTAACACCGGGTAGTTAGACTAGTATAGTCATTCTTTTGTGATACATTGCGATGTATCAGCTGATGTGGTTTTGTAATCTAACTGATATGATGTATTAATTTGGATTAACTTGTGTGTACGTGGATTAATATTTTGAAAACGATTAAATGATTTGATCTTCCGCTTAATTTTGAAAATGTTACATATCTTATGGAGAAAAATGTGAAAGTGTTTTATTGGTGAAATTGTGGCATTCTTCTTTTATACCTTATTATAAAACCTTTTTACTCTGATAATTTGTATGTGCTCAATTGTTTTATATGCATTTATTTGGGGTATAGAAGGGGGTGTTACAATAGTGGTATCAGAGCAGGTCGGTCCGTCCGGCCAAGTTGTCTAATGTTATTTGTTCCCTTGTATGCGACATGTGTGTGAAAACACTGTCGATACATGTTTGTTGTTTAATCTTTGTTTGCAGAAGTGGGAATAATTAAAGTGGGGGAGAAGCTTGTGATCCCTTAGAAGGCTGCAAGTGTGGAGTTGTAGCTTAGTGTGTAGTTAAACGCTATTATAGTTTGGTAAAGATGGTCTATGCCCCATTATGGTTTCGGCTGTCTATTGACAAATTGAGGAACTGATCACCCTTAATCTCTTGTTGATAGTAGTTGGGATTGTGTTGGATGGGATAGATGTGTCTTGCAAGCTTAGATGGCGTGGTGCAGTGAATTGTCTTGAGTAAAGCCGAGCACTTGAGAATTGTTTTGATGAGTCGGTGCAGGACAGTGATGAGATGTTTGATTTCGATGGAAATATTGAGTATTGATGGAAGTGGAGGAGTTGTCGGTTTACCGTTTGATTGTGGTAGTCTGAGAATTATCCTGACAAGATAAGGGGTAAACAGCCAAGACGTGAAGTTGAGTTGTGATCGACTTAGTTGCGGAGAATAATCAGATATTGGAAGCTCCATGTTATACGTTTGTTTGAGTGGCCAAGGAATTAAGATTGATTGAGTAGTGTTGAGAATTATGTCTGGTGTGTGTGCTACGGCAGCAGATTGTGGAGTTGAGTATGAGGGTGGATAATGACTTCTAGTGATTACTAAAGGAAATGAGATATGAAATACATGGTTGGTATAATCGGACCCTTAAGCATTTCAAGAGTTGGAGAGGTATTGAATGACCTTTAAGTGTGGAAGGGTTGTTTCCGTGATTTTGTCGTAACGGAAAACCGTAATTCGGAATGACGCAAGATTAGAAGCGTTGGAAGATATTACAGTGCTCTATGTGATGGGAAAGTAGTGGCATGGAATTAAGTATTTATTGGCGAAAAATGTTTGGATGTTATGGTAAGCGCGGAGAGTGCGGTTTGTGTTATCACCATGAGTTCGCAGCTGAGTGTCTGTTTGGTATAATGATTTTCCACACTTGATTGAGAGAGTCAATGGTTATGTAACCGATGGTGTTTGGATATGTTCGGAGAGTATAGGGGTTCATGTTGAGCGTCGGAAACTTGAGTTATTAGTATTGGGGAAGAGGCAGTGATGTACTACTGTGAAGAAAGTTCAGAGAGTTTTGAGAAAGCTGTCAACAGTTCGTGTATTGGTTTTGCCAAGTCCGACAGGATTGTCGTTGTGTTTTGAGATACTTTGTTGATATGATTAAGAGATGTGTTAAGTACAACATTAATGAGTTTTGGTTATGCTTGAAAGCAATATAAAGTACAGAGAGGGATTATCTGACAAGTAATTTGGAGTGGGTTGCTGTTGTGTGTTTGTACCGGAGTTTGGAAGCCTCAATTGTTTAGTTGAGATTTGAGATGGTTACTAACCTCAAGGTATTTGTTTTAATTGAGAGAGAGTCAAATATGAGAAAGAGAAGTAATTGGAACTCCTGAAGGAGTATGGTTTTGGTTAAATTACCATTCGGATGAGACCAAGTGGTAGCTAAGATATCGAATCGGGAATTTTGGTATACAACTAATGAAGATGGTAAGGAAGTTAGAACTGATTAAGCAAATTCAGATATGAGTTCGGCCTGTGAAGAGACTTCTTATGGAGTTGAGCCTTGGATGTTGAGATTGACTTTTGGTATTCTGATGAGGTTCGAGGAAATCGGAAATTCTGAGTTGAGTTGGTAGATTAATTGAATTTAATGGATAAAGGTCAGAGGGCTTATTTTCGGATTAAGGGAAATGGTATTGTGAGATGTCGTGATGAAGTGTGTATTCTGAATAGTGTGAGTTGGATAAGAGTACTCAGGGAGAAGTACATCGAGAAAGATGGAGTATCCGTGCAGGTACTAGGAAGATGCGACCGAATTTGAGAAATAGTTTTGGATAGCCATAGATGGAGAAGGAATTGATTGAGTTTGTATATGTTGATTAGACTTGCTGGGAATTGAAGTATGGACATTAGAGATGGTTGGATCTGATACAACTGTTGAGTATTTCGAGTGGGATGGGATAGTATTCCCATGGGCTTGTGCCGGGTTTTCTGATGAATTTGAGGAAGTATGATCCGATTTGGACAGTTAAGAATGGATTAACAAGAGTAACTCGTTGCCTACCAGTGAAGATGAATCATTCTGTTAGATGGGAACTCAAGTTTTTCGTTAAGATTATGGGAAAGATTGCGAAAGCGGTTGGGTGCCATGTTGAAGATGAACTCTGACTAGCGTCCGTGAATGGTATGGACAAACGAAGAAAACTATCCAGTATGAAGAGGACTCGTTGAGAGCTTGTGTGTTGGACCAAGATGGACCTAAGGGTAGTTAATTATCGTTGACGGAGTTGCCTACAATAACTGTTGCCAATTCGTATCGGAAACAACATCGTATGAAGTTCGTTGGGTAAGAGGGTATGACTCCTTTGTGTTGTTGCATGTCCAACGGGAGTGTTGTACTCGGATCAAAGACCGTGCAAGGGACGATGGAAACGATCAAAGAATCCAAGTAAGGCCGTGTTTTGAGAGTTATGGTAGTAATTGGTGTTGGTCGAGCTTGAAGTCTCGTGAGCACCCTGTGTTTTGTTGATCTGTATCAGAGTAGCGCAGCGGAAGCGTGAGGCGGATAACATGTTAGACTGTTTTACTGCTGTCGCTTGAGAGGATTGCATGAGGTGTTCATATGTCTAAGTTGAAGAGGTACATTGATTCAGGTGGATGGTGTACAAGTGAGAGAGAATTTGACTTCGGAGGCGTGGCTAGTTCTAGTTGTTGATAAGAAACAACTTCGAAGTATAGAGATTCCTTTGGTGGAAGTAGTTATGGGAGAATTGGATTTGGAAGAATTGGAATGCGAGAGTCGTATCCAGAGTTGTTTGGATCAGGTAACATTTTCGAGGACGAAAATTCCTAAAGTGGGGGAGAGTTGTAACAGCCCAAATTTCATTAAATAATTAATTATAGTAATTAATTGATTTAGTGGGATTTTTATTAATGTTGGAATTAATTTCTATTAATTGGAATTTGTAGTAGAGAATTGAGAAGGAAATAGAATGGAAAGAAAATAATAGAGAGGAAGGAAAAGAAATAGAAGAATATAAAAAGGGAATTGGAGAGAAAGAGAAAGATAGAAAAGAAAAAGAAGAGAAATGAAGAGGAAAAGGGAAAAGCTTGGAGAATCTTCAAGAACCGATTTCGAAGCTCCGATTAATCGAGGTAAGGGTGAGAAACATTGCTATTTAATCATTGTATGCTATTATGTATGTTGGGTTTGGGTTTGTGGATGTTTTTCATCACTTTTCAATTAGGGCAGATGTTGGATTAATCGGTAGATTGATGATTTAATCGGTTGGAACTGAGTAATAATGCCGTAGAATAGTCGGGTAACATGTATTGATGCTGTTTATACTGGTTTGGATGCGTAAGAGAGGGTTTATGATGGATTGGTGAGGGAGAAGACAGAAGGGGATTCTGTTCTGCGCAGGTTCGCTGGCTCTCGCCAGGCGAGCGAAGGCGAAGCTTCGCCAGGCGAAGCCTAGCGAATGTTGGCGAATAATTATATTTAAGTCCCAGTGGACTTCGCTGGTGGGTTCGCCAGGCGAAGTTGGGTAGCGAAGGTTCGCCCAGCGAAGGTGCTGGCGAATGGTGGCGAATGAAGTCAGTAGCTACTGACTTGGGCTCGCTGGGAAGTCTCGCCAGGCGAAGCCTAGCGAGTGTTCGCTGAGAGAGTTCGCCAGGCGAAGGCCAGGCGAAGGTTCGCTGCGAGGGTTCGCCAGGCGAATGAAGGCGAATGTGACAGCATTTTTCTTTTGCTGTGTTGCTCATGTGGTGATTGTTTGGTTGATTCACATAGGTTAATACCTCTATGATATGAATAGGTATGTGATCCATGGTGATGATATGTGTGCTGTGGGTAGCCTTCGGGCGTGAATCCTAGAGTTGTGATATAATTGATTAATTGTAATCGGTTAAAATACATGAGAACATAATGATGATTATGTGTGTATTAATTGATGAGTTTGTGAATGTTTGATTGTTGTGTACAATTATGTAATAAGTATGCAGGAGAATATTGTGGAAATATGTGTGCATAACTTATAATTGTATGATTGGTATTGTGATGTGTATACCTTGTATGAGATGGCATGAGATAAAGAATAAACATACTATGAAAAATGTGTTGTGGATGCATATTGTTTATATGCGATTGTATGTTAAAAATACATGAAGAATGCATGAGAGCATAATGATGGATATGCGTGCATTGCTTGCTAAATATGATGTTGTATTGAATTGTGAATATTTGTGGATAATGCATGGGAACATATCGCGGATATGTGTGCATTGTTAATAATTATATGAGATGCATGGGAACATATCGTGGATATGTGTGCATCGTTAATAATTGTGAGAAATGCATGGGAACATATCGTGGATATGTGTGCATTGTGTGATAGTATTGAATTATGAATACGTTGATGATTATTATGATATGTTGTGTGTGCAATCATGATATAATTCACGAAGGGGTGAATTATTCGAATACATGGGAATATAATGATGAATGTATGTGTATTGTCTAATGAATTGTGAGTGCATATTTGTATGCGATTGTTGTGTAAATGCATGGGAACATATGTGATATGTGTGCATTGTTGTTGAATATGATGATGATGATGGGCGAAATGAATACATTGATAAATGTTTGATATATGTTGTATGTGCAATCATAATGAAATTCTCGAAGGGGTGAATTATTCGAATGCATGGGATTAAGACGCGGGAACGGTCTTAAGTGCATTTATTGTGATTGGTTGATTGTACATGCATCATTCAGTCAAGAGGCAATGTCCGTTAGTTTCGTGGAAACTAGTGGCTTGTCCCAAACCTAGAAGGGTGGGTTTGAAGCCTAGGGGACAGGCTTGGTTGTTATCGGTCTAGAAGGGTGGACCCGGTTTAAAGTAAAAACCGAAAAATGATAACGAGTTATCGGTCTAGAAGGGTGGACCCGGTTTAGAGTGAAAACCGAAAAAAGATAACGAGAGTCGGTACCGCATAGCATTGAGTTGCATTGAATATGTTGAGTCACATTGCATAATATTGTTGTTGTATAAATGTGCTTGTGAATGATTGTGAAATTAAGCATGAAGGGATGTGCTTGTGGATGTTCATAATGTTGATATATGTGAACGTGATATGATTATGATTATGAGAATGAAGTGTGGTGAGAAATGTGAATATGTGTTATATGATACCTATATATACATGATTTTATGCTTTGATTATTATGGTAATATTTCTCACCCTTCTGCTGTTTTATAATGCTCTATGAGGCATTGCAGATTAGGATGCTGGAGTCCTTTTGTGAAGATTAGTCTTCATTCTTTTGAGTCTGCTGCTCTGATATGTAACACCGGGTAGTTAGACTAGTATAGTCATTCTTTTGTGATACATTGCGATGTATCAGCTGATGTGGTTTTGTAATCTAACTGATATGATGTATTAATTTGGATTAACTTGTGTGTACGTGGATTAATATTTTGAAAACGATTAAATGATTTGATCTTCCGCTTAATTTTGAAAATGTTACATATCTTATGGAGAAAAATGTGAAAGTGTTTTATTGGTGAAATTGTGGCATTCTTCTTTTATACCTTATTATAAAACCTTTTTACTCTGATAATTTGTATGTGCTCAATTGTTTTATATGCATTTATTTGGGGTATAGAAGGGGGTGTTACACTATATCTCTGTATGTTTGGATATACATGTATATTTATGAATATATAACTATTTTGTTTTCATTAGATCTTTGGGTGATATCTTGAGTGGGGAGATAAGTCCTAACCCGGACTTCAGT
This sequence comes from Lathyrus sativus, assembly GCA_963859935.3. NCBI lineage: Eukaryota > Viridiplantae > Streptophyta > Magnoliopsida > Fabales > Fabaceae > Lathyrus > Lathyrus sativus. The sequence goes on along the minus strand of OZ012741.1, from coordinate 282,021,390 downwards.
ATACATATGATAAGATGTGGTATGATCAATAGTTGACTGTTGAGAGTAGTCCTAATATGTTTGACATATGATGTAAGCATGCTCAATTGAGACCTTCTTGAGATAATTGATGGTGTATGAGTAGTCATGCATTTCATTAGTTGTTTCAACCTGAGAGTCCGTGAAATTAAGGACCTTTAGTTACCTACTTACCCCATTTGGCCTCTTTAGGACATAGTGTGAAGACTATGAGGGAGTAGTCTCGAGATAGTTGTTACGCGATGCTACACTCAGAGGAGTCTATCCCGAAAATATTTTTGATCCGCGTGAATAGCCATGTTGGTCGATAATATCCGATGGATTTACCTATGACTCTGGGAACTCTTGATAGAACCCGATCTACAAATAAAATGAAAACCTTAGTACATGTCCTTTGGGAAGGTATACCCTGGCTGCATGCTTATAACCCTAATCCTAGGACCTTTGCTTGTTAGCATTTTTCTGTGTATGTTGTGTGTGCATCATATCATCATGTCATCATAGCATCTCATCTTGGTGCACTGGTTTTATAAAACTCGGTCATTTACTTTTTGTGAAACCCTAATTATCATGTGTCGCATCGCTGCGAAGAGTGGCCGGCAAGGACAGAAGAGTCGCCACCGCTCGTTATTTATCCCAAAGAGATGGAAAGGAAACAATCAGAGAAAACCTATGAAAAAGGGAAAAGACAGGTCATCGCAACCAAATCTCGGGTTCGGGAGTCGGTTACGCAAGGGGAAGGTATGAGCACCCCTCACGTCCATTGTACTCAACGAGATCCACGCTTGTTGTCTAAGTCTATAGGTGAAACAAAATATCTATGGTTGCTACTGCTAAAGGAAAGAACTGACTCGATAGGACATCGTCGCCTTATGCCTACGTATTCCCTCGTGCAATGGGAAAGTCAAAGTCAACGTAGTTCGGGAAACTACGAGGGAGGTTGCTCGCCAAGACATCGTGTCTTGTGCCTACGTATCCTCATCTGGTATGAGCAATTAGAGCAAAACGTAGTTCAGGCTAACTACGGGTAAACGGGGTGTTCTCGATCGCACAGGGAGCGAGAGAAAAGGTAGACGATACTAGCGCACGCATTCTAGCAGTTAGGTGTATTGCTGCTCGAGCATTGGAGACTTAGGTGTTACCTGTTTGCAATAGAACGAACGTAGTATGTCATTGGTTAAAAGGTACGGGGAACCTAAGGGGGGAAAGAAGGAAAAGTGCTCGCCAAGACATCGCCGTCTTGTGCCTACATATTCTCATCTGGCATGAGAAATAAGAGCAGCTGTAGTTCAGCTAACTAGACCAAAGAGGGAAAAGTGCTCGCTAGGATTATCGCAATCCTATACCTATGTACTCTCAACAGATATGAGAGATCAGAGTAGCCGTAGTTCAGCTAACTACAGCAAAGAGGGAAAAGTGCTCGCTAGGATTATCGCAATCCTATGCCTACGTACTCTCAACAGATATGAGAGATCAGAGCAGCCGTAGTGCAGCTAACTACAAGAAAAACAGTCTCAATAGCACGGGGGCGAGAGAAAGGGAGTCTCAATCGCAAGGATGCGAGAGAAAAGGGGCTCAATCGCAAGGATACGAGAGAAACGAAACGGATCGGGACGCACACGCTAAAACCTAAGACGTAGGAGCAAATGCGTCGCATATTGTCCAAAGGACATACGCTAAACACTCTAGAAGAGAGAGATGAGGCCTCCCACTTATCATTTCCCACGTATCTATCGCTTACTCACAACGCTCAGCGATTGATAAAAAAGAATGAACTAGAAAGATGTTACCGAACGGAGTGGTTCTGTTGACACTTGATCTTGCGTGCACGCTCATTTCCAAGCTTCTCCTCTTTGATCCTTGATGATGATGTTTCGAATTAGGACCAATGTGACGCTAAACCGTCATAGCTCGACTTATGAATGGAATTCAAGCTATACGAGGTCGTGTATTAATTTCCGTGCTATGGAAAAGATAGAGAAATGATATTGAGGATCGTTCTCCAATTGAATCGTGTTGCACGGACCAAAAACATATGTGGGATCTCATCTTACGGATACAAGACTTCATCGATCACAGAAAGTCAAAATAAAATCGAAAAAAAGAAGAAATGAGGAGAGAAAGAAAGTGGTATCGGATCCAACATTATTCATCAATAATTTGACTGGTAATAGATTACGGAGGTCTCGTCATCGACCCAAAACGGTGAAAATAACCAAAGATCATTAAACAGTCGAAAATGGAAACGAAAGAGAAAAAACGGTCTCGAGATTGTCGTTTCCATCAATAATTTGACGTATAACAACTTGGAGGTCTCGTCATCAACCAAAACAGATAAAAATGGGACGAAATGCCCAATAACAAATGAGAAATAAAATCTAATGTAAGAAAATATTAAAATAAAATTCTAAAAGAAAATATGAATATAAAAGAAATAGTATAAAACTTCTAAAATAAGTATAGTATATTCTAAAGAAATATAAAAAAAAATTATATATATAATATTTAACTTATTTACAAAATTAGTTTCACTAATATATAATATATTAACAACCATTAAAAAGTATATTATATATATATATATATATATATATATATATATATATATATATATATATATATATATATATATATATATATATATATATATATATATATATATATATATATATATATATATATATATATATATATATATATATATATATATATATATATATATATATATATATATATATATATATATATATATATATATATATATATATATATATATATATATATATATATATATATATATATATATATATATATATATATATATATATACAAACAATCCGTTTTAAACAAAACTATATAAATTACAAATTCTTAAAAAACTTTAAAGAAGAATAGGGGGTAAGAGAAAAACGGTGGTGCGTAGAGCTTGGGGGGTGCGAGACACAGAACACAGGCTTTACCAAGCCCAGTATCCACCACACAAATCTATGGCTCATAACAAGCCAATAATAGGCTTTTGCAAAAATAAAATGGCCTTCGATTCTAACATTTATTCTCAAAACTTAAGAAAACAAACAAAAGGGGACTTCTGAAATCAAATCCCAAAATGCAAAAGCAGAGAAAAAAACTTCTCAAATCTGAAACAGTGATCCAAATGAATAATTAGGGCCTCGAGTGAATTTCAACAACATCAACAACACAAAGATTGGAGCAAACACGCGGAGGATACCATGAGAACGAATTCCCACCTCTTTTGCGACGAAACTCAAACGTGGATTGCTCAACCTCCTATTTAAGGTTAGCTTTGTTTCTCAACTTCCGTTTCTTCATCCTCTCTTTTTTCCTCCGTGTTTGCTTTTTGATTATTTTTAACTGGTTTGTGATAGGTTCAAAGGTTTACTGGGTTTTGAAATGGAAGGTCTCTTTTGAGGATGATGGTTGTTGTTTGTGAGAAAGGGGTCGTGAATGGTTGTTGCTGGGTATGGTGTTGAAATGAAATCAGATGTTGTTGAAGGTCGGAAAAGCTTGAAGGTTGTGTATGATTGGAGGTGAATGGGTTTCAGAATAAGTTTAAAGAGATGAAGCTATTTTGATTTCTGGGTGAGACTGTTGAAACTGAAGTGGGTTATTTCGAAGGTGAAACATGGTTGTTGGTGTATGAGCTTGAAGCTTGTTTGTTTCTGGAAATGGAAGATGAAGGTGATGTGAAGAAGGTGATGTCTTATGAAGTGTCATTCGATGATGTTTGGATTGCTTGGAGTTTTCGTTTGAGTAATGACTGGGTTTTAAGGTTGCAGAGTTTGACAGATGGTTTGTTGATTTGGAAAGTTGTTCTTCTCTGGGTTGTTAAAGAAGATGGAGGTCAAACATTGGAAGGAGATTTACAGCGAGGAAGTGAGGAATATGGGTCTCGCGGAGAGAGGTTGAGAGTGTGGGTTGATGGTTTGAAATGAAGATTGTTAAAGGTTGGTTGTAAGAAGGTTGAAAGGGAAGAAGGTATGGTTTTTGATTTCTGGGTTGAATGAGGAACATTGTAGCGGTTGACCTAGGGTTTTGGGATCCCTTCAAAGTGATGATGAATAGTGGGTGTGCGGCTAGGGTTGTCTTCAGGATTAGGGTTGTGTCCTCCAAAGAGACAATGAATAGTGCTATATATTCTTCCACATCTAACACGTGGCAACTAGCTTTAAAAAGAGATTAATGCTGATTAATGGAGCAAAATGTGATTAAAAATCCTTGTTGACTTTGATTAGAATAATCACATTGATTAAATAAGAGTTGACTCTAAAAACTAATTAAGTGAATTCTAATCTAATTTTAAACTTAACAACTTAATTAATTCTAATCTAATAATAATATAATCCTAATTAAACTAATACTAATATTCTAAAGAAATCTATTTTCTAAATAAAACAACTATTTTAAACTACTAAAAAAACAAATTCGAATATTTAAATACTATTCAAAATGCTATATTAAAAAATAAAAACCTATTCTCTAAACAAAATCTAAATAAAACTATAAAGCAGGAAATAAGAATAAAAATCAAACAAAGCAGTGAAACAACAACGGAAAGATCAGGCGAACACCAAAACGCAACCGAAATCAGCAGCGCAGACTGGACCAACAGAATGAGAACAAACTCCGCTCGATTCTAAAATAAAACTCCTTATTCGAACTGGTTTGAATTGCCTGAAACGCGAGCAAAAGGGGCTGTAATCCCGATAAACCACCCCAACCGACAAAATGCACAGTATGCGACAAATGATATGAAAATGCAAATGAAATGAAACATAAGCCAAATAAGGAAAAATGTTGGTCAAATTTTGGGGTGCAACATTATGGATTTTGGGAAAAGAAACACTAATAAATATAACTTCAAGAAATACGATACAATGGAGTTGAGAAAGCTAGAAACAATGGTATCTGAAGACTTTGGGAAGACATATGGGAAACTTCTGAGAATTGTAAAGACTAGGATGGAAGAAGGGGTTCTCAACACCTTGGTTCAATTCTATGATCCGTTGTACCACTGTTTCACATTCCCAGATTATCAGTTGATGCCAACATTAGAAGAATATTCCTACTTTATTTGAATTCTCGTGAAAGATAAGAAACCTTTCAATGGTCTAGAGAAACTACCCTCGCTGAAGGAAATTGCTGACATACTCCATCTAGAAGTATATGAGGTCAAAGCCAATCATACTTCAAAGAATGGGGTCAAGGGTTTTAACTCTGCTTACTTATTACAAAAGGCTACTTACCTTGCCAAAGAAGGTAGTATGGACGCATTCGAAGCAGTTTTGGCTCTACTAATATATGGTTTGATATTGTTTCCAGAGGTAGAAGAATTCGTCAATTCAACTGCCATCGCAATATTCTTGAATGGTAATCCAGTGCCCACTTTGTTAGGTGGTACTTATCACTCCATTCATCACATGACCTTTCAAGGTAGATGGACTATTAGTTGTTGTGCACCCTTGTTATATAGATGGTTTGTCAATCATCTACCAAGAACGAATGCTTTCAAAGAGAACCCTAATGGTTGGAGATGGTCTCAAAGGATTATGTCTCTAACACAAGCAAACATTCATTGGTATGATCCTATCTATGACCGAGGAGTCTACGTTGATAGTTGTGGTACTTTTCCGAATGTACCACTCTTGGGAGTACAAGGGGGATCAATTACAATCCTGCCTTGGCAAGACGCCTATTCAGATTCCCAATGAAGGATAAGCCTAACAACCTCCTATTGGCTGGTTCCTTCTACCTCAACACCAAAGCGGATAAAAGTTTAAGAAATAATACAATTGATGCTTGGAAGAACATCCGGAGAAAAATTAAAGTTGACCTTGGAAAGAAGAACTACGTAGCTTTGGAGCCATTCACTCGGCGGGTCCAATCTAGAGCTCGTGATCTCAAAATGCCTTACCTTCCTAAGAAAAATATGCAGATTGTCATCACGTCATCTTCTGCCACTCCCATTGAAAATAGGGAAGAATACCAAGAGGTTCTTGAAAGAGCAAAGCTTGAGAGGGATACTTGGGAGGACAAGTACCATACTCTTCATGCTGAGACGGCAGAATTGCAAAGAGAGTTGCAATACAAAGATGAGTTAATTGGGTGGCTCGAAAGACGCCTGGCTGAAAGAGATGTGACAAAGGAGAATTTATTTTTCTCTAGAATTAAACCTACGTAGAGTACTCATGAGAGTATTTGAATATCCCACCAACTTCTGGCGCTTGGAAAGGAATAATAGACAAGTTAGTGATGTAGAACACTATGTTGAAAAGAGTGAAGAGGACACGCGGATAAGAATCTTGTCAGATTTCCTAATCATATGGCCTAAGTCTTCTCCTCTGATGCACTCTCATATTTCTTGGGTTATATTTCAAAAAGTTGTAACTTTTCCCAACATAAATGAAATAAGGGGTTTTGCTTTAATTATCTTCTGAGTTTTAAGAAATTAGTTGCGTCTAGCGTCTTTGCATTACATCCTGCATTTTGCTAACCATTCAAGGAGTTTAAAATATATTTTTTTTGCAGACATAATGATGGATCAGAGAAACATGATTACATTCCTAAGCCTGAGGTTAGATAACCTAAGGATCTTAAGGCGCCTCGTAAGGAATCCTGCTACTTTTATAGCCAAATATAGGGACTTGTTGTCTTTGCTAGATCCACAATTAAACAAAGAAATGCTGCAAACCCTTCTGAAGTTTTACAAGTCACTGTACCATTGGTTCACATTCCTAGACTTTTAGCTACTGTCAACCTTGGAAGAATACTCCGAGCATCTAAAAATCCCTATGACCTTCACACCTAACTATGGAAGGGAGAGGAAACAAAACAAAAGAGATGCGGCTTAAGTTCTCCACCTAGAGCCCACTGACCTTCCAACCCAGTTGGATAATAGGGGTAGATTTACCGGAATGGAGGTGAGACCATTCATGGAGAGAGCTGAGTTCTATTATGACCGAGTAGATTTGGAAAATTTTGAAGCTATATTGGCTTTCTTGATTTACTGCTTATATATTTTTCCCAACAAACCTGAGTTTATCAGCCTAGAAGCCATCAAGCTGTTTCTTGTTAGAAATCTAGTTCTTACTCTTTTGCCTGATACTTACTACACCATCCACCGGTGGAAAGTGTTCAATCTTGAGAAACTCTCCTGCTGTACATCACTTCAAGATAGTGATGCATGGATTGGAAAATTGGTTACACTCTCTCATTACAACATCAGTTGGTATGACCTGACTCGCGGAGGAGTAGCCATGATACACCGCTATAGAGAGTTCCCAAATATACCACTAATCGGCACCAGAAGGTATATCAATTACAGTCCTATCCTAGCTCGCCATCAGCTAGGATACCCCACTGAGAAAGAACCAGACTCGACCCAGTTAGAAACTTGCTTCTGTGAAAATGATGTTGACCTAGATCTTGAAGCATAGAATATTTTTTCCTGGTATCACCCCAAACTGCAAGGAATGACTGTTGTAAAAAATCCAAGTTGTCTCATCTCAAAGGAATATTTCTTTTGGTCAAAAGTGATAGCACTAAACATTTTCTATACTAACTCCTACGACATTACTCTGGAGCCATAAAAGCTATTGTCTAGAGGAGAATTGAAGTTTGCTTTGGTAAAAGCTAAACGGGAAAATGTCGAACTTTGGGAGCTGCTCCATCAGAGTCAGAAGAGATAAGACTGCTGGAGGGAGAAGGGTCATCTTTTTAGAAGATCCTTAACTGTTGATATCCTTTTGTTGTTGCACCCCAGGCTTATGGGGAAATGGTATCTTTCATTCTATAAAATGATTGAAAAAGCTTCATTTGTTAATGAAGACTTTATGTTGTAAAACTCTTTTATTAATGAAAATTTTGTTAAGTTTTCATCATGTCGTTACGTGTTGATCCATTAATTTTGCTCATAAACAAACCTTTTGGTTCTCCTTGAATACGTGGTTTGCATTAGCAACCTGCATTTCATCTTACATCTCATTCTTGTATTTCATCGGTCCTCCGACTTATCCCGTGTGCTTTTGCTATCAGAGAGAGAGAGAGAGAGTCACGCTGAATACTCATCGGTACAACACAAAAGCCAATGCTCAGAAGAGAATGGCAGATTAAGACTTGAGGTTTGATCAGATCAATAACGATGTCGAAGGGCTATGTGGTGATGTTAGCCAAATCATGGAAGTCCTTCAGGTGATCAAGGCAAAGATGGACACACAACCTACAGTAGTGTCTGAAATCAACATAACTACAGCAAACCCTCTGCCATTAGTAATTTTAACAATATAACATCCTTTCGGAATTTCCAGAGATTTCATGCCTCCATACAGTGATGCTCATCCATATTTAAACCCACAGAGTGTTCCATTAATGACAGATGTTGCTACTCAAAAAATGCAACGCCGCAGAGGCGAAAAAGATAGACAAAAGAGTCGCCATCAAACTTTATTTATCCCATAAGGGGAAAGTAAAATATCGTGAAAACCTTAAGAAAGGAACGGATAAGATGGTCTCGCAACCAAGAACGGGTTCCGAAGCCGGTTATGTGAAGGTAACGTATTAGCACCCATCGCATCCATCGTACTCGATGGGAGCCATTTGTTTGTCGTATGTGTGCTAATATCTGCTAAAATATATTGCTATAAAGAATGTTCCACGGGAGAGAGAAAGGTTAGAAATAGGGGAAAGAGAGGTAACGAGGGAAGAAAGGACTCAGTAGGACTTCGCGGTCCTCGGCCTACGTATTCTCAACAGATATGATAAAGTCAGAGTCGACGTAGTTCGGGGAACTACAAATATAGGGGTGAATGTGCTCGACAAGGATTTTGGCCCTTGTGCCTATGTATCTTTACTTACAAGAGGTAAAGAATTAGAGCAGCCGTAGTTCGGCATACGGTTTGCTGGGAAGTTCTGGTAGACGATGCTAGCGTACGCATTCTAGAAGTTTAGGTGTATTGCTGCTCGCTCGTTGGAGACTTAGGCGTTACATGTTTGCGGTAGAACGGACGTAGCATGTCCTTTCGGGGAAAAGGTGGAAAAGAAAGAAGAGCGCTCACCAAGACGTCACCGTCTTGTGCCTACGTATTCTCAAGAGGCATGAGAAATCAGTGCAACGTAGTTCGTGAAACGGGTAACCGGTATTTTGTGGATGATGTTATCATGCACAATCTAGCAATTTAAGTGTATTGCTGCTCGCTCGTTGGAGACTTAGGCGTTACCTGTTTGCGATAGAACGGACGTAACATATCCTTTTTGAAAAGATAGAATTTTTGCCATGCAAGGCAAGATGTCATATTTGATTTGTGAAGTTGTTTTTTAGGGGTGAAATAGGTCCTCAGATAGTAACCCCTTACAGGTAGTACCCAATTCTTTATCTTAAAGTTTTGTTATGAAAAAGTGTGGTGAATAGATTCGCGTCTTCATATTGAAAGTCGAGTATCTAGATCACACACTCTACAGTGAGTATCCTGACACTCGGAGAGGAAGAAGTCTAGACTCAATCCTCTCTCTTTAATTCAATTCGCAGAGAACTTCATTCTCTTATTAAAAGTGTTTTTGATTTTGAGTGGTAAGTGCTTTTGCGACAGTGAACCCTACGATAATATCAAGCACTCAGGATAGGAGAAGGCCTACGCCTAACCACTCCATGACCATTCAAATTTTTGTTGTGAAAAGAAAATGAAAATGCACTCGGTACGAGACCGAGGTTTTAGGAGAAAAAAGTTTCGAAAAGAAGTCTTGAGAAGATGTGAAAGAGATAGGAAAATGAATACGAGTATATACAGGATACATATAATATTCAAGATATATAACCAACAGTCCCCCAATTTAGGTTTTATGGTTTCAATATTTATTAGGGGTTTTGAAAGAATGTACAAATGTTTGAATATTTACAAGATATGGATAATATATAGATTAAAAATATATACAAGAATATTATGACTGAATTTAAAGTAGTTAATACTTGACAGAAAATAAAGCAAGTGGTTAGTTTTGTTAATGAATCGAATCGGGACGAAGTGTAATGCTAAACCATCGTAGCTCGACCGATGATGGAAGTCGAACTATAGGAGCTCACATAATTGATATTCATGCAAAATATAGTATAGAGAAATAATATTGAGGATCATTCTCCGATTAAATCGTGTCGCACGAATAACAATTATGCGACCTCCTATAGTTCGACTTCCATCATAGGTCGAGCTACGACGGTTTAGCATTACACTACGTAGGCCTAGGAACGTGAAGTCCTACCGAGTCCTTTCTTCCCCCGTTACCTCTCTTTCCCCTGTTTCTAACCTTTATCTCTCCCGTGGAACACTCTTTATAGCAATATATTTTAGCAGATATTATCACACATACGACAAACAAATGGTTCCCATCGAGTATGATGGATGCGAGGGGTGCTAATATCTTCCCTTCGCATAACCGACTTCCGAACCCGTTCTTGGTTGCGAGACCATCTTATCTGTTCCTTTCGTAAGGTTTTCTCGACATTTTACTTTCCCCTCATGGGATAAATAAAGTTCGGTGGCGACTTTTCTGTCTATCTTTTTTGCCTCCCCGTCATTGCATTTTTCGAGTAACGACAACTAGAGACTCTGCTGGGGACCTAAGAAAGCCAAGCCTAATTTTCTTGTCGCATTTGTGATTTATTTGCTGTTATTGCTTTATTATGTTGTGTTCCTCTCGTTCCTTTTACCTGTTGGGTTTATTGGGCTGGTTTGTGAGGATAGAAGCTTTCTACCCGAGCTTTCTAGTATACATTAAGACTAGGAGGTGGTTTCTTTCTGATTTGCGAGACATAGGACTCGTTGAGTTGGTTTGAATTCCACCGCTCATATGAGACCCCTTTGGGATGATTATGTCTTACGAGTAGTCGTAATGGCGTCTTTATTTTCGACCTGGTAGTCCGTGACTCTGAGGACCTTTTGTAGAACCTTATTCTGTAGGTTACTAAGACAATAACTTTGTGTTCATCCTTTGAAAGGATTACCGTCTTAGGAATCGTCGTTATGATGGAAAACTTTTGAGGGTTAGTGCATGGGACTTTGTTTAAAAGCCTTAGGGATACCCTCTTAAAAACCAATAGATTGCCCACCCGAGGTGAGAGATATCCCGTTGTGTTTATCTTGCAGGATCTGTGACCCTGGTTCCGTGTCTGTTGCATTTCATATTGCATTGCATTTGCATAAGCATCTCTGCATCATTTTGCATTTTCTTCCCTGACCAGAATACCAAAGAGCTTACCCATCCTCAGTTCGTAACCCGCAGTTGATTTCTCGACACTCCCATTGAACTTGCGAGAGTTGTGAAGCGTTTGAAGCAAGAGGAACGTAGACGCCTTGAAAAGCCAGTCAGGCAAAGCAAGCTGAAGTAGCTGTGTCAGAGAACAATCGCCAGGATGTTGATTCCCCAAAAGGATTTGCTGTATCAACTAATCCACTGTATGATCTTCCTCTGGATGACCATCCTCTGCAAGTAAACATTCCTACTCGACCCCAGAGGATGCCACCGACTGATCTCATGGAAGAAAATCTTTGTGCCCTTGAGGAGAGACTTCAAGCTATGAAAGTGCCTGATATGCCCAACCTCGATGCTGCTGATATGTGTCTAGTGCTAGACCTGGTGATTCCTCCGAAATTCAAGGTACCCAGCTTTGAGAAGTACACATGCTTTAGTTGTCCAAGGCGTCATTTGGTGATGTTCTGTCGAAAAATGACCTCCTACACTCATAACGATAAGTTGTTGATTCATTGTTTTCAAGACAGTTTGAGTGGGGCATCATTCAATTGGTACATGGACCTAAAAGAAGCCATATCCCATCGTGGAGGGACTTAGTTAGCGCTTTTTTAAAGCATTACCAGTACAATCTGGATGTGGCTCCCATCCGTATGCATCTACAAAGCCTATCTTAGAATGGAAATGAATCTTCTAAAGGATATGCACAGCGGTTGAGAGATTTCGCAGCAAGAGTGCAACCACCACTCTTGGACAGGGAGTTGATAGACATGTTCATAAACAATTTGCATGGCTCTTATCTTGAAAGAATGGCTGGCTGTGCACTATCAAGTTTCTCTGATCTTGTGATAGTAGGAGAACACGTCGAAAGCTACCTTAAAAACAGACAAATCTAGGATGCCTCAAGCAGCCAGGCCAGTGAGATTGAGTCTTTCAGCAATTTCCATGAGGAAGATATGGATGAAACCAACGCATTCATAGAAAATATTGAGTATTCTCATGGTGAGCCAGCAAAACTCTGTGGTCCCTCATCTGCTCAACAAGCATCGTTTCCAGTGCCATGTTATCTTTGTAGGAAACTGACCATGCCTAAAGTTTCATTCTATAAACCATGGATTGCTCCTCATGCAAGTCAACGAGCCCATGGCCGAAGTTATCAGAATCAACGCCATAATCAGCATAGGCCTAGCAACAACTGTTAGAACACATATTGGTTCATAATATATCTCAATGTTTTGATGATAACAATAATGAAATTTTGTATGAAGAAAATATATACTCTAATTTTGTTCAAGTGTTTTTGTTTCAGATAACATAATAAATATTCCTTTGAACATTAAGCTACAACACGCAAAATACTCTGAGCGTTTGGATAAAAAGTGAAGCTACAGAAGGCTCTGAGCATAGAGAATAAAGATAAGATTCAGAAAACTCTGAGCGTACTAAACTCAATGCTACAATTGCAGAGGCTCTGAGCATCAACACGTAAGGCTCTGAAACGTTAGTAATAAAGTGATACATTTGTATAATACGTAAGAGCGAAGATCTGCTCTGATCCGAAGCGCTCATCTGGATGAACAGTTTGTTAAAACAATCACGCTAGCACTAAGTTGTAGAACTCTAGAAGAGAGTTACTCTGATAAGAAGAAAATGGAACATCATCAGAACTCTGGAAGAGAGTTACTCTGATAAGAAGAAAATGGAACATCATCAGAGGATCTGATGCAGGAAGTATTTCCATATTCGTTCATTTAAAAAGGTGCTGATTAAGAAAGATTCGTTGCAAAACTCACTGTTTACATCCAACGGTACTATTCCTCTTTTGTGTATGGGACATGATTTCAGAACAAAAAGGATATCTCTGAACATTCCTCTTTTGTGTATGTGCACGCTATTTGAGAAATGGATGTGAAGTATTTAAACAAGTCTTCAACATCAATTCAAACATGGAGAACATCATTCTACAACATATATACCATTTTGCTGAAAAGAAAATAGAAAGTTTCATTGATCTTCAATTTGTGTAAAATCACTGTTGTGAAAAAGCTTTTCTCAGAAGCACTTAAACACATTTTATTGTATTAGTTTGTAAAAGTTCCCTGAGAGACAAAGTTGTGGTCAGTATTCTTGAGAAGACTAAGACAAGTTTGTCTTAGTGAAAAGATTGTAATCAGTTTTTCATTATTGGATTAAGTCCTCTTTGAAAGAGGCGAAATCACCTTGGCCGGCTGGACTGGAGTAGTTTGAGTTCAAACGAACCAGTATAAAAATACCTGTTATTTTTATTTCCTTATTTGTTTTTGAAAACCCTTATTCAACCCCCTTCTCGGTGTTTTTCTTACCTTTAGTTGGCATCAAAGCACAGTTCTGAGTGTTATCACTTAACAGTGACAAAGAAAAGATCTGGTATGAAAACTCTTTGATTTATTATGGCTGAATCTTCAAATAACGCTAACACTGCGTTGAACAACAAATATGAAGAGAAAGACAAAATCAACATAAAGCCTCCTATGTTTGATGGAGAAAAATTTGATTACTGGAAGGACAAAATCAAAATCTTCTTTCTTGGCTATGATGATGATCTTTGGGATATAGTCATTGATGGATACACTCACCCCACTAATGGTGAAGGTAAAATGATTGATAGAAAATCAATGACTGATCAACAAAAGAAAGACTTCAGAAATCACCACAAGGCAAGGATAATTCTGTTGAACACTATATCTCATACTGAATATGAGAAAATCACCAATAGAGATACATCGCATGACATGTTTGAGTCCTTGAAGATGACGCATGAGGGAAACACGCAGGTGAAAGAAACAAAGGCTCTAGCGCTAATTCAAAAATATGAAGACTTCAAGATGGAGGAAGATGAATCTGTGGAAACCATGTTTTCTAGATTCCAGATTCTGACTGCAGGATTGAAGGTTCTTGACAAAGGCAACTCCACTTCTGATCATGTAAAGAAGATAGTCAGAAGTTTACCAAAGAGGTGGAGACCTATGGTCACAGCGTTAAAGCTCTCAAAAGATCTGAACAAAATCACTCTAGAGGAACTCATCAGTTCTTTAAGAAGTTATGCGATAGAGCTTGAAGAGGATGAGCCTCATAAGAATGGTAAGTCCATAGCTTTAAAATCTAAGAAATCTGAAACTAAAGCTTTTCAGGTACTAGAAGAAAGCTCTGGAGATTCTTCATCAGATGAAGGCGAACTATCTTTACTATCCAGAAGAATAAATCAACTCTAGAAGCACAAGCAAAAGAAGTTCAGAAAATTTAAAAGACCAGAACACCATGGAGAATCCTCTGGTCACAGAAGATCTAGCAAAAAGGAAGTAGTGTGCTATGAATGCAAAGAGCCAGGACACTACAAGAATGATTGTCCCAAACTTCAAAAGGATAAACCCAAGAAGAAGTTTGAGAAGAAAAATAAAGTCGTAATGGCTACTTGGGATGACTCAGATTCTTCTGAAGCCCCGTCAGAGTCTGAAGACGAATGTGCAAACGTTGCACTAATGGCTGACACAGAGGAGCATGAAGAATCATCTGAATCTAGATCAGAATCAGATTCAGAAGAGGTATTTTTTGATCTCACCAGAGCTGAGTTAACTGAAAGCTTATCTGAAATATGTGAAAACTATAGTAAGATCAAACTCAAATACAAGAAGCTGCAAAGCAGTCTTGCATTTGAGACTGGTCAGTTGAAATCAGAAATTGTTGAGCTGAAAGAAAATAATTTTCAAATTAAAAGTGAATTGGAAAAAGCTCAACAAAAATCTGAAACAGATACTACATCTAGCTCTAAAAATATTTTAGAAGAGTATGACCATAGTTTTAAGAGGTTCCTGTCCAAAAGCATAGACAAAAGCAAAATGGCTTCTATGATCTATGGTGTGATCAGGAACAACAGAAAAGGGTTTGGATATGAATCATCTTCTGGGAAGGAATCAAATCCAAAACCTGTTGCTGAGTTAATTATCAATTATACTCCTCTGTATTCTCATTTTAAATTTGGTCACTCACATGACATAAAGTACACACGTTCAGATCAGAACACCACAATTTTTAATAAACCTAAGCTGTGTCAGAACACAACTGCTTTTAATGGACAAAAGTTCAGGCAGAACTTCAGAACAACTAACCCCAGAGGACCCAAAAAGATATGGGTACCTAAGGATAAAATAATTTATGTTGTAGATGTCCTTAGCAGCAAGGTTGAGACACCAGTCCTGGTACCTGGACTCTGGATGCTCACGATACATGACGGGAAGAAGGTCTATGTTCCAAAGTCTGGAACTTAGATCTGGTGGAGACATGAAGTTTGGAGGAAACCAAAAGGGCAAGATCATTGGCTCTGGAACAGTTGGTAATGGTAACCTCCCCTTTATCTCAAATGTTCTTCTTGTAGAAGGATTAACTCATAAGTTGTTGTCCATAAGTCAATTAAGTGACAATGATTATGATATTATCTTTAATAAAAAATGTTGCAAAGCTGTTAGTCAGAAAGATGGATCAATCCTCTTTAATGGTAAAAGAAAGAACAACATTTATAAAATAAAAATTTCAGAATTGAAAATTCAAAATGTTAAATGTCTTATGTCTGTTAATGATGAGCAATGGGTCTGGCATAGAAGATTGGGACATGTTAGCATGAGACATATATCTCAGATTAACAAGCTCAATCTGGTCAGAGGACTTCCTAAGTTGAAATTTAACTCAGATGCTCTTTGTGAAGCATGTCAGAAAGGAAAATTTTCAAAATCCACTTTCAAACCAAAGAATGTTGTTTCTACTTCTAGACCATTAGAGCTTCTACACATTGATCTGTTTGGACCAGTGAAAACTGCATCCATCAGAGGCAAGAAGTATGGGCTTGTCATTATTGATGACTACAGCAGATGGACATGGGTAAAATTCCAAAAACACAAGGATGAGTCTCACTCTGTATTTTTTTATTTCTGCAATCAAGTTCAAAATGAAAAGAAATTTAATATTGTCAAAGTCAGAAGTGATCATGGTGGTGAATTTGAAAATAAATCTTTTGAAAAATATTTTAAAGAAAATGGCATTGCACATGATTTCTCTTATCCTAGAACTTCTCAACAGAATAAAGTTGTAGAACGAAAGAATAGAACATTGCCAGAAATGGCCATAACCATGATCAATGAGACAAATATGGATAAACACTTTTGGGCCGAAGCAATAAATACAGCGTGCTATATTTAGAACAGAGTCTCTGTAAGACCTCTTCTGGAGAAGACTCCTTATGAATTGTGGAGGAATAGAAAGCTCAACATTTCATATTTCCATCCTTTTGGATGTATTTGTTTTATTCTAAACACTAAAGATAATCTGAACAAATTTGACTCTAAAGCACAAAAGTGTTTTATGCTTGGATATTCTGAACGCTTAAAAGGCTACAGAGTATACAATACTGAAACACAGATTGTGGCAGAATCAGTTCATGTCAGATTTGATGATAAGCTTGGCAATCAAAAGCCAAAGAAGTCTGAAATTTCTGCAGATCGAGAAGTTCTTCTCACAGACTTAGAAGAATCAGAGGCAAACAAAGTTCCAGCTAAAGAATCAGAAGCAATTCCAGATGCCACTCCATTAACTGCTCATTTGGACAACTTAACTATTTCTGAAAAACCAACTCTAAAAGGATCCTCCAGAATCAAATCTTCTCATCCATAGGAGATGATTATTGGAAAGAAGGATGATCCCATAAGAACAAGATCCTTCCTCAAATCCTCTGGGACATCATTGTTTAGTCTGGTGACAATTATTGAACCTACCTCTATGGATGAAGCTCTGCAAGACAACGATGGGATACTTGCTATGCAAGAGGAGCTGAATCAATTCACAAGAAATGATGTCTGGGATCTAGTTCCAAGACCAATAGGATTCAACATTATTGGAACAAAATGGGTATACATAAATAAGTTAAACGAGCAAGGAGAAATCATCATAAATAAAGCTAGACTTGTTGCTCAAGGCTATAGTCAACAAGAAGGTATTGACTACACAGAGACATATGCTCCTGTGGCAAGGTTAGAATCCATACGCTTGCTAATTTCTTTTGCTGCACAGGATAACATCACTCTGTATCAGATGGATGTTAAAAGTGCTTTCTTAAATGGTTTAATAGAAGAATAAGTATATGTTCATCAACCTCCTGGATTTGAAAATGAAAGATTTCCAGAGCACGTTTTTAAATTAAAGAAATCACTCTATGGCGTAAAACAAGCTCCCAGATCTTGGTATGAAAGGTTGAGTAATTTTCTTCTAGAAAATAATTTTATTAGAGGAAAGGTTGATACCACTCTTTTTCATAAATCAATTCAGAAAGATATCTTAATCTGTCAGATTTATGTTGATGATATTATTTTTGGAACCACAAATATTTCACTTGGAAAGGAGTTTGCTAAGTCTATGCAGGAAGAGTTTGAAATGAGAATGATGTGAGAGTTAAGATTCTTCCTAGGCATTCAAGTTAATCAGACTCCAGAAGGCACCTACATACATCAGACGAAGTATGTGAAGGAGCTTCTGAAGAAGTTTAATCTAACGGAGAGTAAGCCAGCTAAGATTCCCATGCACCCAACTTGCACTCTGGGAAAAGAAGAGAAGATCTGATGAATATAAATTAGTAGGCTTCTGCGACGATGATTTTGCTGGAGATAGAGTTGAACGCAAAAGTACCTCTGGAAGCTGTCAGTTTCTGGGATGCAATCTGATCTCGTGGTACAGTAGGAAGCAACCCACTATAGCACTCTCAACTACAGAGGTAGAATATATTACTGCTGCTGGTTGCAGTACCCAGATGCTCTGGATGAAGAGACAGCTGGAGGACTACCAAATACATGAGAGTAATATTCCTATCTTCTGTGATAATACTTCTACAATTTGTCTTTCTAAAAATCTAATTTTACATTCAAAGGCAAAACATATAGAGATTAAACACCACTTCATCAGAGATTATATTCAGAAAGAGATATTAAGCTTAAATTTTATTGATACAGACCATCAATGGGCTGATATTTTTACAAAACCCCTCTCTGAAGATAGATTTAAATTTATTCTAAAAAATATTTGTATGGACTTTTGTCCAGAATAAAATCTTTGTTCCGAATTAAATTTATTTAGATGAAAAGTGTTTAAAGTCTATACTCTGAAGTATTGCATCTGATTTTTTTTGTTACTTTATTTTTTGTGAAAATCTGAGTTAACAAGCTTCAGAGGCACACCACATCAAACACGTGTCACTTCTAATCTGAATTTTGAAAACGTTTGAGTGTACACAAAGCTGAGGCGCCGTTTCAAGTACTATTTGAATCATTGAAATTCTCTTTTCCCCCACTTTGTCTAATCACATTTAATGCGTTAAATCATTATGTTTTTTATTTGATATATGTTTCTCTTTGTGCCCTAATACATATTCCACGTTGTAACACATTTCACACTTTCATTATCTCACACACCTTATGCATTTTGCCCTTCTTCATTGCTTAATTTTCAAATCAAAAATTAAAAGAATCCCCAGTCATCTCAAAAGTTCTTCTTCAATGGATACCTCATCTTCATCACATCAACGCTTGGTTTCTACAATGGTTGGGTCATCTTCATCACAAATGGGTAATGAAGCGTACAAAGAATCATAACGCACACTTCTCACACCAGTGAACAAACTAGAGGTACTCTGTGAGTTTATGGTTGATTTTGTCTATATGGCGAAAATGGGTTTGATCTTCGTTCAACAGTTAACTTTCAAGGATGGGTAAAATACTTTGATCGGTTGGTTGGTCCAGTTTTTCCCCAACTGGTAAAAGAATTCTGGATTCATGCCCAAGTTTACCCTAAATTCATTTCTTCATCTGTTTTGTGTAAAACTATAATCATCACTGAGGAATTGATTCGCAAACTTATTTGCTATGAAGAAGAGGGTATTGTGAATACTTCAGTGGGACGCATGAATATGAATGAAGTGTACAACGAGGTGTTTGTCTCTGAACTGGCATCCAACAATATAAAGGATCTGAAGACCCATTACGAGATTTGGGCCAAGATATTTCTGGGTTGTATTCATCATCGCAAGGCTTCAAATTCTCCAGATTACATTAATACAGATCAACTGTATATTTTGTATTGTCTATGGAATAATATCAAGGTGGATCTTCCACATCTGTTGTTTGTTCATCTGTGGAGTCATGTCAAGATGTCCAGAGAAATCATTCGCACCAAACACCAAAAGATCAGAGATTGGATTCCCATGGGAAGGTTAATTTTTGATATCCTCACTGAAAATGGTTTGGGAAGCCTCTGGATGGCAAGAGTCTTCAGAGAATGAAGTTGGTAGAAAAACTTCAATCTAATCCAGTTCAGATTGATTCTGATGTGGTGCGCAGAAGGAGGGTACCAGTGGAAGATTTTCCACTCTTCACTACAGAGGAGCCAAAGGAAGCTCTCCTCTCTTATGTTGCTTCCTGTATGGTAGATGACACTCCTATTCCAGCTGATATGTTGCTACGTGCTTCTCAACCTACTCCAGAGCTGATTATGAGGAAGAAACGGAAGAAGAGAAAGGTATCTGAAGAAGATCCCTCAGAGAAACATTCTAAGCATTCTAAGAGGAAGGCTTCTGAAAAAGGCTCTTCCAAGAAGTCCTCAAAGCGTTCCAAGCAATCAGGTAATACTCTGTTGTTTTATCTCCTGTTTTGGAAACTGTAACAGAAGAACCAACATCTCAACCCCCTCTTTCTTCTGAACCTATTATCTCTTATGAACCTATTATCACATCTGATCCTTCTCCTCTTTCCCCTCCACACATCACCTCTGAGCACCATTCACATTCCTCTGAGCATGTTCATGTCTCTGTTGCCTCTCCTTTCTCCCAATCACAAACTTCCAATATTCACACCACCTCTCAACATAACCAAGAAGCCGCCTCTAAACACACCACCTCTATACCATCCACACCCTCATTCAATATCCCTCAGCAAACCAATTATGCTGAAGTCCCCTCTACAAACCAACCAGTTGTTACCAACCCCTCTGAACCTGAAATCTTTCATGCCACACCTCTCCTAACCATTCACCTAATTCCATCTGACTCATATGACTCCTCCTCTGACCAATCAGATGCTACATCTCCTCCACATAATTCCCCAAACCATCCTCTTGAATTTTCTTCTCCCACTCTCATTCCCTTTCATTCTCTAGATAAACCTTCATCCTCTTTTAAACCTTCACTCTTTGATGCCCCTAAGCAATCCTTCTTCGAGGCCTACCTTTAGCCCAAACCCATACCTAATGTTGGTAATCTGTTATCTAGTTTTGAAATGGAGATGCAGATGCGGTTTTCTGCTGTAAGGGAGAAGTGCCTCACTAGCACAAATCCTCGCGACTCTGAAGAGATCTGGACTGCCTTCAGAAAGATATTCACTTCAGTTTGCATGGCTCTTATCTTGAAAGAATGGTTGGCTGTGCACTATCAAGTTTCTCTGATCTTGTGATAGTAGGAGAACGCGTCGAAAGCTACCTTAAAAATAGAAAAATCAAGACGCCTCAAGCAGCCAGGCCAGTGAGATTGAGTCTTTCGGCGATTTCCATGAGGAAGATATGGATGAAACCAACGCATTCATAGCAAATATTGAGTATTCTCATGGTGAACCAGCAAAACTCTGTGGTCCATCATCTTCTCAACAAGCATCGTTTCCAGTGCCATGTTATCTTCGTAGGAAACCGACCATGCCTAAAGCTTCATTCTATAAACCATGGATTGCTCCTCATACAAATTAACGAGCCCATGGCCGAAGTTATCAGAATCAACGCCATAATCCGCATAGGCCTAGCAACAAATGTTAGAACACAAATCGGTTCTTAATATATCTCAATGTTTTGATGATAACAATAATGAAATTTTGTATGAAGAAAATATATACTCTAATTTTGTTCAAGTGTTTTTGTTTCAGATAACATAATAAATATTCCTCTGAATGGAATATTCCTCTGAACGTTGAGCTACAACACGCAGAAGACTCTGAGCGTTTGGTTAAAAAGCGAAGCTACAAAAGGCTCTGAGCGTAGAGTATAAAGTGAAGATTCAGAAAACTCTGAGCGTACTAAACTCAACGCTACAACTGCAGAGGCTCTGAGAATCAACACGTAAGGCTCTGAAACATTAGTAACAAAGAGATACATTTGTATAATACGTAAGAGCGAAGATCTACTCTAATCTAAAGTGCTCATCTGGATGAACAGTTTGTTAAAACAATCACGCTAACACTAAGCTTCCGAACTCTGGAAGAGAGTTACTCTAATAAGAAGAAAATGGAACATCATCAGAGGATCTGATGCAAGAAGTATTTCCATATTCGTTCATTTAAAAAGGTGCTGATCAAGAAAGACCCGTTGCAAAACACATTGTCTACATCCAACGGTACTATTCCTCTTTTGTGTATGGGATAGGATTTCAGAATAAAAAGGATATCTCTAAACATTCCTCTTTTGTGTATGTGCATGCTATTTGAGAAATGGATGTGAAGTATTTAAACAAGTCTTCAACAACAATTCAAATGTAGAGAACATCATTCTACAACGCATATACCATGTTGGTGAAAAGAAAATAGAAAGTTTCATTGATCTTCAATTTGTGTAAAATCACTGTTGTGAAAAAGCTTTTCTAAGAAGCACTTAAACACATTTTATTGTATTACTTTGCAAAAGTTCCTTGAGAGACCAAGTTGTGGTCAATATTCTTGAGAAGACTAATACAAGTTTGTCTTAGTGAAAAGATTGTAATCAGTTTTTGATTA
Source organism: Lathyrus sativus (assembly GCA_963859935.3). Taxonomy (NCBI): domain Eukaryota; kingdom Viridiplantae; phylum Streptophyta; class Magnoliopsida; order Fabales; family Fabaceae; genus Lathyrus; species Lathyrus sativus. The sequence continues at coordinate 281,999,296 of OZ012741.1, read as the reverse complement.
TTGGATTAAGTCCTCTTTTTAAAGAGGAGAAATCACCTTGGCCGGGTGGACTGGAGTAGTTTGAGTTCAAACGAACCAATATAAAAATACCTGTTATTCTTATTGCCTTATTTGTTTTTGAAAACCCTTATTCAACCCCCCCTTTTCAGTGTTTTCCTTACCTTCAACAACTTGGAAAGAAGGATTGCTCCTCTTCATCCAGTCCCTATGTCATACAGGCAGCTTCTCCCACATATGATTCAAAGCTCATTGGTGGAGTCCAAGACCTTTAAGCATGTGCCACAACCTTACCCTCCTGGGTACAATCCCAATGATCATTGTTGTTTTGAATGGTAATATTAATGAAGTGATTATGCATTTTCTGAATCAATCATGTTGCATTCTCTCACATTTCTTATTTATTACACAACACAAACACATACACCTTTTATCCACTTCACTTTATCACTGTTGTTTTAGCAAAGATTGAAAGGAGGATGACGAAAACGAAATACCCATAATTGCAAACCATATGCTTTCAGGCAGAATCTCGTCAATGATGTACAAACATTGTTTCAATTCCCCTAAACAATGGAGATATAAGGAGTTAATCCCTAGTCAACCACTTCGAGCCTAGAAGTAGGAGATTCCTTCATATTTCTAAACCCTTACATTCAACCTGGGGTAGGGTATTGTTTAGTTAATCCAATCCCACACTCGAATCACAAGAAAAAAATCCAGAAGACGGTTGTTCTTCAATGACCCATGACATGGCAGTCACAATCCTCCAACAAAATCCAAAAAAATCAAAAGCCTGCTAAGTCAAACACCTCAAAGGGGGACTTAGGCAAAAATCAAGGCAATCCCGATGGATCTGACAAGCAAAATCAGTCCATGCAAAAGTTATGGATCAAAACAAAAACAAAAGAGGTCCTCAAACCCTCAACAAAAACAAAATAAGATTCAGTGACCGCCATATCAAATAAAGAAGGGTCACTGACATCCATCAAAAGAAAAATAAAGTGGCTGCCATTTCAAACAAACCTTGAATCATCAAGCTTACACCGTCAAGCAGGTGCAGAATTAACTGAACGTAGGACTGGAGATCATTATGAAGATAGGGTAGGTGATAATAAAAATTTTAGCCTAATATCTTATGTTTTATGACCGTGAACCAAACCACGTTATAACCCTTGAAAGACCTAATTGAGGAGAGGTTTATTCTGAAAGCATATTATCACAAGGTTGTGTAAACTGACTTCTCACATATTTGCTAATCATCAACATTGGTGTCATTATCCTTGCTTTATCTTTCACGCCAATCAAGTTAGCACAAAGTTTGGACTAACGGTCCATTCGTCTCACTATCACGACACTTGATAAACAACATTTTTTCAAAACTTGCGTGAACTTTGCATTAAAACTACCATTTATGAGCAAACAATTTTAATTACAAGTCAGTTGTTGGCATCGAGGAAATTCAAACAGAGTGCAATTAAACAGGACTGGATCATTCAGCAGTCTAGGTCAGAGTCGAGTATACCATGTAGCCTTATGGATCTGGGGCATTGACCTCCCACAAATATAGAATCGGTCATCCTGAAGCAAATCCCCAAACGTCGTTTTATTATGGGGAAAATCGTTCAAGAAGCGGTTGATCAGAAGTGAATCATCTCGAGAATAACGATCAGGGGCAGGTCACCCAGAATTTCTTTAAACTTGAGGGCAGATCCCTTTTAGTGTTCAATCAAGATGAGTTATGTCGCTTCAACGCTCATTCAGGGGAAAGTTACCTAAAAAGTATATAGAAGCCAACCACCAAGAGTCGGTTAATCAAGGATGAATCTTTTCGTGGTACAAACTCTGGGGCAAGCCATCTCGAGGTCGTCTCATGGCAAGTTACTCAAGCAAGTTCATCCTTATCAGCAACTGTTTAGTTCAAAACGAGTGTCGGGGAATCGTACCGTCACCTCACCCAAATAACCTTAACCTTCCAAAAAGGCCTTTCTGTCATGGGGTTCCATCCCCATAACCTGTCATTGGTCAAAAATTTGTAACCAAACATTCCCAAAGTCCGGTTCTCACCTGGAAAACCTTCAAACCAGCTCTCATCTAGTCAATCCTTCGCCAAATACCAGTTCCTGCCAGGTACATGTCAGCCTCTAAACCAGTTATCGCCTGGTCACCCATTCTTTGGCTAACCATTTAACCAGTTCTTGTCTGGTAAACCTCGTTTCAAAGTCCAGTTCTCGTCTGGAAAACCTAGAAGTCTATTCTCGTCTGACAACTTAACCTTTTGCCACCAGTTCTTGTCTGGTGGTCTACCCTTCGAATACCAGTCCTCGTCTGGGACTTCCTACACAAAGTCCAATTTGCATTTATAACCACCAGAGTCTGCCACGTTGGCACCTGCATTTCTGATTACCCATCTGCAATCATATGCATCATACGCATTGCATTCGACATCATAAGCATCTTGCATCATATGCATATCCAAAATCATTTCATATCTCCCTAGATCTTGCATATCTGCGTGTTATTATTTGCATTTAGATTTCCATTTATGGAACATCATCATCATCAAGCATTCACATATGCGAGATCAGGGTTCAGGATCAATCACAAAGATTTCCAAGACCATATGCAGCCCAGTCAGGGACATTCTCCGCAAGACCGTGGGCGTTCCCCATGAAGTTGTGCATCTTTTTAAGCTTCAAAGCAACCATCAGCCTGGTCAAGGGCATTATCTGCAAAAACCGTGGGTCCTCCCATGAAATTCAAGAATATCAAAGAAAAATTTAGCCTAGTGAGGGTCATCTTTTCAAGACCATAGGTATTTCCCATGACATATTTCAACCTTGTGGCTGATCAGATCTTCAAATCAACATACAACCCAGACAGGGGCATATCATTCAAGACCATGGGCATTCCTCATGGAGTCTATTGCAACCTTTTGTTGTCAAAGCTTTGATCCCCGAGCAAGTCAGCTGGCGTGCCCCAGAGATTCATCTCAATCCAATCCTTCTCTTGGGTGCCCCCAATGATATGTCTCCAGCAGACACGACTTTTCTGCAATGATAAGTGGCAATCTCTTGGGAGAAGCTTATCTTTATACAACGATAAGTGGCCATCTCTTCAGAGAAGCTTATCCGTATTTAACGATAAGTGGAAATCTCTTGGGAGAAGCTTATCCATATTCAATGATAAGTGGTAATCTCTTGGGAGAAGCTTATCCGTATTCAACGATAAGTGGAAATCTCTTCAGAGAAGCTTATCTGTCTTCAACAATAATTGGTAATCTCTTAGGAGAAGCTTATTTGTCTTCAATGATAAGTGCAATCTCTTTAGAGAAGCTTATCTGTATTCAACAATAAGTGGCAATCTCTTTAGAGAAGCTTATCCGTCTTCAACGATAAGTGGCAATCTCTTCAGAGAAGCTTATCCGTTTTCAATGATAAGTGGAAATCTCTTGGGAGAAGCTTATCCATCTTCAACAATAAGTGGCAATCTCTTGGGAGAAGCTTATCCATCTTCAACGATAAGTGGAAATCTCTTGGGAGAAGCTTATCCGTCTTCAACAATAAGTGGAAATCTCTTGGGAGAAGCTTATCCATCTTCAACGATAAGTGGCAATCTCTTGGGAGAAGCTTATTCGTCTTCAACGATAAGTGGCAATCTCTTGGGAGAAGCTTATCCGTCTTCAGTGATAAGTGGAAATCTCTTCAGAGAAGCTTATTCGTCTTCAATGATAAGTGGCAATCTCTTGGGAGAAGCTTATCTGTCTTCAACGATAAGTGGCAATCTCTTCAGAGAAGCTTATCCGTCTTCAACGATAAGTTGCAATATCTTGGGAGAAGCTTATCCGTCTTCAACGATAAGTGGCAATCTCTTCAGAGAAGCTTATCCTCCTTCAACGATAAGTGGCAATCTCTTCAGAGAAGCTTATCCTTCCTCGGCGATAAGTGGCAATCTCTTCCGAGAAGCTTATGCCCCTACATCCTTTTGGTGTCTGATTTCTCTTGTTATAATCCTTGTGTTGGTAACGACTTTTGCAAGGTATCCAACTTTCCATTTCCCAAGCATTTTTCTTTTTCGGACAAATTCAGGGTCTTTTATATCTAATCATCTTCTACCCCGAAAGAATGAATGCCATAACATTTCGTCTTACTAGGTTTAAGCCGATTAGATAGAATCATTTGTCATACCCTAAATTTGTCCTCCCCTTTTGTAAATATTTTTGCTTTTTCGATTTTTAATTTTGCATTGCCCGCTTAATTTTATGCCATTTAGACACGTGACTACTCGTGATTGGGCATTTTTCAAATCTATGTTATTTCGCCCAATGAGGGCGTGACACGTGGCCTAAGGAGGTTATTTTTGTAAATAGTAATTCCGTTTTTTTTCTAACCTTTTTCTTTTCAAAATATTATTATTTTGTACATATATTGTTTGTTAATAGTTCTAATAATTTAATTAGAATTTTTATTAGAACTTAGTTTCTTTTAGTTTCAGAAATTGCTTAGAAATTAGAACTTAGAGTTTTAGTTTTAACTTTGTTATTAGAATTTAGATTTTTTTATTAGTTAGAATTTGAATTTTGGTTTAGAATAGAATTTTATTTTTAGAATAGATTTTAATTAGTTTTAGAAATATTTTCATAGCTTTTAATATAATAAAATATTTAGAATAACATTTTTAACTAGATAGAATTAATTTCTTTTTAATTAATAGTATTAGAATATTTAAGCTAGAATTATTATTAGAATTAGTTTTAATCTTGATTAGATTAATAGAGGTAATTATTAGATTTAGATTAGTTAGTTAATTTAGAGTATTATTAGAATCAGCATTTAAATTAACAGCATTATTAATTAACAAAAATCAGGATTAATAATGAATAGTAGTGCCACGTGTTGATTGCTGGATATATAAGATACTGTAGATTTTCTCCTTGAGGGAGAACGAAAAACCCTAATTGCTCCCCCAAAATACCATTCATTCTCTCTCTCTCTCTCTCTCTCTCTCTCTCTCTCTCTCTCTCTCTCTCTCTCTCTCTCTCTCTCTCTTCATCCAATATTCATAACCATCTTCCACCCCTTCCGCCACCATCATCTCTCCTCAAATCAAACCTCAGCCAACATGGTTTTCTTCCATTCTCTCCCTCAAACCCCATTAAAATCCATTTTCAAACCTCCTTCTTCACCTTTCACCTTCGCAAACTCCAAGCTTCAGAAACTCATCATAACCTCCAACCTCCACCGGGAAAACAAACCCCTTCATCATCATCACCAACACACACCATAAACCGCCATCACCGCGACTCTATTCTTCTCCATCCAATCTTTAGACCCACTCCAACATTCTAACTGCAGATATTGCCTCTCAAAAACAATTAAAAGTTCCATTAATCTTCATCCCCTCACCATTTTTGAACCTTCATCATCATCAACATTCCAACTCAAACAACCCACTTCACAAACCTAGATTTCCAAAATCTTCAAACCTCCATCAACGGAATCGCGACCCACCTCACTCACTGAAACTTCACTCGAAACCCCAGAAATTCCGTCCAACATTCGAATCACTCTGTCTCAAACTTTCCACCATTTATCCACAAGACCTCCATTCAAACTCCATTCAAACTCATTAAAACTCTTCAAACACCATCAATCCCTCTCCACAACCAACAACCCAACGACATCGTAAATCCACCATTTCATCAACCCAGATATCCAACCCATTAAACGCATTCCCTTCAACGCTCGACCTACCGAAAACATCCTCAAGCCCGGAATCCATATGAAATCTCCAAAACCTCTGCCCACTACCACTTCATCTTCCTCAAATACCCTTTCTCCTTCGAAGCACACCTCAAACTCACCAAACCTTAAACCCATGTCGGATCCGGAAGCTCAGATACAAAGTTTGATCGAAGATTTGGATTCGAAAAACTAGGTCAAGGTTTGTGAATCACTGAATGATGTTAGACGATTCGCATTGTACCACTCTTCTCTTCTATTACCCATTTTGGACAAAATTTTGTTGGTGGTGAAGTCAATGAAGAACCCTCGTAGTGTTTTATGTGAAACCTCTATAATTGTTGCTTCTGATTTTTTTTCAATGCTTATGGTGACAAGTTCCTGGGTTTGTGTTACTTGGTGGGACGTGAAGCCCGTAGCCCGCATGATTCAATTCCAAACCCCCTG